>JAGIQG010000029.1:23146551-25646551 GCA_024679065.1 Sphyrna mokarran
AGGAAGAATGTACAAATTTCACACAGAGTGACCCGAAGCTGAAATTGAACCCAGGTCCCTGGCACTGTGGAAGCAGCAGCACTAACACTGTGCCACCGTACCATCCCCAAAATCCCATTCACTAAACAGCCAAAGCAGCTGCAACTTGCAGCAGTGGTGGGATTTGAACCCATTTTTCCTCAGAATTGGAACTTAAATCCAGTGCCTTAGATCACTCAGCCAAACTACCCCTACAGAACCTCAGCAGCTATGTGCAAAAGCCCAGACTGTGGTATTTGTAACTGATGTCCTGTTGAAGCTGCAGGGGCACGAGTGCTACCAACCTAACCACAGAATGCTCACTATTCCATTTGCAATGCCCATTCTGGCCAGAGTGACAGCATTTTCAGCTGCCAAAAGGTAAATAGAAAGAGTTTTCTATTAATCTAGTGCTTTCCACTTTGTGTAAAGTGCCTGCAGTCCTCTGTGATCCCTTGGTCCACATTTGATGCCTCGATACATTGTCCATGTTCTCCAGCTTGAGCTTACACTATGTCAGAGTAATTCTCAAATGGACAAAGCAACCTGGATGACAGCCGCCCTATCAGAATGGTGTTGACGCAGAACATCCAAGTCCAAGCTCAAGCAATGTCTTAAATTAATAGGAATGACATCTTGTAAACTCAACCTTCTTTCATGTGTTAGGATCCCAGTTGATGTTACAACTGGATAAGGAAGTCCCACAATGGAACACTGACTCCACACATTGTAACTTTTTAGAAACGTGGATGAACAAGACTGCTGATTACATAGAAACATAGAAGATAGGAGCAGGAGGATGCCATTCAGCCCTTCGATCCTGCTCTGCCATTCATTACGATCATTGCTGCTCATCTAACTCAATAGTGTCATTCTGCTTTCCCTCCATAAAATTTGATCATATTCACCCCAAGTGCTACATCTAGCCACATCTTAAAAACATTCAATGTTTTGGCATCAACTACTTCTTGGGGGAATGAAATCCACAGACTCACCATTCTCTGGGTGAAGAAATGTCTCTTCACCTGTGTCCTAAATGGTCTACCCCGAATCCTCAGATTGTGATCCTGGGTCTGTATTCTCCCGCCATTGGGAATATCCTTCCTGCATCTACCCTTTTAATTTTTATCAAAATAATAAAACACATGTTAAACAAGAAAACATTAACAGTAGTACAACACCTCTGCAGTCCAACTACATTTTTACACATGTACTCAGATTTATAAGATTAACACAAGCTACAAAATCATACTCTAACATTCTCAGTAAGTACACTGCCCAAGTAAATAACCAGATGATATGTGGTCAAACACACTACACTCTGAAACAGTGGCAGATGCTACCCAATATAACTTCAATGCATTTCTAATCTGTAGCCATTTAGCCATATGCTAGTTTCCCATCATCAAAACCTTTTATTGTGTACCATAGGCAAGGGCAGTGCTTGTGGTTTATAGACAAATAGTCTTCACCTTCAGACCTACAACAGCAATCCAGGTAGAGTAAAAACTTGCCCTTTGGGCAAGGCTCTGCTCATTCAGTAAGGCAGCTTATACTCCACAAGGTCCAAGGGAAGGTCTATTGTTGATCCTCATGGCCATCACAGCCATCATAACATAATCCCATTTATTTGCAATGTAGGAGCACAATAATTCCAAAATAACCATTGCTGACATCCTCTGTGATTTTATGGTCATGCTTGGCAAGTGCCACCTCTTCAAAGGTTTTGAATTCATATCATCATTCTTCAGTTCTGGCTCCTTCCTGGCAGCTTCGACCTGTAAGCAGAGCAGTTTATGAAGCTGCTGTTATTCAGTATAGCAGATGAAACTAAGTGCCTAAATTTAAGGGTGGCCCTGTGACACAGTGATTAACACTGCTGCCTCACACTGCCAGAGACCCGGGTTCGATTCTGGCCTCAGATCACTGTCTGTTTGGAGTTTGCTCATTCTCCCCTTGCCTGTGTGGGTTTCCTCCAGGTGCTCCAATTTCCTCCCATGTCCAAAAATGTGCAGGTTATGTGGATTGGCCATGCTAAATTGACCTTACTGTGTCAGAGGGATTAGCAGGGTAAATATGTGGGGTTACAGGAATAGAGTGGAACTGTGGTCAGTGCAGACTCAATAAGTTAAGTGGCCTCCTTTTGTATTGTAGGAATTCTTTGAAACCCTAACCACCTCCCTTTAAGGTCCATACTCCCAGAGATTAACCATGACTCTTGTGTGTTTGATCTGCAGAAAGCCCTGCAAATGAGACTGTTAATGACTGGCAATGCCCTAAACAGCTTCTGAATGGGGATAGTGTGCTGGATAATATCTAGCCTGGGATTTTCCCCAGATTGCTTCTGGTGGACATGGTTCGCCATTGGTCACCAGTGGGATTTTCCTGTCCTCCTGAAGTCTACAGCATTTTGCATGGCTCACCACCCACACTGCCAGAGAACTAGCCATGGGGAGCAGGGGGAAGTGGGAGAAGGAGGTGTGCAGCCTTCAGTGAGACTGAAATGTCCTACTGATGGGAAACACTGGAAAATCCCACTGCTATTTGAAATGGTCATTCCTACCCTTTAAATTTTTACCACAGTTCGCATTTAACAAATTGGCACAAAAAACAAATGAATACAACCATATAAGTGGAAGTTAAACCCTCATTCCTTTCAGCAAATTGATTTCAATAGTGTTTTTAGTGATTCGGCTGTGAGTTCATTCATCCAGGGTCACTTTGCTTCTTCCTAATAAATTTACTTCAGAAAGGTGCCCATAGTTCAAACATCCGCACCTGCAGGCCACGGAGATGCCTGAGAATTTCTTATGAAATATTGATTTTATCACTGTTGATAAATGAAAGATTTTATTTGAGTGACCTCTTGCACAGTGGATCAAGAGTTTATCAGAAAGGAAAGATACAGGGTGAGAGCATTATATCTAGTATAAGCAAGACTCCAATGCCTTGTAGAATTTACAAAAGTATAGGCTTTGTAGAGGTTTATAAATGTGATGGCAGAGGAACAGATGATATAGTGAGGCAAAGTGGAGTCAAGACAGCTGTGAGGTTGCACAGACAACCAGGAATAAGCAATGTAAGAGAGACGATTTGAGAAAATCATAGAAGCGAGTCAGCTTCTGAAAAAAGGACGGCAAGTTCTGTTCTTCAGATAGACATCATGGGACGGATTTTCCAACCTTGCTTGCAGCTGGGATTCTTCAGAACCGCTGCAGTCAACAGAGATTTAGCTGCGTGCTTAATTTTCCATCGTCACTGGCAGCAATGAAGTGGGGTTGGTGGGCGGTGGAGGTAGACGGAGAGTTCCGGCTCTATTGTCAGAATTGTAAAATGAATATAGGGCCACACTTCATAGGATTCACCAAAATAGATGAGGGAGAGGAAAACAAGAGGTAAAAGCAAAGGTCAAATCGCTAAATAATTGTATTGGACACTGTGGGCTTTACACAGGGAAAATGCTTCAGCCTTCTAAGGTATTAAATGCTTTTTAACTTGTCAGAAATGGTAAGATTTTAATTTCTTTTCTGATCAGTCATGCCAAAAATAACTGCGGTAAACCAAATATGATACCTTTTCTGATGAGTGAAAATCTTGAGCAACAATTTCCTACAGATTTATAACTGACAATGTTATTGTCAGATACTGTAGGTAATAAAACACAAGAAAGTGGACAGCACGACCTAGTGTCATATCAAAAAGCTTCAGGCGATCAGAACTGTTCACGTCTATCTCTGTTTCAAACAGTCCCCCATTGTGAATCAAATAAAGTAACTTGTTACGTAAGAGCTGGTTACCAAGGAACACAAAGTCCCATTCTATCGAGGTGTTTGATGAGCTGTTGACAGGTTTATCATACTTGCAAAATGTTGCTTGCTAAGTGAGCTCCAACACAGTTCAATAAGTCAAGGCTACAAGTTAATGCACGTTGGTGAGACACATACTACAGTTATGCTTTAACTCCTTAAAAGGCTAATTAGGAGTGTTCGGAGAGCCTCCAATGTCATTTGCACCTGCCTAGTGCGTGGATTTCCTAGAAGCCCTGGGTTCATTTTTAATTGTAAGTAGGATTAAAAGATGTCACAGGCATTATCAGGAAACTGTGTGAGACATGTCTCACTTGCTTAATCAGTTGCGGTCATTTTAATTACCTAAATGTTACAACAAGTATTATGCAAAATACAGTGACATTTCTCGGACAGCATTGGAGCAGTACTTACTAGCAGTATCTGATTCATTTGTACGTTCGGTTCCTCTCGCTTGGGAATTCATGTTGGTACCAAGTGCCAGTTTCCTTTGCTGATTTAGGTTTCAATGTGCAAAGCCTCAAGTATAGCTTTCTACAAATATAATTTGATGAATCCAAGAATGTTACACAACCCGTGAAACTGCAGGGTGATATGTGGATGTAGAAAATCTACTAAAATGCATCATTCATACAAAATTATTGGGCTTGATGCAGTAGATATGCTGGTTGTTAAACAGAGCTGGAAATTGTCACTGCAGAGAACCAAATGCCAGGAGCTTAAACTACCTGTTATCTGTTTACCAATAATATAAATAACGCAGTAATTTGCCACCATTATTCCTCATTTCCTTAATGCCAACATGACGGCAAAGTTATACAACTTAGTCTCCTAGTAAAAGGATGTTAAGTGCCCCCAGAATTTATTAGCCTTAATATCTGGCACACTATCTTCTAGAGGTCTATAAAATAATGAGGGGCATACATGACATAGATAGTCAACATCTCTTTCTGGAGTAAGGGAGTCTAAAACTAGAGGGCATAGATTTAAGGTAAGAGGGGAGGGATACAAGAGGGCCCAGAGGGGCTGTTTTTCACTCAGAGAGCGATAAGTGTATAGGACAAGCAGTAGTAAAGACAATTTTGATTTTTAAAAAGCAAAGCATTTAAAAGTTATATGGATAAGATGGGTAGAGAGAGAAATATGGACCAAATGCGGGCAAATGTGATTAGCTTAGTGATAAAAACTGAGCGGCGTGGACAAGTCGGGTGCGAAGGGCCTGTTTCCATGCTGTCAACCTCTATGAGTCTATTGCAGGAAGCATCAGAGCAGAAGAGGTGTGAAGGGCACGCTCCTCCCTGTCTGCAACCCACCAGCCAAATGAGAGCAAATCCTCAAATAAACCAGCCCTCTCTTCAGCACTTTTGAAAGCCACCCAAAGCCCTTTTTCTTAAAAAACCTACAAGTGTAGCTTTGTATTTCTTTTCCTGTCAGGTTTATTCTCTGCAGGTTTATCTCCAAAATTGTGCTTGTTTTTTAGCTGCTGGAATTATAACATAGCATACCAGCTGGCATCCCTCTCCTTTAGCACAATTATGAGGATGAACAATAGGTTAACAGAAGAGACACAAGACAGGTCCAATTGTGTCAGAATGCTCAAATGTCCCAGTTGCTCCTAAAAACTCTTTAGAAACTTAAATACCCTTAATCCAATCACTAGGGATGTTAACCCAGTGTTACCTAGTGAAATCCTAAATGTCCAGCGAGTTACTTAGCCTACTTTACAAGGGTCACCATGACTAAAACTTACACTCATTGTGAACACTAGTTAGTTTCATTTGGATGTGAATCTCACTTGTTGCCAGCAAGTAAAAATTTGCAGCTGACATTAGATAGTAGTGTCTGAAAGTCGATTGAAGGATCCTGTCTGTTACGAACTTGTTAGTCACTTACTAAATATTTACAAATTACAAAATAGAATTATTCCCCAATTCTTGTGGGGTCAACTTTGCTTTGAGTTATTAAACAGAAACTTACCTGACAGTGGAAATATTCACGCATTAAAAAAATGATTATGTGGACACATTAAAAAAATCTATAACAAGTTAACAGATTTATTGGGAAATAAACCAAAGTTGAGTTACACAGACTATTCACAGCCTGCCATTTATCTTTCATTTGCCTTTTATCCTGGACACTGTAACTCATTAACACAAATATTAGCTCAACACAATCCAAGTGCCTTGTATCAATACTCTATGCAGGAAGGGAAACAAGGTGCATTATATAGTTACTACGTCCTATTTCGGCTTTGAGAAATGTTATTGAAATGATTTGCAACTTAACATTTTTTCTTTAATTTGCAAGGCAATGTTCATTGCAATTTATGAGTTGGTTCCCTCGGATGTAACCCAACAGATTCCAGTCTGTGTGAGATCCTGGATTTGCCTGGAAACATAGCCTTACGGTGCATCCCATTGGCAGTGGCGGCAAGAGGTGGCACAGTCATTAACACTGCATAAAGACCCAGGTTCAATTCTGACATCAGGTAACTGTCAGTGTGGAGTTTGCACATCCTCATCGTGTCTGTGTGGGTTTCCTCTGGGCTGCTCCAATTTTCTCCCACACTCCAAAGAAATGCAGGTTAAGTGGATTGGCCATGCTAAATTGCCCTTTAGTGTCCTAAGATGTATAGGTTAGGGTTATTAGTAGGGTAAATATGTCAGGATATGGCCTGTTGGATGCTCTGTCAGAAAGAGACCCCAATGGGTCTGCACTGTAAGGGTTCTCTGCAATATATCTGAGTCAGGAGAATTTTTTGGAAATACATTGCAATTTTCTGTTCAAGTGCTACTGCCTTGTCACCACATTAACAATGCTATCATATCACAACCATGGATCTCAATAATTTGATGTATACACTACCGTAGCAAAACAGTGCCAAAGAGAGTGCCAAAGCTACTAGATAGGATGTGCAAGCAAATACCAAGGCTTATACCATGATTTGTCAGATTCCAGGATAGTTCATCATTAAATCACTCAGTAAAGATTGCTCACAACCAAATGTACTATATCTACTGCGTACAATGAGCTTATGTAAATGTGATGTATCTAAAGAATAGTTGCAATAAAAATGTGCATATTTGGTTAATTATCTTTGGTTTATATGTATCAGGCAAATATATATGCATGTGTAATCAGAGTATTTGTATTTGGCATCCAGGTGAGTATGAAGTGCAATATAATGTTTATATAGTGCAGCAAAGTGGTACAGTGGTTAGCATGGCTGCCTCACAGCACCAGGGACCCTGGTTCGATTCCTGGCTTAGAACATTGTCTGTATGCAGTTTGCACATTCTCCCCGTGTCTGTGTGTGTTTCCTCCAGGTGTTCCAGTTTCTTTCCCCAGTCCGAAAGCCGTGCTGATTAGTTACATTAGCCATGTTAAATTGTCCCTTAGTATCAAGTGGACAAACAGGGTAAATACATGGGGTTATGGGGATAGGGCCTGGATGGGATTGTTGTCGGTGCAGGCTTGATGGCCAGAATGGCCTCTTTTGCACTGTAGGGATTCTATAATTCTTAATGATTCATAATTTAAGTTTACAAAAACAATTTGCCTAAAACAAGCACCCATGATGTTCTGAAATGTACCAAACATTTGAGTGGCACAGTGGTTAGCACAGCTGCCTCACAGTGCCAGGAGCCAATGTTCAATTCCAGCCTCGTGTGGCTGTCTGTGTGGAGTTTGCACATTCTCCCCATGTCTGCATAGGTTTCCTCTGGCTGCTCCAGTTTCCTCCCACAGTCCAATTAGCATGGCTAATCCACCTAACCTGCACATCTTTGGAATGTGGCAGGAAACTGGAGCACCCAGGGGAAACACATGCAGACACGGGGAGAATATGCAAACCCCACACAGACAGTGACCCAAGCTGGGAATCAAACCTGGATCCCTGGCCCTGTGAGGCAGCAGTGCTAACCACTGTGCCATTGTGCTGC
Source organism: Sphyrna mokarran (assembly GCA_024679065.1). NCBI lineage: Eukaryota > Metazoa > Chordata > Chondrichthyes > Carcharhiniformes > Carcharhinidae > Sphyrna > Sphyrna mokarran. The sequence continues at coordinate 23,154,317 of JAGIQG010000029.1, forward strand.
CCTTCATGTGTGCTACCCCACATCTCAACCCCTTATCTGTGAGTTTTGTGTCCATTGGATAGCTGACCATAGATACATGTACATTGTCACTAAATCTAATCCCATGATTGTGACTAGGGGATTTTTCACAATAATTTCATTGCAGTGTTAATGTAAGCCTACTTGCAACTAATACATGAACTTTTTAAAAAAAAACTACAAGTTTCTATCTCTGAGGTGGGCCACAGAATCATGTGATACTTCTCAATACGTGCAGAATCTAACTCCTAGGTAATAACTTCCTGAGAGGCAGAAAATCAATAAATCCTGTGCCCATGAAAGATGTTAAACCTTCAACTGTAGAACCTGTAGCAAGCACTTTAATAGTCATAGTTATCCTGACAAGTTGTACAAACATATTTGACAACAGAATCCTCCAGCTATGTACCATAATTCAAAAATGTCATGCTGATACATTTCACATTATTAAAAATGCTGAGTATTTGCAAAAATCGTTTTTAATCATTTCAAGAAATTTAATTTGGGTCCTTTTTTTACATTCAGTCTTCAGTGTCAAGAGCACCAACTTTGAACTAGGTCAAAAATATGCCAAATAATCATGAAGTTCTGAGGATTGACAATAAGATAAATGTTTAGTTCAGGTAATATTCCTATGGAGGCAAGTCCACACCTCCAACTATAAGTATTTATTGTCTATATTTGTACAATTCAGATTTCTCAAAGATTTCTTCATTTACTTTTTTGCATAATGGTCATTCAATAAGTAACTGGAGGTTTATCGGTTAGATGGTAACTGGGATGAAGCTTTTGATTTATAAGGAGAGATTAGAGAGGCTTGAATTCTTTTCTTTATAGCAGAGGAGGCTGAGGGAGACATGATTGAAGTGTTTAAGTTAATGAGGGGTATGGACGTGGTGAGTAGGGAAGCTGTTCCCCTTTGTTGAGGGGTCAATCACAAGAGGGCATCATTTTTAGGGTAAAGGATAGGAGATTCAAGAGGGAATTTGAGAAAATGCCCTTTCACTCAGGAGGTGGTGAGAATCTGGAATGCTCTGCCCAGGAAGATAGCAGAAGCCAGAAACTTAGGAACCTTTAAAAAAATATTTGGATGAGCACTTGAAGTTTCATAATATTCAAGGATATAGGAAGTACTGGAAATGCTATTAGCGTGAGCTCAATGGTAAATATTGTCAGTGCAGACTCGATGGGCCGAAGGGCCTTCTCTACACATTGGGCTGAACTCAACTCCATGGGCTGAAATTGAGCATAAGACCATAAGACACAGGAGTAGAATTAGGCCACTCAGCTCATCGAGTCTGCTCTGCCATTCAATCGTAACTGATTTTTTTCTCATCCCCATTTTCTTGCCTTTTCCCCATAATCCCTGATCCCCTTATCATTCACGAACCTATCTATCTCTGTCTTAAAGACACTCAATGATCTGGCCTCCACAGCCTTCTGTGGCAAAGAATTCCACAGATTCAACACTCTCTGGCTTAAGAAATTCCTCTTCGTCTCTGTTTTAGCCCAAAGTCATGTCCTCTAGTTTTAATTTTTCTTACTCGTGGAAACATCCTCTCCACATTCACTCTATCCAGGCCTCGCAATATCCTGTAAGTTTCAATAAGATTCCCCCTCAGCCTTCTAAACATTAACGAGTACAGACCCACAGTCTTCAACCGTTCCTCATACAATAAGTTCTTCATTCCAGGGATCATTTTTGTGACTTCCACTAGACCCTTTCCAAGGTCTTTTCTTAGATATGAGGTCCAAAGCTGTTCACAATACTCCAAATGAAGTCTAATCAGATCTTATACAGTCTCAGGAGTACCAGCTCACTCCACCTATTGATGGACGGAACGAACCACTAAATTTGTACGAGAGCCAAGGAATCAGGATTACTCCTATGCTTTGTGGAGCTTGCAATTGGCCACGAGCCCCTGTGATTTGGGGGGACAGAGAGTATGTTGAAGCTACCTGCAGGTCCCTGTCTATCTGTCAGACCCCTGCTGCTGAATTGCGCATGTGCGGCATCAATGGTCTGCACATGCACAGTACTCCCTCTACAGGCTGGCTGGTGAATTATACCCTGCCCACTGCCTGCAGCAGCTAGAAACATTTACAATAAATGTATAAGATTGGATGTGAAAACTCACCCAAAAAACCGATCAGGGAATCTCCTATTTTCACGCTAGCTGGACACATAGAATAATTCTTGTAAAATTCAGCCATATGCCTGCTGCTGATGGGCAGGTAAAAGATGTATTATTGTTACCTTATGTTTTGGGTAGAGGGAGACAGGGCGAGTTGCTGTCTATATGTCAATAATAAGTGGGTAGTAAAAATAAGTTGTGGTGAGGCCCAACAAAGCCCTAATACTAATTGCAGCCTTATTCTATTTCAATAAATTTTACTGCCATTATTATTACAAACTTAAGGCAACTTTAAGAGCAACAGAGAGCTTCCAATATCAAGCTACTTTCTTTTTATAGGCAGGGGGTCCTTTAGCCGCTAATGCTCACATTGCCTCAATGTAAAGTGCCAAGCTCCAATTATAATTTGCAACAGCAAGGCTTCAAATGCTGAAGGCCAATTGCAGATCTCACAATGGAAAGAATAGACAAAAATACTGAAACTGAAAGAAAACAGCACGTTGACCTCTTTTCCTATTATAATAAAACTTCAGGTAGTAATGCAGTTTTGTAAAAAGCCGTGCATTTCTCTTAAAAGTACGCACTTCACCCATCTTTAATCTTACGTCCTACATGGGTAACCATTCTGTTCTTGTTCGTTTCTAATCGACACAGCACTCAAATATTGGATAATTATGAGCTTCTGCTTATTCAGGGCTTTTTATCCACTGCAGTGAATACTTCCCTTCATTATGCTGCTGAGTGTTTTGCAGCACTATTAGATGTTATTATGGGAGCTAGATTGGGGCCTTGGGAAATTAAGTCCATCTTGCTCTGAGAAATCCAAGTGAATGGCTGACCAGATCAGAACAATATGTGCAAATAAAACAAAAGGCAGCAGAAGAGACTTCCACTTCCTCAGATGGGAAAAAAAGGACACAACCAACAGGTAACCAGCAAGATTTATGTCAGGTTGAACTTTTTACCTTGTACTTTTTATGCTACAAGGTCAGTGGTAGCATTTCTGCAGCATGTCAATTGTTATGACAGGGGCCGTAAGTTTATTCCAAGGGAATGACTCGAGGTAATATCTCTCAAGCCAAAACATAAGGTTTTGGTTAAAGTGCTTAAAGTATCGTTTATTTATTAGTCACTAATAACGCTTCCATTAACACTGCAATGAAGTGACTGTAAAATTCCCGTGGTCACCAAGCTCTGGTGCCTGTTCATAACAGTGTTAATAAGGTTAGTAATTGTATAGACATACAGCAGACAGATACATGCTATTGCAGACTACAAGTGCAATAGGCCTTGTGGTAAGGCTGGCAGGGAAGTGAAAAGGTAAAACAGGAAGAGGCAAACATTGAAAATTGAAAGTTGTGTATTAATATGGTCCTTTTATTGCCTTGAGACATTCCAAAACACTTTTGAGTCACTGAGTATTCACTATAATCATTAATTTAGAATTGCAGGAGCCAATTTACACACAGCAAGCTCCCACAGCAGCAATATGATAATAAACAGATAATCTATTTTTATGCTGTTGATTGAGGAATAAATATTTGCAGAATTGAGATAAGAATGATTATGTGGTTGTTTATGACCAGCACAGGCACAATGGGCCAAAGGGCCTTTGCTGTGCTCTAGACCTCTATGATTCTATAACTCCCTGGCACTTGAAATAGTGTCATGGGTTAATTTATGTCCTCCTGGTAGGGCCTCAGATTATTGTTTTTATAATGATATATAAAGGTAGCAATTTCTCATAACGGATTGGGCAAACACGTTGTTGGATTATTTATTGAGACTGAGCACATTTGAATATTTATACAGATGCATAAACCTTAAAGACATCAAAGCAGCAGAGCTATCTGTGTACGCTGTGCTGAAAGCAAAAGCGAAAATAAAACTGGATTGCGAGACACACTTGCTTTCTAGTGGTGTGTTGTTGCAATATCTTGAAGGCATATTACAACAACTCCCTTTCTATGGAAATATTCCAAAGAAGTAGAACTATTTAAAATATATGGCCATGTTTAGTCACTATTACGTAAGTAGGTAAAGGAATTAAGAGTTTTGGTGAGTAAGTAGAGCTGAGTTCATGAAAAGATCAACCATGATTTTATTGAATGGAGGAGCAGACTCAAGGGGGCAGATGGCCTACTCCTGCTCCTCATTCTTATGTTCTTAGAACCAATGAATCTATGTGTCTCCAAAGAATCTATGTGTCACCTGCTGTTTTGTACACATCATTTAATGATAACCTTATCACGAGGTTTCTTTAATTACTCACAATGATCTGTGGGATTGTCATCATTGGATGTTATAGAACATAGAACATAGAACGTTACTGCACAGAACAGGCCCTTCAGCCCTCGATGTTGCGCTGACCAATTATGATAAAGCAATGACCCTCTAACCTAAACCATTCCCTTTTCATACATAAACCTATCCACTGACCTCTTAAATGCTCCCAAACTTGGCGCATCTACAACTGCAGCAGGCAGGGCATTCCATACCCTTACCACCCTCTGGGTAAAGAACCTACCTCTGACATCCGTCCTATAACTACCACCCCTTAATTTAAAGCTATGTCCCCTCGTGCTAGCTTTCTCCATCCAAGGAAAAAGGCTATCACTGTCCACCCTATCTAAACCTCTGATCATCTTATATGTTTCAATAAGGTCTCCTCTTAGCCGCCTTCTTTCTAACGAAAACAACCTCAAATCCCTCAGCCTCTCTTCATAAGACCTGCCCTCCATACCAGGCAACATCCTGGTAAACCTCCTCTGTACCCTCTCCAATGCCTCCACATCTTTCTTATAATGCGGGGACCAGAACTGTATACAATACTCCAAGTGCGGTCGCACTAGAGTTTTGTACAGTTGCAACATGACGTTGCGGCTCTGAAATTCAATCCCCCTACCAATAAAAGCCAAGACTCCATATGCCTTCTTAACAACCTTATCGACTTGATTGCCAACTTTCAGGGATCTGTGCACATATACACCTAGATTCCTCTGTTCGTCAACACTATTAAGAGTCTTACCATTAGCCCTATACTCTACACATTTGTTATTCCTGCCAAAGTGAATTACCTCACACTTTTCTGCATTAAACTCCATTTGCCACCTCTCAGCCCAGCTCTGCAACTTGTCCAAGTCTCTCTGCAAACTATAACACCCCTCTTCACTATCTACCACTCCTCCGACTTTGGTGTCAAAATTCTTGGTGGCATTTGTGATTCTGTCCTTGATGCAATAGGATTAGAACATAGGACATTACAGCACAGAACAGGCCCTTCGACCTTTGATGTTGCGCTGACCAATTAAGAAAAAGCAATGACCCTCTAACCTAAACCATTCCCTTTTCATCCATAAACTTATCTACTAACCTCTTAAACGCCACCAAACTTGCATTTACAACTGCAGCAGGCACGGTATTCCATACCCTTACCACCCTCTGGGTAAAGAACCTACCTCTGACATCCGTCCTATAACTATCACCCCTTAATTTAAAGCTATATCCCCTCGTGCTAGCTTTCTCCATCCTAGGAAAAAGGCTATCACTGTCAATTATGCCATGGATGAGGAACTGGAATGGATCTGATTGGTCCTCACCATTGCACCATTATGTAGGACCTTGGTTCCAAATAAACTTTTGTCACCTGGTTGATGTGTACCATCTGTGGGACCCTAGATGTGAACTTGCTATCCCAATAGCCAACTTGGTAATTCTGCGACTATGCTTTTCTTACGCGTGTTGGCCATCTTCTCTTGCAATTTTAAAAGTTGACCTCTAGTTTTGGAAAGAATATAATGGATAAAAGTAAGGAAATTTTTATTCACTGATCTGCCAAATGTGAGCTCTGCTACTGATGGAACAGTTGGACTTATAGGTATCATTGCTTGATGTAAAATTGAAATGTATAGATTTTGCTTGATTTGTACATTTGAGAATTAGGGATTTCATCTTATGAATTATTTATTTAACTAGGCTGTTAGACCTGGGATAATAAGGGTATGGAATGCCCTGCCTGCTGCAGTTGTAGATGCGCCAAGTTTGGGGGCTTTAAGTGGTCAGTGGATAGGTTTATGGATGAAAAGGGAATGGTTTAGGTTAGAGGGTCATTGCTTTTTCTTAATTGGTCAGTGCAACATCGAGGGCCGAAGGGCCTGTTCTGCACTGTAATGTTCTATGTTCTATAAGGAGAAGAAACAGTGTGATCAATATTCAATGTCACACATGTTTCTAAAAATGCTTACCAATCAATTGCAGACTATTTTTGGTAATAGTCATTCTATGCACACCAAATAAACTGAAAATAACACTTCCAGTGTGCGAAACTGTTGTACTTGATATATTGTGCAATTATCAAATAATGGATTACTTGGTGAAGGATTCAATGAGGATTAAGTCAATGCCATAGACAGGAAAGAGGCCAGATGTGATTTTGGACCAAGGATGAATAGGAGCTTATGTGGAATCAATGGTTCTTTGTGCTAACTTGGCAAATGCTCTTGACATGCTTCACACTTCTTGGTGATAGTTTCAATGTCATTGTTCATACCCAGATATAGATTGTCTTTCTTGTAAGTCTTTTCACCTAATCTATGATCATGTGTGAATGATGAAGCTGTTGAACAATATCGGGTCACAAGGAATGTGGCATGATGACATCCTGGCCTTTAAAAATGACTCCCTGAGGGATGTCTAACTCACCTTGGTAAAGCTAAAATGATCCCATGAATATGCTGAATTGAATCAGACCATCCTTCAGTGATGGTTTTCCATTATTTCTGTAGTGTGGAATCCTTTGTTGTTTCTTCCAGTGTTGGATTGTAATTGTGTTGTGCAAAATATACCAGATTAATTGATATCTTCCTGCAAGTGTAATGTTGCAATTCCCCTGAAACTGCCAGTTTCATCACAATATTCGGGATAATCCAATGTTAAGCCATGCACTGAGGTAATATGGGTAGCTTCAGAGGTTAATCTGTCTTGTGATGTCTGTTATTCCATGGATTATAGCTAGTACAAGTTTGTGATATGTTGGTAGGCTTATGATTGCCAGGCTTTGAGTCTCCATGGGATAGAACATCTGTGACAACCAGGAGGATTCATTGTACTTGCAGTCCAGGACACAGAATCAGTGAACAGGTCTACACTGGCAGTTTCACCATGATTTTCCATGTGTGTAGATACATATCTTTCAGGATTCACAGGGATAGTTTGTTGATATTTGCCGTGTGTCAATCTTGGCCAAGAACAAATAGTTGCCAGTTTTCTTGGGGCAGATGATTTTAATCTTAGTAAACACTTCAGATGGTGTGACAGGTTATTTTGTTTTCCACAAGAGTGACGGTGTGAAATCTTTGCTCACCGCTCCTCATCCTAGCATGCACATCATGGTCATTTTCTGGTTTGTCAGTCACTTTGTGTACATATCTTGAAGGAAATACCAGATGATCATTCTTACTTAAAGATACCCTTTGCGTAAAGTCTGTTTAGATCAGTGTACGGCTCTTCGTTGCTGCATTGGCTTTTGCTTCAGTCAACTGCCACTGCCAATGGCTTTTTCAGTCACATGCTTTAGAGAATTGTTCAGAAACTGGATATTTCTTGGCAGAAGCAGAATGCCACATCTTTCACATGTCTTCCTAGGTTTAGGTGTTCCCAAAATTGCATTAACAATTAAAAACCTGTACGGATCGTGGACCTACAAGGATTGTTTTGTACTTGTATCCGTCCTTGAGTGCTCCTTTGATGCTGTATGTTTTTGAGCTTGCCTAGTAGATCTAGTTGATGCAATCACCAACTCAACCATTCTGCCTGCTAGCTCTGCATTTGAAAAATCACATTATGTACCCATTACTCTGTATCTGTTGATGATGTGATGTATGCATTCTGTAGGCTGTTGTTGAAGCGACATGAATTATAAAAGACAAATAGGAAAGCTGAATCTGATTCTCAACCAGAATTCCAATGTAGGCCATTGATGTTGGGGATCCTTTAGCTTTTCTGCTGTTAATCCTTGGCTTCGGTTACAACAGACATGTCAATGATTTTAAGGTAACAGTCACTGATGGTGGCACAGTGGCACAATGGTTGGCACTGCTGCCTCACAGCGCCAGGGACTCAGTTTTGATTCTCAACTTGGTTCACTATCTGTGCAGATTCTGCTCCTTTTCCCCGTGTCTGTGTGCTTTTTCTTCAGATGGTCCGGTTTCCTCCCACAGTCTGAAAGATGTGCTGGTTAGGTGCATTGGCCATGCTAAATTCTCTCTCAAAGTACCCAAACAGGCACCAGAATGTGGTGACTGGGGAATTTTCACAATAATTTCATTGCAGCGTTAACAGTGTAAGCCTACTTGTGACATTAATAAATAATAAATAAATTAGCTCAAGTGTTAGCTCATCAGCATTTCAAAGACAGAAACCAGATTTGCTTAGTTAATGTCGGAAGCTGTTTGTTATCATTTATTCGCAGAATCTTGAGCACAGGATAAATAACTGTTCAAACTATATCTTACTTCCTCTCATTGTTCGATCTCTTATGAATATAAAGCAGAAATCTTTGAAATAAACTGCTAGTTCCTGAGACCTGTATGGGTGTGTTAATTTAATATCAGTCTTTAATGGAGATAAACTTCATAGAATCATAAAATATACAGCCCTTCAGCCCAAACTTGTCCATGCTGACCAAAAAGCCCATCCAAGCTAACCCATTTGCCTGCATTTGGCCCCTATCCCTCTAAGCCTTTCCTATCCATGTATCTGCCCAAATGCTTTTTAAATGTTGTCAATGTCCCTGCCTTGACCACTTCCTCCGACAGTGGCACAGTGCTGCCACATGTCAACAGGGACCCAGGTTTGATTCCTTGCTTGGATCACTGTCTGTATGGGCAGACTGTTGTCCCCCATCTGCATGGGTTTCCTCCATGTGTTCCGGTTTCATCCGACAGTTCAAAGACCTGTGAGTTTGGTCATGCTAAATTCTCCCTCAATGTACCCGGATAGGTGCCAGAGTGTGGTGACTAGAGCATTTTCACACTAACTTCATTGCAGTGTGAATGTAAGCTTACTCATGATAATAATAAATAAACTTGACTTTATACATGCCGCCCTCTGTGTAAAAAAATTGCTCCTCATGTTCCCATTAATTCTTTGCTCTCTAAACTTAAAGCTCTGCCCTCTGGTTCTCGATTCCCCAACCCTGGGAAAAAGACTTCTTAAAAATTTCTATTTTTTTCTCAAAGTCTGCTGCTCTAGAAAATTATTTATTGTCTTATGTGAAGATTTATTTTTTTCATTCTCACCTATTCCCTTAGCCTTTAATATAGAGTTGTACATTCAGTGTTAAAACACCAACCAAGTTAATGCCCAATAGACTTTACACGGTGGATAGAAACAAGGCCCATTATGACACAGTTCAGCAAAATGGTTCATTCCTCCTGCTCTCAATGTGGATTAAATAACAGAACATAGTGTCCTCATTTTTCTAATCACTGGGCACTGGTTTATCTCTGCTCCTGATTGCACTTAGAAAAAAAATGTTCAATTCTGGAACCTGTCTCCTGCTCCCAGCGAGTTCTCACCAACACCAACATAATTTTCAAAACCAAGGAATTGCAAACAACCTAATATCAGCAGAGAAATAAATGTTATGAACACCAAATGCCAAATGATAAATTCAGCAGGCAAACACTGTGATTTTTAATGCCCAGAATCTGTCTTCCCTTTCAAGTTGCTTGTCTTCTTTGAACCACAGTGCCATTTGTTTTTGCCATTTTCGCACTGATTACAAATGACCGAACTTTCTAAACCGAGATAAATCTGTCACAGGACTTTCGCAGCTTTTGATGACTTACTTCAGAGCAGAGGAAAGAACCCTACACTGTCAGAGTCAAAACAGACCGCATTTTTTATTCTGCTATGGAAAAGGAGACATGAAATGAAATGCAATTAATTGTCATCATTTCACCAATCCAATCCATCAGTGCTATGTGAAATGAAATTAACAGGGTAAATAAATTAATTAATAAATTAACAGGGTAAAAGCAAATCACAATCTGAAACCAAAAGAGAAAATGCTGGAAAATCTTAGCAGATCTGGCAGCACCTGTAAACAGAGAAAAGAGCTGACATATCAAGTCCAGATGACTCTTTGTCAAAGTTTGTCGGTGCAAACTCGATGGGCTGAATGGCTTCCTTTTGCATTGTATATATTCTCCGATGAGTTCTATGACCTTGCTTTTTTCCTTTAGGACACTTTTTAAAATCTACCTCTTTGACCAGATATTTTATCCTCTGATTTAATCTGAGGTGTTGGCATCAATATGGGGAGATGATAGTGTAGTGGCATGATGTGGAGGTACAGGCATTGGACTGGTGTTGGCACAGCAAGAAGTCTCACAACACCAGGCTGAAGTCCAACAGGTTTATTTGGCATTACAAGCTTTTGGAGCACTGCTCCTTTATCAGGTAGTGACATTAACATTGGACTACTAAACCATAGACCCAGAGTAATTTTAATTCAGGTTCAAATCCCACCACAACAGATGGTGAAATTTGTATTCAATAAACAAATCTGTGATAAAAAGTCAAATAATGACCATGAAACAATTGTCATTAGAAAAAGGTCCTAGTTCTGCAATGCCCTTTAAGGAAAGAAATCTGTTATCATTACCTGATCTGGCCTACATGTGGTCCAGCAGTAACGCACACATTAAACGAATTAGAAAGAATAATACTCCTGTGAAGCATCTTGGGGTGTTTCCATACATTAAAGGTGCTTTAAAAATATGGTTGATTACTTTTAGATTCAAATTTAAAGCAACCATATTATTGTGAAAACCTGATTGACCGAACAACTTGGAGTCATAAACTTGACAGGATTCCAAAATACTGTTAAAAGACTTTTTCAATCAGTTTCCCAAGGGATGGAGTTTTTCAAACATCTCATTCTGACAACTGAGTATCAAAAAGAACTTACATACTCTTACAACTTAAAAAAAAATACAGAATTTAAGCTAATAGTATCCTAAAAAAATTGCAATGAAAGGATTTGACTTACAGCTCATTCCATAGTAAAACTCCCAGTTTGTAATCAATCATTTCATTTAGTTTTACCCAGCAAATATAACAAATTGAGGAATCAGATAAAAATGAACAAATATAAACCATGCAAACTCCAATGTTTGAAAGGTAAGGATCACTTTTGTGATCAAACAAATTAGTTCATGCAAGTTCGCACCAATGTTGTTGAATGAGACAAGTCAAGGTGTGTACATCTGAGCAAACATTTCATTCACTGATGAATAGCAGAGATTTTCAGATGAATATGACTATTCTTTCAGCAACGACAACTTTTACCTATACATTCATTTGATGTAATGAAATGTCCAAAGGCACAACTCATGAGCGTCGTAAAGCAAAGTTTGAGGCTAAGACATTTAAGGGGGGAAAGCTGTGGCTTGTTATGATTGTGGGGCATAGCCCCTTTAAGAGATTGGGTCAGGTGACCTGGGGCATGACGTGACCTGCCCAGAAAACCGTATCTGCACCCACTCGAGAGCTGGATTGCAAGAAGTACTGTTCTTTAATAAATCCTATTGTTCCTGTCACTTTGGAGTTACCTCCCCAGTAGCCTCAGACATTACATGACTGACCTCCCTTCTGTGAAAGAACGAATGTTCATCTCAAAGATAACGTGGGGGGAGGGGGTGGCAATAGTAGGTGATAATGGTGGAGTAAATACAGGGGCCAAATGGCCTAAATAGACCTTTGTTACATATGCTCGAATGTTCGTAATGATAGTTCAAACTCTTTTGGGAGGCTCATTTCCTAATCTTGCCCTTGCTGGTTTTGAAATTTAAAATCTTACCAATATATAACAATAAAAAAACTGGCATGGTGAAAAATTGAATGTCAATTTGCGAAGAGCCCATTTTATGTCGCAGGCATGAGTGAATTTTACTGTAAAGGAACGCTGATAATCAAACATTTGGTCAAACAACCAGATTGTAAGCAACATCTTAAAGAACAGTAAGATTTAAGGAGGGAATTCCAGAGTGAAAGTTTGGAATTATATTACCCCGCCCGCCACAGGAATCAGAACAGGTTAGGGCAGACCATGGTAAGATGCGTTGACCTCAGGTAGGATTTTCTGGTTTCAGGACAAGTAAAATCCCACTCTAAGGAGCACTGCAGACTTGGCCACCAACAATGATTCCAAGACAGCAAAGTTAGATGAGCACAGATTTCTCAGAGATTTGCGCTGCTGGTGGAGAATACAAAGGTGAAAAGGGATAAGGGCATGGAGGAATTTGCAAGTATGGACGAGAATTTTAAGTCTGAGATGTTTCTAAACTGGGAGCCAAGCCAGATCAATGAGCACAGGACTGAGAAATTGTAATGATGTCAATCAGGCCATTGGGGTTGACCTATTGGATTATGAACTCCCTGATTAAGGATCCAATTGGTGGCCAACTGGGGAGTACAAGTGCCTCATACTTAATGTGAGTGTGAGTGTGAGTACCTCTGGCAGCCCTGGAGATATACAGCTAACTGCTAGCACTCTGTGTATTGCTGTTAGAATAATAAATAAAGGGATTTTGGTGAAGGGACTTCTATCTCTGAAGACATATGTCATGTTATGAGACTTCTTACTCTGAAGACATATTACAGAGGTAAATGGGATTTAGTGTGAGTGAGGACCAGGGCAGCAGACTTTGCTGAGAAAAACTGTACAATCCAGCGGAAATGCTAATGCACTAAATATCATCTGGGCTCACACTTATCAGATTTCATTCAAAAGTGCGGAACACAACATCCGACCCAAACAGGTAAATATTGTTGCTGCCCTGCAGCGCTGGTTTACTCAAAGGTGTGTTAGAGATGTCCTCCAAAGCAGAAAAGTTTCACGTGGGGAAACTTCCAACAGATCATCTCAAGAGATAGTTATAACTTGGACAGTTCTGTCAGCAGCTCATCAGTGATAGAAGTTCAGGATCAGCTCCAAATTGTACACATCTCTGACATCTTTCAAAGATTAGTGACAGAGATTTAGATTGGATTTGAATCACTCCAATCGCTTCTGCGTCAGGCTAATGAAAACAGAGATAACCGTACAAAAACCAGGAGCAAGAGCCAAATCAAAAGAAAATACAAAAGTTACTCTGTCTCCTGAAAGTAAAAGTGCAAATAAGGATTTAATTATGATAACAATCAGTGTCACTGACTCTGGAAACTAATATCTATCCAATGATATTCTGGAAGAATTTCTTCAAGGCTTCAATCCAAAGATGTGTGGGTTATGTTGATTGGCCATGTTAAATTAATCCTAATGTCAGGGGGATTATCAGGGTAAATATATGGGGTTATGGGAATAGGGCCTGGGTGGGAATATCGTTGGTACAGACTTGATGGGCTGAATGGCCTCCTTCTGCACTTAGTAATCCTATGATTCAATGATTTTACTTCCTGTGTTCATGGCAACTAATATGATCAAACTCAGAAATCACAAGTATAACTGCATAGGATTTTCAAAGAAACAAGAACTATTTCTCATAGAATCATAGAAACCCTACAGTGCAGAAAAAGATCATTGAACCTATCGCGTCCGCACCGATAACCATCCCACTTAGGCTCTATACCCATAACCCCACATATTGACCCTACTAATACTTCTGACCTACACATTCTGGGACACTAAGAGGCAATTTAGCATGGTCAATTCACCTAGCCCGTACATCTTTAGACTGTAGGAGGAAACCCGAGCACCCGGAGGAAACCCATCCAGACACAGGGGGAACATGCAAACTCCACACAGACAGTGACCCAAGCTGGGAATTGAACTTAGGTCCCTGGAGCTGCAAGGCAGCAATGCTAACCACTCATCAGCCTAACCTTGTGGAACATTGAATGAGTTCACACTGACACAATCACCCAACAGGGAGCTCAACTCAGCTGAGATAAATGCTGTTGAATCTAATTTGAAGTAAGAAAGGCTTGCATTCATGTTGTGCCTTTCACAACCACAGGATGTCCTAAAGTGCTTTGTAATCAATGAAGCACTTTTGAAGTGTAGCCACTGTTATAATGTAGGAAACACAGCAGCTAATTTACACACAGCAAGATCCCACCAACTGCAGTGTGGTAATAGTCAGGTGATCAAGCCACTGAGGCATGAATCGAGAGATGATACTTGTCAGGATACAAGAGACGACTCTCCTTCTCTTCCTCAAAATATTGCAATGGTATCTTTTACATATAATCCCAACAGTGCAGAAGGAGGCCATTTGGTCCATCCAACCTGCACCAACCACAATTCCACCCAAGCCCAGTCCCCATAACCCCTTGTATTTACCCTGCTAATCCCCCAGCACTAAGGATAAATTTATCATGGCCAATCCGCCTAACCTGCACACCTTTGGAATGTGGAAGGAAACTGCAGCACCTGGAGGAAACCCATGCAAACATGGGGAGAACATGCAAACTCTGCACAGACAGTCACCCAAGGACGGAATTAATCACGGATCCTGGCGCTGTGAGGCAGTGGTGTTACCACTGTGCCGCCCCCAGTTACATTATAATTGAGCAGGCAGTTCGGACCTCAGTCTAACATCTCTTCTGAAAGAAGGCATTTCTGACAGTGCAGTGCTCCCTCAGTATTGTAGTGGAGTGTCAGCCTTGTGGTTTGTGCCCATTCATTTTGACCTTCACTCTATAGCTGACAAAAGAAGTACCTTCGATTGAACTGCCTGACAGAAGTCACCCACTTGGCATTTGGGGCTGTAGACTATGGAGCGAATGCTACAGAGCATTTTATGTAATCAGGATAAAGGTCACCCTTTTACAATCTTTTTCAGAGCTTAATGAAGTCTGAGCATTGGCCCCTATAGTTGTGCAGGTTTTACAATGATGTAAATCTACTTGCTGGAAAAATTGAACGAGTAAGATAAATTTAAACCTGAAAATCTTAAGTAATCTTGCCTTACTTCCCATCAAAGCCAGCTGTAAGTATTAGTTTGCTTTAGGCGTTCGAACTGAATGTGTTATTCAAAGAAATAAAAAGCAAAAGGCTTTCTGAGGCTGCACTATTAAAAGCAAAACTTGACTGTCAATCTTACCAACTCCAAATAGTGTTTCTTCACTCACTTCTGTGTCTTATGTTAATTGCTGCACTGAATTTAAAGAAATCCCTGGCCTAATAAGAATCCTTGTATTTGTGCAGCCATAATATTGATTTTTTTTTTATTGAACCGATCGCTTAAAAATCCTGGCACAACATGCTAGATATTATCATTTACATCATTTGCTCTGACACCTTGGATAAATAGTTATGAAAAGAGATCACGAATTGGAAAATAAAACTGAAGCTATTCAGCATTTTAAACATTTGATGGATAGATTTCAAGTGAAGAAAGCACTGCTGAGCAGATTTGCAGTCAGTTAGTTTCAAGACTTGAAAGTAGATTTCATACCATTCTTCTTCATGTGGCAAATGCCTTAAAAGCAGAATCCAAAAACGATTAATTATTGGGGAGGTTTGGTTATATTTCCAGTTCTCATCTCAGCTGCCTGTGAGAGTGTGAAGGCAGCATTGTTGGCTGAAGCAGCAAGGTTTAAAAGGAATAAAGTCACCACTTGGTTTCCATGGGAATCACATCATGACCGTTCCAACCTTCAGTGATGAAGCCTCTGAAAAGAATATTTCCGCAGTTGATTTAACTAATAATTATAGCAACAGACTACTGGTTAGCAGCTTAACATGCCAGTTACCATGACTACTCAAACCTACAGAAAGTACTAATTAATATGTTTGTAAAATAAATTACTCCAACCCTTCTATAAATAGACCGCCTTATGAATTTCTCCATCACCAAAACTCTTGGATGTCAGGGTTGTTTTTGGGATGGGAGTGATATCATCATGTTTTCCCAAAATTCCAATACACAGCTGTTTCCGTGTCTTGGAGTTAAAAATGTGGATTTAACTGTTAAGGGCAGTAAATTAGTATGCACTCCTTTCAGTTGTTGGATCTGAATTTGAATCCAACCCAAACTGGTGCGGTATAAACTTTGCAAACTCTGTACAGATCAAGAAAGCCCCCCCGCTCTATTTAACCAATGTATGTGTAATATTGTGCACAAACTTGAGGTAGCTTCCTACATGTACATGGAAAGTGCCTTGACCACCTAGGTTTTTTACTCATTCATGGAACATGGCCATCACTGGCTCATCAGCATTTATTCCTTATCCCAATGAGAGCAAGGGACCGAGCCTTTTTTTTAAGAGCTATAGAATCCAGTTTTAGATCAGAACTAAGTGTGAAGCAATTGAGAATGGAGGCAAGATCAAAAATCTAAACAGCAAACCCAAGCAATTTAGAAATATATTCTGAAAGACTGCTTCAAATCATTATTTTGTTTTGTTCATTCATTGGACATAGGCATTGCTGGCTGGCCAGCATTTATTGCCCATCCCATAGTTGCCCGAAGGCAATTGAAAGTCAACTAGATTGCTGCGGCTCTGGAGCCACATGTAAGCCATATCAGGTAAGAGCAGCAGATTTCCTTCTCTAAAAGACATTCATGAACCGAATAGATTTTCCCGACTATAGACAATGGTTTCATGGTCATCTGTAGATTCCTAATTCCAGGTTTTTTTTATTGCATTCAAATTCCACTAGTGCCATGGTGGGATATAAACAAAGTTCCCCTGAGTTCATTAGAGGTCATTAGCTGAATCTCTGGATTAATAGTCGAGCAATAATACTACTAGGTCATTATCTCCCATGAAAATTTGTCACAAAATTGAATCCATTTTTGTCACCACAATATCCAGCTACCTGTTCAATATCAAACGTAAGCCAGAACTTCTTTCAGCATAATATTGGCAAGAATGAAGCACTTCATTGGTTTCTTACCAGAGCATTAATTTGACAGGCCATGTTTTAATTGTCCTTTGTAGCTGTCCACTCAGATCAAGCCTGCCAACATCCAGCTCAATGTTCTATTCAGTCTTAAACCAAGTTTCAAACTCCACATCCAATACATTATCAAGACCCTTATCTTTGGCAGAAAACCACTTGTTTGGTTTTTTCATTCATTCATGGAACATGACCATCTCTGATGGCCAGCATTTATTGCCCATCCCTAGTTGCTCGAGCGTTGAGAGTCAATGTTATTGTTCTGGTTCTGGAGTCACATGTAGGCCAGACTAGGTAACGGCAACAGATTTCCTTCTCTCAAGGACATTAGTGAAGCAGATAGGTTTTTCCAACAATCAACAATGATTTCATGGTGATTAGTAGATTCTTAATTCCAGGTACTTTTTATTGAATTCAAATTTCATCAGCAGCCATGGCAGGATTTAAATCCAGATCTCCAGAACATTAACTGAGTTTCCAGATTAATAGCTTAGTGATAATATCACTAGGCCATTGACTCCCTGTGCTTTACTTAAATCCCCACTGGAACCTGCATCGAACCTCAAGGCTCAACTTCCCTATTGTCATTCAATAGAACTTCACTCCAACCAGCCTAATATCATCTATTGCTGTTGGTTCATTTCCTATTATTCTTACTATATAAATATCTTCATCTTCACTTTTGATCACCTCCAAGACATTTCTCCGTACTCTCCAAATAATCTTCACCAATCTATCTTCCTTCTTCCGACCATGAATTGCACCACTGTACATCTCTGTCACGTCAGGTTTTCTCCTGCATTTTTTTCTGCCGAATTAAAAATCTTGCCTCATTCAAAAATAGAAACACAGTACCCTGAATATGAACTTGAAATGGCATTTAAGAGTCTAGCACATTTCTGTGGATCTGGGGTCACATATAGATTAGACTCCCCTACCTAAAGGCATCAGCGAACCAGATGGATTTAAAGAGCAATCATTTCATGGCCATTGTTAGACTTTTAATTCCAGATTTTTAAAAATTGAATTCAAATTTCACCACTTGCTGCTGTGGGCTTTGAACCCAGGTCCCCAGAGAAGTACAGTGGGTCTCTGCATGACTAGTCTTGGCTTCCAATTTATTTTCCTCTGAAAATTGAGGTAGTAAATAAATACAAATTGCTACTGATGGACTTTACTGAGCAAATGTTGCAAGTGTTTCAGGGTGGACATTAAGACCTGAAAACGACCATCTCACTTGCCACAGAATCATGGAGGAGGGAGTGTTGGGGGCGGTAGGTTCGTACAATGGAAATATCCATTGGCTGTGGGCGGGATTTATGATCTCACGCAAGTGGGACTGTAAAATCCTACCCTAAGGCCAGAATTTTCCAGCTGTTCATGCCTGACTGCCTCTGTCAGCGAGGCCGGAGAATTAGGCGCTCAGTCCAATCTCCATTCACTGCAGCAGAACTGGATAATCTTGCCAGCAAGAACAGCTGGAAAATTCTGGCCTAACTATTTCTTCATCACTGAACTGAGTTTAAATAGAATAACGGCTATTGTCCGATAAATAAAAGGATTAATTCATTCTCAGCCAGTACAATTCGGCAAACTTGCACAATGAAACCCAACTGCATAATATTTGTGATTAACTTGTTTCAGCAAGTTCCATTCTGCTCAGCATTCCAGATCAGCAACCTAACTTCACCATGACACTGCTGGCAGCACTTGTGCCTCTGAGTCAGAGGGATTGGTACAAGAACGCTCCAGGATTTGAGCACAAAAATCAATGCTGACACTCAAGTGCAGTACTGAAGGAGCATGCTATCAGAGGCCATTGAATCCTACACTGCAGAAGGAGGTCATTCAGCTGATCGAGTCTGCACCGACCACAATCCCACCCAGGCCCTATCCCTATAACTCCATGCATTTACCCTAACACTAAGAGACAAGTTAGCATGGCCAATTCACCTAACCTGCACAACTTTGGACTGTGGGAACATCCGGAGGAAACGCATGCAGACACGGGGAGAACGAGAAAGCTCCACACAGACAATGATCCAAGCTGAGAATCCACCAGGGCCCTAGTGCTGTGAGGTGGCACTGCTAATCACTGAGTCACTGTGTCGCCCATGTCACCTTCCATGTGAAATGTTAAGTTGAGGCCTGTCTTCCAGCTCAGTTAGAGGTAAAAGATGCCATGGCAATTATTCAAAGAATCAAGAAGTTATCTTTGTGGGCTCAGCCAATATTTATTAGTTAACAATGATTTTCTATCACATTACTGTTTGTGGAATCTTGCTGTGTGGAAACTGGTTGTTTCATTTCATAGAATCATAGGATGCTTACAGTGCAAAAGAAGACCATTCAACCCATCAAACCTGTATGGACAACAATCCCACCCAGCCCTTATCTCCAAACCCTACATATTTACCCTGTCAATCTCCGGACATTCAGGGGCAATTTAACATGACCAGTCAACCTAACCCAGACATATTGCATTGAAATAGAAACAACACTTCAAAAATAACTTTAATGGTTCTAAAAGCACACCAGGAGACCCTGTAATCATGAAAGTTGCTATATGGACAGACATCTTTATTTCTGCTTTCATCTACATTAATATCTAAACAAACTAATAAACATTTGCAATGAAAGATACACATCATAAAGGCTGATAGAAAGAGAAAAAGATGGAGGAAAATTCAGAAAATGAGAGTGAAAATAAAATTGTATATTGTGTTTTTTTAAGTTGTTTACAGGATGTGCCTATCAGTGATAAGGCCAGCATTTATTATTCATCCTAATAGCCTTAAGAAAGTGATAGTGAGTCACCTTTTGAACTGTTGCAGTCCATAAGGTATAGATACTCACCCACACAGCTAAAAGGAATGAATGCTTAGATTTTGATTCAGTGACAGTGAAGGAATGATAAATAGACCAAAACAACTAGTATCTCTCATCTATATTGGAATGACTTTTACACATGCACCATAGAAAGGATTCTTTTCAGTTGTGTCACAGCTTGATAAGGCTTCTGCTTTGCTCAAATTTGCAAGAAACTACAGAAGTTTATGAATGTAGCCCAATCCATCATGCAAATCGAACTCCCATCCATTGACTCTGTCTACACTTCTCACTGGCTCGGCAAAGCAGCCAGTATAATTAAGGGTGAGGGACACGGCAGAGCAGCCAAAAGTTCATTGGCTTTCGATAAGACCAGATGATCTCAGAGCAAGTGGGGCAGGAAAATCCCACCAATAGTTGCCAATTTTCCCTTGCTTAAGGATTCCACCAATGAAGTCAAGTTGATAAAAAGCACATTAACCATTATATATTGCCAACAAAAACAGAAAATGTTAGAACAAAGAAAGAACAAAGAAAAGTATAGCACAGGAAAAAGCCCTCGAAGTCCATTCCGATTATGACCCCTTAACCAAACCAAATTAAAAGCCTTCTGCTCTTACTCGGACTATAGTCTTCTATTCCCTCTCTGTTCATGTATCCATTCAGATGCCTCTTAAATGTTGCCGATGTGCCTCTTCCACCACCTCCTCTGTCAGTGCGTTCCAGGCATCCACACCCTCTGCATGACAAACATCCCCCTCACATCTCCCTTACACTTTCCTTCTCTCATCTTGGACCTGTTCCCCCTTGTATTTGACAGTTCCACACTGGGAAAAAGCCTCAGGCAGTTCACCCATGCCCATGCCTCTCACAATTTTGTAGACCTTTAATAGGTCTCTCCTCAACCTCCATCTTTCCAGTGAAAACAATTCTAGTTTATTCAACCTCACCTTATAGTCAATGTCCTCGAGTCCAGCCAACATTCTGGTGAACATTCTTTGCACTCTCTCCACAGCTTCCACATCCTTCTGTTGACGAGATAACGAGAACTGCCTTACCCAAAAATAATGTAAGTAGACTTATGCAAGACATTTTGGCTCTAATTGGAGTTTGCACCACCCTTCAGATGAAGTTATTACAGCGGAATGGGGATAGCTCCAAGGATGTTCCCATCCGAAGTGCCTTTATCCCAGATGAAACCAACCTTTCTTCATTTCAGGTGCTAAAGACTCTTTTAAATTGTAACATTTGGAATAGATTTTCTTCCCAACATTAGCTCACAAGTCACAATTAGTAATCCTGCTCTGAAATAGTTTCATTACAAAATACTGAATATCTACTGAAGTTTAGGTAAGTGTGAAGGCATTAACTCATTTGAGTAAAAGTATCCCAAAACAATTGCTTTCATCTTGAAGGTAATTCGCATGAACACACCTAAGGGCAATTTCCGACTTGGCCGGCTGGGTGGTATTCTAGTGGAGTGAATTGTCTTTCCTTTATATATCCCAGTGGAAATCAGTGGAATGTAAACCAGGCAAGTTCTCCAATAGGACAGTGATCTACTCCACTAGATTATTGCCCACATGGTGAAATTGTCTCCATTCAGTGTTCCTCTGCCAGCTTTTCCAACGGTAATTTGTAGTCTCTCATCGTTAAGTATGGGGCACATTCATTATGCAATTGTTTTGCCTTAGCACCAGTGACAGGGCAATTTATTTCAAACATTCAACAGTTATTGCCTCTATTATGAGCTACTATAGGAGTCCCAATTAGCAGCTAGCTCAGAGACTGTGAGGTGTGTTTAATAGATATGAAGAGCTAGGCCGATCGCTTGCTAATCTACTTTTACATGTCATAGGCTGCTTCAAAGTTCTAGCAGATAGACATGAGGGAAGATTGACAGTAGGATTGTTCCTTTTATTTCCAATAATAAGTCACTAATTACAGGCAGAGGTCAGACACCCCAAAGAAATAGTGTGACCTAAACCTAAAACAGGGTCAGTTATTGTGCGAGTGTGCTGTTTAATGTGAGAACTCTTTGTGGCACAGCAGATTTAGTTTGTCAGCTGAAACTGTCAAATTAATGAGGCCCCCTTCTCTCCCTTATAAAGAGACGTGCTCCTTTTGCACAATCCAGTTGCCAGGCCTCCTTATTAGTGAAACATTAAAGGCCAACCATTCACTGAATTGTGAAATGCTCAGTGCAAAGTCACATTGTTTTGATGAAACCCTTATGAATAAAGACGCTACAAAACTGACAATTCATAATCAAAGCTAACAGGAAAGATGCATCTCAAAGTGTTGTGTGTCTCCTGGCTATCAATTTACTGCTCATTTAATCTCTCTGCACCCTTGGAAGATTGTGCAATGAATTCAAGTCAAATGTTGATGTTGATAGTGTCAGTTGGGACATACAAATGATGGAAAGAGTAAAAAGGAAACTTGTGATTTCCTCAGCTGTTTAATTTGAATGGACAGGTAACTCTATTATAGTGCAGCCCTGTTGTAATGTGATGGTTGGGGTCCATAAAATGTTCTTGTGAACGTTATCGGAGTTACGCTAAATTGGGGTTGCACTAAATCACTAAACCAGAAAGAGCAAAAAAAGGTCCATCCATCACATTGCATCATATCTGATTTTACGCTAAATCAGGGTGTGTAAAATTGGTGTTTCACTGTACCATGAAATAAACTTCTTTAAAATTGTACATTGGAGAGTATTATAAAGATTTTGATCTCTTGCACTGTTACGAGGCTTTTGGCTTTTCTTCCTTAACAGACATTCCAAATAGGATTTGCTGGCCAAAGCAGGAAGATCCTGCTCACGGTCAACAAAGCTTTGCACGTCCCCTGTTCCACCCACTACAATTTCCGTGGCAGGCAGGATGGAAAAATTCCACCCAGAATCAGGGGATGGAATCAAGTCAATCTACGAAAGAGCTGCCAGTATTTTACAACCTTGCTCGGGCGAGACTCATAAAATCCCTCCCGAGGAGAATTCCATTCTATGAACCACACCTGCCCCCATTCCGCATGACGGTAAAATTCCAGCCAGTGTGTCAGTGGTCAGATAGAATTGACCAACTAAGCCTTTTCTGTAACTGCCACTATCAACTTTGATTGATGTAGGACCAGCACTATTCCTGGATCACCTCACACTATCCTTACCTGCAACAATGATCCATGCTAATTTTTACATTCTTTCTCCTCAACTCAAAATGTTTACTAATAAAGAATCTTTCATCACATCTTATAAAATATACGATGTGTCTTAAGTTCCTCATTTAATATTCAATTTAATTTACATACTGTTCAGAATTATATGTATAAACATTTCAAGATTATACCTGTCATATTCAAGTTTTGTTCCTGTAGCTAAATAAATTATCTGAATCCTTACACTGTATCGATCCCTTCTAGCTATTCAATGCTTTATGTAATTTGTATAACTGAATGTTAGACTGGCATGGTGGCACAGTGATTAGCATTGCTGCCTCACAGTGTCAGACCAGGGTTCAATTCCAGTCTCGGGTGATTGTCTGTGTGATGATTGTACATTCTCCCCATGTCAGTATGGTTTCCGATTTCCTCCCACACTCCAAAGACGTGTACGTTAGGTTGATGGGCCATGCTAAATTGCACTTTAATGTCAGGGCGACCAGCAGGGTATATATGTGGGGTTAAGGGGATAGGGCCTGGATGGGATTGTTGTTAGTGCAGGCTAGATGGGCTAATGGCCTCCTTCTACACTGTAGGGATTCTATGAATTGTGTAAAATGTTGTATGAGTTGTGTAAAAACACCAGACAGGTCCATGGAAAAGAGTTACAAATTTATGTAAATGGACTATCAGCTTTTCAGATTATCACAATGTATGATAAGTGTATAGGGGTGGCATGGTGGCACAGTGATCAGCACCACTGCCTCACAGCACCAGGGATCTGGGTTTGATTCCCAGTTTGGATCACTGTCAATGAGGAGTTTGCACATTCTTCCCCTATCTGGATGGATTTCCTTCAGGAGCTCTGGTTTCCTCCCACAGTCCAAAAGACGTGCTGGTTAGGTGCAATGGCCATGCTATTTCTGCACTGTAGGATTTCTATGATTAAACTTTCTCTCAGTGTAATGGAACAGGTTTGGCGAGTGGTGATGAGGGGATTTTCACAGTATCTTCATTGCAGTGTTAACATGAGACTAGTTATGACAATAATAAATAACTTTACAATAATTTTTCTTCAAATTTTGACCTTCTGTTTTGTCACCTTGGCTCCTCGCTCATTAGCATTTTACATGCAGTGGATGTCCATGGACAGTTCCATTATAATCACCAAAAGAGGCCATCATTCATTCTTTCATTCCAAGTATTGGCATTGAATTGTGTCTTACCCTAAGCTAACATAGCGACACTTGCAGACGGGGATTGCTGTATGACAGATTAACAGCAGAGTCTTAGAACCAATTTTTTCAGCTGTTGTCGCTACACACCGCTGCCACGGGTTTTGCGGTGATAAGGGATATATTCAATAGGAAACCTCATTGACAGCAGCAGGACCAGATGATCCTGCCACCGGCCAATGGCAAACTGCCTTCCGCTGTCGCAAAATGTGTGATGAGTTGCGCGGGAAATCCCATCCAGAGTCTTATTTGTAGCACAACAGGAGACTAATCAAGTCAATCTTTGAGACTATACAATTAAACTAAATCAATTAACTGAGGGACAAATTAAAGGGACTGCCCCCAGAACAGAAGGGAACCACTAAAGACAAAGTAAAAAGGAAACCTAAAACATCAAATTAAAGTGTGATTAAAGGGGTCGATAATACATCCTAATGCCAGAAATACTTTGCTAATTTTTCTTCCCTAATCTCAGCCACTGTCACACCAGAATTCTGACACAAATAATTCACCTCCTATTTCTCCAAAGGCCATCCACAAAATATAAGGCATAAGTCAGGAGTGTAATGAAATACCCTCCACTTGCCTGAGTGAGTGCAGCTCCTACAACACTCAAGACTTCGATCCCTCAAGGAAAAACAACCTGCTTGATTGGCATCTCATCCACCAACTTAAACATTCCACCCCTCCTGCACAGTGGCAATGGGGGGAGTTGGAGTGAGGGGTAATATATACAAGTTGCACTGCAGCAAATCATGCAGACTCTTTCCAGGTTCAACGGCTGAATGGCTGACTCCTGCTCCTAATTTGTATGCTCATGTGCTCCACATCTTCCAAACCTGGGATCTTTACCATGTATAGAAAAGGGCAATAGGTGCATGTCAATCTCAGAATCTGCTAGCTCCCCTCCAAGCCATGCTCGGGGGCGGTACAATAGCGTTGTGGTTAGCACTGCTCTCTCACTGCACCGGGAGTCTGGGTTCGATTCCCAACTTGGGTCACTGTCTGTGTGGAGTTAACACACTCTCTCTATGTCTGCATGCATTTCCTCTGGGTGCTCCAGTTTCTTCGCACACTCTGGAGAAGTGCAGAATAGGTGCATTAACCTGAACAAGATGCCAGGGTGTGGCGAATAAGGGAATTTCACAGTAACTTCATTGCGGTGTTAATGTAATCTTTACTTGTACTAATGAATAAACTTTACTTGACGTTACACCACCCTTACTTGGAAATTTCTTGCCACTCCTTCATTCTGTAAGATCAAAATCCTGTAACTCCTTTCCTAATAGCACTGTGGGTAACATACTAAATGGGCTACAGCACTTTGAGAAGGCAGCTCACAATCATCTTTTCTCAAGGGAAATTGAATTTTAAAGTCTACTTATTAGTGTCACAAGTAGGCTTACATTAACACAATGCAATGACGTTACTGTGAAAATCCCTCAGTCACCACACTCTGGCACCTGTTTGGGTATATTGAGGAAGAGTTTAGCATGGTCAATGCACCTAACCAACATATCTTTTGGTCTGTGAGAGGAAACCAAAGCACCCGAGGGAACGTTCACACACATGAGGGAAATATGCAAACTCCACACAGTGACCCAAACCGGGAATTGAATTTGGGTCCCTGTTGTTATGAGACAGCAGTGCTAACCACCGTGCCATCATGTTGCCCCATGATGAACAATAAATGCTGACCTAGTCAGCAATGCCCACATGTTGTGAAAGATTTTAAAACCATGGCAGCTGGGATCAACTAGCTCAGTACAATTGAAGATTAAATCTGGAAACTTCCTGATCTGTTGTGGCAAGCAAATTGTATAATTCCAAAGAAATAATCTGTTACCAATTAGTATTATTTGAGCTTCTACCATATCTTTTCCAAACAGTCTTTATATTGTGTAAAATTATCCTTTGAATTTTAGTCAAATATGACTTAATATAATTCCTTCCCTTTGTCTTATCAAAACAAGTCTTGAGACAGATCAAAAGCTAAGCTCCCTGTTCAATCACATATGAAATCTTGGCAGGAAAAACAATGATTTAAGTCAAACCCATACAAATGACTGTTTCAAAGATGGAGGAAGGAAGCAGAGAATAAAGTTGCTTTATTCAAAGGAATTGAAAACATCAAAATTGAAAAGAAACATGAAGGTGAAGTTGGATTTGTTTCTTCCGTGCAAGAAAGCAACAAAAAAGAGTCAAGGGGCCCAGACTGCTCCTGAAACACATCCAAAGACATATGTCTGCTACCCAAAAGTTATTATTGATCACCTAAAACAGGCCCTTTTCTCTTTCTCTCTGGTGTCATCATTGCCTAAGCGTTCATGGTTGTTGTCTTTACATCACTGTGGGGAAGGTGAAGAGGTAGAATCTGAGAACTACCTCAGCCAAAACAGAGAGTCAATCCACAGTGTTAGAGTTATCTTGCACCACACTCCAACCATCTTGCCAACTCAACCAATTGATCCCCCCTTATAAATGTTTAAAAAAAACGCCTAACTCTGTTTTAGAACACAAAGTGGAAATTGTTTTTTTTCCCTGATCACAGCAGTTGTCGGACTTGTTGCATTCAGGTTCATCCATACCAGAGCCCTCTAAAGAGACCCTTGGATGTTGTAACTGAAAAGTTGATGCAGATGAGTTCTGGTGCCAAATCTTCACAAGTCTCAAGACAAAATGTTCAGATGTGGTCTCCCTCACAACACCATTTCATTTCAGATTTTAGCAGTATTCGAATTTGTTCATGAGTGTAACCATACATTTATTGAAAGGCATAGATTTACTAGCTGTAAACTAACAATTAATGGGCTAAAATTGGCTGGCTGATGCAAATTGGACATGGGAAATGGTCTCTACGTTAAGGGTTAGCCCTTTATTGGACCTCAGTCTCTATTCATGTAAGGCACTAATAGGTAACTCTCAAACAAACTGGATTTCAATTTCATGTCAATTTCAGCATAAAAAGCAGCCTTGAGTTAAGTCATGGGGGTAACAAGAAATCAGGAACAGGTCAAATGGAAATGAGCAGTGATCTCTGGGACTTGTGCACAGCTGGAAATAACAGCTTCACTCTCATTGTATCCAAATTCAGGGAATTATTTTGTACAAAACTTGCCTTTTACTGGCATCCTTCATGTAGGCCTCACCGGCTGGGCCAGCATTTATTGCCAATCTTGGGATGGCACAGTGGCACAAAGATTAGCACTACTGCCTCATTGTGCCAGGGATCCAGGTTTGATTCCTGGCTTGGGTCACTGTCTGTGCGGAGTCCACACATCCTCCCCGTGTCTGTGAGGTTTCATCTGGGTGCTCCAGTTTCCTCCCACATCCAAAA
This sequence comes from Sphyrna mokarran, assembly GCA_024679065.1. Classification (NCBI taxonomy): domain Eukaryota; kingdom Metazoa; phylum Chordata; class Chondrichthyes; order Carcharhiniformes; family Carcharhinidae; genus Sphyrna; species Sphyrna mokarran. The sequence continues at coordinate 23,181,944 of JAGIQG010000029.1, forward strand.
GACCTTATTGCCTCTAAGGTCTTCTAGTTAGATTGCATAATGGCCTAGCTTATGGGTATCCAGTCGGCCTATATGCAAAGTTCCTCACAGCTGTTTCTAGAATGAGACACATAAATATATATATATATACATATATATACACACCTCTGGTACAGAATGTGAACATGCTCATCACCAGCTCGATTGCATAATAGACGCTGTGTCATGCCATTAAAATGGATATGGCATCAACCCGACTCACTCAGGCAATGAATCTTAATTCAACACTTAATTAATAACTTCTTTTGAGTATCCGCCTTCACTTGATCTCTCAAAATCATGACTAAGAAAAGAAAATGGTTAATCTCAAGCCAGTGTTAGCAAGATTAAGGAAAGTAAAGAGAAGCCAATAACCATACTAATTATGTGGGAAGGAATTGTACAAGGAGGATAAGTCAGGAAGTTCAATAATGGATTTGTTTGCCCACTTTGTTAATGTTTTGCTCCTCAAGGTGAAGGTTGAGAAATAGCATTAGGAAATGGAACAATGTTCTTTCTCAATAACTTCTTTCTCTAAGGTCAAGTACAGGATCAGGTGCAGCTCAGAGTTAGTTCTGATGACTGTGAACATGAGCCACCCTTGACTGAGAACTTGTGTTACTCACTATCCATTCTTTCTTCCGTTTGTAAAGGGAGTCTAATATTATTGACTGTAAACCATCCCACTGTGACTGCAATTGAGGTTAATTTATAGCTCAATTACTTGGAGTAGGCCTTCACTCAATTCCTTTCAACTGAAGTTGAACTTGGATTCCAGAGAAAAAAGATGTTTGATGTGGTTTTGTTGCCTTGTCGTTTCCAATCTTATGTACAAAAGAGAATTTATGTCTTATTTTTAATAATGCACTTGTCAGAAATGCTGACAGGAGACACACTTTTGAGTATCAACCCTCCACACTGCTTCTCTTGAGCTCTGAAACATTAAATTACTGCTTTTAAGCTTTATCGAAAGCCCAGATTTTGACCTTCATCCATTGAATTCACAGACTACATCCTCCCAATGGCACTTAAGGGGCAGGAGTTTCTGGCTGTTCAATGCGACGGGATTTTCTGGTCCCAATGCAGCGAACGGAGATTTGGCTGAGGGGAAAATTCTCCACCCTCGCTTATAGCGACAACAGGGCCAAAAAATCTCGGCCAACATCTTTCCATTTTCATCACTCCCACTGAAAATTCGACATGACCACGTTTTATTGGAGCTAATCATGCTATTAAGGAAGCTATTCATAGAAAACCTTGGCACACCCCAGCTTAATCAGTCAGATGTTTGGAAATAATTGAATCCATACAGATATGAAGTTGGGGTTGGAATCAGCTTTGGGAATGTTCCTGTTCCATCGTTCATTGAAGCATCCTGATCAGCAGCTCCGACCTCAGCTTTTTGCTTTGATCCGTCCAAAATTCAAATGGTATTTTTGAGTAAGTAATATAGACTGGCAAACCTGGAGTAAGAATAAGCAAAAAGGAGTTGACAAGCACATGAGCTATTTTTAAACTTATTATGGGTGGGGAGGGTGTTGGCCAGTGTCGCCAGACTATTAATCCAGAAACTCAGCTCATGTTCTGGGGACTCAAGTTCAAATCCCACCATGGCAAGTGGTGGAATTTGAATTCAACAAAAAAATTCTGGAATTAAGAATCTACAGATGACCATAAAACCATTATTGATTGTCAAAAAAACCCAGCTGGTCAACTAATGTCCTTTATGCATTCTTACCGGCTCTGATCTATATGTGACTCCAGAGTCATAGCAACGTGGTTGACTCTCTAGGGATTCTCTAAGGACTCTCTTGAGAAATTAGGGATGGGCAATAAATGCTGGTCAGTGACACCCATGTTCAATAAATGAATAGAAGAAAAGATAGGTAATTTAAATGAACACAGCTTACACTGATCTGGGAGATGTCTGACTCATGATGGGGCAATAAGGTGGCGCAGTAGTTGGCACTGCTGCCTCACAGGACCAGGGACAGTGTTCAATTCCTGGCTTGGGTCACTGTCAGTGTGAAGTTTGCACATTTTCCCCAGGTCTGCATGGGTTTCCTCTGGGTACTCTGGTTTTCTCCCACAGTTTGAAAAATGTGCTGGTTAGGTGCATTGATCCAAACAGATGCCAAAATGTGGTGAGTAGGGGAATTTCACAGTAACTTCACTGCAGTGTTAAGAGAAGCTTTACTTGCGACTAATAAATTTTACTTTAACTTTTCCAATAGAAAATTCTGCAACAGCATCTAGTATAAAATGTAAGAAATGAACAAGATTAGTAATAGCAAACATGGCTCACAACACATTAATGCTATTTTTATCTTTCAGTTGCAAAACATCTCATTTGGCCTTATGCTTGATATGAGCTTTTATTTTATGTAGGAGGAAGCAAGGGACTGAGGCTTCTTTTAAAGAGCAGTAGAATCCAATTTTTGATTGGAATGCCTTTAGTAGGTATAAAGCAATTGAGAGTGCAGGCCAGGTCATAAATCTGAAGAGCAAATCCCAATTAATTTAAAAATATATAAATACTGCTTCAAATCATTCTTTTATTTTTATTCATTCGTGGGATATGAGCATCGCTGGCTGGCCAGCATTTATTGTCTATCCCTAATTGCCAGAGGGTAACTGAAAGTCAGCTAGATTGCTCTGACTCTGGAGTCACATGTAGACAAGACCAGGTAAGGATGGCAGATTTCCTTCCCAAATGATAATAATGAACCAGATGGGTTTTTCCAATAGTCAACAATGGTTTCATGTCAGTCTAGGGATTCTTTATTTTGGGATTAGGGAACTTTCAGAACATTGCGGTAGCTACAAAGGCAAATCATCCATTGTGAATCTAGTTGTGGATCCATTTATGGATTCAGCTATGCAGAAAGAACTAACCATGGGAACCTGTAATGGTTTAACACGGCATGTTGTGTCATTGCATCCTAACATTGGGTGACTGCTCATGGTTGGATATTTCACACATTAACTTTGCTGCCACTATATTAAATGGCTTTTATCAAATTCACAAATAAGATCCTACGTGACTGTGACAGAGGTAAGCTATTCCTCTTTATTCTTCTAGATATGTTTGCAGTCTTGGACACAACTATCCATGATATCCTCTTCCAGCACCTCTGAATTTGGTGTGATTGCTCTCATCTGGTTCCATTCTTACCTAATCACAGTGAATGTATCACTTGCAATGTTTTCTTGTCTCACTCCTGCACAATTAACTAATGTGTCACTCCCTTCCCACCTCCCATGATCCATCTTTGGGCCTCTCCTATTTCTCATCTACATGCTGCCCTCCAGTTATCAGAAGCATGGTTTTTGTATGAACATGTAGGATGACAGCACCCAGCTCTGCCTCTTCACCATCTCTCTTGATTCCTCCAAAGGGTTATAAGACTGACATCCAGTACTGACCGATCAGAAATTTCCTCCAATTAAAATGGGCAAAACTAAAGCCATTGTTTTCAGTCAGCAGTCCAAACTTCCTTAGTTATTATCTCCATTTCTCTGCTTCACAACATTCTGAGATTAAACCAGTCTGTTCGCAATCTTCCTGTCTCTGGAAACTCATGCTTAAAAATGGGCACTCATGGCTCAGGTTTTCATTCCGGGTGATGGACTGGATTGGAAGTCAGACTCCCAGCCCCTGAGAGGCTACTGGGTATGGGGGCTGCAGAGCTGTTTGGCAGAAGGCTAGACTCCATGCTCTGACATTTTGTTTAAGTTATTTGAAAAAAGGATCTAAATCACAAACAGACCCATCCCTGCCCTTACTCACACAATCCCCATGCCCTATCCATGCTAACTTATGCCCACATCCACCCACCATGGCACCTTATCCTCAGTGCCACCCAACCCCTTCCCATGATGCCATCCATGCCAAACCATTCCCTCTAACCCCTCTCATAATTCCACGGCCATTTATAGCATACCTAGTGTCAACAATTCATTTATGCTTTTGATAGCTTTGTCAACTTTGACAGTTCCCTGACAGCTTTGACAGTTCCAGTAAGTTTATGTGCATTTTACAGACAATCAAGTTTCCTTTAAATAATCCCAAAGAATGCTTTACCTCACCCAAAATTGCACAAAATTACCCAAAAGGGTACTTTACCTCGCTAAAGGTTACCCTCACTATCCAAAAGAATCCAACAAGTTCAGACCTGGTCCTACCTGGAGAAATCTGCAAATTTTGGGTTTCACATTCCTGACTTGCCAAATTCCTACATCACTGGGAGGCAGCTAATGATCTAAATGCCAAACTGCCTCTGTAACATGTGAGTGTGCAAACCCCGGCCTGGCTCCAGAACCGCCCTGTGATAGTGGAAAATGTTGTGCTCGGGGGCACAACTTAGAATTCTCTCCCATTTCTGGGATTGTTGTCATGAAAGAAAGCCTCTCCAACAGACTGATGTTGCTGTTTGATGCAGTGTACTGCACTATCTTCCATAGAATGAGGGAAAATGTATCGCAGGATTAGAATGTTGCCATGGTCTGCATGATGGAGCAAAAGTTTTGAAAATGACTTGTTTGAAAACTGGCAGGACAGCCAACCCCAAGGTGACATGTCTCATTCCATTCTATGAGAGGAAGTAGAGCTGCTAACCCTCCAGGAATTGAAGATCGATCAGCCCTGGAGGAAAATCATCATAGCATCAAAAGTTTGTCTTGGTTATTACCATTGAACATTTCTCTTTACCAGAATATTGCAAAGGGGGAGAAAAGGTGTTTAGCTGTCAATCAAACATCATCCAATTGGGTAATGAGTCTTTTTGCTTTCCAATTAGAAAGACAAGTGTGTCACAAGGATGGATGTGTTGGCTAACCAATGGCTGGAGTAGATGAGGGGTATATCAAGTGATGAAACCTCGAGGATTATATTTAATCACAGCTGGTAATTCTAACAGGAAGTCTTCCATTAACCAGAAGCTTAAAGTGCTGATTTGCCACCATTAGAGATAAAAATGGGACAGAAAAAATCAAAAGGTTTTCATTGGCATCACACCCTAATGGAAGTTTTATTATTTTCAGTTCTACATTCCTTCATTTTTTAATTGTGGCCTTTTAATAGGAAGAGCAAGTAAATCCAATGTGCTTAGCCTTAAATCCGTGGTGTACAAATATTAGATCCATTTCTCTAAAACTTTAATTTCACCTCCGAAGGAAATAGCTGCATGGCATCTATTCTAACATAAATGCTGGGTGACATGGTGACACAGTGGTTAGTGCTGCTGCCTCACAGCATGGGTTCAATCTGATCTTGGGTGACTGTATGGAGTTTGTGTGGGTTTTCTCCCACGCTCTAAAGGTGTGCAGGTTTGATGGATTGGCCATGCTAAATTGCCCCTTAGTGTCTCAAGGTGTGTATGTTGGATGGATTCATTGAGTATCTTTAAGATAGAGCTAGATAAGTTCTTAATCAATAAGGGGATCACAGGTTATGGGTAGAAAGGGGAGAATGGGGATGAGAATCATATCAGCTATGATTGAATGGCTGAACATACTCCTTAGGCTAATTGGCCCAATTCTGCTTCCATATGATCTTATTAGTCATGGTAAATGTATGGAGTCACAGGGATAGGGTGGGGGAAAGAACCTACATGAGAAAGTCAGTGCAGACTCAATGGGCCGAATGTCCTCCTTCTGCACTGAGGGGTTTCTATGAAATAAAAATAGAAAACTCAACAGATTGGGTAGAATCTGTAAAACGGAAACAGTTAACGTTTTGAGTTTGCAGTGAAAAAGAGTCATGCAGACTTGAAACATTAAATCCATTTTTTTCTCCACAAATGCTGACTTTTTTACCATTTTTATTTCAGAGTTCCAGGATCTGCAGTATTTTGCTTTTATTTCATCAATTCGAACATAAACTGAAGCATGCGATACGTTTCCATTTGCAGTTTCTCAGCCACCTTTCCTCAGCAGAGTCGTTACCCAAAGAACCACCTGCTAGGTTTTAATTCATCACGTTTTAAAGAAAAGATGTAGTATTTTTAGATTCATTTTATTTTCCACTATTCAAAGTGTGTTTGGTCATTCCAAGACTTTATGTAACAACAATAAAGAATTTCTATCTGAATGGTAATGCTGGCATCCAGCAGAAATGTTTATCATTTTTAACCCAGGCTTTCCAGAAATTTCAAAACATTCTTACATTGCATGAAGACAAGAGTCCTTCATAAATCAGAATAAAATGAAGAATAAATGGGCAGTAAATACATACATGTATAAAATATTAAGATCTTGACCAAAGACAATGGCAGGTAATCAGGACTGCAGAAACCTGACTAATTTTCACCTCCACTGTGCATGTACTTCATCAATCTCCTACATCTGAAGTCCACAGAATGGAAAGATGTGCACTTTAACTGCCACTACACCAGCACTTCAACACCCACTTCTTCAAACTGTGTTGTTGCCAAGCGTGAATTTCTACAAAGCTCCCATCAACCAGATGCCAGTGTTGCATTTAATAGCCATGACTGATTTCTGTTCATGACCGAACTCCACTTCCGCCAGGTGCACTGCCCCACTTGTCCAATTGGGCATGAAGTCACACGTCTTTCCCTCCACTCAGTGGTAATTGGCCAATTTTCCAGCCAGGGTGTTGCTAACTGGCTTGCTGATGCTTGTTTTGCCATATTCCAACTGTAAGGTTCAGCACCAACCTTCAGAAAAGCCCCTTCAGTAAATTCAACATAGGTTGCTCAGTTAGCTCTGGTATAAAGAGATGAGAAACAAGTAAGACTTTCAAGGATACAAAAAAATAACTTACATATATTCACAAAGTGCAACAATGGCACAGTGATTATGCACTGCTACCGCACAGCACCAGGGACCTGAGTTCGATTCCCAGTTTGGGTTTCTATCTGTGCAAAATCTGCATGTTCCCTGCCTGAGTTTAATCTGGGTGCTCCAGTTTCCTCCCAGTGTCTGAAAGACATTCTGATTCAGTGCATTGGTCATGCATAATTCTCCCTCAGTGTACCCATACGAGTGTGGTGACTAGGGGATTTTTATAGTAACTTCATTGCAGTATTAATGTAAGCCCCCTACTTATCACACCTATAAATAAACTCTAAATTTTAAAGTTTAAACCCAAGAAAGGCCATGAAGTTCATTCTCATTTAGTAAATCAGGAATGTGAATTCTGAAGGCAAGTAAAGATGTTTGAAAGTGCACAGGCTTTATAAAGGTACTCCGTAATGACTCTGAACATTTCAAAACTTCTGGGGCAAAATTTTCCCATCCTGCTATCACCATAGCAGGTGGGGTGCAGACTATGCAAACTTACCATGGGTGGGATTTTTCCAGTTTTGGCGTGAGTGCAGCCAGAATATTCCATGGTAATTCAAGCAGCATGAGTGCTCAGAGCAGCTTGTTAATAAAACACCAGGTGATGTATCGACATGTTCACTCTCCCCCAGATGAAGTGCGCACCCCTTTTGCTGAGCATTCTTATAAAGCTTAGTGTTGCATCACAATGTAGTGAAACCCCCCATATTCTGACATTGCGAAAAATGCATTGAATTTTGATCCCGTCAAGGACAGAAATGTTGCAAAGCTCGTTAAGTATTAATAGGTGGGATTTTCTGTTCTCTGGCACAAGTAGAGCTTAAGCATGCCTGTCAAAAGGGGTGCGAGACATAGTATCCTGACAAATATGTAAACAGCAGAGGTTGCCAGTGACATTCAAACATAAGATATGTTATTAAGCAGAAGTGCTGTGCGTTTCATCTGAGCACCCTCACTTCTGACAATTTAAGGCCTCTCTGCTGACTGTTTTCCAACTAGCAGTCACACATGATAAGTGGCTCTGCCATTATCTGATTCATGAGGTATGTTGCCCTGTTGTTTTTGTTATGTTTTTATTGCCTAATTGGACAGATAGCGCCCATGATTTCAGTATTGCATTTTTAAAATGTTTTTCCTTCGTAACATCCAATATACTGTAGGTTCTGTTGATTAGATTCAGAGTTAAACATTATACAATTCCCTTACTGACTGAGAAAGCAGCCTTCCTGAACATTAATAAAATTGGTAGATGATTAAATCTATCTCTCCTTGTAATTGGAAATTTAACAAGAAAAATGTGTATATACGTGGCACTTTTAATATAGTAATGTATTAAACATTGCTTCACAAGTGAGTGTTACCAAATTATATTTGACACCAAGTCACATTGGAGACAGCCAGTCAGAAAACTTTGACTGCCAATGTTGTTTTTTCCTTTACTCATGGGACATGGGTGTCACTGGTTGGCCAACATTTATTGCTTATCCCTAATTGCCCAAGAGTAGTTGAGAGTCATCCACATTACTGTGGCTCTGAAGTCGATTGATTTTGGCTAAGGATGTGTTTGTTTAATCTGAGTTAATGCATTTTTGTTTAGTTTGCTTTTCCTCTGGGGTTTCAGGGTAGGGTTTTGATTAGTTTGATTGACAGAGTCATGTGCTTAAGGGGAGGAGCTAAGCTTTCAGGGAAAAGCAGGCAGTTACTGCCAGATTCTGAAAGAAGCAAGAGCTCTCCGGAGGCTGGTGTTTGGGAGCTGCTAGGAGAAACAGATGTTTTTCTGTCTCTCTCCAGATGTATTCTGAGGGCTCAAGGAATGGTCCAAGTATTAGGACCACAAGCCTGTGTGTTGCGAACTGATTCTGAAGAGTAGTTCAGGGCTATAAGAGGAATATTGTATGAATTGTAACTAATAGAGATAAGTTAGGATGTATAAACTATATTGTTAAAAGGTTTGTTTTGATAAAAGCTTCCCATGGTGTCAATAGAATCATACCTAGTTGGAAATACCTTATCCTCACACTAATGACAAAACAGAAAAAAGAAGTTGGAGTCTAGTTGGGCTTCAAAACTTTGGCATTTCTGATCCATTCTTTCACACAGTATGAATGTGTGTCAATTCTAACAAATCAGATGAGTCACATTATGAGCTTGACTTATCTTTAATTGGTTGTTGTTAGTGATAAATGCAATCAGGATTATTTAGTAAGTACTGTCCAATTGCAGAAAGATCTCTAAGAGTAAGCGTTTTGTTTCAAATTTTGCAAGTACTAGACTCACTGAGTATGGTCCACATTCTGCCTATTATGAAAACTTTTGCATCATTTCTTAAATTACCCAGGAGCCTGGGACCCCCTGTTATTTCTTTCCCAGGGCAATGTCTCAGCTAGAGTTGACTTGCCAACCAATCTGCACCCTTTTCTCCCATAGTATAAATTGCTGTGACCACTTGAAATTTGGTGTTCTTGCATTTGTCCTGATGAGTGCAAGTTAAAAAACTTCAGCAATATGTTTAATCTTTCAGCAACATTCAAGTTCTGTATTTCTGAGCAACAAAAAGAAGATTTTTGTATATTCTCGGAACATATTTAATCCAAAGTATGTCAAATTCAACAAAGAGTGATATTCTGTTTATGATGTGACCTGATTGCTACATCTCAAAAGATCTTCACAAATATCTATTTCCAGGTCAATGGGCTGTTGTGCACTTTGACTGAACTTTCAAAATCAGCTTCAAAATATTAATTCAGAATTTCCTGGAATGTTTCAATATTACTATCATCTCTGTCCTTTAGAGAAGGAAATCTGTCATCCTTACTTCTGTTGGGACTGCATGTGACTCAAAATGGCAATGTAGTTAACTCTTAATTGCCCTCTGAAATGGCCCAGCAAACCATTGAGTATAAGTGCAATTCGGGATGGTGAACAAATTGTTGACCTTGCCAGCAATGCCCATTTCTTTGAAAAAATTTGGAATGGGATTCCTATGTTTATTGAGTTTTTTGAAAAAGTGACCAAAGAGGTGGATGGGGGTAAGGCAGTTGATGTGGTATATATGGACTTTAGTAAGACGTTCGATAAGGTGGCACATGGAAGGCTTCTGCAGAAACTGCAAATGTATGGGATTGAGGGTGATTTAGCTAATTGGATTAGGAATTGGCTAGCAGATAGAAGACAAAGGATGGTGGTTGATGGGAGATATTCATCGTGGAGTTTGGTTACTAGTGGTGTACCTCAGGGGTCTGTTTTGGGGCCCCTGCTGTTTGTAATTTTTATAAATGATCTGGATGAGGGTATTGAAGGACGGATTAGTAAATTTGCAGATGACACTAAAGTCGGTGGAGTGGTAGATAGTGAAGAGGGGTGTTATAGTTTGCAGAGAGACTTGGACAAGTTGCAGAGCTGGGCCGAGAGGTAGCAAATGGAGTTTAATGTGGAAAAAGTGTGAGGTAATTCACTCTGGCAGGAATAACAAATGTGTAGAGTATAGAGCTAATGGTAGGACTCTTAATAGTGTTGAAGAACAGAGGGATCTTGGTGTATATGTGCATAGATCCCTGAAAGTTGGCAATCAATTCGATAAGGTTGTTAAGAAGGCATACGGAGTCTTAGCTTTTATTGGTAGGGGGATTGAATTTTGGAGCCGCAACGTCATGTTGCAACTGTACAAAACTCTAGTGCGGCCGCACTTGGAGTATTGTGTACAGTTCTGGTCCCTGCATCATAAGAAAGATGTGGAGGCATTGGATAGGGTACAGAGGAGGTTTACCAGGATGTTGCCTGGTATGGAAGGCAGGTCTTATGAAGAGAGGCTGAGGGATTTGAGGTTGTTTTCGTTAGAAAGAAGGCGGCTAAGAGGAGACCTATTGAAACATATAAGATGATTAGAGGTTTAGATAGGGTGGACAGTGATAGCCTTTTGCCTAGGATGGAGAAAGCTAGCACGAGGGGACATAGCTTTAAATTAAGGGGTGGTGGTTTTAGGACAGATGTCAGAGGTAGGTTCTTTACCTAGAGGGTGGTAAGGGTATGGAATGCCTTGCCTGTGTCAGTTGTAGATGCGCCAAGTTTGGTGGCGTTTAAGAGGTTAGTAGATAAATTTATGGATGAAAAGGGAATGGTTTAGGTTAGAGGGTCACTGCTTGTTCCTAATTGGTCAGCGCAACATCGAAGGCCGAAGGGCCTGTTCTGCGCTGTAATGTTCTATGTTCTATGTTCTATGTGCTTATCCCTGTTGTGCAAGATAAAGGAAAAGAAAGATAAGCAACAGAAGCAAGAGATGCTAGGAGTAAAACACCAACCAAGGCAGCAGACAGCAGCTTACCACATTTCTCCCACTGGTGCCATTGCCTTTGCACTTGTTTCGTGCTCAGTTTTACATTTGATCCACTAGAGCGAATGAGTTCTGTCAGAAATTAGGGCTTAATTGGCAAAGCTGATGCAGAAGCCAAGCGCAGGATTTTTACGGTCTCACTCGTTCCAAAACCACAAAATCCCATCCAAGGTCAGAGAACCTTTCTATGTTCTGCCCTCCACCCACTCCAATTCGCATGGCAGGCGGAATGGTAAAATCTTAGCTCAAGTTTCAGCATGTTTAATACAATCCCACAGGCTTTTTTGTATTTTCTTTTGCTTCTTTGATTTTGGCTTTGTAATATTGTTGAATTCTTTCTCTAGTTTACTTCTAATTTCCACCTAAAGTAGAAACAAAAATGGAAAAAGCTGGAAACACTCAATAGGTCAGTCAGCAAGTGTGGGGAGAAATAGGTTTAGGGATTTTCCAGACCCCCACAGTGCACTTTTCCACTGTGGAGATGACAAACCATTAGCGGGCCATTAGCTACTAATAAGATCAGAAAATCCATCCCAACCTCCCCACTGGCTCCCCAAGTCAATGGCCATTTGCAAGGCTCACCAGCCCTGCTACCAGGGAACTATTACAGGTGTTGACTTTGGCAGGAATGGAAGCTTGTTCTGGCAGAAAGGGCTGGAAAATTCAGCCGAAGAGTGGATTTTCCAGCACCATCTGCCACCAGGATTGTATGATCTTTCTGAAGGTCAATGGACTTTTAATTGGTTTGTCGAATTTTCTGTATGGCAGAGTGGGGTGGGGGGAGGGGGGGAGGGGGGGGCAGTGGAGGGGGGATGGAATCTTCATCACAACAGTTCAGAAAATCGCAGCCAATGTTTTGGGTTGATGAACTCTCATTAGAACCCCAATGAGTTCTGTCAACAACCAGAAACTTGTCGAGTTTAAAATTGAATCCTATTGCAATGAATGAAAAGTTGTTTGCTGCATAATGGGAATTATTTTACAAATGTTGACTCAGTGAGATTTGGCAAAGATTTGTTCAGAATTATATCTAAGTGAGTTTGAGTACATTCATGGCAATTGCTATTATGCTAAGCTTAAGCCACAAACCTCAAAAGCTTTGAGGTTTGATTCTTGGATGACATTTCTACATGATTAGAAACCCAATTTATTCTAGCAACCATGGTAAATAGTTTGTTTTAAAAGTCCACCAGTCCCAGTTGTTGCACTTCATTTGCAGTCAAATTCATTTGACATTAACAGTTCTTACTCAATAGTGACTTTTATTGAATGCTGTTTATTAATTCTACAATTATAATTTTCAAATTTCTCCTTTAGTTTCTAAGTCTCACATTGGTGTGAGACTTTGAACATGGCTATGATTTCAACAACAAATCCTCTGGTTATTTTTTAAATTAAGCAACAGAATTATAAAACTACCTGGTTCAGCAATTGTGATATCATCTGCACTGTAAAATTGCATGGCTCCATCAAATCTTCCCAAATTTAACCTCATCATATCATTGCTTACACATTCCCTGATATTGTGACGCTGTGATTTGATTTGTTATTATTGTCATATGTATTGGGATAAAGTGAGAAGTATTGTTCCTTGCACACCGTACAGACAAAACCTGCCATTCATCCAGAGTACATTGACAGAAGAAAAGGAGAGAGCGCAGAATATAGTATTACAGTCATAGTTAGGTTGTGGAGAAAGATCAACTTAATATGAAGTAGCTCCTTTCCGATGGCAGCAGGGAAGAAGCTGTTTTTGAGTCAATTTCAGACTTTTGTACCCTATTCCTGACGGACGGAGGTGGAAGAGAGTACATCTGGGAAGATGCATGCTGTCCTTGATTATGTTGGCTGCTTTTCCAAGTCCATAGGAAGCATAAATGAAATCAATGGATGGGAGGCAGGTTTGCATGATGGACTGGACTACGTTCACAACCTTTAGTATTCTGTTGCAAACATACGTGACAAAATGATAGATCACATCTTCGTTTTGCATCCTCACACACTGGAATGTTTCACTCTTTCAAGACACTCAGGTAGGTCTATGTAAGGCCTAGTCAAGAATTGTTCAAAATATCACAAAAGCCAGTTTGGAGAATCAACAGAATGGACAGTTCCCTCATGGAGCGTGAAGCTGAACTGTATAATGTGCTCTCATCACTGCATTATAGGATCGAAATGTCAATAGCTCGTTCTGTTGCAATTTCAACCTCAAAAATAAACTTTTCATTAATCTCACTGAGCCAGTCTTCCAGTAATAAAACATTTTTGGTAGCTGCTCCAAAAGCAAACAGCTAATCATAGCTTTTCAGTCCAAGAAGCAATGACAGATTCAATATCTATGTATATATTTTGTGGCTAGAAAGTTGAGATTGAAAACTCAATTTTTTGAGGTTTTGTTTTGATTGGGTATGATCTCTTTTCGGGTAAAAGGAATATTCTTTAAAAAAGGGATCTCAGGATTGATTGTATACAAAAATAGTTTCTATTAAGAAGGTTACATATCAAACCACAATGTAATTAATTGTGATTAAGCATGCCTAGTGCTTGATCTGAACTTCAGTTGGATAACTGTAGGCGACACAGTGGCACAATGATTAGCATTGCTGCCTCATAGCGCCAGAGATCTGGGATCAATTCTGGCCTCAGGTCACTGTCTATGTGGAGTTTGCACATTCTCCCCGTATCTGCGTGGGTTTCCTCTGGGTCCTCTGATTTCTTTTCACACTCCAAAGATATACAATTTAGGTAGATTGGCCATACTTCATTTTCCCTTAGTGCCAGGGGGATTAGTAGGTTAAATATGTGGGATTAGGGGGATAGGGCCCTGGTCTCACCCTCTGGGTGGAATCTTCCCGACCAGCACACCAAAGGAATTGTAGGTGGAATCCATGCAAAGGTCCATTGACTTCGGGCAGGATTTTCCGGTCTTTAGGCGATCACAGCCAGAAAATCCCATCCTCAATCTCATATATGGAAAGTCAACATCCATGACTGAGCTTAAAACTTACAGGTTGGCTGGAGAGAGAAATGGTGACACCTATATGGGAATTTTGCTTCTTCAGTGTCACATGTGCTTGTCCTGTTCTGTGAAGAAAACAGTTGATTAATCACACAGAAGGCTAATTGTCTTGCCACATGACTTTCTCTCTCCACCTGACCAATAACCCAAATATGGTTGTGACTAGTTTATTCCAGTTGCCGGGCCAACAAGATGAGGTTATTGGGTGAATTTTATCATCACCCAATGATAAAATTGGGTGTTAGACCGGGAAAGGGGCAGACCATGGAAAGGTCTGTTGACCTCAGGTGGGATTTTCCAGTTTCAGCGCAAGCAAAACTGGAAAATCCCACCCTATGCTTTCAGTGGAATTTTACTGGCTCATCATCCGCCCAAGATTCCTACCATCCTGTCTGAGGCCAACTGACATGGACATGTCAGTAAAATTCTGGCCTGTGTGCAGCACATTAATTTCATAGTCAGAGTCCTACTATCCAAGTGGTAAAGTCAAATGAATGCCCAGTTAATTAACAAGATTGTTTGCTAATGATGCAGGAGATGATCCCCATTTATACTCCTTCAAAACAATTGTTCGTGCCCTCGCTTTGCAGACAGGCTGCCTTTATTCCAATGGTGTTGGAATGTAAAGTAATGCAAATGTGCAGCCATCTTTTATGTGTGATCCCAGGTCAAACAAATATGGCTTTAATCTTTTTTATATTTAAGTAGATGTTTCCAGTCAGTAAATTCCAAAAAACAATTTTTCATGAAGCATGGTTTTGTAACTCTCACAAAAAATGAACTTCATATGAATATTTCTAAATCACAGTTGGCCATTATTATTTTAAGTTCCTGTCCATGACCGAACAACATTGGATCATCATGAGACAAACATATGTTAACCTGCAGATCTGATGAAAACCCACTGCAGGATCAATTTTAGATTTCCACAGCAGGTTTTTGAATTTTTGGCTACACAAATATGACCTGACTAGCCTATCTTCCAAAGCAAAGATTTATTTTTTTCTTTATCATTAAGGTTGAAGGTGGCCATCTGCGTGGTTTGGTAGAAAAGTGAAAATTGATGAATTCTTGGAGATTAATGGAGGGTCAGCAGCTGCTTTGCCCTCACAACACACAAATCTTGGCCTATCTCTCATCCGACACCAACCTACCCCATGTCCATGTACAGTTAGAGAAGCTTTGAAGTCAGGAATTTCAGAAATGTATGTATCTAAATAATACTAGGTTCACAGAAGTAAAACTAACTGCTGACAAATTAACCCTGTTTCATTTTTTTGACTTGTTCTCTGCAATTAGTATAAGCTTTTTAATTGTTGGAAACAAACTTCAGTTCATTCTAAAACTTTTTAATGCTTCTTTCGTAAAAAACGGATATTAGATTCACTCTGAAATAAAATCAAACAATAGACTCACCAGCTCCCAACAATAGATCCTCCACGTCTAAGCAACAAGCTCGGACAATGGACCCAACAGGCCCAAGCAATAGACCCTCCAGACCCCAGCAATAGATCCTCCAGGCCTAAACAATAGGCCCCAACAATGGACCCCCAGGCCTGAACAATAAAACCACTAGGCCCCAGCAATAGGTCCTCCAAGACTGAGCAATAAATCCACCAAGCTCCAGCACTGGACCCACGGGGTTCCAGCAATAGAGACTCCGGGCCCCAGCAATAGAGCATCTGAGCACTAGCAATAGTTGCCACCAGGCCACAGCAATTGAATTTCCAGGCCTGAGCAATGGAGCCAAAAAAATTAGATTCACCCGATATCAAGCCAATAAACAAGATGAAGGTAAAAAACAAACAAGTCACCCTTAGGTGACCTCAGTTTAATGTCTCATCCAAAAGCTGGCACTTTCAAAGTGCAGCAGTTCTTCAGTTCAGCACTGAAGTGTCAGGTAGGATTTAGCGCAAAACTCCTAGAGTGGGGGAGGCAGTGGTCTAATGGTATTGTCCCTGGACTTGTCATCCAGAGTCCCAGCAGAATGCTCTGGGGACTCTGGGTTCAAATCCCACCGTGGCAGATGGTTAAATGTGAATTTAATAAAAATCTGGAATCCAGAAAATCCCACCCAAAATTAACCAACCTTTGCATGATGCTGTCCCAGCTGCAATGACTTCCATGGCGGGCAAGATGGGAAAATTCCGTCCGATGATGATCATGAAACCACTGCTGATAGGGCAACATGGTGGCATAGTGGTTAGCACAGCTGCCTCACAGTCTAAGGACCCGGGTTCAATTCCCAGCTTGGGTCACTGTCTGTGTGGAGTTTGCACATTCTCCACAAGTCTGTGGGGGTTTCCTCCAGGTGCTCCGGACTCCTCCCAAACTCCAAAGATGTGCCATGCTAATTTGACCATAGTATCAGGGAATTAGCAGGGTGAATATATGGAATTGTAGGAATAGGGCCTGGATAAGATTGTGGTCAGTGCAGACTTGATGGGCCAAATGGCCTCCTTTTGCACTGTAGAGATTCTATGATAATTATAATATCCCACCTTGTTCACTAATGCCCTTTAGAAAAGGAAACATGTTACACTCAACCTGTCTGGCCTACATGTGACTCCAGACCCTACAGCAATGTGGTTGACTCTTAAGTACTGTCTGAACAAGGGCAATAAATGTTGATCAGGCCAATGATGCCCACTCCCATCAATTAATGTTTTAAAATCCACAATGATAATAGGCCAGCATTCCAGAAGGTTTATCCATCCCTACATTTCTATCATCAAATCCTAGCTTACTGTCTCTTTGTCCTCTTTTCCCAGCAGCATAGGCTATTAGTTTGTACTTGTACAATATTTTCTATAAGTGACTTTGGAAATGCTTACCTTTAAATAAAAAGAAATCCCACAATATGAGTTTAAAGTCCAAACAGGTTTATTTGTAGCAAAAGCCCCTAGCTTTCAGGACAGCCTGTCCTGAAAGCTTGGGGCTTCTGCTACAAATAAACCTGTTTGGACTTTAAACTGATGTGGGATTTCTTTTTGTTTTATCCCAGTCCAGCGCCAGCATCTCTACATCATGACTTTAAATAGCCAGGATATTTTGCTCAATGTTAATTTGGAGAGCTGGGGGAATATTAAATCCTTTCAATATTAAATCCATTTTAAATCCTTTACTGAGCATTCAGAAATGTTAGGCTTGAATATTGCAGGAAAAAATAGAAATGCTGTCGAAGCTTTTCATCTTGCACTCCTCAGGACAGACACTAGAGTGCCAAATTTCAAAGGGAACAACAATTTATACTGCTTGAGAAAAGAGTGCTGATTGGTCAGCAAGTCCATTCTCATTGGATCAGGTGTTGCCATGGGGGACACAACAGGGAACTATCATCTTTCAGGATTTTGCTTGGTTGATAAAGGGTGGAATGCCTGGAAATGTTCCTTTTACCTGCAGAAGACAGATCCTTGTGTATGATTTATATGTAGCTTTGAGAAAATGTAAGTGAATTACATTGCGAGAACAATTGATGACCTTAAATTAGTTGTCAGGGTAATTATTAGCACACACAGGGTTGTTCAGCAAGTGCTTTGCAAGACCATTTGCAGAATCACTTCTAACATTATGTTGTAAGTTTGGCAAACATGGGCTGGCTGAGTATGAACAGAACTCTGCCTATTGCAAACAACCAAAGGGACTGGCTGTCATTAATATCTGCATTTGTTGGGACATACAGTCTATGCACCTGGTGTTGCATCAGCACTGAAATTCATACACTACATTATTCATTTAATAGCAGCATCATATTAATGGAAAATATCCTTCCCCTAGTGCTGATTACCTGTCGGGACTTGTTCATTTATGCTTTTTTCATGTAGTATAAATTGCTTGTCCCTTTTCTGCTCAACTTGCGCTAATATCCAGTACACAAACCTTTTAGCCAGCCAGGAAATGTGCATCAAAATCTTCCATTGGGAAGAGGCAGGGGTTTCGTGGCTGGCTGAAAAGAACATACATAGAACTTTAACACAGCTCTGAACTTTTATAAATTTTAGTTGATATCCACTGAGATGAGAATGGAGTCTCCTCGAAAGTAGAAAACTATTGATGGTTTTTGTTACTGTTACACTCAGCTGAGGGGTCAAATGATTCTCTTCAACGGAACGCAGGAGGTTTTTCGAAAAGAATACTGTTGCCAATTTAGCGAGTGCTTAACTATTTACATGCTGTGATCGTAAAAGACAGAATCGGACAGGTTTTCTAGAGTTTTTTTTTAAAACACACACACACACACGCACATACACACACGAGCAATTTGGAATCCAGCAGGATTGGATCTGGCAGAATAAACAGTGATCCTTCTGTTTTCAGCATTGAGATACAAAGAATAAAGAACAGTACAGCGCAGGAACAGGCCCTTCGGTCCTCCAAGCCTGTGCTGGTCACGTTTACCAATCTAGACCAACTGCTTATATACCTCTATTCCCTGTTTGTTCATATGTCTAGAAAGATAAATCTTAAATGTGGCTAACATAACTGCCTCAACCACCTCACTTGGTAGTGCTTTCCAGGCTCCCAACACTCTCTGTGTAAAAAAAACTTCCCACACATCTCCACTGAACCTTTTCCCTTTTATCTTGAACTTGTGCACCCTTGTAATTGTCATTTCTGCCCTGGAAAAAGCTTCCAACTGTTCACTCTATTTATGGGTGGACTCTTGATACAAGGGAATTAATATTTGCCACAAAATTAACATTAGGTATTTCAATGACCATCTTAATTTATTCTGATACAGATAATATTTGAGAGAGAGAGAGATAGGTCAATACTGAAGTATCTGTAGCTAACACGCACCACCTTCTTTCAAAGCAATATCCAAATTATTGATTAGGGAAACTATCTCACTGAGGAGGTCTGGTCCTTTTCTTCTTTATTGATCTTGCCATTGCTACATTGGCTGTGCATTAAATGTGCAATATACTGCTTTGAAAGTAAATTGCAATCCAGGTTTCCATCTTCAATAATCAACCAAAAAGGTGTTGGCTGGGATTCTCCAACCTTGCCCATGACTGGCATTTTCTGGTCCTGTTTGCAGTGAATAGAGATTTGGCTGAGCACTAAATTCCCCATTCTCACTGGCAGTGGTGGCATAGTGATGATATCAGTGAATCCCAAGCACTAATTCTGTTTACACGAGCTGAGAAATCATTCATTCATTCATCTGTTTCTTGTCAAAGCCTCAAGTCAGAAGTGATATGAAGATAATGATGGAGTGAAAGCATCATTGAATCCTGAGGATGGAGATCTGCAAATGAAAAGAGATACATTTATTTGATAAGTTTGTTTTCCAATGTATATCCAGAAACAGAAGTATACTTAAATATTTTATCTCGATCATTTTGGATATTCAATAACAGTCAATACTACAGAAATTCTAATGCTGACAAGCCTAATACAATAAACAGAACCACTGTACTGCTACTTTACTTGTCACAATATTTGGTTATTGTCACGAAGGAGGCAAAATTGTTGATAGACATAATTAAATGCCATGCAGATTACAACAGAACTTGCTTAATATGCAAAACATTGACTGGGTAGCATGCTGGCACACTGGTTGGCACCATCGCCTCACAGCGCCAGAGACCTGGGATTCAATTCTTAGTTTGGACCACGATCTGTGTGGAGTCTTCACATTTTCCCTGTGTCTGTGTGGCTTTCCTCTGGGTGTTCTGGTTTCCTTTCACAGCCCAAAGATGTGCAGGCGAGATGCAATGACCATGCTAAATTCACCCATAGTATACCTAAACAGGCACCAGAATTTGGCAACTAGGGGATTTTCATAGTAACTTCATTGTAGTATGGATTTAAGCCTACCTGTGACACTAATAAATAAATAAACTTTACTTTCACAATACACAGGATCATATAATCCAATCAAAGATTTCAACTGGAGCTAAAGTCACCATCTATATCATTACATAGTTACTTTAGGACTTTCATAGTCAATGGTAGAAAACATAGCCTATTCCATTTTAATTTTCTAATGTTTCTGCTTTGATAGTGTGTTCACTTCAATTTGGAGAAGACAAACCAGAACAGTTATATAAACACTATTAGTTAAATAGTAGAAGCTCTTTCGATAAAAAGACTCATTAAAGCTCAAAAAGATTCAATTTTCAAAAGGATAGTTCAACAGTGCATGTGTTTACCATTTCTGAGATAACTTGGCAGTTGAAATTAAGTCTGGTACCAGTCTCGCAAAAGAGAAACATTTGCAGGTTTAAACTTAAACATTTGTGTTATATTCCTGCCCTCTCTAATCCTCCTCCAGCTACAAGCAATCTGGCTTAAAATGCTTCAGTGAGGCCCAAGGACATTTTACAAGGGATAGAACTCACAGAGGAGGTAAACGCTCCCAAGGCTGTTCATGCCAAGTCATACAATCATAGATATCATAGAAACCCTACAGTGCAGAAGGAGGCCATTTGGCCCATCAAGCTTGCACTGACAATAATCCCATCCAGACCCTATCCCCATATCTCTACATATTTACTCCGTTAATCCCTCTAACCTACACTTTGCAGGACATTAAGGAGCAATTTAGCATGGCCAATCAACCTAACCCGCACATCTCTGGACTGTGGGAGGAAATCGGAGCATCCGAAGAAAACCCACACAGATGGGGTTGGGACATGCAAACTCCACACAGGCAGTGGCCCAAGCTCAGAATCGAACCCATTTCACTGGAGCTATGAAGCAGCAGTGCTAGCCATTGTGCTGCGCTAAAAGTCATTTATTTGTTGTTGGATTTTAATTACGCATCAAGTGATATTGCTTAACCAATGTCACTGGACACTGATGTGTAAACTATTACGGTAAGTGAAATCTGTGAATGACACTGTAGCATTAAAGTTATTAGTGTAAGAAGATTTTAAATGACGTATGAATCTGAGAGGCAGGAATGTGCGTTTTTACTTCATGTAAATTAAATTGGTTGATTTATATATGTTTTAATGATATAGGTTACTTAGGCTAGATTCAGAATGAATGTTTTCAATGGTGGCGGAGTCCAGAACTAGGGGTCATAGTTTGAAGATAAGGGATAATGCTTTTAGAACTGAGGTGAGGAGAAATTTCTTCACCCAGAGGGTGGTGAATGTATGGAATTCACTGTCACGGTTTGTAATTGAGGCCAAAACATTGTCCAATTTCAAGAATAAATTAGGTACAGCTCTTAGGGCTAAAGGGAGTAAAAGATATGTGGGGAAGAGTGGCATCAAGATATTAAATTCGATGATATCCATGATCAAGATGAATGGCAGAGCAGGCTGGAAGGGCCGAATGGCCTGCTCCTGTCTCAAGTTCCTATGTTTCACTCCACAGACTAATCTGTCCCACAGCAACTCATTCAAAGTCACAGTGCTCCAAGATTTGCTTCACCTTGGTGGTATAAGTCTCAATAGATTCCTCTGGGGCTTCAGCCCTTCAATTAAACTAAAATCTTTGCAATATGACAAATGGATCCTGACAGAAATATGAATTTATCAATTTAGTGATCACACTGAATAACCTGGAGTCAGGCATGTTGGGGTGGTGAAACTGTGAATCAAATTGTAAGCCTGAGTCCCACACATGTTCAGGAAGACAGCTTTTCTCTTCCTCTTTTCCTCTATTTTCTTGGCCTGAAAGTAAAAGCTCAAACACTCTATGGGTTGTGTCCAGTCCTCTCTGGAGGCATCTAAATAGGGGCATTTGTGTAATTAAGATTTGTCACAACTTCAACTTCAACAGAAGCTATATACTCAGTTTAATGTTTTCTTCCCTGAAGGACATTAATGAACCAGATGGGGTTTTCTGACAATCATTAAATGTTTCATGGTCATTGGCAGATTCTGAATTCCATTTTTTTTTATTAAATTCAAATTCTACCACCTTCCATGACAGGATTCAAACCCGGATCCCCACAACATGAGCTGAGTTTCTGGATTAATAGTCCAGCAATAACACCACTAGGTCATCGCCTCTCTAATTCCTCCTTCTTTTACCCTTGTCACCAATGTAATAATTCATTCACCAATTAATGGGAAAAAAAACAAGAACACATTGATTAATAGAAAAGGTTATACAGCAGCTTAGAACCTATGACTGCAACCAGCTCCTGAGAAATTTCTGGAACAGAAATCCCAGCTCACCAAGCTGATCTCATTGCCACATCACCCCCCCCCCCTCCCCGCCAAATCCTCCTGCCCCTTTGATTGGTTCCCCATGTGATGTGACCCTTACTCTGCAGACGGATCCTTGAAGAGACAATCATCACCACATTCAGCTGGAATTCCTCTCTAACCTTCATTTTTTACTAAATGGGTCACCTTATTTGCTGAAGTGACAAAGGGAGGACCTTCAGGTAAAAGTTTCAAATTGTAAAAAGTTCACTGTATAATTTCAGTGCTGTGGTGAACTTCTTAGTGCTGAGTTAGGTGGAAATCTCAAATTATACTCATTTCACATTCATTAGTTTATGCACAGTTAAAAAAAAAACAGAAAATGAAAACTTACTTTCAAATATAAGCACTTACAGAATTGTGTGATGCAGTGATTAATAATTACCATCACTTACAGTAGCTGGTTAAAGGATTAATTGCAAGCTTGCCCCATCATATTACATACTTCAGGAGGGCCATATCATAAACGAAGAGGTTGGTAGAAGACAACAAGGTCATCAAACTGAAATGATAATTGCTTCACTCTCCACAGATGCTGCCAAACCTGCTGAATAATTCCAGTACATTCTGCTGTTGTTATTATTGATAATTAATATGCTTATCTAATATTATTACCCAATTCTATGAAGTATATAATATTGAACAAGTATAACATGAACCATCAGAACAATGAACGGTTTCAGAAATAAACTATTCTTCTAGATTTTTCTAAAATCCAAGTCCTGTTTCTAAGCAAGGCAAATTCAGTAATATTGTCTGCTTTTATGACTTCCATGGTAAGTGTAAGACATATTGAAGCATTTCTCCAAAGTAGGTAATCTAAAATGAATCTTTTACTTGCTCAGAAGCAGAAATTGGCAAAACGGTAGTGTTTTCTTAATGCTATGCTTTCAAACATTTCATTATTTTGAATACAAAATTTAATGAAAAAACTTTAAAATCCACATTAGAATATTTATACATATAAGTAACACTCAACCAGTGCACACAATCCATTTAGAAACAAGTTCTATTTATATTTGCAGTTACTGTTACTATTAATGGGGGAAAGATTCATCTGAGTTGCATTTCTTTTAGTACATTTTTGAGAATCACTTAAAAATGAAATAAATATTTCTGATTCATTTTATCAATAATGGTGGATAAACACATAACCTAGCGATATTACAATGATCCTAGATTCCAGCTTCAGTGTGTGCTGTTAGTTCAATTCACTCAGGGCTGTGTTAAACTGGTCTCAGCAACATAGGACAATCTGTTAGGGTTGGGAGATAGAGTTGAGAAGGGTTGCTATCAAGAGTTCCTGTTTCTGTTTGTTCTCCAGTGATACCTTGTATATGTGCTATTCAGTGGGAGAGTGTTAACTCAATGTAAGCTCAAGGAACAGCTCCTCATCTTTCATTAGGTATTTTATAGCCTTCTGGACTCCATATTGAATTCAAACAATTTCATACTGTGAACCTGACTGCCATTTTGTTTACTTTTCTCTACATGTTGGTTAATCTTAGGTTTTCCTGCTGGTTTTGTTTCTTATAGTCAGCCTACAGTGCAGAAGGAGTCCTTTCAGCCCATCGAATCTACACTGACCACAATCTCACCCAGGCTCTTTCGCCATATTTCCATGCATTTACCCTCGATAGTCCTGCTAATACTAAGAAGCCATTTAGCGTGGCCAATCTGTCTAATCCACACATTTTGGATTGTGGGAGAAAACCAGAGCATCCGGAGGAAACCCACATAGTCATGGGGAGAATGTGCAAACTCCATACAGATGGTGAGCCAACTTGGGAATTGAACCCAGATCCCTGCGCTGTGAAGCAACAGTGCTAACTACTGTGCCTCCCAAATCATGCAAAAGCCTATCTCAGAAATGTTATGTTTCTTTCCTTCCCCTGTTTCTGCTCCCTTTGTCTCTTCCACTCCATCACAGATCTTCTCTCTGGTTTTCTTTTTCCACCCTCCCCTTTTGACCCACTCAAAACCAATTAAATTTCAACCTTTCTCCATTCTGATGACTTCCACCTGGAATGCTAATACGGTTTTTCCAGATGCTGCCAGAGCTGTTGAGTATTCCCAGAAATTTTCTGTTTTATTTCAAACATGATGCACTTTTCATGGGAGAGCGGGGGGAGGGAGGGGGGAAGAGGGGGAGGGACGGGGGGAGAGGGGAAAAGAAGGGGGGAGAGGGGAAGGAGAGGGGAAGGAGGGGGGGGGGAGGGAAGGAGGGGGGAAGGGGAGAAGGAGGGGAAGAGGGGAGGGAGGGGGGGAGGTGAGGGGGAGGAGGGGAGAGGGGGAAGGGAAGAGAGGGGGGGGGGGGAGAGGGGAGGGGGGGAAGGAGGGGAAGGAGGGGGGGAGAGGGGGGGGGGGGGGGGGAGGGGGGAGGGAGGAGAGGAGAGGGGGAGAGGGGAGGAGGGGAAGGAGGGGGAGGAGAGGGGGAAGGGGGGGAGAGGGGAGGGAGGGGAAGGAGGGGGGAGAGGGGAGGGAGGAGGGGGAGAGGGGAGGGAGAGGGGGGAGAGAGGAGGGGGAGGGAGGAGGGGGGAGGGAGGAGGGAGAGGGGGCGGAGGGGAAGGGAGGGAAGGGAGGGAGGAGGGGGAGGGAGGGGTGGAGAGAGGGAGGGAGGAGGGAGGAGGGGGAAAGGGAGGAGGGGGAGGGAGAGGAGAGGGAGGGGAGGAGAGGGAGGAGGGGGAGGGGGAGAGGGGAGGGGAGGGAGGGGGAGGAGGAGGGAGTGGGAGAGGGGAGGAGGGGGAGTGGGGAGAGGGGAGGAGAGGGAGGAGGGGAAGAGGGAGGGGGAGGAGGGGGAGGAGGGTTATTCCCTGGTTGGGATGGGGATGGGGAAGGGAAGGGCTAGATGTGTCTCTGGGTGGTGTTGGGGGCAGGGAGGCTCAATCACTCTCTGGTGGTAGCGGGAGAGGTATGGGAGGGGGGAGGGGGAGGGGGAGGGAGAGGGAGGCCACATGGTTTTCAGGTGGGGAGGAGAGACGAGGGAGACCAGACCACACTCTTGTGGGGGAGACAGGAGGGAGGTCTGCTGCTACTCTGTGGGCAATTAGTGGAAGAGGGGGCAAGAGGTCGCGATCAGTCTGGGTAGGGGGGAATGGGTGGATAAGGAAAACAGTTATGTTATGGGAGTGGGGTGATATCTGTTGGGCCATCGCTCTCACTTCCGGCTGCAAAAAGCGCATAAAGCAGCCTGGGAATGATGTGACAGGGGAGTGTTTTTCAAATTTTTTGTCACTGCGCATACACAGTTCAAAGCTTCGATTGGAGAGGCAGTGTTTTGGGTGCGAAAAGCCTCGTCCACAGTGCAATTCAGATCCACAATTTTCTTTTCAGGCTGAGTGCGTATGGAGCACCTGAGAGCAGTTTCCTAAGTTGGATCTGAATTGCACCCAGATTCAGCACTCTGAATCTGGGTGCAAAATGGTAAAATTGCCCCCAGTGTATAACTTTTGCATCTGTATAAGATAGCAATGAGGAGCCAATCGTTATATGGAATATATATATTCTATATGTAGAATAGTGATTGGTTCCTCATCGACTACCATAGCATCAACACATTTTCCATTATTTCACTAAAGCAAATTATGCAACTCCCACTAAAAATAACTATTTAGGGCAGCACGGTGGCACAGTGGTTAGCACTGCTGCCTCATAGTGCCAGAAAGGTGGGTTCAATTCCCAGCTTGAGCCACTATCTGTGTGCGGTCTGTAGGTTCTCCATTTGTCTGCATGGAGTTCCTCCTGGTGTTCCAGTTTCCTCCAACAGTCTGAAAGATGTACTGGTTAGTGCTAATTTCTCCCAAACAAGCACCGAAGTGTGACAACTGGGGATTTTCACAGTAACTTCATTGCAGTGTTAATGTAAATCTTACTTGTGAATTAATAAGAATTTAAAAAAAGGATCTTATTTGTATAGACACTGATTGATCTTCAATCCAGCAATAATGAATTGACGTGTCTGCTCTCTATTCATGGGATTAACATTTGGAGAATTGAAATTGAAGTTTCTTAAATCATTATTTAAGCTCAGTATATGTCTCTGAAATCCCTACAGAAGTAAAGTGATGTAGATAGTTTACCATTCTTTGGGATGCATTATAACAGGATGTATATGGACAAAGCGACTCCTCTTTATTTGACCATCTTGTTTGGTTGCAATACAGGTTTTTAATTTTTTTTTCCCTGCAAATCCATTTACTTTCTAAATTTGGAGCTAATCAAACCAGGTTTACTTTAATGAAAGAAAGAGTAAATTTATTAGTTGCTAAACACAAGGAAAATGTTTAAAAAGATGTCTTTCTCACACGAACACGCACGCACGCACACGCATGCGCACGCACACACACACATCAAAAGTAAGAAAAGTTTGAGTAACTCAAACCTGATAAAGGAGCAGCACTCCGAAAGCTCATGCTACCAAATAAACCTGTTGGACTTTAACCTGGTGTTGTGAGACTTCTTACTATGGTTACCCCAGTCCATGCCAGCATCTCCACATCATAAGGCAGCGAGAGCAACATTCCTTACAGCTCCGTTTAGCAATTTTTTGCAGAAATCTTTGGTGAATTATCTCTGTGTCCGGCTTGGCAAAACTGTTTCTTCAAAAACCTCCCATCTGTATGTTCCAAATAAGGAATTTGATTAACCTGCCTTGCAGTTATTGTTGTAGAACAAATAATCACATTTTGATACTTCATCTCTAAAACTTCTGACAGCTTTCAAAATAGGAGGAATCAACAGGAGATAGGGTTAATTTGTCCTTCACCGAGGGACCTTAGTGTCAGGTGGGTACATCTGGCTGGTTAACAGTTCCCATTCTTTACTGTTGATTAAAATTCAGCACTTTGCATTTTCAATCTTTCATTTTTAGTGTTGGGTTTGATGTCTGTAGTTTTCCCTTCAAATGTCTCTCTCTTCATTTCATACAATCATAGAATCCCTACAGTGCAGAAACAGATCATTCAGTCCATCAGGTCTGCATCAACTCACAGACTGAGCATCCCACCCAGGCCCTATCCTCATAATCCCACAGATTTACTCCTCTAAACTGCCCCAACCTACACATCTTGAAACATTTAGGGACAAGTTACCATACTAATCTGCACATTTTTGGTCTGTGGGAGGAAACGGGAACACCCAGAGAAAACCCATGCAGACGTGGCGAGAATGTGCAGACTCCAAGCAGACAGAGGGAATTATGTTTTGCTTTTCTCATCTTCAGCTTGGAAGGTGGCCTCACATTTTAAAGCAGTTTGCTGTCTCCATTGTTTTAAACTATCAAATTTCAGTCGGTTGAAAGTTTTTAGAAAAAATAATTTTTCAAAAATAGAGGCATTTTCGTGACATCTGTCAATGAGCAACCCTTAGCCAAGCCAATACTTGGATCACAAAGTCCTTTCTCTCCCCTCCCTTACAGCCAACAGAGGGAGAATTTCATTCAACCCCTCAATCTAAAGCCACAGTGAAAAGAAAACATTGCAAGATCCATTGATCTTTGAACTGAGATGGGTTCTTGAAGTGATTGACTTCACGGAAGGTTTGGTAATCATTACATTTGTGATCTCTGAGGGGACTATTACAGCACAAATACTGGCCACTTAGTGAGATATCGCATGATATACGTCAGGGCTGCCTGGTTTACAGTGCAGTAAATTGTTCGAGTACATGAGATAAATAGCAGGGGCAGAGGCTAAGTTGTTTATTGTTGCACCAAAGGCATTTTTCCAAACGAACGTGGTAGTTCCAACATAAATAGCTATTACACACCAGATGAAATGATCATATTGTCTGACTTAAGTGTATCTGTGATATTTAAAAAAAAGACAATATCTGCCTTGCAGGTTTAGGATTTCCATTACGTATTTACACATATACCTTGTGTAGTGAGTCGTAAACTGGTGAGGGGATAATGAATCAATGATCCCATTGTGGGAACTCTTGGTAACCAAGACTAATGAGATTTATTTGAATGGAAGCATTTGTGTTTATTCTTTCCAGGTGAGGTTTATAATTCAATTCATACCTGGCCCTGTTGCTTCAGCGATGAAGTCATCCTGCCAGGTGCTGTTTATACAAGGGAAATTTCTGAAAGATGATACATGGTATGTTTTTGATTGGTCAGAGTGCCTCAGCTATGTCAGTTAAGCTTTGCCCTACAGTAAATTCACTGTCCAGTACTCTTAACTTAATGACTTTTCTCCATGACTGCTGGATTCACTGGAGAGTAATCTTTCAGAAACAAGATTTCAAAAGGATTTTCTCAGCAGATCCTTCTCCCCTCCAAGCCTGAACCAATCATGATGCGCTAACTAAACTAAAAAGTATCTTCTGTCTTTATTCAATCCGAATCCCTCTATTCCTTTCCTATTCATGTACCCATCCAGATGCCTCATAAATGTTGCTAATGTGCCTGCCTCCACCACCCACACTGGCAACATCTTCCAGGCACCCACCACTCTCTGCGTAAGAAATTTCCCCCTGCACGTCCCCCTTACACTTTTCCTTTCTCCCTTCGAACCTGTGCTCCCTTATAATTGATACTTACAAGCTGGGAAAAAGCCTCTGACAATCTGTCCTGTCTACGCCTCCCATAATTTTGAAGACCTCTATTGGGTCTCCCCTCAGCCTCCGTCTTTCCAGTGAAAACAATTCAAGTTTATTCAACGTCACCTGATAGTCAACTCCCTCAAGACCAGGGAACATCCTGATGGATCTTCTTTGTGCTCTTTCCAAAGCTTCCACGTCCTTTAAAACAATGAAGTGCTCTAGAGGAAAGGCATCACTGGTGCTGTGAGGGGGGGAGGGGTGGGGGTGGGAGGATGGAGAAAAAGTAAAATTTACTCCCTCGCAGAAGAATTTACCATCCCGTTGCATTAAAGGAACAATGCATACATTGCCTCATTTTCATGATACAGTCACCTTAGAAACTGATATATTTTAAATGGAACAGTTATTTTATTTAGCCAGGGAAATATTCCAGGGAATGATCCAGGTTAAATTCATCAGGGAAACCCTGAGTGGAAGCTCCCTGGTTTCCACGGAGATTTGCTTGCAGGCAGGACCATGAAACAAAATGTGAAGATATCGAGTTGGTTCACTCACAGTCTGGCTTCAAGCATTCTGATTAGATTTTTGGGAGGCGGAGAGGGGTGTTTGTAGAGGGAGGAGGGTGGGGGCGGGGGCGGGCAGGGGCCGAATCAAGGTGACTTTGAATCTAAAGCATGATCATTTCTTTGATTTGAGTTGGATTATTATTGTCACGTATTAACATACAGTGAAAAGTATTGTCTCTTGCACGCTATACAAACAAAACATACTGTTCGTAGAGAAGGAAATGAGAGAGTGTAGAAGATAGTATTACAGTCATAGTTAGGGTGTAGAGAAAGATCAACTTAATAATACAAGATAAGTACATTCAAAAGTCTGACAGCAGTAGGGAAGAAGCTGTTCCTTAGTTGGTTGGTACGTGACCTCAGACATTTGTATCTTTTTCCCGAAGGAAGAAAGTGGAACAGAGAATGTCCGAGGTCTTTAATTTTATCAGCTGCTTTGCCAAGGCAGCGGGAAGTGTAGGTAGAGTCAGTGGATGGGAGGCTGGTTTGTGTGATGGATTGGGCTACATTCACAACGTTTTGTAATTTCTTTCAGTCTCAGGCAGAGCAGGAGCCATACTAAGCTGTGTTACAACCAGAAAGAATGCTTTCTATGGTGCATCTGTAAAAATTGATGAGAGTTATAGCTGAAATGCCAAATTTCTTTACTCTTCTGACAAAGTAGAGGCATTGGTGGGCTTTCTTAACTATAGTGTGGGCATGGGGGGACCAGCACACTGCACAGACGTGGCACCAAAGGATGCAGTTTAAATAGGTAAAATCAAACTTAAAATAGAGATAAAGAAGGGGATGTATGAATTATTCCAAAGCTATAGTTTGGAACAATTTGTCAATGAGGTCAGTGGCATATAAAGTAAAACAAAATTTCACAAGTAGGTTACATTGATACTGCAGTGAAGTTACTGTGAAAATTCCCTAGTCACTACACTCCGGCACCAGTTTGGGTAACACTGAGGGATAATTTAGCACGGCCAGTTCACCTAACCTGAACATCATTGGACCGTGGGAGGAAATTGGAGCACCCGGAGGAAACCCATGCAGATACAGGGTGTACATGTAAACTCCACACAGACAGTGACTCAATCTAGGAATCGAACCCATGTTCCTGGCATTGTGAGGCAGTAATGCTAACCACTGTGCCACATTGGAGAATTTTTGATAGATAAACCACAAAAAAGTCATCTAAACAGCTTGAAACTGTTGACACATATCACACTCCAACCTACCTGCCATCTGATATATCGGGCGAGATTATCCAGCTGCACTGACTTCAAATCTGGAAAATCCTGCCCAAGGTCAACAGATCATTGCATGGTCTGACCTCCCACAACCTCTCCTCCCCCCTCCCACCCTTGGCAGATAGAAAAATGGGAAAACTACCCCATAATGTCACAATGATGTTCAAAATAATAGCTCAATTAAAAACAACACATGGATGAAACAGATATTAAATTCATAAGTGGATGTTTGGTGAAGCAGTATTGAGTGATGTTGATATACAACAGTGCGCTGAGGACATCTTCTGGCAGTTTCAACATCATGCACAGACTACAATTATAATTATAGCAGTGCAGAAGGAGGCCATTCGGTCCATCGAGTCTGCACTAACACTCCAACAGAGCAACCCATCATGACCCCACATATTTAACCTGTCAATTCCCCTGACCTACATATCTTAAACATTAAGCATCAATTTAGTATGGCCAATCCACCTAACCTGCACATCTTTGGAATGTGGAAGGAAAACAGAGCACCAAGAGAAAACACTACACAGACACAGAGAGAGTGTACAAACTCACACAGACTGTCACCCAAGGCCAGAATCGAACCTGGGTCCATGAGACAGCATTGCCAACCATTGTGCCACCGTGTCGCCCAAAAAGGTTTTTGCAGTAAATCAAAAGACATGCTTACTATATAATTCAGGACAAATGCAGCAAATAGGATCAAAGCTGGAACTAAATAAAAAGACCTTCAAACTCTCAGTTTTAGCAATAAACTGAAAAGCACCCGTATATTTCACAGCAGACCTCGAACAAACAGCACAAATATAAATAATCAAGACGGTAATGGGAAAGAATGAATTAATAATTAAAGGACAACTTACCTTTCTAACAGTACTGTGGCTGTACCCACACCAGGAGGTCTGCAACGGTTCAAGAAGACAGCTCACCATCACCTTCAGAAGGCAATGAGGAATGAATGAACAAATGCTGTCCTAAGCATGAACTATAAGATATTAGAGCAGAATTAGGCCACTCAGCCCATTCAGGCTGCTCCGCCATTCAATCATGGCTGATAAGTTTCTCAACCGCATTGTCCCACCTTTTCCCTGTAACCTTTGATCTCCTTACCAATCAAGAACCTATCTACTTCTATCTTAAATATACTCAATGACCTGGCCTCAACAACCTTCTATGACAATGAGTTTCAGAGATTCACTGAATGAAGAAATTCTGCCTCATCTTAGTTCCAAAGGATCACCTATTTATTCTGAGACTATGCCCTCAGATCCAACTGTCGCCTACTAAAGGAAACATCTTTCCCATGTCCACTCAGTCCAAGCCTTTCAGTATTCTGTAAGTTTCAGTGAGACCACCCGCCCCCAATCCTTCTAAATCCCATTGAGTACAGACCGAGAATCCTCAAACGCTTCTCGTACGTCAAGCAAGTGACATTTGCATTCCATTGAACCACAGAAACAAGCCTTTTGGCCCTTCTTGTCTGTGCCGAACCGTTTTTTACCTAGTCTCCCTGACCTGCACTTGGACCATATCTTCCACACCCTTCTCATCCACGTACAAGTTTTTCTTAACCATTCTCTTTCCATGAAAGAATAAATAAGAGTTTTCACAAGCAACACCATTCAACTCAGTAAATTCTACACTGATTAAACTTACTGGTCAGTAAGACTAACCTTTGAACATGCATCAGCCTTCCAATGCCTCGAGCCTGCTTCTTCATTTCACCAGCTGATCGACATCAACGCTATCTTCTTGCACTTGCTCCGTATCCCTTGATATAGTTGAGTATCTAGAAATCCATCAGCCTCTGCTTTGAAGATACTCGATGATTGAGCCTTCTCATCTCTCTGAGGTGGAGAATTTCAAAGTTCCACTGCCCTCTGGCAGAAGAAATTCTTCGTCATCTTCGTCTTAGCCTTCCTAATGTCCAATCCCAACAATTCTAAAGCAATTTATATCCTGAGTTAATGAGCAATAGCAAGACAGATTAATATTTAATCCAGCAAACCTACAACAATCAATGAACTTTCAATAACGTGCTGCTGGAAGAAATGGATAAACTGTTTTAAAACTTGCACACAGTGCAATGGTGTTGAAATATATAACCATATCACATATGCAGGAAACTCAGAGTCAAACGTGCTTTCTCACTCCAAAGCTGTCAAAATATTTTCAATCAAAAAGCCATATCTTTAATTTTACCATAAGAAGTCTCATAGGTTAAAGTCCAACAGGTTTATTTGGCATCACGAGCTTGTGGAGCACTGTCCCTTCGTCAGATGGGTGGAAAGATAGGCTCGCAAATATATTTGGGCAAAGACACAATTGCAAGATAATTACAGATTGGAATACGAAGAATGGTTGGAATACAAGTCTTTAAGGTAATCAAGTCTTTACAGATACATACAGTGTGCATGGGAGACAGGGATAATCACAGGTTAAAGATGTGTGAATTGTCTCAAGCCAGGGCAGTTAGTAGGATTTGGTAAACCCAAAAGATTTTATCAACAGTCTTCTGTGTTGCACAAACTTTCTTAACAGAAAGTATGCCAGATAAAGTGAGGAAAATACTGAGCTATTTGTAAATAAATATGATCTTTTGAGTTAAATATAACATAATGAAGGACAAAGAAAGTTGTTCAAGCCAAGGTCCATGCATAATTATCCTATCATGAAATCCTCCAACCCACTCTCAGCATTCTTCCTTTAACCTAGTCCTCTGCTTCAAATAAAATCAATTATTATTTACTAGAGTACAATAGAATTCTACAGTACAGAAGGAGGCTTTTTAGCCCATCAAGTCTGCACTGACTCAGCATCTTACCCAGCCCCTCTACCTGTAGGCCCATATATCTAGTCTGCTTATCCCCTAACCTACACATCTTTGAATACTAAGAGGCAACTTACCATGGCCAACCAACCTAAATGGCACATCTTTGGACTATGGAAGAAACCAGATCTCTTGGAGGAAAGCTACTCAGACACATGGAGAAAGTGCAAACTCCACATAGATAGTGTCACAAAACTGGAACTGAAATTGGATTTCTCGTGCTGTGAGGCAGTAGTGCTAACTACTGCCTCCTTAACCTGCATTCTGACCACTATAAATGTTAAATTAGCTAGAGTGAGAAAAAATTGTTGAAGTTATAAAACTTAAGTCTTTTATTGTTTGGAATAAAGTTGCGAATAGGTTATTCATTATTGGTTTGTGTGCATAGTTCTCTTGCGTGATAAATGCAATAGAACATAGAACATAGAACAATACAGCACAGAACAGGCCCTTCGGCCTTCGATGTTGTGCCGACCAAAATAAAAAGCAATGCCCCTCCAAACTAAACCATTCCCTTCTCTTCCATATACTTATCAATTAACCTCTTAAACGCCACCAAACTTGGCGCATCTACAACAGCTGCAGGCAGGGCATTCCACTCCCTAATCACTCTTTGAGTAAAGAACCTACCTCTGATATCCGTCCTATAACTCATACCCCTTAATTTAAAGCTGTGTCCCCTCGTGCTAGCTTTCTCCATCCTAGGAAAAAGGCTATCACTGTCCACCCTATCTAAACCTCTAATCATCTTATATGCTTCAATAAGATCCCCTCTTAGCCGCCTCCTTTCTAACGAAAACAACCTCAAATCCTTCAACCTCTCTTCATAAGACCTGCCCTCCATACCAGGCAACATCCTGGTAAACCTCCTCTGTACCCTCTCCAATGCCTCCACATCTTTCTTATAATGTGGGGACCAGAACTGCACACAATACTCCAAGTGCGGCCGCACTAGAGTTTTGTACAGTTGCAACATGATGCTGCGGCTCCTAAATTCAATCCCCCTACCAATAAAAGCTAAGACTCCATATGCCTTCTTAACAACTTTATCCACTTGACTGCCTACTTTCAGGGATCTATTGACACATACACCAAGATCCTTCTGTTCCTCAACACTATTAAGAGCCCTACCATTAGCCCTATACTCTACACATTTATTGTTCCTGCCAAAGTGCATTACCTCACACTTTTCCACATTAAACTCCATTTGCCACCTCTCGGCCCAGCTCTGCAACTTGTCCAAGTCACTCTGTAAACTAAAACACCCCTCTTCACTATCTACCACACCACCGACTTTAGTATCATCTGCAAATTTACTGATCCATCCCTCAATACCCTCATCCAGATCATTTATAAAAATTACAAACAGCAGGGGCCCCAAAACAGACCCCTGAGGCACACCACTCGTCACCGAACTCCACGATGAATATCTCCCATCAACCACCACCCTCTGTCTTCTATCTGCCAGCCAATTCCTAATCCAATTAGCTAATTAGCTAATTAGCTAATGTGTATCTTGAACAAGATACACATTGCTGGTTGAATAAGTCCACAGGATATTAGAAATACCTGAATGACACTGCTTAATAGGGTCACCTCAAATCAGTTATCTTCTTCAACAAGTGTGAGATAGTTCATTCTTGAAATTGTTCATGGGATTTGGGCATTGCTGGCTGGCTCCCTGGGGGCATTTAAGAGTCAACCACATTGCTATAGATCTGTGATTACGTATAGGCCAGATCAGGTATGGACAACAGATTTCCTTCCTTAAAGAGCATGAATGGATCAGATGGGTTTTTGTAACAACAATGGTTTCATGGTCATCATTTGAGTTTTAATTACAGATTTCTTTTGAATTTAAATCCCACCATCTGCCATGATGTGATTCGAACCCAGGTCTCCAAAACATTCATCTATGTTTCTGGATTACTAGACCAGTTACCACACAATTACGCCACGGCCTCCCCAGCTGATAGTAGCTACGACATCTTCTCCGAAAGCTTCTCCGGAGCCTTCAACATGTCATTGATAAAGACAAACATTTCACCAAGGCCATTCCCACATCTCCACTTCTTGCCTTCAAACAATTGCACAACCTCAAATAGACCATTGTCCGCAGCAAAGTACCCAGCATTCAGTGGCCACGACACCACACAACTCTGCCACAGCAACCTCTGCAAGACATGCTGGATCAATGACACGGATGCCATTATCTCACGTGAGAACACCATCCACAGGTACACAGTGCATACTTTTGCCACTCAGCCAATGTTGTATACCTGATATGCTGCAGGAAAGGATATCCTGAAGGATGATATATTGGTGAGACCATGCAGCCAACGGATCACCGGGCAGGAGTGTTCTCACTCTGTTCAGCTGTCACAGACATTCAGCCTCCGATCTTCAGGTAAGCATTCTCCAAGGCAGCCTTCACGACACACGACAACACAGAATCGCTGAGCAGAAATTGATAACCAAGTTCCGTGCACATGAGGACGGCCTCAACCAGGGATCTTGGGTTCATGTCACACTATCTATAACCACCACAGCTTGCCTGGGCTTGCAAAATCTCACTAACTGTCCTGGCTGGAGACAATTCACACCTCTTTAACCTGTGCTTAATCCTCTCTCCACTCACATTACCTTGTCTGTACCTTTAAGACTTGATTACTCGTAAAGTCTCACATTCCAAACATTATCTTGCAAATTGAGTCCGTGCCCCTGTTTGTGAGCACAAGTCCCACTCACCTGAAGAAGCAACACTGTAAGTTTGTGCTACCAAGTAAACCTGTTGGACTTTAACCTGGTATTGTGAAACTTCCTGGTGTGCTTACCCCAGTCCAATGTTGGCATCTCCACATCATGGATATAATTAACATCAGAGGTGTTCAAGAGGCTAGAAATAAATAGCACCACAGTATCTCAGAAAGTTGGAGGATGGCGGGGAGCTGGGGAGTTCTCAGATATTGACTACATTTCAAGAAGTATACATTGGCTGTGAAGAAAGTAACACATCAAACTGTGGGAGGAAACCAGAACACCTGGAGGAAACCCAGGCAGACACAGGCATAACGTGTAGACTCCGCATAGACAGTAACCCAAGTCGGCAATCAAACCTGGGTCCCTGGCACTGTGAGGCAACAATGCTAACCACTATGCCATGAGGCCACCTAGAATATGTTAATAGGAAAACAGAATCAGTGCTCAGTAGGAACAAAATTGAACAACAATGGATAGTGGCCAGATGGGGGAGAGGTCGAGTTGTGTTGGGATGAGGCAGTGGAACTGAGTAACAGAACACAAAAGGAAGGAGGAACATTTACAGTCAAAGTACTGACTCTCATTCTGCAAATCTATCAAAGCCACTATTAACACTCTTCTGTTCCTAATGGGACCAATACCATTCCCTTTGTCTCATGTCCATGTCAATCTCTGCTTAACTCGGACCTATCCCTTCTCCAAGTATATAATTCATCACATTTCTATCTCTTTTCAGTTCTGTGGAAGGGTTGTATGGACTCAATGATAACTGTATTTCTCTCTTCTCAGATGCTGCCAGATTTGCTGAGTTTATCCAGTATGGCGGCATAGTGGTTAGCACAGCTGCCTCACAGCACCAGAAATCCAGGTTTACTTCCAGCCTCAGATCACTGTCTGAATGCATCTTCTCCCCCTGTCTGCATGGGGTTTCCTCTGAATACTCCGGATTCCTCCCACAGTCCAAAGACATGTGGGTTAGGTTGATTGGTCATGCTAAATTGCCCCTTAATGTCAGGGGATTAGCAGAGTAAATATGTGGGGTTACAGAAATAGAGCCTGGGTGGGATTGTAACTGGTGCAGACTTGATGGGCCGAACGGCCTCCTCCTGCATTGTAGGGATTCTATTTTCTGTTTTAATTAAAAAGCGGAATTGCATTTCAGAGGCAATCTCCATAGATTGTCGAATATGGATAACCTCCAAATGTTTCAATCTAAACACAGATAACATTTTCCCTCATTAAAGTTATATCTCAGAATCTTTCCCACAAGCAACTGTTCTACTTAAGTGCATTTTTGATCCTCCTTCAGCTTTTAAAACATCTCTGATCACCCTTTGTAAGCAACATCTATTTTGTAAGATGATGGTTACAGTTGCAGCAATTCGAAAGGCCGTCACTTGTGCTGAACTATAAGGGATGATATTTTAAATATCTGTTCTATCTTCACAATGAGTTCTATCCCAAAGTGGATTTTGCAAATAACTTCGCTGGTTCCTTGCTACTATTTGATGTGTGGAAATGTGAATTCATTGATTCTGCAGAGTGATATTAAGAACATAAGAATTAGGAGCAGGAATAGACCATTTAGCCCTTCAAGCCTGTTCCACCATTCATTAAGATCACAGCTGATTTTTTTCATGCTCATTACCCACCCATTCACCAAAATCCTTAATTCTTTTACTGTTCAAAAATCTATCTTTGCCTTAAAAACATTCAATGAGGTGGCCTCAATTGCTTCACCGGGCAGGGTATTCCACAGGCTCATAATCTTTGGATAAAAGATTCTTTTTCAGCTCCATTTTATACCTGCTCCCCCTTATTTTGAGGCTATGCCCCTGGTTCTAGTTTCATCCACTGGTGGAAACCATCTCCCTGCTTCTATGTTATCGATTCCCTTCACAATCATTAATATTTCTATAAGATCTCCCTCATTCTTCTGAATTCCAATGAGTATAGCCCCAATATCAACAGGATCTTTAGTTTTCCTGTAATTTCCAAATTCCCTATAACCAGCTTTGAACTGTGTTTAAGTGTAGTTGTGTGTTTGTTTACGCTGCATGACAATGGTATCAACTTTTAACTGTTCACTACTGCAGTTAATCCATCAAGTAATTTGCAGCACATTTCTGATGCCTAGCCATAGTCAATGTTTGGGGTAACAGGGATAGGGTAGGGAGGGGCCTCTGTAAGATACTCTGTCAAATAATCGGTGTAACCTTGATGGGCCGAATATCCTCCTTCTGCACTGTAGGAATCCTATGATTCTGTGATTCAAACTATGTTTCAGATTCCTGCTCTATTCCCTCATTCTTGTTTCTTCCTTCAATCTCAATTTGATCAAAAGAGGGAGTAATGTGCTACTTTTGGCTGACTTTTCACCTTTGGGATCTGCATTCAAATCTAACCTTTGCTGTAAGAGTTCGATGACAGTGGATGCGATGGGGTTCATTCAGGAAGTCCAAGAGAGTGTGGCAACATTTACATTTAAATGTTGTAGCCTGGAGCTATGGGTAATAGCGGTTGAAGCTCCAAGATGCTTTCCATCACTTGGAATCTCTCTCTTATCATTTACTACTGCTGTATGCTAGAATGGTTCAGAGGATAACACACATCCTGTTTGATCATGTTACAAACACACCTTCCATGGCCATCAAGTCCTGGTGTGGAACTTGAACCCAGACCATCTGGCTCAGAGGTAGGAATGCTCCCCCACTGAAACACAAGAGCTTTCCACAAATGAACATAGGCAGGTTTAATTCAATTCATGGACTGACACCATAAATCAAGTCTCTCAACACCAGATAGGCTTTCTCAATCTACAAGATGATTAATAAATCAAGATTTCCTTTGGAGACGGAGCAAATTTGAATTGGAAGGTTCTGCTCCGCATCAACCAACGTCACACCTGATCTAGAGAGTAGTGGAATGATGACATTAGGTCCTCAATTTGGAAAAAAAAGTATTCCATTTCCCGTAAGAATGAAAGGAGAACTTTGCCTTGATGAGCGTAAGTTTTTTTTGTTGCAACAGATGTTGCATCACTGGAGAAAGAACATGGATAGGAGGAAGTTTACAAGTTTGCTTGCAAGTGAGTGAAAGAGTGTCATAAAGCAAAATGACATCCATTTCAGGTCAAAACACAAGAAGCTTTCCATAGCAACAGTCACAATATAGTGATTTTCCAGTTTAGATTTTAATTTTCAGTTCATGGAGACTTCGGAGCTAGAATGAGGAAAGTTTCCAAAACATTCCCTTATTTACACATTCATTCATTAACTTGAGAGAAATGCACAACACTAACTACTTGCCTCAAGGGTAAATTTATAGAAATGGTAAAAGGTAATGTGAAGACCTCATATTTTGGTAATAAAATTTAATGCAGCAACTCTAGAATAATGCTAAATAATTGCTTCCAGACAAGGACTCCATATAAAATGGATTCCATGTTGTCAACTCCAAGGTGACCAAAGTTTTTAAGAGGCCCATACAATGATAAAATTAAAATCACCATTCCAGCAATGTTCAGTAAATAATATTGGAGCACTTTAAGTTTGATCTTGTCTTTGGCAACTTGCGTTTCAATGTATTTCAAGGGCTTTTCTGAGAAGAAGTTTTGTTTATCCCCCATCAAAAATAGTGTTAGTATTCCTTCTGGCTTCTCTTTAATCTTCATCAGGTGGTTTTTGTTTTGCCAAGTCCAAAGCAACAGTTCATGAGGCTCAAACATTGGTGCTGGTGATGACAGTGTGAAGGATGAGCTGACTTCTTGGTGCTTCATTTCCAGATGGAAACCATTATTACTGATTACCTTTCCTGGTTCTCGGAGACTGGCCTGCATTGCTTGCATGCATTGATAATCTCATAGATCTAATATGCAGCAAACAAATCCTCCTGCACTTTCAAGTGGATAACAAAGTAGCACAACTCATAACAGCACTGAAAATCCTTGCACCAGACTATAACCTCATTGTGAAGATCTTCTTGTTCAGTCCTTCTCACATCTCTTACCTCATTCCAATTGCAAGCATAGGATCACAGAATCCCTAAGTACAGAAGCAGAGCATTCGGCCCATTGAGCCTGCACCAACAACAAGACCCTATCCTGTAACCCCACATATTTACCCTGCTAGTCCCCCTGGTACTAAGGGACAAGTTAACATGGTCAATCCACCTAACCAGCGCACCTTTGGACTGAGAGAGGAAACTGGAGCATCTGGAGGAAACCCATGCAGACATGGGAAGAATGTTCACACATATGGTCACCTGAAGCCAGAATTGAACCCGGGTCCCTGACGCTGTGAAGCAGCGGCGCTAACCACTGTGCCACCGTGTCATCCAAATTTAATACCGAGACATGACTTTAATATGTCGAATAAACTGGGAGGTTGGAAAAAATGAGGTAAAAATAAATTAATTAATTGATTATTAGCACAAGACCTCTCTCAACAGGGAAAATACATCGATAGGCTCTATGGGTGGAATTTTCTGGCCCTTTCTATCAGTGCAAAATTCCAATCTCGTCAAAGGCATTACTCTACTACAGCCTCCCTAGCTGCAGAACGGGCATTCCACGCAAAAATGCCATAGACATCAGCGGGACTGGAAGTTTCTACTGGTGGTCAATGGCAAACTATGTCCTCTGTTGGAAAAAGTGCTGAGGAATGTGGGGCCAGAAAATCCCACCCTACATCTCACAGGATAAACTGCAAACCAAATTTATTATGAAGTGAGGTGAACAGCCAATAATAGCAGAAAGATAACCTTAATTTACAAACTTTGTTCCCTAACATAGAACCTCTGCAGTGCAGGAGTAGGCCATTTGGCCCATTGAGTCTACATCAACTCTGTGATAGATCATCTTACCCATGGCCCCATATTTTAATCCAGCTAATCTGCCTAACCTAAAAACTTTTGGGCACCGATGGGAAATGTAGCTTGGCCAATCCACCTAACCTGCACATCTTTGAACTGTGGAGGAAACCTCGGAGGAAACCCATGCAGACATGAGGAGTTTCTTCATAGACAGTGATCCAAAACTGGAATTAAGCCCAAGTCCCTGGCGCTGTGAGACAGCGGCGCTAACCACTGTGCTTGTTACGGGCATGAATCAAGGCAGCAAAGGTGGGAAGTCGCAGGCAAGATCAGCGACTTCCAGGATTTCGCCAAATCCTAAGCCCCCAAAGTCATTCCTGCATTGGCCCTATCTTTGTAACCCCATGTGTTACAAGGATAGGGCCTACGCATGGGCTTGATTTCTCCCCCACTTTTAAAAAGAACTTGCAATATCATCAGACCTTTCACAAGCTCGGAATCTCCCAAAAATGCTTTACTTTCAATGAATTACACACAACAAAACTTCTCAGTTTGGGTTGTCTAGAGCTGCTCAGTGTGCTACAGGTCCAATGTAAGCAGAGCTTGATCTTGCTGCAGCATAACTTCCACCCTCTTCTTAACCTCTAGATATAAAAGCCAGCACTCCCTTAGTTTTTTAGATTATTTTCTGCATCTGTCTGTGACATTTTCATGATTATGCATACATAGACTCCTTGGACTTGGACCTTCACTGTTTTGAGCTTTGCACCCATTTCACAAAGTAACATGTTCTATCCTCTTCAGATCCAAAGGAGAAAATTGCCTCTATTGGAATCTATTTTGCCAGTTTTTCCCATTCACTTTATCTATCAGTTTTGCTTACTACAGTAGGGAGTACAGCAACCAACCTGCCCACAGCAATCATCAGATAATCCATGTTTAGGTCTAGATCAATATCAGCCAACCCACCAGGGAATCCTGCACTGCTTCTCTTCCAAATATTGGCGTTGGATCTTCATCCAAGTGAAAAAGTAGATGGATCCCTCATTCAACATCTTGCATAATCTGTATGCCCCATTTTTGAGAATGGAGTGCTTCTGTACTATAGGAATTCTATGATAAACAATGAGGAGGAGCCCAGACAAAAGATAGTAGTGTTGAGTTGTGAAGGGACCACATTGGCCAGGTGTGGCCTGGCTTCTTTGAACTGAAAGAGTAATCCTGGTCATCTCTGCTCTATTCAAATATTTTGAAACTTAGTTTGTTGTTTGCAGTCCAACAGACAATCTCTTTGAGACGCCTTTAAGAACAGCCAATTAGAATTCCTGGAGACCGGGTCATCCTGAGTGCAGCTGTTGTTGGCTGTCTCAGAAAAAATCAAACTTGTAGTGAGGGCCACATATCAATGAAAGGTCCTTCATTTTCCCATGTTAACAGCCTCACTCTTGCTCCAGGTGGGCACAGCAGGCCAAAATCTTTGGCACTAACCCAAAATAGCAAGCAACACACTTCTGACTTGTACTGAGCAAGCACTGCCTGATCTTTACATTAGTGGTTTTGGAGGACTTGCAGCAGCCAGGAAACAGGCAGAAAGTGGATAAAATTCTAGACCATATATTCGTATGCTACTCAATACTGAAATTATTTAGCCAAGCGATTTGTTGTTGCTTTTGCACCATTTAATGCTTTATTAATATGTTTGTGGTGTATAAATCACCATACAGTATCAGATGCCCATCCCTCCCCAGGTTGATGGTCCTGGGGAGGTCTATGCAAAGGTCTGTTGACCTCGTGCGGGATTCTCTGATTTAGGACCAGTGCAGTCAGAGAATCCTGCACATAAATTGTTGAAACAAGACATCTGTAACATTCAGCAGACTTCTTGGGGTCTAACCTTGCAGGCGTGAGAGTCATTGTCACTTTGCTACAGTGGTTAGCGCTGCTGCTTCACAGCACCAAGGACTTAGGTCCGATTTTCGGCTTGGGTCACAGCTTTCTGTGTGGAGTCTGCTCGTTTTCCCTACATCCACGCGGATTTCCTCTGGGTGCTCCAGTTCCCTCCACACTCCAAAAGACGTGCTTGTTAGGTGCATTGGCCATGCTAAATTCTCCCTCAATGTACCCAGATAG
This sequence comes from Sphyrna mokarran, assembly GCA_024679065.1. Classification (NCBI taxonomy): domain Eukaryota; kingdom Metazoa; phylum Chordata; class Chondrichthyes; order Carcharhiniformes; family Carcharhinidae; genus Sphyrna; species Sphyrna mokarran. The sequence goes on from JAGIQG010000029.1 coordinate 23,225,177, forward strand.
GTGCCAGAATGCAGTGATTATGGGATTTTCACACTAACTAGGACATTTTCTCCCATCTGGAGCTTGCCTTTTTTTACAGGCAGTAGTGTATCCTGCTGGCTGCTGTCCCCAAGGTCACCAACCTCCAAGTGAGCTGTGATTTCCCTTTCTGACAAACGTAACTTCTGTTCTTTCTCTGGTGGTGTGACTGCAGGTGGGAAGGACATTTAATTAGGCAGGATGGTGGTGTACCTGAACTCTGGCACATTTTCACCTCCAACAAAAGTAATTTCTGAGGGGGGAGGCCCATGGTCATCCTTTCTGCTTGCCTGCCAATTGAGGCCCTTGATTAGGCCAGTTAATAATCACTCCTGCCGGCACCGGAATTAACTCAACAGAAGGTAGGCCTGTTGCCATGTGAGGTGCAGGGCATCAACAAAGCATGTGGGCTGCTTCTCAGCTTTGGGAGGGATGGAGTGTCCTTAAAGCAAAGGCACTCAATATCTGACTGAGGAACTGGACATTGGGAAGGCGGGTGAGTCCTCTAAGAGCAAAGGCCCCATCACTGCCTCATTGACTTGTGGTTTCTGTGGCCTTCCTGAAAAGTTTAAGTTTAATGTTTATTTATTCATGTCACAAGTAGGCTTACATTAACACTGGAATGAAGTTACGGTGAAAGTCCTCTATTCGCCACGCTCTGGTGCCTGTTGGGGTACACTGAGGGAAAATTTAACATGCCAGTGCACCTAACCAGCACGTCTTCCGGACTGTGGGAGGAGACCCACGCAGCCACAGGGAGAATGTGCAGACACTGCAGAGAGTGACCCAAGGATCAAACCCGGGTCTCTGTCATTGTGAGGCAGCAGTGCTAACCATTGTGCCACTGTGTTACCATATGGGTCTAACTACAATTCTGGGTAGCTGATCTTTTAAAAAATTGGTTGATAATGTAGTAAATGAGCTCAAGTAAGTTCAAAGTAATTAATATGGAGCCGAGTCATATATATGTTAAATAGAACAATATAGGAAAGGTTAAGAGACCAATGTCATTAAAATGAATAAGTCCAAGAAGCTACCAGCATCATACTTAGCTGCTGTAAAACAAAACTAATAAATGCCAGCTTTAATATGGGGTAGCACAGTGGCACAGTGATTCGAACTGTTGCCTCACAGAGCCAGAGATGCGGGTTCAATTTCAGCCTTAGATGATTGTGTGGAGTTTGCACATTGACCCCGAATCTGTGTAGCCTTCCTCCAGGTGATCTGTTTTCCTCCCACATTCCTAAGATGTGCGGGTTAGGCCATGGTTGATTGGCCATGCTAAATTGCCCCTTAGTGTCCCAAAATGTGTAGATTAGGGACATTAGCAGGGTAAATATATGGGGTTATGAAGCTGGGTGGGATTGTTGCCGGTGCAGGCTCAAATGGCATCTTTCTGCACTATAGGGATTCTATGATTCTGAAACTAGATGTCAGGAATATCATTAAACTCAGGATTATGAATGGAGCTAAAATGCAAATTGTCAAAGGGACTGACTTGCTTAGTATAATTTCCCTTTCGTGTTCCTATAGCAGAGCTTCACGTTCAGTCACAAGGAACAAAATTAAATAGCATTCTAGTTTAAGTGAAAAAAGTCACCTCTTGAAACTCAGGTTTGATTCAGATAAACCACAACGAACAGTCTGGAGAGAAAAACTGAATGGCGATTGTTTGTTGAACCAAAAGCACCTGGGACTGCAGACAGTGAAACAAATCTCAAAAAGGGCCTTAAGCTACTCATAACCTTTAATTGACATTATTTTTTTTTAAAAAAAAAAGGAGTCGGAACAAGCTGAGACAACCAAAATCAGTTTACACACATGGGCCGGGGTCTACATTCCAATCAAAGTAAATCTCCATTCAGAAGGTGAAGGATAGCTGTCCAGTTCATTCAGCTGAAAGCCCCTTGGCAATATTGGCCATCTAAATTAAAAATGACAAAAGAGAATCTAAACAATTGAACCACTTCAGTCGTGCCTGACTTCTAAGAATCACAAATCAATCCCACAAGAGAGTTTTAGGCTGGCGATTATTTCAATCAGCACCTGTTGATCAAAATGTGGCTTATGATCGCTCATGGGCACATAATTTACTAGAGAAATATAATTGGATCAAGCCTTCTCTGGTCATGGTGCAGACATTATGACTATTGTTGAAGCAATGCCCCAATGTCCAAACAGCTGCGCTGGCCGAGCCCAGAGGAAGTGGTTCATTGCACGTCCAGACACAACATGGAAATTTCTCAACCACCTTGTTCAGCCTGCGTAAAAGGGAAGTTGAAGTTTATTTATTAGTGTCATGAGGAGGCTTACATTAACCCTACAATGAAGTATCCATGAAAGTCCCCTAGTTGCCACATTCTGGAACCTGTTCGGGGAGAGTTTAGCACGGCAGTACACCTAACCAGCACATGCTTTGGATTCTTCTTCTTTTGGATTGTGGGAGGACAGTGGAGTACCTGGGGGAAATCTGTGCAGACACAGGGAGAACGTGCAAAGTCTGCACAGATAGTGACCCTGGCAGGGATTCAAACCTAGATCCCTAGCACTGTGTGGCCACAGTATTAACCACTGTGCCATCTTGCTGCCCTAGGATGGTATACAACATTGTATTATGAAGGTCATAATTTCACTTAATTCAAGACTTGAGTACGATTCCTTGCACTTGAATTTGGCCAATATGACATACTAAAATCTTTATTCTCATTGCAGCATTTATTACACTCAATTGTGCTATCCCTATTTCTAACCATATTTAAATAACTCATCATCCAAACGGTACTCAGAATTTCCCATTAATCTTTGCCAGTAAAGAAAATCACAATCTTCAAAAGTTTTCGCCACTCCTCTGTACTGACCAATGTTGTGGCATAACTGCCCTTGAAGTATCTATTTATCATGCATATGACTATTAATTTGATTTGATTTAATTTATTATTGTCATATATATGTAGTGAAAAGTATTGTTTCTTGTGCACTATATAGACAAAACATACTGTCTGTATTGAGTTTGCACATTCTCCAGATGCTCCAGTTTCCTCCACAATCCAAAGATTAGCCATGCTAAACTGCCCTTTACTGTCAGGGGTCTAGTTTGGTAAACGTATGGGGTTATGGGGATAGGGCCTGGGTAGGATTGTGGTCAGTACAGATTCAATGGGACAAATGGCCTCCTTCTGCCCTGTAGGATTCTATGATTCTAGTGAAGTTTCTTACTCGTTTGGCTCACCTCAGTCCAATGCTGGCACCTCCATCTTATAGAGGAAGATCAACTTAATATATGGTAGGTCCATTAGATCAGGGCAATAAGCACCAACAAGCTGTTCAAACACATTGGGAAAGTTGCATAAAAGCATAAAATTCTGGAAAGGCTCAAGAAACCGAGCTAGCGCTTTAAGTCAATGGTGAATTTTTCAGAACTGGGGACAGGTAGATCTGTTGAACTAATCAAAGGTTTCTGTTTTTATTTAAGTGCTCCACAGTATTTTGCTTTCACTTCCATGCTGTCTTCACCAGAGATCTACTTTGCAGAGGTTATTCATGTAGACCCCACCATCTCAATCTTGCCCCTCTCCTGAGATGTGATGATCTTCAAGAAAATTATCACTAGTCAGCTCTCCCTTTTGAAGGGGAGAGCAGATTATTGTCATCTGGGATTATGGTGACTTCACCTTTGTTTTCACTTCGCAGCAGGAGTCGTGGGATAGTTCCACAGATGAGGAATTATGGTTACATGGATAGATTGGAGAAGCTGGCATCGTTCTCAGGGCAAAGAAGGGTAAGTGGCAATTTGAAAGGCTTGTTTAAAATCACAAAGGATTTAAATAGAATAAATAAAGAATAAATGTTTCTAATAGCTGGACAGTTGATAATGAGAGAGGAAATTCCAGGTGACGATGGGGTGGCGATGGTATAATTCTAAACTCTTAATCCAGAAACTCAGCTAATGTTCAGGGGACCTGTGTTCGAATCCCATCGTGGCAGATGGTGGAATTTGAATTCAATAAAATAAAAATATCTGGATTAAAAATCTACTGGTGGCCATTAAATCATTGTTTATTGTCAGAAAAACCTATCTGGTTCATTAATCTTCTTTAGAGAAGGAAATCTGCTGTCCTTACCTGGTCTGGCCTACATGTGACTCCAGCAATGTGGCTGACTCTCAACTACCCTTTGGAAGCAAAGGATGAGCAATAAATGCTGGGCAGTCAGCAATATCCATGTCCCATGAATGAATTTTAAAAATTAGCAAATGAATCAGAGTTGAGAGGGGATCATTATTTATTTGCAACGACGGGTTAGAATTTAGAATGCACTCTGATAAGGATGGTGAATATATGGCAGCCTCCAAAAGGAAATTGGACTTTGGTTCTCAAAGGATTATTAGAATTATAATTGCCATAAGCACTCCTGTCATTGTTTGTGTTAAGCTATTTTGCAATAATATTGCATTAGATTGCTGAATAAACAAAGAACAGTACAGCACAGAAACACACCGTTTGGCCCACAATATTGTGCCAAACATTACGCCAAATTAAGTTAATCCCTTATGTCTGTCCTTGGCCCAAACCCCTCTATTCCTTGTATATTCATGTGCTTACCTAAAAGCCCCTTAAATGTCCACCTGTACCACCACTCCTGATAGCACATTCAGACACCTATCACTTTCTATGTAAAAAACTCACCCCTTACATCTTCTTTGAACTTTCTCCTTTTCACCTGAAGTAGAAGTCATTTGAATTGGACATACTTGTGTATGTGGTGTGTGCCTCTTTAAGACACAGAAGTGAGTCATCTGACTTGAGGGACCAATGGAAACTGAGAGTGAGTGATCACACCAGAGGGAGTATCATTTGGAAACCATGTAGCAAAGAGTGGAGATACTGCTGTAGAGTGGCCAAAGGCTGCAATTTCCTGTACCTGAATTTCTCTTATCAATAACCTGAACGAAACCTGAAATCTTTTGACAATGCTAGAGCACACAACATAGCAATATTTATGCCATAGGTTCATTGGTGATGTACGTCTTTCCTCTGTGAGATTACAGCTGGTCAGCTAACCTAAAGCAAACATAGAAAATGTGAGCAGCAGTAGGCTATTCGGCACTTCAAGTCTGCTCCACAATTCATTATGACTAACAAAAAACAAAGAAAATTACAACACAGGAACAGGCCCTTCGCCCCTCCAAGCCTGCACCGATCACGCTGCCTGACAACTAAAACCCTCTACACTTCCGGGAACCATATCCCTCCATTCCCATCTCATTCATGTACTTGTCACAATGCTCCTTAAAAGTCACTACCGTACTTGCTTCCACTACCTCCCCCGCCACTGAGTTCCAGGCACCCACCACTCTCTGTGTAAAAAAAATCTGCATCTTTTAAAACTTGCCCCTCGCACCCTAAATCTATGCCCCTTCTGACTCTTCCACCCTGGGAAAAAGCTTCTGACTATCCACTCTATCTATGCCTCTCATAATCTTGTAGACTTCTATCATGTCTCACCTCAACCTCCATCGCTCCAGTGAGAACAAACAAAGTTTCTCTAACCTCTCTTCATAGCTAATGCCCTCCATACCAGGCAACACCCTGGTAAATCTTTTCTGTACCCTCTCCAAAGCCTCCACATCCTTCTGGTAGTGTGGTGACCAGAATTGAACACTATATTCCAAGTGCACCTCACTAAGATTCTATAAAGCATCAACATGACTTGCCAATTTTTAAACTCAATACCCTGGTGATGAAGGCAAGCATGCTGTATGGCTTCTTGACTACCTTCTCCACTTGCATTGCCACTTTCAGTGAGCCTTTGCCTATCAATGTTCCTTAGGGTTCTGCCATTTACTGTATATTTCCTATCTGTATTAGATCTTCCAAAATGTATTATCTCACATTTTGTTTCGGTAGCTGATCATCCAACTCAGTAACCTGTTCCTGCTTTCCCCCCATAGACCTTTGATCCCCTTAGGCCCAAGAGTTATATCTAATTCCTTCTTGAAAATAAGCAATGTTTTGGCCTCAACTACTTTCTGTGTAGCAAATTCCACAGACTCACCAGTCTCTGGATGAAGAAATTTCTCTCAACCCTATCCTAAATGCTAACCTTAGCCTCTGACCCCTGATTCCACATCACCCCCCTATTGGGAACATCCTTCTTGCATTTACCCTGTTTAATCCTGTTGGAATTTTATAGTTTTCTGATATTCCCCCCTCGTTCTTTCAAACTCCAGCGAATATAATCTTAAAACAACTCAATCTCTCTTCATAACTCAATTCCACCATCCCAGGAATCAGTCTGTAAACCTCCACCGCACTGCCTTCATAATGACTGTCATAGTCACATGACAACTGGACAATCTTCCCAACCAGTTTTTATTTGGGACAAGGCAAAAAACCTTTGCTTTGGGATTAAAGGGAAGAAACTCAGTGATATCAGAATGGTGAATCCCTCATTGACCCTGGATTCTTTGGAGCAGGTAAGTCAGGGTCTTGGACTGGAGGGTTAGGGCAGGTCAGGGAGAAGAGTTTGATTTAACGGAGGGGTCAGTAGAAAGGAGTGGGGTTGGGTTTGATCTATGGGATGACGCATCGCAATCGGCAACGGGCTGTCCCCATAGTGTGGCCCCTTCCTTCCCACCCTTTAAACATTTGAATTTAAAATTGGCCTTCCTGCTCCCACAAAGCTGCCCACAACAAATGTTTTATAACATGGGCAGCTTGTTTCCAGGATCAATTTGGCTTGATAACAAGCCAAAATTGGCCCATAATTATGCATTTCAATGTGGTGGGCAAACTGTCAATTGTGATGCCCATCTGCATCTCCCCTCACTCAAAGGGAAACGTCGGTGGGGGAGGTGGGGATTGTAAGAAATCTCACAACAGCAGGTTTATTTGAAATAACAAGCTTTCAGAGTACTGCTGATGAAGCATTCCGAAAGCTCATGATTCCAAATAAACCTGCTGGACTTTAACCTGATGTTTGAGACGTCTAACTGTGCCCACTCCAGTCCAATGCCAGCAACTCTACATCATTGTTAGGGGAATTAGCAGAGACCGGGTGCGAAACTCTGTCAGAGAGTTGGTGCCCTTTGATGGGCTGAATGGTTTGCTCCTGCACTGTAGGGATTCTATGAAAAGTTGAGAGCAGTAGGCAATGTGACTCTATGACATGCTCCAATGAACTTCCATTGCAATCAATTCCATGCATCATTAAAGTTTGGTGTTGAGAGTTTTAGGAAAGATTTTTGGAAAAAGCTCAAGTGCGGCACTGGAAGATTCAAGAAATGTATTAATTGACCAACACCTTTTGAAGAAAATACACATGGTCCAGATGTGAATCAAGCAATCTAGGCAGAACAGAAAAATTTCCATGCACCCATTACTCTAAGAATAGAACATAAAAGACTACAGCACAAACAGGCCCTTCGGCCCACAGGTTGCACCGATTATATCCCAACCTACCAGGCCTATCTGTAATCCTTAATCCCATTAAATCCAAGTAATCATCCGGAAGTCTCTTAAAAGACCCCAATGAATTCGCCTCCACCACCACTGATGGCAGCCGAATGTGAGTTTGTCAACTCTTTCAGTCAGCCTTTCTCCAGTAAATGAGCGTGTTTATATGAGCAATAGAAAAGAGTGGATATAAATATGTGAGAAAGAAAAATGAGGGCAAAAGAGGACATGAATTTACTTCGAAAGGAAATGGAACTGCAGATCTAAAATATCATCTTCTGCAATACAATCAGTACATTAGAAAGCTGTAATCTAGATGAGAGTTTGAAGTAAGTTCAAAAAATCTTGAAAACAAAATTGAATACGGTCAGGTTTCTAAAATTGAATTGCAGCATTTGGCTTACTTATACATATTTGTTTTTAATAATACCATATCATTCTTCATCCATTCAGTTGTGTTGGCAGCCCTCTCATAACTTCCAAAGCCACATTTTTCATCCAAAAACAAAATACTGCGGATGCTGGAAATTTGAAATGAAAGCAGAAAATGTTGGAAATACTCAGCCGATCAGTCAGCATCTGTGAAGAGAGAAATAAAGTTAACGGTTCAGCTCGATGGTCTTTCATCAGAATGCCCAGTTTTCTTATCTGAGCCCACGCAGCAACTGGGAACCATTTTAGTATGAAAAGCATCAGAGTTCACCTTATTCTCCTCAGACACGGTGGCACAGTGGTTAGCACTGCTGCCTCACAGAACCAGGGATCCAGGTTCAATCCCAACCTTGGGTGATTGTCTGAGTGGAGTCCAGTTTCCTCCAAAGATGTGCCAGGTTAGGCTGATTGTCCATGCTAAATTGCCCCTTTCTTCCCCAGATGTAAATTATCCACAATAAATGTCCGGGGTTATAGGTTGAGGGGATGTGGGACTGGATGGGCTGCACTTTCAGAGAGTTGGTACAGACTTGATGGGCCAAATGGTACTGTAGAGGTTCTATGATTCTTTGAACAACAAAAATAGAGAATGCTGGAAAAGTTCATCATGTCTGGCAGCATCTGGTAGGGCGAGAAGAAAGTTAACAAACGAGAGCAAGAGCAGGAATAAAGTTTAGTTTATTTATTAGTGACACGAGTAGGTTTCCATTAACTCTGCAGTGAAGTTCCCATAGAAGCTACACTCCAGCGCCTAGAACACTGAGGGAGAATGTAGCATGGACAATGTGCCTAATGAGCATATCTCTCGTGCTGTGTGATGAAATTGGAGAAAACCCACGTAGACACAGGGAGAATGTGCAAACCCTGCTCAGACAGTGGCCCGAGTTAGGAATTGGACTAAGTCCCTGGTACTGTGAGGCAGCAGTGCTAACTACTATGCTGCTACAGAGTATTTATTATGATCCTACCATTAAGATAACAGTGCAGATAAGGAATAATTTCTGGGGTCTTCCTGATCTCTCTTACCTAGTATCATACAGAGCATTGGAGAATTCTATCTTCCTGCGTTCAAGCTGCAGTGATGCACAAAGGTCTGGATAACTCATCTCTTTTTGAGCAAATCAGAACTATTAAGTTTTCCCTGGTGCTATCAATTTACGCCGTCCCTCCAAGTTTTTACAGTCAACCTCAATTTCACAAACGCATGAATATTCTGTGGTCAGACAGAAGGTTGAAATTAATTTCATTTTTCCAATTTTCTTCATACCTGTACAGTTCCAGATGTGCTGGCAACTCTAACAACATCACATTGTTCACGTGTGGGTCGATGGCAATTATCATCAGGCTATTCCATTATGTGGGATATCACAGTGAACTCCAACCCTATCCTGCCCCCACCCTCACCCAATGTCCACACAGAAACATCATTTCAATGGCACAGCATTCAGTAACAGGCATGATTTGGACTTGTTATTTTATTAACCCTTCACAATCAAGGCCACTTGTAATGGCCGTCTCAAATAGTCTATGAGATCAGTTGACATGATACTGACTACTGCTCAGTATTAAGACTTCCTATCCCTCTAAGAGCCATCAGAAAATCTAAACCAAACCGAAATTGACATACACATGAACTGTGGAATGGAAATCATATAGAGTTTTGCTTTTGATATTCTTTGTACCATGGTTCCTTTGCTGCCAAGTAGCTGAAAAGTAGCTTCAACTTCAACAGCAAAGAATGGCATATCAAACAGTTCCTGAGCTAGTATTTGGTTGCCACTTATTGAACAGTTGTTCAGGAACAAAAAATGACTATCTTTTGAAGTGTCCAAGCATTATTTTTACACCAAATGATTCCCACAAATGTCAGCATCTTTGGGCAGAATTTTCCAGCTTGATCTTTACCTCCACCATAAAACATAGAACAATACAGCACAGAACAGGCCCTTCGGCCTTCGATGTTGTGCCGACCAAAATAAAAAGCAATGCCCCTCCTAACTAAACCATTCCCTTCTCATCCATATACTTATCAACTAACCTCTTAAACGCCACCAAACTTGGCGCATCTACAACAGCTGCAGGCAGGGCATTCCACTCCCTAATCACTCTTTGAGTAAAGAACCTACCTCTGATATCCGTCCTATAACTCATACCCCTTAATTTAAAGCTGTGTCCCCTCGTGCTAGCTTTCTCCATCCTAGGAAAAAGGCTATCACTGTCCACCCTATCTAAACCTCTAATCATCTTATATGCTTCAATAAGATCCCCTCTTAGCCGCCTCCTTTCTAACGAAAACAACCTCAAATCCTTCAACCTCTCTTCATAGGACCTGCCCTCCATACCAGGCAACATCCTGGTAAACCTCCTCTGTACCCTCTCCAATGCCTCCACATCTTTCTTATAATGTGGCGACCAGAACTGCACACAATACTCCAAGTGCGGCCGCACTAGAGTTTTGTACAGCTGCAACATGATGCTGCGGCTCCTAAATTCAATCCCCCTACCAATAAAAGCTAAGACTCCATAAGCCTTCTTAACAACTTTATCCACTTGACTGCCTACTTTCAGGGATCTATTGACACATACACCAAGATCCTTCTGTTCCTCAACACTATTAAGAGCCCTACCATTAGCCCTATACTCTACACATTTATTGTTCCTGCCAAAGTGCATTACCTCACACTTTTCCACATTAAACTCCATTTGCCACCTCTCGGCCCAGCTCTGCAACTTGTCCAAGTCACTCTGTAAACTAAAACACCCCTCTTCACTATCTACCACACCACCAACCACTTGATAGGTTCCCTGGCAGGGTTGGGGGGAGCGGGCGGTATGGTGGAATAAGCAAGGATAGGGAGCAGTACAAAATGTCATAGGGCTCAACAGAAACAAGAAGATCCCACCAGCAACTGATGGCAAGCCTCCCCCACCTCCAGAAAACACACCCCTGATTGGGAGGGGAAGAGGAGCGCTCAGAAAAACCCATCCATTGCTGTGGATTTTTTGTCAAAAAGCTTTTTACTTTTGAAAACGTGATTTTTAAATTTTAAATTTCAACTAACTAGAAATTTTGCAATTTGAACTCAAACTGCTTAAAAATGCAAGACCACGTACCAAAGTGAAGGTGAGAAACAAACAAATCACCCTCAGGAGAGTGTGAAGAGAGAAAGGTATTTCCTGCAATCCAGGCACTATTGAAACTTGTAACTGTCCAAAGAAGAGACATTGAAAATACAAAATACTGGATACTGAAAATACGGCTATCACAGAATATCACAAAACCTATTGGAAATACACAATGGGTGAAGTATTTCAAGGCATTGCTGCCCAGATACAGAAGAGAAATGGCAAATGACACAGGTGTAAAGAAAATCTTCATCTAAGGGAATAGGCTAAATGCTACTCTCTTTCTCTCTTCCTTCCTCTCTCTGTGTGCTTAGTTGGTGAGACCAACTCTACCAGAAACAAACAGAACAGAAATCTCATAATGATCGCAAAATTACATCTGACCATGTCCAAGGAGCCAGCTAACCCAAATCAACTGCAGCGTTTGAAATGTTTAAAGTGTGTGTATGTGTATGTGGACATTGCATTGCTATTATATTTCTCTTTCTTTGCTCTTTCTTTGACTCACAAAAGCCTTTGTTTGCCTCTTTACAACTCGCAGCTGAAATGGTGAATTACATTTTGATTTAGAAAATGCATATTTGTGTGAAGCAGAAACTTTAACCTTTGTTGTGTCCAACCAAGAAGGTCGAATAGACGGGAAATAGTTTACCCCTCCTCATTTTGACATTTTCTATCCAAACACAGTACTTTTCTTAGAGTGGAACAACTATTAGGACCAGGGTGAAAAGTTTGAGAGGGCCTGTTGTAGAAATAAAGAATGAAGAAAAGTACAGCACAGGAACAGGCCTTTCAGCCCTCCAAGCCTGGGCCAATTGTGATGCCTGCCTAAATGGAGTCCATATTCCATACTCATCCATTCCCATCCTATTCATACATTTGTCAAGATACTCCTTAAATGCAGCTTTTGCACCTGCTCCCATCACCTCCCAGGCAACATGTTCCAGACGTTCACCACCCGCTTTGTAAAAAACTTGCCTCGCACATCTCCTCTAAACTTTTCCCCATGCACCCTAAACCTATGCCCTCTAATACTTGGCTTTTTTTACCCTAGAAAAGAGCATTGGACTATCCACTGTCCATGCCACTCATAATCTTGTAAACCTCGATCAGGTTGCCCCCCCCCAACCTCCGTCGTTCTAGTGAGAACAAAGTGAATTTATCCACCCTCTCCTCATACCCTCCATCCAGGTGAACACTTCTGCAGTTCCAACTTATTTCCTGTATTTCCATTTCAATAGGCAGTAAGTACAAGGCAATTTTACCAAAAAATCTTTTTTGCAGATGTTTATGATTGAAAGTATGCACTTATTTTAAAAATTGTAGAAGTCTGTCAGCATTTGAAGGGAAAATTTCTCATTGATTGCTACCAGTTCAAATCTTTCCTTCGTGAATGTCCAAGTACCTTCATCTTTGTTAGATTGCTATTGAAATTCCAATAAAAATGACAGTTCTTAGTCTTGGCTCCTCTCTACTAAGTAATCATAGTTATATTTTAAATAAGCGCTCCGAAGACTGTATGGAGTAAGGTTCACAAAATTGCACTAATATAAGATAATGCACTGTTGGCAGAGGGATTCCTACTTCATTTAATGAGTGGAAAGACTCAAAGTCAATATTTCAGCTGCAGGCTTGCTTTGAACTCATCCTTCAGTCTCCACTGCTAATGTTGTGCTGCCTACTGCTTGGTTTTATTATGTGTCTACTTTATGAATTAATGAATTAGCATCAAGACAATGATCTCACCCAACTCTATTATTATCAGTCTGGGGGGAAAAAATATTTCATTATTATCAGTCTGCATTCCAAATTTATAGAGACCAGAAAAGTTGTTGAAATTTTGTTCTCCAAAATGGATAGTCCTCTATGAATAGAAAAAAAAGGTTGCTTGAGAAGTTTGTGATAATAATTATGTATTTAATTAAAGCCCAGCTTTCACTGATACGTTTAGTGTGTATCATTACAGCTGTTAAAAGTGTTGCCTCACAATACCAGAGACCCAGGTTCAATACACGGCTTGGGTCACTGTCTATGCTGACTTTGTATGTTCTTCTCATGTCTGCATGGGTTTCCTCAGGGTGCTCTGGCTTCTTCCCACAGTCTGAAAGATATGATGGTTAGGTGGATTGACCATACTAAATTCTCCCATGAGGCGATAAAGTGGTACAGTGGTTAGCATTCCTGCCTCACAGCACCAGGGACCCGAGTTAAATTCCGGCCTTGGATGACTGTCTGTGCAGCGTTTGCACATTCTCCCCATGTCTGCATGGCTTTCCTCCGGGCACGCAGGTTTCCTCCCACAGTACAAATATGTATGGGTTAGGTTGGTTGGCAATGATAAATTGCCCCTTAATGTTGGGGAATTAAAAGGGTAAATATGTGGGATTACTGGGACAGAACAGGAACTAGGTGAGGTTGTTGCTGATGCAGGCTCAGTGGGCGAAAAGGCCTTTTTCTGCACTATAAATTCTATGATTCTATACCTGAACAGGTGCCGGACTGTTGCGATTAGGAGATTTTCACACTAACTTTATTACAGTGTTAATGTAAGCCTACTTGTGACACCAATAAATAAACTTCGTACTTTCTCTTTCAATAGTCACACAATGTTCTGTATGTTACAAGTAATTGCCTCAATTTCTAACCTGACCTAAACCTAATAGCTGATTCAACTGTGATAAATTGCAACATGAAAATTGTATAGATTCCCACTTTGTCTTGTCAATTAAAAAAAACAGAAGTACTACATCCGATATTAGGCTAGAAAATTACTATGATATTCATCCATAACTGAATATAAAAACACAGAATCCTACTAAGTGACAAAGACATTAGCCAAGGAAATATCACTATCTGTACAACATAGCAAATCTATTCAAGTCTCAGTCTCCACTGCTCAGACTAATTTGAAGTCTTTGCTAAATTTTCCAAAGCATCTTCCGGAATAAAAATTAAATCCTTGAGCCCTGGACTGATCTCTTCCTTATCTCCTCTTAAAACCACAAATCATTTTCTTGTGAATGTTGCTTTTTCTTAAAGATGCAGACAATGTGAGTGGATGAGCAGAGACTGATAGCCAAGTTCCGCACACATGAGGACGGCCTCAACAAGGATCTTGGGTTCATGTTGCACTATCTGTAACCTCCATGACTTGCCTGAACTTGTAAAATCTCACTTACAGTCCTGTCTGGAGACAATACACATCTCTTTAACCTGTGCCTGATGCTATCTCCACTCACATTGTCTGCATCTTTAAGACATAAATAGCAGGTTAGCTGTAAAGACTGACATTCTAATCAATATTCTGTAAACTGTGTGTGCCTTTTATGTGCTCTGTTTGAGACCAGAACTCTCCACTCACCTGATGAAGGGGCAAACTCCGAAAGCTAGTGGGTTTACTATCAAATAAACTGAGTGGATTTTAACCTGGTGTTGTGAGGCTTGTTGTTGGTGCAAACTTGTTGGGCTGAATGGCACTGCAGTGTAGGGATTCTACAACTCTGTAACTTGAAATGACTGACTTAACTTCTTCTGCATTTACTGCACAAATATAGCAACGTCAAGCCATTCAAGGTGGTTGAATTGTGAAACAGACAGAAAGATGGTACGAATCAGGTGACAAGTTTGCATTTTTGAATTTAATCGTGAATCTGCCCAACATTGGGATTGTTATTCCCTTTGCACGTAAGTAGCAGCTGGTGCCATTTGCATCAGATTACTTTGACAGTGAAATCTTGCAGGAATGCTGATGGACGTGAATACTGAAGGACAGATGATCAGATGGCCCTTTTGAAAATTCATGTGTTGTACAAGGTGGATATTCAAGGGTAGAAATTTACTGCGGGTTAGCACAAAGCGGGCAATGGCGTGTCAATTGGATGTTGAAGTCAATAGAACTGACAGGCTGCAGCACAAGAAGAAAATGTGGTAGCACCTGTTCAGTACCACTGTCCAAGATGAATTCTTATCCCTCAGTCTGTTTGCTCAGCTATATCAGCCCAGAGTCACACGTGTTCAACCACTGTCTCACGGGTTTACGCATAAATTTATGCTTTACATGATCAAAGCAGACCATTTTATCCTGGACAATGTCTGAGCTAATTGAACATTCTCAGTTGAAGCTGACATTCCGTACAACAATAACAGCTTGAGCTGGTGCAGCCTCAGTTGAACCTGCACAGTTCCAGTGTCCAATTCCCTTGACAAAGGGCAGATGGACATTATCAAAGCATTCTGAGAAACCGTACCTGGTATCTCAACTTAAGAAGTCTTATCTTAATTAACCTTTTGATGCAAGCAATTATACAGTAAACTTGCAGGCTGATGACTTTGATCTGCAATAGTGTCAGCGAACCACAGGGCAGCATATGTTTTAATCGGCAAAATGGAAATATTTTGTGCTTACTTCAGTATGACAATCACTTATTCTCTGGCTGTCTATCAAAAACTTAATTGTGTCCATGATGCAAATGGTTATTTATTGGTTAATACATTTTCTGTTCAAGAAAATCAATTCTATTCAGTTCTTTCCAACTCAATCAAATGACCTTTTTTTTGCTAGTTTACTAGCAAAGATATTAGAATTAGGGTCAAAATTTCTGGTAGTATAAAGATGGCACCACTAGAGGTGAATTCCTCTTTCATCATACGTTGTGCTGGCATATGGTTGGCATTGCTGCCTCACAGCTCCAGGGACCCATGTTCAATTCTCGGCTTAGGTCACGGTCTATGTGGCATTTGCATGTTTTCGCTATGTCTGCATGGGTTTCTTTTGGGTGCTCCAATTTCTTCCCACAGTCTAAAGATGTGCAAGTTAGATGCATTGGCCATGCTAAATTGCCCCTTAGTGTCCCAGGATGCAGAGGTAGAGGAATTAGTGGACTAAACTTGGCAAATGGAGTTTAATGTGGAAAAGTGTGAGGTAATGCACTATGGCAGAAATAATAAATGTGTAGAGTATAGGGCTAATGGTAGGATTCTTAGTAGTCTTGATGAACAGAGGGATCTTGGTGTGTATGTGCATAGATCCCTGAAAGTAGGCAGTCAAGTCGAGAAGGTTGTTAAGAAGGCATATGGAGTCTTGGCTTTTATTGGTAGGGGGATTGAATTTCGGAGCCGCAACGTCATGTTGCAACTGTACAAAACTCTAGTGCGGCCGCACTTGGAGTATTGTGTGCAGTTCTGGTCCCCGCATTATAAGAAAGATGTGGAGGCATTGGAGAGGGTACAGAGGAGGTTTACCAGGATGTTGCCTGGTATGGAGGGCAGGTCCTATGAAGAGAGGTTGAAGGATTTGAGGTTGTTTTCGTTAGAAAGGAGGCGGCTAAGAGGGGATCTTATTGAAGCATATAAGATGATTAGAGGTTTAGATAGGGTGGACAGTGATAGCCTTTTTCCTAGGATGGAGAAAGCTAGCACGAGGGGACACAGCTTTAAATAAGGGGTGATAGTTATAGGACGGATATCAGAGGTAGGTTCTTTACCCAAAGGGTGGTTCGGGAGTGGAATGCCCTGCCTGCAGCAGTTGTAGATGCGCCAAGTTTGGTGGCGTTTAAGAGGTTAGTTGATAAGTATATGGAAGAGAAGGGAATGGTTTTGTTTGGAGGGGCATTGCTTTTTATATTGGTCGGCACAACATCGAAGGCCGAAGGGCCTGTTCTGTGCTGTAGTGTTCTATGTTCTATGTTCTATGTTCTAAACATGTGGGGTTACAGGGATAGAATCTAGGTGGAATTGTTGTTGGTGCAGATCCAATGGGCTGAATGACTTCATTCTGCACTGTAGGGATTCTGTGATTCTATGATTGTCTAGATGGATATTGAGTAGAAATAATTGTTTGAACTTAATAAACCCCATTTAATGGAGGTGACAGACTTTTTGCCCCACATTGCCTCTTTTCAGGAGAGAACCTCGCATAACTGAGGGGCATAGGCCTTCCCTGGGACCAAGAACCTCAGGGGCAGAAGTCCCACCCACCAGGAGCTGTTAGCTAATCAGAGGCTGGCAGCTTTTCATTTGCTCAGTGGTACCATTAATGGGGCAATGACTGCTGTCAGCACTACACCTAATTGAGGGTGATTATTGCAGTGGACCCAGGCAGGTTAGTAATGGCAGGAAGGAGATTCCAAGATAGACGTCACAGGGGAGGTGGGGAGAGAGGGTTAACAACAAGGCCAGAAAGGTGGCTTTCAGCACAAGCCCTCCATCCTCTTTCCAATTGTATTCTTCGATTAAGCATGAAGAGAACAAGGGATCTTTCTAAGTTCCCACAAGGGTTTGCTTTTCAAGCTTTCCACATAACAAGTCTCCTGAATGAAGACCTTATCAGGGCAGACAGGAAAGGGACAGAGTTTCCAACCATTACCAAGCTCATCATGTAGGAGTTCCTTAAATTCCACCCAATGTCACTCGCAAGAGGTCCCGTCAATCAGGCGGGTAAATCTGTCAGCTCCTCTATAAAGCCAGCAGGAAAACGTGAAAGAGAGGAAACTGAGGATGAAGAGTCAGTGAGTGGCATAAATCTTCCTCGTGTAACAAAAGTTGTTCAAAGATAAAACTCACCATCACATTATGTCCCAGCCATTCCTTTAAGTGCCATTTGTTTGCCTCATGTTCACTCCTTGAATAACTGATGGAATTTGCATGTGATCCACCCATGAGAAAGACCAATATTGCAGTGCCATCCTAAATATATACCACAAAAGGCTATGGAAGACAAGTCACTCAATACATTGCAAGGGTGGCACAGGATTTGCACTGTTGCCTCACATTGCCAAGTTCGATTCCCAGCTTGGGTCACTGACTGCGTGAAGTCTGCACATTCTCCCCATGTCAGTGTGGGTTTCCTCCCACAGTCCAAAGATGCGCCAGTTAGATGGATGAGAAATTGCCCCTTAGTGTCAGGGAGATCAGAAGCATAAATATATAGGGTTACGGGATTAGGGCCTGGGTGGGTTTGTGGTTGGTCCAGCTTCGATGAGCCAAATAAGTACTCCTTCTGCACTGTACTGATTCTCTAATATTTAAGTAGGAAATAGATAGATTTCTGGATTCTAAAACTCTCAAGGGGTATGGGGAGACTGCGGGAGTATGAATGAGATGGAGCATCAACCATGATCATATTGAATGGCAGAGCAAGATCAAAGGTTCAAATGACCTACTCCTGCTTCTATTTCTTATGGAAGAAGAAAATGCCATTATGTGCACAGCAAGCTTTTATGAACAGCCATGCGATAATAACAAGATAATCTGTCTTTGCGATGTTGATTGAAGGGCAAATACTGGCCAAATTACTGGGAACACCTCCCATCACTTTCTTTGAATGAGCCATAGAATCGTCAACTCCCACCTGAAAAGGCCATGGTTTAATATCTCAATAGAAAGTACTGGAGAATCAGCAGAGATTTTTGTGCTCAAATCCTGGTGTGGGACTCTTTTCCTATTCATTCCAGGAATGTGAGCATCACTGGCTGGACTAGCATGTATTGCCATCCCTGGTTGCCCTTGAGAAGGTGGTGGTGAGCTGCCTTCTTGAGCAGCTGCAATCCATGTGGGCATAGATACACCCACATGCTGTTTGGGAGAGATTCTTATGATTGTGACTCTGCAATCTTCTGATCAAAGGCACGAATTCTACAAATGGAACCTCGCACCTAAATGTTCAGCTTTTAGCTGGACTTAATATGAGAATCTTTTCCATGGTGACAGACCGCCCCCCCCTCCTTCTCAATTTTGAATGGTATCACGGGATTCTTAACAGCCCTCAAAGCAGGAAATCTCTTGAAATAAAGTGTTAAAACAGTCTTTCAGAGAGACTGTTACCACCTGAGACCAACTCTGCGGCATCAACAGGCAGCAAGGTTTTTATCTTTTGAAGTGGGAAACTAGTTGTGAAAATTCTATGGCGTGCTCAAGCAATAATATTTCAAGCAAACCAATCTCTTGGATGTAATAAATACCAAATAATCCCTACCTGAAAGTGATTAGAAAGCAAGAGGAGTTCAAATGTATTTTTTTTAAATGGGCATGATTTACAGCATGTCACCCAAACCATAAGATCAAATTACCATTCTGAAACCACTTTGAGAGATTTTTTTTCCCAGATATAATTTCTAAATGATATAATCCATGTTTAAAGTTAATTGATCCTTGGTAACCTTTTCCTGTTAGCAACAGCTGTCTGTGGCCAGTATCCTAAATTCTCGATGCACAATAGCACTGACACCAAGGGACAAAAGATTTGTCACACCAAGCAATCAGATTTGGATAGAAAATCCACAGTGGATTACAAGGAAATTATACAATAAGATATGAACTATAATTTTTCAGGCAAAATGTTTGTTCTGGACTTGAATGAAGTGAGTGGAAAAGAAAGAAGAGTGTGTCATGCGAAGGTGGCCATTGGATGGGGACAGGTGGACACAGAAGACATACCTGCAGGGCTTGATGGAAAGAAACAGAATCTAGATTGATGAATGATGTTCTCAATCGAGTCTTTATTTTAAACTGAATTATTCAATACAGCGTTCAATTTATTCATTTCGAGCAAGCATTAAATAGCATTATACCTGCTTAGATTCAATAGTGTAGGCTGGCGCAGTGGGACAGTGATTAGCACTGCTGCTTCACAGCATCAGGGACCCCAGGTTCAATTCCAGGCTTGGGTCATTGTCTGTGTGGCGTTTGTACATTCTCCTTGTGTCTGTGCGGGGTTCCTCCAAGTGCTCCGGTTTCCTCACACACTTCAAAACTGTGTAAATTAGATGGATTAGTCATGAAAAGTGTGGGGTTAACTGGGATAGGGCAGTGGTAGGGCCTGGTTAAGAGTCAGTGAAACTCAACAGGCTATGTGGCCTCCTTTTACACTGTAGAGATTCTATGATTTAACTCATATAAATTGGCAATGCAGAATTGACACTGGTGGCATGGTGGCACAGTGGTTAGCACTGCTGTCTCACAGCACCAGATACAAGATTTCAGTTCCAGGCTTGGATTACTGTCTGTGTGGAGTCTGCATGTTCTCCCCATGTCTGCATGGATTTCCTCCACATGCTCCAGTTTCCTCCCAAATGCAAAAATGTGTGGGTTAGGTGGATTGGCCATGCTAAATTGTCCTTTAGTGTCAGGGGAGTAGCTAAGGTAAATGCATGGGGTTATGAGGATAGGGCCTAAGTGGCATTGTGGTCAGTGCAGACTTGATGGGCTGAATGGCCTCCTTTTGTAGGGTTTCTATGATCTATTGTGTCATTTTTAATCGCTTTATCAGGCTGGATCTAATGTACCCAAACTGGGGTATCCCCACCCCAGCCCCACAGATGAAAAATTTGGCAAGGTGAGATTGTGTTGACAGTATAATATCATCACGCCAGTCTCCCAAATTATGGAAGGTGAGCAACAGTGAGCTCAGGAACAAGCCCGCCATTTTGAAATCCCTCCCTCCTATTCCTGTTAATAACTCAATTGTCCAAAACTTTCCATTGGCCACTGCTTATTCTGGGCATTGATAGGAAGACAAAATGTTTTGGAGGCTTTTGCAACAGCTATTATGAGGGCTGTAGGAAAGGCCTGTTACCCAGACCATGGTCAAATATACCAGAACCTCCTGCTGGGGGAGTGGCAAGATTTGTATGGTTTTTAATGATTTTTTTGAACTCTTAATGCGAAACAAAGACTGATTTTGAGAACAAAGGGTCCTTACAAACCTAGCTGCAACTGACTTCTTATGCACCATGTTAACACTGCCAATATGATGCCCAAGACAACAGCGCCAATGGCCTTACCCCTGCCAGACAGGTACTTGACTAAATGAACAGAGATGGGAGGGGGGCCCCCACCTAGAGAAATGTAAAATCTGTCCCAAAGATCTGATCATTTGTGAGTGGTTTAATTGGAATCCTTTGCCTGCGAATTTGGACAAACAGATGGACAGGTCAGATACAAACATTCCTCACATTCGGTAAGTTTTCCGTGGAGATGAACAGTAGTGCATCAAATACTCTTGAATGGAGGTCAAAATATTCCCAAGCCAAGCTAGTGGGAGATGGGGCTGACAATGAATTTTCCATCTCATAATCTTCTTAAGCTAAGGTAAAACTTCAGTTCTTTGCAATCAGCACATTGAAGTCCAAAACTCTACATCAGCGCACCACCTGGCTGTAATCTCCCCCCACAGCTGTGGCAAAGATCAAACGCGCTTTATCAAACGGTGGCATTCTCTCAATCTTTCCTGTTTTACCAAAAATTTGTTCCAAATCATAGGCTGCACGCTTTCTTCTTATTGCCAAATTTACAATCACTTCTGCCCAACTGGGTTACTCAATCTTTTCACAGTACATCTGGACTGCAGCCAACCAACACAAATTAATCCATTACAGTAAATTGTGCTCTTGATGTTTTCCTTCTACAATATTCTCTCTTGTTCTCTCAGTTTGTTTTTCCTCCTTTTATCTTTCTATTGTCTCCACCCACTTTGATTTTCATAATTCATATCAAATGCAGGCGTGAAATCATCAAGTTACATCTCTCACCAACATCAAACACTTACCGTCCAGCAGTCAGTTCTACTTTGCTTTGGGATGTGGCAACATGTCAACTCCATTCTTTCCCATAACTAGATCCTGATTTCATAAAGGGTCTTATCTTTGCAATTGTATTGGAGGCCAGACTTTATTACACAGCAAAGGACCCTGGAATTCATAGAATCGTAAAATCTACAGTGCGGAAGGAGGCCATTTGGTCCATCGAGCCGTATCAATAGCAATCCTACCCAGGTCCTATCCCCAAAGCCCCACATATTCAACCTCCTAGTCCCCCTGATACTAAGGGACAATGTAGCCAGGCTAATCAACCTAACCCATACATCTTTGGAGTGTAGGAGGAAACCGGAGCACTTGGAGGAAACCCCCCTGCAGGCACAGAAAGAACATGCAAATTCCACACAGACAGTGACCCAGAATCAAACACAGATCCCTGGCACAATGAAGCAACAGTGCCACGGAGCCACCCAACTGCAGTTATCCTGTCT
This sequence comes from Sphyrna mokarran, assembly GCA_024679065.1. Taxonomy (NCBI): domain Eukaryota; kingdom Metazoa; phylum Chordata; class Chondrichthyes; order Carcharhiniformes; family Carcharhinidae; genus Sphyrna; species Sphyrna mokarran. The sequence goes on from JAGIQG010000029.1 coordinate 23,247,230, forward strand.
AACTTCTCAAGAAAGGGAGGGAGGTACAGGAATTCCATGTTGTGGGGAATTATAGATAGCCAAATTGCTTTGCTTTTCCCTGGTAACAATGCATCATCCAATTATTTATGTCAAATATTGACACATCCTTCATCCGAATTGCCTGAAGGTATTGGAAGTTCCCTGGGCCCAACATTCTAAATTTTATTTATTAGTGTCACAAGTAGGCTTACATTAACATTGCAATTACTATGAAAATCTCCTTGTCACCACATTCTGGCACCTGTTTGGGTGCACTGGGGAATATTTAGCATGGCCAATACATCTAACCCACACATCTTTCAGACTGTGGAGAAAACCGGGGCACTCGGAGGCAACCCATGCAGACACAGGGAGAACATGCAAACTCCATGCAGGCAGTGAACCAAGCTGGCCCTTTAACCCAGGTCTCTGGAACTATGAGGTAGCAGGGCTAATCACTGTGCTACCATGCCATCCGTTCTTCCTTTTCCTTTCCACGCATTGAAAAGCATTAATCTGCAACTCAGTCCATCTGCTTGTGGAGAAGACTGAACACAGAGGTCCACGTTTTCACTCCTGGGTCAAGCGCACAGAGGTGAATGAATTTCTGGCTCTGTGAACCGAACCCTTAAAAATAGCTGCCCAGACATCAGATTTTCAGTCTCAGGTGGGTGTGCTGGGGGAAACTGGCTTAGAGGTCAGGTCGTGAAACCTAGGAAGAATGGAGGAAGGTGTCAGTTTTTTTAAATTTGCTTTTTGATTTATTATTGTCACATGCATTAGCACACAATGAAAGATATTGTTTCTTGCATGCGATACAGACAAAGCATATCATTCATAGAGAAGGAAACAAGAGAGAGCAGGATGTGGTGTTACATCATAATTAGAGTGTAGAGAAAGATCAAGTAAATGCAAGATAGGTCCATTCGAAAGTCTAATGGCAGCAGGGAAGAAGCTGTTCTTGAATCGATTGGTATATGATTGCAGACTTTTGTATCATTTTTTGATGAAAGAAGGTGAAAGAGAGAACGTCCAGGATGTGTGGGGTCCTTGATAATGCTGGCTACTTTTCCGAGGCAGTGGGAAATGTAGACAGAGTCAATGGATGGGAGATTGGTTTGTGTGGTGGACTGGACATGATCTAGGAGCCAAAGAATGAATGGAATGCAAAGTTAAGGGAAAACAACAACTATAATGTATGCTTCTACGGACTAAGGACACATAAGAATCACTTGATAAGCTTGATAACCTGAACACTGGTAGCTCTTTATTTAAAACCTGATTTGTAGTCAGATCTAAGAATGCCCAACAGCATCCCACATTGGAAGGAGCTAATTGTCCAGGGGTCATCTGACCCACACTCTTAAAGGAGCAGTCTGCACTCCAAGAACTAACATACAATAAATATATATAGATACATCACAACAACTTATGTCGTACCTTTAATGGAATAAAACATTAGTGAAACGGGTAGATTTTAGAAGAATATTAAAGGAAGAAATCCAAGTGTAAAGGTGGCGAGATGAAAGACTATTCTTCAAAACTTGAGGCCTAGATAGCTGAAGACATTGCCACCAATGGTGATGCAATTAAAATTGGAGGTATACAAAAGGCCAGAATTTGGAGATGCAGGTAGTTTGGAAATTACAGACAGAGGGAGGGTGTAACCAATGAGGGATTTGAAAACAAGGATGAGAATTTTAAAATCAAAACATTGCGCTGTCAGGAGCCAATGTAGATCACTTAGCACAGGGGGAATGCGACTCGCTGCAAATTAATACACGGGCAATAGACTTTTAGGTGGCCTTAAGTTTGTGGAGTATAGAATGTAGCACACCAGGCCAGAAGATCAATGGAATAGTTGAGATGACAAGGACACGAGTGGAGGTCTCAGCAGAAAATGAACAGAGACATGGTGAAGTGGGGCAGTGTTACGGAGGTGAAAATAGGCAGCTGTAGTGACAGCACAAATCTTAGTTTAGAATCACATCTCTCAAGCAAATGTAACCCTGTGATTCCAAAGATGTGAATAGATTGGCTTAATCTTAGACTTATGAAACAGTTTTAACGGGGATGCAGGAACAGAGAGAGACATGCTTGCGTCCCAAGTCTTGTTGTATTGAGAAGACTGTTAGGAAGGTTATATGGGATCCTTGTTTTATAAATGGAGGCATTTATTAGAACTGCAAGAAAATTATGCTGAGCCTTTAGAAATGATTGGTTCAGCACCAGCTGATGTATGATGGCCAATTCTGAACTCCACACTTTAGAGCAAATGCCATGACCAAGAGAGGGTATAAAAGCGCGCTACTGCTATGATACAAGGGATAAAGAGTCCAGTCACTTAGAAAATTCTAGAGAAACTGGCCACATTCTCTTTGTAGCAGAGAAGGTTAAGGGGAGATTTGATAGAGATATTCAAAATCTTGAAGCATCTTGATAAGAGTAAATAAGGAGAAACTGCTTCCAGCGACAGAATAGGCTAAATAAGCTGACAAAGACAGATTTAAGCTAATTGACAAAGAGAGCATAAGGGGAAAGAAATCGTTTCACAAGTCCTGATGATTTTGATTATGCAGCCTGGAAGAGTGGTGGAAGGAGATTCATTAGTAGTTTTCAGAAGGGATTTTGATAAATATTTGAAAAGGAGAGAATTTCAAGCTTTTGGAAAAGGTCAACAGAATGGAATTAAATGGACAACTTTTAAAAAAGTCAGTATAGGCTCAGTGGGATGAACGGGTTACATTATAAATAGAGTGGCTCAGTGGCACAGTGGTTAGCACTGCAGCCTCACAGTACCAGTGACCTGGGTTCAATTCCAGTCTCTGGTGACTGTCTGCATGGAATTTACAATTTACACGTTCTTTACATGTTGCAGTTCACAGTTTCCCCCAGGTGCTCCAGTTTCCTCCCACAGTCCAAAAGATGTGCAAGTTAGGTAGATTGGTCATGCTTAATTGTCCCTCACTGTCTCAGTATGTGTAGGCTAAGAGGATTAGTGGGGGAAATATGTGGGTTGGTGGAAATAGAGTCTGGTAAGAAGCTCCTTCAGAGAGTTGGTGCAGACTCAATGGGCTGAATGGCCTCTTTCTACACTGTAGGGATTCTATAATCTTGCACATCTTCATGTGGTTAGACTTCATTTGGAATACTGTGTCCAGTTCTGGTCACCTTACTACCGGAAGGACGTAGACACTCTGGAGAGAGTGCAGAGGAGGTTTACCAGGATGCTGCCTGGTATGGAAGGTCTGAGTTACGAGGAGAGATTAGGCAAATTGGGACTGTTTTCCTTAGAAAGACGTAGACTTAGAGGAGATCTGATAGAGGTGTACAAGATTTTGAAGGGGATAGATAGAGTAAACAGGGTTAAGCTTTTTCCTAGGATGGACTCAAATAGCACGAGGGGTCACGGGCTTAGGGTGAGGGGGGTAAGGTATAATTTGGATGCTAGAGGGAGTTTTTTCACACAGAGGGTGGTGGGGGTATGGAATGCGCTGCCAAGTAAAGTGGTGGAGGCAGGTACTCTGGAGATATTTAAGAAATACTTAGATGGGCACATGAACAGAATGGGAATGGAGGGGTATAGAAAACTGATTTAAAATAGGGATCATGAGCCTTGGGAGTCCCTGGGAATTGTGTAAATAGATGATGATATTGATGTACTTGTTTTTATCCTACAGGTGCTTTGGTCCACCTTGTTGTCTAACAAGGGGCATACACGCAATGGGTCGTGAGAGGACTGCTCTTGGACCTTTTTCGAGAGTATCCTACTGCTTCATGTCGCTAGTGTATGCTTGACCTGGACCATCTGATGGGCAACACGACAGCGCAGTGACTATAGCTGTGCTGTGCAGATACATGGATTTGGGCCCGTGTCTGTGGGAGTTTGCGCATTCTCCCCGTGCTTGCGTGGGTTTTCTCCGGGTGCTCCAGTTTCCTCCCACATCCCAAAGATGTGCTCTTAGGCTAATTGGCAAAACAAATTCTCCCTAAATTGTCTCAAATTTGGTTTTTAATCAATAGATCTATAAACATGGACAGGGATCATGTGTAGAAGTGGGAACATCAAGGTGGTGGCGCGGGCTCGTTGGGCCGAAGGGCCTGTTTCCCGTGCTGTTTTGTTCTTTGTTCTTTGTTCATTTTATGCCTAGTTGAGTGATTTTCTGTAATTATTCATTCAACTTCCGTATATTAGTTTTGCTAGTTTCTGCTGGTCTATATCTAAATTCCACACAGAGATATCAGGCCTCTCTGCCATCTTCAACAGTCATTCTTTTAACAGAAAGAATGACAATGTGTTGTTGCTGGAACTTCACCGTTCATTAACTTCAGCTCATGCTCTTGCAATGCTTGGCATGTGCTGCTGCTCTCTTCTATCCTCTCATATGTTACCCTGGATGAGAAATGCTCTAACTGAGAACAGATAACTTGCCGTGTCAGGGAGAATGACTAGCGGAACCCTCTTCAGATGTTGCCTATTTCAAATCTGACAATTTGTGTCACATAACCTCCTTAATATTCTGATCTCGGTTGGTAAGCACGGCATGAGTTTGCCAATTTATAATATGCTATGCATCACTCAGTTTAACAGCAACAATCTGGGAGCCATTATAAGTTAGTAAACTCATAGGGTTCAGAGGTAATCGGAAACCATCAGACAAAATCTTGGATAATTTGTAGCTACCATCTGCATCCCCAGGATGAGACTGCTGCCTGCCTCTCTTTATCCCTCCCGTATAAACTGCAGCATTTTCCAAAACAGTTTTATTCCATTTTTGGGTTTTTTTTTTTAAATGTCTCCTTCTATTTGCGATATGCATCACACCAGTCTCTCCAGGCATGATTTTCCATCTCATTCCTTCACTATTTACAGCACAGAAGGATTAAAATCTATGACCCAATCACCATGGCTTTGTCAAATGGCAAGAATCAGTCGATTACGGGAACTAGCACCATTGATTTATATTACACTGAGTAATGGGATCAGTACAGTTACACAAGAAAGGAATTTATTACAAAGTCCTTCTTTCCTGCCACGTTTGAGATTGAACACATTGGTTTTGCTACTATTCAGATTCTTCGCATTTCACACATTTACTCATGGAAACTTGTAAAATCATTATTCATTTTTGTCTTCAGGAAAAAAAGTGTTTACTTGCGAGCAGAGTTTAGGATTCCTACCTTCTATGAAATATCAAACCATCAGTAACTAAACTGTGTTAAAATAGAATGTTTACTGATTAAGAACAATGAATCAAATTGCAATTTGGCACTACAAATGCTTTTAAGCAAAGCACACATAAGGAAATGCTTAACAAGTATTTTTTTTTCTAAGTAGCGAGATTTACTATAATCATGGATCACCAAACAGCTGAAAGATTGAATATTTACTCTATGATTTCTGCGGTATTTAGTGTATAATATCAATTGCAAAATATTTTCATGTATGTGTTAGTCAGTTCTTTAAAATGTATTATTATCCACCATCAGACCCCTGTCCTTGTAAGTAATCAATATAGTTTTGTAGGTGGCAGATATATTTTGGCAAATCTCCAAGATATAACAGGATCAGTTGACAAGAAGAAAACAATTAGTGTGGCATACCCTGATCAACCATCATTACATTGGCAGATGATCAGCAAAGGAAAGACAGAGGTTTCTTATCTCTTGGCTTCTTCAGATCAGAATTCTAAGCCTGTCTAGTTTTGTGATAAAGTCTATGAAAGGAATCTGCTTATATCTGTAACAATGTTGTCAAACTTTACAAAACGGAGTCAAATCTCCCTTCCCCTTGCTTAGCTTTCATCTACAATTCATCCTTTAAAGCTCCTATCCTGCCTAATCTTCTGTGAGAAGTTCTGGACATCGGAGTCATTTGATTCTAAATGATGCGCAAGGAACACAAACTATTTTTAATCCCTAATTTGTGTTGAGTTAGCCAGGGCTTAGACGCAGAATACTAGCATCAGAAAAGTTTAGGGAGGATGCTGTGAGTGGGAGAAGGGAAGTATAGATAAGATTGGTGTGAAGGTAGAGTTCAAAATTCCACCCACTTCCAGCAATCTATACAAGTTCTCTACAAGAAGCTCAACCGCTTCTCCCAAAGCTGCAACCTCTATCTAGATGGATAAGAACAGCATGTGCAAGGGAGCACCACCCAAAGACGGCAAGTTCCCCTCCAATTACACATACCATCCTCACATAGTGGAACATTCCTTTTCACAGTGACTTTACAGGGTGCTCACACAATGCAGTAAGATGAAAAGGATATTAGTAAACTAGAAAGAGTGCATAAAAGATTTGCTAGGATGCTATGAGGATTTGATGGTTTGAGTTGTAAGGAGAGGCTGGAAAGACTTGGATTTTTTTCTCTGGAGTATAAGAGGGTTAGAGGTCTATAAAATAATGAGGGGCATAGATAAAGTAGAGAGTCAATATCTTTTCCCAAAAGTAAAGGAGTCTAAAGCTAGAGGGCATAGCTTTAAGGTGAGAGGGGAGAGATACAAAAGAGTCCAGAGGGGCAATTTTTTTCACTTAGATGATGGTGACTATCTGGAATGAGCTGCCAGAGGTATTAGTCGAGGTGGGTACAATTTTGTCTTTTAAAAAGCATTTAGTCAGTTACATGGGTAAGATGGGTATAGGGGACATGGGCCAAATGCGGGCAATTGAGACTAGCTTAGTGGTAAAAATTGGGTGACATGGACAAGTTGGGCCAAGTTGTTTCCATGCTGTAAACCTCTAACATTCTATTGATTCTCAAGAGGAATTTGTGGCTGTTCCTCTGCCATTATGTTTCCTCCATTGTTGCTGAGTCAAAATCCTGGAAGTCCCTTCCTAACCATATGGGTGCACCTACACCTCACCGGCTGCAGTGGCTCAAGCTCACTAGTACCTCCCTATGGGCAATTAGGAATAGAAAATAAATATCAGCTTTGCCAGCGATACTCACATCCCAGAATTGAATGTCTTTTTTAAAAATGGACATCAGCAAAGATTAAGCTCAGCTCTGAAGCCCGTTAAAGTTGAATACCATCACTCAGACTGGAATTTTAAGATTTTTGTGTTCAACATGATGTGGATTTCCGCATATTAAAGGGAAAGAAAGAAAATAACAGGCTGACAAATGCAGGAAATATTTCTGACATCTTTGTTAAATGAACATAAACTACTTGCAAGAGCACACTCAAAGTTTTAGAATAGCTATAAAAATGCAGAAATGATTCTCTGTTCCCATTAACTATAGGCAGGATCTCCACTGACCCATTGACCGTGATGTAAGGGCCAAACAGGGATCTCCCCGGACATCAAAGCCTAGCGTGGGTTGGAAATTCACATCTATGCATCTTCACTAATTTGAATCCCAATAATAGGCTGAAAAATGTTTATAAACATTACAGTTCAGAAAGAGGAAGTGAAATCTCCTGCCTGGTGCGTAATTGATCCAGTCTGTCAATCAGAACAAGAATGTCCATAAACATTGTGGTCAGGAACAAAACTGAGCACTTGAGAGGCATTCAACTGTGAAAGCAAAGGAAAACAAACAAAGCTCCTGCTTGGAGTGTAGTTCATCCAACCTGCCGATCAAAGCCTAGTTAATAGCACTGGAATATGAAATCAAATGAACACAAAGCTTTGAGGTGTTTGAGTTTTCCATGAAGTTTCAGAGACTTTAAAAAAAAAGGCAGTTAAAAGAATGAGTGAGCAGGTCTGGTGGAATGAGACTTCCTGGGCATCAACAATAAACTGTGTGATCTGCTCTGGAGCTGTCAATCAGAGCCGTTTGATATAGCCAGGCTGCACTTATTGCTCATTCAGGCTACAAAGGGAAAGCTCCCCAGTGAAACTGGCATCATCTGCCAGTTAGAGGACTTCAATGGAGTCTCCTCAAACCTGGGAATGGAGTGCTGCTGTGATTTTGAAGGCTTACTGTTGGCATGGATATTGAACTGACCAAACCACTTCAAAGGTTTCTCAGTACACAGACAAAAATGAACATTTTGCACTGAAGGCTGCCTGAGATCACCATGCCAGGAGAGATCTTCACTCAGGGTTGAAGAAGCAGTCCGTTCGTGGACAGTAACGCAGGGGATAGTCTCAAGTGAACTCTTTGCCCTCAGTTCAAGCCATCCTATCCCCACACCCTATGAGGGACCCTCTCTCTGCTGCCACATAGAAACAAAGGAGCATAGGAGCAAAGCCCTTGCCTCCTTTCCCACCCTCGGAATCCAAGGTATCAGGTTATGATGTCAGTGCCAGGGTAGTGGGGGCAGTACAAGGTTGGCATTACCCAGGTTTGGGGCCTGAAGAGGGGGGGACTCATGGGAATTGAGGGGCTTAAAGGGGCTGAGGGGCTATAATCTTGGAGTGTCTCTCTTGTGGGCATGGGGAGGGTGTTGGGTTAGCACAGAGGAGCATCCTTCCTACCCACTATTAAAAGAATGTGTGATCCTTATGCCTCTGTGGAGTGGGGAGGTTGGCTAGTTTTTTAATGGTTGGGGGGAAGGGGAGGATGCTCCTGTATGCTGCTCCCCTCTCTGTGAGGTGGGGGGATTGCCATGTCCATAGTGGTGGTGAAGGGGCCTATTTCTCAATGCTGAATTAGGGAACCCTTTAAAATTAGCACACTGATCTCTGTGAAACAGGCTGCCGGGCATGTTTTGCACTATGCATATTTTCAAATACTAAAGTTGGATGAATCACACCTGACAGACACTGCTAAAGTCAATGGGAAACACTCTGGTTTTCTCACTGATGAGAGCACTCAGGCTGTAAACAGGAGAATGGCCCCCACAGTGTTTATGTTGCTTTCCATGTGGAGTAACGCGGCTTTGCCCATTTTCCACGGAGTGGCAATTGGCACACAAGGAACCAGTTGCCAATGAGAATCAACTGCATTTAGGAAAGAGAGAATAATAATTGGAAAAAGGCAAAAAAAAATAAAGTTAAAGCAAAACTTATCTAAATTTGGTCTTAGTTGGTCAGATAAAGCACGTAATCCACAAGCACTAGGCAACTGCAGCCTAACTCCTTGCCAAGTGTTCAAATAAACAGAACAATTTTCTTCTACAACTCTGCTGTATAATGCTCCATAAACCTCAGCAACTCAATTATCCCAAGTTTCAGCTACCCACAGTCAACAATTTTATAATCTGTTCCATAGGAAAAATTCCTTGCTCTCGGATATAAACCGCTTGTCCAAATATGAACAGCTCATTCCTAAATAAAGGAGGCAAGTTATAATCAGATACTGTGAGTGTATAAACATGGAATATATTCCTGATGAGCTCTTTGAATCGTTTTTAAAAGATTTATTTTCAGAAAACGTATCCCAAATTGTGTAACTTTGGCTAGCTTTCAAAATTAAAGGACTGGCAGGTCTCAACAGGCACTTCTTCAGAAACCTGTGGATAGGCCCCTAATGGGGTATAGAGTACAAGAGCTGGCCTTTAATGTTGCAGTTGTATAAAACACTGGTTAGACCTCATTTGGAATACTGTGTCCAGTTGTGGTCGCCTTACTACCGGAAGGACGTGGAGACTCTGGAGAGAGTGCAGAGGAGGTTTACCAGGATGCTGCCTGTATAGAAGGTCTAAGTTACGAGGAGAGATTAGGTGAATTGGGACTGTTTTCCTTAGAAAGACGTAGACTTAGAGGAGATCTGATAGAGATGTACAAGATTTTGAAGAGGATAGATAGAGTAGGATGGACTCAAATAGCATGAGGGGTCACGGGCTTAGGGTGAGGGGGGTAAGGTATAATTTGGATGCTAGAGGGAGTTTTTTCACACAGAGGGTGGTGGGGGTATGGAATGCGCTGCCAAGTAAAGTGGTGGAGGCAGGTACTCTGGAGTTATTTAAGAAATACTTAGATGGGCACATGAACAGAATGGGAATGGAGGGGTATAGAAAACTGATTTAAAATAGGGATCATGAGCCTTGGGAGTCCCTGGGAAGTGTGTAAATAGATGATGATATTGATGTACTTGTTTTTATCCTACAGGTGCTTTGGTCCACCTTGTTGTCTAACGAGGGGCATACACGCGATGGGTCGTGAGAGGGCTGCTCTTGGATTTTTTTTCGAGAGTATCCTAGTGCTTCACGTCGTTAGTGTACGCTTGACCTGGACCATTTGATGGGCAACACGACAGCTCAGTGACTATCGCTGTGCTGTGCAGATACATGGATTTGGGCCTGTGTCTGTGGGAGTTTGCGCATTCTCCCCGTGCTTGCGTGGGTTTTCTCCGGGTGCTCCGGTTTCCTCCCACATCCCAAAGATGTGCTCTTAGGCTAATTGGCAAAACAAATTCTCCCTAAATTGTCTCAAATTTGGTTTTTAATCTATAGATCTATAAACATGGACAGGTTTCACGGGTAGAGGTAGGAACATCGGGGTGACGGCGCGGGCTTGTTGGGCCAAAGGGCCTGTTTCCCGTGCTGTTTTGTTCTTTGTTCTTTGAACCATTAAGTCACCACCCAGTTGCTGGATTTTCGTACACCATTTTCAGGTCCATTCTTCTCACTCCTTTTTATTCGCCCATGGAATGTGGGCATCACTGCCTCGGCTAACATTCGCTGCCCAACCTAATTGCCCTTGGACTGAAAGGCTGGCTAGGCCATTTCAGAGAGCGTTTAAGAGTCAACAGCATTGCTGTGGGCCTGGAGTCACGTGTAGGCCAGACCAGAAGCTGTGTCTCTACACCCAGCTTTCACTTGGTTCTAGAGATAGAGCATCTTCCAGTCACCTAAACTCAAAAGAGACCTCAATCCCCAGCTAACAAATGGATGTTTGAACTTTCACATGTGAATGTCAGGTACCAAACAATTATCAGACATGAGATAACAAACTCATCATGCACTCTGACAATGAGTTTCTGGCATCCATGTCCTGACTGATTAACCCCATTTCTAATGAAATATGAGTTCTATTTGGAGGTGAAGAGTTTCAGCAACAAAGGCTTACTTCATTAAATATATCAGGCATCAAACCTTGGATACAAGAACACATACTTCTGTGCCTATTCCTCATCTGACATCCTTGTAATATAAGGGTTTGGCACATATAGGATTAACATGGGACTGAGTACAGTACTGCCCATAAAATGATGCAAGAGAACATATAACCAAAACCTAGGGTTCAGATTAGCGCTGGTCAGAGTGTGTGTGTGTGTGTGTGTGTGTGTGTGTGTGTGTGTGTATATAGAACACCCTGAAGATTTTAACTATTCTTACTTATAGTCAGTTGTCGGAGACTATCTAGAATCCAGGGACAAGGTGGACAGAAATGAATCTAAATAATAAACATTTCCCTACTTTTGCCCAGGGAAATGTATGCACAAAGATGCATGGAGATAGCTCCTAACCTTGAACCTTAACCTTACTGTATATATGTACATAGCTCTTGTAGTTAACAGTTAACCTACCTCAGATTACAAGGACTTCATTAAGACTTACCAAAAGATACCCAAAACCTTGGAACAAATCATCATTAGCAATAAGGTGGAACCACAGAGATCAATGTGTTTTGTCTAATCAGCTTTATGTTCCAGACATCCAAGTCCTGAAGTTGCCTTCTGGTCACCGACCTGTGTCCGCTACACCCAGCTTTCCCATTGCCAGGCTGCAGAGCTGCCAGCTAGTATTCACCCTGACAGTGTCAAGACCCCAACAATCAATCTTAACAGAAAGACAAGTGCAGAGAAGGCCAATTAGGAGCCCCTCTCTGAGAAGACTACATCACTGGTCTTGCTATTGCAATTGCAGACTTAGGACCTAATTTAGTCCTGACCTTGGAGCTCTGAAGCCCATTGGCCTTACCCAGCTCTATAATTCTACCAGCCAACATCTTTTAACTTAAATGGATTTTTCATAATCCAAAAAGGTTTAAGCAGGTTTCGAGCAAGTTTTAGGCCATTTTTGCCTGCCTTGACAGGTAATTCAATCCTCATCTAATTTCTCCAACACCCATCAGCTGTTTGTGTGTTTCTGAACAAGGAGCTTAATTTAAAGTTCAGATCTGCAGAAACTGAAATTCCTGAATTCGCATTAACTTCCCCAAACTCTCACTAAAAGCCCAGGGAAACGTTTATTATTTAGATTCATTTCTGTCCACCTTGTCCCTGGATTCTAGATAATCTCCGACAACTGACTATAAGTAAGAATAGTTAAAATCTTCAGGGTGTTCTATACCTATACACACACACACACACACAGATGTTCACACACACTTACATATACTCATACATGCTTGCACACACACATGCATATGCACATACACACATATGTACACACATGCTTTTACACGTGCACACACATGTACATATATGCACACACACATGCACATACAGACATGCACACACATTCACATATACAAATGCATACACACACATTCAAAGATATGCACACGCAGACACATATATGCACACTCATGCATGCACACAGACATCATACACACATATGCATACTTACACATATGCACACTAACACATGCACGCATACACACACTCACACGTGCACACCCACATATGCATGCACAGACACACACTTTTTAAAGAACTTTAAGTAGTGAGATTGTTTAACTTTGATTTATGCATTGAACAGAAAATCCAGCTTTCCACTTTATACAACATGCCTGAGCAATATAGATCACTTACTGTCTATAGCAAATTTGCTGATGTGGCATTTTTGTTTTGTTTGTTTTTAGGGAGACTTCTGGATCCAATCAGTGCAACACAAAGAAAATGTAACATTTCTCATTTCCAAGGCATGACTTTTAAAATGCCTTGGCCTTAAAAGGAAATTCAAACGCAACTAACAATCGTAAGGTCATGGCCAAAAGAAAAGTTTTCAGTGTTCGCTCTGTAAGAGTGAATCTGTGCCATTTGCTATAGAAAATTGTTTAAAGTTGCTTCACTGCAGCCCAAGAAATTTCAGTCAATTAGCTTCCAACACATTCCTGCGTGAGTTTGGACTGAGTGGGAACAGGAGGGAACTGCGAAGAAGCTAAATCCCACCTGCCCAAGGCAAGAACAAGGATGATACTCCAATGTGATGCCGAAGGAATGCAGTGCTGCCGGAGGTGCCGTCTTTCAGATGAGGTGTTATACTGTGGCTCCGTCTGAAGAACAGCAGGGGAGTCGTCCCCAATGTACTGGCTTATATTTGTCTTTTAATCAACATCACAGTATGCTGATTCTGATCACATTGCAGTTTGTGGGATCTTGCTGTGCACATTTTGGCTGCACAGCTTTTCCTCCATTATACCAATGACTACACTTCAAGAAGTATTTCAACAGCTGCAAAGTGAACGTCTGGTGGTCATGTTCGATAAATGCAAGAATTCTTTCTTTCATTCATGTGTGTTTCCTCTGCGTACTCCGGTTTCCTCCCACAGTTCAAAGATGTTGCAGTCCAAAGATGTTGGCCAGGCTAAATTGCTCCTTAGTGGCTGGAAGACTAGCTAGGGTAAATGTGTGATGTTATGGGAATAGAGCTTGGATGGGACTGTGGTTGGCGCAGACTCAGTGGGCCAAATGGCTTCCTTCTGTACTGTAGGATGCTATGTTTCTGTGACGCTATGTTTCTGTGTCTCTCATATGTGTATTTCATTGTCATTAGTCCATCACCTCCTGTGGGTAAAGCAATGGATCTTAATCCTTGCACTGTCACTTTCTCTCACAGACAAAATAACTTACTTCTTTACTTAAAATAATAAGTTGCACCAGCAAACTTCACCTGTAACAAAAAAAGTATAGAAGAGATAAGAACATGGTGCATACAGTGTTGTGAAACCAAGGAAGTCTCAGAGGAACAAAATGTGCTCCAATCTATATAAAAAAATGCTGAAAAATCTCAGCAGATTTGACAGCATCTGTGGAGAGAGAATAGAGCCAACGTTTCAGGCTCAAAACTTTCCACAGAAGCTGTCAGATCTGCTGAGATTTTCCAGCATTTTCTGTTTTTTTCAGCATCTGCAAAATTGTACCTTTATCTTAGTGATCCACTCTATTCTTTGTTATCAGATCCTTTGTCCAGAACTGCAAATAATCCCATAATTTTCCCTAAAATTGGTGGCTGTTAAAGATGAGCCCTTATTCCAAGAGCCCTGGTTTAAATTAGCTGCTGAGAGGCTAAATGAGATGCCCTGAGTTTTTGTAGGAGTTGAGCCCTTTAAGGGGCATAAATTGGAAGGGTCATGTGACTCGGTCACCCAATGGTAAAGAAGCGTGAGGATCTTGCAGCAAATTCCAGGCTTTGGCAACCAGATTGACCCTCGTGCTGAGAATGAGAACATCAATTGCCACACCCTGTAGGTAATTGTATAATAGTTGTAATAAATCTTCAGAGGCAAAGTCCCTTCACCAAAATCCCTTCATTTACAATTCCAACAGCCGTACTATCTATGCTATCAGTCAGCAGTCTATCTTCGGGAGTGCCAGAGAAACTGATACTCCCGGTTAAGTACAAGGATAAGACTCCATGATGGCCCATCAATTGACTCCTTAATCAGGGAGATCATATTCCAATCGGGCAACCTCAATGGCCTGATTGAAGTCATTACAATAGTAATCAACCCATTATCATTTATTAGCTAACTAGGGATCACCAATTATTGTGTTTACTACAGTTTTTACTGTTTCCTTTTGACTAACAGTTGATCCAAAGTCATGCCACTGGACAGTAAAGAGTTAAAAAGGAAAATAACAGTAATGGAGTACCCGCCTTGTCGCATTAGCCAATCTAGCTAAAGAGATCAATTATCATACTGTTACTTCAGCATTCATTTTTCAAATCAAATTCAGTCTGGAAAATTCATGAGATTGAATGATTTACATCATAAAAATTACTCTTTGCTTAGAGACACTACCATCAATTGAAAGCCATTAGAATTTGATGCCATTTAGACGTGAGGAATTTTGTAAGGCCTACAGACTAAGCTGCAGCATTGCACAAGTTAAACAAACAAGCTGGCCGTGGTAAAAGGCAGTTCATTAAAAACGAAGAGTAACGAGCATTAAGTTACACCAAATATTAATCATTTTAAAACCATCAACATCACTTCACATCAGGAAATAATTTTGCTCTGAAAAGCATTAGGCCCCGTCACTCAAAATAATCACCTTGGCTCAAGATTTAAATAACAATTCCTGTTCATTTTTCACTTTGTGACTGAAGGCACTAATCCTTAAAAGATTCTTTTTCCCGACTGTTTTCCATTTGTGGCTGACGAGTTTGATCAGCTTTGAGTTGTTGCTTGGTAAGATTTGGAAAATTAAAGGCCTGCACATCGGTTCATAATCCACGCCTGAGCCTTGAGGTTCTAGGGCATTGAATTGTTGATAAATGCATCATAAAAGGATTGGGTCAGCATTAAAGAGAGTATCAGTTTAGACTTTAGAAATACACATCATTTAGTTTCCACAGGTCCTACTTTATTCTTGCTAATAGACAATATACAGCTTCAGCTCAAATATCTAATCAGTGATTACCGAGCAGCAGTCAATTTTCAATTCCAGCCTCGGGTGTCTGTCTGTGTGGAATTTGTATGTTCTCTCATGTCTGCGTGGGTTTCCTCCGGGTGTGCCGGTTTCTTTTCACACTCCAAAGATGTGCAGGTTTGGTTGATTAGCCATGCTAAATTGCCCCTTAGTGTTAGGGTGTCGTGCAGGGATAGGGCCTGGGTAGGATTGTTGTCAGTACAGGCTTGCTCCTCGCCTCCCTTAATTTGTTTTGATTTATTATTGTCACATATATTAGCATACAGTGAAAAGTATTATTCCTTGCGCACTGTACAGACAAAGTATACCATACATAGAGAAGGAAAGGAGAGAGTGTAGAATGTAGTGTTATCATCATATCTAGGGTATAGAGAAAGATCGACTTAATGCAAGATAGGTCTATTCAAAAGTCTGATCACAACAGGGAAGAAGCTGTTTTTGAGTTGGTTGGTACATGACTTCAAACGTCTGTATCTTTTTCCCAACAGAAAAAGGTGGAAGAAAGTATGCCTGGAGTGTGTGGGGTCCTTAATTACGCTGGCTGCTTTTTCGAGGCAATGGAAAGTGTAGACAGAGTCAATGGGTGGGAGGCTGGTTTGAATGATGGACTGGGCTTCATTCACGACCCTTTGTAGTTTCTGTGGTCTTGGACAGAGCAGCAGCTATACCAAGCTGTGAGAGACTGGAAAGAATGCTTTTTATGATGCAGCTGCAGATGTTGGTGAGAGTTGTAGTGGACATGCCAAATTTCTTTAGTCTGCTGAGAAAGTACAGGCATTGATGGGCCTCCTTAATTATGGTGTCTGCGTGGAGGGATCAGAACAGGTTGTCAGTGATCTGGACACCTAAAATCTTGAAGCTCTCAACCATTTTTACTTTGCCCCATTGATGTAGAGAGGAACATGCCTTCCACCAAGCTTCCTGAAGTCGATGAGTATCTCCTTTGTTCTGTTGACATTGAGGGAGAGATTATTGTCATCACACCAGTTCACCAGGTTCTCTTTTTTTCCTGTGCTGTGACTCGACATTGTTTAAGATCTGACCCACAACGGTGGTGTCATCAGCAAACTTGAAAATCATGTTGGAGGAGAATTAGGTCAAAAGGAGTATAATATTAGGCTGAGAACACAACCTTGCAGAGCACTGGTGTTGAAGATGGTCATGGAGGTATGCTGTTGCCTATCCTTAGTGAATGCAATCTGTGGGTTAGAAAGTCGCAGAGGGAGGGACCGAGTCCCAGGCCATGAAGTTCTGAGATGAGTCTCGTAGGACTAATAGTGTTAAAGGCTGAGCTGTGATCTATGAATAGGAGTCTGACATAGGTGTCTTTGTTATTTAGGTGTTGCAGCATTGAATGTAGAGCCAGGGAGATGGACCAGTTGCGGCGATAGGCAAACTGTGGTGAATTCAGGCAATCTGGTAGGCAGCAATTGATTTGTGACATTACCAAACTTCCAAAGCACTTCATAATGATGGATGTCAGAACCATTGGACAATAGTCATTAAGGCACACTGCCTGGCATTTCTTTGGTACTGGAATGATGGTCGTCTTCTTGAAGCAAGTAGACATCTATGTAAATAGAGATTGAAGATGTCTGCGTTTACCCCTGACAGCTGGTCTGTGCAATACCTGAATGTTCATCCAGGTACCCCATCTGGGTTAGTTGCTTTCTGTGGGTTAACATTTGAGAAGGCCACTCTGAATCAGCAATGGTGACCTCACATACAGGTTCTTCCGTGACTTCCAGGATGGAGGCATGCTCTTAATAACCTCTTATTCAAAAACAGGCATAGAATGTGTTGAACTCATCAGGCAGTGGCACTTTGGAGCCAGCGATTTTATCTGCCTTCATTTTATAGACCATGCCATAGTCAGCAGGAGTCCATGTGGCTAGCTTTGGAGTCTAGCTTGGTTTGGTATTGTCTTTTGGCATCTTTGGTGGATCTCTGTAGATTATATCTGGCTTTCTCGTATAGGTTAGGATCGCCTGACTTGATAGTCTGGGCTTCAGCAGGCAATGGATATCTCTGTTCATCCGTGATTTGCAATTAGGAAATATGCAGATTTGCTTCTTTGGCACGCAGTCTTCTATACAGTTACTAATGACGTCAGTTACTGTCGTAGTGTACATTTTCAGGCTGGTCGTAGAGTTTTTAAATACTGCCAGTCTACAGCCTCTGAGCAGTCCTGTACAAGATCATTCAATTCCTCAGACCAACATTGCACGATTTTCTTTGACGGATTCTCCTATTTCAGTTTTTGCTTGTAAGCCAGGAGCAGGAACACAGCCTTATGGTCTGATTTGCCAAAATGTGGGTGGGTTACAGAGCGGTTGGCATTTTTGATATTTATATAGTGGTGGTCCAGGATGCATGAGTCTCTGGTGTAACAAGAGATGTGACGCTGGTATGTTGGTAGAATACTCTTGAGCTTCACCTGATTGAAATCTCTGGTCACAATGAACAAGATGTCTCGTCTCAAGGCTAATTGTGCTCTTTACACTATTACTATCCACTTATATTTGTTCCTCTGCAACCATCCCACTAGTTGGTGGTGTATAGACCACATTGAACAACGTAATGGAACCTTTTTAGCTCTAGGCAATTTGATTCTGTCTTTGACCCATTCTCTTTCTCCAGAACAGCAATACTCCCCTTAATCAATACTGCCACCTTAGCTCCTCTTCTTCCTTTCCTACCTTCCCTGTACATCTCGTATTGAGAAATATTTAACACAAATCCTGCCCTTCTTTGAGCCAGGACAGATTTAAATATAGGCAGATTTTCTTAGTTTTAAAATTTATTTTACTTTTTCGACTCATCCTGTGCAGCATGTTCCTATGCACTGAGGGGGAGGGGGGGTGCCTCTGTTGCCTTCAGTCTCCTAGATTGAAGGAGCGATCTGTAAAAATGTCAGCCAACGTTCCAGATTGTTATCCAGTGATCTCTGGAGGCAAAAGTTAAGGGCCGAGTTCTTTAAAGAACCACAGCAAGGCTCAAGCTAAAAGAATGGCTTCTTGGGTGGGATTGGAGTAATCTGATAGAACTGTGTCATATGGCAAGGAATCAGTGCTCTCAGGAAAGGCAGGGTGAAGCAAATTGCCAAGACGGAAAACACTGTTTGTGTTGTCTAGCTTTGTGAACACTAATAAGTTCTGGGAATGTTGTTCATGGCAGGTCAATGGCAAATTTTACAGAGCAGATATATGGTATTGCAGCTACCACACAAAGATCATAGATGTCCAAAGATGTGCAGGTTAGCTTGATTGGCTATAGTAAATTACCCCTTAATTTCCTAAGATATGAAGCTCAGATGGGTTAGCCATGGGATAGAGAGAAGTGGTAGGCTTGAGTAAAATAGAGAGTTGGTGCAGACTCAATGGGCTGAATGGCCTTCTTCTGCACTGTAGGGATTCGATGCTTCTAAACAGTGCCATGGGATCAGTGTCAAGGCCATGCAAGTTCACTCCAACTCAGTGGCTCACTCTGCCATCCTAAGCTGTGTTGTCACATATTTTCCTGAGAGGGAAGAAGTCATGAATGGCGCTGACCTTCCCATTCACAAAGACTTGAAAAACCCACCACCAAAGCACCTAATCCCACTTGGCTGTTCTGGGAAACAGATCATATTCATGCAGCTGATAACCCATTGTCCATCTGGGCGCACTTGTAGAAAACACGCATCATTAAGGTCCAACATCTCTTCACTGACTCAACAACAGAGGCCATGGACTAGCTGGCTCCAACCCCCTTTGAAAAGAGTGGACAGAATGCAACCAAATCCAAGCAGCGTATGGAAAGAATATAAGTATATATCTGAAATTAAGAATCTACTGATGACATAAAACCATTATTGATTGTCAGAAAAACCCATCTAGTTCACTAATGTCCTTTGGAAAAGGAAATCTGCTGTCCTTCCCTGTATGGCCTACTTGTGATTTCAGAGCCACAGCAATGTGGTTGACTCTCAACTTCCTCAGGCAACCAGGGATGGGCAGTAAATGCTGGCTAGCCAGCGATGCCCATGTCCCATGAATGAATAAAACAAAATGGCACCACTGGGACAACCTGAAGTGTGAAAGAGTGCCACACCAGTGAACAGAGTACAATCACATCAACCTGCCCAGTAATATCTGTTGATGAAGGCATCTCCTTTCTTTGTTCTGCATCTGAAGAGGCTAGTTATGGATTTTATTATGGATATTATTATGGATAATAAAACTAGGCATCCCGTTATAAGTTTTTTCCATCATATAAAAGCATTGTGTCCAGGCTGTGGTACTGTATCATCCAGGCTGTCCTGTTGAACATATGGATGAATTATTATATATACTCAGAAAGGCACAAAAGATTTTAATATATGTTAACCAGATGGATAATTTAAAACCAATTTTAAAAAACAATGTTTCCTCATGGTAAATGTAATAAGGGGATTTGATGTAGTGGCTTAGGCTTAATAATGTTTTTTGTTTGGATGTTACTTGGACATTCATGGCTCAATTAATCAGTTCCCATTCCCAACTCAGTCTCTCTTGGAGTCAACCACCCCCATGGCACAATGACTCTCCTGACCCCCTTATCCTGCTTCTCCCAATCAGCCATCCCATGTTCCCTGGATTGATTATCCCCATCCTCCCACATACATGAGCAGCAGACAGATTTTCCATCTGGTTCTCCAGCTGCACCAGCTCCATTATAAAGGAAAAAAACCAAGGCCCAAAATCTGGGAAGATACAGGTCTCCAGGCACAAGGAATATGCCTGCACACTCGGAATTCTTTTATGTTATTCTGTGTAACACTTTAATCGTTAGAAACATATTTATGTCCCATATTCACAACGGGACATTTGCAGAAGAATAGGCTAAAGAGTTGTTTGTCTTGAAGAATTCAAAGATGCTATGAAAGTATTTTGTTCTCTCTTTTAGGAATATGAGTATATAGTTCATATTGGCAAGTTGACCAATCACGTGTTTGGCCCCAGCTTGCTTTAATTTATTGCACATGTATTGGACAGTCTAGAAATAAATATAAATGTGTAAAATGACTAAGGCCAAATTTTCAGTAACAATCTTTACCATCAATAAATTGTTCCAGCGATTTTTTTTCATGATGCCACACACCATGATGTACAATTATAGTCAATGCTCTGGAAACAATGTGGACTTAATCCACGACTGTTACAGATGCCTGTCTAGATATATTTTACATGGTTAATATGGAGGAGATTGATTGTGATAAAAATATTTCATCAACATTTAACATACAGTAGGCAGCATGGCAGCACAGTGGTTAGCACTGCTGCTTCACAGCATGAGGGACCAGGGTTCAATTTCTGGCTGGGGTCAGTGCCTGTTTGGAATTTGCATATGCTTCCCATATCGGAATGAGTTTCCTCCGGGTGCTCTGGTTTCCTTCCACAATCCAAAGATGCGTGGGGTATGTTGACTGGCCATGTTACATTGTCCCTTAGTATCAGGAGGACCAGCAGAGTAAATGGGGTTTCAGGGATAGGGTGGGATTGTGATCAGTGCAGACTCAATGGGCTAAATGATCTCCTTCTGCACTGTAAGGATTCTATGAACAATGGCAACCTGTGTTGTTATTCTATATTGAATCGATCTGGCCACAAGAGGTGACTTGAATTAATGTTCTAAAATACTATTTTCTTTAATTCAATTACATTTATTAGCAGTGAGGAGTTTCATTGTAATTTCTGATTTATCTGCAATCAAATCATGTGGACCTGATAAATTTTCATGTGTTAATATTTCCTTGGGTAGTGACAAAGGTCTTGTGTCGCAGTGGTAGCTTCCCCACTTCTAGACCCGAATCTCCAGGTACAAGTCCCACTCCAGAACTTTGTGGCCATGGACGGTGCACAGGAGCTCGCACTGCTGTCCCATAGTGCCAGGGACCCCGGGTTCAATTCCAGCCTTGGATAACTGTTTGTGTGAAGTTTGTATGTTATCTGGCTGTTCAGTTCTCTCCCAGAGTCCAATGAAGTGGAGGTTAAATGGATTGGCCATGCTAAATTGTGTCATAGTGTCCAAAGATGTCAAGTTAGGTGGATTGGCCATAGTAAATGCATGGGGTTATGGGAATAGGCCAGGGAGTGTACCTAGGTAGAGTGCCCTTTCGGAAGGTTGGTGCAGATTCAATGGACCAAATGTCCTCCTTTAGCACAGTAGGAATTCTATGGATGGTGTTCAAATAATGTGCCAAACAGATTGATTATCAGTCTGTAAATCCTTCCAACGTGTCTGATGGAAGGGAGGAAGAGATGGAGAGTTCCCTGGTCAACTTTATTGCAGAAGACAATGGCGGGCGGTATGGTGGCACAGTGGTTAGCACTGCTGTCTCACATGCCAGGGACCTGGGTTCGATTCCTGACTTGGGTCACTGTCTATGTGGGGTGTAATGCACTCCCATGTCTGCGTGGATTTCTTCTGGATGCTCTGCTTTCCTCCCATAGACTGTAAGATGTGCTGATTAGGTGCATTGACCCAAACAGATGCCGGAAAGCAGTGATTAGGGGGAGTTTTACAGGAACTTCATTGCAATGTTTATGTTAGTCTTACTTGTAACTAATAAATAAATAAATTTAAATCACTGCATATTTTGCCAAGCATTATCATGAAACAAATCTGATGTCCCCAATGCTGTCTTAATGCATGAGAACTAGAGGAGGATAATGATATCTCCTAGGTAAACGTTTTGTCAAACTACAGAACTCATAAAATGGAATATTATCACCAAAGACTCTGTCCTACTGGATACAACCCAGCTACCCAGATGTTTAGCTGTGCCTCCAATCCACGTCAACAATCAAACTAACTAAATATGTAGCTCCTTTACAAATATTATTTAGAGTTTAGTTTGATACATTTGTAAGATGAGAGCAGTGTTGGTAAATCCAGCATTTATTGCCATTTCTAGCTGTTTTTCAAAAAGTGTGGTGAGTCACTGCAATGCGAAGAAATAGGGAGTTCCAACGTATGAGCCAGCGATAAGGAAGGAAGGTGATATATTTCCTAGTCAGAATGATGTGTAAATTGGGTGGCACGTTGCAAGTGGTGATGTTCCCATGCACCTGATGCCCTTGTTCTTCTAGAATCTAAAAGGTATTGCATCTTGCATTTAGAAGGTGCATTAGACTCACTGATCCGTGGCTAGTAATAACATAATGACCTGGATGGATTGGAAAATCTCAGAGTATAAGATGGAACATGTTGGCAACAGTGAGGACAGTATCTATAGAGGGAACCAAAGAGTTAAGCTTTAGGGTTTGGATTGTTAATCAGTTGTGCAAAGAATGAAAAACACAGAACTGGTCTTACTATTTAATACATTTCAATTAGACTAAGCCTTCTCCTGCTATAAATAAAATTAAACAGCTGCTATTGGTTCCAAACCAATGATGTTGTGTCTTAACACACTGCCCTAGTCAGAATCAGTTATGCTGCATTTTAACCTTGTTAGGGGAAGTTACTTGAACCTTATTACAAGAAGTTGATTGGACTGTGTTCTCAGTTAACTACCAAAGAGGTCATATAACATCTCCCTATTAGTGTCACTTGAAATCAATCCAGTCAAATCACTCTGAATGAAATGAAACTTCAAACATCTTTGCAGGAGGAAAATGAAACTGGCACTGCAACCAAAGAACTTATTACAATGCAATACCAAGAATAACAAGATTTGGGTTCCCAACATGTGGGCTAGATTTGTATGAAATTTATTCCTGGTTCCTAAAGTAATTATTTATAATGTAAGCAAACTTATTCAAACATTTTTTCTCTCTCTATCAAGTGAATGCAATGACTTTACCTGAGATCTTGGATCCTAGTCTATGATATCAGGTAAACATTTACCAGTTACACACCTCTATCAATTGCTGCCTTACCATCATGTGCTTATTCACAAATTTAATCTGAAGACACAATATCTGAATTTGTATCATAAAGAGAGGCTGGATAAACTGGAATGTTTTTCTCTGGAACGTACGAGGCTGAGCGATGATCTTATAGAGGTCTATAAAATAATGGGGGGGCATAGATCAGCTAGATATCAGTATCTTTTCCCAAAGTTAGGGGAGCCTAAAGCTGGACGTCATAAGTTTAAGGTGAAAGGGGAAAGATACAAAAGGGTCCAGCGGGGCAATTTTTCACACAGAGGGTGGTGAGTGTCTGGAATAAGCTGCCAGAGGTAGTACTAGAGGCGGGTACAATTTTATCTTTGAGATAGTTACATGGGTAAGCTAGCTATATAGGGATATGGGCCAAATGCTGGCACTTGGGACTAGCTTAAGGGTTAAAAAAATTGGTGGCATGGACAAGTTGGGCCAAAGGACTTATTTCTATGCTGTCAACCTCTATGACTCCATCTGGCTGCAGGTTTGACTTTTTTTTTGATTTCCTCAAAGCAAGACACTTACGTAAAGAAACTCATCCCACACAAGTCTGATAGATAAGTCAATCTTTAACAATGGGGCAGGATTTTCCAACCGCACGCTCACCCCAAAACCAGAAAATTCCATCCGAGACCAACGGACCTTTGCATGGTCCGCCGCTCTATGACCTTCCCTTTATTTCTTTCATCCTTGGCTCAACACTTCACAGTTTTCATACAATTGCTGACCCCAACACTTCTCTTGATCCTTCCTCTGTGTCAAAATTGTCCGATTGCTTGCTGACACCCAGTAGTGGATGAGTAAGGTTTACCTCATTTTTAGCAGAGTAAAGCCATTTAACTGGACGCTGAGGGTCAAAGTCTTTATCCTTGCTGTCAGTGGTGGCTGGGCGTGAATTCCAGTCACTCTCGCTTCTTGGATGACCAAGCTCATCCGTGCTAATACCTCCTTTGTGTATCAAAGCTTGCTTGGTACTCTCCTATCAATCACCTTGTGACACTATTATGTAAAAGACATTCATGAATGTATGGTCTTGTTGTTATGTTTAAAAACTGTTCAATCTCTAAGCCTCTTTTAGCTCTGCTAACAGCTTAATTCTGCTTTTTCCCACATATGCCACCTGACACGGTGAGTATTTCCAGCATTTTTTGTCTTTATTTTTAACTTAACACATTTTCTGTGTGATCATTCCACTGACAAAATGAAGCAATTCATTCTTTCTGAAAAATGGGAAACATTCACATCAGGCGAGGGCCTTTGATGACGCTAGATGGAGCTGAAAACATCTGAAGCCTGTGAATAAATAATTCTTCACCTACTCATTGCTATGTTCCTTGATGCTTCTTCTCAGAGCTTTAGTTCATTAAGCCTTGTTGTCAGCAAGGAACTTCCTACCAGCTATACACATTAACCTATAGGATAGGTATTATCAGCCTTCAGACACACTTAACTCTTAATCATGAGGTAAGTTAGCAATCATTTGGGTGGCACAGTAGTAGCAGTAGTGTTTAGCACTGTTGCCTCACAGTGCCAGGGACACTAGTTCAATTTCCGGCTTGGATCGCTATGCAGAACCTGCAGTTCTCCCATGTCATAAGGATTCGAATCTGCATTGACCACAATCCCAGCCAGGCTCTGTTCCCATAACCTCATATATTTATCCTGCTAATTCCCCCTAGAGTCAATTTAGCATGGCCAATCAACCTAACCCACACATCTTTGGACTGTGGGGGGAAATCAGAAACCCACGCATGGGTTTCCTCCGGGTGCTCTGGTTTCCTCCCATAATATGAAAGATATGCTGATTAGGTGCATTGGCCGTGCTAAATTCTTCCTCAGTGTGCCCAAACAGGTGCCAGAGTGTGGTGACTAGAGGATTTTCGCAATAACTTCATTGCAATGTTAATATAAACCTACTTGTGACACTAAAAAATAAATTTTAAACTCTTTGGTCAAACATTTTGATTAAAAAATTAATCAAAATTTATCTTACAGTACTTCTGTGACAACAAAACTAACTAAAAGTTTAGTTTGAAAGACAAATTTCAGGGTTACAGCTTTGGAATCATTGTATGCATTGCACCCATGAAATATTTTAAAAGTAAAATTCAACATTCAGCCTATTTGTGAACTGTGGCTGTTCTCTTACATCAAACCAACTGCAGTAAATAACATATTTTACTGCAGTACTGCTTAACTAGTAGCACTCAATATCAAATAGATCAAAACATGTTGCCAAGGAATCCTTCTTTGTAATAAAATATTACTGGCAATACACTACATTGTACTGTACATTGGACTGGCACGGTGGCACAGTAGTCAGCACTGCTGCCTCACAGTATGAGGAACCTGGGTTCGATTCCCAACTTGGGTCATTGTCTGTACAGAATCTGCACATTCTCCTCCTGTTTGCATGGGTTTCCTCCGAGTGCTCCGGTTTCCTCCCACGGTCTAAAAGATGTACTGATTAGGTAAATTAACCTGAACAGGCGCTGGAATGTGACGAATAGGGGAATTTCACATTAACTTTGTTGCAGTGTTAAAGTAAGCCTTACTTGTGACGAATAAATAAAATTTCACTTTAACTTTTACGTTTTTACCTGATCATATTTTCAACAGGTTGCTGAATACCTGAATAACTTCATTGATGAATTAAATCTAACCCAAGAGTTTATCCACTAAAGAGTAAATCCAAATCTTACCCTCCACTCTCTAATATTCTATAAAGTCATTCTATGATTACCACCAAAGTAATAAAAGTGGGAGCAAAACAAGGGATGCCTCTTCAAATATGACTCAGTGTTCCCAATGGAATCTTCTTCATGGAGATCCTGAAACGTAATGAATCATTGGATAATAGTTTTGCTAACACAGAGGTTGGTGGATGATTTCTCATTCCAATTCATGAAAGTGCACACAAGCCTGCAAGAGGTTCAATCTGAATTTAGCAGATTTATTCACACTGCCCCATAAAGAAAGAAAATGCTCTTTACTCTTAAAGAGCACTGAACTAGTGTGGATATTATTAACAAAGATTTGCTTTTCCCATCTCTTAGAACATGATGAGACCTCTCGAAACTGTTAAATGTGTGCCCTGTCATAAGTACTCATGTCATAAGATCATTGAGTCGACCATTACAATGTTATATGTTGGATTAGAATTAGGTTTGGGAGAAGGGATGGGGAGAAGGGCCAGCAGGAAGATCAGGGGAGTAGCTCTCAGTGCATCCCATCTTCCTGAAGTTGGTCCTTTTATGATGCACTGAGTGGCTTTAAACAAACCCACAAATAGCACTGTATGGTTTAGCTTGCTGTTCCCCTGCATGGTGAACCTCAAGCTGGTTAACTTTTTTATTCATTCATAGGAGATGGGTGTCGTTGGCTGGCCAGCATTTGTTGCCCATCCCTAGTTGCCCGAGAGCAGTTGAGAGTCAACCATATTGCTATGGCTCTGGAGTTATATGTAGGCCAGAGAAGGTAAGGACAGCAGACTTCCTTCCCTGATGGGCATTGGTGAACCAGATGGGTTTTTTCAACAATTGATACCTTTGTTCCTTCACTGTTAATAGGTCAAATCATGGAACTCCCTGCCTAACAGCACTGTGGATCTACCTACACCTCATGGACTGCAGTGGTTTGAAAAGATGGTGTAACAACATATGCATATTCTGTGAAAGAATTTTTTTTTAAAAACTAAAGAATGAATTCCATTTCCAGTTCTCTGGAATCTGAATCGGGGCAATTAACAAATCAACTAGTTTCCTGTTCACATCAGCATTCCTCTTCAGAACCAAATATTGAATATTTTCCTCAAAATTGCAGGTTGACTGTCAATTACTTCAATACTACAATGTTTATTTACTAAAATGGTTTCATCTCAGTTACTTGACATAATAATTATGACCAGCCTGAATGCCAAAAGACAATTGTTTTCAGACTTGGAAAGCAGTCAACCAGGAGTTGATGTCTGAGCGTGTAACTGCCTGGAGATGACTTAGAACATTTTCTAAAAATATTTTTCCAAACCTGTCCGCAACTTTTTTTTTGTAAAAATCAGCCCTAATCTGAAATAGCTTCCTTAATTATCAGCTGGAGAATTTTAAAGGCTTTGTTGCTATTCAACAGGGGAAGAAACTATGCTGGAAAATTACCCCATCAATAGAGGTTGATCAGCGAGTAGATTTCAATGCAGGTTTAAATGGAAGGCAACGAACAACTTTTTCAACAAATAATGACAGCTGAGTTTGTGCTAATCCCTCAGATTTCAGTTTGTATTAAATGGTGGAAGACACGTTTCTAAGCTGGAGCTATTCTGTGATTATGAGTTCGAACTGACATTTCTCGTGTGTGTGTGTGTGTGTGTGTGTAGTTAGTTTTATTATCCCAACAGCAACTTTTGTTTATTGCAATGGAAAATTCTGGAAGCAACAAGTTCTGAGGAGCAAACATCACTGCATGTTAACCTACATCCAGCATTGGCCCTTCTTGTGACAGTCAACCACAATGGCCCTTCATGCAAATCTGACAGTCTTCTTTCACCCACAAGAAGTAAAATATATCTTTCCAAGCAAAGATAGATTTTTGCAGCCTGGTTACCCTCCCTGTTGGGCAGTACACCAACTAGCATCAAAAACTTACATTGGGCTATTAGATAATAGCTACATAATACCCAAAGAATCCACACGGTACCTGAAAATCAAAGAATCATAGAAAATCTATAGTTTCAGAAGGAGGCTATTCAGACATTGAGTCAACATCCCACCCAGGTCTTATCTCTGCCTGGAAATCCTACTAATCCCTCTAACCCATGTATCTCAGGATAGTAAGGTTAATTTAGCATGTCAAATCAACCTAATCTGCACATTTTTGGATTATGTCCTAGTAAGGTCAACAATAGGGTCAGAACACTCTAGTCTACATTTAAGTCTCTCGAGTTACCTACTTTTTGAGCAGTAATACCAATAGTCTGATAACTGACCAGCACAGTACCATTGTGGTTAATGCCACTGCTACTGGCACCATGGCACCAGGGCATGGCACCAGGGACCCAGGTTCAATTCCAGGCTTAGGACATTGTCTGTATGCACATTTTCCCTGTGTCTGCATGGGTTTCCTCCCATTGTCCTAAGATGTGTGGGTTAGATGGATTGGCCATGCTAAATTGCCCCTTAGTGTCAAGGGGAAAGCAAGGGTAAATGCATGGGATAATGGGGATAGAACCTGGATGGTATTTATTTTTGAAAGATGCAGTCGGGACAATGAATTCTACAGCATGTAAGGAGAAGTTTAGTGTGTTCATAATACTTTTGTTAAGTGATCACTTCATGGTGGCACAGTGGTTAGCAGTATTGATTCACAGTGCCAGGGAGACGCGTTCAATTCCAGCCATGGGTCACTTATCTGTGCGGAGTTTACACATTCTCCCTGTGACTGCGTGCACTTCCTCCTGGTACACTGGCTTCCTCCCACAGTCCAAAGATGTGTGAGTTAGGTTGATTGGCTATGCTAAGAAATTGCCCCTTTGTGTCCAGGGATGTGTAGATTAGAGGGATTAATGGGTAAAATATGTAGGGATATGGGAGTAGGGCCTGGGTGGGATTGTGTTTGGTGCAGACTCGATGGGCTGAAGGGCATTGGCCCATCGAGTTTGCACCAACAACAATTCCACCCAGGCCCTATCCCAGTAAACCTCTGCATTTACTCCGCTAATCTCTCTGACATGAAGGGGCAATTTAACACGACTAATCTAACCCGGACATCTTTGGACTGTGGGACTTGATGAACCAAATGGTGTCCGTCCACATGGAAGGGTTCTATGCACTGCATTGGTCAGCAACACCAACTATTGATTAGCTTTGTTATCCCTCAGGACCCAAGAACTATAAGTTTGCATTTGAAAACACGCCCCTTGTCCTGTAAAGAAATGAAGTCTTGTTTGCAGTAATCACGCATTAACTCAGGCATTTATGAATTGATTTCAGCTTGTATCCCTGTTGGCTTCACTTTCACCAATTGGATTTGGACAACGTGGGGAAAATAACTGAAAGATGAATGTATGAAAATAGATGTAGTGAAGGAAATGATTTGTTAGAGAGTTGGCTGCAAACTGGATTTTTAAACTTCTGTCTTTTTTGATCAATGTGGTCTTAAAATTGAGCCTCACGGAGTCTGGAGCAGAAATCAATCTTTCCTGGTGTATTCTATCGAGGTACATGCTTCAAAATGGCAGCATACTCTCCAGTTGTTTAAAAGTAAATTAATTATGTTATCACTATCACGCCTGAGGAAAACACAGCATGTCAAAAGCATATGTCAATGCTTTAATTAAAAGATATCTTACACATTTTGAAGCTCAGGGCAATCATCTTTTCACTCCAAATTAAAAAATATCCGCATCAGCTCCAACTATTGATAATTGCAACCATAATTACAAGCAAATGCTGCATGCTAATGAGTCAATCTGGTCAGGGAAGAGGTAAGTAGTGTTATAAGATATTTCTCAGCAAAAGAACAGGAAAACAATGGATTTATTCTAGAATCATAGAATTCACACAGTGCAGAAGGAGGCCATTCATCCCATCAAGTCTGCACTGATCACAATCCCACCCAAGCTCTATTCCCATAACCCTTCATATTTACCCTGCTAATCTCCTGACACTAGGGTCAATTTAGCAAAGCCAGTTAACCTAGCCAGCACATTTTTGGACTGTGAGAAGAAACCGAACACCTGGAGGAAACGCACACAGTCACGGGAGAATGTACAAACTCCACACAGACAGTGACCCGAGGCAGTAATCGAATCTGTGTCCCTGGCACAGTGAGGCAGCAGTGCTAACCAGTGTGCCACCGTGCCACCCACAATATATATGCAACAATGTTGCTCCCTTTCTATTTTCATGAAATGTGGTTGTCAACAGTTCTTATCTTATTTTGAGATCAGCTTCTCATTTTGATTGCAATTTTTCACCCTCTTCAACACAACCTTCTGTTCCTTTCTCCTTCACGCACTTATGCAGTCCTGGATCGAAGGGCCAAAAGGCCTCCTTCTGCTCTTATTTTCTCTGCTTATCAAGCTTCTCTTTAAATGATTCCATGCAATTCATTTCCACTGTCTGTAGTAGCAAGTTCCACATTCTAACCATTCTCTGGGTAACGGAGTTTCTCCTGCATTTCCTTCCGAATGTATCAGTTATTGTCCAATATTAACGCCCCTTCATTCCGCTCTCACCCACAAATGAAACATCTTCTCTATGGTTACCCTCTCAAGATCTCTCCCATAACAATAAAGATCTCCATCAGGTCACTTCTCCATCTTTGCTAATATAGAGAAAGGAGCCTCAGCCTGTTCAATCTTTCCTGATGGATATAACTTCTAAATTCTGATTGCATTCTAATAAATCCTTTTCCAGTGGCTCTTGCTATCCTTTCTTCAACCAAAACTGTTCGCAGTATGCCAAGTGTGGTCTAACCAACATTCTATAAGTTTGAAAGCAATACTGTGGATGCTGGAGATCTAAAATAAAAAGAGAGTGCTGAACAATCTCAGTCGGTCTGGCAGCATCTATGGAAAGAAAAACAGAGTTACCTTCAAGTCCAATATGATTCTTCTTGCAAATTTAACAGAAAGTTCAAGTTTTCAATTGTCTCTCTCTAGAAATTAACCCCTCATGTTTTCTTTCCTTTCTCTTGGCTTTCTTAATCTGTCTGGCTAATGATTAGCTACGCAATGTTAGAAAGTAGATATCATTCACTTATTTTTTACGAGTCTGAGTAGAAGAAATACTTTTATACTGATATTATTCATTGAATATTTAATTATTTATCGTTGGTAAGTTTTCAGTGTGACCTCTTATAAATATCAGTTGAGATTCTCCAGCCTCCCAGACATATGTTTCCCACTGGCGGGAGATGGCAAGTTGTTTGCTAGTGGCAGATTTTCCGGTCCTGGATCAGTCAGTGGGAATTCCCATTGATGTCACCCACACCAGTGGGAAATAGTGGGAGGGGGTGCACTGCTGGTGGAACCAGAGAATCCCACAGCATAAACAGCTAAAGAATTCTGGTCATCATCTTCTCTACCAATGTTTAGATGTGATGATTAGAGTTTGTTGAGCTTTGTGTTTGCACCTATCTGGTCAGCTCTTCATCTTTTTTGCTGATTCATTTTAATTCCTTTACTACTGAGTTTTCTTTAGACTTCTTAAAATACTCAGATGTTACTATAAATTACACCTCAGGATTCCCCTCTCTCTGAATAATGAATGGCCTAAACTTCGATTACACAGTTTTATTTAAAAAAGGAAAATATTTCATTCATCGTCTTCTGCACCAGGACCAGTGTTCTGCAGATCTTGTGTTAACCCGAAGCAGATTTCACAAAGCCTTAACAAAGGGTGAGCAGGAGAACTGCAGCAGACGGGTGGCAGTTGAACAACCCCAGCTTAGTGCAGTTCCTGTTGCACTGAGGTCTAAACACAGCCAATTTCTCAAACCTTACAATAAAACTTTAAGAGTCCAGATGGTTACCTGGACCAGACCTTCATTTCTAACATGAGACTGTTCCATCTGTTCTTTTTCTAACATTTCTCCAACAGATCTCTGTACATGTTCGTGTTTGTGCATGAAGCAAAAACATAATGCATGGTGCGATGATAACGTTGTGCCAATCGCTCAGACTGTGATTTAAAAAAACCTACAGAAGTAGGGCTCCTTTCTCGAGATGATGAAAGGATGACCAAATAAGGGTATAAGGAAGTTGTAACGGGGTATAGATATGTTGACTGAGTGGGCAAAAATTTGGCAGAGGGAGAATAACATGGGAAAACGTGAAGTGGATCGCATTGGTAGGCATCGTTAGACTGGTAGAAAATAAATGAATGATATCTACTTTCTAACATCCAGGCTCCCATCCATCGACTGTTTACACTTCCCGCTGTCTCGGAAAACATAATTAAGGATCTAACACACCCTTGAAATGCTCTCTTCACCTTCCTCTGTCAGGAAAAAGATACAAAAGTCCAAGATCACGTACCAACCAACTCAAGAACAGCTTTTTCCCTGCTGCCATCATATTTTTGAATGGACTTACCTCGCATTAAGTTGATCTTTCTCTATATCCTAGCTATGACTGTAACACTATGAACAGTATGCTTGGTGTGTACAGCATGCAAGAAACAACACTTTTCACTGTATAATAATACGTGACAATAATAAATTAAATCAAATCAAATCAGAAGAATAAAAAGCAAATTACTTGAACTGAAAATGGCTGCAGAATTCCAAAGTGTGGAAGGATTTATTCCAGTGCTTAGGTCACAGAAAATTGGCAGGCAGGTACAGATAGTAATCAAAAAGACAATTGGAATGTTACCCTTTATTATAAGAGGAATTGAACACAAAAGTAAGGATGTTATGCTTCAGTTACACAGGGCATTGGTGGGGTCATATTTTGAACATTGTGTGCAGTTTCGGTCATCTTAGTTAAGAAAGGTTGAGACAGTTCAGAGGAGGTTTGCTAGATTGAGACTGGAATGAATAGGTTGATTTCTGAGAATAAGTTGGATCAGGGCTTCTTTGCTCTGGAGATTAGAACAGTGAGAGGTGACTTGATTGATGTACACAAGATCCTGAATGGTCTTGACAAAGTGGATGTGAGAAGGATGTTCCCTCTTGTGGATGAGTCCAAGCCAGGACATACTGTTTTAAAGTTAGAGATGAAGTGAGCTGACATTTTTTCTCTCAGAGAGTTGAGTGACTTTGGCATTCTCTGCCTCAGAAGGCAGTAGAGGCAGGGTCATTGAATATTTTAAGGCAAAGGTAGATAGATTCTTGTCAAGCAAGGGATTAAAAAGGTTATCGAGGATAGATAGCAATGTGGAATTTGAAACACAAAAAGAGTAGCCATGATCTTCTTTAACGGTGAAACTGATTTGATGGGTTGAATGGCCTATTTCTAATAAATAAACTTTAACTTTAAATATGGAAGATTTGAATTATAAGGAGAGACTGAATAGGGTGGAACTTTTTTCTCTGGAGTATAGGAGGATGAAGGGTAATGTTATAGAGGTTTAGAAAATCATGAGGCATATATGTAAGGTGAATAGCCAAGGTCTTTTCATCAGGATAGAGGAGTCCAAAACTTGGCACAGATTTGCGAAGGGAAAGATTTGAAAGGGACCTGAGAGGCAACTTTGTCACACAGGTGGTGGTGTCGATATGGAATGAGCTGCCAGATGATACGGTAACATGACTCCAAGCACTGAACGGACTTGAAACTGGGTGTTTCAGATTCAACTTTTAGGTCCATTCTTGGGCATCCCCCTACGCATTCTGCCTGAAAAAAATATCAGCAATTCTGAATAGCGTTGCAGAAGCAATGGACGGGAATTATCGTGGCCGAAATTCTGCAGCTCCGATCGGCACCTCCAACTGCGTGTGCGCAGAAAAAAAATGACATAATGCAGCTCCCCTGCCACATCACTCTGGGGCGGATAACGTCTCCCTCTGGTTCCCACAGACATTGCCCCATCCCCACAACATTACTGACTCCCTTATCCCCGCTTTCCCCCCACTGATTACAGGCAGAGTGATGGCAGACCACCTCCCCCCTTCCCACTCATTGATCTCAGGCAGAGTGGCAGCAGACCTCTCTTCCCCTCCCCCCTCACCAATTTCAAGCAGAGTGGTAGTGGATACCCCATTCTCCCCCCATCACTGATATCAAGCAGAGAATCGTCGGACGCTTGGCATTTATCTCCTCACTAACTGGACGGCGCAAATCAGACTTTTGTGGAGCATGTCTACTTTGCGCTGATTCTGGATGGGTGAATATGGTGATAAAGGGGAGAGTGCCGGTAAAGTTGGACATGAAGCCCTTTAAGTCAATTTAAATGCATGCAAATACAGACTTTTACTGAATTTAAGTTGTATTATCTGCCCTGGCAGGTTTGGAACACATGTCCCCACATCTTCTTAAGGCTCTCACTACTACTTCAGTGACAATATGGCTACGCCACTACCTCTCCATTTACCACTGCAGAAAATAGCTGAGACCAAAACATTGTATGTTTTCAGGAAGGAGTTAGATACAGTTCTTGGGGCGAAGGGGATCAAAGGTTATGTGGGCAAGTTGGAATCAAGATACTGAGTTGGATGATCAGCCATGATCAGATTGAATGGCCTACTCCTACTATTATTTTCTATGTATCTATGTCTCTTCTGTTGCAAGTTTTATTCTGATGGCTGTGGAATATATAATGTAAAAACATTAGCATTTTCCTCTTCTACTGAGTCATTCTGTAAGATTATTTACTAGATACTAAAATATTTTGGTTAAACATGAAGTTGTCAAAATTAAGAGCAGATGTTTGCTTTCCCTACAAAACTAATCACATGGCTACTTTAAAACATAAACTGGATCGCATAAAATATAAGTGGCCTCACTAATGTGAATTTTTTTAAAGCTTAAAACTTCTGAGTATCACAAGAGAGTAAGTTTATTTTCTCTGCACACTTAAAAATGTCTTTCATCTGCCATTAATTTTTAATGATGTGAAAGAAAAATGAGCTGGCAGGACAGTTAAATAAATGCAAAATGTACTGGAGATCTGAAACAAAAAACAGAAAAGGCTGGAAAAATTCACCTGGCCTGGCAGCATGTGTGGAGAGAAAAACAGAATTAAAGGCCGCGATTCTCCCACCAGAAAAGTTGCGGGTCGTAATGGGAGAATCATGGTCAAAGTTTCAGGGCTAACATCACTCTTCTTTGGGAGGCATAAAGTGATCAAACTGAATCCTTCACTGAGTTCTGGAAAGGGTATTGGATTTGAAATGTTGGGTGGGATTTTCTGGCCGCGCTCATCCCAAGACCAGAAAATCCCACCCAACGTCAACAGACTTTTGCATGGTCCGGGTCTAGCCCGCTACGATTCCCGTGGCAGGCAGGATGGGAAAATTCCACCTGTTATCTCGTTTCCCTTTCCACAGATACTGCCAGATTTGGAAAGTTTTCCAGCACTTCCTGATATATAATGGCAGGATAGTTTACATTGGTTCAGATAGCCTGGTCTTTCCCAATGATCTTCAGAAATGCATAATTTTTTTTAATCTGTTCATTGGATGCAGGCATTACTGTGCTTTCCTTTGACTTGTGTTCAGTTAGTAGATGAGCATATAAAGGCACCAACTATTCATTAGGGATTGGTTAACAAAAAACCCATGCAGGTTCATTTATCAAGGATATAAGATGGAAGCAGTACAGTTGGTGGCTTCCTCAGAACTGAATCAAAGACCCAGATTTTCTTCACAATCGACCCTTTCCATTGTTCTATAAATAGCAGAACTGCCCAAAAATAATAAGTCCTACCCCCTGAACACAGCACTTTCTATTTTCGTGGTGGTGGGACAGGTTTTGCACGGTTGTTAGAAGCAGATAGCCATTGAAATCACCTACTCCAGGATAATCTGATTTTAATAGCTTGGGTATGCAGATCCTGCAATGTGCAACATAGACCTGGTAAGAACAAATCTGAACTCAGTGTACTTTGTTGAAAAGCCAGGAGAGAGGTAGGCTACCCCCATGGAATTTTACTTGAAATTTTATTCACAGCCCCAGCAATGGTACAAAGCCAATTTGAAATATCTTCCCTTAAACCAAGGGAGTAGAACTATGCAGACTCTGGCCTTGCAGGGAAATTATTTTTGTCCTTATGGATTCGTGCACCCACATCATGAGTCTTAGCAGCTAACTACATGACTTCTTAGCATTTGTACCAGATAGTGGTGGCAAGACAATGACAACACCATGGCTGTGTCTTGAGAATCCATTTCATGCTTTCAGTTGCTCAGTAGGGCATGCTTTGGATTTGGCAGCAACAATGACAATTCCCCCATAGAGAAAGTCCATGATGGGTCATCTGTTTCTTTCACATTTGAACAACATTGACAATATGGATACACACCTAACAAGGCAGTAACGTCTCCTCAGAGGCACAGGAACTACTGGTGACTTATCTCTTAACCTTTTTGAAGACCCGATTTTTACCTGCACTTGAACCTCCCAACCCATACTGGGACCCCTTCCAACAACTATTTCCAGAGTTGCCTATCCCACCAGATCGCGGGGGAGGCAGTGGCATTGTGGTGTTGGCGCTGGATACTAATCCAGAAACACAGGGTATTGCTCTAAGGATGCCAGTTCAATTCTGGCCTTGGGTGACTACTTATGTGGAGCTTGCACATTGTCTGCATGATTTTCGAACTTGAACCGACAGCAATCCTGCCCAGGCCCTATCTCGTAACCTCATGTATTTACCCTTCTAATCTCCCTGACACTAAGGGGCAATTTGACAAAGCCAATCAACCCAATACTTGCACATTTTTGGAGTGTGGGAGGAAACCAGAGCATCCAGAAGAAACCCACACAGACATGGGGAGAATATGCAAACTCTACACAGACAGTGACCCAAGCCCAGAACTGAACCCAGGTCCCTTGGGCCATTGTGCCACGATGCTGTCCCTGCCCACTATTTCCTCCAGATTCTCCAGTTTCAGACTCCACAGTCCAAAAGACGTATGGGTTAGGTTGATTGGACATACTAAATGGCTCCTTAGTGTCGAGGCATTATCAAGGTAAATATGTGGGATTATATTTGTGCCCTTAAGGAGGAAGTTCCACCATTTAATTTGATTTATTATTGTCACGTGCATTAGGATACAGTGAAAAGTATTGTTTCTTGTATGCAATACAGACAAAACATACCATTCATGGAATACATAGGGGAGAAGGAAGGAAAAGGGTGCAGAAATAGCATTACAGTCATAGCTAAGGTGAGAAGAAAGATCAGCTTAATATATAGTAGGTCAATGTAAAAGTCTGATAGCAACTGTCCTTGAGTCAGTTGGTACGTGATCTCAAGCTTTTGTATCTTTTTCCTGAAGAAAGTAGAAGAAGAAAGTGGAATGCATGGGACCTTGATTATGCTGGCTGCTTTTCTGAGGCAGGGGAAAGTGTAGACAGAATCAATGGATGGGAGGCTAGTTTGCATGATGGACATTCACAACCCTTTGTAGTTTCTTGCGGTCTTGGTCAGAGCAGGTGCCAAGCTGTGACACATTTGGAAAGGATGTTTTCTATTATGCATCTGTGAAAGTTGTAGCAGACATGCCAAATTTCCTTAGCCTCCTGAGAAAGTAGACCTAGCTTTAAAGAAGGAATGCCTATATGTTCAAAATCAGGGCAGTGAATGACTTGGATGGGAATTTGCAGGCTGCTGGTGTTCTTGTATGTCCACTCTGCCCTTATCTATCTAGGTTTGCCTCTACACTTAAGGAGCCTTTCTGCAGATGAATGTACCAAAGCTTATTAATTATTTCACAAGGATTTAATGCAAAAAAAAAATGTCCTTTTCTGTTACATTGGAAGTGAATGAGCTAATGAACAATAGATGCTGGTACAAGGCTGCATCTGCAAAGTAAAACTTAGTAAAATTATCATACTTTATGAAACTTAACCTGGAAAAAAATTTTGGCTTCAAATCACTGGCAACCCAGAGACTCACAGAAACCTTGTCACAGCGGGAGGAAGGAGGTATTGGATTGTACTCAGAGAATTCCCCTGATGCATGCTGAGAAATTTTGCACGCTGTGGCATCATTAGATGCAACACATGGATGTAATTAGTAAGTCCATTTGGAGGAGTAATAATAACTATGGGGCAAAAAGTCTCACTAATGGAATAGAGGGTTTTACAACAGGTGGGCAATCCACTCTGCCAGACTACTGTCTGAGCAGGGACAAGAAGTCTTCTGATTTTGTGTTTTTATTATATGAGAAATCTTATCTTGAATTTTTTTATTTTGTTGAATTTTATGTTTTAAGGGTTTGTTTAGTAGGTCTCACAAAGAGGTTCAGGGGCTTGTAAAGTTGAACAGTAGTGTTTCTTAGTAACACAAAACTGAATACACATGTACAAAGTATAGCCCAAACTATGAACTCAATTGTCAGAAAAACCTATCTTGTTCACTAATGTTCTTTAGGGAAAGAAGACTGCCACCTTTATCTGATCTAGCCTACATGTGGCTCCAGGCCCACTGGACTGAGAATCCACATGGCCTGGAGCCACACATAGGCTAGACCAGGTAAATAAGCCATTCAGTTCAAGGGTAATTAGGGATGGATAACAAATGCTGGCCTTGCCTACAACTGCCACACCTCATGGAAGAAGAAAAAGTTAACCAAATCTACGGGTCATACATAAAATTACACAAAGTATATTCACAAGTGATTGTGTCACAAGATAAATTTTTATTCCCGTATCCAATTGAAAAATGGATAGAGGGAGAATCTGTGTATTTCCACCCAAGTTTTTGATTAATGCATCAAACTGTTTAATATGTCTCTCTACAGTTCCATTATTTTGCTATCCAAAGATATTCCTTCATGGCACGACGGCACAGTGATGAGCACTGCTGCCTCACAGTGCCAGGGACCCGTTTTCGATTCCCGGTCGTTGACTGTGTAGAGTTTGCACCTTCTCCCTGTGTCTGCGTGGGTTTCCTCCCACAGTCCAAAGATGTACAGGGTTAGGTGGATTGGCCATGCTAAATTTCTCCTTAGGATTAGCTAGTGTAAATCCTTGAGGTTATGATGATAGGGGCAGGGTGGGACTGTGGTCAGTGCAGACTCGATGGGCCAAATAGCCTTCTTTTATACAGTAGGATTCTATGCTTCTATGAAAATGACATGAGCCAGATTATTAGGCAATGTGTTTCCACAGCCTTCCATTTCAATGAGATAAATTTCTTTGGCAACAACTAAGAAAATGACAACAAACTTAATTACATAAATGTCTGGATGAGGATGATCCAAATGCAAGGTTGGGACCTGTCTGCAATTTTAGTACATTTTGTATCAGATTATGCTGAGGCTTCCAAAGTGGAGCAAGCTTGTTGTGCAGCCAAAACATATGCAAACCGTATGTACTGGAACATAGTTGACCCTTCATCCCACAGCTGGTGCATTTCTCAGTGTTGACGCTTCAGCCTGTACATCTCAAACCTCACCAAGCTGCAATGAGAGCCAATATCAAAAAGCAGAAACAATAGCAATGTATTTGCCTAGTAGTTTTGAGAAGTAAAGGCCATCTCAATTGGCATATGTGTAGTATAAACCATCTGGAGAACTTCAAAATTTCAGCCAGGAAGATGTCATCCAGTCAATTATGTCCATGGCAATATTTGCGGGGTGGTACAGTGGTTAGCATTGCTGCCTCACAGGGTCAGACACCCATGTTCAATTCTGGTTTTGGGTCACTACCTGTGTGGAGTTGGCATGTTTTTCTGTGTCTGCATGGGTTTCCTCAGGTGCTCCAGTTTTCTCCAACACTCCAAATGACATGCTGGTTAGGTGCATTGACCATATTAAGTTCTCAGTGTAACTGAAGAGGAGCCAGAATGTGGCCACTGGGGAATTTGCACAGTAACTTCAGTGTTAATGTAAGCCTTTTTGTGACACTAATAAATAAAACATTAACTTTAAAATGATTCCACATGATAGCTCTCAAATCTCATTTTAATTAATTTCCTTTCTTCAGATCTTATAGACAGTGTCTTACTTAGCTTTAATATTTCATGCTCGTGTGATCATATAGTAATGTTCCTTCAATGTAAAAATGTCTTCCACCCTTCTCCATTGTGCTTTCAATACTAATCCTCAGTTTATATCTTCATGTTGCTAATTCACTGGGCAGCAAAAATGATCTTTCATTATGCATCTTCTCAATCCCTTTCAAATAAAAAGAGTCCCCACATGATTATCAAGCTGGTGGATCCACCAATGTCTTTTGTAAACTGTTTCTTCTCTGAGTGCTTTTAATTAGATGTCACCACAATAACCGTTCATTGCTGTCTTTGATTATATGAAAGTTTAAATTTCAGTGCAAAGCTATTAGTTCCAATGCCCACTGTTAATGTGATATAACAATATTCACCATGGGCAGCATAGTGGCACAGTGGTTAGTACTGCTGCCTCATAGCGCCAGGGACCCAGGTTCAATTCCTGGCTTGGGTCACTGCCTGTGCAGAGTTTGCACATCCTCCCCACATCCATACGGATTTTCTTCAGGCACTCCAGTTTCCTCCCACCGTCCGAAAGACGTACTGGTTAGGTGGATTAGCCATACTAAATTCTCCCTCAGCGTACCAGAACAGGTGCCAGAGTGTGGCAACGAGGGGATTTTCACAGTAACTTCATTGCAGTGATATCTTAAGCCTACTTGTGACATTAAGGAATAAACTAAGGGATGGCTTTTCTTACCACAAACAAGCAGTGACGTAAGATGCAATTAAGATGTAGCACCCTTGCACTTTAGTTCAAATTGGATGAGATCAAATTTTGGAACTTGGGAAGAGGACACCCTTTATATACTGCGAGACTTGCAACCTTAAAACTGTTTAAAAAGTCATTTTTAAAGAAATAATGATTGAAAGCAAGATAGTATACCAGAACACTAACGAATCAGAAAATGGGGGGAATTGAAAAACTCAAACACAAATTTGGTTGATCATGTCATTTAAATCCTTGGACGTCATTGGCTTATATCACAGACGAACTCGTAAAGTATAAATATAGGTTTTGGCATCACTGATCCAATTTGTTCGTATGCAGTAAATCCTTTCCAGATTCTAGCAATAATTCCTAACTTTATTTCACACATTAAACCAGAACACAAATCCATTCCATATTTTTGTGCAGTGTGTTCAGTTGCAAGCTGAAACAATTAATGAAGAGCTTAAAGGGGAACGTGAATCTACAGTGCTGTGCGTTTTGTTCAATATGCTCACAATATTTTAAAAAGTTAGTAATACACAATATATAACTTTTAATGTGAGTGAGGTCTCTCTGCATGCTGAGTATCTGCTGTGAAAACATAATTAAGAAAAATCAGTGTGTTCCCTTAATACACAAGTAAAATGTTGAGGAAAGCTGCTCACCTGAAACCAGAGGCACGTATGACCAAAATAAAATTCATTTATCAGTTTTATTAGTCACAAGTAAGGCTTATATTAACACTGCACTGAAGTTACTGTGAAATGAAATTCCCCTACTTGTTACACTCCGCTGCCTGTTCGGGTCAATGCATCTAACCAGCACACCTTTCAGACTGTAAAAGGGAACTAAAGCACTCAGAGGAAACTCACGCAGGCATAATGGGAAAATGAGCAAGCTCCACATAAACGGATACTCAAGCCAGGAATCAAACCCAAGTCCTTGGCGCCGTGAGGCAGCAGTGCTAACCACTGTGTCACCGTGCTACCCCACAACCACATAAAGTACTAGGGCTGCTGGAGGTCTGAAATACAAACATAAAATGCTGGAAATGTTCAGCAGGCCTGGCAGCATCTGTGGAGAGGGAAATACTATTAAGGGCTGGGATTTTCCAGTCCCTCCCACAGCGGGACCAGAAATTTTGGAGAGTAGCCAAAAGTCCGCTGATTTTGGGTGGGAAATCCTGCAAAACAATTCAAGTCTTTGACTTTTCAACAGAAATGAGAATTGTAATGGGTTTTGAGCAAGTGGAAGCGGGGCAGGAGGGTGCAGGAAGCAGAATAAAAAGATTGGATGGAAGGCAGGAAAGATTAAATGACAAAAGGTTTCATGGGACAAAGCCAAACGTGTGGTAAGGAAGCAAAAGCGTGTCTCAAGGTGATATGAACTGCAGCATAGCAGCTGTTGAGACACAAAGGAATTCGGAAAGAAACAAGTGGGAAAAAAACAAGCAGCAAAAAAAACCACAGTAAAATGAGGGCACAGCTTACAAGTTTAAATTGTTGAATTCAATATTGAATGTATGTCTCATTGGCATATGGTTTCCAATATCCAATAGTGGCGTGATTTGCCAAATTTTGGAATTTGCATTCAGGCCAGTTTGGCAATGCATCAAATTCTGCTATTGAGTTCCTTGGGTATACTCCCACCAGCAGAATACTGGCATGACTGTGTTTTCAAGTTTAAAATATCAAGAAAATATTCAGTAAGCATATTAGATTCTTCTATCAAAATGCAAAATTGTAATATGAACTTAAGAACCAGGAGCAGGAGTAGGCCATTTCGTTCTTTGACCTGCTCCACCATTCAATAAGATCATGTCTGATCTTTTTGTGGACTCAGCTCCACTTACCCACCCACTCACCAAAACAAACAATGATGCATCTCCAATAGCTCATTAACTTTCGTACTGTTTAGTGACTTTTTGGTGCTACTTAAAATTTCACAAAGCACTACAATGCTATGGTTCCTGACAGGCTTTGATCAGATCAAACACTTATGCTGGGACTTTACAGCCTTGGTCATCCCAAAATCATAAAACCCCATGCGAGGTCAATGGATCTTCCCATCTACTCTGACTCCTGTGGTGGGTGGGTGGGGGATGGGGGTGGGGGGGGGGGGGGGGGCAGCAGTTTGGAAACGGAGAGGAGTGTTTGCACAGGAAAGCGTGCGCTGGAGATCTCATCATTACCCTGCCAATTAAGTCCAGGACAGAAAAGCATGCCCAGAGGTCTAAACCAGCAGTCAATGGAGGTCCTGAAGTGATCACATCCACAAAGGGCTTTTAGGGAACAGACTTGTTGGAGAGCAGATTGCAGGAATTCCATGACACATTTGCACGCTGCTATTAACATCCACAATGACAGTAAGCACTGCAGCACTCAGATGTTGGGTAGTTGTTGAGGGTGCTGCTTTAGAAGCTGAAATATTAGCCAGCAGATGCTGCACTGTGATTAGCTCCACAGGCTATATGCATTCTGGCAGACAG
The DNA here is from genome assembly GCA_024679065.1 of Sphyrna mokarran. Classification (NCBI taxonomy): domain Eukaryota; kingdom Metazoa; phylum Chordata; class Chondrichthyes; order Carcharhiniformes; family Carcharhinidae; genus Sphyrna; species Sphyrna mokarran. The sequence continues at coordinate 23,290,449 of JAGIQG010000029.1, forward strand.
TTTTCAGCTTTCTTCTGTTGCCCAGTCCATTCAGTCACCGTCTGATTCCTCCGCACTAGTGTGTGACCTCACCCTCCAGTGAACCAGGCTTGTGCCATCCTTTCCCCAGGGCCTCACTGCAGGCCACATCTGCCCAGCATCAAAATTTGTGTAGATCCAGCTTCTATGCTACTCTCTAAACTACACAGAGTGTCATTATCTGAGCCAGTGGCCATCACAATGAAATAAAGTGATAGTGTAATGTCATCATCACTGTCTTCCTGTTCTTCCTCATCTACCCAGATAGGCTGCACTTACCAGCTACCTGTAAAAAAAAAGGGTCAAAGGTAAGTTACGATGAGGGAGAAATTACAAAATGTATTCTGACACCATTAGCATCTTTTCAATGCAATATGGAATGAGGGTGAAGTGGGATGACAGGAGGATATCTTCATCTTCAATGGCTTCAGCTCTGCTGGTGGTCACAGCTTCAACTTCTGCCTTGACCATAATGGCCAACATCACCTCCCCCACGGGGGTTGGAACGTGCATGCATGTCTGACCTACTCTAGTTAGTTGCTACTATCTTTCACTGTGGGCCCCCTCCTCCTGAGGGGGGATGGTGGTGGTGGTGGTAGAGAAAGTACAAGTGAGACAGAGAGCAAAATACATTGTGAACTCTGTTTGGGTGATGTGGTGTCATGAATAGTGTGTGTATGATTGCGTGCGCTCGCGGGTGTATGCATGTGGGGTGTGTGTGTGGGAGTCTGTGTGTGGATGGAAATGCATGTGCATGCCAGAGTGTGTAAGCATATTGGCAGTGTGTATATGTTTGTGTATGTATGTGAGTGTGCCTGTGTGTGTGTACGCAAGCTATATTGTGTGGATTTGTGACTTTTAACAGTATTCGGTGTGAGAGGATCCAGTGGCACACATGAACATAAGGTCCTGGTTAATCAAGATTGTTGATCAATAAGAATCATAGGGTGGAATTTTACTGCCTTGTTTGTCCCAAAACCGCAAAATCCCACCCAAGGTTAATAGATCTTACCATGCTCTGCCCCTCACTCGCTCCAATTTCTATGGTGGGGTGAGGCAGTAAAATTCAGGCTGTACAATCCCTAAAGAGCAGGAGGCCATTCGGCCCATTGAATCTGCACCAACAACAATCCCACCCATATCCTATACATGTAACTCCACATATTTACCCTGCTAGTCCCCTGACACTATGGGGCAACTTATCATGGCCAATCAACCAAATCTGCACATCTTTAAGAGGGGAAACCGGAGGACCCAAAGGAAATCCATGCAGACACAGGAAGAACATACAGACTCCACACAGACAGTGACCCAAGGCCAGAATTGAATCTAGGTCTGCGATGCAGCAGTGCTAATCACCATGCCACTGTACTGCCCATGAGTGAAAGGAATGTGATGAATTGAACAGTGGCTGAGGCTGGTGGTACAGTTGCCAGGATGTGGCACTTATAGATGCATTCACTGACCGTGGCCACTCATGTGAGTTCACTGTAGCACTTCTGGAATATTACATTCAACAGAAACTTGTATTTCTGCATGGTTAAAATAAACAAAGTTTTCAATTAATTATACTAGCACAAACAGATGTAAATGTTATCAATTAATGCAGAAAATGTCCTTGCTCTGCCAATGAAATAATAAAAATATCAGGGCAAATTTCCTGTGTTTCTCCTGCTATAATTGTGGCGTGGATCCCATTTACATGCATAATAATCAGGCATTCTGCCAAAGTTAGAGAAGCAAAGCAGGGCTGGGCTCTGAGGAAATTCATCCCACAGTGCGATTATTATACCAAACTGTTTTGCTTCATAATTAGGAAACGCAGAAAGAACAGTTAATTCTTTCCAGTTGTATGCGAGAGAAAAATCAATGGGATAAAGATTTGACTGGTTCAACAACAGGCAGCTGGTTCACACCACAGTGAAAAGGAAAAGTTACCTTAAGCATTTTGTGACACGGCAAACATTCTGCCCATGGCATTTGTGCCAGATCTCTGTTGAGCTAACCTGAGTTTCCATCATAAACTCCATCCAAAAAAAAGTTGAATGTGCGTACAGTTCAATCAGCGGTAAACTACATTTATTACCCATGCATTTCTTAGAAAAGTTTTAATCTTGTAATCTGTTGTTTGATTAATCATGGTGGAAACAAAATAGTATATGTATAAGAAATTACTTGTAGGAGTTACACTGTTTAAAATGACAGCATTGTCAAACAGCTGTATATCTTGCTGCTTTGTATTCAATATCAATACTGACCTTTTTACCATTCCTGTATTTTTTTGTTTAAACGGTTCATAAACTTGTCCTTAAGGACGTCATAAAGCCCAAACATGAATTCCAGCTCACTCACATGATTGCAGCCCAGTCTCGATTCAAAAAACAAACCAGGCCAAGACATGACGAACTTCATTTTCACTAAAATGCAAAAGTTTAAGTTTTTTCTTAAAAAAAAAATTCCAAATGGAGACCTACACAGACCTTACGAAGTAAATCATATCTGGACTGTTTGCTTGGCTTAAAAAGGCTGCTTATGTCAATGACATTGCTAGACATGCAAAATTTCAGACTAAAGAGTCCCTCGACAACTATGAAATCCAACTGACACCTGTGGTCTTTGCTGATTGAAGTAAAATGTCCGGTTTGTAAGGAGAGGAAAAGGCCTGATCTAAAGCATCTGCGAACACTCTGACATTCCAACTCAGTCACTTAAGTTTAAAAAAAAATGTTCCCTTGCTATTAAATGTCACATATTCTGCAAGACCTGGCCTATTCACTTAAATGTTAGCATATGGTAATAAACATTCCAAATTCCTTCTTCGCTGTATTTTATGCTTACAGTGTAAAACAAGATGTAATAATCTAATTGTACAACAAATATCACAAGCTATTTTTTTTGTCTCCACCGACTAATTCATGCAGGACTTATCTGCTGTTTTCTTTCAGTCTTGGAATGTGGACGTCACTATCAGATATTGCCCAATAATTTGGGGAGGCAGTGGTGAACAGCTTTCTTGAATTACCAATATTAGTTTGAGAGAATTATTACCCACAGCATTTAAGAGTCAACCAGTGTGGGACTGAAATTACAAATAGGCCAGACTAGATCAGGACAGCATGGTAACAGGAGGCCATTCAGCTCTTTCAGCAGGTTCTGCCAGTCAATTATATGCTAGTTGATCTGTATCTTAACTCCATCTTCCTGGTTTGGTTCCATCTGCCCTAACAAAAAGATGTATATTGATCATAGGGTGAAATTCTCCCATGTCACCCTTCTCATCACCCCCACCCAGCTGGTTCAATGGTAATTGGCAGGAGACCCAAGGATTGGTTTAATGCCGGTGACTATCCTGCAGGATCTTCAACTGGTGCCTGCTTTGGCAGATCGAAAAACTTGCTGGAGGCCAGAGTGAACTCTTGCCAATGAAATGCACAGAAAAGCTCAACCACCAATGCCCGATTTTCTGTGATGCCAGCAGGAATGCACACTGGAACAAAACAACATGGTATGCAAATGTCTTCTGCACAACGCCCAAAGATGCTTCTGGACTTCAAGATGGAGGTCACTGGCAACCCTGAACCCCAGAACTCCAGAGTAGTAGGTGAGGATATTAGTCCAAGCATCTGGATTACTCATTCAGTAATACTGCCACTACACTATTGTATCCTGGTGTTCAGAAAAGAACTGCAGGAGTGTTGGCTTTCAGAATGTTTGTTGAGCCAGAATTCTTTTATTTTCCTGTTTCCTCTGGGTGACATTAAAAGGTATATTACATTACAGAAGTATGTTTTTCATTTTTGTGTGCATAAAATGTTTCCCTTTCATGTCTAGTTATAATAATTTTGACACACATGAAATATTTTGTACATATAAAGTTGCACAAGGCATAAAAGCAGAATAGCTGTCAAACTTTGTTTCGTAACTTATCTCTTCTAATTAAATGCCGCAAAGACAATAATGCAATGAAACTGGATGAGCAATTCTTGTAACTAATCAAGACAAAACATGTTGTTTAGGGGAGAAAGATTAATACAAATATATAATTACGTGAATAAGAAGGACGCGAAGAATTGGTACAAAATAGCTTCTTACTAATAAAAAACATCAGAGTAAATATGTTAGGAATTTAGTTGCCAATTTTGAACCACTAACAATTTTTTGTAAATTGTTCATAGCACCCTTCATGATGATATGGTTTTCATTGTTGCTGGCAACGTTAAGGAAACACTTGATTGTGTCCATTGTCAGTACACATACATTCCAAGTACAGTTAAGATACAACAATTTTTTGAGCTCTCAACTGTTCATACTGCAAAGAAAGGTCTTGCTTTACGGCTGAATTCACTGTCATTTGTGATTATGAAAACGGCAAAGAACATGAAGCACCTTTACTATGTAAGAAATAAAGATGGAAACTGGCAAGGCTATCTCATTATTAACTAAAGGGCACATAACGCAGTCAGCCTTAATAGTTGCTTAGAGGGCAAAAAGACAAACCAAATCTATTTCTTACCCATTTAAAGACAGAACACACCCAATTTTGGTTACTATTTTTGGACTTCCAAAATCAGTCACTAAACATACCAAGTTAGGATGTTTGGAAGCAATATGTTATTGCTTTGTTGCATATTCCTTTTGCATCATTTGAAGTACTGGCCTAACATTAAATGTCATCTTATCAGATTGCCATGCAAGATTTGGAAAAAAATGTACTTCAAATATTCATAATGCTAATTTGCAACTATTTTCTGAACAGTTTGTCATTCATAAATCAAAGTGAATACAAAACTGTGTAATGTCCCATTTCTTGAATTATTCCGATAGTCATTGTTTATCGGCAATAAACAGAATCCACCTTTTGGAGGAAACCTTGAACCATTAATAAAGTGACAAAGGTGGATACTTTTATAACTCTAAAACCATATTTGTGTGGTGCTTGCACAGCGATATGACTTGAAAAGTTTTGGCGAAATAAGCATTCACACTCACCTTTGAAGTTTTATTCTCTAGAACTTTAATGCACAATATATGCATCATAAATTATAATTATTTTGCAAAATTCTACTGTTAAATTCTCCACACGTCTCTGTAGACAATCAAGTGTGTAAGTCATGAAAGTACTGTTAAATGCAGATTTTGAGTAGAAACATTTGTATCAATTTTAACTGTTTCCCTGGATGGGGAATGTGGCAATGGTTTTACCACCAATTTCACACACTGCTTCATTTTGTTTTCCTTCCTGTTTATTTCAATGGGTTTAGAATTGGTATTCGACCTGTTTTCACCCATTTCCCACCAAGCAGGAGCAGTTAAAACCGACCCCATTAATTTAACATTAACAAGACAACAATGTTTATGTTTGGCAAATTCACAATTCTTAGAAGCACACAGGTTGAGTTTTACAACTGGGAATCTCACTGAACACTCACACATTTGAGACAACAAATAATAATTATATTCGAACATGCAGTGAGTATTTATGCAAACATAGATCAGATCCATGGTTACCCAATAATATTCTGACAGATAACAGAGGTGTCTAACTGATGTGTCGCTTTGGTGAAACAAAAAGCTTAAAATAGCACCTTGTACATCTGCCAGTATGGATTTCTATTATGTTCAACCAGAAAAGTGCAATGGGATGCACTATAAAAGTACTTTATTTTCTTATCAATTGCAATGCATCACAACAATATCATCAGATTACAGAACTATATTTATTTCTAACATGATGTTTGAACTAATTTGCTCCTATTTAAGCAGGAATTCACTTCTACAAAAAAAATCATACAATCTTTTGAAGCCTTTAAACTGTGGGCTTTAATGTTTCTAATCTCATAATTTATGACTTATTCCAAAGTAACGGGGAATGAACAACATGCAGTAAATATATTATTGAGTTTAAATCTTGTCTACGGATTAATTTCATCTGGTTCTTGTATTTTCTCATGGTAAACATGCAGCGAGGCTAATTCAATCACAGCCATCTAATTTACCGCTGTTGAAATCAGCTCTTGCACTAAGTATATGAGGAGAGACAATCATTAAAACCTCTTAGACTTAGTGGCCTAGAAAAAGCTACTTCATGAAAGGTGGATTTAGATCAGAAAGCAGTGTTTTAACAAAAATCAATTTGCCACACTTGATGAACTGAGGCTGAAGCCTCTCAGCCTTCAAACTTGGAACCAGGAAAGAACAGACTGAAAAAGATGGAACTTAGGGCAGGGAAGGGGAGTGGGTGAGTGCACGTTAGGAAAAGCAAGTCAGGTGGAATTTGCTGTTCTTAACAGCTTGGATCTTTGTGTGCATGGAAGCTTCAGGTCTTTGTTTCTGAGATTGTGTGTGTGGTGAGGGGGGAAATGAGAGTTCTGATCTTTTGTTTAAATGGTGGGGATGGGGGAATGGAGAATTCTTTCAATTATACAGAATTTAGAGATCGCACTTCTGGACTTCATGAAACTCACTGAGACCCTGATGCAGGGCTTGCAGAAGATAGTAATTTAGTATACCAGTTTGGTCTGTCTGACAACTAATTAATACTCAAAACAGAATGTCATCTTCAAAGCATGTTCTATTTCTAAGGCAAAGCGGACACTCATCAACAAAGAACATGACTGGATCAAATGGAAGGATTAACAAAGAACATTGACAATGGTTTAACACTTTGGGCGAGATTCTCTGGCCTTTCAGCTGCATGTTTCCCACTGGCAGGAGGTGGTGCATTGTTTGCTAAAATCTGGACTCTCTAGTCCTGCTACTGTCAGTGGGAATTCCCATTGACATACCCTAGGCCGGTGGAAACCCGTAGATGGAAATGCGCTGCTGGCAGGACTAGAGAATCCAGGTGGCGTGAATGGCCAGAGAATTCTTGCCTATATTTGTGCTTTGATGATGTCCATTGTTTTGATCTTTGTCCACAAGACAGCGCAGTTTTATTTATTGGACTACAAAGGTTACTTATAGAATCTAATGAAGAATCATTAATTGCAATCCTCTTTACTTAACATACCCCTCTTCCAACTTCAAGTTTATTCAGTTACTTTTAACTAACTAATTGGCTAATTAAATGAGCAAAAATAACAGCTTTTACAGATATAGTTGAAAGATATATGAATAAATAAAATAAGGGACAGAAAAAGGGCAACGAGTTCATCTAGCCTGTTCTACCCAGACATGGAATATATTCCATTAGTTTTGGTACAATGAAAAAATCTGCAATACATCTTTAGAAATTGCATAATGTAGCTATAAACCTTCATCCAAACTATTACCGTGGCCAACAATACAAAATATTTTAATATTTTAGAACCGGTGAATAATATTAAACACACATCGAATCAAAATGACGTAAAAGTACATTTTGTACTTCAGCCTCTAGGTTTAAACATGAAATGTGCAAAATGTTCATGTGGTTCAACAAATCAGAAACAAAAAATATTGCAATTGAACAGGACTTCTGTAAATAAAGCTCTCGTTCCAACCGTTTCTCAAAGAAAATAAATTCGAACTTAATTTTGATACCTTCTAACACACCTATGGCCATCTTATGGCAAATTAATCACCAAAATACACAGCTCTCAGGCACTATGTTATAACGAGAATGGAGAACATCCTCCATGGCTGGGAAATTCATCCAAGCTGCTTCCTTTCCATTGAGTTACTCACTTTAAAAGTATAGTGAATGCTCTGGTTAGCAGCATAAATTAAATTTCAGCCATGCTTCTGTGGAATTCTCAGACAAGCAGAATACTGAGGAACTCCCTCGCCTTAACACCCAAAAAGTGCTAAGCAACAAGCTTGCATTGTGCTATTCATTATTTATATCTCTATTTTAGGAATGTTTGAATAAATATTGGTTACTTATTGCAATCATGGAGATTGGCCTTATCAGCACAACCCATAGTAAAAGCAGCTAAATTATATGTGGGCAAATTGTTAGGTGGAATGGTCTAGAAGCTCGCTATAGAAACCTATGTCAGACGTTTTAAAGCATCGAGTGAATCCAGAATCTTTTAAAACTTACCTTTTGGAGATGTGCTGTTTTCCATTTAATGGAATATTAAACATTGTGATCATTTTGACTTGCTTTCTAAGTCTTCTCAAAAGCATCTCCACTCCATTTGGGGTGGGCAAGTGCACTCCCAACAACAGATTCTGGTCACATCTGAACAAAGCTCAAGGCAGGGCTGGATGATGTCTGAACATGCAATTACACACTTTCAATAAATAGCCTATTAATATGTGCTGTCATTTTATGATGTATCTGAACTTGAAATATACAGAATTCAGGCTTGGTGTTGTCCTTGGTGCACATTGCAGTGCAATAAGATGTCGTTCACACTTTGTTCCATTTGATTTCTAGTACTGATATCCAAGTGACGCTTTTCTGACAAATTTTCTTCGTATTGAATCACCGCATGGCAATTGGTTCTTATCCTTTTTGAGAGAAAAGGCTACAGATTAATTTGTTCAGGTCTTTTTGCAACTATTAACAGACAAATGAAATTCTACAGTCCAGAGAAAAGGCCTCACATTTTCATGATTTACTAGTCTTTAAACAGAAGATGTACCAACCTGAAGAAAATTTGAAGAAAAGGAAGGAAGGATGGATGGATAGATGGAACTTGTTATACAACGGGACAAATTTAGTTGGAAGTCAGGCCTGCCTCCTTCAAGCCATGTTCAGTGATATTATGGATGAACAGATTCCCTGGGTATTCTTTTGGATTGACAAAATTACTACAAATAATTGGATGTAGTGTAGTTAGCTAGCATGGATGATTTCTCATTGGGATAAATGAAGCCTATGCAGAGGCTACTGTCGAAAAATGCAGATGCATGGGATTGAGGGTGATTTAGCAATTTGGATTAGGAATTGGCTAGCTGATAGAAGACAAAGGTGGTGGTTGATGGGATATATTCAACCAGTTCAGTTACAAGTGGTGTACCTAAAAGATCTGTTTTGGGGCCACTGCTGTTTGTTATTTTTATAAATGACCTGGATGAGAGTGTAGAGGAATGGATTAGTAAATTTGCTGACGACACCAAAGTCAGAGGAGTTGTAGACAGTGGAGATAGATGTTACAATTTGTAGAGGGACATAGATAAGCTGCGGAGCTGGCCGAGAGATGACAAATGGAGTTTAATGCGGAAAAGTGTGAGGTGATTCACTTTGATAAGAATAATATGTATACAGAATATAGGGCTAATGGTAGGACTCTTAGTAGTGTAGATGAGCAGAGAGATCTCGGTGTACATGTGCATAGATCCCTGAAAGTCGGTACTCAAGTTGATAAGGTTGTTAAGAAGGCATAGACTGTGTTAGCATTTATTGGTAGAGGGACTGAATTTTGGAGCCAAGACGTCATGTTGCAACTGTACAAAACTCTGGTGCAGCCGCACTTGGAGTGTTGCATACAGTTTTGGTCACCACATTATAAGAAAGATGTGGAGGCATTGGAAAGGGTGCAGAGGAGGTTTACCAGGATGTTGCCTGGTATGGTGGGTAGGTCTTTTGAGGAAAGGCTAAGAGACTTGAGGTTATTTTCATCTGAGAGAAGAAGGCTAAGAGGTGACCTAATTGAGGCATATAAGATGATCAGAGAATTAGATAGGGTGGACAGTGAGAGCCTTTTTCCTCGGATGGAGATGGCTAACAATGAGGGGACATAGCTTTAAATTAAGGGGTGGTAGTTATAGGACGGATGTTAGAGGTGGATTCTATACTCAGAGGGTAGTAGGGGCGTGGAATGCCCTGCCTGCAGCAATTGTGGACTCGCCAAGTTTAAGGGCGGAGGATAGGGACATGGATAGCATTGGAATAGTTTAGGTTAGAGAGTCATAAGATTGGTTCCATTGGTCGAGGGCCGAAGGGCTTGTACTGCGCTGTAATGTTCTATGTTCTGTGTTCTATGTTCTGCTGTCTAGAAGGTATGTATTCCCAGCTGGACACAAAGGAACAACTCCACCAAACAACGTGACAATTAGAGGATATTTACCTCAGACCAGTATTTTCTCAGAACTGCCAGAAGCACAGGCAAGCAAAGATTTTTGGAATTCTTCACTGGAAGCTTCCGGAATCAGGAACTCCAGCAGTAGATCCCAGATACTGTAAATCAGATGCCTGCAACAGAAAAAGGTTCATACAGATAATACAGTAATATAACAGCATTAGAAAAAAAGAAAGATACTCTCACAGACATTGTTAGAAAAATTTTTTATGACTTAGTGCAGCTGACACAGAACTTCTGGTAAATGGGAACTCAAATGTGGCGTCAGCTGTCCAATTCACAGCCCGTGACTATGTCTATTAAACTTGTTGGATTATCATGTGGGCTAGAAATCTTGCAAACCAGACCTCATCACCAAATATCTGACAAGCATGAAGATTAGCATCAGGACCACAACGATTCTCTGCTCTTCCACAGGGCGTACTGTTAAAGTGCTCACAAATCATGCACAAACGTGTGGAACCACTAATATCAAAAGCTATTCAGAATTGATAATAAAAAAATGTTGAGAATTGGAAAAAAAATATGGAAAATAGCTTCAGCGCTACACTTCTCAGCTGGTCTGTTTGTCCTGCCGGTGTTCAATTATTTCATGGCCAATCTGTAACTTAAATTATCCATCTCTGCACCATGTCGCTTGATGCTGCTGCTTATAAATTTGAACTGGGATTTGCATGAAGGCATACATTCTAATTTCACAACTGAATTGTCTACTCTAAGAATTAGCCCTCTTGTTCTGTATTACCCTTCTAGAGTCAGTAGTTTCTCTGTTTTTGTGTTAGCAAATCCTTCTGTTACTTTAAATACCTTGCTTTGATCATTTCTCAATCTTCCATACTCAAGTGAATGCAACCCAAGTTTATGTATCCTGCTTCATAATCATCATTTAAGCCTTGTTTCATTCTGGTGAATCTGTACTGCAGCCTCCTTCAAAAGCAATATATCCTTCCTGAGGGTCAGTGCATCGAATTGAACAGGTTTGGTAAAACTAAAGCATAACTTTCTTTCATTTGTGCTTTAGTCCCACTAAAATAAAGATCAACACTCTATTAGCCTTTCAATTGCTATTATATCTGTCTACCAGCTCCTTGAAATGTGTATGAGAGGGCATGGTGGCACAGTGCCAGGAATCTGAATTCAATTCCAGCCTCAAGTGACTGTGTGTAGTTTGCACGTTCTCCCTGTGTCTGTGTGGGTTTACATCATATGTAGACAGTGAGGATGGATGTTACAGTTTGCAGAGGGACACAGATAGGCTGTGTTGTTGGGCCAAGAGGTGGCAAACAGAGTTTAATACAGAAAAGTGTGAGGTGATTTACTTTGGTAACAGTAACAGGAGTACAGAATATAGGGCTAATGGAAGGACTCTTAGTAGTGTCGACAAGCAGAGAGATCTCGGGCGTACATGTTCATAGCTCCCTGAAAGTTGGCACCCAGGTTGTTAAGAAGGCGGACGGTGTGTTAGCTTTTATTGGCAGAGGGAGTGAATTTCAGAGCCATGAGGTCACGTTGCAATTGTACAAAACTCTGGTGTGGCTGCACCTGGAGTACTGCATACAGTTCTGGTTGCTGCATTATAAGAAAGATGTGAGGCATTGGAAAGGGTGCAGAGGAGATTTACCAGGATGTTGCCTGGTATGGTGGGCAGGTCTTATGAGGAAAGGCTGAGGGACTTGAGGTTATTTTCATTAGAGAGAAGTTAACAGGTGACCTAATTGAGGCATACAAGATGATCAGAGGGTTAGACAGGATGGACAGTGAGAGCCTTTTTCCTCAGATGGTGATGGCTAACACAAGGGGATGTAGCTTTAAATGAAAGGGTGGTAATTATAGGACGGATGTCAGAGGTAGGTTCTTTACTCAGAGGGTAGTCAGGGCGTGGAATGCCCTGCCTGCAGCAGTTGTGGACTCACCAACTTTAAGGACGTTCAAATAGTCAGTGGGTAGGCATATGGATAACATTGGAATAGTTTAGGTTAGAGGGTCATTAGATGATTCCACTGATCGGCGCAACATCGAGGACCGAAGGCCCTGTACGGCGCTGCAATGTTCTATGTTCTACAGTTCAAACGTGCCAGTTAAGGGGATTGGCCATGTAAATTTTCCTTTAATGTCAGGGGGATTAGCAGGGTAAAATACGTGGGGTCACAGGGATAAGGCCTGTGCGGGATTGCTGTCGGTCCAGGCCTGACAGGCCAAATGGCCTCCTTCTGCACGGCAGTGATTCTAGGCATTCACGGATTTTTCCAAAGATCTTAGTTTCTCACTCTCCAAAAAACAGTCTCCTTTGTCCTTCTTGCGTCCAAAATGAGAATTAGATAGAATGGACAGTGAGGCCCTTTTTCCTCAGATAGTGATGGCTAACTCGAGTTAAATTGAGGGGTAATAGATATAGGACAGATGTCAGAGGTAGGTTCTTTACTCAGAAAATAGTAAGGGCATAGAATGCCCTGCCTGCAATAGTAATGGACTTGCCAACATTAACGGCATTTAAATGGTCATTGGATAAACATATGGATGATATTGGAATAGTATAGGTTAGATGGGCTTTAGATTGGTTTCACAAGTCAGTGCAACATCAAGGGCCGAAAGGCTTGTACTGCCTGTAATGTTCTATGTTCTATAACCTCACATCTGCCACATTTAATTCCAGCATTAGAATTTTATCCAAACACTTCATTTTTCTATGGACATTTTCAATTGAGTGTTATGTTTTCCCCACAATTTATTTGGCTGGCAAGTAAAAATAGAACTATCATTTGTCAAGTATAACCCACACAAAAGAAAATCCATCATGTGTAGGAAAAATATCTGAAGCATCAGCTAACTCTGCTGAAAACTGAGTCAATAGAATGAACTCCGGAAAATAAATGGGGCAACAGGAACTGAACTATTAAGGTTTATATCGACAAAGTGTTTCTTATTATTACTGAGAGAAATAAGTCATCATGGTCATAGCTTCAGAGACGGTATGTAAATTACTCTTTATCTGAACTTGTGTAAGACTTTTATTTTAAAAATGCGTGAGAATTTAGGATTCAAATCACACCATGGCACAACTAGATATGATGCTTTAGTAAGCTGTCATTGGGATAACAAATATGGCTATTCAGATGATTGTTATCAAAAGTAGTTCTTCAAGCATGTGTCCCTCAGACCAGTCAATGAAACTCAAGTATTTTCTTTGAAAATTAAAGATATATGGGATGGCGTTTTAAGCCATAAAAAAAACATTTGTGTGCTTTTTACAGTAGTAACATTGGCAGCAGTTTGTGATAGAAATGTATCCAAAGGTTTAATTCATTTAATATGTAGGGACCCTTGGATCCAGTGAATGTAAAAGTGTCTCTCTTTAAAAAGAGGGAAAACCATTTCTGGATAAAATCACTCCTCATCCTCTAATAGGGTAGAGTAATAGGTTACAGAGGTAATTTCTTCCACTTTGCCAGCCAGATAGAGGCAGTGAAAACTGTCTAACTTAATTGTAACTTAAAAGAAAATTAAAGTCACCAAGTGCAGATACATTTGCCAGTGCAGAAGATGAACTTATCCAGCCCAACTGATTGGAAAGGAATGGATATCACATTGCTGGCTAGAGAACAGGCAGGGTATCCCAAAGGATAAACACACCATCAGAAGAAAATGTGGCAATCAGCTCGACTTGCGGTTGTGTAAGTTCTGAAACATTGCTAACTATGAACATACAGGCTTTATCAGAACAGTTGTCCAATGTTGTTAGCTTGTCATCTATCCAACAAACTATTCATAAATTAATCCCACCAAGTTAGATCTTGATTCCAATTGTACGAATAGGAAATCAATTAATGCTGAACTACATGACATAACTGAGGTGCCATTGCAATTTCTATTATCCATTATATCATATCTACTATATAACTGAATATACCATGACCAAGTTTAGAACTTAATTCCAATCATGACATTAATAAAGATTTGCGAGTACATAAAAGTTATCATCTAGCTTCTTTGATGATTTAGCAAGAAGGAATTCATCAGTAGCTTGTGCAAATCCTATCTGGAAAGTGTAATCTTACTACTAGTGTAAATTGGTTAACGTACGAGTGTTCAGTAAGCCAAAGTAGGGCATCATTAACTCTAAGTGTAGGGCAGATGATGGTTCCTTGAGTAGTCAGAGTGAAGGGGTTAAAGATTCCTCTTGTTTCCTTAATAAATAACCTTGTAAGGATACAATCCCAGTATTTTACATGAATGCATTTTTCTAAGTTTCAAATTCTGAAATACAATTCCACCTCCAATTTGGCATAGACCAGAGCCATTCTATAATTTACATGCAGAATTTCTGTACAGAAAGACAAGAGCAATAATTTAAATGGAACTAAACGTGATCACATAGTGTCGGGTATGAACTGATGGAAACAGTACTGACGGAAACAGTACTGACGAACTTCAAACGCACTCTGAAGTATAACATACAAGCTTTCTAGTGTCTGTTCTTTCTGCTGAATCATCACCCTCCAGCTAACTTTCATCAAAATCTCATACCGGCATGTTAAACTACATTTAGTCTGGCTCTGGATAATCTAAACTAGATGCAACTAATCACACTCTCTCCTTCCCAAGGGTTACTCAGAGAGCTAGCCAAAGTTAATTAATGCCCATTTCAGCTTTGAGTTATCTACTTCCCCTTCCTCTTGATGCCAGAGTTGAGCTTTTATCCTTGGAGCCATTTGGAGATTCATGTCAGAGGACGCATTAACTTGATGTGAATCTTCTGCTCCAAAGCCATGTTCATTTTCAAAGAACGAGCACTTTACACTGCAAGTGTTTACCAAACTTCAACTTCAATATACAGTCCCAATCTACAGCCTATTCATTTGCCTCTGACGGAGTTGTTTACCTTAATACAGATTATTTTAGATGGTGTTAAATACATCAATATTTATAGGAGGATTTCAAAACTTCTGTTATTCCATTGGAACTACATCTGATATCAAAGGTTACTTAAATTCAGATAGCAAAAATGAACCGCAGTGCTGAATTCATTCACTACAGAATACTGCGATCATCTTTCCCAGCCTTACACAATTTGCAACTTGAGAGGACGCAAGAGAATCTTCTTATGCCATCACCAATGGTGCTACTAACGTAGCCATAAAACAGGGCATAAGGGCAGCCTGAGCATTATTCCATCCTCTTCTTCACAATGAATCTTGGTCACGTCAGCTAGGTAATCCAAACTGCAGGCTTAACAGAAGTCATATGGATTAAAGTTCTCTCAATAGAACCATAGAATTCCTACAGTGCAGAAGGAGGCCATTCAGCCCAATGACCCTGCACTGGTGACAATCCTATTCAGGCTCCATCCCCATAACCTCACACAACCTGCTAATCCCTCAACACAGAGAAGCAATTTAGAATGACCAATCAACCTAATCTGCAAATTTGATTTGATCTGATTTATTATTGTCACATGCATTAGCATACAGTGACAATAGTAAATCTTTGGACTGTGGGAGGAAACCAGAGCACTCAAAGGAAACCCACTCAGACACGGGGAGAACATGCAAACTGCAGACAGGCAGTTACCCAAATCCGGAATTGAACTTGGGTTTCAGGCACTGAGGCGCAGCAATATTAACAACTGTGCCACAATGCCACCCACAACAGAATTCTTCACTTCAGCAGCAGCTATATTGTTTAAGCTCAGCAATGAAAGTACTGATTTGGAACCCATGGCCATTTGCTGATTTATCTGTAAAAGGTATGTTTCCCAAAACTAAGGAAGAACACACAAGTCTTATGAAGTGAACTGCAGCTTCTGTGACATAAAGCTCACTTACATTTCATACTTATCAACACTAATTAAAAGATTTGCCATTTTCAATCTTAGAGATATAAAAATGTACTGTACTAATTTTCCACAGTTGGTGTCAGCACTAAGACTGCCAGGGTTCACTGTAAAGTTACTCTTTTTTTCCCCCAAATTTTAGCCCCATGTGCAAGAGAACGATCCAATTATTTCTCTGATATGACAGTTGCAATATGTTCTCGAAATCTTATAATTAACACCAAGCACTGGCCAAAATAGTACTGTAGAATAGTGTACAGGAGTTTGATGAAGGCTGTTAATTTTTTATCCTTAAGATTCTTAGTGAAACAGGACATTTGATTCAATCAGTCTGGCTTGGAGGCAAAGACAACACTCAAAAGTAGAAAGACTGTATTCTAACAAAAGTGAAATACATTTTAATTTACTCGAATTTGAAGAGTAAAGTTCCACGAGCACGAAGCTGAATTTTAAAAAATCCAGTCACAATAATAGAAATTTGCAAAATAGGTCTGTCTTTTAAGTCTTCAAAGAAAATAAAATAGTCATGATTTATTCTGGATGCGGCATACAAATGCTACCGCAGTCCTCAAAGATTTAGAAACAAAAAAGCAGATTTGTCCCATATGCTACAGTTAAGTTGAAGAGAGAGGTGTGTATGAAATCTTGACAGTTCCTGGAATACAACTGAGTTTCAGATTCAATCCAAATAAAAACTTAAGTATTTTCAATTAAAATACAATACGGTGAAATACTGAAGACTTGAACATCATGCCAAGCGCTTTCTGTAAATGACATTCAACTCTCAAATTTAATTGGTATTTGGATTTCTTTCCAAGGCTGGTTGATACAATCCAAAAAGATTAAAATGATTTTATATATGAGCATAGTCTATATATGCATGTAGTCACTCAGGAAGCCATGTTAATAATATGGGGAAACAAGATGAAAATAACTGAAAAGCAACTATATGTCAATGTGTTAGCAACAGTTTGCACAAAGATCAATTTTACAGACAGATTTTCCTAATTCTAGTAAATATAAAATACCAGGTTGCCCTGGTATCAATATTTAAATTCAAGACACCTTGTGTAATGGAAATAAACAACTTGGCTTTACTTTCAATGCTTGCCAGTCTATTGGGGACTGGGAGAGGGCAGGGGGCAGCCAGACACACTTTGTCCATATTCTCGTAATTGGTTTAATAGGCTCACAGTGCCAGGATACTGGGTTTAATTCCCAGCTTGAGTCACTGTTTGTGTGGAGTCTGCACATTCTTCCCATATCTGCATGGGTTTCCTCCAGATGCTCCGGTTTCCCCTCTCAGTTCAAAAGATATGCTGGTTAGATGCATTAGCCATGCTAAATTCTCCCTCAGTGTAGCCGAACAGGTGCCAGAGTATGACGACTAGGGGATTTTCACAGTAACTTAATTGCCATGTTAATGCAAGCCTACTTGTGGCACTAATAAATGTATTTTAAAACTTTAAACTTTAATAGCTTCATTGGGCAGAGACGTAGAAGAAGGTCAGAAGTATGTTCTTCTATAGTGAAAAGGTGTTGGCAACATAAGGTAACAAAAAAATAGGCTGGGAAATGTTTAAGCGGTCGAGTTGCAAACTCCATTTGGCTAAAAAAGTGATTTCCACATAAACCCAAGAACAAATATACAATAAATGTCCTTTGCATCCCAGAGCACCAAAATGCGTTGCAAAGATTTAGTGCTGAACATTTACTGTTTACTTTAGATAGTGAGATTATGAAACAATTTATTGCTCAAGGTGAAGATGTTGGACTTCAGCAACTTAAATCATAAACTTGCTTGTGCTACAAAAGTGTTTTAAATTGTATTAAAAGAAGGCTGTGTCAAGTATTCTGTTCAGATGAGTTTTCATTGTTTACAACTTCTGTTGCTTGAGAACTCTTTTTTTTATTGGGAAAACTTGAAATTGGTCTAGAGTTCTAACAATCCTATATAAATAAAAAAACTCATTGTATCCCTTCAGTACAGAAGGAGGTCATTCGGCCCATCGAGCCTATACGTACCATAATCTATCTTGGCCCTATTCCCATAAAACCCACACATTTATCCTATTAATCCCTCTGATGTTAGGGTCAATATAAAATGGCCAACCAACCTAATCCACACATCTTTTGAGTATGGGAGGAAACCAGAGCACCCAGAGGAAACTCACACAATGACGGGGAGAACATGCAAACTCCACACAGACAGTGACCCGAGGCTGGAATTGAAACTGGGATCCTGGCACTGTGAGGCAGCAGTCTAACCACTGTGCCGCCCTGTTCGACAGAAATTCACATATTATTTATTCTGCAATACAAGGTGAATTACTTAACTGGAGAATATCAAAATGAAATTGTTTTCATTCAGTCACAAGGAGGTATCGTTATAGCCTCCTAAGTTTATAACTCCAAATCACAGTGAGAAACACTGAAAGAAATGGTATAAATAGCATAGGATATGATTTTCAATGCTTTAATTCTGCACAGTGCTGGAGTGGGCGTATTTTGATAGGTAAGTAGAAGGGGCAGGAGCAGGGTCAAACAACAAGGTGACACTGCAACTGTTATGTTATATAACAGATCTATAAGGGGTGGAGTCTCTAGCCTATAGAATTGCTTGGGACAGAGTAAGAGTAAAGTTACTGTGACTTTCTACATTGCGGCTAGTCCAAAGATCACAGCGGGTTGATTTAAGGTGACAATAAGTTGTTTTTATGTTGCCACCCCACTCACACTGGAAATTAGGGCAGTAGAGAGATTGAAGTTGAGCCCTTTATTTCTTGCTTTATTATAATGATCAGCTATGAATTTTGCACAGATCTGACAGAATCATTCCCACCATGTAAAATTAGACTCATGCACACCTATGGTTTGAATGACTGTGATTCGTTAGGTGAGGTGAGGGAAGTTGACAAGTATTCTGTGATTCTCTGACCCGTTTTATTTTGTGAACAGGATCTTCAACTGCAAGAGATAGTTCACATATTCTTTGACTGAAGGCCAGACAGTACAACATTTTATTCACTGCAACTTTAAGTTGCCCTGCACTCTAAAATATAATGAAGCACTTTTTTTAAACAAAATTATTTCTATCTGGTGTACAGAATCAAGAAACAAACTGTTAATCTTATAGGATAGAAACCCCTAAAGATTACATCCCTTCCCCCCACTCCATATAACATCCATCCTGTACTGACTACCTGACAGAGAAGAGTTCAGTCAATGAAAATACAAAAAAAAGTCAGTGTGTTCCGTATATTTGTATGATAATCAACGGCTTTAAAAATGATTAATCTCAAAACCATTATGATATATTATGAATTTCATAAAGCTAGATTGACTATGTTACGTGGAAAACTAAATTTCAAATTTGCATTATTCCTGTAAAATTTTGTTCTCAAGCTTTGCTTGTTATTGAGTTATTTCTAAACCTGAAAATGGGTAGCAGGTGAAGGAATCGGAAATGTAGTAGTTGAGCACTTAACTAGAACTACAACTTTGTATTTTAACTTCTGCTTAAATGAGGGTGGCTTGTGGAAAATGATGAAGTATACCATCTAAGTGTTCTCTGTAGAATAATCTTACCATTGGCAGTCTCTCTTTGCTGTTAGATACTGTATCAAATATCCACCAGGATCTTTCAGCTCAAAGAATTATTTCCACCACTGGGAAAGCAGACTTCCTGTCTGGACATCACCCTCTTCCATTCTTTCCCTAATGGTTATAGTGCTCCAAAATTTCTTGAAATCAATTTAAAAGTAGTGAAGAATGGGCATTCTTAAAAATCACAAGTCTCAGGAACTTAAAGATCTTTATAACACTGCATTTTATTTTTATTTCATTGCTTTTGAGTTTTAGGTGGCAAAATCTAAAAATGCACCTGACTCTTATTTTTCAATTCCTTCAATAAATTGTGATTATTTGTTTTTACAAAAATGATTGCACAGTTTGGTGAATGTGGCAGGAATTTGTTTGATTTTGTCTCAAATGTTGATGCCAAAATATACCCAGGGCTCTTTATAACACTTCTCACAATACATAGAACATAGAACACTGCAGCACAGACAGGCCCTTCGGCCCACAAGTTGCGCCGATCACATCGATACCTACCAAGCCATAGACCTATCTATAACCCCCAATCCCATTAGATCCCATATACTCATCCAGAAGTCTTTTAAAAGACCCCAGCGAGCTTGCCTCTACTGCCACCGACGGCAACCGATTCCATTCGCTCACCACTTTCTGAATGAAAAAACTTACCTCTAACATCTCCTCTGTACTTGCTTCCCTGCACCTTAAATTTGTGTCCTCTCATAGCAACCATTTCAGCCCGGGGAAATAGCCTCTGAGAATCCACCCTATCTATTCCTCTCAACATTTTATAAACTTCTATCAGGTCACCTCTCAACCTTCGTCTCTCCAGGGAGAAGAGTCCCAGCTCCCTCAACCTATCTTCATAAGTCACGCCTCCCAATCCAGACAACATCCTTGTAAATCTCTTTTGCACCCTTTCAATAGCTTCCACATCCTTCTTATAGTGAGGCGACCAGAACTGTGCACAGTACTCCAAGTAGGGTCTGACAAGGGTCTTATAAAGTTGCAGCATTACCTCCCGACTCCTAAACTCAATCCCTCAATTAGTGAAGGCCAGTACACCATACGCCTTCTTGACCACATCCTCCACCTGCGAGGCCGATTTAAGAGTCCTATGGACCCGGACCCCAAGATCCTTCTGCTCTTCAACACAGCTAAGACTTCTACCCTTAATACTGTACATTAAATCATGCATTTTGATTGAGAAGGGTGGCACGATGGCACAGTGATTGGTGCTAGCGCCAGGCACCCAGGTTCAATGCCTGATATGTGTTAATGTCTGTGTTGAGTTTGCATGCTCTCCCCATGTCTGCGAGGGTTTGCTTCAGGTGCATCTGTTACCTCCCACACTCCAAAGACATACAGGTTAGGTGGATTGGCCATGCTAAAATGCCCCTTAATATCTAGAGAACTAGTGGACAAAATACTTGGGGTTACGGAGGTAGGGGCTGGATGGGATTGTCAGTGCAGGCTCAATGGACTGAATCCTCCTGCACTCTAAGGATTCTATGATTCTAAGTCAAATGGGGGTATTGCCTAATGGTTCAGGTGGCTACAAAGAATTTTAAAATATTTTCCTGATGTCTCCATCAATATTAATCAATCCTTTGCCAACATTAAAACAGATTTACTCAATAGTTATTGCATTTGCAGTTTGTGAATTGTAACTAAAGAACAAAGAACAACACAGCACGGGAAACAGGCCCTTCGGCCCAACGAGCCCGCGCCGCCGTCCTAACGTCTTAATGATATATAGAGACCAATATAGGGACAATTTGTTACCCAACCAGCCTAACAGCACATTTTTGGGATGTGGGAGGAAACCGGAGCACCCGGAGAAAACCCACTCAACCACGGGGAGAACACGCAAACTCCCGCAGACACAGACCCAAATCCATGTGTCTGCACAGAACAGCGATAGTCTCTGAGCTGTCATGTTGCCCATCTGATGGTCCAGTTTAAGCATACACTAACGACATGAAGCACTAGACCACTCCTGAAGTAACATCCAAGAGCAGCCCTTGCACGACCTGCTGAACGCATGCACCTTGTTGGTCAACAAGGTGGACCGAATAGCCTGTGGAAACAAAGAAAGTATTTAAACGGTCCTCCTATATCCCTCTATCTGCAGACTGTCATGGCCAAAGCAACAGAAAGTGACCATCCTTAACTGCTATTAAGGTGATGGTGGATTGCCTTCTTGAACTGCTTGCTACAATCCATTTAATTTAGAAGCACCTGATGTTCCCATCAATCCTCAACTACTTCTTTGCCAACAAAATTGGAACTGATTTACTCATCCGCTGTTTGTGAATTCCAGCTGTAAGCAAATTTGCCGACCTTTTGCAAAGAAAACCTTTGGCCATTAGGTGCTATGGGAAGTCTTACCAACTGAACGGTGTGATAGAAAAATGCAGTCCCTCTGTTAGAGTTTTCCAAGTTTTTGATCTAGCAACAGTGAAGGAACAGTGACATTGTTCCAACCAACATGTTGTGTGTTAACACAAAACTTCAGGAAAAACTAAACGCTACAAAGCCAGAATTCTGTACTGCACCAACCTGTTAATCATTGGTTCTTGCAGGGACTCCAGAACTAGCTGCCAACTTTTTCTGTAACCGTCCTCACCAAGAATTTCAGGAACCAGAGCTGTCAGAATAAAA
The DNA here is from genome assembly GCA_024679065.1 of Sphyrna mokarran. Classification (NCBI taxonomy): domain Eukaryota; kingdom Metazoa; phylum Chordata; class Chondrichthyes; order Carcharhiniformes; family Carcharhinidae; genus Sphyrna; species Sphyrna mokarran. The sequence continues at coordinate 23,312,565 of JAGIQG010000029.1, forward strand.
TAGGGAAGGATTATTATCAAAGACATGTAACTGGGCCTTAATTAGGTTACTTCTGCTCCAAGGGAAACATCAATTAAAAGGCTGGTGATCTTTCATTAAAGCAAATACACGATCAGCAAAGATCTTTCACGGTTCTGGGCCTCATGATCTGGAACTTTCACCCGTGTGAACCTTTTGAATTTAATACTTATGAAACTTCTCTTCCTGTGCAAACAAAGTTTTGTACATACAAAAAGATTTTCAAAAACTGATGGATCCACCAATGTTGTCCATAAAAATCTGAAAATAATCAGATTAATAATCTGGAGAACTGGAGGGTGGCACATGGCAAATGGTTAGCACTGCTGCCTCACAGCTCCAAGGACCTGGGTTCAATTCCAGCCTCAGGTGACTGTCTATGTAGAGTTTGCATGTTCTCCCTGTGTCTGTATGGGTTTCCTCTAGGTCCAAAGATACGCGGGTTAGGTGGATTGACCATGCTCAATTGCTCTTTAGCGTCAGGAGGATTAGCAGGGTAAATGCGTGGGGTTTCAGGGATAGGTGTGGGTAGGATTGTGGTCAGTGAATGCTCGATGGGCCAAGTGGCCTCTTTCTGCACTGTAGGGATTCTGTGATTCAGCATTTAATGATAAATTTGCATGTGTGCAAAGAGAGTAATCTAGCTGTGGATTGAATTTATATTTGGCATTGATATTTCATGATTGAGCTAAGTAGAAGGACACTTGTGCCATGCAAATCCTTCCAAATCCTCATTATTAAAGATTTGTATCTGTGAAGAAACTATCTTTCTAAATAGAAGCAGAGGAAAATGTTGGTATTCCAATCCACTATATCCAATAAGATACAACACTTATGAAGAAAAAGGGATAATTATAATGAGTTAACTGATGTGAAAAATTGAATTAAACAATGCTAAACATGCTGAGCTTTTACGCAAAAGCACTTCTGGATTTCTCTGCAATTGTGCTTATCTTACTATTTGGAAGGTAGTGGTGCATGATGAATCAAGTGCCTCAGGAATGAATGACTCCCCAGAGTGTCACCAAACTGATTATTCTCCTCAAATGGCATTGGATAGTAAATAAGATATCCTTGAAGCCATTAATGCTAAGCCAGATCAGGGTCTCATACAACATCCATGGACCCTGCATTCAACAGGGATAACAAACAAAATCTTTGCCTTCCATAAATAAGTTCAGCCAATGCTAGTAACTGGATCAAGAGAATTGGGTAGGAGCAGTCACCAGGAAAGGCTGGCAGGAGGCAGCTGAGTGAACTCAAAAGTTATTTCACAGATGTTATTGTTGCAGCTTCACACTTCAACTATTCAATATATCAGATTAATTCCTAACTACTAATTATCCTTCCACTGAGATTCCAAGCTCATATGTAGCATGAATGTTACTTGCTACTTGTCAGTCCAAGCCTGAACGTTGTCCAAATCTTTTCACATATGGACATATCCTGCTTCAGTGGATAATCCCTCCTACACTTGCTCTGCCATCCTGACTTGCTATCTTGGACAGTCCTTCTCACCTCAATTCAGCTCTTTGTCATGTTTGGACCAAGGTTTAATGAGGTCAGGAACAGAATGTTAGGTCAGTGAAATGAAAAAGTGGGGTTTTTGTTGCTTTATAAATTACTCTGAAATATAAAATAGACCATCAAGTGACCATTGCAGAGAATAGTGAAAGATTATGGCTGGAACGTTATCTTTGTTCATGCCTGTGAGGTTTTCCCAACCCACTTCTGTGGGCTGCGAGTTGGATGGGCACCAAATTCTCCACCTTCACTGCAGCAGGAGCAGGGCTGAATGGTCAGTAAGATCATACCAATGAATTTTGTGCTTGAAAACATCAAATGTTATCCCAATGTTGTAATCTATGGTAAACATCCTAATTGTCCTGTAATCAGGATTTTAATTTCACAAGACTCTGTATTCCCAGTGATTTTCTTTGTTTTAAGGTTAACAACTGGATTTCATGCAAGCATCAGCAAGCAAAAAAAGCACAGCTTCACAATCATACATCAAAGAAAAAAAGAAGTATCAATTCAAAGCATTCCTTTATTTAGAATTCTATCGACCCCATTTACGTGTTGCAATTGTCAAGGTTTGGAACACATCAAATTATAGGGTATAATATTTATTCAAATCTCAATAACTGTAATTTTCACCGTAATTTGTCAAATGAAACATGCCATTACCAGGCCCTAAAAATCTTAATTGTTCAGTAAAAGAGCAAATTAGAAAGAATTATCAAAAACAATGACAGTCATAAAACAACAGTTCATTAGAAGGGGGGGAAAATAAGTTCTTAGTCACAGTCTTCTACCATCAGAGCAGTATTTCTAGATGTTTACTGCTGGAGTCTTCTTGCAAATCACAGTATTATTTAGAAAAGATAGCAATTGACATATAACAAAACTGGGCATTTCTTGAAATGCAAACATTGTAAATTTAGTGCTTCAAATGCATGATGGTCATTATTTTCCATTGCTGTACTTTCTTACTTACATGACATTTTATATATTGCTTCAACTGTTTTATCTTCTCACAAAATGAATCACAGAGTGATTACATACACAAGGAGACAGTATAGCTCATTGACTCCACGCTGACTTGCAGCAACAGCAATTCAGCTAGTTCTATTTCTGCTGCCCTTTTCCTGTAGCCCTGCAAATTCGTTTCATTTCAGGTGCTTAAAGTCATAATGGAATCTCCTTCCACCACATTCTAAGGCAGCACATTCTAAATCCTAGCCATTTTTAGTCATAGAAAGTTTTTCCTTGTGTCACCTTTGGTTCTTTTGCCATTCTCCTTAAACTTGTATCCTCTGTTTTATCGACAATTTTTCCTCTATTTACTCTGCCTAGATCCCCTCGTGATTTTGATCATCTCTAACAGATTTTCTCTCAACCTTCTCTTTGCTAAGAATAACAACCCTAGGTTCTCCGATTTATTCCCCATTCTTGGAATTCTATCTGCATCTTCTCTGAAGCCTTCAAATTCTTTCTAACGTGTGTGACGAGAATTGAACATTCAACCATTTCAATTGAACATTTACCATTTCTTTGATAATGGTAAATTATCAAATTTACCATTTGATAATTGGTATCAATTATACCAGCTAGTTGAGGCTGAATCAATGTCTTTTAAAGCCAAAAGAGAAAATCTTAACAGGTCTGGCAGCTTCTGTTAAAGAGAGAAAAGAGCTGATGTTTCGAGTCCAGATGACCCTTCGTCAAAGCTAAAAGGCATAGAAAGAGAGAGATCTTTATCTAGTTGTGATATTTATCTGGTTGATTCTGAGACCAACTTATAAAATTTCACAGATAATGAGCTGTGAATGTTCTACAAAATGTTTTTACCATTTCAAAGACTTATATTTCCCTTCTGCACTTTCAAGCATGATCGTTGACAAACATATAGATGATATTTTACAATAATTGTCCCCTTCTTCAACGCATCATACAACAAGATCTTCAAATATTTTTGCAGATGGAAAGATTAAAAAAATCCAAGAAGGAATATATAATAGGAGTAGTGTTTTTTAAATAGGCAAATACCAAAAAATGTCATTAATCAGATACAGTTAATGCTCTGATGTAGTGCCGACCATAGCATAATTAATAGCCAAATGGTCAGAGAAATGAAAGCAGACATCACTCGAGAAAATACGTTTTGTTATTACAGCAAAGTGAACATGTTGGCAAACACATGAGGTAATAGGAGCTTCATAAAAATATTTGGTTTGGCATTACTTAAGAGAAATTAAGTTACATTAGTGGATTTTGTAGATACTTGAAGCACACGTTCACTACTGTTAAATCATTGTAAAGACTATAAGGCAGTTACAAAAGCAAAATATGGCAGCATACCCCAGAAATCAGAAATTAAACAGAAAATTCTGGAAATATTCAGTTAGTCTGGCAGCATCTGTGGAGACACAGACACTTTCAGATCAACGACCTTACATCAGTTCATTCTAACTAAAACAAAATTAACAGGTCACTGACATATTTACTGTTTGTGAGATATTGTGTGCAAATTAGTTGCAGTATTTATCTGCATAACAATATTAAGCACACTTCAAAAATAACTTGTTTGTTATTAAGCACTTTGGGACATCGTGAGAATGAGAGAGAGAATGAGAGAAAGCGAGAAAAAGAAACATACCTTGAGAGACAGAAAGAAACTGAACTTTTCACAAGCTCAGAGTTCATTGAACTTTACAAGCAATCAAGAATCTGTGATGTGTAGCCACTATTTCAATGTAGTAAATGCAACAGACAATTTACACTCAGTAAGGTTCCACAAACAGGAATGTGATAATGACCAGTTAATCTGTTTTGTCGATTTGGTTGAAGGATAAAATCCGGTCAGCACTCTGGGGAGAATTTCCCTGCACTACTTTGAAACTGGTGGACATAAAGGCACTAGGTGGAGATGTCTCTGGCGTGGGACTTGGACTCATGGTTCAGAGGCTAAAGTTCTGCCATTAAGCCAAGGCCGGCACCTGCAAGGGACTTTATAAAAGCAGCACTTTCTTCCTCTTTGCTTTTTTGAACAAAGGAACACAAATTACGAGCCAAAGAAACATTAACATCTGGATAATGTGACATTATTGGAAAACAAAAAATTAGTCTAATAATTAGCTCATGAGCATTCTGTAAGAGCCAATATTCACAACAGCAATCACTGAAGTTCAAAAAGTAAATTAATAACTCAAAAATTATTTCAAAAAGGCATGTGTTTTTTGTCTTAAATAAACGATTTAATCTATCACATTAAGTAAACCATCCAAAATAAACGATAAGCAATGCTTATTACTCAACTAATGTTTTGTCTAATTCCTAAAGTCTCTGTACAGTTAAATGAGGCAAAGCATATTCCCAATGCCAAAGTACAAATGGTTATACAATGGGGAGAATTTGGAAAACAGAGAGGAGATATTAACTTGATCACAAAAGTGCATCTTAGCTATTACTTTGAAAGCTGAAGCTTGTGATGAATAGAATTAACTAAGCAAGCTCAGAATTTGAACAACAATCAATAATAAATTTATAGCTTCTTAGTATTTTAAAGATCATGATGCAATTGCTGTACATAACTATCCTATTAGAGGTAAACTAAAGTGTTAGGGGTAACACATAGTAATATTCAATACAGCATGCTAATGTTCCCCGAACTAACAACTATTGTAGTCCATATTCGCTAAACCAGTCTTCTGTACAAATGAAAACAATAGTGACAATTCTCCATTGCCAATGACTTCCAAGTATCAAACAACATCTTTAGTCATATTCTAAAATTCACTGTTAAGTTCACTTTTATAATAAAACCTCTCAAAATATTAAGGGTTAAACTTTCCCTATCCTTTTGTAAATATTTGATGGTCTAAGAAGCGCAGAAAGAGATTACACAGTATTAGAAGGTTCACTAGATTATAGCATAGTGTAGGAGATAATTTTTGAATCTGGGTTAATAGAAAGCATCTTTATTTGGGCAAGTTTTTCCACCCACCACCACACCCATGATTGCATCAGTAGTTCTCCATGCCATTAACAGTCACGTGGTTATCAATAATCTACTATCAAAGTTACCAAACATAAAAGCATAAACAAAAACATATCACAGCGAAGTGTTTCCCATTTACAATGAAAAGTAGGAGTAATCTCTTCTGGCAGAGGGCATTTTATCATTTGATTTAAACAAGGAATCCTAGTGATGCACTGCAGCAACTTACTAAGGCTTATTTCAAAGCACCCTCTAAAGCTGCACTTACAAGGACAACAGCAGCAGACTCGGGGGAATAGCACCATTTGCAAGCTCCCCTCCTAACCATACGTGGTCCTGACTTGAAAATATATTACCAATATACTACCAATGCTTCACTGTCACTGGATTGAAATCCTGGAACTCACTTCCTAACAGCATTGTGGATGTACCTACATCATGTGGAAAACAGCAGTTCGAGTCAATGGCTCACCACTAAGTGCAATAAGGATAATAAATGTTGTCCTTGCCAGCAACACTCACATCCCAAGAACTGCACAGTAGCCAGCACTGCTGCCTCACAGCACCAGGGACCCGGATTCAATTCCAGCCTTGGGTCACTGTGGAGTTTGCATGTTCTCACCACGTATGTATGGATTTCTTCCAGAAGCTCCGGTTTCTTCCCATAGTCCAAAGATGTGCAGGTTAGTTTGACTGGTCATGCTAAATTGACCCTTAGTATCAGGGGGTGACAGAAATAAACCATGGGTGGAATTGTTGTTGATGCACACTTGATGGGCTGAATGGCCTCCTTCTGCACTCAAGGATTTCGAATTTTAAAAAATACAGCTATTTATAATGTAGGATTATTTCACATGTATGAATCACACTTTGGTCTACACAAGCAAAATATCTGTGGGCACTTAAATTACATACATTCAGATACTACTCTCTGTGGAAATAGAAACAAAGTTCATAGTCATCAACTTGAAACGTTACCTTATTTCTCTCTCCACAGATGCTGCCAGATGTGCTGAACATTTCCAGCAATTTTTAAGCAAGATAAATTCATTGCCTGTCACAAGATAGCACTGAAGTTAGTTCTCTCAGTTATTAAAATTAAAAATATATTAACCTGGCAGCATCTTCATTAGACATTGGAAGGCCATTTCCCGGGTCTGTGCTTTCTGTTCTTGAGTTCTGACTGGTTTTGGCCACTTGGGTAGGATTCCTCCAGGCCAGATAGCTTCCTGTAAGAGCTTGAGGTACACAACCCAATGTTGAGTACATGTCAGGTTAATAATCTGGACTTCAAGCCACCTGTAAGCAGAAGATATATACTGAGCCTTTACAATAGAGAAGTATGGATGATATTAATCAATTAATAACTGTTCAATCACAAACATGCACAAATAAATTCTTTCAGTTACACATTCCCACACAAATATTTATGGACTATATATGCTATGCGATTTGCACATTCAAACAGAAAAGGGTATGAAGTACTTTCATTTTCTATCTACATTGGAAAGGTAGTATGTTGATTTTCACGTGTAGCATATATCGGACAGGCAATGCGTTTGTAACATAAAAACATCATGGCTGCTGGTGATCACATACCAGTGGTGCATTAATGGAATACAATTCCTTGCTGTGCATGAAGGAAACAAGCTCGTTTTTTCACGAACCTACAAGGCAATAATGCCCTTTACATAGGGGAAATCACACTAATCCATAATTGGTTAGGTGCACTGACCATGCTAAATTCTCCCACAGTGTACCTGAACAGGCACCAGAGAGTGGTAACTAGGGGATTTTCACAGTAACTTCATTGCAGTGTTAATGTACATCTACTTGTTAAATAAACTTAAAACTTAGTTCTATCCTTCTATTCCCAGTTTTTGATGGGAAAAGTGATAGAAGTGTTCGCTTTATTGCTTTAGAAAATATGGCACCAGTCAGGATGACAAGGTGCAAGTCGTGTTGTGGCCAGAAATGGAATAGCCAAAATTATTCCCACTTTTAGAAAGTGTTACTAATCCCGGCTCAAGCTTTCACAGAATCATATAATCGTTCAGTGCAGAAGGAGGCCATTTGCCCATCCAGTCTGCACCAACAACAAGTCCCCGTGGCACTAAGAGTCAATTTAGCAAGGCCAATCCACCTAACCTGCACATCTTTGGACTATGGAAGGAAACCCACATAGACTCGGGGAATGTGCAAACTCCAAGCAGTGATCCAAGCCAGGAATCAAAAACAGGTCCCTGTGAGGCAGCAGTGCTGATCACTGTGCTATCTCAAAGTTACCTTAAGGTTGTCCAGCGATTATCTCACGAAAAAACAAATTCTTCTGCATCCATAAATGAAGGAAGATGTCTTGGCGTTTATTATTCATGTAACACTTTATTTGGCTTCTCAAATTGTTCTTAAAATCTTTTCAAATGCAGTGAAACGGACACAGACAAATGATTTAAAAGTTAGGAGATGATTATCTCTTTAAATAATGGTGGAAATAAATGTTTCATATCCGTTAACAACCAATGATTTGTAGTAAGTTTAAGTAGCAGCAGTGATAGCAAAATAGAGTCTGGCCCCATTTGTGCCTGATCTCTGATTTAAATTGATTTGGTTCCTAAGTGTTTCTCACAGCAGCACTCGCAGCTTACGTTCAGACCTGCTCTGAAATCACATTGTACAGGCCATGATGCGAAGCTGCCGGCATTGGGCTGGAGTAGGCACATTCAGCAGTCTCACAACATTAGGTTAAAGTCCAACAGGTTTATTTGGCAGGATAAGCTTTTGGAACATCGCTCCTTCATTAGGTGAGTGATTGCTCTGAAGGAAAGTCATAGGGACTTGTAAAGTTAACTCTGTTTCTCTCTCTGCAGATCCTGCCAGACCTGCTGAGTTTAGCCAGCATTTTCTGCTTTTGTTTCAGATTTCCAGCATTCGCAGTATTCTGCTTTTATTAAACCAACTGCAGTTGTCTGTAATTGGCTCAGCGTCTAGAAAATTGAGGAACTAAAAATTACTTCAATTGAGTTAAATCTTTCATTATGAAAACATAATAAACAGGATTTTCCCAGCAGTGGAATTGAGATTGAAGGTGGTGGCAGTGGGGATTGGGGCAGGAGGAACATGAAATAGGAGGGACTATGTCAGAATAGCTCTCTGACACATTCTCCTATTCAGGTGGTTTCCCACAGACAGGTTAGGAAGAAAATTGCATCATGGAAGCAGGCAGTTAAATGGTCAATTGCCCAATTTGTCTCATGGATACAACCATCCTTCTCCAAGTTGGGGGTCACTAAAGCTGGAAGATCGTCCAATGATGCTGGAAAGACTACAATCATGGTCAAACCACTAATAGTATAGGGGTTTCCATCCATTCCAATGGATCTGTCAGGCACAATCTTGTTAATTTCCCTCATTGCTATGCAGATCAGTAAGGATGACTTCGTGTGGAGGTGCCCTTTTGGTTCCCAACCTATTTCGGTAGTGTCACTTCTCATGGTGGAGAATACAAAGGTACCAGAGCCACCAGCCCTCTGAAGAGGCCTGCAGGATCCACAACCCGCCATTTTCCTCATTTTTCTTAATTGGATGGTGAGTGTGGAAGCGTCAATTAGGAGGCCATCTCCGAAAAACTAGTCAGTCAGTCTCACTGGACTTGGGTACCTCATTTCGTATTGCCTTCACTGTAAAATCCAGCACAATACTGCTGAAGCACTGGCAACAAAACATGATCAGATTATTATGGTCTTGGAATTATGCAATGTTTGACACATTCAGTGAGTCACCAGAGATGTCTACGAAATAGATTAACATTGCATTGACTGGCTGGATTACAGAAACACTCCACCTACTTGTCCATCTCACTACATTTCAAGTGATTTTAAGAACTATTTAAGAAGCTAGATGAGGTGTTACATAAAGGGAAAATGGCAAAACATCTTCCTTCTATAATTGTCTCACATTGCTATTACTACCTTTCATTCTGAAATCAGAATAAAGTTGTTTAAACCGGTGATGATTTTCAAAACCTTTACCATCCAATGAAATATGAGGTACCATTAGTTCAAACATGGCATTGAGGTTAAAATGTTTCTGCTTCAAGTCACTGGCACAACAATAAACAATCCCATAATAAGGGACTTATTATTATAAGAAAGAAACAGGATTGAAAATTAATGAAAATGAAAGTACCAAATTCTATAGAGGTGGATTGTCTTTTATTGACTACCCATGGTTGGTCGCAACAAAAATTTTTAATCTTCTTCTCCCCATAAATGCCTTTTCCAAACCAAATGTATTTATTTGTATAAAAAACATAAAATAAGGAACTAATCAAACCAGCTTTTCACGAGTCAAGGAAGAGCAAGTTTACTGGTTACTAAACCTGAGCAAAAAGAATAAAGACTGAACTACATACACACACATCAGAAGAAAGTTATGATACAATAAAAAGTTAAAAAAATAAACAATTAAGTTTTTTGCTCCTCTTTTAGGCATAGAACATTGAATGCTGTAGCCTTTACGGTTAGTTAGTTCCCTATAGTATTAACTTACTTCAAGTCTGCACTTTGTTGAATATACTCTTTTAATTTCAAAAAGAGAGATCTTTTCTGCTTTCTTCCAACAATGTTTTCAGATGATTGTGATGTTTCTTTCTCCTCCTTTTGATTCTGCTTAGCAGAATAAGTTTTTAAAACTCCTGTCTATATTTCCAGAAAGGAACTCAACCTTCATGTCTTGCAGTTATTGTTGCAGAACAAATAGTCCCATTTTTTCATCTTTTCATCTCTAAAATCTTTGACACATTTCCAGATAGAAATCAACAAGGGATGGATTTACTTCCTCTTTCGTAGGGCTTTGCTATTGATCTGGTTGGTTAGCAGTATCTATTGTCTTGGTAGAATGGCAGTTGATGGAAATCTACACTTTGTATTTTAATGCCTTCCTTTCGAGATGGTCCCTATTTGAAGTGGACCTTGACATTTCCCATGCAACAAATCAGCAGTGTAATTTATATAGAAATTTGTCAGAAAAGTCATCAATATACTGCATCAGTCATCAGGTGACTTGCGGTGGACATTTTTGGTCAGTGTCATTTTTTTATATTGGTTTTAAAACAGCCTAGTATGTCTGAACTTATAAGGAGATCTCACCTGACCATTGCCTCCTGTTACCACAACAGTCTAAAGTAATTTATATTATCAAAGGCTCCCTAACATCCAAAAATATTAAAAGCAATTTAGTATAGTCTGCACACATGCTCTTTACGTGACTCTCAAAGAGAGTGACTTAAAGGCCATGTGATGACATTTCTAACTTTTTCCAGTTCTGGATTTCAACATACAGTCTACGATCAAATGTAGAAATTTTAACATTAATTAAACCAGTGTTTTAAGATCAATTTCTGACAACTCAAGTAATTTGCTACCTTTTTTTGATCAAAGATTTCCTCTAAATTAACTTAAGCACAAAATCTAATTATACTGACCATAAATATTTGGCAAGGTAATTAAAACGCTTCAACACTTGCTACTTTCTTTGGCTGCAGAATGTCTAAGTCACGTGGACTATCCATATAACTATTTGTTCTATGGATCATCAACTCTATTACTGGCTTGTACTTTACACAATACGATTATATCCACAACAATATCAGATGTTGGTTAAGTACATTTTTTTTGTAAACAAGGCTACTCAAATATATTGTGGAATTGAAAAGTCTTCAGCTTTGCAGGCTAAAACCTTGGGCTGATTTACAGTGGATTTTGGAAAAAGGGAAAAATATCAATTCAAAATGTTCAAAGAAAATAAAAGTTGTTGTAAATAGTTAAAATATAACAGTCTGTTTTACAGAATTCAGCCTGCAAGGATGCAACTTATTGCCAATAAAATTGCACTCTTTCTTCTGACAATAATGTAGAAAATTGTCCCAGAATTAACATCATGTATTCATGTTTTGCCATTACGAAGATTGGCACATCAACATTTTCTAACTATTTACATCCCCATAATGTATCTGGGTAGAAACCTGCATCATTAACTTTTCATTGTATGGATCGTTTGTAGACAATTGGCTATCTGAAATGATTTTACAAGTGAAACAAATCCCACTAGCACCAATGGCAAATACAGTAAGAAGTCTCACAATACTAGGTCCAATGGTTTATTTATACCAAATCAACTACCAAATTTTGCTACTAAATAAACCCATTGGGCTTTAACTTAGTGTTGTGAGACTTCTACAGTGTTTACCCCAGTTCAACACCAGCACCCCTACCCCAATGGCAACACAGCCTAATGTTGTTTCCTGAAGTACATAATGGCCTCCTGGCAAAACAGTTATCAACAGTTCTCATAGAATAGAATCATATAGTCATAGAATCTCTACAGTGCAGAAGGAAGACATTTGGCCCATTATGCTTGCACCAACCAGAATCTCATCCAAGTCCTACCCCCTTAACCTCAAGTATTAACCCTGCTATTCCCCCTACACTATACAACAATATACCATGGCATATCAACCTAACACACACATCTTTAGACTGCGAGGAAACCGGAGCATCTGGAGGAAACTCATGTAGACATGGGCAGAACGTGCAAACTCCACAAAGACAATACCCAAATTAAACCAGGTCTCTGATGCTGTGAGGCAGCAGCATAACCACTGTGATACCATCTGCCCATAATTTCTGATTTTGAAGAACACAGATGCATCTTCTGCATCAGTGTTAACGATAAACCACTCTTATCTGATTTTTCATCCTGTGGTTGCATACTTTAATTGGCATTTTCAAGTTTTCAAATCTACTGTCACATCCAGCACTGCCTTTCAGAGCTTCCAAATGTCAGAATGCATCTCCTGGTGTCCCAAGGCTTCACTTAGTGCTGGAAAATATCCAAAGGCCCTCTTTCATTACAATGAGACACTGGTATTCTCACTCCAGGATTCCTAAATATCAGCATATCTCTTCCAAGAGGCCCATTTCTCACAATTCCTTTCCTATTGTCTCAATCTCTTAAATATCTCAAATTCTCTAAAATTATGTGTTCCATTTTGCACAGATTTAGGTATGTTCTTAAAATACAATCCACAAAGCACTATCAGCTCTCTAACACACCTTTGACCTCACTGCAGCATTGAATTTCCTACCGTTCTTCTTTGTATCCTTTGTTTAGGAAATCAAGATAAAGCAAACTACTATGTTAAACTAACCTTTAACATTAAGTAACACCACTGATTTATAATTTCCACATAGTATGTGCAGAATCATTGATTTTTAAAACCCAAACACAACATAATAATAAAGGGCAATTAGACTCTTCTTGGAGTTTTTTTTTTACAGATGAAGGTATCGCTGCCCATCATTAACTGCCCTCGAGAAGATGGTGTTGAACTGTCCTCTTGAATAGCAGCAACCTTAGTGGTGTGTGTATACCCACACTGCTACTTGGTACGAATTCCACGATTTTGGCCCAGCAAAGAAGGAACATTGATATGGTCCCAAGTCAGAATGGTGGAGGGGACTTGTAGAGGATGGTGTTCCCATAAGCCTGCTACTCTTACTCTTATAGATTCAATAAATCAGTACCCAGGTAACTTACTAAATCAATACAAATTAGTGTATCTTATACTATATTGGATATTAAATATCACAAAATAACCTAACTATTGATTCGCCACATGCAATGCCACAATAACACTCCAAGTAATTACTATGTCAAACCTAAACAGAAAACTCTTAGATAACAGTTCAGCCCATAATGGTAGATTTTAGGAGTACATTTTATTTTCTTTTATATATTGCACTGACAGTTACTCATGCACTGTACACACTACAACTATAAAATGAACAAGCTGAAGTAATAACGGCACTTAGAAATACTGTATTCAAGTTCTGAAACTTTTAATTCATCATTAATCATTTAATGTGGAATTGGGAGGTTTTTCAGGTGTCTGCAGTTATGCCCACAACTGATGAGACACGGGTATAGAGCAACTGAATATGGACAGCATACTATTGACCACTTTCAACTTATTCTTTAAGCTAGCGTACTTTGTTTCATTCAAGATTATATAATTTAGTTCTTGTGAAACTGAAAGAATATATTGGTCCTATCACTATTGGAGAACCATTTCTCTCCCTTTGGGATCAATTGGATTAAATTCACAATTAATCATTGGGTTGGTGCAGTTAGGTTCTGCTGCATTATTTGTAGCTCAAATTACTTTTATTCAAACTAATATTTAAACAAAACAGGCTAAATACACAATCTCTAAGCCCCCTCAGTTAATTTTTGTTTTACAGGATGTACTATAAAAATGACATGATTTCTCCAGACTGTAACTTAGATAACACAAATAAAGCCAAATTTTTTTTTAAACAATAAGTACAGTTTCACAGTGACTTTTCTATATTGCCGCGTATGCTCTGTTTTAAGAGCACGCTAATGAAGGCAACAGCATTATTTAAAAAAAGCATGGAGTATATCGTGTCAAAACACTGAATTCTAAATCATGCCTATAACTTGGCACTGATTAACAAGAAAGTATAATTTTAAGATGATGGAAAAAGTTGGTCAATTTATGACTTTTGTACTATCTTTTCCCAAAAATAACGTCTATAATTTGTAACATAAAGTGAAATTTCAAAAGCCAATAGAACAATAAATTACCTGTGAGCCTGTTGAGACAGATCTCAGCCTGCAAGGGTGCAATTTATTGCCAAATGAAATTGAACTTTTTTCTTCTTTTGCATCAGTGTCTCCAAACTACATGCATCAGCTGGGTTTGCTGCAATATCATCCAAGTTAATATGACTGAATCACATGTTCTGTTCAGTGGTATTCAGGAACTGTTAAGTTGTTAAACATGTCACATATCAAATGGGTTGATTGGCTGGAATTTATGAGGAAAGGCTGGTTTCCCCTTAAGATAAGCTGATGCTCATGTCTACTCTAAAGATGACATCATGTCTGGAATAGGAAAGATCAGTGCTTTCTACCTGCAATCACTTCTAAACAAAAAGTAAAGTCAACGTTGCTACAACATGGGTAATTTTCTGTATGGGTTCTTCTGCTTGCTCACGTTTGGTGAAAAAAGTTCAAGTCCTCAGCTAGTTAGTGTAAGTGCCATCTTTCTACAGTTTTCTCAATCATTCTGCTGAAGAGACAGTGGATGATCAAAAAGACTCTGGCAGGAATTCACTGTCTATAATTTTCACCAATTTTAAATTGTCTGATTAACTAATCTGATTTAGTTCGTTAAATCAGATCTCATTTTTAATCAGCATCATCGAGCTGAAAAGAGATTTATTTCACAGCCCCTTCAAGGCTGAGAAAGTTGGACCATCAGGCACACATTTTAAACTACGGCATCAATCGGTGGGACAGGCTGAAGCAGGGAGTGATCCAACCAGCACCCAACAGCATGCAGCCTGTGCCAGCATTAGCTTTATAGAATTGATCACATCATAAGCCTCATTTTATTGTTTCCTCACAGCATCTGCCCAAAGCTGATATGGATAACATGTTGCCAATGGGAAAGGACAGTAAAAATAGGCTGCTGCACGGAGAGGGATATGGGAACAATCATGACCAGAAGCAGGGAGTGGCCCAAAACAGCTGAAGCCTAAGCTCTGCTTGTGGAGTTAGAGAATCATTCTGGATAAAAGCAAATTACTGCAGATGCTGAAATCTGGAACAAGAAAAAATGCTGCATAATCTCAGCAGGTCTGGCAGCATCCGTAAGAAGCAAAGAGAGCTGATGTTTTGAGTCTAGGCTTTGACAAAGGGTCACTTGGACTTGAAACTTCAGCTCTTTTCTCTCCTTATAGTTGCTGCCAGACCTGCTGAGATTATCCAGAATTTTCTCTTTTGGTTAGAGAATCACTCTGCCTCTTCCTGGCCTCAAAGGAACTTTGCAAGACTGTTTTAAAAATTACCTGGACTTCTTCTGCTTTCAATTAGTTGGCCCTGGATTAAAATTATCTGAGTGCTGTAATTTTGTAACTGGATCACAGTTTTGACTTTGTAATTAAGCCACAGCTTATCTGGTGCAAATAGATGTCCTGAAACCAGGTGAGTGCTAGTTAAATTTCCATGCATCATTAATGGGGCAGGAATGGAATGGATTCCCTAAAAGGTCATTTTAATTTCTTCCAGCCTGTGGTTCTTTTGTCTTTCAACTTGCTTTCTTACTTTGGTAGTAAAATTGACATAGAGTTGTCATAATATTCAGAATATTTAATGTTTTTCACTTTCACGGTATCAATATCAATGCCTAAATAGTTGAAATATCCTGGCAAATGCATGTTCATAATATGACAATGATTGTAATCTTACTCTCTGGTTTTACAATCTACAAGTACAGCACAAGGTTGAATTTCCACTGACCCTTCATATATCATAACTTGGATCTCCAGGCCACCTATTAAATCTACATGTTGTTATTTCTGGCACTGTCAGAATGTAATAAGAGAAAAAATGACAAGAATATGTCATGTGCACCTTAATGCATCAAGTGATACACCTCTTGTCAGGTGCTCAGTGTTGCTATGAGTACAAGGGCTCAATTTAAATCTAAAATCCTCAAAAGGAAGTGAAAGAACTTGCTGGGTGATCAAATTTTCCAGTCACACAATTTTGAAGAATTGGAAAATAATTGTCAGCCGTTAGATATTCAGGATGTGATTTATCATTTACATTGAGGGAACTCTCAAGTTCCAAGAATCATTTAAATTACCATAACTTTGGAAACTTGATTGCTGACAGAGGGAATCTTCATAATGGTTGGGAGTGTTGAATTGCAATTGGTATTACAGTTGATCTATCTAATACATATTGTTCCAGAGGTGTGTCAACATCAAACACTGAATTTCAATTTAATCTGCTGGATTCACATATGGAATTCTTTAAAAAAAAGTTTCAACTGTTGAAACAAAGCCACTGACTTGAGAGTTATCACAGGTCAGCTAACATTTGGAACTATAAATTGGCCACGTATCTGAAAGCTTCTAAAAGTGGATTACAATGATGTGGAAATACTGGCATTGGACTGGGGT
The DNA here is from genome assembly GCA_024679065.1 of Sphyrna mokarran. NCBI lineage: Eukaryota > Metazoa > Chordata > Chondrichthyes > Carcharhiniformes > Carcharhinidae > Sphyrna > Sphyrna mokarran. The sequence continues at coordinate 23,329,137 of JAGIQG010000029.1, forward strand.
AGGCACAGTAAGAAGTCTCACAACACCAGGTTAAAGTCCAACAGGTTTATTTGGAATCATGAGCTTTTGGAGTGCGGCACCCTCCTCACTTGAGGAAGGAGCAGTGCTCTGAGAGTTCGTGATTCCAAATAAACCTGTTGGACTTTAACCTGGATTACAATGAACATACCTAGACCACATCCATAAGAAGTGTCACACCTACCTATACTTACCCCAAAATATCAAGGACAATAAGACCTCTATCTCCAGGACTAACAGCTAACAATGGAGAATTAAGGAAATTGATTACACACAAGAGAAATGCTCTGTACTTCAATCTGTTTTGACTGTATCTCAATGGTTTTGACCAGGGGAAGCTTAAACTCCTCTCTTAACATGAATTTATTATTTCCCATCGAATATCAGTGGCCCGTGGTCACATGCCTGAAGCTTTCTGAAATTTGAAAGTTTTTAAATGAGTAGATAGACTGATATACTAATCATCAAAAAAATTACACGATAAAGTGGTGACAGGTTTATATAAAAATCAACCAGCAGATATGTACAATCCCCAAGAACTTCACTGTTACAAATGTAAAAATAGAAATCATTGCTAGTGTTTATAATCACCTGGTATCACTGAAATTCTTCAAATATGTTACAAATTTGTATCTTGTCTATCTATGCTCTTAACTGTTGCTGCAAAAAAATCTAATTCTGATGCAGAGTACTGAATAAGAAGCATGAGAAACTATTTGTCTCTACTTGGCAAATTTAAAATTGCTGCTTTATCTTTTTTAAAAAGTAAAACTGTAATGAATCGGAAAGATGTTACAATAGTTGAGAGGACTATACTGAAGTTTGGGTTTCATAAACAGCATATTCTCTCCCTTCCCCCGTTTTACTCTGAATTATTTTTTGCAGGCATGTTATCAATTACTTTAAGTGTATGTAGCAGATGCACACAACCACAAAATGACATCACTGAAAACTGCATGCTGATAACTGTAATTTATGCCTTCTTACAATCCTGTAACCAGGATAATAAATAACAAAATGACCTAAGTTACAACCAGTCAACTTTACTGAAACCATCCTTGATGAGAGCACTCGCTAGGAATTCAGTGTGATATTGTAATGTGAAAGAAAGCTTGCATTGATATCACAGCTTATAACACCTGTGAGAAACATTTTAAGGTACTTCATCTTTGAGAATTAAGTTGAGTTGCAGTTATTGTTATGTTGGTGAAAGTGGTAACCACACAGCAGACAATATCATTCCACAAGTATTCCAGTTAATTTGTTTCTGAGATGTCATGCTTTGCAAACTTAGCATCAGTGTAAAACAAAAACTATTTTACAGCGACTCTCAACTCAGAATTTTAGTCAGGTATCACGATCCAATCTGATTGCAAAGCAAATTAGAATGAGACTACCTTGTCCACGGAATTTCATTCTATTCTGTTCTGCTGTCAGTTTATACCAGGCTCAACTGTACTGGCAGATTCAGTGTGAAGTCAAATCGCTTGGCATCTTCTGTACTGTTGGAAGTGAGAATGCAAATTTCAACAAAAAATTATTGAGAATTCTAATCTGAACACTTTTCAGCTATGGTGGTTAACTGACAATATCATTAAGATCTACCATTACATTCTACTAAATGGCAGAGGAGCTGTCTAAGCCACACAAGGAAAATCTTTCCTGCAGACAGCTGAAAATTATGTTTATAGGATAGAGAAGACAAATGATCAAGGGATCTTTGAATATTACATGAAAGATATCAATGGGTATCTTTGGGTATAGCAGCCAACGAACTAGTTTATTCATCAGCCATATATGGATATGTATGAATTAGGAGAAGGATGGGGTCACTCGAGCCTGTTCCGCTATTACATAAGATCATGGCTGATCGAACTGTAATCTCAACTCCACTTCCTGCTTACCATTAATCTTCTTCCCCTTGCTTATCAGGAAGCTATCTACCAATGCCTTAAAAGCATTCAAAAATTGAGCTTCCATCAGATTTTGAAGGAATGTTCCAAAGACCCATGACCCTCAGAGAAACAAATTCTCCTCACTGCTCTCTTAAATGAACAACCCCTTATTTTGAAACAGTAGCCCATAGTTCTAGATTCTCTCACAAGAGGAAACATTCTTTCCACATTCACCCTCTTAAGTCCCCTCAGAATTTCATATGTTTCAATTAAGTCACCTCTTACTCTTTTAAGCTTCTAAATATAAAGTTACAAGGTGCAAAAGCAAATGACCATAGAGGACTTTAATATTGTACAACAATGCTGAATATTTGATCCATTCTTACCATCATCAAGCCTTTGTAGCATCAGAAGTTCAGCAATAGTATCTCTTTTGCAAAACTGTTTTGAAATTCCAGTCTTGTATCATAATGCAGAAGGCCATTCAGTCCACTGAGCCTGCACCAACAACAATCCTACATTAGCCCTATACCTGTAACCCCACATATTTACCCTAGCTAGACATCCTGATACTAAGGGGGAATTTAGTATGGCCAATCAACCTAACCTGCACATCTTGGGAAACTGAGAAAAAACTGGAACACGCAGAGGAAACACATGCAGACATGGGAAGAAGGTGCGAACTCACTTAGGCAGTCACCCAAGGCCAAAATTGAATTCGGATTCCTGGCGCTGAGGTATCAGTGCTAACCAGTGAGCCACCGTGCCGCTCCTAATTCTTAAGTATTGGGGGATGGGTGTAATTATTACAACTAAGTTTGATCCCGGCTGGGATCACTGTCTGTGTGGAGTTTGCATATTCACTCTATGTCTGCATGTACGTCCCATCTCACATTCCAAAGATGTGCACATTGTGGTGATTGGTCTTGCTAAATTGCCCCTTAGTGTGAGGGAATCTAGGTAGGATAAATACTTGGGGGTTACAGGGATAGGGCCAGTTTGGGATTGTTGTTGGTGCAGACTCGGGCCAAATGGCCTTCTTTTGCCCTGTAGGATTCTATGAGTTCAACAACATTGCTATGTTTTATTCAGTGATCCTAATAATTGCTCCAACATTAGTCATTATGCCTTCAGTTGCTTAAATCCCAAGCTATGTAATTTCCTCCCTGTATCTTTCCACCTGTTTACCTCATTTAAGACACCTAACACCTATCTCTGTGACCGAACTTCTGGTTACCTGACCCAATATCGTTTTACGTACCTTGGTCTCATACTGTGTTTTCCAATGCTCTGTGAAATACCTTGGGAAGTTTTTTTAAAGTTAAAGGCACTATAACAATATAAGTTGCTGTTTTTATTGTCCTCATTACCAACTCAACAGCTGAAGGAAAAAAATTCTCTGTTTTGAAGTAGAGAAACCATTATACACAATTATTTCTATCTACCGTTCCAAGATTGAATTGTCCACTATTGCTATCATAGGATTGCATTTTAAAATTTCAAATAAGGCATACAATGCATTTTCAACATTTCTAAATAAGGAGTTACTCATTTTATCATTGTCCATATTAGTTTGCATTTCTGCCATCCTGACAGGTATTTCAGAAACTAGGCATAAAAACTGATGTTATATTGCTTAAAACAAGTGTGCGTGGTTTGGCATAACTTGTTAACATCTTGGCTGCAGAGAAAGCATAAGGAGTCTGTTACAACCTGTAACATTGACAAACTATTTCGTTACAAGCTTCAGAAATACTTGCAGTTCTCCCATCAAACGAGCTGGCTGAAACTTCATTGACATTTTCCAAAGAAGCTCAAATATTGACATGTTTTTTGGTAATAATTATCATATTATATCAAGCAACACTCAACATGGCGATGTTAGAAGTTCCAAAGAACACAAAGGCTTTATTCAGCCAGTATGGAAATGGGGATGCAGTTCAAACTAGACTGTTCAGTGAACAAAGTTCGCTTATCTATTTATAAACTCTTACAATCATGCCTATGTGTCAGTATTCCGCTTATCACATGACTATATGATAAACAAAGGGCTCTTCAAAACTGTGTTAAAGCTCATCAAGTCTTTAACCTTTAAATTCATCAAGTCCAAACAGATTAATCAAACTGATCAGGTGTCAACCCTCAAATCAATCAGGCTTACAGCTATGTATTACTACCATATTGAGCTCACTATTCCATTTCCCTCTTCCCACCATTCCCCTCTACTTGCCTGCTATAGCTAATTTCTACCCGTCCTTATCGTAGAAGAGTCACAGAATCCCTAACGTGCAGACAGGAGCCATTCAGCCCATCGAATCTGTACAGGCTGTCTGCCAACGTTATCTTACCCAGACCCTCTCCCTGGCCTCTTCCTCTAGCCCTTCACATTTACAATGGTTACTCCATCTTACCTACACATCTTGGAACACTAAAGGGCAATTTAGCATTGCCAATCTACCAGAGCAGATGAGCCAAAGCATAGGAAATGACATAAAGCTGGAGTAGATTACAGAGCAGAAAATCAGCAATACCTTTCAGGGATTTGGTACAAGGATTTTAAGTTTTATCTTATTTTTACTGAGAGCAAGAAAACAACAATGCATGTTAGTAAAGATAGGTGTGATGGGCCACTACGTGGGCCAGAGTGTCAATTTCTGAATTTTGGAAAGTTTAGAACTTCTGGATGACAAATTTTATGACATTGAGAGAGAGGACGTTTTGAGCTTTGAGGCAATAGGGTATGATTGTAAGTGTTTAGGCAGGTCGTGTTGCAGTAGTAGAAGTAAAGAGATTTGGCAATGGAATCAGTATGGATCACTGTAAATGAAACGAATTAAGCAGTCTGTTCAATCTAAATGAGCGGTCACAGTGTCAAGAGATCCAGATTTACTTACTGTCAGGTGGATGTCAATGACCGCAAACTGAGGCAGGCTGTAAGTTTTGGTGCATGTGCACCGTTTGACAGCATGTTTGGCTACACATGCTCTGTTCTGAGTTTCTCCTCCACAGTTAAAGGGCTCAGTTATCCTGAAAGCCGTGTGCCTGTGTGAAAGAGATAAAGAAGACCCGCAGAAAACTGTAGGTCTTCAGCATGGAAATCCTTCCACCATTTCCCTGCACTATTCCCTAAAGGATAAAAAATAGTGCATGAAGATATGCTTTAAAAAAAGGTAAAATTGGCTAACTCAGTGTTCATTGATGTATAGTTGGATTGTTGATTAATTCATAGAATCTGTTTTGATTGACTGAGCCATTTAGTCTGCAGTACGGTATGTTCAACTACAATTTGCCTATTAAATTCACATGTACCTTATAGTAATTCTGAATGTTAGAGTGTGAGATAGATATTGTAAATTATTTTATCTTTCTGATCTTGCCTAGTAAAGTCGATTTTTATTTGTTCAAAATTCAAGGAACCTCTATTCTGTTAGCAAGTGGTTTAAATATGAAACATTGTCCACTTTAAACAGGTCACTGGTCTGTAACTGAATCATACCCAGAACCTGGGGATCTGATTCAGGATGATATCAAAGGTCAATGGTGTCTGGAAAGACTTGTCGGTAAGTCCAAAAAAATGATAATGCTTGGGTCCAACTGTAGGAAATTTTGGCTTATGCTTGATTTAATAGGAAAAAGGTAATCTGATAGTATGGTGATTTTCCCTATTGACGATAATAGTGAACATCATCACTGTTCATATAGAATCTAAACTCATATCTACAGATGCATTTTTTAGGTAGTACAATGAAAAAGAAGGTGCAATGATGGATTATTGAGGAATACTAGCAGGGACTGTGTGGATCCTAGAGGAAATGTTGTATATGGAGATCTATTGCATTGATGTTGATAGCAGCAGAACCCCACCTGTCTATGCATTGACAGAATTGAAGCCTGGGGTGACATAATGACAAACTGGGACAGTCAGTTCAGGAAATAGAACCTCCCAAAAAACAGTATGGGGAAACACAATTCCACTAAAAGACAAGAGGTGTCAGTTAGATGTAATATAAATGTGACTTCACCAAGAACAGGAAGCATTGGTGGATAGGGGCGGGTTTTAAATGAAACAGTCAATAGGATAATGAAGAAATGTGGAGTAAAACACTTGAGTCTAGTCTAAGTAGGGTCAGCTATACATTTTGATTTCATTTAGTAAGATAAGCCACGGATAGTTAACAGTTCTCAGCATTAAACAAGTGACTTTTCAAAATACATTTGTAAAATCTACTTTCCATTGCTTCTGGCAGAGTAACTTCCTACTGGCATTTTATGCATATAATTACTAATGATAGAAGGAAATGAATAACATGTGTAATTTTCATAATTTTATTTAAAATGCTAAATATTCAGAGGTTGATTGGCAAAAATGAGAATGTCAAAGCAGTGGTAATGATTTACAAACTCCTGATATTCTGTGGGTGATACTCGCACATAATAAAAAGTTCCTTCCCAATTTACTGAAAAGCTGTCATACATATATTGGCACCAAAATGGGAAAGGTGTTGCTCCACTATTCATGGCCTTTTACAGGACAGGCAGTCAGGAGATATTGGAATAGTGCAGATACTGGCCTGTTAATAGGATGACTTGGGATTTGGGAAGGAATAAAAGTCTGAGCATCTGGCAGCCTGAAGTCACAACACATAACATTCTCAGAATGCAGTTGGGCTCTCTACCGCCCCACGCCTTTGCTACCTCCTTCTAACTATCAGAGCCAAAATTGTTTACACCTGAGCAAAAATTACTTGTTTTTTCTTTGACCGACAAAAGATGTTGCCTGCTGTTTTGCAGTAGTTTGTATAGTGACTTTAAGGCTGTTACTGTTAATGCATTGAGTGGACACCTCCAAACATTGAAAAATGCCCTCATAAGAACAGGATATGGCGCACAACTCATCGATCGACAGTTCCGATGTGCCACAGCGAAAAACTGCACTGAAACTTCTTACAATGTATTGAGTGCCAGTGATTGATATAAAACCCAAGACAACCTAGTGTCAACAGTCTCCACATTTTTCATTACTGCTGATTAACAATCAACAATAGTACTAGCAAACAAGAGGGAACATACTGAAAACCAAATTCCACCAAGGTAATAACACATTGGACAATATAAAGAAATCAAATTGGCACACTAAGCTTTTATTTCAGGTATTTGATATCCTGTATCAAAAAAAGGATAAAGGTCTGCTCTGAAGGCTGGGTGAAGAAATCCCAATTTAAATTTGTTTTGATATCCTGAAACCACTTCCATGTGGGCATGAATCCAGAGTACAAAACTGAAATTAATTCAGGACTAATCCCAATCATCAGATGGCCACCAAATGGTTGGTGTGGAAAATGGAAAATCTGATAGTGAGCATAAATAGGAGGTGCTCTTTCAAGGTGGCAAAGGAAGCGTCCACGTTACGCCACACATGTTTGCCACTGGTACAATACAGATACGTTTCATTCCTCAACACCAGTTTAATAGGCACAAAAAAGGATTAAAGAAAAGAAACAAAAATATGCACACTAAGAACTTATTGCAATGGTTTACCTCTCTAAAGTTAAATTTTGAGTGTAAATTTTGCTTTTTTGGAATTCATTCCAGACATGGGTTACATACACATTGCCTCTCTTTTTCGCATTCAAGAATCCCAGTAGTGTAGGCTGAAAATGGGAAGCAATCTGACATACAAAAGCCATAAGCATGCTAACTCTCTTCATCCACACCAGACACATCACATCAACATATTGGGCACATGTTAGCATGAGGTATGTGTCACTCAAACAAAGTTCTGTAATTGGTGATGAATTAATCCATTAAACTTAAACCATAATCTTGGCACTCAACTGAGTGCCAAGATTGTTACCTGACTATTTTTGGTAAACGTTTTAGTCACTGCCTTTTACACAAAATATTTGATATATGATGATCATCAGTATAATTAATGCATAAAGGCTTTAATAAAAGGAGTGTGTGTGTATGTGTGTGTTTGTTGGGGAGGAGGAGACATGGCAGGAAGGTCATAAATCAGTTTACTGGCATGAATTTACAGTGGTATCTTCCATTGATGCCCATCATAGTCGGTCAGAAAACCCGCCAGAAGCTGATTCCATCATAATGGGATACAGACAAAGATCTCCCCCGTCCAACCCCACACCAGATTCTCGGTATTGCCAACATGCACATTGGCATAAAACATATCTGGAACACTGTAGCATGCAGACATTGGGACTCATCTGAACAACATCTGGGGCTACCTCCTGAGTTCAGGGTGGAGGCAGCCTATAACCCTGCACAACAGTGAGTCAAGAAGCATCTGCAGATGGGTCTTCCAGATTACATACCCTAAAGGAAGGTCCTTCTTCCAGACTCAGAATGTTCCTGCACATCCATCTTTATTCTCAGTAAGTCCATTTTCTGATCCCTGAGTGTTCCAAAGACCTATCTTAATTTTCAGGAGGTCCACCTTCTTTCGGCAATAGTGGGTCAGTGATTTTGGGCACACAGATACAAAAGCAGATCACACATCATCCAGGCTTGCCCCACTGCTAAATACAGCATAAAATACCAGGGTGCATAATTAATGAGGTCAAGACTGGAAATGTGGCCAGCCGCCGCAGTGGCAAACATTCCATGTTCCTGCACCCATCACAGCACTTAGTCTCAAATGGAAGAATTCTGTCCATTGTGTGCGCATTTTCTAGTAGGATGCCATCTTTTCTTCCAATGCAAGGTTACATCATTAACTTGGGCTGACTGTTCATTAACCGACCAGTATTTAAGCAATAGAGAGCTTGTCTCAAAACATTTATCTGAGGAGGTAGATTTTACAACACTAAAAGATAAAAGCATGACCCAATTAATTGTCCCATTGTATCTGTATTAAAATTCTAATTTAAATTATTGGCTTTTTGAAGCCTGATTTTATTATTCTTGTCCTGGGAGGACAAGAAATGGTATTCATTGTTCTGAAAATTGTATAATGTTCTTGAAATGTGTGTTCTGTACAACCACTTTCCCAGAATCATCTATTAACGTAAAATTTGCAGTATTTCACTAAAAAAGCAGGGAGGGGGAGGTCTTTGTCTGTATCCCAAATAATGGAACCAGCCATGATGGGACACACACACACACACACTCAACTCTAAAACATTAGGCTTTGGTGTCAACCAAAACTATAGGATTAGACCAACAGGAAGGTACTGGTTGAAAATAAATCAGACAGTAATTTTATGTCAGTTGGCTGAAGTCAGACTTTACCAAGTATGTGCCTCCTCTGTATTCACAATCAACGATCAACAAGAGTTTAGAATCAGCTGCAAACATAAAGGGCCTAAATTTATTTCACTTCAGGTCTTTTAACTGCCAAGCATGGGAATAAACAACATGACTGAGAAATAATTATTTTCAATTTGAATTTTAATGGCTAATAGTACAAATCTTTTCATTCTCTTTTCAATGTTGAGAATGGCAAATATTTTAAGATTTTCACATATTCTATGAATTGTTTTCTTGCCCTAACAAGACCCATTTAAAATAATAATTCTTCCCTGATTTCAATTTTTATTCTTGGACCATTTCACTGGCATCACTCGAGCACCATTTCCCAACAGGTCAATCTTTATGTTTACCGACTCGGCAACCAGTTCGGTAATTTGTTCAAATATCTCCGGTGTCACACTAACACCGAAAACTGTCCTTCCCTAACATCCCGAAAACATGCAATTTCAAATTGGGGTTGCAGGGCAGCAAGCAGAGTTAGAAACCTGACCGCTTTTCCCTTTCTGATGCCAGAGACTCCATATGCAATTGTAGTATTCCCCTCATACAACCTTAACTGGGAAGAGCAAATCTTGCACAGGCCGAAGGGATTTCCTGTCCTGGACAGTTCTGCACCATACTATTTTGGACATCTTCCAAAACAAGAAGCATAAACAGATATTGTACCACAAGGACTATGTCTAAGCCAATGAGTACTCTTAAAACCATAAACTGACGTAAGGTCACCGATATACTGCAGTTCCACAATAAAAACAACAGTCTCAAAATCAAGTTCCAAATGGCTTCAAAAAAATAATGTAATTTAATAGTTTAAATTTACTCTACAAAAATGTTTTTGCACGCATAAAAACAAGTTGCACTTCAGCCAAGTCATTTGTTGAGCATGCAAAATCCGTTTATTGCTTCATAAACCTGGCAGTTCCAACGGGCGTTGCTTAATAATTTGAAAAATTACTCTAGGTATCTTGAACAGACACTGAAAGGCAAGGACTATAGCTCAATGCAAAGTAATGCACACGAGCCATCAGTACTAATAGTACTTGTGTCCTTCAGTGTTTTTGACCCTATTTGTAGTTTTACTTGAAGATGTTATTTTCGGCAGAATTAACTTAATAGACAGTATTTGATAATGCTACAAAGTGAAAGATGCTGATCCAATAGCATCTTCAGCTACTTCATCAACTACCTTCCTTCCATTATAAGGTCAAAAGTGGGGATGTTCACAAATGACTGCACAATGTTCAGTATTATTCACAATTCCTCAGATACCAAAGCAGTCTGTGTTCCATATGCAGCAAGACCTGCACAGTATCCACGCTTGGGCTGACAAGTGACAAATAACATTTGCACCTCACAAGTGCCAGGCAATAATTATCTCCAACAAGACTGGATACATTGCCCCTTGACATTCAACGGCTGAATACTCTGCTATCAACATCCTGGGAAGACAAGAAATGGTATTCCAACTTACACCACCTCTACTCCCAGGCTCTCATGCAGCCATTCTCTATTGCCAGCCCCTGCTGTCTGAGAGAAAATGGGTTGCTAAAAGGCTGTAAAATAATCAGCTTTTCCTCAAGAAAGTTGCAAGATCTTTGAAATTAGTTTAGAGATGTGGGGGAAGGATTATGCAGATCAATATATGCGTGTTTAGAAATTTGTTATATCCAATGAGCAGAATGCATTCACAATACTCTCTTCTGATGCGAAGAAGTAGTGAGACCTTAAGTTGAAGTTAGGAAAGCACAAAACTGAATGGAAAGGCAATGGAACCACAACTTGCGTTGGCCTAAGAAGACATTGGAGTCTTAATGAGGAGACAATGGGACTGCAAAGTGACAGCCAGAAATTGGGTTGAAATTTCCATTACAAAACCATAATTGATTTGTAATGTCAAACTGTTTGTCGGGATCTGACTGACATAGCATCATGAAGCCATGGTCTAATCTGCTACATTCGAGGCTTACCACAATATTGAAAATCACACCCCTATAAATTGCAACACTGTTGTCTCGCTGCGTTGCAATAATGCTCATGTCTTAAAAGCACAGAGGAGAGGAAAAAGAATTAGAGCCCTGGTATACTGATTCACTGCCCTATCTTCCAGAAACATCGATAAGGGATTGTGGTAGATTTCTGCCTGGTAGAAATGAAAGCATTTAAATGGATGCTAAATACATGGAGTATGACCAAAACATCCCTCATCTTATCTTTCCAAATGTCTGCCTAGCAGAAGCCAAGTGCAACAGTGCTTACTGCAAATAGGCTTTTCAAGCAATGCCTGTTCCTCTCAGATTGGAAAATTTGAGAAGGAGCTTCCAACGATATCCTCCTGTCTCCATACGACAGGATTCATTTTCAAAATGTTCTTAAATTCAGGAAGATCTGTGCCACTTCAGATATTATAGCTGCTGTTTCTAGGCAACAAGCAGCAGGTACCACAATCAGTGCTGCTGCTGCCAGCCTCTCATGCTTGCAATAATGAAGCACTTTACTCCCTCGCTTGTGGTGCACTTCCCTTCCAACCTCTTCAGAATATCACAAACTGGGAGTGTTTTGCCCAAATCGCACTCAATTTGATAAACAAAAAGAAAAAGAAAATTAGACATCACATATTTCAATAGAGTGCACTCATGATATATATAACACACTGAGATGCACAATTATCCCCTGGTGGGGAACACAGCAGCAAGGGGTTACCATCTCAGAATTAGAAATTGCCCATTTAGGACTGAGATGAAAGAATATTTCTTCATTCACAGTACTGTGAATGTTTGGAATTCTGTAAACCAGAAACACTTTGTCAATGCTTAGTTGTTGAGTACATTCCAAGGTCAATGGGTTTTTGGGTACTAACAGAATTATTTAATATGGAGGAAGTGCAAGGAAGTTGGAGTTTAAGTAAAGATCATTCAGGGTCTTCTTGAATGATGGAGCAAGCACTAAGAAGGTTTATCCTATTCATATCGCTTTAGTTTCTTAAAGCTGCAACTCAATAACAGATACAAAACAAAAAAACTGTGGCTTGTTATTCCTCTCTCAATCTGTTATATTTTTCAGGAATTTAATATCGAGAAGAAAAATTTCTTAATTATATATATGCAATTTTTAGTTCCAACATGCATTCGATTTCTATTACATATCAACCCTAAACTTGCAGTGTACCTCAAGAGATATCAGAGGAAGACTGCGGTGAATTAATTTCACTTGCTGGAGGAGGAGGTAATCATTTACTGTAGTACAATCATTGGCCAGACTAAGAAGTGCAAAAAGAACAAAGAAAATTACAGCACATGAACAGCCTCTTAGGTCTCCAAGCCTGCACCAAACATGCTCCCGACTGAACTTCCAGGGACCATATCCTTCCATTCCCATCCATTCATGTATTTAATTAATGTTTAAATCAAGTCCAAATTCTCTAGTAACCTACAACACATATTGATCAGAAGTGTTTTTTCTGAGTGGATGTATAACTAAACTAAGTTCCACTTTTTCATCTTCACTTCCAGTGAATATGAAATGTAGATAGAAATAAAAGTTGATTTGGGCAAATGAACACTTGCTAACTGTGCTACCCTTGAACATACTGTATAATTTTACCTTTATGAAAAGGTTATTTTCCTCCTCCACAGTGTCCTGTAGCCACTCTGAGACATCCTTGACCTTATCACCTGGAGACAACTTAGCATCCTTCACAATTAAATACCCAATAAATATGGCTTTCCCACACTTTTTACTTCTCTGCCATGCAACAGAGCTGTTGCTACTTTCCTTTCAGAGGCTATTTTTCCCAACAGTATTCAAAGTGATATATTTATTTTTCAGGGCTATGGTCACAGGACATTCCTGCACTGGCTGCCTGGTTCTCTTGCTCAGCCCGCCTGGGGGTCACCATTTCCTTTCTGTAGTGGATTCTTAGCCGTGTGGTGTGACCACCTCTCCACAATATACTCCGCCTCATGGATACTCAACAGTGATCCCAGCCACTGCTCCAACTCCATAACCCAGGTTTCCAGAACATGCAACTGGAGACACTTTCTGCACACATGCTGGCCCTAGGCACTGGAAATATTTCTAGCTTCTCACACAGAGCAAGAGGAATACACAAAAGCTTTGGCCTCTCTTGCCATGATTTACTCCTTTAAATTAAACCTTTTGGAAGATTCTTAAAATCAAATAATATCAATTATTCTGGAACCTTATGTCCTTGGTCTTCATTACTACTGATACAGTCGTTACAAACTGTAGGCCACAAAATAAAACCTTACAAATTATATGCAATAAAAATAATAACAACTGTGCTCACTCGATCACTTTCACTTGCCCCGCATCACTTTTGAATCCTGACCTCAGGAGCTCCAAACTCGAAGCTACCACTCAGATTTCTCATGGCACTCTTGCAGGTTTCTTGTGATGTCATTCTTTGTTCTTCTACAGCAAGGACTTACTCATGAATGTTCTTCCCAGACAGCTTCACTGCAGTGCTCACTGCAAGGAAATTCTTCCCAGATTGCTTCACTGCGATTCTGGCTACAAGAACACTCTTGCCAAACTTCACTGAGACACTGGCTGCCAAGAAACTTTTCCCAAGATGCTTCACTGCAATATTGATTGCTAGGTAACTCTTCCCAGACTGCTTCACTATGATGTTGACTGCAAGGACACTGTTCCCAGACCAATATCTAGATGGAAGATAGCCAATTTCAGCTGTTAAGGTAAAAGAGGTGGGTTTTAAAGAGCGTCATAAATGAGGAAAATTGGTAGGGAAGTGCTTTCCAGACTAAAGGACATTAACAGCTGAAGGTGTGTTGTCAATGGTTGTAAACCATTTCCAAAAGCTTGTGGGATTACTATCAAATAAACTGGTTGGACTCTAATCTGGTGAGTAAAATTAAAACCAGGGATGTACAACAAGTCAGTTAATGCTTTGACGATCCCTCAGAAAGGAATAGTAAAGCATAACAAAAATACTCTGTCTCATCTGGATTGTAGTATATCAAGGGGATGAGGAAATTTTAGTTATACAAAGCCATAAGTAACAGCAAAAGTAGTAGGGACAAGAGTAGGCTATTTGGTTCTTTCAGCTATGCAATAAGATCATAGCTTTCATCAATAAATCATTTTTGAAAAAAATATCGTATATGGGATGACTTTAATAAAATTAATTAGAAATCTTGCAAAGACTAAGGGAATTTGGCATTTTCACTCCGATTCTCACCAGCATTTACAATGCACCATAGAAAGCATTCTTCCTAGTTGTACCATAGCTTGGTGTGTCTCTTGCTCTGTCCAACACCGCATGAAACTACAAAGGATCATGAATGAAGCCCAGTCCATCACGCAAACCAGCCTCCCATCCATCAGCTCTGTTGACACTTCCTTCTGCCTCAGAAAAGCAGCCAGCATAATCAAGGACCTTACGCAACCCAGACATACTCATTTCCACCTTCTTCCATCAGGAAAAAGATACAAAATTCTGAAGGCACGTACCAAACAACTCAAGAACAGCTTCTTCTCCATTGCCATCAGACTTTTGAATGGACCTACCTCACACAAAGTTGATCTTTCCTGCAGCTTAGCTTTGACTGTAATACTACATTTGGCACTCGTCTTTCCTTCTCTGTGAACAGTATGCCTTGTCTATACTTTTCACTATATTAATGCATGACGATAAGTCAAATACTTAGAAGTAATGCTGGAGAATTTCACATTGTTAATGGAACATCTGTAATAATATGCAGCAACACAAAATAAAAATGTGCTTCGTGAAAAGAACAAATCTTTTCCAGTTTGATGGTCAGCTGTAAAACATGGGACATTTTATGAGCAGGAACACAACCTATCACATGATTCATTACAGATTATGCTGAAAACTAATTTTCCTATACTACAGAACAATTTTTGATTGCAGTGAAGAAAGAGGTGAATGTTCTATGATATGGTATTTCTTTCATTCACCTGAGCAGGTAGGTGTGGCCTTTTGCTGGCCAGTTATATAATCTGATCCATTGTTGGGCAGGACTCTGCTGACATGAATTTAATTAAGACTGTGCTATTAAGGTACATAGGGCCTCCATATCTCTACAATTATGTTCCTGCTCTCCTCACTCCAAATGCATTGAAGGCCTAATAATAGTTTCAAGTAGAAGATCTTCAGTCCGTCTAGCCCGCCTATCCACAATATTCCCGTGGTGCATTTCACATAATCATGAATGTTATTTGTTGACAAGAATTTCATTCATTCCTTAAAACAAGGTGCTGATCACTTGTAAGCCACAGCTTTAAATTACAAACTGACATTGTTAAGTCTCCTGCCTGGAAGCAGCTTGCAGAAGTGTAATCATTTTCTATGACTATTGGTAGGACAGTGTCAATGTAGCTCCTTACTCATAGGTCAGCTTCTTGGGATAATGTCTCGATAGCATTCTTGATAAGATTGCAGAAGCTCACTTGCTGAGATAACAGTGGACTCTAGCCAATTTCAGTCTCTTTTCCTATCTCAAAAGAGGATTCATGCTGCTATATGGATTGAAACAGCTTCCAATGTCGCCCTTAAGCTGTAGGCAGAATTTTGATTTTCTCTAATATTGTAATACTATTTTTAAAGCAGATGCAAATAACATAGAAACACAGACTCCCTGTAGTACAGAAAAGGCCAGTCAGGCCAAGTCTGCACCAACTCAGATAGCACATCTTACCCAGGGTATTTTCCCATAGCCCCATGTATTTACCCTGCTAGGCTCCCGAACCTACACACCTTGGGACACGAAAGGGCAATGTAGCTGGCCAATCCATTACCCAACACATGGACTGTGAGAGGAAAACGAAGCATCCAGAGGAAACCCATGCAGACCCAAGGAGAACATGTAAATTCCATACAGTCAAATAAGGCCGGAACTGAACCCAGGTTCCTGGATCTGTCAGGCAGCAGCGCTAACCACTGTGCTACGTGCCTCCCTGATGACAATTCAAGGGCAAATGTGATTATAGCTCCACTAACAGGTATTTATCAAGGCAAACAAAAAAATAATCTTTAGAAATATTCTGCAATCTTTATAGAAAAAAACTTTCATTTTTAACCAGTTAACTACAACAGACTTCAACTCTCTAAATTAAAACCTTGTCCAGCATTTGATCAATAACTTTCACGGACCTGGTTAGTAATTGTAAAAACTCTATTTTTTATGTGCAAGGAAAGTAATTTTAAAATATTTTATAATTAAGAAGTAGGAAAGAATTCCGATGAGAAAGGATTAAAATAGGTTACAATTTTAGGAAGTTTCGATATCTGTTCTTACAGGAAGCTTAACAATGAAAGATTCAACTGAAGACAATCTCTGCAAACTTTAATAAGCTTTTAGTTAGAGATTGTGAACATGCACCTTCTAACCTTTTTTTTGTACTGTAAAGACTGCAGCATGTTTCTTTACAATGGTGCTAAGATGGACAGTACCCCATGTCTCTTGCCAAGTTGTTTTTGGAGGCACAATTCTCCACCATACACTCTCCCCATTAATACAGAACTCTGAACTCATGATACTTTTAATTCATGTAACAGTAGAAATAGAATTCTTACAGAACAATTTACTAAACTCAACAGCTTGCATTTTTAAATCATACATTTTAAAAGTAAAAAACAAAATATTGAATTAGATCTCCACGGCCAGAATTTAGAAAATTAATCCTTTTGTCATATAGAGAAATTCACTAGCAACACCAATGGTAGCCAAAATATTCCAAATCAACAGAAATACTAACCACAGAATCTTTCTTAAATAATTATATTTGTATGCATTTATTATCCTGGAAATGTTATTTTTCTTATTGAGGTGAAGACTATCTGGGTATCCATAAATTGCTTTCTTTTTATACATAATAAAACAATAGTTTTCTAATGTCAGGAACGGTACACCGACTTAATAGTGAGCAAGGCTTGCACAACAAATATTTAGCAGACAATTTTTCTTTAATTCAGAATTGAAGAGAACTGCAGGTGATGGCCTTTACTCTTTATGGAGCTGTGTGAAAAGATTAAAATGTTGTTTCACATTCTGCAATCTCTTTCCCCCTTCTTCTCAGCTTTAACACAGTTAGTTCTTGGCAAATCATAATCAAAAGCACTATAAGATCCGGCAAAAATTAATACTGGAAAACAAGGGAAGAATGGCTTTGCACCAGTTTAACAATTTAATGCCTGCCAGGTGTCCAGGGATCTATTATCAACATTAACTTAAACTCGGCAGGGAGCTAGCCACGAAATGACTTAGTTCTTGCTGTGAACAGGGTGAAATAAAGATCCACTGCAGAGCTATTTAGATTCTAAAATGCTATGTTTCATACTACAGACTCTGCTATATATAAAGGCACAAGAGAGGAAGATAAAGAGGAGCTAACGACTCTAAGACAGCTCCAAATATTTTGATTTAGCAAGTTACTCTTCCACAATAGACTTCAATTCTCTAAATTAAAAATCTCTCTGCAGTATCTGAACATTACTTTCATGGACCTATTATAAAATAGGATTACTGTACATGCACATGAAATTGTACTTTTATGTACAAGTAACCCTGATTTATAATTAAAAAGTAGAAAAGAATTCAGTTGGGAAAGGATTAAGACAAGTTATAATTTTAGGAAGTTTTGTTATCTGTTATTACAGGAAGCCTAACGACGAAGGATTCAACTGAAGCCAAACTTTAATAAGCTTTTAGTTACAGAGATTGTGAACATGCACCTCCTAACCTAACTGGTTTTAATCTGTTCCTATCTATTATGACACAAATGAATCCCCAATTAATGTCTATCATCCCTAGGCAACTAAGCACGATTAATATACACTAAAGATCTTTTCTGAGTTTTAGAAGTGTTTCATTCACAACTGTGAAACATACAGCTACCAATGATTTAAATCTTCTCTATGGTTCTTTACAACTTTAAACTTAATGGTACATGGGATTTCATCATGCCCAAAGATGCAACCTTTGGGTCAAATTGGAGCACTGAACTTTAGTTGTGGAATTAGTAACTGCAGTAAAATTGAAGCTGCCATGCCAGAGAACAAAAGTTCCACTCATGTAACTGTTTCTTATTCTTTCTTACATCCACTTCCTAATTAATTTATTTTAACAATTTACCTTCCACAGTATATTTTTCAGGTGCTTAATGCACTACTTAAACTATGAAACTGCAAAACACACACTCTCAAGTACACTATACTGACAAAACATGGTTAAAGTCCACAGGAAATCAGCTATACTGCTATATTCATTGGAATATGAGTAGACCATTCAGTTAGACCATGGGTTGATCTCTACCTCAACTCCATTTACCCATCTTTGTTCCATAATCCTCAATACCCTTACCCATCAAAAATCTAGGTTTTATGACACAGTGAGTAACAAGCCGTTGATGTCGTCTACATGGATTTCAGTAAGGCGTTTGACAAGGTTCCTCATGGTAGGCTGATAGAAAAGGTTAAGGCGCATGGGATACAGGGCCAGGTATGTAGATGGGTTGAGAACTGGCTTGGGAGGAGGAGACAGTGGGTAGTAGTGGAAGGTTCTTTTTCCAACTGGAGGTCTGTCACTAGTGGTGTGCCTCAGGGCTCAGTACTAGGACCTCTTCTATTTGTGGTTTATATAAATGACTTGGAAGAGGGGGTAGGTGGTGTGATCAGCAAATTTGCTGATGACACTAAGATGCTTGGATTGGCGGGTACTGAAGAGCAGTGCCAGGCAATACAACAGGACATAGATAGGCTGGTAGATTGGGCAGATAGATGGCAAATGGAATTTAATCCGGATAAATGCGAGATGATGCATTTTGGCCAGAATAATGTAGAGGGGAGTTATAGGATAAAAGGTAAAACTATCCGGAGTATAGAGACGCAGAGAGACCTGGGGGTGCAGGTTCACAAGTCTCTGAATGTATCAGTACAGGTGGAGAATGTGATAAAGAAAGCGTATGGTATGTTAGCCTTCATAGGAAGGGGTATAGAATACAAGAGTAGGAGTCTGACGTTGCAAGTGTACAGAACGTTGGTTAGGCCTCACTTGGAGTACTGCATCCAGTTCTGGTCGCCGTACTACTGGAAGGATGTGGAGGCCTTGGACAGAGTGCAGAGGAGATTTACCAGGATGCTGCCTGGTATGGAAGGGCTGTCTTACGAGGAAAGGTTGAACACACTGGGGTTGTTTTCCCTTGAAAGACGTCGGCTGAGAGGGGATCTATTAGAGGTATATAAGATTATGAGGGGTATAGATAGAGTAAATGGTGGTAAGCTTTTTCCACCATTAGAAATGGATAGAATGAGGGGTCATGGCCTTAGGGTGAGGGGGTCTATGTATAAGACGAATATTAGAGAGCAGTTTTTCACACAAAGGGTAGTGGGGGTGTGGAATGCACTGCCGAGTAAGGTGGTGGGAGCAGGCACGCTAGGGTTGTTTTTTTCAAGTCCCTTAAACAATGAGCGGTCTGCAGATAGAGGGATATAGCAGGACTGTCTAAATATCTTATTTGTTTCCACAGGCAATTCGGTCCACCTTGTTGACCAACAGGTGCATGCATTCGGCAGGTCGTGCGAGGGCTGCTCTTGGGTGTTGCTTCAGGAGTGGCCTAGTGCTTCAAGTCGTTAGTGTATGCTTAAACTGGACCATCTGATGGGCAACATGACAGCTCAGAGACTATCGCTGTTGCTGTGCAGACACATAGATTTGGGCCTGTGTCTGCGGGAGTTTGCGCATTCTCCCCGTGGTTGCATGGGTTTTCTCCAGGTGCTCCGGTTTCCTCCCACATCCCAAAAATGTGGTCTTAGGCTGATTGGGTAACAAATTGTCCCTATATTGGTCCCTATATGGGAATCTTCCACAATAGGCATAGCCTAAAGTCATGGACTATAAAGTCAAGGACGGCGGCGCGGGCTCGTTAGGCCGAAGGGCCTGTTTCCCGTGTTGTGTTGCTCTTTGTTCTTTGTATCACTGCCTCTGAGTTAGAAGCTCTGGGTTTGAATTCCACTCCAGGACCTGATGGCCAAGGAAGGTGCATTCATAATGTGGTATAACAGGTTAACTGTCAACCTGCAAATCCTTCCAAACACACCATGGCTGGCGGTAAGAGCAGAGGAGATTCTTTGTCACTTATACTTGGATGTGAAGTGGTGCCTCTCAACTTGTAAGTTCCTGGCGACAGACTAGCGACCTATTCTGGGAATTAGTAGATGTAGAAACAGATAAAAGCCTGCCATAGTACACTATCAGGTGTGGGAATTAAAATTAAGTGAAATCATCAATCAACCTCAGTCTCACAGAATTTAATGGACCCAGCATGCACCACCTTGTAGAGGAGAGAATTTCTAACTTTTGTGCAAAAAGCCCTTTTAAATTTCACAGCCAAATGATCCAATTCTAGTTTTATTATACCCATATTACTCTGGATTTGCCCAACAGGGGAAAATTGTTTCTCTTCATCCCTTTAACCACTTCAAGTAGATCATCCCTCACCTTCCAATCTCAATGGAATACAACTTCACGAAACCTATCTTTACAATTTAACTCTTTAATCCCTGGTATTATTCTGATTAATACAGTGTAGCTAGCTGAATAAGAGTTATCCTACTATAGATTGTACTATTATTGACCCCAAGGTTTGTGTTATAGATGGATAAGATCATGATTCTATTCTACTGTGTGTTTATCTGTCATATCTTGGCAAACATAGAAAAACTATCTTTTTTTTTCTAATTGTTACCATCTTGCTAATGTTCCTTTTGGCATTTGAATTTTTGACTTTACAAACTTATTAGGAAGTCATTCAGTTGATCTTTCTGCAACATGGGTCAAAGGATCAAAGCTTCTACTGATTAAAAGCAATCATTTTGCTTGCCAAAATATAAATAGATATGAAAAAAGTTAAACAAGACGACACAGAAAATACCCATTTAGCCTACATACAACAGAAAATAACCCATGGAAAACAGTAGATGTAACAGAATCAGGTGGGAGAAACTCTTTGAAAACAAGGTACTACTACAAGTTCATTGGATATTAGAAGGATTGCATCCAAAAGTTGTTCTCAGATTACAAAAATGAGTAACTGTTAACCTGGATCAATGAGCTCCTATCTCCTACATCCAGAAGTGGTCATCCTACACCATGACTCTCTAACAGTGGTTCCACTGTACCATTATACAGCCACTGAAGTTAGACCAAATTAACTGAGAGAATAGGTCATTTCCATGTGTGCTTATGTTCCTTTTGGTTGCCACAACTTTTATGCTGGAGTCAATTGGAAACTTGTCATTAGAACAAACAGAAAGACGAGACAGCTTGATAACTTGGTTGCTTACCTCACATTCCTATAATCACAGATTTAAGTATCAGTTGTCTGTATGCTTATTTTACACTCCTATAGTTACAGGTTTGAGCACCAACACCACCACTCAAGCCAGAGAAATGCACAACACTAATCAGTCCAATCAACCTCCATCTGAAAGCTAATGTATTAAGATCAATGGCTTTAATAAACAGGAAAAACACAACCAGTGAACCTGATTTTGAATAGTGCAATGGGAGGAAAAAAACCTCATCAGGGCTGAAGTGAAGCATAACTCAGAATACAGTAGCAGGGGGAATAACAATGAAATAAAACCTGATTTGATTTGATTTGATTTATTGCCATATGTATTCGTATACAGTGAAAAGTACTGTTTCTTGTGCTCTATACAGACAAAACATACTGTTCATAGAGAAGGAAAGGAGAGGATGTAGAATGTAATGTTACAGTCATAGCTAGCGTGTAGAAAAAGTTCAACTTAATGTGAAGTAGCTCCATTCAAGAGTCTGATGGCAGCAGAGAAGAAGCTCTTCTTGAGTTGGTTGATATGTGACCTCAAACTTTTGTATTTTTTTTCCCAGTGGAAGAAAGTGGAAGAGAGTACGTCAGGGAGCATGGAGTCCTTGATGAAGCTGGCTGCTTTTTTAAGACAGTGGGAAATACAGACTAAGTCAATGGATGCGTGGCTGGTTTGCATGATGGACTAGACTACGTTCCCAACCCTTTGTAGTTTCTTGCACAGAGCAGGAGCTAATCCAAGCTGTGATACATCCAGAAAGGATCCAAAACTAAATAAATTCTTCTATTGTAACATCAGTACTTTTAGTAAATGTCGACGTGCAAATTCAACTGGTTTTAATAGTAATGTTTATCCTCTCATTTGCACGAGTAGCTTTGTTACAGTTTAGAATGCAACAATGGCTCACAGGATCATTGTTGACATCCTTGAATAATAGCATACCAACAGTAGTAATAACTGGCAGCAACTTTATTATTCTTCATGGGTGTAACAGCCAGAATTCCAGAAGTGAAAAACATAAGTGAAGAAGATAAATCGTTCCTGTCTGTGAAAACATGGCTTCAGCTCATGATAAACTGCAGCAATCTGATGTTCTTGCAAGGAAAAAGTTGAAATCAGAAGAGCACAATAAATTAAGTACATCTCTGAATAAAAGATATTGGCTTGCAGAGATCTTAACTGTTCAAGAATTGTCTGAAAAACAATTGACAGGGATCCAGCTAAAACTGTAGCTTTACTTAAGATGTTTCTTGGTTCTTGGGAGAGAGGAAATAAATCTCAGTTGTCCAAAAATGTCTTCTTACTCATCCTTTGCGGGCAGTAACTAGATTATCCTCTCCTGAAATATGACATAATTGTGTATTTAGAGTATAGCACTCAGGAACACTCAATAAACAAATGTAACTTTATTGTGGTGTACTCTCTCTCTTTCATACCTGCTGCCTTTCTGTTTCCTGCTCTATACCGCATTGCATCACTTTTTTGCATACATTACTACAGTGGGGTTCTATGGTGAGCCAAAAGGGACAAACATATAACATTTTCTTCCCCCCTTAATTTGAGCATCCTCAAAACAAGTTCAACATGAACAATAGTTAATACATTAGTGACTATTATAAATTCAGCATTCTCAAGGTCATTGCTCTCAAAATAATTGACAGCAAACCACACTGTGTTTTCACCTTCACACTGATGTCAGCAGTGGTCAGTTTAATTGTGTTGACTGGGAATTGGAGACACCTGAACAGAGAGTGAGGTGTTGATTTCCTCAGCAGTGTCTGGTGAAGGGGGGGGGTGTCACAGATACATCCTGACTTGGTAAAGCTGAACCTGATTTCTCAACAGGCTCAAGTTTTAGAGGATGCTTTTCTAGCCAGTAACTGATCTGCATGTCTCCTCAAGATAAGGTCATTTAAGGTCTGGACAGTATAAGAAACAGCCCAGTTTGTGAAAAGACGGTGGCAGGAACCCATTTCTCCCCCATCGAGTTGTTCCTGATTGAAAACTCAGTGCTTTGTCTTGCTTTCACACCGTTCCATTTGTTCTTGTTCCTCTCGTCACATGATTGCCTTGCTTTTTAGAGGTTTCAGAAAATTGAATGCAGAATTCATTATGAGCAATGCAGCAAAGGTCTTGGTCATGACAGTTGTGATGTTCGGATGGGTCAGTAAGAATGCATTGAGGCTTTGGATAAGCAAATTTTGTTCTTTTCAGCTCTGACAAAGGATCATCCAGATTCAAAACACTGGCTCTATTTTCTCTCCACAGATGCTGTCAGACCTGTTGAGATTTTCCAGCATTTTCTCCTTTTGTTTCAGATTCCAGCATCCGCAGTATTTTACTTTTTATCTTGTTCTTTGGTTGTTTTCAAAGCATGTTTCATAGTTTGGACAAAGCGTTTGCTAATCCATTGCTAGTAGGGTGATAGGACATTTTAAAGTTTAAGTTTATTTATTTGTTAATGTCACAAGTGCTTAGTTTAACACTGCAATGAAGTTACTGTGAAAATTCCTGTCGTTGCCATACTCCGGCACCTGAATTATATGGATGCAATGTGTGTGCGCCATTTTCTTGTAGGAGCTTTCCTCAATATTAGATAATGGGTACTGTTCAGCACATAATACTGTATTTGTGGTCATCTTAAAGCCCCACAGAGCCATCTTTCTTAATAACTGGAACAATAGGTGTGAGCCATTCACTGATGCTGACAGGTTCCAAAACTCCTGTCTTCACAAGTCGTTCCAAATCAGTCTCCACCTTTGACCAAATAGCATCTGGTATAGGCCATTTTGCTTGGCTCTGTCTTTTATTTTCAGTGTTATACTGTAGTATCCTTCATTTGGGTTGATATTTTGTGCACCTGAGTGGATGAACACAATTTGCTTTGCAGCCAGTTCCACAGAAACAGTGATTTCAATGACTTTCAATGGCAATGAGTGAGATTACTCATTTAACAAATGTTTTCTCTGTTGTTTTGTTGCACTGACCACAAACAAATCGGTTATGAATGGTCTCATTATGCACATTTCCAAATTCACCACATTCTGCAAGTGTCTTCAGCACTGCAACAAACTGTGTGATTGGCTCCCCTTCTTTTGGTTTCTTTGATGTAATCTAAAGTGCTCTGTAAACAACAGGGGCTTAGATGAAAAATGTGCTTGCAAAATTTCCACAATTTGCTTGTACATTTAGTGGAGGAGATTAAAAGTTTTATCAACCATCACGCTCAGGAAAGTGGGCACCATAAAATCTTCATCTATTTTGTTCACCAGCGCAGAATAGTCAAAACGCCCAGTCTAAGCCCTCCACTGTTCCACAGTCTCATCAAAAGAGCCAATGATACAAAACCTCCTGCCATTTTCACTCATGCAGGTTTCTCATATGTGTATTTTGCAACCACATTTCCAGAGGCTACATCAGGTTTTCTTATTTACACAAGGCATTCATTTGAGTTTCAGTCTGTCAACCAGCTCTGGAATCTGTTTTCACAGTATCTTTTACACATTTGTCAACTGATTTTCCCCGTGGACAGCAATGCAGCGTGCATATGAGAAGTTTCTCATTTTCAGACATTTCATTGCTTAAACAACTTCTTCTGAGTTGTTTATCAAGTGCATCACTATCCTCATCACCAGTTTTATTGTGTATTTGGAGAATGACACACAGGAACACATGATAAATGAACAGGACTTTATTGTGGTACTTCCCTGATACGTGCTGCTTCAGTTTCCCACTCTACATTGCACTGCATTGCTTCCCTGCACACACTCCTACAGAAGGGCTCTTTGGTGAGCCAAAAGATACAAATATATAACACTACACATCTCACGTAACATGACATAATACAGAGATGCTGCTGGAATGCTTAAGAAATCCAATCGAAGTGGAAGAATTTTATTATAATATAGAATGTTTAAGCAATCCTAAAAAGTACCTCTAAACACTTTCACTGGCAGACAATGGTAAAAATATTACATGCTTCAATTAAATTTTCACATACAAAACACCTCTCAGTGACTATTGCTGTGCTGTGCAGATGCATGGATTTGGGCCTGTGTCTGTGGGAGTTTGCGCATTCTTCCCGTGCTTGCGTGGGTTTTCTCCGGGCGCTCCGGTTTCCTCCCACATCCCAAAGATGTGCTCTTAGGCTAATTGGCAAAACAAATTCTCCCTAAATTGTCTCAAATTTGGTTTTTAATCCATTGATCTATAAATATGGACAGGGATCGCGGGTAGAGGTGGGAACATCGGGGTGGCGGCGCAGGCTCGTTGGGCTGAAGGGCCTGTTTCCCGTGCTGTTTTGTTTTTTTTTGTTATATATTCGATAGTTTAAAATTTGCATCTACTTCTATGTTGTGGAAATTTCAAGCCTGATAAAGTAGCAGTCCACTTAGAATCTTACAGTGTAGAAGGAGGTTTTTTCAACGCATCAAGTCTGCACCAACCACAATCCCACTCAGGCCCTCTCTCCATAACACCCATGCATTTACTCTAGCTAGTTCCCCTGACATAAATGGGCAATTTAGCATGGCCAATCCACCTAACCCACACATCTTTGGACTATGAGAGGAAACCGTGCACCCGGAGGAAACCCATGCAGACACAGAGAGAATATGCAAATTCCACACGGACAGTGACCCAAGCTGGGAATTGAACGCAGATCCCTGGCACTATGAAACAGCAATGCTAACTACTGTGCCACCATGCCACCCCAACACTTGCATTGTGTATGAATTTGCCTGTTTCTGTACATCTCTTAGTGCAGTACAGCCCATTCTTAATCGACTAGGTCTGGTTGGAAGAGAACTTTAATTTTCTGAGTCTTTATTGAAAGTCCCATTTTCTCACGTTTTTGGGGATAGATTTGACAATAGCCTGGAACTCAGTTCTTGAGCGGATGCACACAAAATTACACTGAAGCTCAAAGTGACTGGGCATGATTTTGGTTTTGGGCTGGGAAATGATGCACATTGAACAGCTTCCCGTTTGTTCTGTAGATTATCTCCATACCTGTGAGTAATTTGCTGGAAATGTGATGCACCATAGCAGAGGAAAAGAAAAAGAAGCTTATTCAATGACACAACCTTGTTTGACCCCAGTCCATACCGAGATAGGGTCTGTGGTGGTTCAGATGGTGAGGATCACAGTTTGCATCACATCATGGAGTTGGCAGAGCATAATGGCGAACAACTTCTGAGGGAAGCCAAGCTTGCAGAGGACATTCCTGAGATCAAAAAAACCCACATACACTGGTAGATGCTGTTATTCACATTTTCTTGAAGTCTCTGCTCAACGAAGATCACGTCTATGGTGTCTCTCAATGGATCAAAACCACAATGGATGGAGCTCTTCAATCACTTGGAGAAGGCAATTGAAGAGGATCCTTGCAATGATCTTGCCTGTGACAGACAGCAGGAAGATTTCTTTGTAATTATCACAACTGGAGACATTTCTGAAATATGATCACAATTATAGCATTCCTGAAATCAGCAGTACATTATGAGATGTACGAAATGAGTTGTGTTGTCGGACCCACAAGCGTACCTCTGTTTTGTTTCAGAATTTCATTTGCTCCAGCATGATTTGCCTTGTTATCATTCTACTGCTAAATGGCTTTTTCAACTTCACACAGACCCAGGGTAGGCTCTGTGGCAGCGCTGAGACTGAGCCGGACGGGGTATTGAGGAATATTATTTTGAATGTTCAAGCTGAAGACAGGGTCTCAATTGAAGGTTTTTTCAAAATGTTCTCTCCAATGATCATTGAATGTCTCCCTATCTCAGTGAGCTTTCCTCTATGTTTTGCTCCCAGCAGGATGAGTCTTTGAGTACTTGGGCCATAGGTCATCTTGACAGCACCAAGGAAACTATGCATGTCATTGGTGTTTGTGAAATGTTGGCTCATCCACTCTCTTTCTACCCTCCATTTGTTCTTGATTAAGGTCAATGGTGAAATCATGGAAAACGTAGGCCATTCTCTGTATAGCAGGAAAGGATGTCCCAAAGCATGGTACACCGGAGAGATCATGCAGTCGCTATGACATGAATGAACAGACACCGCGTGACAATCCCCAGGCAGAAGTGTTCCCTTCCTGTTGAAAGCATTTCAGCAATCAAGAGTATTCAGTCTCTTCAGGTAAGCATTCTTCAAGGTGACCTTCAAGATACACAACAATGCAAAACTGCCAATCAGGAACTGATAGCCAAATTCCGCATATACGAGGACGGCCTCAGCTGGGGCCTTGGATTCATGTCATACCACGTACAAGTCCCACCATTTGGCCTGGGCTTGCAAAATCCTACTAACCATCCTGGCTTGAGACAATTCACACCTCTTTCACTTGTGATTATCCCTCTCTCCATTTGCATTGTCTGTACCTGTGAAGATTTGGTTATCTATTAACACTCACATTCTAACCATTATCTTGCAATTGTGCCTTTGTCTATATATGCCATGTTTGTGAACCCAACTCTATACTCACCTGATGAAGGAGCAGCACTTTGAAAGCTTGAGAGACCAAATAAGCCTGTTGGACTTTAACCCCAGTCCAATGCCAGCATCTCCACATCATTCTGTGTCATCCTCTTGACGTCTGGCTTAAAAGATGAAATTTATCATTGTCTCCAGTGTGCCAACTCAGCCTCCTGGAAAGAAACTTGAGGACCAGAATCCTCATAGTTTACTGGCCAGCAGTGATCCCCGCACTTTCTTCTGCTTTGGACAACCTACAGAAGCCATTAAAAGACAGTGCAGAAGTACCATCAGCAATGCCTTTGAAAGATCCTGCAAATCCTGTGGCATGAAAGGTGGTTCAACAGCAGCCTCCACTCCTAGGTTAACATGCCCTGCATCAAAGCACCAATCACTTAAAACCAGTTCTGCTGGGAAGGACATGTCATTCGTATGCTTGAGCAGATTCCACAAGCAACTGTTCTACTCAAAACCCAATTGTAGCAGCAATTGAGGGGAGCAGAAACACTTTAGGGTCATGCGCAAAGAACCCTGATGACACAAAACATCCCCGCTAACTTATGAGAGTTCTTGGCTTGTGACTGACTCAAAGGGAGGTGATTTGTTCACAAAAGGCACCGAACAAATCAACAGACTTCTTCAGAATCACCCAGATGTGAAGTAACGGTATGGCAGAGAGCATACAAACCTATAAACACCTCACCCAACCAACCCTTCAAGAACACTACATGCTGTGTGGATCGTGCATTAGACACATCAATCATTTCAGAACCCACCGGACCACAGTGGAAGCAACTCATTGCTGATTCCAAGGGAGTCTAAGAAGACAGTTGTACATATTTAATTTGTTAAATATGAGGGAGCTATTTTGTCAGATCACAGTAACAATTGTACAGAATTAAGAAGTGAATGACTTAAATTAGAAAGCAAAGAGGGTTCTGAGAACAGTTAAATTTGTTTGAGGCTCATTACTCAAAACTCAACATATTAACACTTAGAAATAGGGAAATGCAAAATCCTATATACCTCACCACAACTGGCTTCTTAGTTGCAAAGCAGAGCAGACTTCCATTATCAACACTCCAATCATTCTATGTCTGTTTATGTTACTCTGAATTCATATTGCAATTTGAAGTGAATTTCAGCTGAAAGAAATGCAATGTGCATTAGCAACCATTGTGTTGCACGGGAAATGATTAGATAGAATCAACAGGCGGAAGCTTTCCAGTTCAGACACACACTGTTATTAAGACATTGTTCTTCATTCTCCTGTACTACACGTTCCTAGAGTACTACTAAATACAGAATAATATACATTCCAATTTAAAAAAAAGTTGAAATCTGAGACATAAAGCATATAATGAACCACTGTTGAAGGTACTTGAGAGTTAAGGCCATCTTCTTTGTCAATGTACAAATGTCGTACTCCACTTTTACAAGTCAGAATGACAACTTTCACATATTTTATATAGAATATTATTCTAAAACAAAACTATCTTATTAAACCAAAGCCATTAATACAATTGTAAATCCTTTTATAAGTACGTCATCAACGATTAAGAACATTTTAAGGCCATAAACAAAATTAGCTGACAAAACATGCTTACACAAAGCAAGCCAAAACAATGCAATATCCAGATAACAGAAATTATATTAACCCTGCCACAAAATTGCTTTCTGTAAACATCGATTATTGTTCCTATATCTGTGCAATATACTGAAAACTTAATCAGTAATTCAATCTTCTAACCCAATCAACAAGTTCTGAAAGCTTTTATCCAAAGAACTCAAGGGAGATGTGATAATAAGCAATCAATTCACATGAAATCTTAACATGCTGTCCCATTTCCAATAAAAATTGGATCTTTTGTTTATGGTTCCTGCACACTACTGTTGAACAACATCCAATATATTCCAACTTCTTGCCATAACATTTAGTATCCAGAAGTCTATGACTCTAGATCCTCTCTTATAACACTGTTTGCCACGCTATTGCCAAGACCAAAGACTATGGTCATCAGCCTGTTCATATAACACGGATTTGCAGCACATAATCGACTAATCTGCAGTTACTCAAATATAATAAAAAGCAAGCCTCATTAAACTTTTTTTTTCAAAAATACTTAAAATAATTTTTAATATTAATACTATCAAAGAAGAAAAAATAACAGCACACAAGCACACTCTTTGGCTCTCCAAGTCTGCACCAACTATGCTGCCTGACTTAACTGAAACCCTCCAACCTTCTGGGGATCATATATCTCCACTCCCATCTGATTCATGTATTTCTCAAGATGCCTCTTAAAAATCATTATCATATCAGCTTCCACTATCTCCCTCCGCAGTGAGTTTCAGGCACCTACCACCCTCTATGTAAAAAAACCTGGACATGTGCCCCTTGCACCTTAAACCTATGCCCTCCAGTAATGGACTCTTCCACCCTGGGAAAAAGCTTCTGACTATCCACTCTGTCTCGACCTCCCATAATCTTGTGTCAGGTTGCTCCTCAATTTATCAAATAAATCAAACATGGGGTCTAGTACTACGGAAACAACTTTGACGAAAGAGTTAGAAAGTAAAGGTATAATAAACTATAGAATTTGTTTCAGATTTTAAAACATCAATAAATTACCAGCACAGAAATATTAAGCACATCCCATATGTGTAAATGTCAAACTAACTCAAAATTGGACTAGTCAATTTGAAGCAGCAATTAATATAGCCTAATCAGCAGTTTCTAATCATGGCTGGTTCACATGTACTCGTTTAAGATAACATTATTTAACTTCTTACTAAATGCAGTGGAAATTGACTATTATTTAAAATAACTATACACTATTTTAGTCTACAGAGCCAGTGGCAGTGAAACTACGATTAAGAAAGTTTTAATTCTCTGAGTTCTCTTGAAGGTGCTGACTTTGCTGAGGTACAGTTCCACTGAAATTGGAAAACCTTTAGTCAAGTACTGTTCATGTGAACCTAGGCAATAGGCAACAAATGAGCAGCACAATGACTCAGTGGTTAGCACTGCTCCCTCTCAGGGGCAGGGATCTGGTTACGATTCCCCATTGGGTCACTGTCTGTGTAGTGTTTGCATGTTCTCCTCGTGTCTGCATGGGTTTCTTCCAGACACTCCAGTTTCCTCCCACAGTCCAAAAGATGTGCTAGTTAAGTGCAATGGCCATGCTAAATTCCCTCTCAGTGAACCAGAATAGGTGCCCGAATGTGATAAGTGGGGGATTTTCAGAGTAACTTCATGGCCATATTAATGTAAGTCTACTTGTGACACTGATAAATAAATAAAAAAAAATAAAAACATTCATTCAGTGGGGAACCTCAAAAGAGCCTGCTCTGTTCCTAAAAGTATAGGTTACATAGACGTATGATCAGGAGCAGGAATCCTTTCTGATTCAGCTTTCTTGAGGCATAATGTAACCTTTAAATAAAACTTAATGGGGGAAGTTCAAAAAGGTAAATTTGCTATTTCATAACAATACAGTTAAACTTTGAAGTGAAAAATGACCTACTCAGCAACCATGATATTCTACTGCCATCTACTGCTTCTGGTCTATACTTGTAATACAGCTCAGAGTCATAGTCATGTTAACTCTATTACCTCTCTCAGCTGGAATGCATGTTATAATTAAACATAAGCCATGAGTCAAGTGATCTATTTAGCTTTCCTAGAACACATGAATTACATCCAACATTATTCTTTCATATTAAAAGTACTCAAATATTTAAACACTTAGCAAGTTATCCATTGTATTCTTAGAAAAAGGCTCTCAGTTTCCGTGATTGCCACATTTTGAAGCTCTCTTTCAGAAATACCTTTTAAGGAGAATGCAGGTACTATGTAAAATCCTAATATGGATTCTCAACCCACATTCTTCTCCATTAACTGCTGGCAATAGATTTTTAAAATTTATTTCACTTGTTTTACCATAATTTGCAAGCACGTGTGGTGAATAACTCCAATGGTATCTCAATCTTTGATCTGATTTATTATTGTCACGTATATTAGCACACAGTGAAAAGTATTGTTTCTTGTGTGCTATACTGACAAAGCATATCATTCATAGAGAAGGAAATGAGAGAGTGCAGAATGTAGTATTACAGTCATAATTAGAATGTAGAGGAAGATCAACTTAATGCAAGGTAAGTCCATTCAAAAGTCTGATGGCAGCAGGGAAGAAGCTGTTCTTGAGTCGGGCGGTACGTGACCTCAGACTTTTGTATCATTTTCCCAACAGAAGAAAGTGGAAGACAGAACGTGCGGGATGTGTGGGGTCCTTAATTATACTGGCTGCTTTGCTGATGCAGCACAAAGTGTTGACAGAATCAGTGGAAGGGAAGCTGGTTTGCATGATGGGCTGGGCTACATTTACAACCTTTTGTAATTCCTTGCGGTCTTGGACAGCGCAGGAGCTATCCCAAGCTGTGACATAACCAGAAAGAATGCTTTCTATGGTGCATCTATAAAAGTTGGTGAAAAGCGTAGCTGACATGCCAAATTTCTTTAGCCTTTTGAGAAAGTAGAGGCACTGTGGGCTTTCTTGACTGCAGTGTCAGCATGGGGCAACCAGGACAGGTTGATGGTGATCTGGACACCTAAAAACTTGGAGTTCTTGACCTTTTCCACTTTGTTTCCATTGATGTAGATGGGGCATGTTGTCCTTTGAAGTCAATGACAATATCCTTTGTTTTGCTATCATTGAGGGAATTATTGTTACCATACCAATTCACCAGATTTTTAGTCTCATTCCTGTACTCTTTCTCATTGTCATTTGACATCTGACCCACTACAGTAGGGTCATCAGCAAACTTGAAAATCAAATTGGAGGGAAATTTGTTGTCAGTTCTATCAAAAAAGACTAAATGGTCTGAGTCTGTACCCCTTGCAGTTCAGAAAAGTGAGAGATGACCTTGATCAAACATACAAGATCTTGAGTGGGCTTGATAGGGTAGATAATGAGATGTTTTCACCAGTGGAAGAGTCTCGAACAAGGGGCCATAGCTACCAGATAAAGGGCCAGTCATTTAAACCTGAGTTGGGTAAAATATTATTTTGGCAAGAGGTGTGAATTTCTAGAATTCTCTGTCTCAAAGAGTGGTGGAGGCTGGATCATTATAGAAGTCTTCAAAGTGGAGGTGGATAAGTATTTGATTGAGGAATTAAGGGCAATGGGAAAATGACACAGAAAAGGAGTTGAGGCTGGCATACATCAGCCATGAACATACTGAATGATGGGAAGGCTTGAAAGGCCTGGTAGCCTACACCTGTTTCTATTTTTTGTGTTATAATGTATGTTCTCAGGAACCAAAAACAGATAAGAGAACCAAGTTGCACATGTACATTCTGGCAAAGTGACAATGAAATGCCTTCTCCACTTTTCTAGGAACCAGCACATTTCCACAAAGCCAAAATTTCAGCCACACTTCTGGCTAAAAACCACTGCTGACAAATCTTTTATAACAATAACTAAATAATGCTCAGTGGAGAAAATATATCTTATTTATTCGCTTTAGATTTACTAAAGCTTCAAATATAACAAGGAATAAGGTTCTCTTAAGCTATGTGTTTGGCTTTTAACAATTTAGTTTTAATTATTTTAAGTGTGCACACTATAAAAATCACTCATTTTGAAAAGCAATGGAAAAATCACTGCTTACCACATGTTCAAACTGATGTAAAAATGTGATTACTTTCCCTGCAAAACATTACCTTGCAGTTGGATTTTGTATCTAAATATCACAAAAGTTATTATTTTTGCCCTATATGGACTACTTTGCTTACACAGTGGACCATACAGTAAAGATGCAGTCCAGTAGATCACCAAACCAGACAAGCTTTAAAGATCTCAAGTTCAAACTTCATTCAGTGTAAACATTTCCTGAATGTACAACAAACTGATTCCGAGGATGGATCAGTCACCTTTCGGTGCATTATCAGAATTCATTGTATGCTAACAATTTAAGACAGTGAGCTTGCCAAAAATATCAATATTGCTCGCGATGTTCAAACTCATTAAACAGAGATCCCATTCGAACTTTCACATGGATATATAAAGATCCCATGAAGATTCACATGGGGGAGGGCTGTTACGCCTGGTTTCCGCCTAATATTTATCTCTCAATCAACATTACAAAAAAAATGATCTGGTTATTTTTCCATTATTGTCTGTGGGAATCTGTTATGTATGAATTGGCTGTCCTATTTTCTGCATTACAACAGTGACTATGCGAAGTACATAAAGTACTTGCTTAGCTTTAAAACACATTGGGACATCATTTTGTTGTGAAAGGTACTACATAATGCAAGTCCTCTTTTATCTGTAACCAATATGAAGCCATATGCACCATCATGAGCAAATGGAGAAGTTGGCAGGTCCAGCCCTACTCTGCAGTTCCATAATCCTGGACTGCGTCTTTACCATGTGATCTTTTGTGGGAGCAAAGCAGTCCATTTGGGCAAAAATAATAACTTTTGGGGTGGCATGGTGACTAGCACTGCTGCCTCACAAGAACAGGGACCTGGTTCAATTTTAGCCTCAAGTCACAGTCTGCGTGGAGTTTGTACATTCTCCCCACGTCTGTTGGATCACTTGGATTTCCTCCACGTGATCTGGTTTCCTTCCATAGGATTGTGCAGGTTAGGTTGAGTGGTCATGGTAAATTGCCCTATCATGTCAGGGGGAATACCAGGGCAAATACATAGAGTCAAGGGGATTGGGCCTGGGTGGCATTGTGGTCGTGCAGATTTGATGGGCCAAATGGCCTTCTTCTGCACTACATGAAATCTATGATATTAATCTGAGCTGACTGCTTTTACAGCAGCAATCCAATGTAGAAATCAATGGCCTTGAAAGTTCTATTTTACAAAGGGCGGATGTGGAGAACTCTAAGGTTTTTTAAATAGCTAAAGGCAGGATATCCCAAGGTGAAAACAGATGGGGAGCACAGTTTTAAATTCCATTTTCTGCACTTGCTGCCAGGTATCCACTATTCTATGTTTAGGTTTGGAGAAAGATTGTCAAAGCAGGGTGCTACCTGTGAATGAATTCTGGACATAAAAGCTTGAATTGGATGGATGAACTCAAATCAGGACACTGAAAATACATTTAGGTCAAATAACTATTTTGTGGGTACCTCATAATATGGTACACCCAATATCAGCGTTAGTACAAAGTAAAACAACAAGGTACTGATGCTCCCACTGCAATACAGATTCACCCCAAGCTGTCATTGAAAAACAAAATGTTAAAACACACAGAAAAGACAGTAAATGATAATATTTGAAATACTGCAGTACAGTGAATGTGTTACTGGTGAATAGACTAATAAATGAAAATATGCATTCAAATCTAACCATGGTATTTTGAGAATATTAATTTCAAAACAATTTTGAAATAATTGGTATGGGAGTTGTTTGTGAGTAACTCCATTGGCTATGATTGAACATTGTGATCAGTTTCTGGTGATGCCATTGGTTGAGTGCCAGAGAATTTTCTGAAATGATGTGCAAAGTTTAAGATAGAAAGAGGAACTTGAGTCTTTTCCTTAGTGGAAACTCCAGAATCATATTCATGACCTATGCCTTAACTATCAGCTTTAGGGAAGAACAAAGATCAGAAGAACAAAGAACCACGAGGAAGAGCCATAGCCAAGGGTGGACCTGGCCAGTTCACTCAAGCAGACAGTATTTTTTTTAGTCAAACTTAAAAGTTAAACTAGAGCTAGAGTTGAAGTTAAATTAGTTAAATTTAAGATTGAAGTTAAATTAATTAAATTAAGCTTAAGTAAGTGTTGCAACTAATGTATATTTATGTTGAACACTGTTAACTATAAAGTTAAATAAAGAGAGCTTTGTTTTAAGTGAAATCTGAGTTGACTCTGTTTTTTGTTAGTCACACAAGGGGGAAATATCTGGGAGGTAACAGATTAGTAGTGGGGTTATAAAGGGTCATGAGAGTTGGGTGGAGGGTTATAGGTTGATATGCAGGGTATGAGGGATTATGGGAATGGATAAATGGCAAGAGTTGGCATGGATGGGACATGGGGAATGTCTGGGAGAGCGAAGAGAATGTGAGTTGAGGGCTGGAAGGATGTTTCAGGTTCTAATGTTTATTTTCAAACTTTGAACACAACTCCAGAGACTTGAGGCAGGCCTTTAATCCAGCATGTGACCACATCCAGCAGCCTACTCAGTTCTTCCCAAGACACCTATCCCAACTTCTAATCTAGCCCATCCTCCCTTGCATAAAAAATCCAATGACTGGGCAGCCATTCTTAATGGTGGGGGGGGTGGGGCAAGGTGGGGGTCCACAATCTGTGTGTTTCCCTATCTCTGCATACCCAGTCCAGGAGCAAAAATCGGGTCCCCACTGATCTTATCAATCTGCCAATACTTAACCACAGTGTCACACAAACCTCACTGCCACCTGAAATGGCTGAGCTACTCACTCATTGTATCAAATCATGGTAACTCAAGAAGGCCTTCATCCACCTTCTCAAGACAGTCAAGCAGGGCCAGCAAACATTGACCATACCAGGACACCCCCATCCCAAGAACAGATTTTTAAGATCTGATCAGTTCAGAAACAAAAGCTCAAAGAAATGATTTAACTGTTTACAAACCTGAATCTCGTTCATTGCCTAATATTATAGAGGTTTCTAGGCTGACTGAAAACATTAGGGTTTTTATTAACTTGAATACTATTACTTTGGCAACAAGCAAGCAATCCCCAAAATTTTGCAAAATATTGCTATGTTCAGTTTTTATACAAACCTCTTATTTAAAAAATATATCTACACACAGTAGAAACTGTAAAGTATCCAATATATATGTATAATTCCATGAGATACAAACATATTCTGTTAAACAATTTAGGATATTCCATCTTTCTTACTTGTAAAACAGTCTGCAGAATTCACCATTACTGCTATACAGAAGATGGGATTCAGCTCAAATTTGAGGTGAATTAATGTGGTGTCTATTTCAGATGAATTTGAGTGTCATGTTGCGATGAACTTTCAGTGACCTTACAAAAATACAAGGCTCTTGTCCAAACCAAAACACAGCATAATACTACTTGGGAAGCATTTCATCCACATCTAAATGTCTCTTTTGTGCCAGTCAAATGGGTATAAGAAAGACAAATGTAATCTCATCCTTCCTGAAATTGGAATGGAATTAGGGGGCTTTTTTTTAAACCACCATTCTTGCAGCCAAGGAGTGAATGTCAAATAAATAAAATTATACATGAAAGAAATTATTTTCCATTCCCTAAGAGGCCAGCAATGGTTTAATGTTGCTTCATAAACGTGACGTTGACTGGTAGAAATAGTTGAGTGAGTTGATCTTCTGTGTCAGTCTAACGTAACTGAGGTCAAGACACGTGCAAAGAAAAGCAAAACATTGTACATCCCAACAAGTAAGAGTTTAGCTATACAAAGAGCAGGAAAAAAGCACAATTGGATAAAATTCCTGGATCTTCACCAAGAACCCTTTTTTTTTCAGCTGAAAGAATGTTGAACTATCAGATGTTATATGTTGCTTACATTGCCCTGTTGGCTGGGGTCCTTCTACCATGCAACAAATGACATTAAGTACCTCTTTCACAGAACAATACCATTTTCGGTCAACACATTACTTGAGCAGCACCAAGACTAAAAATAAAGGCCGGATTTATAGAGACAGCTTCATGACAGAAATATTCCTGCAGTCAACTCTCACTAGGAAGAAGCTATCGGTGGCCTGCAGGTCCAGTTATCTGCTAAAAAAAAAATCCTTGATATTAAGGAGCATGACTGTGCTGCATTAACTGATGACTTCATGTCTGTTAGAACTTGAGGCTGGAATACATTCAGCGGACTTTGAGCTAATATTACATATATTCAATCATGTTACCAATCACAGAGTCCAGACTCTAACAACATTCAATCTCAGAGTTTACCCTTTGTAAATCAACAGTTCAATAGGTCTGATGAATATTGCCAAAATTCCACACATGCTTTATCATTTGTACAATATTTCTAAAAATACTTGCTGGACCATTTTATTTGTTTGTTCAGTATCACTTGTCCACCCATGAAATAGATTCTTGACAAGATCACCACTTAGAAGTGAGTAGAGTCATTTCGAAACTTACTGCCATATGCTTACACTGAAAGTGAAAAACATTGACTTTTTAGGACAGAATTCATGATCACAAAGCTCTTGTATGTCTTTTAAGGTGTGCTATAATAAGATATAACTATTTGAAGTTTTAGATCTAGACCAAAGGTTCTCAATGTCCAGTTGGAGTGGATTTTGTCAGCATTGAATAAAATGATAGTGTATTGGCCCAATTAAAAATAACAGTGAAGTGATCAGTGTGCACCATTATTAAAGAGTAAATTGAACAGCGATTTCCAACATCCTCACAGTGCAGTTAAACAGAAATCAGGAAGCTGCTGTCCAAGTTGCACGAGCTTTACTTTAACAGTATCTTACCAAGAAATGAGGCATCAAAACACGTGCAACGGTGTGAAGTTGCAGAATTACCACTAATACACTTGCAAAACTTAAGATTAGTTTGTTCAAATATAAGAGAATTTTTAACAGCGTATTAAGTCTGAATTACTGCAAAGTGACTACTGTCTCATTGAAAATTAACTTTTACAAATGTGGAATCAGATTCATTCAGGTTTTAATTAACGAGCAGCATACATTGTCTATTGCCCATGAAATCATGCACTTATAATTTTATAAATACAGTAATCTTACAGCATTGAAATAATACACGGCACTTATAAAAAAAACTGAATGAACTTGACTTAGTTTCTTAATTGATGAGACTTTATATGTATTGATCCTAAACTAAATCCTAATTTTTCCCATTTTCTGAGAACTATCGCCATACTGTAAGGGAAGGTGGTGGCACAGTGATATTGTCACTGGACTAATAATCCAGAGACCCAGGGTAATGCAGATGATGAAACTTGAATCAAATAAAAATCTGAATTTAGAAGTTAAATGGTGCTCATGAAATCATTGTCAATTGTTGTTAAAACCCATCTGATTCACTAATGTCCTTAGGAAAGGAAATTTGCCATCCTGACCCAGTTTTGCCTATATATGACTTCAGATCCACAGCAATATGATTGACTCTCAACTGCTCCTTGCAGGGCAATTAGGGATGGGTAACAAATGTTGGACCAGCAAGTGACACCCACATCCCATGAACAAATTCTTTTAAAAACTGTGAATCTATTCCAAGTGATGCCTTATCAAATCAGAGTTAACTTGCCATTCAAATAGCACATTTTTCTCCTGTAGTATTGTTGTTAATGTTTGAAATTTGGCATTCTTGCATTTGTCCTGATGAGTGCAAGATGAAAAACTTCAGCACCATGTTTTGCTTTTCAGCAATATTCAAGTTTTTTACTTCCAAGTTAATGTAAGAAGATTAAGCAGCATTATGCCACATTTGATTTCTGTAACATTGAATTCGATTTTCATCTGCCACACTCTTCAAAATTTGGAAATAAAGTATCAAAAACTAAAGGAAAATAAGAAGGAGGCCTTCCACCAGATTTCCACCATCACCATCACTGTAGGGCATTTTCCTTCCATATTTAAATGAAGATAGAGAGACAGTCCTGAGAATATTGTTCAATTTCAACCACAAATACTACCAGCTGAAGCAGTCCATCCTTAGACAGCCACAGAAAGCCCACAACTACCAGGCTGGAGAGGGAACCAGTTTTTTTTTAATTTTCAAAAATCAACTACAAATTCTGCTCTGTTTAAAACATATTCCTTGAAGCACTGCAGATCTTTTGTCCTGTATACGGGCCACTGAACTTTCAGGGGCATAGAAATAGCAGGTTGCATCTATACAATGGAGATTCTTCAAGGATGCCACCTTAAAAACTTCAGATGAATCAGAAACACAATACAGTTAGCCAAGGTTTGCCTGAGATCAATTCTAGTGAAAACTCTGCGCTGTTACTTTTGTTCATACTGCACAATTCTGCAGTTCTCCCATTGCAATGTGCTCTAAGATATGGACTACTGTTGAATACGTTTTGATATTCAATAAATGCTTAAACACTAGTGCAATTTCAACATTTAATTTTACTGATTTATAAATGGTAAAATATAATAGTAATTGCATAACTAGATTGTCACATCCACTATTAATTTTTTTGTATCTCTAACCTTTTTAAAAGTAAAAATATACAAAAAGTTTATAATAAAAGTATAAAATTCTTCAAGTGTTGGGGCTAAAGAAATCAAGAGATATGGCGGGGAAAGTGGGATTAGGATATTAAATTTGATGATCAGCTATGATCAAAATAAATGGTGAAGCAGGCTTGAAGGGCCAAATGACCTACAATGGCTTGTATTTTCTATTTCTATCACTGAAAGTACTCTGACCTTTCCTTCCCTAACCTGAGACAAAATGGCTACATTGGGGAAAAAAGCATCTGCATTGGTTGAATAAAAGAAAAAATGTTCTGATACTGTAAATATAGCAGGGAACAGGGATTTGGTTTTAGAAAAATGGGTAGTGAAGACTGCCCTATGCGTCACTTTAACCATACAGCTCTATCAGTTCGTGTGGAGCTTTGCTTTGCAGAGATTGCTAGTCTGTTTGTGCTCATAAAACTGGTTGCTCAGTGTTGTCATCTCTTTCTGCAATTTGAAACCATTTATCTCTGCGTTACGATACAAGTGTGCCTGAAGCATGAGGCTGCCAAGAAAGGCAATGAACTGTATCCACAAAGGAACATGGATATTTCTCTCTATTAGAAAGGGGCACCACTCCACAAGCACTGTAGGGAAGCAGGCTTCCATGAACCATGACAGTTGGTTAGGTGTCTAAACTCTAGCCATTGGCATCATTCTGCATCACACTATAGCCAACTAGCAACTGAATGAAATGATCTCCATGGTTGCCAAGTTGGAGTCATACTTGGTAGATAGGAAGATGGTTGTAGTTGTGAAGGTCAGTCATCTGAGCTGCTATGACATCTTTGCAGGACTCCCTCAAGGTAGTGTCCTAGACCAACAATCTTCAGCTGCTTCATCAATGATTTTTCCTCCATTATAAGGTCAGAAGCGGGGATTTTTGCTGATGATTGCACGATGTTCAGTGCCATTCACAACTCCTCAGATGCTGAAGCAGTCCATGTTCAAATGTAACAAGATCTGGACAATATCCAGGCTTGGCTGACAAGTGGCAAATAATATTCACACCACACAAATGCCAGGCAATGACCATCACCAATAAGAGACATTCTAACCATCACCCCTTAACATTCAATGGTGTAACCATCACAGAATCTCCCACCGTCAATATCCTTGGGGTACCATTTACCTGAAACTTACCCGGACTCACCACATGAACACAGTGGCTACAAGGGCAGGTCAAAGGCAAGGAATACTGTGGCAAGTAACTCACCTCCTGACTATTCAGAGCCTATCAACCATCTATAAGGCACAAGTTAAGAGTGTGATGGAATACTCCCCACTTGCCTGGATGAGTGCAGCTCCAAAAACACACACGAAAGTTGACACCATCAGGACAAAACAATCCTCTTGACTGCCACCACATCTACAAACATTCAATCCCCCCACCACCAACAATCAGTAGCAGCAGTAGTGTGACTATCTACAAGATGCACTGCAGTAATTCACCAAAGATCCGTAGACTGCATCTTCCAATCCCACAACCACTTCCATCTAGAAGAACAAGGCAGCAGATACATGGGAACACACCACCTGCCAGTTCCCCACCAAGCCAATCATCATCTGACTTGGAAATATACTGCCGTTCCTTCACAGTCACTGAGTCAAAATGCTGGGATTCCCTCCCTATCGGCATTGCAGATCAATCCACAGAACGTGGACTGCAGCGATTCAAGAAGCCAGCTTACCACCACCTTCTCAAGGGCAATTAGGGATGAGCAATAAACGCTGGCCAGCCATGACGCCCATGTTCCAGATTAAAAAAAATACAACTTTTCTTATCTTCAGACCACATCAAGCAGGTTATATAACAATAAATATCCCCCAGAACTTGGTTTGCACTATTACAACTGGGAATATGTTCATGCCTAAAAATATTATTAAAACACAAAGACAGCAATCTACGGCTCTTGAATTTTTTTTCTTTCTCACCTCACTTCCTAGTCTTCTGTCCCCCTAAGGTTGAGACAGCTACCAGGTCTGTCAAAGGAAGATTCAGGCAGAGAAGATAATGGAAATCAATTGAAATTCATTTTGAGTGCCCAGGGAAATCTGTAGTTCCTACTTATTGCTGAGAACTATTTTTGCCAAGTTTCATTAATTTTTAGAATTCAGTTACATAAGTATGTATGGTTTTAGCCATAAACTTTGTGACTAAAGTTGGGATTCTCCAATATCGATCGCCCCACCCTTGCTGCCAACAGGAATGGTGAACTTGGTGCCCAGCCAAATCTCCATTCAGGGTAGGGGAACCAGAGCACCTCAGAGCTCCTTAACCTGAACTCTGCAGCAGTTTGAGAGTTTGAAATTGGTTTGAAGTAATCTGAAAATAAAAGGCTTGTAACCGAGGAGTTGATCTTAGAGCTGTCAGATGTTGGAACAACACAATTGGTTCACTTGTGTCCTTCAAGGAAGGTAACTTGCTGTCCTCATCAATCTGACTGCAGAATCTCAGCCGTGGACCAGATCGGAGAATCCTGGCCTTAGTTTTTAGTTGGACAAACGTGAATATCTCTCAAGTTTTAATGAAGCTTATATGATTAACTTACTGTCTGAAATATTCATTTGTTTGTTTAAAAATCAGTGACAGTTCAAAAATGATTGAAACGTTAAGGACACTATTTATTGCTCAGAAACATATACAGATATAGCATCTGAGAATATTACCTTCAGCATGCACAGAGTAAATAAAGCTAACAAGTTCAACATTTTGAGGTTGTTCAGTTGACAAATTTATATAAAAGTAGAGCGAAAAAAAAAGAACAAATGACTAACAGTTGTCAGAATTGTGAAATTATATTTCAGCAACTGTAATCATACTCCTACTCTTACAGATTTGAAAACTGGATCAAAAAAATTCCACTCCGATGGCAAGATTTGTCACATTCATTTTCGGGGTCTGTGAATCACTTGCAAACCTGCATTTACTGTCTACTCTTAATTGTCATAAGAAGATGGTAAGTGATTTATTACAACTGAGTGGTTCGCTAGGCCACTTCAGAAGGCAGTTAAGA
Source organism: Sphyrna mokarran (assembly GCA_024679065.1). Taxonomy (NCBI): domain Eukaryota; kingdom Metazoa; phylum Chordata; class Chondrichthyes; order Carcharhiniformes; family Carcharhinidae; genus Sphyrna; species Sphyrna mokarran. The sequence goes on from JAGIQG010000029.1 coordinate 23,372,391, forward strand.
GTCAACCATTTTGGTGTAAGCCTGAAATTGCTTATTGGCCAGACTGAGCAAGGACAGCAGATTACCTTTCTTGAAGGACATGAGTGAACCAATTGTGTTGTTCCAACGATCTGATAGCTTCAAAATCATATCCTCGGTTACATTTTTATTTTTCTTGTGTTATTTTCAGATTACTTCAAGCCAAATTCAAATTCTCAAACTCCTGCAGAGTTAAGTTTTAGGAGCTTTGATGGCAAAGAACATCTTTTTACATTATATCAACTTTGTGCTACACTTGACTGTTGGGAGCTTTCATTAACTCTGCGAGAGAATTAGCATCCTTTTTTGGCAAGTTTGGGAAAAGATTCTAATTTTTGGTACCACGTCATGTCAGGTGCAGCAACAGATGTTTATACAATATTACTTCCTCTATTTTGCTTCAAATATGTGTTTCAGCCCTGACCGCAGAAAAGCTTTCCCATCTGCACTAAATATATTTTTTTTGTTTCCCATGTCAGTCATTCTTACAGGCCCATTAAGTTTGACAGTCAAGTTACATGCTGTAGAATTGCCTGCCAAACTCAGTTTGCTTAGGGTCATTTCATTCCATCATCAAAAGTCAGAGATGCCAAGAGAAGTGTGTCAGGCTGCAAAGGATAAGAATTATCAATAGAGTTTATAAAAGTCCTCCACCTGTCTGAGGTTAAGCTTCTGAGATGGGAGAACCTGGTGTGCCTGCTAAATGGCAAAATGTTCTGGGACCTGGTGTGATCAATTTCCACTATAGTAATTAACATGGAAAAGGTATCATTATTTAGGCACAATCCAAATTAAATGTCATCACTCCATTGCAAAACATTAACACTGATCTTATAAATGATAATCATTAATGTTTTCTCCTCTTGTCATTTCAAAAAAATCCTACTCATAGCCTGTATTGCTGGTGTAGTCCAAAATAGGTACCTGACATTAATGTTTCTTTCAAAAATAATGTTTAAATATTTCATATTACGAAAAAAATTGCCAACATAACTACACCTCAAGAAGTGCAATGAAACTGAATTTCATTCATCACAGGGAGGCAACGGCTTAATGGTATTATTAATAGACTATTAATCCAGAAATCTAGATAATAGCCTGGGTTTGAATCCTGCAAAGGATGGTCTGAGTGTTAATGAAAAAATTGGAAGAGCTGTGTCATAGTCAAGCTGTGACGTAGAGGTGCCGGCGTTGGACTGGTGTAAACTCAGTAAGAATCTGGCAACACCAATTTTAAATCCAACCGATTTATTTGATAGTAAACCTGCGAGCTTTCGACTTTCGTCTTCGTCAGGCAAATGCAGTATTCTGGTCTGCAATAGCACACATATCAACACAGACACTCAGATTGCTGATTAGAATGCAAATCCTTACATCTAACCTGCTATTCAAGTCTTAAAGTGGCTAACAATATGAGTGAAGGGAACACGGAGCATTGGTTAGAGAGATGTGTATTGTCTCCAGACAGCACAGTAAGTGAGATTTTTTGCTAACCCAGGCAAGTCATGGGGGTTACAGATAGTGTGACATGAAGCCAAGATTCCTGTTAAGACCGTCCTCATGTGTGTGGAACTTGGCTATCAGTCTCTGCTCAGCGATTCTGCGCTGTGTGTCATGAAGGCCTCCTTGAAGAACATTTACCTGAAGGTCAGAGGCCGAATGCCCGTGACTGCTGAAGTGTTCACCCACAGGAAGGGAACTGTTTTGCCTGGTGATTGTTGAGCGATGCTCATTCATCCGCTGTCGTAGTGTCTGCATGGTCTCCCCAATGTACCATGCTTCGCAACATCTTTTCTTGCAACGTATTAGGTAGACAACATTGGCCAAGTTGCAAGAGTATGTACCGTGTACCTGGTGAATGGTATTCTCACGTTTGATGATGTCGTCCATGTTGATGATCCGGCATGTCTTGCAGAGGTTGCTGTGGCAGAGTTGTGTGGTATTGTGGTCACTGTTCTCCTGAAGGTTGGGTAGTTTGCTGCGAACAATGATCTGTTTGAGGTTGCGCGGTTGTCTGAAAGCAAGAAGTGGGGGGTGGGGATGGCCCTAGCAAGATGTTTATCGTCATCAATGATATGTTGAAGACTCCGGAGAAGATGTCGTAGCTTCTCTGCTCCGGGGAAGTACTGGACAACAAAGAGTACTCTGTCCACCGTGTCCCATGTTTGTCTTCTGAGGAGGTCAGTGCAGTTTATCGCTGTGGCACGTCGGAACTGTCGATCATAGTCAAGCAACAGCCTAACATAGTCATTCTCATGGAATCATATCTTACAGTTAACATACAGACACCACCAATTCCATCTCTGGATATATCCTGTCCCACCGGCAGAACAGATTCAGCAGAGGTAGCAGCACAGTTGCATACAGTCCCGGGAGTCCTTAACATCTGGATACCATAAAGTCTCATGGCTTCAGGTTAAACATGGACAAGGAAACCTCTTACTGGTTACCATTACTGTCCTCCTTTGGTCGATGAACCAGTATTTATCCGTGTTGAAATAACACCTGAAGGAAGTGCTGAGGGTGACAAGGGCACAAATATACTCTGGGTGGGGGCAGCATAACTGATCAAGTTGGTCGGGTCCTAAAGGACTTAGCTGCTAGACTGGGTCTGCAGCAGGTGGTGAAGGAACCAACAAGAGGAAATAACATACTTGACCTCATCCTTACCAATCTGCTAGCTAAGGATGCATCTATTCATAACAATATCAGTAAGAGTGTCCAACGCACATTTCTTGTGGAAATGAAGTCCCACCTTCGCACTGAGATTAACCTCCATCATGTGTGGCAGTATCACAGTGCTAAATGGGACAGGCTTCGAACTCATCTAGCAACTCAAGACTGGGCATCCATGAGGGCTGTGGACCATCAACAGCAGCAGAACTGTACTCCAGCACAATCTGCAACTTCAGATCAACTATTACCATCAAGCCAGGGGATCAACCCTGATTCAATAGGAAGTGCAGGAGGGCATGCCAGGAGCAGCACCAAGCATACCTAAAAATGAGGTGTCGACCTGGTGGAGCAACCAAATGGCAAAAACAGCAAGTGACAGACAGCGAGTCCACAACCAACAGATAAGATCAAAGCCCTGCAGTCCTTCCCCATCCAGTCGGGAATGGTGATGGGCAATTAAACAACTCACTAGAGGAAGAAGATTCATAAACATCCTCAATGAGGGAGGAGTCCAGCACATCAGCGCAAAAAATAAGGCTGAAATATTAGCAGCAATCATCAGCCAAAAGTGCCGAGTAACATTTCATGTCGGGTCCTCCAGTGTCCCAGCATCTCAGATGCCAGTTTCTAGCCAATTCGATTCACTCCACATGATATCAAAAAACAGTCAGAGGTACTGGATACCGCAAAGACAATAGGCCCTGATAACATTCCGGCAGTAGTATTGAAAACTCACCCTTCCCTAGCCAAGCTCTTCCAGTACCGTTACAACACTGGCATCTAACCAACAATGTGGAAAATTGTCCAGATATGTCCTGTACAAATCCAACGCGGCCAATTACTGCCCAGTCTATTCTCGGTCATCAGTAAAGTGATGGAAAAGGTTATCAACAGTGTTATCAAGTAGCACCTGCTCAGTGACACCCAGTTTGAATTTCGCCAGGTCGCTCAGCTTCTGAGTGATCCTGGTGAGATTGGGTAAACTGGGGTTGTTTTCCCTGGAAAGACGAAGAATGAGGGGAGACCTAATAGAGGTGTACAAAATTATGAAGGGTATAAATATGGTGAACAGTGGGCAGCTTTATCCCAAGTCACAGGTGATGATCATGAGGGTTCACGGGCTCAAGGTAAGAGGGGCAAGGTGTAACTCAGATATCAGAGGGACTTTTCTTTTTTTACACAGAGGGTGGTGAAGGCCTGAAATGCACTGTCAAGTAGGGTGGTGGAGGCAGACACGCTGGCATCATTTAAGACTTACCTGGATAATTACATGAGCAGGCTGGGAATGGAGGGATACAAACGAATGGTCTAGTTGGACCAATGAAAGGCACAGGCTTGGAGGGCCGAAAGGCCTGCTTCCTGTGCTGTACTATTTTTTGTTCTCCTGACCTCAATATAGCTTTGTTCAAACATGGACAAAAGAGCTGAATTCCAGAGGTGAGGTCAGAATGACAGCTTTTGACATCAAGGCTGCATTTGACCAAGTGTTCAGTAAGAATTTAGCAACACCAATTTTTAATCCAACCGATTTATTTGATAGTGTCGAAAGCTTGCAATTTTACTATCAAATAAATCGGTTGGATTAAAAATTGGTGTTGCTAAATTCTTCCTGAGTTCTTACCACCCCAATCCAACGCCGGCATCTTTACATTTTGACCAAGTGTGACATCGAGGAGCCCTAGCAAAACTGAAATCAATGGATATCAGAGGCCAATCTCTCTGCTGACTGCAGTCATACCTGGTACATAGGAAGATGGTTGTGCTAGTCATCCTAACTCTAGGACATTTCTGCAGGACTCCCTCAGAGTAGTGTCTGAGGCCCAATGATCTTCAGCTGCTTCATCAATGATGTTCCCTCTGTCATAAGGTCAGAAATAGGGATGTTCACTGATGACTGCACAATGTTCAGTGCTATTCGCAACTACTCAGATACTAAAGCAGCTCATGTTCAAATGCAACAAGTTCTGGACAATATCCAGGTTTCTGCTGACAAGTGGCAAATAACATTTGTGCCACACAAATGCCAGGCAATGACCATCACTAATAAGAGACATTCTAACATCGCCCCTTAACATTAAATGTCCACTGTCAACATCCTTGGGTTATCACTGAGCAGAAATTCAACCGGACCCACCACACAGAAACAGCGGCTACAAGATCATGTCACAGGTTAGGAATACTGTGGCGAATAACTCACCTCTTGACTCACCAGAGCCTATCCATCATCTACAAGGCACAAATCAGGAGTGTGATGGAATATTCCCCACTTGCCTGGATGAGTGCAGGTCCAACAACACTCAAGAAGCCTGACACCATCCAGGACAAAGCAGCTTGTTTGATTGGCACCACAGCTGCAAACATTCAATCTTCCATCACCAACATTCAGTCGCAATGTGTACTAGCTACAAGATGCACTGCAGCAATTCATCAAAAATCCTTAGACAGCACCTTCCAAACCAACAACCATTTCGATCCAGAAGGATAAGGGCAGCAGATACATGGGAACACCAGTACCTGCAAGTTCGCCTCTAAGCCACTCATCATCCTGCCTTGAAAATGCATCACCGTTCCTTCGCATTTGCTGAGTCAAAATCCTGGAATTCCCTTCCTAGCGCTTAAATATACCATCGGCACAAATCACAGTTCTCATATATGATGCTTTAGTCTATCAGAGATTGAGTGATGATTAGAAGCTCATTTTACGGCTGCAGAGTTGTGACCACAAAGTGATATATTCACTTGCAGGCTTTCAAAAAGACTCAAGACCATCTGGGACAAAGCAGTCCACTTAATCCATCCCTCCACCACCAACATTCAGCAACCACAGTTAAAAAACCCATAGACCCCAGACATACGCACTTCCACTTCTTCTGTCGGGAAAAAGATACAAAAGTCTGAGGAAAGTACCAAGTGACTCAAGATCAGCTTCTTCCTTGCTGCGATTAGACTTTTGAATGGACGTACCTCGCATTAAATTATTCTTTTTCTACACCCTAGCACTACGTTCTGCACCCTCTCGTTTCCTTCTCTATGAACAGCATGCTTTGTCTGTATAGGGCACAAGAAACAATACTTTTCACTGTATATTAATACATGTGCCAATAATAAATCAAATCATCTCAAGTGGAATTCACCCAATCCATTTCACCTTTCTTCTCAATCTTTTCTGTTTATTTCTCAATCCTGTAATCTCATTGGTTAAGGAGGTTCACGACAACCTGTTTCTTTTGATCTCGGCTTGCACAATTAGCAACTTTGTGGGCAAAAAGATTGTAGAACTTAAAAGTGCAACTCTAAGTCTAACTAACCAGACATGTCACAAGATGTCAAACTCCAGCAAAATTGTTATCTCATATTTCCAAAAAATAATGTTTCAGTAAATGTGGTATGTTTTGGAGGAACAGGTTACTTTGGAACTATGGTTCCCAAGCTTTTCACCACTGGTGGTTTCCTCGACTCAATGTCTGGATTTTTTGTAAACAACTTGATAGTGGTTGAGTGCTATAATTACTCAACAGAACCATTATCGTTGTATCACGGAGAGGCATTGTCACTGGACTAGCAATCTAGAGGCCTGGGGACCTGGGTTCAAATCCCACCATGGCAGGTGGTGAACACTGAATTAAATAATAATCAGGAACTGAAAGTTTAGTGATGATATGAAACCACTGTCAATTGTCATAAAACCCCACTTGTTTTGAACTTTAGGAAAAGAAATTTTCTGTCGTTATCTGCTATGATTCTAGATCCACAGCAACGTAGTTGACATTGAAATAAAAGGTAATACCGGATGGGCAATAAATACTGACCCAGCCAGCAACACTCACACCCCGTGAAATTTTTTAAATGAGCCAAATAAGATGGACCCTGACCTTTTCTCATCCAGCAAATCCCTTCTCCTGATGGCTTCCCTATTCAACCTACATAAGGTTCACTTATCCTACTTTCCCCATCCACTCCTGACTTGAGCCTCTCTTGACATATCCTCTCCTATGGCTTTGTCACTGCTGGAAGAACCTTCTAGAAACCACTCTCTTGAATTTCCTCCTTTAACTGTTCTGCTTCTCCTTCCTTTATAAAAGTCCGGAAAATCCAAACTTCTGGTTCCCCTTTGCAATCTTTCCTTTCATGGCTTTGTGATCATGTTTGTCACATTAAAGATGCAAATAAAGACCATAAGACATAGGAATACAAATAAGTCATTTGGCCCATCGTGTCTGCTCCATTACTCAAGAAGATCGCATCTGATATGATAATCCTCAATACCATCTGCCCACCTTAGCCCAATAACCCTTGATTCCTTACTGATTGAAAATCTATCTCAGCCTTGAAGATACTTAACACAATCTCTACAGGCCTTTGAATTCCATAGATTCACTAGTATCCAAGAGAATAAATTCCTTCTCATTCCTGTCTGAAATGAAATTATTTTGAGACTATGCCCTCTAGTCCTATACTTTTCGAAAAGGAAAATAATCTCTCAACATCTTTTCTGTCACATCCTCCAAGAATCTTATATGTCTCAATAAAATCACCTCTCATTCTTCAAAACTGCAATGAGAACAGGCCCAACCTACTCAAACTCTCCTCAAGAAAATCCCTCCACATCTGGGATCAACCTCGTGAACCTTCTCTGCCTATATATCTTTTCTTATTTTTTTTGAGAGATCAAATCTGTTCACAAGTTGTTCATAGAGGGAGACCATTTGGCCCAGTAAGCCTGCACCCGACCAATCCCTTCCCGTAGCCCCACATATTTACACCCCCTGACACTAAGAGGCAAGTTATCATGGCCAATCAACCTAACATGCACATCTCTGGGAGGAAACTGGAGCATCTGGAGGAAACCCACGCAGACAGGAGGAGAACATGCAAACTCCACACAGTTATTCGAAGATGGAATTGAATCCGAGTTCTTGTGGGGCAGCAATGCTAGGCGCTCTGCCACCTTGTTGTCACATAATTGTTTCAGAAAGATTATCACAATGATATTGTGTCAAATGTGATAAGGAGAAAAGGTCTGAAAATAGTTTTGCATATTTAACTATGCTAGTAAAACTCATTATGGTGCAATATGTTAAGTAAAATTACTTTCAAACCCGAGATAAAATTGTATAGTGTGATTTTTGTCATAAAATGGAATTCTTTGGAATAAATTACAATTGAACATTTTTCCTTTGAATTATCTGAGATTCTAGTAGAGCTCAGTAAAATACATAGATCTGAATTTCTGGGGTAGTGGGGTCTTGTTTCCTGCCATTGAAACAGTCAGCTGGAAACATATCCCTGCCAACCCCAAAATTTTGAGGGGCGAGGCTGAGAATGGGGAAGGGGGTTGTGGAGGTCCACAGGCCACCGAACCTTAAGGAGGAGACACCCAAATTCAGAAGGAGAACATGAAACTTTGGCTATAGGATTTTCTTTGGTACTGAAAAAGATCCAGAAGAAAATAAACATTACTTAGAAAGAGGTGTAATATCTACACTGATTTATCAAGTGTGCTATGCAAGGATAAATCATGTATTATACTGTGTAAATCACATGTGTAAACAACTGTTATGAATCATCCCTTATTGCTCTCGTAGGGCAAATTCTTTCCTTTCTACATTGCATCAACATGCCAAAAGAGGTCATTTTCTTCCGATGACAAAGAACAGATCTGAGTATCTCTCAGCCAAATCTTCGAAACAAATGAAGTTTTGAACATTCTGGATCATCTGCATTTGTCTCTGATCATGGTCCTTGCAACTTATCTCAGTTCATTTAGAAACACCAATGTGACGTCAGTGCAGTGACAGTAAAACTAATATAATGCGGTCTAATTCAGGTCGCCTAACATGCCTCAAAGCATAAACTTTCCTCTGCAAATAAAACAAAGCTGAGGAACATCTGGTGAAACAAAATGCTCCCTCTGCAAATAGTTATGACATTTGGTACAGCATTAAGGAGGATTAAAACTGAACGTGTTAGCACGCAATTATTGAACTGAATACGCTTCATTTTCTAGAAAAAAAAATAAACTTTGGGAATAAAACACCATAACTGTACGGTTCCTGGGTCTTCCTGGAAGCCCACCAGCAGTCTTCAGAAAGATTGTATCACATATCACATTCAGATGTTATTGAACAGTTTAAGTAGCATCTGTTTCACTAGCCCACACCTGCATCTTGTTTTTTCAAATATATTTGCGACACCTTATTATAAAAGGATCTAAAATTTATTAACATTCTTCAAATTTTAACATGATTTGCCATTCTGTTGCTGAGTTTATAGCACTGCCATCATTTTTAACATCTTTTTCTTTTAAAAGGTGCATGAAATTGAACAATGCTATGAGGAAGTCACTTGACAAATATGAAGAGTTTGTTAGTATCTAGCACCACAATATGTGCTTGCAAGGTCAGAAATTCCCTGTATGTTCCTATTGGCCCAATAATTTCAGTAAATTGATTTTGAGGTTTTGAGATCCCCAGCAATCCTTTGCTTCACATGATCAATCATTTGTCTCCAAGCATTATAGAATCATTATAGTGCAGTAGGGGACCATTCAGCCCATTAAGTCTGCACCAACCATCCAACAGAGTATCTTACCCAGGCCTACCTCTATCCCTGTAACCCCACGCATTTACACCACTAATCCCCTTAGCCTGCATAATTTGAGACATTAAGGGGGCAATTCAGCATGGCCAATCCATATGACCTGCACATTTTTTTTTATTCATTCAGGGGACATAGGCATCGCTGATTGGCCAGCATTTATTGCCCATGTTTGTTGCCCTTGGAGGGCAGTTGAGAGTCAACCACAATGCTGCAGCTCTGGAGTTACATGTAGGTCATACCAGATAAGGACAGGTTTTTTTTTTCTAAAGCACACTAGTGGACCAGATAGGTTTTTCCAATAATTAACAATGATTTCAGAATCATTAGTAGATTCCTAATTTCAGATTTTTTAAATGGATTCAAATTCCACTATCTGCCATAACGGGATTCAAACACAGGTCTATAGAACAGTAGTTGAGTTTCTGGATTATTAGTCTAGCAATAATACCACTAGGCCATCACCTCCTCACCTTTAGGCTGTGGGAGGAAACTGGAGCACCTGGAGGAAAACCCATACGGACCTGAGGAAAAACTACATACTCCACACAGACAATCACACAAAGCTGAAACCGAACATGGGTCCCTGGTGCTGTGAGGCAACAATGCGCACATTGTGCTAACGTGCTGCTTTATGTATCCAAGGATCCATACATTGAAAATGTTTGCTCTCCAACTGGCAAAATTAACACCACAATCAAATTTTTTTTTGTCTTAAACGTAAGCCATTCAATGTCACGCACAACACAACTAAATCTGCAGATCAATCCCTCAAAAAAAGATGACGAGTTGCAACACATAGAATGATCAACTATGAGCTCAACAAGTTACAGTAATCAAATCATGATGACTGCAAGTTAATCCAGGCAGTTGCTAAACTGTATATATTGGGAAGATTCCTGGTTTGATCCCTGGTGTCTGCTAAGTGAATTGATTTCAGCCACATCAGCTATAGGACTGCTTTAATAAGTCTCAACATTACTGCCTTGAGATGAGAGAATCATTCAGGGTTCCTATTCCTAGTAGCTATCCAGCATTTGCTGCTAGAAGTGAGGTTAGAATTGGATCAGTCTGCTCTGTGAATAGCCTGATTAGCTCAGCATTTACTATCAAGGCTTGCATAATTAAACAAAATACCAGAGTTGGACCAAGCCAAATTAGGCCAATCAATTAAGCTTACTTAAATGATCTTAAAGTTAACAAAGTAAAATACCGCATGGAAACGGACTTCTCTTACTACAGAATTCAATAAAAAATATTTAAAAAGGAAAATCACAAAGCACACTGATCCAGAAAGGGCGTTTTGATGCTGATTATTACAACTTTACATAAATGTTTTTTCTGTTCCACACTCTATAACGTAACCTTCAAGGCCTTTGACAAGGTACCACATGGTAAATTGTTGCGTAAGGTTAAATCTCAGGGGATCCAGAGTGAAGTAGCCAAATGGATACAAATTTGGCTTGATGAGACAAACGCAGTGGGAAGTCTCACAACACCGGGTTGGAGTCCAACAGGTTTATTTGGTAGCAAATGCCAGGTAGACTTGTTGCACTTTGGCCTGGTGTTGAGAGACTTCTTACTGTGTTTACCCCAATCCAGTGCCAGGATGCCACATCTTGATGAGAGAAGCCAAAGGGTGATTGTAGAAGGTTGTTTTTCAAACTGAAGGTCTATGAACAGTGATGTGCCTCAGGCATTGGTGCCGGGTCCACTGTTATTTGTCATTTTTATTAATGATTTGGATAAGAATTTAGTAGGCATGGATAGTAAGTTTGCAGATGCTACCAAGATTGGTGGCATCATGACTAGTCACTTAGGATTGTAGCGGGATCTTGATCATCTGCCGCCACAAGGGACCTCGATTCAATTCCAGTCTCGGGTGACTGTGTGGAGTTTGCACCTTTCTTCCCATGTCTGCATGGGTTTCCTCCAGATGCTCCAGTTTCCTCCTACAGTCCAAAGATGGGAAGGTTAGATTGCTTGGTTATGCTAAACTGACCTTAGCGTCAGGGGATTAATACAATAAATATATGGGGTTATGGAAATAGGCCTGGGTAGGATTGTGGTCTGTGCAAATTTGATAGGCCAAATGGCCTCCTTCTGTACCGTGGGGATTCTAAGTCAGCTGACCTTTCACTTTTTCCCTAAAGGCTATGGGAGGCAGAAAAACCATAACTTATCTGCTTAGGATTATGCAACAATTTGGGGGTAATGGGGTAAAACAAAGTTTTGAAAGAGGGATGGCAAGCTGGATGAATGCTGTGTTTAAATGTGGAGGATGCTGTCTTTATCATACAAAGAGGGCATAAGAAAAAATAATTTTCTCTTTCAGCATAGTAGCCTTCACATGCCATGCAAAACAGCTGTCAACAAAGGAAAGCTCAGAATTGTCTCTGGTCAAACTGCTGACTTCAACCCATCAGTGTCTCAGGAGTAACCGCATGCTGTAGAAAAGTCAAAAGAGTTGCCAGGAGAAACTAACACTCGGCAGCTAATGGTGAAGCGCCTTAGGCTCTTGCATCTTTATCAGCCAATACCAAAACTGCCAGCACTTCCAGATTAACCAGACTGAAGCAGAAGAGTCAGTTGGAATTCATGGCTGCAATATAAGGGTCTATAGAGTTGTATGGGACTGATTTTTGGTAACATCCACACAGTGACATGAGAGAACACATGACCTGCACTTAAGGGTCATTCAGGTGTTGGACAGAACTGTGTGCACAAACAAGCATGAAGACAGTCCTAGTTTGGACCTTTTACTGTATATAGGTACACAGTTCTTGCAGTTAACCAATACATATATATTCCAGCTTTCAACGTTGGCCATTTTGAAGGCCATTTGCCACATGGATAATATATTGGTTCAAGTATGGCGGTTGAGGAACATGACATAAGATTCAAAATAGTTTAAGAGTGCCCAAAGGAGGCAGAGCTGATACTAAACAAGAAATGCAAGTTATTCAAAAACATCAGTTCGGTTCCAGGGACGTACCATCAGCAATGAAGGCATCATGATGGACAAACCAAAAACTAAAGCTATTAACAAGTCCCCAAGCCCATCCTCAATTCCAGATCTGCAGCAATTGTTAGGGATGGTGAAACAGCTTCATCATGATCACTTATAAAACAGTATATGTCCAACATAAAAACCAAACAATGGCACACATTTTCTAAGACCACAGTAGGCCTTCCGGGATATTGATCTCATCGAATAGCTGGAAGCATGCTCCCAGTTGACAAGAGACACCTGTCAGCGATCACAAATAAACTCCAACAGATTTGCCTGAATAAATGCATGATGAGAAGTATAATAGTATCCACTGCCAACAAGTGTCATCACACATGGTGGCACCATGAAAATTTAGTTCATACAACAAAAACATTTTATGGTCACAGACAATCCCCTATTCGACAATGAGCAGCTGATCATCCCAATTTCCTTCTGGTCTGAGAGCCTTCACAAAAGCTACCTAGGCAACACCAAGTGCAGGGTACAGCCCAATCTGTTGTCTGGTGGCTTGACATTTCCTGGGTGATTGAGCATACCATGGCAAACTGTCAGGTACATGCATTACACAGGCAGAACCAAAAATGCCCTCATTCCCTAACAGGCCATGGGAGAGGCTGAGCATCAACATACTTCAAAAGCAAATCGTTCCTTATAATGGTGGATTACTTTTCCAGATAGTTGAGATGAAACAAATATATACGACTACCACAGAGACAATTAAAGCACCAAAAGAGGCATTCACGAACCATTTTGGGCAAGACTGTACTAGATAATGGTCCACAATTTTCAAATGAGTACTTTGTGTGCTTCACCACCATGTCCAACTATCACCACTATACCAGTTCCAAATCAACAGATCAATCTAATAGTTCTCTCCCCTTGGGCAATGTATTTTCTGGAAGTATTTAAGAAGAATGCTATGCAGAGCTGGCTGGCATGCAAACCATTCATAATGACAAATACATTGGGCAACTGCTGCAGAAATCAGCAAAGTCAGGCTATTTCAGGCACTTTGAAAAATAAAATGCCATACAGATACTTTTGGTTTTAGCAATATTTTCTGGATAATTAGCTCTATTAAACAAGTAAAACAAGTATTCTTGACTGAAGTCTTGTGGCAGCTACATCCATGCCATGAGCATATGGATGAAGCTAAAATGAGAACTGGTGCATCGGTTCCATGGAACCAGGAATATTGTGTAGCCAATTGGTCAACATTTTGAACTTTAAGGAACATCATTGTCAGAAAAGAGTTAATTTGCCAGATTGCAACTTTTTTATAAGCACAACCTTTTTATAGCAAAAAGAGTGACGCTAAGACAGTAATATTTTTCACAGATTTTAATAGTTGAAGCCTGAATTTAACTTTCACCATGTGTGTTACAGAAGTTATTCTGTTTGCAATGCCAATAAAAAGTAAATAAATCTGAGAACGACATAAATCTGGGTCAGGGTACAGCAGCACAAAATTAAATCCACTCGCATGAAATTCTGATAAATCAATCTGGTTAGAGGTAGAATCTTTTTTCTGACTAATTTACAGTTTGTAACATAACGCATATTCTCATTACAAAATCACTGACTGTAGTAATTAATTAAATCGCACAAAAATTGTTTTCTAATCTTAAATGTCCTGTCGCGTCTTGAGAAATGTCTAATAAACGGGCAATATTACATCATGACAGACACTGTCAAGCATCTTTAATGTGCCAAATAAATGCTAGGCTGTTTTAAATCTCCATACCACTTGCATAATATTTGTGATGAGGGATAAAATTCTTCCAAGCATAATTTCCAAAAATGGAATTTTGTTTGCCACCAGTGTAATTTGCTGACTTCTGAAATTACACAATATTCAAATATATGTATCTCACAACAGACTAATCTGACTTCTTCTAAGCATACTTAAATGAACTGATTGCATCAACAGGATGACTGACCTCTGAACAAGACACACAAATGATGTCATTTTGATCGCAGAGTAATTTTTACAAGACAAAAAAGCCAATCCAAGTTAAATCAGTGTGGTTTCACCCATTTCATCTCACCTTGAGCTGAACTTTGTCCTGTATTGTATATTGGATAACTCAATAGCTTGCTCCAACAATTAAGAGATCAAATTCAGTCGCTGAGTATTTCTGTGATATTGGCAAACCCATTAAGCCTTACAGGAAGCCATGGTGAATTAAATGTGAAATGTTTGAAATAGAAAGTAGAATTCAAACTTTTACTCAAATCAAAATGAAAATAATATTTTTGACAAATGCTTAAGGTTATTTTACTGTATTGTGGTGTCAATGATGCCTTTTTCAAAGCAAAAATATAATACAAAGAGCTGCGGGTTAGGTTGATTGGCTATTCTAAACTAACCCTAGTGACAGGGGATTGGCAGAATAAATGTGGGGAGTTACAGGAACAGGGCTTGGGTGGGATTGTGGTCAGTATGGGCTCAATGAGCTAAATGGCCTCCTTCTGTACTGTAGGGATCCGATTCAAAACATTCCAATGCACTTCAAAGTAGATCAGAATAATAGAGAAAATCGAAGGTGGATTCGAAATAGATTGGCTTTCAGAGGCCTTTTGAGGATAAGAAAAATTAAAGCAAAATAAAACTGTTTCAGAAAGGAGCTGCAGAGATCGTTGAAAATTACAATGTCAATTGTGATTTGAAGAAAGGAGGGAGCACGCAGCACTGAAGACCCAAAGTTTTGGATAATGCCAGCTCAAAAGCATGAGAGAGTGCCATAGTATGGTAAAGTGAGGCCATCAAGTGATTTATAGATGAGATCAATGATTTTTAGTCACTATCTTAGTAGACGAATATCATGATTGTTGAGTGGAGTTACTGAGGTACATAGTCTGCAGGCAGTGGAAGAATGGGTGATATGGAATGTGTGTAGGAAAGAGACAAATGTAGCAACAAAGTCTGGAGTTAGCAACAGGGGGGAGGTTTCAGTGGCAGAAGAAGGAAATGAGCTCACCGTCAGAGATCGAAATAAGAGATAACAGACTGGATGTGGCATTTGAAGCTCAGGTCAATACTGAACAGAACACCAAGAATGTGCACAAAAGTAGTGAGGAGGAATACACAACTAGGAGTCTTGTGCAAAAGTTTTGACATGAACCAAATAGGTCTACCAATGTTTGACTGGAAAACTTTCCAGTCCTTGACTTTACGTAGTCAATGCAAAAGAACTATAGTCAGTCAAGTTAGTATATTTACAAAAGAACAACAGTATAGGCAGCAATAAACTGATATAAATGGTAACACATCCAAATACACAGATTTTTGAAGAAATAACTCTCAAAATATTTAAAGACTGCTTATCTGTAAAAGTCACATCTGATTTAATTCTCTCAATACACAACAAATAATCATTTGCATTGTGTAAGATATCATCTGACACTGACACTTTAATCCTCCTTGTGATGCTCTCCAACGTTAGACATTGGTGTTACATTCTTCTACAGTGATTATATTGTTCTTTTGAAAACAACAGGCTTAGGTGAAAATACTGAAATTGAATGAACTGAAATGGCACAAAAAAATGCTCTCAGTGTCCTTGTATACTGAGAACATAATGCCACAAATTTATTATTGTGGAATAAACAAGAGGATGCCAATTCCAACATCATGAAAATGCAGAATAAAAGAAAAGAGATCATGTGCACACATTCCCTTTCAGACAAGTTTCCCTGCCCATTTCAATGTCCAGGCAGTTCTAGGAAAAAGGCAGCGAACTGTATTACTGGAACATATTACCTGCAGCTCTTGCTAATTGACACCACATGTAACCAAGGGTGGCTAAATACAAAAACAAGAAGTAGTAAAGCAACAAATTTGGGTTACATGGATGAATTCTGATCCGCAGCTGGCAAAGTGTGGCCATTTCAAATACTCTCTGTCGACCAAGGACACAGAAAGGTGATAGTAGGAGCAAGACCATGCCTGAGTGGCTCGGATTATGGAAATGAACTGCAAGAAAAGTCTAGATAAAATTAGGTTCACGCTCTGCAGTTTCACACAATTTATCACAGTAAGGCAGACTATGATTGCATAACCTTTCTTCAGGATATTATTTAAATTGGACAAAGTCCGTGATTAGAGTGGACTGCACAGGGTTCTGTGGCCTAGTAGCAATGCAGTCTTATGTTCTCAAAGTGATACTCTTTCCACTTTATCCCAACAATGTACTTCAACACAATCACCTATTCTACACATGTAATTTTGACAATTCCTGGGACAGACATCTAATTGCCTCTCAAAGGACTTTTGGATGTCTGCTGCCAGCATGAGACAGAAATTGTTCCCACCAATAAGTGTCAACTGTCATGACTCTCAGTCAAAGGCTGTGCATTCAAAGTCCCATTCCAGAGATCTGAACACAAAAATTCAGGCTGACCCTCCAGTGTGTAATGCTGACCGAGTACTGCACTGTCAGAGGTGCTGAATTTTGAAAGGGATATTACATCAAGTCCCAGTCTGCTCCCTCAAGTCAATGCAAAAGATCCAATGGCTCTATTTCAAATAAGGGAAGGATGTTATCCATCGTTTCACAGTCAATAATAATCTCCCAAATATCATTAAAAATAGATGTCACTATTACATTCATGCGTGAGAGAATTTGTTGTGTGGAAAGTAGTTGTCAACATTACAACTGTGATTACAATTTTAAGTACTTCATTGGGTATAAAGCAGTTTTGAAATCATTCAGAAGTCATGGGAGATGCTATATAACTAAGTCTTTTTTCTTCAATGTTAAACAATCCAGCAAATCCAAAATGAGCCTGACCAGGCTGTGGGGGCAAGCAGAGAAACATTCCCTATAGGATGGAGTCTCACACTGAGTTTGAGTCTCACACTGAGTTTGACACTAATTAAGATTGTAAAATTCAATGGGCTGCCGCTACTTGTTAAAAGATATTTTGAGGATCTTTAAATTCCATGAGCAGTATTTGAACATGCATGACCCAATTTAAATTTTTGGAGGGCAGGGATATTCCACTCCCAAAATTTCTTTGTTGGGAGAGAGCTGTGTGTGTATGCATCCATGGATGGAAAGAGCTCTCTCCTAGTCTGGCTAATTAGATTCCAATCAAGATGGTTCTGTCTAGTTGCAAAGCTAAACAGCTAAAGGTCTCCAACTGTGGAGCTGCCGGCATTGGATTGGGGTAAGCATAGTAAGTAGTCTCACAACACCAGGTTAAAGTCCAACAGATTTATTTGGTAGCATGAGCTTTCAGAGCGCCACTCCTTCATCTGATAAATCTGGTGTCTGAAGATTCAAGCCCTTGTGACAGTATGTCGTACTATTCAATCTCAGAGCAGCAGCACAAGGAAGGATTCTAGGGTAGTGTTGTAACTAACAGCAGCCCACACTGATTCCAAATACAAACAAATGCCCAGGTACATCGTTCAACTCTAATAGTGACCAATTCTAGCATACTATGCATGGCTTTTAGCCGGTCAGCATTTGAATAACCTTTAGCCAACTGTACTTGTGAAAATTTACAACTGCTGTGCATTCAAAAATGTCTGAACCAAATTAAATGGAATAGAACCTGGCTGACTTCATGCAATGACACAGGTAGTGATAGATCAGCATTCCCTTTCCATCTTTTCCTCATTTAAAATGACATAATCGTAACCAGAAGCTGTGTGATTTTACATAAATAAGAAGTCTCACAACATCAGGTTAAAGTCCAACAGATTTATGTGCAATAAAGCTAGTGGCATTTGCTACAAATAAACCTGTTGGACTTTAACCTGGTATTGTAAGACTTCTTACTGTGTTTATCCCAGTCTAACGCTGGCATTTCCGCATCATCATTCTACATAAGACAGGTTTACAAACAATCTCAGTACTTCAACAGCATCACCAGTTGAGCAAAGTATTGTGCCATCAACATGAAAGCAAGCACTTAAACGTGAGCTTTAAAAATGGTTTTTCAGCATTTTCCTTGTTTTGTTAGTACAATTGATAGACTCAAATAAACAGTACAAGTAACTTGGTATTTCATGATGTTAGGTTACATAACACCACATTGGTAACAAGGCACAAACCTTGTCTTTATATTGTTTTGTCAGGAAAGACATACAATGCCTGACTCAATATGAAAATTAACACTTGAATGGGCAGCGTACAGGGCCTCGTCATTGTAAATGTCAGTATAATCTACCAAAATTCACACTGAACTGCACAGATATTTCAAATGCATCAAACAACTGCTAAGTTAGTGGCTTCAGATTAATATTAATTGCAATGGTAACATTTAAGAGAACATTCATGCTTTATCAAGGAGGGAACCCATCTTTCACAAGAGCTCATATTATCATTATCACTGCAGAGTTATATAAGACAGTCGACCACGTTGTTTGAAAGGAGCT
Source organism: Sphyrna mokarran (assembly GCA_024679065.1). Taxonomy (NCBI): domain Eukaryota; kingdom Metazoa; phylum Chordata; class Chondrichthyes; order Carcharhiniformes; family Carcharhinidae; genus Sphyrna; species Sphyrna mokarran. The sequence continues at coordinate 23,391,083 of JAGIQG010000029.1, forward strand.
TCCTTATATAAATAAATAATGAAGTTTATCAATAACAGTAACTATGAAAACAGGAGCACTAGTGAAACAGGTCTTGCTTACAGGTCACCCTCTTGCACACTGAAAAGTCTGCCAAAGCCCACACATGTATTGACAGACACCTGTGAAACAATTACAGAGGAGAAAATTTTATAAGAATACTCTGGGTGGAATTTCCCATCCCGCCTGCCAGCCACAGGAATCCTAGAGGGCAAGGGTCGGAACATGCAAAGGTTCAGTGACCTTGAGCGGGAGTTTCTGGTGTGTGTGTGTGTGTGTGTGTGTGTGTGTGTGTGTGTGTGTGTGTGTGTGTGTGTGTGAATCCCTCCTTTGATACTCAGAATGACACTCTGAAACACTTCCTAGCATACAAGGTGAAAAAGGGTTTAGTTTTATTAAGATAATGAGACTCATTTAGGTTCTACAAGGCTACATGCATCTCACATGGTAATCTCTGCAATGACCATTTCCAGAGATTTTTGCCTGAAAGGGAAATCACATACATTTTTTTTTTAATAGAGACATCCATTTGGTCTGAAAGTGAGTGACTATACAATGTAATTTATTGGATTACATCTGCAACATCTGTAAAAATGGTAAGTGTAAAATTATCATTGGTGGCATAAACAACTAATAACAAGGACATTAAACTGAACAGTAATTTTTAATGTGTTATTTGTGCTGGGTGTCAGAATATTTAATACTGTTGAAACATAAGGAGCTCCTTAATTTAATGTTATGGTTAAAAAAAAAATCAAAAAGCCTATTTTGTCAATAAATAACCATTATAACATTTTGCCCAAGGCAAAATTTTTAAATGCTGCCCAGCTAAGTTCTCAGAATTTCACACGAGACCCCCATTTTACTGGATGCCATTGGACAAATAAAAGCAACCAAATTAATTTAACTGTTGGGTGCTTAAATTGTATTTGTATAAATTTGTATTCATTGTATTTTTATAGATTTGAAAGAAAAACTATCCAGAAAATAGGTTATGGGTGAGATTCTCCGATCGCACTTGCCACAAAACCGGAGAATCCCGCCCGATATCAATGGACCCTTGCATGGTCTGCTGTCCCCCCCCCCCCCCCCATTCCTGTGGTGGGCAGGATGGAGAAATCCCCCCCCCCCCCCCCCCCCCCCCCCCACCCACCAATATCCTTCAACAACTTGTTTTCAAACATGGATCTTGAATAGGCCTTACTGGTTTTATTTGTAAGGATCATTATTGGGGAATTTTGATCAGAGGGTGAATTTTCCAGCTTTTCATGCCAGCAACATCTTGCGATCTCGCCAAAAGTGACCTGCTCCCCAGCAGCGGTCAGGCAAGCCTTGCAAAATGCCACTGACATCAGCGGGACTGGAAGATCCTGCTGCTGGCCAATGAGAGGGGGGCAGTGGTGCTGATGCTGGTTTGAGGAGAGATCCTGTCCCCAGGTTTCTAAAGTCAATTTGCCCTTTAATTTAAAACGAATTATAAAATGAAGGCATCGTGCAAAATAAAATTTTAAAAAGTAACTCAGGAATACAAAAAAACCCCCCAAATCATCCAATCACTTATGCTGCAAACCCCCTAAATTAATACCACAATTTTTTTTTGCCATCACCAAGTAGGATATTTTCTTTAGATAAGAGACCATCAGACCTGTCCTTCTACCTTTTTGAAACTTATGCTACTTTCGTGTTTAATCAGTTAACTTGCTCAGTATGTTGTTCTGAATTAAGCTGACAAAATTTTGTTTTACTTGCCTACTTAATTTAGTCAACTTTATTTTAAAGCTTCGCCCTTGATTGTGGAATGCTAAATGTAGCTGAAAGAAATACATTTCTGCCAAATCCCGCCATGAGTTTCTAAAATAGGCTGCCGATGATGTGGTGATGTAATTGTGTATGCTATTCATTCAATATTGACATGCTTTACTTAAAGTGTTATATCCATTACTCCTGATATTGTTGGTTCAGTGAATGTAAATTCATCGCTTTAAATCATAATGCTGCTCCTCCACATAATAGATTCAATAATTGACAAGACAATGTGCATAGTTAAATAGACAAGTACGGACTGTATTATTGGTAATTATACGGGAGAGAGGAAAAAATAAGAATTGGTGTATTGCAACGGTTATATCATTATGAAGAGGTTGCTGTATCAGTCAGCGAGCAGTGCCAGGGAGAGATCACTAGTGGTCTATTAAAAATTGTACAGCAGAATATGCTTCCTACTGAAAATGTTCCAGCATCGCACTTTCGGACTTTTTTAAAACTTTAAAACATAACGCAACCACTGCAATGACAAATCTACAATTATGAAAACCTAAGGCTGACAACCTATTGATGGCAATAGAACAGGAAGGTTTTTACAGCAACGGTCAATCTCCTCCATCAACTATCACTCAGGTGGTTAAGACGGAAATCTGCTTCGATTCATAAGAATTGCCTAAAACTATTTAAAATCTCTTTCAGGTTCATATTTCTTCCTAACACAAGCCCTACAGGTTAACGCTGCGACATTTGTGTTAATATGATTTATCCTCAATATGTGGACAGTAAAACCAAAAATCATACTGCTTTTTAACTCTCCATTTAGCAATAGTCTCTCCTTAATGTTGATAAACTCAAGCTGAGTTATGTTATTCCTGGAGTACCAAAGTGGATTGGAAATATTCAAAGACTCCATTTTAGTCTGGTGAGTACAATATAGGGATTAACAACTGCAAACAGCTGATTAAAACAGCTTAGAAATCTGACTTTTCCTGAAATTGCTGAGCAAAGGGCAAGTACTTTTAAACTGCACAAAATCATCGTCACACTTATTTGTTGTACCTTTGTAATTGATTTAATCAAATGATTTGCATCACTGCATCACAGTGGTGGCATAGTGGCTAGCACTGCTGCTTCACTAGCACCAAGGGCCTAGGTTTGATTCACAGGTTGGGTCACTGCCTGTGCATAGTTTGCATATACTCCACGCGTCTGCGTGGGCTTATTGGTAAGGTATGCACATTAGGCAGTCTGGCCATGCTAAATTGTCCTTCGAGTCAGGGTAAATATATGGGGATAGGTCTTGGGTGGGATTGTGGTCGGTGCAGACTTCATGGGCCAAATAGCCTCCTTCTGCACCATAGGATTCTGTGATTTGCCAAATATAGATAGCTGCTAATGATAGGCATTTATAAGGTAAATGGTGGGATCCTTTTCAGAAACTGATAATATTCAAAATAATATTTGTAACATGAAGAAATGACACATTTCGCAAAAATAAATTTATCTATAAAATCAAATTCCCCTGCATTTTTCAAAAGACTGGTTTACTAGGGCAGCAAGTTCCCACTGTGTTGGCAAAATCTCCTCAATCAACACTATCAACATTAACTGATCATTTAATGATTGTACACAATGTGGCCATTCTTTTCACTCAGTAAATAACAATGTCTAGACTTTAAAAGTAATTTATTGGCTGTGAAGTTCTCTGGGAGATGCTGAGGGTGTGCAAGGCTTGAAATACGTAAGTATTTCTTTCTTTACACCCGTGCCAACAATTTCACTGATGTCAGGTTTCAGCATGTGCAGCACGCATTAAGATAGTCAAACATATTTCAAAAGCTTCTCAAAAATTCATAAAACACTGAATTCTTAACTTCTAGAAGGGATGCATCTATGTGTGTGATAGCAACTGAACACAGAAAATGCCAGAAAATCTCAGTAGCATCTTTGAAGAACGAATAGAGCCAACATTGAGTCAGAATGACCCAGGTTGACTAATAATTGGATATCTGCCACTTCTTTTCATTTATAAACTCCCCAAACATCACTGTTTTGTTTTACTCATTCATGGGATATGGGTGCCACAGGCTGGGGCAGCACTAATTGTTCTTGAAGTGAGAGCTTTCTCGGACATTTCAGAGGACATTTGAAATGGTAGTAAGGTAGACTTTCATCTGTTTCCATCACTAGTAATTCCTGGAAAAGGTTGGTACTCTGTTGCTAAAGTGGAGTCCCTCCACATCAAGCATGGCTGAGCAGGAGTCTCTCCCACTCTTACCCCAAATCATTGGCGTGTTGGAAGGATTTGCAGGTTGACGCACTCAATCTTTTTGGCCATGTTTTGAATGCACCTTCCTAAACCATCAAGTCCTGGGGTGGACTCAAACGCAGAGCTTCTGATTCAGAAGCAAGAATACTACCCACTGTGCCACAAGACCTCCAGACCAGAAAAGGATGCCAGATTTCAATGGTGTGAATGAGATGACAATCGACAATAGTTTCATCATCATCATCATTAAACGTCTAATTCCAGATTTGAATTCAAATTTCAAATGTCTCATGGTGGGATTCTAACCCACGTCTGCAGAGCATGACCCTGGGTTTCTAAATTATCGATCCAGTGGATTATTAGTCCAGTAATAATATAACTATGCCATTGCCTCCCCCTTATTGCAGAGCACTTACCTTTCACAGTGGAAAGCAGCTTTTGCAAAAACTGAAAAGTTTTTGCAAAAGCTGATTTTTACTGAAAAATATTGGAAGATGAAGGCTAATTGAAGTTTCACCACAAACACTGATTATTTCAATTCTAGAAAAATAAATGTACCTCTGATATAGAATAGGGATAAAGAAATAAGGTTACTGAAACATGTGTGCTTGAATTTCTTGAAACAGCACCATGGGATTACCTACACCACACGGACTGCAGCGGCCAAGGGGCTATTAGTGAAGAGTAATAAATGCTGGCCTGGCCAGTGACACTCTTATCCCACAGACAAATAAGTAGTTAAAAAAAAAAACAGCTGCACAATTCCTTCATTCCCGAAGCAGTCACATAAATGCAGCAGAGTAAGATTTGAGCCTACTGAAATCCTGGTCAGGTAACAACATAGAATCTCACAGTGCAGGAGGCCACCATTCAGCCCATCAAGTCTTCACAGATCGCAATCCTACCTAAAGCCCTATTTCTATAATCCCACACATTTACCCTGCAAATCCCCCTGACACTCGGGTCAATTCAGCATGGCCAATCAACATAGCCCACATATCTTTGGAGTGCGAAAGGAAACCAGAGGACCTGGGGGAAACCCACACAGACATGGTGAGAATGTGCAAGCTCCACATAGACTAGTGATCCATGGATGAGACTTTCATCAACTATAGGCTAGAGACGTTGGTTTTGTGTGTGTGTGTGTGTGTGTGGGGGGGGGGACATGGAGATGCCATTATTCACAGGGCTGTGCATATTAATAGGCACAAAGGGATCGAAATTGCTGTTGTAACAGAAAAAAGAGCAAACAAGCTCAGAATTTCGACTGATATTGAAGTGCTTGCTGTCAAATTAGAGAGAGGGAGGCATGCCACTGTTGGGAGTAGCTAGGAAGAAGTCATCCAAATCTGGAATTAAGCTCAATTTTAATTGATTCTTAATCTTCTTCATGATTATCTTCAATGATGATCATGAAACCATTGTCGATTATTCGAAAGACTCATTTCGTTCATTAATGTGTTTTAGGGAACGAAATCTGTCATTATCACCCAGTCTGGCCTACATGTGACTCCAGAGCCACAGCAATGTGGCTGACTCTCAACTGCCCTCTGAATAAGGGCAACTAGAGATGGGCAATAAATGATGTCCATGTCCTGTGAACAAATATAAAAACTCTCTCTCAAGAATTCAATCAAGGTAAGTGTTGTTGGATAAGTAGGAGAGCAGTGAACTGAAATATATAAAAAGGTAAACTGATATTTCTTGGCACAAGAGATAGGTAATGTCCTTTGGGGTATCACATGGAAACATATCCTCCATATCACAGCAAAATAACTTGTCAGTATTCATATTAATCATTGTATATCCAGCTAATTGAAGACGCTAATCTTAGTAACCTTCCACACAAATGCATGAAGCAGATGAAACCATAACTGAGGTAGAGATGACTGAAAAACTTGAGGGCCAAATCCAGGAACTTTGCAGCTGAATTCTGGAGACCGACAAATAACACTTTTCAAAACCATCTAAGATCCCAACATGCTTTACAATCAATTGAGTACTTTTGGGGTGTAATCCCCCTTGTAGTGTAGGAAACAAGTGAACTCCCACAAATAATAATCTGATAAATAACCAAATAATCTGGTATTGAGGAATAAACACTGTCTTGAAAAAGAGCAGGAGAAAGATCCTTGGTTTCTGGGCCAGAGTTGTGGAATCTTTTGCACTCATCAGGGAGGCAAATAGGACTTCAGTTTAACATTTAATCTGAGAAATGACACGTCTGACATTGCAGCATTGTTTATTACTGCACTGGAATGTCAATCTTGACTTTTATATTCAAGTCCTGGGGTGAGTCTTAAACCTTTTGATCAGACTCAAGAACAGTACGAAGTGACCCACATCTGACCACAATTTAATTAAAAAGCTGGCTGGTGTTCATCAACAGGTAACAGAAAAAAAAATCCTTCAAGCTATGAATAATCTTGAGCAACTCACTTTTCCCATAATGAAAAGGATCTTAAAGTATATACGATGTCACTCCATGATTTAAGACAATCAGCAGCGTATGATGGGAAGGTGTGCTGCATAGGGACAATGAATATTATGAGCAAGGAAATTATGAGTCGGGTAAACCATATTAACCTTGAACCAACTCCATTATTCAGTTAGCTCCAGGCTAACCATCTAACAACTTCACGCCCTATTCCCATATCATGCATAAGATTTTAGTATGATGATAGATAATGGGCAGGATTTTATTGCCCCACTCATCCCAAAACCATAAAATCTCACCTCTAGACCAATGGACCTCATGGTCCGCCCCTCCCCGTTCCAATTCCCATACGGGTGGAACGGTAATATTCTGGCCAACATGTCGTATTTCAAATAAGATGTCCGGGGGAATGTAGGAATGCATGCCTTCCTGAAGTAATGTACTAGTCCATGCCAGCAATCAGTGAGACCTGGACAATATCCAGATTTTGGGCTGATGTGGCAGGTGACATTCACCCCCATGTTATTGTTAATTGATCTTCCATTCACTACTATATTAAAAACACCCCATTCTGATCACATGCACAAGGATAAAATCAGGACAAGATAATCTATGGAGAAGGTAAATCATTTAAAATAAGCTTTTTGTTTCTAAGAAGAGCACAGAATCACTCAAATCTTTTATTTATTGTTGTTATAAAGAAAATAACAGGGTTCATCTTGTACCCATTGAGCACACATTCTACTTTGTGCCAATACTGTACATATTGTACCAAATCAGTAATGGCATCGTGTGCACAGTGGTTAGCACTGCTGCCTCACAGCATCAGGGACCCCTATTTGACTCCCAATTTGGGTCACTGACTGTGTGGAGTTTCATGTTCTAAACCACGTCTGCATGGGTTTCCTCGAAGTGCTCCGGTTTCCTCCCACGGTTTGGAAGATATGATGGTTAGGTGCATTGGCATTGCTGAATTCTCCCTCAGCGTACCCGAATGGGCACCAGAATGTGATGACTAGGGGATTTTCACAGTAACTTCACTGCAGTATTAAAGGAACCTACTTGTGACACGAACAAATAAACTTAAAAATTTAAAATTCCTGCAGTGTCCACTTGAAATAGAATGTCTACTTGTTAACTTTCACTGCTAACCACCAGGTACTCATACCATGCATCACTGTAATTCTTAGCATTGAAAAGTGGTCTTCTGTAGTAAATGTACAGTTGTTACTCATTGGAATGTTTTTGCAATGATGTAGAACTTGTTTTTTCAAAAATAAGATTTTATGATAATTTTTTATAGTTGTCAAAGTGAAGGCCTTTTTGCTGGAATGTTGCACACATTTCAATTTTAGGTCAGTATGACAGCAAGCACACCCTGATTAGTTATATTGTTTCTAGATATTCATCCCCTGAAGCTCACTTTATATTTGGCCCCTTTAACCAATTTTTGTCATATCAGTCTGAGAAGGATAATGGCGGACGTCAAGGGGACATAGATTTAATGATGGAATGGGCTAACACATGGTGAGTAAAATTTAATGCAGAGAAATGTGAAGTGATACACTTCATCGGAAGAATAAGGAGAAGCATCACAAAAGACAAAATTCTAAAGAGGATATAGGAACACAGGGACCTAGGGAGTATATGTTCACAATTCATGAAGATGGCAAGAGGTTGAGAATACAGTTTGAAGTTCATCTGGGAACTTGGACTCAACAAATCAAGGCACAGGTACAAAAGCAAGGAAGTTACAATGAACCTTTATAAAACATTGGCTTAGCCTCAGCTGGTGTATTGTGTCCAATGCTCGGCACCACACTTTGGGAAAAACATCAAAGCTTAAGACAGAATGCAGAAAAGATTTACAAGAATGGTTCACGGATAAGGAAATTCAGTTATGTGAATAGACTGGAGAAGCTGGAGTTTTCGACTTAAAAGAATCATAGAATCTCTACAGTGACAAGTTGCATGCCTGAGAGATCAATGCCGGAACCTTTGCTGTTTGTAATAAAGTATAATATATTTTTATATATATATGATTTCGAGGAAAATGTAACTGGTTTGATTAATAAATTTGCAGATAACACAAAGGTTGGTAGATTTGCGAATAGCAACAAGGACTATCAGAGGATACAGCAGGATATAAATCTGTTGGAGACTTGGGTGGAGAGATGGCAGATGGAGTTTAATTTGAACAAGTGTGAGATAATGCATTTTGGAAGGTTTAATACAGATAGAAAATATACAGTGAATGGCAGAAATATACAGTAAATGGCAATACTTAAGAATATTGATAGGCAAAGGGATCTGGGTATACACAGGTCACTGAAAGTGACAATGCAGGTATAGAAGGTAGTCAAGAAAGCATATGGCATGCTTGCCTTCATTGGTCGAGGCACTGAGTTTAAAAATTGGAAAGTCATGTTGCAGCTTTATAGAATCTTAGACCGCACTTGAACATAGTGTTCAATTCTGGTCGCCATAGTACCAGAAGGGTGTGGAGGCTTTGGAGAGGGTGCAGAAAAGATTTACCAGGATGATGCCTGGTACAGAGGACATTAGCTATGAGAAGAAGTTGGAGAAGCTTGGTTTGTTCTCACTGGAATGACTGAGGTTGAGGGGTAACCTGATATAAGTTTACAAGATTATGAGAGGCATAGACAAACTGGACATTGAGAAATTTTCTCCCAGGATAGGAAAGTCAGATACGAGGGGGCACAGGTTTAAGATGCAAAGGGCAAGGTTTAAAGGAGATGTACGAAGCAGATTTTTTTTTTTTAAACACAGAGGGTGATGGGTGCCTGGAACTCGTTGCTGGGGGAGTAGTGGAAGCGGATATGATAGTGACTTTTAAGGACAAATACATGAGTAGGATGGGAATAGAGGGATATGATGCCCAGATGGGTACGGAGTTTTAGCTAAATCAGGCAGCATAGTTGGTGCTGGCAATGAGGACCAAAGGGCCTGTTCCTGTGCTATAATTTTCTTTGTTTGTAGAAGGAGGCCACTAAGCCCATCAAGCCTGCACCAACAACAATCCCACCCAAGCCCATAAGCCCACATATTAATCCCCCAGATACTAAGGGGCAATTTAGCATGACCAATGAACCTAACATGCACAACTTTGGAATGTGCGAGAAAACCAGAGCACTTGGAGAAAACCCACACAGGGAACGTGAAAACTCCACACAGACAGTCACCTGAGGCTGGAATTGAAAGCGGGTGCGTGGCGCTGTGAGGCAGGTGAGCTAACCACTGTGTTACCATGCCACCTGTTTAAATTTTGAGATGAGATTTAATAAAGGTGTTCAAAATCACAAGATTTGATAGAGATATTTGAAATCATAAAGGATTTGGACAACGAAAGCAGAGAGAAACTGTTCTCATTGGCAAAAGGGTCGAAAACCATTCGACACTGATTTAAGTTGATTGGCAAAAGAGCCAAATGTGACAAAAATAAAAGCTTTGTAATGCAGCAAATGGTTAAGATCTGCAATGCATCTGTCTGAGAATGTGATGGAGATGATTCAATTGTAGTTTTCAACAAAAGACTGGATAAACTATTTGTATGTCTATGAGGAAAGGGAAGGGAGTGGCAGTAACTGAGTTGCTCTTGCATAGATTCAACATGCCAACTAGTGTCCTTCTATGTTGTAAATCATTCCTCAATCTCATTAGAAACCATTTTTCAGCTGGCAACCCTACTCACCAAGGAATGTACTTACAGGTGATCAAACTGGTGGATCAGGTTTAATGATTTGTGTCCATTAAAAAAATCTTGGAATTTAATGTTAACGAGAATTGGAATTTACAGAGAAAAAATTGATTTAAGTCATTTTTAACCAACTATGCAGCATAATCAAGCAAGAGATTATATAAAAGTTATATGTAACACAGCTGCCGTGATTCTTAGAAATACTTTGCAACTGCCAAAACATATGGGTCATCTCGATTAGAGGCCAATGGGAATAAGTTATTATAGATGGAATGTGCATAAAACGGAAGACAAATTTTACGCTGTTCAGTAATACCTGGAGATCGAACAAATCAACATTTATAATTACCTGCTAATTTTGATTGTGGCAAGGATTTCCCCAGGGTTTCTAAATCCTGGGTTACTGCTGCCGATGTCTCTTCTGCTGGAACTGATCATGTTTTCCAGTCGTGTAATCCAAGGACAAGCACTAATCAATCACTTCCTTTTTGGAGACGAATACTGAGTCATGCCTCTATCAGGAGGCATAATTCTTCTCAAGAACATGACACGCAGGGATCTGTGTTCAATCACTGTCTGTTCAATGGCATAGCAGCAGCCATTGTGCAATCAATTCCTGTGTTTGATCCATAGCTGCCCATCCTGTTCTTTGCTGCTCCCACAGTTCTTGGACTGATACAGAGTTAGCTCTTTTAACCACCAGACTTTGCTGCTTTCTTTACGAATATCCATCAGGCTACAAAATTTTGCAGTGAAGTACACTCCAAAACATATATTTTCTACCATAATAATTAGATCTCCCATGCATTGCTCATATGAGACAGAGATTAAACTGGGCCAGATAATGCTGTCAAAATCATGATAAGGCAAATGGCACTTACCACTACTTATGTGCAAATGGTGCAACAAGTACAGTTGAGGGGCAGATGGACAGTTAAATGCAGAAGTCCAAAGTTTGTTGCCCAACTGCATCCATCTATGATTAGTGTTGCAAAAATTTCATCTTTCTGTCTGCCTTAACATTCTGATGCATTGACTAATAGCAATTTGTTGTATTTGTGCAGTAGGTCTACCGTTTTGAAGTTGTTAAATCACTTTCAAGTCTAAGTAATTTTTTAATAATGGGATAAATGTTAATTACTGTCAATCAGTCAATCTCTCTGACATTGAAAATTAACTGCTCCACCTGTAGAGATGCGTTCCGTCAGGTTTTAAGATGTTTAAAAACATTTCCTTCCAGTCTGTTCCTCAGTCCTTTTTTGCAATTTTTCTTTCCCTCATTTAATTTTCTATTCAGTACCTGATTTGACATTGAATTCACCCACTCTGATTTACAGTCCTTGCACTGTTTATTTCATGACTTTCAAACTGATTAGACAGTTGCTTTCCCTAAACATTCAGTTTCCAAATGCTGTATTTCTTTCCAGTAACATTATCAGCGCGCACTTTCAGCAACTTGCTACTCAAAAAAAACTTAAGAAGCCTAAATGTGCAAAAACAAGTGTTACAAAGAGCAGACATCATTAGATTAGCTGCTGCAGTACAATCTGGTCCATTATTTCACAAGAATGGGAGAGTTGCATAAACAACATATAATCCATTATTCCACTGCTCAAGCAAAGCATGCATAAAACTGGTGTGCCTGATTCAAGCCACAATGACAAAATAAACATCTCTCGAAAACAATTGCTCTTTGATGAATGCTGAAATTAATCAGGATATTTTATGTTAATGGAAGATATTTCTGGCAGAAGTTTGTAAATCCCAGCTCTAATTCGAGATCAAAAGAACATAGCAATAAATTCTGGTTTGCATATTACTAAAAGCTACAGAGGATCTGATAAATCAGTAAAGATGATTTACAAGAACGATACTGAAAGATGGGTCACAGAGGACTACTGTGTACACATTCCAGATTGAGAAAAGTTTGGCAGTTGTTTTCGGCAATAAAAAGTTCCATCAGCATGTCAACAGAAAACACTTCCTCATAGTCACTGATCCTGCACCCCTGCCACACAATATTCCGCCTCACCATTGCCTCAGATCAGATAAAGCATTGGGCCTTGTTACTGGGAGCCTATGACCAAGTCCTAGAGCATCACCCCAGGATCTGAAAAGCTAAGTCATCTGCTGTTGCCCAGAAATCCAGCTTTACCACCAGCACGGAAGAGGTTGTGATGACCTTCAATTTTTTGGATAGCTTGCCAGCATCTCCTCAGCAAATCAAGGACTACATACAAAAGGGCCTAATCCCATCTAAAGAAACATAATACTTCACGGAAGATTCAGAGGACAGCCCTCAGATAAGATGAAACACCACTGGATGAAGGCAGACAACTCAACGTTGAGGGTGACATCATCCTCTGGGGTTCCCATGTAATTGTCCCTTGCCCAAGGTAACATCCAGTATTTATGGAATTACACCACAGCCAACCTGGGATTTCAAGGATGAAAACCTAGCCAGGAGCTACGTATGGTGGCCCAGCCTTGACGCAGGCATAAGTGACTTGGTTAGACAGTGTGAGTCTAACCAACAGAATCACAAACCTCCCCTCAGTCTCTCTACATCTGTGGATATGGCCTGGTAAGCCCTGGGTATGAGTGCATGTGGACTTCACTGAGCCTTTTTTGGGTCCCATGTTCCTGATCAAGATCAACACGCATTCCAAATGGTTGGAGATATATTGTATGATGTATACCACTATTCCCATGCTACCACTGAGAAACTGCGACCAAGTTTCTGCATGTTTGAGATACCTGGAGTCCCAGGGCCCTATTTTACTATTTTGATTCTAAGTGTTGGGCGGACTTAAAACCGGGAGTGTTTCAGATCCGACTTTTAGATATGTTTTCAGGTGTTCGCATACGCACTTTGGCTGCAAAAATATCAGCGAATCCAAATCATGCTGCAGAAGCCTGTGGGCGGGGCTTAATGCACCCAAAATCCTTCAGCTCCAACAGTGCCTCTAACTACGCACACACAAAAAATGATGGAATGCTGCTGCCCTGCCACATCCCTCCCAAACCGGACATTGCCTCATCCCCTCACCCCCAACATTACTAATCCTCTTATTTCCCCACCACACAGACCAATTGCAGTCCTCCCCAAACACCCCTCACCTCCACCGATCTCAGGCAGAGTGGCAACGGACCTCACCTTCCCCCATCCCCATCGATCTCAAGTAGACAGCCGGATGCCTGGCACTTACCTCCTCACTAACTGGAGCATCCAAACCAGAATTTTGTAGAGCATGTCTGTTTCATACTGAAACTGTATGGGCAAATGTGCTGATAAAGGGGGAAGTGCCAGTAAGGTCGGGTCCATTAAGTCAATTTAAATGCATACAAATGCATTAAATGGCCGTCGCACCCGTTTCGGGTGCAGTCCCAATTGCAGCCATTTTCAGGCATCGGGTTTTATAAGGTGCAAGTATAAAGCCAAACTGCTGATAAATACTTGCACCATCTCAGAAATAGAGAAACCTGTGCCAGCGCAGTCACAGCCATGCGAATGGCCACTGTCAAGTCTCAAATGGAACTTGACACCATATGTATCCCTCTATGTGATGAGGACATGGATTCAGAAGTGGAAGCAGAAGAAACTGGCCCCCCCCTACTGAAGTGTAAGACTTCAAGATGAACCAGAGTCAGTGGTTTTATGGTGCTCCCTTTGGAAACGAAAGTCTCCGATTCGCTTCACACCCTCTGATGCAGCCCTGCCTCCCACTGATCCCAGGCCTTTTGTCAAGTGGCTGAGAAGACACCCGCTGTGGTGGAAGTTTGGAGAAAGAAGGGGACAGGTGAGCAGGTTGTGGGGATTGGTGGGATTATCAATAAATCTCCCCATCGGCCTTATGAAGTACAAGCTTCGCTATTTGACAAGTGGAGACTCGCCAAATAGGGAAGCAGTGGGGAGGTTTAAAACTAGTTGGTTCCACTCAGGCCAGCAGTCAATAGACTTGGGATTGATCCGCAATCTGAAGCCCTTAAAAATTGTTCCAAATTCATGATGAATGAAAGGATGACTAGTGTTGGAAGATTGATTTCAGTAAGATTATTACAATAGTTTCTTCAAGATCACAAAAAGGTTTGATGGGGTAAATGTAGAGAAGATATTTCCACTTGTTGGGAAGCCAAAGCATCAACAGAGCGTAGGCTGTAATAAATCCAATGAAGTACTTACTCTTCACCCAGAGCCTAGTTCAAGGGTGGAAATTACTAACATTTTTTTTTACAAAAAAAACTTCTATCCTTTGTAGGGCTATGTTTCTTCATAAAACTCAAGCATGTTAATGCAAAGACTGATCAAAAATTAATTAAAACTGGACTGCATACTGAATTACTGAATGGGAAAATGTGCTCATTATGTGTGCTATAGCACAAAAAAAACTATTCAATAATTTGCACAACTATGATTATGGTTACACTTATTATAAAAATGATAGCTTTAATAGGCAGTTAGCACAGTGATGTCAAGCTGAAAAAAAGTATTAGGATAAAATTACATTCCATCTATCTGTTTCTCATCAGCGCTCTGTCCTTTCAGTCCATGTACATTCTTTCGTTAATTCATGCTTCAGACATCTTAAAACATTTGTACAGAAAAGCAACATAGAAGTACAATGAAGATTTCTCCCCTCTTTAGCTTTGTCAATTTAATACATTTACAAGGAGGAATAAAACAAGGGAATGTTTTTCCATTTTTTATCAAATGACAACATTAAAATATTTCCAAGTCCAGTTACGACAGCAACCAGAAATAATGTACAATTGAGTGATAATACATAATTCCTTCATAATGTCCCATCAACCCTGAAACTTCGAAGAGTTTCCTCTTCATTACTAGAACCCACTTCCTTCTCCAAGTTTTTATGTTTATATAAGTTCCAAAGAAAATGCATTAATCACTGAAACATCAAGAGACAAATGTGCTGTAGACTCCTCTCCACTAGGAAGTGATGATGACTGACAGACTCATTCAAACTACAATCATTAAATGTCAGCAGAAACAAAAGCTCTTCTTACAAATTTTTCTCAGCTGGATTTCAGAATCTCCAACCTTTTGAAGCTGGGATCCAAATTCTCTTGTCAAAATGAGTGATTATACAGAAATGTGATCCCCAACACACAAAACATTCAAACACCCCATTCACAAAAAAATGTATCTAGCATGTATCTCGTCCATCTTTCATTCAAATGCCTGCTACTGCTAGTGTAATATTTGATCTGGCAATTTTCCAATCAATTCATCTAGATCATCTTTCATGCACTGAAATAAGCACATTTCTAGTCAAAAAACCTTAATCTGTGACTTATTTTATTTCTTTGACAATTTCAACGTGAAAATAACGAGATTACAATCTTTACCCCTGAATGCTGAGATGTCTGTTTGTTCTGGAGCAGCAGAAAGTCAGTTGTTGGAGATTAAAACTGTAACCTCTAAATTCTCCCTCAGTTTACCCAATTGCATTCACATTATATTCCAGTGGGCAATTAGGCATATCAATGAAGTTCTAACTGCCAACAGATGAATTTCCCATTTTCTTACATTCCTATTGCTGACTTAATCACTTACAATTTTTCCACTACTGGGAATCTAGAACATAGGCTTCCTCACAATTTTCCACGCCTACCCACCATCTTGCCAGTTCCAACAGGCTCTAAAAATTCCAGCCCAGCGTCTGCCATTGTTAACTGTTCTCCTGCTGTTATTTACATATAAACCAACGACCAATTTATACCCTCAATACTCTCTCCCTTTCTGCATTTTGTTGTTGTTTCCTTCACTCTCGTTTCTCTTGAGGATAAGGAGTAAAAATTTTATGACTGGGATGAAGAGAAATTTCTGCACCCAGGGAGTGGGGAGCCTGTGGAATTCTCTAGTGAATTTTCTGCTACCACAGAAAGCAGCTGAAGCCAAAACATGGTGTGTTTTGAAAAGGCAATCAGATATAGCTCTTGGGGTGAAAGGGATCAAAGGGTGTGGGGAGAAGGTAGGATCAGGATATTGAGTTGGGTATTAGTCATAATCATAATGAATTGTGGAGCAGGCTCAAAGGACTGAATGGCCTACTCCTGCTCCCACCTTCAATAGTTCTATGTTTCACTTCTTCCTTACGATCCTAAAGAACAGTATGATTCCTAAAGAAAGAAAAAAATCAGAGGTTCCTATTTTAAACCAATTTGCACATTACTTAATTTATCCTTTATTTCTCTGCTGGGCAAAACTCTTTCTGACAGAGTTTGAACTTTATTTATTCTTGGTACCAACTGGTGCCAATTGGTCCAAGTGAAATCTAACCCTGCTCAACAATCAATTCCAAAATACGACACTAATGCCTACAACCTGTAATCTCCCCATGTTCCCAACCAAGTATTCAAATCTTATGGTGCCTTAAAATTCTTGAGACCTATCGCAAAAGTTTACCCACACATTTCTTTATTTACTCACTTTCACACTCAGAGATACTGCACTGAACTATGTGAATTTGTAGTTGCATTCATCCTTGCTAACCCACTGACAGTTTCTCCCACTAATAAAGTTAGACTTTTCCGTTCTTTACTGCCCTGCCTCATTTAGTCACTGTCCACATAATATCTACCAACAGCCTTATCTTGAGATACAGTAGCTCTTCATGTAACTAATCATTTTGTTTCAGTTCAGAAAAGCAAAGATTATTTTTCCCTCAGAAGCTCTTTAGTTTTTCACCTTAATAGTACTTTCCTTAAGTCATTCAAACGTAAAGTTCAACTTTGTTTTTTTAAATCCTTCATCCCACATTGCAAGATTAATCTATCAGACATCCCCAAAAAATCTAAGACATGCTGAAATTTTCACATGTACAAAGTTAAATACCTGATGCAGTGCAAATTCTAATTGAAAATGGCACAGGATTTGCAACAAAGCCCTGCAAACAGGTGATAAAGCTAACAAGCCAGCGCCACAAGCTGGGAAATTAATTACTCACTGTGAAATTCCCTAAAACATTCAAATGAAGATTAATTTAAACATAAAATGAATTTTATGTTTAATCTTCAAAAATTTACTTCATGCAATCTTTAGGTAATGAATCAGAAGTATACCTGAAAATCATTACATTATAAGACAGAAGCTTCAACTACATTTTCAAATTCATGACTCCAAAATTCTTGAACATATTTTTCTTTGTGACCTGCATCAGACAACTCTGATCTATCGAAAGCCAAAACTAGAGTACAACAGATATTTTTTACATTCCATGGTTCTGGGTTTATTCCATATAAGAACAGCATGTATTAGATTTTAGATATTTCCTCCATTTTTCATCGGTGACTAACTAATGTATCTCATACAAAGTTTTACTGATAATAACTTATCTGCAATATCTCACTCAGATATGGGTCTGCTTAATGTGCTAAGTTATAAGCTATGCACAGAAACATGGCAGTCCACACAGACAATTTACATTTCACACTTCAGCTGAACCAGCAAATTATAAACCAATATGTCGCATCTTTCATTTCTTGTTGTCTAGTGTTACCACTTTAACGAAAACTTTCTCAAAGGATCAGCTTCTCAAAAGGTGAGGAACAGAATCATATTAAAGCTTGGCTATTCAATATTCACAGCTGGTGTCAGTACTTGTTTTATTGAGTTGCAGTGGATTGAAATTGTTTTGCAAGTTAGAATTCTATCATTCATCACAATTTAGATCTTCTAATTTATTACAGGTCAAACCCAAGAATAAAACTCATAACGTACTTCATGTTTTTTCAACCGTGATTACTGAAGAGCAATTCTGTTTCTGCACCAAACAGAATTTTTATCACTTCCAAGTTTTAGCTCAAGACAGTAGTTGAAATGGCAGACTGACTCTTTCTTTTGGCTTCAAATGTGGTTCCTAGGGCTATTTTTCAAGTTTTAGGGCAGTAGTTCCCAGCTTTTCATGTGTCATGGCACACCTGTAAACAATAAAAAAAAATTCTGTCTTCTTCGCTTACTGGGAACTTTGTTTTAGCTTCTCCCTGTCCTCACACCTGTTTTTTTAATCTCCCGTGTCTCACTTCTCCCAGGGTTTTTGCATTTTTTTTTTGAGTTTTTGTTTATGTGTAGGTGTACGGGATTTTTGTCTTCAGCTCCACGTCCTGTTGGTCATGCACATAGGCCTGATCCACATAACAAATCTAAATCACGTATGTGGGACTCTCTCCCAGTCACAGAGCTGAAAACAAAGACTTGTTTTAGTTTAATACATGAATTTTGAATCATTTTTCATGACACACTTGGATTTTCATAGCACAGCAGCATACTGCAGTATACTACTTCGGAATCACTGTTCTAGAGTACAGACACTGACAGGTCCATTTTGGCATTAGATGTTAGGACTGACAGCCCAAAATCCCAAGCATTGAACTGGCCAAGTTTGTATGTTCAGTTGAATTAGTACATTATGCATGAATTAGGCCTGGGGTTGGTAGTTTTTCCATTTGGAGATATGAAATAGTTTGCTACTCTGGATTTAAAGGTCATTAGAATCTTGAAGTTGCATTCTAGCCAAAGAGGTACAAGAACTTTTAGAAGCCTCGTTAACAACTTCCATAGTGAAAGGAGTCACAAATTTAACTGTCAACTGGATTGTTTCCTTTGTATAAATTCAGAAACAAATAGTCTTTCCTGTATTACAGCAGTAACACTTCAGAAGTACTTCATTAACTATAAAGTACTTTTGGGATATCAAGCGATCATGAACATAGAACTTAGAAGCAGGAGAAGGCCATTCAGCCCTTAAAACCTGCTCTGCAATTCAGTAAGATCATGGCTGATCTGGGTTGTAGTTTCAACTCCACTCTCCTGTTTCCCTCATAACCTTCGACTTCCTTGTCTATCTGAAATTTGTCTAACATTGCCTTGAATTAATTCAATGCTCCATTGCTTTTTAAGGAAGAGAATTCCATACACTAATGATCCTCTGGAAGGAAGAAATCCTCATCATCATCTTCTCAAAAGAAGGCGCTATACAAACATACGCTCTTTTAGGAGAAGGATATTTGATTCCGTAGGGATGGTTGCTCTATTACATGGAAATTTGCATAAGAACGTCACAGAAGATATGAATGCCAGCAGGATTGTTCCAAGGTGGCTACATCACAACATTAATGTTCTCAGCATCTCTTCAGTTGTGAAGGATACTTTCCAAACCTTTGCTTCCACCACATCTTGACAGTAACTTGAAAAATTGAGTTTTATGATTCAGCAAGTAAGTTTTTACTGCACATTTCTTTTTGTTTCTCTAGCGTCATGAATTGCTGTTCCACCTGTTTCTTCCAATTATAACACAGGACAATTTTGTTCCTGCAACCACTCACTCACTGAGGCATGGCTGACCAATAAGATAAAAGCAGATGAAGCTGAGTGGTTTCTTGCCAGTGTTGTTTATTCAACCTCTTTTCTTGCTCTTGTAGAGGAAGACTGTCAATTATTAGAGAGTACAAGTGGTAGAGGAAGAAACCCCTTCAAAATGAATCTTGTTATGTTTATCAAAGAGGCAGCATAAGATATCCTGAATAGGAACAATACGAAGAAATCAGAAGATGGGAAAGTTGGAGGCCAGGCTTGAGCTGAAGATTTGTAATCGAGTTTTCTTTTTCCTTGGCTTGAACTGATTACTCATTCTCTGAAACTGCATCTGAAATTTAACATCAATTCTTTGCATGTCATTATGCAGACAGCAAACCAAGATATTACCATTGAAGCTACATTCCAACTTATCACTTCTTTCTTCTATATTGTCCTCTTGACACGAGGGACATTAATATTATCGAGAGGATGTTGGCTTCAAAGTTTTTGCTTTTTTGTTTTTGAATAGGAATTAATAGAAAGTGTTGTCATTTCATCAGGCACCTCAATGATTTTTGTACTAAGGATCAATGTGCTAAAACCAAGGTTCTATGTAAACTGGCCTTGCTGAGTTTGTATTTCTTTTGTCCACAAACATAAAATGTGAATTTATATAGTGTTATACGTTGAAGCAGACCCCTGAGATTCAGGGAAAATCCTGCTCATAAAGATTTGCCAGCCAGAGGCGGGCAGCTCCTGAATGCTGTGGGATTCAGCAGTCGCAGCTGCTGGAGATGCATTCACCACAGATCCAGAATCACTGAATGACCGCACGTCAAAGATGAGTTAGGCTCATTAACAAACCAAATTGACCTAATTTTTGATTTGATTTATTATTGTCACATGTATTAGTATACGGTGAAAAGTATTGTGTCTTACACATCATACAGGCAAAGGATACCATTCATAGATTAAGTAACGCAGAAGGAAAAGAGAGGGTGCAAAATGTTCCAGTCTTTGTGGCTGGGAATCTCACATTAGTCCCTCTGACTTAACGAGAGGTTTTGCCACTGCCAGCAGAGTTATTTTGGGCCCTCTTCCATGCTTAAATGAGCCCTGCCACCATGGCCCCTGCCACAACAAACTACATTCAATTGTGCCCCAAGTACTAAAAGGACCAAAGTAATGTTAAGATAAAGATATCTTCCTTACTTATTTTTTGCATTTTGTCACTGTGCTTTTTTACTACTGCCTTAAGAAAAACACTTCAGCATGGTTCTGTTCTTTGGAATACAAGGAATAATATATTTAAGCTGTTAAATCCAGTGCTGAATTTAGAATGGTTTTCTCTATAGCAGCCCAAAATCAATATTCCTTTAGCTGTTAGTCTAAGGAGCCTCTCATTTTCCTTCCTTAGATTTGATTCGGCAGCCAATGAATAAGTTCATCATCTTAATCAAAACTGCAATCCTTGGTTTCTACTGAAAGATAAGCAAGATTTGATTTATTAATCATCAGTGAACTTAAACATAAGCCGAATATTAAATGTCATGAAGTGATCCACAAGGAGACTGGGGAAATCAGTCAACTTAAAGCAACTGACACAGCTTCCATTTTAATGGATTAGTACATGACTTTCCAAGACAACAGTGGCATTAGTCTAATCTTCTTTATAAAAATGTGGAATACAATGATAGGCAAGATGGAAAAAATGTATTTGTATAAAATTATGAAGTTGGTAATTAAATGCCAATTTATAACAATTCTGTCCTTTACACTTAAATACATTTTAAATAGCTGAAATACAGGAGTTTGGTCTTCAATGGAATAATTGTTCCCCCACCAGCTTTTCTTTGTCCCCAAACCATTTATTGACATAGGCAAAGTAGAAAAACAACCTAAAATTTACAAACTGAAAAATGAGTAAAATTATCTCGGAGTAAACTGCAAGCTGACAAGCACTGCTGAATAAACTTCCTGTTGCAATTATCTTTTGAAATATTAAACTGCTAATTGTGGAAATAACTTATAAATTTTAAGAATACCATACCAATATTTAGTCTTGAAGGCTGCCATTAGGAAAAAGAAATATTAAATACAGAAACCAAACTGCAAGTTTTGAACTAATAAATAGAGACTATTAATAATTATGGTAATTTGAAAGGATTTATACCAGATGTCTGAAAATCACTAAGTTTTTAGTCAACACATGGTTGATATTAAAGTTAAAGTTTATTTATTAGTTACAAGTAATGCATACATTAACACTGCAATGAAATTATGTGAAGTTACCCTAGTCGCCACACTCTGGTGCCTGTTCAGGTCAATGCACCTAACCGGCATGCCTATCAGTCTATTGGAAGAAACTGGAGCATCCAGAGGAAACTCATGCAAATACAGGGAGAATTTGCAAACTCCACACAGATAGTGACCCAAGCCAGGGAACAAATCCAGGTCCCTGCCACTATGAGGCAGCATCTCACCCCAATTCAATATCATTCACTTAGGGTGGCATGGTGGCACACCGGTTAACACTGCTGCCTCTCAGCGCAGGGATGTGTTCAATTCCCAGCTTGGGTCACTATGTGGAGTTTGCACATTCTCCCTGTGTCTGTGTGGGTTTCCTCCAAGTGCTCTGGTTTCCACACACAGTCTGAAAAACGTGTTGGTTAGGTTCGTTGGCCATGCTAAATTCTCCTTCAGTGTACCTGAACAGGTACGTGAGTGTGGCAACTCAGGGGATTTTCACAGTAACTCCATTGCAGTGTTAATGTAAGCCTACTTGTGATATGAATAAGTAAACACAACACCTCACATCAAATACATCTGCAGCATTTCAATGGTTCAGCGCATTCTGAACATGGAATGGAAAAGCCGGCTCTGAATCCCACCTGCAGCTGCTTTCAGGGGCCACTCAACACTGAATACAGATAAGATTATGGGCCCCGAAAAGTGCTGAACACTTGTGTTCCTGAACTAAATGTGCTCATATCTATGCTGCTCCAATATAGTTGCACCACTGGCATTTCAGCACTAAATCTTATGTTTTCTCAACTGCACTCCAGATATTGTAAACCATTCACATCTTCGGACACCACAAGTTCTCAGATTTAATATTTATAAATGTCACAATATTGTGACAGCTTTGTTTTTCTATGAACCACTGAAATTTCATCATAAATTTGTTGCAAACAAATCTGCTGTAAACAAAGAATTTTACTGACCATCATAACCATTTCTAAAAGGACTAAATGAGATTTTGTAATAAAGAATAGGCTATGAAAGGCTTGATAAGAAACAGAATTATTTCTGCTGCTTTTCAAGTTAAAATGACACAAACAATGAGTGCTTTGCTAAACACATTGTGCTGCTTGAAATAAGTTTAAAAAACAAAACAATAAAAATTAATTGTGATTTCTTATTGAAACATCCAGTTTTATTTGGCAGAGCCAGTAGCATGGTATGGTAAACTACAGGCTGCTGAGTAAAGGTTTATTGTTTTAAGTGTTACAAACTATAAATTGATAACAACTTCTTCAAGATAGAACATAAGAACTTTTGGAAACAAGAAAATGTAATCAGGCTAAATAAGCTTTCATCAGAAATTAACTCCCACTCCATGACATGCTCAGTGTGGAATATATTTTCCTTCCTGTAAAATTTAAAAGCACTGTCTTTGGTTTGATTTAAGATAATAATGTGATAATTGTTGTTATAACTCAAAGGAAAATATGCTCACTTTTTCCTCAATCTTTCCTCTTTTCAAAAGTATCTCTAATTGTTAATTCATGCTGCAACTTTACTAGACTATGGGTAAAACACATTACCTTTTTTTCAAATAACCAGTCTTAATTTTCTTAAGAACATCAGAAACAAGAAACAGGAGAAGAACATCGAGCCCATTGGGCTTGCTCAATCAAATACGCTTGTGGTTGACCTTAGGCTTAGACTCCACTTTCATGTCTTTTCCCCATATCGTTTAATTCCACGAGGCTCCAAAAATCTGCTTTTCTCAGCCTTAAATATATTCAGTGATGATTCCCTGCCCCAGGTATTCTGGGTTGAGAATTCCAAAGATTCATAAACTTTTAAGTGAAGAAGTTTTTCAAGTTAGCCCTAAATATTTGGCACCTTGAATCTGTGTCCATTTGTTCTACATTCTCCAGCCAATGCAAATACTCTCTCAGCTCTAATAGTGAAATTTGTGTCTCACTGTATTTGAATTATAATGTTGAACAATTGCGAGATCAATTCAGTTAATACTCTCTGCAACCTTGGGAAAGTTGGGTTCTGTTATGTTAAAAATAATCTCTTCAAAGTAAAGCCAGTTCAACTTCTGTAAATTTTCCTCATAATCTGAAGTTCTCAAACTAGTATTTAATTCACGCACTAAGCCATAGATGTGGACTTGAGAAAACAGATTAGTGTGAAGGAATTACACAGGTTTTCTTTTCGTAATTTCCTTCTCCACCACATTGTGTTCACCAGCAGTTGAATTTAATGTTTCTCTTAAAAAATCCCCATTTGGTTCCATTCATCGTTACGCACCCTAAATACTTAATGCTCCAATGCATCTTACCTGGAAGCTACTCAAATGGTTACCTTGATTTATTTAGTTGAGTGTTGGGGCAGCAGATTGTAACATGGAAATTCTGACTCAACTATAACATCCAGAACAAATTTTCAGCTTTCAAAGATAGCATTTGATTTTGTGCACGGACTAATTGTGTGTAGCAACTCACCTACCTTTCTATCAGGGTCCCACACACCAGCCTAATGACTTTCTGCATGTTCTCAGTACAAAGCCAGCTCCAGTGATCTTTCATCAGCAAACAAAGGAGATCCAATGCCACGTCTGCCAAGGCTGTTTCAGAACCCTCCGCTTCAACAGAAATGGAAAACGAATGAGTTTTAGCTAGTTACCAGAAATAAATGGCAGCATAAATAAATGTTCACAATCAGAAAAATAAGAACCAAATCAGATTCTTACTACATCTGCCTTAAAACACATTTCACATCCTACATCTAATAGGCAGATTTACTATTTTTGCAGTTTGTACACAATCAAATATATCTATTAAGATGGAATGTGCTACGTTCAGAGAATCTATGCAGAGCAGGAAAGAGGCCATTTAGTCCATTGAGCCTGCACCAATAACCATCCTTATCTCTGTAACCCCAGGTATTTACTCAGCTAATTCCCCAACACCAAGGAGCAATTTGGCATGACAATTTAATCTAACTCACATAGCTTTAGTGTGGGAGGAAACCAGAGCATTCAGATGAAACTCACGCAGACATAGGGAGAACATGCAAACTCCACACACACAGTTAAGCGAGGCTGGAATTGAACTCATCTCCCTAGCGCTGTGAGGCAGCAGTGCTAACCACTGCGCCATCTTGATACGGATCATGGTTGTATTAGAAGGCACAATTTACAAATAGCAAGCTCTTAGAACTAAACCATACCAAGATATTCCTAAGTTGAGCTACAAATTCTGGCTTTGCACTGACATCCTTGTTGCAAGGATTATTTTGTCAAAAAATGCTTCACACAGAATAAGTTAGAAACCAAGCAAGCACTATTTGAGGTGGTCAGATAGAACATAGAACATTACAGCGCAGTACAGGCCCTTCGGCCCTCGATGTTGCCCAACCAACGTAACCAATTTTATGACCCTCTATCCTAAACTATTCCAATGCTATCTATATGCCTATCCACTGCCCATTTGTTGAGTCCACAATCGCTGCAGGCAGGGCATTCCACATCCTTACTACCCTCTGAGTAAAGAGCCCACCTCTAGCATCTGTCCTATAACTACCACCCCTTAATTTAAAGCCATGTCCCCTTGTGCTATCCATCTCCATCTGAGGAAAAAGGCTCTCACTATCTACCCTATCTAATCCTCTGATCATCTTATATGCCTCAATTAAGTCACCTCTTAGCCTTCTTCTGTCTAATGAAAATAACTTCAAGTCCCTTAGCCTTTCCTCATAAGACCTACCCATCATACCAGGCAACATCCTGATAAACCTCCTCTGCACCCTTTCCAATGCCTCCACATCTTTCTTATAATGTGGCAACCAAAACTGTACACAATATTCCAAGTGCGGCCGCACCAGAGTTTTGTACAGTTGCAACATAACATCTTGGCTCCAAAATTCAATCCCTCTACCAATAAATGCTAACACACTATTCGCCTTCTTAACAACCTTATCAACTTGAGTACCAACTTTCAGAGATCTATGCATCTGTACACAGAGATCTCTCTGCTCATCTACACTACTAAGAGTCCTACCATTAGCTCTATATTCTGCACACGTATTACTCTTACCAAAGTGAATCACCTCACACTTCTCCAAATTAAACTCCATTTGCCACTTCTCGGCCCAGCTCTGCAACTTATCTATGTTCCTCTGCAAACTGTAACATCCATCCTCACTGTCTACAACTCCTCCGACTTTGGTGTCGTCAGCAAATTTACTAACCCATCTCTCTACACCCTCATCCAGGTCATTTATAAAAACAACAAACAACAGTGGCCCCAAAACAGATCCCTGAGGTACACCACTAGTAACTAAACTCCAGGTTGAATATATCCCATCAACCACCACCCTCTGTCTTCTATCAGCTAGCCAATTCCTAATTGAAATTGCTAAATCTCCCTCAATTCCATGCATCTGCATTTTCTGCAATAATCTTCCACGGGGAACCTTATCAAACGCCTTGCTAAAATACATGTACACCACATCAACTGCCTTACCCTTATCCACCTCTTTAGTCACCTTTTTGAAAAACTCAATAAGGTTTGCGAGGCACGACCTTCCCTTCACAAATCCATGCTGACTATCCCTAATCAATTCATTTCTTTCTAAATGACTATAAATCCTATCCCTTATGATTCTTTCCAAAACTTTCCCCACTACAGATGTAAGGCTCACTGGTCTATAATTTGCAGGATGATCTCTGCTCTCCTTCTTAAACAAGGGGACAACATTTGCCATCCTCCAGTCTTCTGGCACTATACCTGTAACCAACGACGACATGAAGATCAAAGCCAAAGGCTCTGCAATCTGCTCTCTAGCCTCCCAGAGTAACCTGGGATAAATCCCATCCGGCCCAGGGGATTTATCTATTTTCATACTTTCAAGGATAGCTAACACCTCCTCCTTATGTACCTCTATCCTGTCTAGTCTACAACCCTGTATCCCATTATTTTCTCCAACTCCGTTGACATTTTCCCGCGTGAAGACTGACAAAAAATATTCATTCAGTGCCTCACCAATCTCTACAGGCTCCACACACAACTTCCCACTACTGTCTCTGACTGGCCCTAATCTTGACCTAACCAACCTTTTATTCTTAACGTATCTATAAAAAGCTTTAGGGTTCTCCTTTATCCTATCCGCCAAAGTCTTCTCATGTCCTCTTCTAGCTCTTCTTATCTCCCTCTTTAGCTCCCTCCTGGCTAATTTATAACTGTTCAGTGCCCTAAATGAGCCTTCACGTTTCATCTTTAAATAAGCGTCCTTTTTCCTCTTTACTAGTGAACTAACTTCCTTAGTACACCACGGTTCCCTGGCTCTAACACTTCCTTCCTGCCTGACAGGTACATATTTATCCAGGACCCGCAGTAGCTGTTCCTTGAATAAGTTCCACATTTCAGGTGTTCCCACCCCTGCAGTTTTCTACTCCACCCTATGTATCCTAACTCTCGCCTAATAGCATCATAATTACCTTTCCCCCAGCTGTAACTTCTTCCCTTTGGTATATGTCTATCCCTTTCCATCACTAAGGTAAACGTAACCAAATTGTGGTCACTATCACCAAAGTGCTCACCTACCTCCAAGTCTAAAACCTGGTCTGGTTCATTACCCAGAACCAAATCCAATGTAGCGTCTCCTCTTGTTGGCTTATATACATACTGAGTCATAAAACCCTCCTGCACACATTGTACAAAAACTGACCCCTCTAACGTGCTTGAGCTATAACTTTTCCAATCAATATTTGCAAAGTTAAAGTCCCCCATAACAACTATCCTGTTACTTTCACTTCTGTCCAGAATCATCCTTGCAATCTTTTCCTCCATATCCCTGGAACTTTTTGGAGGCCTATAAAAAACTCCCAACAGGGTGACCTCTCCTCTCCTGTTTCTAATCTCAGCCCAAACTACCTCAATAGACAGGTCCACATCAAATGTCCTTTCTGCCACCGTAATACAGTCTTTGACTAACAATGCCACACCTCCCCCTCTTCTACCACCTACTCTGTTCCGACTAAAACATCTGAACCCTGGAACCTGCAACATCCATTCTTGTCCCTGCTCTATCCATGTCTCTGAAATGGCCACAACATCGAAGTCCCAGGTACCTATCCAGACTACAAGTTCATCCACCTTATTGCGTATGCTCCTCGCATTGAAATACACACACTTCAAACTACCCTCCCACCTACCTTATCCATGGCCTCAATATTCCCATTCTCCTGTATGTTTGAGCTATTCAGGGCCCCATCCCCCCTCTGAATCAGTTTAAACCCCCCCAAATAACACCGGCAAATTTTCCCCCCAAGATGTTTGAGCAAAGAAATAAGTTTTATGGAGATTGCAGAAAGGAAAAGGAAAGCATGTCAAGATGATGCAGTTTAGAAAGAGGATATAGAAGAGGGCACAGCACCTGATGCAAAACTGAAGTGGAGAACTGGAGGAGTATATACAAATAAGGCAGGGAGAATTAGGAAGGTCACTCAGATGACTAACGTTGGATTGGCTACAGGTTCTGGATGAGCTTGAATTTCTGTAGAGTGAAGTTCAGAAAACTAGCACAGATGGCTCATGATAAAGTCGAGACTAAAATTGCCATAACAGTGCATGAGGATTTCAACAGATAGAAGCAAAAGGGAAGAGAGGTAGACAATATTCCAAAAGGAAAATAGAGTTGGTGAGAGACTTAACCTAACTTTTGATTTGACACAAACTCAGCTTACGGTTAAGTGGCTGCACACAGTTAGGTTCAGAAGAACTACGGTCAGGTGACCTGTTGACAACCTGGTTTGCTATAGAAATAGTGAATATTTTTCATTAGCATGCATAAAACCTCTAGTTTTAAACTCTAGTTGGAAGCCTAGTTTAAACTAGCCAGACTCTAATTTGCGAACTGCAGAGCTGGAACAGACAGTTTTCATGCAGCCAGGCCTTGGACAATCAACTTTCCTTCAAAACCAGACAGGTCTGGAACAGCCTGGCCAGGTGCACTGTTTCAGAATGAACCATTGTTGACACATCCATTGAAACTGCTTTATTGGAAGAATGTTACGCAGACTTGGTGGCATCCAGTTCAGGAGGAAACCAGACACATAGAGTCATATCGGTGTACAGCTTGACATGACAAGGACAACACTTGACAGTTGAAAGTTCAAAACCATGTTCTGCGACCTCCAAGTATGCAAATATGGCCCTCACCCAATGCTAGTATTGGACACAGTTGACAGAATTTTTGAGAAAGGCACAAAGATAAAAGAAGCAACCTCGGCTCTCTCTGCTTTTGCACTTTCTTCAACAGCGTCTCCAGAGTGCATTTTCAACTGGCAGCCAAGCAGCACAGTACTTCCAGCTTCTTGTAATTGTGGCAAGCATCATCAGACTGACAAGACCCAGAAGACCAGCTGAGTGAGACAAACCGAAGACTAGAACTAATCTTAGATGAGAGGGGAAGCCCAAATCGATACATGTGGACCTGGGTATGTCGGTCAACATCAAAGACTGAGAAACAGCCTGTACTTTCCTTACTGAATGGATATTACCAGCCTTTTCAGACAAACAGCTCAAATACAGTGATGGAGACCTATGGATAGAGTGTAACGAATCCTTGAAAACATGTATTAGAAGTAGATAGCTACTGTAGATTTGTGACTATTTAGAGATTTAAGACTGTTTACTCAAGAGTCCTGTGAAAATATTGATGTAAAGTATTATAAATGCAATAGTAGATTTAGATAAATAGTGTTTTTCCTTGATAAAGCATTCCTTCTTCCTTCACCTGATTCTTGCCCCTTTTGTTATTCTCACCGTGTAACACACCGAGTCAAGAAGAGTTACTGCAAACTGGTCAACGTTAGTACATTCACTCACTTTTCTCTTTACAACAGAAATAAGTGCCAAGGGCTGGAATAGAATCAAAAGTGAGGCACAGAATTTCTGGAGAGAACTCAATAGGATAGTCCTACTCTTGCTGGTGTGAGCTGGAGAACATTCTGCTCATCCAAAGCCAGATATGGAATGTTAGTATACAATGCAGCAACAATCAAGGAGATGCAGTTACAATCGATTCAAAGATTCTCAGAGATAAAAGGGTTTATTTTGTACAGTTAAGTATTTATGTCAAAAGTCTATTTTATTCCCAACTACTCTTTGCAGTGTCATTTTGACTCAGCTAGTAGCATTCTTGCCTTGATCAAGGCAACTTCCAATATAAGTTTGAGCACATATTCTAAGGTGATAGTGTACTGCAACACAGAAGTAGTACCTCAAAGTTGAAGGTGTTGCCTGCCACTTGAGACACTAAACTAAGGCACTACATGTCTGTCTGTGAAACTGTAAAAGGTGACACTATTTGTGGAACAGCAAGCATCTGACCTGCAACCTGACCAAAATTACTTCTTGAACAGTCACCAACAAAAGCACTCGTTAATCTGCTGGTGGGGCCTTGCCATGCTTGTTTACATAGCAACGACTACATTTCTTGGCACAGTGGTTAGCACCGGTGTCTCAGCACCAGGGACCCTGGTTTGATTCCCGGCTTGGGTCACTATCTGTGTGGAGTTTGTACATTCTCCCCATGTTTGCATGAGTTCCTTCCAGGTGCTCTGGTCTCCACTCACATCAGAAAGACATGCTGGTTAAGTGTATTGACCTGAATAGGCGTCATAGTGTGGCGAATTTCACAATAACTTCATTGTAAACCTTACTTGCGACTAATAAATAAGCTTTACTTTTTCTAGTTACTTAATATTTCAAAAGTGATCTACTGACTGTAAATCACACTGGGATGTTTGAGACACTATAAAACAAGTTTAATCATTTTTTTCCCATAATTTTATTGCTTTGGATTGAATTAACCACCATATTATGCATGCAAAATAATCGTCATAGCATATAAAATTGTCTCAGCCTCAGAATTATAAACGTAATTCCCATGAATGCATTATTATTTATTCTGGATAAATTCAGATAATGTTTTTACAAGTCAAGTTTACTGGCAATATTCTGAACTTGTACTGGGTAGGAGTAACAGACATAAATGGAAAATGATTATTTACTGCCAAATTCTGCCCAACTCTTCCAATTTTATGGCAGCACGGTGGCACAATAGCTAGCACTGCTGCCTCACAGCACCAGGGACCCGGGTTCAATTCCAGCCTCAGGTCAGTGGCTGTGAAGTTTGTACTTCCTCCCCGTGTCTGCATAGGTTTCCTATGAATGCTCTGGTTTTCTCCCACAGTCCAAAAATGTGTGGGTTAGGTGGATTGGCTATGATAAATTGTCTATTCGTATCAGGGGGATTAGGAGGGTAAGTATGTGGAGTTATGGGGATAGGAACTGGGTGAGATTACTATCAGTGCAGGCTCAATGAGGCAAATGGCCTCCTTTTATACTGTAGGGGTTCTATGATTATGACTTTATATTCTAGTAGCACTAGTCACATGTGGGTTCCAACTATTCTTTAGAATCATATCTCCAGAAAAAACAGTCATTGAAACAAGCAAAGGGAGAAATTTTCAGAGGGTTTCAGTGAAGACAGGCTCAAGATTTATTTTGTTTCTAAATCTC
The DNA here is from genome assembly GCA_024679065.1 of Sphyrna mokarran. NCBI lineage: Eukaryota > Metazoa > Chordata > Chondrichthyes > Carcharhiniformes > Carcharhinidae > Sphyrna > Sphyrna mokarran. The sequence continues at coordinate 23,422,433 of JAGIQG010000029.1, forward strand.
GAAACATGCTAAAGTGAAACATGGCTGCTGTTTTTATTTCAGCAGGCAATGAAAGTGTTCTCTTCTTTTTCTCAAATACATTAAACAATTTCATTTGCCCCAGCCCACCCTCTCCTCCACTTAGGAGCAAATTCTATTTACTAAAATCACTATAAAATTAGCATCATAAATAATATTTGACCATTAAGAAATATCATACACATGTTTGATTAGATCTTTGCCAGTCCTTCTGAGTGAAATAAACAGTGGAATACTTCCACCTGGTGGAGAGAAGTATAGATTACAGTTCCCTAAATTCAGTTAAATTCCAAGCTCATTTCTATTCATTTGTATATCCAAGAATGTTATTTTGGTCTCAGAAAATCGTAGCAAGCCATTGTAATGGCAGTTGTTAGTCAACTAAAATAACAGTTGAATGTTTAAACCTTTTTAAAAGGTATGATAGGGTAGTTTGAGAACAACTATTTTTTTCTGGTGAGAGGTCCAGAAGGGGGCACAACCTTAAAATTAAAACTAGGTCTTTCACTGAGGTAGGGCTTCTTTGCACAATGGGTAGTGGAAATCTGAAGTTCCCTCCCTCCATCGTGAAGTAATTGAGGTGGATTAATTGACAAGATCAAAACTGAGGTTGATAAGATTTTTCATGGACAAGGGGATTCAAGGATACAGAACCAAGGCAGAAACAAGAGCCAACGTATCGATCTGTAATGCTTGGACTGAGCAGCGGAACAAGCAGTTTTTTATTTGTATAGTGGCTTTAACAAAATGAAATATCCCAAAGCACCCCAGAGGAGTGTAACAAAGAAATATTAGACACCACATCACTGAATGATGGCTAGAAGTTTGGTCACAGAGGTGGGTTTAAAGACGCATTTTAAGGAGAGGCTGGTGGAGAGGATTAGGGGGAGAACTACAGAACTGAGGTCCAGGAACAGCCACCAATAATGGAGCATTTAAAGCTGGAGACAGAGTGATGGTGGTGGTGGTGATGCTTAAGGGGTCAGAATTAGATGAATGCAGATATCTTGGAGAGATGTGTGGCTATGGAAGATGATAGATTTGAACTGATTTAACATTGTCACATGTATTGGAATACAGTGAAAAGTATTGTTTCTTGCATATTATAAGACAAAACATACCATTCATAGAGCACATGGGAGAGAAGGAAAAGAGAGAGTGCAGGAAAGAGAGAAGAAATGGAGGAATAGAGAAGGGCAAGGCTATGTAAGTATTTTTAAATGAGCACAAAAGCTACAATATTTGGACAGCGACACGGATATGAAAGGTTTGAAAGAATATGGATCAAATGCAGGGAAATGGGGCTAGTTCAGTTTAGGAAGCCTAGTCACTGTGGACAAGTTGGACCAAATGGCCTGTTTCTGTGCTGTATACCTCTAGACTCTAATTGTAAAGTTAAGGCTTTGCTGGACCAGCAGCCATGTAGATCAATGAGCACAGAGATGACAGCTGAACAAGAATTGGTATGGGTAAGGACACCATGCATTAGATGATTGCAAATTTAGGGGGGAAAAATTATATTGCCTTTATATGAGAAAACAGAATTGTGAAGACAAGAGGGGGGAAACAGTACCCATGAAGGTTTTCAGCAGCAGATGAGGGGAGACAGGGTGAAGTCAGGTGATGTTACAAAAATGGGAAAAGGCAGTCTCCATGAAGGGGTGGATATGTGGTCAGAAGCTCATTTGAGGGTTAAACGTGACACCAAGATAACGATTAGTCTGGTTAGGCTCTGATAGTTCCAAGATGACAGCTGGATTTGTAGCTAGATAACGGAGTTTAGAGCATGGACTGAAGACAATGGTTTTATTTTTCCCAATCTTTCACCTGGATTTTTCTACTGATCATGAACTAGATCAGTAGAATCTAGTTCTACTGATAACAGATTGCTTATCTGCAATCTGACAATTTAACAAAATCAGAGGTATCTAAAGAGAGAGTGGTAAGTTAAATTGGACATTATCAGTGTACTTGTAAAAAATAGATTTTTTTTAAGATTTAAAGTTTATTTATTACTGTCACAAATAGGCTTCCATTAACACTGCGATATAATTACTATGAAAATCCCCTACATTCCAGCACCTGTTCAGGTACACTGAGTGCCAGCACATCTTGCGGGCTGTGGGACGAAACCAGAGCATCTGGAGAAAACCCACGCGGACACAGGGAAAACATGCAGACTCTGCACAATAACCCAAGCCGCGAATCGAACCTGGGTCTTTGGCACTGTGAGGCAGCAGTGCTAACCACTATGCCACCATGTTCCTATTTTCTGTAGTATAGCTTTAGAATATGGACAATTATAGATATTGTACCACATGACCACTGCAGCTCTCAAACAAAATACTACAAAAAATTGAGATTCCCCAATTTTGGTGCAAGAATAAAAGTACCTCTTGAAAACATTAGCATGGGATCTCTTAAAGGATCATGCCGACCCTTAAATGAGCAGACTCCAAACTTCAATACGGATGCAGCCCAGATGTGGCCCGGGGGCCGTAGTTTGGAAACCCTTCCTTAAACGATGCTGCATTTCAAAATATGCAATTTGCCACACTATGTATTTAATCACAGTAATTTTAAATGGTTGAATAATTGCTCATCAGGTTTCAAGAAGCACCAACCAGCTGACAACAATGAATATTCCAATGCAGTTTCAAGATAGTTCCCATTCCAATTATGGCTTCAAAACTTTTATAAAAGCATTTGGATTTAAAAAGATTTCAGAAAGGTAACATTAAAGAAAAGACTGATGGAACTTGAAGAGGGTTGTGCTCCAGTCTTGGAATGTATAGAGAAACATATACAAATAAAATCAGAATAATTTACAGCAGAGCCTGAGGGGGATACAGGGCAGAAAGAAAATCTGATGCATTGGCATTTTATATATCAAATGAAAGAAATAGTTCAAAATGAATCATGCAAAGTTTAGGTACAACGTTCTCCTTCATAAATAAGTTCAGTGGAATTATTAGTGCGATAATCATAGCTATTGTACCACACGCCCACTGCAGACCTCAAAAGAAAATACTATACAGGCTTCTACAGATGCACACTGGAGCTTTCTGCTTTTCCTCATTAATTTTAACGATTTACTTGTTGGCGTTGGTGGAACAGAAAATCCAGTTGCAATATATAAATACAAGGTTCCACATCACGCCCTAGTTGAGGAAAGCAAAGTTTTGCTCATCAATGGCCAAGTGTCAGTTGGCAATTTCATCGTGCTACAGATCCTGCATCAATACAGGGCCAAAATCAGTTTAAAGAATTGTGTAATCACACAGCCCCAGTACTGAAAGAAACTCTATAAAAGGGTTTATTGAATGCCGTCTCTTGCATGTGTTTCTCATTTACAAAATGCTGCAATCCTCTGAAAATGAAAATAGCACCACTACTGAAATATCAGGTGAGGCCGTCCCGAAATGAATTTGCTTAAAAAAAACCCTTTGCATATTTAAGTCAGCGTTTGCAGTTTGGTAGTCGTCTAGACTAGATAATTTTGTCTGGTTAAGACATATGTCAATTTAATACTTTTACTGGCACAAAGCTGCATTTAAGAATTAACATTCCAACAAAATTCTTCCTGGATGGCTTAAGTCTATATTTCTATTTCCACTGCTATAGCAGTATGGGATCGCTGTCATTCTGTACTGATATTACAGACTTCTTCCACAAGGCTGAACCAAGTCAGCAGAATTGAAATCTGTATTTCAATGTTGAATCTAGGAAGATCAGATTTAGATTTCTCACTGTTGAGTGTTACAAAAGACAAAGTCGCCATGGTCCCAATTGACCAAATGCTGTGACTGGCTGTGACTTACACTGAGGATCACAACATCTCAGCAAAAGTACAAGGTTCAGAAGACAGACATTCATGAATAACCTCAACCAGTATGGGAATTGAATTTACACTGCTGGTTTCGCTTTGCGTCATGAACCAGCCCTTCCAGCCAACTGAGTTAAACCAACCCACTCAGCGCTGCACCCACGATGACAAGTCACAGACCTAAAAGCATTACATCTGTTTCTCTCTCCACAGATGCTGAGTTATTTCCGGCATTTTCTGCTTCTATTTCAGTGTTATAGTGTAGCTGTTACCTATCAACACAGTATCCAGCCTTGGCACTTTGTGAGAAGGTCAAATTGCATAATCAGCTTTCAGGGTTAATCTAATTAGGGGACATTTAAAAATGAATAGAAATGGGTTCGTTTAATAAAGATTTTGACTCCAAACTAGACACCTCTCTTCCATTCTATATCTGAAAATATAAAGAAGATATGCAATTCAATCAACAGTTAAAACAGAACTCTAACATGTGACATATTTAACACTTCTATATTGCATATATGCTGCCTCACAGTGCCAGGGACCCAGGTTTGGTTCACGGTCTGTGCCAACCCTGCACATTCTCCGTGTGTCTGCATAGCTTTCCTTTCAAAGATTCCACAAATTAATCCATCTTACAGCTGAGCAGAAAAGTCTTGGGTTCAATCTCTGTTAGATTAGCTAACTCAGTCAGAGAGGCAGTGAAAGTAATGGAACTGGCCTCATTCACCATTAGTTAAGGAGGTTTTGGGGGAGGAGGTCAAAATCAGCCAAGATCCCTGCAACAAATTGTCATCTACCAGACTCTGCCAGAATTGCATGCAAGTAGACATCAGATAAGGACAGCATCACATGCAGGTGTTATTTTCCCCGTGTTCAAATGCCATTTCAACGCTCACTCTCTAGGCTCACAGAAGAATATAAGCAAGTTTTATTCTTTTACAATAAATGTAACAGAAGGTACCTAGCATCTGTAGATCAGCAAACAGATAAACATCAGGGGATAAGAACAGAATGGGAGAGGAAATAAACTAAAATCATCATGAATATTCAAAACAATGTTGGAAATCTTGGTGGAGATGGAGAGGATGGCAAGGCTGGGCTGCTACACATACTCCAAAATAATTCACTAAAACGATGACAATAACTCATGAGGTGGAGGTGGGAACATCGGGGTGGCGGCGCAGGCTCGTTGGGCTGAAGGGCCTGTTTCCCGTGCTGTTTTGTTCTTAACTCATACTTGTAAAGCTGTCACACACATTCCCATTAACTAAAAGACACAAACTTCCTTCCTTACAAACAAAACCTCATCTATTCTAATTTAAAGCAAAGATATTTTTGGCTATGTTTACAGCCAAGGTTTAATGAATTTTACAGGAACATTTAACATTTCAAAATTAATCAGAATGAGATTGCTCATAGTCCTTTGCACATTCTTGCAAGAGTATGATTGTAGACCACTTCAATTTATCATAGCAAATGCAAAAATAACCATCAACCAGTGATCATTTTCTAACAATGACAATATTATTCACAATAAAAAATCTCTTCAGTTATTCAAATATTAATTTTCAATGGGTGCAATTAGCCTTTCCAAAGTATAACATCATCAAAATCTAAACGCTATGCTAGTTCAAGTTAAGTTCAACAGATTTCATTCAGGAACACCTTGACAGGGCTTTGTCATTTCACTTATGGCTCAATTTCTTCTACCTCTTCATATGTTCCTCAGCCCGATTTACTTTTTAAAACCCTGCCTTTACAATCTACTTTCAGGCAAGAGCTAAGGAAGGCTGACCACAAATGTCACTTTATTGTCATCAGAATGTGCACTTCTGGCAAATATGATCACATTTCCTTTTCTGTCAGGTGAAGACAGCAACACTAATTGGAAAATTGCATCCCAACTCTTGTTGGCAGAATTAAGTTACAGGCAACTCCAAGGCTAAAATTCAATATCATTTTGTTTGGAACTAGAAGAGACATAGACCATAAAGAATCAGAGATATATTTAAAAATTTCAGATTCCACAGTTAGCCCATGAAAATGGCTAGAGCAATAGCGGGTGAGAAAAGTGGCAGTAATGGCAGCATTCTCCACAGTATAGTTGGAATATTGAAAATAATAGCAAGGGACTGGTTCCACATGTCACACTGGCAAGTTGGGCTCAGCCCGTCCAGCTTTTTGAAGATTTACTACATTTAACATTTAAAGGCCATCCCACTGCAGAAATGTTCATATGGAACCCCTCCCCCAAGACATTCCTCTTTATCTGCTTGGGCACTGACCCCAGCCAAGTCGGGGGCACTGTGCCAAGTGCAATGCCCAGGTGGTGCCTGGGCATGACCCCTTTCCCTCTGAGAGATGCACTCACTTGAGCTCCTCTGGGAGGTCTGTCTGCCAGCTGCATGCCATGGGAGATCAGTCATAATTCACACCAATCTGCCCTCATACCAACGTGAATGCACTTCCCTATGGGGGGAGGAGGGGGTGCTGGGGTGATAATGAGACGTGATTTGGACGTCGTATGGGAGTTTCCACTCATGTTGCTGATCCCAGCTGATGAAAACGGGGGAGGAAAGTTCTGGCCACCCCCCACTCCCTTAGGTATTCCCGAATCTGAAGATGCTGAGCTACCTACCAGTTGACCTGCGAGACAGAAGAAATTTACATAAAGAAAAACCACACATTGTGTTATATTTGTGATATAACTTAAAAGAAAATAAATGTGGATCTTTAAAAATCTTAGAACTGGAGGTAGTTATGATGTAGTTTTGTTCCCTATAACTGTTGTCATCATCATTACAAAACAGATTCCATAGACAGATAAGCCTTAACTTTAATAATTAATTTCACATGTTTACTATTTGGGATGTAACAACAAAATATAAGAGCTTCAGTCAGCCGCTTTGCCCTTTAAGCCTACACTGCCATTCAGTGATATCATGCTGATCCTCTACTTAAATTCCACCTTGCTGATATCCCTTCATTCTCTTTGTACCCAAAAATCTATAAGAATGTACAACATTAGATAAACATACTCATATTTATCAAACTTACAGTTGGATGGTAAGTAAAATTCTAATACATCTCATGGCCTTTCAGAAGATAGATAACATTGTACCTATCATAATAAGCTAATAAATTAGTTCATGCATTTACACAAGTAAACAGTTCAGAATCTCTTCAGTTTGCAGAGGGTTAATAAAACTGATGAGGGAAGTTCCTTGAATCCATCTTAAAGGATTTGCTTCCTGGGAGGGAAAATAAGTGACTTTGTTCCTGAGAAGAAAACTTGTTATTACTGAAAATTTTGGTCAAATTTCAATCCATAATAGTTGCTTGATCCATTGCATTCGCTACTGTTTCAAAGCGATTTCTGCTTAATTGCTATATTATTGATCAGTCTTCTTCCTGAAACCCATCCTAATCAGTGCATTACTTTGTCAACAATGTCACGTTCAACAAGTTATCATGCAGTAGCTTGTGTACCTCATTTAGAATATTCCAGTGTGGTGTTTTAAAGCAGCTATTTTAGACTATGCAAATTATATTTTGTCAGAACATTCTAGAGCTTTTTTAACAGTCAAGTCCCAATGGTCCTTGAAAAAGACAGCTGGTAAATTTAATTGGCACTGGAAGATTGCTTCCTTCTGTATAAGCCTGCCCCTATTTTAATTAGTGTATTAAAGAGATATATGGCTGGGATGAAAAATGAAGAGGATAAACTGAAAATGGTAAAACAAAACTTGCATCCCTCATTTTATTCCTCATGTCACTTGGATCAGTGTGTAGTGCTGTAGACTGAAACTCTAATGCAGGACTTCAGAGCTGTTGCATTGGTGGGAGTCCCACCCTTTGGACTACATTTAAAACTAAGATTTCAAATGTCTTGGAGCTTGAAAATTGAAGAACTATGACAATACTAAAAGGTATTCTTCTCTCAATAAATCGTTCCTAAAGGCAAATTAATTGGTCATTTCATTGTCATTTGAGTCACTACTCTGCACATTTATCAACATAATAGTCACTGCACGCCAATGGATAGCACTGCCTCACAGCTCCAGGGACCTGGATTCAATTCCCCACTTGGGTCACTGTTTGTGCAGAGGCTGCCCATTCTTCACGTGTCTGCATGGGTTTCCTCCAGGTGCTCCGGTTTCCTCCCACAATCCGAAAGACAAGCTGGTTAGGTGCATTAGCATGCTAAATTCTTCCTCAGTACCCAAACAGGTGCCGGCATGTGACGACCAAGGGATTTTCACAGTAACTTCATTACAGTATTAATGTTAGCCTACTTGTGAATAATAAACTTTAAATGCCAGCAGCATGCTATAACACCATATAAATGTGAACGTTTTTAAATTCAATAATATTTTTTAAAAACTAAAGCAATTACCCATACCAAAAGTTGATGCAAGCTGTTCGATAAAACTCCCAGGAATCACAAAAAATATTATTCATACAATACCAGTACTGTGGATCACTGACATACCTGAATTCAAATCACAGTGTAAAGAAGGTGGCTTGCTGCCTTGCAGTTTTTTGATTGCATAATCAGCTTCGACAGTGGAAACCTCTTTGAACTCTTTTCCTTTCAAATTAATTTGCGCTCTTTTCAGCGATTTTTCTTTTTCCAAGATGAAATCCTCCATGCCGGCTATGCTCAAGCCTTCAGATAGCTGAGGCGAAAAATAACAGTGCCATGCTAGCAAGAACAAGTTCTGACAAATTCTCAACAAACATTTAATAAAATTTAGACTTACATATCACTTAAATCTGGAGAATTCATGATGCTGGCAATAATTTTAGCAATTTGGCAGCATGCTTGCCCATATAATAAGTAACTATACATTAATAAGCAATTTATTGAATACAAGGGACTATGAAATTTACTGAGGGCATGATACGGTGAATGCACATTTTTTTCCAACCTATAGTGCATTGTTCATTCAACATTCTTAATTAACCATTTAAGAATTATAGTACATTGTAGAACAAGAACATTCATGAATTTGATGCCATGTCTGACGAATTACTGATGTCCGATACTCCCTTCAATAATTAGAGAGATGCACCTGGGAACACCACCACCTGCAACTTCCTCCCCATGTCACAAAAATAACCTGACTAGGAAATATATGGCCGTTCCTTCACTGTCACTCGCTCAAAATCCTGGAAACCCTCCCTAACAGCACTATGGATGTACCTAAATCTTGCGGACTGCAGCAATTCCAGAAGTCAACTGACCAGCACCTTCTCGCAGGCAACTAAGGATGGGTGACAAATGCTGGCCTAGCCAATGACACTCACATCAGACAAATGAGTAGAAAAAAATGTTCAGGAATGGAAGTAAATTAGCGAGAACAGGGGTGATGGATGAACAAAACTTGCCGTGTCTTAGGGTAGGAGCAGCAATGCTTTAGATAAACTCATATGTTCAGAAGGTACGCAATGACCAATCTCAAACTGTGAAGGATCTGCAGATGTCACCTGATTCGGACACACTTGGTCAATATTATGCACGTTTTCTGTACGTAATGGTTTACTATCAGATTTTCTGTTGCTTTATGCTATAAACAAAATGTTTCCTGCAGCAACAGCTCTATTTTTCCTTTTGGTCACTGACATGTTCTTTCAGAAGTTGGGACAAAGGATCCTTGTGATTTTGTTAACATTTGCACGAGTTCCAGGATGACTCAATTCTTGTGGGAGGCCTCACGCAGAAAGCATGAAAACCACTAAATTAGATCACACTGAAACCTTCTAAATCCACAACTGACCATGAAGGTCCACTCCATATAAATATATATATATATATAACATATATATAAATTGGCTTCATGTTAACTAAAACTTTTATAGTGTGAGGTTGCCAGACAGCTTTGCTCGACAGTACCACTGGTCTCATAGCTGCTTCACTGTGGACTTCTTTACATCATAAAGCAAATTCAAAATCTACTTTTAAATTATTGCCATATACGTCATGAATAACAGAGTACAGAGGGTGTCACTAAATGATCCTGCATTTTGGTTAGCACATCTTTCTTGTGGAATAAGTAACGATAGCACGCAATCCCACACTGCCTATTTACTACTGAATATATAAATAGAGTATTGTGACTTAACCAAGGAAATCATCACTCAGGACATAATTTATGCCCACAAAAAAGTCACTGAAAAGGTTAATCTGATTTAATTTTTTTTATGCATTCTTTTGTTGTGCTGTTATCGTGATTATAGTTTCAAGCATTTAGTCTTTTTCCATAATCAAATGAAAGATTAGAAATCTCTCACACGTCATTGGTGAACTCAGCAGGTTCTTGAAATGAGCAAAGAACAAACAACAGTACAGTAGAGGAACAGGCCCTTCAGCCCTCCAAGTCTGCACCGATCATGATGCCTACCTAAACTAAAACCATGTGCTCTTGTGCAGTCTGTATCCTTCCATTCCCATCTTATTCATGTATTCATCTGGATGCTCCTTCAGTGCTGCTACTGTATCTGTCCCATCACCTCCCCAGGCAGCATGTTCCAGACATTCACCTCTATGTCCCCTAGTTCATGACTTTTCTACCCTAGGAAAGAGCATCTGACTATCTACTCTGTCCATGCCACTCATAATCTTGTAAACCTACATCAGGTCGTCCTTAAAGCTAGTACCCTCCAAACCCCAGGCAACATCCTGCTAAAAATGGCCCAGAATATGTAGTAGCATTAACGACGAGACTGTCTGTGTCATTTTTTCAATGTAAAACTGTCAGGCATTTTAGGCATCCAAACATGCAATGTTAAATGCATAAATCCCACATGTCTACAGAATGCACCCACGCGTCCACAGAATGCACTATTGCAGTCTGCAGTGATACAATTACTAGAAATGACTGCTCTAGTTTAACTTACCTATGTGTGTACTACCTGCATAGTGCATCCAGAAGAGGGCCTAAATTTTGCACCCTGGAGAGTGGTTGGATAAGACACTCTGTCAGAAAGTCAGTGCAGACTCAATAGGCCAAATGGCCTCCTTCTGCATTGTAGGGGTTCTCTGATGATTCTTACCACAAAAATAAATAAAAAATGTAATAAGTTATTGAGTGTTTAATATCATGCTCCATCAGAATTATTTCTCAACACTTGTTCTGGTTGTGAAAAACTAACTTTACAAATATGGAGCCTCACTGCCTCAAAAGAAAATTTTAAAAATGTAGAGCTTTTAATTCAATAAAAAAAGTGCTTTTTTGCACTGATGTGTTTGCCCCAATCTTTATTTCACTTTCAGTGCAACTCATATTTCTTGCACTTTACTTCCTAAATTGCTGTGAAAAATCTACAATTTGATTGGTTTATCAGCCTAACCCTCTGCCAGGCCTGTTGCTGGGCATTACGGATCCCCTGCAGAAGGTGCCAAAGTGCAAATGTCATCAGTAAAAGAGAATATCTACACACTTGCACCTGCTGAACTTTTGTGGGCAATCTATTTCCGAGGTGATGGTTAGGGCCGTTTCTTCATAGCTAACTGCATACCTGGGTCAACATTTTTACATTATTTGAAAGACTTGAGCTCACCCTTCGCTACAGCAGAATTTGACAACAGCACTGCACTACTAGAGGCATCACTTTTCCACTAGTAATTGAAGCTTCTACAGCCAATACATAATGTTCTGTTTTGTTAAGCAGAGAATAAAGTATTCTTGAAGATAATCCTTCACAATAAACTAACAAACCCTACCAGTACTTTGTGTCACAAAAGGCTCAATGTGAATGACATGTGCACGGACCAGTGGATCATTTGCAGATAAAAATTGTACTAATAGCATCACCAGGCAAGCAATAAACATTAGGATCATTTTTCCAGTTCTAACTAAAACCTAACTTGTTCCGAATACACACAACAGATTTTGATAAGCAAGCCAACTCATGAAAAGGTGATATTTCATACCACATGCAACGAAAACAACAGTTTTATTTGGAACATAAATGGAGCAAACCATCCAAACTCAGTAGCCACCTGTAATCCAATCTGTCCATCAAACCATGCAGGAAACAGTTGGGACTGTTAAAGAAAATAACCCTGCCAATATTGAAAATTGTAACTTAGTATTTGCTCCCTTCAAGATATTACATCTCAGAACTAGATTTCCAAATGGTTCAATATATTTTGCAAACCACAATACTTAAATTTATATGACATTGGAGACTAAGCCTGAATTTTGACTAAATCTGTTTTTCTCTTCATGCATTGCAGTACTCATAAACCAACATGTGCACTCTGCAATAGTCAGTAAAATGAATGCAGTCGCTTCTGAGTATAAAAACCTCATTGGAATTCATATCACATTTGATGAGGTAACGAAGTAGAATATTCTTGGATATTCACTATGATAAGTCTTGAAGAACTGTTTATTTTTATTGCACTTTGGTGATGTGCTGAAAAGAAATAACACTTTGTGCTTGTTTATCAGGTTTAATTTTTTTTCCAACGACTCAATTTCCAGACTTATAAAATGTCTTCCGGAAGCCCGATGATATAATTTATAGTCAATGTTTTGCAACTGCGATTAGCTAAAAACAGATTTAAAGATGTTAAATCACCAATATCTGGAACTCAATTAAGTTTCCTGAATATGTCACTCACACGATACATGTTTTCCAGGCCACTATCAATGCAGCTTTGTGCATGATAGTGGGACGTTGCAATAGAAGAACTCATTGCCTCAACTCCAAATTTTTCCCCTCTCTTTCATGTAGAATGGAGTGGTGCCTCTTGGGGATTTAACTGAGATTAGAAACTCGCCATTGAAGCGAAAATTGTAGTTGCAAACTCGCATCTTGTTACTTGAATCATTCAACACCCTGCAGCACAATTCTTTCTTCAGAACATATTTAAAGACTTTGTTATTTCTACCAATTAGCAAACTATAACTGGTGACACTGAAGAGCATATCTATGAAGAAAGAGATGAAACAGAAATGATCAAAAATTCAAAATAAATATGCATTGTGTCCTTTGTAATGAGCCTAGTCTGTATGCAACATCCTTTGGTTTGCTATCTATTTTGCCTCAAGTTGCTCGCACAGCCTTATCTTCTACATATAGAATAGCTAGTTTAAAAGCTACGGCAAATGAAGACATCTAAATATTCCAAACCTCCAAAGTACCTACAGACACTTTTCACTTTGTTGTCTCTCTAATGATTCTCATTCCCTATTCACTTCAAATTCCTAGAAAAACATCTCCCCAAACACTTACAACAGCACTTTATAACTCCTATCCATCCTTCACTGCTCCATTTGGCATTATCCTCGTCACCAAACAAGACAATCTTTTCTGACAGTTCTTCCTATCCTTTGAAGCAGTCTTTCTTTATTTCTGCCCTATCTTTCAGTCTCACTAAATAGCCATCTAATTTCCCTTCCGATCTCACATGCTAGTTAAATTTGTATATGGTTTCCTTTTTCAAGGTACAGTCCTCTCCCATCCTTTCAAGACTGCCATCATTACTATTTTCCTCAAAAAATGACCTTCAATGTTCACATCCTTACAAGCCCATTTCCAATCGCCTCTCTCCAAGTCTTCTGAAGGTATTGTCACCTCCCAACTCTATACACACAATTTCCCAAACTCCATGCTTGAATTGCTTCAATGGCACCATTCTCCTCCAAAAGCTCTCCTCCATTGCTCTCCTTGGGATAACCTTTGCCTGATTCCACTCTTACTTAAGCAGTCATAGCCAGAGAATTCTCTGCAATGGTTTCTTATCTTGATCTGTATGGAAACTAGATCCTTGACTAAGGAGCTATCCTGCTACCTGACCATCGTCTCAGATTGACGTACATTGTTTCCAACTTTGGCATACTCATGACCCTACGCTGAGCTTCCAACACTTCCCCTACTTGACATCCACAATATTGTCGATTTCCACTCCTGACTCATCCGCTGCCAAAACCTGGGAATTCAGTCACAGAAGGCAATGAAATCCAAGTCACTGAATATATTTAAGAAGGAATTCTAAACACTAAAATCATCAAAAGGCATGGGGAGACTGTTAGGAGCAAAGCATTCAGTTAGAGGGAGAGCCATGATCACTCTGAATCAAGGAACTCCTGCTCCTACGTTCTATGTTTAAGACTCTCTTGCATATCTTAGTCACCTCCAGGTTCAATTATTCCAATGCACTGGTAGCCAGCCTTTTGTCTTTAACCTTCTATAGGTCTCGGTTGATACAAAACTCTGCTGCCCTGAGCCTAACCTGCACCAAAACCCACTCACTTATTAGGCTATGCTCACTGACTTACATTAGCTCCTGGTACCCCAAAATTGAGTCACTGAGATTTACAGCATGAAACAGGCCTTTCAGCCTAACTTGCCCACGCCATCCTTTTTTTTAAATCCCAAAGCTAGTCCCATTTGCCCACTTTTGGCCCATATCCCTCTATATCCATCTTATCGATGTAACTACGTAATGTTTTTTAAAAGACAAAATTGTACACACCTTACTACTACCTCTGGCAGCTTGTTCCAGACACTCATCACCCTCGGTGTGAAAAAATTGCTACTCTGGACACTTTTGTATCTCTCCCCTCTCACCTTAAACCTATACCCTCTAGTTTTAAACTCCCCTACCTTTGGGAAAAGAAATTGACTATCTAGCTGATTTATGCCCTTCATTATTTTATAAACCTCTATAAGATCATCCCTCAGCCTTCTACGTTCCAGAGAAAAATGTTCTAGTCTATCCAGCCTCTCTTTACGACTAAAACTATCAAGTCCTGGTAGCATCCTAGTAAATCTTTTCTGCACTCTTTCTCGTTTGTGATTTCTATTTTAAGATGCTCCTCATCTTTTTGTTAAAATCACTTCATCATTTGTACATCTCTAGTTCCAAAACCTCTTCCAACTTTACAGTATTCTAAATACTAAGCTCCCCCAATTCTGACCTCTTTCATATATCCATCTCCTTTAATCTACCTTTGGTGCTCATCTGAAACAAAATGTGAGTGAGGTAGAAGACAGAAACCGAAAGAGAGGGAGACAAAAAGATACTGAGCAGAAAAAGTGAAAAATATGTACTTCAGTCGTTTTGTCTATTTTTCGAGTATTTAATCAAGACTTCTTTAAAAGTAATGTTTCAATTTATGAGTACCAAGCACCATTTGAATGTTTGCCTTAGACAGTAATGCACCATTAGTGCTTTCCTGCCAAAAACTAATGACAGTTCTCAGTCTAAGTATCTCTTTACATCAAATTGCTAAGTACAAGAGCCAAGATGTAATAGAGACAACTTCTATGATAGTCATCCGACCTCTTTGGCATCTTTTCAAAATTTAGTTAATGAGTCATTTGTTGCCTTTCTGCATTTAGATGAAATCTATTCCAGGAGGTAAGATCCTGACATAACGAGGATAACATGCTGACAATGTCATCGGTGCAACACTATGTAAGTGTCTTTGCAGAGATAACATAGGTTCATTGTACAATTTTCTTTTCTTTTCTGGTCCCATAATCCCTTTTCCCACAATTATGTTTTGTATCTTCAATTTAGAATTTACTTTGAAACATCAACCAATTGTTGGGATTTTCAAATGGAAATAAGAAAAGTAAAGTCTCAACAAGTCTCAAGATAGAAAATGACTGACTCTTCACAACAGCATCTTGTAATGCAATGGGCATTAACCTCAGGAGAGTAAATGAAGACACAAATCAATTAAGCCTGTTAGCTATGGGCTATCTCAGCTAAGTGCTTCTCTGGCATCTTCCTGACTTGAAATGCTGAACCTCCATGGGGTTGGGCAGCACTGATTTAAATTGAGACTTCTTGTAGCATATGACGATTTTGAAAAAATGTGTTACTTGAGGATGCAGAGAGAGAGAGAAAAATAAAGATAATTTGACATTGAAAGTACTTTACTTACTGTAATATTTACTCCTCCCCTCCACCTCCAACTCCAGACTTGAGCACATGATCTAGGCTCACACTGCAAAGCAGTGCTGAGGGATTGCAGAATTATCTATTTTTTAGTTGAGATGTTCTGTTTGTATCTTCAGGTGGACTTAAAAAATGTCTTGCTGCTATTTGAGGAAGATCAGGTCATTCTCTTACCCCATCAAAATGCATTCTTTATGCAATCTTAATCATTACAAGTAACCGGACTCCAAGAGTTACATTGAAGGACAGACTGCATAAACTAGGCTTGTAGTGAGAGATATGGGAGTTGATTAACTGAGGTCTTTAGAGTTTTAACTGTGGTATAATAATATAAACTGCAGCCCAAATTAAAAAACAGACACTGACGCACTGGGTGAGTAATGAAACTGGATAGATAGATTTCAATGCAACCAAGTGAGAGATCATCCACTTTACACTAATAAAGAATGGATCCAAATACAATTCATATCATGAAAAGTTGACCTCAACCTCCAACCCACTGCCACCCCCCAACTTCAAACCTATCGCCATTCCCCATTCTCCAATTCACCGCCCTCCGATCCACAGCCAACCTCTGACCCACCGCCCCACCGCCCCCCCCCCCAAACCCATCGACAACCCTGACCTCCAACCCACTGTCTCCCCTGAACTCCAATCCATCCCCTGACTTCTAATTCCTCTCCTTCAACCTTCAATTTCTCCCTCCAAATTCCAATTCTCCCCTAAGGCCTCCAATATCCTACTGATGACCAATCTTCCTTCCAACCTCCAAACCACAACCCAACTTCTAACCCTCCTCTGACGTTCCAGACCCCAATTAGCCTTTAATCCCCCTACCCTCTAAATCCTATCCACTTTCCTTCATCCTGACCTGTCAAGGACATTCCAAGACCTTAAAATTTACTTGGTTTAAAGCAGTTAGTGCCATAAAAACAAAAGTGGCCTGTTTCACTTCAACTATCCTGGACTTTGATCCAAGCGCTGATTGCCACTCCGAGAAAGTTCAGGCCCAACGTATAGAGCGAGCTAATCAAAAGTACATTCCAGAATTATGAAGCAACAGAGATGCGATTATTCCTTCAGCGCAATATTTAACAGGCTACTGGGCAGATAATACAAGGCCTTTCGTCAAAATAAAATCAGCAGGCTTTTTGGCAAAACATTTAAACTCCACATAATGACATTCAGATACCCAACGGAAAACTAAAATATAAAAGTAGATTACATAATTTATAGATATTTTTAGAATCCCAAAGTGAACAACACATCTAAAAATTGGAACAGATATCACAAAAGATTTGATATTAAAAATTATTTATCTTTAGTGGACTATAAGCAGACATATCATTTGACTTGCATACTTCTGCATTTAACATGGAATAAAACAAGGGAACTGGTTACTTACGCTGTTCTCATTGTAGCAGTACGTGACTTTTGTTTGAATATCACCAACATTCAATGCTGGAGCAATCTTACTGGAAGTAAACCTTAGACGAGATCTGAAAAAAAATAAAGTTGCTAATACTTCAAGTACCAACAAAGAAATAATTCCTACATTTGTCACATATACCACTTTTATAACGCGGTCATATAACATCTCCAAAATAATTCATAATATTCAATTCAAATCTCCTATGAGCAGTCCCTAGCTTACTAGTAATCTTTCACTCTAGTTCGCTCTTGCAAGATATAAACCATGCTTCAAATACCTACCTATTGACTTGGCATTTAATAGCACTTCCTTCAAACTTACATCTGTTAAAAACAGGACTTCAAAAAGGCTTAGAAACAGACTTAGACAATCACTGTGAAGGACTCATATAATCATAGAATTCCTACAATGCGGAAGGAGGCCATTTGACCCATGAAGCCTGCACTGACAACAATCCTACCCAGATTCCATTCTTGTAACCTCACATTTTTACCATGCTAGCCCCCCTAACACTAAGGGGTCAATCAACCTAACTCACATGTCTTTGGACTGTGGAAGGAAACTGTAGCACCCAGAGGAAACCTATGCAGACATGGGGAAAATGTGCAAACTCCACACAGACAGTGACCTCAGGCTGTAATTGAACCTGGGTCCCTGGCACTGAGAGGTAGCAATGCTAACCACTGTGCCACCATGCTGCCCTAATCATTTACTGACATTTCAATTAGAGAAAGCAGCAGACAGTCGCTGGTACTTTTAAAATAGCATACCATAGAAAGCAACTTCTTTAGGAAAGAAGTAAAAACAGTTCGGGGGTGAATAAAAGGCACAGCTATGTGAGAGAAACAAGAGGCTTCAAAAACTGACAGGCATCAACTACATTGTGTTTTCTATTGATACCTACTTGGTCCCTTTCTTTCCATCCCCTTGAGATTTTCCATCTACTTCACACTCTCCCAAATCCTCAGTAGGACTCTGGGGTTCTATTCGGGGGAATGCTGTCTTCAACGTGTCCACAATTGCACTGACAACAATCTGCGGGAGAAGTAATAGATGCCAAGATCAATTTCCTTGTTGCTGTGGTAATAAACCCCATTAAAACCCTTCATCGCTGTACATTTTCTACTGCAGAACATCTTAGTTTAGCCCAATCTACAGCCTACTGCACTGGGTGACCTTTTAAAGAAAGTTTAAAAAATGGTTAGATTGGGGATTTTAATCCACTATGTTTCAAATACACACAAAGGATTCAAAATAGTTTTAATTTATTGCAATAAACTCAGCCTGAGAACTGAATATCTCCAACTTTTAAAAGAAAAAATGTAGCTATCATTGTGTGGTATTTAACAAACAGCAGTTCTTGAAGAGAAGATGCTAAATTAAACTTAACCAAAATTATTCAAACATTTACAAAGTTACCTTGTCAATCCTGGACACAAATGATTTTTTCACAAAAGCAATTCTGGCATCAGTATTTAGAGCCAGAAACTCTTGCATTTCCTCAGAATACGCACTTTCAGGAATGGCGCACAGTTGCTGTATAAAAAACAGAGAAGATTATTAACTGTTTCACATAGAAAATAGAACAGAAACAAAATTATAACAATTCAAATTAAAAGACAGAATTAACAGACTTGGTATTTCATTTACTTTCAGCTCCTTAGCTGTACCCTCGTTGAAGTAAACTCTGTTGAAGCATCTGACAACACCTGGAGCTAGCAATTAAATGGAGGCGTAAGTGAAACTTCACCAACTCCGTCTGCACTTCCCGCTGCCTCAGAAAAGCAGCCAGCATAGTCAAGGACTCCACACACCCCAGACATCCACTCTTTCATCTTCTAAAGTCGGGAAAAACTTATAAAAATCTGAGGTCACGTACCAATTTATTCAAGAATAGCTTCTTCCCTGCCGCCATCACATTTTTGAATGGACCTGCCTCACATTAAGTTGATCTTTCTCTGCACCCTAGCTATATCACTACATTCTGCACTCTCTCCTTTCCTTCTCTATGGTATGGTATGCTTTGTCTGTATAGTTTTCAAAGTATACTAATACATGTGACAATAATAAATCAAATCAAAATCTCTTGTTGATAGAGTTCAACTTCAACTTTCTAAACTACAAATCTATGTATAAAACAAATGATAATTTTCCAGTGATTTATGTCTATACCGTGAGCCACAAAATAGCTAACAAGCATTAAAATCACAATCTGATTAGGCTAGCCATTGTAATGTTTGTATTCAATTTAATATAACATATACAGTTTACTAATCCAATAGACAAATTCTATTCCCCTGTTGCCTGAGTTGATTGTAATCTCGGGCACAGTTGAACATGGGCTACAGGAGGAATTATACTCTAAGATTCAAGTAGAAGGCTTTTAATACAAGGCTGAAGGTGTCAGACCAGCGAGAGACAGCTGCTGCAAAGCAATGTACAAACAGCATCTTTTTAATCCCAAAGTAAATGGACACAAAGGAACATAATCTGGTGATATTTTAGCTATAACGGAATATAGTCAATAATGATTTATAGTAAAATAACATGGCAAGTTTAGGATGATGCACAGAAAAGTTCGAATTTTGCAGTCAAGGTCCAACTGGCAAAATTGCCCATAATACTCCAGAAACTAACAATCTTACAGCATGAAACCACAAATGCTGATGTTAGAAATGGAGAACATTATCTGGATGCAATAGGAACAGCATTTCTATGGTTGGACTTGGATTGTATTACGGAAACTATGTTGAAAACTGACCCTGTATCTAATTGTGCCACACTAAAGCCAAAGGTATACAATGCTGATTCCAGATGTCTCAACTTGAATGAGCATAAGACATCATAAATGCGCATAAATACGAGCTCTGATGAAGGGTCATCCCATTTGAAAACATTGGTTCTATTCCCGCTCCACAGATGCTGTCAGATCTGCTGAGATTTTCCAGCATTTTCTGTTTTTGTTTCAGATTCCAGCATCCACAGTACTGTGCCTTTATATAAATGCACATTTATTGTTTTGAAGAAAGGATTTGTTTATGCATATGTTGGACATATACAAAAGGAGGACTGATCTGAGTTTGAATAAGACACTGCAAGCATAGGGTAAACCAATTGATTTTAAAATGGTGAACAATTGCTTATAAGATAAGAAACACTACGATCTTGGCATCACTTCACTCTTACCTTAAGAAAGGTCTCAAGAAGGCTTTTTCGAGCTTCAACCTTATCACTGTCCATGTTGCCAAAAGGCAGGTCAGGAAAGAGCTTCTTTGGTCCTTTAACATCTGGAAATCAACATTAATATTAATAAGAGCAAACAAAATCTGCATTTAAAGAAATTGTGCTACTTATTGCATGTTAATTTGAAGACAACATTTTAGAAATTTTTTTGCTATATCCAATCAAAGTCCAGTTCAAAGTCTCAACTACTGAGACATGACAGATTCAAGCTTAGAAGACAGGCAAGCCTCTTCCTGTCTTGAGCTTGATCTACATGATCCAAGCTGATAGGGGCAGGCATCACATCCCCTTCAGTGCTCGATCTCATCTGCATTTTAGACCTAGATGTCATTTTTTAAAACATTGCTTCAGGTGAAGCCTCAGTGAAACCTCATTGACTTCTATCAAGTGCAGGAGTACAAAACTACACTTGATCTTAGTCAAAAGGCTGCAAAGTGTTTTAGAACTTTTACAGCTTGATAAAACTGAACAGCTCCCAAAGCAAACTCATTGTTTGAGTGCAGTTTGGATGCACTTCAGAGAAATGTGGCAAATATTTAAACGGTCTGTTAGCTTTGCTAAAGTTCTATCATTCAAACAAATATCATTTTATACTCAGAAAAAGAAGAAATATGGAACATGACTACTGAGAAAGAGAAAGACTCAATTTATGAAGCATAAATATAGTCTGGTTATTCAAAAGGAAAAATGATTAAAGAAGCATATTTTATTATTCCAATTTATAGTTTAAAAGAATAAGAGTACTTTGAATACACATAGATAAGATTACCAGCTTAGATTACTGAGTACCTTGCAGGATACATGACAAACAATATTTTTAGAAAAGGCTGAGTGGAACAGTTAAAGCACTATAAAATATGCTGCGTTATGCATAGTGTGTTTTACACATTAAGCTCTAAAACTGTCTCCCAATCAGAAGTAAGGTACTTCCTCAAAGGCAGAATGAGAAAAACAGTCAACCAGGAACATCTATACAACTCTTTTGATTTAAAACTGGCACATGCAGAGTCAAGCAAGATGTATGCATCGTACGCTATTGTATGCCTCACTTCCTCACTCCATCTTTTGGTGCTATCCCCATTCACACTTTCCATTACGTTGGAAGCTGCAAACCCACCATGGATGGAGATTCTTGTGCAAGATTAGGATTTACAACATTATCAGGTTTCTTACTTTTGAGGAGCTTGCGAAGTTCTGTCTTTTCCTCTAATCTAGTTTGCAGGTTCAGGAATTCACTGTAGCGTCGATTAACTGTGTGGTACGCCACCTGCTGGAGTGTTCCAGGATTCTCTGTGTCCAGTGCTGTTTCATACTGTTAAGAGATAAAGGTGTTTGTCCATGCAAAATAAGTAATGTCTCTACAACATATGCAACCTTCAACCAAACTAACTCAAAATTCACTATCTTGTCAAACAATTAATGAACATAAAATCCAGCCAGACTTTTTCCACCTTGGCCTTGGATACACTTTATTCTCTGTAAATCTTTTGGTATTTCATAGAATCCCTACTGTGCAGAAGGTGGTTTTAGTCCATTCAGTCTGCATTCTCAATAATCCCATCCAGGCTCTATCCCCACAACCCCCAAATATTTACCCCACTAATCCCTCTAATCTACGCATCCCAGGACACAAAGGAGAAATTTAACATGGCCAAAGCAGCCAACCTGCACATCTTTGTGCTTTGGAAGGAAACTGGAGCACCCAGAGGAAACCCACGTAGACATAGGGAGAATATGCAAACTCCATCCAGATAATCACCTAAGGCCAGGTTCCCTCGCACTGTAAGGCAGCAGTGCTAACCACTGTGCCATTGTGCTTGCCACAAGGTTTTTTTTAAAAAAAGACTTAACCTAAAGTTATTTTCTATTAAGTGAAATCTGAACATTACAAATAAATGCATCTCAGAAATGCAAGTTAGAAAGAGAAAAGCAATTCAGTCCAACAAAAATTCCTCTAAAAATAAATTACTGCATTCATGTAGCATTTACAGAACACAAAGTCACAAAATGCTTAAAGCCTTTTAAGCATCTTTGAAGTCTAGTCATTGCTGTAATGTGAGGGAACGCAGAACCAACTCACAGAAAGATTCTGGTGAATAATAATGTGAAAATGACCAGATGATCTGTTTTTCCCGATGTTGTTTGAGGGATAAATATTAGGTAGAACACCGAGGAGATCTCTGAACGCGCTCCTTCAAAAATAAGCCTAGGTCTTT
This sequence comes from Sphyrna mokarran, assembly GCA_024679065.1. Classification (NCBI taxonomy): domain Eukaryota; kingdom Metazoa; phylum Chordata; class Chondrichthyes; order Carcharhiniformes; family Carcharhinidae; genus Sphyrna; species Sphyrna mokarran. The sequence continues at coordinate 23,445,094 of JAGIQG010000029.1, forward strand.
TACATCAACCTGAGGGGGAAAATCAAGCCACAGTTTAACACCCCATTTGGAATGTTGCACCTCTAACAGTGCAGCATTCCATCATTACTGCAGTCGACTGTCATCAACTTTTGCACTCAAGTCTATGGAATGAAACTTCAGCCCACAATCTCTGATTCAGAAGCAAGAATAGCACCAACTGAACCACAATTGAAATCCTGTGCCCCAATTCTCCTAATATCACATCAACTGAAGGTTCCCAATTTCTTCCCTCTATTGCTTTGCCCAGCAAAATACTCCAAAGAGCTAAATGAAGAAATTTTTCCAACAATCTGTTTTAAATTAATTTATTGCTAATTTTTAATGTCTTTCAGATGAAATGTTAAATCAAGGCTCTGTCTACCTTCTCACCAGAGGTAAAATATGCTGTGGCACTATTTTGAAGAAAAGCGGTGAGTTACTGGCCACACTGGCCAATATTTATCCCTCAATATCACCATCGCACTTCCGTTTGTGGGAGGTTGTTGTGTGCAAACTGGCTGCTGCAATTCCCACATTACACATATAGAAACATACAAACAAGAAGCAGAATTAGGCCATTCAGCCCCTCAAGCTTACTCTGCCACTAAATAAGATCATGGCTGATCTGAGAGTAACCTCAAATCTGCATCCCATCTCCCCTTGATAACCAATCACCCACCATCTCACAAGACTACCTTATTAGCTCTAAAGCACTTTGAGGTGCCCTGTTATCGTGAAAGATGAAAGATGCTGGTCTTTCTTTTTCTGCCAAATTTAATGCCTCCTGGCCTCACGTTTTCAATTTACCTCAAAGAAATTTTCTCGCTTTATTTGATACTACACATCTTAATTCAATCCGAATTAAATCTCTTAATTCAACATGAGTTTCAACATGAGTTTCTCAGTGATATTCCGATAGTTTATTGCTTTCACATATGCGGAACAGTCTTCTTGCTCTTTTTGTAACCCCCTAAACATCACTAGACCCTTATGAAGCACACAATCACAAAAAGAATCTGTGCTGAGGGGTCTAACTTGTTGGCGGGGATCAAAACAATAGCTTCAGTCTTCCAAATGCTTTATAGGAGGAAATTACAGCTCACCCAGGTCTGGATGTTGGATAAATCAGGTGCTCTGGGGGCATAATGGTGGCATTGACAGATATGAATGATAAGGTAGGGCTAGGTGTTGCTATCACATATATGGAGCCTGTCAAAGGAGTGTGTGCAACTGCCAAACAGGAAAAAGCCAAGGACAGACAGATATCAAAGGTAATGGGACAGCAGGAAGAGAAGCAGGATGTTCCCTGGCTACAACTGGATAGGTAAGAGAGGAAAAACACAAAGGCCGTCACCCTCAGCTGGACAACAGCAAAGAGGCATTGAAGGAGAATGGTTTGGTCAATTGTGTCAAAGCCTGCATTCAGGTTGAGAATACTGAGGACAGAGTCAGTTGTGACTTTGTTTCAAGTTGTTTCACTTCAGTGGCAGGAATTAAACCCCAGGAAACAGATTCAAATATGATGTTGCAAAAAAAAGGCACAGATTTTAATAATAATGCATTCCAGTATTTTGGAATGTTTGAAAGAGAATTCGGATGCATGGTGGTGGCTTGCAAGAGCAGAACATTCAAGTGCAGGAAGGGGTATCGAATTGCCAGCACTTTAATTGGAATAAGATCGAGAAAATAGGAACGTGCGTCTCGTGAATAAACTAAACTTATTGAAGGACAGTGTCTTATTGGGATGAAATCAGAGAAAAATGCAACTTTGGTGCTGGGACAGGGGGAACTGGTTTGATAGGCTGGGGCAGGGACAGGTCAGGGAATGAGGCCAGTGTATCAATAGCAGCTGACAATTGCAAAAGGAGTCGATAAACTCCCTACATTTGTTGGAGGGAATGTTCAGGGGAAAAGGAAAAAAGTTACGTAGGTGGTTGATAGCACAGATAAGAAGCTGGGAGAATTTTTGCATTCCAGGATGATCCTAGTATAATCGAGTTGATTTAGCACAAAACAGAGACTGATAATGCCTCCAGTGCTTGAGCCAGATAAATAGCTAAACCAATTCAAAGAAAAATACTGCAGATGCTGAAAATCTGAAATAAAAACAGAAAATGCTGGATAAACTTAGCAGGTCTAGCAGCACCTGTGAAGTTGCTGCCACAGATACTGCCAGATCTGTTGAATTTATCCATAATTTTCTGTTTTTAATCACTAAACAACTAAAGTTGTGCACCATAAAATGTTCACCTCCACAATCCTTGGATTTAAGGATTCATACCAGTTGGAATGGTCACAGAGAGAGACAGAGAAAGGGTAGGGGTTTCATGGCGGGGCGGGGGACATGTTAAGCACCCAGGAAGTGAGGGTATAACTGGGCAGATCAATAACTGCAGAGGTATTGTGGTGAATGGAGGTGAGACAGTTAGGACCTTGAGGGTGATATTGGAAATGATTTGGAGTAACAATTTCTTTCCAGGGACAGATGCAGGAAGCGTAGAGGTGGAGGATGTTACATAGGACTGTCTTCAAGATGGAGAAATTGGGCTAAAAGTTCACTTCAAAGATCCTGAATTTCACTGTTTAGTTCATCTCAACTTGAGTTGCATCAGAGACAGTGCAGTTGGCCACACAATTGGTGTTGCACTATGCCAAAGACTGTCCTATATATACAGACTATTGTAGTAAATTGCCTTTTTTAAAGGAATATACTCAGGTCAATGGCTTGCTTAAATTACATCCCATATCTAATATATGTTTTATATATCTGTATATATCTGTGTTTATAAACATGCAAAACTAGAAACTTAGGTTACTGTAAGTAAATTGTTGCCTGCATGAAGGTAATCTTGTTAAATACTCCAAAAATAACACTGAAGTGCTCTTGGCTTATTAAGGCTCTCCTCAATTGGCAGTGAAATGAATATTATTTCATTAATTATTATTTCATTATAATTATAATGAAACATAATATGAAATATAATTAAATATTATTTCATCATAAACATTGTGAATTTTTTTTTTATACACAAGGCTATATGGTCCCACAATGTTATAACACTCTTGTTCATAGGTAGCAATACCCTCTCACTGACAGTCACGAGCTCTGACTGATATTGCAAAACGCGCTTCCCTCCGACAACTTAAATTCCATCAACACACCAAGATTCTTCCATGGTTTCATTCCCAAACAGCTCATTCCGTATTAAAAATACAATGACACTTCCAACTGCTGAACTGTTGAAATCAGCACACAAATTGATCAACAACCTGCATTTATTTATATAACGCATTCAACATAGGAGAACCCAAAGCGCTTTGCAGGATCGTTACCTAACAAAATTTGACCTTGAGTCACACTAGGGATCTGTTTGAAGATGGCCTTAAAGGAGGAAGTGAAGTTAAGAGGCAGGTAAGTTTAGAGAGGAAATTTCAGAGCTTACAGCCAAGGGAGCAATTAAAACTAGAGGTGAGCAACAGGATGAGCATAGAGACCTCAGTGACTGCGAGCTAGAGCAGGTTACAGAGACACACATGCTTGTGCAAACATAATGTAAAAATAGAAGGACAAGAAATATAAAAGGGCCCTCCAATACTTTATAAAGCACAAATCACTGGAACACAATAACTAGTATGGTGTCAAAATCACACATTGATGTGTAAGAGTTTAAATCCAATGTCATAAGTATATCCAAGATTTTGGAAAATTCTACACAACAAATATCAGTTTTCACTTTCAATATAAATTTTCTTTCCTCTTTTATTTCCCTTCGAGAATCAACACCTTATTTTTATTACATTTCGTAAGCCAAAGTCACTCTCACATACCTTTTGTGCATCCCCATAACCCCACACATTAATCGTGACTAATCCACCTAACCTGCAATCTTAGGACACTAAAAGATAATTTAGCATGGCCAATCCATCTAACTACACAATCTTGGAGGAAACCGGAGCATCTGGAGGAAACGCATCCAGATGCTGAGAGAACGAGCAAATGCCACACACTCACTGAAAGCAAAGAATCAAATCAGGTCCCTGGCCCTGTGAGGCAGCAGTGCTAACCACTGTGCTGCCATAAATGAGAAATTGTGCAGTGTCCTTACTTCTCACTGTTGCTTTGGGGATTATGAGGGGTTTGATAGAATAATTGAGGAGAAATTGCTTCCCTTGTTATGAGGATTGGCAACCAGAGGGCAAAAATCTAATGTTATTGGCTAAAATTCCAGATGAGATGAGAATTTTTTTTTTTTACGCACAGCCAATTGATGTGACCTGGAATAAACGGCCCAAAAGGGTTGTAGAAGAAGATTCAGTAATTTTGAAAAGGAATTGGATATATAAAAGGAAATACTTGCAGGATTTTGGGAAAGAGCAGGTACTGGAATTAATTGGGCAGCTCTTTTGATGAGCCTGCACAAGGGTGGAGGGGAGACCCTGGGTGAAATGCTCTTTTCAGAGAGTTCCTGCAGACTCAATAAGCCAAATAACCTCTTTCTGCACTGTAAGGATTCTATGGATTTTAATAAACTTCACAATCCATGGGCATTGACATCTAGGCTGAGACGACCTAACCTAGCAGAGACAAAAGACAGAAGCCTGCAATGCCCCTGGTCTATGTAGAGCCCTCAATGATTAAGCTGGCCAAGTCATTTCAGGATTCACATTCTTTCAAACACCAACAGATGAGTACTACCGAATAAAGTGACTTGCATCATTGTTCTAAAGTGACTTGCCTTAATAGTGTATAGCGTGTAAGGATGAAATCCCCCTCCTCGGTGTTCCTTTGCTGTGACTGTTCCACTGATTCTCAAATTGTGAATCACCACCGGTGTGTCTGGGCTGCAAAGTGGTTCAAAACTATAAGCAGTCATATTGACTGAAGTAGGGGAAGGTAAGTGCACAGGTCCTGCAGACATAACATCTAAAGAGTTACAGGTTGAATTATCTGACGGAATAGTCTCCTTTTCCTGAAAAGGGCGTTGGCTGGCAAGAATTCGGATTGTCTCATGAGCTAGAACGGTGGTGGAGGTAGCTAATTTAGCGAATGCCTCCTCCTTCCCAACATCATCAACATGCTCAAGGCCCAAAGAAGCCGTGTTTTGTTCAAATGATGGCAAGCAAGCATATGTATCCAAAACAGTGGACTCTCCCACATTTTGTTCATCATTGCTTGCATCTTCTAGTGTATCAAAGGTATTAGTTAGGTCCACTGGAGTCAGCCTGTCCACAACCAGTTCTTCGGTCGCTAATTGCATTAAAGATTCTGTGGAATCCTTTTTCACATCATTTTGGGGAGATTCAGGTTCGAATTCCTCACACGAATAGAAGAGATTTAATTTGTCTGGTCTTTGGTGATCATAACCACTGGTGATGTCTGCCACAGATTTCTCAATTTTTTCACTTGATTTGCTCACATTTCCATCTGTTGATGCATCAGGCTTCACCATATTGGGTTCCAAACTATCAACAGTATCATAAGTGGTACAATCTTCAGCTTTTGGAGTTGGTGTTGTCTCAGCTATGACCTCTTTTGGAGCTTTCAAGTCTAAGGAAGTGGGCACCTCTGGCTGTGGAGGTTTCTCCTTTACTTTCTCCTTATTACTTGATTTTGTAAAAATTTCGATTATAATACCATTTATCCAATCCGGGTCTGCCATTTTGCTTATAAGGGGCAGAAGCACGTTGCACATAATCAGCTCTCTCACCACAAACCTCCCAGTTCTGGTCTCTAAATTGGGATGAGGCACCAATACATGCAGAAGCAGGTCGACAATGCCCCTTGCATAATTCACTTCTGTTGCAGGACTCTGAAGGGCAACGTGAGGTTCGCTAACTTTGCAATACATTTTCCACATTGAATTGATTTCCTCACCCCGGTAGCGGCCAGTCTTCTCTCGTGATGTCTTTTTTGCCTTCATATAAATCTCCAAGTGGCAGCTGCACAAGACAAGGATTTTTTGGGCCAGTCCCTTCCTATCCACGCGCTCCATCCTCCTCTTCAGCTCCAAGGCCATGGCGTGCATCGCCCTCTGCACCTCATTCTCAAACTCTGGCTCATGGCTGACAGTCCTGTACCAAGAAGTGACAAAATCCCTTATGATCTTGGTGATGGTACCTTCAATCTCCTTGGCCAGCAGCAGTTCTGAGTCTGGTGGGGAGAGGGTAGGCTCCAGCCTGATAAACCTCTCCAGGTGGACCAGGTTGGTGGGGCTGAGCACCAGTTGTGAGCCCAGCCATCCCCCTAGCAACACCAGCAGTACGGAGACACATAGCAACCAGATGTTGAGCAGCAGCTGAAGGAAGAGACAGGCCAGCACCAGCAGGCCGAGCCCCAGCCACTTCCTCTGCAGCAGCAGCTCGTTCAGCAGCTGGCCCGAGTCTTCCATATTCCCCGCCGGCATCCCAGCAGCGGCTCCCCAGTGATAATCCCCCCTTTAGCCGCTGGAACCAGGAGCACAGCTGCGGCCCAACCTCTGTTTACATTCAAAATCCGGGAAGGATTAAGGTCACCGACCGCAGCAACCCCGAAATCAGGGAACGCCACCCACAGTATAGGAGGACTCGCTGATACCGCTATCCACACCACAGGACCCGCTGCCAGCACCCCCACAGCACAGGAGGACTCACTACCTGCGCTACCCACAGCACAGGAGGACTCACTACCTGCGCCATACACAGCAGGACTGACTCACTGTCAGTGCCACCCACAGTACAGGACGACTCACTGCCAGCGACACCTACAGCACAGGAGGAGTCACTGCCAGCGCCACTCATAGCACAGGAGGACTCGCTGACAGCGCCACCCACGGCGCAGGAGGACTCATTGCCAGCACCTCTTCGGCACAGAAGGACTCACTGTCAGCGCCATTTGCCTGACCAAGACACAGAGTGTTGAAAGCTCGCAGATTTACTATCAAATAAATCGGTTGGATTTAAAATTGGTGTTGCTAAATTCTTACTGAGTTCTTACCACCCCAGTCCAACGCCGGCATCTTTACATCGCGCCACCCATAGCACAGGAGGACTCATTGCCAGCACACCTGCAGTGCAAGAGGACTCACTGTCAGCGCCACCTACAGCACAGGAGGACTCTGACAGCGCCACCCACTGCACAGGAGGACTCATTGCCAGTGCCACCCACAGCAGGGACTCACTGTCAGCGCCATCCATGGCACAGGAGGACTCACTGACAGCACCACCTACAGCCATGAACGTGTACCCCTAGATTTCTTTGTTCTGTAACTTTCCCCAGTGCCCTTCCATTAACTGAGTAAGTCTTAGCCTGGTTCGATCGACCAAAATGCATCACCTTACATTTATTTAAATCAAACTCCATCTGCCATTCATTAGCCCACTGGCGCAATTGATCAAGACCCCATCCACCAATCTTTGGTGTTTTGATGCTTTGCTGAACGTACTGCCAGCTCTGACATATTGTTCGATTGTGGGTAGAAAACACTACTTACGATATGTTCAAGGTCCCATATGTGCCCAAAGTCCTTGAACTCCCTGGGGACAAATTCCTGATGTAGAGATGCCGGCATTGGACTAGGGTAGTAAGAACACTGCATTTGCCTGACGAAGACACAGAGTGTCGAAAGCTCGCAAATTTACTATCAAATAAATTGGTTGGATTTAAAATGGTGTTGCTAGATTCTTACTGAGACAAATTCCTGGACATTGTCCATCATTATCCTCTGGGGAATGCTCTGAGTCTCTTTCAGCTTTCTAATGATTGTGTTTTTTTCATGTCGGGCAGATAGTCAACTTCACGTAATCATGAATAAAGAAGTATAAAATACAGTTTTCCATTCTATTCAAATGTATCTGCCACTGTGAATGACTATGGGTCTGGGACCTCATGGTTCTTTGTTTGACAAGGCGTGATTCCTATCCTTGGTGCACATCTGGGCACTTTTCTCTCTATGTCTGCATACATTGATGGCCACTATTTAGTTTTCTTTGCCATACACTTTGTTGCTTCCACCCTTTGATATCTTTGGTGGAATTGCTGGGTATGATACCTCTGCAGAAAAGTAGGGATGACAGACACCTGGCCATGCAGTAGCAACCCAACTTGCATGGTTAACTCTTCTCTCATGGGGTAGAAGGTGCCAAGCTCATGGGAAACTTCTTTCATTACAAGGCCAGCCTTTATGAAGACATCATGAAACCACTTGTACATGTGATTCTCCTGCAAAGGGTAGCAATAGCCTAGTGGTATTATCACTAGACTATTAATGCAGAACTTCAGCTAATGTTCTCAAGTTCTAATCTTGCCACAACAGATGGTGGAATTTGAATTTGATTTTTAAAAAATCTGGAATTAAGAATTTATTGACAACCTGAAACCATTGACGTTTGTCAGAAAAATCCATCTGGTTCACCATTGTCCCTTAAGGAAGGAACTCTGCTGTCCTTGTCTGGTCTGGCCTATAGATGACTCCAGAGCCACAGCAATGTGATTAACTCTCAACTGCCCTCCAAAAGCAACTACAGATGGGCAATAAATGCTGGCCAGCCAGTGATGACCATGTCCCATGAAGTGAATTAAAAAAAGCTTTGTGAGAATAGTGATGAGTAGCTAGTAGTCAGTTTGCAGGATGGTTGTTGATGAAGTCATGAAATTTCTGACGTGAAGATTACCGCAAGGAGTTTCTTCTCCATCTGGGCATAATGAGTTTCAATGTCAGAGAGAGCCCTTGATGTGAAGGCTACTGGTCAGTCATTCTGGATAAGACTGCACCAAGTCCATGCTGAGAGGTATCTGCTGATAAGGATATAAATATTATAGCAGATGCTTGAGTTTGTTGAATGCAGCAGTATGGTGTTCTGCCAACACCATTCAATATTCTGGTGGAGAAGCTAATGGAGAGGGTCCAGTCATCTCAGTGTAGCAGGGAATTAACTTAGATATAACTTGTCATACCAAGGAACGGGTAGCACAGTGCCTAGCACTACTGCCTCATAGTGCCAGGAACCCAGGTTCAATTCCGGCCTTAGGTTACTGTCTGTGTGGAGTTTGTATGTTCTCCTCGTGTCTGTGTGGGATTTCTCTGGGTACTCAGGTTTCCTCCCACAGTCCAAAGATATGTGGGTTTGGTTGATTGGCCATGCTAAATTGACTCTAGTATCAAGGGATTAGGAGGGTAAATATGTGAGGTGGGGGGAATAGAGCCTGGATTTGTCTGTGTACATGCTTGTGTGGGATGTGGTCAAAACTTCAAGGGACTGAATGGCCTCTTTCTGCACTGTAGGGATTTTATGATTCTATGAACACCTTTTAGGGAAGGAAATCTGCCACCTTTTTGTCCACATATGATTCTAGATCCAGGGTAAAGTGGTTGAAACTTAACCTAGCAAGACAATCAGTTCAAGGACAATTAGGGTTTGGCAACAAATGCTGGCTTTCCCCCATGAAAGAACAAGACACTGGGAAAAGGTTTGGAAGCACTGGAATGGGAATGAGAAAAGTCTAATTACAGCATCAAGTGTAACACTTTCAAACAGAGCATTTGCATCAATAGTTATTTTATCAAACTTATTTCATCCGATGAGGAAGATAAGCAATCATAGCTAAATTCAGAAATATGATATTAACATCACTGATTGATGCTAATAGTTGATTAAGTCAAAATTAAAAATCAACACTCTAAGTCCAGCATTGAATTCTAGTTATCTTTAGCCAAAGACCCAAAAGAACTGGAATCAAAACATTCAAAAGAGGATTTAACCTTGATGTCCATGCTTTATCAGGAATTCTCCAGATTTACATATTGAGGAGATATGTGCAACAGTCATCATTGTTTATATGAGTGGCCAGCTCACTCATATTGAATTCTGTGGAAAATAACATTTTCCTCATTCACTGAAGTTCATTATCTTATAGAGACAATAAGATAATGAAGGGGCTAGATAGGGTAGAGATAGAGAGATTCTTCCTGCTTAGAAAGGATAGCAGAACTAGAGGGCACGGCCTCAAAATGGGGAGGGGGGACAGTTTAGATCGGAGTTGAGGAGAAACTTCTTCACTCAAAGGGTGGTGAGTCTGTGGAATTTTCAGCCCATCAAAGTGGTCGAGGCTACCTCAATGAATATATTTAAGTCACGGGTAGATAGATTTCTGATAGACAAGGAACTTAAGGGTTATGAGAAGAAAGCAGGAAAGTGGAACTGATTCACTTCAGATCAGCCATGATCTTGTTGGATGGTGGGGCAGGCTAGAAGGATTAGATAGCCTACTCCTGCTCCTATTTCTTATGTTCTTGTGAGGTTTGTGGATGGATATTTGTAATTGCATCCTGTAGTTTTGCAAACACAGTTTAATTCAAATAACGTGTTGACATCTATACTATCTGTAGCCACTAATATTTTGAAGACTTGGGATCTTCAGTTTTCTTTCCTCATGGGATCACAGAATTACTAAGGTGGGGAAGGGGACTACTTAGTCCATCATGTCTGTACTGATTCCCCAAATGAGCATAGTGCCGTTCTCCTCCATCTCCCCATCAATTGGACTGCTTTGTCCTTGATGATGTTGAGCTTCTTGTATTGTGCCTTGTTGATAGTGGACAGGATTTGGGCAGTCAGGAGGTGAGTTATTTGATGCAGGGTGCATAACCTTTGATCTGCTCTGATAGCCATACCTTTCATCTGCTAGTCCAGTTCAGTTTCTGGTCAAAGTATCAAAAATGTTGATAGTGCGGGATTCATTAATGATAATGCCATTGAATATCAAAGGGTGATGGTTAGATCCTCTCTTGTTGGAGTTGGTTACTATGTGGTTCAAAAATTCTTTTCATGGTGGGACAGTTTCTCTCTATCTATTCTATCCACATTCCTCGTGATTTTGAATGTCTTGATTATTTTGAATGATAATAAGTACTGTAGTGTCTCCTACTCTGAATATTTCAAATTCTAATTTAATCCTTATCCATATCCATAATCTTTTTGGATGTATCAATATCAATTTGAAGGGCTATCAAAACTGCATGCAGTAACTCAAAAGTGGCATTGGAACTAAATTTTATAGAGTTCAGATTAATTTATATTCAAATAACCTTGGAGATACATGGCAATACTTTATTACCTTTATTAACAAGTTTTGAACTCTTATCCAATACTTATCGAGATTAGCCAATCCAACACAAATTCTTTTCTGCTTTTTCCAAGAGACAATGATCCATTGTGCATACAATTGAGTCATGCACCAACATTTAATACTTTACATTAAGGTTGTATTCCACTATCATCCCCATGTATGCTGCTCTATACTGGCTCCAGTCAAGCAACATCTTGATATTAAAAATCTTGTTTTCAAATCTATCCATGGCCTCACCTTTTCTGTTCTCTGTAACCTCTTCCAGCCCTGTAACCCTCCGACACATCCGCACTTATCTAACTCTGATCTTTTAAGCATCCTGATTTTTAATTGCTCTGCTATTGGTGGCTATGCCTTCAGTTGTCTGAAGCTTTGAAACTATCTCCACTTCTCAATCTCTCTACCTCACTTTCCTTCTTTAAGGCACTTCTCAAAAGCTACCTCTGTGAACTAACATTTTCTTATGTAGTACAATGACATAATTTGTTTTATAACTTATAAGGTCAGCACGATAACAGAGTTGTTCACGCTACTGCCTCACATCACTAAGGACCCGGGTTCAATTCCAGCCTTGGGTAATTGACTGTGTAGAGATTGCACGTTCTCTCTACGTCTGTGCGAGTTTCTTCCAGGTGCTCCAGTTTCCTCCCACAGTCCAGGGATGTACAGGTTGAGTGGATTTACATGAAATTGCCCCTTAGTGTGCAAAGATGTGCAAGTTAGATGAATTAATTACGGTAAATGTATGGGTTACAGGGATAGGTGGTGGAGAGGTCCTGGGTAAGATACTTTGTGAAGCTTCAATGGGCCTAATGGCTTCTTTCTGCACTACAGCAACTCTATGATAAGTTCCTGTGAAGTGCCTTGGATCTTTCATTATGTGAAAGACACTATGTAAGTATTTTTTTTGCAAAAAATACAGTTCATATAATATCTGAAAGATACATTACAAAACAAATTGAATTACTATAACTGTAAAATGCAATGGTATTCATATTTTCTCCAAAGATCAAGATGCACTCTGAGGTGTTTCAGTTCAGTAACAAAAATATTATACATATTTCAATATTTTCATCACAAAAAGTCAAAATCTTTATAAACCATATCCATTAATCATGTTACACTCTGAGGTGCTTTGCCACATCTGTATAGAATTAGAATTAATCACACAGTCTGAGCAATTTTACCTGGTTATGAGCCCCTCAGTGTATAATAGCTGAAAGCTCTTATAAGGTGGCCTTTCTCCATTATGCTTTGGTGGTGACTGCCCCAAGCTTGAGTGCATCCCTCAACATATAGTGCTGGACCTTGGCCAGTCTCTAACACTTGGTTGAGGACAATATTCACTCTGAAAGATTAACAATTTTCAGGCAGACCAAAGAGTACCTTTCACCAAGTTGATGTTCCTCTAGCAGCAGATAATGTTTGGCTCTTTCTGCATTTGTGGGAATAGCTGTGGAGCACTCTGTAAATGTGTTGTTGTAGTTGCTCCAGCTGCTGTTACTTAGTCCAGCTGTATCACTGGTTCAGATAACTAGGTCAATCTTTTTTTATTCATTCATTTGACATTCATTTTGGACTACATGCTAGCACAGTGGTTAGCACTGTTCCCTCACAGCTCCAGGGACCTGGGGTCAATTCCCAGCTTAGGTAACTGTGCAAACTTCACACAGACATTCTCACTGTGTCAGTGTGGGTTTCTTCCGGGTGCTCCGGTTTCTTACCACAGTCTAAAGATGCGCAGATTAGGTACACTGGCAATACTAAATTGTCCTTTCGTTTCTCGGATGTGTAGGTTGGAGGGATTAATGGAGTAAATACTTGGAGTGATGGGGGTAAGGTCTAAGTGGGACTGTTGTCAGTGCAGACTTGATGGGCTGAATGACCTCCTTCTGCACTGTAGGATTTCTATGATTCTTACATGAGCATTGCTGCTGGCCAGCATTTATTGCCCGTCCCTTGTTGCCCTTGAGAAGTGATGGTAAGCTGCTTTCTTGAAACATGCTGTGGGTTGACCCACAGTGCTATCAGGACAGGAATTATTAAATTTTGACCTAACAATTACAAAGGAACAGCAATATATTTCCAAATCAGGATGGTGAGTGGTTTGGAAGGTAATGGTCTTCCCTTGTATCTGCTATTTTTCTAGATAAAAATAGTCATATGTTCTGTGTCTAAGTTTTTGGTGAATTCCTGCAATGCAGCTTGTAGATAGTACACACGCCACTGCTACTGAACATTGGTGATGGAGGGATCAGATGTTTGTGCAAATGTGGTGCCCATCAATTGGGCTACTTTGTCCTGAATGGTGTCAAACTTCTTGAGTATTGTTGGAGCTGCTTCTCTCCCACTCTATGCAGCTTGCTGCCATTGACTGATTTCATAACTAATTATTTGGGGAAATGGACCTTATCCAAGCTTATATTTACATTGAGACATTTTATAATTGTTTTTAAATAGGAGAACATAAAATGAAAAGGTTAGAGGGTTGTTGCAGTAGCACAACAGATGGCCGACAAAGCATTAGTCATATTGCAACTAACCGCCCCCATGGAAAGTAAAAGGATGTGGTCCAGGAAACAATTTAATTCAGGAATTTATTATTTATTCCACAATAATCTCTTGCCAGTTGGAACACAGATTGAATTCTTCATGCAATGTCCCACACACTGGTCTCTTCCTTTGTTAATGGACAGCAGTCTCCCAGATGTTAATCCTCCCAAAAATAAGAGCAGTAAACAATTCAAATGAATGTTAGATCCAGTCTCAAGGGGAGGCAGTGGCGTAATGGCATTGCTGCTGGACTACTAATCCAGAGATCCAGATTAATGGGTTTGAATCCCACCACGGCAGATTTAAATTCAATTTAAAAAAAGCTGTAAGTAAAATTTTAATGATAACCACAAAATCATTGTGACTAGTTTACAGTCTTGTGAAATTCCCTTGAGGGGAGGAAAGCTTGGTGACTCCAGATCCATAGCAAATACTCTCTAAGCGGCTTGATTCAAGGGCTACGAGGGATGGGCAATAAATGCTAGCCAAATCAGCATGAATGAAGACACAATTCCTTGCACATGTGGGAAGGGCTAAGTTAAGCTAATAAAACACATAATCTTGATTTAAGAACACTATCACAATACTGACTTAAGAGTCAATGATCTTAGACTATGGAGAGCTGATAAGAAGGCTGTCATTATACAAGATAGCTCTGTTTGAATGACAAATATTCCTCATTTAAAATATGTATTTTGAATTTATAAAATGGATGCAGTTTGCTTTTAGAATACATTTTGTGAAACCTCAGTCAATGGCAAGATGCAGCAGGGCTTGATGGGATGAGGTAGGAGACAGTACCTGCATGCCAGAGAACAATAGTTCGACAGAATATGGCTATGTTATCAGCAGTTGTCAGAAACAAAATGGTTATCAATGCCAGTTTGATGAATAGAACCATATAGCTCTAAGCTGATAACACAGGTGCAAGGCAGACATAACAGTTTTCTCAGGACTAGACTAGTGTCATGTGGGTTTGAGATAGTATCATTCTCCTGTCTCACTGTCCAGTGTTGTTGGGCAATTGAAGGGAAGTAATGTGTGTAATTAATGATAAATGAGATCCCATGAGGTCAGGATTGTTCTTGGCTGGAATTAATTAGTGATGATTATTGACTGATTTGTATTAATATTTACTTACTAGATTATGCCCACTGGAAAGGTAGGAAATATGATTTTGAAAATGTATAATTGTCCCAAAGAGGCATTGTATTTCAGAGTGATATTGGGTTTTCTGCATTCTCTACCTAGAGTGCTGAGCTTCTTTATGCCATTCTCTCATTTGGTTAATAAAGGGACATCTTAAAATCAGTACATTGAGTTTCACGAGTCTCTGTTTAGCAATACACAGCCTCAAGAGAAAACTTCTGTCAACACTTGCATTGCTATACAGAGGAAGGAGCAAAGAAAATGATTTGATGGTTCTCGCGGTGTTTTGGCTTGTAGGTCACCCTAACTTTGTTGAGAAAGCTCATTTTTGTACTTTCAAGGTGTCCAAACCAAAACTAACTCCCCGCAGAAAAATAACTGCAGTCAGATTAGGCTGCTTGCTAAATTAAAGTTCAGCACTTTGCAGCTGTTTGCAAAGATAACCCTGATTGATGATAGCAAAATGGAACAATCCAACTATAGCCGTGATCGTGAAGGTTTTACTAGCATAATGTTCAAGAAAGATCGTGGCAATTGCAAATGAGAAAATAAGGGCCCCAGATGGTTAATAAACAGTTTAGACAGATCATACAAAATACTCCAAAATGAACATGAGACAATACGGCATCAGACCAATCAACAAGGACACAACAATAAGTTATACAGTGAGAACACCAAAGAAATTAGAAAACACAGAGAGGTTATTTATTATGAGAAACTCAGTGGACAACTGAAAGGATAAAACACAAGTTATCTTACACTGGAGATTATGGAGGATAAGCAAGGTGGAGGGAAGAAATGAATATGTTGTATGCATTTTCTCATTGTTTTTATTTACAAGTACCTAAAAATAATCACCAATGCAAATAATAACACAATGATGGCATGACCACCATTCGCGATTGCACCGTTCAGTGCAGGTTAATTGGAGGTAAACAGTCTGCATTCTGCAGCTGATCTTGCCACATTCAAAAATCCTTTCCTGCAAACAATCCAAATCTGAGACTGATCTGGGCCATGGGTGAATCTCAGAGGAGGTGAACATATGGAATTTTGTCCAAGATTTTCAAAAGTATGGATAGAGCTTGTACAGGTTACAAGCTTCCAAGATAGCATCATCATCTCATTGCCGAACAATGGATCTTGTTGGATTTGCCAGTTTTTAAGAGGACTTTCTAAAATGCCGGGTGCACACTTCTGCGTGAAGAAGGGTCTATAATGGTCTGCTGGATCAGCAGTATAGCACTGCGAGTCAGATTACATAGATGTGAACCACAGACTCGCTGTTTAGGATTTCAGATGGTACCAAAGTAGACACTTTTTTTTAAACTCGAAGCCACGTGTTAAGAATTGGAATTGTGGGATTAGCTACAGGCTTCTTTCAAACATTTCATTCTGACTGACCGAATGAAAAGGAGTTACTCAAGATTGGTTGGCATGATTTTTTTAAAAAAAATCTCATCCTTGCAGGCTGTTAGCCCAGTTTACTGATGGAGGACTTAGAAGAAAATTCAAGGGAGTCTTGTGCTGGTGCAAAATTATTTTTTTGCTTCCAGGCTCTTCTCTCTCTGAAGAATTTTCTTTCAGAATTTACTTTGCGCCTGTAGCTTCAGTTAGGCATTTTTTTCAGTTCAGAATCCACTGAAAGTGCCCTTTTCCCTTGTTTTTCTGCGTTCTTGTGATGTTAAGGTTCTTTGATCCAGATTCTGCCACCATGAAAGGCGGTGTGACAGCACAGTGTTTAGCACTGCTGCCTCACAGCGCTAGGGACCCGGGTTTGATTCTTGACTTGGTCACTGTATAGAGTTTGCACACTCTCTGTGTGTTTTTTCTGGGTGCTCCGATTTCCTCCCACAGTCTAAAGATGTACCAGTTAGTGGATTGGCAATGCTAAAAAGGGGGACTAGATAGGGTAAATGCATGGAGTTACTGGGTTAGGATTTTGGTTGCTGCAGATTCGATAGGCCGAATGGCCTCCTCCTGTACTGTATCATTCTATGATGAAGTAGGCTTCATAGTCTTGAGTATATTAACAAGTCTTTATTAATAACTCAAAACTATGTGCATATGTACAGCAGAAGGTACAGGTAATAACTTATAACTATTGTATCTGCATAAAATAAAGAATATTATTCCAATCAAATTATATCACTTACTTCTCTGCATTAAATGTTATCTGCCATATCTGGGCTCATTCCACCAGCCTATGGCCTCTTAAAGTCTATCGCTATAGGGAAAGATGGTGGCATTGCCAGTGAACTAGCAATCCAAAAACTCAGGCTAAAAGATCTGGGGACATGGCTCAAATCCAACTGGTAGAAGAATGTAAAAGCTTTTAAAGAGAGTTCAGAAAATATTTACAAGAATCATTCTGGGATGACAGATATTCAGCTACACTGGTGAAGCTGAGACTGTTCTCCTTAAGAGACGAGAAAGTTGAGAGGAGATTTGATAGAGGTACTCAAAATCATGATGGGGCCAGATAGTGTGGCTGGAATAAACTGGTCTCAATGGCAGAACAATCAAACAAGAGGTCACTGGTTTAAGGTACTTGGCAAAGTCAACGAAGTGAGAGAAAACTTTTTTATGGAGTGGTTACTACCTGGAATATACTACCTGGAAATGTGGTGAAGGCAGATTCAATCTTAGCTTTCAAAAGGATAATTATCTGAAGAGAAAATATTTCTAGGACTATGAGAAAGGGTTGAGGTGGACCAACCCTTCTGTGTGGTAATCATTCTGTAATTTATAAAGTAAACCCCACCAAAACCAATATTCCATTAGATGGAATGTACACCAGCTCCACAAGACAATTAATTAAATAGATTAAAAAGTCTATGGTAGAAAATTAATCAAAGTTAGCATTATTAAGCTGGCACAGTGGTTAACACTGCTGCCTCACAATGCTAGAGGCCTAGGTTCAAATCCGGCTTCAGGTCACTGTATGCAGTTTGCACATTCTCCCGGTGTCTACATGGGTTTCTTCTGGGTGCTCCGGTTTCCTTCCACAGTCCAAAGATATATGAGTTAGGCTGATTGGCCATGTTCAATTGCCCATCAGTGTCAGGGAAATTAGAAAGGTAAAGATGTGGGGTTTTAGGGATAGATAGGACCTGGATAGGATTGTTGTTGGTGAGGGTTCAATGGCCTCCTTCTGCACTGTAAATTCCATGTAATGGTATCTCATTGGTTTTAGACAGGAGTATAATGAAAAAATGCTTGTCATCAGCTGTAAAATTAAACTTGCAAATATATGGTGTGAACTGAAAAAAATGACTGCAGTCTTTGACATTGAAAATAAATATTCAGACAGGAAAACCACGGAGACTGTTTACTGTCCTTTGTTTTTCTTTCAGATCATTTATAGACAGTGAAATTAGCCAAATGCTTTGATTCCCTTGTAATTATAGACAAACCACATGAAGTTGATTTAGACTAAAAAATACAGACATCATGTCAGTGTCTGGCCTGCAGCAAACATAGTATCACCAGTGTCACTTTTGCAATATTAAACTCATACCCATTTAACTGGAACATTTTTCTTCACAAGAGTAACAAATAATAATGTTTTAGAATTGAATTCAGAGGTGCATGTTCTCAAATCCAACATAAATTAGTGTTCTCCCTCAGTTTACCCAAATAATTGCCAGAGTGTGGCATGCAGGGGATTTTCACAGTAATTTCATTGCAGCATTAATGTAAGCCCACTAGTGAAATTATTAAATAAAACATTAAAAAACTTTGCCCATTCACAAGTCATTTACAAATGACAACAAATTCAAAACAATGTTGGAATCAAGGTTTTCTCTGTTTTAGGGTCCACTAAACCTTTGTAGGCAATTTATTGAGGTTAACACTGACCACAAAATCCATGCCACTGTCCTTGTGAGCTTCCACAATACGTAAATAAAGTATATGACATGTAAAAGCATGAAATTACATAAATGACAATAATCCACTGCAACTGTTAGGTTCAAACCACTTTTCCATGTGCCAAATATGATTATACTTTCAAAATAATATTTTTTTGAAATGACAATTCAAATTTGACATGCTACTTCTGACATGATTAGTTGATTCTTGTAGAGTGTAAACTTCAATTTCAAATTAATATTGCAATAGGTTTAGACAAAATAAGTTCCTTTTGAATGAAGTTTTAACAGTGGACTACCATATGCTTTCACAGTATCAATTCAACAATACAAACTTAACAAGCTTTTTTTATAACCTGTACTTTTTTGTTATAGTCACCCTTTAGCACTTTATCCTGGCCAAGAATGGACAAAATGGTGCACTGAACCTTTACAGACAAAATGCCAAATAAAACAGCTTGCAGTGAATATCAAAAATCAATTGAAAAGAGAATGGTGAGTGGACTTGAGGCCAATATTCACTTGCCATCAGTTGCTACGCCTCAAGTTCTGGAATTCCCTCCTGACATTTATTCGCCTCTCTACCTCACTTTCCTCTTGTTTCTATGTAGCAGCTTTTTTTTGTTCTATACCCCTTGATGACTGGTAGCTACCTGATATACTTCGACAGGTAAAAGTTGATGTCACATTTTGCCATTCTAAATGCTGCATACAACGTGTGGTTTGTAGGTCATGACACTGAGAAATGCTAAAGTAGAGGTAAAGATGTGGGGTTATAGGGATAGTTAGGATCTGGATGGGATTGTTGTTAGTGCAGGTTCAATAGCCTCCTTCTGCACTGTAAATTCCATGTAATGGTATCTCATTGGTTTTAGACAGGAGTATAACGAAAATACCTGCTTGTCATCAGTTGTAAAATTAAACTTGCAAATATATGTTGTGAACTGAAAAAAATGATTGGAGCCTTTGACATTGAAGAAAATAAATATTCAGACAGGAAAACCAAATGCACTTCATATTTTGACCTACAACAACTCAACCAGCAAACAATTAAAAAAGGAGTTAAAAATGAATATAACAAACAAAATTCAAATCATTGAAGGAAAAAAAATGAATAAAGCTAGTTTGATCAGAAAAAAACTTTGCATTTTTACTCAGTAACACTTACCCACTAGCAGATGTGAAAAATCTGCAAGCATCTAACTGGAAGAAACTGTCACATGCATTAGAAAGGGGTATCATATCAAAGCAAACTGATTATTGGTATTATCATTATTTAAAGCAAAATGGTATTGTCACTAAATTAAAAACAAACCTGCACTTCTAGTAATAATTACAGTTCATAAAGAAACAGAACAATGATTTATAGGAGGTCAATGCACAAGTTTAAAATCAATTTTGTCATTAGTTGCATCTATATTGGAGAGCAGATATGGTAGAAACATTGCAGATTTTTTTTTAGTTGCATGGCAATTTCAAAATAACAGCCATTTGTTAGCCAACAGCAAAATGCAAATCTACGATAAATTTCATGTGCAAATTTGATTGGTAACATTTCTTCAAACTCTATAAGGTATCAAAACTGCCTTCCAGTTCCAGTATGTCTCCAAGCGGTAATGATTCAAAACATAAGGGACCTGCACTTGCAGCCATAAGGCCACTAAATCTATCAGGTGTTGCTGGCGACCGATCAGGCTGCAATGTGGAATGGCTGGGAAAGAAAGAGCTTTCATAGTTTGCAGAACCAAATGGAAAAAGTTCTGAAGGAGAAGGATACGTCTGAAAGGTAGACAAAAGAACAAGTTAATTAAATTTGCAAACAAGAATTGAAATGTTCTTATGATTTACAATTAAGAACAGATGTGAAACGCCTTACTTGCAATATTTATGTTAGCGACCATTTTTGATTTATTACAGGTCAATGAAATTTATTACAAGCTTTAAATCAAATGTTACAAAATGTTTAATATGCAAGTCTAGAAAATAACCAAATTTGACTGTTGTTGGTAATAAAGACTATAACAAAAAGTACAACGACTTTTTTGCAAAGCAATGTAAATTTTAGGTTATTACACTCTGCCTATCAATTTAGCTCTGCTTCAACCACGGTGATGTGTTACAGTCTTGTTCATTTTTAATAACATGACTAGAAACAGGACCATAGCATTTAACAGCAGCAGTATTCAAACTGGCAAAAATATATGGAAGCTGCAAACTACAGTCATAAAATTCAAGTTAGCAAACTAATGGCACAGTGGTCAGCACTGCTGCCTCAGTGCCAGGGACCTGGGTTTGATTCCTAGCTTAGGTCACCTTGTGTGTGGAATTTGCATGTTCTCCCCACGTGAGTAGGTTTTCTCTGGGTTGTTTCCTCCAACAGTTTGAAAGACATGCTGGTTAAGTGCACTGACTGGAACAGATGCCAGAATTTGGCAACTAGGAGAATTTCATAGTAATTTCATTGCAATGTTAATGCAAGCCTTACTTACGACGAATAAATAAACTTGTTTTTAAATCTTTATTAAAGGGAATCTAGCAGTTATTTCTTTACATTTTTTCACAAGATTCTAATGCAAATTTCTTCCATCTTTAGATTTCATGCATTGTGACACTTCCAAAATGAGTGGGTCAATAATATTTTAACATTACACACGAACAGAAACAATTTGTTTTATTGTAATGGAAAAGGTAAGAAAAGTAGCTGTCAAATGCAATATGCATGAAAGAAACAAAGGCCAAGAATAGTATAGCAACCAATGAAAGGAGAAGCAGTAATTTATTAACAGCAATGGAAAAATACTGAATACAATATTGTGAAGCTTCATTTTTTTATTTGGTGGCAGTCATTTTATTGAGTGTATCTGATGTCATGACACTAATAAAGGCAATACTGGGCAACATGATGGCACAATGGTTAGCACTGTTGCCTCACTGTGCCAGGGTCCATGTTCAATACTGGCCCCAGGTCACTGTCTGTGTGGAGTTTGCACATTCTCCCTGTGTCAGCATGGGTTTCTTCCAGGTGCTCCGATTTCCTCCCACAGTCTAAAGATGTCCGGGTTAGGTTGATTGACCCTAGTGTTAGTGGGATTAGCAGGGTAAATGAATGGAGTTACAGCAACAGTGCCTGGGTGGGATTGTGGTCGGTAGTCACCTTCTATATTGTAGGGATTCTATGTGTGATTAGAAATGCAACAATCATAGCTAAATTGCACTTACCATTTCTAGATGGGTGCCCTGAACAATATGGCGAGACACATGTCTAACTAGATCAATGACAGATAAGCCTGATAGAGTACCACCATTTTCCTCTTTCACTTTATTAATAAGTGAATGAAATACATCTCTGTTAAGATAAAACCAAAGGATAAAACTAATCAGATTATAGATCCTGGAAGATTAATCTGAAAAGATTACATATCACTCAAATTATTGAGCAAAAAACTGCCGAACCACTATGTACTCAATGAATGTCTACTGTTTTCATCATGACCCCCATCTTTTCACCAAAGCTAAATGCAGCAAATCACAAACACATACAGTGCACATACTTAAAAATAAACTATACTAAACAATGATTTTTTAAAAAAAATTTTTTTTTTATAAACCACTGACTCATTTAATAGCAATTTCAAATGTATGACTCCAATTAATGAAGCTGCTGTTATTCAAGCAAGATACATGAGCCACTTTACACAGCATCTTGGCACAAGGAATAAGTAGTGAGTTTAATTACTTTATGTTTCTCGAACCACACACATCTGTAGCTGGCAGACACCTCAAATTAAAATTGTCGTTTTCAAGCTAGCTAGTTGGGGTGGCACAGTGGTAGCACTGCTGCTTCACAGCACCAGGGATCCAGGTTCGATTCCCTGCTTGGGTCACTGTCCATATGGAGACACTCTCCCTGTGACAGTGTGGGTTTCCTCCCACAGCCCAAAGGATGTGCTTGGTTAGGTGCATTGGCCATGTTAAATTCTCCCTCAGAGCATCCAAATAGGCAACGCATTGTTGCGACTAGGGAATTTTCACAGTAACTTCATTGCAATATTAATATAAGTCTATTTGTGACACTAATAAATAAATAATACCAAGAAGACCTCAAGCTTATTTCAGAGATATGACTTCATATGTGCAGAAGTGTCAACCTTTTTTTAATACTCTATAATATTGCTCTTCAGCACTTCAACAGGTTACACCAAAGATCTACTGGTGGCATTCTCAATGGAGTCAAAAAATGCAGGGTTCAAACCACAGTGGAGTTGGGATCTGCATCAGATAGCGATAATCATTGTCACAACGTAAATGTTTTTAGTGTGAGCACTAATGTAGCAGCCTGTGACTGAGTAAAATAGAATCATTGAAAGGAAACCAAATGCAGACAAACATTAGGCCAGAAATACAAACACAGCAAGGTGACATAAAAACTAACATTGAAATTGGCCTAAAAGCAAAATGCTGGGATTCCTCAGTCCAAAACAATCTGCCTGGAGTCAGGCCCTTTTGCAAGATTCGAGCTTAGACAATTGAAAAACAAAGATGCATCAGGACATATTAGTGTAAAAGGACAGTTAAACATTTCCTGAGAAACAAATCACCACTAGGTGCATGGGACAGACATGCATCAGTGAAACAAAAGATTTGATGCATATTAAAAGCTGAAAACTAGACATCTAACTATGCAGGACACAAACACAAAAGGTCCACTGGTGAAACTCATTAACACCCAGTGAAACCCATCAACAATGATGTGAAACTAATCACACCGAAGCACTGATAGGCCAAATCTTCCAGATGTCGGAAGGTAGCCAGACAAATGTAAGAAAGCTATGCTTGCCACATTTGAAAGAAACCACCTCTCCAACTTCCCCAGAAGCATTTCAGGACATGACATCGACAAGAGAGAAAGACAGACAGACTTGAGAGTTTAACGTACTGTTGGAATCATGAGGATATAGGGTAGTACACGAACTTCTAAATGATCAATTAGCTAAAGTGGGAGAGAATTATTAAAATTGGAAAATTTAATTCTTTTACTGTTTGGAATAAAGTTGCGACTTGGTTATTTACTATTTGTTTGTGTGCGTAGTCCTGAGATATGCAGAGGTTTTGAGCAAAATCATTAAACACAGTCAATCCCCAGGATATTGGAAATGCCCTGGATGACACTAAAATAAAATGAAAGCTTACGTGCTTGTTGCAGGGAATTTGTGGAAAAGTTGTTCCATTACTGCATGATAGGATGATCTTGGTTCTGCAAGTACAGATAATCCACCATCAATTCCTAAACTGCTGGTAGTGGATGAACCACTATGTAGCCTTTGGATCTGTGAAGACTGGAGGTCCTTATTTCTCTTGGCAATTGATTGCATAGACTGTAAATGATTGAAGGGTTTGGATGTTGAATGAGAAGGCTCAAATAAGTGATTTTGGTGATTCTCCAAAACACGTGAAGTTCGTAACGTAGCAAGAGAAATATCTGGGATTAATGATTTTTCTTCATTTGGCATTTCCATACCTCCACTGGCAAGGTGAAAAGGAAATGATCTTTTTTGACCAGCCAATAACCTAAATTCTAATTCAAGATCAGATTGGGCATGGTCCAACTGATCAAGAGCCGAATTAGATTGCATAGTTGGTAGTGTTGAGTAACTGGGTGGCCAAGCAGCTGGCATGTAGGCATCCTTTTCTGTTCTCAGTGATGTTTTCGCATCAAGTCCTATATCCCTGGATCCTGGTGAAAACCAGGCACTTTTAGCAGAATCAGAGTTTCCAGCAAATACAACATTCTGACCCTTTTCAATGGCTGCACGCGATGGCGTTTGTTGATTTGTAGAATATTTTTGATGTTCAAATTTGTATTGAGATGGCATCAAATTGCAGGAACTCTTGGAAAATGCACCATCATTACACATTCCCATATCCTGGGGTAAAGTAGTGGCCTAAAAAAAACAAATTATTAGTAAACTCCTATACAATACAGCATGCCAGGCACATATTTTGATATGTTTTCAATCCAGTATGTATTATATACTGTTAGCCAAAGGCAGACAAGGAATGGACCTGTTGCAAAAAGTCCATGGGTGCGGTGGTGCATGGCGAGGGAGTAGGATACACGAGTGGCAAAGATATCCTCCAGTTTAGCACGGGCGCTAAGCATGAAGTTTCGCAAGAGTTGAGGATTAGTTAGTGGTGGCTGTTGCTTATCAGGAGACAATGCTGGCAACTTCAACAGAGATTTTTTGCAGAATGCAAAGGGCCAAACATTGGACAGCTGTGGTCTCGTTTATGAGGGAAGGCAGCAGGAGAAAGGAAGGCAGAAGTGTAATCATGGTTGAGGTAAGAATGGGAGGTGCAGAAATATCGAAGGAGGAAGAAATGCAAAGCCATGAAAGTGAGCAGCCAGTGGCTGGGGCTCAAGAAAGTTTGAGCAGAGTGTGAGGCAGCGGGAAAGGTTGGGGCCAAGGTGAGTCTGAGCAGAGTATTAAGCAACCAGGATGGCAGAGGATCCAGGTGAGTCTGAGTGTCAGGCATCCAGAACAGTGGGCTCAAGGATTTTGCTGATTGTTATACGTTGGAAAAAGGAAGAGAACAAAGCAAAGTTTCTCATCAACTCTAAACAGGCTGAAATTTTGATTCAAGGACTATGCTATAATAAGTAAAAGAAAATAATTCATCCAACTTTTTTTAAGATTAGGCAAGTACTTGGTGCATCTTTATCATGTGTAATGTTTCAGCTAGAAATTATCTTTGAATAAATACTAAGGAAAATGCACAATTTCCCATTGCTGTAGAAATGCCAAGAAAGTCAAAATTAACTAAAAATTTTAAAAAACTTACATTGGCCAGAGTAATTTGTTCCTGAATTCCTTTCATTCTTTTTTCCCACATGCTACAAATAGCAATTATATCCGGAGAATTAACATTCCTTCAAGATATAATCAGAAACATATGAACATAGAACATAGAACATTACAGCGCAGAACAGGCCCTTCGGCCTTCGATGGTGCGCCGACCAATTAAGGAAAAGCAATGACCCTCTAACCTAAACCATTCCCTTTTCATCCATAAACCTATCTACTAACCTCTTAAACGTCACCAAACTTGGCGCATCTACAACTGCAGCAGGCAGGGCATTCCATACCCTTACCACCCTCTGGGTAAAGAACCTACTTCTGACATCCGTCCTATAACTACCACCCCTTAATTTAAAGCTATGTCCCCTCGTGCTAGCTTTCTCCATCCTAGGAAAAAGGCTATCACTGTCCACCCTATCTAAACCTCTAATCATCTTATATGTTTCAATAAGGTCTCCTCTTAGCCGCCTTCTTTCTAACGAAAACAACCTCAAATCCCTCAGCCTCTCTTCATAAGACCTGCCCTCCATACCAGGCAACATCCTGGTAAACCTCCTCTGTACCCTCTCCAATGCCTCCACATCTTTCTTATAATGCGGGGACCAGAACTGTACACAATACTCCAAGTGCGGCCGCACTAGAGTTTTGTACAGTTGCAACATGACGTTGCGGCTCCGAAATTCAATCCCCCTACCAATAAAAGCTAAGACTCCGTATGCCTTCTTAACAACCTTATCGACTTGATTGCCAACTTTCAGGGATCTATGCACATATACACCAAGATCCCTCTGTTCATCAACACTATTAAGAGTCCTACCATTAGCCCTATACTCTACACAATTGTTATTCCTGCCAAAGTGAATTACCTCACACTTTTCCACATTAAACTCCATTTGCCACCTCTCGGCCCAGCTCTGCAACTTGTCCAAGTCTCTCTGCAAACTATAACACCCCTCTTCAATATCTACCACTCCTCCGACTTTGGTGTCATCTGCAAATTTACTAATCCATCCTTCAATACCCTCATCCAGATCATTTATAAAAATTACAAACAGCAGGGCCCCAAAACAGATCCCTGAGGTACACCACTTGTAACCGAACTCCATGATGAATAATTTCCATCAACCACCACCCTCTGTCTTCTATCAGCTAGCCAATTCCTAATCCAATTAGCTAAATCACCCTCAATCCCATACATCTGCATTTTCTGCAGAAGCCATCCATGGGGCACCTCATCAAACACCTTACGAAAGTCCATATATACCACATCAACTGCCTTACCCCCATCCAGGGGGTACAGTTTAATTTTTGAACTGTTACAATAATCATAATTTCTCATTTTAAATGTGAAGCAATATTACTTTCACAACCAGTAAGTACTGGGAAACTCTTAGTGAGGTAACTTGGATAATAAATGGTTATGCAAACAGTTTGGAACAAGCTTAGAAACAGTCAAATCCTAATACTACATTGCTTAGCAGAAAATGCTCAATTTAACCATAACAACAATATTGTTCAGATAGGCTTTTGTCACAGATTTACTAAAATGCAAGTATAAGTTGAAAAGGCAGAAATCTATCGAATAGTTCCCCTGTGTTCACAGCCATTGGGGCAGCGTGGTGGCACAATACTTAACACTGCTGGGACCAGGTTCAATTCCTGCCTCGGATCACTGTCCTTACGGAGTTTGCACGTTCTCCCTGTGTTGATGTGGTCTCCTCCACGTGCTCCAGTTTCCTCCCATAATCCAAAGATGACAGGGTTAGGTTGATTGATCATGATAAATTGCCCCTTAGTGTGAGGAGGGCTAGCAGGGTCAATACGTGGGGTTATAGAGATAAGGCTTGCATGGACTTATTGTTAGTACAGACTCGATGGGCTGAATGGCCTTCTCCTACACTGTTGGGATTCTATGAAATATCTGATCAAGCTTACTCTGCAATATGTAATTTGCTAAATTTATTTTTTCAGTTACAAATCTCAAAAATACAGCACAATGAAAATGCCTTTATTTAATTCCTGCTTCAAATGTTACTGTGAAAGAAGTTAAGCCACTGCATGCAGTTAAGAATTGTCGTCATCTCAGTGGGGGTGGTAGAAATTAGGGACGTTGCTCTATTCACACAGTGCACCACTGCGCTATTATTTTGGTGAAGGATTTTTTTTCAGAGATCTTCTTGTCAACCACACCCTCAATTCCTAACCACAGGAAATGTCATTATGGGGACAGGCACAAAGAAAACAATTTCCCTTCACCAATGAAATAAGTTGGGTGCAACCCATCAATGGATAAAGTGTTCATGACTTGTGGGAAGAACAGATTTGAAGGGCACTATAATGCCATGTTCTCAATTTTCACCTTTTCACATTCAATCAATTTTATATCTGTAGAAGAATCAAAGTTACGCATGGTCTGTGAAGTATGCCACCATCGTTCCACTATCAAATCCTGATACAAGATTCAAAATTGTTACAAATATCAAGTTTGTGGAATTATTTGTGGACTTTCTCTTTGATTTAAAATAAAATGGTGGAAAGAAGGGCATCATACGACTTGCTCTGGACTCTGCCTGACAAGAAACTTGAGTGGCTTGATTGTTAAAGGAGGTCAGGTTAATATTTTGGGATGGAAATGCAAGGCATTCATATGTGTATTCAATGGTAAGAGCATCTATGATGGCTGAATAGACTGCTGGTTTCCAGGTTTCTCAGAAAGGTGTTAGAAATGTCATATTTTATATATGGCTGTACCTCAAGTTATCGATTCAATTCCAAGATAAAATGAAATGGAGGGACTAGAGGGCAGCTGATGAGCATTTCTTTCTGGATACAAAATTCATGTGACTCACGTTGCCTTGAGTAAGGACGGAACTGTCAATAGAAAGCCGTTGTGACATCCGACTGCAGCTTTCTTAACATATTCCTGACCCTCAAAGACAGGTGGCTGCAAGAAGCTGAGAGAGAGTAGAGAAATGGAGGCAGCTGGTTCTGCACCTGAAGCAGATTAAATTCTGTCTTTAAATGGGTGAGAGCTCATACTCAGATGCAAAAGACTAATTACCGAGGATTTCAACAAGGCTGGAAGATCACCTAACACTGGCTGGATGGAGAAACCTCCAGGTTAACCCTCATTGTGAAAGTCAGATTATGTGACTGAGAAAGCAAAAAGGAAGCAGGCCATTGGGAGCATAAAACATTTTGGATCATTCTGAGAGAATCAAGTGTCCATTTAAGGAACAAGTCAAGTAAACAGTGGCAAGGGATTTTTGGCTGTTTGTAGAGTTAAATGGGGAAACATTTCTGTAATCTAGAGTTAAGTTACCTATAAAAAGTTAATTTTTTTTTAGTTTAATTGTTACAGTATAAGTCTTAAAACTTGGCATTTTGCTGTGTGATCCTTCCAATTAGTGAAAATGCAAAACATTATCCATCTCTACCTCAAATCTATCTCAAAAAATCTTTCCAAACCTGTTCCTACTTTCTGCTGCATCAGATTTTGATCCCAACATTTTATTAAAGTCAGCATTAAATGAGCAATGTTCCAGGAATCAACAAACAAGTTATGTCTTGCATTCAACTTGTGACTTTTTTGCTTACGGCATCAACAGATTCACATGCCTTTTTAACATCCAATACATGACAAACAGTCATGAACACTTACCGACTCTTCTGTGCAGTGTAAAACTTCACATTTTCAGCAGCCTCCTGAAGTAGGCTATTAAGAAAATATAACCTTGTATATTTCTTCCATTCTTGGATCTGTGTCTAGAGAAGGAAACAAATTAACATATAAAAAATATGTATAGAAAAGGCAATTTTGTCATCTTTAATTAATATACCAGATATGTAACCACAAACAGAAATTTTATTATTCTTCTGCCATTAGTGTATACTCTGAGAACATTTATTCTGATTACAGCATGCCTAGAAATGCTGTGACTCCCTAAAATATCTGTGCCCCTCTAAATCTGGCCTCTTGAGCACTCTCAATGGTCAAATGGGCAAATAAGTGGTAGATAGAATTTAACCCTGAAAAATGTACCAAAGGTGGTACATTTTGGAAGGAACAATTTGACAAGGATATACTCAATGGAGAGCAAACACTAGGAATTTCTGAGAAACAAAGGGACCTTGGTGTGTTTGTCAAAGATCTCAGATGGGCATGTTAGTAGGATGGTGAAAGGCATATGGGACACTTGACTTTAGCAATTGAGACATAGAATTCAAAAGCAAAGAAGTCATGTTGGAGTTGTATAGAACTTTGGTGAGGCCACAGCAAATATACTGGGTGTAGTTCTGATCACCACATTATAGGAAGCATGTGATGCACTAGAGGAAGTGTACTGGAGAGTCACCAGAATGCTGTCTGGGACAGAATATTTAAGTTATGAAGAGAGGTTGGATACGCTTGATTAATTTTCACTGGAATGGGGAAGACTGAACAGTGATCTGATTGAGGTGTACAAGATTATGAGAGACATGGACAGAGTGGATAAGGAGCGTCTGTTCCCCTGAATTGAAGAGTCAGCCACAAGGGGACACAGGTTCATGGTGAGGGGCAGAAAGTTTTGAGGAATGTGAAGAATAACTTTTTTTTACCCAGAGGGTAATGATGGTCTGGAATGCACTGCCTGGAAGGGTGGTAGACAGGATGCCTTACGTCCTTTAAAACACCTGGATGAACATTGGCATCTTATAGAATTAGGTGGGATTCAGGTGTTTCTTGCATGCTGGTGCAGATTCGATGGCCTGAAGGGGCCTCTTCTGCACTCTATGATTCTATGATCTTCAATTTTAAGTGCACAACCATTGATGGCCATGCCCCCCGTTGCTTGGGGCCTAAGTTCTGGAATTCCCTCCACAAGTCTTTTTGTCTTTCTACTTCTCTTTCTTCCTTTATTCTTTCAAATGTATCACTTTGTTCAAAGTTATTGTCATCTGCCTAATGTCTCCATTATGTGGCTAGGTGTCAAATTATGCTTCAGTAAAATGTCTTGGGCTAATTATCATGTTAAGTTGCTGAATTACCAAAGACCACATAGAAAGGCTAGAGTTGAGAAATGTCATTTTGACAATATGACTTTATATTGTTAAGTTCCATAAATTTACATCTGCACAGATGATCTCCAAAATTTCCCAGTGTATTAGACAGGAAAGGCATCAGCTAAGCTGCCATTGGGTAGACAAATGAAGAGATGCAAGTGATTCCATTTTATGTGTCCTTATAAATATAATACAATTTGCAATATGCTAACAGTACAAGAATCTGATTGTTCAGTTCTTGATGAAGCATGACGCACTATGGAGTGGAAAGGTGGAAAATTGCCTCATTCTGTGAGTCTTAGTCATGTCCTCATGGAAAGACTCAAAACAGGCACTTTGGAGATTTATTCTGAGTGATAGAGGCATGGGAACAGAAGCAGACAATGCTTGGACCCGAGCCAGAGCTGAGAAAAACCAAAGAGAATCAGGAAGAATAATCTTTTTAAAAATGACTTTAATTTAAGGTTATTTTGGGAATGAAGGATGTGGGTTAACATAGAAATAAAACTAATCAACAATCCAAATGAAACAGTTCAATTTATCAGACCAGCAATATGAACATCATAACCTTTTTTTAAATCCACATGTACAAGTAGCTGTAGTTAAATTCCGCATAACTGGAAATAAACCACAATTCTCCAAGTAAATAAAAATAAAACTAAAGAATAATCTAAGTATCAGTTTGCTCCACATTGATTTCATTTTGTCAGTTTTTCACATGTATCTATACGAGCATCATTTACATAATCTTTCCCAGTAACAAGTACCTCAACAGAAAGCAGTCTGTTTGCCGATTCTCTACAATTTTCGTTCACCTTTTGACAATTTTTCTGCAATTTCTTCCTCTCACTGATCAATTTTTCCCTGAAAGAGAAATCAATCAGATGAAGACAGCCTCAAAATTACTGGTTGTTTGTTATGTGCAGTATGAACAATGTAAGACATATGATGCAGCTCTAAACATTAACATATATTTAAGTACTTTACTTTAACTGCCAATATTAAAAAGCTAAAATAAGTATAGCACGGCAAAATACCTTCCTTCTTTTATTTTGTGGACTTCGGTATCATTTTCATGAATAGCTTTTTTGAACCTAGAAAGAAAAACTAGATTTGAGATTTTATTCTACCTCCTTGATAAAGCTTTTAGGTATCTGCCCCAATATCTACAGTCTTGTGTGGTAGAGTATTAAATTCTAAATAATGCTTCCAGAAATGCCTTCAGAGGCATTGTTACATTAAAGATGCTACATAAATACAAGGCTTTGCCATTTGAGTATATATTCAATTTCATAGAATCTCTGAAGTGGTCTTTCAAGCTGCATGCAAAGTAAAAAAAGTATTTTTAAAAAAATCATTCCATTTTTGTTTTAAAAGGCTAAAATGAGAAAACACTATCGATTCATTTCCATGAAATAAAGATGTGTCCAGTTTAGGAACGGAGACTAAAAATTTAGCCATTTTAAATACGTTTGAAATCAAAATATAATGGGTGGGATTCTTCCAAAAAATTTGAAGTGTCGAATTTGTGTAAAAACTGGACTAAATGAATCTCCCACGCTCTTGCATTCAGTGTGCACTAGCGTGAATACCATTAAATATCAGTGGGTGGAGCACATGCCCACTGAACAGGCCGGCAGCAATTGTTGAATGGGCCATTGTGAGCCGATGTGTCATGACCAGCGTATCCGCAGTAGTCCTGTACTGCTGGCTTCCTGATTGCTGGCTAGCCACATGAGGGTGCCCCTCCAATCCCCCCATCCCCCAGTTGCTGGCATCCTGGACAGGTCTGGGCCAGCCTCAACATTCCCCTCATCCCGGGCCAGCCTTGATCCCCTGCCCCCCTCCCCAATGCCAGCCCCGCTCACTAGCCTGCCTCTCTCTGTCATCGCAGAGTGCAGAATGACAGTGGTTCTGTTCCCCCCTCCCCCACCCATCTCCCCCCTCCCTGGAGGCTCCATCCCTTGGCAGTGCCTGATTATCAGTGCCAAGATACCTGTGAACATTGCCACTCTGTTCTTGGTGCATTGCCAAGCTGGCAATGACCAGGGGGCACTCCCCCTCACCCTCTACCTCTTGCAGACCTCCATGCTCCCCCTTCACTCCAGCAGGACGGAGCTGCCAGCTGCCCTTAAGTGGGAAGCTACTGTAAACTCCGCTGGAATTTAACACTTCTGCCAAGCAGGATGGTTGGGATGGGTGAAGGCACACTCTCGTGGGCCCAGAGACTTCAGTCCCGGGCCCGCTAATGACATAGAAATCACCAGCTAAATAACCAATGCAGCTCCATGCCAATTTTTGGTGTGGAGCTGACAGCGCCTGAAATCCGATGTTTGGAGACGGTGACACACTGCAAGGAGCTCCCTACATAGTCTATATTTGAGTCTCCTGCACTACAACAATCACCCCCAACTAAATTTGAAGTAAAGCAAAAATGACATTAAGTTCTAGGGCTAAACCACTGTGTTCTCAAATATTTGCACATTAGTTGAATTTGTAATGACCATGAAAAGGAAAAATCTTCTTGTTGTGAAGGCGTGACAAAGTAAATGCCATTCAAGATTAGATCTGGTATGTCAACCCATTCACCGCTCTACACCAACCTCCCAATAACTTATTAACATGACTCAACAGAAAGCCACTGCACTTCTGAAGGAGTTTTACTAAAGTATCAATTGCTTGAAAAACTTGATTAAGACCAGGTTTCTGAAACCTGTCAGTTAACTCCAAAAGGATTACTTATTTTTATTCATTCATGGGATATAGGCATCACTGGCTGAGCCAACGTTTATTATCCATGTCTAACATCCCTTAAACTGAGAACATTTTAATGGTCAACCACATTGCTGGAGCAGATTTAAAAGACATTAAGTGAACCCAAATTGGTTTTTCTGACAATCAACAATGGTTTCAAGTCTAATTTCAGGTTTTTAATCAGTTCAAATTTCACCATCTGACATAATAGGATTTCAACCCGTGCCTCCGAGCTTTATTAGACCAGAGATATGTAACACTGCGCCACCACCTCCTCTATTACATAGGATAGATGGCACAGAAATAGACCGCTCAGCCCAAACTAGTCCATGTTAACGTTTGAGCTTCACTCAAGCCTCTTCTCATCTAAATCTGCTCTCTCAACCATTTATTCCCATCTTCCTTATATGCTTGTTTTGTTTCCACTTAAGTGAAGCTATTCCATTCCCTTCAATTATGCTTCAGTGGCGGGTTTCACATACTTATCATACTCTGGGCGAAGTTCTGAATTCCCTATTGGATTCAGTGACTATCTAATATCAATCCCCTCCAGTTATGCTCTTCCTTATAAGAGAAAACACTGCTTCTCTCTCTCTCTCTCTATTCTTTCAAAACATTTTATAATTTTAAAATCTTTATTAGGTCACCCCTCAGCCTTCTTTTTTCAAGACTGAAGAAATGAAGCCTGTCAATCCTTTCCCAATTAAGTGTTAATCATTTGATGCAAAATTGTCAATATGAATACGTCGATTGCTAAAAGCATTAAATCCTAAATCCATGCTTATCTACTGGATTTTTTTTAAACATGCTCAAGTTTAAAGTTTATTTATTAGTGTATTAGTGTCACAAACAGGCCTATATTAACACTGCATCAAAGTTACCATGAAAATCCCCTAATCGCCACATTCTAGTGCCTGTTTGGGTATACTGAGGGAGAACTTAGCACGGCCAGTGCACCTAACCTGCATATCTTTGGGCTGTGGGTGGAAACCGGAGCACTTGGAAGAAACCCATGCAGACACAGGGAGAACATGCAAACTCTGCACCGAAAGTGCCCCAAGCTGTGAATTGAACCTGGGTCGCTGGTGCTATGAGGCAGCAGTGCTAACCACTGTGCTGCCCGAAAGACTCTGAAAGTTCAGTCCAACTTTTTTAAAAAAAACCGTCCTTAGAATAGACGAAGTTGGAAATTATTGCTCAACTTTAAAACTCTGGGGCTTCGGAAAATCTGTTAAGACGTTCAGGTTCATCATACCTTTCCAAATTATTCTTCATAGATTTAAGTTCTTCCTGTTGCGCATTGAGTTCTTGTGACTGACATTTTCTTTGATCATGAAGTTTCTCTTTTTCAGTCTCCAACTGTATCTTTAGTGTTGTGAGTTCATCCCTCAGTTTCTATTACAAAGAGTTAGCAAAGGAATAATCTTACTTTACTTAGTTATATTCTGTGTCTATTTCCAATTTCCACCATTTTCCTTTGGTAAGTTAACCATACATCCTCCAAAACCCTGAAAACCTAATACATTTACAACATGCTTCTAGGATTTTAAAATATCTGTATTTTATTGAACTTTCCCAGTCTTGCAACTTGAATAGTTCCTTAAACCTCAATTAGAATTTAAAAAAATGATTTCTCACCAATCATTAGTATACCCATTCCTCTAAAGACTGCAGCAGCAATTTCTATCTTCTCTCCGATGTAAGAAAATAAAACTTATCTCCACCAAGATTCCCAATATTCAGTTTTGTTTACAATTCCCTGGCCCAAATAATTTTGGAATGTTGAATGTGGATGGATGATAAATCTATTCAGTTCTCAAAATATTAAGAAATTAAATTGATAACATATATATTGCACCAGGTGCAAGGCAGCAATTACTATGGCTAATACAGAACAACTTTACGGTTTTAATGTGCTGTGATTTTAAGATCTTAGTTCACTATTTCTCCAGTAAAATTTATTCTGTCCAGTTCGGCAGCAAAAATAAGAAGGTAGGTTATTATTTGAATGGATGTAAATTGAGAAGGGTGGATACACATGAGACCTTGGTGTCCTCATGCATCAGTGGTTGAAAGCAAGTAGGCATGAACAGCAGGCAGTAAAGAACGCAAATGGCATATTGGCCTTCATGGTGAAAGGATATAATTACAGGAATAGGGATGCTTTAGTACAATTACATAAGTAAATATAGTCTCAGATGACCATAGACCATAACTGGTGCTGATTTAAGTTGAGGATCATCACACTCAAGTGAGGGGCAAGGTTGAGAAGGTGAGCCTTCATGAATTGTATAGCACATTGGTGAGACAACACTTAGAAGACCATGTGCAGTTTTGGTGTCTTTAACTAAAAAATAATGTTTTTGCTATAGAGTCAGTGCAGCAAAGGTTTACCAGGCTCATTCCTAGGATGACAGAACTGTCATGTGAGGAGAGACTAAATTGGTTAGGATCATATTCATTGGAGTTTAAAACAGTGAAAAGGGATCTCACAGGAACTTATAAAATTCTAATGGGATTAGACAGGGTAGTTGCAAAATGTTTCCGAAGGTGGGGGCTCCAGAATAAGGAGTAAGCCTTTTAGGACTGGGGTGAAGAGAAATTTCTTTATTCAGAGAATGGTGAATCTGTGGAATTCATTACCACACAAAGTAGTTGAGGCCAAAGCATTGTGATTTCAAGGAGAAATTAGGTATAGCTCTTGGGGCTAAAGGGATCAAAGGATGTGGGAGAAGGAGGGATCAGGATATTGAATTTGATGATCAGCCATGATCATAACGAAAGGCAAAGCAGGCTCAAAGGGCCGAATGGCCCACCCTTACTTCTATTTTCTATATAAAAATGTTAAAATACCAGTAGACTTCTTTTAAGGTTATCTAAGCACTAAGAATTCTTGTTATCTTATTGTAACACTTATCTCTAATTATTCCATTGCTTTTAATGTCATTTGTATGTTCATTTTCTACTCCTGTAACCTTTGAATTACTAGACAAGTTCAAATTTGCACTTCATACAATGCCAATGATCTTGCCTTGGAGTCTAAAATTTATTTGGATATGAACAGACTCTCCATTGGAAAATCTAGGCCTATTCTTATTGTCTATTTAAGAACTATCATTACTTAAATGAGAGGCAAAATACTGTGGATGCTGGAATCTGAAACAAAAACGGAAAATGCTAGAAAATCTTGAAATACTGGCTCTATTCTCTCTCCACAGATACTATCAGACCTGCTGAGATTTTCCAGTTTTTAATCACTTAAATTAGTATTGCTGAATTCACGCGCAAGGTTATGAAATATTACATCATGCGTCTCAAGTTGATAGCAGGGTAAATCTTATGCTTAAAATAATAAGTCAACTTTGACAGCAGCATCAAGTGTTATAATGAAGTTTACCCCACCTTCTCATTGAACATGAGCTGTTCATGCTTTTCTTTGAAGGTTTTGATCTCATTTTGTGTGTCAGCACAAAGTTGAACATACATTTTGTGTGACTTCTCATAGTTCTGCAAAAGGTGAATGTTCTCATGGTAAAGATACAAAAAGGTTCTCTGCAAATCAAAAACAAAGAAAAGTGCATAATATGCATCTGATATCTTGTTCAGAACAAAGACTGTTCACACAAAAGAATTATGAGGTAAACCTTTTGTTTGGAGAGAGAACAGTCTCTCATTACAACATCAAACGTGAAGTGTTTATTGTAACATTAGGTATACTTTAAGAAAGTTTTTTTTAAAATCATGATCTCTGCAGCTCTCGCAGTTAGCTTTCTCAGCTTATTAGCCCTGGCTGATGTCATTATGTTGCCAGGCAGACTACATTGAATCCTTTTATTGCTACGTAAGTGGTTTAACTGGGGTTGTAACTCTTTACTCTGGGCTTCGTTTTACAATTGTGCATTGTGAGGACAGTGGTCATGTGTTTTTCCCCAGTAATTTTCAGTTCTGAACTGAAACATCTCACGCGTATTCTAGCCAAATTCAAGATGCAAAACTTATGATCCAGGCAGATTCCACAGAACACTGTGGATTTTCTGCATGAACCATAACATTACTATCTCATCAGAATTGTTATTTGAATGTTATTTGTTAACTATCCACTGAAAGTTTGATGGTAGAATACGAGGATGTATCTATCATAGAATTATAGGATTTTATTATGTTGAAGACCATTTGCTCCACACTTCTGTGCTGGTTTGCTCAGAGAGTTTTGTAATTAGTTCCATCCTGATTTTATAATATCTTCTATTTACTGGCGTGTGTTAGAAAAAAGACTAAATACTATTCAGAATAATGGAAAACAGTAACTTGTTAAATGTTCAAGTTTGACCACACAACTTAACTATAACTCTGATATAGAAGCTCTACCGTCAATGCAAGGTCTTCATTCTTACCAGTCAATTCTGCTCAAAACAATGTACTTACAGTGGTTAGTACAGAACAATTTAAATTTCTTAGTTAGTCATGCTTAGGATCTTTTCAAATGAAAGGCAGGTGTAAAATCATAAGAATGCTTCTAAGCAGAAATAAGATTGACTTACCTCTTTGCTTTCAAAAGGTTTTATAGGATCAGTGAGGACAGTGGCATCCCTACTTTTTATGTTCTTTAAGAGGAAAAGAGAAAGAAACAAATCAGCACATAGCATCATAGAATCCTACAATGCAAAAGGAGACCATTCAGCTCATTGAGTTTGCACAGTCACATTCCCAAGCAGGCCCCATTCCCACAACCCCATGCATTTACTCTAGCTAGTCCTCCAATACTAAGAGGCAATTTAGCATGGCCAATCCACTTAACCTGCACACCTTTGGACTGTGAAGGGAAACTGGTGCACCTGAAGGAAACCTATGCAGACACAGAGAGAATATGCAGATTCCACATAGACAATCATCAAACTGGGAATCAAACCTGGGTCCCTGGTGCTGTGATGCAGCAGTGGTATCACTGTGCTACCATACCACCCCACATTCTGTAATTTTATATAACTTTTGAACACTGGCTACATAGGAATAGTATGTACTCTGGAAAACTGAGATATCCACAAGAGTGATAGAAGATGAGAATTTCCATATTGTATTCCTTGGTCAGTGTGTGGCATTCAAGCAGTTCTCCATTAAAATATTGTCACACACTGGCTTAAATCTATGACTGAATCAAAACTGTTTTTTTCTTTTCTATGCTTATCTAGCTAGCTTATAGCTTTGGTAATAAAGAGGGGAAAAAAGTATAATTCTGTCTTTTTGTTTGACAGCATTTGGTTTATGGGCCAAAGTAGTTTCATTAATTGAGCTTCAAAGAATAACTATCCATCATATAATTAAATACAGTGCAATATAAAAAGTAGAACCATGTTTTCTATTTACAATAAGTTCTAATTATAGTGACTGATTTGGCAAGGTTCCCATGCCAGTTATAGTTTAGAAGATGATGGTTAACTACAAATGTCTTATTTCCCACATAAAACCAAAAAATGTTGCAATTACACCAAGTTTAAATAGGAAATTGCAAAGCTACATGAATACTTGCCATCTTTTACCCCTTAATGAGTACACATTTCTATAAAGCATAAGAACAATTTTTTACGTAAAATGCTTCTTCATTTGAAACACAAACAACTAAAAATTAAAACGTACCTCCAGGTACGGAACATCAAAAAAATAAACTTAACAGGAAAAATTCACAGCTGGGAAAAATGGAAATCCAAGTTATCACAGAATATCATAGTAAGATCATAGGAACCCTAAAATGAAGAAGGAGGCCATTTGGCTTATCAACCGACAACAATCCCACCCCAGGCTTTATCCCACTGCTAATCTCTCTAACCTACACATCCCGATCCACCAAGGGGCAATTTGGCATGACCAATCAACTTAGCCAAGGAAACCAGAACACCTGGAGGAAACCCACGCAGACACAGGGAGAACGTGCAAGCTCCACACAGACAGAGATCCAAGCTGGGAATCAAACCCAGGTCTCTGGAGTTGTGGAACAGCAGTGCAAACCACTGTGTCACCATGCCATCCTTTATATTTTCCCTTAACAGCACAGAGAGAAGACATTTGGTCCATCATGCCTCTGAAAGAGTGGTTTTGCTTCAGCCTTTTATCTGAAACCCTTCTAAGTCTCAGCCTGCTATTCAACTCCTTTTTGAAATAACATAAGAAATCAGCTTTCATCAGTCTTTCAGGTGGAAAATTCCAGATGCCGAATATTCAATGAAAATCTTCTCATCTCTCCTCTTGTCAATGATTTTAAATCCATGATGTCTGGTTACAGAAGTACTCATCTGCAAACTTTATAACACCGCTCCTTGCACCTGAATCCATGTTATATGTAGAAGCTGAAAAGACTAATGGGCCTTTGACCTTCTGGAGAACAAGACGAATCATCTTTGTCTAAGAAAGGCCCATCAACTCCCAACATGAACGAATTTTGTATCCAATGTGCCACTTCCCCTTAATGCTATAGATTTCCAACTTCTTAATGTGTCTCGTGTGGAACTTTCTCAATGCCTTCTAAACTCTTCATATACATCTACCTGATCAACTTTTTGTTACCACATCGAACAGCTCAATTAGGTTAGTCAAAAACGATTTGTTTTTAACAAATTCACACTGGTCCTCCTTGATTAACTCAGGCCTTTCCCTATGAAAGTTACTTTGTCTCTGATAATGATTTCCAATAACGTCCCATAACTGATGTTAGGCTGCCTGGCCTGTGCTTTAATGGTTTATCTCTCTCCCCCCATTCTTGAATCATGGTATAACATTCATAACCCTTCAGTAATGCAGTACTATTCTTTTATAGAAAGTATTGTCAATCTTAGTTAATTGATGTCAGAGAAATAAAAAAGGTGTGAACCAACTTTTCACTGAAAATATATACAATGGATTATTAAATGGATGAATAGAAGTTAACTGCAATTATAAAAATTGTCATATTAGAAATAGAACAATTCACCTACCTTACTGACAACATTCTGTTCATCTGGTCCACAGCTGATTTTTAAAGACTGAAATTTAGAATAAGAATCATTCGAGCTTCCTTGTTCCTCTGCTAACAAGGCTGAATGTGGGGCATTTATAGGACAGTGGGATTTAGATAGAAGTAGGTCATTGCCGGCAGATCGTGAAACACGCTCTCCATCTTTGTGTTGTAATGTTCCACATACTTTAGTGTTGCGTTTAGTCTTTTTAATGGAATATGACTCCAAATTTGAGTAAACCTCATCTTGAAGAATATTATCTAAATATTTATCGGTGTTAGAGTTTTGCACCTTTTCATCTTTTGGTGCCCACTGGTAATAGTCTGAAGCCTCAGAATCAATTTGGTTGTCTTCATTCAATTTAGGGGCTGTCTCTTCCAAAAATCTGAAAAATCAAAAGTTATAAATTTTTTTTAAGCATAGATAGTATCACTTCAAAGATCAAGCATAGATCACTCAAAGCTATGCCAATTCACTATAAGCATAACTAATTTTGGTTGATAAAAGCAAAATACTGCAGAATCTGAAGTCTGAAACAAGAGCAGAAAATGCCGGAAAATCTTAGCAAATCTGACAGCATCTGTGGGGAAATGAAAGATCATTTAGACTCGAAATGTTGGCTCTATTCTCTCCCCACAGATGCTGCCAGGCCTGCTGAGATTTTCCAGCATTTTCCAATTTTGGTATAAATTACTTTTGAAAAGTAGTGACCCTGGTTTACACATAGTACCTACGAAATATTTACAATGTCTTTATAATATTTTTGAAATAACTTGTATTACAGCCAGCAGAAATGTCAAAACAGCCATAACTTTCCAATTAAAAGATGGCATTTGAAACCAACTAGGATTGCTTTTTGGAGAAGAAGAAATGGGCTTGGAAATAAAATATACATTTAGCATCTCCAGCCCAGGACGCTTGTGATAAGTCATTTCTGGATTATAAAATGAACCATAACCACGTGATCCAGAAAACATTGCACATGTAGATATTTACTTAATGCATAAATCAGTGATAAAACACTGTAAATCAGAATTAAAACTATTTTAATTAGCTGAGTTTTGTATCTTCCACATTTCTGCTCCAAAAGTACTAAAAGCTTGGAGGTGCTTGGGAATACTCAAAATAATTCTGAACAACTAGCGCTCCCAAACGATGGATTTCAGGGCTGAAGAGGTTATAGTAATTTCCTTTTTTTTTAAATCAACCAGAGTGGTGCCAGTACACACAAGTGCAAAAACTTTTCTCCATTTGCATATTTATGGTTTAGAACTCCCAGACCAGATAAAGCACTGCTAAACATACAGGAAACTTATACTGCCTCATAATAGTACTGCGTAGTGTACTAATGCAAACTTCCACTTCCTAAAACAAAATAAGATTAAGAGGTTATTTCAAGGAAAATTTGTGTTCTGATTTTACGTCCATTCATTATCAGGTTACAACTCTTAAGTTCATTTGTTATTATAGCTGTAGGGAAAGGGATACTTGTATTCTAAGAGTGAAAGGTTTAGTGTTGTCTAAACTTTCAAAGTATCATGGGAAATTGAGTAGTGCTGCTAAAAATATCTGATTGGGTAAGGTAGAGATCACTATAAAATAAGCTCAAAATAGGAACAGCGCTTAGTTCAATTTTAGAAACAAAAACCTTTTCCCAACCTTTCACATTCTTCTATTCATTCTCCACTAGTAAAGCTCAATCTTTTTTGCATTTCTCTGTCAAATTTAAACTAATCTTTCTATTTCCAAAAAGCTTCTGACAAATATCAACATTGGCTATTAATGCCTCAAGAAAGGAATTGACGAGTTGTTGGAAGATGTCCATTTCTTTAGTTCGACAGAAAAGGAGGTCCACCCTCTTGGAGAAAATGTGCAAGTTAGCTAAAAAAAGGTCTAAATCCAGCAAAGCTGTGTGAATAGCACAGAGCTGCTAAAGGGTTGGGTGTTTTCCCTTGAAGTGACCAAATCCGTGAACTGGGTGTTATTGGTTGGTCAGCCGATGAAGAACTCCGGAAAGTGACACCATCAGGATGGTCATGACCCGAGGGGGAGACAGAGAGCAGATGGTGCCTCAGCTTAACTCCGCATACAAAAGACAGTACCTCCAACAGTTTACGACTCCCATAGTACGCTTGCAATTAACACTGCAATTGTGTGTCAGACTTGCAATTTATGTTCGAACCGTGGACTCAGAGACAGAGCATAGGAATGTGATAGAGAATCTGGTGAACTGGGCAGCAACAATAATCTCTCCCTCAATATCAACAAAACAAAGGAGATTGTCATTGACTTCAGGAAGTGTAAAGGAAAATATGCCCCAGTCTACATTAATGGGGACGAAGTAGAAAGGATTGAAAACTTCAAGTTTTTAGGAGTCTAGATCAACAATAGCCTATCCTGGTCCCCCAGTGCCGACACTATAGT
This sequence comes from Sphyrna mokarran, assembly GCA_024679065.1. Lineage (NCBI taxonomy): Eukaryota > Metazoa > Chordata > Chondrichthyes > Carcharhiniformes > Carcharhinidae > Sphyrna > Sphyrna mokarran. Next base: position 23,487,836 of record JAGIQG010000029.1, read on the forward strand.
TAAGAAAGCCCATCAACGCCTCTCCTTTCTCAGAAAACTAAAGAGATTTGACACGTCAACTGCAACTCTCACCAACGTTTACAGATGCACCATAGAAAGCATTATTTCGCAGCTTAGCCCAAGACTCCAAGCAACTATAAAAGATCATGAACGTAGCTCAATCTATCACGCAAACCAGTCTCCCATCCATTGACTGCCCACACTTCCTGCTGCTTTGGTAAATCAGCCAGCATAATTAAGGACCCCATGCGCCGCAGACATTCTCTCTTTCACCTTCTTCCTTCGGGAAAACGATATAAAAGTCTGAGGTCACATACCAAGAACAGCTTCTTCCTTGCTGCTGTCAGACTTTTGATTAGACCTTTCTTGCATTAAGTTGATCTTTCTCTAAACCATAGCTATGACTATAACACTACATTTTGCACTCTTGTTTCCTTCTCTATGAACGGTATGTTTTGACTGTATACAGTGCAAGAAACAATACTTTTCACTGCATGTTAATACATGTGACAATAATAAATCAAATTAAATCAGAGATGAGAGTGAAATCAACAATGCCATGTGTGACAATGCTGTACCTTTAAGAAAAGTACTTTAATCATATTTTCTTCAAGACTTTTTTCAAGCAGGTCTGAAATTTTTCTTTTGATGCCACACTTCTACAACTGGTATCTTTTATTGTTGCTGAAGCAAGATAATTGAAACAATATTTATTTTTATTATGGAAAATCAGATATCCTGAGTGTTTTTATCCTATATCTTGGACCTTTTTGAATTGTTGGTAGTAAATGATTGACAGGTCAGGTCATGCCAGAGGGACAGATTTTTCCCACAGCAAAGTCCAAGGATTTGGCTTCATTTTGGCTCAGAGGCTGCCTGGACTTGAGAAAGAACTCTTCCTGGTGTTGGAAATCCTGCTGGTTAGAGGCAAGCAAGGTCTCTGTCTCTTTCTCTCTTGAAATGTGCTGAAAGTTCCAGGACTGGGAAACCCAGAGTTGTAATCCAACATTTCAAAGGACCAATTCACAGCAGGTGTTAAAAGCTGAAAAATCCAGCGTCACATAAACGTCAAGACAGGGAAGAGACGTTTGTCTATAGGATGTTGCTTGGCTTGGAACATTACAGTTTTTTTATTTATTTATTTAAGCAACACAGCACGGGAAACAGGCCCTTCGGCCCAACGAGCCTGCGCCGCCGTCATACTATATAGTAGCAAATACATTATCTTATTTTAATATTCCTATATAATAATATATATATTATTCCTAATATGGAAAATTTTCACCATAGGGACAATTTGTTTCCCAATCAGCCTAAGCGAATTTTTGGGTTGTGGGAGGAAACCGGAGTGCCCGGAGAAAACCCACGCAACCACGGGGAGAACGCGCAAACTCCCGCAGACACCGTCCCAATTCCAAGTGTCTGCACAGCCACATCGATAGTCTCTGAGCTGTCATGGTGCCCTTCAGATGGTCCACATAAAGCACTCATTTACGACATGATGTACCAGGCAACCCATGAATCAACATCCAAGAGCTGTACCCGCACCACCTGCCGAATGCATGCTCAAAGTATGGACCGAATTACCTGTGGAAAAAACCCATAGTTAAACAGTCCTAATATATCCCTCTATCTGCATACCGCTCATGTGGCTGTCCAAGAGACCCTTAAACAGCCCCATCGTGCCTGCTCCCACCACCTTACTCGGCAGTGCATTCCACACCCCCACTACCCTTTGTGTGAAAAACTGCCCTCTAACATTCGTCCTATACATAGCCCCCTCACCCTATGGCCATGACCTCTCGTCCTATCCATTTCTAAAGGTGGAAAAAGTTTACCTCCATTTACTCTATCTATACCCCTTATAATCTTATACACCTCTATGAGATCCCCTCTAAGCCGACGTCTTTCAAGGGAAAACAACCCCAATCTATCTAATCGTTCCTCATAAGTTAGTTGACTGTTAAGTTGACTTAACAGTCAACTGACTTATGAGGAACGATTAGATAGATTGGGGTTGTTTTCCCTTGAAAGACGTCGGCTTAGAGGGGATCTCATAGAGGTGTATAAGATTATAAGGGGTATAGATAGAGTAAATGGAGGTAAACTTTATACTTAAAGTTTGTATTTATACTTAAAATTTGTACTTTGTATTTATACTTAAAATTTGCAATCAGTAGAAGTTATATTAACTGTTTATTTATATTTTAATGGGGTTCTTAAGTAATTTTTTTTGATAAAAGTTCCTGATGGGTCACCTGAATCATATCTGGAGTGAAACATCTTGGAGTTTCTGGCATTGCTCATAACACTTGTCAGAGACCCAACACTTGTTTCAATTTATGCAGGATGCCTATTGACTGCCCAAACTAATATGGCATCAAACATGTCTGCAATACTACTTGACATTGGAAATTGGCCCTCTGACTTTGCCTCTTTTCTTTTATCCTGCGAAAATGAGCATAGCAAGGTTTAATTTTACACAGGACATCCCATATAAGTTGTGCTTTTAGCACTAGTGTGGTTGTCTGCAGTAATTATAATCTCCTCATTTTTATATTTACATGGATAATCATCATAACTTAATTTTTAAAATGGATACTAGTATTGAGGACAATTCTTCTTTTAATACGAGTTGTATCACAATTTCTGTGATTATTGTACAAGTGAAAGTTACAAATGTTGATGTTCTTTTTATTTGAAGACCAGCTATAGTCACAGGTTTATGATTCCTTTCTAAATATGAGGTTTCATCATATTCAGTTAAAATACTGATACAGTAGATCAATGTAATATCATGTTATCTCAACAGTAATTTGGATTTGATGTTCTTCATTTCATTTGGTAAAATATTGACAAGAATTTATTAGTTTAGTATTTTCCACCAACCTTACAAAAAACAAAACAAAATTACAGCACAGGAACAGGCCATCCAAGCCTGCACCGACCATGCTACCTGACTGAACTAAAACCTCCTGCGCTTCTGGGGACTATATCCCTCTATTTCCATCCTATTGTGCATTTGTCAAAATGCCTCTTAAAGTTACTAAATTTTCCACTTCCACTACCTTCACAGTAGTGAATTCCAGGCACCCACCCCCCTCTGTGTTAAAAACTTGCCTCGTACATCTCCTTTAAACCTTGCACCTACACCTTAAACTTATGCCCCTCACTAACTGACTCTTCCACCATGGATAAAAGCTTCTGACTATCCATTCAGTCCATGCCCCTCAATCTTGTAGAGTTTTATCAGGTTGCCTCTCAACCTCCATCATTCCAATAGGAACAAACCAAGTTTCTCCAACCTCTCATCATAGCTAATGCCTTCCATACCAAGCAACATCCTGGTAAATCTTTTCTGTACCCTCTCCAAAGCCTCCACATCCTTCTGGTAGTGTGGCAACCACAACTGAACACTATATTCCAAGTGCGACCTAACTAAGGCTCTATAGAGTTGCAACCTGACTTGCCAATTTTTAAACTCAATGCCCTGGACAATGAAGGCAAGCATGTTGAATGCCTTCTTGACTACCATCTCCATCTGCGTTGCCACTTTCAAAGTAACCTGTGTACCCAGATTCCTCTGCCTACCAATACTCTGAAGGGTTTTGCCATTCACTGTATATTTCCTATCTGCATTTGATCTTCCAAAATGCATTACCTCACACTTGTCCAGATTAAACTCCATCCGTCATTTCTCCTCCCAAGTCTCCAACCGTTCTATATCCTGCTATATCCTCTGATGGTCCTCAATCACTATCCACAAATCTATCAACCCTTGTGTTGTCTGCGAACTTACTAATCAAACCAGTTATATTTTTCTCCAAATCATTTATATATATAACCAACAGTAAAGGTCCCAGTACTGATCCCTGAGGAAAGCCACTTGTCGTAGCCCTCCATTCAGAAACACACGCTTCCACTGCTACTCTCTGTCTTCTATGATTGAGCCAGTTCTGTATCCACCTTGACAGCTCATCTCTGATCCCATGTGACTTTATCTTCTGTGCCAATCTGTCATAAAGCCTTACCAAAGTCCACATAGACAACATCCACTCCCCTACCCTCATCAATCATCTTCGTCACTTATTTGAAAAACTTGATTAAGTTAGTGAGACACGACCTTCCCTTCACAAAACCATGTTGCCTTTCACTAATACATCAAGTTATTTCCTGTATTGAAGAATCCTCTCCAATAATTTCCCTACACCGATATAAGGCTCACCAGCTTGTAATTATCTGGATTATCCTTGCTACCCTTCTTAAACAAAGGAACAACATTGGCTATTCTCCCCTGTCGCCAGTGAGGATGCAAAGATTTCTCTCAAGGTTCCAGCAATTTCCCCCCTTGCTTCTTTCAACATTCTGGAGAATACCCCATCAGGTCCTGGGGACTTGTCTACCTTAATGACAAGAAATTAATTGCACCAAAAAAATGCCACCTGATCTGCACCAAATTAGGTGGTTATCTGGAAATAACAGTCTACATATTTTATTACACAGTGAATTAACTAAGACAACATGGTTCTTCCAACCAGACATGTGTAATGTTTACCATTACTATATTTAAAATGAAACATATTGAACAGTACTACTGCTGCCTGACCTGCTGCGTATTTCCAACAATTTTTGGTATTTCAGATTTCCGGTATCCAGTGTTTTGTTTCAGCGGTAGTGAAGTCTTTGCCGTACCCAGCTCAAGTAAATTCCTCTAGTCTTGACTACTGTAATGCTTCCCTGGTCAGCTTTCCAGCCTCCATGAATGTCATCTCTCTGACCCTCAGTAACTGATATCATTTCTCAACTTCAGCATCACTAATTTAAAATTCTTGCTTTCAGATTTAAGTCACAGTGTGGCTTTGTTTCTGTTACCCATAATCTCCTAGCCCTACAATCATGTTCCCCTCAACCACCACCTCCCTCCCCACCAATATCTCTAGGCCCTGAAATCACTACTCTTCTAATTCTCATGTCTTCCCTTCTCTTTCACTACCAGCAGCCATTGAGATTACATGTTGCCTTTCCTAATCTCTCCCCATTTCTCTTTCTAAAGCCCTCCCTAAAACCCACCACTTATGGCTAAACTTTGATACTTCTTGTAACTTCTCCTTCTTTGATTTGGCATCCATTCTGCTTTGATTAAGACATTATTAAATATAATGGGACTTTTGCATACACCAAAGACACTACATAATACAAGTTGTTGTCTTAAAAGGAAATTTCAGGCAACTTGATCCATATAATCAATGTATTAGTTTTGAAGAGGATGTCAGGACAACATGCCACTATGTTTTACTGTCTTTTACTATCACTGACTTCATAAAAACATCATTTTTTAAAAGTTAAGCAGTTTAATCAATAGCAGACTTACTGAAACAGCTATTATGCTTTTAACACGACTTGAATTCTTACCTTTTTTTATCATTCTTCATCCACTCATTTGGAAGTCCTATATTCTGAAGAGAAATGGGAAGAAGAGGGATGAACAAAAATTAGAATACACTAATGTCAGCAAGTTAAATCAAGTGCCTTCATTAAAATATTTAGCTTTTTTTGAAAGAAATACAGCTCCATACAATTGTCAAGATCTATGAATTCCATATAGGTTCACATGAAAATTCTTTAAAAATCTCTGGCTTTTAAATTATATCTATATTTAATCAATTCTTCACTAGATATACTGCGTTACTTTAGAAATTTAAGAGTAATTATTTGGTTAACCTACTTTCCAATTAAACTTTTACATTTTTTTATTCATTCATGGGACATGAGCATTGCTGGCTAACCAGCATTTATTGCCCATCCTAGTTGCCTAAGGGCAATTGAGAGTCAACTACATTGCTGTGACTCTGAAGTCACATGTAAGCCAGACAAAGTTAGGACGGCAATTTCCTTCTCTGAAGGACATTAGATACGTTTTTCCGACAATTAACAATGCTCTCCATGGTCATCAATAAAGTCTTTATTCCTGATATTTCTTATTGAATTCAAATTCCATCATCTGCTGTGGTAGGATACAAATCCAGGTTCCAGGACATTAGCTGAGTTAAATGTATCTAAATTAAATGCAGCTAAATTCTGTTTTGTCTAACTCTCAAGGGAATATTTTAAATACCTTTGTTTTCCCTTCCTTCTTTCTGGTTCCAACTGTTTCATCCTATTAGAAATTTAAAAATTCAATTTAGCAAACTCAGAAGGGAAAAAAAGCAGATAAAAAAATTAATGTACTCAAAAGAGGACATTTTAAAATAGCACCTGGGGTCAAACATGCAGTCAACTGAAATTGTATCAGCAAGTGCCCTAAAGCTATACACTAAACATGTATGAACAATTGCAGGGAGAAAAATTCATCTGTGTAAGACATAGAACTTGCACTGAGGCTTTTCTTTTCCTCCAAGATTAATATTTAGAATTGAAGTATGTTTATAACTCATGGGATTGGAGTAATACAGCAGAGAGATTGAGGAACTAAACAGACAAGTTCATATTCAGTGAAGTGAATAATTTGGTACTACAGGGTACTTGAATATCCAATATAAGGAAGGATTTCCCTCAACCTTTATGAAACATTGTGCCTCTGACACACAAAATCAAATAATTTGATATTCTACAGGGAAGAAAAAAAATTGATCGTACCATTTCCTTAATGCGGTCTATAATGTGCACTCTAATGAATCAATAAAATCTATTTCCAGAGTTTTCACAGGGAATCTGTTCCACAGACTTATTCATGGAAATAACATTTCTGCAGATATGCTTTGAATTTACCCTAGCTTCAAGGGCAGATTATGTCCCTGGGTTCAACAGCTATGGGGTGATAACAGATGCAGGAAAGGATGTCCCAAGGCATGGTACAATGGGGAGACCATGCAGATGCTACAACAACAGATGAATGAATACCGCTTGGCAATCACCAGGTAGGAGTGTTCTTTTCCTGTGGGGAACACTTCAGCAGTCACAGGCAGTCTCTGATCTTCGGATAAGCATTCTCTGAGGCGGCCTTCATGACACACAATAACGCAGAATTGCTGAACAGAAACTGATAGCCAGGTTCCCCACATGAGGATGGACTCAACCAGGATCTTGGGTTCATGTCACATATCAGTAACCCCCATGACTTGCCTGGACTTGCAAAATTTCACTATCTGTCCTGGCTGGAGACAACAGGCATCTCTTTAACCTGTGTTTAACGCTCTCTCCATTCACATTGTCTGTACTTTTAAGACTTGACTACCTGTGAAGACTCTCATTCCAACCATTACCCTGTAAATTGAGTTTGTCTCGATATATGCCCTGGTTGTGAACACAATTCCCACTTAACTGATGAAGGGGCAGCACTCCAAAAGCTTGTGGCCTGTGCTACTAAATAAACCTGTTGGACTTTAATCTGGTGCTGAGAGACTTCTTACTGTGATAAATTAGACCATAGTCCACATTATTTAGTCCTTTCAGAATCCTAAAAATAGCTCGTGTATTTTTTCTGTCAAGAACAGATGTAGCCCAATTTATATAATCACTTCTTATAATCCAGTGATATACTATCCAGTGATAATCAAATTTCCTTCGGTAACTTGACAACAATTCTGGTCTGACTGTGCTTTTTTTTATTCATTCATGGGTTGAGAGTGTCACTGTACGGGCCAACATTTATTGCCTCTTCCCAATTGTCCATGAACTGAGTGGCTTGCTAGGCTATTTCAGAGGGCAGTTAAGAGTCAACCACATTACTGTGCATCTGGCAGATTTCCTTCCCTAAAGAACATTAATTAATGAACCAGATAGACTTTTCTGACAATTGACAACAGCTTCATGGTTAGGTTTTTCATTGAATTCAAATTACACCATTTGTTATGGTGGGATTCAAACTCAGGTACCTAAATCATTAGCACGGATCTCTGGTTGGTTAGTCCAGTGACAATATCACCGTCTCCCCTGAAACACCTTGGGATGTGCTGCTGCATTAAGAGCTCTATAAAAAAGGTTGTTAGCTGTTAAACTTCTTCCAAAGAGAGAAAAGAATAAATGTATGTAATTTAATAGTTTACAAATAGGAATGTGTCAACAACATGCAGAACTGACAGTGAAAACTCTTACTTTACAGTTCTAGATTGACTTGGACAGTTTACTGCTGCAATGTTCTGTGTTGTCAAGAATTGTCTGCTACAAGTCCACAGACTGTTCTAGATAAAGTTCTGAGATATAATCTACATTTAATTATAAGATAGTCATCTCATAAGAATCAGGAGCAGGAGTAGGTCACTTGGCCTCTTGAACCTGCTCTGCCATTCAATAAGATCGTGGCTGATCTTTTCATAGATTCAGTTCCACTTACCTGCTCTTTCACCACAACCCTCAATTCCTAAACTGTTCAAAAATCTATCTATCCTTGTCTTAAAAACATTCAACGAGGTAGCCTCAACTGCTTCATGGGCAGGAAATTCCACTGATTCAGAACCCTTTGGGTGAAAAAGTTCGTCCTAACTCACTCCTAAATCTGTTTCCCCTTACTTTGAGGCTATGTCCCCTAATTCTGGTTTCACCCGCCACTGGAAGCAACCTCCCTGCTTCTATCTTACTTATTTCCTTCATAATTTTATACGCTTCTCTAAGATTGCTCCTTCACTCTTCTAAATTCCAATGAGTATAATTCCAATTTACTCAGTCTCTCCTCACAAGTCAACTCTGGAATCAACCTAGTGAATCCCCTCTGCAAACCCTCCAGTGCCAGTATATCCTTCTTCAAATAATAAGATCAAACTGCACACAATACTCCAACTGTGGCGTCACCAGCACCTTATATAGCTGCCATATGATCTCCCTGTTTTTAAACTCCACCCCTCTAGCAATGAAGGAAAAAATTCCATTTGTCTTCTTAATAGCCTGCTGCACCTGCAAACCAACTTTCTGTGATTCATGTACAAGGACACCTAAGTTCCTCTGCATAGCAGCATACTGCAATATTTTACCATTTAAATAATAGTCCAATGTGCTATTATTCTGACCAAAATAGATGACCTCACATTTACCAACACTGCACTCCATCTGCCAAACCCTCGCCCACTCACTTAAACTATATATATCCCTTTGCAGACATTCTGTGTCCTCTGCATACTTTGTTCTACCACTCATCTTAATGTCATCTGCAAACGGTGACACACTATACTTAGTCCCCAACTCCAAATCCTCTCATGAAGAAAATGCACACTCATTTTCTCCGATGTGCTCTGCCGTGAAAGGAACAAGCGTGAAGAAATGCATTACGATAGGAAAATCTTGTGCTCAGTGAACATTAGTTAATGTCTTTTTCCTGCAGACGAAATACACTGTATCTGGTAAACTGTAACTTAAAAATACAAATCTCAATTCAAAAGAAATGAATAAGGAAAACTGTCACAGTTAAAAAAAAGTTTTGAGAGTCCATAGGTCCAGCTCCCGATGTTGTTAAAAGCATTGGCGGAAATTCGCTATGTTATTTGAAAAAAAGAGGGTTAAAACTGTCAATGTTTTGAGCAAGAAGCTGAGGTTCACATGAACTGACTAGCCTAACAAATAATGACATCAATTTACTTGGAATGAAATTCAAATTTCAAGTGGCTACAAGCTGAATGGGTCTGTGGTCTATGCGCACTTCATTAAGTGAGAAATCACTAACTGCAATAAAATAGTAATCCTTATTCAGCAGCATCTAAAAATACAATAAAATTGTTGGCTTGTTAAACCCAATTTTGCATAATTCTGGAATCCACGTCAATAAACTAATTTCTCTGGGCATGCACATTCATGTTTTGGATGGATTGTTTGTTAGATTGCAGGTGGTAGGTACAGCAGGTTTTGGAAATTCTGCAACTTTAACTTGGTTCTCTTGAGAGTGACCCTGTCAAGTGTAACCTCTGATCAGTCAACCATCAGAGTCAGAATCAATTGACAAGGAATATCAAATGTACAATGCTGAGAACCAAAACGAATACAAATCACATCTTTGTCAGCCAGAAAGTTAGAAGACTGTAATCCTCTGCTGAAATCTTGTGAATAACCTACTTTATGCATGAGAACTACAAAAACAAGAACAGAGGAAGATTTTAAGCTAAGAGATCAATCAGCCTTTTGAGAGTACTACTCAATTTTCCTGAAGCCTGCTAAAGAATCTCAGTAGTTCCCCTTATAGCAAACGATAGTTAGAAAAGTTTATATTGTAGCTTGATGGATATGCATAAAGGCACCAGTAACCAGCAAAACTTGATGGTTAAAAGGGCTGTGATCAGGCTGAGGTTTTTTGGGGCAGCAAAGAACAGGATGTGCAGCTGTGGAACAAGCAAGGGAGTTGATTGGGCAACGGCTGTTGTTATACCTTGAACAGAGAGTGATTGATCACAGATCCCTGTATGTCTTGTTTCTGACAGAATTATGAGCCTTGACAGAGGCACCACTGTTCAGCATTGTGACCAAAAAGACAGTGATTGATTAGTGCCTGTCCTGTAAGTACATGGCAGGCAGCATGATCAGTGCCAGCAACATCTGTCAGAGAGAGAGAGAGATTCAGAGACATTAGCAATAGTGATTCGGGATCAAGTGCTGTAAGAGAAGCAGTAAGACCCCAAGTCTGGGACTCGGAGACATCAGAATAGAAAGGAATCTAATTGCTTTGTCATGGGTAGTATTTCGAAGTCCAAATCATGAGTTTGGATATTTTGTGAAGTTCTGAAACCCTTTGAATATTGTGCGTATAATCAAATAGGTCAGAGATCAATTAATTTGTGTATAACAAAGTCAGTCAGAGACTAAATACTTTGCACGTAACAAAGTTGATGCCTAGTGTTCTCAAGCTTTGTAGTAGAGTTTGATATCTTTATGGTAACTTAGTAGAGAACCATCAAGATTTATGCACAATAATTCGAGAGTATGAGTGCCTTTGTCATGACATCAGTTGGACTGAGTTTGAGGACAACAATATGTACTCATACTCAAAAAGTACAAAGATCAACCAACAATTGAGGATTCCCTTTTGTGGGCAGTCATTGTCTGTTCTAAGACAAAATTCCTTATCCTTCCTTATTGAACTATCCAACAGTATTATATGCTAATCTTTGTAATATGCCTTAGATGCATCTGCATTGGAATGATCTTCAATCAAATGGAAGATAATGGTTTGAAATCACCATAGCTGAGCAGGCTGCTAAAGTCGAAGATTTGCTTTTTCTATGGCACCTTGCGAGACATATTGCAAAGGACTCATGAGCATCTGAAAATATTTAATATTTTAAGGATAAAGCAATTTTCTTTAGCATTAGATTTGTCAAATTGGATTCATAAAGGTCATTAATTGAATTGCATTCTGTCCTTATAGCCACAGTATTCAAATGGTTAGTCCAGTTAACTTTCTGATCAATAGTAACCCTAGCATGTTGATTGTGGGCTACTGAATGTTTTCGGAGAAGTTATGAACGTTGTGCAATTACTCGCAAACACCCCCACTTCTAACCTTATGATGGAAAGGTCATTGATGAAGCAGCAGAAAATGGTTGGGCCTAGGACATTATCCTGAGGAATTCATGCAATCATATTTTGCAATTGATATAATGGACCTCCAACAACCACAGCCATCTCTCTTTCTGCCAATTATAACTCCAACCACGAGAGAGAATCTCACTGATTCACACAGACTCCAGTTTTGATAGGGCTCCTTAATGCCAAACTCAGTTAACTGCTGCCTTTATGTCAACGGCAGTCACTCTCACCTCACCTCTTTTGTCCATGTTTGAATCAAGGCTCAGGAGCTGAGTGACTCTGACGGAACGCAAACTGAGCATGAGAGAGTAGGCTATTGTTAAGCAAGTGCTCTTGATAGCTCTGTTGATGTCTTGAAAGGAAGAAAGAGAGGGAGAGACATTTAAGTAGTAAATTCTAAAGCTCACAGTCTTGTCAGCTGAAGCCATGACCATCAAAGCACAGTGATTAAAAACAAGATGCTCAACAGGTCACAGTATTCAGGGGATTGTGGGGCTAAAAGGGACCACAAAGGTAGGGAGGGACCATAAAGACATTTGGAAAGAAGGATAAGAATTTTAAATCAAGACAGTGCAAGTCAGTGAGGCTCATGGATAATGAAATTTGATGCAAGTTTGGACATGGATAGCACAACGTTGAATTACCTCAAGTTCACATCAGTCAAGAGTGTATTGACATGCATAATACAATGCATGGATATATCAACTAATGCACTTACACAAGTGCCTGATTACGAAACAAAAGTGCTTTCAAAAAAGCTGACTATGGACAGAATATGCATGGCACTGAGTGGACTTAAGATTGCTTGCAAAGAAATTTCATAGTGTGTCTGCATAATAGGACACTATCAAAGCATTAACTGTAACAATTCTTCAGCTGTTTAAACTTTCTTGCTGAGAAGCGAGAAAACAACTTTAAACTCTTGCAATTCAAAATGACAATATATTTACTGTACCTTCAGATCGTTCTGGTCAGATTTTTTGTTTGAAATATCTGTGTTAAAAAGAAGAGTTCATAAGTCTGTTGTGTTAACATTGCATTTTCTTGTCAGTAAAGCAGAGCTATTAAGTAACAATCCTACAAGACTTTCAAAATAGTTCATTTTTATTTTACATTTACCATTTTCCAAATTAACATTTTGGTGTGCAAAATCAGTTTTTAAAAAGATGCTGTGCAATTCTCCATAGAAACCCTACAACACAGAAAGAGGCCATTCAGCCCATCGAATCTGCACCGACCACAATCCCACCCAGGCCCTACCCTCATATCTCTACATGTTTTACCCACTCATCCCTCTAATCTATGCATCTCAAGACATTGAGGCGATTTTAGCATGGCCAACCAACCTAACCCACACATCTTTGGACTGTGGGAGGAAACCAGAGCACCCGGAGGAAACCCATGCAGAAAATTGATATATGATCAAAGTTCAATACAAGTCTGCCGATTTAGAATCGCAGAATTCCTACGGTGCAGGAAAAGACCCATCAAGCCTGCACTGACAACAATCCCAATCCTGGAACCCTATATATTTACTCTGCTAAACTCCCTAACACTAAGAGGCAATTAAGCATGGCCAATTAACCTAACATGCACATCTTTGGACTTTGAATTAGTATCAATCTGTTGAGTGCTTTAACAGGATTGCTGCAGGTTATTCAAAAAAGTCAAGTAATATTTTACATTTCACTTTTGAGCCCAGGAGAAGTAACAGAGTTTCACTTGCCGCACACAAAACAAACTCTGATGGACCATTCAAGTCCCATTTCCCAAACATCCTTCTTGGCCTGACTTACTTATTGTTCAACATGGAAGTCAACCAATTTCCTGTACTCCATACTTGGCAAGCTGCAGTGGTACCCATTTGACACTCTCAGCTTACTGGTCATGGTCAAATCAAGTGATGTGAAAGTGATTCAGTTCTTTCGATGCCAGCAGTGGGAATTCAGCCCCACTGTCTTCAAAGTTCTCTTTTTCGGGCATCTTAAATTTGTGTCCCTGTGTGAACAATCTAATGCTTTTTAATCTCATCAGGAACTTCATGCAGGACACTGTTAGCAAGTGTGAGGTTATCCACTTTGATAAGAAGAATGGTAGCAAGGATTACTATTTAAATGGAGAAAAGCTGTAGCATGTGACAGTGCAGAGGGACCTGGGGGTTCTTGTGCACGAATCGCAAAAACATAGTATGCAGGTGCAGCAGGTGATTAAGAAGGCGAATGCAATGTTGGCCTTCATAGCTAGGGGGATAGAATATAAAAGTAGAGAGGTTCTGTTGCAGCTGTATAGGGTGCTGGTGAGGCCACAGTTAGAGTACTGTGTGCAGTTTTGGTCGCCACATTCAAGGAAGGATATATTGGCCTTGGAGGGGGTGCAGAGAAGGTTTACTAAGCTGATACCAGAGATGAGGGTATTGGATTATGAGGAGAGACTGAATAGGCTAGGTTTGTATTCGTTTGAGTTTAGAAGAGAGGATCTTATAGAGACGTATAAGATAATGAAGGGGCTGGATAGGGTAGAGGTTGAGAGACTCTTCCCGCTTAGCAAAGATAGCAAGACTAGAGGGCACAACCTCAAGATTAGGGGGGTGCGGTTCAAATCGGAGTTGCAGAGGGATTTCTTCACGCAAAGGGTGGTGAATCTTTGGAATTCTCTACCTGATGAAGTGTTGGAGGCTTCCTCACTGAATATGTTCAAATCAAGAGTGGATAGGTTTTTAATTGACAAGGGAATTAAGGGTTACGGGGAGAAAGTGGGAAGTAGTACTGAACCACTACAGATCAGCCACGATCCTACTGAATGGCGGGGCAGGCTCGAGGGGCTGTATGGCCTACTCCTGCTCCTATTTCTTATGTTTTTGTGTTCTTATGACACTAGGCTAACACTCAACTTTCTCAGTCCTACTGAAAATATAAACATGGACAGGGATCACGTGTAGAAGTGGGAACATCAAGGTGGCGGCGTGGGCTCGTTGGGCCGAAGGGCCTGTTTCCCATGCTGTTTTGTTCTTTGAAAAGTGCACCAATTTCTTCAACGTTAATTATTACTCATTATTGTGGCACCATCCAATGAACCTACCTGATCTTTTCCAAACAAACAGAAATATATCAAATGTACGCTAACTAAGGCCTTAGGTAACAAAACTGGTTCTCATTGTCTCAACTGTCTCAAAAAATTGCACTCGTTCCAATAACGAGATCTTTCTACAAACGCAATATTCTTATGAACCAAAATGCTCTAGTCAGAAAAAAGAATCATATAAGATGTTCTAACAGGGTTGTTGAAATCATCTAAATTACTCACCAGTTTGTTCCTGATGGAGATTAGACAGTCTTCCTGGATTTGGATGCTTCCTTTCTTTTTTTCTGGTAATTTTCTTCAAGTTAAAACTAATGGAAGAAAACACAATGTATATATACATATTATCTTCCAGATTCTTAAAATTCCTTAACTATGCACATATTGACTGGGCTCAAGAATTGTTCTAAGAAGCACTGTTTAAAAACTAAACAGCACTTTTATATCCAAGTTTATATATTATAAAAACAAGTACCTGTTGACATTACAAAAGCCAAGCCCATTCAATTTATCAGTCATCAACACAGGTTTAACTAATGGCATTTGTAGTGGAAATACTGCATTTTCTTCATACAATAAGATTTTATGAATTATATAGAGGCAGCAATAGGCCATTCAATAAGGTCGTGGTTGACTTGATTGTGACCTCAACTTCACATACCTGTCAATCCCCATAACCCTTCACTCCTTTGTCTATCAAAAATCTATCCAACTAAGCTTTGAATAAATTCAGTGACCCAAACTCCACTGTTTCTTGGAAACAGAATTCCAAAGAATAAGGACACTCTGTCTTAAAAAGAGGCCTTATTCTTAAACTGTGTCCCCCATTTCATACCTCATCCCGTTATCCTTTCCATTAAATCCTCTCAGCATCACATATGCAAAAGTTCTTCTTACCTTCAATGGGTACAGGCCCAACCTGTTCAACCTCTCTTGATAAGATGAGCCTTTGATCCCAGGAATGAATCGAATGAACCTTCTCTGAACTGCTAACATAATTTTGCAACTAAGGGGAACAATACTGCACATACCAATGCCCTGTACCTGCATACCATCTTCTTGCTTTTATATTCCATTCCACTGAAATAAACATCAGCATTTCATTTGTCTTCTTCATCTGCCAAATCTTTGCCTACTCATTTGATCAATCTATATTTCTTTGCAGATACTCTACTTCTTCTTGACAACTTGATTTTCTACCTATCTTGGTGTCATCAGCAAATTTAGCTACTGTAGGATTGAACAATCTTGGATTGTTTTAATTGGCACGTCGGAGGATGAGGGGGGACCGATAGAGGTTTATAAGATAACGACAGGCTTGGATAGAGTCTTTTTCCCAGGATCAAAGGAAGCATATTATCAGGGGCAAAGATTGCAAGTGAAAGGGGGTAAGTTTGAAAGAGATGCAAGGGGCGAAATGGAGGGTGGTGAATGCCTGGAAATGTACTGTTGGGAGTGGTGGTAGAAGTAGATTCCAAAACAACGTTCAAAAGACATCTGGACAGACACATGAATAGGCAGGGAACAGAAGGATATGGACCACACAGAGGCAAGAAAATATTAGATTAGAGAGATATCTGTGTTAACACAGACCTGGTGGGCCAAAGGGCCTTTTCCTGTGCTGTATTGTTCTTTATTCTGTGGAAGCGCAAGGCATGGAGAGATGACACTAAGGTAGGTGGCAGTATGTAATGCGAGATGAATGCTAAGAGACTGGGGTGACTTGGACAGGCAAATACTATATAATATGGATAAAAATGTGAGATTATCCATGCTGGTGGCAAAAACAAGAGGGAAGATTATTATCTGAATGGTGGCAGTTTACGGAATGGGAAATGCACCTTTCTGGAGTGTCATGGTGGAACAGTCACTGAAGACTGACATTCAGGTACTGTAGAGGATGAGAAAAGCCAGTGGCATGCTGACCTTCATAGCAAGAGGACTTGAGTATAGGAACAAGGATATCTTGCTGCAATTATACAGAGCCTTGGTGAGGCCACATCTTGAATATTATTTTGGTCTCCAGATCTGAGGAAGAACATTCTTGCTATTGAGGGAGTCCAGCTAAGGTTCACTAAACTGATTCCCAGAAATGGCAGAACTGACATATGAAGAGAGACCAGGTCAACTGGGCTTGTATTCACTGGAATTTAGAATGAGAAGGGATCTCATAGAAACATATAAAATCCTGATAGAACTGTACAGGCTAGATGTGCAAAGCATATTTCCAATGTTGGGGAAGTCCAGAACTAGAGGTCACAGTCTAAGAATAAGGGGTAAGTCATTCAGAATTAAGGTGAGGAAGAATTTCTTCACTCAGAGAGATGTGAACCTGTGCAGTTCTTTACCACAGAAAACTTTTGCCACCAGTTTGTTAGATACGTTCCAGCAGGGATTGGATGCGGCTCTTGTGGCTAAAGGGATCAAGGGATATTGGAGAGAAAGTGGGCATGGGATACTGGAAGCACATCATCAGTCATGATCATATTAAATGGTGGTGCAGGCTTGTATAGCCTACTCCTAAACCTATTTTCTACGTTTGTATGAGTAGAAGACTTGCTCTTAAGCAGAGCACATTTGTAATGAGCTTCCCCATTGACAAAGTTTGACATAAGGATTTTCAGTAAGAAGTCTCACAACACCAGGTTAAAGTCCAACAGGTTTATTTGGTAGCAAAAGCCACTAGCTTCGTCAGGTGAGTAGAGAGAACTCTAGTGGCTTTTGCTGCCAAATAAACCTGTTGGACTTTAACCTGGTGTTGAGAGACTTTTTACTGTGTTTACCCCAATCCAACACCGGCATCTCTACATCATAGGAATTTTCAATATAATTTGAAACAGAACACTGCGATGCAGGACAGACATTTTAATATATCATTTAGAATTTGGACCAGAATTTTTTTCTGTACAGAATATGACAGGAGAGAAATAATTTCACAATTCATTTCCTGCTAAGTCAAGAAAAATATATTCTGTGAAGGGAAGATAACTGACAAGTGTTATGAATGCACAATCTGCAATCTTGCAAATTACCTTTTCAGGTCAGACTGAAATTATGCAATAATTTTTTAAGATTATATAAATATGGTAGACTGTACACTGTCACTATTTTTTCTTTCATACTTCCTTCTGTCTAAGAGAATTTAGGCAGATAGACAGACACCTTCAAGCACAGGACATACCAACGGACTCAAGAGCAGCTTCTTCTCTACTGCTACCAGACTTTTGAATGGAACTACCTTGCATTAAGTTGATCTTTCTCTACATCCTAGCTATGACTGTAACACTACATTCCGCACTCTCTCATTTCCTTCTCTATGAATGGTATGTTTTGTCTATACAGCACTCAAGAAACAACGCTTTTCACTGTATGTCAATACATGTGATAATAAATCAAATCAAATCAACGAGTGATAAGAAGAACTGAAACCAGTTAATTGTTGAACTTACCTGCAAGCAGGTGGCTTGGTTTCTGCATTTTGGCTAACTTTATTTTCTTTTGATTTTGAACATTCAATCTGCAACAGATACAAAAAATATAAAGCTATAAAAATGGCGCTTAGTTTATTCTTCTTGCAAAGTAGCACTTGCACATTTTTTATCCAGTCACCATCGCAGAAGTGTTAGCTGTTATGTTTGCCACTTTCGTTCAAAAGACTCAATGTTGGGGAATTCCAACCAGTTTGTTGTAAGGTGAGCTCCTACTGCCCATGAAGGGGAAACAGTTATATTGCTCTCGCCAGTAGAAGTGGAGGCCATTAAGGCCCCCGAGGAAGTTGACAGAAGGGGATTGGGTGTGCCCCTTGGGTAGCTCCAACATGGCATCTAGGGAATGCCCACCTGGGGAATGGTAGGGGGGAGGGTGTGGTTGCTGCTGCAGGTAGTGGAGGGAGGAAGGGGCCCATGCTGCTGTTCTGCCTGCGATTGGTGGTGGTGAGTGGTGATTGGTTTGGTTGGCGGGGGCTGTAATTTCAGGCAGTGTAGGGTTCCAAATTGGCTACAAATTGTGGAGGTGGGGAATGCCTCAGGCTGGCTGCAGCAACAGAGATCTCACAGTGCTCTCTCTGTCAGCCCACTGCAGTTGGAATTGCGCATGCTGCTGGCTGGTGAAGCCCCACCCACAGCCTGTAGTAGCTACAAACAATCTAGCCCACTTTTTCATAGTGTGCACAAGAATGGGTGTAAAAACTCACCCAAAATACAGATCTGCAACTCTTCCATTTTCCCATTAGCTAAACACTTAGAATTTTTCTCGTAAAATTCTGCCCTGTATTTCAGAATTCCGCCATTCATCACATAAGAGTGAACAAATAACAATTAAACAAATGAGCCCACTATAAAGCCGCAATAAAACATTTTGTACAGAAGGATGATCAGAAGTATCTAACCATCTGTTGTGTTCTGTTCAGGTGGTTTCTTGGAAGTCTTTTATTTTTATTTGTCAAAATTCAAACTATACTGCACACTTCATAGTAACAACTGCTCCTCAGCTGCAAATACTAAATGGCAGTTTAAAACAGTTATGGACAAATAAGCTTAAAATATGACTTACTGTCTTTTGCCGTGAGTCCTGAAAAATATCCACTTTCCAGATGCATCCTGTACAGTCTGGTGTAAGGCAATCTAAACCCATAATTTCCTGCAATAGTTCAAAAAAAGTCTTAAAAGTGGAAAAATGTGCAACGTGAATCTGATTCAACCATTACATTACATTAGGAAATAAAAATATCTTCAATATTTTAAACTAAAGGAATCTGCATGGTCAGTCTTACAGCTGTCGCTACTCTGGTTAAACAAACTGGCAGGGTAGATGTGCTGTTAGATACTTAAAAGCAAATCTAATCACCTTTGCATTTAATTGAATATCTTTGTTTGAAATAAATAATCAGGCTGTATGAAATATATGATACGTTGCAAGTACGTGTCAGAACACTATTTCCGAATAACCTCAAAAAGCATACAATAAATATAACACAAACCTTTTCTACTTTATCTTCAAGTTCTTTAATTTTGCAGCGTTTCCAGCAATATAAATGGTATTCTATACGACAATTGTAGCTGCAATGCACTCGCGTAAACCCCTGCAGATACAGAAAGGTGAGCCTATAACTTCTACAACCTTTAGAAAAATAACTGAACTTAATCTGATAGTACGAGAAAGATAATTCAAGTAACGAACTGGAATATTAATTAATTAAAGAAATAATTATAGAAATAACCTGGACATAACAGCAATAGAGAATGTTGAAACAGAATATAAAAGTTAAAATATAACGATCAGGAGAAACTACAGTTATCTGGTTCAATAAATTGAAAACAACTTCTTCACATTCAGCTGTTCAAACCTCATCCCCTCCTGGCTTCATCGCAAGTTACTTGTAATTTTGCAGGCAGTGTGGGAAATAGATAACTCAAACAGGACACAGGAGATATTAACTGTCCAGAGTTAAGGCTCATTGTTGAAGTGGTGTAGTAAAGGTTCCAACTAACATCTGACTTGATTTCATATTACATAACAGGAATGCTGCATGCCGAAAGAAGAAAAATGTTGTTTCGTTCCAAGATACCTTGATAAGCTTAAAAAAGCTTAAAAACAAATGGCTCCAAAAGATAAACATATTGTGCAGTATGACAAAGAACTACACCATCCCTGATGTGTGCTCAGTCTGTTGGAAGTGCCAAAGATAGAGCCTGAATATCCCATATATTAAGCAACTATAGTTGCTTTTACCCAAGCAATTATCAATTGCTTAACATCCTATTAAGTCTACTTATTCAGGAAGCGGGTGAAGATTTATTATTTAGTTGTGATATCCTCCATGCCCGAGCTGCTTTCATGTGAAAAATAGTGATTAAGACAGGGTGCTCGAAGATTAGCAACATCCAAGGAAAAGTAAAGCTATAGATGTGACAAGCAAACAAAATGCAATTTGCCATTGTTGTATTCTGTTTCAAATGTCAAGGTGGAGGTGAGAAAAGGTGAAAATCTTGGATTTGCATTGAAGATTATCAGATCCATATCTGGAGTTGGCTCAGGAATTTCTTCACAACAAGGAACACACAATGCATAATGACATTGCTCTATCACATAGATGAAGAATGAAGCAACTGCGTCAAAACTTCATCTAGAATTGCAAACTATTCTCTTGAAGATTTAATTCAAAACAATTGTGAGCATTTGCTTTCAGATGCCAAAACTTCAATTTATTGGAATTACAAAAACATTAATTAATCTAAATTAATATTCGAGTCCACTGCTCTTTTTAACAAGATAATGGAGAAAATAATTCTAGGCTTTAGTATTTCAATATTACAAATTAACAACAGAATAAACCTAATACAACGTTCAAGATACTCATTTATTTGAAGGTCTACCTAAGAGGTATTGGTATTTCATCCTGGTATTACACAACGCAAAATATCATCCAAAAAACAACAGATTAGAGAATAGAATTTCTTATTGTATTGCAATGAAATGTTAAATTTTCTCTGTCTGCATTGCTGCCAAACTTGCCGTGAATTTAGAACATTTTCTGTTTTTGTTTCCAATTATACCGCTCAGTTTTTTTAAATAGTTCAACTGGTGCAAGTTTATTATATACTCGTGTAAAGTTGCATAAGTAAAATAATCTTACCTTAAAGTCAGGATCTGATTTATAAATTTCACGTTTGTTGTGGTGGGTATAACAGAGCTGATAATGGCACACAGCATCGGGTCGTGGAGGGCACAAACACTCTTTAAGAAGGGACTTCAACAACTCCTAGGTTAAAACAGTGCAAAAATTTAGAACATAAAATTAAAACCAACCAACTTGATTATGAACTTTAAAAGTACATCAAAAATTCAATAAACTCTGAAGGAAGTTCCCGCACAAAGGATCGGTGTAATTCATCAGCATTGCAAACACCTGTGCTTAAATATGTCAACTCAGTATTCAGCAGCTTATTTAGAACAGTCACTTGATAAATACTTTAACAGTATCTTATATTATGTATAATCAAAACTGTTCCAGTTGTGACAGATAATTTAATACTTTATTCTGTTTATTCTCTTATGGGATGCGAACACTGGCAAGAGCAGCATTTGCTGCCCATCCCTAATTGCCTCTAAACTGAGTAGCTTGCTGGGTCATGTTAGGGGGCAGTTGTAAGTCAATCACAATGGTGTGGGTCTGAAGTCACATGTAGGTCAGATGAGGTAAGAACCCTTCCCTAATATCAGAGACCCAGTGATTACCATTACTGGGGTGAACCTACGAATTGCAGATTTTATTAATTAATTGAATTTAAACCTCATCAGCTGCAGTGGGGGATTCGAAACCCTGTCCCCACAGCATTAACCTGGGTCTCTCTGGATTACTAGTCCATTTACATTACCACCACCTTCCTACCTGCATTGGCTTTCATTCCAATCCATAATATTTTGTTCCAAATGTTTTGAAATATCACAAGCAAGATGTGAACTAGAAATTAAGTCAGGGATGATGGCGGAGATGTTATGCTTGGTTTCTGACTCACTGCAGTCTTGGTCACTATCCACTGACCCTCTGCTTACCTCCTCAACAATACAATTGACAGAGTATCCACATGTCAATGCAAACTTGATGGGCCAAAGAGCCCTTTCTGCACTGCATGATTCTAAATGCAAATACAAGAGGAACATGAAGATTGTCTACTTTCATATTTTACTGCATTCCTTGCATTGACAAGCAGTTGTCTACTTCTGTGCACAGAGCTCTTAATTTTATTACTCATCTTACTATAAATTTGGAACTTCATTAGCTTGCTGATTCTGAGTAATCAACACTCACCCCATCCTCCGAACATGCATCAACTTCCAGTTTCCCAATGCCTTAAATCTAAGGCTTTTATCTTCGTGATCTTGCCCCCCACCCTATCTCTGTAATTTCCTCCTATCTTACACCATTTTCCAAACACACTGTTCATGTCATCTCAGTTTTTGGCCTCACAGCACTTCCTTCTATTTGACCCAGTATTACCAGTTCTGCCTTCAGCTATCTTGACTGTTGGAAATCATCCATTTTTGAACCTTTAAGAACCTCCTCAAAACTTACTTATTCAATCAAGTTTTTGATCATCTGTTTCAAAACCTACATCTGATTTGGTATCCATTTTATGAAATAAATATTTATTCACAGGGCCTTTCATTGCAGTTTGTTTTTAAATTTGATTCACAGTTAAGGTTATCTGATCCATAAAGATGATTTTTTTAACCATACTGTTTAAAGACACAAAAGAAATTTAATATTAATAACACACTATCATCACATATACAGTCAATTTAGTTTCATAACAGAAGGGGTTAATGGTTGTATTTGTATCAATCAGTTTCAAATTAAACGGAAAACACATAATTTTATTTCCTTACTTTCAGTACTCCGTCCCGAGTTTCTTCAATTACTGTATCCGTGCCCGGCCAAGTTCGCAGTCCTGGAACTAAATTACTCTCAACCAGCTTAAGAGACTTCTCTAAAGTTGTCCTAGCTTCTTTATATCTAGAAAGAGAAAAAAATACAAATTATCATTTTTTTCCCCTACTTGTACTGTTGGATAATTCTTAATTATGATTGATGTTGATATATTAATTATGATTGGTGTGTTAGTCATATCCACTAGAGAAATCTGCCAACCAGAAATGGCAGAATCAGGTAGTAATTTAGTTTTTCAAATTCATTGTACAGATTCAGTAAATTGGTAAACCTCAGCAGCTACTGAAGAAAAAATCTATCCCCCATCACAAAATCTGAAGCTAAGTAAGTGATGCCTTTATCACTTTTTCTGTTCATCAGAGTGAAGAATAAACTGTAAAACTGACTATCCTATGCATTTGAAAATAAAACAGAAGCTATCTTTACATAATGAGAAACTGGATAGTTCATTCTAGTATTTATTCACAGAAGATCACAAATTTTGCAATGCTTTTGTGCTAGACAGAAACTGTGGTTTTTATCATCCTCAACATAAGTGAGGAGTATTCATATGATTTATGAAGGCCAATAAATGATTAAGGATCTCTTACTGACGTGGGCAGTTAATTAGTGCAGCTGTGCTTCAGCACAAGTGAACAGATGATCCAAAGGTAAGATTCTTTTCCATGCGCATTCTATTATCACCTCCTGCTACCTTTATGCAAGGTCTATCTCCCACCTTCTACTGCTAACATCTATTCCAGGCCTTTACATTGTTTGAAATTATCCTCTATTCTTGCAAATAGCCTCCTCATCACTACATTACTCAAATGACAATGTGTTTAAAATGTGTGTATCTACTTCTTGCCCTGCACATTCCAAACATCTCCATTCTGCCAGGTTCCGCCAGTTCCCCATGACTAACTGATTGACTTCAAGATCCTTCCCTATTACTCATAGCCTCAACTTAAATCTAATCTCCTCCCATCAATTTCAACCATCTCCCCTCCACATTTTTTTTCAGCCATCTTAGCTGTCCACCAACACTCTGCTTGCATTGGGCCCAAACCCAATGCCTTCTACAGCCTCGGCAAAAACAGATATCATCAGCTGTAACTTCGCCTCCTCTTGATCTTCCATTCTGCCCTTTATAAAAGTTTCTTCAGCCTGTAAAGCACTGATTGATATATTTATGAGACTCCTTTAATGCATTATTGAACAAAAGTTTTAACAACGAACCACATAAAAGTGACATTAGTCCAGATGACCAGAAGTTTGGTCAAAGAAATGGATTTTATCCAGCTAATTCCACGTGATGGTCCTTGTCTGGTTACAATCATATTTATCCTGTCACAGCCAGAGAATCAACCACTATGACTTCTGTTCTCATTTCAGCTCAGTTATTCTGGAATCTCCCTATCTCCTGGGTGGTCTCCTATTTCCCATCAACATGTCCTCAGAGATATCATTTGAAAACATATCATCGGGTTCTGCACATACGCAGCTGACGTCAAACTTCACCACTTTTTTAATGCTATTTGTGGTGAAAGATTGGACTACTGATTTATAACATTCTAACAACAGATCCTGATACTCAGTAACGTCACAGATGTGACCCTTTAAACACTTGAGGCTCAGCACATGATTTATTCACAATGTCTCCAACTGTACTTTGTTCCCATGAAGTTACATTATTCACCCCTAAAGTCAACTTTTGAAGAGGCTGTATTACATAAAATTAAATAGTCAGATTCTTCATAAAGCTGAAACTCATCCAATATTAAAATGGAAAAGAATGACCAAAACTCAAAAATACTAACCATTTACATCTGTCTTTAAAGATCTGTAGTATATTACAAATATCCCATCAATTTATGGTTTGATTAACACTCCTCTACAAAGACAAGATACCCTCACATCAAACTACAAATAGACAATAAATGCATTTCAAGATCACAGTCCCATAGAACACAAAACAGTACAGCACAGTACAGGCCCTTCGGCCCTCGACGTTGTGCCAAACCATGTCCAAACCCAAGATCAAGCTATTTCACTCTCTATTTTCTGGTATGCTATGTGTGTAAATCCAATAACTGTTTGAAAGTTCCTAAAGTGTCTGACTCTACTATCATAGCAGGCAGTGCATTCCACACCCCAGCCATTCTTTGAGTAAAGAATCTACTTGGATATTACTCCAATCCTCCCACCATGAACTTTATAGTTATGCACCCTAGTAACAGCTACATCCACCCAAGGAAATAGTCTCTGCACATCCACTCTACCTATCCCCCTCATCATCTTGTAAACCTCTATTAAATCACCTCTAATCCTCCTCCGCTCTAAAGAGAAAAGCCCCAGTTCCCTCAACCTTTCCTCATAAGACCTATCCCCCAAACCAGGCAGCATCTTGGTAAGTCTCCTCTGCAGTCTTTCCAATGCTTCCACATCCTTTTTATACTGAGGTGACCGGAACTTCACACAATATCCCAAATGTGGTCTCACCAAGGTCCAGCATAGTCGCAGCATAACCCCATGGCTCTTAAACTCAACCCTCCTGTTAATAAACACTGACATACTATAAGCCTTCTTCACAGCTCTATCCACTTGAGTGGCAATCTTCAGAGATCTGTGCATAAGAACCCCAAGCTCTCTCCGCTCCTCCACATTCGTCAGAACGCTGCCGTTGACTCTGTAACTCACATTCAAGTTTGTCCTACCAAAATGGATTATCTTGCACTCATCAGGATTAAACTCCATCTGCCATTTTTCTGCCCAGCTCTACATCCTATCAATGTCTCTTTGGAGCCTATAAGAGCCCTTTACCTCATCCACTACTCTAACATTCTTGGTGTCATCAGCAAATTTATTAATCCACTCTTCAGCCTCCTCTTCTAAGTCATTGATAAATATAAGAATAGCAGAAGACCCAGCACTGACCCTTGTGGTACACTGCTGGGAACTGGCCTCCAGTCTGAAAATCTTCCCTCCACCATCACTCTGTCTTCTATGAGACAGCCAGTTACTTATCCAATCTTCCTTCTAAAGGCCAAATTTCTTTCTATCTGCACCTTTCCTTATTTTCTTCATGAGCCTACCATGGGGAACCTTATCAAGCGCCTTACTAAAATCTATGTATACGACATCAACTGCTCTACCTTCGTCTACACACTTAGTTACCTCCTCAAAGAATTCAATCAAATTTATGAGGTAGGACTTAGCCTTCACAAAACCATGCTGACTATCCCAGATTAAACTGCATTTTTCCAAATGGTCATAAATCTTATCTCTCAAGACCCTTTCCATTAACTTAACTACCACTGAAGTAAGACTAACTGGCCTATAATTACCAGCATTATTCCTATTTCCTTTCTTGAAGAAAGGAATGACATTTTCTACTCACCAGTCCTCTGGCACAATACCCATGAAGAGGTCTGACGACACCAATTTTAAATCCAACCAATTTATTTGATAGTAAACTTGCAAGCTTTCGGCTTTTGTAGCCACCTTCAGACGAATGCCTGAAGAAAGCCACAAAAACCGAAAGCTTGCAAGTTTACTATCAAATAAATCGGTTGGATTTAAAATTGGTGTTATCAGACCTCTTACTGTGTTTGCCCCAGTCCAACGCTGGCATCTCTACATCACAATACCCATGGAAAGTGAGAACCCAAAGATCAAAACTAAAGACTCCGCAATCTCATCCCTTGCTTCCCAAAGTATCCTAGGATATATCCCATCTGGTCCCGGGGATTTATCAACCCTTAGGTTTTTCAAAATTGCCAATATATCTTCCCTCAGAACATCTACCTCCTCCATCCTATCAGCCTGTATCACACACACATCCTTAAAAACATGGCCCTCTCCTTAGCAAACACTGAAGTATTCATTTAATGCCTCACCTATCTCTTCTGACTCCATGCACAAGTTCCCACTACTATCCTGGACTGACCCTAACCTCACTCTAATCATTCTTTTATTTCTCATATAAGAGCAAAAAGCTTTGAGGTTTTTCTTTATCCGACTCATCAAGGACTTCTCATGTCCCCTCCTAGTTCTCCTAAGCCCTTTTTTAAACTCATTTCTAACTACTTTGTAACCCTCAAGTGACCCAACTGAACTTTGTTTTTTCATCCTTACATACGTTTCCTTTCTCCTCCTGACAAGACATTCAACATCCATATAATATAAAACACAAATGATTTGAATCAAAAAATGAGCTGAGAACTGATTTTCAATTTCATTTCAACTTATTTATTATCCTTTGTTATCTTCGCTGTTCTCCAATATTTTGATCCAAAACCATCAACAGGGGCTACATAAAGTTACCTCTACCAAAGCAGCTTCTTAACATTTCCCTTCTTCCTAAAAGTCCATGATTCTATTCTTAATCACAACAGCATGCCATACTCCTCAAAGCCTTTCTACCGCCTTCCAGATACAGCCTAATAAATTCTCCACTTGCTTAGACGCCTGTAGCAAGATTCAAGAACCTCAATAGCTTCCGAGATCAAATGATTTGCTTAAGTGGTGTCTCATCCACTAGCCTAAACATTCATCCCTTCTTTGCTGGTCTACCATGTCTGCAAAGTGCTTTGGTTAGAGGATGCATGGCAGCAACTTGCCAAGGTTTTTCCAGCAGTGCCTTCAAAACCTGCAGAATCCAGGTCTCACAAATGGTGGTTCACTACCAGCTTCTAACAACAACTAGGGACTGAAAATAAATGCCAGTTTTGCCAATGACAAAATTATGCATAATTCTAATCATAATTTTTTTTTATATATTTTGAAAGAACATGATACAAGGTAATTCCATATAAAATTTAACAGAACATATCTAATGAGCTCTACCTTATCTTTGTTGCTATCAATATTGTGTTATAACTATGAATATATCCCCAGCCATCTCTCAGTATACAGCTGTGCTCCCCAACACAGCCAACTGAGAAATTCATGAAATTCAGAAAAAGCAGATACTACTGTCATGTCTGCACTGATTTATCTGATCTGTGTCAGGGTAATAGTATAATATCATGTGGTTTTCTACAAGGTTCACAAAATTAATTCCTAGGTTGAAGAGATTGTCCTCTGAGGAGACTGGGACTTTATTGGGAAGTTAGATCTCATTCAAATGTACATAATTTTAACATGGCTCAACTGGGTAGATGCAGGAAAAGTGTTTCCCCTGCTTGGGGTGTTTAGATCTACAGAATATAATCTTAGAATAAGGGGCAGAGTTATTTATAACTGAGATGAGGAGGAATTTCTTCACTCAATGGCTGATGGATCGAAGGAATTTTCTATCCCCAAGAATACGGAACTCAATTATTGAGCATGTAAAAGATTAATTGGTTTCTACATGCTAAAAATATCAAGCTTTATGGGGATAGTGTAGGAAAGCGATGTTGAAGTAGATATCAACCATAATATCACAGAAAGGCAGAGAGAAGGCTCAAATGGCCTGGCCCTGCTTCTATTTCTCATTTTGTTCGGGTAATGATGAAAACCTATCTTATTAGGATATCTGCTATCCATACGAATATGGAAAAACCAAAGAAAATTATGTTTACTGTTTAACATCGGCACCTTTAAATTGAATAAATTAAAAGCACAAACCATAATGATTATTTTCACAATGAAAGCAATTATAACTGGATTACCTATTCCATTTGAGGTAGACCCGACTGAGACCATAATACGAGAGACAACAGAAATGACTAGAATCTTCTTCCTTGAACTCTTCAAGAATTTTTGTAAAGTGTTGCTCAGCCTCCAAAATATCCTATAAAGACAAAGAAATGAAGGGAATAAGTTTCACAAGTTTTCTCTTTAACTTCAGATAATATGCTTTAATGCTGCATAGCTATATATTAACTGTAATGTCCTTGAAGAATTTTAATATATTTTGGACCAACATTTTACATTAATTAATGAACTCCATTTGTCTGACCATGCAACAATTCAGACTGTGGATCTTTTCGTGGCTGCCATGACTCATCCTTTCTTCCAGGAATTAATAATGGAAATGAGACATAACTATAGTAGGAGCCATCTGTCAAATTACAATTTGTTCAGTTGATCAAAAATTCAATTGCATTTCTTCTCAACACTGTGGCACAATGGTTAGCACTGCTGCCTCACGATGCAGTGAGGGACCCAGGTTCAATTCCCATCTCGAGTGACTGTACCAAGTCTGCATGTTCTCCCCATCACTGCGTGGGTTTCATCCAGGTGCTCCGGTTTACTCCCACAATACGAAAGGCATGTTAAATTCACCTTCAGTGTATCTGAACAGATGCCAGCGTGTGGCAACGAGGAGATTTTCACAGTAGCTTCATTGTAGTTTTAATGTAAGATGACTTGTGACACTAAAGTAAATAATTGTTTTAAATTTAAAAAATTAGTTGAAGTATAATATTCCAATTTTAAAAGTGTTGAGTTCTTTTATCATTAAGTTTAAAAATATGTTCTTACAAATTGAGGCGCTTATTTAGCGCAGTGTAGAAATTCACCTTCCTGTGGGACAATCTCTAGCCTATAACAGTATCTAGTAACTTCTCATAAAAAATGCAAATATAAACAACTCTGTTGTAGTACTCCTGTCTCCAAGTGAGACCTGAGCGCACAATCTAAACTGAAACTTCAGTGGAATATTGAGAGATTACTGCATTAGTTGAAGGTATCCTCTTTTAGATAAAACATTACCATATCCATGCCAGCTAATATTCAGATCTAGATAGGAATGTGGAACTTCATCAGATGACGATTTTCCCCTTTTCTTAAATAAGAACCACGTGATTTGCTAGGATTGTCTAACAAAATCAACGCTGAGAGCCTGACAGCATGACGAATCAGCACTGTTTATGGCCATCAGACAGCCGCCTGTAAAGTTAACTTAAGTGAAGTTAGCTGATGGCAAGTAGACTTTGTTGCTAATAGGGCAAGATGCGTTCAAATGTTTAAAGATCATGCAAGATGATTTACAATTCTGGATCATTCTTCATATGAGATCAAATTTTTACTCAGTAGTCTACAATGCTGTAATCAATATAACCACAAAAGTGACGCAAGCGATGAACAGGTCATAGAGAGCACTGCAATGTAAATTATTGCGTAATGTAATAACGATTAGTGACAGATTGTAGCATTTAGAAACCAATTACAGTCTTAAAAAGTGACAAGGTTTTATCTTTACATCAATTTAAAATGTACAACAAAATCCAGGGTTTATATAACTTGAAATGCATTTAGGCAAGTGGCTCATTATAATTTTCAGAAAGCAACGTTACATTAATTCCATTTCACACCAGCTGCTGTGTAGTTGTGATAAGTAGACTAAATTTTAAATAGTTTAGATGGAATTTTGCTTTGTTCCTTTCTAATCAGCTCTCTACCTTCCCCAAAGAATCAGAAATATAACTTTGGCCTGCACTGACCTCAACAGATCTTTTTCTCACCAATTTTTGCTGTTCCTATTCTCTATGCAGATACTGACATGTTCCTGCGACAATTGCTGCCAGTCACTCTCTGGTTTACTGTTCTAAGTAGTCAATTGTTTCTGAGTTTGACAGTGAGCATCAGTACGCTATTAAAACATGGGGTACAATTCTAGTAATCTGTCACTAGAAGCAAGGTCTCAAATTGATGTTTCTACCAATCCCTAAACTGGGGAGTACTCAAACCAAAGACTAATACAAATCTGTGCAAATGATAAACAGAAAAAGATATACACATACACCACCCAAAACCATATATAATCTCCTTAAGAGATTAAAATGATTAAATATTAAGGCCAAGGGAGGAGGGGGGAGAACATTCCTCCCTTATCCCTTTGGCAACTACTAGTCCAGGAGATCACAAATGTACACATTATTCAGCCCCAGGAGATAGCATACGATATCATCAAAAACTTCGGCATTTTAAAGCATTATAACTGTGCCTCTCGTATTATAGTCTCAGCTGGGTTTAACATACTTTGTTGTTTTTTATTATAGTGCACAATCTATACAGAACCTTGGTAAGACCACATTTGGAATACTGTATGCAGTTCTGTTCACCTCACTATGAGGATGTGGAAGCATTGGAGAAAGTACAGGGGAGATTTACCAGGATCCTGCCTGGTTTGGAGGGCAGGTCTTATGAGGAAAGGCTGAAGGAGCTGGGACTTTTCTCTTTAAAACAGAGGAGGATGAGAGGCTACTTAATAGATGTTATAAGATGACAAGTAAGATAGATAGAGTGGATGTGCGGAGACTATTTCCTCGGGTGGATGTAGCTGTTACTAGGGGGCATAACTAGGGTTCATGATGGGAGGTATAGGAGGGATGTCTGAGGTAGATTCTTTACTCAGAGAGTGGTTGGGATGTGGAATGTACTGCCTGCTGTGATAGTGGAGTCAGACACTTTAGAAACTTTCAAGTGGTTATTGGATAGGCACAAGGAGCACACTGGAATGATAGGGAGCGGAATAGCTTGATCTTGGGTTCGGACATAGCTCAGCACAATACTGAGGGCCGAAGGGCCTATACTGTGACATACTGTTTTATGTTCTAAGTCATTTTCTGATGCAGATCCATCATGAATGCTTCTTTAAGCCACTATGCAACATGTACTTAACCTATTCAAGGTCATAGGGAGGATTGTTCAGCATATTGTTTAAAGAGTGAGAAGAGAGCAATATTGATATCCAGATTTATTGTCGTAAGCTTTATCATGTACATGCATTTACTTTTGGTTACGTTTACTTAATTTTCAGCAGTTAACCAAAGGGCTATTGAACATGAAGTTAAAACAAACACTGAAATAAGATCAGTTTGTGTGTTTATCCCTCCTTTGGGCGAGTTAATCAACATTCAGATTTCAAAAATAGATGTAAGATATAAAATTCAAACTAATATTCCTGGATTTCTTTTCCTCACTGTGTACATTCTACAGCATCTCATTCACACCTATATTTGTCATACGTAAGTTTCATCATGCAACATCACAGCTGAATCCATACATACCCTGTCTTAATATGCCCAAACAATTTCATTTGTAGTATTTGGATAATGATCAGAAAAGGGAATTGTGTTGATTGTCCCATCCAAATCCAGATATGCAGAGGCTAATTTCCATTCCAGTTTTATCTCCAATGCCCTGGTGACGTTTGTCAATTACCCAAGAAGTGTTTTCTTTATTTAGTCATTCGTGGTTGTGGGTATTGCAAGGTAGGCCAGCAACGTCTATCGGCAGAAACCTTTCAGAAGGCAGATTCACACTGGTATTTGCTGGGCCTCCTGCTGATAGTTAAGGCAGAGGTGAAGCACGAATATTGGTTTGAGCATCTCTGGTTTAGGGATGTGTAGAAAAATCCATTTGGGTTCTTGCTTCAGTTAGTACTTACTAGAATTGTACCTTTGTTTAAGTAGAATGTGCACTTAGCACCTTTTTGAACATACAGCCTTTCTGAATTGCTGCAGTTCATATTGTACCGGTAACCTAGCGCTATTAGGGAGAAAGTTCCAGTACCACTAAAAGGAAAATAAAATAGTGCATTTAAGAGGATGCTGGATAAACACATTAGCGGGGGAAGGAATAGATGGTTATGTTGACAGGATTACATGAAGTGGAATTCAAGAAGGCTCCTTAGCAACATGAACACTGGCATGGACCAGCTGTGCTGAATGGCCTATTTGGATACTGTATGTTCTATGTTAAAAAAAGTTAAAAAAAACATTAACTTTTATATACAGTAATATAGTACAGGGAAGCTAATCTTCCTAGTGTGCGCGTGTGCTAACATTTGATTAAAATCTGTTAAGTCATCAGAATAGTCGGTTTCTTGATTTTTACGTTGTTGAAGGATCATCATTTGTCAAGTCAATGCTCCTCAGTACATCAGGGACAATCTTAATGGATTTTTTGGGAAGGCCAATATTCTTCCTATCTCTCGAAGGCTATGGTACCATACCCAAGTGGCCTTTAAACTGTGAAGGATATTGCAGCAAACCTGAATTTTTTCCTCACCTAACTTCAATAACATGAATAATGAAAAGGAATCAAATCAAAGCATTCAAGCTATATACTGTAATACTACACTTGGAGCGCATCATTGACAAGGCCTTTAAGAATTTTTTTTTATATATTAAAGGTTTAATGACCGAATCCTCCTCACTTTTAACATTGATGTACATACCTGAATTAAATTGTTTCCCAGAAATGACAATCCGCAGGCATACTCGATAAGAACATACTCCATTGTAGTCAAGTTATACACCTGTAACAGAAAATCAGCTGCAATTAACTAAAATTCAAGAATTCAATACTTGCTAGGTACTTTACCGAACAATGGCTACACAGTTAAATACATGCTACCAGAAATGGAACTCATTTGGCTAAATGGTACAGCACACTGCTACGTCGGGGTTATGGAACGATCAGAAGTTAAACTTTACAAATAACATCTTCCTGATCACAACCATATAATTTTCTTTATTCCTGAAAAACAATTAGTATTATATCAGAGAGAGAATAGTGCCCACCATCCACCAAATGCTATAAATTACAGCATTTTTACTTCTCATACATTACTTGTAGGGACACAATGTGTAAAATTAACTCAAAACCTTCAAAAATGTCCTGAAATTCAATTTAAAACTGAAGAAATAGCATACAATAATCACAAGTTCCAGTGCATCTATGATTTCTTCAAATTATCTGTCCTATGAAGCATGGTTAAATCGACTTCATAAAAATCTATACAAATCTCTGATAATTAATTTAGCCCAATATTTCAGTGCTGTTCTTCTACTGACATCCAAGTACTACACAAAAAATCTTTATAACATTCCAAACAGTGGATGTTGAGTAGGAAGAAGGTAAAACGTCTTTGTGAGAACCAAAGGTTAATAAAGTGGCTCAAGAGGATCTCTGAAAGCAAAATAAAAGGTGGGGTCAAATTTTCTTATCCCGCCCACCATGGGAATTGTAGTAGGCAAGACATGAACCAGGCAAACATATGTTGACCTTGGATGGGATTTTCCGGCCTTGGAGCAAAGGCAGCTGGAAAATCCTGCCAGTGATATAGTGTTCCAAGGAATGAGTGCATAATGGTCGAATAGAGCAACCACCAATTACAACCTGCAGTGAATGGGTAACAAAGAGAAACTGAGAGAAGGTAGGGGAAGCATCAGGTGCATGCAGCAGCAAAATAATTTGAAAAGGATAAAGGGACAACAGAGAAGCACTTGTAAGTTTGAAAAACACTTATATGAATTTGCAGAAATAGGAATGTGAGACTTAGTAAAATATGAGAATGTAGGTTGCAACATGGTAGATGAGTTGAAATTTGAGGGTTGAGGCAGAAAGCTGCGTTAGGATTGTGTCCTTAGTGTCACAAAATTTGGAGGTTGGGGGATTATCAGGGTAAATGTGTGGGGTTATGGGGATAGGGCCTGGGTAAGACATTCTGCTGGAGAGTCGGTGCAGAATCAATGGGCTGAATGGCCTCTCTGCACTGTAGGGATTCTACAAAATTGAGTCAACAGTGAACGAAGGCAGGAACTAGTTTCAACAGCAGAGAAGCTGAAATAGAAAACATTCA
The DNA here is from genome assembly GCA_024679065.1 of Sphyrna mokarran. Lineage (NCBI taxonomy): Eukaryota > Metazoa > Chordata > Chondrichthyes > Carcharhiniformes > Carcharhinidae > Sphyrna > Sphyrna mokarran. The sequence goes on from JAGIQG010000029.1 coordinate 23,522,428, forward strand.
AGGGAGACATGACCTCAATAATAGAAAAGAATGGGCAAAATGAAGCTTAGATCAGGATTAAGCATTTTCTCTCTTAAGCATTGAATTATCAGATCATATTGATCTGATCAATACTACGCTATCTGCAAAGTGAGACTTTAAGTTCCAAGATCAGAGTCAATGCCTGGGGAAATCCTTGCTGCTGACCAGGTAGCTACAGTAAAGCAATCAGGAAGGGCGTAGGAAAAGAAAACAACAAACAAAATGGCCAGAGGGCAGAAAGCAGAGCCCCCAGAAGGAAAACAATATTAGCCAACCTTGGGCTATTCATCAACTGATGAAGAGACCAATGAATTGACCTCAAACTACAACATACGATGTTCAATGCAGAACCAACATACACCCTGGGTGCAGATCATCCTCTCTATGATGAATGGATGTTAGAACTATCACTGACTGTGTTCCTCTTTTTAACTCCAGGTCAGCTCTAGCTCCAATACAAATTCCTTTTTCAGCCCCATGGATGGCTACTCTCCCTATCCAGTCTGCGTACCTACCTCTGAAGCGCAGGCTATCATTTTCTTGCATAAAATGCAGTTTTAAAAAAAGTTCACATACAAAATGAGTAAACCAGTAATGGAACTGAAATATGGCCTACAGAGTGGGTGGGCAAACACAGGGGGTGTGACAAAGAATCCCAAAAGAGATAAAGGCAAAGAGGAATTCAACTATAAATCACTTGAGTGCAGAACAAGAGTAAGAGACAGCCAGAAAGAATTAGCAACACAAGCTTAGAGTGACACGTGCACATACTCTGATACACACCTTATAGATTTACGGTAAGGAGCAAGAGATTTAAAAGGGATTTAAAGAAATATTTCTTCATCCACAGGGTGGTGGGAACCTGGAACACTCTGCCTGAAAGAGTGACAGAGGCGGGAAGCCTCACAACATTTTATAGCATTTAGATGAGTCCTTGAAACATCAAAGCATTTATGGCTATGGACCAAGTGTTGGAAAATGGGATTGGGATAGATAGGTCTTTGTTGACTGGCACAGACACAATGGGCCTAAGGGTTTTTTTCTGTTATAAAACTATAACTCTATGAATAATATCACAGATAAATTCACTTCAATAAAGTTAAAAATGTCTTCTTAAAGTTAAGTTTGATTATTCATCTCAATTTTAATATTAAATCAACTTCAATTCAAAATTTGTAGGAAGAAACTGAATAAATATGTCAATGTTTCAGATTCTTTTTACCAGAAAAGACTTTGCTTCCTTACAAACATTCTTATAAGTATGTAACCCAGGTCATCTTTGAGGAAAATGATGCCCTGATTTCAGTGATAGTCTAGACTGAAAAACTAGACTTTTTCCACAAAATGGGTTATTTTCCAAAACCACAAAATAAGGGTCAGTTTCAACACTGCAATTATGCATACTAATTCATAGTACAAGCCAAGGAGGCAAGTTGAATACTGTAGGATTGAACTTTAGTATTAAGATTAAACTTTAGCCTTATCCAAAGGCAGACCATAGGTATGAAAGGAACAGTTAAGACTAGCTAACTTCCAGAATTGGGCACTGAATTTAAAGTCTGAAAAATTCACAAACGATTTAATATTTGCTCCATATATTGCTATTTTCTGATAGTAGTTTAACACAAAACAAAGTACAATACTTGAAAACATCTGTTGCCTTTTCAAAGGAATTGATATAAAAATATGTTAAGCCACAGCAATTAAATCCAGGGAAAGTTAATAAAGAACAAAGAACAAAACAGCATGGGAAACAGGCCCTTCAGCCCAACGAGCCCGTGCCGCCACCCCGATGTTCCCACCTCTATCCGTGATCCCTGTCAATGTTTATAGATCTATGGATTAAAAACCAAATTTGAGACAATTTAGGGAGAATTTGTTTTGCCAATTAGCCTAAGAGCACATCTTTGGGATGTGGGAGGAAACCAGAGCACCCAGAGAAAACCCACGCAAGCACAGGGAGAATGCGCAAACTCCCAAATCAGTTGGTAGACACCCCCAAATCCATGTATCTGCACAGCACAGCGATAATCACTGAGCTGTCGTGTTGGCCATCAAATGGTCCAGCTCAAGCATACACTAACGACGTGAAGCACTAGGATACTCTCGAAAAAAATCTAAGAGCAGCCCTCCCACGACCCATCGCGTGTATGCCCCTTCTTAGACAACAAGATGGACCAAAGCACCCGTAGAATAAAAACAAATACATCACTATCATCGTCTACTTACACAGTTCCCAGGGACTCCCAAGGTTCATGATCCCTATTTTAAATCAGTTTTCTATATCCCTTCATTCCCATTCTGTTCATGTGCCCATCTAAGTATTTCTTAAATAACTCCAGAGTGCATGCCCCCACCACTTTACTTGGCAGTGCATTCCATACCCCCATCACACTCTGTGTGAAAAAACTCCCTCTAGCATCCAACTTATATCTTACCTCCCTGACCCCTCGTGCTATTTGAGTCCATCCTAGGAAAAAGCTTAAACCCTGTTTACTCTATCTATACCCCACATAATCTTGTGCACCTCTATCAGATCTCCTCTAAGTCTACGTCTTTCTAAGGAAAACAGTCCCAATTTGCCTAACCTCTCCTCATAACTCAGACCTTCCATATCAGGCAGCATCCTAGTAAACCTCCTCTGCACTCTCTCCAGAGTCTCCACGTCCTTCCTGTAGTAAGGCGACCAGAACTGGACGCAGTATTCCAAATGAGGTCTAACCAAAGTTTTATACAACTGCAACATTAAAGGCCAGTTCTTGTACTCTATACCCCTTTCTATAAAGGCTACCATACCATATGCTTTCTTCACAACCTTCTCCACCTGCTCTGCCACCTTCAGAGACTTGTGCACCTGCACCTCCAGGTCCCTCTCTGTTTCTGTACTCTTAGTAGGTCTACCCTTTATCATATACCTCCCCCTTACATTCTTTCTCCCGAAATGCATCACCTCGCATTTATCAGGATTGAATTCCATCTGCCATTTATCTGCCCAAGCTACCAGCTTATGTCCTGCTATATCGCCTGACAATGCTCCTCACTATCCGCAAGTCTAGCCATCTTTGTATCGTCTGCAAACTTGCTGATCACTCCACTTACTCCCTCTTCCAAGTCATTTATATATATTACAAATAGAAGAGGTCCCAGTACGGAGCCCTGCGGCACACCACTAGTGACTGACCTCCAGCTAGAAAAACACCCTTCCACTATTACTCTGTCTCCTATTACTAAGCCAGTTACTTATCCATCTAGCTACCTGTCCTTGTATCCCATGAGCCTTGACATTCTCAACTAACCTCCCATGAGGGACTTTGTCAAATGCCTTACTGAAATTCATATAGATGACATCAACATATTCAATAGCCACATAGATTTACTCAGAGAAATAATATAAAGCTTTCTAACAAATTTTATATTCATGAAGCTTTCCAACAAATTTTATACACGCCTTGGTTTAGGTCAGCTACCTTTACTGATCTATCTAAAATATGGTATGTTTACAGACACAAGGACCTCAAAGATGAATGTTTCCCAATACTGCCATTATTTGCCAAGTTTGACTTTTTTATCACTTAAAAAAAATAATAGTTTTTAAAGATTTTATTATCATTTATAATTGCATGTTACTGAATGGAAGATGAATGGTTTAAAAAAGTTTCTCTCTTTCTCCAATTTTTTTCTCATCAATTAATGAAAGATATATCAAATTCTACACAACAGCCATACAGGAAATTCTCCAGTCTGCAACATTGCACTGGCCTACTGAGGAAAATTTCAATACATTAAATCAAGTAGTATTTTACGTTCCAACAAGAGAACTTACTTTTTTTTCTTTTATGAGTTTAAGGGCATTCAAATAGTTCTCCTGGGCATTTCTGAAATTAGATGCCATCAGTGCCTCAGAACCTTCTTTAAGTTTGCATTTTAGCAATGTTTCTTCCATCTGTAACACAAAAATATCATCAATGACAAACTGAATTAAAAACAAGTTCTGGCTTAATAATAAAACTAATAATTTCTTATTTAGGCTTTATTTTACTCATGATGTTGCTTTTATCAAGGTAACAGTAAAATTCTGTTCTGTGAAGAACAGATTGAAAATGGATGAATTTTGAGAACATTTACCTCTGTATCACTATGCACAAAGTAATAAGCCAGTCTTTTATAAATATACCATTTTTACAATAAGCATTCCTTTTTCTTTTTTTTTACAATCTTTACATGAAGTGATCTTTTTATTAATTAAAATATATCATTGTTATTCTGTAAAGCCAAAGTGATGTACGGTTAGCATAAAATAATGCATTTAAATCACTTCACAGGAATTGATCATAGAATTATTACAATGCAAAAGGAGGCCATTCAGTCCACTGTATCTGCATTAACTCCCTGAATGAGCATCTCACTTACTATCACTCTCTGCCTTTTGCCGATAACTCTACAAATTATTTATTTTCAAATAATCATCAAATTCTATCTTTAAAGCCTCGACTGAATTGACTCCACCACACTCTCAGGCAATGAAATCCAGGCCCTAACCAAATTCAGTTTTGGTCAACGCTGTGGACAATTCTGAGCACCACTGAACAGGAAATATGAAAAGATCTTATAAGGGTACAAAGAAGGTTCACAGGGTGTCATTAAGGATGAAAGATCCAGCTATGAGGAAAGGTTGGAAATTTACAAGTGTTCTTCTTGGAACACAAAGTTAAGAGAAGATCTAATAGAGATTTAAGAGAAAGAGACAATGCAGAAAAAAACATTTGGAAGTCCCTGATCCTAGGCTTTTTGCAGCTTGTAATTGAGATCTCAAGAATTGGGTAAGTGAGTTGTGCAAATCATTTTTAAATGTTGACATGAAAATTGGGTCCACTATTAAATAAAATTCATAAAACAATGTTTTTTTAAAAAACAGAAATGATACTTTCCAAGATAATTCCTCAGATGATTAAAATAATCTGTAGTCAAAAACACAAGTTAGGGACTAGGTTCCCTCTGTTAGTTGATGAACCTGTAGGGTGGAGCAGATTAGAGGGTATTTAGGAATTTCCAGTCATTCCACTGCTGGGATGACGATAACTACCAGCTCCCTTTAGGAATTTTATTTACCAGATTATTCTTGAACTCCTGCCAGCAAACCTTCCATCTGGGATCATGAAATTCCTCACTGTTTCGTCCTAAGCAGTGCTCAACAGAGCAAATGTGTTTTTCTCTCCTGGAAAACTAATTTTGTCAACTTTAAATAGAAAATTATGTTTCACATCAGTTATGAAAAAGGATTGAAAATTTGAAGCCAAAATTATTTTGGGAACACAATGTTTATGCATGCTTACATTCTGATCTTTACTGCAAAATTCGAAATTTGTGAATACTGGATATTAAATAACCCACCAACAATCATCCACAATAATGAATAGAAAATTAAACAGGAAAGTTAGTGTTTGGGAAGCTAATTTGATTGGATTATTATTGGAAACTGTGCGATGACTATGCAAGAACATTAAATTTCCCTCTTAAGGATAAGGGATAAAAAATTGGCATCACTTCAAACTTCATTCAGAAATTTCTCCACTTAACATTTTTGTGAACTTGCGTGTCCACTTCAAGGAACAATGCCAGGGATGTAGGTGGAGATGCATTATAAATATAATTTCCATCCCAATGAAGATTTGTATCAAACAGACATACATGACACAGATGAAACTTATGCGTCTGCTTAGCATGATCTCAGTGGTAAGTTGCTAAACATTGAAGTTACTGTATTTTATGTCAATTAAGTTAGATGTGTGCAAATTTAGACTCTCACTCATTAAAGTATTCTGAAATGCTTAGTGCAGATAATTACTTTCCAAATGTGTTTTTTTTTCCATGCAAAAGGAGTTAATTATTCTGATGATTTAAACCTCCACTGAACTGCCAGAAGTTTACAATCATTTTTAGACTATGTACAACTGTGCACTGCTATGGTTTCTCCAATTTTTCATTTATGCCTTGTATTTTTACCTCTGCCAAAGTTATGCACTCTATTTGCATTACCACTCCATAGATAGTGATCTCCCCACTTCTCCCCAAATGCAAGTTTTGACAGTGACAAAGGAGATCATTCCAGCGTGAGGCTGTGGCAGTCAAACTGGATTTTACTCCTTTTCCACATCCAAACGTATGCAATATTACTGGGTTACAAGTAGAATATTCTCCAGCCTAGGGGTTCTCAATCCTTTTGCTCATGTTACAAAAATTCCATCAACCTTCTGCAAGAGAACACAAGCCTTTACTCTGTATAAAAGCGAGTTATACAGTGAAATATTGTTTTTTACTGACTGGTATTGGGCTCGAGTGAGGGGCATGGACAGCAAACTATGTTTAGGGTGCAGGACATGTTGCAATTATAAGCCTGCCTGTGTGAGTGGCTAAGTTCAGTTATTGACCATTGGTCGAATGGATGTGATACTGAAGCTTGGATTTAAATATTCATCTGTAAGAGAGGGGGAGGAAGGAAAAACAAGGCATTGGTGGATTGTAGAGGGTCTTGCATTCTAAATATTCTCTGGTCATTTTTGTCATATCCACATCATATTCTGTTCACTCCATCTTGTTCTCACTGATTCACATCAGCTACTAGTCCCCACAACAATTCAATTCTTACCCTTATGTTTAAATCCTTTGCTGGCTTTGCCCTCCCTATTTCTGCAACATGCTGCAATATCTTTAAACCCACGAAGAAATATCAACTGTTTCTTCAGTGTAGGCTACTTGCGAATTTATGCTCCCTTTGAAAACTATTCAGAGATGAGGGAACAAACCAATATGCGAATAGGATATAAAAGTGACTTAAACAGGAGGATGAGAATTTTGAACAAGGTCCTTGGAGACAAATACAGGCATGATGAGTGAGCGGGTCAAGATACAGGCAACAGAGTTTTGGATTAACGAAAGCACAAATTTAAGAAACAGGGAAAAGGGTCTCTAATAGTTCAAATACTCCCCTCTTTAACTGTTTATTATGACAATTGGAACTGAGTAAAGCAGTGCTTCTCCAAATTTGATTGCAGTTTCAGCTTCATCTTGAAATTTGAATGTGTAGGGTATTCAGGCAGAGTAGGATGAAGAATTTGGTCCATAAAAAGATCTGGATGTGTGAATTAACTCCATTTGCTGGGTGCTAGAACTGAGCAAAATAATGATTCCCAACTCCACATTAATTAATATACACTCTCCCTCCCATTCTGGCTATCTACATAAAGGTTCCTTTACATTTACAGTAAAGTGAATAGGGAAATAATAAATCAACATCTTAGAACATGGGGAAATAAAGCAACCTTCTGACACCAAGTGACAGAATCAACAGTCAAATAAGGAGGGAGACAAAGAAAATAGCAAAAACAGAAATGGAAGTAGCCGGGAGCCCCAATTCTTGAAGCTGAAACAAACAGCCGAGAAACAGTGCGAGTCCCAGACTGTGGCCACAAGCCAGTCCATCTCACTAGCAGATGGACTTAGTTCACTTACTCAGAGTTAATTCACAACACATTCCAATTTGAACATCAGCCTCAAATGCTCATTTTGCTCCAGGGATCTAATGTGCAGTGAGTCACTGAAGTTTGCATAAGCACTGCTTTACACAAATTGTCTAACTGTGCAAACCAGATCCCTTTCAGTGCTCACTCTGCCTGAAAATGTGAAATACAATTTTGTCTGGCAAACTTTATCTGCGAGAAGATGCCCTTTCAATTTGAATTTTCATTTGTGTGGTGGAATGGTGGGGATCTAAAATCAATCATCAAAAAATCAATACTAGGAAATGTGGTTTTGAAAGTAATTTGCAATGGCACAAATTATTAATTTTTAGCAGAACCAGAGCCTCAGGGTAAGAACCCTTGTTTTAATCAATACTCCTTTCCTCATTCTGTTGACAGTATTGTCAAATAACATATTTTCATTGTTGTGTTAGTCATCTCAACCAATACAATACACACCAGGGATCAAACTAGAAACAATCTAAATCTGTACTTATCTCACCAAGATACATTTATCAATTTCAACAATACAGCTCACTAGTGAATTTGCTGCCTAATAGCTCAGTGTTTGCACAACTGATTGAAAGGTTGAGAGGCAGGGCTGAAATTTTAAACACAAAACTACAGTCTGTAGAATTAATGCTACACAATAACATCTGCTGAACACAAAATTATCTAACAGCTAAGAAAATCAGACTTGCAAAGATCAGGAAATTACGTTTTGCAGGCTTCAATAAAAACACATGCCATGACCTCAGATTTCTACAGTCTTCATTCTCCAACCTTTTTCAGATATCTCCTCCCTTTGCAACTTACACAAACTAGGTTTGCAGAATTCTTGTAAACTGACTTTTTTTTAAGTCTCAACGGAATGATTAACTTATAACTTGTACAGTCCATTAAGAATTAGACAGTCATAAAACTAAACATTTCAACTGCAACAAAGCAGAGGTGGCACCATGGTTAGCACTGCCACTTCACAGCTGCAGGGAACTGTGTTCGATTCCCAATTTGGGTCACTGTCTGTGTGTGCAGTTTGCACATTTCCTTCGTGCCCGCGTAGGTTTCCTCCCACAGTCCAAAGATGTGCAGGTTAGGTTGACTGGCCATCCTAAAATTGCCCCTTAGTGTCCTGAGATGCGTAGGTTAGAGGGATTAGTGGGTAAAATATGTAGGGATATGAGGGTAGGGCCTGAATGGGATTGTGATCGTTGCAGACTTGATGCACCGAATGGCCTCTTTCTGTGCTGTAGGGTTTCTATGATTCTAAATTCTAACATTTACACAAAATAGCTGTGGACACAACTAACTGATATAGATTTCAGCTTTTAAAAGTTCCATAGATGAAGGACATGAACTAAATTGATTTCTATAAATGATGCAGCTGAAACAAAGAATTTCATGACCAGGATTTGTACTCTGTTTTGAAGCAAAACACTGCAGGTTTATTGTAAGCCAATTTCACTTAAGCCAAAATATTGTTCATTTTAAACAAATTTTGTTGCAGTTTAAAAGCACAACATGCAGAGTTCAGAGCTCTGATTGTTTAGGGCACACTAAGCCCCACCAACAACGCAATTCAGACTTGTGATTTTTCTTTCAGGCTGGGTGCGTATGGGGCACCTGAAAGCAGTTTTCCAAGTCGGATCTGAATTGTGCCCAGATTCAGTACTTAGAATGAAAATGATAAAATCGGGCCCTCTAGTTCAAAGCTGCTACTAAAAGTCTCAAGTAGGTTAGTTGGGCCTTGAATGTGAAAACTACAAATTAAACACCTAATTTCAAAGAATTTCTCTCTCATTTTTGCAAAACATATTTTCTTAATGTTCCTACCTCTGGATTCACTTGCAATGTGTTCTGTTTTTCCTGCTGCACTTCCACGACATCAGACAACATATTCTGCTTGCTCTCACTATTTGCTTGGTCCATTTCCTCAGATAGTAGATCACTGTAATACAGAGAACGTGACTAGCATTCTATTTTAATGGTAAAACTATATTTACTATTGGATCATAATTGGATTACATTTTGGAAGGAAATATTTTCAAAATAATCACAAGTGCTTATAAATCAATATAAATGCTCAAGAATTGGATAAAAACAAATGACTAGAGATGCTGTAACAGCTTTGACAAAGGGTCATCTCAACGCGAAACATCAGCTCTTTTGTCTCCTTATAGATGCTGCCAGACCTGCTGAGATTTTCCAGCATTTTCTCTTTTGGCTTAAGAATTGGATTGCGATTTGACAGTACTTTTTTCCAGTTTATATATTTTGAAATTGATGAACAGGAACGAGACAAACACAGGATGTTCACATTTTATATAGGAAAGGTTACAATTATGTAAAAGAATGTGGAAATTTCTAGCAGTCACTTTAAAAATTGCACCCATTCAAATTCATATGTCATTAAATTTAATCTTGCTGCTGTTCAATGCAAAACTCAAGCCACAAATGTCCCAATTCAATCTCAGTCTGGGTTTAATTAGCTGATCTCGGCTTATGTATTACTATACAGCCACAAATGTTCTCCTTGTAGTGGGGAATGATGTGGGGTTAAAAAACGCAAACCACTCAACAACCTGCTTCTAAATTCACGTGGACACCAGGCAAGGCCACTGTAAGCTTGACCCAACATTGTTATCGTAGAAATTCCTGCATCCAGTGACGTGACCCTCACAAGAAAAAGAGTTACATTTATTTGGTCCCTCTCATCAACTGAGGGCACTTCAAGTGAAAATTGGCTAGTGTACATTCTAAATTACAACAATGATGACAATTCAGAAGTATTTAGTTAGCTGTAAAGCAGTCTGGAATGTCCCGAAGTCATGAATGAAAGGCACAAAACAAATCCAATTGCTTTCTCTGTGCTACAATATAGTTTAAATTTGTAAACATGCAAACTTAAATACAAAATGGATAGCAACACTTTGGAATATGATGCAGGGAAAATAAATAATTTTTGATTTAATGAAAAGGCATTTTAACATGAGGCAAAAACTTATTACTTATGAATGAATAAATATTTGCTTTTAAAAATGGTAAATTTCAATAATTATCCAATAACATCCAAGCTATCAGAATGACAGGCAATGCCCAAATATAGGGTATTTACAGGCTCATGGTACATTATGCATGCAGTTCATAGTCAGACCATTTTGAGAAGGAAATCAAAAGAAAATAAAATCACACGACAAGCAAAAATTTCCAAAAAGGCTTGAATAATTGAGTGACATTATTTCCATGAATATTAGGCACTCTGGACTACATGTAATTAAAAGCTATTGTGACCAAGCTAGCAGTGAAGAGGCATAATCTTCATGGGCCATGGCTAAATTACCTTGAAATATTTTCCTGTGTTCATTTCAGACCCAAACTACTTGGTGTGTGATTATACAAGCTCTGGCTGCCATATCCAGGAACTGGCTGACAAAGAACAGTACAGCACAGGAATGGGCCCTTTGGTCCACCAAGCCTGCGCCAATTACATTTACCTATCTAAACAAACCACTTATATCTCTCTATTCCCTATTTGTACACATGCCTATCAAGTTAAGTCTTAAATGTGGCTAACATTAATTGTCTCAACCACCTCATTTGGCAGTGCATTACACACCCTCTGTTAAAAAAAACTCCACTCGCACATCTCCACTGAACCTTTCCCCCCTTTATCTTGAACTTATGCCCTCTTGTAATTGCCATTTCCAGCTGGGGAAAAAGCTTTCAATTGTTCACCCTATACCTCTCATCATTTTATAAATTTCTACAAAATCGTCCCTCAGCCTCCATCTTTCTAAGGAGAACAAGTCCAGTTTATTCAATCTGTTTCACAGCTAGTCCCCTCCAGGCAACATCCTGGTAAACCTTTTTTGCACTCTCTCCAAAGCCTCCACATCCTTCTGGTAGTGTGGTGACCAGAATTGATCACCAATGGCTCTGTTAAGTACTCAAAAAGTCAGAAAAACCTGAAATCTGTCTTCTAGTTCCACAAAGCAACTTTAGCTACCCAGCCAGCCATTTCCAGAATTCCTCCCTCTCAATGGACTCCGATATTGGCAAGACAAACATGCTGCACCAGGGAGCCTCAAATGACCTAAATTGTATTATTTATTTATTGTCAGTAGAAGGCTTACATTAACACTGCAATGAAGTTGTTGTGAAAATCCCCTAGTCGCCACACTCCAGTGCCTGTTTGGGTACACAGAGAATTTAGCATGGCCAATACACCTAACCAGCACGTCTTTCAGACTGTGGGAGAAACCGGGACATTCAGAGGAAATCCCCACAGACGCGAGAAAAATGCACCAACCTTGCACAGACAGTAATCCAAACTGCGAATCAAACCCAGGAAGTGCTAACCATTGTGCCACCAGTGCAGGTTTATGGGCTGAAAGACCTGTTTCTGTGTTACACTGAACTTTCTTCTTTAAATATACTAAGTGGATGAGCATTGAAAGCAGATACTACACTTCTACAGACTATTTGTCTACACTGAAAGTAGATTAAAATTCAACAGAACTGATTCTTTTGCAACAGGTAATGATTGCATATTTTGAGATTAATATTGAGATTTGGTAAAAAATCATGCAATCGCAAGATCTTGTGTACAAACTCTAATTGTGCACCAGTAGTCACAAGTAAACATGAGATTATGAAGCATCTGACACTAGATTTCAAATTAGGACAGGCAGAATTTAGAATTCATTACACCATTAAATTACGAGACAAAAGGCCAAGTTTGAACGCGTCTCCTGCTGAAAGTCCTAACACAAAGAGGACTAATATCTGAAGTGGAAGCATTGTTGCAATAATACTCCATCACAAGACATCTGACCTCCTGTGAAAGTCACACTGCACTGATGACACGAGTATGTTAAGGAGTAGAAACCCATCACACTATCCCCACATGAACATACCATAGGGAAAAAGATAACAAAGGCTGCAAACTGCAGGGTTTTGAAGCTAAGCCAGACGAATTTTGTTCTTGGAGTTTCGCACATCTGAACCCGTTAGATTAACGCCATGTAACTCAAGTTTATTTATTTGCAGCGAGGACCAAAAAAAAATCTGTGCGTTCCCATGGTAACCACAAGCCTTGGCAAATGTCAAGCTGCATCTTGGCCATCTTTTTTGTATCAGACACCCAAATTCCCTAATGTAACATCACTCCTAACAAGTCCCAATGTCCTGCTTCTTGTGTAACATTGAAGACATAGTGATTAATCATTCTTCTCTCTGTTCTTGGCACACAGAGGTAAAAACAACCCTGCATCCTACATTAGGAGGACTTGTTACCTGGAAAAGCAATCCGTCACAACAGCGTATCTAAGAAATAACTCCCATCTGCCGCCCCATCAATACATTTCTCAGACTACACCCTGCTGTCAGGCACCAGGTTAAAAAAAATGATTATTTCATTTTTTGGCAATCCCAAGTAATCAAAATGTGAATTATTCCAGCTGGTTTAAATTTATTTTTCCCCATCTGCCTTTTGATCTGTCCCCTTCCTTCCATTCTTTAGGAATATTCAGCATTGCTATGTGGCTGTGATTAGGCACGCCATTTAGCTGACATGGCTCCTTTGAACACTCCACAATTCCCAATCAATTCTGATTCACTGTTCATTTGAACTCGCCAACACAGGAGATGGTGATCACTGGAACTTTAAATGAAGTCTGAGCTCTCCGCACCCGCGTGAAACATTTATATATATTTCATATTCTACTGGAATAGGCCACGAAGTCTTGTTAAATTGTATAGTTGAACTGCGCAGATCCATTGGATGTTTGATGCTCACCCTAGTTAAGTGCTTTCCGCAAGAATAAAAATATGGATGTCAGCAAAGCTACGCTATTCTCCAGAGGTGAGCAAATTCAGTACATGAAAGTAAAAAGGTCAACAATAGATGCTTTCATCTTCCTTGAAATGAACAGTTCAGTTATTTTCTGTTGTTGGTACCATGGTTCTAATGAATTTTTTATCTAGCTAGCTGTATATTGTGAAGCCACATGTTTTCCAGGGATTAGGTATTAAAATGTTCATAAGCTGACTATGCTGTTGCCCAAAACCTTATTAGATTATGGCCCAAAGACAAATTGAGATTGTCCTTCAGACTTCTCCATTCTGCTGTGTTTTGGTTGTGTGCCATTGGAACTGCACCTTCTTTAAGAAGCCAACAAGTTTAAGTGTGTTTGTATCTGATGGTGGAATTCTGTACAAAGATTGCTGAAAGATTGCACTCCAAATCTTAGCATAACTTTTACATTCTACTGTAAGACACTCCAGATAAAGTTTAAAATTGGGCACTGACGAGGTAACTAATTTTGGCAAATCATTTAATTTTAATACCTTACCTTTCATATGACGATGGTTGCACTACTGAGGATATGGAAGATGAGACCATGTCTTTGCTAGGATCCATAGGAGATGGTAATGCAGCTTCTACAGGATCTGTAGAAGGTAAGAACACCACTTGTCCAGGATCCACAGACAGAGAAGATGGGACTTTAGTAACAAATGCATCTACAGTTTTTTCCAGGTTATCGGATGCCAAAGAATTACATGGATTTCCAACATCACTTTGGTTTTGTTTCAAACTGTAGTTTGACCCTGAACCATAATTATCACCTTCAGATGACATCTTTGATTCCTGTCCTTGTTTTGACTTGTCAACACTATCATGTTCAGACTCAGAGCTACTAGTTTTAAAGTTCACTGACAAGAATGGAATCTGAAAAATAAAGAGTTAAAAATAATTTTAGAAAGCTATTTTCTAAATACGTCATTCAATGTATGTGGCTTCAAGTCAAAGATACAAGTTTATTGTATAAATTCAAATAAAGTTCCAACATGAACTGAATCTCTAGTTCTGGTTGCCTTACTACTGGAAGGATGTGAAGACTCTGGAGAGAGTGCAGAGGAGGTTTACCAGGATGCTGCCTGGTATGGAAGATCTGAGTTACGAGGAGAGGTTAGGCAAAGTGGGGCTGTTTTCCTTAGAAAGATGTAGGCTTAGAGGAGATCTAATAGAGGTGTACAAGATTATGAGGGGTATTGATAGAGTAAACAGGGTTAAGCTTTTTTCTAGGATGGACTCATGAAAACTGATTTAAAATAGGCATCATGAGCCTGGGGAGTTCCCTGGGAAGTGTGTAAATTGTCAATAATATTGATGTACTTGTTTTTATCCTACAGGTGTTTTGGTCCACCTTGTTGTCTAACAAGGGGCATACACGCGATGGGTCGTGAGAGGGCTGCTCTTGGATTTTGAGAGTATCCTAGTGCTTCACATCGTTAGTGTACACTTGACCTAGACCAGTTGATGGGCAACACGACAGCTCAGTGACTATCGCTGTGCTGTGCAGATACGTGGATTTGGGCGTGTGTCTGTGGGAGTTTGCACATTCTCCCCGTGCTTGCGTGGGCTTTCTCCGGGTGTTCCGGTTTCCTCCCACATCCCAAAGATGTGCTGTTAGGCTGACTGGCAGAAGAAATTCTCCCTAAATTGTCTCAAATTTGGTTCTAATGCATAGATCTGTAAACATAGACAGGGATGACAGGGATCATGGGTAGAATGGGAACATCGAGATAGCGGCTTGGACTCTTTGGGCTGAAGGGCCTGTTTCCCATGCTGCTTTGTTTTTTGTTCTAACTGGAAGTGTTTTACCCAAGTCATAACTTAAACAGAGGAAAAAAGCTTACAATACAAGAGGAAACCATTTGGTAGCTCTCTGTTGGAACTATAACAGATAAAATATTTTTTCCATCAACATGCAATCTTTACTTTTATTTTCTTCTTATTCTACTCAAAGGCATAATCTTGTACCATTCTGTTGGCATAAGCAATGAACAATGAACCCGCAATGAACAATGAACCCACACTGTAAATGGCATCAAAACTTATTTTCAATATTATTGGATTAAGACTTTGCTGATAAGGCCTCATCCCTGCAATAATCCTCATTGGAAACCACTGAAGTCCATGTAGCAAAGATATTCCAATAACGCTGTTAAGATAGGCACTTTCAAGAAATTGACCAGCAACAATGAGGAACAAATCTTTATGGACAGTGATAGCCTTTTTCCTAGGATGGAAAAAGCTAGCACGAGGGGACACAGCTTTAAATTAAGGGGTGATAGTTATAGGACGGATATCAGAGGCAGGTTCTTTACCCAAAGGGTGGTTCGGGAGTGGAATGCCCTGCCTGCAGCGGTTGTAGATGCGCCAAGTTTGGTGGCGTTTAAGAGGTTAGTTGATAAGTATATGGAAGAGAAGGGAATGGTTTAGTTTGGAGGGGCATTGCTTTTTATATTGGTCGGCGCAACATCGAAGGCCGAAGGGCCTGTTCTGTGCTGTAATGTTCTATGTTCTATTATGTTCCAATCAAGGTCATGTGTGGCTCAAAGTTTTAGAGGCGATGTGATCCCATGCATCAATTGCACTTGTCCTTCTAGGAAATGGACTTCCATTATGACTTAAGCCTGTATCCATGGATGACAATTCACTTCCTACACAAGTCACTAGAAGCAATCAAGTTCATACCTAATTCTTGGCCTAGTGTCACTGAGGACAACAGCAATGAACTGGATTGAGATGGCTCAGGTTTTGTAACATGGATAGATTTTTGTTTCAGAAAACTATATTTTTAACAAACACAACATTAGTTTATGAAACACTGCTAAAAATATGGATTACTCAGAATCAGCACTTCATTGGAATGCAGAACCAAGAATAATTACACTTCAGTACAAGATCTTTCAGTCCATCATGTCTACGCCAGCTCTCTGTAACAGCAATTTTTTTGGTGTCAGTCCACCCCCTTTCCCCTTGGCCCTGCAAATCTTTTCTCTTCAGATAATGATCCAATTCTCTTTTGAAAGTCATGAATGAACCCGTCTCCACCATACTCTCAGACAGCACATTCAAGATCCTAACCAGCTGGTGTGTGCAAAAATTTACCTGAAGCTCCACCCGATGGGTGTTAATGCTGTAGTGATAGGGGATTTATGCAATAAAGTGACTCTTGATCACAGCAGCATCTGCACTCATTGGTGAGTATCATCACAGGTATGGACCAAGATGAGAAAAACAACAACATCTGTGAAGGCCTGATAACAATAAACTGAACATTTCTGTTATGCCTTTGGAAAATAAATGCTGCCACATTTGGGTCTTTTTGTACACTTAGATCTCAATTTGGCAGCACTTAACTTTACTGGGCAGATTGTCTGGCATGGGTTCAAGAAGCTTCATTTGCAACAGGTCACCGAAATACAATATTAGGTGTTGTTACCCAAAGTAGACATTAAGCAATTCAGTGTAAATTTGTATGGCTCAGAAATGTACCATTTTGTACAGTAACTCAGTGATCCAGTAATCAGTATCCCTGGTGAGGGAGACAAAGTCCTCTAGAAGTTAAGTAAGTACCACTGCAGCAACATACATTTTTCTCCAGCAAAATTGGCTGCAATGACAAATTGAAGACAGGAGATGGGGCCAGACATCATATATAGAAATTGCCTCCCTTATGAAATAAAATAGCATGTTGCTCAAATGTTTTGCTAACAATAATTTATATGCAGTATTACAGGAATGATTAAAACTTGATCAACAGTGCTACATTTTAACATGACCAAATAACAGTGCAAAGCTATCTAGCATTGTGTAGAATAAAGTTTCATGGAGACGTTTGAGAAAATAAAATTGCCACATCAAAACTGGATATCAGGAATATATTGCAAACTCACGTCCAAATGTAGAGCTTGCTGATTTTGCTCCCGATCAGAGTAAATGTTATCTTTGGTATTTTTTACCCAAACATCCACAGATTCTACTGTAGGGATCACATCATCATCTTCACTAGATACATCATCTTCCTCTTCAACTGTAGAACTCTCAGAGTCACAGCTTTGGCCTTTCAAACTTTAAACAGACATGGTTTTCCCAACATGAGTCTTATGACTTCATAAATTTAAAGTTCAACATTTAACAGGCACATGAGAAACATTTTCATTTTTTGAAAAATGATTTAATGTTTTTTAAAAAACTGGTGATAAAATGACAGTCAGCACTCTAATCAGGAAAAGCGATAGTTTAAAGTTTTACCTGATATCATCTTTCTCCCAGTTCCTAGCTGCTTTTTCTGAAAATAAGACAAAAAATATTTGTAAATAACATTAAATTTTGCATTAAAACTTCACTCCCTAAATATAATGAACTAATACCATACAATAGTGGCCTCACTTATTTGTTAGTTAGTGTTCAATACTATGGTCTCCATTGTAATTAATACTCATTTTGGCATCAGTATCTCTTCCAACTATCAAAAAAACCACTAACTTTGTTTTTTGTGTAATCTTTCTCTTCTTAAAATAACTAACACACTTCAGGACTCACACAGTACCATGGGATCTATTTCTGGCTGAATTCAACATGGATACATGGGAGTAGGATAGTGTTAGGCTCATTTGATCACACCAATGATGACTCCTACCAGTTCACTGGTGATTGGATAAGACAGATAAGAGCAGGAATTGCTAACATCAGATTTATATTATTGATTATATGGCATTTTTTTTTTAAACATCAGAGAACACTAAGTAATCTCACAACACCAAGTTAGGTCCGTTTATTTGGTAGCACCAGCTTTGGAAGTTCTGCCCTTCATCAGGTGAGCAACTCCACATCATGGACACCACAGAACAACATTGCAATTTGAGAAAGCACAAGGAAATTAAATCTGCATTTTACACAAAACTTGCATTTTTGAGATATCCACTTAACCCTAAATGAAATTATACTATGTTAGTTCTGGGAAAGTAACTTGCCATTAGATTTTCTGGCTGTGAGATCATTTCTACAAAGTAACTTAGTGATTTGACATCTCTAAGGAGAGAAGATATGGGCAATCAAAAAAAGGCAAATAGAAGCCATTGTAGGGCCACTAGTGCTGCTGAAGAACTCGCACAGGACTTCCAGTGCTCAGGAGAAGCAAGCAGGGCTCTCTACAAAAGAGATCAGGTTTTCTGTTTTGCTGTAAGAAGAGCACACAGAACCCCTGCAGCTCCTGGTTGAACTATGTAGAAGCTAGCTGAAAAAAAAAGCTAAAACCCAAAGCACACTAAAAAGTTGAGTGTTTGTGCTAAATGAGAGCAAACTGTGAAATGGGATGTTGTTTGGTTGATTGAAAAGGAACTCTGAAAAGTCAGGCCACCAGAGGAGTGATAGACCAGAAGGAGAAAGAATTTGTGAAAGTGGACTGGATTGTACCAGGAAGTCTCAGATGAAATAAAGCTGCCAGTGACAGCAATTCAAACGCCAAATCCAGTGAGTGGGAAAAGTGGGAGATCTTATTTGCTGAAGGCAGGATCTGAAAGACTTTGGGGGGAATTTTCCTGTCCTGCCCAAGGGAAAAGTGGCAGTTAGGGGCAGACTACATAAAGGTCTACAGACCTCGGGTGGGATTTTCTGGTTTTGGGGCAGTTGGTTGCATCAACTTTTAAAGTGAAATCCATCGTTTTTATTGATATATTGTTAGTCTGTTAATGCATGCTTAATATATGCTGATTTAGCATTTGGTTTTTTTTTAAGTAAAGATTTTAAAGTGAAATCTTGTCCTTCAGTTCCTTTTATTGGGGTAATCTGGGGATTCCTTTTTTTCCCCCAAGTTATTTGTCTCCACTGGATTCATAACCGCATTAAAATCAGTTTCCAGAGCTGGGCTCACACTACCATTGTGGTGCATCAAATGCGTTAAACTTCATACATTTAGACCTTTAAATTGCAAAGATGCAATTATGTAATATCCAGTGAACACGAAACATGAAGTAATATCACCAGTTTCTATTAATATTATACAATAGTACATGTTACGAAATATTTTCAAATCACAGAAATTGAAAATTTCTGAGTTTAAAGTCCCTTCCTGAGGATTTTCCACTCACCAAATGTATTTCATTATCAAAATCATACGATAGAAAGATGCCAAAATACAAACACCAGGATTATTTTAACCACTTCAATTTCTTACAAGATAAAGCACTGTAAAAATATATTAATTACAGGATTAAAAACAGGATTAGGGATAATGATGTTAATGTTTGTTAAATTGTCCAGATATTGATGTTATCATACATGAAGGAATATCAATCCTTTGGAATTATAAATTCAGCAAGTAAAAACACGTCTGCACCAACCTTTCAATGAAAGCATTTGTTCAATTTGGATCAGTTCTCGCTGTTCTGTTAAACCCTTCACATTCAACCCTTTCCACTGACATACTTGAATCGCCAAAGAATTAGCCTTTAAAGCACGACTATACCAGCCTTTACCACAGAGCGCTCCTGCAAAAAGATAATGACCCTAAAAGGAAGAGAAAAACAATACTCAGTATATAGTATAAATAGTCATTATACAAATGCGTGAGAACTGGCAATAACCAAGTTACTGATATGTCCTACATGAATATTTTGGTCACACATTGTTAATATTGGTACAGAACTTTGTCCCAACTTATTACACAGACTTCAGAACCTGAGAATTTAAAAATTTTGAACTTATTCATTAGTGTCACAAATAGATTTACTTCAATACTGCAATGAAGGTTATTGTAAAAATCCCTGAAATGCCACACTCCGGCACCAGTTCGAGTGCACTGGGGGAGATTATAGCATGGCCAATGCACCTATCAGCACATGGAACATAGGAACATGCAGTGCAGAAAGAAGCCCTTCGGCTCATCGAGTCTGCACCGACCACAATCGCACCCAGGCCCTACCGCATATCCCTGCGCATCTATCCACGAATCCCTCTAACCTACGCATCCCAGGACACTAAGGGGCAATTTTAGCATGGCCAATCAACCTAACCTTCGCATCTTTGGACTGTGGGAGGAAACCGCAGCACCCGGAGGAAACCCATGCAGAGACAAGGAGAATGGGTCACTGTCTGTGTGAAGTTTGCACAAACTGGGAATCGAACCCAGGTCCCTGAAGCTGTAAAGCAGTAGTGTTAACCACTGTGCTACCGTGCCACCCACATCTTTCGGATTGTAGGAGGAATAGAGCAACAGGATCAGATGGAAAAAAAGTAGAGGTGGGAACATCAGGGTGGCGGCGCGGGCTCGTTGGGCCGAAGGGCCTGTTTCCCGTGCTGTTTTGTTCTTTTTTCTTTGATGTTAAACCCATTAATTGAGGTACCAGCAGCTCTGCAATTTACAAATATTGAAGAGACAGAACAGAATACTAACTGTACCGGAATACAAAAGGCCATAAACTTCCAAGGAGTGGCAATCAGCATCAGATTGCCAGTCTGTTCACTTAGCTGAACTAAAAATTTAAGTGCCTGACTCAGGCTGGGTGAGATTCAGGCAGCACAGCGCATCCCGGCTCCACTGTCAAAGACTAAAAGCAGCGAGCCAAAGGAGAACACTCCCACTTTTCCTCTTACAGCATAGGCTGCTGTAATATGAGTTTAAAGGTCCTAATGAAAATAACAAGAAGTATTTAAGGTAAATGGATGGGATTTGAGGAGTGGGGACCTTATGTGGGCCCTGGTCAAGATCTTCAAAATAATTACACAAAAGTTAAAAGTGCTTTTATTTCCTCTAACTTGTTTATTGTAACTATTGAGTTGTAGGTGAATAAAACATGCCTTTTTTTAATGACTGAGGAGACAGCTGTGGGTAGCTGGGGTAGACAAAGGCCCCTGGAGGTTTGGGAGTGTGAATGGAGTAACCATGGGGTGTCTGTGTAGAACTGCACAAAGTTTACCTTGAAGTTATCAATGGTTTCAATTTTTGCAGCTGTTCCTGGGTAACTGTTGATGAAATACAGTTGAAACATACAAAGTTTGCAACTTAAACTGCATTTTAGAATGGTTGACACAGTAAGAAGTCTCACAACACCAGGTTAAAGTCCAACAGGTTTATTTGGTAGCAAAAGCCGCCAGCTTTTGGGCCTCTGACCCTTCATCAGGTGAGTAGAGAGTGGAGAATGAATAGAGCAATTGTTCACATGAAGTTTGCACTTCTCAAACAATTGCTGTGCACACATTCCATGGGAAGTTCTCCAGCACAATATTGGGTTACGCCCAAAATGACATCCTTGAGCTCAGCTGTTACAGCCTAACAGTTTATTTCCTGGCAATGAATAAAAAACTTCAACTTAAGAAGTTTGAAGTTCACGTGTTTTAAAGATTTGCAATATCACCAATGGAAGAAAAGTGCCTTCGCCAACTCACATTATGTAAGATGTGACTTCTAAGCAGTAATTATATGGGGTTCAGATATCACTGAACCTTTGTGTTTATGCTGCTATCACTAGAAACTCTTAATGAAATCTATTTACCAACAAAATGTTTATGTTAAACTTACCTCTATGGAATGAGGCCGGAGGACAATACACCTTTTGGCATCACTCCATGCTTTCCTGTCAAAAATGGCACAATGTGAACAAACTGTGGCGTACAAATATAATCTTATAATAATAATAATATATACTACATTTCAAATGGAGATTAAGATCAAGCATTGAAACAAATTGGGCTTTTTGCTATCAAAATTAATTTTAAAATACTACTTTCAAGGAAGAATATTTAATGATTTTTCCATGGGAGGGAAAAAAGGATAAAAGCAAATTACTGCTGATGCTGGAACCTGAAATCAAAGGAGAAAATGCTGGAAAAACTCAGCAGGTCTGGAAGTATCTGAGAAAAAAGGCCTGACGTTTTGAGTCCAGATGACTCTTTCACAAAGCTGACCTGTTGTGATTTTCCAGCATTTTCTCCCTAAGTGAAAAATTGGAGCAGGAATCTCAAAAGAGATGACAGAAAAAGAAAATCCAGCCATTGTTTTAAATGCGTAAATGCAAAAATTTTACAGGTGCACTTCTTAAAACCTGACACAGGAAGAATGCAAGGCCTTTTACAAGTCATAGCATTTAACATAATTCTATGTTTTCAAAGGCAAAACTTCTGCAAATGGCATGTAACGATTTGACAGAGCAATGGGCAGTAACATGAAACATTTCATATGATAACCATATGCTAAAAATTTAAATATTTCACGATGTTGCTTGAACTTTGTCACAGTTACTATTCAGTATTTACTTGGAAGGAAGACATGGAGTCTTTATGAATAAGTATGCAGAGTGAAGTACTTAGGCCGATGATTTGGCCATTAGATTTTTTCATTCAATAAAATCAGGAATTTTATTTGCACATAATCCTTCATTAAAAAAAAAATGTCCACTTCCTGGAAGAGGAGAACTGCAGTAGCGATTCCTCTGAGATTAATGCTTAATATTCAACACTTATCACAATATGTGAAGTGTTTCTGAACGGGGCTTTATATCTTCATACTTGCAGAAATCTAGGAAAAGGGGGTGAAAATTGTGTTTTATTTTAAAAAGTTAGACTCAATAATGTCTACTCTTTGGATATTGCCATTGCAAAATAATTCACTGCAATCGGTCTAACACAGAACAGAATTCCTGCAGTGCAGGAGGACACCTGGCACATTGAATTTGTATAACCTCTCCTCCATAAGAACACTTTATTTAGGCCTGCCTGCCCCACCCTAATTCTGTAACCCCAGGTATTTACCATGGCTAATCCACCTAATGTACACATTTTCTGACACAAAGGAACAATTTAGCATGGCCAATCCACCTAACCTTTGGGCTGAGAGGGGAAATCAGAGCACTCTGAGAAAACTCATGTAGTAACAGTAAGAATGTGCAAATTATACAAAGTCACCCAGGATCGGATTCAAATCCAGATCCTTGATGTAGAGACGCAACAGTGCTAACCACTGTGCCACTATGCCATCTATCAGCCAGATGCTAGAACATTTCAAAACAAGAATAACCAAGAGTTCCTGATGTTTTAGAGGACTGGTGTTGACCTGGCTTTAAACCTCATCAGAAATAAAATGAACACAAAACATAAGCTGTGTTTCAGGGATACCCTGGCTGGCTCTACTTTTATCATATTGCAACACATGTATATATAATGGATTTAAGAGAAAAGCTCTTCAAAAACATCACACAACACATAAGTTGCATTAATTAAAACACAATTATCCCACAAGATATCTAAGACCAAACTTTTCAAGTGTAATGCATTATCTAGAATTACTTCCTTTGCTAAAATGACAATATTTCGTGAAAAGATGACGACTTACTTGTACTGACACAACTGGAAATAGCAATAAGATCTCTTCTCATACAGCAAATGATTAAATGCACTACAACAAGAATTTACACAAATTACTTCTCCATACCTAACATTTCACAGAATGCAACAAAAATCACAATGCAGAATTTGTGGCAACATAAACAAATAGAACATTTTGTATGCATAATCTTTGCATGCAAACATAATCCATAATTTTTAATACCTATTTTCACTGATAATCTAGGCAATATCAGCTGTCTTGAGAAATTACTCTAAAATGTTTAAATCACACATTAAGTTACAATTTATATGAATAAAGGGGGATAAAACATATGAAAGATAAAATGCTCCAGACATCTCTAGCTTTTTCTTTCGTTCATTGGGAAAAGAGATTCAAAACCTGCTAATGCTCTACAATCAGAATAAATCACAGAGAATCATAAAATCCTACTGCGTAGACAGAGGCCTTTCAGCCCATTGTTTGCGCTAACCACAATCCCACTCAAGCCCTACCCCCATTTCCCTACATTTTACCCACTAATCCCTCTAACCTATGCATCTCAGGATACTAAGGGGCAATTTTATCATGGCTAATCAATCTTACCCACACATCTTTGGACTGTGGGAGGAAACCGCAGCACCTGGAGGAAACCACGCAGATGCAAGGAAAATGTGCAAACTCCACACAGACAGTGACCTGAATCGGGAATCAAACCCAGGTCCCTAGAGCTGAGAAACAGCAGTGTTAACCACTGTGCTATCGTGCTGCCCAAAATGTTTGAAAAGCACTCTTAAATAACTCATCATTGTCTCAGCGCCTACTTTGAAATTTTAAGCTTACCGTTTGAAAAAAACATCACTGTCATATATCAACCCCCAAGACCCTTTCATCTTTAGAATTGCTATTTTGGTAAGAATTGCTGTACAGAAGCCCACTACTGGATAAAGTGAAATTAATTCATGCTCAAGTGAAGGTACTAAAATGCATACATTACCACTCTAATCAATTAGCCTTACTCATGCATTCAAAAACCTGTATGTGCATGGATTCTTAACATGGAAAGCTTACCATACTCTTATTGCTTCATTCAAAGACTTCACTGCTGCTTCATAATGTTGTTTTTTCATGTCCGATTCCCAATGTTTGTGAAATACTTTTGCTCTCTGATCATAAAAAAAAGTTAAAGATATTAATAATACTAACCCTCAATTTGCAGGGCCTGATACAAAATCAAATCAAAGAGATTCTAAAACTTTATCTTCGTTAGGCAGAATTTTTCTGTACATTGGCATAAGGATGCTGGACATAGAAGTGAAAAAAAAATCATGGCGAAGCAGATTAGTGATGGAGCAAACAGCTAAGAAAACCTAACTCTGCATCAAATTTGCACTGTTAGCACCTCTGCCTCACAGCGCCAGGAATCTGGGTTCGATTCCTGGCTTGGGTCACTGCCTATGCAGAATTTACATGTTCTCCCTATCTGCGTGAATTTCCTTTGGGTGTTCCAGTTTCCTCCCACAGTACGAAAGATGTGCTGGTTAGGTGCATTGGCTATGCTAAATTCTCCTTCAGTGTACTTGAATAGGTGCTGGAATGAATAGGTGCTGGTACTTGAATAGGTGCTAGGGGATTTTCACAGTAACTTCATTGTAGTGTGAATGTAAACCTACTTATGACACAAATAAACTAAACTGAAGAGTTACTTCATTCTCCAGTAACATCCTTCACTTCAACAAGCAAAGAATGCTTCAGTATACATCTGTAAAATACGTAATTTTTTAGTCCAGCATGAATTGTTCATACTCTTTGTTAAATGTGAAAGAACAGTGATTACAACACTGAAAATGATTATTGATGCTGGTTTCAATGTTGCCAATGTACAGATTGTCAACAATACTGTCTGCGTAGGTAGGATAGAAGTGAGAAAGAAAACTTTTGTTATGGTTCAGTTCAGAAACTCAACACTTCAGAAATTGTTGTATGGAGCCTGCCTGAATCATAAGTTTTGCACCTTGAGTTAGGCTAGGATAAGCATAAGATGTTTCACTTCAGGTATGATTCAAGTAACCCATGAGGGAGGTTTTATCAAACACAGTTTATTTAAGAATATAGCTAACGTGTATAGTAAGAAAATTAGCAAGAACTTTTATCAATTACAAACAAAAAAACAATGATGATAATGTATAACCCTTAACAAAGATCTCTACAATGTTCCAATCAAACCAAACCCACACACAAAAAACCCTTTTCACAGGTTTAACACACCACAGACTAATGTTCATGTAATATTGGAAGTTGAGTCCTATGTTTAGAGAATCGAAAACTCTCAGTCTCAGTATACTCAGAACAGTCTGAAGACAAGTCAGCTTCACAAAGTACCAGATCCAGTCCCCAACAACAAACTTTCACTATTCAGGAAAACAAGATCTTGTTTTCAGCTAACCAACAGAATTTTCAAAACAGGGAGAGAGGGAAAACACTTCTTTTTAGTTTGCTGTTCCTTCTAAAAGTTCAGAACTAAAAATGAAACCTTAAACCTAACAATGCAAGGTCATAAAACTAATCACCAGTAAACAAAAACAACTTCATTTAAACCACTTAAGTAGCAATAAAAGGACCCATCGTAGTCAGCCACAACAATGAGAAAAACAAATTGAGGCTGTCAGCTGCAGATATCATGATTTAAAAAAAAACTTTCTTAAAGGTACAGTAACATCACACCTTTCATACTGATTGTTTTTTTGTGTTTCAAGGAACATTTTATTTAGAAAAGTATGCATCCTCTCAAGATACATACTTCTTCATTCCTAGTTGTAGCATCGAACATTCTTAATTAAAACATATCTGAATTCATAGAATTTTATTATGAATGAGGCAATACTACTTCCAAAGGGTCAGGTAAATATTTTACCTCCTCTTCCTGAAAGCACTGATCTTCAAATTGTTCAAACAGATCATTATGATCTATAGAGTATTGCTTTATGAGACTGAAATCTACAGGAAAGAAAGAAAATCTAGCTAAATTACAGAACAACGATCAAGTTTAACCTTAAACTGCTAAATCGTAACTTCATAGAAAATCCTGGTGATAGCATGAGAAGTAAATATTCTTTCAGACTCAATTCAATATCCTCTTAAAAAAAAATTAAAGGTTTCTTATTACACACCTTCCCAGATCATTCCACTTTGCATTATACATTGTTTAACTTTAACATGCTGCATAAAATTTCCGGTATGCCCTTCAACTGTTGAACACGTTTAGTTTTGAGTGTTCAAGACAGGGCATTAGATGGAATGGTGAGGCAAAAAAATTGCATGGCTGATGTCAAAACAGCATTGTATGCTGACTAATGTCTCAATCTATCCATTCTCCATACTTTCAGTGCCCATGATGAGGTGCTTGGAGCGTGGGCATCATTTTGACAACAACAGATGCAAGGAAGTTCAATTTTGTGGCAAAAATTTGATCATTAATGAAATTAAGTTGATGAGGAACAGAGCAAATTCAGAACAAGCAACACTTGAGATAAACCAAAACATACTCTGAAGACTGACAGGAACAGGCTGCATTTACATATGCATTTAAAATTGGCAATTTTGAGATCATTTTTTAATGATGGTCTTTAAAAAGTCTGAAAAGCCAAGACTTTTACATGCATAATGTTTCTGAAGAGCTCACATGCATGTTTGATTTTAGACCCAAAATAGACAACGGAATAAATTAAAAACGACATTACATTATTCATATTAATTGTCATTCAGAATCTGATTGCATAAATAATCTTAAATGTAAAAATGTTTTAATCATTTAGTTACCAGTATTTTGTTTCATTAGTACCTATATATTTAGAATGAAATCAGATAATTAGCACCTCCAGTTTGATTATTAGATTTTTGGGCTTTGATCTGGAGAAACATGGTCACTTTTACACAAGGAATATGAAAAGTTAGTTTTTTAGGCCAGAAACAATTAGGACTCACTTTTACAGGATGATATATGCTAACTTCATAACGGCATGGTTGCAAGATCATTTTTCTGTCTGTCTTATACACTAGGCACAATGGAACTTAAATTTTAAAGTCTTCTAAGTCTATTCATATAAATAAAGTGCTATGCACACAAAATTTAAACTGTCTTTATGTAAACTAAACTCATTTGAGCTTACAACACAGGAAGATAATAACCCTCATGAAGCAAATTGTAAATTGCTCTATATCACTTTGGCTTTCCCCACTCCCATACTCTTTTTCCCCTTGCTTCCCTATGTCCAGTGCCAATGGAGAATGTCTCATGGGATAAATACATCCTAAAGTTTACCCTAAACTCTCAACTTAAGTAAATAAAAAAAACCCGAAGAATTGTTAGTAGATATAAGTGCATAACACAAAAAAGTCTGCAACCATAGCAAATATACCAGTGAGTTAAATTTGTGATCAAATGGTATATTTCCAAAGGATACGTTTAGCATTAGCATACAGCCAATGCACCAATGCTTTTCTGCAGTACGTTTTTGCTAACTTTCAAGTACTAGTAACTTGAAATATTTATCTTTCAACAAAATTTCAAGTGTTGTAAAATTTGTTTTTATTATTATCTGGGGGCCTATAGACCACAATTACCGGCATCTTTCTCCCCTTACTATTCCTTATCTCCACCCACAACGATTCCACGTTTTGCTCTTTGAAGCCTATATCTTCTCTTACTAGCACCCTGATATTATCCTTTATTAGCAGAGCTACTCCACCTCCTTTTTCCTCCTGTCTATCTTCCTAAACGCCTGATACCCCTGGATATTCAGTTCCCAGTGCCGGTCACCTTGCAACCATGTTTTTGTAACAGCCACTAGATCATACCCATTTGTGGTGATAATAACTTTGAGGTGGGACAGGCTATAAACAAACAAATAATTGACGCATGCAGAAACGGAACGACTATAGTTATAGGGGCTTTTAATCTGCATATTGATTGGATGACCCAAGTCGGATGTGGTGGGCTTGAGGAAGAGTTCTTGGAATGCTGTCGGGATAGTTTCCTTGAACAGTATGTAATGGAACCTACAAGGGTTAGATCCGATACTGTGTAACAGTAGAATTAGGGATCTTCTTGTGAAGGATCCTCTTGGGACGAGTGATCATAGCATGGTTGAATTTCTGATGCAGATGGAGGATGAGAAAGTAAGGTCCCGAACCTGTGTCCTCTGTTTGAACAGAGGGGTGTATGATAAGATGAGGGCGGAATTGGCTAATGTAGATTGGAGGCACAGATTGGTTGAGAGGACAGCTGAGAAACAGTGGAGGATTTTTAAGGAGATCTTTTTTGGTACGTATCAGAAATATATTCCAGTGGCAAAGAAGGACTGTAAGAGAAGAGATAACCAGCCATTGTTATCGAAGGAAATAAAGGAGAGTATTGAATTAAAAGCTGATGCATTCAGAGCGGCTAAAAATAGTAGGCGATTAGAAGATTGGGAAATATTTAAAAGACAAGAATGCCTAAGAAAGCAATAAAGGAAAGATAGAAACGAAACTAAACTAACTCTAAATATAAAAAGGGATAGTAAACGTTTTTACAAATATATAAAGAAAAAGAGACTGGCTAGAGTGAATGCTGGATCCTTGGAGGACGAGAGGGGAAATTTAGCGGTGGGTGACGAGGAAATGGCTGAGGCTTTAAATAAGTTTTTTGTGTCGGTCTTCACGGAGGAGGACACAAATAGCTTGCTGAATATTAAAGACAGAAGGATGGTAGAAGATGAGGTCCTTAATGCAATTACTGTCACTAGAGAGGTAGTGCTTGATAGACTAACGTGACTGAAGGTTGACAAGTCGCCAAGACCAGATGGAATACATCCCAGGGTTCTGAAAGAAATGGCAGAGGTGATAGCGGATGCCTTAGTAATTATTTATCAAAATTCGCTGGACTCTGGGGAAGTGACAAAAGATTGGAAAATGGCTAGTGTTGCACCAGCAACATTAAAAATGGTTAAAAAAGGTAGCAGATAAAAGGTAGGGAATTACAGGCTGGTTAGTTTAACATCTGTAGTTGGAAACATGCTAGAATCCATCATCAAAGAAGAAATAGCTAGATACCTAAAAAAGAACGCTTTGATCAAGCAGACACAGTACAGATTCGTGAAGGGGAAGTCGTGTTTAATGAATTTATTGGATTTCTATGAGGATGCGTCTAGTGTGGTAGACAGAGGGAACCGGTGTATATGGTGTTTTTAGATTTCCGATAGGTTGCTGCAAAAGGTTAGGGTGCATGGAGTTGGGAGTAAGGTGTTAGCATGGATTGAGGATTGGTTGTCTAATAGGAAGCAGAGAATTGGAATCAATGGGTGCTATTCTGATTGGCAGCTGGTGACTAGTGGTGTGCCGCAGGGATCGATGGTGAGACCTCAACTGTTTACCATTTACATAGACGATCTGGAGGAGGGGGCTGAGTATAGGGTAATGAAATTTGCTGACGACACAAAGATGAGTGGAAAAGCAAATTGCGTGGAAGGCGCAGAAAGTCTGCAGAGAGATCTGAATAGACTGAGTGAGTGGGCAAGGACCTGGCAGATAGAGTATAATAATAATAAATGTGAGGTTAGGTGGGAACATCGGGGTGGCAGCAGCGCGGGCTCGTTGGGCCTGTTTCCTGTGCTGTTTTGTTCTTTGTTATTCACTTTGATAGAAATAATAGCAGGAGGGATTATTATTTAAAGGGCGAAAAGTTGCAGCGCGCTACAATGCAGAGGGACCTGGAGGTCCTTGTGCACGAATTGCAAAAACCCAGTCTGCATGTGCAGCAGGTGATCAAGAAGGCAAATGGAATGTTGGCCTTTATAGCGAGGGGGATACAATATAAAAGCAGGGAGGTCTTGCTGCAACTGTACAGGGCACCAGTGAGGCTGCAACTGGAGTACTGCGTGCAGTTTTGGTCACCACATTTGCAAAAGGATATATTGGGCTTGGAGGGGGTGCAGAGAAGGTTCACTAGGCTGAGACCGGAGATGAGGGGGTTAGTCTATGAGGAGAGATTGAATAGACTGGGACTGTACTCGTTGTAGTTTAGAAGGTTGAGGGGAGATCTTATAGAGACATATAAGATAATGAAGGGGCTAGACAGGGTAGAGGTAGAGAGATTGTTCCTACTTAGAAAGGATAGCAGAACTAGAGAGACAGCCTCAAAATAGGAGGGGGGGGGGGGGGGGGCAGGGTGGTGGGGAGCGGTTTAGATCAGAGTTGAGGAGGAACTTCTGCACTCAAAGGGTGGTGAGTCTCTGGAATTCTCTGCCCATTAAAGTGATGGAGGCTACTTGGCTGAATATATTTAAGTCACAGTTGATAGGTTTCTGACAGACAAGGGAATTAAAGGTTACGGGGAGAAAGTGGAACTAATCCATTTCAGATCAGCCATGATCTTGCTGAATGGCAGGACAGGTTCGAGGGGCTACATGGCCTACTCCTGCTCCTATTTCTTATGTTCTTAAAATCCTTCTGGATTGAAAGATAGAGGCTCACTTTAAACAATGCATAAATTATAAACTGGATGAAGAAAAGATTCTCAGAATTCTTGACAGATAGTAACGTACTGAGATAATACTCACAATGAAGACCAGTAAGAGCAAGGACTGTAGCCACCTGCATTTTATTCCCAAAAGTCAATGTCTTCCAGATATCCCGAAAAATCATTTGTTGCTTTACCACTTGTATTGCTTCTTCCAAAGTGGAACACTGAAAATAAATCAAAATTTATTTTCTGGATTAAAATACACACACTGCATCTTCAAGACATAATAATAGCTATCATGGTAAACAGAATCGGCAGGATTTTCCAGCTGCACTCGCCCCAAGACCAGAAAATCCTGCCCAAGATCTTTACACCTTTACACAGTCCTGTTCTGTCCACTACGATTCTTGTGGTGGGTGGGACGGGAAAATTCTGCCCAGTAAGTCAAGATAGTTTCAATATATTATATAACCTAGCTATAGACCTGTATGTAAAGAACGTTACAGTTCAGTATTTTTAGTTATGTTACCTTTGAACATAACCCAGAACACATCCTTTTTGCCATTCTGTTGGGTGATGCATCATCTTTAGTTGAAATATCCAGAAAATTTAAATATCAGAGGAGGAAGAAAAGCCATTGGCATACACAAAATGATTTTTATCAAATAATATTTTTAAAGGACTAAGATCTTGTTTTGATAGATTGATCAGTGATATTTTCTGGACTTTGGATTTGGTCTGATACACAGACCAAACCTTCACATTTCATGAACTTATTTTAAATATTTATACATTGCGTGTCATTTATGGCATTTTAAGAAACAGTAATGCAGGTTCTTACCTGAACAAGGTTTTCATCAACAACACGGACAAACTGGATCAGTAGTGGTCGCTTCAACTGAAAAAAGATTTGAAATTAGATGAAAAGCTAGCATTTAGGGGTATGAAAAAAGCATGAAAATTAGGCCATTCAACCATACTGTTGGCACTTACAGCATAAACAAGCAGAGCCCTGTGTGCAGATTCCAAAAGATCAATTATCTTCAGTGTTTTGAGATCAAGGTCCCGCAGTGCATCACAACTATAAAGGAAAAATGCTTTGTGAATATGACAAGGTCATATTACCCTCTCATCCCTCGTGCACACAACCCCTTCAAAAGTCAGCTCAACCACTGAGGTACCAATTAGTGTGATGTGATTAAATTCATGTTCAAGATACGTAATATCAACGCTAAGGAATAGAACACATAAAAACATGAAAGGGCAGAAATAGGTCCCTGAACAAGATCCCATGCAGGGATAAGACAACAATCATAAACAGATCTTGTTAAATAAAGTTGAAAGAGGCAGAATAATAAGCTCCACGTTGAAGAGAGAGAGAGAGAAACAGTGATATGAGGAGCAGATTTGAAATTAAGTTTCAAGAAAAATCCAGAAGATCTGTGAAGCAGCTGAAGGTTGCAAACCAGAAGTGCAAAGGCATACTTATGGAGCAGTGGTGTTCTGCCAGAAATCTTACAGTGTGCTTGGAAGAGAAGGCTTGAGTGTACTCAGAGAACGAGGAAGAAGGAATTTCAGAATGTGAGATTGAAGCCTTGGAAAAGATTCTTTTTTAAGCTGTCTGAATAGAATGAATATTTGGAGAAATGAATATTTGGAGAAAATTCAATGCCAAATTCTTCAAATGTGGAGATTAGAAACCTTTGTGAGAATGACAGAGTTTTGGGTTGTTAAGAAAACCATGGAATCTGCTTTGGTCACATCTGTCATTTGGAGCGTAGTGTGTCTGACCACAGCTCGTGCATACTTACCTGGATATTAGAGTATGAGAGACATGGTAAATTGTGTCTGTAGAAATAGAATAAGGTTGAAGGAACAGTGAAAGTTTGAAGCATTGTTTTGTGCTTGTATTAAGATATTTCCAATCATTTTATCAGGTGCAATATAGTTTATTTACGATGTTTAATATTTTATTATTTATTAAAGTTCATGATACACTTATTAAAGTTCATCATAAGCATACTCTTGTAAATTTGTTCAGCAATTTTCCACCACTTTCAAAGAAATGTTAGAATTTATCAAGATGTAAAGATGCCGGCGTTGGATTGGGGTGGTAAGAACTCAGTAAGAATTTAGCAACACCAATTATTAATCCAACAGATTTATTTGATAGTAAAAAAGCGAGCTTTCAACACTCTTGTGTCTTCCTCAGGCAAGGAAGACACAAGATTGTTGAAAGCTCGCTTTTTTACTATCAAATAAATCTGTTGGATTAATAATTGGTGTTGCTAAATTCTTAAAGAATTTATCAAGCCAGGATCCTCTCTGCAATCTGATCTGTCCAATAGTAATATCAGCTGCGACTACAACAGCCCTCATTGGAGGTGTCAGTCAGCACGATTGCAACACAAAACAACACCCCATTCGTCACCCACAACGTGGGCTGCCCATGTAATGTTCATGCACCGTGGTCAAGGAACAGTTGATTTTAACCACCTCATGCATCCCTGGCATATATAGCTTTACAATTTGCACAACTCAATTACATAGTTTTTTGACAATGTAACACAAAGATGGGAGATAACAACAATCAACAATTCTATGTGCACGGAAACAGATGCGTAAAATCAAAATTTGTAAAAGATAGAAAATCTTGCAATTCGTCAGAAAGGATGGCAAGACTCAACAGTTTGGAGTTAAAGATTAGTAAAATTTAACAAATACATTAAACACTGGAAAATTTCCCATAAAAGCTGGAAAGAATATAACGAATACTATATAAAGATACCTTTTAATTGAAAATCTTGAACCAAAATTCACATACAAAATGATAGCCTCACATGCTCAGAATTCTATGCTTTTGAGGATGAATGATATTGATTTATCTGTTGCATATTTTATAGTTGTCTGTACTAAAGCAGAACTTACTCATATTGGATGAGCTCTGCTTCAACTGCCCAGTTCCTGTGGCATTCATCCAGATAAGGCCTGCCAAAAAGTATTGGTCCCAGTAGCTGAACTTTCACGATGTGACAGTACCTCTTCAATACAGACATCCTCAGGTAACACCACCTCTTAGGGATCAACACTGGAAACAAGAACATGCATTACCTTAGGGGAAAAAGATGCTAATTGGATACCTGATCCAGACAATCTTTCAACAACATAAGGAGCAAAAATATAAAAAAAAGGCAGTTAACATCAGAACAGTTAGTATCTACACTACTAGTATAACCTTTACAAGAATTTTGCGTCCATTGTAAAATCAAGCCTCTCTTTTCTACAATATTGTATTTGTCATGCTGAATTGGACATAGCACAGAGAAATGTATCGAACCATTCAAAATTAGTAGACTAAAAATGAAACAATGCATTTAGCAGGTATCAAATTTCTTCCCTCATGTCTTCAGTGTTTGGTACAACTGTTGGTGCAGCAGCATTTTGTTCTACAAAATGATAAGATCACTACTTTGTGTCAGGCAAGTTCTAAATTCAGCCCATTTGTCAGGGATTTGGCAAGAATATCCCAACTTCTTCTGCTCAGTGAGAGGAAAGTAGAGGAGAAAACATAGGAGGGGAAAATCCTCCATTAAATCAGCAGCCGAGTTACTGCAAGCAACTCTGGTATATTACACTGCAGCAACTTAAAGCCTAAGCATCAGGTTGCTGCCTACTATCTCAATGAAGGAATGTCAATTTTATACTAAACCACATAAAAAAGTAGAATATGTGAACAAATAAAAACAGCCTTAATCTTCATCTTACAAATGCCTTTTTAATCAAAGTTGTAACAGCATTATAGGGAAATCCTGTGCTACAATGCAGTGGATATCCTAAAATAATTAGCAATATTTGGAACAGTTAACAGATAACGGTGCAAAATATCAGTTATACTCGTGCTGCAATAACATTCTACCATAAATCAAACTGACATATCAGTAACTTTAAAAATATTCACCCTCTAACTTGGTAGGCAAAACCGGTTGTAATGTCCCATTTCAGTTCACGAACAAATGGATCAGAAATTCTATGACCTGGAACTTTGACAAAACTTAAGTACTTTATTCCAAATGATCCCATTACTACACATGATAACTACGCTGTTATGTAACAATTGTTTTCTCCATAATTTCTAATTCAAAATTTTCAGATTTCAAAATTCTAAACCTAACACAAAATAAACTTGGAAGAGGATAAGCTGCCAAAGGCCAGCAGCATTTGCTCCTTGAACACAAGGTCAAGTTTAACAAAGAATTGGGAAAATCAAGTCTGTAATAATTATACAACATTTAAAGCAATCTTTAATCCATCGTTTTGGCAATTATTTTTCTAAGAATTGAAGGAATCATCGACAATTTACACACTTCCCAGGGAACTCCCAAGGCTCATATGCCTATTTAAGTCAGTTTTCTATATCCCTTCATTCCCATTCTGTTCATGTGCCCATCTAAGTATTTCTTAAATAACTCCAGAGTACCTGCCTCCATCACTTTACTTGGCAGTGTGCTCTATACCCCCAATACCCTCTGTATGAAAAAACTCCCTCTAGCATCCAAATTATATCTTACCCACCTCACCCTAAGCCCGTGACCCCTCATGCTATTTGAGTCCATCCTAGGAAAAAGCTTAACCCTGTTCACTCTATCTATACCCCTCATAATCATGTACACTTCTATCAGATCTCTAAGTCTACATCTTTCTAAGGAAAACAACCCATTTTGCCTAACCTCTCCTCGTAACTCAGACCTTCCATACTAGGCAGCATCCTGGTAAACCTCCTCTGCACTGTCTCCAGAGTCTCAACATCCTTCTAGTAGTAAGGTGACCAGAACTGGATGCAGTATTCCAAATGAGGTCGAACCAATGTTTTATACAACTGCAACATTAAAGGTCAGCTCTTGTATTCTATACCCCTTCCTATAAAGGCTAACATACCATATGCTTTCTTCACAACTTTCTCCACTTGCTCTGCCACCTTCAGAGACTTGTGCACCTGCACCCCCAGGTCCCTCTGCGTTTCTATACTCTTAATGGGTCTACCCTTTCTCGTATACCTCCCCCCTACATTCTTTCTCCCAAAATGCATCACCTTGCATTTATCAGGATTGAATTCCATCTGCCATCTTTCTGCCCAAGCTACCAGCTTATGTCCTGCTATATCGCATGACAATGCTCCTCATTATCCGCAAGTCCAGCCATCTTTGTATCGTCTACAAACTTGCTGATCACTCCACTTACTCCCTCTTCCAAGTCATTTATATATATTACAGATAGAAGTCGTCCCAGTACCGACTGGTGGCACACCACTAGTGACCGACCTCCAGCTAGAAAAACACCCTTCCACTATTACTCTGTCTCCTATTACCAAGCCAGTTACTTATCTATCTAGCTACCTGTCCTTGTATCCCATTAGTCTTGACCTTTTCAACTAACCTCCCATGAAGGACTTTGATGTCAAACGCCTTACTGAAATCCATATAGACGACATCAACGGCTCGCCCTTCGTTGACCATTTTTGTCACCTCCTCAAAAAAACGTACCAGATTCGTAAGGCCTCTAACAAAGCCATGCTGCGTATCCCTAATCAGATCACAACGCTTTAAGTGCCTGTACATCCTATCTTTAAGAATTCCCTCCAACAGCTTCCCTACCACTGACGTCAAACTCACCAGCTTATAATTTCCAGGGTTATCCCTACTACTCTTTTTAAACAATGGTACAACATTAGCTATTCTCCAGTTCTCTGGGACCTCACCTGTGTAAAGTTTTACAACACCAATTTTAAATCCAACCGATTTATTTGATGGTAAATCCATGAGCTTTCGGCCTTTGTAGCCTTCGTCAGGCAAATGAGGTGTTCTGGTCTCCAAAAGCACACATATCAGCACCGACAGTTTACAGATTGCTGATTAGAATGCGAATTCTTACACCTAACCTGCTATTCAAGTCTTAAAGTGGCTACCAGCAGAGGTTAGAGGGTTGTATATTCTCTCCAGACAGCACAGTAAGTGAGGTTTTTTGCTAACGCAGGCAAGTCATGGGGGTTACGGATAGTGTGACATGAAGCTAACAGGGATCTTGGCTTCATGTCACACAATCTGTAACCCCCATGACTTGCCTGGGTTAGCAAAAAATCTCACTTACTGTGCTGTCTGGAGAGAATACACAACCCTCTAACCTCTGCTGGTAGCCACTTTAAGACTTGAATAGCAGATTAAGTGTAAGGATTCGCATTCTAATCAGCAATCTGTAAACTGTCGGTGTTGGTAGGTGTGCTTTTGGAGACCAGAACACCTCATTCGCCTGACGAAGGCTACAAAGGCCGAAAGCTCATGGATTTACTATCAAATAAATCAGTTGGATTTAAAATTGGTGCTGTAAAACTTTACTGAGTTTACCCCAGTCCAACGCCGGCATCTCTACATCACGACCTCACCTGTGTCCAAAGAAGAGACAGAGACCGAGCAATTTCACCTCGCGCCTCCCTAGGCAGCCTGGGATAAATGCCATCAGGACCCGGAGATTTATCAGTTTTAATGCTACATAGAAGCTCTAACACTTCCTCCCTCGGTATGGATATTTCCCTCAACTGGTCCACAGCTCCCTCAGAGACAGGAGCTGTCAACAAGCCCCTCTCCTTCGTGAATACCAACACAAAGTATTCATTCAGGATCTCCGCCATTCCCTTGGGCTCTAAGCACACCTCCCCTCCTCCGTCCCTAAGAGGTCCGATTTTTCCTCTAACCACCCTTTTATTCCTAATATAGGAATAAAAAGCCTTTGGATTTTCCTTAATCCTATCTGCCAAAATCATTTCGTGCCCCCCTTTTTGCCCTCCCTCCTACTCTCTCTATATTCCTCCAACCCTCTCTCCGTTCCCAGTTGCTCTGACCTAACGTACGACTCTCTTTTCTTCCTAACCAAGTCCTCAATATCCCTAGTAATCCATGGCTCTCTAATCCTATCTTTCCCATCTTTCCTCTTAGCCAGCACATATCTTTCTTGTAACATTTTCAGTATTCCCTTGAAAGAATCCCACATGCCTAGCATGGACTTACCCTCAAACAACCGTTCCCAAACAATCAGTTTCCTTAAGTTTCTGCCTAATCCAAACGTAGTTAGCCTTCCCCCAATTCAGCACCTTTCCCCTAGGGCAACAAGCATCCTTTTCCATCTGTATCCTAAAGTAGACAGAATTGTGGTCACTGTTAGCCACGTGTTCCCCTACTACAACATCAACCACCTGCCCTGGCTCATTACTCAGAACTAAATCCAATATAGCCCCTTCTCTAGTCGGGCTAGCCACATACTGCTCCAACGATCCTTCCAGTACACATTTTACAAATTCCTGCCCATCCAAACCCCCAGCTCTAGGTACTTTCCAATCCACCCTAGGGAGATTAAAATCTCCCACTATAACGACTCTGTTCTTTCTGCACCTATCCAAAATGTCTTTACATATGCCTTCTTCAACTACCCGTGGGCTGTTGGGTGGCCTATAATACACCCCTAGCATAGTAATTGCCCCCTTTCTATTCCTCAACTCCACCCACAGCGACTCCACTCCTAACTCCTCTGTATTGTCCTCCCTCTGCACTGCCGTGATGCTCTCCTTAACTAACAACGCCACTCCCCCACCTCTTCTGGACCCTCCTCTGTCACGCCTGAAACACTTATACCCAGGAATGTTCAGTTGCCACTGCTCCCCTTCCTTTAACCACGTCTCCGTCACTGCAACCACATCCAAGTTCCTCGCAAACATTAAGGCCCTAAGTTCATCCGTTTTTCCTGTTACGCTCCTCGCATTGAAACAGACACACTCCAGACCTCCAAGCCCACTCGGAACCTCCTTCTCCCTGGTGTATTTCTTCTCATCCAAGCTTACTCTATCTCCCATCTCGCTCTCTACCGAGCTATCGGTCTCAGCCCCTCCCCCCCTCCATATTAGTTTAAATCCTGCCGAAACACTCCAGCTAACCTCCCAGCTAAGATATTCACGCCCTTCCCATTTAAGTGTTCCCCGTCCCTTCTATACAGGTGCCCTTCTTTCACAAATACTTCCCAGTTATCCACAAATATGAAACCCTCTGCCCTACACCAATCCTTCAGCCACGCATTCAGCTGTAGGATCTCATTTCTCCTGGCCCCGCTGTTACCTGGCCCTGGTAGCAGCCCTGAGATTGCCACCCTGGAGGCCCTGCTCTTCAGCCTACCCCCCAACTCCCTGAACTGCCTTCGTATATCCTCCCTGCTCTTCCTTCCTACATCCTTCTCTCCTATGTGAGGAAACACATCCGCCCAGGTCCCCTCACCCTTCAAAATGCCCTCTATCCTGTCAGAGGCATCTTGCAGCCCTACTCCAAAGAGGCAAACTACCATCCTGGAGTCCTGCCTTTGACCATAGAACCACCTATCTATTCCTTTAACCCTCCCATCCCCCACCACTATCTCCTTTCTAGCCCCCTTCCTCCCCTCTGAGGTACTCTGGTCCTCCTGCCCTTACCTTTTCTACCCCTCCGCCCTCAATATTTTGGGGGACTGCTACTGGGGAAGTCTTTGGACTGTTGCCCCTCTCCTTTTTCTCCTTCCTTACAGTAACCCACCTGTAAGGGTCAGGTACCCCCGCCCCCAGCTCTGGGTCCACCATCTTACTATGCCTCCCTTCCATTATTGTTCTCCTTGACTAAAAGTACATCTTCCAATCGCTGCTCTAGTTGCTTGACCCGACCCTCAGATGCTGTAGCTCCAAACATTTGACGCTCATATGGACTTTCGGGAGACGTCTTGCCTCTAGGAACTCCCATATATGACACTGTACGCAGGTGAGGCATCTTCCAATAATCCCTGCCATTATCCTGAACACGGTTGAAGGTATGAACGCATTTGGAAAACCAGTAACACACTCTGCTTAAGCCCAGCGAGCCACAGCCCTCAAATCTCTCACTCTGCTGCCCGCTGTCTACTGCCACTTTCTTTTTATATTCCCCGGTTCCCTTCCCAGCTACCCCCACGCTTAACTTCAGCAGCAAAAAGCAATCAAAAACAGAGGAAAAAAAAGCAAATTGAAAATTTTTCACACTCAGTCATCAGCACATCCAAACACTCTTTCCAGAGAACAATGAGCTCTATGGCATTTAAATCTGTATACAAAGTTGAAACAAAAACAGTGAAGTGTTCTTACCCAACTCAAACCTATTACTTTTGAAAATGTTTAAACATTGTCTTTTTGCTTTGGTTCACTAAACCAGACACTATTTTCCAGCTGAATAAAGTTGTCTGCTCCATTGCCTCAGTCAATGCTTACTTAACATAGTCTTCAGAGGTACACAACTGTGGTCCACAATAATACATTCTACAAAATTCCTTTCATTTGGGAACCTAACTATTTTCAACTTAACTTTACAATAAGTCAGCCATCAGTGATTTTATCATCTGGAGAACTATAATAAAATCTGATTGTTTCTTCAATGTGCCGCTGCTTCTGCAATCCTTAAGTCAAATAATTTACCATAGCACAGGTAAAATTAGAGCTTACTTTAACTTTTGTACCTAGTTCTCAACTTTCCTTCCATTGTAAGATCAGAAATGGGAATATTCGCTGATGACTGTAATTTGTTCAGCATCATTTGCAACTGCTCAGATACTGAAGCAACTCATGTCCAAATGCATCAATACCTGGACAATATCCAGGCTTGGGCTGACAAGTAGCAAATAACATGTGCACCGTATAAATGCCAGAAAATTACGATCTCCAATAAGAAAGATCTATCACCCTTGACACTCAATGGCATTACCATTGCTGAATCCCCCACTACCAATATTGTGAAGGCTATCACTGACCAGAAACTGAACTGTACAGCCACGTAAGTACTGTTGCTATCAGAGCAAATCAAAGACTAGGCATCTTACAGTGACTAACTTACCTCCTTGCTCCCCAAAGCTTATTCACCATCTACAATGCACAAGTCAGAAGTGTGAAGACATGCTGGTTAGGTGCATTGGCCATGCTAAATTCTCCCTCAGTGTACCCAAGCAGATGCTGAACTGTGGCAACTAGGGAATCCCTCCAAACATTCATTCCCTCCACCACTGATGAACAGTGGCATCTGTGTTTGCCACCTACAAGCAACACTATAGGAACTCACCAAGGTTCTTTAGGCAACACCTTCCAAACCCACAACTACTACCATCTAGAGGATAAGAGGAACAGATAACTGGGAAGAACACCACCTGGAAGTTCCCTTCCAAGCCCCATCATTCTGACTTGGAAATATAACATCATTCTTTCAGTGTCACTAGATCAGAATCCAAAAAATCTTTCACTAACAACACTGGGTGTACCTACACCTCAGGGAGTGCAGCGTTTCAAGACGCAAGTTCACCACTATCTTTTCAAGTGTAATTACGGATGGGCAATAAATGCTGGTTTAGTCAGTGACACCCACATCCATAATTAATAATAAAAAGTTAACTGTACATTATCCAATCTTATCTCCCAAGCAGAAATGGGTCATCGAGTTTTCTTACCTTCATAGCTTAGCTGTGGTGGATCAATTGGAGGAAACCATGGTTTCAAATCCTACAATTAAAATTAAACAACTTTATTAGTAACACATTCATCCCATGACAAAAACAACTGAAATTTGAGACAGTTGACAGAAATCTAATTTCTTTGCAGTAAGTAGAGGCTACTTTCTCTGACTGAGGAGTCTTGAATTAGAATCATAGTCTTAGGATGAGAGGTCATCATTTAGGACTCAGATGAGGAGAAATGTCTTCATTCAAAGAGCAGAGAATCAGGGAGCACAGTGGTTAGCACTGCTGCCTCATAGCGCCAAGGACCAAGTTTCAATTTTGCCCTTGGGTGACTGTGTGGAATTTGCGCATTCTCCCATGTCTGCATGGGTTTCATCTGCGTGCTCCAGTTTCCTCAAACACTCCAAAGATGTGTGTTAGGTTGACTGGCCATGCTAAAATGCCTCTTTGTGTCAGGGAGACTATCAGGGTAAATACATGTCAGGGGACTAGCAGATTAAATACATGGGGTTAAGGCCTCACTAGGATTGTTGTCAGCGCAGACTTGACAGGCTGAATAGCGGAATCTCTGCCAATGCAAAATTAAATGGTCTTTGGAATTCGTCATCAAGATAACTACAAAATGCTCAGATGTTGTACATCTTTAAGACGAAGATCAAAAATATTTGGACATTAAAGGAATAAGGGATATGCAGGGGAAAGGAAGAAAATGGAGTTCAGACAGGAGCAGGTTACAAGTTAGCCATTTTCCATTTGATGCAATATTTTCTAGACATTTAGTCACATCTATTATTTAAAAATTCAGGATGACATTAAGCAGACTTGATGGATGCTGGAAATTGAAAAGTCTCTATGTTCCTGAAGATATCAGAAGGAATTTTTTGAAGCTTTTTAAACCTTCAAACGTACTACTTTTCTATTAATTGAAAGATGCAAAGCATTCATAACAGCAAACTCTGTTGATGCATACTTTATTTTGAAATAAGTTCCAAACAATAATGGAATGTGGTTTTGGTAATTTCCATTTAGAAATATGAAAACTACGTAGCGGTCATCATTTTACTACACTTCTTTTTCCCAAAAGAGCTGTATGCACTGTCTGTGTGGAATTTGCATGTTCTCCCCCATGTCTGCGTGAGTTTTCTCTGGATGCTTCAGTTTCCTCCACAGTCCAAAGATGTGCAGGTTAGGTTGATAGACCATGCTAAATTGACCCTAGTGTCAGGAGATGAGCAAGATAAATATGTGGGATTATGGAAGTGGGACTGGGGTGGGATTGTGGTTTTTGTAGACTTAATAGGCCAAATGGCCTTCTTTGTACTGTAGAGAATCTATGGTTCTATGACTTATTCCACTAGTCAACTGGATCCTAGACTAACGGAATTGTAAAAATCTTTTGAGTATTTCTTGATACCCCTGCCAAATAACAAACTGTCAATCTACCTTGAAAATTTCAATTGACTAAGCATCTATGGCCTTTTCAGGAAAAATTTCTGCAAAACCTTTTGCAAAAAGATGTCTCCTAATTTCACTGAGTGATACTGGTTGTTCACCCACCAGAGAAAACTGTTTTATTTTATCTACGCCACTGAATCCATTTAGCATTTCAAACACAATTAAATTAGTTGTCAACCGTTGAAACTTAAGATTTGTTTACGTAACCTGACCTCATAATTACATGCTGTAATCTTTGGTATATATCTGACAAATCTACAGGGAACTGCCTCCAAGGTCAATATAAGCGTCTTCAAGTACACTGCGCAAAAACTGAACTAGTACTCCAGATAGGGTCCAGCCAAAAATGAAAACTGAAGCATTACTTCCTTCCATTTGTATTCTTGTTCCCTTAAAATAAAGGCACATTTCATAAGTATTTTGTGTACTTGAGACAATCAAATCCCTGTTCTCCACAGTTCCCAGTGTCTCGCCATTACAATATTTGACTTGTCTTTTTTGAATGAAAAATTGATTCCCAATGCATCCCCCCGCCCATTGAATTTCATCTGCTACAATATTGCTACCCATTTAAATCCGCTCATATTCATTTGAAACTTGCTGCTCCCAACTATACAACACGTATAAGCATAAAAATATCCCTCTTTCTGCATTCACGTTTGGACAAACAGACTGTTTTACAGTCAACTGTTACTATTTCATGCAATTTAAAAAGTAGTAATTCACCTCCCTGGCAATCAATTTTGAAATTGTGAAAATAATTTACAGATAAAAGTCAAAAAATATGATGGAACATTTGCACTGTGATATTGTTCAGCTTTGTCTGATTATTTTAGCTTAACTTGATAAAATAACCAGTACGTAATCAACGTAAACCTGCTTTAAATATTTCAGTCTGCAACATTCATCAAGATTTGCTTTAACAAGTCCAGGTCACATTGCTTACCTCAAAGTCCACGAAGTTATAAATAACAACTATCAGCCTTTCATTTTATTAATTTTTTTGAATATTTTTATTGACAGCTTTTCATTTTACCACAAGAAGCGACACTTCCCAAAAATCTTGTACAACAGTGATCATTATTCGACATATACATAAAAGATCAGCAAATATTCAAATAAATGATTCAGATTTTCAATCACAGCAGTCGGTGTCTCCTTTTGTACAGATAATGAAAGGATACTATAAGGAATGGGGGAATTGCAGGATAAAGCCAT
This sequence comes from Sphyrna mokarran, assembly GCA_024679065.1. Taxonomy (NCBI): domain Eukaryota; kingdom Metazoa; phylum Chordata; class Chondrichthyes; order Carcharhiniformes; family Carcharhinidae; genus Sphyrna; species Sphyrna mokarran. The sequence goes on from JAGIQG010000029.1 coordinate 23,566,848, forward strand.
GAGGATATGCTACCATGATGCATGCCCTCCTCTACAAGACAATAAAAACAGAGCTATACAACATAGGGAACCCTTCATGTTGTAAAATATGCCCCAACAGGATTAACTCAGCATCCCAAGATCTCCAAGCAATGAATGAATACTCCAGAACATCAAGATAAACCAAGATAGTACAAGACGTGACATGGTAGTGTAGTGCAGAGGAGCCAATGAACCTAACGTTATTAAGGCACACCAGCACAACAGATCTCATTCCCCTTAGAGATATTAGAGGCACTGTTAAAGCCCCACCATCACCAGAAAATTAAACCAAGAAAACCATACTGAAAAAGAGACAACCATCAACGGAATATGTTGGGAAGAGATAAATCTCCTCCTTCCAATAAGGAAAACCCCTCAAGAGTTAAATATAACAAATCAGAACCTGTATCAACACCTCACCTATCCAGATAATGAAAGGAAATCCCCAAAAAAATACCAAAATTAACCTAATAGACACCAAACATAGTCTAGCAGCGTCCACTTTTGCAAAACGGATACCAAGAACAGAACAGCATACCTTCACAAGAAATAGTGTACTGCCCCGCAAGGGGAGTCCAAGTCTCAAGGCAGAACACAGTCTGGAAGTCGCAATATAAGATCACTTGGTGGAGGGCGTCCTACTCTGCCATCCAGCCAAATCACCAACCGAAGAAAGGCTTTAAAAATATGAAACTGAAGCAGTTAGACACATACTCAGTCCCCACACCCAACAGGATACTATGTCCCTACGAGAACAAAGCCTCAAGGAGATTCGTCCCAAAGCTCCAAAAATGGGTGATTTCAGCAAAAAGTGGTTTACAGTCCATGCAACAGAGTCTCCACCTGACTTGGATAAAATTATACTGCCCTAACCTAGCCAATCAAGTTAAATTAGGATCAATGACACACTAGAATAAAGACCATCAGGCCAAGAACACTCACATCATTCTTATACACTGAACAAAGCAAACTACCGCTCTCACTAAATACCCCAGAGATGCCACTTAGGCTCCACCAATGAGAGTTGATCCATTTCCCTTCACCAAAGGAACCCTAACAAGGGTTGATATGGATGACATGCCCACTATACATTACATGAGCCAAGTAAACAAGTAATTACTATCACTACCTGCACAGCCAACTGAATATAGAAGACCAAAGGTTAGAAATACGAGAGTTACCAAATATACCCGGGAGTATACCAGTACCTATTTCCCCTTACCCCAACATCAAAGGCGCCGACGACAGAATAAAAGAATCAGGGTGTGATCTTAAGGAAAAAGTTAGATGTGCTGAGTGAGCTAGAAAATATGAGAGAATCACGCTGGATTTCTTGGCAAGCTGCAAGCCTGAGCTCACTGGTTAAGCCAGCTGCTGTGCTCTTGGGGTACCAATTCACAGGCATTCAATATCCTAAAGTCACCACCTGCCTTTCAACCCCCATGCCAGTCAAACACCTCTGTGTACCTTCTACGCACCCACCCACCCATCCCAATCACCACACCCACACACAGTTCTCTCCCTCCCCGTTCACCAACACTGCAGTTCCCTCATTTGCAATCACCACCCCTGCAGAGTTTCCTTCCTTCTCTGATCTTGCAGAGAAGGAAGATCTTGCAATCACCGCCCTTGCAGACTTGTCCCCCCTCCCTCAATCAACCCTGCAGAATTCCCTCCCCTCCCCGATAACCATCCCTGCAGAGCTCCCCTTCCTTCCCCCCACAATCATAGTTCCACCACCATTTAGGATCAATCCCCCCCTTACGCCCCAATACTATTATAGTACCCAGCAGGCATTGCCCCAAGGATATGATCCAACCATGCTGTGACAACGCAGGGGATTCAACGGTCTCTGATTCTCCTAGCGAGGCCATCATATCTGATCTCTGCTGGCGGAGAGACCAGCTGTGATTCTCACCAGTGAAAAACTCAACTAGTGAAAAATATAGCATCCAGGACTCACTAATGACACGTAAATAATGCGACGTGGTAGTGGTGGTGAACAGGGGTGGGGGTGGGTAATTTTTCCTCTCATCTGATCAATCCAGCTTGCATTTCTGAACAGGCAGCTCAAGGTCACAGGATCATGCCACTAGTCTTTTCCAGGATACATGATCTGTCTGTATCTTCATAGCAGAAAAGTATGGATTCCTTAGTTCCAAAACGATGAAAGAAAAATGCACACCAATACTTCTAACGGAAGTTTTCTCTCACCCACAATGAGCATTTATAAGGCAGTACCAACTACCTGTATACCAAACCACCTACCCACCATCCTGCTGTGGTGCTACTCATTTCACCTATAAATAAAATGAAGGGTACAAAAAAAAACTCCCTCAGTGTAAATGCACAGCATGCAAAAAATAAAACAGGTAAATACAACACAACCTTCATGTCATCCAAGCAACTCAGCACGTTCCCCAACAGAAGGGAAACATATAATCAATCCCTAAGTAGTGAAACCCATTAATTAGAATTTGGCACAGGTCCAGAAGCAGGGTGGGCAACACCCCCTTATCAACCCCACTCTCCCAGGACCACACACCAAAACCAAGATTGCATGCAAACTGTAATGCACATTAAGCTAAGGCTCCCTTGTTCCACTAAAGAGAAAAAATTCTGATTTTCCAACATAATAAGATATCAATGAAAGCCTGTGCGCTCATACAGCATACAACCGTGTCAGGATAAAAGACAGTATTGCAAAATCAGGCGTATGATAATGCGGGAACAAAGTTCAGCATTAATGATGAATTGCAGGATAATATAACCATTCACAGAGCTTGAAAAGATAAAAAGTACAAGACAATTGTTGAGCAACATCCATGATTCATTCAGAGTTTTATTGAAGCCTTTACACCTCCACCATGCTGTTGTCCCAAACAGAAACCTAGGCTCTGGTGGGTGGCAAAGAGCCATCATGTCCCGCCATTTCAGCGCTTCACGAAAACCAACAGGACAAAGTAAGACCAGTGGTCAAACTGTTCAACTGACCTCAGGCCTTGAAAATCAGATACAATGTTCTCCATCGATAATTAGCTCTGTTAATAAAAGATAATATCAGGGCAGTAGTAAGAGAAGATATAGGGTCCAAAGAGCAAAACGTGGAATCATTGTGGGTGGAGTTAAAAAATAGTAAGGGAAATAGTAATGGGAGTAAGTCACTGGTGGGTGTGGTCTATAGGCCCCCAAATAATAATTTTGAGGTGTGGTGGACTATAAACAAAGAGCAACACAGCACGGGAAACAGGCCCTTTGGCCCAACGAGCCCACGCCGCCGTCCTAACGTCCTAATGACATATCCTTCTTTTTAGGCTATGCCTATTGTTGAAGATTCCCATATAGGGACCAATATAGGGACAATTTGTTACCCAATCAGCCTAAGAGCACATTTTTGGGATGTGGGAGGAAACCGGAGCACCCGGAGGAAACCCACGCAACCACGGGGAGAACGCGCAAACTCCCGCAGACACAGGCCCAAATCCATGTGTCTGCACAGCAACAGCGATAGTCTCTGAGCTGTCATGTTGCCCATCAGATGGTCCAGTTTAAGCATACACTGACGACGTGAAGCACTAGGCAACTCCTGAAGCAACGTCCAAGAGCAGCTCTCGCACGACATGCCGCATGCATGCCCCTTGTTGGTCAACAAGGTGGACCAAATTGCCTGCGGAAACAAATAAGACATTATTAAACATGCTAAAAAAAACTAAGACATTCCCGAGACGAAACTAAAAGATAATCTACTACTATTTGGTCCTCCCGATATTCAAACAGTCCTGCTATATCCCTCTATCTGCAGACCGCTCACGTGGCTGTCCAAGAGACCCTTAAACAACCCTAGCGTGCCTGCTCCCACCACCTTACTCGGCAGTGCATTCCACACCCCCACTACCCTTTGTGTGAAAAACTGGCCTCTAATATTCGTCTTATACATAGCCCCCCTCACCCTGAGCCCGTGACCCCTCGTTCTATCCATTTCTAATGGTGGAAAAAGCTTACCACCATTTACTCTATCTATACCCCTCATAATCTTATATACCTCTAAAAGATCCCCTCTCAGCCGACGTCTTTCAAGGGAAAACAACCCCAGTGTTTTCAATCTTTCCTCGTAAGACAGCCCTTCCATACCAGGCAGCATCCTGGTAAATCTCCTCTGCACTCTCTCCAGGGCCTCCACATCCTTCCTGTAGTACGGCGACCAGAACCGTACTTGCACCCCCAGGTCTCTCTGCATCTCTATACTCCAGATAGTTTTACCTTTTATCCTATAACTCCCCTCTACATTATTCTGGCCAAAATGCATCACCTCGCATTTATCCGGATTAAATTCCATTTGCCATCTATCTGCCCAATCTACCAGCCTATCTATGTCATGTTGTATTGCCAGGCACTGCTCCTCAGTACCCGCCAATCCAATCATCTTAGTGTCATCAGCAAATTTGCTGATCACACCACCTACCCCCTCTTCCAAGTCATTTATATACACCACAAATAGAAGGGGTCCTAGTACAGAGCCCTGTGGCACACCACTAGTGACAGACCTCCAGTTGGAAAAAGAGCCTTCCACTACTATCCGCTGTCTCCTCCTCCCAAGCCAGTTCTCAACCCATCTACATACCTGGCCCTGTATACCATGCGCCTTCACCTTTTCTATCAAACACCTTACTGAAATCCATATAGACGACATCAACGGCCTGTCCTTCATCAACCGTTTTTGTCACCTCTTCAAAAAATTCCACTAGATTCGTAAGGCACGACCTCCCCTTAACGAAGCCATGCTGCGTATCCCTGATCAGATCGCAGCGCTCCAGATGCTCATACATCCTGTCCCTGAGAATCCTCTCCATTAGCTTACCTATAACTGAAGTCAAGCTCACCGGCCTATAGTTCCCTGGGTTATCCCTCTGACCCTTTTTAAACAACGGTACTACATTTGCAATCCTCCAGTCCTCTGGGACCTCCCCTGAGTCCAAAGAGGAGACAAAGATTTGCGTCAGAGGCCCAGCAATGTCATCTCTCACCTCCCTTAGCAGCCTGGGATAAATACCATCAGGCCCCGGAGCTTTATAAGTCTTTATGCTACCTAAAAGCCCCAACACTTCGTCCCTCGTAATGATTATTTCCTTTAACGGGTCCTCAAATTCCTCAAAGCCGGCATCAGACATCAGGCCCCTCTCCCGCGTGAATACCGACGCAAAGTATTCATTCAGGATCTCCCCCATTCCCTCAGGCTCTAAGCATAGTTCCCCTCCTCTGTCCCTGAGAGGTCCAATCTTCCCTCTAACCATCCTTTTGCTCCTTACATAGGAGTAAAATGCCTTAGGATTTTCCTTAATCCTACCTGCCAAATCCATTTCGTGGCCCCTTTTTGCCTTTCTGACACCCCTTTTAAGATCCCGTCTACACTCTATATTTTTCCAGCGCTGCCTCTGTCCCCAGTTGCCTGGATCTAACGTACGCCTCCCGCTTCTTCCTGACCAAGTCCTCAACATCCCTAGTAACCCACGGTTCTCTAATCCTACCTTTCCCATCCTTCCTCCTTACCGGCACGTGTCTTTCCTGCAAAAATTTTAGTTTTCCCTTGAAAGACTCCCACATGTGCAGTGTCGACCTACCCTCGAACAGCTTATCCCAGTCGGTATCCCTAAGATCCTGCCTAATCTGGCTATATCTAGCCCTCCCCCAGTTTAACACCCTCCCCTTAGGGCAGGCTTCATCTTTTTCCATTAATACCCTAAAGCAGACAGAGTTGTGGTCACTATTAGACACGTGCTCTCCTACTACAACGTCAACCACCTGCCCTGGCTCATTCCCCAGAACCAGGTCCACTATAGCCCCCTCTCTAGTCGGGCTATCCACATACTGCTCCAAGGACCCTTCTAAAACACACTGTACAAATTCCTCCCCGTCCGCACCTTCCGCTCTGGGCACCTTCCAATCTACCCCAGGGAAATTGAAATCTCCCATTACAACTACCCTATCATTCCTACACTTATCTAAAATTTCCCTACATATCCCTTCTTCCACGGGATATGGAAGAATCCCGTGGAATTCCCGTTGGGCGGTCTGTAGTACACACCCAACATAGTAACCTCTCCCTTCCTATTCCTCAACTCCACCCATAGCGACTCAATTCCTAACTCAGCCATACCACCCTCCTTCTGCACTGCTATGATGTGATCCTTAACTAATAACGCCACTCCCCCTCCTCTCCTCAAACCACCTCTATCATGCCTAAAACACTTATACCCCGGAATATTCAATTGCCAGTCCTGCCCTTCCTTTAGCCACGTCTCAGTCACCGCCACCACTTCTAATTTCCTCTCGAACATTATTGCCTTCAGTTCATCTGTTTTGCCAGTCACACTCCTCGCATTAAAACACAATTAACTGATGTGTGCAAAAACGGAATGGCAATTGTTACGGGAGATTTTAATCTGAATATTGATTGGTTGACTCAAGTTGGACACAGAACACTGTAGGGATAGTCTCCTTGAACAGTACGTAATGGTACGTACAAGGGAGCAAGTTATCTTAGATCTGGTACTGTGTAACGAGGCAGGTAGAATTAGGGATCTTGTTGCGAGGGATCCTCTTAGGACGAGTGATCACAATATGGTTGAATTTCTGGTGCAGATAGAGGTTGAGAAAGTAGAATTCCAAACCAGTGTCCTCTGCTTGAGGAGGATGATAAGATGAGAGCAGAATTGGCTAATGTAGATTGGTAGGACAACTGAGGAACAGTGGAGGATTTTTAAGGAGATCTTTTTCAATACTCAGCAGAAATATATTCCAATGGTAAAGAAGGATGTAAGAAAAGGATAATTAGCCATGGATATTGAAGGAAATAAAGGAGAGTATTAAATTAAAAACTGACATGTACAGAGCAGCTAAAAATAGTGGGGAATTAGGAGATTGGGAAAGATTTAAAAAACAACAAAGAATGACTAAGAAAGTGATAAAGAAAGGAAAGATAGATTATGAAGCTAAACTAGCTCTAAATATAAAAAAAAGTAAAAGTTTTTACAAATATATAAAGAGGAGGAGACTGGCTGGAGTGAATGTTGGAGTACAAGAAAGGGGATTTAACAGTGGGTAACAAGGAAATGGCTGAGACTTTAAATAAGTTTTTTTGTGTCAATCTTCACAAAGGAGGACACAAATAGCTTACCAAATATTACAGATAGAGGGTTGATAGGAGATGAGGTCCTTAATACAATTACTGTTACTAGAGAGGTAGTGCTGGGAGACTAATGGGACTGAAGGTAGACAAGTCCCTGGGACCAGATGGAATGCATCCTAGGGTTCTGAAAGAAATGGCAGAAGTAATAGCAGATGCCTTAGTAATTACTTATCAAAATTCACGGGACTCTGGGGAAGTGCCAGTGGATTGGAAAACAGCTAAGGTTACACCACTGTTTAAAAAAGGTAGCAGACAAAGGGCAGGGAACTACAGGCCAGTTAGCTTAACGTCCGTAGTTGGAAAAAATGCTAGAATCCATCAAAGAAGAAATAGCAGGACACCTAGAAAAGAACAGTTTGATCAAACAGATGTAGCACGGATTTGTGAAGGGGAAGTCGTGTTTAATGAATTTACTGGATTTTTATGAACATGTAATTAGTGTAGTAGGCAGAGGGGAACCTCTGGATGTGGTATTTTTAGATTTCCAGAAGGCATTTAATAAGGTGCCTCACAAAAAGTTGTTGCAGAAGGTCAGGGTACATGGAGTTGGGGTTAAAGCGTTAGCATGGATTGAGGATTCGTTATCTAACAAGAAGCAGAGAGTTGGAATCAATGGATGCTTTTCTGGTTGGCAGTTGGTGACTAGTGGCGTGTCACAGGGATCGATGCTTGGGCCTCAACTGTTTACCATATACACTTACGATCTGGAGGAGGGGGCTGAGTGTAGGATAACAAAATTTGCTGATGACACGAAGATGAGTGGAAAAGCAAATTGCATGGAGGACGTGGAAAGTCTGCAGAGAGATCTGGATAGGCTGAGTGAGTGGGCGAGGACCTGGCAGATGGAGTATAACGTTAGCAAATGTGAGATTATCCACTTTGGTAGAAATAATAGTAGGAAGGAATATTATTTAAAGAGTGAAAAGCTGCACCATGCTACTATGCAGAGGGAGCTAGGGGTCCTTGTGCACAAATCGCAAAAACTCAGTCTGCAGGTGCAGCAGGTGATCAAGAAGGCGGAAGGAATGTTGGATAGAACATAAAAGCAGGGAGGTCTTGCTGCAACTGTACAAGGCACCGGTGAGGCCGCAACTGGAGTATGGTGTGCAGTTTTGATCACCGCATTTGCATAAGGATATCTTGGCCTTGGGGGGAGTACAGAGAAGGTTCACCAAGCTGATACTGGAGATGAGGGGATTACCTTATGAGGTGAGATGAAATAGACTGGGCCTGTGCTCATTGGAGTTTAGAAGGCTGAGGTGGGGATCTTGTAGAGACTTATAAGATAATGAAGGGAGTGGATAGGGTAGAGGTAGAAAGATTCATTCCATTTAGTTAGGAAAACAGAACTAGAGGGCACAGCCTCAAAATAAAAGGGGAGGGTGCAGTTTAGAACAGAGTTGAGAAGGAACTTCTTCACTCAAAGGATGGTGAATCTCTGGAATTCTCTGCCCATTGAAGTGATGAAGGCTACCTCATTGAATATATTTAAGTTACAGGTAGATAGATTTCTGATAGACAAGGGAATTAAGTGTGATGAGGAAAAAGCAGGAAAGTGGAACTGATCCACTTCAGATCAGCCATGATCTTATTGAATGGTGGGGGAGGCTCGAAGGGCTAAATGGCCTACTCCTGCTCCTATTCCATATGTTCTCATCAAGATTGAAAAGCCCAGCTTTCAAATTAAGATTATGAAAGCACGGCAGCTAATTATCAAATTAGACTGGGAATTCATCCCCTGTTCTCCTCAAGAGACTGGGTGCATTGTACTCCCTTGCCAGGCCCAATTCCTGGAATCAACCGGGATGTTCAACATACTACGCAGCAGAATTTCCAAGGAGTGATGGTGAACCTCCACCGAGGAAACTGCCCTCTCAACTGGCAGCATTGTTTTCTGAGCTTCATCCATTCTCTTTAGGGCATCTCGCAGTTCATCAATGTGCGCACCAATAAGTGAAGCCAAGACTGTCGCTCACAACTTCACTCACAAGGGCTGCCATTATCTTGAAGACTATGGCACCGCCAAAGCACAAGCCCGAAAACCATCATCAATCAAACAAACATTCGCTTGACTTAATTCAGCTGCCCGTTACCAAAATTTAGCCAGATCTTCCAGGAACATAGCACAGATTATATACAAACCAAGTAATTATGGATTATGCATTAGGATTAATAAAATGATTAAAAGATGCCAGTGCTTGCAAAAATGCGGTCCCTCCTGCGCTTACAATATACAATCCCTATTTTATTCCACACGTATCTGGATGCAAAGGAGCTTGGTACACATTCAGTTTTGGCAACCCTGTGTCAATGTCACACAATCTCTGAATTAGTTTCACAGATGGCATCTACTTCTGCAATGGAGTAAAAACTTCTGCTTCCCATGTATATTGGCATCATAAACATTGCTCTTAAACACAGTTATAACGTTGCTAGTGACCAGATTGACTCTTTCCATAATGATTTTCAATGTATTCGGCAAAATACATTTTTTAAAAGGCTGGAATTCTTTGTAAAGTAACGCTAAAAGATACGGAAAATCTGCACATATGATGGAACTACAAAAGCAAGGAAATAGGCTTGGAACGCACTGACTACCGATAAATCCAAATAGTAGTACTGATACTTCATTCACCTCTATACAAAACATGTAAGCTTTAATCAATTTTCTTGCTCTGATTTTCTTCCAAACACCATTAGGCCTGCTGTCCTCAAAAAAGTGGCTGAACTCAAGCACTTCATTTGTGCACCGATTAGATTTTTAAAAAATAATCGTGTACATTCTTGATGATCAGAGATGGCATGATGGAAAATGAACATTACAAGCTCATGTTTTGTTCACCTGAACTGCAGTTCCCATTTATTATGAACAAATTATGTCTGCAGAATGTTTAGAAAATGGTGAGGCTCTTAATGTCTTGTGCTGTACACTTCACAAGGGAAATGAGTCACTGTGCAGTTGCATTTGTACTACTACAGGTTTTTTTTTTAAAAAGTAACTATATTTTAATAATTACGACTGAATAGATATTTCTTCAGCTTGTCAAAATGCACTTTGATCACAAACATTACTGGATTCCATTTTATAATTACTTACCTCATCAGAGGAAACTAAATCTGGTAAATCACTTGAATCAGATGTAGTACAGCCATCACTGTCCCAAATCTCACAATCCATAATTGCAATCTGGCAATGGCAGTATTAAAAAGTATGCACATATAGTGCTTGCAAGCACCTCCTGTCCAAACAAAACAAAAAAAAGCTGATCAACAGTTGGCTTCATAGCTCAGCAGGGGTTACAGCACTAGTCTTGTAAGTCAGGAGAATTCAATTGTGTGTGGAGTTTGTACATTCTCCTCGTGTCTGCAAGAATTTCCTCCGTGTACTCCGGTTTCCTCTCACAATCCAAAGACGTGCAGGTTAGGTGGATTGGCTATGCTAAATTGCCTCTTAAGTGTCCAAAGATGTATAGGTTAAGTGTATTAGGTATGGTGAATGCATAGGGTTATGGGGATAGGGCAAAGGGGGAAAGCTTACGTGGTATGTTCTTTTGAGAGTTGTTGCAGATTTGATGAACCCATGGCTTTCTTCTTTACTATGAGGAGTCTACGATTGATTCCGTAAAACACTATTAAATCTCACACTAGTAACTGACCTTTCTTAGAATAGTGTGCATGGAGCTATGTATAAACTGAATTGAGAATTAACGTACACAGAAAAGTACAAAACTATAATATCAATCCTCCACCATATAAATGTGTAAATGCATGTACATAACATGCAGATTAATTGTAGTGAACATCCAAATAAAAACATGAAAAAAAAATCAGCACCTCACAATATACAAATAATAGGATGTGAATACATACAGCCAACTTTCACATTAAACATAAACAATAAACAAATCCATGGAGCAAGTAACTATTATCCCTCCCAAAATAAACACATTTAAAACACAGAATAGTATAGAAAGAGGCCCTTTGGATCACATTGTTGTGCCACACATGACACTAAATTAACCCTTTCAGCCTGCCCTTTGTCTATATCCTTTTATTTCTTGCATATTCATATTTATCTAAAAATCCTTTAAACACCCCAATATTTGATTTCACTACCAACTCTGGCAGTGTTCCAGACATCTACCATTCTATGTTTAAAAAAAAAACTTGCTCCTCACATCTCCTTTGAAATTTCCCCCTCTCACCTTAAATACAAATTCCCTAGTATTAGGCATTTTGACTCTGGATAATTTAGGATGCTTTTTTTGTGTCATGAGCAGCAACGAAAGTGGGACAGAATGGAAAACATCACTTTCAAAAGGAGTTTAAAGTTTATTTGACAAAATAAGTCCAGGTGACCTTTTTGACAAAGGGTCACCTGGACTCAAAATGTCAGCTCTTTTCTCTGTTACAAATGCTGCCAGGTCCGCTGAGGTTTTCCAGCATTTTTTTCTTTTCATTAAAGTTTATTTATTAGTGGCACAAGTAGGCTTACATTATAGCACTGCAATGAAATTACTGTGAAAATGCCTGAGACGTCAAACTCCGGCACCTGTTCAGGCACAGTGAAGAAAAATTTAGCATAGCCAATGCACTGAATCTTTCAGACTGAGAGAGGAAACCCACACAGACACAGGGGGAACGTGCAGACTCCACACAGACAGTGATTCAAGCCAGGAATCGAATCCGAATCCCTGGCGCTGAGGGGCAGCAGTGCTAACCACTGTGCCCTTGCAGTTTTTAAATTTGAAAATGCAAATTTGATGCCACCGTGGTGGCTTGGCCCAAATAGGACGAACAATCTGGAACCGTTCTCATTTCGGTCAACTGCAAACTCGAACCCACCAAATCCCGTCCCTCCAAGAATTGTGGCTTTAATCATGCAAGACGGAAAGCAACTGCTGGCTTTGGGGGAGGGACACAGTAAGAATTCTTACAACACCAGGTTAAAGGGGTCAGGGGTTTTGCTACCCTCGGGTGGGTAATGCTCAAGAGCCCGAGCTCCTCCTGCAACCGCCGCTCGGCTTCTCCAACTAAACTTTGGCCGCCTCTCCCAACTGGTTCGCCCTGGCACCCAAAAGCCTTCATCGGTAACTGGAAGCTAATCGTGCAATGCTACAGCGATTTCCACCGGGTTCTCCTACATGTTGTGTTGTTAACAGAGAGACAATAAACAGCACACCACCACCAACACTCACGTTCTCAGCGCCCAACAGCCAGAGACTCACCGCCAAGCCAGCAGCAAAATGGCGGCCGCCTCCCTTCCCCGGTCTCGCGACAACCGGCCGAAGTCTCGCCACACAGAACACTGGGAGTTGTAGTTCCAGCGCAGTGCAAGAATTCCCGTTCAGCGCAATAAAGAAGAACAAGTTACTGTGGATGCTGGAATCTGAAAGCAAAAGACAAAATGCTGGATACTCTCAATAGGTCTGGCAGCATCTGTAAGGAGAAAACAAAGGTGATGTTTCGAGTCCAGATGACCCTTTGTCAAAGTTGATAACTTTGTCAAAGGGTCATCTGGGCACTCAAGACATCAGCTCTTTTCTCTCCTTACAGATGCTGCCAGATGGGCTGAGATTTTCCAGCATTTTCTCGTTTAGTCCCATTCAGCATATTTTGCTAAAACTGTACAAGGCCTTCAATGAAGCCACTACAAGAATACTTTGTGCAGTGCTGGTTTCCATATCTAAGGAAGGTGGTACAGCAAAGGTTCATTAGGTTGTTTCCTGGGATGAGATGGTTGTCTTCAGGTGACACAGTGGTTAGCACTGCTGCCTCACAGCTTTAGGGGCTCAGGTTCAATTCCGGCCTTGGGTGATTGTCTGTGTGGAGTTTGCACATCATTCCTGTGTCTGTGCAGTACTGCTCCGGTTTCCTCCCACATTCCAAAGTTGTGCAGTTACATTGATTGGCCATGGTAAATTGTCACTTAGCATTAGGGGATTAGCAGAGTAAATGCATGGGGTTATGGGGATGGGGCCTGGATGGAACTGTTGTCAGGTTCGATGGGCTGAATGGCATCCTTCTGCAGTGTAGAGATTCTGAGATTCTATGATGAGCGACTGAGTAAATTGCACCTCTATTCTCTGGAATTGATTTATTATTGTCGCACGTATTAGTATAGTGAAAAATATTGTTTCTTGTGATGAAGAAACTATAGAAGAAGCACACTATATAGAGAGAATGAAAGGAGACGGTGCAGAATGTAGTGTTACGCTCGTACCTAGGGTATAGTGAAAGATCAACTCAGTGTAAGGTACACCCATTCAAAAGTCTGATGGCAGCAAGGAAGAAGTTGTTCTTCAGTTAGTTGGTACATGACCTCAAACTTCTGTATTTTTTTCCTGACAGAAGAAGGTAGAAGAGAGAACGTCCAGGGTGTGTGGAGTCCTTTATTATGCTGGCTGCTTTTCTGAGGCAGCAGCAAGTGTAGATGGAGTCAATGGATATGAGGTTGGTTTGCGTGATGGACTGTGTTTCGTTCATGACCTTTTGTAGTTCCTTGCAGTCTTGGACAGAGACGAAGCCATACCAAGCTGTGATATAATCTGTTCTGCATTTCATGTCTACATCATTAATATCCATATTCCACCCACATTTATATGAGTAATGGTAGATCTGATAATGAAAATGTTTAAATAGAAATAATTAAAGATGAGGCTTGAAGACTTCAAGTGACGGGGCCATGATTATTTCTTTGGCAGTTTGCCTCACTGTAGGATAGCCTTTGTGAAGATTATTGATAGTCTTGGAAACAAATGGTCCTTGCAGTCTGTACGAATGACTAACTTGTGTTTTAACATTACCTGAGGGCATCAGGTTCTCGTTTCTGTTAATTCCCACCAATCCATTTCATGTTTTAGAAAACATGGTCAGCCTATTTTTCCTCCCTCCTTTGCTGTGATGATGCCCATTCCAAATCTTTGATCAAGATTGTGACATTGGTGTACTTTCCGTACAGATTGATACAGAATTGTATGATATCCTCATATCTTTCACTATATTGTGACACCAGTGTGCATTAAGAAATGTATTTTTAATCATGTTTCTCTGAAACAGGCACTGGTGTTATTGTTGCTGTGCTGTCTGTATCTTTTATTGTTGTTAAAGCAGGATAATTGAAGCAATGTTTATTTTTAATTTGAGGTAATGCAGTGTCCTGGAGTTTTATGACCCTTGTGGAGCATGACTGATAGGTCAGGTACTGGCTTTGGATAGTTTTTTTTCCCCCACAGGAAAATACAAGGTTTTAGTTTTATTGATCAAAAGCTGTTTGAGCCGCAGACTGGAAGCAATCTTATTCTTCTTGGAAAATTCTGTTGTATGTGGTTGCTAGCTACAAACTGGACGCAAGCAGTGGCTGTATCCCTACTTTGGAGTATGTTGAAAGTTCTGACTGGGAAAGCCTTAGCATTTTCAATTCAACATCCAAAGGAATATCAGGTGTTAAAAAGATGCAAAATCTAGCATCACACGAGGACAGTGTTTCCTGCACCAAGCCTAGAGCTGAATGTATGCTCATGGGGGTTGTTTGATTTGGAGTGGTATACTTAGCTGTTAAGGATTAGACAATATCATGGCTTTTTATAATTGGTAAAAATTATGCTAATTTTCTTATTATATATTAAGTGTGTCCTTAAATAAACCTTGTTTGATAAAAGCTTCCTAGTGAGACACATAAATCATACCCAAAGTGAAATGTCTTATGCTCACCCATAATAAATTCAAGAGCAAAACTTGTGGCCTAGGCTGACCTCAAAAAGTAGCTTGGAGTTTCTGGCCTGGAATATAACACATTAAAATTGCACACTCCAGGACTGGATGAACAAATATTCATTAAACTATAACAGCTCCTCTTGTTCCAATGCCTAAGATTTCTCCTCAGAAATCCAAAAACCCTGTTTCTTTTTGGGTGTTTTCTGATGAATGTGGAATCCCTATTGATAATTGTTTTTAAAGGTGAACCCTTAGGTACAATTGCATGTCTGCTTTGATTTAGATTGTAGGACTTAAAACTATCTGCGTGGGTCCTTGTTGGTAACACCTATGGCATCGTATTTTACTGACATTGAATATTATGTCCATTGGTTTGGAGTTTAGAAAAAACGAGGTAATCTCTGCAACAGGTGAGATTTTGAAGGATCAAGTCGATGCTGAGAAGTTGTTTTCACAACCTGGGAATCTAAAACATAGATGCACAACAGAGATGAAAATTTTTCACTCAATGTTGTGAATCTTTGGAATTCCCTACTCCATGGAGTGCTAGACACACCAACATTAAATTGTCTCAATCTGAAATAAATCAGGGGATATGGGGAGTAGGCAGGAAAATTGAGTTGAAGTGAAAGACCAGCCCTGATTTGATTAAAAATGGAGAAAATTTTATGGGCCATATGATCTTTGTCTCCTAATTCTTATGTTCATGTGATTCTTTTAAACTTTGTTTCACCCTCAAAATGCAGAATTACATGGCTTAAATGACAACTTGCTTTCAGAGGTCTGTAATTTTACTGTATAATTGGTCAGATGTGATACATTTAGAAGTAGGTCTAGCTGACTCATAGTTGGCACTCCTTTCTCAGTTCCCATCTGGAACAGCTCCTGAGCTCCATTTGGCACTTTTCTAGGAAGCTGACTAAGATCAAGAATGAATCAACTATGATATATCATGTAATATAACAATACATTAATTTCAAAGTGCAGCAGGCTATATTATGAACCATAAAGTAATCTTGATTAACTGACTTCTAACTGCAGGTTATAGTCTGGCCTACCCATTAGCCAAACACTTGATCAAGAAGTTACATAAATGGCATCTCACAAAAAGAAGTCTTAAGAGCAGGACAAGCAAGGGAATTTGTTGTTTTTTGGGCGAGTCCTAATCTATTATTTTATGCATTGAGATTGAAAAAAAAACCTGAAAATGGTTTCTCATCTGTAGGGTGAGCGGTTGGAGCTCGTCACCCAAATGCTGGTTGAGAACAGCAGAAGTTGCCATTGCGCATGCACAGATCTCTAGCGCCAGACCCCTGTCACTCATTCTCTGCTACTCTCAGCCAGCCTCCATGGTCTCAAGTAAGCATCCTCAGTTACTGCAGGGACCCACGGTCTTCCATGACCATCCTCTGACTAACTGGCCTTGAGTCACAACTCGATTAGTTCTATAATTACCCCAAGCTACTGTTGGGGACTAGCAGTGATTCTCGTTGGAGAGTATCCTGTCCCAGCAAAGGCCTCAGAGGCACGTGAGCCTAGGCAAAAACCTCCCAGGCTCATTAAGTCAAAGCAAAAACATTTAAATTAATTTACATAATTTATTCAGTCTTCCACCACATATGGTTATATAATCAGGTGCTGATAAGGTTGCAATAGGCAAGAAATTGAGTGCAAATTTGGTTTTATGCAATTCTGCCAGCAGGGCACAATGTTAAGGTGCCTGACATACGACTGTTAAACAGAATATTGAGAATACGATGGGACAATAATGAACTATGACTCCAGTGAACATTATAATACACCCCAGTCCAGCTATAACGTTTTAAGTGCCAATGGTGGCACATGTAAAGATCAGAATCGGGAAGCCTAAAGCAGCACTCTTTCCAAGATCTAAAAATTGAGATATCAGTCACAGTGGAAGACCTGAAGGCTATCCTGATTTTTTTTTTGGGGGGGGGGGGGGGGGGGGTGTTGCATATTGGGCTAAATTTCAGGACTCATGGAGTGGGGAACATGGTAGAGGTTGGGCAAGGGGGAACCCATTAGGACAACTGCTGCAGATGTTTTCCAGGAGAATTCTGCACAACATTTACCCAAATGATGAACAGAATCCCAGTTCAAAAGAAGCGATTCATCTTATGTAATCTGCACCAACCACAATCCCACCTAGGCCCCATCCCTACTATTTAACCACTAATCCCGCTAACCTATGCATCCTGAAATGCTAAGGAGCAATTTAAAATGGCCCATCAACTTAACCCACACATCTTTTGATTGGAGGAAGAAACCAGAGCACCTAGAAGAACCTCACAGTAACCTGTGTCAGGATTTCAACCCAGGTTCCTGGAGCTGTGAAGCAGATAACTACTGTGCCACCCCAAATCAGGAGTGACATCCAGAACAATTTATGTTATCTTGCTTTGTGTAACTTTTATTGAACATAGTTGTTACTTTCAGTTTTGGCATGCATTGGAGAAAATTTGAATAAGTTGCTTAAAAAAAGCATAATGACATCTTATGTCCAAAAGATCCTGTTTACTCAAATTGGGAAAACCGTTCTATGCATTTAGCATCTGGCCTTACTTGTTTCCTGTTATTTGCACCAACAGCAGCTTTGCCACTCAAGATTCCAATGTGTAATATCAGTATAAATTACAAACACTTATAGAAATATTCTTTGACAATCATGGTCCAGGTTAGATGGTTATGTCAAATTTAACCCCAGGTAGAGTATTGTATAGTTCAAGTCCACACCCAGACATTCCATTTTATGTGTGGAAAGTGCAATTGTGTGTGAAGCAGGAAACATTTCCAAAAAAACTAGCACAAGATTAGAAAATCCAGGTAAAGTAATAGCAGGTTATGATCTTGGGAGCCAAACTTGATACAACTGGAAGCATGCACTCTACAATCACTTGATTCAAAATATAACACCCCAACAGCTGTCCATGGATGCCTTCCTAGCCATCAGGCCACTTTAAAAACAGCTGGAAAACAAGCAACTCAACCCAAAGAAGAGCAGTTATCTCACACTTGTGCTTCTTAACTTGTAAAGCAGGTTTTATGTTCTCACTGTTAGAACTTTCCCTGAAATTCTTTAGTGAAATCCTTTAACACTCCCAAACAGCAATATTTGATTGACTGGGAGGTTTAGTGTTAATGTCACTTGACAACTGATCTAGATGCCTGGTCACTCCTCTGGAAAAAGTAATCCCATCATGGCTTAAAACTCAATCTGGAATTCAAAGCTTAATGGTGACCACAAAAAACTTTTTTTTTTTTAAAAATCACTTCACCTCCAGGCCCATCAAAAAGCCCTTTAAATGAAGTTGTAGCAAACCAAGTCTAAAAGCAACAATTCTGGACTAACCACTTTGCATGAAGCTTGGCATCACAACCACCAGCCCTGTCAGCATTGCAAAGTTCACTAAACACTTGAAAGCTTGTGTCAAAATTGGGAGGATTGTCCTAGAGACTATTCAAGGAACAGCCTGACAGTCATTCAAACCCTACAACATCCCAGACATCCACTATAACCCTACCCTTGACAGCCTGTTAATAACACATGGTACATGTTTATATACTATAAAAATCAAACTAGAAGGAAACCTCCTGTTACCACCCAATGTTTCCTCCCCTCAGCTTATGCAATATGTTTTGTTGATTCAACCACCACTCAGGAAGGTCTGTAAGTGGCAAGGGCTCCGAACATTTAGCTTGGAGGACTTCAATTTTGCTGCTTCGACAAAGTGTTATCTGGGCTTTAAAATACATTTAAGCATATGACTGATGATTCAAATGTTTAAAATTAGAGGAATTCCTCAAGTTGTACAAAAAAACCAAAACAAAATCAAGTTCTGGTCATAAGGTTTTATTAAGATTGACACATTTTATATTGATGTTCATCTGAAACTTTGGCACTAAAATCAGCTTCTGGAGTCTTAAAATATACGTCTTGTAAACTGATCTAAGTGCACTTAAAGCCAATCCCAGTCAGACAAATGACCAAATAGGCATGCTGTTTTACTCTTAATCGACCTCCTCGATAGTTGGACCAGATGATGCACCTCCACCAGAAGGAGCACTGCCAGCACCAGGAAAGCCACCTGGTGGTCCACCAGCTCCCTGATAAAGCTTTGTGATGATAGGGTTGCAGATCTTCTCCAGCTCCTTCTGTTGGTGCTCATATTCATCTTTTTCAGCAGTCTAAAAAGAAAATATGCAATATGGTTACTCACTTGATATGACAAAATTTAAAAATTCATTTCAGAAAAATTACACTCAGACATCCAAGGAAGAAGAGATTTGCCATCACAGCCCATGACAGGACTCTAGTGGAAACTACGAATGGTTATGGTTATTACTTCATCATAGTGTATAATTTTTTATACTGAAAATTTTCCCTCAATTTACCTGGTTCTTATCTAGCCAGCTAATAACTTCATTACATTTGTCCAAAATTTTCTGCTTATCATCATCTCCAACTTTTCCTTTCAGTTTCTCATCCTCAATTGTGGCCTTCATGTTGAAAGCATAAGATTCCAAAGCATTTTTGGCAGCAACTTTTTCACGTTGTTGGTCATCTTCAGTTTTGTACTTTTCAGCTTCCTGGACCATACGTTCAATCTCTTCCTTGCTTAAGCGACCTAAATTCCAAAAAAGTATGCAATTCAGTCCATTGTTACTGTATGGTTAGCCAGCCATATAGATGGCTGTGCTCAGACATCCAAGAAAGGTGATTTAGCCAACATTCAAGACGTCTGGTGGAAACTACAAATGATAATCAATATCTTTTCAGTGCAAAAGTAATTACAAATACTAAGAAGTTCTCACCTTTGTCATTTGTGATGGTAATCTTGTTTTCCTTTCCAGTGCTCTTATCCACTGCAGACACATTCAAGATACCATTGGCATCAATATCAAAAGTCACCTCAATTTGAGGCACACCCCGTGGAGCAGGTGGAATTCCAGTCAGCTCAAACTTGCCCAGCAAGTTGTTATCCTTGGTCATGGCTCTTTCACCCTCATACACCTGAAATAGAAACATGATATACATGAAAAATTTAATAGCAACTTCAGTGCTTGTATAAAATTAGTATATCAAAACATGCAACAGCCAAACAGCAAACCTCACCTGGATCAGCACACCAGGCTGGTTGTCAGAGTAGGTGGTAAAGGTCTGTGTCTGCTTCGTTGGAATTGTGGTGTTGCGCTTGATTAGTGTGGTCATTACACCACCAGCAGTCTCAATACCCAGTGACAAAGGAGTAACATCCAACAGCAGCAGATCTTGTACAGCATCAGACTTGTCACCAGCCAAGATAGCAGCTTGTACAGCTGTGAACAAATATATCCAAAAGTGCAGTTAAAATAATTTGAGCACTCTTGCAGCAAAGAGAAAATTAGACAAAAAAATTTCCAACCAAGTGAAAGTTACCTGCACCATATGCAACAGCCTCATCAGGGTTGATACTCTTGTTCAACTCCTTGCCATTGAAGAAATCTTGCAGCAACTTCTGGATTTTGGGAATACGAGTGGATCCACCAACAAGGACAATATCGTGGATTTGAGCCTTGTCAATCTTTGCATCTCGCAAGGATTTCTCAACAGGATCAAGTGTGCCTCGGAAGAGGTCAGCGTTGAGCTCTTCAAATCGTGCCCTGGTGATGGAGGTGTAGAAATCAACACCCTCGTATAGAGAGTCAATTTCAATGCTGGCTTGCGTACTGGATGACAAGGTACGCTTGGCACGTTCACATGCAGTGCGGAGACGGCGAACAGCTCTCTTGTTGTCAGTGATGTCTTTCTTGTATTTTCTTTTGAATTCAGCAATAAAATGGTTGACCATGCGGTTATCAAAGTCCTCACCACCAAGATGGGTGTCACCAGCTGTAGACTTGACTTCAAATATACCATCTTCAATGGTCAAGATAGAGACATCAAAGGTGCCACCACCCAGGTCAAAAATCAATACATTTCTTTCAGCACCAACCTGCAGGAAAGTGGGAAGGTTGATTAATCTAAAAACAACTCAACTGACAAATTAAACTTTGAAACAACTTTGTCCAAATTTAGCCTCACTGCTACACAAATATTTATCTTGCTGTCAAGTGAATGCTTGATCCACGAGACAGGAAGAAACAGCACAAGTACACAAATTTGAAGCATTACAGCGAAAGTATTACTGCCAAAGAAACATGAAATACAACACCATAATGCTCAGTTCCAGCAGAACTGAGATTCCTGCTGCATGTCTGCTCACATGATTTACTGTCAGGTGAGAAATCACAAGTGGGGCCCTTCACTGGAGGTCAAACACCCAACAACTATTAAAAACCAGCATTCCATGTCACTATACTAAAGTGTTTCAAAGTATACACCTTAACAGGAAAGCTGCAGTGACTTATTACACCAATACAGTAATGACTGCAAGTTGTTAACTACATACCTTTTTGTCCAAACCATAAGCAATGGCAGCTGCAGTTGGTTCATTGATAATACGCAGCACATTGAGACCAGAAATTGTACCAGCATCCTTTGTAGCCTGTCGTTGAGAATCATTGAAGTAAGCTGGTACTGTGATGACAGCATTTGTTATCGTCTAGATTATGGAGAAAAACAGCAAATTTAGTATCAATTTTCACAACAAAAGAAACACTAATTTGGCACAGTACCAGGTATATGGATTCTATTCCAGTCTTCAATGACTGGAGTTTGTTTTCCTAATGTCTGCATGAATACATGCATGTGTTCTGGATTCCTCCCACAATGAAAATGCCAGAGTTGGACTGAAGCAGTGAGACTTAAAAATGTTCCTCCCACAGCCCAATATGCATCTCAGTTGAATCAGCCAGTCTCATTTGATCTCATGTCCTATTGAATTTGGACAATTAAGTACATTGGGTTGCATGGATAGAGTGGGCATAATGAAAATCTGATGGACTAAGTGGCCTCTTACTGTAGATTATAAAATACCTGAAATTAAAGAAACTATCCTACCTTCCCAAGATAGGCCTCAGCAATCTCCTTCATTTTAGTCAACACCATGGATGACACTTCTTCCGGATAGAAGGTTTTCTTTTCAGCTTTGTACTCAACTTCAACTTTGGGACGGCCACTGTCATTGATAACACAGAATGGCCAATGCTTCATGTCAGACTGAACAACAGAATCATCAAACCTGCGGCCAATAAGACGCTTGGCATCTGAAATTTAAATTCAGAACACTGGGTAAGTAGCAAGTCAATAAAACCATTCCCACAACCAGTTGCAAACCCTGGTTTTCTATCTTCCTCTCTTCTGAAACCCCAGAATCCACAGCAATTGCTTTATCATCAGAACCTAGACTTTGCAAGTTGTTTTAATACAACCCACCAGAATTACAGCAGTTGTTAACTTGAATACTCAAATAAAGTTCCTCTTTGCATTTCCCCCTCTAAGAAGTGAGTATAAAGCAAGTAACGAGCATGAAGAGCAGACAAAAAGGCAGAGCCAAAACTCACCAAAGACAGTGTTAGTTGGGTTCATTGCCACCTGGTTCTTGGCTGCATCACCAATGAGTCTTTCTGTATCAGTGAACGCAACATAGCTTGGAGTGGTTCGGTTGCCCTGGTCGTTGGCAATAATTTCAACTTTCCCATGCTGGAAGACACCTACACAGGAGTAGGTTGTCCCAAGATCAATACCAATTGCTGGTCCCTTAGACATTTTGCCTGCAATAAGAAGTTATGTACAAACTGAATATCAAAGCACACTTATTTGCATACATCAGTCACTTGGCTGGCACATTGCACAAGTAAATGAGTCACCAAAAATGCCTTCACAACACCTGATCATTAATGATTTAGAAAAACAATTCATGTCAGAGGTTGTCCTTTTCAAGCCTACACCTTGCAAGTTTTCTTCTACCTCCCTACGTTGCCAACAAATTCCTATCATAGTTAACGCTGCAGATAGGAAAATTTAAGTAGAAAATACTGGGATAAAGACCCAGGTTCAATTTCTGCTTTGGGTGTCCATGTACATTCTCCCATGTTTGTGTGGGTTTCTTCTAGGTGCCCCAGCTTCTTCCCACACTCAAAGTGCATCTGTTAGGTTGATTGGCCATCAAATTGCCCCTTGGTGTGTCTCAAGATGTGCAAGCTAGACAGACCAGCCATGGTGAAGTGTGGAGTCGTGACATGGAGATGCTAGCATTGGACTGGGATAAACACAGTAAAATGATTCACAACATCAGGTTAAAGTCCAACAGGGTTAGCAAACAGACATTTTGCCTGCAATAAGTTAACTGTAGAAACATTACTAAACATCAGAACACACCTATTTGCATATGTCAGGTGATATATGATGCATACCAAATAAATGTGTTGTACTTTTACCTGATGTTGACACCCAGTGTGAAGTTGGAGATTTTCTTTCCGGGCATTGCAGGGGGTGGGGGCAGGGGAGAGAAAGGGCGTTGGGCAAGAGTGGGCACAAACTCAAAATAGGCTGAACAACCTTTTTTCCTGCACTATAGGGAAAGTACGAATTCAATTCATGTGCCCCAGCGGGGAAAAAAAAACAGGATCCAAACTGACATAAAAGGGATTGGATAATAGCAAAATTACTGTGTAGGCTAGAATAGGAAACCAAAAGAGAACGCGCTAGAAAAAAAAAACAAATCAAGCAGGCCTAGTAGCATCTATAAGGAGAAAAGAGAGCTAACTCCAAGCGACTTTTTGTCAAAGCTGGACAAGGCATGGTACTCTGATACCTTCAGGCAAAGTTTCCACCCAGGAACACCTTCCTTAGGAAATTAAAATGAAGACGCCCCAGTGAAGCTCCATTCACACCAGAAGCTGAACCAAGCCCCCTCCCCATGCACCTGGGGACCACGTGTTGGGGGTACAGGTCGCCCCCAGAGGCGTAAAAAGGGTCCAGCGGACGCGCAGCGCTTTCGCCAGGCGGGAGGGAAAGAGGGAGGAGTCAACGCCCCCGGGCGAAGGCAGGCAAAAGAAGCTTCCAGAAACATCTCTCCCGTCCCCACACAACAGAAGACAGCGAGACGCCAGTGGCTTTTTTTCCCCTCCGCCCCTCAAAAGGTTTTGAGCTGATCGAGGAATCGGAGGTGGTGAGGAAACTTCCCCTCCTGCCTGCAATCGATAATACGATTAGAATAATTTTTAAAAAAAACCCTTAACCGGAATCAATAATTGCGACGCGAAAACCGCGACGGGGAAAGGAGAAAGCGGCCGAGCAAAATAAAAATTAAACCGACACCGAATTAAATAGAAAGCGCAGACCGGGTGTGATTGACTTTAATTTGAGAAATGGTGATCAATTACCTGATGTGTTACGGCAGGATGCTATATTGTGAAAGCTGTTAGCGATGTCCGCAGCGCTGCAATGAGACTGAGCCGCACCCAACGCCGCCTTTTAAACCCCCACAGAAAGTTCCAGAAAGCGGATGGCGTCACTCCGGGCCGCCCGCCCGCCAATCAGCGCCGCTTCCGACCGCCTGCGTCAGCAGGAGTGGCGGGAAACGAGGCGAGAGGGCGCTGATTGGCAGAGGAACCGAGGGCTACGCAGTGCATCCTTGTCAGGCTGCTGGCCTATCGGAAGCCAGAACTGAGTGCAAGTAGATAACTATATGGATCCAAACATTCTGCAAACATATTAGTCTTAGTGTAAGCATCTAGAACCAAACATTCTCCAAGCATATAGGACCAAATATAATGCAAGCATCTAGGAGGCCACAGTAGCACAGGGGTTTAGCACTGTTACTTCACAGCGCCAATTGTGACACCGGCCTTGGGTGACTAACTGTGTGGAGTTTGCACATTCTCCCTGTGTCTGCATGAGTTTCCTCCCGCAGTGCAAAGATGTATGGATTAGGCTAATTGGCCAAGCTGCATTGACCCTGGTGTCAAGGGATTAACAGGTAAATATGTGGGATTATGGAAATAGAGCCTGGGTGCAATTGTGCTCAGTGCATATTCAATGGGCCAAATGGCCTCCTGTAAGAATTCTATGATGCATATAGGACCAGACATATTGCATGTATATAGGATCAAACATTCCACAAGTTGATCTTTCTCTACACCCTAGCTATAACACTAACTGTACACTACATTCTGCACTCTCATTTCCTTCTCTAGAACGGTATGCTTTGTCTGCATAGGGCACAAGAAACAATACATGTGACAATAACAAATAAATCAAATATAGTACCTTAAAAGAGGACCATGGCTAATCCATTGAACCTACACATCTTGGGATACTAATTGGCCATGTAGCATGGTGAAACCACCTAACCTGCACATCTTTGGACTGAGAGGGGAAAGGTTTCATTTTCAAATTAACACCTTGAGGATGCATGCTGGAAGGTACATTGGGACAATGTAGCCTGTTTCATTTGGCATCCCGTCCACTGCCTTAAACATCCATTCCCTTCACAGTGTGGCTGCATTATGTGCCATCTATGAGGCGCACTGCAGTAACTCACCAAAACTTTTTCAACAGCACCTTCCAAGTCTGTGAGCTCTACCACTACAAAGGATAAGGAAAGCATATGTATGAGAACATGACCACCTGCAAATTCCCCTCCAAACCACACACCGTGCTGACTTGGAACAATATTACTGATTTGTACCCATTGCTGGGTCAAAATCCCGGAACTCCCTTCCTAACAACCCAATGGGTGCAACTACATCACAGGGACTCCAGTAGTTCAAGAAACTGGCACAGTGCAACCTTCTCAAGGGCAACTTAGAGATGGGCAATAAATGCTAACCTATATTCTGTGAAATAATAAGAAATTACATAAAAAGAGGGGGACAGAAACATCATTGGTGGAAGATTAGTGAAGATACAGGGAAAAACCTTAGGCCCAGAGTGTAGTAGACGTTTGAAAATCAGTACTCAATTTGGTGGTTGAGACCTTTCAACCTTAAAAGATGACAGAAAGCATCATTGATAAATCTGATGTTACTTCAGGGTAAATTACAACAATAGGATAAAATTGCCACTAGGTTTAGCTTTTTAGTGTGTAACTGTGCATGGCCATGCAATCTCTTCTACAAAATTAGAAGCAGCTTTTGGTGGTTGGATTACACACAGAATTATATGCAATATCAAACCAAATTTGTTATTCTAATTATTGATTTCAGTTTGCATAGAAATCACATTTCACTTTAATATCAATACCATCTTGTAGTTATTTCAGTGGGACGGCCTTTGCGTGGCATTGTACAAAACAGAGTCTGCACTGATCCAGACTGTCTGAGGTCAACTTTTGAACATGTCAGAAACTGCTTTTAAACACAGCAATCAACACTCAAAACAGATATTCCCAGATAATGGGTGCAAAATGTTTGGCATTATTTCAGATTGTTGGATGTTAGGCTGGGGATTATAGATATTTCTAGATGGATGAAATAATATGGGCTGCATAACCTTGTTTCTATTTTTACCAACTTTGCAAACCTATCTCATTACAGTGCTGGGCTAGCAGCTGCCTACTCATTGCCATCTGTTACCATCTTTTGTCTTTTCTCTCCTAATCTCCTCACTTCCACTATTTAAATCCCTCTAGTTGTAGTGGATGCATTAAGCTCTCTTAAGTTCAAGCTGTGGTTTTAAAGTAACCTTCTTCCGTCTCCAAACCCACAACTGCTTCTTGTTTCATTAGTGGGTGATGGATCTTTGCTCAAATTTTGCTTTCAGTCGCTTTACTTTTCTGCCATCAAAACTTTGCAATTGCACTGGATTAGTCTGTAAAAGTCAAATTGCTGTGACTCTGATCTTCTATTTAGTTCTTAAGTTTTAAGGTAACTTTCTTTTGTGTATAAACTATCCCTCAGCTTTCCTGTTCCTAGCTGAGTTTATGGCCATCCTAATGATTTTCAGTTTTATTTTGCTAATGTTATTTTGCCATAAATGCAGTCTTTGGGCCAAAGTCCATTTCTCGGCTGCCTATCACGACCTCCAACTTCAGCAGCTTTTTTCTGCCTCACAATTGATTCAGAAATGTCTGGCTTTTTTCTTTTCCACAGAAATACCTCCAGAACTGCATTCTCCTCTATTCTACATTTTAAAATAAATCTGAACTCACTTGTCATCCAAATCCATCACTAAACCTGGCTATGAATTTGTCAATGCTCCAAGCTAACTCCAATCATATATGACAATTTTACCCCATCACAAAACTTCTTAACTTTGAACTGTCTCCAAATTCCCCCTTTTCCCTTTTATTACCAGGACCCATCTGGTTCACTAATGTCATTTTGGGAAGAAAATTTGTAATTCTTACTTCATCTGGCCTACACGACTCCAGAACCACATAAACGGGTTGACTCTTAACTTCCCTAAAAATGACCTAGCAATTCATTCAGTTCAAGTGCAATTAAAGATGAACAACAAATGCTGGCCTTATCAGCAACAAACACATCCCTTGAAATAATTCAAAATCTACCTTGATCTTCTGATGTACACCATTGCAAGTTGAACTCTCCCATGTCCAATCATGGAATCTAACACCACTTCTGTTTTCCCCAAGTATTGAAAGGTCACCAATCAATTTCATGTCCAGCTGATCTGCAACTCTATATTTGAACCCTTCCAAACAATTTTTTTTTCCTGCTTACAACATTGAAACAGCTTTCATCAAGTCACAAGTAACATCCAAGTGACTGTGGTAAATTATTCCTTTTATTCATTTTGACACAGCTGCAGCATTTGATACAATTGACCAAATCATCCTCATTTAATGCCTCTCCAGCTGTTGCGGCTGTACTCAACTGATCAGACTTTCACCTATTCAATCACCAGAGAATCTTCTGTATTATTTTCTCTTCTCACGAATATCGTTACTTCTGGATCCTGCAATTATTTATCCTTGGCCCTCAGCAATCTCATCCAAAAATATGATACTACAGTCCACTGATAACAGCCAGCTCTCCCTAACAACCATCTCTTTCAACTATCTACTTTCATCTTTGTCTTTCGCTTGTACAACATCCAGTTTTGGATGAGCAGAATTTTCTTCCAACCAAATATTGGGCAGACCAAAGCAATTATCTTCAGCCCCTGGCATTTTCCGTGTCACCAATTGAGTGTGTTCACAACTTGGACATTCTATTTCAGGCTCAGATGAGCTAAAAAATGACACACCTATTCCGTTACCATGATTGCCTCTCCTTTGTTAACGTGGAGTAGTTACTCCTTCATCAGCTTCATTCCCCAACCCTCATTCATGCCTTAGATGCCTCTTGCCTTGTCTATTTTGATGCACTTCTGATCTCTTTCACGTTTCCACCCTTTGCAAACTCACTCATGCAAAATTCACACCAAGTTCAGTTCACCCATCATCTTGCTGATGTTGGATTCTGATCCAGCAACACTTTGATTTTAAGATGTTCAAACTGGTTTTCAAATCCCATTATGGCTTCACTCTTCCCTACCTACCTCAGCAACCTCTTCCAGCTCTATGGCTCTGAGGTAATTGTGTTCCTCTAGTTCTGCTTATCCCTCTACCATTGGTATATACCTTCAGCTACTCAAGCGTAGGCTCTGGAGTTCCATTCCTCTCTCCACTTTAGCCTTCTTTTAAATGCTGCTTAAAGTCTACCTTTGGTCAAACTTTTGGTACCTGTCCTAATACTGCCATTCGTGGCTTGATGTCAAATTTTGTTTGATGCTGTTCCTGTTAAGTACGATACTCAATGCAGCACATAGCAAGCCTGACATTTCTTGCTCTGAAAAGGTAGTCATTGGGCTCTATCTTGAATCTTTGACTAGCTAACTAGATTACTTCAGAGGGAAAATAAGTAACCCGCATTAATATGCAACTGGAATCATGCTCAGCACAAAACAGATAAAGTATACTTTCTTCCCCAAAAAAACATTAATGAACGAGTTGAGCTTTTATGACAATTTGGCAGCTCATTATCAGTTTTTCCCCCATATTTTACATTCTAAAACAATTACAATGAGATTTGAATTTGCATTCTCTAGATTACTTATGTGGTTAAACCACTAATCTACTGTAATACTCAAAATTGCAAACCTATTCTCACCAATTCTTACTGTACATTGTTTTAGTCAATTTCTTCAATTGTTGATCCAGAAGATCCTCTCCAGGAGCAGCACCAGTACCAGGAAAGCCTTCAGGCATGTGATGGTACAAAGTTAGCATACTGAAAAACTACTGTCAATTTATCAAAACATAGACGATAATTCTGTTAGTTAATTGCCTTCCATACACAAGGTAGCTAAATGTATAACATTATTTTTAAAAGCAGATTACGCAGTTCTTTCATACCATCTACTTTTACATTCCTTATTCACTAGGCTAAAATGGCACAAGGAGGAGGATGTTAGTGCCTTAACCATTTTTTTTTATTAGTCATAAGTAGACTTACATTCACACTGTAATGAAGTTACTGTGAAAATCCCTAGTCACCACACTCCAGTGCCTGTTTGGGTACAAAAGAGGGAGAATTTAGCATGGTCAATGCACCAAAGCTGCACATCTTTGAGCTGTGGGAGGAAACTGGAGCACCTAGAGGAAACCTATGCAGACACAGAATGTGCAAACTCAATAATAACCCAAACCAAGAATTGAACCCAGGTCCCTGGTGCTAAGAGACAGCAGTGCTAACTACTGTACCACCCTTAGTCTACTCACCTAGTTCCACTTACTCACTCTTTTCCAGAACCTGCAATTTTTTGTTCAAGTATTACCAAATTAAAGAAGCTACTACCATCACTTTTTCAGATAGTGCATTCCAGATTCCAACAACTTGCTGTGTAAAGATTTCTTTACAAGTTCTTGTGACAATTATCTTAAAATCTGTGTCTGCATTTACTGACTCTACTACTACTAGAAGCATTTTCTCCTTTAGTTATCAGAACCATTCAAACTTCAAACACCAGATCTAGTGGGTGGCAAATGGTAAGCACTACTACCTCAGCTCCAGATTTCAAGCTGGGGGTAGTCTGTTACAGACACACCTGGTGAGTTTCCCTTTTGTCAGCAATAGTTAGGTGCACTATTTCAAATTTTCCCTCAGTGTACCTAAACAGGCATCAGAACATGGCAACTAGAGCATTTTCACAGTAACTTTACATTACTTATATCCCACTCAAGGGTTTTGATTCATTGGGACCTTATTTTCCTGAGTATCTACGACAAAAAAAAAAGCAAATTGTGGCCAAACTTAAGGCAGAAAAGCATCAATAAATCCATCATGATGCCTAAACCATTGTAAGGATGATTTTCTTAACCCAATAGGTACACTTGGTTCATTACTATACTGATGGTTGTACTGAGGAGATTGAGAAAATTGAACTCTATTCCCAGTTTAGAAAATTGGATAGGTCTTCATGAAATTCATAATTTTTAAATGAAGGCTTTACATAGTGGAGCTGATTTGCTAGTCTTAGACTAGCAAGACTAATTTTTTTGGCACTTTGGTGATCACTAGGCCACACAATAGCAGGGGGCAGTCTTTAATGGTGTCATTAATTGGGTGCACCACAGCTACATGCAACATTTCCTGCAAGACCCCACTTGTGCCAATTTGCTGCACAATTTTTTTACTCTGGTCAAGGTTTAAATGCCCAAGGTTGGCACAGCAGGCTAGTGTAGCATGCAGAGTAAATTTTGCAATCTCAAAACAACCCAAAGATATACAACCAATTAAATGTTTTGTGAATTTTATGCAAAGAGTTGTGTTGGTTTTTAAATGGAAAAACCTTGAGCACAAGGTGGAAAGTAATTGAAGACATGATTTGGATACAAAAGTAAGCTTGGTTACCATACCAAATGCAGGCAACTGAACAAAGTCTGACTTAAAAGTCATACATGAAATTGTTTGTCAGAAGGGAGAATACTTTAACCACCAAATTCTGATTTTAAAAAAAAGCAGCTGGAGGTTTCCCTGCTTTAAGCCGATTCCAGAATAACTTCTGGAAAGGAGTGAGGGCAGACTGCCCTTGGTATGAACAAGATTTGGTTATGAATCATTAGTGCACAAAATAGATACAGACTGAAGTCAGCATTTCTTGAACTCCAGAAAGATGGGCTCATACCCAAAACAGAAGGTATGAAAGGGATGTACTATAACAAGGAATGGATCACAGTAAAGACAAAATATTTACAATTCAGAAGGGCAATCCCAAGTGTTTTTTCCCCCCTACCCAAAAAACAGACAGGGGTACAGGTGGAGATACATTTGTTTAGGCTTTTATGACAAACTACATTTTGTATTCAAAAGGACCATCCTGGACAAGATTCAAGTCCAGGTTTCACTGGAGTAGGTTTAAATTGATCCAAATACAAAAGGGTCAAACCAATAAGTGCAATAGCCTATCCACAATTTTATTTATAGAATGCACTAAATTCTACTTTACTGGCCAAAAAGTGACCTGGATTGGGTAGGAATGCAAGACTGGGTTTAGGTAGTGTTCTTGTCAAAGCCAGTTATTCAATATCAAATATGAACATAATCTCAGTACTGATAGCATTAAATCACACTAGATGATTTCAGCCAGCACCTTTAAACAGATGAATCATCAAATCTAGAAGTGAAGGAAAACAACTTTTGGTATGTGATGCTTTTTTATTAGAAGATGCAAAGATTTCAACTGGAATTAAGTAACAAGATGCTTTTCAGTCTCAAACTTTTACATCATATTTAATTACAGCAAAACAATACATTGTGGATTCTCTTTAAATGACAGTACACAAACATCCAGTTTCCTATTCTCACCAATTCTTACTGGACATTAATGTTTTAGTCAACTTCTTCAATGGTTGGTCCAGAAGATCCTCCTCCAGGAGCAGCACCAGTACCAGGAAAGCCTTCAGGCATACCACCAGGCATGCCACCAGGCATACCACCAGCACCCTGATACAACTTGCTAACAATTGGATTGCAGATCTTCTCTATTTCTTTCAGTTGATGTTCATATTCATCCTTTTCTGCAGTCTGGAAGAAGAGCATATGACAAGTCAGCCTAATACTGTAAGATTTCATGCACTTGCATTTGAAATTTAACAAGGTTCCTTAAGGATCTGTCAACCTGTGACTCCAGAAAGATACCACCACCCCCCTCAACTTACTAAGCTTAAAAAAAATTAACAGGCCTCCTCTGATCCTTTCCTCATTAAAAAGACTTCCTGCCACTCAATTTACACCAACTTGAGTCTAGACTCACATTTTAATGTGATTTTGAAAGAAATCTAGGTTACATGTTGCTGTCCCTCAGGTGGTTAATGCCTGTGTTCCTAGGAATTGGCCAGTCCTGTCTGCTGCAGAAGTACCTTAACAGTTCTTAAAACTGAATTCAATTAGCAACCATAAACTGATGAATTACTTTCATTTAACTCCTAAATGGAGTAGTATAAACATTATACATGGAATTTTTAGAACACTTCCAGTCAAAGTTTTTCTATCAAATCTCCATGTAATCAAAGTCACTCCAATTTAAATGGGAAATCTATGTAGCTAGTACTTAAATCCCATTGTATTCTGGTAAACCTTTACTGTACTACCACAGCCAATTCATCCTTTAAAAATCCCAGATTACAGTACTCATGAGGCCCAACTAGTCCCCTAAACAAACATTACTGCAAAACTTCATTGCTCCAGAAGCAAACCACTCAATTTGCATGAGTATTTCATATAAATGCAATCACCTAAATATCTGGATAACAATGATTTTGCTCTAGTGCAGGAAATTGCATTCCCTATTATGGATTTCAGAGTGACATACTGACATTTTCCTAAAAAGTCTAGATGTTGATTACACTCTTGGAAAACTCATTGTGTTGTGCCACAAGATGAGCCCATGTGCCTGCCAAATTAGCACTACAATTGATCTCAAATACTGAGAAGAAAATGATAGTGAAGCCAGTAATCATACAGATGGACTTCAATTCAGGAAATGCATGCACTGCATCAGGATGAATGGCTACTGTACCTTGTTCTTAAAGACAGTCAACACTAACTTCAAATTGACCAAATAGAACAATAGAACCCTTACTGCATTTTAAGAGGCCATTTGACCCACTGAGTCTGTATTAACGGTGAATGAACATTCCACCAGATCCTCCCTCCAACCTATCCTAACCCTCTACATTTACCATGGTTAATATGCTTAACCTATTAGGTCTTTGGACTGTGGGAAGAAACTAGAGCACTCAGGAACACTCACCCAAAGCCAGAATTGAATTGGGTCCCTGGTGCTGATCACGATGCTGTCATGTTTGCAGTAGTCATAAAACAAGGAAATTGGGGACAGCCAAATTAAAATGGGGAAGCCAAAGGAAACTTCAAGACAATCCTTCTGACAAAATTTCATGTTTGATATTAAAAATTTACATTAAGCATAGGGATTGAGATAATGTCAGGTCTGCAATGATCTAATGTGCACTAGATACAGGGGAGGTAGCAAGAATGGAGCAGCAAAATGTTGTTACACCCATACTTAAATGCAAGAATATTCCACCTTGCTACAGGCAACCAGAAAGATTTCAGAAACCTATTTAGATATGATAGACAAAAAAAGTTTGCATTAGCAGACTGGTGACCTTCATGTTTATAAGCCTGTGCACAAATGACTTCTGTACATGAACCAAAAATTGGATGTGCAGTTGAGGGAAATAAATGGGATGGGAATAAATAGCCTTGTGCTGTAATAAGCATAGTCCTTTAACTGCAATTTACCTGGTTCTTATCCAGCCAACTGATAACTTCATTACATTTATCCAAAACCTTTTGCTTGTCATCATCACTTATTTTGCCCTTTAGTTTCTCATCCTCAATGGTAGCCTTCATGTTGAAAGCATAGGACTCCAGAGAGTTCTTTGCTGAAACTTTATCACGCTGTTGTTCATCCTCTGCTTTGTACTTCTCAGCTTCCTGGACCATACGTTCAATGTCTTCTTTGCTCAAGCGACCTGTTGATATAATCCAAATGCTATTTACATCATTCCTTATAAAGGAGGATCTGCAATTAATCCCTGTTTATGTCCAGTTCTAGTAATCTCAAATAGCACAAGTTTTAAATTCTGCAAAGCCTCAGTTTCAGAAAGAACTGTGGAGTAACATGAGTGAAGCAGTGGCCTTCAAGAATAGCAAGGATCTTATTTCTATGCTAGATTAGGCTGACAATATTTTTAGCTACAAGGTTCATAAAAGTTATGAATCTTTTAATTCAATAGCAAAGTGTTTAGTGTAGATTTACAATCTCAATCAACAAGTGATTGAGAGTGTTAGCTTTGGCACCAAGAATTAAAATCTACCATACAGAGCAGAGATTCACCTTTGTCATTTGTGATGGTAATCTTGTTTTCCTTTCCAGTGCTCTTATCCACTGCAGACACATTCAATATACCATTGGCATCAATATCAAAAGTCACCTCAATTTGAGGCACACCCCGTGGAGCAGGTGGAATTCCAGTCAGTTCAAACTTGCCCAGCAAGTTGTTGTCCTTGGTCATGGCTCTTTCACCTTCATACACCTAAAATGGAAATATGGAGGTTAGTTGTTAGCAATGTCTCCTAGGAAGTGAAACATTGTTACTATTAGGGAACTTAAAAGCTCAACTGCAGTACAATCACAATACAGGAAGAGATACCAAGTCCTTGCAGTCAGATTTCAATATTTGACTCCATATCTGCACCCTGACCAAGAAAATAGTTAATTGCTATCTCTGTAGAATCAAACTGCCTCCACCACCTGCTTTTTGTCACCAGTTCATTCAAATTCTGTTACTTACTTCCAGTTATAGATCTCCAAAGCACTGATGCATCTTACTGTGTTGATATGTTTTGTTATTGCAACTTGATTTAAGTCAGTAAGGATCATATTGAATCCCAATGCCTCAATTCCTCCATGGGGGGGGGGGGGTCACTTTTACCCACAACTCAAATATTAAATTTATCCAATTCTTTAGGCACTGATCTTGTGCCTTCACAACCCACCATGAATACTTGTGCCTTCAAACTTAGTCCTTTTGCTTCACAAGCAATGTTTTAAACACCCACCTCCAACTAAATTCACTCAGTTCCATATTTCCTTATATTCATCTTTCCACCCAATTATGAATATTGGGCCTTATACAAGAAATACTTTCACTGAACATTTTATACCCAAGTATATTTGGCAAATTATAGACACTGACCTTAAAAAGCAAAACAAACCAAAGTTCTCACCTGGATGAGCACACCAGGCTGATTGTCAGAGTAAGTAGTGAAGGTTTGTGTTTGCTTTGTTGGAATGGTTGTATTACGTTTGATCAGGGCAGTCATTACACCACCAGCTGTTTCAATACCCAGGGAGAGTGGAGTAACATCCAATAACAGCAAATCCTGTACATTGTCCGACTTGTCACCAGCCAAGATAGCAGCCTGCACAGCTGAAAACATTACCAAATTAGTGCTTAGACCACTACAGGAATGTTTCATGACCATAAGTTAATATCAAACTCTGCATTGATCTTGACAAGATCAAAATAATGGAAGCAGCAAATAGTTCCTGGTACTTACTGTAATTACATTTTCTATTTACACTTATTGCAACATTGACAGTCTAAAAGGCCATTTAAGCATCCTATTAAACAGTATGAGACTTTGCTACAGATTGGAAATATTTCCATCTACAGAAATAGATTTGGTTACCTGCACCATATGCAACAGCCTCGTCAGGGTTGATACTCTTGTTCAACTCCTTGCCATTGAAGAAATCTTGCAGCAACTTCTGGATTTTGGGAATACGAGTGGATCCACCAACAAGGACAATATCGTGGATTTGAGCCTTGTCAAGCTTTGCATCTCGCAAGGATTTCTCAACAGGATCAAGTGTGCCTCGGAAGAGGTCAGCGTTGAGCTCTTCAAATCGTGCCCTGGTGATGGAGGTGTAGAAATCAACACCCTCGTATAGAGAGTCAATTTCAATGCTGGCTTGCGTACTGGATGACAAGGTACGCTTGGCACGTTCACATGCAGTGCGGAGACGGCGAACAGCTCTCTTGTTGTCAGTGATGTCTTTCTTGTATTTTCTTTTGAATTCAGCAATAAAATGGTTGACCATGCGGTTATCAAAGTCCTCACCACCAAGATGGGTGTCACCAGCTGTAGACTTGACTTCAAATATACCATCTTCAATGGTCAAGATAGAGACATCGAAGGTGCCACCACCCAGGTCAAAAATCAATACATTTCTTTCAGCACCAACCTGCAAAAATAATTTATGACTTTCAAATATCTAATAAATTACTTGGAGATACATTCTGCAGTTATTTTATATTCAAACAATCCCATTAACTGCATGACCACTGTTCTTAACGCTAAGAACAGAAGGGGAACAACAGCATCAGGCAGAAACAGTATCTCCCAACCCATTAACTGCTTTATGACAAACTCTAGCCCAGCTTGCAATTCCACATCTATTTCCTGCCCTAACCTTTATCCAAAGGATTGTCTTGGGCCACCAAAAGCATCTTTGTTAGCTTTCCAACTACTGCCCTCTGAACTTTCTCAATTTAAATGCCTGTAGCTCACCACACACCAAATTTTAGCTATTCTTTACTCAAGTTCTCAACCCACTCTGGTTAATGCTTTCACCAGGTTCCAGACTTGATTGAATTGTGTCCAACTAATTGAGCTGCAGAATTGTGTAAACCAGAACAATTTTCTTTGGAGCAGTGTCATACTCCTCCCCTTGAGGAGAAGAAATATAGACAGAATCTGCCACCAGATAATTTTTGTTGGTTGTTTAAAGGATAACTAAATATTGTCTAGAATACAAAATTCCTTCCTCCACTCTGGGAATTTTCATAGCCTCTCATGAAATGAAGGTAGACTGACTTGTGTTTCACCTGAAAGATCATCTCTAGTATAGCACTCCTACAGTACTCTACTGGAACAGTGTTACTCTTAGTGCTTGTCTTAAGTAGAACTTGACATCTGATTCAGAAGTTGATTGACCACCAACTGAGCTGTGGTCAACACAAGCTATGGTAAAAAACTTG
Organism: Sphyrna mokarran; assembly: GCA_024679065.1. Lineage (NCBI taxonomy): Eukaryota > Metazoa > Chordata > Chondrichthyes > Carcharhiniformes > Carcharhinidae > Sphyrna > Sphyrna mokarran. The sequence goes on from JAGIQG010000029.1 coordinate 23,603,793, forward strand.
AGGGGACTAAGATTCACGACAACATGCTTCATTGTGCATGACATTCTGCATTTAATTTCAGTCATACTTTATACCTTTTTATCCAAGCCATAAGCAATGGCAGCAGCTGTTGGTTCATTTATAATACGAAGAACATTCAGACCAGAAATAGTTCCAGCATCCTTAGTTGCTTGGCGTTGAGAGTCATTAAAATAAGCAGGTACTGTGATAACAGCATTTGTAACAGTCTGCAAGATAGAATGTATGGCAATTTAAAAATATTGGTCATGTATAGTCTGCACACAACTTACACATACATTAAATGACTTCATTTTCAACATGGTCTAGACCCAAATCCTGCATCCTTGTTAAATTTCTTAAATTGCCTTGTGCACCGAGTCCCTTTTGATTATTCATTGCTTCCAAACTTGGTCATGCCCAACCTACTGGCTACACTTTGTCCCAAAAGCACTCCACTTACTGACTGCTTATGAAATGCTGGACTTACAAGTTAGACAAGTCCAATCATGAAGATTCAAAATCTTCTTGTCAGAGGAAACTGTATCCAGTTACATGTTCCATTGTACACATGGATACATTCACAGAATGGTAGTATGGCTCACTAGGTCAGCATTTTTATTTCCCAGCTGTCTACAAGATGGTGAGGAGCTGCCTCCTTGACTCCAGTGGAGGAATGTGGTATAGTACACTGCTATTAGCAAGGGAGTTACAAGATTTTGATCTAGGTGACAACAGCAATGTTTTTCCAAGTCACAATGGTATATGGCTTGGAGGGAACTTCCAGGTGTCATCTCATGAATCTGCCACCTTGTTCTTGTTGTCACTGGTTTGTAAACTACTGTCAAAGATTCCTTGAGTGGCTACAATGCATCATATGGATGGTACAAACTGCTGCCACTGTTCAATTGAGGGGACTGCCAATCAAGTTGGTTGCTTTAATTTGAAAGGTGTTCATCTTCAAGCATTGCATACATCTAGAGAATGTACTCTACTGTATGTATCTATAAATTTCAGAATCCTGCAAATAGGAGGCAAAGGCTAAAGAAAGATAGTCATAGTATTTATGGTATGGGTGTATCATGAAGCAACATGTTACGCACCTTTCCAAGGTAAGCTTCAGCTATTTCCTTCATTTTTGTGAGCACCATTGAAGAAATTTCTTCAGGGTAAAAACATTTGTTTTCCCCTTTGTATTCCACTTTAACCTTGGGACGACCACCATCATTTATTACATCAAAAGGCCAGTGCTTCAAATCAGCTTGAACCACAGAGTCTTCAAATCTGCGTCCAATGAGGCGTTTGGCATCTACAAAGTTAATTTGAATGTTGAAGACAAGAAAAATAATCTCATCTGCTACAGGAGAATTAGTACAGTTTCATGAAATTCATTTTTCCTAATGAGTGTGGTCCATGCTAGCAAGTCCATCATTGAGAGATCTGGGGTACATAACTAACTTGTGCTCAATCCCATAAATATAGAGGAAAATTTCAATTCTATGAATTCAAGATACTGACAATTAGTGATTCTCCACTAACTGCAATGAATCAAATTGCTCAGTTAAGGAATTGGATGGGTGGAGTTATCCAAATATGACAGTTTAGTTAAAAAGCCTGTGCACTTAAAAGTATACTAATCCCAATTTTTGGAAGAGAAATTAAACCTTGCATTGCAAAACCAGAATTCAAAATACCAGAGAAAGAAAACACAAAAGCACTTAATAGTATTCTAATTTTATTTGCATAGCATGCAATTTTATGAAACTCACCAAAGACAGTGTTGGTTGGGTTCATTGCGACCTGATTTTTGGCTGCATCACCAATGAGCCTTTCTGAGTCTGTGAAGGCAACGTAGCTTGGAGTGGTTCGGTTGCCCTGGTCATTGGCAATAATTTCAACTTTCCCATGCTGGAAGACACCTACACAGGAGTAGGTTGTCCCAAGATCAATACCAACAGCTGGTCCCTTAGACATTTTGCCTGCAAAGGAATTGAGAAAAATTTGTAGCGTCAAATGCTCAATTTAGATTTTTCAGCTTATTCAAAAATTGAGGCTCTGGACAGAACAGTCAAAACTGTGCCATTAGTGCAAGGATCATGTTCACTAACTTGCAAAAGTAATAATGGCAAGAGGAGGAAAAAACTCTTCCAAACATCAAGTGGTTAAGATCTAGAATGCACTACCTTTAGATTGTAGTGCATTAATTGAATCTACCTTCAAATCAAGAGAATCAGATCATATGAAAGAGAAAGCACAGAACAGGGAATGGTAACAAATGAATCACTTAGCTACAATGGGCTGAAGGGTCTTCTATGAGAAGAGAATCATCATTAAAAATAGGAAGCTTATAGTTTACAATGTTATATTAATTTCCAATCTAGTAGCAAAATAGCTTACACTTTTAACAAGTGACATGCTATTTTGAATTATGATACACAATTACCTAAACTCTTCTGCTCAGAGTAACAAAAAAAAAATCACAAGGTATGCATGTCAAGAGCATCAGGCTTCTCCTCCAGACATTGCTCCTGCTAATTAGTTTGGGCAAACCACTGATCTTCATTACATTAACCATGTAGCTAGTTGGCAGATGTGAAAACTGCCTTTTTAATCACTCAAATGAACAAATGTGTCATTGACATTTCCACTTATAAGACAAAGCAAAATACATTTGTTTTTATCAGTAGTAGGATATTGAATAAGAATGTGAATAGGGCTTCTCTGGGATTATTGAATGGTAGCACTCAACATCACTGCACACAATTGTCATGATCAAATCCAATAGTGACATTAGCTGAAAAACAAGATACCAGGATGGAATCTGGCTTGATGGATCCCAACTTTTAATTTTTGTGTAGATACATGAACAGAGGGCTGCTGATAAACTCAAACATAATACATTCCTTCACCCAGATGTGAAAGGATTATGCAGGATGCAAGTGTCATCTGAATGTGCAAAGTACACAGTATATGCAAGCCAATATGCAGAAGTGTGGTCAGTTACACTGGAGAAATAGGAGTAGGCCATCTAGCCCCTCAAGCCTGCCTCACCATTCAATAAGACCATGGCTGATCTGAAGTGGATCAGTTCCACTTTCTCCCCACAACCCTTGATTCCATTATTTCAGAAACCTATCTACCCATGACTTAAATATATTCAGCAAGCTAGCCTCCACCACTTCAGAGAGAATTCCAAAGATTCACCACCCTTTGAGTGAAGAAGTTCCTCCTCAACTCTGATCTAACCCCACCATGAGGCTATCCCCTTCATTATCTTATGTCTCTATAAAATTCCACCCCCCCACCCTTCTAAACTCCAAGTACAAACCTAGCCTACTCAAATCACTCCTCATAGGCTAACCCCCTCATCTCTGGTATCAGCCTAGTGAACCTTCACTAGATTCACGTAATGAAACCAACAAATAGATTCCACTATCTCAATGAGACATCTTTACATTCTGAATTCACATTCTATCCCTGTCCACTGTCCTGTCTGGTTTCAGAGTTTGTGAAAAGCACCTTGCCTGTGTTACCTGATTCTAAACTGAAATTAAGTACTTTTCGTTGCAGAAATGATAATAAATAATGATTTTTACATTGTAAAACCTTCATTACAATGCAGGCAAAGTTTAAGTGAAACTAAAATTAAGTTAACCCTTTACCATACCAATACAGAAACAGATTAATGTTAAACACGTGCCTTAAACTCAGTACAAAAGTTTACTAAAACTATTGCCATTGACTAACAATACACCTTGGTTTATGTGGCACCTCAACCTTTTTATTGTTCTGCACTGAATTAGAGAACATTAAGAATAGAATACACTTAAAACAATATTGAAGTTTTTTTAAAACACTACCATCTCTTTGCCAGAAGAGCTGAATTGTGCACCATTTTTTGGTGCCACATGACAGCACAACACTAGAGACCCAGGTTCAATTCTAGCCTTGGGTGACTACTGTAGCTTGCAAGTTCTCCCCATGTCTGCTCAAGTTTCCTCCAGGTGTTTCAGTTTCTTTCCACAGTCCAAAAGAGTCTAGGTTTGGTGGATGAGCTATGATAAATGTTTAGGGATAGTTTTGGCAGCAGGGGGAGAAATACCTGGGTAAAATTCTCTGAGAATTAGTACACAGTCTCAATAGACCAAATGGCCTCCTTCTATATTATGAATAATTCTTCAGATCGACTGAATTGTAAATAATTATAACCTCAGACATGATTCCTGCCAATTTAAGTTCACATTTTCGACAAGGGTGACCAGAGGATATTACTGAAAAATGAAACTTTAAATAGAGAAATATTCTACACACTGGGAGCAGCACCCATCCACTTAAAGATAAAATGGCAATGATTGCGGCTTCACACAATTCCTAAATGAAGGAAGCTTAAGACATGGACCAAGACCAATGCACAAAGCACGTGCTTAAACCTCAACTAACATTTGCTTGAAAACTAGCAATTTAAAAAAAAAATCGTTATTAACCAATTTAAAATTCACACAGAAGGAGTTTAAGGAAAATTAACTTCAGGTATTAATAATAAAATACTGTCCAGTAGTTAAGAGCCAACATCTATTTATAAACAGGGATGTATAAGATGCTGAGATAAGGATTTCTCTTCAGACCAAACACACCCCCCTCTCCCTCACCTTCAGAGGTCGGCGTCAGCGCTAGATCCAATTATCTAAACTCTCCCCGGCAAATAAATCCGTTGTCCCCATTAATAGCCCACAGGCAAATTTAAAATAAGAGTGATGCAGACGATGATAAAGGGATGCTTCATTCAATCAAGACCAATCTTTACATCTATTTTGTTTTAATAAATAAAACAATACTTACTTTAATAAATTGGGAATGAGAATAGAAATAAAAGAGAGATTTACAATCACTCTGTAAATGACCCGACTAACAAACAAAAAAAACCCGGGGATGGTGTAGATGAATCCACCAGATGCTCGCTACTGCTCTGCCGGCTCACACTGCGGCTCCGAAACGCTTTTAACCAATCGCCGCAGAAGTTTCTGGAAGGAACTGGAACCTTCTAGCCAATCGGCAGCGTCTGCTTTGGCTTCCACCCCGCCCCGGCGGCCGGTCCACCAATAAGAAGGCGGTGCTCTTCCACGTAGACTCGCCCCCTTACGTCAGATCCACCAATAGGAAGGCGCGCCCATTTGCTCATCGCCCCGCTCCCTTATATCAGACTCACCAATAGGAACGGGCTCCGTGCCTGTGAACCCCGCCCTCCCCGGTGCCAACCCCGCCAATAGTAAGGCGATGATGTCTAGCCGGTGGAACAATTTGGAAGGTTCTAGATTATTCTGGATGAGCATCGATGGAGTGGGGTCAGCCGTGTGGGGATAATGGTCAAGTTGGGTTGGGTAATATTAGGATGGTTCGAAAAGCGTGTTAATCCTTTAAACGAAATGAAATATTTATTAACACGGGTTATTTTATCCATCTCGAAACAATCCCCATTATCGCATTTTAAAATTGGAATAAACACGTATTTTATTTGGTTAGACTTGTCCGAATAATTGAATTATGGAATAAATGATCCAAAACTTTATGAAGCGGGGGAAAGAGTGTGTAATCATTTTAAACAAACTGAAATATTTTTTAACATATGAATTGCTTCCTTCCCCTCGCTACCTCAAAGTCAAAACACTCCCAATTATCACATTATTAAGATTGAGATGACCTCCGATTGTCAAATCAATGTGTAAATCTTTAATACAAAATGAAATATTTGTTAGCCTATGAATGACCTTCCCCTCCCCCATCTCAGAAAAAATCCCCATTATCGCATTTTAAAATTGAAATAAGCACATATTTTACTCGGTTAGACTTGTCCGAATAACTGAATTATGAATAAATGAGTTATGATTCAAAACTTTCTGAAGAGAGGGAAAGAGTGTGTAATCATTTTAAACATTGGAATATTTATTAACATATGAATTGCTTCTATCCCCCACCGTCACCTCAAAGTCAAAGAACCCTCAATTATCACATTCTTAAGATTGAAACGCCTTCCAACTGTCAAATCAATGTGTAAGTCTTTAATACAAAGTGAAATATTTATTAGTGTGTTAATTACCTTCCCTTCCCCCACTTCAAAAATATCTCCATTATTACATTTTAAAATTGAAATGATTTTTCATTTCCAATAAGCACGTTTGCTAATTAAATTTTCAACTGAGTCTGAATAATGTTATGATTTCAAACTTTCCCAGTTCCATTTGTGTAGTTTCAATTCTCCTCCCTCCCCACCCCCACATTTCCCAATTAAAATAATTCTGCTTTGCTGATCTCACAATCTGAATCACTTTGCCTTTGCAGTTGCACTGCACCACTCCTTTGAAAAAAATGCCTCAGACCTGTCCCATGACAGGATAAGAGGTGGACCACAGTTCAAGGTGATTGCATACGTCCTAGGTGCATAATGTCATCAATGGGGAATGTATGCTGTGATTATTTTTGGGTTGCAGTTAAATGTGATTAGTGTTTGAAGCTCAAGATCCTCTTTATTATGCCAGCTATTCTCAGCTAACCAGCAAATACAGATGGATCCTTCAGTTTTATATTGAGAATAGAATAGATTACCTTGCACAGAAATGCAGCGGATGCCTGCATCACCATCTAGAGACCAACCAGTGAACCAACATTGTGGATGTCCCTTCATTCATTAGGGTATGAGAACGAAAAACATTAAAATTTTTTTGTCTTGAATTCTGAGAAGGGCAGTTGCTACTTGCCTCTTGCTACAATGACAGAAATGATCTTACAAATGCCATTAAGCAGCTGGGATGCTCCAGGACAAAGCTGTACCACAATGTTATTCTAAATAGTTTTTTTCTTTTATCAAGTTCTTTTATTTGTTTAAAATGTGCTAATTTAAAATGGGGATAGGGTTCAGTTTGGGATCTCTGCACTCCAAGTATCCACAGTTTGGGATTCTGTTCACTTTGAACAGGATAACTCAAAATTGGGGCAGATCACAATTGAGCAATTCAATTCTCACTCAATTTTGTTTATTTCAAAAATATACTTCATTCATAAAAAACTCAAATAAGCTATTGCAAAATGACAGATCCAAAAATTACAACAGTGCAAAGAAGGAAACATTTTTCCAGTACAATACTATGCGTCTTTACATGACATGACATTCATTTCATTGTGCAAAACTATATACATGCCTCACATTTTACTGTGTGCTGTTATTTTTCAGATTGGCAGACAGTTATGCAGACCGAGGGTATTCTGCAGTTACTGGGCCTTCGGTCTGCTTCGTTTGAAAGGCTATACAGTGTGTCCTTTCCCTATTGTCCTTTTGCAGCAGGTACCTCAAGCTTGAGCGCATCCTTTAGCACATCCTGGACCTTGGAATGTGCCAGTCTGCAACACTCGGTCGAGGACAGACCTTTCAACTGAAAGATCAGCAAGTTTCGGGTGGACCAAAGTGTGTCCTTCACCAAGTCGATGACCCTCCAGCAGCAGTTGATATTTGTCTCAGCATGTGTCCCCGGAAATGGCCTGTAGAGCACAGAGTCCTGTGTCATCGAGCTACTCGGGAAGAACCTCGACAAATAACGCTGCATCTCACTCCAGACCTTCTTTGCAAAAGCACATTCCACAAGGAGGTGTGCAACCATTTCATTATCCCCGCAGCCACTTCGAGGGTAGTGTGCGGTGATGTTGAAATCTGGAGCGTGCTAAAGGATCTGACAGGGAGTGCCCTTCTCACGACTAGCGAAACCAGGTCTTGGTGCTTGTTTGTGAGTTCTGGTGAGGAGGCATTCTGCCAGGTGACACTGACAGTCTGCTCAGAGAACCATCCAACAGGATCCATCATCTTTTTTCTCAGGCAGTGAGGATGTTACGTGCTGATCACTGTTTGATTGCCATGTAGTCAAAAGTGTGTTTGCAGAAAAATTTCTCCATGAAGGACAGGTGTTGCAGTATGGTCCAACTACATGGAGCATTCCATGACAGTGTAGCCAGGCCCATCCTTCGCAACACTTAGGAAGATAGAACTTCAAAAAGTAGTGGCAATTGCTGTTAGTGTACTGAGGATCTACACACAGCTTGATGCAGCCACACACAAAAATGGCCATCAGGATGAGGGTGGCGTCGGGAATGTTATTCTCTCGGTTCTCTGGAGATTTGTGCATTGCTTCCTTCCAGACGCAATCTATTTTTGATCTCTAGATAAATTTGAAGATGGCCTGGGTCAGTGGTGCCGCACAGGAATTTGTGATAGGCCACACCTGCACCACATACAAGAACACAGACAGCACCTCACATTGGATTACCAGGTTTTTTTCCAGTGATAGAGAGGGAACGTTGTTCCCACAAGTCTAATTTTTGCCTGACTTTGGCAATGCGCTCATCCCAATTTTTGGCACATGCCCCTGCCGCTCCAAACCATATCCCCATCACATTAAGGTAATCTGCCCTGATAGTGAAGGGGACAAAGGATCTGTCAACCCAGTTCCCAAAGAACATGGCCTCTCTCTTGCCACGGTTGATTTTGGCACCCGAGGTCACCGCAGACTGCTCACAGACTTGCAGGAGCCTGCGAACAGAGAAGGGGTCTGAGCAGAAGACAGCCATGTCATCCATGTACAGGGAGGCTTTGACCTGCATGCTGCGCTGTCTGGGATTATAACCCCTTTGATACCTGGGTCGCTTCTCAGGGCCACGGCAAAGGGTTTAATGCAACACACAAAAAAGACAGAGGACAGAAGGCAGCCCTGCCTGACTGCAGACCTGATCTGAAACCTCTCTGATTGCCATCTGTTGATTGAAATTGTGCTACTGATGTCTGCGTGGAGCAGTTGAATCCAATTGCGGATTCCCTCCCCAAAGCCCATTTAGGAGAGCACATCTGTCATGTAGCTGTGCAATATTCTATTAAATATCTTCTCCTGGTCTAGGCTGATGAGGCACATATCCACCTGCCTGTCTTGTACATAGGTGATGGTATCCCTGAGTAGTGCGAAGCTATCAGAGATCTTCCTGTTGCATACAGCACAAGTTTGATCAGGATGGATCACTGACCCCAGCACAAACTTGACCCAGTTGGTGATGACCTTAGCCAGAGTTTTATAGTCTACGTTCAATATTGAAATGAATCACTAATTTCTAATTTCTTCCCTTTTCCCCTTCTGCTTGTAGATGAGGATAATGATGCCTTTCCTCACAGATATAAGGTAGGGAAGGAAGGAGGCGGTCTTAGGAGGTCGGTTGGTGAAATGGGGGACTAGGAAGTGGGGATGTTAGTGGGTCACGGGGGGAAGGAGGTGGGAGTGGGTATGTCAGCTTCCACCAGCTGAACTTAGGAAAAGTAGACTTTCAAACAATCTAACACGTGGTGCATAAAGGAACCATTTTTTAAGGCCATAAACAATATGTTAATTCAGCTATTTTTATATTCACCTGAACATCAAGCTGCGAAGAAAAATAATACAGACTTGCATTTGTACAACATCTTTCATAAAATCTGGATGTCCCAAAGTCTTTGAAGCTTGAAAGCTTCAGGAAATATTTTTGTGAAGTGAAGTTATTGCTGTATTTTAGAAACATAACATCCAATTTACGTGCAAACTCCCACAAATATCAATATGATAATCTATTTTAGTAAGCTTATTTCATGGATGAATATTAGCCAGAACACTGAGGAGAAACCCTGATCTTTAAAGTATTGCCTTGTGATCTTGCACATTTATCTTAGAAGTTAGACAGAGTTTGGATTTGACATCTCATCTGAAAGGCAGCACCTTCAAAACTACCTCAGTACTGCACTAGAGTGCCAAATTTAGGTTTTGTTTAGAATCGCTCAAGTGCATCTTGAACCTACGACCTTCTCGTGATAAAAGTGATACCACTGAGTCATAGGTAACATCAGACTGATGGGGGGGATAGGTGGTCCACCTAATTCTTCCAACCCAATTTTTCCTTTTCCCAGTCATCTACTTCATGTATCTGAGGGTTACTGCAACATTATTGGCCCAATGTTCAATCATGTAAGCTATCTGTTTTTCTCTGAAGCTCACTGGCTGAATAAACATTGTATAATAAAAGGTCATCCGTCTTCATACGCAATATTGATAGCTTCTTTCATCTCAATATTCATGAGCTAAGACTGTTACTTTTGTCTCAAATAAGCAAAAAATTGATGCAGTTCAGAGAAGGTTTTTTTAATGTTTTTCTTCTGTTCTGACAACCTAATTTGTAAACCGCAATGTATGTATGCTTTTACTTTCACAAAAGAAACAACCCTTAAAGTGGAAAGATATTTGCTCTTTAGCACCACATTTGGGTGCTGTTGTACCAAGACTCAGACTCTTTCTATCTCAGTCTCACTCCTCTCCTGTCATGGTTTCTGCTAATGGAAGAGTTTCTCATTTCTGTCAGCTCTGAGTGACTTCTTACAAGAACAAGAGCCATCATCCCAGATGTAGGAGTTCCTTCCACTAGCAGGAACACTAGGTAAAGTATCCTACTTTCATCCATTGCCACCAGTACTGAAGTAGAAATTGTCCAAAAGATAGATTAAATTAATATCAGCAAAGGGTAGAAGTATCATGAAAGATCAAATAGCACTGAAATAGACAAAAGATGATTGTGCTTTAGAACATAGAACATAACAGCGCAGAACAGGCCCTTCGGCCTTCGATGTTGCGCCGACCATTATAAAAAGCAATGACCCTCCAAACTAAACCATTCCCTTCTCTTCCATATACTTATCAACTAACATCTTAAACGCCACCAAACTTGGCGCATCTACAACTGCTGCAGGCAGGGCATTCCACTCCCGAACCACCCTTTGGGTAAACAACCTACCTCTGATATCCGTCCTATAACAATCACCCCTTAATTTAAAGCTGTGTCCCCTCGTGCTAGCTTTCTCCATCCTAGGAAAAAGGCTATCACTGTCCACCCTATCTAAACCTCTAATCATCTTATATGCTTCGATAAGGTCTCCTCTTAGCCGACTCCTCTCTAACGAAAACAACCTCAAATCCCTCAGCCTCTCTTCATAAGACCTGCCCTCCATACCAGGCAACATCCTGGTTAAACCTCCTCTGTACCCTCTCCAATGCCTCCACATCTTTCTTATAATGTGGGGACCAGAACTGCACACAATACTCCAAGTACGGCCACACTAGAGTTTTGTACAGTTGCAACATGACGTTGCGGCTCCGAAATTCAATCCCCCTACCAATAAAAGCTAAGACTCCATATGCCTTCTTAACAACTTTCTCGACTTGACTGCCTACTTTCAGGGATCTATGCACAAATACACCAAGATCCCTCTGTTCATCAACACTATTAAGAATCCTACCATTAGCCCTATACTCTACACATTTATTATTCCTGCCAAAGTCATTACCTCACACTTTTCCACATTAAACTCCATTTGCCACCTCTCGGCCAGCTCTGCAACTTGTCCAAGTCACTCTGTAAACTATAACACCCCTCTTCACTATCTACCACTCCACCGACTTTAGTGTCATCTGCAAATTTACTAATCCATCCTTCAATACCCTCATCCAGATCATTTATAAAAATTACAAACAGCCGGGGCCCCAAAACAGACCCCTGAGGTACACCACTTGTCACCGAACTCCACGATGAATATCTCCCATCAACCACCACCCTGTCTTCTATCTGCCAGCCAATTCCTAATCCAATTAGCTAAATCACCCTCTATCCCATACATCTGCATTTTCTGCAGAAGCCTTCCATGGGACACCTTATCGAACGCTTTACTAAAGTCCATATATACCACATCAACCGCCTTACCCCCATCCACCTCTTTGGTCACTTTTTCAAAAAACTCACTAAGGTTAGTAAGGCACGACCTACCCTTCACAAAACCATGCTGACTATCCCCAATCAATTCATTTCTCTCTAAATAACTATAAATCCTATCCCTAATAATTTTCTCCAATACTTTGCCCATAACAGAAGTAAGACTCACTGGCCTATAATTCCCCGGAAAGTCTCTCTTCCCCTTCTTGAACAATGGGACCACATTCGCTATCCTCCAGTCCTCCGGAACCACACCCGTAACCAACGACGACCTGAAGATCAGAGCCAGAGGCTCTGCAATCGCCTCCCTTGCCTCCCAGAGAATCCTAGGGTAAATCCCGTCCGGCCCAGGGGACTTATCCAACTTCAAACCCTCAAGAATATCTAGCACATCCTCCCTATCTACTTCAATACTTTTCAGTTTGCAACCCTGTACCTCAGTGTTCTCCATAACTACATTTACATCACCCTGCGTGAATACCGAAGAGAAATATTTATTCAGTGCCGCTCCAATCTCTTCAGGCTCCACGCACAACTTCCCACTGCTGTCTATGACTGGCCCTAATCTTGCCCTAACCAATCTTCTATTCTTAACATATCTAAAGACAGCTTTAGGATTCTCCTTAATCCTATCAGCCAAAGTCTTCTCGTGTCCCCTCTTAGCTCTCCTCAATTCACTCTTTAGCTCCCTCCTGGCTAATCTATAGCTATCCATTGCACTAACCGAGCCGTCAAGCCTCATCCTGACATAAGCCTCCTTTTTCCTTTTAACCAGCGAATTAACTTTTTTCGTACACCAAGGTTCCCTTACTCGACCATTTCCTCCTTGCCTGACAGGGACATACTTATCAAGGACTCGCAGCAGATGCTCCTTGAATAAGCTCCACATTCCAGATGTTCCCAGTCCCTGTAGTTTCCTAGTCCAATCTATGCACCCTAATTCTCTCCTGATGGCCTCATAATTACCCTTCCCCCAGCTATAACTACTGCCCCCAGCTTCATGCCTATCCCTATCCATCACTAAGGTGAACATAACTGAATTGTGGTCACTATCACCAAAATGTTCACCAACTTCCAAGCCTAACACCTGGTCTGGCTCATTGCCCAGCACCAAATCCAATGTAGCCTCACCTCTAGTTGGCCTATCTACATACTGAGTCAAAAAAACCTTCCTGCACACTTTGTATGAAAACTGACCCCTCTAACGAGCTAGAGCTATAGCTATTCCAATCAATATTAGTAAAGTTAAAGTCCCCCATAACAATTATCCTATTACTTTCACTCCTGTCCAGGATTGACTTTGCAATCCTGTTAGGTAGTTTGTTAACAATCTTTGTTAGGTAGTCTGCTGGAAGAGCTGCGAGTAACATTTTGGAAGTAAGAGAGATAGGAAGCATTAACTGAAATGTACTGAAGAGGGAGACTGCCAGCATTGAGAAGTGGAAAGTGCTTGCATAAACCTGGAGTGGTGATCTAACTCCCCAGTGCACACTCCTATCAACAAGACTGCTGCCAGAGTTCAGTAAATTATCTGGTGAAGAATCAAGGAAGCTTTCCATTTCCAATACTTAACACAAACAAGGACAAAATAAGTGCATCTTAAAAAGTTAAAAAAAAATCTTGTTTTTAATGTGCAAATAGCAATAAATATGAGTGCAACAGTTATGTACAATTAAAACATTTAAACACAGTCACATTTTCACGTTTTGGAGATAAAAATTTGAAAATACATTTCTGATTCACAGTCAACTGTAGAATCAGTCAACTGTAGAATCAGTAAAATTATAATTTTTCATAAATTATAATTATCCCCAACATACATTTCAAAATATTTGCAACAAAGGCAATTATTTTCAAGAATACTCCAAAAAAAATACAAAGTAGAGATAAAAGCTTTACATTAAAATGCAAATCTATGTTGTTGTCGTAACAGTAACTCATACCGTGCTCTCTTTGTCTAATGTATTTATTTGATCTTCAGTGTTGGTAATATATTCTGTAATGTTATTAGTATATTGTTTTCTTTGTTCTTCAGAATGTATTTGAATTGTGTAATGCATACCAAAATTGGGATCTGTTCAGGAGCAAAAACAATAGTTTTAATTTCTAATCTTTGAAACTGAGGACATTAAACAGTAACAACAATTTTAACACTCATCACTGTTATCAAGCATATCTTATTGTATAATTGCAATTTAAACAAATTTAATGCAAGGACTGTAACACTACATTTTATGCTTTCTCCTCTACGAATGGTATGCTTTGTCTATGTAGTGTGCATGAAGCAATACTTTTCACTGTATACCGATACATATGACAACAATAAAGCAAATCAAATCAGTGCATTTATGAATCTACTGACAATATTAGCACAACAAATTCAGACAAAAGATACATTTACGCCTACAAGCTTTTATTTTCTGCTCTTCTGATAATTTTAATTCATTATCTAATCTTGCTCCCATCATTATTGCTGATGGCTGATTTGTAATCACCTCAGTTTCATGCAACAGCTTAAGATACTGTCTCAAGAAATAAAAGTAAGAAGTCTCACAACACCAGAAAAAAAGCCAAGTTTATATCAGCAATGCTAGCAGGTTTCACAAACCAGTCATTAAACTTTACTGAAATATTTTTATTTCTGAACAGGGGAATAGAATTATAATCAATAATTAAAAAAAATTCAGGTTGAGGTGCATTGTTGTGAAAACATGATCTGAAATATCATTTAAAGAACTCAGGGAAAGCGGCATTAAATTTTCACTTGTGCTTCAGTGTCATTAATAAAGGTAATTGTAAAAAAGAAATTATATTTGGAAAATATATTTGGAAAAACAGCTGTGATAATTTCTGCAAGTTAAAAAGAACTGTGCTGCAAATAAGTAATGGATTATGAACTGAGGAATAATTGTTTTGTGAAGAACATTGATTATTGTAACCAATTCAGTTACACCTTACATATGCTAGCGTTATGAATACTCTTGTAACAATAACTTGTACTGATGAAAAGTAGTTCATTTGAAATTGTCTATTAGGTGCGAGTATCCAGCATACCGAGGCACCAATATCATTCACATTCACAACATTCATTGCCTAATAATTTTGAAGACTGATTTAAACTTATTGGATAAAATTCAAGTTGATATTGTTTCCTTTCAGATTTTGAAATGTATAAAAATTGCTCAATCATAAAGGGATGTTGTAATCTTAGTGTCGCATATGCTAACATATGGACTATCAGGTCAATTTGAGGATGAAAAACTATTCATCTGAAACAATCTCTTATCACTATCTTGCAACCACCCCTCCCCCCATCTCATTTCTTTTCCCTTCCTTTCTTCTTTTAGTGTCTATTATACCAGCATTAAGTTTATAGAAATTCAGGCCATTCTTTCTTCAATAATATATCAGCGTCTGATATCTTTTAAGATACTGATACTTTGCTGTGTTTCTGCATTATAACTCTGTTCAACTTTGCTGAAGTTTCATTCTCTGGATCTTGGTTTATCTCTTTGGTAATTTAGAAAAAATGTGTGAATTTAATAAATCTCATTTGTTTTTACTACAGTTTTTGAATAATTTCAAAGAATAATGTTTCAAAGTAGAATTGATCATACGAGAGGGCACAGATTTAAGGTGCAGGGAAGCAAGTACAGAGGGGATGCTAGGGGAAAGTTTTTCACTCAGAGGGTGGTGAGTGAATGGAATCGGCTGCCGTCGGTGATGGTCGAGGCGAACTCGCTGAGGTCTTTTAAAAGACTTCTGGATGAGTATATGGGATCCAATGGGATTGGGGGTTATAGATAAGTCTATGGCTGGGTAGGTTTTGATGTGTTCGGCACAACTTGTGGGCCGAAGGGCCTGTTTGTGCTGTAGTGTTCTATGTTCTATATAGAACTGGGGAGTCAATTCATAATTTTCATAGAATACATTCTATACGTTATGTTACACTTGAATGCTGTCAGTGTGCTCAGGAGATAATCTGCCCACCTTACCTCGATTATTGTTTTCAGGTCGGACATTTTCTTCATTACTTGATCTGTTTGATTTGTTACTTTCCACTGTTAAATCAGAGTCATCTTTTTCTGAAATAAGTGAAAGCAAATTGTAAGCAATGGCAAAGACTCTAAGGTTCTTTTTATTCAGTCTTGTGTCACTCGCTATAGAGAGTATATTAACCTATTCTGTGTTCAGAATGCAGGGCCACATTTGAGAAAAAGTAGAGGTGCAACACATCGGCAGCACAGGATCTGAAAATAATCTACTCATATCAATTGCATTGAGCTTTGGCGATGTTAGTGAAACAGTTGGATATCACAAAATCCCTACAGTGCAGAAGGGCGCCCTTTGGCCCATTGAGCCTGCACCAATCACAGTCCCAGCCAGGCCCTATCCCCATAACCCCATGCATTAATCCAAGATAGACCTCGTGCCATTAAGGGACTAACCCACACATCTTTGCGTGTGGGAGGAAACTGGAGCACCCAGAGGAAACCTACACAGACATGGGAAGAACGTGCAAACTCCACACAGACAGTGACCCAAAGCAGTAATTAAACCCGGGACCCTGGCACTGTAAGGCAGCAGTGCTAACCACTGTGCCACTGTGTCATCCCTGATTGATAGCCTATCAATCCTCAGTCAAAACTCACATCTGTATAATGGGCATCAGGATGAGTGAGGGATTGGAGGCCAACTACAAGTGGAACTGTTTTTCAACAAAGAGGTCAGTATTTGTGGAGGTGGGGATAGCTAGAAAATTTTAAAGTTAAAATTTGTATTAAAAATAGACTTACGTTTTCTCCACTTTAAATGCTCCTTCCTGAGTTTTAACACGAACAGCTGGAACACAATCAGTAAAGCACAGATCAGGAAAGCTACGAGTATCAGTAGTAGAGCACTACTCTGTTTCATTCGTTGTCTCTGTGCCGTTTCCTTCTTGTCCACTGTAAAAGGATAGAAACATCGTTACTAATGATTGCCTACAAGTAAAAAGCATTGATAAAACCTTTTTTTGCCTGGCCTTTATGTTACAGACAGCTACAGCAAAAATCCAATAATTCAACACGGGGATATTTTTATATGTACAGTGTATCCCTCCATGAGCACAAACACAGTGAACTTGCACTCGGGCACCACTTCTATGACTACATGAAATTAAAAAAAATCAAATTACTGTACATTCCAAGAAAATGGTTACCTTGATAAAATCTCCAGATTTTATTTGCAGGGGAGAAAATTGGCAGTGAAATTGTCACTGGATTAGTAATCCAGAGACCCATGGCAATGCTCTGGGAATCAGTGTTCTAATCCCATCTAGGCCGCCGCCCGCTCCCCCCCCCCCCTTCTTGCCTTCAGACAACCGTGCAACCTCAAACAAATCACTGCTCGCAGCAAATTACCCAACCTTCAGGAGAACAGTGACCACAATACCACACAACCCTGCCACAGCAACCTCTGCAAGACATGCCAGATCATAGACATGGACGACATCATCAAACGTGAGGATACCGTTCACCAGGTACACGGTACATACTCTTGCAACTCGGCCAACGTTGTCTACCTAATACGTTGCAAGAAAGGATGTCCCAAAGCATGGTACATTGGGGAGACCATGCAGACACTACAACAGCGGATGAATGAACATCGCTCAATAATCACCAGGCAAAACAGTTCCCTTCCTGTGGGCGAACACTTCAGCGGTCACGGGCATTCGGCCTCTGACCTTCGGGTAAATGTTCTTCAAGAGGGCCTTCATGACACACGACAGCGCAGAGCCGCTGAGCAGAGACTGATAGCCAAGTTCCGCACACATGAGAATGGTCTTAACAGGGATCTTGGCTTCATGTCACACTATCTGTAACCCCCATGACTTGCCTGGGTTAGCAAAAAACCTCACTTACTGTGCTGTCTGGAGACAATACACATCTCTCTAACCTGTGCTCAGTGTTCCTTCCACCCACATTGTTAGCCACTTTAAGACTTGAATAGCAGGTTAGGTGTAAGGATTCACATTCTAATCAGCAATCTGTAAACTGTCTGTGCTGATGTGTGCGCTTTTGGAGACCAGAACAGCTCATTCGCCTGACAAAAGCACAAACGCCGAAAGCTAGCAAGTTTACTATCAAATAAATCGGTTGGATTTAAAATTGGTGTTGTCAGACCTCTTACTGAGCTAATCCCATTGCAGCAGATGGTGAAATTTGAAATTAAAAGGCAAATTGTCAATTGTTCTAAAAAACACATCTGGTTCACTAATATTCCTTTAGGGAAGAAAATCTGACATCTCTGTCTGGTCTGGCCTGGCCTACATGTGATTTCAGATCCATAGCAGCGTTGAGTGGCATGGTAGCACAGTGGTCAGCACAGTTCTTTCAGCTCCAAGATCCCAGGTTCAATTCCCACTTTGGGTGACTGGAGTTGGCACATTGTCTAGTAGGTTTCTTTCGGGTGATTTGATTTGCTCCACAACCCAAAGATTTCAGGTTAGGGGAATTGGCAAGTTAAATTTCCCCTTACTGTCCTAAAATGTCTAGATTAGATGGATTAGACATGATAAGTATGTGGGGTTACAGGGACAGGGAGTGGGAGAGCACCTGGATAAGATATTCTGTCAGAGAGTCAGTGCAGACTCCATGGGCCAAATGGCCTTTTCTGCACTGTTAGGGATTCTGTGCTGCATTCTATGATTCTTAAATGGTTGAGCAAACTACTCAGTTGAAGGACAATTAGGGCAATAAATGCTGGTCTAGCCAGTGGTGCCCACATCCCATGAATCAATGAAAAAAATTGATTTTATTTAAAATCACACTTAACTAATTAGCCAAATGTTCTTGTGCAGTTACAGAAAGTGCTGAAACTAAAGCAGGATATACAGCTAGTCTATCATCTTTTTCCAAACTCTGGAACTTCCTTAATGCTCAGTTTTCAGCACTGATCAGGGTTTTTCCTGAGCATTAACCTGTGTTTTAGCAATTTTATCAACGTTGAAGTTAGTGGAACTGAACATTGGAAGGGCACATAATAGGTGACCAATATCTTCTTGCTGTAAGTAACTTTGCTAATTCCATTAAAACTAAAAACATTGGTGACAGAATATGAATTGTTAATACTAGACAAGATTCCCTTAGTTTTCCTCCCCTGATTCTTCAAGGCGACTTTCTCCATTGGGAAAGGTAGCAAGTTCTTATTCACATAAAGTGATCAATATGTGAAATGGAATTCTAGGTAAGGTAATGGTGGCAAATTAAAAAGTGCTTTTATATTCATCAGGATAGATTCGTTATTTTTAACATCTCGTTAAGTCAGGCAATACCATGTTGGGCATGGTATTTTTGGCACTCCAGCAAACCCAATGGAAAAGCAGCTTAAGCTGCAGTTGAATACTATTATGAGAAGATTAGTTCTGAGGGATGAGTTATAATGTTCTGAAAGGTTTTCGCTGCATAAATATATCCAGTGATCTTATGAGTCTCAGCCAAGTGGTATGCTGATATGCTATTCCCTTTTTTATGCCATTCATCTAGACAAGTGCCACACTCAACATTACTTGACTGTACTACTGGGACTTAAAACTTTCCAAAATGGAATTCACATCTGCTGTTATAGATGCTGAGCTTTTCCACTTATCATTCATTACAATCAATAGTTATTCCTTGACAATAGTCTTACAGTGTATTTTTGTTTCACACCAACGATTGTGAACTTTTAAAAAAAACATAGAAATTAGTTTTTCAAACTTGACTTACTGATTTGATTGTTTTCGCACTTTACTGTGGAAGTTGAATTTTCTTGACATAATGATGAAGTATTAGTTAAACTCCAGGCAGTTGTAGAGTTTATGATCTCTTCTAAACAATAAATGCAGAATTACATTTTCATTATCATGTAGAACAAAGTAAAATAATTATTGATTAATGGATACTTAAAATACATATATAATACATTGTTCCAAATAAACAGTATTCAAGTTATGCTGAATCATGATCTGGTGTCCAAGATTAAATCCTGTCCCTCCATGGAATATTTTTCATAAGATCATTTTTCAAAAGTGTTTAATTTTCTGTGTGTTTGTAGTTACAGTCCATGCTAGTTAATTTAAAGTAATTTTTGCTTATCATTTTTGCTAATTTGTTATTTTGTGGCTGTTATGACATCATGAAGAGATTTCTGACTTTGTTAGGAAAACAATGGCAGTGATCTTACTTCCGCCTCACCGGCTGATAGGCAGGGTGAGCTGGTAGGATTGTGAGAGAGCCAAGAAATCGGGTTCATGCCCGATTTCTCATCTCTCATAACCTTATCAGCATTGGATATTTGGTGAGATATTTCAATATTTAGTTGTGGATTTAGATATTGCAAGTGAGCCTCGGATGCAATCATATGGTCCCCATCAGTGGGGATCAGATGTGATGCCCTCACCAGGTCACTGAGAGTCCCTGGAAGGTCAGGGTCGCAAGGGGGTTCCCCTTAGGCATTGCCAGCCTAGACTGCTCACCAGCACCCTGGCACACTGGCAGTACCCACCAGGCAGTGCCAAGGGGGCAGGCTCATCAGGGAAGAAAGCTCTGCAACAGTTATTGCATGGGGATATGCTGCATATGCAACAGAGATCATTGAGGGGATGCACATTCTGCAACTGATGATCGTCTGGTCCATGAAGGGAGAGTGGGGACTTGCTGCAGAACCCTGTAATAACGGAGGGAGGAAGCAGACGACCCATGTGTGGAGTGGCAGTCAGTCCAGGGAGGTGGGGGAAGCTTGTGGCGGGGGCTGGAGGGGGTGCAGAATCAGTCACGAAGGCTAACTATAGCTGAAGGAGCTGAAGGAGACAGTTCTCCGTGTTCACAGACATAGAGATCTGAACATGCACAATGGTGCTCTCTGCTGTATCCTCCAGCTTTCAGCAGGTTTAGGCCCTGTTCTCTGTCAGCTTGTGAAAAACAGATTTGTCTTCATTTTTTTGACAGAGTGAGGTAAGATTCCATTTTAAACTTGCCCAAATCCACAGCACGATTCTCTCCTGTCATCACTCTTAACAAAAAAATACACATCCTATACCGTTCAGATGACTTACCCACTTTGAATATTAGCAGCCTCTCCATACATCCTTTTTATTTTTATTTCACCCACCATTCTTATAACTTCCCTATTTACAGTAGCCTTATCAATGTCTTCTTTGGTAAACACTGACGCAACGTTCTCATTTTGTACTGCAGTAACCAAGTCTCAGTTGGAGAATTGTGCCCAATTCTGAGCAGCACACTAAGCAGAATGTGAAGGTTTTAGAGAGGATACAAAAGAGATTTGCTGGATAGTCCACAATGAAGGGTTAAAGTTACTTTGGCAGCTTTGTTAAGAGCAGAGAAGGCTAGATGTGCTTACAAACAAGAAGGAGTTTAGTAGAGTCAATAAGAAAAAGTGATTGGAGTTGATAACTGGGCAACATATTTAAGGTGATTGATAGGTGATAAAAGATTTTTTTTAATGCAGTGAGTGGTTATGATTTAAAAAGCTTTGCCTGATAGGGTAACAGATAAAGATTCAATAGTAGATATCTAAAGGGGATTGGATACATATTAACCAGAAAAAAAATGATGAGGTATGGAGAAAGGGCAGACAGTGGGACTGACTAAATTGTTTGAAAGACTTTGGCATAAAGTTAATGGACTAATTGGCTTTCTGCAATACATTATGAAAGTGCAGAAAATTGGGAGGCACATCATTGAGATTTAGAATGGTAGTAATCCATATAAAACATATTTAGGAGGAAGACACATCATTCTCATCCACCAAAATTGATGGATGTTGCATTGTTTAAAGTGTAGAAGTATCTTTAAAAGATACAATGATCCATTTTGAAAACTGTGTTCTCATTAGATAAAATAATAAAAACATACCATTTGTCTCTGTGTTGTTTTCAGTTGAATTGTGGGGATTGCTGTAAGTTGCTGAAAAAAATGAGAAAATTGAATTAAAATATCACAGCCATGAAAATTGTACTTTTTAGAAGAAAATAAGTTTGTTTTATTAACAGCTAACTTACAAGTGAAGGACTCTGCTTTACTCTGGGAGGGGTTTTGTTGAATCTCTGTGATAGGTAACTCTGCGCTGGCTGTTGAATTTACATTTGTCTTACTTTCTGCAAGTGGGGAAAAAAAAAATCAGAGATTAACCAAAAATGAAGTGGCAAATGTTTTAAACAAATCATTTTATTTCTTAAATAAACTTATAAAAATGTTAGTTTGGATCAGTTGGTAGCACTTACATTCAGGAATTAAAAGTTGTGAGTTCGGAATGAGATTTTAACTCATAATATTAGCTGACGTTTAGGTGTTTTACTGAGTGTGTTTTTGTTGTCAAATGTACCATTGTTTGGATTTTAAACCAAAGTTCCATCCTCTCAGATGAACCTAAAAGGCCTTATTGCACTTTTCAAAAAAGATCAAGGACTTATAGTGTCCTAACATTAACCTTTCAGCTGATTCCACTTAAAGCACAAAAACAAAATACTGCAGATGGCTAAAAATATGAAATTAAAACAGAAAATACTGGAAAAGTTCACAAGGTGTGACAGAATCTGTGAGTGAAATGAAGTTAACATTTTGAATCCATGTAACTTCTTCAGAGCTTAAAGCAAAATATTTGCAATTAGTTTCATTCTGCTTTTGGGATCTTGCTGAACACTATCTGTGTAAAAGCAGCAATACACTTCTCAAAGTAATTAATTGGCTGGGGAATACTTTGAAATGTCTTGGAGATACATAAAGTGCTATATCAATACAATCTTTTGCCTAGGATGATACTTTAATGCCGTGCTGAAGGCTCTGTATTATTGAAACTACAGGCCTTTAGGCCAAATAGTTGCCTGTTTTGGAAGCTCAAGTGAGTGCTAAGATCTCATCAGCCCATTCAAAGCAAAGCAAATAATCTCAGCATCCCTTTCTCAATCAACAGCATCAAAAGACCAGATTTACTGAGAGTTTGTCATATTAATATTTATGAATCATCCTTATGAAAATTGGCTGTCTTATGTGTCAATGCAATAACAGTTGTCACAACTTAAGTGGCGATTTAAAATGCTAAGCAGAAATGTAAGTATTGTTATTTAATACTATTGAACTGTTTTTGCTCTTGTTGCGGCTACAGTGGCAGTACTGTGAAAAAAGAGGCAGTCCCTCATATTGCTAACTGGAACACTTCATGAATTTTTTATCACTCTGACAAAAGAGACAATGCACTGAACATACAGTACATAAATACAATATTGCATAACAGCCACAACTAAACCCAAAACACCACTATTATCATGTAAGAAAAGGACAACTTTTTTCCAACCAAAAACTTCAACTTCAAAACCAATAAATTCCTATATTAAAGAAAAATGGCAGGAGATTTTTAAAATAGAGAATAGAAAATTCTTACTTTTCTCACTAAATTAGCCACTTAAAATTGCTAAACTATAGTTTTGACAAGTACAATTTCTTTTGGGCCATTATAGGGAAAAAAGCAGAAATTCTGCTATATTAAACAAGTAACATCTCTCCTTGAGTCTTACATGCTCTATTGATATATAGGTCATTGTAATGTGAGCATTATTTAATATGCATGTTGCACATAATGCAATAAATACCAGTATCTGATCTGTATTCCATTTGCAAGGACCAAAGAACTCCAGCTTAGATATGACGTCTACTTTGAGACAGGACTAAAAACTTGGTAACTAATACAGTTGGCAGATGGTATTCTATAATATTAGCATTTCAAATGTCACAACTGTTATGCCATTTCTAGGGACACCAGTATAGTGCATATGTTACGGGATTATTAATCCAGAAACCTGGGCTGATGAACTGCATGATGTGGAGATGCTGGCATTTGACTGGGCTAAACACAGTAAAAAGTCTCACAACACCAGGTTAAAGTCCAACAGGTTTATTTGGTAGCAAAAGCCAGTAGCTTTTGGAATGTTTCTCCATCAGGTAAGTGGGAATTCTGTTCACAAACAGGGCATATAAAGACACAAACTCAATCCACAAAATAATGGCTGGAATGCGAGTCTTTACAGGTAATGAATTCTTAAAGGTACAGACAATATGAGTGGAGAGAGCGTTAAGCACAAGTTAAAGAGATGTGTATTGTGTCCAGACAGGACAATTAGTGAGATTTTGCAAGCCCAGGCAAGTCGTGGAGGTACAGATAGTGTGACATGGACCCCAAATCCTGGTTGAGGCCGTCCTCGTGTGCAGAACTTGGCTATCAGTCTCTGTTCAGCGACTTTGCGTTGTGGAGTGTCATGCCTTGGACATTCTTTCCTGCACCGTATCAAATAGATAACATTGGCTGAGCTACAACACCTTCTTCAGAGCCTTCAACATGTCATTGATGAAGACAAACATCTCGCCAAGGCCATTCCCACACCCCCACTTCTTGCCTTCAAACAACTGCACAATCTCAAACAGACCATTGTCCGCAACAAACTACCCAGCCTTCAGGAGAACAGTGACCACAACACCACATAACCCTGCCACAGGAACCTCTGCAAGACTTGCTAGATCATCAACCCGGATGCCATTATCTCACGTAAGAACACCAACCACCAGCTCCAAGGTACATACTCTTGCAATTCGGCCAACATTGTCTACCTGACATGCCGCAGGAAAGGATGTTCCAAGGCATGGTACATTAGGGAGCCCATGCAGATACTACGACAATGGATTAACGAACACCGCTTGACAATTACCAGGCAAGAGTGTTCTCTTTCTGTTGGGGAACATTTCAGTAGTCGTGGCATTTGGTATTTGATCTTCGGGTTAGCATCCTCCAAGGTGGCCTTCATGACACAACAATGTAGAGTCAATGAGCACAGACTGATAGCCAAGTTCCACACACGAGGATGGCCTCAACCAGGATCTTGGGTTCATGTCACACTATCTGTATTGCCATAACTTGCCTGGGCTTGCAAAATCTCACTGTCCTGTCTGGAGACAATACATATCTCTGTAACCTGTGCTTAATGCTCTTTGCACTGACATTGTCTGTATCTTTAAGATTTGATTATCTGTAAAGACTTGCATTCCAACCATTATTTTGTGAATTGAGTTTGTGTCTTTATATACCCAGAACTCCTACTTACCCGACAAAGTAGCAGCGCTCCAAAAGCTAGTGGCTTTTGCTACCAAATAAACCTATTAGACTTTAACCTGGAGTTGTGAGACTTCTTATTAATGAACTGCAGGCATGACTTCAAATCCCACCATTGCATTTGGAGATTTAAATTCAATTAGTTAAATAAATCTGGGATAAAAATCCAATAATAGTAATGGTTACCATTAAACTCCAAGCTAGTGGTAACAATCCACCTGGTTCACTAGTGTCCTCAAGAGAAGGAAATCTGTCACTTTAGCAATGAGGAATGTGGTTGACTCTTATCTGCCCTTTGAAATGGTCAAGCAAACCTCTCACAGTTGTAACAAATTGCTGCAAAACAAAACTCACAGATTGCAATGGTTCAAGAAGGCAGTTCACTGCCACCTGCTCCGAGGTGATTAGGAATGGGCCAGAAATTGTCAGTGAAACCTATATGCTCTGACTGAATGAAGTTTGTTCTACACTCTGGAGTATATTTTGTTTCTGATTGAATTCTAATGTAAAAATAAAATCTTTGTGCATAAAAACATTTTATTCCAGACTTGAATGAAAATTACATGCACAATTCCTGTGCTCCTTTTAATTGTTTTACAAACAAAGTGAATGACGTGCCTGATGTTAACACTGCTGCTCTCAAGCTACCTGATGTCTATATGGCTGATGCCTTCATTTTCTTGTTCCAGTTTTTATTTAATGAATCAGTCAAGATTATCTGATAGCTATATCACTTTAAGTGAACTTTCCACTGTAAGCAGAATTCAATCCACACAAATGCTTTATCATTAATGAGACATGAGGATGCAATTTCAGATTATCACAAGTGTTATTTTAAAATTATCAGATGGTATCTTGCCACATTACATTGAAATGCTATTGTGAAATGCCATCAAGTCGGAGAATTTGGCCTCACACTTATTATTTTTCAGATGATAACTGGCTTGCAGTCAAAAAGATGTTGGAGTGCAGAGAACTGTCACCAGCTTGAGTACAAAGGAAAAATATACTGAACCACCAGAGATAGCTCTTGCACCACCTAGTGGCCGCCTAGTGAATACCGCATAGAAAGCGGGGATGAGATTTAAAGGGCCCATTCGCTACGGGTGCAAATCCCATTATGGCCACTCAATCTCATGAGAGGACCAAAATGGGATTTGCGCCAGCAAAATCTAACTTGAGATCTTCCTCACCCCCTGCTGTTGATGTAATCTGAATGTCAACCTAATTTACATGAATCGGGGAGACACTGTGGCATAGTGGTTGGCACTGCTGCCTCATAGCGTCAAGTATCTGGGTTCAATTCTGGCCTCAGGTCACTGTCTGTGTGAAGTTTGCATGTTCTGCCTGTGTTTGCGTGGATTTCCTCCAGATGCTCTGGTTTCCTCTCACACTCCAAAGATGTGTGGGTTACATTGATTTGGCCATGCTAAATTTACCCTAGTGTTGGGAGGATTGGCGGGGTAAATATGTAGGGGATGGGAAAAGGGCCTGGGTGGGACTGTGGTCAGAGCAGGCTCAATGGGCCAAATAGCTTCTTCTGTAGTGTGGGGATTCTATGAACGCTATGAATTTAAATATAATTAAATGGCTTTATGTCATATTGTCTGGCCCTATGGAATACCGTCTTTTCTCACCATGGTGGCCTAGTGTCATGTTGATGTGATTCACTACTGGTTTTCAAAAACAGTCAGTTGGGAGGGTCATGCTGGAGTGATTGGAGGTATCTGAAGCCCTGGGGGGGTTTTGCTGTACAATTTGCCCTTGCAATACGCACTAGTTGTGGTATAACCAGTGATGTACAAAAGTTTACAATAATTTGTCTGATTTTGAACTTTACGTTGATATTTATACATTATGCTTTTTAACAGTCTCACCAACACATCCTACCACCTTGAACAATGTAATATGAGCCATCAGGTTCCACTTCATTCAACAAAGAAATATTGTTGGGCTTATGTTTTCCTTGATAGCAGTGAAGTGTTTTTATATTACAGCGGTACAGGTGATGGGAGATGTGCAAGTTGCACTTCTAATACAGAGGGCCCTACACTTATGAACTGACAGTAATGGCAGCCCATGGATATCTATGAAAGTGCCATCAGATTGAGCTTTCTCGTCCATTGCATTTTCATTGATATGACAGCTTGGTCCCTATGCTGCTGAAGAATCCAGTATGACTTTAAAAATGAAGGAAAGAAAGTAACACATGGAGGTTACTCTCTCCAGGAGGATTTTCACAATAACTTCTTTGCAGTGTTAATGTAAGCTTACTTGTGACAAATAAATCAACTTTATTAAATTAGGCTAAGTAAAAGCATCCTTCGGTCTGTCTGCTCTTGAAAAATAGTGATAGTCTCAGGCAAATACACACAATAAAACAACAGTTCAATAGAAAAGAGTGAACATAATGGAATATAAGTAATATATCAGGTACACATTTAAGTGGAGCTGAATACACGAGAAGATATTAAACAAACTTATTGTTATCCACATACTAAAAGTAAAAGAGCATGTGATTTATAACAATCAGAAATGCTGAGATTTTCCAGCATTTTGTCAAAGTGTCAGTGGAGAGCGATTAGAGCCAATGGCCAGAACGTTACCACTGTTCACGTCACTGGGATTTTCCCACCCTGCCGCAGTGAATGGAGATTTGGTTGGGAAGCCAAATTCTCCGACCTTGCCGCATGGGAGCGTGGCATGAATGGGCAGTATGATCACACCCAATGTTTCGAGTCAGTACCCTCTGTCATTTGCATTAACATTTGTCTTTCTTTCCACAAAATGCATGGCTTTTTTAAAAAAATAGAGAGAGAGAGAGCAGGCTTGCTTCACATGGTGATTACATACCATCTGATTCAATGATGCTTTCAGTCAAATTGTGGGGATGGTTTCTATCAGCTGAAAGATGAGAAAATCAGGTCAAGAAAGTTTCAAAGCAAAAGATAATTACATTTCCTTCTAAATAAAATATTTTCACTTACAGGTGGGTAAGTCTTTTGTAATCTGGAAGGTGCTTTGCTCTGATATGGATATTTCTGTGTTGGATGTTGAGTTTAGACTGAATTCTGTCTCATTTTCTTTTGGTGGAGAGAAAATCAGGTATTAGAAGTGAATTAAAGGATGTTGCATTCTTCAAATAAATAACTTTATTTCATATAAACTTATATAATCTATTGGCTTACTTATACGATTGGAATTTTTCAACCGGACCCCAGCTCCAGCAACTATATCTGCCGGTGTCGGAGTGTTGTCGTAACAGTGAACAGTCAACATTCAGCAAAAGATAGCAGAGAATTCAAGAAAGAACCCATAACAATTTTTTAAAAATCTATTTTATAATATTAGAACAGTAACATTATCTTGCAAGGTCTTGTAGCACAAGACCTTGTAGTGGGTAGTGTCCCTGTCTCTATGTCAGAAGCTGTGGGTTCAAGTTCCTCTCCAGGACTTGATGGCCAAGGAAAGTGCATTCTTTAGTCATGATGTAGAGATGCCAGCGTTGGACTGGGGTAAACTCAGTAAGAGGTCTTACTGAGTGGTGGTCACTTAATTGTTGTTGTTAGACCTCTTACTTCTATAGTCATAACGTGGCTAAGCAGCAGCAACTTGTAAATTCCTCCAGCATGACCAATAGCAGGTGGTATGATTGAGATGTAATTAACTAAATTAGAGTCACTTTCCATAGCTCCAAGTTATAACAACTAAGAGATTATAATAACTTACAATAACTTGGACCCTTGGAGAGTAAATTTATCCAGATGGCTGGAGAGCTGGTGTGGATTAGATTGGTGCCGATTCTCGTTTCGGCTGGGGTGAATTTGGGACCTGTCCCCTTACCTTTTACTTGTGATGGAGGTTATGACACTGGATTGGACCTGCCTTCAGGCAGATTACTCAAGAAAAAGATTGTTGTTCCAGAACATGTAGGTCTTCTTAAATTTAATTATATTAGATGTAAAACATACTTTAGGTTGGGCATTCACTTCAGACCATAAATTAAATGGTATAATTTACAATAAATTCAGAAACAGGGAGGTCACCAAAGATTGGAAAGCATTTCTAATGATTTTTAGAAGCCATATTTGGTAGTTAGTTTCTGATAATATGTAAACGGGTGAACCATTTAGCCCTTTAAGCTGGTACTGCTAACTATTCAGTGAGTTCATGTCTGATAGGTGATCATTCTCCAAGTGACATTTTGCAATGCAGTTTTGGATTTAAGACATGTGTAAGTTCTTCTCCAAGTCACAAACCAAACAATCCAGGCTTGGTAATACACTTCCTCAGCATCACTGGATCAAAATCTCAGAAATCCTAACCTAAAAGCGCTGTACCTACACTACATGAATTACATTAGTTCAAGAAATGGCAGCGGACAGTTAGGGATGGAAAATGAGTGCTGGTTTTGCTAGCAATGCCCCGTCTTATTAATAAAAACATTCTTGTATGGAAGTCTTTGAAAATTGACTCTGTGCATGATTATGTTAACTGCTTCAATTTAATCACTTACCATCTGTAAACAGCTTAGGATCTTCTGTCAGTGTGAAGAAGTCATCTGTTAAATTAGAAACTAAGTAAGTTAACACATTGTTTCAATAAATTTTGACTTCTCTTTACATTTTGTATTACAAATTACAAGTTAGACATAATAAATTCATTACTTTATGAATTTCTTTTGTGAGTATTCAAAATCCTTTTGTGAGTATTTTCCAAAAGTATTTACATTTCTGATTTATTCAGGCATGTTTCCTTTTAAAAAGAACATAGAACAGTGCAGCACAGGAACAGGCCTTTCGGCCCTCCAAGCTACACTGATCGCTTTGTCCTATCTAGGCCAACCCTTGTATCCCTCTGTTCTCCATATGTTCATGTGTCCACATATCATGTAAATTACATTTTTGTTGTTAGTCTGGATTCTGAGTGTTTTACTGTCATCAACTTATTGGTTTGGTATCAATAAATTCGACTTGGCCAAGTACATAAATATTATCAGCCCTAGTGTGACAAGATGTTTAGACTGGACCAAATTTGATTTTGTGAATTGTATTCCACAACTGAGGTCAGAATTCTTGAACTTGTCTACATAAAACAATTCATTTCTTTATTGTTACATTGCTTATAACTGGTGTCACCAGATTTGTCCACCACTTACAGAGTACAGTAAGACCAATAAGTGAAGTAATTGACATACTTAAGAAAAACCTAGAAATCTCCATTTAGCAACTGTCTCTCCTAATTGTTAATAATTGCAACCAGAATCTTATCCGAAAGATAATCACAATGTAATGAGACGCTAATAGCTGAAACGGTTGGAAACTTGATTATATCCAAAATTAGTGCAGCGTTTTAAATTGGTAAATACAAAGCAAGTATTTATTTAATTGCCCCACTATTCCAATGTGTTTAATACAGAAAATTCAATAGAACTGTATAGATACCATGTGTATCATTTGTTAGATAACATATGCCAGTGTTTATGCTTCATAAGAGCCTCCGTCTACCTTACTTCATTTCATTCTATTGGCATATCCTTCTGTTTCTTTCCCATTTAGGTATCTAAATTGCTCTTGGTAGCAGATTGCAGATTCTTAGTGCTCTCTGGTAAAGAAGCTTATTATTAAATGCATTAATTACTTTATGGCCCTGTGGTTTGAATTCTTCCATGTTATAAGTCGGATCTTTTTAGTTGATTTTTGCAAATGGATAGCACCCATAAATATGTTTTTTTTAATTGAAACAAGGAAAACACTCACAATTGGGATGTTGGGTGCTGTTCTCCACCATGCCAGCTTCAGATTGCTCAATGTCAGCTGTTGACTCTGGGATGAAAGTTGTGGCAATGTCTGGTCATAAAACAATTGAGTAAAGGTTGAAATAAACAAGAAGAATAAAGTAGCATCATTCAATAGTTATTGAAAATATTGCTGCTAGCACAATAAATTGCTGATCAAGTTTACTATTTGATTTGATTTATTGTTGTTCCATGCATTAGTATACAGTGAAAAGTATTGTTTCTTGCATGCCATTACAAACAACACATCCTTACATAGAGGAGAAGAGGAGAGGATGCCAAATGTAGTGTTATAGTCATAGCTAGACTATAAAGAAAAATCAACTTAATATAAGGTCGGTCCATTTAAAGGTCTGATGGCACCAGGGAAGAATTGAAGCTTCGTTACAGAGTTTAAAAATTAAAGTAGAGTTTTAAAGCATAGAATGAGATTAAAGGATGGAATTAGAGGATATGCTGGGCAGAGCTTGCAAGAAGTCGCCACACTCTGGTACCATCTTGAACATTAATAACGTCACACAGAAGTGTTTGGATCTTGATTCCTGCAATTGCACAACCTGATTTTGGAAGCTAAGTGAAGTGGGATAAAAACAGTTCCCAAGGAGATAGTGATCAGAAAGAAAATCAAAACAACAGGTCTAACTGTTTCATCCTAAAACACCTCCCAATGGCATATTATGAACGTCAGTGATAGAAGGCTTTCACAGATTGTCTGTCACTCTCATCGTGATGGAAGAATCTCAAGGCTTTGAGGTAAAGAAAGATCTTAAATAGATTTTTTTTTAAAAAGTGAAAATGTTAATATGCATTCTGGAGAATATTGATAATGAATAGGCAGAACATGGGTAATTCCTTTTTGTTGTTACTGTGACAGTGTTGATCAACTGTTTAACCACTAGGTGGAGCATTTTAGGTGAAAGGATAGTTTCAGCATTAGAAAATATAGCTTAAATGGGCTGAAAAATAATTTCATTGCCAGTGGATGTAGGACTATCTTTTCTGCCCGTCAATCTCTTGCAGCCAATAATCAGTCCAGAGTAGGGCAAATGCTATAGAAATGAGAATACAGGGCATATTAACTCTGTATCCACACATGTGTAAGTAGTCTCACAATACCAGGCTAAAATCCAACAGAATTATTTGGTAGCACAAGCCACCAACTTAACAGCTGATTACCTCTAAAGACTCACATTCCAACCATTATTTTGGAAATTGAATTTGTGTCTTTATATGCCCTGTTTGTGAACAGAACGCTCACTTACTTGATGAAGGAGCAGTGCTCTAAAAGCTAGTGGCTTGTGCTACCCAAATAAACCTGTTAGACTTTAACCTAGTGTTGTGAGGCTTCTCACTGTGTCTACCCCAGTTCAATGTGGCATCTCCACATCATGCCCACACAACTTGACAATTTCATATCAAATATGAATTGATATTTGCAATTCATTTACATTGACAGAATGGTGGAAAAAATATTATTTTTTAAAAAAGTTATTTGGATAATTCACTTGCCCCAAAGGAATTGTCTACACCAGAGCATATTTTGTGAATATATAAAGGCTGAAGAGTCAAATATACTCAGCTCACAAGTGATAGAGGTGATGCTTTCAATGTTCCGCATCATTTTCAGGAATGTACAAGTGTCTGAGAAGAAGTGACAATATGAAATTTCAGACCGAATCTGACCTCCCATTGCTTTTTATTGAGCATCAATGGTATCAAATTTCTCTTTCCTCAACCATTAGGTGGAATATTAATGTCTCAATTCAAAAAATATGACTAAGAGAAATTGCAATCCTGTGGGAGCTGAAAACCTAATAGATTTAGCCATTCTCTCATTCTCTGAACTAAAAAGGTGATAATCAACAGGTTTTGCTGCCACGGTGGGGCATTTTTCATTAATTAAATAAAGTATTGTTTTCTGCACTATTTCTAACAATGGTCAAAATCTCCTTATGTTGCATTTGTTTCCTCTGAGTGCCTCCGATTTCCTCTCACACTCCAAAGGTGTGCAGATTAGGGGGTGATTGATCATGCTAGATTGCCTCTTAGTATCCCAAGATGTGTAGGTTAGATGGATTAATTATGGTAAATATGTGGGCTTATACATAGGCTGGTGGAGAGGACCTGGGTAATCATAGAATACTACAGTACAGAAGTAGGCCATTTAGCCTATCGAGTCTGTCCTGACCACAATCCCATCCAGACCTTACTCCCATAAACCCATGCAATTACCCTAGCTATTCTGCCTAACATTAAGGGAAAATTTAGCGTGGCCAAAGCACCTAATCAGCATATCTTTGGACTGTGCGAAGAAACTGGAGCATGTGGAGGAAACCCACACAGACTTGGGAAGAATGTGCAGACTCCATACAGACAGTGACCCAAGCTGGGAATCGAACCTGAGTCCCTGGAACTGAGGCAGCAGTACCAACCACTGTGCCACTGTGCTGCCCCAAGAGACTCTGCCAGAGAGTTGGTGCAGACTCGATGGACTGAATGGCCTCCTTCTACACTGTAAGGGTTCTATGATGTTCCATACTTGTTTGCAGTTGGGATTTTCCGGTGCTGTGAAAGTGAAAGGAGTTTTGATTAAAACGCCAAATTTTCCCTTCTTGCTCACAACCACCAATGAACTATACTGGAGATTGCCACTCCCTGATTTTGGTAGCAAATAACTAAATTTCACATCATTGTATTTCCACTTCCTCTTCTGGTGTAATATGATGAAAAGTGTCAGTATACATTCACTATCTGTCATTTAAAATGAGACAATTAATTACCATCTGTCACTGGTAAAATCAATAGCAAAAGAAAAATACTTGCATGGTCACTTAAAGCAAATCATTTCTGTCCCTTTTTGTTTACATACTTTTTTGTGAATTTTGTGCCCATAAGTGACGTAGAATGAAGTTGAGAAATGGGACACTTCCACTATCAGTTTCAAATATTTTGAGGTCAGACGGAGAAGTTAGATGGAAGTGACATTTGAGCAGATTTGTTGGATTAATTGTGCCAAGCATGGAGTGGATTGTGCTGTCGGCACTATATGCAACGGGAACCAAAGCAAATTTAAGCAAACTTATTCTGCTTTTACAAATCTGTAAACTCACAGTTGGCTGTGGGAACATCTTCTGTGCTGTTTTCCTGAGTGATTAATCCAAATAATTCACTGGAGCTCGCTAGTTCTGGCCTGGAAGTTGTGTTCATTTCTAGTTATGAAAGCAAAATAGTTAATTAAGTAATTAATGTTTAGTTGCCCATTGCTAATATTAGGTGCAAATGGAAAATAAAGCCTGCAGAAACAAAATAATATAATGCTATTTCTTGAACTCAAACTGTTCAAAAAGTAATAATTAAACTGTTGGGGCGACGGAATGTCCTGTATTTAGACATCCTGCTGGCCCTTTAAACCAATAGATGCACAGTAGTTTGAACTTTGACTTGCCAATGAGATAGGCTCATTTAAATATTTGGAGTAGGTGCTCATACCTATCGAAAGGCAGCAGAAGTATTTATTTCTCAAGGAATGGAGGAACATCAGCTGGGAATGATTTTTTTTCATTCAAGGAACCTTTGTTAAACCCACAATAGGATTTATATCTGCTCTCTTTTAAGATTGGAAAGCCCAGTGGTTAGGATATAGTACTGGCAGGCCAATGGTTGTGAGTTCAGATTGCACTTTGATCATTTTTGAAATGAATTCAGTGCCCTTGAGAAATGGAAGCAGTTGGATGTTGTAAAAACTCAATGGTTCATTATAGTCCTTCAAGATAAAGATACTACCATCCTTATCTGGGCTAACCTAATCTGATTTCAATCCTGTAACTACACTGTTGTTTCTTCTTCCATGCCTAGTGAGGAACACATTTCTTGTTGCTTTAAGTGTCACAGTCTATGCTTTGGGTCTTTCTGTAAGAGATCTTTGGTACTGTAGGCAAGCTATTAGCCTGATTCATATCATCTGACCAAGAAAACTAACTCAACCTGATGGTGGACATTGTCACTTCAGTCCCATTTTATGCCAGTACACTGCTGGATGTCAACTCAATATTCAGAGATGTAACTCCTCATTCCTGTTCACTGCGCTTTTCTGAATGGTTCTTAAACCAATCTCACTCCTCCTACCTATCCCACCACCATCTGGGTCCAGTTATCTTTGGCATGTTCTGATATCTTAATCATCAGATCCCATGAAATCATTTAGTATTTTTAAAAAAGTAATATTGTCAACTTCTGCCCCCTGCTCTCCAGAACATGAATCAAAGACATTTTTTGATACATCTGTGTGGGTTTTGCAAGGATTGAAACATGGGAGCGGATTGTCTCACTTGACATTTCCTCTGCGTCACTCTTTGAGCCTGTGCTGCTGAGTGACTGAGCTCAGAGTGGGCTAGATGCAGTAAGGAAGACTGCAAACATATACATTTTCAATCTGCACCCACGTTACCACATGTGGTGGCAATGGGGGAGGTATGTGTGCAAATCAGCCACATAGAAGGGTGGAGGATGGTGGGGAAAATGTTGAAATTCGTCATTCAGTTTGAAACAAAAACTCACCGTTCACAGTTTGAGTGTATGATTCTGTTTGTCCAAGGGAATTGTCTGTTATAAACCAAAAACATTAATAATATACAGGTTATAGAGATATAATATTGATTGCTTTTTAAAAAGTTATATTTGGTAAATATTTCACAAGTGGTGGAGCTGATGATTTCATTGCTGTTGGTCTCTGACATTTGAAACATGTCTTTGAATTTCACAGTGTTTTTGCTAATTATACCCATTATACATGCTGATGTATATGCTGCTGTGAGAGAAGATAGGTTAACACAGCTTGAAACAGTATGTAGAATAAATCCGGTCTGTCACTAAATCCCTCACTCATAAAAGATCCAAAACTCTGAGGTCATGTACCAACTGACTCAAGAACAGCTTCTTCCCTAGTATCATCAGATTTTTGAATTAACTTATCTTGCATTAAGTTGATCTTTCTCTACACTCTAGCTATGATTGTAACATTATATTCTGCACTCCCTTCTTTCCTTCTCTGTGAATGGTATGCTTTGTATAGCATTCAAGAAACAACATTTTTCACTGTTTGCTAATCTACGTGACAATAAAATCAAATCAAATAATTTTTTTCTGTTTATATTCAATTGAATCCAATCAAAGTCCAATTTAGCAAGTGAGACATTCCAGATCCAAGCTGACAAGACAGACTTCCCACTTCCTGTCTTGGGCTTGATCTACATAATCCAAGCAGATTGGAGTAGGCATTGCACCTTCTCCAAGGCTTATTTATATCTTAGCCAAAAGGCCTAGATGCCATTTCAAATCAAATAATTATTGTGCTTACTCTGCATAAATAGGTAAAAATCACTAACATTTTACACACACACACACAGGCCCATTTAACATAATTATGATGATGAAGATTCCACTCACAGTTGTCATCAAACTTGTGGGTTACTCTAAGAACCTTGTCCATTAGACTTTCGTGACGAACCAAACAGTCAATTCTGGATTCCTGGTCATGTGCTTTGATTTTCAATATGCTGATTGCTGTAAACTTGGGCCCTTTGTTTTCTGGAACATATTTTGTGTATCCTATGTTTTAAAAGAAAAGGTTTACTGAGAGTTATTAAGATGGTGTCTAACTCTTAAATACTACAACTAGATTCTACTCATTTGCAGCATTTGTTCTGGACCTATAGCACCCTCTGCTGTAATGTTCTTTTTTTTAAATCAACAGGAATTTGTGGCTAACATCAGTTGGAAACTGAAAGTTACACACATGCAGAGACATAAATCAACAGAAACTTTTAAAGTTCACACATACGTTTCCAAATCATAAAAAGGCCTGTACAAAGAATATGGGCTGGATTTTATGAACCCTTGCTTGGTGTTTTTGGCCAGGGATAGTGGTAAAATATGCCTAAGCCACTACCTACTGAACTACCAGCAATTATATCCAAAATACACTGGGTTGGCACAGAAATTAGCAGCGCCCTCCTTCTGTCATTTTTAAATACATAATTAATATGCAATAGAGCTTGTCAACAAGGCAAATGACCTAAATAAAATGTTGCCCGCACCATAAGTTTGTTAGTATGGTCAGGGGAGCGAGATTCCAAAGCCATTCTTGCATAGAAAATGTAGGAAGGGACAGGGTGCATCTTTTGGGGAGGAGTGTTCCTTTGGTGCATTGCAATATTACTCCATTCATTGTTTCTTCCCACCCAGCCTTAGACTCCCAGATTCTGCTGAAGGGTCATCCAGCCTTGTTGGAGGGGAATTTTCTGGCTGCTTACGCTGGCAGGACTTTCTGGTCCCGCTGCAGTGAACAGAGATTTGGCTGAATGCCAAATTCTCCCTCCTTGCTGGCAGCGACAGCGGGGTGTGAACTGTCAGAAAATACCATCTCTCTTCCCCAAGTGCTGTCAGACCTGCTGAGATTTTCCAGCATTTTCTGTTTTGTTTCAGATTCCAGCAACTGCAGTAACTTGCTTGTATCCCTGATTTCTTGCCGCTCTAAAAGCCCAAGACGTATCTTGGTCTGGAATCCGTCAATATTCGCTGTAGCCTTCTTGCATACTCAGTAGCACCTACTAGTGAGCTGTAGTGTTGCTGGAGCGACCAGCCCATCAGATTGGCTAGCAGTTCTCAAGAGCAAGACTTCCTCCCACTCACCTTCTTGACTATCAATCAGTACAGCCCCAACTTTCCTTCTGGGATGGGGTTTATTTGCTCAATTACCCTCACTTCTACTTCCACCTCCCCTTTTCCCTCCATAAAATTCAGCCCACATCATTCAAGCTATTTGAAAACATATTTACTCTAACAACTGAGGTTGAGCTACCAACCTGGACCTAGTACACTCTTTTCTCTGAATCAGAAGATTGTGGATAAAGATTTTTCATTAGTGTCACAGGTAAGCTTACATTAACAGTGCATTGAAGTTACTGTGAAAATTCCCTAGTCACCACACTCTGCTGCCTGTTTGGGTATACTGAGGTAGAAGTTAGCATGCCCAATGCACCTAACCAGCACATTTTTTGGACTGAGGGAGGAAACCCAGAGCACCCGGGGAGAACCCATGCAGATATGGGAGAACATGCAGACTGCACACAGTCAGTGACTAAAGTCGGAAATCGAACCTAGTCTCTAGCGCTATGAGGCAGCAGTGCTAACCAATGTGCCATCGTGTCACCCATACCAACTATCAGGGAATATTGAGCAGCCTTTATCTACATAAGATTTAAGGGGAAACCTGGTAGAAGTCTTTAAAATTGTGCAAGGGCAGGTGTGGAAAAACTACTTCCACCTGTTTTCTTCCAGATGCTGAGTGGCCCATTTTAACTTTATTTCTGATTTTATTTCAGATATCCTGCATTTTTAAAAATTTGACTTAGTTCATGGATAACAGCTTAAATTGTGGAATTCTGATTAAGACACAGAATATGCAGCTAAGATGGAGTCTGCCACCTCATCATCGCGCTGCTGATGGGGAGACAATTTGTGCAAACACGATAGGATTGAAAGACAAAGTGAAGACACAGAAATAAAAATAAATATATAATAAAAGAGATTCAGATTCCTAAAGCTCCTTACCATGTAACTCCAATCTGTTATTTAACAGCCAGGTTATTTGGGGCTTTGGCTTGCTTCCCTTGGTGATACAACTGATTACTTTTTTCTCTCTTCCATTCTGAAAATGCGTGGTAATGTTCATGACAGGAGGAGATGGTGGTGCTAGGGAAATAAGAAAAGGTTTGCAATTGCTTTGAAATGTTGCAGGAAAGAAAAAAACTTGCAGAATGGTTAATGTTTTTCTCAAAACTGGCTTTTAGTTTGTTTATATTTCCAATTCAATCCAATCAAAGTCCAATTCAGAGTCTCAATAAGTTGAGGCATTCCCAATCCAAACTGACAAGACAGGCCTCTCACCTCCTGTCTTGGCTTGCTCTATATGATCCAAGCTGATTGGAGTAGGCATTGCACCCCATCCAAGGCTTGATCTTATTTGCATCTTAGCCAAAACACTGAGATGCTGCTTTTAAAAATTGCTTCAAAAGAAGCCACAATGTAACTTTATGACTTCAACCAAGTCATGTTGGTACTACACCTGATCTTAGCCAAAAGGCTGAGAAGTGAAACTGGCTTTTATTTCTTTCAATCAAAGGACAAAATAATATTACCATTTTTATATCCCTCGAATATACATACCTAAGACAGTGAGGTACACCTGTTTGGTCACTATTTGGTGGCTATAATATAAACAGGTATACATGCCGTCATCTTGCACTGTGGTATTGCGCAGAGTGATGATTAATTTTGCATTCGAGTAATGCTCTAATTTGTATCTTCTGTCCCTTAACCCTGTTGGAAAAAATAATTCCTTTATGATCTTTGTGAATAATATCCAAGCAGCCATACATATAACTGAGAAAGAGAATAATGTGCCTTGATTTGATTTATTATTGTCACATGTACTGGGTGCCACGAAAAGTATTATTTCTGGTCGCCATACAGACAAAAATATATCGTTCGTAGAGTACATAAGGGAGAAGTAAAGGAGAGTGCAGAGTATAGTGTTGCAGTTACAGGTATGGTAAAGAGGAAGATCAGCTTTATATACAATACATAATATATAATAAAGACCAGCTAAATATATAATAAATAATATAATAAATAATAATACATAATAAAGATCAGTTTAATTTATAGTAGGTCCAATGTTTCATTGAAAGCTGGAACTTCAGTATTGTAAAGTGAGAGAAAGTTATTTCTATAGAATGTTTTATTACTTTTGAATGATATTTGTTCATTTTGTAGTTTGAGGACACCAATAGAAGTGAAAATTACATGTTTAGAAATGATGGTTGGCTGACGTGGAGACAGCTTGTTACAAGATTTAGAAGGGATTAAGGGGATATAGGCAATTGGGACTAGCTGGGAGGACCCATGGTTGGCATGGATTAATTAGGTCAAAGGCCCTGTTTCTGTTCTGTATTATTCAGTGGCTCTATTGCCAGAATTTTACTGGCATGCCCATCCCAATTCAGGAGTGGGCGAGTGTTGCAGAACGGCACTCTCTGTTGGCCTTGGGTGGGATGTTACTAGTCTTGGTCGGGCGAAGTAGTAAAAATTACAGTGTATAACTCTAATATAGAGATAGTCTCCATTCCTAAAAGTAGCTATATTGTGCTGCAAAACCTCTCATTGTGCTCTACTCTTTGCTAACTAATTGCAGCATGCTCACTCTCAACAAGGACTTGGCTGGCTCCAGTTTACTTTTGCCTGCAAATTCACGAGAAGCAGAGCAGGATACTATTAGTCTTACAAATGAACTATATTTACACTATCGCAATCGCTGTTAAAACAAAAATGCAAAGTCCTGTGAATGCTGAAAATCTGATAAAAATTTGCTGGAAACATTCAGTAACTAAGTCAGAATCAGTAAAAAGAAAATACATTTCAGATGTAAACCCTTCTTCAGAATGATGAAAGGTTTACGTCTGAAACTATGAACTTGCCTGTTCCCTCCAAAGATGTTGGATGACTTGTCAAGCGTT
This sequence comes from Sphyrna mokarran, assembly GCA_024679065.1. Taxonomy (NCBI): domain Eukaryota; kingdom Metazoa; phylum Chordata; class Chondrichthyes; order Carcharhiniformes; family Carcharhinidae; genus Sphyrna; species Sphyrna mokarran. The sequence goes on from JAGIQG010000029.1 coordinate 23,644,119, forward strand.
TCTAATATATACTGTTATAGATAAGGGTTTTAGAAGTCTGTACATCAAATATTTTTAACAGTGTTTCATAAAAAGGCCCCTTTAATTGAAATAGTATAATCAAATATGATGTACATTTCTGTCATGGAGCTTTCAAAAAAAAAAGAAACTTTTAGAGTAGATTGCAATGTTATGTCATAATAGTAAGGAAGGGGCTTCAAAAAAGACGGCTAGTAGAGTGTTTTTGTGGAGTTGCCATATGAATTCAAGCCCCCACTTTACTTCACTGGATCACCAAAGGCAGATGAAGGGAAGAGAAACCTAGAACACTGGAGAATCATGGATTTAAGTTCTGATTGGTGTTGATTTGCAAAATAACTAATTTTAATGTACATATCTTTGAAGAACATATATAATTTAGTTTCCAGAATACGTTTAAAATAGATAATCACTTAACTATATCTGGAGTAAGCAACATGCGTCAGACCACAATGAAGTTTGTAGAGCTTGGACATTAATTTCATAGGCTGTCTGACAGGAAAAGCTTAACCCACCAGATACAGCACTCAGTGTCTATATGCAAAGTCTGCAAACTAAAGTTCTGGTCACAACGTCACAGCAAAAATATTCAGTGTCTACCTTAAACTACCTCTTTGACCAAGTGTTTGGGCTCCTGTCCTAATATGTCTTGGTGTGTGTTTTGGTATGAAATTGTTTTGGTGTTAAACTGTATCAGATAATACTCCTGTCTTGGAATGCTTTACTCTATGATTTACGCACAGGTTTTCATTGTAATCTGATCGATTAATTCAGCACAAACCAAGGACTGAACCTGGAAATTTCTTGCTCTGGAGCAGAGTTTGGGGGGTTCCTTCCCACTCTAAAAACTCAGAACTTATTCCTGAATCTATTAATATTTGCCATGGTCTTGCAATGCCACTATCACCTACTATTGAGCTCTGGTGCTGCTGAGACTGCAGGATCATTGGGATAGAGGAAGGGTATAATGTTTCTGAGGCATTGGGATTGGTTCTGGGGCAGGTAGGATCTGTACAAGATGAACAGATTGCATCTTAGCAGGACTGGAACTGACTAACATCTTTGCAGAGATATTTGCTAGTGCTGTTGGGGAGGGTTTAAGCTAGGTTGGAGGAGATGGGAATCTCAGAGTGAGCTCAGGTTGGAGGAAATCATAGAATTATACAGTGCAGAAGGATGCCATTCAGCCCATCGAGTCTGTACTGATCACAATCCCAGCCCTGCCCTATCTCCATACATTTACCCTAGAAAGTCCTCCTAAAGTCCTCCTGACACTATGGGGCAACTTAGCATAGCCAATCCACCTAACCTGCTTATCTTTGGACTGTGGGAGGAAACGGGAACACCTAAAGAAAACCCACGCAGACATGAGGAGAATGTGCAAATTCCACCCAGACAGTGACCCAAGCTGAGAATTGAATCAGGGTCCCTGGTACCGTGACACAGCAGTGCTAACCACTGTGATACCAAAGAAGGGAAAAAAGCAGTATGTGAAAGTAGAAGGCAAATTAAGTGAAGGCTAGCATCAAATAGGATCAGAATGCAGAATAATGTTTAAAAGATGACATTAAAGGCACTCTATTTGATTGCCTCAACATTTTAAATACGGTAGATGATTTGAATGCACAATTAAAGGTAAATGAATTTGGTTTAGTTGTCATTGTTAAGATGTGGGGATTGAGACTGGGAACTGAATGTTCATAGACATTGATCATTTAGGACAGATAGGCAAAATGAAAAAATGGTCTTAAATCAAAGGATCAAAATGCAGAATCAATTTTGGTGGAGCTAAGAAGCAGCCAAAGAAAGCAAAAGTTGGTTGGAGTAGTGGTAGTAAGCTGTCGTGGTAATGTTGGGCTTAGCAAAAATCAGAAAATTGGAGCTACATGTGACATGGCAAATAAAATGATAATGGATGGGTTTTTGGAGCAATGCATTGAAGAACCAACTAGGGATCACGCTATTTTAGATTTAGTTTTATATAATGAGAAAGGGCTAATTAATAACCTTGCTGTAAATGAGTCTTTAGGCAATAGTATGACCACAGCATGATAGAATTTTACATGGTTTGAAAGTGACATAGTTCATTCTGAAACTATGGTTTTAAATCTGAACAAAGGAAACTATGAAGATATGAGCTATAAGTTGGCTATGGTAGATTAAGAAGATACACAAAACACTTGCCTATAGACTGGTATTGGCTGGTATTTAAAGAAGCATTGCATGGTTTACAACAAATACACATTTCTCTCAGACACCAAAAAACCCAATGTGAAAGATGAATCAACTATGGCGAACAAAAACGTTAAAGGCTGCATTAGATCAAAGGATTTGGTTTATAAGGTTGCTAGAACAAGTGGTAAGCTTGAGGATTGGGAGAAATTTAGAATCCAGCAAAGGGGAACCAAGAAACTGATAGAGAATTGGAGAGGAGAATAGCTAAAGGTGAATGAAACATAAAGGTGGACTGTAAAAGCTCTGCAGAAGAAAAGATTAGCAAGGACAAATGTGGGACCATTATCAGTGAAGACAGGGGAATTTATCATAGAGAATAGGGAAATTGCAGAGAAACTAAGCAATTATCTCATGTCTCTCTTCAAGGAGGAAGATACAGAAAATCTTACAGAAATAATAGGGAAACAAATGGCTCGTGAAAATAAGGAACCAAAATAAATTATTATAAAAAAAGAGGTAGTACTTAAAAAATTAATAGACTTGACAGTTGGTAAATCCCTTGGACCTGATGAGCTACATTCCAGGGTACTGAAGGAGGTGGCTGTAGAGATTGGATGCATTGGTGATTACCTTTTAAAATTCTGAAGGCTTGAATTCTCTGCCCCCCAGCAGATTCTGAGATGGGATGGATGGGGATGAAATATAAAATTGCATGGATAGAATTCCGTTTGGAACTCATCTTATTGGTTGACACCGAGATCATTCCCCTTCCTTGCTCCCCAGCACACACTAGAGTCTTCCCTCCCTGGGGCTCCTGGTACTGACCTGAAGTGTAATTCTGGGATTTCATTTCAAGCATGGCACTGCAGTGCTTCTTCCAGCCACAGCAGTGCTGTGCCTGGATGGACTGGAGAACTGTTGGCTAATCTGATTAATGAATAAATAGGTCATTCATCGGATAGCAGGGTGTTACTAGACGGGTATCACAAGCATTAGTGTTGGGGTTACAGTTATTCAGAATCTATGCAATTAATTTGGATGTGGGGACCAAATGTACTATTTCCAAATTTACTGAAGACACAAAAACTAGGTAGGAATGGAAAGGAAAACCTAAGAAGGCTAGAAGGGGAGTTGGGAGGTTAAGTGCTGGTGCAAGAACATGGCAAATGGAGCGTAATTGTGTGAAGTTACCTACTTTCGTATAAAAACAGAAAGGCAGAGTATTTCTTAAATGGTGAGATATTGGGAAGTGTTGATGTCCAAAGGAACATGGGCATCTTTATTCATGAGTCACTAAAAGCTAGCATGCAGGTTCAGAAAGCAATTAGGAAGGCAAATGGTAATTTTGAGTACAGGAATGAAAATGTCTTGCTGCAATTGAACAGCACCTTAGTGAGACTGCACTCTAGTATTGCATACAGTATTGGTCTCTATCTAGGGAAGGATATATAGCAAAGTAGGGAGTGCAACAGAGGTTCACCAGAAGAATCTTTGGGATGGCAGGATTTTCTTATAAGGGGAAATTGAGGAATTGAACCTTTATTCTCCAGAGTTTCAAAGAATGAGAGGTGATCTCATTGAAACTTACAAGGTTCAGATAGGTCGTGACAGAGTAGATGTAGTTTGGATAATTATCCTGGCTGTGAGGATAGGATTAAAGAGCACAGTCTCAGAATAAAGAGGCAGTCCATTTAGGACTAAGATGGGAGGGGGGGGGCAGATTTCTTTACTCAAACAGTGCTGAATCTTTCGAATTTTCTATCCTTGAGAGCTGCGGAAACTTAGTCATTGTGCCTGCTCAAGACAATCAATAGATTTCTGGATACTATTGACATCAAAGGATGTGGGACTAGTGCAGGAAAGTGGCATTATAGTAGATGATCAGCCATGATCTAACTGAATGGTGGAGGCTCAATGGGCTGAATGTCCTCCTCCTGTTCCTATGTTCCCATCTTCTGAGAAGTCATGACCTAGATAGATAGTGGAATAGGCTCGAGAGGCTGAATAGCCTACTTCTGTTACTATGAATGGTAGTACTCTTGCTTACCTTGAATATTGTTAAAATATACAACTTGCCACCGTGGATTTGTCCATTCAATAAATGACTTCTCACTTCCATCCATCGTACAATTGAGAACTATTGATTGCCCCTCAATCACAGTGATGTTTTCTCTGTGCAGAATGGTTGAGTTTGCTGAAAAGATAGAAGATTTTTTTTCAAACCAGCATTTGAATTTCATACATTGAATTGGAAATGATATTCCTTACACACTGACTGTGTGAAGAATCAAGTTCTTTGACAAATCCCAACTGATTATTCCTAGGTCCTTTATAAAAAACTTGAAAGCCAGATATTTATTCAAGAGCGAAACAAAGTATTATGAGTGTCAATGTGCAAACAAGCTGGATTATTGCTCTTTGAAGATTTTTAGAGTAAGAAGTCTCATAATACCAGGTAAGGTCCAACGGGTTTATTTGGAATCATGAGCTTTTGGAGTGCTGCTCTTGCATCAGCTGAGCACTGCTTCTTTATCAGTCACCTGCTGAAGGAACAGCTGTCCAAAAGCTCATGATTCCAGATAAAGCTGTTGGACTTTGACCTGCTGCTATGAGATGTCTTACTATGCCCACCCCAGTCCAACGTCAGCAACTCCACATCAAGATTTTTCTAATATTGAGTGTAACTTTTTTGAACTCAATGGAAGAGAATGTTTCAATGGGTGATTGATTTCATATTGTGCACTTTACACTGTATAATGTATTTTGCTAAAAGATAAAATTCTCTCTCTGTGTTAATGATAATTTGCTGTACTTGAGTTGATCAGCATTATAATAATTTCTGGATCACAAGATCCTGATAGTAATACCTCCTTAACAATAGTTCCCAGGGAAAATGAACAAATTGCACATTTTTTGGGAAGAATCAATATCCCGGTGGGTTACATAGAATCATAGAAACCTACAGTGCAGAACGAAGCCATCTGGTTCATCAAGTCTGCACCAATCACAATCTCACCCGGGCCCTACCCCCATATCACTACACATTTACCCAACCTCAAATCCCTCTAACCTATGCATCTCAGAACATTAAGGGGCAATTTTAGCATGGCTAACAAACCTAACTCACACATCTTTGGACTGTGGAAGGAAACTGAAGTACCCACACTAACACGAGGAGAATGTGCAAACTCCATACTAGACAATGATTCAAGCCAGGAATTGAACCCAGGTCCCTGGAGCTGTGAAGTATCCATGCTAACCACTGTGTTACCATGCTGCCCTATATATCCATGTATATCCATAACTGGGAGAAACCATTTAACTCAAGACTTTTCTTGAGTAATTTTGGGATTCCTGATTTGTGCTTTTCCAACTTTATAGAGAGGGTCAAAATTCTTGGAATTTAGAAGATCACAGAAATTCCAATTTGATAACTGAAACAAAGTGGTGCAAAATGATGAGAGGAAGTGAAAGAGAAAAACCCTAGCTTGCTCATGGTCATACAAGTAATGAGGGGAGGTCACATGTGGAAAGTTTGTTATATGACTAGTGTGCAAACTGTGACTTTCCAACAATCATCTTGTCCGCAGAAGCGAAAGAAAAAAGCATTTAAGAGGAACTTTAGTGCGTAAGGTTAGAATTGGCATGGCGAAATGTGAAACGGAGAAAGAAATGTTAAATAATTCAAAGATTTGGATGCCTAATGCTTTAATCTTTTCGAAAAGAAAAAGTTGCTATATGTAACTTTCCACCACTCCCTGCATCATCCCCTTCTCCTCCCTAATCTTCAGACTTGGTGACCACGGTGGACTTTGTGTAAAGGCGACTACAATAGGACATGATTCATTGTTAGCACTTTAAAAGCCCCCTCTGGAAAATTATTGAGGTGTTACTTTATGAGTTTGCCAAAGTCACATCCGTTATAGCCCTTGTGTTGTTCACATTTCTATTTTCAACACATTAGGAGACAGACTATTTTCACTTTGCAATGATTCACCCGAGTTAAAGCTAATGAGTCAATGATACAGAATTAACCACAAGCCATACTGTAACTTCATGGAGTAAACCAGTGATAAGCATAACTCAAGTTATTCATTCTCAATTTGTTGTTCCTTAAGTATATTCGTAGTACTATCAGCTCACCGTATGGGATATCACAAACAATAGATCTGCCAGCAAGGATGTGTTGTCCAAATCTGTTAAATAAAAATCTTTATTGGCTTCCTCAGATGATGGAAAATGGAAAATGTGCTCAAATGGAATCCTGATACAACTTTTCATTTACCACTGACAGTACCCCACTTGTCCTGAGAAACAGTACATGACGTGAACCAAATGACCATTAATATCATTGGGAGAAGATATGGCTGAAGTTCTCCCAAAAAAATTCAAAGTGTTGAAGTCTCATGAAAACTGGAGTAATTCACGCTGGTTTTTTCAGTGGGAGTTCAGTGCACTCTGTGCACTGCAGAGGCCACAAGCATGAATATCATTATAAAACAGTGAGTGGGACCTGTACCTGTCAGGAGGTTGAAACCAACAGGCCTTTCTGCATTCACAGTGGTTCTGCATTCTCAGCCTCCTGATTGCAGGCTAGCTCAATCACTGGCCAGGCCTGCACCCCCACATTGCTGACCCCTCAGCCCCTCCATGGCCTGATTGCAACCTCCCCCAAAACATTCCTGGGCCAACCCTAACCCCTCTCCCTGACCAGACTGCCCTGATCTCTAGCCACACCCCCAAAAGTTACCCTTCCGGCCAGCAGTGATGATTCTCCCCCAATCTCAGCAGGCAGGCAGACCTCCCCCCACCCCGCTGACCCCCACTCCTCCCGGATGATGCCCCCCTCCCCACCGGCTGACCACCTTCCATCCCCTCCCATCCCTTCCCCCAACTCAATCCGATTGCTGGTCACCCTCTTTAGTTGACCAATCACAACGACAGAGTGGCAGCACGACCCTCCCATCTCCGCCAATTACCCCCCTAGGCCCCTCTTGAGCAGTGCCAGGAGGTACAGGCTGGCACTTTCAGAGTGCCTGTGCCTAGGAGACACTATCCACTTACTGATTGACCCCTTAGAAGGCCCTGCTTGCCCTCCTTCACTCCCGCAGGGTCAGGCCACTATCTCCCTGAAAGTGGGGAGCCAGTGTAATTCCCCTGGAAATCCAGTGCTAGGAGATGCGACTGTGGTGCGAACTCTCATGTGAGTCCTACACATTGCACACCCACCTATCGTATGATTTGCCCAGCCCACTGTGCTAAAAAATTAGTACAGTGGGATGGGAGAATCGTGGCCATGACATTTGACCCTTGAGAGACCCAGTGATATCAGTAAATTCAGTCTCATGAAAATGATAAACAGTTTCAAGGGATGAGCAAAGAAGGCATTATAACTAATTGAAAAGATTACACAACACTGTCATTTTGCAACATAGCTTCAGTACTTGAATCCTCCAAATCAAGTTGCATGCTGGAAGACTCTGAAGGAGTTGTTGGATTTGTCTTTTTTTTCTGGACAGGTTCAGCTACACAGAAACAAAACCAAGGCAATCATTCAAATATTGGTTAAGTGTTGAAGATTCACCAGGACCTTGACGTTATGAAAAGGATATAAATAGTTTTGGATTGAGCCTGATCTGCTGAGCAACAGAAATCTGCCAAGATCTTTTTTTTCTATTTCATTACACTTTTATCAATCAATAGCAAAATGCATCTGTGGCAGTACAATTTTGGTATTTGTAGGTTATAGTTGAGGTCCATTTACTGGGATATTGATTCAAATGAAATTAATGTTTCTATTAATCAAAATTAACAGTACTGATTGTTTAATGTGTTATCATATTTCCACTATGTTCTTATTGGAAGGTTAACTTAATTGATTTTGATACTGTGCAAGACTGCAGCACTCTAAACCAGATTTAAAACCAACAGCACCACAAATAGATTATCTGGTTATTCCATCTATTTCTGCTTGTCAGAGCTTGTGCACAAACTGGCTGCTGAATGAACACTGCATTTTGAGGTAGTTCATTACTTGGGAAAGGCTTGAGGAAAGTCAGAGGGCTTGACATAGATGTGAGTTTGTTGATCACAAAACCAATCAAGCTGTCTTCTCAGAATTCGACTGGTTCACCCTAACATTCAATACCGGCTTCCTGTACAGTGACTACTTTGATCCTGCAGCTTCTAATAGTTTATTGTTTTGGCACATGGGCCTAGGCTTTTGAATTTGATGCTATAAAGGAGGGAAAGTGCTATTAAAATATTTTGACAATGTGGACATTTGGTAGTTGTATCTTACAGGATTGATAATTGAAGAAAGTGAGTAAAGGTGAGGTGACATTGACTTCCCATTTCACAAAGGGACATAAAAATAACTGCTGTAGCCTCTCTTCCTGTCACACTGCATTAATGTGAATAGATGTAGTAAAACATGAATTGCCACAAGATAAGAATCAAAATCAAGATACGAGAAACCATACAACAAAATGTTTTGAATAGTTTTATTATAATTCATAACTAATTTGTCACAGTTTAGTATAAAGTTGTAGTTTATTCCCGAGATTTAAATGATTTTCATAAATTATTTTACTTCATGTTTGCACGTCTTCTCTTTAATCATGTTATAGACTTTATAGTGCACCAAAACTATCATTAATTTGTTGTTAGTGGGCCTAGAGTAATGTGCTGTGGTAAATGTGTTTTTTTTTTAAAAAGTTATTTTTATATTGAAACTATAGCGCCGAGCAAGTGTTAATGACACTGTTAAGGCCTGATGATCATGAAAGGATATGAGACGTATTGAAGAGTTCATAAGATCTCAGTAAGGCAAATTCACTAATCCTGCCCTCCATGTGTGAAGGGAGCATTAGGGCTATAATATTGTCGCAATATCATAAAACATGTTCCAGTTGATTTCCTCAGATATTGCCAATGAAATTATAAATATAATCATTTATAACATAATGATTTATAACATTTTATCATCATTTTGCTAGAAATACTAAACAGAAGAAATTCTTCACAAACACATTCATAGTTTTGTGATGCATTCAATGATGGAGCTTTGTGCCAATATTTCTAATTGGCTGCTCTGTGAATTTTTTTGGATAATTTGTCACAAATTCAATCTGCCTCAGTGAAAACTCTTGTCAATTCCTATCCATGTCTCAAAATGCAGAAATAAGAAAATTCAAGCCAAGAGGTATGTTCTTGTCCACTTTGCACACACAAGATGTGTTTTGAACTTTTGCATTAGTTGAATGAATAATATTAAAAAAAACTATGTGAAGTCAGTTGATTCAACAGAAAATGTAGGCTTACATTCACATTGCAATGAAGTTACTATGAAAATCCCCTAGTTGCCACACTTCAGCACTTGGTCAGGTACAGTGAGGGAAAATTTAGCATGGCCAATTCACCTAACCAGCACATCTTTGGACTGTAGGAGGAAACTGGAGGATGCCAAGGAAACCCACACAGACACAGGGAGAACATGCAAACTCTATACAGACAGTGATCCAAGCCAGAAATCGAACTCAGGTCCCTCGCACTGTGAGGCAGCAGTACTAACCACTGTGTCATCCTCAAATCTCCAAGCTTAATTTCAAACATACAAACTATGTTTTCAAAGTAAAATAAAAGAGAAAAATGCATGTTAAAAATCTTTTCTAACCTGGCAGCATTCACATCCAAGCCTTATTAGCTAACTCAGAAACAGAGTTTAAAGTTATGACTTTAATACTGTCTGTGTCTGTTTCACTTTGGACACTGTCGATTGAACCACCAATAAAACAGGATGGCAGTTCAAGTTTGTAACCTGCACAGTTCTAATTTTGAGGCCTATTTTCCTCAGCAAATTTAGCAACATTTTTACTGTATTACTGTATCAAACAATTGAACAAAACACCAAATTTTAATTTAATAATTAAACTTTATTTAATTATTTTAAGGTAGATAACATGGGCTATTGTTTATTATATAAATAATGGGTAAGGGGGAAGACCTTTGTCATTCATGCATTACAATGATGACTTTCCTATTAGTAGAATAAGTTCGACATATGTTAGGCATTTTCTCTATTTACTGTTATAATTTGAAATATCATAATTTTACACAAAACATATTTCTACATGACAGAGTGATAATGTCACTAGTAAGGTCTACTTTGACTATGCCCTTTTGTTCCATTGCAAACTACTCCCCTTCTCCACATAGGGCCATCTGTCGCAAGTTCTTTAGTTCTATCTTTGTGAGCATTAACTTTTGTTTTCCTAGTAACTCATTCTGATATTGTGCCTTTATTATAAAATATGGAATCAAGAATCTACTGATAACCAGGAAACCATTGTTCATTGTCGGAAAAAATCTCTCTCATTTCCTAATTTCCTTTGGGGAAGGAAATCTGCTTCCCTTACCCACTCTGGCCTAAATGTGATTCCAGAGCCACAGCAATGTGGTTGACTCTCAACTGCCCTCGAGAAGCAAGGAATGGGCAATAAACAGCCAGTGATACCCATATCCCACGAATGAATAAAAAAATGACATTATCATTTAATTTTTAAAGCCATTATTAAAATTCCTCTGCCTTACATCTGTGACATCTTTGTCAGTCTCTCTTTAGCTCCCACCTATCCCCGTCCTTCTATTCTGTTCCACCTTTTCCAGCCCCCTCTCCAACTAAATAATCCATCATATTTCTACCCGTCTTCAGCTCTGTGGAAACGTGAATTCTGTTTCTCTCTCCACAGATGTTGCCAAACCTGCTGAGTTTATCCAGCATTTTTTATGTTTACTTACACTGCGTTTAAACGTGCTTTGATAAAAGTCCATCTATTGTGCCTTCACAAAAACTAGTCAGGTTTTTAAATAAAGTCTATATCCAGATGATCACCTCTCATTTGTGCATGGAAGCCCAATGCACCCATGCATTTTTCATTCTTCATGCTATTTATGGCCCTGTTCATTTTAAGATCATTATTTACAGCAGTTACTCAGTACATCAATATTTGTCAGTTCTGTAAATGGACTTATATTTACAATTGAGCATAAAATAGAAAGTAGGTAGCAAACTGGATATCTCCCTGAATGTCTTTTTATTCAATTTGCTATTGTCCATTTTGCTCCCCTCCTGAAGTTGAATTTTGCCTATGTTTAACATTTTAACAATTGGTTAAAAACCAATGCAGTGTTGAAGAATTGGAAGTGCCATCTTCCAAATTAGATATCCCATTCCAAGCTGTATGGGCCTATTTGACAGGGGGTCATAAAAGTTCCCATGCCACAATTCAAAGAAAAGCCAGGGATTTTTGCCAAGTGTTCTGGCCAACATTTATCCTTCTGCCTACACCACTAAAACAGACTAAACTGTCATTTATCTCATTGCTATTCCTGGGACTTTGCTGAGCATAAATTGGCTGGGAGGTTTCCTGCATTATAACAGGACATCACAAGTACTTCAGTGGCATTAAAACATGTTGGAATGTTCTGCTTACTTGTTGAGCCACAGCTTCACAAGCATCGGCTGCCCTCAGATACCATGGACAAATAACATTGTTCCTGTGTGAGCTTTGACAACGAGTGTCAAAATGCTGTTTAAATGTGAGGGGGTATGACAGCTCGCCCATCACAATCTACACATAACAACTTGCTTTAAGCGCCATAGAATGATAATCAAGGAGAAATCCATTTGATTGTTTCTTCCCAATGCAAGAGTGCTGAGTCCAATTGTAGTACTCCTGCTATATTGAACTAAATTAGCACAGACAAGAATGGAACCTGACCACTCTGCATGATGCACTGCAACTGAGATATCATGAGAGACATCTACAATTTTTAAAATATGGCAACTGCTTTCATGCTCAGTTGAACAAGTGTATTGGAGAAAATATGAGGAGAAACCTGCTACTTAAGTAGATATGATCTTTGCACCAATGCAAAATATACAGCACTTCAATTACTTTAAACTTAAAAAATGCAGCAATTAAGATAATTGCAGTGAAACAGGAATTATTGTCATAACTTTAAAGAAGTCATTCTCCTGGATGCCTTCAGATTTCTGAACTGTTAGGTAGTAATGGCAATGACTTGTTAGGTATTGCCTCACAAGTGTTTCCATAACATAAGAGTGCCTGTCTCAGATAAATTCCTATCACTGAAGGCAAACAGGGCTTGTTTCCTCATAGCAGCCCTACAGCTGATCTTGAGCTTGACCCAGGACTTGTCTGGTACGTACACTTGCAGTAGATTTCTCACACTTGCAATTTGAAATGTGAATTTGTTGATATTTCTCTGCTGGGGGACAGCAATTAAAGCACCATTTATGGTACTCTGACTGACACAAGCTACTTCAGCACAGACTAAATATTGAACTTCCTGGTGCGTATGGGCTATTCACTGCAAAAACCCACAGTGCTACCTGAGAGAGCTCATAACTAAGTTACATTTATTTCCTTGAGGGAAATTTTCTCAATATAGGATGTCATACAAATGCTTTGGCTACTACAACCAGGGGAATCCATCACTTTCAATTATCAATAAACATAATCATTGAATACGCAATTAATAAAATATCAATATAACCACAAAATTCTTCAGAAGATAAGTGCCTGTACCTCAAAATCCCTTTCTGTACTCAAAATCAAATATTAGTTTTCATCGAAAAAGATTAATATTAAACTTCTATGAACAGGATGCTAGTTAACGAACTCCACTTCTCAGTCTCGTCTTACACGTTGTGCCGTGGTTTGCTAGTGTATTCAAAACTAAAATCACTTTAGTTTTGCTTTTGAGAAGTAAAGCTTACCTTGCAACACTAAGAATGCTAGAAAATGCAGCACTGAACGAAAAGCCATGGTATCCTTTCACAACCGTACACTGTCTGGTCTCTTTCTCTATTCGAGTATTTAGTACAGCAGCCTCACATAATAAAGGACGTGAGTTCCCGTGACATCACAGAGCCGTAAGTGGTAATGGACTTTCCACCCAGTTTTAACTATGTATAGTGCAGAAATCAGCCTGGGTAAACAATACAATGTTTCGATGTTGTTTTCTTCAAAGTGAATGTGACATTTTTCATTGCCTAAAACCTTCAAAAATGGCTGTAAACGTCCTCATATTATACAAATCTCCTCAATGGAGGAATGGTGAGCAATTTAAGTTAATTCTTACACTACACCAAAGTTTCTTCCATCTTCAGCAAAACCTAAGAGGTCGGAATGTGTAAATAGCAGAATAAAGGACACCCCATCTGCCAAATCCATTCACTCACCCAATCTATCTATATCCCTTTTAGACTTTTGGGGGGGGGGGGGGGTGCCTGACCCACCCACCATGGGAATCAGAGCGGGTGGGGCCGTGGAGGTGAATCTTACATTGACAACGGGTGGGATTTTTCTGTTTTGGGGGTGAGCACGGCTGGAAAATGGTGCCCTTTACCTCTTCTCGACAACTTACTTTGCTGCTTATCATTGCCATTACCATGTCTCAACACACCAGATTGGAGACTGCTGATTTCTTGCATTTTGATAAGTTCCAAATAGGCTGGAATTGTATACCAGGAACTTTGTTGAAGCATAATCCAAAGACATATTTCTGATACGATATGGTGATTTTTTTAAAAGGTTATTCTTTTAAATTTTGCCACACTGGTTTCCACATGTCCTATATCTCCTGTTTCTATAAGTTTGGAATGAATTACACCAATAGAAGAAAAACAGCCGCTTTAGAACATAGAACATAGAACAATACAGCACAGAACAGGCCCTTCGGCCTTCGATGTTGTGCCGACCAAAATAAAAAGCAATGCCCCTCCAAACTAAACCATTCCCTTCTCTTCCATATACTTATCAATTAACCTCTTAAACGCCACCAAACTTGGCGCATCTACAACAGCTGCAGGCAGGGCATTCCACTCCCTAATCACTCTTTGAGTAAAGAACCTACCTCTGATATCCGTCCTATAACTCATACCCCTTAATTTAAAGCTGTGTCCCCTCGTGCTAGCTTTCTCCATCCTAGGAAAAAGGCTATCACTGTCCACCCTATCTAAACCTCTAATCATCTTATATGCTTCAATAAGATCCCCTCTTAGCCGCCTCCTTTCTAACGAAAACAACCTCAAATCCTTCAACCTCTCTTCATAGGACCTGCCCTCCATACCAGGCAACATCCTGGTAAACCTCCTCTGTACCCTCTCCAATGCCTCCACATCTTTCTTATAATGTGGCGACCAGAACTGCACACAATACTCCAAGTGCGGCCGCACTAGAGTTTTGTACAGCTGCAACATGATGCTGCGGCTCCTAAATTCAATCCCCAAGAAATTCAGCTTTCTGTGCTTAATTTCCACAATTGTCTTAATATTTTAGTTTTCTTGCATAAAGAAGGATTTAAACTAGATTATTGGTCAAGTTTTGTGGCACAGTGGTTTGCACTTCTGTACCATAGTGCAGGGACCTGGACTCAATTCCGGTCTTGGGTGAGTGTACTGAGTGTGCACATTCTCCCTATGTTTGTGTGGGTTTCCTCCAGGTACTCCAGGGTAACCTCCTGTAGTCTGAAAGTGGCATGGTGGTACAGTGTTTAGCACTGCTGCCTCACAACGGCAGGAACACAGGTTCAATTCCGGTCTTGGGTGACTACCTGTGTGGAATCTGCACATTCTCCCCATGTCCACATGGGTTTCCTCCAGTGCTTCTGTTTCCTCCCATAATCCGAAAGATGTGTTGGTTAGGTGCATTGGCCATGCTAAATGCTCCCTCAATGTACTCAAACAGGTGCCAGAGTGTGGTCACTAGGGGATTTTCATAGTAAATTAATTGTAGTGTTAATGTAAGCATACTTGTGACACTAATAAATAAACTTGGCCATACTAAATTATCCCTTAGCGACCCAAAATGTATAAGTCAGATGGATTAGTCGTGGTAAATGTGGGGTTATGGGATTGGGACCTGAGTAAAATATTCTGTCAGAGTTTGTGCAGACTCAATGGGCTGAATGGCCTCCTTTTGCACTGTAGGGATTCTATAATTCTGTTTCTATCAAGTTCCTTGATATTTGTTTTATTTAATTCAGTTTTCACATTCCAACATATGCAGTTTAGATTCTCAGGAGAACAGCAATCTTACCATTATCAAGTCTGCTGAAAGTTTTGATATAACTTCTGACAAAACTTTCAGCTGCATGTTTGCTAGAAATTCCATGCCAATAATGGGAATGTCAGTTAGTCCCAAAGATTGTATTGCTAAATTTACTGCTCCGTCTTGTTGTTCATTCTACCATTTTGCTGACCTGTAGTGGACAACAATGATATTTTTACATCCCAGTGGGTGGAATGCAAACTGTTTGTACTTGACATAGAGCTGCCTAACCAGCAACATTAACTGCTCACGGATCCCTGGAAAGGAATACTGTTTGGGTTTCGGAAATACAATCCTGGCCTTTCTGACTTGCCATAGCCTGTGGCCATGCAATGAAGCTCTCTTGTGGAAGCAGACGCCTTAAGGCCAGTTGAATAAAGGTGGTAGTGCAGGGTTATCGTAACTGGACTGGTAATCCAGAGATTCGGAGCAAGATCTAGGGACCCAGATTTAAATCCCAGCAAGGCAGGTATTGAAATTTGAATTTAATAAAAAAAATCTGGAATTTGAGTCTTGCAATGATCAAAAAAACCATTGTCAATTGTCGTAAAAATCCACCTGGTTCAAAAATATCCTTTCAGGGAGGAAATCTACCACCTTTGCCTACATGTGACTCCAAGGCCACAGCATTTTAAAAATGCTTTTTGAAATGGAGGGCAATTAGGGATGGGCAATATATGCTGGCCCAGCCAATGGCGCCTACTTAGAAATCATAGAAACCTTACAGTGCAAAAGGAGCCATTCGGCCCATCAAGTCTGCACCAATCATAAACCCACCCAGGCCTTACCCCCATATCCCTACATATTTAACCTCTAATCTCTCTAACCTACGCATCTCATGACTCTCAGGGACAATTTTTATCATGGCCAATAACCTAATCTGCACATCTTTGGACTGTAGGAAAAAACCGGAGCACCTGGAGAAATCCCATGCAGAACACGAGGAGAATGTGCAAACTCCACATAGCCAGTGACCCAAGCCAGGAATCGAACCTAGGTCCCTGGAGCTGTGAAGCAGCAGTACTAACCACTGTGTTACCTTGCTGCCAATGAATGGGTAAGAAAAACGGAAGCAGACACTAATGACCACTGCTGTTTGTACTTGCAACAAATACTCGACCTGGCCCCTGAAAACTCCTCAGATCCACTGGTTATCTTTACATTGCCACTTTAGAGAATACCCTATCCCTCTACCTTGGCTCAGTGGAGAAACATTGGATTTGGCACTCTGTGGATCAATGGACCGCTTCATAAGAACACAAGAAACGTGAGGAGAGTAGACCATATGTTTCACCAAGCTTGCTCTACCTTTCTGCACAATAATAGCTGATCTTGGATTTCAGTTTCACTTTTGCCCTCAGCCCTCATATCTTTTGAATCCCTGAGAGACCAATAATCTGTCAATCCCATTCTTAAATGTATTCAACGATGGGGTGCCCAGAATAATCTAAGGTGGAGAGTTCTAAAGATTCAACCTTTGAGTGAAGTAAATTTTCCTCATCTTAAACCTAAATGAGTCTTATCCTAAGACTGTGCACTTCATGTTCCACCCTGACTGGCGGAAACAACCTCCTAGCACCTACCCTATCAATCTCCTTCTGGTGACCTCTGTAAGAGTGCCACTCCAATGCTACATGTC
Source organism: Sphyrna mokarran (assembly GCA_024679065.1). NCBI lineage: Eukaryota > Metazoa > Chordata > Chondrichthyes > Carcharhiniformes > Carcharhinidae > Sphyrna > Sphyrna mokarran. The sequence continues at coordinate 23,661,090 of JAGIQG010000029.1, forward strand.
TGGTTTACTGGTGGTGCAATGGACCCTGTTATTATAAAGTCATAGAAACCATATAGTGCAGAAAGGGGCCAGTTAGCCTGTCAGTCTGCATTGCCTCTCTCTGACAGAGTACCTTCCCCAAGGCCCTTTCCTTCACCCTATCCCTGTAACCCTACATATTTACCATGGCTAATCCATCTAAACCACATATCTTAGAACACTAAGAGGCAATTTAGCATGACCAATCTACCTAACCTACACATCATGGAGCCCTAAGAGGCAATTTAACATGACCTATTGACTTAACCTATGCATATCATGTCACTATGGGCAATTTAGCATGGCCAATCCATCTGACCTACACATTGTGGATCATTAAAGGGCAATTTAGAATGGCTAATCCCCCTAACCTGCACATTTTGGGACACTAAGAGGTAATTTGGCATGGCTAATCCACCTAACCTGAACATCTTTGGACTGTGGGAGGAGCACCTGGAGGAAACCAATGCAGACACGGGGAGAATGTGTGAAGTCCTCACAGTGACTCAAAGCTGGAATCGACCCTGGGTTCCTGGTGCCGTGAGGCAGCAGTACTAACCATTGTGCTGCATCAAGTTTTGACTTTTCAATATTTTAAATACAGCAGGAAATAGAATTATTCTTAGGGCTAAATATGAGTGGCTACTCAGGATAAGTATTTTCCCTCAGGTTGTATGGAAACTGGACTGAAGCGAATTGCCCACACTGCACTTAGGTCATGCTTGTGGTTTGGAAAAACCAGAAAAAGTGACAGCCTATGCAGAATGATTTTGAAACTCTTGTAAATGTTGGTCGCAAGAACCACTGCCCATCAGTGACCTTAAGTTGTGACCACAAATGGTGGAATCAGACTTGAATTGTTGCAATTTATATTCAAGAATGGAATAAAACTTCACACCCCCCCACCGGTTCTCACTGTAAGTTCTTCTAACCCACGAGGAAAAAAATACACAGCTGAGTAACTGGAGGGTTACTCATCAGTGGGGGCAACCTCTCTAAAAGAGACTACTTCCTGTTCTATAGCTTCTTTATACATCAAATGAACTTATTTGGTTTTAAAGTAATATGTGGGTTGTGGGGTAATTTGAAATGGCTGGTTATGTCTTAGCTAAGACAATGCAAAACTCACCAGACAAGTATCTCTGTATAAAAGGTGTAACACTTATTTTAAAAGAAAAACACAAGATAAGCGAACAGCTATCCAGACACCATCAAAGGATTAAGTAGCTCTGGGATTGGAGCGACAGAACCTTTCCAAAAGGTCTAATGTGTACAATCAAAAACAGATCAATTATAGATTTTCTCATCAATCATTACTGTCTCATGTTAGTTTAACATCAATTACATTCAGTAAACATACATCAATAATAATTCCTGACAAGCAACTCAGCCAATCTCATTTTACCATCCGGCATAATGATATCTCTTTTGTCCATCTAATCCAGAAATGACTCCCATCTTGGCTGGACTCACCTCCCTGTTGCTTTGTAACGAAGGAAGCTCAACATGGAGGTCAAAGTGAACATTCCACTGGCTCACTGTCAAAGCTGGACAGACATATGACTGTGTCCAAGTATCTATTCTATGTCTAGACAATGAACGTCCCTATTCAAAGTTTCAAAATGTGTTCCCTTACCAGAAACGTTCTGATAATGAACTCTGCTAACTAACGAAGTTCCCAGGCCTTTTGCTCTGAATGCTTCACTTTTACCACTAAACCTTGCAGTCATTTGCTTTTGGCTGAAATGAAAAAAAAATCATTCAATACTTAAAATACATTTAAAATATCAGCATATCTGTTTTAAAATCATAATTACTTATTTAATTCTCTTATTGCATTCACATAAGTGTAAACTATTTGTTTCATTAGCTTACTTTCTGTGTTCTAAGAATCATTTAACTCTTTGCTGGTAGTGCCTTATGTATTCTGTTTAAAATCTTATTAGCTGTTCACTAATTTCCCCTTCAATGTGCACAATGAATACTTTTCAAAAAATGATGATCAATTTGATTAATTAGTGATTGACTTACTTGACCAGTAATGTTTAAGTAGAAGTCTGATTATAGGTACCTTTTATCTATGTTTTATTTCATTGTATAGAGTCTTGGTGAAACCACAATGGAGGACACTGTTTGGTCTCCTTATGTAAGGAAGGATATACTGGCCGTACAGGGAGTGTAACAAAACTTCACTAATATTGTTGCATGAGGTAATATGACAAAGAAGCTTTAAATCACAGTAGTGATTTATTAAACAACAGCAATAACTGTATACAAGATCAACGCAGATGCAGGTCCAACCCTATTAACTCCTGGGCTCACGCTGTGGGTTGGACTTACCCGGGCCTGTGCCCTCACACTCAAAAGGCTAATGTTCCACACTCCAATAATTTCTGGGGGAATGGGAAGTGGTTGTGACCTACAAACAGTTGTCTGTTATGGGGACCACACTGTCACATTCTTCCCCATTAAGTTCCCTTAAAATGATACAAAAAAAAACTGTCTTATATACAACTACATAGGATCAAAACAGAATATCTAGAAAAAGAGGACAATTTGGCAAAGTTCAGAAAGTCGGTCTATCTGGGAACTTTCAGACTTTCATGGAATGTGGGAACTCTGCAGCTGATTCCTCTAAGTTTGAAGCACGAGAGACGACAACTGTCAAATTGAGAGAATCTGAAGATGAGTCAGTGCCAACGCCCTCTTCCTCTGTTTTTGCTGACAGACACAAGGTTCTTTTTGGGAAAAAGTGGGTTCTGCTAATGCCAGTTTGACTGCTAGCACACTTGAAACTATTACTGGGTCCAATGGTCTAGAGATGGGGTTTTAGCTTCCTTTCTTGGCCAGCATAGTGGTAAAGTGATTAGCACTGCTGACTCTCAGCGCCAGGGAACTAGGTTCAATTCCCAGCTTGGGTCAACGTCTGTGTGGAGTTTGCACATTCTCCCCATGTCTGCATTGGTTTCCTTTGGGTGCTTTAATTCCTCCCATTCTCCAAAGATGTGAGTGTTAGGCAGATTGGCCATGCAAAATTGTTCCTTAGTGTCGGGGACTAGATAAGGTAAATGAATGGGATCATAGGGGTAGGGCTTGGGTGGGATTGTGGTCAGTGCACTCTCGATGGACTGAATGGTCTCTTTCTTCACTCTAGGATTCTCTGATTCTATGCTCTTCTTGTATGGTCTATGTGCTTCCGCAGTCCGTGGCCCTGTAGGTCGATGACACAAAATACTGGGTCAGGCACCAAAGTTTGTTGTCTTGAAGTTTCAGACAAAAATAATCATCTATTTCAAACCACTTGCTTCCCTTAGCTGAGCCATGATCCTTCACTTTGTCAAAGGCTTGTCTCTGAAAGTCTTCTCATTGCCAGCATTGCTGCTACTTCAAAATCCAGTGCAAGGACTCCAAAATTGTAGACTAGTTTGTCAAAAAGTGACCACAGCAGTTGACCATCCCTAAACCAGACTTCAATTTGGTTACATTCCTTGTGCAAATACCCTTTTTGTTGCCTTTATCTTGCCTTCTAATAGGTATTCCACCGACTCTGAATTCAGACCACATGAACTTATTGACCTGAAAAGTACACATTTCTCTTTTCAGATTTACGTTAGCTTCTTTCACTTTCCTGAGAACTTCCTCCAAATTGACTCTGTGGTCTTCAGGTGATGCACCTGTTGCTAAGGCATCGTCCGGATACATGATAACTCTTGGCATTCCTTGTAGAAGGATTTCCATGGCATGTTGAAAGATTGTACATGTTGCCTTTGACCGAAAGTTAATATTGTATATTGGAATAAGTCCTTGCGTGTGTTAATAGTGACAAATTTCCTTGTGTCTTCCTCCAGCTCAAGCTATTGGTACACATGATATAAGCCCAATTTTGTGCACTTGAGGCCTCCTGCCAATTTCATGTAATGGGCTGTGGGAGCTCAGTTATTGAGTACGTTCAAAGCAGAGGTCAATATATTTCTAGATACAAATTACATTAGGAGATACAGGGATATTCCAGAAAACGATGTTGAAGTAGAAGATCAGCCTTACTCTAGTAAAATGGTGGATCAGACTTGAGGGGCTAAATGGCCTACTCCTACATATGTGGCATGTCATCTTTCTCCATACCTGCAGTTAATCATGATTTTTGTTCAAAAGTGGCCAAGACAAAGCAGCCAGTTTTTCACAACGGCTACCTGGTAACTTTGAGAGGAGGTATATCCATCACAAAGGAATAAAGCAACAGGGGAAATGAAAAAGAAGTGAAGGGGAGAAATGAGATACAGTGACTATGAAAGAGGAAAAGAGCGACGAGGAGATGAGGGATATGGGATATAAAGAAAGAAAGTAAAGAAGGCGAATTAAAAGAGGTGATAATGAGTAGTTCATTGTCAGCAAGTTAGCTCAGAAGGGAAAGTGAAAGACATAGCAAGTGACAATAAAGAAGAAATGGAAGGGAAGCATCAGGAGACGACAACAGTAATAAGGACGAAAATAGAAAAAGGATACTAAGAAAAATACCACACAAAACAAAGGAAAAGTTAAAGAAAACGGTTGGGTCTTGGTTAGGTGTTGAAATTTCCTTTGGCCTCTTTTCAGACTTAAAATTGGAACAAGGCATTAATCAGGAGGTCTGTGGTCAGTCTGAAGTTCGGCCTTGAATCACATTAACATTATCGAACTGAGTTGCCACATCTCCAAAGGCAGCACTCCTATGTCATACAAGCCTTTTGAGCCAAGCTGCCTTGCAGCAGCCCAATGGTAATTTCTTCTTGGGGGCAGTGGTGGGTGGGTGGGAGAAGGATTGGTGCACATAAAGGAAATTCAAGGGGTGGAAAGATTACTTATGAGCTGGAAATAGGAGTGCTGTGGAGGTGGGAGGTTAGATCCCAATCATCTGACTTCATATGAAATCTAATAAAAACGTTTAGTTTTAAAGGTAGTTTTGCTATGATGTATTGCTGCCTGCAAACCTAAGAGGAGGAGACCAATGTTTAATGCAGTAAAGCCCAACTTTCAATGTGGATCCTAAACCTGGTGTTTCAACCCTCAATAATACATTCCAACGTAGTTTAGGCGATTATTTTCGATGCATTTTATCGTCATTAACTGGGCTGAGTTCTTGTACACTGTAATGCCCCAGTACAGTAAAACACAAAATTCCACACATGGATGTATCTAATATAATTCTGAATCGCCTTTACAATATTTTGACATTAGAAATTCAGCAAGTCTGCAATCGACAGAAACTATCAATCCCTTACACATTGGGCAGCATGGTGACACAGTGGCAATGCTGTCTCACAGCACCAGGGACGCAGGATCAAATTCCAGTCTCTGGTCACTGTACGTGTGAAGTTTGCATGTTCTCCCTGTGTCTCCATGAGTCTCCTCCAAGTGCTCTAATTTCCTCCAAAGATGTGCAGGCTAAGTGTATTGACCATGCTAAATTGACCCTTAATGTCAGGGGGATTGGCAGGGTAAATATGTGGGGTTTTGGTGATAGGGTCTGGGTGGGATTGTTCTTGGTGTAGGCTTGATGGGCTGAATGGCCTCCTTCTGCACTGTAGGGAGTCTAAAATTCTGTTTTATGATTCTATAAAACATGTCATGCACAGGTCTGGAAATACACATTGGGAACAAAATCTCCTCTTAATGACTGTGGGTTGCAATGTTACACCTCTCTGAAGTGGTCACACAGGGATTTTGTTTCTTCTCTTCTATTTTCCTGGGCCCCATTGAATACCCGCAGAGAACAAGCTGAGTCGGTTCTGCATAGATGATAAAATATAAATGTGTCGGGCAAAGTTCTCTCAAGAATAAAAAGAAATCTCTGCAGGTTTTGCTGTATGAATGCAAAGGTTCAGTGCAACTGTTGGAATTCCAATGGTGCATCAGTAACATTATAAACTTGAAGGAACTCAGTATGATTGGGGAAAATTTGAAAAAGTGAACTTTTTGCAACATGGGTGTATGTATTTTTGGGGAAATATGGAGCCTTGTGATGTGAGATTCAATTAGAAACATGGAAAGGGGAAGCTTACATATTAACATGTCATTAGTGAAAAATAAGTAGATGTGTGGCAATGGAACATGATTTGACTGATTGCATTATCTGATGGATAGGTATTGAAGTTGATGTGAAATGTTCATTATCAGGATGTTTACCTCTGCAGAATAAGTTGAGAATTTAAATAAAGAAAATAAATTGCTACTGTTCTCCAAAAGTTGAACACTATTAATTCACAATGGTTAGCACTGCTGCCTCACAGCATCAGGGAGCCGTGTTCGATTTTTAGTTTGGGATCACTATCTGTGCGGAGTCTGCACATTGTCTCCATGCCAATGTGGGTTTCCTGTGGGAGCTCCGGTTTCCTACCATAATCCAAAAGATATGCTGGTTAGGTGGATTTGCCATGCTAAATTCTCCTTCAGTTTATCCAAACAGGCACCAGAGTGTGGTGACTTGGAGATTTTCACTGTAACTTCATTGCAGTGTCAATGTAAGCTTACTTGTAACACTAATAAATAGATTTTAACCTTTAACCAAAGACATTTCTTATATAAAAAAAAATGGAAAATTGCTTTGATTAGAGGCTACACTTCAGAAGAAAGAGGCAAATATTTGGGGGATTGTTGTCACATTGATCAAGGTTAAGAAAAAATTGAATAGATTTTGAAAACTATGAAAAAGTGAATAGCGAAAGATCATTTCCACTGGATGGCAAATCACTAACAAGCAGCATAGGTTTCTCATTATCACCAGAAGAATGAAGGATCAGTAAGATTTTTTTTCTCAGAAAGTTATTGGGACATTGGGTACAATTTCATCCTTGCCAGGCATGCTTGGTGGTTGGAACTGGAATTTCATTACTGCCCATTTCCAATTTGAACTCACGATAACATATTGGCTGCCATTTAAGCCCATCACAAACTTCAAAAGTGGCCTCCCAAACTGCAGAAGAATACTGTGTGAGCCAGGACAGCAGCAGGAGGCTACTGCAGAAAGGGGAGTACGGGAAAGCAGCAAGTATCCCGTTTCCTGGATGATTGCCCCTAAGCAGTTGAGGCAGTCACAACCAGGAGGGACATTCTGATGCTGAGGATTGGGAGGATTCTCAAACCTTTCAGGGATGTTAGAATGGGGCAAGGGTGGGCATCATAGTCATGTGATCGAGGTGAATGTTTCAGCACTCAATGGAACTTTATATTGACTACAGCATTCAGGAGTGATCTGCAATTGGTGGTTGGATGGGTGAGTGGGTGGGGGAGGGAGTAGTAGGTACTGCCAAACCTGGTGATTCTCACCAGCCATGAGCTGGAAGTCCTGGAGTTGGAGGGCAAGAAGGAGGAAGGTCTCCAGGTTGTGGAGAAGCTGGCATCCTTGAGGAAGACAGGAATCGATTGAGCTGAAGTGTGTGTCATTCAGGGCGAAGGTGATGACCTTCTTTGATTCAGGTGGTTGCTACATAAGACTAATCACATTAATCACAGAATACTACAGTGCAAAAGAGGCCCTTTGGCCCATTGAGTCTGCATCGACACATAAAAGGCCTGATCTGGCCACTTAATCCCACTTGCCAGCATTTGGCCCATAGCCTTAAATGTTATGGTGTGTCAAGCACTCATCTAGGTACTTTTTAAACAGTTGTGAGGCATCCCATTTCCACCACCCTCCTAGGCAGTGCATTCCAGACCGTCACCACCCTCTGGATGAAAAGGTTTTTCCACAAATCCCCCCAAAACTTCCCACCCCTCAGTTTTAACTTGTATTCCCTCGCAACTGACCCCTCAACTATGAAAGTCTGACACTAGGAAGTTCCGAAGAACAAAGGGACCCTGGCATGTCTGTCCGTAGATTTTTGAAGGTGGAAAGGCAGGTTAATAGGGTGGTAGAAATGCATTTGGCACACTCGTCTTTAATCAATCGAGATATAGATTACAAAAACAAAGAGATCATGATGGAGTTGATAAGCAGAAGGGGCACAGCTCCTACCTATTAACCCTGTTCATAGCCCTCATCATTTTGAACACCTCAATCAGGTCACCTTTTAATCTTCTCTGCTCCAGAGAAAACAATCCAAGCCTATCCAACCTCTCTTTATAACTTAAATGTTCCATTCCAGACAACATCCTAGTGGATCTTCTCTGCATCCCCTCCAGTGCATTCACATCCTTCCTGTAATGTGGTGACCAGAACTGCACACAGCACTCCTGCTGTGGTATCACCAAAGTTCTATACAACTCTGTCATAATCTCTCTGTTTTGTAATCTATATCTTGATTGATTAAAAACGAGTGTGCCATATGCATTTTTACCACTTATTAACCTGCCTTTCCGCCTTCAAAGATCTATGGACAGACATGCTATGGTTACTTTGTTCTTTGGAACTTCCTAGTGTCAGACCTTTCATAGTATACTTACTTATCAAGTTACTCTTTTCAAAGTTATCACTTCACACTTCTCAGTGTTAAATTCTATCTGCCACACATCTGCCCTTTTGACCATCTTGTCTCTATCTTACTGTAACCCAAGACATCAACCTCACTGTTAACCACCCACCGATCTATGTATCATTGGCAAACTTACTGATTCTACGAATAAGGGACCCAGCACAGATCTCTGTGGTTTGCCACTTGTTACTGGTCACTAAAGCAACCGCCTGTCATCTCCTTCTGTCTCCTACCATTAATGATGTGGAGATGCCGGCGTTGGACTGGGGCTGATGAAGGGGCAAATTCTGAAAGCTAGTGGCGTTTACTACCAAGTAAGCCTGTTGGACCTTAACTGGTGTTGTGAGACTTCTTATTGGTCCTACCATTAAGCCAATTACGAATCCACCTTATCAGATCACCTTGTATCCCACGTGTATTTGTCTTCTTAATAAGTCTGCCATGTGGATTTTGTCAAAGGCTTTGCTGAAAGCTACGTAATGCAATGACCACTGAGAAGCATAAATGCGACTAAGGCCAATTGCAATCACAATGGACATCATGTATTGGAATGTCAACCTATGTGATACGTCTAATGAATGTAACCCGTTGATTCCATCCTTAGATGAACTGAATGTCAAAGACAACCGTTAGGCAACACTCAAGACTTCTGGAGATGCACGAGTGGAAAACAAGTTCTCAATACCCAACACCAGTGCAGATACGTGCACATTGGTGGCTGTGACTGGACTGGGAGAGTGGCTAGGAAACAGCAGTAAAGGCACTTCACACTCGTGGGCAGATGGTGGAGGTAGGGAGTGTCTAGAGGCCAGTGATTGGAGGACGGCTGGGAATAAGAGCCAAGCTGAGTCCAAGGGAAATGATGAGTCTCTGGAGTCGTCCATAATGTGGAAAATACTGGATGTCCAGTGAGATGTGTGGGAGATCTACCGGAGATCCCTGAGGGGCTGTGTGCCATAGTCTTTGTCATAAAAGAGTCCTTGCAGAGCATGTCTCACAAATTTGATTGAATTTTTTGAAGGGATAACCAAGAAGGTAGATGAGGGCAATGCAGTTATGTTGTCTACATGGACTTTAGCAAGGCCTTTGACAAGGTATCACAAAGTTGTTGCATAAGGTTAAATCTCATGGGATCCATGGTGAGGTAGCCAAATGGATACAAAATTGGCTCAATGACAGAAGACAAAGGATGTTGTAAAGTGCTGTTTTTCACACTGGAGGCTTGTGACCAGCAATGTGCCTCAGGGATTGGTACTGGGTCCACTATTATTTGTACATATTAATGATTTGGATAAGTTTGCAGATTGCAAGATTAGCGACATAGTGGACAATGAAGAAGGTTATCTAGCATTGCAATGGGATCTTGATCATTTGGGCCAGTGGGCTGACGAATGGCAGATGGATTTAATTTATATAAATGCAAAGTGGTGCACTTCGGTCAATTGAACGAGAGCATCAGTTAATGGTAGGGCAGTGGGAGAATACAGGTTCATAGCTTGCAAGTGGAGTCATAGGTGAACAGAGTGGTGAAGAAGGCATTCAGTATGCTTGGTTTCATTGGTCAGAACATTGAATACAGGAATTGGGACATCTTGTTGAAATTGTACAAGACATTGATAAGGCTATACTTGGAATACTGTGTACAATTCTGGTCGCCCTATTATAGAAAGAATACTATTAAACTGGAGAAAATGTAGAAGAAATTTACTACGATGCTACTGGGACTTGATGGTTTGAATTATAAGGAGAGGATGAATTGATTGAGATTTTTTTCTCTGGGGCATAGGAGGCTTCGGATTGATCTTACAGAGGTCTGTAAAATAATGAAGGGCATAGATCGGCTAGATAGTAAATACCTTTTCCCAAAGAGAGGGAAGTCTAAAACTAAAGGGCATAGGTTGAAGGTGAGAGGGGAAGATCCAAAAGGATACAGAGGGGCAATTTTTTCACACAGAGGAACGAGCTATCAGAGGTAATAGTAGAGACGGGGTACAAATTTGGCTTTTCAAAAGTGTTTGGAAAGTTACATGGGTAAGATGGGTATGGAGGGATATGGGCAAAATGCAGGCAATGGGGATTTGCTTAAGACTGATAAAAAGGGCAGCAAGGGCCTCTTCCTATGCTGTAACCCTCTATGACTCTATGAACACTGCGTTGACCTTTAGCACCGAGCATACAGCCTCATCCATTGAGAAATTGACACTTGTCATAGTGAGGCAGCTTCAGGAGTACAATGACATCTATTGTAGTTGTGCTTGAACCTACAAACCCTCACACAGACACTGACCTCAGAAGGCCAGTGTGCCACTGAACATAATTATGAGATTCAAGATGGCGCCGCAGCATGGCGACTTCTTGTTCTCAACTACAGATATCTCATCTCTCTATCTCCTAAACTATTGATGAGTTGTCCCCGTATACCCTCTAAATCTATCTATTCTCATTCTGTACTCTTAAAACTTAACTCTAACTCTCTTAAACTCTAATAATATTATTTCTGAGCACTCTAACTATGACTGTAACACTATACTCTGCACCTCTCCTTTCCTTCTCTCCTTTATACTCTGTGAACAGTATGTTTTGTCTGTAGAGTGCGCAAAAAACAAATACTTTTCACTGTGTGCCCATACATGTGACAATAATAAATAAAATGAAATAAACTTCTCTTCCTGCTCATGTATCCACTGGAATTCCCAAAAGATCTTACCTATAACCCTTCTTATTTCTAACCTATACACTGCCACTGCCTGATATTATTTGAAAATACATGTACGATTGTGGCACCCTGCTCTACTTCACAACAACCTCTCTGGACCTTTCACCACCTATGATTAGTTACACTTGCTTATCGAACATCCAGTATAGGATGAGAAGGTACTTTCTTTTTAAATATTGGAAAGACTGAAGTCATTGTCTTCGACCTTCTTCCAGGAACTCTGCTCACTAGCCACTGATTTTTTAAAAGAAAAATCATTTGTGGAACATGGGCCTTGTTGACTGGCCGGCCAGCATTTGAATTAACTGGCTTGCTAGGCCACTTCATAGGGTAGTTGAGCATCAACCACATTGCTGTGCTTCTGCTGTGGATTCAGACCAGGTAAGAGAGGCAGATTTCCTTCCCTAAAAGGACATTAGTGAACCAGATGGGGTTTTCTGACAATTGATAATGGTTTCATGGTCTTCAGTAGCTTCTTAAATCCAGATTTTTTTTAAATTATTGAATTCAAATTCCACAAATTGCAGGATTCAAACCCAGGTTCCCAGAACATTAGCTAAATGTCTGGATTAATAGTCTAGTGATAATACGACTAGACCATTGCCTAATGTCTTTGTCTGAGGCTGTCTGAATGAGACTATTTGCAACCTTGGTATTATATTTGACCTGAGGTGAGCTCTCTGCCACCAACTCAGCTCACCCCTGCATCGGCCATCTCCAGCTGTCTCAGCCCATCTGATTTTGAAATTCGCATCCATGCTTCTGTTACCTTCTGACTTGACTATTCTAGTGTTTTCCTGGCTAGATTAATACATTCCACATCAAACGCCTCTTAAACGCAGCTACCCGCATCTTAACTTCTTCCTTTCTATTCAACCGTCATTCCTGTGATAATATGATATCCCAGTCCAGCAATGGCTCAAACATAAAATTCCCACCCTTCTATCCTTCCATGGCCTCATCCTTCCTAATCTCCTCAACCCTCTCAGAACTCTGCGTTCTGTGCACCTTTAATTCTCTTCGTCATATCATACAGAGTCTGAGGATTCAGGTAGACCATTTAGGACAGAGGTGAGGAGACATTTCTTCATCCAAAGAGTAGTGAACTTGTGGAATTTATTACCAAAGGAAGTAGTTGATGCCAAAACATTGGATGTATTCAAGAGGCGGCTAGATATGGCACTTGGTGCAAATGGGATCAAAGATTATGGGGAAAAGCACGATCATAATGAATGGCGAGGCAGGTTGGAAGGGCCAAATAGCCTCTCCTATCTTCAATGTTTCTATGTTTCTATACCTTCAGCTGGCTGGGTCCAACGTTCTAGCATTCCCATCCCTCTCTCTTTAGAACCTACCTCTCTGTCAAATCTATTGGTGAGCTGTCCTAATATTGCCTAATTTCATATTTCAGATACATTCTTAGCTTAGTTTTGCTCCTAAAACTCTGATACAGAACACCAGCCTCATTAAGTTTTTGTTTTAAACTTGGAATTTTATATCGCTTGTTTCTCACTACTTCTTTGGAAATCCCCAGCAGGACAATGTTTAGTTTCTATAAGGAAGAAGTTATAATTAGTTGGTGTGAGCATGTGGAGAGGGTACCTAAAACTGAATCTAACTGAGGGAAATGGCTGCTGCAGGAGAGTATATAATTCTCCAACTTCACAATTTTCAAAACCAGTGAAAATGATGTTTTGTGGATAAAAAAAACTACTAACTGAGAGATAATCTGTATTTTATATCAGTTGACTTTCAGTTTTATAACCTTATAGCAAAGTTTATGTTCAACAAGGGATTAGTATTGTGCTGTCTTCTGAATATATATATCTTTTTCTTCAAATTGAAGGACGCTTTCTTGGAAATTGACCAGGGTTTTTTTTTACAAAAAGATTTGGACTGTGAGCAAACAGAATTTTCCAAAATGTCACATGAATTCAGCTAAATGACCAACAAGGCACCTGAGGAGATACTTATAATAAATTAAAAACAGAAAGCTGGATAAACTCAAGCAGCTCTGGCAGCATTTCTGGAAAGAGAAACGGAGTTAAGGTTTTGACTCCATATGATCCTTCTGCGGAACTGAAGAATCATAGGACTTAACTCTATTGCTCTCTCCACAGATGCTGCCGGACTTGCTGAGATTTTCCAGCATTTTCTAATTTTATTTTTGGTTTCCAGTAATTTGCTTTTATTTGATAAGGCCTTTTTTTAAAACATGAACTTTAATTGTTGGAGGGGGAAAAATTAGATTTCAGGTTGCATGATCCTGGTGAATTTCTGGAAATCAGCTGACTGAGATAGGTTCTTGCTTTTGAACTTGTGTTTTGGAATCAATCTGGGAATAAATCAAGAAGACAAAGATTGCCCAATTTATTTTCTTCCTGCCCCTTCTACAATTCAGAATGGTTATTGATGTCCAGCTGGAAATCCTTATCTTAACATAACTCATCTATATTGGAAAGCTGAGGCAACAGCAGGAGTCTAACGACATTGATTCCACCCTGTACTCCTCCACACCAAAGATTATTTGGAAAGAACTTCCAAGCAACTACTGTGACCACCGATCTGTCTTCAAATGCAGGACCCACCAGATTAATATAGTGTCAAAACCCTTCAAACTTTATCCTTCTCATAAAGTTTTCCCTTTGGCCAAAATATGACTTTTTTCCCCCTTAAACACCAACTACTGCAGAGGCACCAAGGGCAATTTTACCATTCAGATTCTAAGTGCTAAATTTGGGCACAATTCAGAACTTGGAAACTTGTTCTCAGGTACTCCAATATGTATTTAGTCTGAAAAAAAAATTGCGAGTCTGAATTGTACTGTGGGCCAGGTTTATCATGTCTGCAACACTGCTGCTCCAATTGGAGCCTTCAACTGCGCGTGCGCAATGAAGAAAAAATGTGAAAAACGCAACCATAACACATCGTTCTCAAGGCACAAAATGCGGATAAAGTGGTCTGGGAGTGATGCCCTCTACAGACATTACCTCACACCCACAACGTAACTGTCCTTCTTATCCACTCCTCTCTATCCAGACCGATCACCACCCCCTGATCACTGACCCCCACTGATCGCCCACAGATGGTAGTGGACCCCCAATCACCCTCACCTCCTCCCCACCAGAGATTTACTTGGCCTCTCTTCCCCTCTACCACACCAGAGAATGATTGGGCCTCCTTTCTCCTTCACCCGACCCAGCGAGTGATCTGGATCTCCCTCCTCGCCTGCACCAGAGAATGATTGGGCCTTCCTTCTCCTTCAACCCCTCCACTGAGCAAATTGGCCTTCCCTCCTCCCCCTCCATCAGAGAATAATTGGGTCTCCCTCCTCCTTTCCCCTCTATCAGAGATCCATCTGGCCCTCCTCTCTCTTCCTCTCCCCTGCCAGAGAACCATCTGGCCTCACCCCCACCCCCACAATCCCCACCAGAGGATAATCTGGCCTCCCTCCTTCCTCCACTCCACCAGAGAAATATCTGACTTGTCTTCTTCCTGTCCCCACCACCGATCTGAGTTAGTGAGCTGCTGGAAGCTCTGAACTTCTCTTCAGAAGCTGGAGTGCCTTTGCCAAGCATTCCGTTTTGCGCCGAATCTGGATGGGCAAATGCAATGGTAAAGGGGGAAATGCAGGCAAAATTGGGAGCGAACTCACTAAGTCAATTTAAATGGATGCAAATGTATTTAAATTGACATTGCACCTGTGTTGGATGCAATTCAGATCGTGGCCATTTCTGGGCCTTGGTAAAGTGGGCATTGGCGCAGACGTGGGTGCGGGTTGCAATAATCAACTAACGCTCGACTTTACCAAATTTTTGCACCTGAAAACAATTGTAAAATTGGGCCCACTATATTTCTTTTATACTTAAAGTACAACCTATCAAGTAGTGATTTGAAAGAAACTGCACACTCTTTCCGTCCCTGTCATATGTATAATCTCAACTTCCTTCTGCACTATAAACATTTCTTATATGTTCTGTACCTGTTGGCGATTAATTCGCACACAAAATATATAAATCATTTCACTTGGAACTCTTACAGCTAACAAAGAAAGCAGGGGTTTTCCTTCTGGACTGGACTCAAATCCCACGTTGTAGAGGTGAAGGGAACAATGTTCTAATCTCTGGAATAGACTTTATAACCAACTTTTCCCAGCAAGAATAGATTAAGTTAGTGGACAGTCTTTTTGTCTTGTTCCTGAGGTCTTCTTGGTTGCTACCCTTTCCCACCACAGAGCCTCAGGCAATTTTTATGCATCCACTTCACATTGAATGTTAGAAGTCTGATGACATCATATAATGTTGCAAGACTGTTTTAACTAAAACCTTGGGAGGCCTGCATGAGGCCAAATCCGACTGGAAGACTGGAGTCAGCCAGAGGAGACCAATTATTCTGGTTATTTATGGTTTCTGAGGATGATTCCTAGGCCTCCATAGTCCTGGCTTTTCTCTCTCCCAAAGGATGCATTTCCTATCAAGCTCACTTCCCAGTTTTAACATCATACCATAGCCCGTTCTGCTCAGTACCTTCACGCTCCTTTCCCACTTCCTATCTGCCCTGGCATCGCTCCAGTCAGCAGGCAGCTAAGATCCTTGCTAATTAGATGTCACCACGTTGAAATTCATCGCATATTTCTTGCATTGAACTCCCCGCCTTCCACTGTAACTGCTATCCCTTAAAATCAACCTCCTGTCAAGTCTAATTTTTTATTCATCATTCAGCAACAAAAAAAGCTCATATTTTGCATAAAATGCCAACAAAATGTCAAAGCTAATACTAAAAAAAGTTGAAATGCATTTTGTGCCTACATCCCACATGAAAGCTCCTTTAGGCCCATTACAGGTGGATCAATTTTAGTTCATTATTTATCTTTTAATCTGACACTGTTGGTTGTACAAGACCAAAGCTTCTTAGATCTCTGAATTCTGAAAGCCTAGTGGGTTGGGATTTGTAAAGCTGCTTTGAAAAGATGCTAACCCCATTCAAAATCTTAGGATAAGGGGATTTCATTAGGGATGAAGTAATCCTTAAAGGGGAAAAGAGTAGAATGAGTAGTTGTTCTATTCCCACAGAGGAACCAAGTGTGAATTCTGAGGTACTCCTAATCAGTCTCCTACCTGACATTCTTCATCACCTTGAGTTAATTTGAGGCTGCTTCTGATATCCTAAATTGCACCAATCCCAATTTTCCCATCACATCTGTGCTCACTCACTTCTATTGTTTCCTTGTCTGTCAACATCTTGATGTTTAACTTTTTATTTTATTTGCAAATTCCTCCATGGCCTTGGCTCTTCCCATCTCTGTAGGGGGAGCTGGTGATGTAGAGGTAATGTCACTGGACTGGCATTCAGTGGTCCAGGTTAGTGCTGTAGGGATATTGTTATAATATAGGTGCTGTTTGCTCTTACCATATATTGCATTATGGATTCTTAAAATGTCTCAATCTTGAATTTTGTAATATTTAAACATGAACTGTTTATTGCTTCTTTTTAACTATTCACATATCCAGTCATGCATGGTTCTGCTCCATGCAGGTAGACTGCTTTCTTACAGAGGACCTCTGTTCTCCCAGAGGGTCTTACATGTTCCTCTGTACATCATACTGTGAGAAATAAACCCGTTTGGACTCTAAACTGGTGTTGTGGGATTTCTTTGTGTTTTACCTCAGACCAATGCTGGCATCTCCACATCATCATATTGTGGACATAGACTATTCTCCAGTCCAATGTTAACCTTACTCTGCTGAGCACCTTTGCATTACAATGGCATTCAGGCAATATCTACAACACCCTCTTTCACTTCTAAAGACAACTTTCCTTCCCTCTATGGAGTACTACAATAATATTTTTATTTGCCAGCCCCATCTCAAGTCTCTGACTATAATTTCAGAGGGTCTTGATGCATGAGAGTTGATCCATATGTTGTTCTGTCATGTTTGGAAGAATGGTAGTAGTATTCTGTGTTCCCAGTACTTGGTCATCTCCATTTGATTCACTCCTCTTGAATTGCATTTCTCTTTGTTAACAACTCGTCTGCTTTTTGCGGACTCTACCCAGTTCCTTCCGAGGGGAACGTGCACAACTTCAGTTACTAGATTGAAGTCAAAGCTTTCTTTTCCATGGTGTGTGCCATGTCCTCACTGGACATTTGTCTTTCAGAAATGGAACTTCCATTTCCACCTGTTTCACAATTTCAGCCAAACATTTTTTTGCTGTTTTTTTTTAAAACTTGTTTTGCAGCTTTACAAAACTTCTTATTCACCTCAATGGTTTTCAGTACACCCGAGACACCCAGAGCTCTTCTTTCTTCAGGCACCTCGCGCCTCATGTAGATTTACATTTCCTGATTTCATTTCTGTCTATACTTTCTTAATCTGTCACAAATGTTTGCCCTTGCTCTTCATTCTGGATTCCCTGTTGGCCTTGACTGTCTCCTGTGAAATCTCTCAGTTCTGTAGTTCTGTCCTACTCCTGGCGTCATTATCTGCTTGCAGCTTGGAAAGTTCTAAGGCTTTTCCTTTCACTGTCTACTCTCTTATGTTCAACTGTTTCTTCAGTTTGTTTCCCATAGCTTTTGGCTTTTTTTTTGGTGTATTGAACATTGCCATCTCTTTTTTTTCAGAGAGATTCAGTTTGCTTTTCTTCGTAATGTTCCAGAGGAATAAGCTTTGACTTCAGAGATTGTGGCAGGGTGAAAATATCTTTTAACAGGATTTCTTTCTTTTCTGTGAAGTTCACTTACATCGGTTTGAGCTTGCCTGTAATTCAGCAAAGGCTCCTCAAGCTTTTTCTACTATGCTTCCATCCTGCAATTTAAGACAGTTCTCATTACTTCAAATAGCTGCGTCATCATATGTTCGTTTTATGTTTCATATGAAGGACAATCAATCATGCTTTCAATTGTTTATTCTCTTGTTGCCCTCTTTCGGGGCCTTTTGTGGTCTTTGGCAGAGTTGCCCTCTCTCTCTAAGGTCCCTTCTTGCCCTTGATGCGTTATTGGGACGCTCGTGCACCTGGCGTAGCTATTTTCTTATCACAAATGGGTGACACAGTGGCACAGTGTTTAGCACAGCTGCCTCATAGTGCCAGAGATTTGGGCTCGATTCCCAACTTGGGTCACTGTCTGTGTGGATTTTGCACATTCTCCCGATGTCTTCATGTGCTCCAATTTCCTCCCACAGTCCAAAGATGAAATGGCCATGCTAATTTGCCCCTTAGTGTCAAGGGACACTAGATAAATGGGATTATGGGGATAGGGCTTGGATGGGATTGTGGTAGGTGCACACTCAATGGGCTGAGTGGCTTCCTTCTGCACTATATGGTTTCTATGAACTTGTTCTATGAAACAAATGCATTTGGCTTTTTAAATTTTCTGTCCATAGCAGTTTGTTTGTTTCTCTTGCATTTACTGCTTTAATTATATTGCCACATTAAGACAGTAATCATTTTATTTAAATTCAGCATCAGTGGCCAGCTAGTTTTCTTTGCTTGCAAGTTTCCTGTATTTTTTGACGTCTTGGCGGTTATGGGCCTTTTGTTTCCAATAAGTTCTCTAAATTGTTAAAACTCGATTTTTCTATTATTAAAACGTGCAGCAATTGCTGCCTTTAAATTCTGTAGGTTTTCTTTGAACTCCAGTCAATATACTTCCTTTCAAAGTTGTGAGCTGCCAGTTCCTTGTTGTTTGATTTTACCCAGCTTTTCAGGTTTTGGCAGGTCTAACTTAAAGATACAGCCCTCTGCTTGTTCTAATTGCCATTTAAAAAAAATTTTTTAAGACCTTTACTTTGTACTGTGTGCTGCAGGTTAATTAAACTCTGTGAGCCTTTTCTCTGCAGGATTTAAAAAAAAACTTTGTTTTTTACTTGCATCTCTCGAGCCGCTGCCCTCTATATGCTGAATGTTGGGTCTGCCACTTATTCCAAAATGTAAGTACAGATTTTTTACATGTTTGTGCACCCATCCTGTAGTATCTCACCTGAGGGTCTTTTGTCCTTAGACTTGTTTCTCTCTAGCTTCAGCTGCATTTAGGTTTCCATATCTTGGGATGCTGTTCTGGGTTCATGCAAATGAACCCAGAACAGCATAATAAGGGGCACAGACATCAATATCTTTTCCCAAAGGTAGGGGAGTCTAAAACTAGAGGACATAGGTTTAAGTTGAGAGGGAAGAGATACAAAAGTGTCCGGAGGGGCAGTTTTTTCACACAGAGGGTGATGACTGTCTGGAGTAAGCTGCCAGTAGTAGTAGTAGAGGTGGGTACAATTTTGTCTTTTAAAAAGCATTTAGACAGTTACATGGGTATATGGGTACAAAGGGATATGGGCCAAATGCGGGCAATTGGGATTAGCTTAAAGGTTTTAAAAAAAAGAGCAGCATGGACAAGTTGGGCCGAAGGGCCTGTTTCCGTGCTGCAAATCTCTATGACCTCATATAGCTGCCACCTTTCCTACCACCATCAAGATACTATCACCACTGGTCATTGCCGCCAACACTAATGCTGCATGCCAGGTTGTATTATTGTATCTCACTACTATGGAGATGTCTCAGGGAGGAGATCATGAGACTTATATATTCAAACATTAACTGTTTATTGCTTGTATTTAACCACTTATGGATCCCAGGTTACAGGAATACATGGTGCTGTTCCGTGCAGATAGGCTGCTTATTTACAAGAGTTCTCTTTAGGCTGTACTCCCGGAGTCTCTTACCATGTGCCGAGAAACTTCATACCATAGATGGTGCTATTCCCCACTGTAACCCTTGCTCTGCCAAGCACCTTTATGTTACAATGACATTCCGGCAATTTTGCAACAGACATGCATTCAAATCTCACCACAGCAGCTGCTGGAATTTGAATTCAATTAATAGATCTGGAATTAAAAATGATCATCATTGTCAATTGCGATTTCAATTTTGGCATTTTATGCACCTCTCATTTTAATCACTTTATTATTGATGGCTATGCCTTCACTGTTCACGCTAAACTCTGAAACTTCCTTGTTAAATCTCTTTAGCTCTCTCCTGTGCTAAGACGTTCCTTACAATCCAACTTTTTGAACAAACATTTTATCATCTGTCCTAACACCCCCTTCTATGGCTTGGTGTCAATCTATGTTGATAATTTCTGCCCCGAAGCAGCACACTATGTTAAAGGTGCTTTATAAGTGCAGGCTGTTGTTGTCTTTGATTCCTTTACGGTTGAATACTGCAATAGCTTAAGAGTTAAGTTCACTGTGGCTGCATGGCAAAGGAAAAGTGTGTGTAAATAGCTGGCACTCCATGTAAGTGAGAGTTCATCCATCAATGACAAACCTTTTACACTATCAGATTGCAGACAGGAAATCACACTATGACAGCTCAAAAGAAAAGCAATATCACATCACTTCCTGAGGTGCTTGACTTGCCAAACCACATGCATTCTTGCAGAAAGCAAAGGTTGAAAATGTAAAGATAGTTATCACTTATGCATCACTAGATTGACTAATATTTACATATAATTATTACTCTCTTGGGTGCAAGTGTGTCTTTCTGGATGCAATTCAACTGAGACAACAAAATAAACATTTTCCTGCAGATAGTTTTGAGAGGAAAGATATGTTGGGAGTATAATTTGCTCCACACTATCATCAGATAATTGTGGTCCAGATGTCTGCGTGTCTTGGGTGGGCATTACATACTCTTTGTCTCCAAGTGATAATTTGCTTTACGCAAATGGTTGTGTTGCAGTAGTTTTGATTATATGTATTTGTACATGTGGAAATTATAAGGAAGAATGACTACTGCACAGTAAGGAATTTAAGGCCAGTGATCTTGCATTCCTGGCACAATCGTCTACTTCTAATCTGTGCAGACTGATATTGCATTAAACTCAAGTGAAAGTGGACGTTTCCTTCAGCTATGATTAGGACATAGAGACAAGACAAAAATGAGATTCTTTCTTTTGCAGATGAATCAGCTTGTGCTCTTGAAAACCTAAATTTTGGCTCTTTTTCTCCAGCGATGGATTGATCCTGATGTGTTCAGGATCAATCCATCTGCATGAGAGCCGTTCCAATTTCCTCTCTGTCAACATTCCTCACCCTGAAGAAAGTTTCTATCAAACTCAATAAAATAAAAGCAAAATAATGTGGATGTTGGAAATCTGACCTGAAAACATTTTCCAGTATTTCAAATTCAATATGGTGTCTCCAAGAGAGATAGGAAGGTAATGGAGTTTACACTGTGCCACAGACAAAGAGAGGGATAATAATAGTGTTATGATGTCGAGGTGATGCGTCCATCTGCGCGATTTTGGAACCATCCAAAAGAATATTCCTCACCTCGTAATCTTATATGAATGTGCGTGCGGTAGTTGGATGCGACTGGTTTGGTAAATTAAAACAGAATCTGACACTTCCTATCATGAACAATTAACAGGTCTTTATTCTAAAACTGGTGACAACCTTATTAAAATAATTAACAAATTGAATAAACTCCCCAATAGAATGCTGTTTGAATATTACAAGATTCATTCAGGAATTATGAAATAAATCCTTATAGAATACAATCATTCTCAAAGAATGTGTTTTGGAAGTGTGAACATTTTCAATGATGCTCTCATCTGAAATACTTTCTGAGGTGGTGTCTCCTTTAATTTAGATGGTGATTTTCCGCAAATATATATATTACTGCAGGATTCTATATGAGACCCTCATTTCGCCTCCTTCCAACTAAAGGGTGACAAACTTACTCTAACAGAATGAATTCACCTGATGAAGGGCAAACCCCGAAAGCTTGTGAGTTTACTATCAAGTAAGTTGGTTGGACTCAAATCTTGTGTTGTCAGACTTTTTACTGTGTTTACCCCAGTCCAACGCCAACATCTCCACATCATGACTACTATCGGCAGTTTAAAATCCACAGAAAGATACATGACCTTTAAAGAGACAATGCTATATGATTGCTTCTTTTGATTTCAGCATTTCTTTTCAATATTTACATTTGTCAAACACCATATTTTTAACCTTATATACAACTACATAACCATAGTAATAAAGACTTGCTCTCATGCTCAAATTTCTTCCTTAATCAGCCTGCTATGATATTCCAGTGAACCCCAACGCAAACTGAAGCAGCATCTCTTCTTCCTGTTAGGTACTTTACAACCTTTTGGGCTTAGCATTGAGTTCAACAACTTTAGACTATGAACTCTGTCCTCCATTTTGATTTTCTATTATCCATGACATTTTTACCATTCAATCTCTCCTGATCTCCAACCTGTCCCTGACTTTCGATATTGCTCCACAATCCTCCTCCATTTCAACAGCATAAAATCCATCACCTTCTTCCCTCTTTTCAACTCTGAAGAATAGTCAGACTCAAAATGTTAAGAATCATAGAATTCTATAGTGCAAAAGGAAGCCATTCAGCCCAACGAGCCTGTACTGACCACAATCCCACTCTAGTCCACCTGACACTAAGGGGCAATTTAGCATGGCTCATCCACCTTTCGATTGTGGGAGGAAATCAGAGCAGCTGAAGGAAACTCACACAGACATAGGGAGAATGTGCAAACTCCACATAGACAGTGATCTAAGCCAGGAATCAAAACAGGGTCCCTTGTGTTGTGAGGCAGCATTGCTAACCAAAGTGCCACAGTGGCCCACCCTGCTAACTCTGTTTTTCTTTTCACAGATGCTGCCAGACCTGCTGCATTTTCCCTGCATTTTCTGTTTTTATTTAATCAAACTATGTTTTGTCTGCATTTATCAGCAGTGGGCTATTTGTTTGCTGTGTGCAAGTAAACAAGCAAAGCTGGATGCAAACAGAAGAAAGTCTCAACAAGCATATTTTGGATGAGTGTGAGGGAAGATTAATACTCTGAATTAAATATAATTTCCATTTGGATTCAACATATTTTTGGCATCCCCAGAAAAGTGGGAAAACACTTGTCATATTCATATTTTATCCTGTCAGTAATTATCTGAAGTTAGTGTTTTAGTCAACTTGACTTGTTTTGTTAATGTTGACTTCAATGGTTTGTAAAAATGCCCAACAATGATATTTGCTTTAATTACTGACCTAATCAGGGGGTGGCACAGTTAGCCACCAGGGATACCCAGAGGAAGTCCAATGGTTAGCACTGCTACTTCACAGCTCCAGGGACCTGGGTTCAATTCCTGGCTTTGGGTTACTGTTTGTGTGGAGTTTGTACATTCTCCCCTTGTCTGCTTGGGTTTCCTCTGGGTGGTCCAGTTTCCTCCCACAGTTCAAAGATGTGCAGAGTAGGTGCATTGGCTATGCTAAATTGCATCTTAGTGTCCTGGGATGCATAGGTTAGTGGGATAAATATGAAGGGTTACGGGGATAAGGCCGAGTTCGATTGTTGTCAGTGCAGGCTCGATGGGTCAAATGTCTTCCTTCAGTAGGGTTTCTATGATATTCTATGATTTTCCATCCTTTGCATGGAATACACACTCTTATCCATATTTACCCATATAAACTGTGTACCTAATATTGCTAGGATGTGCTTTTCAATACAAGATTGTAGATGAAGACAGATTTAAGTAAATATGAGATTATGTTCATTTTTTCAAATTACCTTTTCATTGCTATTTCTTGTCAATTCAATGTTGAAAGGAATTAGTGCTTTTTTGTCACCAAGATTAGGAAAATACATTATGGAAACTAATCTCTTTTTCTGTTATTTGGACAGCAGAGGAATAAAAGGATGGCTAGCTGATCGGTTTGGGCCACTGGAAAACTGATATTCCCTTCATTCCCTTTCTAACTATGCATAAGGCCAACTTTGATTTCTATGATTCTAGTCAGCATCAGTGTTTTCTCTTCCTGCATATACACATATACAAATACCTACAAACTGATAGAAATGGGAATTATTGAATATTAGATAAAATGAAAGAAAATTAATATGCAATATCATTTTCAGATTATGGGCAGATTATCTAGTTTTGGTGCATCTCCCATTCCCTCAGGGGATAGGGTAGGATTGAGGGCCTGAGTAAGATACTCAGGCAGAGTGTTGGTGCGGACTTCATGGGCCGAATCACCTCCATCTGTACTGTTGGGATTCTAGTTATGATTCTCATTTTAGGTAAGTTACTAAAGAAAATAAACTGGAAATGTGTGGAGAAAATTAAAAGATGTGTGGAGAAAATGTGTGGAGGAAAAGAAGAGATCAAACAACTTTGAAAAGGAGAAAGATGGGTAACACAGGGCTGGAGTGCCGAAGAAGAAATTCAGCAGAACAGTGCTCGCAGTAAGGAGTTGCACATACGAGACTGGGAACTGGATGGCGGTACACTGGTCCCCAGATATGATTATGTGCATCCTCTTGGTGTGGCTCCTCACTGGGAACATGAGATTGTTTAATGTGCCATGCAATTTAGATTGGCATTCTGGTGCAATGCTGAGAAAATGCTGCATTATTTGAATGAAAGGTGTCTGTCTGTTCGAAAGGTTCAGACAGATGTTAAGTTGTCTCCACTGGCATTGTTAATCTTGAGAACCTGCCGTCCAAATCTTGGTTACCATATCTACCAATTTAACAAGTGACAGCACTTCAAAATATTGCATGCAAAATGCTATGTGACACGTCAATACTTTCATTCTTGTTTGCCAACCCCTCCATCACCTTATAGCTCCCTATTTCCTCCAACCCAGAAGAGTGCATGGTGGCATAATGGTTAGCACTGCCACCTCACAGCGCCAGAGACCCAGCTTCAAATCTGGCTTGGGTCATTGTCTGTGTGGAGATTGCATGCTCTCCCTGCGTCTATGTGGGTTTCCAATAGGTGTGCAACTTCCCTCCCATAGTCCAAAAGACATGCTGATTAGGTATATTGGCCATGCTAAATTCTCCCTCAGTGTACCTGAACTTGTGCTGGAGTGTGGCAACTCGGGGATTTTCATAGTAACTTAATTACAATGTTAATGTAAGCCTACTTGTAAGACTAACAAATAAACTTTAAAAAAAAATCTTTAATCCTTTGAATATTTCTGCATTCCTCCATTTCAAAGGAGCTTTGAGCATTCTCAATTTTAATTGCTTCCTCACTGGTACTTCCAGCTGCCTGGGGCCTTACCTCTGGAATGCAAAGTCTAAAGCTTTCTACCTCTCAAGCTTTATTTACTCCTTTAAAATATTTGGTAAAGCCTATTGACCTAGCTTTTGGTCATCTCTCTTCTTATGTCCTGACGATGCAAAAAAAACTTTCATTGGTAAAGTTCGTTAAGATCCTTGGGACATTTGCTGCATCAAAGATGCTAAAAAAATGCAAGTTGTTGTTATAGTTGCTGTGGAGAGATTTAATACAGTGCATTATGAATACGGCCACCATTGACATTTTGAATTGATTTATGAGCTTTAGTCCTACATTTAGATATCAGCGCATACTCTTTTTGAGAGAACAAAAATCAATGAATAAATAAATTATAGTGGTAACAGAAGTGACAGTTCCTTGGTGGGGCTCTGTAACTAAAGCAAAACTCAAAAGGAAACTTAACTAACTGAACCAAAATATTATTTAACAGGGTGGCACTGTGTCACAGTGGTTAGCACTGCTGCCTCACAGCACCAGGACCTGGGTTTGATTCCCAGCTTCTTCACTGACTGTGCGGAGTCTGCATGGGTTTCCCTTGTCTGCGTGGGTTTCCTTCGGGTGCTCTAGTTTCCTTTCACAGCTCAAAAGAGATGCTGGTTAGTTGCATTGGTCATGCTAAATTCTCCCTCAGTGTATCCAAACAGGTGCCTGAGTATGGTGACGAGGGGATTTTCACAGTAACTTAATTGTAGCGTTAACGTAAGCTTACTTGTGACACTACTGAAAAAAATGATGCATCCCAGATCCTCTGATGCCCATTGGTCACTGAAGGTGAACACTGTGTGCTCCCTCTCCAAGACCACTCAGCCACAAATGAGGCATGGCAGAGGGGCAGATAGGCAGATTGGATGACTCCCTTTACCACTCACTTCCTGGACCTGTTTTTGGCCACGTTAGATGCTGGCTTACGTGCAGGTCCTGCCCCCACCAACACCCACCCCTTCTCCACACCAGGTGACTAAAAGTGTTGTGGCTGGAGTACAACTGAAAACTGAGGAACCGGCCCTTCAAATATCCAAAAAAGGAGCTCCAACCTCAGGCAGCCTCCCGTTGGTTACAGAAAGGACATGCGGCCTGGGAGTCTGTTAATCCACCATTGCCTGGCACAAGTATGTGCAACAACCTCCACACCAGTCCCTGATAGGAAATGGAAAATCTCTCATGCAGAGAGGCCTCCACTGAGGGTCCAGATATCAGTGTATATGGGAGCAGTACAATTAACCTATCTGAACATTCCTAACGTCGAAGTCAAAGATGCAAGCAATCTTCCAAGATTTCCAGTTCCGGAAAAATTGTAGGTGCTTTTGTGACTTGCATTTACAAATTGTGCTGTCTGAATAAATCAGAAGATTGATCTCTCTTGCCCTCTAGTGTTCTCATGTTGATAATCCCATGTCCCGTGGAAGATACTTCAGTCTGGTCTGATTAGAATCAGCCATTTAAGGGCCGCCTTCTGGTTAGATTAAAAATGGCATCAGCTATTCTCTAGTTTAAACGTACATCAATGCTTGAATATTAATTTGAGGCTGATAATGTGAGTTACTTTGCATGGTAAAACAAAGCCCATGAGAAATCAGTATTATTAGTAAGAATATCATTTGTGATTTTTCTCCATATTTGTATTATAAGGCATTATATCTCTGTTCCATATTGCAACATACTCAAACCTTGATTATATAGGGCACCCTAATTTCAAAATCTATGTTAACCCAAGCTGAACTTACTTAGAAATGGTAAGAATACATGCAATGTTATAACTTTTATCAGGAAATGGATCTTCTATTCCAAGTATCATCCTTGAGATTGTTCAAGGGTTGCTGAACTAAGGTTTATTATGTGATTTTATTATGGGCTAAGGTAGGTCTCAAGATTAATTTGCTGGAATGGGGATCAAACGTCATACTTTTGCTATTATTCTGAACCGCATGCTAACTGTCTAGCCAACTAGCCTATCTGTCCATCCCCTCCCTTGGAATAAATAATTGAAAAATAAAATTGGATAACTTCAGAAAGTCAGATATAAAGTGCCCAATTGCTGTGAAATTTGATATGAGGAAATGGGTTTCAGAGTAGAGCTAAAATCCAATGACTTGAGTTGGTTCAAGTGCAGTGATTATTAGATATCAGAATGAAATTTCAGAAAATCTTTACATATTTTATCCAACGAACTTTACGATTTCTACATTGTCTCCTCCAATTCCTTGGCTCCTTCTACCGTACTATCATTTCCAATTTGGAACGTTTAACACTGAAGTCAATGTGCAAGGTCGAGGCAAATTTACAACAAGAATTTTTACTGTCATTTTCCCCCATGATGTAAATATGCTAGCGTTGGACTGGGGTGGGCACAGTAAAAAGTTTCACAAGATTAAAGTACAACAGGTTTATTTGGAATCATGAGCTTTTGAAGCGCTGCTCCTTTCTCCAAATAAACCTGTAGAACTTTAACCTTGTCTTGTGAAACTTCTTACTGTGCCTTCCCCTATGATATCATTCCCCCACTCATCAGCTTTTCTAAAATTAGCAATTTTTTTTTTTTTACTTACAGCCAATTTCTTACCAATTCACAAAATTTAGACTCCTATAGCATTCATAACAATCTTTCGTATGAAGCCTCGTCAAATGCCTTTTAATAGGTTCGATATGCCAGAGAGCATACCACAGATCAGATTAAAATGTCACTTCCTCAAAATGTTTGAGAAAGTTAGTCAAGGAAGTGCATATTGACTGCTGTAGGGCAGGCAATTATCATATAGATAATTCTGAAGTGTGTTGCTCATAACTGATTTCTATTGTTTCACTGAAGTGGGAGCAAAACTAATTAAACAACTACATCAGTGTTGGCACCCTACAAGTGCAATCTTACCAGCCATTCATGCCACACTCTCACTACAGCAAGTCAGGGAATTTGGCGCCCAGACAAATCTCTGTCCATTGCAATGCGATGAGAAAATCCTATCAGGGTGATTAACTGTAACATTCCACTCTGTGTTTTGGTGTGGTAACTATTTTAGCATTTGTTCAATCTAATTTAGCAGCATCCCTTTCATACTGATTGATCATGACTTAAAAATTTAGTCCTGATTCTCTCAGCACTCTGGGGATTGATTTATATTAGAGCCTGTTTAATCTATATCAGATTCATTGATTTTAATTTGATGAAAATATTCAGGTGTTTATCTTTTTTGGCACTCCTGACCAATCTGATTTACCTAATTGATTCAATAGAGAAAGAGGCTGACCTTTTTGTCTTGTTCTGCCTTCAATGAATCACTTAATTGTTAACTGCCTTGTCAGGGATTTGCTAGCCCATTTTTAAAAAGTGGTGAAACTGGTAGAAACATGTTTTTGAAAACGAGAAAATGAAGGAAATGTCTGAATGTTGCTGGCATAAGCTAAAAGCTAGAATCTGTTACACAATGGTGGCAATCAGCGCTGCAATTGGAAGTACTTTACTAACTAAAGTTTCATTCATCTGGATTCAATGTTAAGCTGTAATCATGATTAAAATTTGTTAGATGGAGTTTAATAACCATCATAGATGAGATAATCTTGACTCCCTAAACTCCCTTCATGTTCTCTTATTAAAACAGCAATTTTTCATGCTTGGTGAACTGTTGTTTATAATTTTACAATCATGGCATGAATTAAATCAAATTGCATCACTGTGCATATTATTATGGAAATGACACATGGTCCTTCACACTCTTAATAACTTTTAAACTTAAGTTTATTTATTATTGTCACGAGTAGATTTACATTAACACTGCAATGACGTTACTGTGAAAATCTTCTAGTCTCCACATTCTGGCACCTGTTCAGGTACACTGAGGAAGAGCCTAGTATAACTAATTCATCAAATCAGCACCTTTTTCAGACTGTGGGAGGAAACTAGAGCAAAAACATGCAGACACGGGTAGAATGTGGAGACTGCGCACACACAGTGACCCAAGCCAGGAATACCAACATCTGTCCCTGGCACTGTGAGGCAGTAGTGCTAACCACTGTGTCACCCTGGAAGCTAGGCAGGCATTTTATTTTATAATGAGTGTCTCAGAGAGTGGATTTATACTGCAACATTACAGTTACAAACATATTAAAGTGACATTTGAATTCAGGGCTCTGATTCTGACCTGTCAGTGTGGTAATAATACTTATGTGGAGAAGATAATCTCACGCTGCAGAATGTCACATTTGAACTTGAATGTGGATACAAATTGAATGCTCATAGGCAAGTTCTTTGGATGCCGGTTAAATCTTTCAAACTTATTCAGAACATACAACAATGTATTAAACGTTCCTCTTTATGCTCTTAATACTTTCAAAATTGAATGACCTGAAGTGCGGGTTCGGACCTGAGTATAGACCTCTTACCTGCAACTGATATTCAAAATTGTAGTGAAGCTGTATAACTGGGCATTGCTGGGTGAAAATGGATTCTATAACTGGCAGTCTGAACTTTACACTACCTTAAGATTATAAAGGAGATGTTTGAACTTCGTGTACAGAAAATATGCTATTTTTATGAAGTTTTTTCTTGTTGTGGAGCAAATATGTAATTTACTTTTGTGATTTCCCTCCCCTGTGTTTCGCCATTCCACACAATTAATTGTAGAGTCATTGAATCTCTGTGATGCAGAAAAAGGCCATTCAGGCCATCAAATATGCATTTATTCTCTGACAGAGCATCTTATCCAGGCCATCTCCCCTGCACTATTCTCATAGCCCCACATATTTATTCTGCTAATCCCCTTAATCTACGTATCTTTAGACACTAAGGGGAAATTTAACTTTAACATAGCCAGTCCATCTAACCTGCACATCTTTGGATTGTGGGTGAAACTGGAGCACCTGGAGGACACAGGAAGACCATGCAAACTCCATGCTGACATTGTCTGAGGCCAGAATTGAACCTGTGTCCTGTTTTAAAGTTTATTTATTAGTGTCCCAAGTAGGCTTATAGTAATATTGCAATGAACTTAGTGTGAAAATCCCCTAATCATCACACCTCCAGCATCTGTTCAGGTACTCTGAGGGAGAGTCACACGTGGCCAATGCACCTAACCAACTCTGGAGCATCCGGAGGAAATCCATGCAGAGACAGGGAGAAATGTACAGTCTCCACACAGACAGTGAACCAGGCTGGAAATTGAACCTTGGTCTCTGGTACTATGGGCAACCACTGTGCCATTGTGCCATCATTACCTTGTTAATGTTTTGCATAGCTGAATAGACCTTTGATGCGCACAGGCCACATTTATTCATGAATATTGATCATTGAAGAGAAGCAATTTGTTTTACTTATACTTTTGTACAAATACAAATCAAAATCTACTTACATTAAAAATAATACTTGCATACTATTTGTTTCTATAATTTTGTTGCCTGAAGTGGATGAATTTTTCTCTGTTTGTCAGTCTATGCGCCTGTATAAAATAATGGATGGATTTCAATGAAACTTGTTAACAAGTAAGGAATAGCCAAAGGAAGAACTGATTCTTTTTTTTGTTAAAGGTGGTTAGGATCTAGTTCTAGATCCTGGAATGTTTTTAAAAGATCTGTTCTTTAGACAAAAACATGAATAGGGTGGGACTATTCCCCTCCTATTCATGTATTCTGGGGAGCATAGGTGTTTTAGTTCAGTCAGGCAGCATGGTTGGTGCAGGCTTGGAGGGCCAAAGAGCCTGTTCCTGTGCTTTGGTCTTTTGTTCAATTGTTAACACTGGGAGATAGGATGAACTGACATTTTCTTTCAGAAGTTTGTTCTTTTTTGGATCGTTTTAGAATATTGGGGATTATCTCGGATGCTGTGATAGAATTTGTAACTGCTATTCAAATCTTAGCAGAGTTTGCAGAGCAGGTTGTTGGATGTGGATTAGCCTGAAGTCTGATCAGTGAGATGGAAGCGTCTTAATCAAAGCATTTTTTTTTCAGCTAACGGAATGTCAACCAGGAATAGTTACTAAATGTGATAATGTTGAGCTAACACAGCATGGTAGGAGAATGCACTCAACTGAGTGCCCTCTTCACTTGGTTATATTATGTAATTCAATTACTTTCCTATGTTTACGTTGGATAAACAGGCCGGGGGCGGGGGGGGGGTGGAGGTGAGGAATAAAAACATAATTTATTTACATCACCTCCTCTGATCCTACTCCAGCTTTGCTTTGTGCTACTAAATAGGCAGACATGCTTGGAGAACTCATTGTTGTTATCCTCAGGCAAGGACCAATCCTGTGATGCAGAAATAGCTCCTTCAAATGATGATGGATGACCAATTGGAGATGAATAATGGTACTGCAATGCGTTTCAGATAATGTAGTGCATTTATAGGGAAGTATTAAAGGATGGTTGAAATTACATCCTGTGAAAAGAAATTGGTTACAATATTTCCGAGTTAACTGTTTAGATATGCTGACTGTTATTGAACCATTAAATATGTATTTATTTTTCTATTACTTTGGTATGCAATTCAAAAATTTATCCATATTTCCCTTCCTTTTCTGGGGCCACACATCATTCCTCATCACTAATCATCTGGAAGAGTGGAACTAGGGGAGATTTTGACATCTTCCTGAATGCATTTGATTGAGTGACTTATACAGGGCAAATTACAAAGTGGCAGTTACCTCATTTCCACAAGCTCTGCCCTACAACGAGTTGACCACATCAGAAATTGACTTTAGCTTTAATGCTGTGGCTGAGAATTGATAATTTGTCAGAATGAGGCATTCACATAAATTAATCTAATTTACATTTTGGAAGTGATTTTAACAGGAAATCGTAACTAGAATCCAAGGCTGATTTTAACAAAAATAAAGTTTATTTATTTGTGTTACAAGTAGGTTTACATTCAAACTACAATGAAATTACTGTGAAAATTCTCCTGTTGCCAAGCTCTGTCATTGCCTGTTTGTGTACACTGAGGGAGAATTCAGAATGCACCTAACCAGCATATCTTTGGACTTTGGGAAGAAACCCACACAGATACATGGAGAATGCAAACTCCACATAGACAGAGAACCCAAGCCTGAAATTGAACTCAGGTCCTTGGTGCTATGAGGCAGCAGTGCCACCCAGATGGAGAATTGGTGGATGGCCAAGTGGCCTTCTGGATCATATCCAAGATGGTAGTGGGTACAGTAGCAGTATAAACTGGACAACTCATTCCTTGAGTTCCCTTTTTATTCCCCTTTTTTATAAATTAGCTCTGGGAATATAGACATTGCTGGATGGGCCAACATATTTTGCCATCCTTAATTGCCCTTGAAAAGGTGGTGGTGGGCTAACTTTTCGAACTGCTGTGGTCCCTGAGGTGTAGGTACGCCCACAGTACTGTTAAAGAAGAAATTCCAGGATTTTGACCCAACAAGGGATTCGATCCGATCGGGAGAGTTAAAATCAGTGTTCTTGTGATTTGTTCGGCATCTTGAAAATCATAACAAGACTGGAAGGGTTTTCCACATGTCTTGTAGAAAAATCCCAAGTTATGTATATAGGCATGTGTACTCTCTTTGTTGCTGAAGCTAACTATCAAATAGTTTTAGAATTCAATAATATATGCCTAAATTATTGTTTCTAAATTATTCCTAAATTATTGCTTGATTGGGAGGAGCCATTGACAGCTACCCATCTGGAAGTGGCAAGCACTTTAGTCAACTGAATTGCCAATTGAGGCCACTCTCCAGAGATGGAATAGAATTTCCCAGTTGGGATGTGGGTCTCCTGCTGAAGTTGCTAGCAAGCTCCCCATGGTAGGCTCACAAAAAAGGTAAGGAAATGTGGGATAGAAAGAAATTTGGCCAATTGGATACGTAACTGGCTGAATCATAGAAGACAGAGGATGGAGGGAAAATTTTCAGACTGGAGGCCAGTTACCAGCGGTGTACCACAGGGATCAGTGCTGGGTCCTCTGCTATTTGTGATTTTTATCAATGACTTGGAAGACGAGGCTGAAGGGTGGGTTAGTAAATTTGCTGATGACACCAAGATTGGGGAGTCGTGGATAAGATGGAGGGCTCATACGCTCCAAAGAGAAGGGACATTAATAGGATGCAGAGCTGGGCAGCAAAGTGCTAGATGGAGTTTAACCCTGATAAGTGTGAGGTGATTCATTTTGGTAGGAAAAACTTGAATGTGGATTACAGAGTCAATGGCAGGGTTCTGAGGAATGGGGAGGAGCAGAGAGATCTTGGGGTTCATATCCACAGATCTCTAAATGTTGCCACTCAAATGGATAGAGCCATGAAGAAGGCTTATAGTGTGTTAGCGTTTAAGAGCCATAAGGTCATGCTGCAACTGTACCAGACTTTAGTGAATTTGGAATATTGTGTTCAGTTCTGGTCACCTCATTATAAGAAGGATGTGGAAGCATTGGAGAAAGTGCAGAAGAGATTTATCAAGATGCTGCCTGGTTTGGATGGTAAGTCTTATGAGGAAAGGTTGAGGGAGCTTGGGCTTTTCTCTTTACAGCAGAGGGGGGTGAGAAGTGACTTAATAGAGGTTTATAAGATGATGAGGGGGATAGACAGAGTGGCCATGCAGAAACTACTTCCTCATGTGGATGTAGCTGTTACTAGAGGGCATAATACACACACACACATAAAGTTCATGGTGGGAGATATCGGACAGATGTCCGAGGTAGATTCTTCACTCAGAGAATGGTTGGGTTGTGGAATACATTATCTGCTGTGATAGTGGAGTTAGACATTTTAGGAACTTTCAGGCAGTTATTGGCTAGGCACATAAGGGACACCAGAATGATAGGGTGTGGGATAGCTTGACCTTGGGTTTGGACATAGTTTGACACAACATTGAGGGCCAAAGGACTTGTACCATGCTGTACTATTCAATGTT
Source organism: Sphyrna mokarran (assembly GCA_024679065.1). Taxonomy (NCBI): domain Eukaryota; kingdom Metazoa; phylum Chordata; class Chondrichthyes; order Carcharhiniformes; family Carcharhinidae; genus Sphyrna; species Sphyrna mokarran. The sequence continues at coordinate 23,695,232 of JAGIQG010000029.1, forward strand.
TCTATTCTATGAATATGCAAACCAAGGTAGTTGAAAGGGAGAAAATGAGCTTTTCTTAAAAAGGGTAAATGTTGTCTGTAAAATGGTTCAAATCGAGGTTAATGTTGATGAAAGGGTTAAGACAAGCCAATTAAGGAAAGAAGTTGAATGAATCAATCGCAATACTTCAAGAATTGCTATTCCAGTTCATCTACAACCAGATTAATTCTCGCCTTTTTTAAACTGTAATTAGCCAAACCACATATTTTTTAAAATGATGCACAATACACATCCAGATTCAAACATATTGATCTATCAATTCAGTTAATTGAGCAGCACACCCATCTTATTTTCCAATTCCTTTTCACTTCTGTCAGCGAGTGATTAAACTAAGCTTTCTCAGAAAGTATAATAAGGCAACAGTCCGCATTATTTATGGTGACGGTGGGGGACGGGGGGGGGGGAAGGGTGGGGGAATAGCAATTAGGCTTCACATAATAATTAGATTTTTCTTGGGAGATGAGCTCAACAGTAATTCTCCAATTAACATAAGAAGGTTGTGTTAGTTTAAACCTAATGCACCACCATCCATTCAGAAGCTTCGATAAGAGAAGGCCATTCACTGAGGGCAACAGGGACTGTTAACTCATTTGCACACACCAAGGCACAATGCACGCCATCAGTTAATAAACTGTCAAAAGCTGCAGTGACAAGGCGCTCCCAATAAATCTATCATGTGTTGTTGTTTGATGTGAGGTACAGGTGCATGCTTGGTGACCCTCATAAATCCAGACTTAAGAACACATCCCACCACCTGACTCCCTGCCTGTCAGCTTTTGTCAATTGCTTGACTGAACAGCTGGTGTCTTTCTGCTCTGTGAGAGTTCTGAAATCTAGTGAAGGTTCTTACTAGACTTTTTGTTAATAGCGTGTCATTCAGAAGACTTCACTAGATGGGGCAAAATTTTATTCTTTTAACTTTATAAAATTGTAATGACTTCGTTAAGCAGAGGGTCCAGCACAATTTGGCTTCACGCTGTGTGCGCTTGTATTTTTTTTAAATGCGCGATGTGTTCTATGTAAAGTGTTGCAAGATCATAAATAAAAGAATCCTGAATAGATCTGGCAGATCCATTGTCTGCTCTTGTCATTCCCCTTTTTCTTGGGATTTTTTTTAACACACGCAATTTGACATCATTATAATTTTATTACCATACCAGTTACAGTAATGTGTTGGTTGAAAGCCGGTAGTTAATTTATTGCAAATTAACTGGTGATTATATTTTTCTCTGAACTGGATCTGCATAATGCTAACATCACCAATGTTTTGCAAAGCTTTAAATGTCAGTGTCTGGCTGAGCTGGAACTCTCTGCTTCCACGTCCATTTCCGTTTTCACCTGGAAAATCCTCTCCTTTTCTCCCCAGCGTGCTATCCGTCTTCTGAATAATCACTCTTCACTTCTGTGCAAGACTATTTCATTCTTCGGGCAGCAGAATACAGCATCCTGATGACCACAAACAGCACATACTTTCCGGTGGGTGGCACTAGACAACAGTCTACCAATTCAGCTTCCTTTTATATGTGTGCCTGAATTACTGTCCTGGTTGCGATTAGGTAATTTAGTTAAGGCTTGGATTTATATTCAAATAGATTTTTTTTTATCTTCACTGCTTAGCTGGCTATCTGACAAAACCAGCCTGTTCTAGAAACTAAAAGAAAAATACTGTGGATGCTGGAATCTCAAACAAATCTGAAACACAGCTCTGACGAAGGGTCACCCAAATTCGAAACGTTGGCTCTATTCTCTCCCCACACATACGGTCTGGCCTGCTGAGAAATTCCAGCATTTACTATTTCTGTTCTAGAAACTGCTGGATTTTCATTCATAGCGCTAGGAACCCGGGTTTGATTCTGCCTCACGGTCTGTGCAGAGTCTGCTCATTCTCCCTGTGTCTGCATGGGTTTCCTCCACACTGAAAAATGTGCAAGTTTAAATGCATTGGCCGTGCTAAATTTTCCCTCCGTGTATCTGGATAGGTACCTGAGTGTGGCAACTAGAAGATTTAACTTTAATGTGTTAATGTAAGCCCATTCGTGATAAATAAACTCACGTAAATGACTTGGATGAAGGTATGGTTGTAAAATGTGCTAATGATACAAAGATTAGATAGGAAATTAAGTTGTGAAGAAGACATGAGGAACCTGCAAGGAGTTACGGATAGTTTATCTATGTGCAAAGATTGGGCAAATGGAGTATAATGTGGGAAAATGTGCAATTATCCATTTCAGCAGGAAGAATAAAAGAAGAAGCACATTATCTAAAGAGAGAGGTTATGGAGCTCTGAGATGCAGTCAGATCTTGCTCTCCTGGTGCGTGAATTGTAAAGGGTTAGTATGCAGGTATAGCGAGTAATTAAGAAAGCCAATAGAATATTATCATTTATTGCAAAGAGGATTAGATACCAAAGTAAAAGGTAATACTTCAGTTATACAGAGTAACGGTGCAGCCACATTTGGAATACTGTGTATGGTATTAGTCTCCTTATTTAAGGAAGGATGTAAATGTGTTGAAGTAGTTCAGAGGAGATTAATACCCAGAATGGGAGAGTCATGAGGAAAGATTGGTCAGGTTAAGCTTGTATCCACTGGAGTTTAGAATAGAAAGAGGCAACTTGATTGAAACATAAGACTCTGAGCGGTCTTGATAGGGCAGATGTGGAAAGGATGTTTTCTCTTGCAGGAGAATTAGGTGTCAATGTTTAAAAATGTGTCACCCATTTGAGACAGAGATATAAGCTGGAATTTTATCGCTTCACCTGCTCCAGAATTGGGATGGGTGAGACTTTCAGAATGGCATTTTCCATTGGCCTCGGACAGGATCTTACAAGCCTTGGGTGGGTGAGGTGTAAAATTCCAGCATTGGAGTTTTTTTTCTTTCTGAATATCATGAATCTTTGGAACTCTCTCCCTCAAAAGGCAACGCAAGATGAACTCTGAATATTTTTAAGGCAAGTGTGAATAGATTCTTGATTACCAGGGGGTGAAAAGTTTTCAGGGGTAGCTGGGAATGTAGAGTTGAGGTTATAATTAAATCGACTATGATCTCTGAGTGGCGGCAGAACAAGCTCAAGGGATCAAGTGGCCTCCTCCACCTTTTACTTAGGTTTGTGTTCATTTCAACGGAAATGAGGTGGCTTCTATATTGGGTGGACACTGCCCTCTTGAGAGGTGAGGGGTGAGGAATGAAGGATTACAAACAAAAGGAAACCCACAAATCTTCTATTAGTATATCCATAGTAACTGGACAGTATGAGGTAGGGTGGAATGTATTAGGGACAAAATGAGTGATATATACTTCAAGGTACAGGGCAAGGTTAGAATACTTAATAAGTACTTTGTATTGGTGTTTACTAAGGAAGAAGACACTGACAAAATATCAGCACAACTCGAGATGATGGAAGTAACGGATGGGGTGAAAATTGATGGGCAGGATATACTGGAGAGGCTGGCTATGCTTAGTGTGGATTAATTACCTAGTCAAAGTGATTTCCATCCAAGATGCTAAAGGCAGTAGGAGTGGAGATAGTGGAAAAGCTTGCCATAATTTCCAATCTTCCTGAGATTTGGAGGGGATGGAGAAGGAGAGGGGTACTCAGGATTGGAGAGTGGAAAATATTATTCAAGAGAGGGTGCAATACAGGCTAGGCAGTTTATCATGGATGGTGGGGAAAGTTTTGGAATTGATAATCAGGAAAAACATGATCAACCAGTGCTTGGAGAGATTTTAATGAATTAAAGAAATGCAACATGGATTTGTGAGATTTTGACGGATAAATTTAACAAAGTGAAAACAAAGAGAAGGGAAGGTGAAGGGAGAACAATGGATGTTGTCTATATGGATTTTTGTGCATTGGGTCAGCCTTTAAAAATGGAGTCCTGATGCTTAAAATGCGAAATTCCTGGTGGCAAGAGCTTAATCAGAGATCTTGCCCTCACAGCCCCCACAAGCTTGACATTGCAGGACCCACCATTTCAATTTTCATACACTAAATTCCTAGTAATACAATAGAAAATGCCACAACACTGCTTTACCTGGCCGCCGACAAAAAAAGTAAAATTCCACCCTGAGTGTAATGTATGTTTGGGGCACAGCCTTTTTAAGAGAACCAGTCATGTGACCCAGGACTCAAACTGGGTGGAGCTTGCATAACCAGTCTTGTACTAACTGTGCTAGGATCAAGTTGCATTAATAAACTGTTCCAGTTAGTTTACTACTATTTAATCATGACTTATTATTAGTCTCAATATCAGACCACAGACTTAATACTGGGTAACAAAATTCAGGCTCAGGTCATAGGAGGATTAGTGAGAATTTGGGTACAAGTTTGGCCAAAAGACAGAAATTGGCAAGTGGTGATATATGGCTGCTTTTTTTAGACTGGAGGAAGGTAAACATTGTTGTTAGTGCCCATCTGCTTTTGCAACTATGTTATTGTCATTTATAAAATACATTGACTACTATCTCCATTTATCTCTACCTCAGTCTCAGCTGTTTCCAATCCTGGGGCTTCCCCACTGTGACAGCGACTTGCATCTTAATCTTACTCTGCCAAAGTGTCAAGAATAAGTAAAGTGGTGGGCTGTGAGATGTCAAAGTGTATTACCACCTGGCTCTGCAAATCAGCTGAGTGTGGTTAAAAACAACTTTCACCCGTCACAGGAATGCTTGAAATGGGCAACGGCGCTGGTATTGAATAAGCAATCTGTTAAGAAATTAGAAATTTCCCCAGGAAACCAAAAACGCTCAGATATTAAATGATCCGCCTTACAGCTCTTTCTGTGTTTTTGGCAAGGCCAGAGGTACACGATTAATACAAATTACACTGCATTTTGTGGCTTAGCAGGAGGGGAGATAACCTGCGGACTGCGCCATTTGGGGAGCCAGAGGTTTTTAAAGGGAAGCAAAAAAAAATAAATTAACTTGCATATTTTGCCAAGAACTTCTGCAGCAGAACTAAATATCGATGCTGTAACATTTTGCCCAGTTGTTGTCCTGCCTGAAGTCATGATTACTTCCTTCGGGACTTTTTTCCTTTTAACACAATCACCTTTTGGCCGTGTTTCACTTTGTATTCAGATACTCTCAATTTAAAACAAATGAACTGCGTCCACCAACTCATTGCAAAATTAATAAGGCAAACATTCCACATACAAAGTTACACTTGAACTGGTAATTTCATTGAAACCCTACCTGCATTGACTCTGCCTCCACAATCCCACGCAGGTCCTATCCCCTTACTTAGTTACCCTGCTAATCCTTCTAACCTATCACATCCCATGACAGTAAAGGTTACTCAAGCATGTCCAATCAACCTATCTTTGGACTGTGAGAGAAACCAGAGCTCCTGGAGGAACCCCATGCAGACATGGGGAGAATGTGCAAACTTCACACAGTCAGTTACGCAAGACCGGAATTGAACGGAGATCTCTGGAGCTATGAGGTAGCAGTACTAATCACTATGCCACCATGCTGCTTTTGTCTTGGGCATCAGTCACAATGGAAAGTGATTACGTATGATAGAATTCAATGTTGGGATCAAAAGCGAGCTTATTTGGACTCAACTATAACGGACTGAAATACAAATCCTTTATAACTTCACTAATCAAGAAATCTTACAAATTTCCTTTTTGCAAGTGTTGCCCTGCTCCCAAAGTCAATATAGTAGAAAGAGCCATATGTAGTATGACGTTCGATAATATTGACATGATTGCAGTAACAACCCAAAGTTGAAGAGTCTTCGTTAATGGCAAACTGGAAATGTCACTGTATCTAGATCAGTCTTGGATAGCAAAAATAAATGGAATTAATTGTTGACTACTTAGTTGTCATCTATACTAACTGCCTGGCTACTTGCCCCTTTGAATTATATGAATATTTTACTGATCTGTATTGTTGATTCCATAACTTTCCAACAACAGATTAATTCAGAGTAAGGGACCAGATACTGCAGACTCATCTGTATTTTAACAAAGCTCCCAGGAATATGTGAGATGATGTAGTGTCTTGGTTGTGACTCATTTATCATTTTTTGTTTCTCACATATAGATGACCTCGTTCATCTATTTTGATGGTGAAACAATGGTGTAGTGGTATTGTCACTGAACTAGTAATCCAGATACCCAGAGTAATGCCTGGTGTGAATCCTTCCATGGCAGATCTTGAAATTTGAATTCATTAAAAAGATCTGAAATTAAAAGTTATTGCCAATTGTCGTAAAAAGTACCTGGTTCACTGATATTGTTTAGGTAAGGAAATCTGCCATCCTTACCTGGTCTGGACTACATATGATTTCACATCGACATCAATGTGATGGAATCTTAAATGCCCTCTTAAGATCTGGACAATATCCTGGCTTGGGCTGACAAGTGGCAAGCGGTATTTGTGCCACACAAATGCCAAGCACTGACCATCACCAGTAAGAGACACTCTAACAACTATCCCTTGACATCCAATGGTGCTACCCTCACTAAATCCTCCACTGTCAACATTCTTGGTGTTAGCATTGACCAGTGGCTACATGAGCAAATCAGAGGCTAGGAATACTACAGTGAGTAACTTACCTCCTGACTCCTCAAAGCCTATCCACCATCGACAAGGTACAAGTCAGGAGTGTGATGGACTACTCCTCTCTTGCCTGGATATGTGCAACTCCAACAACACTCAAGAAGCCTGATGCCATCCAGGACAAAGCAGCCTGCTTGATTGGCACCAAATCTACAAAACTCCACTCCCTCCATGACTGACGCTCCATAGTAACAGTGTGTACAATCTACAAGATGCACTGTAGCAAATCACCAAAGATCTTTAGACAACATCTTCCAAACCCACAACCACTTCGATCTAGAAGGACAAGGCCAGCAGATACATGGGAACACCACCATCTCGCAAGTTCCCCTTGAAGTCACTCATCAAACTGACTTGGAAATATATCGCCGTTCCTTCACAGTTGCTGGGTCAAAATCCTGGAATTCCCTCCCTAACGATATTGTGGGTCAACCCATAGCACATGGACTGCAGCAATTCAAGAAGCTGTTCACCATCACCGTCTCAAGGGCAATAGGGGATGGACGATAGATGCTGGCCAGCCAGCAACATCCAGTCCCACGAATGAATAACAAAAAATAGCCAAGCAAACCACTCAGTTCAGGGCAAATATCGATGTGCAAAAAATGATGCGCATCATGTCGATATTATTGAATGTCATACTACATTTGGCTCTTTCTATTATATTAACTTTTGAAGCAGGACAACACTTGTAAAAAGAATATTTAGTAACATTTCTTAATTTATAAAGGCATATTTCAATCCATTACAGTTGAGTCCAAATAAGCTCATTTTTGATCCTAACATTGAATTCTATCAACGTAATCACTTTCCATTGTGACCGATGCCCAAAACACAGTGGCCAATAATGTTGACATCCTGTGAACAAATAAAATTTGTAGAAAAGGAATGAATGGGGTTTTCTCACTTGCCTGATTTTCAATAAGAGATTTACAACCATCTTTAGTTCTTTGGAGATTAAACTGGTGGATCCATTTAGCAAAATCCTGAGGCCAGGTCTGTTTTGAATCCTTCTAAATAAAGTAACACTCTGATCAGGTGACTCAGTGAAAAATATTTTAAGATTAATCTTTTGATTAGGCACGTTACAGCCCTCGGGATTCAACAGAGTTCAACAATTTAGACTGTGACCTTTCTCCTCAATCTTGATCATTATTCTTACTCTGAAGAGTTTTTCACACCATCTCCCCATCCCCACTTTCTCTACTGTCTCTCTCTCTCTCTCACAAACACACACACACACACACACACAGAGCTATCTGTCACTTGTTCTTTTGCTTTCAATGAGCACTGACCTGTGTTTTCCTGTGACCTTATCTTTGTGTTACTCAGCACATTCCATATTCCTTCACCCTTCCATTAACACTTCCTCTGTCTTGTATCCTACACATCTTTGTTGCAAAGTTTCCTAGTGTGCATCTATCACTGACCTTCTATCCTGTTCCATCCCCTCTTGTACAGTGTATAATCTATCACATTGTTCCCTCCCTTTAGATCTAAAGGAGAGTCCTACAAACTGGAAATATTGGGCAGGATTTTACGGCTTTGCTCATCCCAAAACCATAAAATTCAATCCGAGGTCAACGGCCCTTTCCATGGTCTGCCCCATTTCTGTTCAATTCCCATGATGGGTAGGATGGTAAGATTTCAACCATTAACTCTGCTTCTCTCTCTCCAGAGATGATGCCAGACCTGCTGAGTTTTTCTAACATTTTTTGTTTTTATTTAATATTGTAAGGTTCTTGTTAGGGCAAGGGACTGAATTGAGTTTGATGCCCTTATTCACCTTATTTGATGCCTCTGTTATTGCAGCTATGATTTCCTGTACAGAACATGAACTATTTACCAAAAAAAAGCTACTGTATAGATACCCAGTTTAAGGAAAAATGTTCTAAATGCTTTCTTTCAGTGTTATCTCACCGATAATATAGTGTTGTCTTTTTAGGGGCGGCATGTGGCAGAGTCCTGTCTCATAGTGCCAGGACCCGGATTTGATTCCTGGCTTGGGTCACTGTGGGGAGCCTGCACATTCTCCCCGTGTCTGCGCGGGTTTCCTCTGGGTGCTTTAGTTTCCTCCACAGTGTGAAAGATGTGCCGGTTGGGTACATTGACTAAATTCTCCCTCAGTGTACCCAAACAGATGCCAGAGTGTGGCAACTAGAGGATTTTCACAATAACTTCATTGTAGTGTGAATGTAAGCCTACTTGTGACAATAATAAATAAACTTTAGGTTAATTTTATATTCATTAATCATGCAATTTCTATCCTCCCCAACACATACATGCACCTACACACACACACACCCACACACACACACCCACACACACGACTGAATTGGGACCATCCCTTCTGGATTGACAATGTGAATGTGAATTAAGTAATTTTTAAAATGAAAAACATTTTGGAAGAAAGTAGGCATAGAATTTCATTCGGGGGACTAATCTATCTTCCATTATCTAACTATAAAAGGATAGTATAGCTTTAATTCAATTTTATGGTCATGTTTTGAAATGTATTCATGCTTTTTATGTGTTTCTCCAAGTCCCAAGTGCTGCTAATCATGGCATCAATTAGCATTATTAGAATAAATGATTCCCATTCTAATGAAATGCTTCGATTGCCAACATAACAACAATTCTGCCAACTCTCCGAGGGGCTGGTGCAAAGCATCCAAACAGCAATTACTTCCAACTTAAAAATTATTAATTACTGTCAGAAGTTGTGTTTGAGAGAGCACAGAAAAAAAAATGATTATACATTTCCCCCAATGGGAGCAGGGAATAAATTGCTTATGCCTTGTTGAGAGTTCATATTTCATTGTGTTCTCATCATAATCTTTAAATGGGATGTTAAGTGCCAGTCTATTTTTCATTCCATAATTTTTCAAAGTATGTGAATGGGAATAACAATTTCTTTTAGGCAATAATGACATTTTTTTGGACAGGGGAATTGGACGTAGGAGGTTGAGTGGAGAAACAGACCATTCACCAAGTTCCCCAATCATTGTCAGCTCCTTAATAAGATGGATATCCATCGTCAATTGCTGGTCATTTGTGGTATTTTGGAATTAGCTCTTCTCATTTGCTTTGAATTTGTACAGCTCCTTTGTCAGTGTTAGCCATTAGCATTGGGATTCGTTGACTTGCCCCACTCTGGGTCACTGCACACAAGGCCAGCCTTGGGTGAATTTCAAAGTGCAACATTCAATTATAAAAACCACAATGGGTAAAGACATGATTGCACATAATCTAATGCTGGAAATGATGCTTGGAAAATGTCTCTCAAGCCAGAAATGAATATGTTTAAATGTTATCTGTTAGAAAGTGGTTAGATAGTTATGTACCTCCCTCGCACGGCAAATGGGATGTACGGAAAATATTTAGTCCCCGAGTCAATTTGAGTTAGTTTATTTATTTTGCTGTGAAAGAGGCAGAAAATACTTAGTTCAGCTGCTGCTTATCCTAATTCTACAAGATATAGTGGATCCTTTCTGCTAATGTGGAAAGGGCAATTGTAGAAACTGCCTGCATTTGTTACCTGCTGTTGAAGAATGTTAAATTGCACCTGAAACCGAGCAATTAAACAACTTGTGCTTGCTTATTCAGGTAAGCCTTGGTGCTGAGATAGTGTTGGAAAACTGAGAGGTTTCAAATCCTGTCATTTATCAACATTGCAACACAAAGCGCAGGAAGAAATCTGAGCATGCTAAATTGCACTTCAGTGTTCCAAGATGTGTACATTAATGTGTAGATGCGGGGTAAATATGTGAGGTCACCAGGATTGGGTCTGGGTAAGATGTTCTATTGGTTCAGCCTTAATAGTTTGAATGGCCTGTTTCTGCACTGCAGAGATTCTATGAAGCCCCATCAAAAGGAGGAAGAACAACAGGAAAAAAAGTAAGGAACATTGTCTCCCAGGATCATTTTCAGGAGTATATTGTCCTCAATCACTATACCAGGGACCGTCCTTTTCTGCCACTTACGAATTGAGAGACCAGACTGGCTTTTAAAGTTTCCACAATTATCTTAGCTGTTTGAGTAATGTTCGCAGTGTGCGTTGCCTTTGAATTTCCCGATGAACCACAGACCTTTGATAATAATTCTATCACAAGTTTGGCCATCATTATTTTTTTGGCTATGGAAATACCCGAGGCATTTCTGATCACCAAGGTAACTAATGCTTTTTACTTGGGCTGAAAATGTAATGAGTATACTGAAGTATTATTTAGAATTATCAGTTAATTTTATCAGAGGCGATCTCTCAGAAATGTTTATTGTGATGTAAACAACATCTGTTCCTGTCTTTCTGCTTTAGATAGAGACACAGAAGATCAAACACGCTGTGGAACAATACTTCCCCGACTACTAGGCCACTGTAAGTAACATCTCTGGAAAGCATCAGTCTAGGGTTAATTATTGGAGGTTCTAAGATTAGATAGATGTTTTTGGACTTTTAATCTTATTTGTTATTGTCAAAAGTAGGCTTACATTAAACCTGTAATGAAGTTACTTTGAAAATCCCCTTGCTCAAATGCCTGTTTGGGTGCACTGAGGGAGAACTTAGCATGACCAATGCGCCTAACTAGCACATCTTTCAGACTGTAGGAAGAAACCAGAGCACCTGGAGGAAACCCATGCAGACATAAGGAGAACACACAGACTCCACACAGACAGTCACCCAAACTGAGGATTGAATCCAGGTCCCTGACACTGTGAGGCAATAGTGCTAACTACTGTGTCATCGTGCTGCCCATTTAAAATTTGGGGCTCAAAAAAATGTGATATGCACCCTCGGGCAAATAAGTTTGATAGAATTTGTGATTGGATGGTTTACTCAAGCTCTTTAGTAAAATGAGCTTGATGGACTTAAAGGTTGTTTGACCTTTGTTTCTCTATCCAAACTTATGCAAATTTCTGTCACCTTTCTGTCATTGTGAGCACTACATGGTTTTTTTTGTGTGGCTTGTGTATGAGTTATTCAATGGTGAATGTGAGTTGATGTTTCTGCTGCATTTATAGATGTTACCAGGACAGATACCATTTTATTTTCTAATGTGATATGACTTGGGACATTTTCTAAATGCGCATTGTTCTTATGGCGGCATGGTGGCATAATAGTTAGCACTGCTACCTCACATTGCCAGGGACCTGGGTTCAATTCCAGAGACAGTGGAATATGCACTTTTTCTCCATGTCTGTGTGGGTTTCCTCCAGGTGCTCCAGTTTCCTCCCACAATTCAAAGATGTGTGGGTTAGGTTGTTTGTCCATGCTAAATTGCCCCTTAGTATCTGGGGCATTAGGGTGAATGCATGGGGCTACAGGAAAGGGCCTGGGTGAGATTGTTGTTCGCTCAATGGGCGAAATGGCCTTTTTCGTGCCGCAGGGATTCTATGATTTGAAGGAAGAGGAATAATTCAAAATTAATAGTCGTTGTTTCTTGTTCTTTGTTTAATATTATCAACAATTTTTTTTCTTTCATGGGATGTGGGCATTGCTGGCTAAGCCAGCATTTTAATTACCCACGTCTCATTGCCCTGAAGAAGATTGTGGTGGGCTGCCTTCTTGAACTGCTGCAGTCCACATACCGGCTGAAATTATTCATGGGGGCCCAGCCTTTTCAACCTTGCCCCTTGCTTGAGGTGTAGTGATTCTTAGGTTAAATCACTGCCAGCCACTGTATAGTCACCTGGGACTATTGCCCTTCTACCTTTCCACCCACAGTGCTGTTAAGGGGAGAGTTCCGGAATTTTGACCAAATTGCAATACTTTGAAGGCATACATTTTAATTAAATTGTTTGTGAACTGCTTAAGCTGATTTAGCTCACTGACTATCTTCCAATTTAATTGAAGGTAGCATTATGCTGCAAGTTTGTAAAAGCCACCAGATGTACATTTGTGCATAAAGTATGTGAGTGACGTGAAGGATTTATTGTAACTGTACTACTTATATGTTTCTGATTTTAATCATTTGGTTATCTTCTGTTCAAGAGTGTAGAATAATTCTTAAAAAAATGCCCTTTTTCCTAAATGCCAGTGAAGTGTTCTCATCTTGACTTCAACAGCTATCCAGTGGAGGGCACTGCAACACCATAATATACAGGCTGTTAAATTCAGAAGAATATTTAGAATGATTATATTTCAGTTGGTTTTGAGGATACCTTAGAAAGTTAACGTGACTAAAAACAAATTTACAAGATTAGCAGATGATGCTTAATGGTTTTGTTTGCTCTTCCTTTGACGTCTATTTTAATGGGGGTCTAAACCCATCTTAAATTTAAATAGGCTAATAAGAAAATATAGATCGGAATGACATTTGAATGGGTTAAGCATTCATTTGCTAATGTTGCAACAATGATTTGTAGGTTATATAATTTACGTGCTTCAATCAAAGTGAAAATCAACCTACTGTGTGATACATAAAGCTACTCAATTAATGGTCCCAGGAAAATAATAATATGCAGTGTGCACTGTAAAAATATTTTAAAATGTTAATCATCTGTACTTGTTAATGACTAGAGTCAGAATGTTATGCTCCCATTTTCTTTTCATTTCTGTGTATTTGACTATTAGAAAATCATGCAAAACACTATTTGTATCAGACCATGCTACTACCCAGAGGAAACATCCTCTTGAAATCTTTGCTGCCACTATCATTGAGAATAATTGATGGGTGAGATGCCATATATCCCCAGACTAGTGGATATTTTTATGCAATAAGAGAGATATCAACTCTAATGACTGTTCAAAACTTCTCCAATTTAAAATATTTAATAAATTGTATCTTGCTCTTAATGTGTTATCTTCTCTGGGCGTGAGACTATATTAGGGATGTCATGTTAAAAGTAACTTCTATTTACCCAAGTAATCAAATGGACAATTGCTTGTATTGACCCAGGGGAGTTGTAGATGAGAATGTCAAGCAGATGAATGAGACTGCATTGTATTGTTTTGAATGTTTTGATTGGTTTACCACTTCCAGTTTCTCAGACTATTTCTGGTAGTCTGCATTGTCACTACTCAATCAGTATGTCAACATATACATTATTTTTGATTTATTATTGTCACATGTATTGGGATACAGTGAAAAGTATAGTTTCTTGTGCGCTATACAAAATATGCCATTCATAGGAAAGGAAAGAGTACAGAATGTAGTCTTTCAGTCATAGCTAGGGTGTAGAGTAAGATCAACTTAATGTGAGATAGGCCCATTCAAAATTCTGATGACAGTTGGGAAGATGCTGTTTTTAAGTCGTCTGGCACGTGTTCTCAGACTTTTGCGTCTTTTTCCCGATGGAAGAAGGTGGAAGAGAGATGGTGGGGAACTTGATTATGCCGGCTGCTTTTCCAAAGCAGCACATGGTGTGGACAGATTCAATGGAAGGGAGGTTGGTTTCCATAATGAACTGGGCTTTGTTCACCATGCTTTGTATTTTCTTGCGATCTTGGACAGAGCAGGAGCCATGCCAACCAGAAAGAATGTTTTCTATGGTGCATCTGTAAAAGTTGGTGAGAATGATATGCTGATATGCTGAATTTCATTTGCCTCCTGAGAAATTAGAGGTGTTGATGGTTTTCTTAATTATAGTGCCAGCATGGAAGGACCAAGACAGTTTGGTGATCTGGACACCAAGATACTTGAAACGCACGACCATTTCCCTGTTAATGTAGACAGGCGTATGCCCTCCACTATGCTTCCTGAAGTCGATGATTACTTCTTTCACTTTACTGACTTTGAGGAAGAGATGTTTGTCGTTGCACCAATTCACCAGATTCTCTATCTATTTCTTGGTTTCCTGGTCCTCTTTAATTTATTTTTTTAAAATCAGAGTTGAACAACAGTACTGACATTCTGAAACCATAGCTGACTGACACCTTTTAGACATCAGCATCTCCTTTGTGAAGGCAACTTCTATTGGACCAGTTGGATTTGGCTAGATTTGAACATATCGGCCTAGACATTCACTCACCTGTTTGGCAAGCATAAGTGGCCTGTACTAGAAGTGTGCTGTCCCCTACATTGGATCAGACTGCTTCATAGAGATTCAGGGTGTATAATTAAAGGAGTTTATTACAATGGTTCAATAATGTTCTGACATTAGTTATAGGATCTTCTGTGAAACTGGTCTTCCCCACACTGCTTAACTTACCAAGAGTTGTCAAGAACCCATTCAGCTGTTCCATTTAAAGAGCATATTAATGCCACTCACGGCAGTTTAAAGGCATTTTATTTCAAGATTGTACCATTGTGCTAGTCCCCTAGCAATCTAGGATTTGCCCTTGGTTACGAGTTGCCTTTGTCTGACAAATAAATGTCTGTTAAAAGTTCTTCTATATTCCATTTCTTGGCTGCAGTTTAATATAGGTTAACCTTTCCTTTGGCACTAAAGTTTTCCTTGTTGTTAGGGAAGTTTAAAGCAGATTTCTTTCCTCTACAGCAGATGGCCACCGATGCCATTATGCAATAAGGCTGTGCACAGCTCTTCCCTAATGATCCAAGCAATGGAAGTGTTGCAAGAAGAATTTGACTGGATGCTAGATAAAGTTTGGTAGCCGCAGCAGCACGTCTCTCATTGTATGCCTCCTCTTGCGTACAAGTAACTATAGATAGTCACTTTTGTGAAGCCAACAGACTTGTCAGCTGTTGGGTTGTCCTTCAAATCTCTTGACTGACTTCTTGGCATTACTTCTGCTTTCTGATGAGTCTTTGTTTTTCTTTTGCCAGACTGTTTTTTTTTGCTTTCCAAGCAGTTTAATTGCAGTCATGGGCATGATCCTGTTGGATGAGGGGCAGCAGCCAATAACTCATGAGAGAGCAGAAGTTCACGTCTGTGTAGTGTTTGCACATTCTCCCCATGTCCGTGTAGGTTTCCTCTGGGTGCTCCAGTTTCCTCCCACAGTCCAAAGATGCGCAGGTCAGGTTGACAGGCCATGTCAAATTGCCACTTAGTGTCAGGGGGATTAGTAGGGTAAGCATGTGGGGCAACAAGGATTCTTTAAGTTTCAGCTTTGTAATCATACTTCCCCTGGAACCAAAGACTTTGGTTTCCTGGAAGCTGCTCGACGGATCATAGGGACAACATCGCCGAATTTCTAGTTGGCATTATTTATGGTCGGAACTACGATGGTATCTGGTCGTCTTCAAACCTCCAACTTTTGTTCTTGAGTAGGAGCTGGATGGGATTGTGGTTGGCACAGACTCAATGGGCCGAGTAGCCGCCTTTTGCATTGTAGGAATTTTGTGGATTCTACGAAGTCTGTGGAGAAGTTGGAGGAGTAGGAGGTCACTGTGCAAAAGGTCAAGCCCACAACAGGCTTTCAAGGAATATGTCTCGTATATGATCTTCTGTGTGGAGGAGCAATGTCTAAGGGACATAGGAAACAAATATAAATTCACTGGCGTTTAGAAGAGTGAGAGGGAATCTTATAGAAATGTATAAAATTCTACCAAGTTTAGACATGGTAGATTCAGAAAGAATGTTCTCAGTGGTGGGGATTCCAGAACTGGGGTCATAGTTTGAGGATAAGGGGTAAACCTTTTAGAACTGGTGAATCTGATGAAGGAGAACCCCCTGAAAGCTCATGCTACCAAATAATCCTGTTGGACTTTAACCTGATGTTGTGAGATTTCTTATTGTCCCCACCCCCGTTCAATGCCAGCATCTCCACATCGTAACTTTTCAAACTGAGATGAGGAGAAATTTCTTCACCCAAAGGGTGGTGAATCTGTGGAATTCACTACCACAGAAAGTAGCTGAGCCCAAAACCTTGTGTGATTTCAGGAAGAAATTAGATATAGGGGCTTAAGGGATCAAGGCACATTGGGGAAGTGGGGAAATCAGGATATCGAATTTGATGATCAGCCGTGATCAAAATGAATGGCGGAGCAAGCTCAAATGACCAAATGGCCTACTCCTGTTTCTACTTTCTATGTTTCTCAGAAAAGAATATTTATAATAACTTGCAAGCAAGAGGTGGCATACAATGAGAGATATGCTGCCACAAAAATCTTATTGAGCATCTAGTCAAATACTTCTTGCAAAGCTTCCATTGCCTGGATTATTAGAGAGAAGCTTTGCACAGCCTTACTGCATTTTGTATTGGAGGCCATCTGCTGTGGAGGAAAGAAATCTGCTTTAAACTTCCCTAACAACAAGGCAAACTTTAGTGCCAAAGAGAATCTTGAACTGCAACTGAGAAACTGGAACAGAGAAGAACATTTAACAGACATTTATTTGTCAGACAAAGGCAGCTGGTAACCAGGGGCAAACTTTTGGTTGCAATGGAACTAACAGAATGGTATAATTTTCAAACAAAATGCCTTTAAACAAGTGATGCAAATGATGAAGTAACCCCAAATCTTGAACCAATCATGAATAATGAGATATATAGATGTGCCTGCACGAACCAATCAATATAAGGACCACACAGAGAGTTTGGATGCACAGATTTAAGAGCTAATATAATAAACAGCATTTTCTCTGCAGTCATCTCAGTCTCCTGATCAAATGCAGAGAAAATGTTCAAAGATTCAACCGGCTTCATGAGATTGGCAGCACTTCTTCCAAGACATGTCCAGTTGCATTTCACCTGTGACTTCTGTGCTAATGGCCAACTAACAGATCTCTGAGAGATTGTGTACTTCTGTGAAGGCAGACTCAGGTCCATGAACATCACTCTAAGATCTAATTCGGGGAACTGCTGAATTCATACATAATTCTCACAGCTACATGCTGCATAACTTTGCCATGACAAGAGACCAACTCTTTCCATCACCTGAACAGCAAGAAGTGTAACAAGGAGCAGCAGACAGAGGCTGATCAGCAGGAAAAGCAATAATATTCCATATCCTTAGAAAGTAATTTATTCAAAAGAATTTCGAAGGTGGCTGAATGATAACATGGATAATGATAACCAATCTTCCATGGAAGATTGAGTTGCCATAGTTCTCTTTGGGGCTTCCATGGTGACAACTACAGGAAAACATGCATCTATACGACACCCTTCAATGGAAAAAACTATCCCAAGATGCTCTACTGAAGTGTTAACAAATAGAATTTTTGACACCGAACCATATAGCTTTGTCAAGGAGGTAAGCTTTGAGGAAAACCAGGTAATGAAAGGGACATTTAGAGTGGTGTTATGGACAGGGGAGAGACAGGCAAACTGTACTTACTTCCTCTCACCAACTATCTGTGAACAGACGGTGTGTTGTGGCTTGTTTTCCCAAAACCTAATTTTATTTGATCTAATTTATTAATATGTTGCATCAATTTCACTGCATGAGTAACTAAGAAGGTTAGTTTATTTTACATTGAGAATCTGAGGGAAGAATGTTTGTAATTTCCCACCACGTGTACTCCATGGGTCATATGCACACACATGTACACGCACACGTGTACACACACACACACACACTTATACACACAGACATTTACACACTTATGGGCAAGACTTATGGGCAGCCCCACCCATTGGGATCGTCTGGTCCTGCCGAAAATTAATGGATATTTGCTGTTCTGCTGAATCTTCCTTGGCATCTGAGCCTATGGATAGTAATAGTACAAAAACCATAGAAATCTATATTCATTCACATGATTCTTCAGGAGCTGTTTCCTTTGTGGCTCATTCTCCTTGAGTTTCTGGTTGGAGATAACAACATGAAAATCTTTGAAATGAATGGCACTGCAACGCCATGGGATTTCTGTGCTTAGGCTGCTTGGTAGGCATTGATCAGGGACCTTTTAAGAATCAAGCAGGCATCAAGGAGTTGAGAATGTCTTCTTGCTCAGTCAGGCTGTTGGAAGCTTTTCCATTTGATGTCAGGACGGCAGTCTGCCTGTGAGGCCGAAGTTGTAATGTTAAAAATGTCCAAAAGCTTTGGTCATGTGTCAGAGCCCATTAAGAGTGCATTGTAGCTTAACAATCACTTTCCATGCTTCTGGCCAGAATTCCATTGTCCTGCCTTTGAAGAGAGACAAGGTGGCTATTAGCATCTCTCCTGGCATAATCAGTTTCAATCTCTCTCTTTTGTGATAGTTCTGGTTGGGGAGCCAGTTTGTCTGTACTTTGATTTACAAGTGGTCTATACAATGAACTGTGAGATTCCTCAGAGTTCTTGTAACTTCTGATGGTCGCTCCCAGACAACAGACTTGTTCTGTAGTCGTGTGACTGATAGCAGCCATCTTTCTTTGGTCCAGCAGAAAGTCCATTATTTTAAACATAGCCAAAGAATAACACTTTAGATTTCTTTTCATGCTTCAATAGAGGGAATTCCAGAAATTGGAGATGTGTAAATGGCCAAAATTGAAAGACAGCTGAATCACCAGAGGTTTGTAGACTTGGAGGTGGCTATGGACGTAGGGAGGAAGGAGGTCATGAAGGAATACAAGCAGGAGGATGAGCATTTAAATTTGAGAAGTTACCGGGCCAGGAGACAATGTAGGTCAATGAGTGTAAGGATGATGGATGAACAAGGCTAAATGTGAGCTTGAGCACTCTGGCAGAATGTCATGGCATCAATCCATAGCAGCATTTCCATATAGATGACATAAGTATGTTAACTAGCTGCAGGTTTCATGGGGAGTTGAGATCTCTGTGATTGGGAGGGCCCGATGGGTAAAGGTTAACATTGGAGACAGGATCTTGTCCGTTGGCTAGTGAGCTGGCAAGAATCTGTATTGGCACTGTTCAAGAAAACCTGCCACGTTAAGTGCCAATGGGCAGCAGAGGGCTTGCCTGGAGTCAAGAATTCCAGAGTGGAAGACCTGCCTGCCAATCAGAGGCTGGCACTTATTCATTGTTCAACAGTGCCACTGGCAAGGTGGTGGCTGCTGCCGATAATGCACCTAATCGAGGCCTTGGTGAGTAATGGCAGGAGGAGGATTATGGGATTGGAACCATAGGGAAGGAGATGGCTTTTGGCAGTAAGGGAAGGGAATGGCTGTCAGCAAGACTCCCCCCTCCATCCAGATGCTGGATCCCTCAATCAGGCACAGTGTGATTTTGACTGAGGACCTCTTACATAGAAGCCCACAAGCAGACTCCAAAAAAACAGTTCGATTTCCTGTCTTCCCACAATGCGATTCCTCCGTGCATAACTAGGTTAGTATCAGCGGTAGAGAAATGAGGCTCTCAAGTGAGCACTAATTTTACGGCGGCACAGTGGTTAGCGCTGTTGCCGCCCAACACCAGGCACTCAGGGTCAATTTTGGCCAGGGGACACTGTCCGTGTGGAGTTTTTACATTCTCCCCGTGACTGTGTGGGTTTTCTCCGGGTGCACTGGGTGGATTGGTTAGGTGATTGCCCAGGCTAAATTGCCTCTTGGTATCCCAAGGAAAGATGGATTAGATTAAGTAAGTGCGTGGTTATTGGGATAGGGCTGGGAAGGAGCCTGGGTAGTGTACTCTGTTAGACAGTCGGTGCAGACTTAGTGGGTCAAATGGCTTCTTCTGCACTGTCGGGATTCTATGACTCCTCCACCAAACCTGCTCTGTCTTGTCCAATCCTTCCTGCTTTCTGTGTATCTGACCGTCACTTGTACTGGGATGTTTGATTGTCATAATAGTTATCCAGCCATGTGATCAGTGACTACTCCAGGCGTGTCAACCCTGCTGGACAGTTGCTCCACGTCTCCACCAGCCCAGTGTGAGTGCAGAACATGAGGCCGTCTGTGTGATCAGTAATCCTGCCTTTCCTTACTGTGTAACATTCAATTCTTTTCAGTAATAAACAGCTACCCTGGCTTCCCAGTGCTATTTCAGTTCTTTAAATGGCTCCTAATTGCAGTTCACAGCTGATTGTCAGGGATGATTTCTTCTGCTGCTTTGCCGGATAGACTGCTGTGTGGGTGATAAACTGAATGTTTTAGCACAGCTGCAGGACACGGTAAAATAGGGAAGTGTTAAAAAAGCAGTTTGATATTGCAGAACATCAGTTAACTACTCAACGGCCTATGTGAACGGAAAACAAAATGTTTTAATGTCAGCATTTGAGGAGTTGGGAAGAGATAGTGGGGTAGGAGAATGGGAAAGTGGTTTAATATTAAAAATCTCCAAAGGAAGGATTGTACTGCTGTACACCATTATACAATGTGTAACAGGGTAGCAGGAGTGTTAATAATAATTGGAATTATTTAGTTGGAATTCCTGTGTTTTCATAGAATCCTACAGTGCAGAAGGGGGCCATTTAGCCCATTGAGTCTGCACCAACTCTCTGATAGACTTTCTTACCCAGGCCCACCATCCCATACGGCATGCTGGCACACTGGTTGGCACTGCTGCCTCATAGCGTCAGGGAGCTGTATTTGATTCCCGGTCACTGGAGTTTGCATGTTCTCCCAGTGTCTACACGAATTTGCTCCAGTTTCCTCCCACATTCGGAAAGACATTCTGGCTATGTGCATTGACCGTGTTAAATTCTCCCTCAGTGTGCCTGAACAGGTGCCAGAATGTGGCAATGAGGTGATTTTCACAATAACTTAATTGCAGGGTTAATGTAAGCCTACTTGTGACAATAATAAATAAAGTAAACCCTGACTGATCTATTTAACCTATACATTTTGGAACATTAAGGGCAATTTAGATGCTGATCTGTACATTTTTGGAGTGTGGGAAGAAACTGGAGCATCTGGAGGAAACCCAAGCAGACACAGGGAGAATGTGGAAACTTCACAAAGTTACTCACCCAAGAGCAGCATTGAACTGGATCCCTGGTGCTGTGAGGTAGCAGTGTGCTAACCACTGTGCCATCCATTTATTAATCTGAGTGCTCAGAAATCCTGGTAAAGAAACTAAATTACAGAAAGAAGCAATGGAATTTGAAATTTCTCTTTAACGAATGGCACCTGTCATGTTACAAAATTCCTCACAAATTTAATTAGTGCTGTCAAATTCTCATTCCTTCCCTGTGTGCCAATGCATTTCAACCCTGCACAAGTTAGATTGCGGTTCAAGAGGCTTTGGTTCAAAACTCCAGACTGATAATAGGGAGGTTTTTCACCCTCTACTGATTAAAATGAACTGCATCAACCCAAACCCATATTGCAGCGAGCAGATTAATCCATAACTCTGTATCAACTCTGCTCTACTGGTGGAAAAACTGTTGCTTTTAACACATGCCCTTTCATTTAAAAAAAACTTCTTTCTTCAAGGGTGGGATGATTGTCCTTCTCTTCAGTGACCCACTTTACCTTTGACTTGAATGATTGGCCACCCTTGAGGGATATGTACTGATATTTCCTTTCCTCCGATGTCAAAATGCAGAACTGTGGACTCAGTCCCGAATCTCTTTATGCCGGTACTTTACAACCTTCGGGACTGAACACTGCAAATGTTGCCCAGTCTATCACACAAACCAATTCCATCCATTGACACTGTCTACACTTCCAGCTGCCTTGGCAAAGCAGCCAGCATAATTAAGGACCCCATGCACCCTGGACATTCTCTCTTCCACCACCTTCTATTAGGAAAATGATACAAAAGTCTGAGGTCATGTACCAATTGACTCAAGAACAGCTTCTTCCCTGATACTTTTGATTGGACCTACCTTGCACTAAGTTGATCTTTTTCTACATCCTAGCTATGACCATAACACTACTGCAATCTTTCCTTCTCTATGAACGGTATGCTCTGTCCGGACAGCGTGCAAGAAACAATATATTTCATTGTATGCTAATACATGTGACAATAACAAATCAAATCAAATGAATGTTGAGTTCAACAACTTTAGAGCATGACTTCTGCCCTGTACCTTCATCTTATCTCCATTTATTTTATCTCAGTTTTTCTATTCATCTTATTCATCCGTTTTTATTATTTCTTATTCTTTTTATTTTTCTGTTTTTGAAATTTCACTCTCCATCTTGTCTCCAACCCTGCCCCCTCCACCTCGGACATCTCCTCTTAGGTGGTCCCCTAATAATTCCAAAGATGTGTGGGTTAGGTTGATTTGTCCATACTAAATTGACCCTAGTGTCAAGGGGTTAGCGGAGTAAATATGTGGGGTTGTGTGAATATAGCTTGGGTGGATTGTGATCGGTGTGGACTCAATGGGCTGAATGGTCTCCTTCTGTGCTGTAGGGATTCTTTGATTCAATGAATTTGTGCCTTTGTTCTGCTATTCACACATTCTGATCATTTAATGGATGCTTATAGCACTTTCCTTGGCCTTTATCATCACCATTTACCTTCCATTTGCAACCCGCCAATCCTCGTAGTATAAATCTTGTCTGATTTGCTTTCTCTTCAGCTCTGATGAAGGATTATCCAGCTTGGAATGTTGGCTGTATTCTCTTGCCATAGATGAGGAGTTTCTCCAGCATTTTCTGCTTTTGTCTCTTCATGCCTGGTTATATAGCATCCGAGATAGTTAAGTTGACCTCTATATGTGCAGCAAAGTAAAGTGCATTGATGCACTAAGCAAATAAATAAGCAAAATTTTAATTGCATTTTAATTTCATCATGCAATTTCCAATCTAGCCCTCAAAAGGGAGATGCAGTTCAATTATTTAGTATTTCACCATCCTATTATACAGCCTGAAAGTGACAGTGCAATATGATTTTGGCCCATTCATGAAATGACATTTTGCTGTAATCAATTGTCTTGCATGCTTGTTCATTCCCTGCTATATTAATGTGTTGTACCAAGGAAAATACATTTATCCTCTGTGATTTCTTGCTATACTACACAAATGTTTCACATTTTAAAAGGATTATAAATTATATGTTATGCGAATGTGATGTGCCTTCCATTAAGGGATTCCTGGTTAATGTTCCAAAATGTCAGCTGTAACATATTATAATGTCTTTGGAATCCTCATTATTGCAACCCTACACGTTAAATACCTGAAGTTCTTTAGATATGTCAATGTATTTATATCTTTTTTTTATAATTTGTTCTGCATTATGTACTGGCAGTTGCTTTTCATTACTAATACACTTTTGAATATTACTTCAAAAGGCTAGCTTAATGAAAAATGAACATTGCAACCAACATCATTTTGTCTGGGTTTTATGCTCATTACTGGCCCCAGGGTATTTATTATGAGCACTTCAAAAGCAGTAAAGACCAAAATGTTCAAATAAAGAGATACAATCATTACCATTATTATCTATCACTTGCTTCCTAAGTCTGACATTCCATTTTATCTATCCATAGTTTTCCAGGAGTGGATTTTGATGTCTTTGCGATCTTTTTGTCCTGTTTTAAAAGTTGATATTAATTGCTGCTCCGTTCTCCACTCTCTGATGCTCTGACACTGAGCCCAGCTCAGCACTGGTTGAGTTGCAAATCCCTTTGCTGCTTAATCTAGCTGACAGCTTAAAACACGCCATGTCAAGCTGGAGAAGAATAGGAGAAAGGGTCACCATGTCATTATATTTGAAGCAAACCTGCTCAAATTGTTACCTTGATGCAACTGCAGAACTATTGTGACCTGGAATCATTTTTTTAAGCTATTTTGCCACGTCCATTGATGGCAATCAAAAGTTTAAGCTAACACAATTGTGACCGTTTCTTCTGTGCAACTTGTCATAATTCTAAATATTGATCCAGTGTTCTCTCACCAAAGATATGTGAATTAGGTTGACTGGCCATAATAAATAGTCCACTATTATCATGGGATTGGCAGGGTAAATCTGTGGGGTTACAGCGATAGGGCCTGAATGGGATCATTGTGGATGCAGTCTCGATAGGCTGAATGCTGTCCTTCTGCACTGTAGATATTCTATGTAGTTGTTCTAAAGACATAGCTTCCAAGAGAAGAGATGGTCAAAGTGTTAATCTTCTCCAATTATAGAACCATGTGACTCAAGTGAAGAATGACAAGATGTATTATCCTCACAGTTGACGTTTTGGCAAATCAGCAGATCTGTCAAGTTTTGCTCGTCAGATGCAAGATTATTGCGTCTTGAATCAATTTCCTGCCCTTCTAATGAAATATTGCTGCCTCATCCCAAACTCCTTGTGCTGAAAATGCTTTTTGGAAAAACTTGAATCGATTGTAACTTTTGAAGGCATTCCTTCCACTCCATCATTACCACCCCTGTCGGTGTTCACCATAATTATTCCCCTGAAAGCAAATGCTGCTTCACAATGTGAGGAATGCGCAAATTGGAGTGGAAATCCTGAATTAGTGGTTTGTCTCTCAAGCCGCTGACACAGGCCGTGCTGTGGATCTCCTGCCACCAAACACCACTCGGTTGCAGCTCGGTTTGTGTGAGTGTATGTACCCTGTGATGGACTGGCATCCCATCCTGAGTCTATCCTGCCTAATGCCTACGTATGGAAATTTACTGCTCCGCCCACCCTGGGAATTGGACCAGGCAAAAGATGGACAATGGGAATATCAGTTGACTTCAGATGGGCTTTTACAGTTTCATGGTGAGCTAGGCCACAAAATCCCACCTATAGTGTCTGTGGTGTTAGGCTCCGACTCCCCATGACACTGAATTGGAATAAGTGGCAAAGTGAAGAAGTTTTTTGGAATATTTTGGCTTCTAATCTCACATCATGCACTTATATCAATCTATAAGTTGCTGTGCATAAGCAGCTCCCAAAGTGACTTTAGTTCAGAGTTCTTAGATTTGGTAATCCTTTACCAAAGGATTTTCGTAAAATCCTTTAACATTATTGGCTGGTGCCATTACTGTTGTTGGATTCTGTGAACACCCAGTATAGAATAGTGCGATCAGTTGTAGTAACCATTGCATTTCAGTTCTAGCACCAATTCTTGCTTGGTGCTAGAATGAGATCATGACATCTCACAGCAAGATTCACTTTGTGGCCAACAGCAAGTGTAAAATCCAGCCATTATGCTTACTTTTTGTTTCTATTCATTCCTGGGTTGCAGGCGTTGCTGGCTAGGCCAGCATTTATTGCACATCCCTAATTGCCCTTGAACTGAGTGCATTTCAGAGGGCAATTTAAGAGTCCATCACACTGCTATGGGTCTGTAGTCACATATAGGCCAAGCCAGGTAAGGACAGCAGATTTCTTTCCCTAAAGGATTATAATGAACTAGATGGGTTTTTACAACAATCGACAATGGTTTCATGATTTTAAGACCTAGATTAGAAACTCCGAAGTGTTTTAGGAAGATAGCTTAGACCCTATGTTTTACCTTTCGAATTTGGCATAAGGTGTTTCACTCCAGGTATTCCAGTATTCAAGTGATCCACTAGGAAGCTTTTATCAAGTAAAGTTTATTTAAAAACACAGAATAAAATTAAAAAAGGCTGAACATGACTTTTACCAACTAGAAGAGTCAAACATGATACAGTACAAACCTTTAATAGCTAGCTACCTATGATATACCAAGTCAAACAACACCTCACAAATATACACCCCTTTCTAGACTTGGCGCAGAAAGCAAGTATGCTCACATGATAGTGGATTTTGCAGCTATGAATTAAATATTTGAGGCTTCCCAGTCCTGGAATTTCCAGCACTTCCCTGGAGAGATTTAGAAACACACTTCCACCTTCTCCTAGCTTCTAATAGCAATTGACAAGAGAACAAAATTTCCAACTCCAGAGAAAGGGGAAAACTCAAATATCTCAAATGTAAACAGTATCTAAGAAAAATGAAACTAAAACTTTGAACTTTTCTGTGGAATAAACTGTTCTCAGTCATTACCTGACCTGTCAACCATCCTACACTTAGCTATTCCAAATAGATCTTGAAACCCAGGACAGTAATCCAGATTGAAAATAAATATGATGTCCATCATATTGCTTCAGTGACAATTAGAGGACACCAACTACAGACAAAATGGTGGGAGCTGCTTGAAAAACCTATAAAGAAATACATTTCTTAAAGGCACAGTATCATTGCAATGATCAGCATTAGACTTCTAATTGCAGGTTTTTACAGAATTCAAATTTTACCCTCTGTAGTGGTTATATTCGAATCTGGGTCCCTAGAGCATTACCCTCGCTCTGTGGATTACTCGTCCAGGGACAATACCCATTACACCACTACTCAAGTATACCTTGTAACTAAATCATTGAATGTGAATTGCTTTGGAACAATCTGTGGCTCTGCCAACAAATGAAAAAATCTTTATAACTTTATTTTCTTCTAAATTTCATCTTCCAGTGATTGCTTGTGTACATATAGCACTCAGCCTCTTTTGTAGATTCATGATTGCCAAACTTAAAACATTTTTGGTATTTTACTATCATTTGGAAATTTTGCCAGCTGCCTTATAAAAAATGTCATGGCATAATACAACAGTAAGTTCACACTAAAAAAATCAATAAAATGATTGATACTCCGGACTTGGGAAATCAGTATGTGAGCAAATGCCAATTCTGGCATCTCCCAGAGTAAAACTATCTTCTATCTCAGTCAGAAATCGATTAATGATGAAATTTACCCTACTCATAGGCTATCATTCTTTCAGTAAATTAATATTAAGGATATATATTTCTAAATTTAAATATGGTTTTCTTTTCTTTATGCTTAATTAGGTCCTAATTAATCTGTACTTCATTCTGCAATTCTTCATAATTACGTTACCTGAATTCAATAATGTAGTGTGTAAAATGAATCAAATGTCAAAGGAGGGGTGACTTCAATCAAAATTAACATTGGATTGATGAGCTCCCTGAGTAACGTACATACCTTAAATAATGAAAGCCTTGCCTTCAAAGGAGGATGAATACAGTCAAGGATGAGATGTAACTAAGTCATCAACTAGATTGAGGTTTGAGCGATAGGTGGGGATAAATCAATTTATGTTCATGCATCATAAACCATTCATAATTATTCATTTAATAGCAGGTTAGGGATTTCTTATCAGCTTTCAATAATTAAATTCATGAAGGGGAAAAATTATGTCATGAAAGTGCAGAATATGTATGAGCAAGAATTAAACAATGCATGTAATAGTGATGGGAGCAGTATATGAATATGCATTATAGATTCCATATAAGGATGGAAAGAATTGCATTTTCATAGTGCCTAGGGACTTCCCAAGTGCTTTGGAGCCAATGAAGTATCTCTTAAAGTGTGGTCGCTTTATACAAACATTCACTCCATCCACCACCGATGCTCAGTAGCAGCAGTGTGTACTATCTACAAAATGCATTCCTCAATTCACCAAATATCCTTAGACAACACCTTTCAAACCCATGAACGCTTCCACCTAGAAGGACAAGGGGCAGCAGATACGTGGGAACACCACCACCTGCAAATTTCCCTCGAGGTCACTCACCATCTTGACTTGGAAATATATTGCTGTTCCTACATAGTCGCTGGCTCAAAATCCTGGAATTCCCTCCCTATGTGCAGTGTGGGTCAACTCACAGCACATGGACTGCAGCCTTTCAAGAGGCAGCTCACCAGCACCACCTCAAGGGCAACTAAGAATGGGCAATAAATGTTAGTCAGCAGCGATGTCCATGTTACAGGAAAGAATAAATACAAACTGATGTGAGAAATGTAGCACCAGAGCAAAATCCCACAAACAACAATAAGACAAAAGATCAGTGTTTTATTTTTGGTGGTGAAAGATGAGAGGATAAATGCTGGCCAGCTCATTGAGAGAATGCTTTCCTTCAAAAAATTCCACAGGATCTTCTATCTGAAAAGATAGGTGAGACCATCCTTTAACATCTCACGCAAAAGGCAGCACTCCCACTATGGTGCACTGAAATGTCAGCCTAGATTATGTATTGAAGCCTTTAGAGTTCGGGTTGAACTTCTGGTTCAGAGAGTACAGCTACGAAACCACTTCAAGAATAGGCACTGGCATAGTGGTAATGGCACTGGACTAGCAATCCAGAGCCTCAGAATTAATTCTCTGGAAACATGGATTCAAATCCCACCACAGCAGCTGGTAAATTTGAACTCGATTAATTGTCTGGAATTTAAAAAGTTAATCTCAGTGATAGTGACCATTGTCAATTGTTGCAAAAATCCATCTGGTTAACTAATACCTGTTAAGGAAAGGAAATCTGCTGTCTTTATCTGGTCTGATCCACATGTAACTTCTATAGCAATAGAGTTGACTCTTAAAATGCCCTCAACATTGCCTAGCAAAGTTCAGTTGCATCCTAACCACTCCCCTTGACAGTCAAAGACATTGCCGTAGCTGAATCTCATATTATCAACGTCCTGGGGGTTACCATTGACCAAAAACTAAATTGAATCATCCATATAAATGCTATGGCTATACAAGCAAATGAGGGGCTGGGGATCCTGCAGCAAGTAATTCATCATCTGACTCCCTATAGCCAGTACCATCTGCAAGGCACAAGTTAGTAGCGTGATGGAATACTCTCAATTTGCAGCAGGTTCCACTAGCATTCAGAAAGCCAACACCATTTTAGGACAAAGCAGCCTACTTGATTGGCACTCCATCACAACAGTTTTTTTTTTCACATCCTTAACCACTGCTGCAGAGTGGCAGCAATGTGTACCATATACAAAATGCACCACAGGAACTTGTCAAAGGACCTGTTATATATTTAAATAGTTGAAGATTACTTTAAGAGTTGATCACATGATTTGATGGTGCCGTCACTTTGGTGTTGCACAGGCTACTGTTTTACTTTCAGTTTGTACTTGGAGGTCCTAGAATAAATTTGCTGACAGCTTCTCATTTTCAGAGACATAGCAGAAATTATTCTGTGATGGGTAGTGTATTGAAAGGAATGATAGCTGGAATGTATCATCTGAATTCTGATTTGAAACCACATGTGACAAGAAAACTTGAGCTGATGGGGAATCAAGTGACCATCCCTTCACGTCTGCCTGGAAGAGTTCTTGAACAACTATATGAAAGACATCCTGATATAGGAATTAACATGTAGTGGCCAAATCTGGTTACTCAGATTGTCCCATTTTTCTTCAATGTCAATCCTGTACACAAATAAAAAAACACACTATTATGGCCTCCTTCACATTCTTTGGAGTGGCTTAAAATGCCATGGCAACACGTAAATTTTTCTGGTCTGTTTGAGGCTTACATGTCCTTAGTTGTATTTGGTGCACATTCAAAGTGGCCAGAAGTTGTTATCATGAAGTCTACTACATCTGAACAACCGTTGAAAAACTTGATAAAAGTTTAGTAAGCTTTGCTAAACTGGAACAGATTGTTGGAACTAAGGTTCTTAGTTTACTTCACAAGAATTTGAGGATAATCTGAAAGTAAATAGTATTAAGCATATAAAATCCACATCTTACTATCCATGAACCAATAGATTAGATGAAAGATTCATACAATCCTTGAAATATTCTTTAAAAGCTTCAGAAGAGCTATGTTCTTTCTTGGGTCATTAAATAGCATTTTGGTATCATATAGAAACACTATTTATGTGACAAAAGTTCACCTACGTTACTACTCTTCAAGATAAAGCTGTGTACTATGTTTGATTTGTTATTATCTCCAGAAACTTCAGAAATTGTAGAGCATCAACAAGTTGCTAGAGGAAAAGTGAGGACAAAAGAACACTCATTTCAACAATGAGATTGAGTGTTTAGTGCAATTATGTCACAAGTGAGAAATTAGCCAAAACAGGTGCAATTTCTTACATGGTTTAAACATGTGCAAACCACCTTTTCTTTTAGAATGCTGACCAATTGTTGTGATTTTAAAATGATTTCTCAGAATCATCTCAAGAAGTACCAGCTTCTTTAATCCCTCATGTTGTGAATACAGTGGAAGACTTAGTTTAATCTGAGTTACCTGATGATTGTGTCTCTGTTATTATGCCATGTGATAATGATGCAGGATTAATTTCAAGAGAAGAAATGTCAACTAAAGTTCCGAATCATACCTCCAGGTTTAAGGACAAATTCCAGAATGTTGTAAACAACCAAAGAGGAAAAGATGTCCTCCTGATTGGCTTTCTTATTGACTGTGTACAATGATTAATGGTGCATAGTATTCTGTCTAGAATATTAATAATCCTATGTATAATGTCATAGTAATTTGTTGTCATGACCACAACATAAAGGGGGGAGGGATATTATATATTTAAGTGGTTGTAGGTTGCTTTAAGAGATGATTATATAATTTGATGATGCTGTCATCAGCGTGTTGCACAGGCTGCTGTTTTATTTTCAGTTTGTACCTGTACAGGCAAGAAGCCCTAGAATAAATCCATTGTTGTTACTTTTGAATCTACGTACTCAAACAATTTCTTTTCTTTTTGTTTAAAACCCACAATCCCTGGCATAGTTAGAATGTCACACATTCTTCAACAACACCTTCCAAACCACACCAATTCCCATCTTGAAGAGCAAATGAAGCAGATGCTTGGAACATCACCATCTCAATCTTCCTCTCCAATCCTCACGTCATCCTAACTTTGAACTATGTTGCCAATGTTTCACTGTCTCTGGGTCAGAATTTTGGTATTCCCTTCCTAACGCTGCAGTGTGTGTATCTACACCAGTGAAGTATACCCAGATCATGTAAAAAAAATAAAAAAAGTATGAATAAGGAATAGGCAATGTACATGCGTATGTAGAATATATGTTGAATTCATGATCAGATAATTGAGTGTTTAACTTCCATTAATATTTTAGCCTCTAGAACTGAAGAGTGAGTTACATCAATGTCAATTATGCTTGCTGTACGAACAGCAAAAATCAGGCAGAATTTTTCATATTTTCAGTATCATGTGGGTGTGGATCCTCAGTGAAATCAGATATTTGACTCCCTCATTGTACATAGCTGTTTGAATCACCCAGGCAGTAGCAGGACCATGGTAGAAATAACATCAGAAAATGCTTAAATACTCAGCAAGTTTAGTCGCATATGCAGAGAGTGAAACAGATTTAACATTTCAGCTCTGTGAATTTTCACCAGAATCCCTGTAGTAGAAATGGCATCATGGCTGGGGGCAGGTGGGAAGGTGGAAGACTGGTTTTGTGGACAATGGTGAGAATGCGTCTTGGGAAAGGGAACAATCATAAAGTCAAACTTGCTGCTCTGGGATGAGCAGGAGGGAGAAACCAGCATTTTATTTCTTCTTTACTGAGATGTAAGCCTGGATGGAAAGACCAGCATTTATCTGCCATCCCTATTGTCCCTTGAGAACAAAGAATAAAGAAAATTACAGCATAGGAACAGGACCTTTGGCCGTCCATGTCTGCACCGACCAAGCTGCCTGTCTGAACTAAAACCTCTACCCTTCTGGGACCATATCACTCTATCTCCATCCTATTCATGTATTTGTCAAGATGCCCTTTAAAAGTCACTATCGTATCTGCTTCCACTATCTCCGCTGGCAGCGAGTGCCGGGCACCCAAGCTGGTGGTTATCCATCTTCATGAAGTCCATCAAATGTAAGTACTCCCACCGTGCTGTAAAGGAATTCCAGGCTTTTGAATCAGTGACAGTGAAGGAGCAGTGATACCATTTCAAGTCAGGGTATTGTGTAATTCAGAGAGGAAATTTCAGATATTGATGTTCTCACAGGCCTGCTGCCCCTGACCTCCTTGGTGGTAGCGGTCATGGACTTGGAAATTGCTCTGAGTTGCTGAAGTTCATCTTATATAACATCTACATTGATTGCTATTATGTACTGGTGGCGGGAGTGAATATTTAAGATAGTGGATGGGAGCATATTACTGTTGAATGTTCTTAGTGCTATTAGAGCTATATTAATCCAGACACATGGAAGATATTCCACCATTCTTCTGAGCTATGCCTTGTGGACCTTTGATGTGCTTTCAGGAGTCAGGAGGTCTGGTACTTGCCACAGAATCCTCAGCTTCTGACTTGTTTTTGAAGCCACAGTGATTAAATTGCAGTTTATGGTCAATGGTAATTGTCTGGATGCTGGTAGTGTGGGATCAGTGATAATGATACTATTGACCATCACTGGTTGGAATCTATCTTGAACATTAAAAGAGGGGAAGAAGTCCCAGCTAGAACTGAAGACCTTGAAGATCAAGTTCTAGAGTTTCAGGGGGATGAAAAGAAAGCTAATCTGTACTGGAAGCGGGATGGGATAAACATGCCAAGTAGAATAAGATAGTGCAGAAGAAGTGAAGTTAAATATCCTATGAGGCATTGAAAATCATGGGGAGTCTGTCCCAGCATTAACTTCTGAATGATCCATCATCCATGCTAATGAGATAGGAATGACACCTTCAATATAGCTATCGTTCTGATTCGACTTTCTGCATCTTCTTGAAAGTCAGCTTTACAGAAATGCAAATAGTGAAGTCCAGTACAGTTTCATTAATTCTTTTGAATTAGTTCTTGACATCAACAGGTGAGAAATTCCACAGGAGGTTATCTTGCCATATCTTAATTAAAATTTATATTGGAACCTTCCAAACACTAGTCAATTTGTAATAGTGGATGTCAGGTGATGGGTGGCAGCTATCTTAAGCCAATGTCTTTGTTTGCTTTTAAAAGACTTTTTAAAGCAATTCAATATATATTTAATGACTCAACGAAATTACAGATTAATATGTGTATGTGTTAGTATCGTGACAGTAGATTTAAAGTAATTGGAAAAGAAGCAATGGAGATTTGAAAAGAAGCTTTGTCACATAATGTGTGGTTAAGATCTGGAATATGCTGCCTGAAAGTGTGGTGAACACAGGTTCAAATGAGACATTCAGGAGGGAGTTGGATTATCTGAAAAAGGAGAATACACAGGGTTACAGGGAATGGCACCTGGTACATTTTTAGAGAGATGGTACAAACAGAGTGGGCTGAATGGTTGTGATACAGAAGGAAACCATTCTGTGAATTGTCAGCCTCAACCGAGATAACAGAAGAGCTGGGATGTTTGGAGAAACAGAGGGCTGTGTAGAGAGAAGGAAGTGGGATTGCTAACTGGGGCTAGTTCTTGAGGGAGTAGAACACCTCTACAAACTGAAGTCAGGCCATTTTGATTAGGCATTGATGAGGGATCACCTAGAGGCCCACAAACAACTGCGACAGAATTTACTCTTGGGCTTTCCTTATATCTTATCCTCTGCCTGCTGCTGGATGAATACCAGAGGCAGGAGGATGAAACTCTCAAGTGAACACTAGTTGTCCATTTATGGGTCTCACATTTATGGAGTGGGCAGGTTGGTCTGTGAAACTTCACACCTAATCTCAATGAGAGCAGAGATGATGGTGTTCCCACATTTCACACTCACTCTGATTAAATTCATCCCTGCTTCTAAGAAGTGTATTAAATTCCACCCTTTGTTTCCATTTGATCTTATGAAATTGGTGACTTTTTTTTCCTGATTTTTAAAGATTTTTAATTCATAAATTTACACATTGTTTACACATCTTGAATTGTGTTAACCAAGGTGGGAGTATCAAATGAGACATACAAGACCAAAGGCTTCCTCATTATTCTAATATATAGCTATCGATTGTGTACGATCCATTTTATCTCTTTACTTTTTTCCAAATCATGCCTCATTCATTCCCATATCTGATTATATCAATTATAGATGGGAACATAGGACTTAGAACCAGAAGTAGGCAAATTCAGTCCTTCAAGTCTGCTCTGCCATTCAATCAGAATAAAGCACATAGAACAGTATAGGCCCTTCGGCCCTCGATGTTGTGCCGAGCTATGTCCCAAGATCAAGCCGTCTCACTCCCTATCATTCTGGTGTGCTCCACGTGCCTATCCAATAACTGCTTGAAAATTCCTAAAGTGTCCGACTCCACTACCACAGCAGGCAGTTTATTCCACAACCCAACCACCCTCTGAGTACAGAATCTACCTCGGGCATCCCTCCTGTATCTCCCATCATGAACCTTATAGTTATGCCCTCTAGTAACAGCTGTATCCACCTGAGGAAATAATCTCTGGATGTCCACTCTATCTATTCCCCTCATCTTATAAACCTCTATTAAGTCACCTCTCATCCTCCTCTGCTCCAAACAGAAAAGCCCCAACTCCCTCAACCTTTCCTCATAAGGCTTACCCTCCAAACCAGGCAGCTGGTAAATCTCCTCTGCACTCTCTCCAATGCTTTCACATCCTTCTTATAGTGAGATAAGACCAGAACTGCACACAATATTCCAGATCATGGTTGATCTCTCCCTGGTCTCAAATCAACCTCCCCATGTTCCCCATATCCCTTTTTAAAATTAGAAATATATTCATCTCCTTCCTGAAACCATTCAATGATTCAACTCTATCGTGCTATGGGGCAGCGATCCACAAATTCACCATCTTCTGTGAAAGTAGTTCCTCCTCATCGCAATGTTAAATCAACCACCTCTCAACCTATACCTGTGGCTTGTTGTTCTAGATTGCCCCACAAAGGGTTTACATTTATTTGACTTTTAGATCTTGAGATAGATCTTCATAAAAGGTTCAAATCCTTTCAACATTTTTCCCTTTTGAAGGGATAGGTTCCTTTTTTCTTGTGAGGTTTAGCTGGTATTCAAATGGCTTTCAACAGAATCTACCATTCCATTGGATGCTGGAGCATAACCCTCGTAAGAATAAATGTTCTGCTCTTCTGTGTCCAGCTTTAAAAGAATGAAAATGGCTCCCTGGTTTTGAACTCTAATAGCACCTCATCAAACATTTATGGATTAGAACATTTATTAAAGGATGAATGATTTTTTTTCCACAATGCAAAGGGAACAGTTTCAATTTGAGGTTAAGTAATTAATAAATCATGGCATTCACATCTCTGTTCACTGTGTAATTACTTCCGTTAGCGGAAACAATATCCATTGTCTGTCAGGAGCCCTGACTGTTGTATGCAATGGGAAGTAATAATACTGTAATGTTCTCAAGAACTGGCAGGAGAACGGCCACATATAGGAAAGTATTCTGACAGGATCATAAACCTCACTGTTGTGAACTTCATTGTGAATTCATTGCAAAATTGTTTCTTCCCTCTGTCTTCCACAATTGAATCCTCTCAAATTAGCATCTGCCCTTTTACACTTCTCCAAAATTTCTGTCTATTACAGTCATTCAGCAGATAGTAAGTTGATGCGTAGATGCTGGTGATGTTACAATCTAAAACAGAAGTTTGAGTGAAAAGGAACTGGTAGCTAAGGTGAAGATGGGGAAGGGAGTGGTTATAATGAACATTGATAGGTCCAATAGTCTTTCCTTTCTCTTTATCAGTGTTCCTATGAACCAGTATAGTACCAGTGCAGCGCTGAGGGAGTGTTACATTGTTTAATGTGCTCCATGAGCTGTTAAATTGTAACCTGATCTGCCTTCCCTGATGGACGTAAAAGATCCTTGACATGTTTTGAAGAAGTGCCAGAGAATTATTTCCAGTGTTCATTGTCCCTTAACCAACATTATGTTCTGTAATCTTAAGATTATCTGGTCATAATTTCGTGGGAGCTTTCTGTATGTAAATTAACTGCTGGGGTGAGTACACTTCAAGAAGTACTTCATTGGCTGTGAAGTGCTGTGAAAAGATACAAAAGTCTGAAGACTCATACCAACCAACTCAAGAACAG
The DNA here is from genome assembly GCA_024679065.1 of Sphyrna mokarran. NCBI lineage: Eukaryota > Metazoa > Chordata > Chondrichthyes > Carcharhiniformes > Carcharhinidae > Sphyrna > Sphyrna mokarran. Next base: position 23,731,257 of record JAGIQG010000029.1, read on the forward strand.
CTTCTTCCCTGCTGCCATCAGATTTGATTTATTATTGTCACATGTATTAGTAAACAGTGAAAATTATTGTTTCTTGCATGGTATACAGACAGAGCATAACATACGTAGAGAAGGAAATGAGAGGGTTCAGAATGTAGTGTTACAGTCATAGCTAAAGAAAGATCAACTTAATGCAAGGATCAACTCGAAAGTCTGATGGCAGCGGGGAAGAAGCTGTTGTTGAATCGGTTGGTATGTGGCCTCAGACTTTGTATCTTTATTGTGATGGAAGACGGTGGAAGAGAATATGTCTGGGGTGCATGGGATCAGAATTATGCTGTCTGTTTTGCCAAGGCAGTGGGAAGTGTTGACAATGTCACTGGATGGGAGACTGATTTGCATGATGGATTGGGTTACATACACGGCCTTCAGAACTTTTGAACAGTCCTATCATATATTAAGCTGATCTTTCACTTCATCCTACCTGTAGCTGAGATGCTCGATGCCCTTTCCTTTTCTTCTTCCCTATATAGTCTACAAACTGTAGGTATTGTCTGTATAACATGTAAGAAACAATACTTTTCACTGAATCCCAATGCATGTAACAATAATAAATCAAATCAAAGCTTTGGGGCTTCCTGCGATCACGAAGGGAGCTATTTCAATGCAAACCTTCCTTATCTTTTTGACTGCAAGCCTTTCTGACTGGTTAATGCCAGTGCAAAATTGTTCATTCTTTGTATGACTATAATAAAACCACAGGACAGAAAATCTGAGCCATTTTCTATGATTAAATTGTTAGATTGAACATCAGAAATACAATTCAGATCCCCCGATGAATTATGACTTATCCAGTCATGCGCAGGATTTGTTCTAATAATGTCTATCGGATTCTGTGAGGGTGCATTTATACTGTCATTTTTGCATTGATGCAAAATGGTTTTGGGTGCACTTTAATACAGAAATGTCACTATAACTCTTAAGATTACAGAACATAATATTTTTTCCCACAACACAATTGGGTACACTGGGTAGGAGAAAGACTATTTCAGGCATTGTGTAAATCTTTCTCTGCAGCTGCCTTTATTGAAATTGGACTTGAAATGGTAGAGAGGACAGGAAGGTAATTTGTATTACTTCTTGGAAAGTATTTTTTTATATGTGTGGTTATAGCTGTTTGAAACAAAGCTGTGTTTATTATAGGAGAGCATTTTGTTTCTCTATCATGTTTGGGTCACATTGTATTCTTAACCTGAATTCTCCAGGAAGCAGGTCCCCTGAGAATTGTAAACAATTTGTTGTACACCTGGATTCAGGGAAGTCCCTTATGTATAAATGTAGAGAGATATTCCTGTCTTGCAGTATGTTTCTATAAACTTTGCTATTACCATGCTAATGAAAACCAGATCATAAAGAGACTAGTAAATGTCTTTGCACACAGTCTTACCTGTCTTTCAAGCTCCGCTGCAGCAAGGACAGAGAATTTGGTGACCAGCCAAATCTCCAACCACTGCAAGTGGGCCAGAAAATCCCTCCGACATGAATGTAAACTTCTGCCCTCTGTCTCTCCCTCTTTTCATTCCTTTCTGTCCCTGTCTTTTACATGTTTCTGCATTTCTCTCTGTCTCTGCCTTTCTTTCAATTCTATTTCTCCTCCTTTCCATTTAACTGTTGTTTTTATTCTTTCCTGGGATGTGAGCACTGCTAGTGAGGCCAACATTTGTTGCTCATCCCTAATTGTCCTTGGGAAGGTGATGCTGAGCCACCTTCTTGAGCCAAGTTAGCCCATTTGGTATAATAACTGCTTGACACACACTGCCACACATTGACATTATAGAGAGAATCCATTGACCTCTGTGCCAAAATTTTCAATGTGCAATCCCATGGGGATGAATCTGGAAGATTTGTTCAGTGTTTGGCTGTGAATGATTGGAAAATTGACATACTGTGTTAGTGAGTCTTCGCAAACTTCACGAAAAGAAACATCACAACCAAAATTGCTTCCAGTATGGTTCCCTTTATATCAGGGAGACTAAATGTGGACTGGATGATCACTCTGCGGAACACCTGGGGTGGGATTTTCTGGCCATGCTCGCCCCAAGACCGGAAATTCCCACCTAAAGTCAGTGGACCTTTGCATGGTCCGTGTCCTGCAAGCTGCATTTCTTGCGGCAGGCGGGACAGAAAAATTTCATCCCTTGGCTCAGTCTACAAGCATAACCTCAATCTTCCTGGTGCATGCCATTTCAGTTCAGCAGCTTGCTCTCGTGCCCATGTGTCTGTCATTGGTCTGTTGCAGTACTCCAGTGAAGCTTGCTGCAAGCTTCTGGATGGGCAGGTTCTAGCCCTCAGGCCTCAACGTTGAGTTCATCAACTTTAGACTGTGACCTTTCTCTCCATCTTAAACCCCTTTTAAAAATATATTCCATAGGCTTATTGTCCTCTGCAAAATCCCACCTCTCCCACTCCTACACCAGGCTATCTTTTTTTTGGTTACTGAAGTTGCTAGTTCTTGTTACAATCTCTCCCAGCTACAGTTTAATATCCAACACATTCTCCCTCTCTTTAGCTCTGAGGAAAAGCCAAATGGACTTGCAATGTTAACTCAGCTACCCAATCTGCTGAGTTTTTCCAGCATCTTCTGTTATTGTCACAACCAACATTAATCTTTTTTTCAGAAAGATAGGCTGACAATTCTGAAACCCAATAGTTTATCGACGGACTTTTGAAATAAAAGGTGTTGCTTCTCAGAATCCAAGGATTCAGTGTCTGTTTTTAATTTCAGCGATATATTTTTATCCTAGGGAAATGAAGGTAGGCACATATAAAATGACATAGTGAAAAATTAGAAAAGCAAGGCATTCTCTCCTGTACAAAGTGTAGAAGAAAATGAGAGAGTAGACAGCAAATTTAGACTTTAGGTTCATCATCTTCTTCCACAATGGTTCCACTTTAAGTTAGATACTTAGCAGAGTTTTGTCTGGAAAAAAAAACAGTGCAATATTGGCAGATCCATCCTAACTTTAGATATGCTGTAAATTCAAAGGAACAAAATGGATAGATACCACACGGTGGTCATTGTTCTAGCAAAGAAACCTCAGGAGGAGGCTGCAAAAATATCCCGATCCTCAATGTGGAACCCAGCATATCAGTCAAAACATAATACTGAAATATGTGCAACAATCTTCAATCAGAAGTGCTGAGTGGATGCTCTATCTCGCTGTCTTCCTGAATCCCCAGATGCTGGACAGGGTCATTAATAGAACCACCAAGCAGCACTTGCTTAACAATAACTTGTTTTCACCAGCACTCAGTTTGGTTTTTGCCAGGGTTACTTAGCTTCTGACCTCATTACAGCCTTAGTTCAAACTTGAACACGAGAACTGAATTCTAGAAATGAGGTGAGAATGAGTGCCCTTGACATCAAGGCAGTATTTGATCATCACTTCACTGATCGGGAATAGACTGATGGGGCAGTAACTGACCAGGTTAGATTTGCCCGGCTTGTTGTGTATGGGGCATACCTGGGCAATTTTTCAGATGGATAACAGTTATAGCTGTACTGGAACAGGTTGGTCAGGAGCATTGTAAGTTCTGGAGAACAAGTTCTCAACACTATTGCATCTATGCCTTCCGAAGCTTTTTGATCTCATGTGGAGTGAATTGAATTGACTGATGACTGCAATCTATGATGCTAGGGATCTCAGGGAGAAATTGATATGTATCATCCAATAGGCACTCTGGCATCAAGGAACACTAGCAAAACTGAAGTCAAAGGGAATCATGGAGAAATCTCCCACTTGTTGAAATCTTATCAAGCACAAAGCAAGATAGCTTTGGTTGTTGGAGTTCAGTCACCTCAGTTCCAGGGCATCACAGCAGAAGTTCCTCAGGATAGTGTTCCAGGCCCAAACATCTTCAGCTGCTTCAACAATGACCTTCCTTTCATGTCAGATGTAGAGATGTTCACTAATTGCACAATCTTTATTCATAGCTCTTCAGATACTGAAGCAGTCATTGTACAAATGTAGCAAGATCTGGACAATATTTAACTTAAGCTGACAAGTGGTAACTAACATTCACAACACACGTGTCAGGTAATGACTATCCCTTGACACTTAATGGCATTATCATTGCTGTATCCTTCAGTGACAATGTCCTTGGAGGGTTACTATTGACCACAAGCCAAATTGGACTTGCTCTATGTAAATACTTTGGCTACTAGTACAGGTCAGAGGCTAGGACAGGGAGTAACACACTTCCGAACTTCCGAAGCCTTATTGACAATCCACAAGGCATAACTCAGAGTTGTGACGGAATACTCTGTATTTGCCTGGATGATTGCAGCTCCATTAACACTCTAAGTTCAATACCAAGCAGAACAGAGCAGCCCACCTGACTGGCACTCCATCCACAAACATTCACTCCCTCAACCACTGATGCACAGTGGCAGCAGTGTGCAACATCTACAAGATGCACAGCCAGAACACTCAAAGACTCCTCAGACAGCTCCTTCCAATCCAGAACAAAGGCAGCTGATGCATGGGAAACACCACTAGCTACAAGTTCCCCTCTAAGCTATACATCCTGACTTGGAACTATATTGCTGTTCCTTCACTGTCACTGAGTCAACATCCTGAAACTCTCTCCCTAACCGTTGGTGTACCTATATCACATGGACTGTAGCAATTCAAGAAGGCAGTTCACCACCATCTTCTCAAGGACAATTAGGGAAGGGCAATAAATGTTAGCCTAGCCAGCTACACCCACATCCCATGAAGGAAAAATGAAAACAACTGAGCTAGTTTCTTTTCAAACCTACTAAGCCAAGAAGTGGACCTGAGTTGAGTGAATCCTGGACTGCCACAGGGCAATTTCACCCAAAGAACTCTTTAAAAAAAAAAATTAGCCAATTTCGCAGTCCAACATTACATTCTTATACTGTTGACTTTGGAGGTAATTCTCCTTTCAAAGCTAAACCATTCAATGAGAAGAAATGAATGATAAACATTTAGCTCTGAGATTTAAAAAAAATAATTTGTGAGACATGGACGTCACTGTCTGGCCAGCATTTATTGTCCATCCCTAGTTGCCTTTGAGAAGGTGGTGGTGAGCAGCCTTCTTGAATCACTGAGCGCATGTGCTTTGGGTTAACTCTCAATACTGTTAGGGGGGGAATTCCAGGATTTTGACCCAGTGATTGCGAAGGAAAGGCGATATATTTCCAAGTCAGGATGGTGAGTGGTTTGAAAGGAAACATGCAGGTGGTGCTGTTCCCATGTATCTACTGTTTTTGTCCTTCTGGATGGAAGTGGTTGTAAGTTTGGAAGGTGTTGTTAAAGATCTTTGAGTATTGCCGCAGTGCGTCTTGTAGATAATATACACTGCTGCTACTGAGTGTCGATGGTGGATGAAGTGGATGTTTGTAAATCTGGTATAAGTCAAGCAGGCTGCTTTGTCCTAGATGGTGTCAAGCTTCTTGAGTGATGTTGGAGCTGCACACGTCTCGGCAAGTATGGAATATTCCATCACGCTCCTGACTTGTGCCTTGTAGATAATGGAAAGGCTTTGGGGAGTTAGGAGGTGAATTATTCACCACAGTATTCCTAACGTCTGACCTGCTCTTGTAGCCACCATGTTTATGTGGTGAGTCCAGTTAAGATTCTGGTCAATGGTAACCCCAAGGAGGTCGACAATGGGGGGATTCAGTGATGGTAACACCATTGAATGTCAAGGGGCGGTGGTCTCTTATTCATAATGTCAAGTTTAGTCTTGAATTCCTGATTGAAAGCATTTAGTGTTGGTATTCAGCTATGGATGAACAGTGGTATTAAAATAACACTAAACGGTAAGCTGAACTGAATATAACAAGTAGGAGGTTTCTCGAGGCTAATTTACAAGAATTTTATTTCTCTGAGTTAATGGTAGACGATTTGGAGAAAGAGAAAATTTGAGTGTTAGTTCTCTAGTGTACACCTGCTGTTTGATGGGTTTTCTCAATGCCTGCTTTGGGGGTATGAAGAATCTGGTTATAGCAGTTCACTGGGCCTGTGCCAACTGATGATAAAAGTAACTGGAGCGAGGGGGAACTCAAGGACAGCAAGAGAGATTGATGTCTACTTGTGACTGTGCCTTTCCAACTCTCAAAGGTGCAGGTTTTGCCGCCGTTGCAAAATAGAACAAGAATGTGTTTGGCATTACCTAGAATCCCATTGGAAAATGCATGAATCAGAATGTAATGGGGTGAAACTTAAACTGATTGTCAAAACTGAGGATTCATTTCTGGACCAAAATGACAAAGGCAAAAAAAAGAAGATGATCACGTGGATTGAACAGTTTGTGAAAAAGCTCATTATCAAAGTCCAACATATTCATCAGTTGGATCCAATGAAAAGGATTGGTAAAACTTTTTCAGCCAGTGATTGGTGAAATTGTGGAACTCTTTGCTGCAGAAGGCTGTCTTTAGGGCAGAGATAGGTAGGTTCTTGATTTATAAAGGGATCACGAATTATGGGGAAAAGCATGGAGAACGTGAGTGAGAGAAATATCAGCCATGTTTGAATGATGGAGCAGACTCAATGGGCCGAGTGATCTGATTCTGCTCCTATGTCTTATGGTTTAAGCTGGTAAATCTATGACACAATTCATTCTATCCTCTGTCTCCTACCTTTCTGCTATAGGCAAAGGTCTTTCCTGATTTATCTAAAAATAATTGTGAATAAATGGATGTCTGAAATGTGCATAACGCTCAGAAGTTTGCCAAGATAGAAGCAGGAAGGTTGTCTTTCCTGCCTGAGGATGGGCAGGAATCTAGAAACAGGGACACAAACCCAGAATAAGAAGCAAGTTGTTGAGGACTGAGATGAGGAGAAATTTGTTCACCCAGAGACCAGCAAACCTTTTGAAATCTCCAGCCCAGATCTGTGGAGGCTCAGACATTGACGTTTGAAGCAGAGATTAATATATTTCTAGATCATGAAGACATCAAGGGATATGGGGATATTATGAGAAAATGTTGAAATAGATAATCAGCCATGATCTAATTGAATGGCGGAAGAGGCCTGAGGGGCTGAATGGCCGACTTCTATTTCCTATGTTCTGAATGATGATTGACCCAAACATCCTGCCTTGTGGGATCCCAATCAAATCCAGATCCAGAATGCACATGTTTTGAACTTGAGAGAGACCAATAACTTTTAATAAGAAATTGAAATTCCCAGTTATTAGTTGAAAGAATTACACCGCGAGGATTCACATTTTGAACGAGTTTTTTTTACTGTGCAGCATAAGTACTCATAACTTAGTATGAGGGATAGAGAGAGGAATCATGGACTCTGGAGCTTTTGCTGTTTGCAGGCAAGGAGGTGGCCTAGTGGTATTATTGCTAGACTGTTTATCCAGAAATTCAATTAATATTCTGGGGACCTGGGTTCAAATCCTGCCATGGCAGATAGTGGGATTTGAATTCAGAAAAAAAAATCTGGAATTAAGAATCTGCTGATGATCATGAAACTATTGTTGATTGTCAGGAAAAACCCATCTGGTTCAGTAATGTTTTTTTAGGGAAGGAAATCTGCCATTTTTACCTAGTCTAGCCTGCCTTCAAAACCATAGCAATGTGGTTGATTCTCAATTGCCCTCTAAAATGGCCTAACCAATGGCAGTCAGGGATGGGTAATAAATGCCGGCCAGCCAGCAATGCCATGTCCCATTAATAAAAAAAATCTTATTTCCCTCTCTCCTCATTTAACCCCAATCATGCTTGATATTTTTCTTCATGCTTTCAAGATTCACCAATAAATCTACCAATCAATCACAGAAACATTAAATAATACTGCCTGTTGTTGACATCTGTTTATAAATATTATTCAACTATATACACAGCATGGATCATTAATATTAACAGCGGCAATGATATAATGCAGTGTTGGTTTTTGTGTGCCATAAAGGCGATCCTGCCATATCTACTAAACAAACAGGAAAGTACAACTTCACTTCAACAGTGTCATGTAATATTATTAATTTGACAGGAAAATATCCTATTAGTTATTTATTACACAGTAAGAAGTCTCACAACACCAGGCTAAAGTCCAACAGGTTTATTTGGTAGCACGAGCGACCACATCATTATTTATAACAACTGTGCAGATGAAATCCCTGATTTTGGTGACTGCCTCAGCACTCATTAAGATATTCTGTAAATGCACATGTGGACACATTGAAGTAAACTCATATCTGGAGGAAAGCATTTGGACCCCAGGCTGGAGGTAGTGTGTTTGTCTGTCTCCCTGGCATTAGAAATTCTGCTGGTTAGCTGGAAGCAGTGTTTTTTGCTTTTCTGGAATGAAAACTTTACTCTTGGTGGTTGGCTTGCGAAAGGCCAGCAATGGCTTTATCGTTACCTCGAGGTGCTGGGATTTCCAAAACAGAGAAGCTGGAATTTCAATTCTCCAACCAAAGGACTAATTCACAACAGGTTTTGCAGAGCTGCAAAACCGCGTGAATATTCTTATTTTCTGTGCTAAACCTGGGAGGGATATATGTTTGTGAGGGCGTTTGTTGTTTTGGAACAGTGCATTTAGTTGTTAAGATTTATATCATGGTTGTTATTTTTCTTTGTAATTGGTAAAAGCTATTGCTAATGTTTTTCTATGTGTTAATTGATTTATTATTAAATATATTTTGTTTTATTAAAGCTCTTTAGTGGGTAGTTTGAATCATATTGGAGAGAAACATTTTATGTTTACCTGTGCCAGATTCGAAGTGCAAGAATTATGGTCCCAGCTGACTTCATAAAATATCTTGAAGTTTCTGAGCTGGATTACAACACTGCACATGATTCTCAGCAGTCCTTTCTGTTGATGTCAATGTTGTTTTTTTCAGTGTACTTACCTATTATTCCACTCCATCTTGGTGCTTTCATGAGGCTTTTGAAGTATTAAAATGTCAATTTAATGTTATGTTGCATAGCAGTCGTTGAAAATATGTTTCATTCTCACTAATGGGTGGCACGGTAGCACAGTGGTTAGCACTACTTCTTCACAACTGCAGGGACCTGGGTTCGAATCCTGGATTGGGTCACTGTCTGTGTGGAGTTTGTATGTTTTCCCTGTGTCTGTGAGGGTTTCTCTTGGTGCTCTGTTTTCTTCCCACAGTCCAAAAATGTGCGGGCTAGGTTGAATGGCCATTCTAAATTACCTTTAGTGTTCTGGGATGCATAGGGTTAGAGGAATTAGTGATAAATATGTGGGAATATAGGGATAGGGCCTGCGTAGAATTGTGATTGGTGCAGACTCGATGGGCCAAATGGCCTCTTTTTTCACTGTAGGATTCTATGATTTCTAATAGTGATGTTCAATTATTCCATTTAATTGCCCTCTGTCTGTGAGATTACTAATAAAATAGAATCCAGTTACACCCCATCCATGAAATGGTTATATTGAATAATCTCATGCATCCAGGCAGGAGGGAGTTTCCTAACTCTTTTACAGAATGGAAAAGGCCTTGTACAGTTTATCTGGATTGCAAACATTGAATCTTTCCCCTAAACGAGAGTCACTGGATCCGTATGGAGCAATGTACAGAACATGTTAATGAGGGCTGTGACTGTCACTGAAATCAGTGTTATTACCTGCACAGTGTTATAAATCACTAAACGGAACATTTTCCTGTCAAATTAACAATATTGCATGATGCTATTAAAATAAACTTTATACACTCTTGTTTCTGTAATGGTCGCGGTGGGATCACTTTGTAGGGCACACACAAACTAACACTGCATTATATCTTTACCGCTGTTAATATTAATGACCCATGCTGCATATATAATCAGATGATGTTTATAGCTGGATGCCAGCAATGGGCGCTTATATTTTTATAAAAACTTTCTGTGATTGCTTGGTCTGTTGATTCATGAATCATAGCATGATTGAAGGGAAGAGTTAAAGCAGGGTAGGGAACAAGGAGTACAGACATAAGGATAGCACAAAGACACGTAGGGTCTGATTTATCCCCAAAAAATTCTAAGTGCTGAAATGGCAAGAAAAATGGTGTAAATCACGATTGTTTATTTTCGGTGGGAGTTCAGGCTCAAATCTCTCACCCTTTGCACTGCAGAGGTCACAATCAGGAATATCAATAAAAGCTCAGGGTGGAAGGGCTATTCATGCCAGACTTTGACAGTTCTGGGCCCCTGTGCATGCGCAGTAACCCCAAATTGTCAGATTGCGCCTTGCTGGCCAGCCTGGCACCCTCGCAGTGCTGCCCTTTCCAACACCCCCATGGCCTGATCATGGACTCCACAAAGATCCCCAGGCCAGACCTGACTCACACTCTCTCCTGGAGTGCCCCAATCTCCAGCCCCCCAACCCACAGCAGTGATTATCCCTCCCCATCCCCCTGGCAGAGACGTCCTGCTGCCCCACCCCCACGGAGGCAGACGCCCTCCACCCCAGCAATCACCCTCCACAGGCTGTCATTTCCAAAGTTCCCATGCCCAATGGGCATCACTCCCCCCGCCCCCCCCGCCCCCCTCAACGCCTTGGGGGCCTCGATTGCTCCCCTTCACTCTGTCAGTGTCTCCCGCTAGTTCCCCTCAAGTGGGGAAGAAATCAATCTTTGCATTGCAAAAGCTTTACCTTTTATTCGCATCATATTGTATAGAAACTGGTAGATTGTGCATCTGTAATTTCATACGATGCACTGTCTTCCAAGCTTCACTCCTTGCTGAGAATGTAGGAGTGGGGAATTAGCTCCAGTGTCTTAATGACTATCGTCCAGTGGATCTGACATCCATCATCATCAAGTGCTCCGAAAAGTTAGTCATGGCACAAATCAATTCCAACCTCCCACACTGCCTGGATCCACTACAGTTCATCTACCACAGGTCCACAGCAGACATTATCTCCCTGGCCATGCACTCAACCCTGGAATACCTAAGTAACACAGACACCTATGTCAGACTCTTACTTATTGACAACAGCTCAACCTTCAACACCATTATTCCTACTAAACTCAACTCCAAACTTAGTGGCCTGGGATCAGCGAATCCCTCTATGACTAAATCCTAAACTTCCGAACCCACATACCAAAACTGGTAAGGATAGGCAACAGCACCTCTTCCTGTTCTCGATTACAGGTCTGTGCAATTGGTCTTGGTGTATGAATTTCACTCCCTCCTTAGATCCAGCAAAAAACCTGAGTCAGGCCTCACTGATATAAATCAGCACCATTTCATAATATATGTCATTGCTTTAACTCCGCCAAATGCTTTCACAAGTATATCCAATCCAGAATGAGTAACTACTTGTGGAGCTGGAGGATCAGCAACTTGCTAATTGGAGACCAAGGTCAGATTTTTCTTTGACTAAATCTGGGGATCTGGACCTTATTAGTTCATTATCAAACAAAATAGGGTGGCAGATGTGGTGACGCTGGTGATTCGTTCTAAGGATCAAGCATTAGTGCTGCCACCGGGGACCATGTTGAGCAGTATGTTGCGGGTGGTAATTCCTGTAGAATAGTCTATATGCTGAATGCACACAGCCTTACAGGGCAGTTTTGCACCTCTGCATTTGAGTGGGTGGTAAATGTATGTAGATGGAGACCCCATGTGCCAAATGTCTGAAGGGCAGATAGAGATTGGCTTATGGATGCTCTGTAAAGCTGCAGTACCAAAGGGGAATGACGCTCACCTGTTGCCCACACTTGCCTACATTTCTGGCAAAGTTTATTGAAAACAATTGACAGCAGGAAGTCTGGGTAATAGTTGTTTGCTCTGCTAGGCCAGGGACACTGAGATTATGTAGTTTCTGGCAGCACTGTGGGAGTCAGCTAACTGTATGCAACTGGAATTCAAACCTGGAACCTTATGTGGCTCAACAGCCTTAGCCAACATCTTGAGTGAACGAACCAGCAGGCCGCCCTGTGAGGCTGTTTGAAGTTCATCTTTGTTTGTACCAATGAATATTTAAAATTGTACTTCAATAATCTTTCACTCGGCTACATCTGTTACATGTGTTTTTCAGTCACAGAATGGCGCACAGCTGTTAAGATGTGATCAGAGCCCCGTTAAGGAAAATAACAGCACAAATTTAAATAAATTAATGCCATGCTGGAGGCATTGTGGTCAAATCTATCCAGATTCATGACAGTAAATAGATTAATGCAACAATCTGGATGCCAGTTGTGCTTGAGGTACTACAGCCTGCTCTGAATTAGAGCCTCTCATTATCTAATGCTAGCTTTTACCAAGGTGCAAATTTAGACCCTGTTTGGATAACAAAAGAGAGGTGATGCATTTTGGTAGATCCAATTCACGTGGGAACTATAAAATGAATGGCAGAACCATCAGGAACACAGACACACAGGGATCTGGGGGCACAGGTCCACGGATCCTTAAAAGTGGCAGCATATGTGGAAAAGGTGGTGAAGAAAGCATATGACATGCTTAGCTTCATTGGCCTTGGCATCGAGTATAAAATTAGCAAATTATGTTATAGTAATAAAACTTTGGTTAGGCCACATTTGGAATACTCTGCCCAGTTCTGGTTGCCACACTGCCAGAAGGATGTGGAGACTTTGGAGGGAGTATGGAAAAAGTTTACCAGGATGTTGCCTGTATGGAGGGTATTAGCTGTGAGGAGAGGTTTAATAAACTGGGATTGTTCTCCCTGGAAAGCTGGAGGCTGAGAGACGACCTGAAAGAAATTTATAAAATTATGAGAGTAATTGATAAGGTGAACAGTTGGAAGATTTATCCCAGGGCAGAAATGAGAATCACAAGACGGCACAAGTTCAAGGTAAGGGGGAGAGGTTTAATGGAGACGTGTGGGGAAAGGTTTTTTACACAAAGTGGTGGGGACCTGAAATGCACTGCCAAGCGAGGTGGGTAAGGCAGATATGTTAGCGAGATTTAAGACTTACCTGAATAGGCACGTGAACGGACGGAGAATAGAGGGATACAGGCAGTTGGTCTAGGTAGAATGTGATTGGCACCAGCTTGATGGGCCGAAGGGCGTGTTCCTGTGCTGTACTGTTCTTTGTTCTTTGTAACAAAGTCACAGGATGAACGTAGTATGCACTTGTGGGCAGGTGGTAAAAGGAAAAGTAAAGTTTATTTATTAGTACGACAAGCAGCCTTACATTAACACTGCAATGAAGTCACTGTGAAAATCCTCTAGTCACCACACTCCACTGCTCGTTCAGGTATACTGAGTGAGAATTTAGCACAACCAATGCATCCAACCAGCATGCCTTTCAGCATGTGAGATGAAACTGAAGTACCTGGAGGAAACCCACACAGACACAGGGAGAAGGTGCAGACTCCGCACAGACAGTGACCCAAGGTGGGAATGGAACCTGGGTCTCTGGCACTGTGAGGCAGCAGTGCTAACCACTGTGTCACCATACCACCCCAATAAAATTCCAGCACGTGACTCTATGACTGTAAGAATAAGTTTTCCAGCCACATTCGCCTCCAACTCTGGAAAATCCCAGTCAAGGTCGACAGATCTTTGCATGTGTCCTGCCCTCTCCAGTTCCTGTGATGGGCAGGAAGGAAAAATTCTGCCCTAAGTCTCATTCCCCTAACACATCCCTGTAAGCATTGGAATTACATTAACTCCTGGTCAAACAACTTATTGATTTCAAAATCATATCCATGTTTTCAAATCCCTCCATGATATCACCCATCCCTTTTTCTGTAATCTTCTCCAGCCCCTTAACCTTCCCTGATATCGATAATCTTCTAATTCTGGCCTCTTCTGCATTCCTGATTTTAATCACTCCACCATTGGTGACCATGCTGCCTGGGCCCAAACTCTCGAATACTGTCCCAGCTTCTCTCTGCCCAGCTCTTTTGCCTTTAGATACTCCTGAAAACCTACCACTTTGACCAAGTTTTTGGTCACCTGTCTCGGTTTCATATTTTAGTTTATAATACTCCTTTGAAGCATCTTGGGATGCTTTGTTATTTTAAAGAGGTTGTATAAATGTAAGTTGTTGTTAGGCAATGCTATGGGCTTTGATTTCATTATAGTTTTAATTTTCATAGAATCCCAGGAGTACAGAAATTCGGCCTATCGATTCTACATTGACCACAATCCCATCAGGTCCTATCCCTGCAACTCCACGTATTTACCCTGACACTGAAGGACAATTTAACACAGCTGGTCAACCTAAACTGCACACCTTTGGAATGTGGGAAGAAACTGGAGCACTTGGAGGAAACCCTGCAAACATAGGTAGAATGTGCAAACTCCACACAGACAGTCACCCAAGACCAGAGTTGAAACCATGTCCTCTGAGGCAGCAATCCTAACCGTATTTTGTTTTATTCTTTTGTGGGGTATGGGTGCTGCTGGCTAGAACTCAGTAAGAATTTAGCAACACCAATTTAAATCCAACCGATTTATTTGATAGTAAATCTGCGAGCTTTCGACACTCTTGTGCCTTCGTCAGGCAAATGCAGTGTTCTGGTCTGCAATTGCACACATGTCAACACAGACAGTCACAGATTGCTGATTAGAATGCGAATCCTTACATCTAACCTGCTATTCAAGTGTGAACATAGAACATTACAGCACATACAAGCCCTTCGGCCCTCGATGTTGCGCCGGCCAGTGGACCCTCTAACCTAAACTATTCCAATATCATCCATATGCCTATCCACCGACCATTTGAATGCCCCCAAAGTAGGCGAGTCCACAACTGCTGCAGGCAGGGCATTCCACGCCCTCACCACCCTCTGTGTGAAGAACCTGCCTCTGACATCCGTCCTATAACTACCACCTCTTAATTTAAAGTTATGTCCCCTCGTGTTGGTCCTCACCATCCGAGGAAAAAGGCTCTCACTATCCACCCTATCCAATCCCTTGATCATCTTATACGCCTCAATTAGGTCACCGCGTAACCTTCTTCTCTCTAATGAGAATAACCTCAGGTCCCTCAGCCTTTCCTCATAAGGCCTTCCCACCATACCAGGCAACATCCTGGTAAACCTTCTCTGCACCCTTTCCAATGCTTCCACATCTTTCTTATAATGCGGCGACCAGAACTGTACGCAATCCTCCAAGTGCGGCCGCACCAGAGTTTTGTACAGTTGTAACATAACCTCACGGCTCCTAAATTCAATCCCTCTACCAATAAAAGCTAACACACCGTACGCCTTCTTAACAACTTTATCAACCTGGGTGCCAACTTTCAAAGAGCTATGTACTTGTACCCCAAGATCCCTCTGCTCGACAACACTATTAAGGTCCTTCCATTAGCCCTATATTTCATATGCCTGTTATTCCTACCAAAGTGAATCACCTCACACTTATCCGTATTGAATTCCATTTGCCACCTCACAGCCCAGCTCTGCAACCTATCTACGTTCCTCTGCAAACTGTAACATCCATCCTCACTGTCTACAACTCCCCCCACTTTTGTATCGTCAGCAAATTTACTAATCCAACCCTCTACACCCTCATCTAGGTCATTTATAAAAATGACAAACAGCAGTGGCCTTAAAACAGATCCTTGAGGTACACCACTTGTAACTGCACTCCAGGTTGAATATTTCCCATCAACCACCACCCTCTGTCTTCTATCAGCTAGCCAATTCCTAATCCAAACTGCTAAATCACCTTCAATCCCATGCATCTGCACTTTCTGCAGTAGCCTACCATGGGAACCTTATCAAACGCTTTGCTAAAATCCATATACACTACATCAACTGCCTTACCCTTATCTACCTCTTTGGTCACCTCCTCAAAAAACTCAATAAGGTTTGTGAGGCACGACCTACCCTTCACAAAACCGTGCTGACTATTCCTAATCAATTTATTTCTCTCTAGATGATTATAAATCCTATCCCTTATAATTCTTTCCAAGACTTTGCCCACAACAGAAGTCAGGCTCACCGGTCTATAATTTCCAGGATGGTCCCTACTCCCCTTTTTGAACAAAGGGACAAAATTTGCCATCCTCCAGTCTTCCGGCACTATATCTGTAGCCAACAACGACATGAAGATCAAAGCCAAAGGCTCTGCAATCTCCTCTCTAGCCTCCCAGAGAATCCGAGGGTAAATCCCATCTGGCCCAGGGGACTTATCAATTTTCATACCCTCAAGATTCGCTAACACCTCCTCCTTATGAATCTCAATCCTGCCCAGTCTACAACCTGGTATCGGGGAGTATTCTCCCTGACAACATTGT
Source organism: Sphyrna mokarran (assembly GCA_024679065.1). NCBI lineage: Eukaryota > Metazoa > Chordata > Chondrichthyes > Carcharhiniformes > Carcharhinidae > Sphyrna > Sphyrna mokarran. Next base: position 23,747,436 of record JAGIQG010000029.1, read on the forward strand.
CTTTCTCCTGCGTGAATACTGACGAAAAATACTCACTCAGTGTCTCTCCTATCTCCTCAGGCTCCACGCACAACTTCCCACTGTTATCCCTGACTGGCCCTAATCTTGTGCTAACCAATCTTTTATTATTTATATACCTGTAAAAAGCTTTAGGATTCTCCTTAATCCTATCCGCCAAAGTCTTCTCGTGTCCTCTTCTAGCTCTTCTCAACTCCCTCTTTAGCTCCTTCCTGGCTAATTTATAGCTCTCCAGTGCCCTAACTGAGCCTTCATGTCTCATCATTACATAAGCCTCCTTCTTCCTCTTCACCAGAGATTCAACTTCCCTAGTACACCATGGTTCCCTCACTTGACCACTTCCTCCCTGCCTGGCAGGTACATATTTACTACGGACATGCAGAAGCTGTTCCTTAAATATGCTCCACATTTCAGATGTCCCCAGCCCCTGCAATTTCCTGCTCCACCCTATGCATCCTAAATCTCTCCTAATAGCCTCATAATTACCTTTCCCCCGGCTATAACTACTGTTATTCGGTATGTGCCCATCCCTTTCCATCACTAAGGTAAACGTAACCGAATTGTGGTCACTATCACCAAAGTGCTTACCCACCTCCAAGTCTAACACCTGGTCTGGTTCATTACCCATACCAAATCCAATATAGCCTCACCTCTTGTTGGCCTATCTACATACTGAGTCATGAAACCTTCCTGCACATATTGAACAAAAACTGACCCCTCTAACGTACTTGAACTATAGCTTTTCCAATCAATATTAGAAAAGTTAAAGTCCCCCATTACAACTACCCTGTTACTTTCACACCTATCCAGGATCAACTTTGGATACTGGATACTTCACACCTATCCAGGATCAACTTTGCAATCCCTTCCTCTACTTCTCTGGAACTTTTTGGAGGCCTATAAAAAACTCCCAACAGTGTGACCTCTCCTTTCTTGTTTCTAATCTCAGCCCGTTAAAGTGGCTAACAATGTGTGTGAAGGGAACCCTGAGCATTGGTTAGAGAATTGTGTATTTTCTCCAGACAGCACAGTAAGTGAGGTTTTTTGCTAACCCAGGCAAGTTACGGGGTTACAGATAGTGTGACATGAAGCCAAGATCCCTATTAAGACCGTCCTCATGTGTGCGGAACTTGGCTATCAGTCTCTGCTCAGCAACTCTGCGCTGTCATGTGTCACGAAGGGCCCCTTGAAGAACATTTACCCGCAGGTCGGAGGCCGAATGCCCATGACTGCTGAAGTGTTCGCCCACAGGAAGGGAACTGTTTTGCCTGGTGATTGTTGAGCGATGCTCATTCATCCTCTGTCGTAGTGTCTGCATGGTCTCCCCAATGTACCATGCTTCGGGACATCCTTTCTTGCAACGTATTAGGTAGACAACGTTGGCCGAGTTGCAAGAGTATGTACCGTGTACCTGGTGAATGGTATCCTCACGTTTGATGATGTTGTCCATGTCTATGACCTGGCATATCTTGCAGAGGTTGCTGTGGCAGGGTTGTGTGGTATTGTGGTCACTGTTCTCCTGAAGGTTGGATAGTTTGCTGCGAACAATGATCTGTTTGAGGTTGTGCGGTTGTCTGAAAGCAAGAAGTGGCGGGGGGGTGGGGATGGCCCTAGCGAGATGTTCATTGTCATCAATGATATGTTGAAGACTCCGGAGAAGATGTCGTAGCTTCTCCACTCCGGGGAAGTACTGGACAACAAAGGGTACTCTGTCCACCTTGTCCCGTGTTCGTCTTCTGAGAAGGTCAGTGCGGTTTATCGCTGTGGCACGTCGATCGATGAGTCGAGCGCCATATCCTGTTCTCACGAGGGCATCCTTCAGCGTCTGGAGGTGTCTGTCACGATCCTCCTCATCTGCTGCTAGCTAGCCAGCATTTATTGCCCATCCCTATTTGTCCTTGAGAAGATGGTGGTGAGCTACCTTCTTGAATCGCTGCAGTCCACGTTCTGTGGGTTGACCCATAATGCCATTAGGGAGGGAATTCCAGGGTTTTGACCAAGTGACTGCGAAGGAACGGTGATATGAATTCAGAAGAAGAAATGAAGCACAGGAGAAAGAAGAAAGGGTAGTTGAATCCTTCTATTGCCCTCTGTGTCTGAGTTTCATCCGTCTCATACCATCTCTCCAGTCTCTCATTCCTTTTTGGGAATAACAAAGTGTGATAGAAGAGTATTAATTATTATTGGTCACAGTATTTCAGCAAACCCTCTTTTGGATACAACTGTTTCACTTTCATGGAAACACAAATGCTTTGAGAATACTTCAGTATTTTCTGAGTTGAATGTCAAACTGTGGGCTTGTAGAATAAATACAGGTACGATTACATCACAGTTACTTGCAGTTCTGGCAGATCCTAAATAACTCCTTGCAGAACGTACATTTGTAACTGCCTGTCCTTCTGGTGTTGCTGGAAGTTTATGTCATTCACTGCCAAAGAGGGAGTACGTGTAGTATGAGGTCTATCACATCTAGAGTGAATCACTCAGAATCGCAGCAGCCTTCAATGCGTCTTTAGAAGTCTGACACTGGAATGATGAAATGAATTTATTGCAGGCTTGGATAAACAGAGGGAAAGCACAAATAAATTGTGACACACATATTGCAGGAGGACATTATCTGAAACTACCCAAACTCTACAAAGTGTACTTGGTAAAATTGATGGCAGAAACATGGAATGTTGGAAGATATCTTTCATTGCATGGCATTCCATTGTTAGCTTAGAATTATAGAAGGGAGAGGAGGCCATTTGGCCCTTCAAGCCTGCTCCACCATTTATTATAATCATGCCTGATTATGCAACTCAATAGCCTAATCCAGCTTTCTCTCTATAACCTTTGATCCCATTCTCCCCAAGTGCCATATTCAGCCATCACTTGCATATGTCCAGTGTTTTGGATCAAACTATAGTAATGAATTCCATAGGCTCACCGCTCTTTAGGTGGAGAAATATCTCCTTGCCTTTTCCCTAAATAGTCTACCCAGACTGTGATTACCTGGTTCTGGACTCCCCCACCATCAGGAACATCCTCTTGCATCTATCCTGTCTAATCCTGTTAGAATTTTATGGCTCTATGAGATCCTCCCTCAATTGTCTGAACTCCAGCGAAAACAATCCTAGCCTAGTCAATCTCTCTTCATACATCAGTCCCGCCATTCCTGGAATCAGCCTGGTAAATCTTCGTTGCACTCTCTTGAAAGCAAAAACATCCTTCCTCAGATAAGGAGTCCAAAACTGCACAGTACTCTAGGCGTGGCCTAATCAAGACCCTGTATGATTGCAACAACACATCCCTGTTTCTGTACTCAAAACCTCTCGCAGTGAAGGCCAACATGCCATTTGCTGCCTTTCCTGCTTGCTGCACCTGCATGCTTACCATCAGTGGCTAATACACAAGGATAACCAGGTCCCACTGCATATTCCCCTCTCCTAATTTACAACCATTCAGGTAGTAATCTGCCTTCTTGTTTTTGTTTCCAAAATGAATAACCTTATGCTTGTCAAATAATTCTGCATCTGCTATTGATTTGCCCACTCATCCAACCTGTCCAGAACATTCTGAAGGATCTTGCATCCTTGTCACAGTTCACCCTCCCATCCAACTTGGTATCATCTTTAAGATGTGATATTTTGTTCCCTCATCCAAATCATTAATATATATTGTAAATAGCTGGTGTCGCAGCATCAATTCCTGTTTCTCCATATTCTGCAGTTTCACTTGTTTTACTCATGTTCATGAAGTTTCTTTTCATTTGTTATATAGCTATGTAGTATTTACAACACAGAAACAGGCCATTTGGCTCAGGTTGGTGTTTATACTATACCTGAGCCTCTGTCCACCCTCTAACGTTTAGCACCATCGATATATTTTTCTGTTCCTTTCTTCATTCAGTTCCCTTAGAATGCTTCCATTTAATTCACCTCAACTACCCCCGGAGGTACAGGTTCCACATTCTAACAACTTTCCTAGTAAAGGTCTTTCATCTGAACACTCCCATTGGATTTACTAGCGAGCAGCTTATATTTCTGGCCCTGATTTTTGTTGTTGCTTGCAAGTGGAGCCATCTTGTCCATAATCACCTGATGAAATCCTTTCATAATCTGCGAGACAGATGGGAATCTTTTGTTAGATTCCTGAGTCAATGCAGCCCTTGTAGTGGCTTTTGTGGTCTGAGTGAATCTATATTTGAGTGGACTTTTAATTTTAATCATCACTATCCAAAAATGTGCAGGATAGGTTGATTAGCCATGCTAAACTGCCCATTAGTATTAGGGATTAGCAGGGTGAATATGTGCGGTTATGTGGATAGGGCCTGGATGGGAATAGTCCAAATGGCCTCCTTCTGCACTGAAAGGATTCTATGCTTCTACGATTAAGAAGCACTTCACTGTATTTCCAGTGAGTGTCTATCCTGGCCCATGGTGCTCTGGATGCTCTAGTTTCCTTCCACAGTCCAAAGGTATGCGGGTTAGGTGAATTGGCCATACTAAATTATCCCTCAGTGTTCCCAAATAGGTAACAGAGTGTGGCGACTATGGATTTTCACAGTAATTTCAGTGCAGTATTAATGTAAGCCTACTTGTGACACTAGTAATATTGAAAGTTTAACGTTTATAAGATCTTTAGCCAAGTTGGATTGGCTGATTTAGGGATTTTTAATTATTTACTAGTCAGCATTGATAATATAAGAAAAATACATGAAATTAGATGTGTTTGATGATTAAATGCAGCTCATAGTATAATGTGTAAGAAATGTAGAAATTTTTCCTTATTGATGTAATTTGGTTCTAAATGGTTAGGAATTAGTGCAAACCGAGTCAGAGAATTAGAGCTGTAACTCTGCAAATTCTAACATAATTTCCATAATTATTCATTGCTCCAATTTCAGATTTGTATATTTGAAGTAAAGTAATCTAAAGTAATCTAGAAAATTGTGAGAAGATATAGCCTTAATGTTTATTGGTGGGATAAAAGTACATGAGAAAGAGGAAGTTTTAAGACTGTGCTATTTTGTCATGGAGTTACCCCATTCCCCTACAAGGAAAAGAATTAGCTGGGGTGAAAATATGAATCTATGCATCTTTTGAAAAGCTTAATAAGATTTTGACCTTGCTGATGTGAAAAATGGTTAGGAAAAGAAGTAAAACTGAAGTGATAGCAAACCCAATGTGGTGTCATCAGTCTGTAGATGAACAAGGGTTGTCCATCCTATTTGATGGCTAGACAGGTGGAGGTAATGCCATAAAGGGTGATTGCTGCAAGGTGATTGTACATCAGATGCAGATAGTGAGGATTTCTTAGACAAGAGGCAAAACTTTCCCATTTTTCTGTTGCAGGCTGGAGAAATAGGCAAAAATTATCAGCTATAAGGATAATGTGGAAATGCCGGCGTTGGACTGGGGTGGGCACAATAAGAAGTCTTACAACATCAAGTTAAAGCCCATCAGGTTTATTTGGAAGTTAGTGATTTTGGAGTGCTACTCCTTCATCAGATGAGTGAGGAAGGAGCAGCACTCTGAAAGCTCATGATTAGAAATAAACCTGTTGGACTTTAACCTGGTGTTGTGAGACTTTTTACTGAGCCATAAAGATGGTTTCCTTCATCTTGTTTTAGCTACTTAGGTGAAAGGGCAGGTTCTCCAATATCATTCTGGTGGGGGTGGAGGGGGTGCTGTGATTGAGATGGCCCTCCACATCCCTCCCATCCCAACAGCAACTTAGGTTTTCAAAATACCAGGCTGACAATTGAACATGCCATCCCCAAAACAATGCCTCCTCCCCAATGCCACCACAGAAAAATGCCTCCCTTCCCCAATGGAACTTCCTCTGGAATTTCTCCCATGGAATTCCCACCCATATTCCCTGAAGGACATAAAACCACATTCAACCCTCAACTCTCCCCCACCGCCCTACAGAACACACCACCCCCACCCCCCTCATCCAGAATTCTACATTCCGTTGGAGAAGTTCCCTTCAGCTTGAAAATCAAGGCTGGGTGGAAAACAACCTTTAAGTGGTCATTAATTGGCCTCTGAATGGAACTGATGCAAGAGGTGAGAGCTGATTTGCCCATGCCTCTCCTGTCTAAGCTTAAAATTGTGGAGCAGGTGAGGTGGTTGGGAATCTCAGGGGAAGAGAAGTCAATCTGAGAGATGTGATGGAAATATTGTAGATCCTACTAGCAGGGGAACATAAAATTATGCCCCAGGTGAACCTCTTACTATTTGAGTTATCCATCTAAACCAACAAAACAGAATGCCTGTTTCACCTCTCATGCACAGGTCATAGGTGGCACAGTCATTAGCACTGCTGCCACACAGAGCCAGAGACCTGGGTTTAATTCCTGAGTTGGGTCACCGTCTGCGCAGAGTCAACACATTCTTCCCGTGTCTGTGTGAGTTTCCTCCGGGTGCTTCAGTTTTTTCCCACTGTCCAAAAGACATGCTGGTTAGGTTCATTGGCCATGCTAAATTCTCCCTCAGGGTACCCAAACGGGCGCCAGAGTGTGGCGACTAGAGAATTTTCCACAGTAACTTCATCACAGTGTTAATGTAAGCTGACTTGTGACACTAATGAATCAACTTTGAAACTTTAATCTGAGAATGAAACTATCCCTCAGACCAGTCTCTCACAATACCAGCCATTATTAAACCTCGGAGAACAGTTTGAACCTATGGCCTTTAGATTCATCTAGGCAATTGCTGGAAATGGGAGAGGGCTGAACATGCTAATAAATTCTGTAGCACCAAGTCAATGATTACCGTTGACCTTGGAACAAAGTATGGATCTTCAACTCCTAACTGACAGAGAGCAATAAGCTTAATGGAAAGGGCATTCAGTCAGGTGCAAAGAGAAATAGTTGGCAAAAAGTGCAGATAAGATCAGTTACTTTTATATATAGCCATGCAATGCTGCTGACACCATTTGTCGATCTCTCAATGTCATTGCCAATCAACAACATAAAGAACAGGTGTGTCTGACAGCAGTGACATTGACAGCTGCTGTCAGCAAAAAAACAAAAGCTCCAGAACTGACGAGAAACATTCCATGAACTTCATAGCGCAAGTCGTAAATAGCAATCTGCTCTTGAGGGAATTCAAGGCTGCAATCTCATCTGAGGGCCCAGGCATGATTTGAACTCCTTGCTGAATTTACTCATCACTCCCAGCTATCCATTGTTCTCTATTTTTCACAGTTGTGTTTACAGCAAATCAAATTTATTGTTGTATCTAACCTTTGGATTAACTCTGGTTCTGGAGACGTAGCAGACATCTGTGCACTATGTTTGCCTTGATAGTTGTTCCAGCAGCAACAGAATTGCTGATGTGTTATGTCCCAGGTGTGTGTTTGTCACCAAATGGTGTTTTGAATTGGTCACCAGTAAATCCTGTATGTGGGATTTTCCAGCTATGCTCACCTTAAAACTGGAAAATTCCCCCCAGTCAACCTTTTGCATAGTCCATAGTCCCCGCTATGATTCCCGCGATATGTGGAATTGGAAAATTCTCCCCTTTTGTATGCATATGTATATTTCATATGTATTGCACTGGAGTATTGAAGTTTTAGCTGGCTAATTAATAACCCATATTTTCACATCTATAAACTGTGATGACCTCAGTGAGGCCCATGAGGTTAACATCTTAGAGTACGAGCTCCCTGATTGGGACAATGATTGCCTGCCCAATCAGAGAGTCTCACCTGTCTATATATAGAGAAATGTCAGGGCAACTGATGCTCTGGATTCTGACTTTGTAAATGAAACACTTTTAGGAACGAATTGAGTTTGTAAATAAAGGGAATTTGTTGAAGGGATACTGGCCTCTGTGGAGTTATTTCATAAACATTATTTTGTTTATCACTTAACTTCTTATTATTTACTTGCTTCTCATTATAACTATGCTTCAGTTTGTTTCTTAATTATACAATATATTATTGTGAAGTTTTACTTATTTATTTGTGAGATGTGGGTGTCATTGCAAAAGCAACATTTATTGCACATTCTTTATTATATAATTGAACGAGAAATTGCTGGAAATACTCAACATGTCAGATCTGCTCTGAGGAAATATCGTCAGCCTGGAATCTTGGGTTGAAATTTCCCAACGTAGTCACAGTCTTGCCATCAAGCCTCAATTCTAGGTCAAAACCTGGAAGTGGCCCTGGTGCAATATTGGGTCATGATGTAGAGATGCTGGCGTTGGACTGGGGTAAACTCAGTAAGAGGTCTGACAACACCAATTGGTGTTGTCAGACCTCTTACTGGGCAATATTGGGTGCCATTTTCCCAAAGAGGGTCAATTGAGAAACTGCTTTCTGGAGCCCTGTCTAATTAGAGATAATGGATGGGTCAGGGTGGCAGAAGGCCCAATGGGAGGGCTTGCAGCGATGTATGTCCATAGACCAGTGGGAGAGTTGGGCACAGCTGAAGCTGGTAAGAAAATGGAGGCACTATCTGCTAAATTAGGAACAATTAAACTCTCAGATGACTACAGCTGTCAGGCTGTTAGTGTGGAGGAGAAACTTCTCCATGGAATAGCATGTGGCCACAGCTGTGGCTGTTGCAATCTAGAGAGTTAGTGCTGGACTGAGAGGAGGCAGGGATGGCATTTTGGCTTGATGCTGAGAAGCAGGTTCCAGTTCTATGCTGGGCTCCTGTCTTAGTGGGGAGAGGCTCAGTATGAAGTCTCACAACACAAAGTTAAAAGCTTATTTGGAATCACAAGCTTTCAGAGCATTGCTCCTTCCTCAGGTGAGGAGGGTGAGGACTCACCTGTCAAAGAGCAGCGTTTGCAAAAGCTTGTGATTGCAAATACACCTGCTGGACTTTAACCTGCTGTTGTGAGACTTCTTACAGTGCCCACCCCAGTCCAACATTGGCATCTCCACATTAGTGGAGAGAGAGAGGTGGAGTTGGGGGCTCATCCAATGAGAAGAAGAACCTAGTGACAACAATCTCTTTTCCCCACTTGGCCCATGGTTGGCTTAAATGATTATTCTTCACATGGTGGGCATGTGATGGCTGTCTTGTTGACCCTGCCTCCAGCAAGCGATGGGAACATATCAGGTGCCTGACCCGATTAACCATTTTATAATTTTTCTCCCAGTCCTGACTCCTAAGCTGTCTCAGTGGGAAAATTCAGCCCGTTAACTCTGATTCCCTTAATAGATGCTGTTAAGCCTATGGAATATTTCCAACATTTTCTGTTTTTATTTCAGATATCCAACATCTACAGTATTTTGCTTTTAAATTTTATATAAGTCTATTTTTGCATCCTGCCTATTTACTGAGACGTTCTCTTTGTATCCCTAAATAAATATACAAAACAAAGGGAAAAAGACTTCGAAAATTGGATGGACTGCAGCATTTGAAGTCTACGTAATCCATTTGAGTCATTGACAAAATGTTAAATTGAAGTAATTTGTTTTACAATCTGCTGCCATTGTATAATTGCTTTATACACAATTTAATTAATCACAACACTTTTCCTTTATGCAAATGAATTGCTTATTGTGTCGCTGTGCTCATTTACCAGAAGATTTACATTTCTGAGGTCTTATATTAAAAAAAATGAGTTGTTCTGGGTTTATTTACATGCAGTGCCAACCTTTCCGTTTTGAAATCCAAATTACCAATACTCTTTATCCTCGCAACTCACTTTAAATTATTAGTGCCTCAATGCACAATGTTTTCTTTGTGTTTATTAGAATTAATTTTTTTTTCTAGGCTTTGATTATTCACTTCGTCCAGGTGCAAGGTACAACCCCCACCGAGATATCGCTGGTTAGTTATTACCGCCTTGATCTGTTCTTGTTATGCTGTGGAAGAGCAAATTATTCATGACTTGTTTACTGATTCACCAGCTGGCATAGTCTGTCTGCTGAACTACTCTCGCTGTAGCATTACTTTCTGGCTGACGGAAAGTTGCCTTTGCAACTTTTTCCTTTCATTTGCTGGCAGTACATGGATCTGCATTCGAAGCCATGTCTGTGTTGGCCTACCTGGCATCAGTCTGAACAGACATTGTGGGGCTCCAGTTGCTTTTTTTGATAGCCTCAGGGTGATCGCTCAGGTGATTTGCTCCTGATCAGCATCTAGTTATCTTAGCTGGAAATGAAATGAATGCTGCTCAGGATCCAATTTGATATTAAGAACATAGGACATGGGAATTAGGAACAGAAATCGGCAATTCAGCCTTTTCAGCCTGCACCACTATTCAATCAGATCATTCAATCAGATCATGGCTGATCTCGTCTTAGTCTCAAATCCACCTCACCACCCATATCCCTTTAACCTGTTTTTTTAAAATAAGATAACTCCTTCTTGAAATATTTAATGATGCAGAGTCTACCATATTATGAGGCAGTGAGTTCCACAAATTCACCATCCTCTGCAAGAAGTACTTCCTTCTCCTCTCAGTTTTAAATCTCCTATGCCTGTGACCTCTTGTTCTAGACTGACCCATGAGGGGAAACATTTGGACTATATTTACTTCATCAATCCCTTTTAGTACTTTATACGCCTTGATCAGATCCCCTCTCATCTTTCTAAACTGCAGTGAGTGTAAGCCCAAACTGTTTAATCTTTCCTCATACATCAACCTGGAATCACTCTGGTAAACCTCTTCTGAACTACCTCCAATGCCACTGCATCCTTTGTTCCAATGTGCAGAGAGAATAGCCTTGCAGTCTAGGCTTACACGTGAAGGATGGTCACTTGAGTGAGGAGCAAAGACATTCCAGAGTCAAGGACAAAAAGTGAAAACAAAGTCTATTTTGTGCTTTAATGGAATGTCAGCATTATCAATAAGGGCAGCATTTGTTGTTTTAATTGCCCTTAAGAAGGTGCTTATGAATTACTTTCTTGAGTTGCTGCAGTCCATTTGTGTATTAACACCGATAGTGCGATTAGGAAGGGAGTTCTAGTAGATTGACACAGCAACAGGGAAGGGATATAGTTTCAAATCAAGATGGAGAGTGGCTTGCAGGAGAGCTTCCATGTGGTGGTGGTGATGTTCCCATGTATTTTCTGCCTTTGTTCTTCTGGGTGACGGAGATTACAGTTTTGGAAAGTTGAAGGAACCTTGGCAAATTAGTGACTATTTCTCATCTGAAGGTGAAACCTATCCATTGCTGCATTACACAGTTTGCTGGCACCCGTCCAATTCAAGTCACGGCACTTTAGGAAGGATGTGATTCTCCTTGAGAGGGTTCAGAGGAGAATGAGCAGAGTGGTTCCAAGGATGAGTAATTTTTCATAGAATCCCTAGAGTGCAGAGCAAGGCCATACAACCCATCAAGCCTCCACCAACAACAATCCCACTCAGGCTATATCTTCAAAACCACACATATTAACCCTGCTAGTCTCCCTGACATGAAGTGGTAATTTAGCATGGCCAATCAGTCTAACCTGTACATCTTTGAAGTGTGGGAGGAAAAGGAGCATCCGGAGGAAACCCATGCAGACATGGGGAGAACATGCAATCTCCACTCAGACAGTCATCCAAGGCTGGAATTGAACCAGGGTCCCTGGCGCTGTGAGGCAGCAGTGCTAATCACTGTGGCACTGTATCACCCACAAGGTTAGATTGTTGAAGCTGGGGTTTTTCTCCACGGAGCAAAGAAAATTGAGGGTGGATTTGATGGAAGTGTACACAATTATGAGAGGCTTAGCTAAGATAGTCAAAGACCAATTGTTTCCATTAATGAATTAGGGGACACAGATTAAACATTCCAGAGCAAGAGATGCCATGAGGCCATAAGATAAATGCTAAGAATTAGGCCATTCAGCCCATTGAGTCTGCTCCACTATTCAATCATGGCTGATAAGTTTCTCAACCCCGATCTTTCGCTTTTCTCCCATAACCCTTGATTCCCTTCACCAAACAAGAACCAATCTATCTCTTCCTTAAATATGTTCAATGACCTGATCTTCTGTGGCAACAAATTCTATAGATTCGCTACCCTTTAGCTGAAGAAATGAGAAATGATATGAGGAACAATTTTTTCATGCAGCAAATGGTAGAGATTGCTGGCTATGGGGGTGGAAGCAGAGGTGATGAATGATTTTGAAAGGAAATTGGATGGGTACATGAGAATAAACCTGGGAAAGTGTAGAAAAATGGGACTGATCAGAAAGCCAGCATAAATGTGATGAAGTAGCTTCCTGCTGTGCCATAATGACTCTATGACCCAGCTCCTAAATTAGAACTTCAGGATTAATTTTCTTCGTATCATTGAGAACAAAACCTTTTAGGATTAACAATACCTATGGGTCTGTTGTACCCTTGACGTTTCTGCTTAACTCAACCACCCACTTTCCTCTTAAGGTTTTACAATGGGTTGCATCTCCGCTGATGGAAATTAATCTGCATGTCCCTGCTCACAACATCTGCATGGCTCTGTTTTGCAGTTATCAGCAACTGGATAGATGTTTGATGGTGATGATTTCACTTTGTAATCTAAGTGTGATGAAATGTGTAACTATTATTTCTAAATGTATTTCTTGTTGTGTTATAAAGCGGAGACAGAGGAATCCATCACTGCTACCTTCAAATGGAGCTGGTGGACAGTCAGATCTCTGCCAGCATTCAAGGGATTGCCGATGAACTTTTTAAAGTTGCTTTTCTGCTTGTTTGAGGTTGTATATGGTGTTAGTATAGGGCAGCTTTGTGGCATTGTGATTAGGACTGCTCGGTATGTTTGTTGTTGACATAGGCTCGATGGGCCAAATGGCCTCCTTTTGCACTCTGGGAATTCCACGATCTGAGATGTTAAGCAAAATGCTATGAGATTGCTGCTAGAAAAGTTATAATTTTTTGACATCTGTCTGCCTTACACTCAGTGTAAGCTACAATAACTATACAGCGTATGTGACACAACTGGGTCTTAAGTGTTAAAGTGTGTAATGTGAACATAAATAAGAACATAAGAAGTAGGAGCAAGAGTAGGCCATCTGGTCCCTCGAGCCTGCTCCACTTACCTGCCCGCTCAGCATAACTTTTAGTTCCTTTACTGTTCAAAAATTTTCATATTCTTGATTTAAAAACATACAATGAGGTAGCTTCAACTGCTTCACTGGGCAGGGAATTCCACAGATTCACAATCCTTTGGGTGAAAAAATTCTTCCTCAACTCAGTCCTAAATCTGCTCCTGTTTATTTTGAGGCCATGCCCCTTAGTTTTAGTTTCACGTGCCAATGGAAAAACCTCCCTCTTCAATCTTATCTATTCCCTTCACAATCTTATATGTTTCTATAAGATCTCCCCTCATTCAGATTGTATAGTTCCAATCTTCTCAGCCTCTTCTCATAAGTCAACTCTCTGAACTCCTCTGCATCCTCTCCGGTGCCACTATATCCTTTTTCAAGTGAGGAGACCAAAACTGTACACGGTATTCCAGGCGCTCACAATTTACATAGGTGATTTGGAGTTGAGGACCAAGTGTCGTGTGTCAAAATTTGCAGATGATATGAAGATGACTGGTAGAGCAAAGTGTATAGTTCTAAAGATAATCAAACAGACTTGAGTATAAGTTTTAGTTTGAGGTTTCAATATGTTCTTAGTTTATGTAATTCAGTTTGTTTGATATGACGTCATTTATTTATTGGTAAATGCCAAAGATTCCAAATGAAATTTTTCTTGCTTTCATGGGCAACTTTCTTCAGATTTAAAGTCTGATTACTTCTTTGGGGAGGAAGTGTTAATTTTTACTTTCTAAACATTCATAAACCCTTTTTATTTTCTATGAACAATACATTTTCATTTCAAGCACGTCTGGTTGATAAAGGTCTGAAAACAAATCAAAATGCCAAGAAGCTGACTCCATAGACCATTAATCTGAGTAGAAATTAAAAGTGCATTATTTGACATTTTCACAATAAACAAAGTACACAATAAATATGGAGCATTCCATCAATACGCTCTCATGAGCATGAAAGGCTCATAACTCAAAAACAACAAGGATGATGTGCAAAGTTACAATGAAGTCTGAATGGATTAGAAATTAAGCCAATTTTCATTCCATTTTAGTCTATTTAAATGCCTCTAATTCCAGTGGCGGGAGTGGGAGATGGTACGTGAGAAATTTAAAGGGACGGGGGAAATTAGAGGCAAATGGGAAACAAGAATCAACTGAGGCTTTTGGAAAGGCTCAAACATCATCCCAACCCACAAGCAGCAGCTGCCAAGGGCAGAAAGAGAGGGAGTTCTTAGTGACATGAAACAAAGTGAAGAGAAACCTAAGATGCAGATTTAATTCTAAGGGCAAGTGGTGGAACAGCCCACAACTCACTTGACTGATGACTGCTGTAGCAGAGCTGGGGCAGCCTGAGGTAATTGTGAAAATGATGTTAGTTCCTTCCCTCCCCAAGATGCATACCGTATGGGCCTGGGACTCTTACATTTTGAATTGCAAGAACATTTTCAAGGCTTATTCATTTTGAAGATTTTTCTCCATCATTGATCCAACTGCATCCTCCCACATGTTCCTAAGTTTCTATTTCCATTTTACTCCCTAAAAAGTGAGGCTGAAACACTCATGAAGCATTTCTTCCTTTTCTTCACAAAGACAAGTTGACTTTGTTCATCTCCAAATGGGGCAACTTTATTAGTCTTTTGGTTTAATACATGATCATAAAGGTTCTCAGAATTCTACAGTTCAAAAAGAGGCCATTTGACCCATCAACTCTATACTGACTCCCAAACCCTACCCCTATAACCACACATATTTATCCCACTTATTTCCTGAAATTACACATCTTTGGACACTAACCTGCATATCTTTGAGCTGGGAGGAAATCGGAGCATATGGAAGAAACCTATGCAGACATGGGGAGAAAATGCAAACTCCACAGGCAGTGACCTGAGACCAAAATCAAATTTGGAGCCCTTGTGCTGTGAGGCAGCAATGACAACTACTGTGCCACTATGCCACCGTGCCGCCATTATTCATCCTATCTTTTTAAATTGATCACCAGTCTTCATTCACATACTGTCTTGGCCTTCTCTATCTCCCCTTATTTCATTAAAAAAATTCTTAGCTTTCTCAATATTTGTAACATTCTCTTTTACAAGCTTCCTATTTTGTTTATGTATTTAATCTATTTATTTAGGGAAATTAATCTTTAATGTATTCCCATTACTTTGGGATGTATTTGAACTAGCCCCTCATCCATCTTAATAAAAGCAAATTACTGTGGATGTTGGAATCTGAAAACAAAAGAGAAAATGCTGGAAAATCTGAGCAACTCTGGCAGCAACTGTAAGGAGAGAAAAAAGTTGACGTTTCGAATCCAGACGTCCCTTTGACAAAAAGGTCATCTGGACTTGAAACATCAGCTCTTTTCTTTCCTAACAGATGCTGCCAGACCTGCTGAGATTTTCTAGCATTTTCTCTTTTGGTTCTTCATTCATCTTATATTTAAATATT
Organism: Sphyrna mokarran; assembly: GCA_024679065.1. Lineage (NCBI taxonomy): Eukaryota > Metazoa > Chordata > Chondrichthyes > Carcharhiniformes > Carcharhinidae > Sphyrna > Sphyrna mokarran. The sequence goes on from JAGIQG010000029.1 coordinate 23,762,880, forward strand.
GCCCAGGCTGGCCCGCAGTTTTAATTTACTATTTTTCCAACCAATTAATCCGAGCTGAATTGGCTTCATTTCATAATTGAATTGAACTAATTTCTAGTCTAAACTTTAATCCCTCTTTTTTTTCTCTTACCTATCTTGCATCATGCTAATTTTATCATTAGTTGCAAATATCCACCTTCCATCAGGTTGTTTACTTCTGTTAACCGGAACTGCATCCTTCATCATTGCCCATTAAACAAACTGGCCTGACATTCTCAGAACTTTGCCTGCTCTTGACCACAAACTTTTGTCTTATGCCAATCCCTACTGAATGGTTAGAGTCCTCCGTTATTTCAGGGATGCTGTTCTCGGGCCTGTTTACTGCAGTTCAAATCCTGTTGTGGCTGCAATCGCATGTGAGAATGCCATAAAGATTTGCGGTGACAAAATGTTAGTTCGAGATCTTCCCTATCCCCCCCGCCAGTGATGTAATCAGTTTACACCCAGAAAGATCATGTGAAGGATATACAGTTTTATTCAGTTTTGATTTCCTTACTTAAGGAAGGATACATTTGCATTATAGGCAGTATGAAGAAATTTCACTGGACAATGACCGAGTGTATTAACACTAGAGTATTAATCCATAGATTCAGCTGAAGTTCTGGGAGCCTGGGTTCAAATCTTGCCACGGCAGATGGTGGAATTTGAATTCAATATAAAAAATCTGGAATTAAGAAATTACTGATGATCATGAAACCATTACTGATTATTGGAAAAACCCATCTGATTCATTGATGTCTTTTAGGGAAAGAAATCTGCCATCCTTACCCTGGCTTGCCTGTGACTCCAGAGCCATAGGAATGTGGCTGATGCTCAACTATCCTTGGGAAACTAGGGATGGGCAATAAATATTGGCCAAACAATGATACCCATGTCCTATGAATAAAAAAAAGATTCCTGGGAAGATGGGACTACCTTTTGAGGGAATGCTGAGCAGGTTGGGTCTTATACTCATTGGAGTTTAGAAGAATGAGAGATGATCTTGTTGAAACTATTCTGAAGGGTTCAGGGCAGATGCTGAGAAGACTTCCTCACTAGCAGCACTATGGATGTGCCTACACCACATGAACTGCGTTATGTTTGGGAGAGCCGCTGGTCCATCACCTCCTTCTTAGGGGAGGCGGAGTAGTTTGGGTGGAGGGGGTAGTTATGATGGGCTACACACTCCTAGCCAGTGACCCCATGTCCCATGAAAGAATAAAAAGAAATTCCCCTCGTGGGGAAGCCTAGAACTAATGGACACCATTTCGAAATAAGATGCTTTCCATTTAAAATGGTAATGAGGAATTCTCTCATAGGGTCCCTTAGTCTTTGCAATTCTCTTCCCCAGACAGATGCGGAGAATGTGTCATTGATACTATTCAATGATGAGATGGGCAGAACTTTGCTTGGCAAAGCAGTCAAAATTTATTTGGAGGGTGGGAGTAGATAGGAAAGTGCTGCTAATCATTTCAACCATGATCTTATTGAATGGTGGAACAGGCTTGAGGAACTAATTGGCCTAATCCTGTTTCTATTTCTTAATTTCTTGTGAATAATACATATATCAGATGTGGAGTTACCGGTGATCGATGGGATGGGCACAGTAAGTAGTCTCACAACACCATGCTAAAGTCCAACGGGTTTATTTGCTAGGGCGAGTTTTGGAGTGCTGCCTCTTCATCAGGTGACTGCAGGACTTGTTTCACAAACGGGACATATATAGACACAAACTCGATAGTGGTTGGAATGTGAGGCTTAACAGGTAATCAAGTCTTTACAGGTGTATTGGTCCTTTGTCAAGTAAGTGGGAGTTCTGTTCACAAACAGGGCGCATAAAGACACAAACTCAATTCACAAAATAATGGTTGGAATGCGAGTCTTTACATGTAATCAAGTCTTAAAGATACAGACAATGTGAATGGAGAGAGGGTTTAGCACAGGTTAAAGAGATATGTATTGTCACTTGCCAGGGCAGTTAGTGCACAGTCTCCCCCCGTGTACCATGCCTTGGGACATCCTTTCCTGCAGCATATCAAGTAGACAATGTTGGCCGAGTTGCAAGAGTACGTACTATGTACCTGGTACCTGTCCTGGCTGGACACAATATACATCTCTTTAACCTGTGCTTAACCCTCTCTCTTCTCTCATTGTCTATACCTTTAAGACTTGATTACCTGTAAAGATTTGCATTCCAACCATTATTTTGTAAATTTAGTTTGTGTCTTTTTATGTTCTGTTTGTGAACAGAATTTGCACTTACCAGACGAAGGAGCAGCACTCCGAAAGCTAGTGGCCTTTGCTAAATAAATCTGTTGGAATTTAACCTGGTGTTGTGAGACTTCTTATGAGTCTTTAATAATCTTTTCCTTGAAAAGATTATTTCAAAATAATGCCCCCCACCCCACCCCGCCCATCTGAAGGCCAAACCAAGCATTTTATGGTGTGGGCAATGTATTATCTGGGTCAATTGTCTTGATAAAAGATCTTTAACGAAATGACCTTAATTATCCATCAAATATAGCATGTAGGCTGTCAATTTCAGAACCCACCCATCCTCACAATTTTAGGGCTGAGCTGGGGTGAAAGGAGTGATTTGGGAGGTGGTGGTGTGGGCATCTACCCTACAATCCAGCCCCACATCTCATGGTCAGTATTAACTGCTGGTAGTTCAGATGAACCTTGAGCAGAGAGGAACATAGAACATAGAAAATTACAGCGCAGTACAGGCCCTTCGGCCCTCGATATTGCGCCGACCAATGTAACCAATTTTATGGCCCTGTATCCTAAACTATTCCAATGCTATTCATATGCCTATCCACTGCCCATTTGAACACCCTTAAACTTGATGAGTCCACAACTGCTGCTGGCAGGGCATTCCACGCCCTTACTACCCTCTGAGTAAAGAAGTCACCTCTAGCATCTGTCCTATAACTACCATCCCTTAATTTAAAGCTATGTCCCCTCGTGCTATCCATCTCCATCTGAGGAAGAAGGCTCTCACTATCCACCCTATCTAACCCTCTGATCATCTTATATGTCTCAATTAAGTCACCTCTTAGCCTTCTTCTCTCTAATGAAAATAACTTCAAGTCCCTTAGCCTTTCCTTCAGGGAAAACAGTTTAGGGAAAACAGGAAAGTTTGAAGTTTCTTTATTAGTGTCGCAAGTTGGCTTACATTAACACTGCAGTGAAGTTACTGTGAAAATCTTCCTAGTTGCCACCTTTTGGTGCCTGTCCAGGTACATTGGGAGAATTAAACATGGCCAATGCACCTAACCAACATGTTTTTTGGACTGTGGGAGGAAACCAGAGCACCCGGAAGAAACCCACACAGACACACGGAGAATATGCAAACTTCTCACAGACTATGACTGAAACCGGAATCGAATCCAGGTCGCTGGTGCTGGGAGGCAGCAGCATTAATCACTGTGCCACCATACTGTGGAAGGGTAAGGAGCAACCAAAATAAAATCTTTAAAAACAGAAAGGTTTATAGTTGTGTAACTTTTAACTAAGAGTGAATCACTCATTGTGCTAAACATTGCCTGCCATTCCTGATCTGTGTTGGAAAGGAAGAACATGATTTTGTTCCTTAAAATTAATTGGGTCATATCTTGAGGGCATATTTAGAACTGGATTAGCTGGCAAAGTTTCTACCTGAATAAATCTGTTATGAGGTCCATTATTTGTATTCAAGTCATAGTACTCTATGAAAACAAAGAGTGGAAGTAAATGTATGTTTTTCTGGTTGGCAATCAATGATTAGTGCTGTGCCTCAGGGATCAGTATTGGGCTGCAATTGTTTACAATTTACATGGAGTTGGGAACCAAGTGTAATATGTCAAAGTTCGCAGATGACACTGAGTGATGAGATGAGAGAGCAAAGTGGGCAGAGGACACTGAAAGGGATATAAATAGTTTAAGTAAGTGGGCAAAGGTCTGGCAGATGGAACTCAATGTTGGTAAATGTGAGGTCTTCCATTATGGTCGAAAAAAAACAGCAAACTGGACTCTTATTTAAATGGCAATTTGGGACTTCAATCTCCTTGTGCATGAGTCGCAAAAAATTGTTTTGCAATGTAAGATAATTAAGAAGGTAAATGGAATTTTGTCCTTCATTGCTAGAGGTATGAAATTTAAAACAGCGAAGTTATGTTGCAGCTGTATAAAGTGTTGGTGAGGCCACACCTGGAGTACTATGTACAGTTTCGGTCTCCTGACTTGAGAAAGGATATACTGGCATTGGAGGGGGTGCGCAGGGGATTCACTAGGTTGATTCCAGAGTTGAGAGGGTTGGCTTATAAGGAGAGACTGAGTAGATTCAGACTATACTCATTGTAATTCAGAAGATAGAGGGGGAGATATTATAGAAACATATAAAATTATGAAAGAAATAGATTAGAAAGAAGTAGGGAGGTTGTTTCTGGGAGAGTGGAACTAGAAGTAGGGAACATGGATTTAAAATGGGGGGAAGCAGATTTAGGACTGAGTTGAGGAGGACCTTCTTCCTTGTAAACATATTGTAAGGATTGTAAACGTATGAAATTCCTTGTCCAGTGAAGCAGTTGAGGCTGCTACCACGTTGAATGTTTTTAAGGCAAAGATAGATTTTTGAACAGTAAAGGAATTAAGGGTTGTGGTGAACGGGCAGGTAAGTGGAGCTGAGTCCATGAAAAGATCATCCATGATTATATTGAATGTCAGAACAGGCTTGAGGCCAGATAGCCTATTCCTGCTCCTAGTTCTTATGCTCTTATGACTCAGATGAGAAGTCCTTGCACAGTTTTGCTGTTTTTGACACTTATCATCTCTCCTTAGCTCATCAGGACTTGCACAGTGTCTGACTCTTTTCTCTGAGTCAGTACCTCAGGGTGACTTGCAAATAAGAAGAAATGATTCTAAAATAAACTCCCATCTGCCAATGAATATTTTATCAAGGCGACTATCTGAACTGTGAGGAAAATCCACTGTCATAGTGAATTTTTTTCATGTGACAGTAATGTACTTACACAAGTGTATACAGAAGAAAAGGTGAAAATCATTTTTTTGTACAAATGTGGTTTTATTAAACAGCAGAAATATACAGCTGGAGTGAACTGCAGGATGGTTATCTTATCCAGGCACTCAGAAAATTGTGCTATGATTTCCTATCTTGCGTTCACTGTTTATAATATTAATTTTCGCGTTATTGAACAGCTGGTTTGAAGATTTATGCATTAGTTATAAATTGTACTGGTTGCAGACAGGTTGTTTCCTTTCAATGTGTCTTTCTTAAAGCAACGCTCTGGAATGTTGAATCTCACAAAATCCGAGTCCTATGAAAGAAGATTTCTTGCCAGAATCTCAGCTCAGTTGTGGCAATAATTTGCTCTCGGCTGTGTAAAGTGGAATATATTTTACCTCCCTGTAACTGTCAGTGAAATAACTGCTAAGATCAGTGAAATATGACAAAAATGGAATAGATTCTCTTGTTTCATTGCTTAGGTTGTGTGAACTGGTGCATGTTGAACTTTCTGCTCGCCTGAACAAGAATAGCTGACTTTGTTGGTTTTCCTGTTGTTTGTCTTTCTATTTGAATCCAAGAATCTGTGCTGGATTGCCTTTGGTCTTGTAGCTAACAATAACAAGATGTAGGTGCAGCTTGAGGATTTGAGTTTCTGTAGCAAGAGGATTTGAGTATAGGAATAGGGATATTTTGCTGCAATTGTATAGGACATTGGTAAAACTGCACCTGGAGTATTCTGTGTAGTTTTGATGTCCTTATCTGAGGAAGAATGCTCTTGCTATGGAGGGAGTGCAGCAAAGTTTACCAGGCTGATTCCAGGTTTGTATATGAGGAGAGATTAAGTCAGTTAGGATTATATTCACTGGCGTTTAGAAGAGTGAGAAGGGAAACAAAAATTTCTAACAGAATTAGATTCAGAAAGAATATTCCTGATGGTTTGGAAGTTCTGAACTAGGGGGAGGTCATAGTTTGAGCATAAGGGGTAAACCTTTTAGGACTGAGGTGAGGAGAAATTTCTTCACCCAGAGGGTGGTGAATCTGTGGAATTCGTTACCACAAAATGCAGTTGAAGCCAAACATTATCTGATTTCAAGAAGATATTAGATCTTGCTCTTGGGGCTAAAGGGATCAAAGGATATGGAAGGATATTGAATTTGATGATCAGCCATGATCACAATGAATGGCAGAGTGCATCCAAAGGACAGAATGGCCTTCTCTTGTTTCTAGTTTCTACGTTTTTATGTTTTAAATATCTATTACATGAATAATTCTTAAAGAATTGCAGCTTTGATTTGGAGGAAAGTGGGCTGGAATTCTCTGACCTTGCCTGCAGCTGAAATTATTCAGTCCAGCTGCTGTGAACAGAGATTTCGCCAAGCGTCAAATTCTCCATTCTTGCTAGTTGCGGCATCGGAGTGTGCGAGACTGGAGAATTCTAGCCATGATCTCTTAAAGATATGTTGTATGGGGGAACAGGAATGTTGTATAGGGAGTGATAGGTGGTTGACACAAGTTACAGAAGAACAAAACAAACATGGAGGCAGGAAACTGCATCTATGGGCATGTGATGGAGAGGTGCAGCAACCATTGTCTCTACTCGATGGCTGGTGAAGTGGAGCTAAGCTATAGACTCGAGAGCACTGCCTATTGTAGAAAGTGGTGACACCATTCCCTCTGCTAAGAGGTGGTCCTATGGTTCCATAGGTACAACTCTGCCTCTGAGCTAGAAGTTCTAGGTTCAAATCTCATTCTAGCTCTTGTTGAGCATGAAAGAGCACCATTGGCAGCACGGTGGCACTGTGGTTAGCATTGCTGGCTCACAGCGCCAGGGACTTGGGTTCGATTCCTGGCTTGGGTCATAGTCTGTGCAGAGTCTGCATTTTCTCTGTGTATATGTGAGTTTTCTCCCACAATCTGAAAGATGTGCTGATTAGGTGCATTGGCCGTATTAGTGTCCCCAAACAGACCCAGAGTGTGGCAACTAGGAGATTTTCACAGTAACTTCATTGCATTGTTAATGTAAGCCTACTTGTGACACTAATAAATGTAAAATAAGAAGTAATCATGACCTAATTCAACAGGTTGATAGGCAACCTGCTAATTTCTCCAACACTTACCCACTGTTACCCAATAAGAGAAAGAAGTGTGAGTGAAGGTATAAAATGGAAAAATAATAGTATATGCTGTATAATGAGAGCACCACCAATATAGTCTATACAGCAGTACTGTGGAACATGCAGTTTGCATAAATATGCAAAGCATCCCCAATCAGCATATTGGCTGATACTGCAGATACCAGAAGATAGAGACAAACACTGCCCTGGCAATGTTAGCCTTTATAGATACGGGTAGCCTTGCAGCCGTAGCAAAGTAATGGAAATGGCTTCATCTGAATTAGATGCTGCAAAAGGCCTATTATTGCCAAAATTCGCATTTAAGAAAGGCAGCTCAGTGGAGTATTGACCGCTCCAACATGTCTTCATGTATACTGCACCATTTTAACCACAAGATAACAAGCGTGATATTCATGGAATTTATCGTACAAATAATGTGATTATACCAGCACAGAGGGCTGAGGAAATTTGCACAGAAGAAGTGAAGCACTGATTTTCCTTGCACGTTTTGCATTTGTGGTTGACTACAACTTTCTGTAATTCATTGACATAGGGCGGAATTTTACCGGCACGTCCGCCAGAGTTTCATATGATACCATTCAAGGCCAAAGGAGAATGCCATTCTCTGACCCAAGCCCACCCCTGGAACTGGGGCATGCCGGTAAAATTCCAGCCATAGGCTATACCTTCTCAACTCAATTCCCCCATAAAAAACAATGAAGAATAAATGTTTCAGTGCAGCTACAACATTTCTTAAGTATGTCCTGTACACAAAAGGTAGGACAAATCCGATTTACTGCCCCATTATTTTTATTCTTGGTCACCAGTAAATTGATGGAATGCATCATCAGCAATGTGGCATTTGCTGAGCAATAACCTGTTCATTGGTGCTCAGTTTGGGTTCCACCAGGGCCATTCAACTCCTGCTCTCATTGCAACCATGGTCCAAACATGGACAAAAAGTTGAATTCCAGAGTTGAGGTGAGAGTGAAGGTCCTTGACATCAAAGCTGCATTTCACCAAATATGGCATCAAGCAGTCAGTGGGAATCAGAAGGGGGGGAATCACTCACAGGTTGGAGTGATACCTAGCATAAGGAAGATGGTTGTGGTTTTTGGAGATTGGCCATCATCCTGACTGCCAACAATCACTCTTGGAACATCCATACAAATGCAGCAAGACTTCGACAATATCCAGACTCCGGCTGACAAGTAGCAAGTAACATTTGCACCATAGAAGTTCCAGGCAATGATAATCTCCCATAATAGAGAATCTAACCATCGCTGTTTGACAGTGACATTCCCATGACTGAATCTCTCTCTATCAACAACTTGGGGGTTACCACTAACCAGAAACAGAACCGAACTCACCATATGAATACTGTGGCTGCAAGAGCAAATCAAGAAATTCTGCAGAGAGTAATTAATCTCCTGATTCTGCAAAGCCTGGCATAAGTCAGGATGGTGACAGAATATTCTCCGCTGCTCCAGCAACACTCGAGGCTTGACACATCCAGGACAAAGCAATTTGCTTGATTGGCACACCATCCACAAATATTCACTCCCTCCACCACAGATGTGCAGTGTCAGGTGTGTGTACCATTTACAAGATGCACTGTATGAGCTCATGAAGGTGCTTTAGGCAGCACTTTCCAAACCCATGACCTCTACCATCTAGAAAGACTAGGACAGCTGATACATGGGAACAACATCATCTGGAAGTACTCCTCCAAGCCTCTAGCCACCTTGGCTTTGAGATATAGCATTGCTCCTCCACTGTCAATGGGTCAAAATTCCCTCCCTGACAGCACCATGGATGAATCTACATCATGTGGACTATAACAGTTCAAGAAGGCATCTCACCACCATTTACTCAGGGACAATTAGCTATGGACAATAAATACTGCCCTAGCTGCCTCACACACCACCCCATCCCCCACTAGCCATTCTGTTAATTGAGGAAATGATTCCTGCCATGATGCCATTTCTGAGCAACTTGCAAATTTACACCCAAAATTTTTGACGCAACAGCACGGTGTGTTTAATGACATTTTTTCAATGATCTTTTAATAACTTCTCACTGAGACATGCACTCTTTCTCCTGTATTTTTAAATCCATTTTTTAAAGCATCTGAATGAGGTGCATTAAACATTAAAAGCTTCCATGATTGCATTTTCTTAAACATGCTGTGCCTAATGTGCAGAAATGATGGTTTGATGGCCTCAAACTTTAATTTTCATGTGGGAAGATGGATTTAAATGAAGAACGTGGCATGTATTTTGCACTTTCCTTGGGCTCCCAATTATAATGCTACTTCTTGTGTTGCATTGAATGCTAATGAGATTAGTTGAACATTTTGTCGTAAGTCCACTCAGCTTAGAAACAGTCAAAAAAAATAAATTTTTGTGTAACTTGATAGTTGTGTCATTGGAAGAATTTCTGGGTTTATTTTTTATTTCCCTGAGTTAATGTTAACTTGAAACACTAACCGACATGGGACTCTGTAGTTTTCAATTAAAGAGCTCATCACTCCCTGAGGGTAAGGTAAGTTTGTACTGTATGAGTACTCTTTGACATTCCCTTGTCTCGTTATGCTTTTAGTGCTCCAGTGATTCTCCTAAATGCTTCCCTGAACAGTCGGTTTTCTGGTCATTTTTTGCAGACATCAGGCTTGCTTTTTATCTAAACAAATGTTTCTAAATATTGAAGGCAAATGGAATACAACCTTAAAAAAAGCCTAATCCTTTAAAACCACTGATAACATTAAAATCAAATCTTTCATATCAGAGGCCTCTTTAGGAAGTCCTTTGTGTATGGACTTTAAATATTCTCTAGAAAACAGAGCCTGCATCTCAATCCATTGATGGCAAACCACCCCTGGGATGTAATTGGACAATATATTGAACTAAAGCTTTCACAGACTTTCCTCTGAAGGGACTGATCCTGCTGGCTGGAAAATGTATCCTAATAATCTTTCAATCGAAATACTTTGTTGCTAGTTGTTACTGGTATAAGAAAGATGCACCAGCCAGTATCTGGTTCAATCAGCAGAATTTACTGAGAGAGTTTCAGAGGAGTGCTGTAATAGCTTCTTTTCTCATTCATGCAAGGGATGTGGGTTTCGCTGACTGGGCCAGCATTTATTGCCCATTCCTGAGGGCATGTAAGAGTTGGTCACATTGCTATGGATCTGGAATCACATGTAGGCTAGACCAGGTAAAGATGACAGATTTCCCTCCCTAAAGGACATTAGTGAACCAGACGGGTTTTTCTGATAATCAACAATGTTTCATGGTCATCGTTAGACTTCTAACGCCAGGTTTTATTTAATTGAATTCAAACTTCACCATCTGCCTCGGTGAGGTTTGAACCCAAGTCCCCAGAGCATTATCCTGTGTTTCTGGCTTATTAGTCCAGCAACAAAACCGTTACGCCACTGCCTTCTCTGCTGTTTATGCATTAGGTGTTCCTTCATTCATTTAACAGGATATGGGCATTGCTGGCTAGGCATTTGTTGTAAACACAGTAAGAAGTCTCACAACACCAGGTTAAAGAAATGAATTGATTGGGGATAGTCAGCATGGTTTCGTGAAGGGTAGGTCATGCCTTACTAACCTCATTGAGTTTTTTGAGAAAGTGACCAGAGAGGTGGATGGGGGTAAGGCGGTTGATGTAGTATATATGGACTTTAGTAAGGCGTTTGATAAGGTGGCCCATGGAAGACTTCTACAGAAAATGCAGATGTGTGGAATAGAGGGTGATTTAGCTAATTGGATTAGGAATTGGCTGGCAGATAGAAGACAGAGGGTGGTGGTTGATGGGAGATATTCATCGTGGAGTTCGGTGACAAGTGGTGTGCCTCAGGGGTCTGTTTTGGGGCCCCTGCTGTTTGTAATTTTTATAAATGATCTGGATGAGGGTATTGAGGGATGGATCAGTAAATTTGCAGATGACACTAAAGTTGGTGGAGTGGTAGATAGTGAAGAGGGGTGTTTTAGTTTACAGAGTGACTTGGACAAGTTGCAGAGCTGGGCCGAGAGGTGGCAAATGGAGTTTAATGTGGAAAAGTGTGAGGTAATGCACTTTGGCAGGAACAATAAATGTGTAGAGTATAGGGCTAATGGTAGGGCTCTTAATAGTGTTGAGGAACAGAAGGATCTTGGTGTATGTGTCAATAGATCCCTGAAAGTAGGCAGTCAAGTGGATAAAGTTGTTAAGAAGGCATATGGAGTCTTAGCTTTTATTGGTAGGGGGATTGAATTTAGGAGCCGCAGCATCATGTTGCAACTGTACAAAACTCTAGTGCGGCCGCACTTGGAGTATTGTGTGCAGTTCTGGTCCCCACATTATAAGAAAGATGTGGAGGCATTGGAGAGGGTACAGAGGAGGTTTACCAGGATGTTGCCTGGTATGGAGGGCAGGTCCTATGAAGAGAGGTTGAAGGATTTGAGGTTGTTTTCGTTAGAAAGGAGGCGGCTAAGAGGGGATCTTATTGAAGCATATAAGATGATTAGAGGTTTAGATAGGGTGGACAGTGATAGCCTTTTTCCTAGGATGGAGAAAGCTAGCACGAGGGGACACAGCTTTAAATTAAGGGGTATGAGTTATAGGACGGATATCAGAGGTAGGTTCTTTACTCAAAGAGTGATTAGGGAGTGGAATGCCCTGCCTGCAGCTGTTGTAGATGCGCCAAGTTTGGTGGCGTTTAAGAGGTTAATTGATAAGTATATGGAAGAGAAGGGAATGGTTTAATTTGGAGGGGCATTGCTTTTTATTTTGGTCGGCACAACATCGAAGGCCGAAGGGCCTGTTCTGTGCCGTAATGTTCTATTCTATTCTATTCTATTCTAAAGTCCAACAGATTTATTTGGTAGCAAATGCCACTAGCTTTCAGAGCACTGCTCCTTCATCCTTCAAAAACAGGATGGTGAGTGACTCAGCAAGAAACTTGAAAAGGAGGATGAAGACAATCCAGACCATGGGTGTAGAAGCTGTTTTGCCTTTGTGTGTATGTCTGCTCAGCAGTGGCCAAAAGATCATGTGGACCTGAAATATGAGTTCTTTTCTCTCCTTACAGATGTTGCTAGACCTGCTGAGATTTTCCAGTATTTTCTCTTTTGGTTTTAGATTCCAAATCTGCAGTAATTTGCTTTTATTTAATATGTGCACAGTTGCAGTTGTTCTTGATTGTCAGGCATACTGGGCTGTGAGGGAAGAGAGATAGCGGGTTTCATTGTTGATTATATCTTACTGATTGGAATTCAGTGAATCCCAGCTGGAATGGGCATGTGTGCAAGGATACCGGACATGCATCAAAAGGATGACACCTCGCTGCCAGTTAAGGTCATCAATGACCATTTTGTTTCTAACTCTTTCAAGATCAGTTGCAGAGAACTCATGCTCAAAAAACTGTGCTAACAAAAGACACAAAGGCTCTTACATGAACAATGGATCATGGGATCCAGTTATTTCAAGATTGTTGATGTCTTGAAACTCCATTCAAAAAAAAGCCCAATCTTTCAGGAGATAGAACTAGAAATTAAAAAATTCTAAAGAAGCTTAAAATAAACAACAATAGATGGAAACGCACATCATGATTGTAAATAATGACATGATTATGATATAAAATGAGAAAAAAACTTCGAAACATTAGAAATGATAACTGGACTAGGTCATTTGTCCCTTTGAGCCTGCTCTGCCATTCAGTGTGATTATGCTTGATCCTCTAACTCAATGCCATATTCTTCCACTCTCTCTCCTTGATGCTATCAGAGTCCGGAAATCTATCAATTTCTTTCCTAAGTGTATTCAATTACTTGACCTTCTATGGTAGAGAATTCCACAAGTTCTTAAATGAAGACGTTCCTCCTCATCTCAGTCTCAAAAGGTCTATGCCTTGTATCCTAAGACTGTGATTCTTTGTTTTAGATACGTCCCAGCCAGAGAGAACATCATCCCTTCATCCAGTCTGTCCAACGCTGTCAGAATTCTATAGGTTTTAATGAGATCCCCTCTTGTTTTTCTAAATTCCAGTGGAAGTTGACCCAATTTCTCCTTATACACTAATCTTGCCATCCCAGCAAAGTTTCAAAGCAAATTTTCTTTGGTGAGATGAATGTGCATGTCCAAAGCTATTTGCTTTTAATTCCTGAAAGGAGAAAAAATTATTCAGCTCCTGAAGGCATGAGCTTCTCTCCTCTGTTCGTCATGTTTTACAATGAGATTTTTGTAATAAGAGTGTATGAATATATAGATGACAAAGTTTTGCAATGTGAATAAAAACATATGATACTACATTTGTCATGATGGATTACCAATATGAAAATGAAAACTTTTTGGCACAATGACTTGTTTTTTGTCATCTGCATGTTTTAGCCATTGTATCTGGAGATGCTATTGCTGCAGTCTAACTAACTTTCTATCTTATCGATTCAGTTGGCCAGTGAATTCGTGTTTAACAAATAAATGCCAGCAGTATTTGAAATGTAATTGAAGAATTTTGTGAGAATTCTGACCTTCAAGACCAGATTTATTTTTGATATTTCTTTGGGAAGGAAGCATATTGGCATCATAACTTTTATTAAATTGTATTTTGTGTGAAGGTGGGAAACCATCAAGGCCATAACAAATCTCAGTGTTACGATATAGAATGAAGACAAAGCAGTCTCCCTTTAATACAACAAATGTAGAACTAGACAAACCTGTTTGTTTTAAATTCTGGAGGAGAGAGAAGATTACTAAGGAAAGGCTTAAGTCAAGGATGAACTTCTGCATTTCATCAAAGAAGGCTTGTTACAAGATGATTGAAACATGATTCATACCGAACTCAAATATCACAGAATGAACAAAATTGACCTTTGTTCCAGTACAGAGGGCCAATTTCCAGTGCATGAACAGTAATAGAAATGTCCTGCACCTTCAGTGCTGTAAGACATTGTACAAGCATTACTGATGGCTATTCAAGACAGACATTGGGTCTGTTGGATATGCTGATATATGTCTCTATGGCAGTTTTAAGAGTCAATCTGAACATTGGTTTCCATTGGGACTGCTGCATTCAGCATGATCTGGTCTATGTCCGGTCTAATCAGTTGTCCTAAGAAAGACCACTGGAGCTTGCTAGCAGAAAGTTAATGCAATGCAGAATAGGGAGGAGCAGGCATGCTCCTGCCAGCCTATGTTTGCCTGTTTACATGCTTCCCCTCATGTCCTAATGAAATTTGCTTCTCTCCGCAACTGTCACTCTGTCTCTCGGGTCACAAACAGCGTCTATAGATTGCTGGGAGGCCATCTCAAGACTGAGGCACTCTCTCTCCCCCTTGCCTTAATAGCTTCCAATGTCAATAACCTGCCCGCTATTCTTAATTGAATGGCAAATGTGCCCTCTGCCACTAATGGTCAATTCAGTGAAAATCACTGCTGGGTGACTCTTCCTGACTCTCTATGATTCTATGATACTGTATAAAGTTGTCTTAATTGGTGATGAACTCATCTTGATTGACTGGCTGCTTCTTGTGGGCAGATAGTCCTCTCCAGCACCACCAACCTCCAAGCCCATCACCAGAATCTGCCTCTGAAAAAATGTCTGGTGAGTGGGATGGTGTCAGTAACCACACACTCACCCAGTTCTGTTCTCTCTCCGTTATGGAAGCAAGAATTCTGTCCTTAGTTTCCACATTGCTAGCAAAAGTAATTCAATATGTGGGGATTTAAGGATATAAATCCTAAATCTATTTCCTGTCACCTGGTCATTTGGACTACGTCACAATGCACTGCACTGCAATAAAACTCCACTGCAATAAAACACTTTAATAATAAAATGCCCTCACCACGATTTTGCAAACAATCATAGAATCCCTACAGCGTAGAAGGAGGCCATTCAGCCCATTGAGCCTGCACCAATCTCAGTTTCTATCTCCATAACCCCATGTATTTATCCTGCTAGTTTCCCTCTGACACTAAGTGGCAATTTAGCCTGGCCAATCAACCTAACCCACACATCTTTGGAGTGTGGGAGGAAACTGAAGAAACCTACACTGACATAGGGAGGATGTGCAAACTCCACACAAACAGTGATCGGAAGATGGAATTGAATCCAGGTCCCTGGTGATGTGAGGCAGCAATGCCAACCACTGTGCCATCATGCTGCCCTATTAATCTATTTATTTAGGATGGAAATCCTAAAGCAAACTCTAGAAAATACAGAATTTAGCTTGTCCTTCTTATTTTACTGGTTTTTCTTTGTTGTGGATCTTTCAAGTCCCCAACTCATTCATCTTGCTCCCTATCTCCACACTTATCCAGCTTCAATTACATAGTGCATTGCTATTAAAATCCAGGCCAGTGCATTCATCACACTATATTGGCTTTTTAAACTGGAAATACCTTTCTCTGCATTCCTTTTGAAACACAGCCAATTATCTTTTCAATAGTGCCTTCAATAATTACTGGTAGTGATGAATTCCATGTTGCACTAAACTTCTTTGTAAAACAAAAGTTATTTTAGTTTGTCCTTGTCAATCATTCATGCCCACTAGTACTTTTCCTCCAAGATGAACTAAAAGAATGAAAGTAGTTTGGAGATTCTTGCAGTGACATGAGAAAGTTTACAACTGTCTATCTGCCTGACTTGAAAGTGCTTGCTATGCTTTAAAGCATCAAAGGGAAGTTATTTAATGCTTCAGGCGATGACAATGGGAAATTTGCAGATTGATTTGCCAGTGGGAATTTCAAAATAGCTGGCAATCTGGAATCTTCCTCCACAAATATGAATGGATTGCTCATTCAGGTGTTTACTGATGAGAAGTTACTGTATTAAGGTGGTTTGCCATATTAAACACATCTTCATTTTAGCAGCAGAATTGTGTATGGTGTGCTAAATTGCATAAGGCTGTATTTGTTATTAATGTTATCTCTCTCACCATGAATAGCAACGGAAAAGATCCATTCTTACTCAAGCTAAAAATATTCCAATTCTGACTTAATTCAAAGAATCTTTCAAAAAGCAAACATTATGGGCAGAATTCTCTCATATTTAGACTGTGCTGTGAAAATGCCACATTGGACTGGGATGGGGACAATAAAAAGTCTCACAACAGTGTTGTTGCCTGCTGTGACTCAGCCGTTGCATGATCTGGTCTATGTCTGGTTAAAGTCCAATGAGGCTTATTTAGAATCACTAGCTTTTGGATTGCTGCTCCTTCCTCAGGCAAGTGCAGAGTTAGTCATGTGACTATCATCAGGCAGGAGTGTTCCCTTTCTGTCAGGGAACAGTTCAGCATTGAGTCTCCAATCTTTGGATAAACATCCTCTAAGGCAGCCTTCGAGCCTCACGACAACGCAGAATCACCAAGCAGAAACCAAGAACCAAATTCCACACACGTGAGAATGGTCTCAACTGGAATCTTGGGTTCATGTAACACTATCTGTAGCCCCCACCATTTGGCCTGAGCTTGCAAAATCTCAATAACTGTCCTGGCTTGGGACAATTCATACTTCTTTAACCTGTGATTATCCCTCTCTCCACTCATACTGTCTGTATCTGTAAAGACTTGATTATCTGTGAAGACTCGCATTCCAACCATTATCTTGTTATTGAGTCTGTGTCTATATATGCTGTGCTTGTGAACCCAACTGTCTGCTCATCTGAAAAAGGAGTAGCGCTTCCAAAGCTTGTGATTCTAAATAAATCTGTTGGATTTAACTGGGTGATGTGAGACTTCTTACCATATTTAGACTAAATATGGTGGTGTGTGATTCCAGTGATATCTATCCCATTGGCCAGAATTTCAGTATTCTGGGCCAGATTCTATGCTTGGAAGCTTGTTAATTAAGCATAGGCGAATTCCTCCCTGAATTATCGAGCAACTGATTCCTTCCTTGCACTTAACTTGTGTCCTGTGTTGCAGACGCACATCCAGATGCCCCGGGGTCTTCTGGACTCCAGGCCCATGCTGGTCCAGCCAACTCAGATGAGCCCTCAGAGGATATGGGTGAAGGGACTTCTGAGGGTGGCACCATTTTGGCGTCAACTTCTACCTCACACCTCACCATCCCAGATACTGACACATCGGTGGATCCAGTTAGTGGTGAGGCTGCTGGGTCACTCGCCAGTGTACATCGGGTGGAAGAGAAAACGTCCTCTGGCATATGGGGGCCTATCGGAGGCGAGGACTCAGCTGGCTCCAGTTTATATGCTGGGTCTCTGAGATCACTTCTCCCTCAGCTACTGGAGATGCAGCAACACATAGCCAGGGCCTCTGACAGTGCAAGAGGGGCTGACAGCATCACTGGACCAAATGCGAGGCTGTAGGGAGGGGTTCCAAAGTTTTCAGGCAGACCAGCTATTGCCCGTCTTATGTGCTTCCCAGGCCAGCACTGCAAGGGTGGTATCTGCAGTGGAAAGCCAGGGGCAGGAGTTCCTCATCAGGAATGGTAGTCTCCAAGCAACAGCTGAGTCACAGCAGACAACAACACTGTCCCAGAAGGCAGCAGCTGAGGAACTGAGCAGGATTCTCGAAATCCTGCAGCCTGTGGTTGAGAGGCTCGAGAGCTTGCTGGAGACCAGCGGGACAGTGTTGAGACAAAGCAGGCTGTGGCAGCAATCCTTGAGAAGATGGTCCACTCTCAGAGGGTCATGGCTGAGGAGTTGCAGAGCGTGGCCCAGCCTCAGTGGCCATTGCAGAGGGCTCAGCCACCATGGATAGGATGCAGATGGTCCTCCAGGACTGGCATCTGGAGCTCACTGCAGAAGCACTGCCATCCCCATGGAGTGACCCGGGGGCCTATAAGGAGGAGGAAAGACTCAAGTCCATGCTGGGGCATTCCAGCCAGGAGACTGTGGCTGTGCTTTCTGATTCTCCCCTTCCTGACTCTGTGACATCTTAGGGGCAACAGGATGAAGAGGATGTCATGGAAACATCCCAGACTCCTGGAAGCAGGCCAGGGCCCTCAAGGTCCAGGGCTCCGGGGGACACCCGCCACATGCATCACAGACAACAGGGCAAGGTAGGCCCTCTCCACCTGCGCTGTACATTCTGGGGAGTCACTGCGATGTAGTGGGAGGCTACGTAAGGTTAGGAAGTTGTAGTTGAGTCTGAACGTATCCATGTCGAATTCAATACCTCCAATATATCGAATATTGTGTTAAGGTGCTCATATTAAATATTTCCACTTTTTATTCATTTAAAATGTGTGTACTATTTCGTATTAAACAATCGAACAAGTTACTGTGTAATGTGGATTTATGACTGTGAATATGTAGTACATAGGTAAACCTGATGACAGATGGAAAATACATAAAATTAAGATTGAAGGAAAATGAAAGTGGAAAGATAAAGAATCATAATGGAGTAAATATTACTCAACAGTCGTTGCTGTTCTCAAGGCTTCCTGTCCGATTAACTGTGTATTTTGCTTTGTTTTTCTGCATGGGAACATAGTAATATTGGAGCTGCATGTCTATACTACCTTTCACAGCAGGACAGCCTAAAGCTCTTGAGTGTGGAAGTGATTTTGAAAATACAGTCACTGTTGGTGTGTTTTACAGCAAGATCTCACAAAGAGCAACGATGTGGAGATGCCAGCTTCGCCTGATGAAGGAGCAGCGCTCCGCAAGCTTGGGATATACCAAATAAACCTGTTGGAGTTTAACTGGGTGCTGTGAGACTTCTTACTGTTACAAAGACCAAGTGAGACAACTGATCAGTTTTGTCCATTCTGATGATAGTGGATGTCAGCCAGGGCAATGAAAGAACTCTCCTGCTCTTTTTCTAAAATAATACTGTGGAATATTTAACCTGAGATTCGACAGGCAGACCAAGGCCTTATTTTATCATCTCGTCTGAAGGAAGAGAGTAGTGGACAATTGCAGCACCCCTATCCCTACAAACAAGCTACTTCTTGTCACCATAAAGAGCTTTATATGGTTCTTCGTCATACTTATCTAAATAGCCTTTTTATGTCTTTCCAGGGAGCCATATCATGAGGTATTGTGACACTGCTTTATGGTTTTTTTTCATTCATTGCAATTTGGGTATAATTTTGGTTTCTGCATAACTTTGTTTCAACTCGAACTGTAATCAAGTCTACATAAAATGGCAATCCTCATTTTGAGGACTGCAGCATTATTTCTGCACCACAAGCAATATAAAACCGCAGTTTCAATTTTTCATTCTCCACAGTGAGGAGACAGAGCACAGGCCTGTCTCTTCAGTCTGTTTTTGCTGGATAGACCCAGCTGTGAAGAGCATTGTTAGAACCAATGATTACCCTGTTATCAAACAGTTTTTTGCAATTAACCATGGTGTAATGATGTCATACTCAACCAAAGCTTTGTACTGAAAACGTTTTGACTCTTTAGGTTGTCGGGAAAGAAAGACCAATTGTAACTCCTCTTAAAATAAGGCCAAATTCCAATGAAGTGACTGTGTTTCAGATAATGTATGAATGAAATGGTTAGCACTGCTGCCTCACAACGCCAGGAACCCGGCTTCCAGTGACTGTCTGTGTGGAGATTACACATTCTCCCTGTGTCTGTGTGGGTTTTCTCCTGGGTGCTCTGGTTTCCTCTCTCAGTCCATAGATGTGGGTTAAATTGTTTGGCCACAATAAATCGCTCCTTAGTGTACATATGGGGTTATGGGAGGGAGCCTGGGTGAGATTGTAATCGGTGCAGGCTTGATAGGCCAAATCGCCTGCTTCAGCATTGTAGATTCTAAGATTTTATGTTCTGAAAGAATATTATTGCTCGAGACATAAGATTGACAAGATGTTTCTTTATTTAAATGAAATCATGCTAATGTGTACATACTTGGCTTCACCTCGCACTCTATTTTTAGTCAAATTTTGCACCTATTTGCACCTGATTTGTGGGACTCATGTAAATAATCCCATAAGTGTGTGGGACTTATTTACATGAGTCCCACAGTGCAGTGCTGTCCAGATAGATAGTGCTGCTGTGTGATACCAAAGGGAAGATGGAGGCCCCTGTGCTCCCCAACCCTTGGTGCAGTACTCAACTGGCATGGGAAGGTCCATGGGTCCAGTAGCATTGTGTTGCCCATGAAGACAGGATTGGCATGGAGTTGGAGGTCAGCACCGGCCTGCCATGGCACAGTGGTGAACAGCACATTTGGAGTAGTGCAGCACTCTGTCAGAAAGGCTGGGTTGCACTCCCCTCAGAGTCTCTTGCTAATTGAGGATGGTCTCATGCATGCCACTCATCAGGTTTCAGACCGACATATAGATATTTAAAGAAGAAAATAATCAACAAAGTGTGCACTGATCCTATTGATCCTATTGAAAGTGAGTGTCGGGAATTGATACTGGAAAGTAGGGCTATGTGGATAAGTTAAATAGGTATTTTGCATTGGTCTTTACCATAGAGGACACAAGTCACATCTCAGAAACAACTATGAATCAGGAAAAAGAGGAACTCAGGAATTCTGGTTCACAATGGTTCACAAAGTGGTCCATCAACAGGGCAATTATCAATCCAACCGCAATGTTTCAGATGGTGTTGAGTGAGAGTGGGCATAAAATTGAAATGGTTTAATTGGTGGTGTTTTGGCCAGAGTGGTTGGCACTACTGTCTCACAGTGCCAGGGACCCGGGTTGAATTCCAGCCTTGGGTGACTGTGTGGAGTTTGCATGTCCTCCCTGTGTGTGTGTGGGTTTCCTTTGGGTGCTCCAGTTTCCTTCAAAAGGCATGTAGCTTAGGTGCATTAGCCATGCTAAATTGCTGCTTAGTGTCAGGAGGATTAGCAGGGTAAATACACAGGGTTATGGGGATAAGGTCTGGGTGGAGTTGTTGTTCGTGCAGGCTTAATGGGCCAAATGGCCTCCTTCTGCACTGTAGACATTCTTTAATTCAACGATTCTATGTTCCTAAATTAAAAAGGAGCGGCGTGGGGGGAAAGACAAGCCACCAAAGCAATGCTCCAGGTAGTTGTTGTACTCTAGGAAATTCAGTGCCTTCAGAAGAGCAAAGGAGAAAAGAAAATGAGGAAGCAAATTGAGAGATTAGCAGAAGTTAGTCACAGAGGTCCTTGAACTGTTTATGGGGGAAGAGTTAATCAGAATTATGTTTTCCTTCTGCTCCTACCATTCTCATCACAGCAGTTGGAGATGAAATGTTATTAGGTGTACATCAGCTTAATGTTTTGTGTCATAGCAAACTTGCAGAGTGGCTCCACAGAAAAGACCAGTTAACAATGTGAAGATTTGCATATCCTGCTTCTACCCAGGATGATGCCACACCATGGATATCAGACTTACTCCCTTAATATGTGTTTAATAACTTGATGGTTAACCTTCCATTAGGATGGAAACACATTTTGATTTGAACGAAATACCCCCCATTGAAAGCTCTGTGGAGTTTTGGGATAGGATTTGTGTTAATAAGCTGGGATGAAAAAGAAGGATGCGATTACTGGTAATTCAGAAGAGAGAATTCAGAAAGTTCAGGGGAAAATCATGAAAGCCATTTTAAAAAAAGAGCATTTGCGCCTTACTGACGTAAACACCTTCATTTTCAAAGCTGTTTCAGGCACATTTCTGTGAAAATCAGGTGGAAAGATGTCCCAACAGGGAAAGAAAGTGAGAAGAGCAAACTGGGTTTCCTGGAGGAGCCAACAATCAGTTTATGAGTGTTAAGAGCAATATAATTGAGTAACCTGGGATATAATACTGCTCAAGTTAATGAAAAATGACTATCAATGTCATAAAAAATGTTTTCTAATGGACATCATTCAGCTGTAGGATGATTATCTTCCTGTGTAATGGATTCTGTTCACTTTTTTGAACTTACTGCCATTCTCTTTACACTGTCAGCAAATTTGTGAATGTAATCTTCGAGGCTATTTACAAGCTCCATCTATTCCAAGCAATATATTTCTTTATTTTGCAGTTTCTGAAAATGAGTCCACTCTACTACCTATTGTAAGCCACGCAGACGAGTCTATACTGAGATTACTGGAAAAGCAGTCAGTGTTTCTGGCCCTCATTGTTTCTCAGTGACCCAGTAAGTTGAAAAGCTCTGTGCATGGACTGCAGCCAAGAGCAGCTTGGGATACAATACCTTTTTTTGCTTTCAGGCATCTTTTCTGTTGGGGATCACTCTTAAACTGTGATCCACTTGGATGAGGTGCTAGACATTTGGCGTTCATTTTAACATGGATCATCAGCTTCAGGAATGTAATGGATAAAACTAAGTGTTGTGGGACCAGCAGGATGCAATGGCCTAGTGATATAATTACTAAGTGATTAATCCAGAAGTTCAGCTAATGTTTTGGGGACACGGGTTTGAATCACGCCACGGCAGATGGTGGAATTTAAATTCAATAAAATATATCTGAAATTAAAAATGTACTGATGGCCATAAAACCACTGTCAATTGTCAGAAAAATCCACCTGGTTTACTAATATTCAGGGACAGTACAGTAGTTAGCACTGTTGCCTCAGAGAGCCAGGGACTCGGATTCAATTCCGGCCTCAGGTGACTGTCTGTGTGAAATTTGCACATTCTCCTTATTGTCTGCATGGGTTTCCTCTGGGTGCTCCAGTTTCCTCCCACAGTCCAAAGATGCATTGGTCATGCTAAAATGACCTTTAACATGTCAGGGGGATTAGAAGAGTTACAGCAGTAAGACCTGAGTGGAACTGTTAGTATAGGCTCAATGCATCAAATGGCCTCCTTCTGCTCTGTAGATTCTATGGATACCTGGTGCACCTTAACTGATAGTGAATGCAGTCTCCTCGGATTTTGACAGACTGCAAGCTTGAAAATCTACCACACTATGTAGTGTAGAAGCATCAATCAATGTCTGTGCATTAGGGAGTTAACTACCTGATGCCTCAAGATTTTAAAAAAAAGTTTACAATATCTTTTATGCTGTTATGATCTGGTTAGGGATCACTAACTTTTTGTGTAAAGCAAACAAAGTCTGAAATCCAAGTTGCCCCATGAGACTAAAGCTACAAGTCAGGAAAGTAAAACAATCTACCATATCTTATAAGCTAGCATTCAGAATTAACATAAGGTAGATATACATCTGAAGAAAAACTGAGTTAAAACACTATCACTGAAATTAAATAACAGATGTGATCAAGACGGATCCTATGGGTTTCTCAGAAACACAATCAAGTCAGTGGAAATTGAAATTTACGGAATCTCATTCAAACTCTGTTACCCTCATGGGAGATTTTAATCTAATTTCTGAATTCTCTCAAAAGCTGTTCTGACTTGGACTGGCTCAATAATATAAAGCAAAATACTGCAGGTGCTGGAATCTGAAATAAAAACAGAAATTGCTGGAAAATCTCAGCAAGTCTGACAGCATCTGTGGAGAGAGAATCGAGTCAATGTTTCGAGTCTGGATAACCCTTCGAAAGCATGGCTTCACCAAAGGGAGGTCATGCCTAACAAATTTGATTGAATTTTTTGAAGAGGTGACCAGGTGTGTAGACGAGGGTAATGTAGTCGATGTAGTTTATGTGGATTTCAGAAATGCCTTTGACAGGGTCCCACATGGGAAACTTGTAAAGTAGATAAGTGCACTTGGGATACAGGGTAATTTGATAAAGTGAATTCAAAATTAGCCCAGTTGTCAGAGAGAGAGGATGACGACTGGAAGCCAGTGTCCAGTGACATACCACAAGGATCTGTGTTGGGCTCCCTGTTATTTGTCATTTATATAAATGACATAGATGACTATGTGAGGGGATGGGTTAGTAAGTTTGCGGATGACACCAAGATTGGCTGAGTGGTTAACAGTGTCTTGGGCTACAAAAAGATATACAGAATGGTCAAATGGGCAGATAAGTGGCAGATGGAATTTAAGGTGAAAAGTGTGAGGTGATACACTTTGGAAGGAATAATTTGAAATGCTCAATGAATGGTGGAACACTAGGAAGTTCTGTGGAACAAAAAGGACATTGGCGTTTTGTCCACAAATTGCTGAAGGTGGAAAGGCATGTTAATAGGGTGGTGAAAAAGATACATGGGACACTTGCCTTTATCAATTGAGGCATAGATTACAAAAGCAAGGAAGTCATGCTGGAGTTGTATAAAATTTTAGTGAATCTGCAGCTAGAATACTGTGTGCAGTTCTGGTCAGCCATATTTATGGAAGAATGTGTTTTTGCGGTAGAGGAGGTGCAGAGGAGATTCACCAGGATGCTGCCTGGGATGGAACATTTAAGATATGAAGACAGGTTGGGTAGGCTTGAGTTGTTTTTTTGGGTCTGAGAAGCTGAGAGATAACCTGATCAAAGAGTACAAGATTATGAGTGACATGGACAAAATGGATAGAGCGCAGCTGTTTCCTTTAGTTGAAGGGTCAGTCATGAAGGGACGTAGGTTCAGGGTGAGGAGCAGCAGGTTTGGGGGGGGTGTGTGATGAAAAAAACATCTTTACCTCAGGGAGGTGACGGTCTGGAATGCGTTGCCTGGGAGGATGATGAAGTTGGATCGCCTCAAATCCTTTAAAAATTATCTAGATGAGCTTCAGCACATCGTAACAGTCCAGGCAATGGACCAAGTGCTGGTAGATGGTTTTAGGTTAGAATTCAGGTGTTTCTAATGTGTCAGTGTGGAGTCATAGGTAGTAGGGCCTCTTAAGCATTCTCTGATTTTATGATTCAATGAATAAACAAACATGGATAGATTTCTGAACTGCCATTTTCTTGTTAGATGTTGTAGCAATCTCTAAAGACCAGTATTTTAGTTATCTTAGTGTTACAACAATAATGATGGCTTCCTGCCAGCATTTCACCTTTTTCCTCTCATCCTAAATTCTTTTCTTTAAAATATCATGGGTAGGAGGTAATGGTGAGGAACATTGGTATTATTCCACTAATCCAATCGGTAGATCTGAATTAATCATAGAATCAAAGAATCCCTACAGTGCAGAAAGAGACCCATCGAGGCCCATTGGGCCCATCGAGCCTGCACCGATAACAATCCCATCTAGTCCCTACCCCATGCAAACAAAGAGCGAACGAGCAAAGCCCACACAGACAATCACCTGAAGCCAGAATTGAACCTATTTCTGTGGCGCTGTGAGGCAGCAGCGCTAACTATTGTGCCACTGTGCCGCCCATTCCAGGAGTTTGCAAGTCACAGGTTTTAAAGGTTACGGAATAAAGCGATGTTAAGATACGGATCAGTCAACATCTAACTGACTGGCTTGAGGGGCTGAATAGCCCCAATGCTGCGCTTACATTCACAGTTAAAACAGAATTGTTAACAAATCAGCTTTGGCAACACTCTCGAATTATCATTTACTATTGCACCATTGTGATATTTTTATTTCTTGCACTGGTCTTATGCACATCTCCTCTGAATTAAATGATCAATTATTGCTAAATGATGCCATCTTGCCCACTGGACAAGGGAAGCAGAGCTAATCCAAATAATTACAGACCAGTTCACTTAACATCTGTGGGAGGGAGAATTTTAGATGCGCTAATTAAAGGATGAAATAGTCGTTACAGGCGGAGTAGTTTGAAGTATAGCCAGCAAAAATCCTAAGGGGAATGATCATGCTTGACAATCTTCATAGAATTTTTTGAGAGGGTAACAAACATGGTAATTGCAGGATGAGGAGGGAGGGGGTGGTGGGGGGAACGGGGGGGGGGGGGAGGGGAGAGAAATTCAGTGGATGTAAGTGGTTTTCAGGAAGACTTTTGGCAGGTTGCCACAGGGGAGATTATGAGCAAAGATCAAAAGGTGTAGATTCAGGAGGGGAATAACGAACATAGTATAAAAAAATTGGTTACAAAGGGGAAAAAAATGGGAGAGTAGGAGTTAAGGGCAATTTTTCAGAGCAGTTGACAGTGCGTAATGGTATCCCACAGGGCTTGTCTCTTGCTCCACTTCTATTTGGTGTGCGTATCAATCATTCGGATATAGGTCGAGAGTGAATGATGCGGAAAATTACAGATGATACCAAATCAGAGGGTATAGTTAATTATTTGGAAAACTAAAGGAAATGGGAATGAAATATTGAGTGACTGAATGGGCTAAAAAGTGACAGATGAATTTCTGTGTCAGCATGAGGTGCGACACTTTAGTTAAAAAAAAACAACAGTGATAATTATATTTTGCTCAACGCTGTACAAGGGCAGAGGGAATTGTTCTATAGGTACACAATATGTTGAAAAATAAGCGATTTTCTTTTGCCACAAGACGTATAAAGTAGAAAACAACAGTGGGCACAGTGAGTCTAGGTAACATATCAGTTTAAAATACTGTGTGCAGTATTGGGCTTCACACAATAGGCAAAATACAGAAACATTCCAGATGATGCTTCCAGATTCACTGGAAATCATAGAATAAAATCCTTACTGTGCAGGAGGCCATTTGGCCCATTGAGTCTGCACCGACAACAATCCCATCCAGGCCCTATTCCCGTAACCCCACATCTTTACCTTGCTAATCCATCTTATCTATGTATCCCGGGACAGTATAGCATGACCAATCAAGTAACTCGCACGTCTTTGGACTGTGGGAGGAAATCGGAGCACCCAGAGGAAACCCACACAGACATGGGGAGAATGTGCAAACTCCACAGAGATAGTGGCCCAAGCCAAGAATCGAACCTGGGTCCCTGGAGCTGTGAGGCAGCAGTGCCACCCCAAAAGTATGGGGAAATCCAAATGCAACAAGAAATTACATTTTTTCATCAGAACAATGAAAATCATGAACTACAGTGATGCAAATGTTTAACATTATGGAAAGATGGGGCAGGGTTGATAGAAGTGGTCAGTAGTTGCGGGAGTTAAGAGGGCATGGCCATCTATATAAGATTAAATGCAAGTGCATTAGAATAGAGAGCAAGAGAAATTTTTTTGCACTAAGTGTTCGAAGGCTATGTAATTCACTTCCAGACTTAAAAGGTTTGAAGTGGAAACTGTGGGAAGAATCTTTTGGGCTCCTGATGGTGGCTTTGTAAACAGAGAATGTTTCATTAAATTATCTTGGTGGCCTTATCACTGCCATTCTGCCTGCCCTTGACCTGTCAGAGATTTTACAGGCAGGAGAAAGCCCAATTGCTCTCACTCCACTTGAGGCCCTCAACTGGCCAAATAATGGTCACTTAAGAAATGTTTGACTCCCGGGAACAATGTTTGGGTGGACGGAAGCTGGGCCTGTACAAACTTGCCATAAACAGGTCAAGAGGTTGGATTTAAAATTGGTGTTGCCAGATTCTTACTAAACGGTCAAAGCAGACAGCGACGTAGGGTATTGACTGACCTGACTGTTTGCCGCTCTACCACGGCTACATTCATGGCCAGGTGTTTCTGGAGAGTAACTTTTGAGGCACCTTTGAGGCCTTCCAAACTCATTGGGCACTGAAGGAACTACAGTGTATTGTTGACCCTTTTAATCAGCTTTTGGTTTGATGTTTTAAGTTTCATTTCTGCTTTGTTTTCGTTTCGGGCAGTTCCCCTTCAAGGGGCTGCCTTCATATTTTGCCCTTCATTGTGTTTAACTAGTTTAATTGTTTTGCCAGAAAGATTGGCAGATGGAAGAAGGGTGGGGATGACAGAGAAGTCTGGCGAGTTAACATTTGGTGAGAAATGTGGAAGACACCTCCATCACTGGCTCCTTCTCCGACCGAGGCTAATGTTCTTAACTATTCTGGTCTACATGTAACTCCAGACCTATAACTAACTCTTAGCTGTCCTTTGAAATGGCCTAGTAAGCCACTTGATTGTGCCGAATTGCTACAGATTGGGGTGGAGGTCCCACTGCCACTCCACACTGAGTGATAGGGCAATTGGAGCTGGCCATTGAGGCTTGAAGGGGGCAGCCCATTGTGGGGGTCAGGGCTGCGGCAATGGAGTCAAGACTGCAAGGATGTGTCAAGGCTTCCTGTGGGAGGGTAGAATCTGGAGATTAGGGGTTCTGGAGGAGGGGTAAGCAAAAAATTAAAGTGGATGTGGGACTGGGTATGAGGGAGAGGTGTCAATGTTGGCCCAGATATATTGGAGGGGCCAGTGATCTGGCTGCGTAGGGGTTGGAGGG
Organism: Sphyrna mokarran; assembly: GCA_024679065.1. Classification (NCBI taxonomy): domain Eukaryota; kingdom Metazoa; phylum Chordata; class Chondrichthyes; order Carcharhiniformes; family Carcharhinidae; genus Sphyrna; species Sphyrna mokarran. The sequence continues at coordinate 23,791,051 of JAGIQG010000029.1, forward strand.
CAGCGTTGCAGGAGTTGTGGCACTGGCCAATGATTAAGTTGGGCAGTGGTCGGGAGGTGAGTAATGTGGGGCTACAACACATACGTTGATATCAGCACCGACAGATCGGCGCATGTGCAGTGGCTCATTCAGATCAATGCTGCTGGTCTCTCCAGCAGAAATTTCTTGAGTGATTAACACTGAGGTACTCTACAGTACACAGAGCGTGGAAGGAAATATTTTAAACTTCCACTGAACAAAACAACGTGATTTACTCCAGATTTTATGTGAATTCGACACTTAGAATGATTTTGGGAGAATTGCGCACCCCCCCACCCCCCGCTCCTTATTTTCAGCCAATTAATGTTTCAGGTGTATCAAATGTTTCAGGAATCAAATGAGGTGGAGGATGAATGCATGGCTGAGGGACTGGAGCAGGGGGCAGGGATTCAGGTTCATAAATCATTGGGACCTCTTTAGGGGCAGGTGTGACCTGTACAGTAAGGACGGGTGGCACTTGAACCCACAGGGACTAATATCTTGGCAGGTAGGCTAGCTAGGGCTAGTGGGGAGTCTTTAAACGAGAAAAGCTGGGGGGTGGGAATACCGATGGGATGGTGAATAAGGAGGTTAGTTCCCAGGTAGGGAAGAACTGTAGGCACCCTGAGAGGGAGGTTAGGCAGGTGGTGGAAAAGGGAAATATCCTAACTAAGGGGCTAAGGTGTGTCTATTTTAATGCCAGGAGTGTAGTAAATAAGGTAGATGAGCTTAGGGCGTGGATTGCTGCTTGGGAGTGTGATGTGGTGGCCATTACAGAGACTTGGTTGTCTCAGGGACAGGACTGGGTACTTCAGGTGCCGGGATTCAGGTGCTCCAGGAGGGACAGGGTTGGGGGCAAAAGAGGAGGTGGTGTGGCACTGTTGATCAGGGACAGTATCATGGCTGTAGAAAAGGTGGAAGACGGGGAGGGATTGTCTACGGAGTCTCTGTGAAAGTTAGGAACAGCAAAGGCTCGATAACTTTGCTGGGTGTATTCTATAGGCCGCCCAACAGCGGCAGGGAAGTTGAGGTGCAGATAGGGAAACAGATCCTAGACAGATGTAGAAATAACAGAGTTGTCGTGATGGGAGATTTCAATTTCCCAAACATCGACTGGAATATCCCAAGGATAAGGGGTTTGGATGGTGTGGAGTTTGTTAGGTGTGTTCAGGAAGGTTTCCTGACACAGTACGTGGAAAAGCCTACGAGAGGAGAGGCTGTACTTGACCTGGTGCTTGCTAATGAGCCAGGGCAGGTGTCGGATCTCACGGTAGGTGAGCATCTTGGGAATGGAGATCATAATTCTCTCTCTTTCACGATAGCGATGGAAAGAGATAGGATCAGGCAGGCTAGGAAGGTGTATGTCTGGAGTAAGGGGAAATATGAAAACATTAGGCAGGTAATTGGACGCATAAACTGGAAGGAGGTGTTTTTGGGGAAGAGTACAGAAGGGAAGTGGCGGTTTTTCAAGGAATGTTTGTCTAGGGCACTGCAAGACAACGTTCTGAGGAGTCAAGGAGGTTCTGGTAGGACGCGGGAACCGTGGTGCACGAAGGTAGTGGTGAACCTAGTTAGGAAGAAAAAAATGGTGTATAAAAGGTTCAGAGAGCTAGGGGATGTTAGGGATCTAGAGGAGTATAAGGAGTGTAGAAGGGAACTTAAAAAGGAAATTAGGAGAGCCAGAAGGGGTCATGAGAAGGCCTTGGCAGGTAAGATTAAGGAGAATCCCAAGGCCTTCTACAAATATGTGAAAAGTAAAAGGTTGAGAAGAGAAGGGATAGGGCCTATAAAAGGTGAAGGGGGAAAAGTCTGTGTGAATCCGGATGAAATGGCAGAGGTGCTTAACGAGTACTTTGCCTCGGTATTCATAGTGGAAAGTGAACTGGGAGATTGCACTGCAGGTTTGCGGCATACGGAAAAGATTGAGTTATGTGGATGTTAGGAAGGAGGATGTGTTAGACCTGTTAAATTCTATCAAGATAGACAAGTCGCCGGGACCGGATGGGATGTGCCCCAGGTTATTGTGGGAGGTGAGGGTAGTGGTTGCAGAGCGATGATCTTTGCGTCATCCATGGAAACGGGAGAGGTTCTGGAGGATTGGAGGATTGCGGATGTGGTTCCTATCTTTAAGAAAAGGATCAGGGATAGTCCAGGAAATTACTGACCGGTGAGTTTGACTTCAGTGGTTGGTAAGCTGATGGAGAGGCTTCTGAGGGATAAGATATATGAACATTTGGAGAAGTTTGGATTGATTAGAAATAGTCAGCATGGTTTTGTCAAGGGCAGGTCATGCCTTACGAGCCTAGTTGAGTTCTTCGAAAATGTGACTGAACACATTGATGAAGGAAGGGCGGTGGACTTTAGTAAGGCGTTTGATAAGGTCCCACATGCAAGGCTTCTGGAGAAGGTGAGAGGGCATGGGATCCAAGGGGCTTTGGCCTCGTGGATCCAGAACTGGCTTGCCGGCAGAAGGCAGAGAGTGGTTGTGGATGGGTCTTGTTCTGCATGGAGGTCAGTAACCAGTGGAGTGCCCCAGGGATCTGTTCTGGGACCCCTGCTGTTTGTCATTTTCATAAATGACCTGGATGAGGAAGTGGAGGGATGGGTTAGCAAGTTCGCCGATGATACAAAGATCGGTGGTGTTGTGGATGGTCTGGAGGGATGCCAAAAGTTGCAGCGGGACATAGACAAGATGCAAGACTGGGCGGAGAAGTGGCAGATGGACTTCAACGCAGATAAATGTGTAGTGGTCCATTTTGGCAGGAATAATGGGATGAAGAAGTACAATATAAGGGGTAGGAGTCTTAGTTGTGTTGTAGAGCAGAAGGATCTCGGGGTCCGGGTCCATAGGACTCTTAAATCGGCCTCGCAGGTGGAAGAAGTGGTCAAGAAGGCGTACGGTGTACTGGCCTTCATTAATCGAGGAATAGAGTTTAGGAGTCAGGAGGTAATGATGCAGCTCTATAAGACTCTTGTCAGACCCCAGTTGGAGTATTGTGCGCAGTTCTGGTCGCCTCATTATAGGAAGGATGTTGAGGCTATTGAGAGGGTTCAGAGGAGATTTACAAGGATGCTGCCTGGATTGGGAGGCAGGCCTTATGAAGATAGGTTGAGGGAGCTGGGACTCTTCTCACTGGAGAGACGTAGGTTGAGAGGCGACCTGATAGAGTTTATAAAATGTTGAGAGGAATAGATAGGGTGGACTCTCAGAGACTATTTCCCCAAGCTGAAATGGTCACTACGAGAGGACACAGATTTAAGGTGCAGGGAAGCAAATACAAAGGAGATGTCAGGGGTAGGTTTTTCACTCAGAGGGTGGTGAGTGAATGGAACCGACTGCCGTCGGAGGTTGTTGAGGCAAACTCACTGGAGTCTTTTAAGAGACTTCTGGATGAGTATATGGAAAAGAATAGGATAGGGGGTTATAGATAGATCTGTGGATTGGTAGATGTGATCGGTGCTACTCGTGGGCCGAAGGGCCTGTTTGTTCTATGTCCTATGTTCTAAATGGCCGTGGTACTGTCAGTATTGGCAGGGGGGATATTTCTGTCAACATAATGATGGAAGGAAGACAAGGGCATCGGAAAAACATGCCCTTTGTCAATTTTCTGGATTAAATTTGATTGACTGAAAAGATATGTGACAAAATGGATCCTCATGAGGAGAGTGTTTGGTGATATAGAGTGGATGGGCTGAATAGCCTTCTTCCATGTTGTGCAATTTTATGTAGATTAAAGGCCCAGATCTTTGCTTCCAGGTCGTGGTGTTCAGAGATAGGAAAATACCTCGTTCTGCAAAGGGTAGTAAGGGCGTAGAAAGCCCTGCCTGCAGCAGTTGTGGACTCGTCAAGTTTAAGGGCGTTCAAATGGGCAGTGGATAGGCGTATGGATAGCATTGGAATAGTTTAGGATAGAGGGTCAATAAAATTGGTTACATTGGTCGGCGCAACATCGAGGGCCGAAGGGCCTGTTCTGCACTGTAATGTTCTATGTCTATGTTCTATTAACCTTTAAAAATGGAGGCTCACACAATTCGGATTTTAATTTTGGGTGCATGAGCTGGATCAGGATTTGGGTCCTCCACTCTTAGAGTGAATGGGGAAGCTGCCAGGAGGCAAAAGATGTGCCTCTGTCCTCTGCCATTTTATTGAATTTAATTAAAACATTGAATACAACAAAAAAAAACCTCCAGTCCACTCTTCACTCTCCACTATGCACCATCCATGCCAACTTGTTCCCCCACCAATCCCCATGGTACCTCACATCACCTATGTTCACCATGCCCTTCTACTCACCCCCAACAGTCCTTGATAACCTCACATCAACTGTTGCTATTCTATCCAGCCCCTATGTCTCATTCCCTCTATGCTTCCCACATTTCCATTGCTATTTATAGCTACCATGGCAATTTAGTGCCAATTCATGGTAATCCAGGCACCCTAGCTACCAACTTCACGCCTATTCACTTTGTATCCACTGTGGACAATCTTCCAGAACCATGCTGACGGAAAATAAATATTGAAGATGTCTTTAGTTATAAAAATTATTTGATTAAAAAAACCTTTGATACATTGGAATGTCTTCAACTAATCTCTGGTGAAAACAAACATTTCTGTTCTGTGATGGAGTTATCAATCAAACAGTTTACTTAACAGGTACCCACTGGTAACCTGTGATTATGTTAGTTTGTAAATTCAGTAATTGCAGAACTATTCCTTTCATGATAGCCCTTAGGCTTCCGTCAACAGACATGTTAAATATTAAGCACTCATTTTTTAAATTCCAGACTTTTTTTTACCTTTAAGCCTGATAGAGATGTTGACAGCTTTAGCAGTTCAAATGAGTTTTGACAGTTCTTTGACAGCTTTTACAGTTCCATTCAGTTTATGTACTTATTATGCACACTCATGTCTACTTTTAACAATCCCAAAGAATGCCTTCCCTCTGTCTGCCAAAGGTGTTTTGGATCATATCTGAATGGGTACCTGGTCTCTCCAAAAGATTTTTCTTGGTATCTAAACAAATTCACCAAGTTCAGACAAGCTCATAACTGGTCTAATCTACATATGTTGGGTTTTACACTCCTGACCTATCAAAATTCCATTTCAGTGGAGATAGCTGGTGGCTTAAATGGCCAGTAAAATATGCAGATGTGGACCCTGGCCCAATTCCATATATACTGCTGTGAAAATAAGAAATTCTTGTTTGGGAACATGACTTTGAATTCATCTACGATTTTCAACATGATGGAAAGATTTCCTGCTGAAGCGAAAATTTGGACTGAAGATTGTCCCACATTAAAATCTCAGCCGACAGTGCTAATGTGGATTAAGCTAAGGTGCTTTTCCATTTGGATCTCATTCCATTGGTTTGCACTATGTAGACAGAAAAATCCCTTCTTTTCCACTAGGCAAAGCAGTGCTGCCTCTTCTCTATTATTTATGGATGTTACCATATAGTAGATGCTACACAAGAGGATAGCAGCAAGGGATTGAGAAAATGATAGTGTACAATTCTGAAGTATCAATGTATAGATATCCAAAATGCTCAACATCACTTCTTGATGACAGAGATCTGTGAAATCTCAAGTTGCGCGGACAACTAGCATAATGTGGCTTCATGTCTGTAACTCTGTCCTCACCACTGCTTGTGTAATTCTTGTATTAGCTGAGCCACTAGAGGGAGCCCAGACTCCTTCCTACAAATAGAGGGGATTGGCCATACCCAGTAGCAAAAGAGAAAATGCTGGCAGGTCTGGCAGCATCTGTAAGGAAAGAAAAGATTTGATGTTTCGAATCCAGATGACCCTCTGTCAAAGCCATATCCAAACTGCTCTGAGCTTCTACACTTGTTTAGTTCTAAAGCAATATTGATGGCGGAGTTGGGGAAGACCATTATCGTTCTCAGAGTGGGAAGGTGAGCAATGTGGGAAGATGCAGTCTCCCACTTACAAACTACATTAAGAAAGTTATCCCTATCCCCATGTATTGACCCTGCTAACCTCAGTGGCTGACATGGTGGCAGAGTGGTTAGTACTGCTGTTGCACAGCGTCAGGGACCCAGATTCAATTCTGGCCTTGGGTGACTGTCTGTATGGAGCTTGCACATTTTCCCCGTGTATGCATGGTTTTTTTCAGGTGTTCCAGTTTCCTCCCACAGTCCAAAGACGTGCAGTTAGGTTGAATGGCCGTGCTCAATTCTCCCCTAGTGTCAGAGGGATTAACGGGGCAAATACTTGGGGTTATGGAGACAAGGCCTGGATGGGATTGCTGTTAGTGTAGACTCGATGTGCCAAATGGCCTCCTTCTAAACTGTAGGGATACAATGATTGTAAGATTTTTCTATGATCAGTGTCCTTGTCCAAACCATCCTCAGTTGTTTTATCAATGATCTTTCTTCTATTGTAACATCAGGAATAGGGATGTTCAGAGATAATTACACAACGTACGGGACCATTTGCAACTCCTCAGATACTGAAGCAGCCCGTGTTCATATGCAGCAAGACCTGGATAATATTCAGGCTTCAACAGATAGGTTTCAAATAACATTCACTACGAAGTGCCAGGCAATGATCATTTCCAATAAAAGAATCTAATCATTTTCCCATGATATTCAATGGCATCACCTGCAATCAACATTACAGTAGTTACAATTGACCAGAAACTGAACTGGACCAGTTGTATACATACATACTGTGACCACAAGAGCAGGTCAGAGGCTAGAATTATGTGGTGATTAAATCATCTCCTGACTCTCCAAAGTTTGTCCAACACCTACAGTACACAAGTATGACTGAATAACCTCTACTTGTTGGATGAGTGCAGCTCCAAAAACATTCAGGAAAGTTGACACCATCCAAAACAAAGCATTTGATTTGACTGGCACCTCATTCATCACTTAAACATTCACTCCCTCCAGCACCAACCCACAATGGCAGCATTGTGTATCCTCTGGAAGATGTACTGCAGCAATTCACTATGGATCCTTTGGCAGCACTTCCAAACCCAAGACCTCTACCATGTAAAAGGGCAAAGGCAGCAGAAGCGTGGGAACAGCATCACCTGCAAGTTCTCCAAACTATATTGCTGTTCCTTCACTGTCGTTGGGTCAAAATCCAGGCGATTGCTCCCTAATAGCGCTGTGGGTGTTCCGACACCATATGGACTGCAGCGCTTCAAGGAACTTGTTCTCCACCAACTTCTGAAGGGCAATTAGAGATCCACAATAAATGCTGGCCTAGCCCATGATGCCCACATTCCATGAACACACTTCTAGAAACATCTTTGTAGTTTTATCTAAGTGACTTCTGAGGAAAAGAATGTTTGAAATAATGCATGGGGTTAGATTTCTCTGGAAAACCATAATGCACAATGTATTCAGGATATCAGGCAGCATTTTTCGAGAGAGATCTAGGGTTAATATTTCATTTCAATGATTATTCCTCACTGGAAATTTAAAATAACCTCAGGAAATGTTGTAAATTTTCAGGCAGCATCTGGGGAAAGAGAAAGAAATATTTCTGCATCTGCAGCATTTTGTTTTAACATAATAATCAGGAGTTGGAATGGGCAATGAGTGTTTTTGACTAGTACTTCAAGATTTACAAAGTAGAAAATTAAGCATTCAAAGGGTGCTCAATATCTCCAGTGCTGTCCGACTACATTGAATTTACAGCACAGAAACACAGGCCATTCAGTCTATCTGCTCCATGCTGGTGTCTATGCTCCAAAAGAACCTTGCCCCTCTTCATCTCATTGGATTCTTCTATTTCTATCTCCCCCATGTGTTTATTAGCTTCCCCCTTAAATGTATCTACATTATCCACCCAAACCATTCGTCTTGGCAGTGAGCTGCAAGTTCTCTCTACTATACGGGTAAAGAGGTTTCTCCTGAATTCCCATTTGAATGTATTAGAGCCTATTTTATTATGATGGCCCCAAGTTCTAGTTCACCTGCAAGTGAAAACACTTTGTCAAACACTGTCACAATTTTTTAAAGATCTGTCTCATCACCCCTCAGCCTTCTCTTCTCTACAATAAAGAGCCCCAGCCTGTTCATGAACCAAAATATAGTGGGAGATGATGGCATAGTGGGAATATCACCGGGCCAGTAAGTCAGACGCTCGGGCTAATGCTCTGGAGGACAATCCTACCATGGCAGAAGTGGAATTTAAATTCAATTTATAAATCTCAAATTGAAAAGCTAATCTCAGTGATAGTGACCATGAAACCATTTTTTTGGGGTGACACAGTGGTTAGCATTATTGCGCCAAGGACCTGGGTTCGATTCCCAGCTTGAGTCACTATATGTGTGAAGTTTGCATGTTCTCCCTATGTCTGCATGGGTTTCCTCCTGGTGCTCCAGTTTCCTCCCACACTCCAAAGATATGCAGGTTAGATGGATTGGCCATGCTAAATTGCCCTTTAATGTCAGGGGAAAGCTAGGTAAATGAACTGGGTTAGGGCCTAGTCTGGTTGTGGTCAGTGCAGGCTCAATGAGTTGAATGGCCTTTTTCTGCACTGTAGGATTCTATGATTTTGTGATCAGAAATTTTTGCATATTCATAGAATCAAAGAATCCTTACAGTGCAAAAGCAGGCTATTCAGCCTGTCGAGTCTGCTCTGACATGTATTGACCCTGCTAAACTCCCCGACATTTAGAGACAATTTAGCATGGCTAATCCACCTAACCTGCCTATCTTTGGAGTGTGGGAGGAAACCTGAGCAGCCAGACACACAGTCACCCAAGGCAAGAATCAAACTCAGGTCCTGGGCGCTGTGAAGCAGCAATGCTAACTATTGTGCCACTATTCCGTCCTGAATAAAAGTGCAACTATTCTCACAGCATGGGAGGATTTGGAAATATCCAAGATGCCGTTGAAGTACCAGAGTGTGATTGCCAGTATGCATCATTCATTACACTGGGAAGGAGCTGGAATTTATAATTGTAAATTAACCCAGCGTCAATAGTAAGCTGTGACCAGCAATTTCTTAAATACGCTTTGCTCGAGGTATCAGTTTTTGGATAGAATGGCAACTCAAAATCCCAGCCCTGATCCATTTTATGTCCTTCCAAGAACAATCCCAGTAAGGATGGCATTTTGACTAGTGGCAAATCCTCCTGACAACAAAGAATGACTGCATACATTAATCATGCGGTATTATCAGGAGCAATATTTATACAACAGTTTACCAAGCATACGTGCATCAGAGGTCATTGTGCTTTAACTAGACAAGACTTTTACCTACCAGCAGATCTGGCATAATGATACAAATCATAAGAGTCCAGTATGATGATAAGTCTGTCAAGGGGTCAATTTAAGAAACACTGGCTGGAATTTTACTGGCACACCCACACCGATTTGGGGGTGGAGAGGGGGGAGAGGTGCGGGGGAGGGGGAGGGGCTGGTAGGCAAGGCTCAGAGGACTGCAGTTTCCATTGGCCTCAGACTGGATTGTATGACCCTTAATTGACCATACAATTTACAAGGGATTAAGTGGGCCCAGTGAATACACTAATGAGGAGAACATAGGTTCAGTTTAAATATTTTATTTTGGAGTTTTGACATCCTATTGAATGTTTGAGATTTTTAGTAGCTCCTAGTTTCATCCAAGGGGGAGAGTTTCTGCTTCGGGCACAGTTGACAATCTGGTTACAAATTGCATTCGACATTGCGCCAGTTTTCCGAATTCAAATTTTTACTTTCAAGTTCCACTCAAAATCATTTGCATATTGCTGAATATCTCCTGTGAACTGGTGCAGTAATATAGCATGTTGAACTTAATCTTCCGGCAGTAAAAATATTCATTGTTCTCCCCAAAGCCAATCTTCCGTCACCAACACCCTTTATTTACACACCGCTTCTGTGGCTACGGTACTCAAATCAAATCCCTGAGGCCTGTAATACTTGGTGGGCAGAGATACTTGGTTTTAAACTCACACTGTTTCTAATGGGTGGGCCTCCGCTCACTCAAATATGGGAATTCATACTCCACAAGGCTCATGGGAAGACCTATTGACCATCTCCCATATTGTCCGCAGCCATGATAAAAATAAGCATCTTTTTGTAAACGTGCTTTGTCCAACCTCCGTGAGTAAGCTGATTTTCTAAAATAAATGAAAATTGCTTAAAAAAAACGATAGTGGCACAGTGGTTAGCACTGCTGCCTCACAGCGCCAAGGACCCGGGTTCAATTCCAGCCTTGGCTCACTGTCTGTGTGGAGTTTGCATTTTCTTCCCATGTCTGCTTGGGTTTCCTCCGGTTTTCTCCCATAGTCCAAAGATGTGCGGGTAAGATGGATTGGCCATGCTAATTGCTCCTTAGTGTCAGGGAGATTGGCAAGGTAATTACAGAGTAGGGCCTGGGTGGGATCGTTATTGGTATAGGGTTGATGGGCTGAATAGCCTCTTTCTGCACAACAGGAATTCTATGATAGGAAATAGTTACCTGTTTCAGCAGTATTATTTGATAAGACATTCATCTTTCTCATATTTAAAATCTTCTAAGAGGTGCCTATTTGTGGTCTTGAGTTTGGAAAAAAATGCTGAATTTTAAGAATCTCCTCAAATTCCTGCAAGTAGGCACAGTTTGCAGAAACTTGTCACGATAATTAACTTGATCTGCAGGCATGGCCGGATATGAGCAGGACAGTTTCCAGTCCAATGCTTTTTAAACCAGTGCTGTAAAAATCATTGATATCTCCAAGGGTGAGATTTTCTGGCCATTACTGTCAATGGGGCCTGAAGGCCACCCTTTCTAGCGTGGAGGGATGCGTGAGCCATGTAAACTGCCATAGACAGTGGTAGGATTGGAAGATCCCACTGCTGGCCAGTGGCAAGCTACTTCTGCTGCTGGAAAACATGTGGGGTAGGGGGTGGATGCAGAAATCCAGCCTCAAAACTTTTCAAGTCACTCATTTGTAAGTACCTGTGTCATAGAAAATAGAAGCAGGAGTTGACCATTCGGCCCTTCGAGCCTGCTCCGCCATTCATTTTGATCATGGCTGACCATCGAATTTAATGTCCTGATCCCCACTTATCCCAGTATCCCTCGATTCCTATAGCTCCCTAAGAGTTATATCCAATTTCTTCTTGAAATCAGACAATGTTATGGCCTCGACTACATTCGTGGTAGTGAATTCCATGTATTTGCCACCCTCTGAGTAAAGAAATTTCTCCTCATCTCAGTTCTAAAGGTTTACCCTTTATCCTCAAACTATGATGCCTGATTCTGGACTCCCCCACCATGGGGGACAATCTTCCTGAATCTACTCTGTCTAACCCTTTTAGAATTTTATAAGTTTCTATGCGATCCCCTCTCACTCTTCTAAACTTCTAATCCTTACTGACTTGGTTTCTCCTCATAAGACAGAGCAGGAATCAGCCTGATAAATCTTTGCTGCACTCCCTCTATAGTAAGGACATCCTTCCTCAGATAAGGACACCAAAACTGCACACAATACTTCAGTGGGGCTTCAGCAATGCCCTGCACAATTGCAGCAAAACATCCCCATTCGTACTCAAATTCTCTTGCAATGGAGGCCAACATAACATTTGCCTTCTCTACTTTCTCGCTGTACCTGCACACTTATTTTCAGCGACTAATACATGAGGGGTCCAAGGTTTCATTGAGTATCACTTCTCTCAATTTACACCCATTCAAGTAATAATCTGTCTTCCTATTATTTTTACCAAAGTGGATAACCTCATATTTATCCACATTATTTGCATCCGCCATGCAAATGCCCACACACTCAGCCTGCCCAAATCACGCTGTGTTGATACTGATATCTATGTGGTTGCTTATGTTCAGGATTTATCTCTATATTGGTACGTACTCTGCAACCAATTGCATTTATATCAGGAATCTTTCAGCTTTTATTCCATTTAATGTGCAATGGTTAAACAAAATCAATATTAGTGATCTTTCCTATTGAAGTTTTTTACTGTCATTACTGTTTTTATGTTCTACTTATATCTTCCCTGCAAAAATCAAGGCAAATCAAAGAACTTAAAACAAAGAACAAAGAAAATTACAGCACAGGAACAGACTCTTTGACCCTCTATGCTTGCACTGGCCATGCCGCCCAACTGAACTAAAACCTCTTACACTTCTGGGGATCATATTTCTGTGCTCCCATCCTATTCATGTAATTGTGAAGATGCTCCTTAAAAGTTACTATTGCATCTACTTTCATTATCTGCCCTGGTGGTGAATTCCAGGCACCCACCGCCCTATGTCAAAAACTTACTTCGTACATCTCCTTTAAACGTTAGACATGAGCTATGATCTAACTGAATGGCAGAACAGACTTGAAGTGGCAGAGTGGCCTATACCTATTTCCATGTTCCCATTAAATGGAAGATTCTTTGTAACTTAACTTGGTTAAAAAATCAGAAAACATGATGAACTGAACCAACTGGCAACCAGAGGGGACATACGCAGAGGAGATATTAAGATGAAATTGGAATGTAAAGTGCATTTTCTTTTTGGTGAAGCTATCTTTCTCATCACAGTCTCATTTGCCTCGAGGGCTACTGTAAGAAATAGCACTTGATTTTTCTTTGAAAGACTTGAAAGTTGCTAGTGTCAACGGAAAGGAAAATTAGGTGTGGCATCTGATTTTCCTGCCACCCATTTTGTGCCCCTGCCACCCCGCCTCTCCCATCACCCTTGTTGAATTTCATCCCCAAAAGACACTAACAACCCGGTAAGCATCATGACACTGGCTGATTTAATACTTAATTCCTCCGTCCCTTTCTTGCCCAGGCATATTGACATTAGTTACAGTCTCCACAGCTGGAATCAGTTGGTTGAAGTTTAGGGATTGTCTTTGGTTTTGTCCTTATTACCTGAATCATTTCTCAGATATTCTGTACCTGTGTCATATCATTGTCCCGCTGCTCTGCGGATATTGAATGTTGTGAAGAATTGACAGAGTGGGATGGATTTACTGTCTAATTCTTTTACACACCATTTATGTGTTTTTAATGATTAACGTCTCATTTTATTTGCATATTCAGTTTCCTCTACTCTCGTGTTTTGTCCCAACTTTAATATTTAATATGCTTTAATGTTACTTGTAAAGTACATTCTAAAGTTAGCAATCCTGCTTGCGGCTGCACTATTAACTGACTATTGATACTGAATATATTTATTTCACTATTTGGACGTTGTAAATAGCATTCTTATAAATGGACCCGCAATTTGTATACCACATAGCATTCAAACATCAATCAGAAAAGCAAACATACATTTCACTTTGACCTTGATGAGGTGATGGCTTAGTAGTATTATTGCTGGACTATTAATCCAGAAACTCAGCTAATGTTCTGAAGACTCAAATCCAGCCACAGCAGAGGGTGGAATTTTAATTCAATGAAAGAAAATCTGGAACTAAGAATCTACTGATGACCACAAAACCATTGTTGATTGTCAGAAAAACTCGTCTGCTTCACTAATGTCCTTTAGGGAAGGAAATCTGCCATCCTTACCCAGTCTGGTCTACATTTGACTCCAGAACCACAGCAATGTGGTTGACTCTCAACTGCCCTCGGGCAACTGGCGATAAATAAATGCTGGCCAGTTGGTGATGCCCATATCCCATGAATGAATAAAACAAATATGAAAAAATCCATCCTTGGTATCACTTAATTTTAAAACAAAGGGCGAATACAATCTGACCAATTTCTCTTCTCAATCTTCAGCCAAGTAGGGAAAATATTGTTGGCAGTTCTGTCAAGTGACGCTTACTTAGCAAAAATCTGCTCGCTAATACTCAGTTTGTGTTCTACTAGGGGTTCCCAGTTCCAGTCCTCATTACACCTTTGGTACACATGATTTCCAGAGCTCAGATAGGACTGACTGTCCTTGAGACCAAGGCTGAAAATTCTGGAATCGGGTAGGACCTTACAAGTGTCAGGCGAGTGAGGTGATAAAATTCCAGCATATGTGTCATCAAGGAGAGATAGCAAATTTCAGGTCAGTGAGAATTGTGGGGTGGAAGTGGAGGGGGAGACCTTGCCAGCAGCTCTATCACTGAAGCATAAAGGAAAACAGCCATCTTAGTCCCAGGATATTGTGCAGGAAATCTACAGGGCAGTATCCCACCATCTTCAGTCGCTCCACAAATAACCTACTCTCCAACATAATGTCAAAAGTGAGGATGTTTGCTTATAATTGCATAGTGTTCAGTACCATTCATAACTCAGATGCAATCTATACCTGTGTGCAGCAAGACTTGGACAACAAGCTGGTAAATGGAAGTATGATTTGTGCCACACAAGTGCCAGACAATGATCATCTCCAACAAGAGAGGATCTCATCATCTCCCTTGATGTTCAACATCATTAACAGTCATAGAATCAATCATAGAACCCCACAGTGCAGAAAGAGGCCATTTGGCCTATTGAGTCTGCACTAAACACAATCCCACCCAGGCACTACCCCCACATCCCTACATGTTATACCCACTAATCTCTCTAACCTACACATCTCTGGATACTAAGGGGCAATTTCTTAGCTTGGCTAATCAACCTACCCTGCACATCTTTGGACTGTGGGAGGAAACCAAGCAGACACAAAGAGAATGTGCAAATTCCACACAGACAGTGACTCGTGCCAGGAATTGAACCCAGGATCCTGGAGCTGTGCCCCACCATCAATATCCATTTAACAGAAACTGAAATGGGCCAGTCGTATAAATAATATGGCTGCAAGAACAGCTGGTGGCTAGGAACTCTGAGTAATTCACCTCTTGAATCTCCCTAAAGCCTGTCCATTATCTACAAGGCACAAGTCAGGACAGCAAAGAAATATCTCTGTTTAGCTCAAAGTATATCTGGGTTTCTTTAGGATTTGCCTAAGGATGCTACCGTAGACCTTTATTTGTAAAAATCATCTTGTTGTCTTGTTTATTTACAGTTCTATGTATCTCATTATTCTGTGCAATGTTTTACTTCTTCCCACCAGATTTCAGTCTTTTAGTCATGTTCCAATGCATCATAGTTACATCAGTATCAGGTGCTCTTGGTGTTAACCCTTTACTTCAAGGGGTTGACCCAAATCTTTATTCCTATCATATACATCTTTGCGTGAAGAAATTCCCCCTCAACTCTGAGCTGAACCTACCCCCCCCCACAAATTGTGAGGCTGTGCCCTCTAGTCCTGCTATCTTTGTTAAGCAGGAAGAGTCTCTCAATCTCTACCCTATCCATCCCCTTCATTATCGTATACGTCTCTATACGATCCCCTCTCAGCCTTCTAAACTCCAACGAATACAAACCTAGTCTATTTAGTCTCTCCTCATAATCCAACGCCCTCATCTCCAGTATTAGCCCAGCGAACCTTCTCTGCATCCTCTCCAAGGCCAATATATCCTTTCTCGAAAGGATAGTTTTGATTTAGTTTTGACAAGTTTTGATTTAGTCTAACAAACAGCTGATCTGATGAACTGAATGGCATCCTTCTATATTCTGTGAGATTTTAAGTTACTCCCACTATAACTACTCTAACCTACATGCATGTTGTATTTGTAGTTTTACGTATGCCACCATTATACAAGGATATGTGATAGAGCTCTGGTGAAGTGCTTAATTGTGCCAGGAATATATTGGAATACATCAAACAATCATTCACCCTTGATCACACACTCTTAACAATTTCAGATTTTCTCTGGCTGGATCTATCAGTGCACAATATAGTTTGAAAACGTTAAGGGTGGGTGAGCTTGCATTTCTGACTTGCTTTTGACTGCACAACATAAGGATATTTCCACAATGTGGCTTCACATGAAGGACAGTCAAAAAGGACCAAAAATACTTTTAAAATGAACCACTTGGCTGTGCGAAACACTTTTAGAAAGGCACTGCTGTGCTTGACATCTGAAATTCATCTAAAATCTGACAATAGCGAGTGTCTCTCCAGGTAGCTACCAGGAAGCACACAAGGCAATTACCCTTGACAGCTGGTGGCCTTCTGCTTTGGTGGCAATGGGCTATGAATGTCTGGTTTCGTGGCTAAAGGGCAATTTAGAGTCATTTTGTAAGCTGCGGGATCTCAGATGGACTCAATGAAGGAGTTCCAGTTCTTGTCAAAATAATAAGAGCTCATTCTATACATGTAGCCATCCCTTTCTGTCTTACCCCTCTCAGGCATGTTCTTAGCTGGTTCAGGGTAAAACCTGGATACAGGATTTTGGGTGGCCTGATCTTGAACTTCATGCACAAACACACAAAAAAAAATGATAAGCAAAACAGCTCCGCTAAATGTAAATCCAACCTAAACTTAAATAATTTAACAGTGCACTTTAATTCTCTTTTAAAGGGTGTAATAGAGTTATGGGTGATAATTTTCCATCCTGTCCATTATGGGAAATGTAGCGGGTGAGGTCAGACCATGCAAAGATCTGTTGATCACAGGTGGGATTTTCTGGTTTTGGGTTGAGGGCAGTTGGAAAATTCAGTCCAATGAGTCATGAAGTCATAGAGATAGACAGCATGGAAACTGGCCCTTCAGCCCATCTCATCCATGCCGACTGGGTTTCCTAAACTGAACTAGTGGCAATTGCCTGCGCTTGGCCCATGTCCCTCTAAACCTTTCCCAATTGTTTTGTTTATTTTATCCATCATTTTACATGTTGAACATTACCATTAACTTCCATTCAATAGTTCATATGATTGTAGGGAAAAAAAATTAAACTTACTTCCTGTCTTCTTTGATACCTTTATCTGTTAAATAAATACTGGTCAAAGAAGACAAAGGGTAGCAGTGAAGCACGTGTTTCTGAATGGAGGGCAGTGACAAATATTGTTCCTCAGGGATCAGTGCTGGCACTTTTGCTGTTTGGAATATATATAAATGATTTGGAGGAAAATGTAACTGGATTTATTGGTAAGTTTGAGAACGACACAAAGGTTGGTGGATTTGCGGAAGCAATGAGGACCATCAGAGAATACAGCAGGATTATAGATCAGTTGGAGACTTGGGCAGAGAGATGGCATTTTGGAGTTTAATCCGGACAAATGTAAGGTAATGCATTTTGGAAGGTCTAATACAGTAAATGGCAGAACTCTTAGGAGTATTGATAGGCAAAGAGATCTAGGTGTACAGATGCACAGGTCACTGAAAGTGGCAATGCAAGTGGAGAAGAGAGTCAAGAAGGCATATGGTATGCTTGCCTTCATCGGCCGGGATATTGAGTTTAAAAATTGGCAAGTCACATTGCAGCTTTGTTGAACTTTAGTTAGGCTGCACTTGGAATATAGTGTTCAATTCTGGTCACCACACTACTTGGAAAGGGTACAGAAAAGATTTACCAGGATGTTGCCTGGTTTGGAGGGCATTGGCTATGAGGAGGGATTGGAGAAACTTGGTTTGTTTTCACTGGAGTGATGAGGGTTGAAGGGAGACCTGATAGAAGTGTACAAGACTATGAGAGACATGGACAGAGTGGATAGTCAGAAGCTTTTCCCAGGGTGGAAGAGTCAATTACTAGGGGGCACAGGTTTAAGGTGCAAGGAGCAATGTTTAAAAGAGATGTATGAAGCAGATTTTTTGCACAGAGGGTGATGGAGGTAATGGTAGTGAATACAGAAGTGACTTTTAAGGGGTATCTTGACAAGTACATGAATGAGATGGGAATAGAGAGATACGGTCCCTGGACAGGTAGGGGGTTTTAGTTAAATCAGATAGCATGGTCAGTGCAGGTTTGGAGGGCTGAAGAGCCTGTTCCTGTACTGTAATTTTCTTTATTCTTTTAAGTTTATTTATTAGCTTCACAAATAGGCTTACATTAACACTGCAATGAAGTTACTGTGAAAATCCCTTAGTTGTCACACTCCGGTGCCTGTTCAAGTACAGTGAGAGAGAATATAGCATGACCAATGCACCTAACCAGCACGTCTTTTGCACTGTGGCATGAAACCAGAGCACCCAGAGGAAACTCACATAGATACAGAGAAAATGTGGAGACTCAATACAGACAGCCACCCAAGCTGGGAATCAAATCTGGGTCTCATATTGCTCTGTGAAACAGCAATGCTAACCACTGTGCCACCGTGCTGCCAGAAAGCAACCACAAAATAACTCCAGTTTCAGCTGGATTAGAAACATGATCAGTTGTAATCTTTCAGAAGTTGGCTTTTATGTAAAATACCAATAGATCTGCTGAAGTAAACAGCCGCTATCAGCATGGAAAAGGAAAAGATGGGTACACATTTCAGATACAATCATGCAGTGTCTTAATGTTTTCAGTTCTTGTTTCAGATATGCATTTTTTTTTCACTTTATCTGTCTCTTTAACAATGAGCAGTTTTGTTTCAGTCAAAAATTATAATCAAGTGTAATATAACATAATTTAATGCTGTCCAGATTCCTAACTTGCCAAGTTTTAAAAACAACATGTTCCATCATTGACAAACACACGCAAATTATTTCAAGCTGGGTCTAAAATTAGTTGCCTATCTTTAGCCCCAGTATTACTGAAAGTGAATAATTTGTTACACAATTAATCCTTTGGTGCTTCTTACTTATATCTATCACCTTCTCCTCCTGTTTCTTTTGCTTCCTTGGAGCTCATTTAAAGCAGTGTCTTTTAAAAGCAGCACCTTACTTTTCCAATTTCACCCTTCTGATAAAACTGCCAATTTTTTTTTTTATTTAGTGTCAACAGTAGGTTTACATTAACTCTGCAATGAAGTTATTGGGAAAATCCCCTAGTCACCACACTCTGGAACCTGTTCAGTACACTGAAGGAGAATTTAGCATGGCCAATGCACCAAACCAGCACATCTTTCGAATTGTTGGAGGAAAGCGGAGTACCTGGAGGAAACCCTTGCAGACATGGGGAGAATGTGCAGACTTTGCACAGACAGTGACCCAAACTAGGAATCGAGCCTGGGTCCCTGGCACTGTAAGGCAGCAGTAATAACCACTTGCCATTGTGCCAACTGCAAGCCTGAGTGCTTCTGTCGGTATTGCATTTTAAGTGCAATTGTGTTTCAGTTATTTTCATGTGGTAGACTAATATTGCAGTAATGAAGCTATTCCCAATGTCTTTATTACAGTAATATTTTCAGCTTCATGGCACATGAGCTCAGAACCAGAAAAAAAATGAGTTAGTTCAGGAAGGCAGAAGTACAAGGATAAAAGCAAAATACTGTGGATGCTGGAACCTGAAACAGAAACAGAAAATGTTGGAAAATCTCAGCAGGCTTGACAGCATCTGTGGAGAGAGATTAGAGTCAGCGTTTTAAGTCTGGATGACTCGATTCTCTCTCCACAAATGCTGTCAGACCTGCTGAGATTTTCTAGCATGTTCTGTTTCTGTTTAGTCAGAAGTACTCCCTGACTGTGCTGACACTTACTCATTAATTATGGTTTGATTGACAACCAGACCAGGACAGCAAGAGGGGGATCCACTGCTTATGTATACATGCAACTATAATGACTACAATTGAAATTTAATAAGTTGATTTTATTACAATCATGGAAAAATTGAACTCTCCCACTGAGTTCAAAGTACAATGAAAGAAGCTTTTAAATACATTAAGATGCTGAATAATTTGGAAGAAAATAGAAGTCATTCATTTTCAGACATGCAACTTGTGGAATATTCTGTGTGTCTCTCTTTAACAAATGCTCAGATATGACAATTCTCATTAATCTGTACCTATATATGAATGTGTGAGCAGATGTCACGCAATTAAAACTTCAGCTAGCATCAGGGGGATAAGCTTGAGATTGTTCAGGAACTGCTGTGGGTCACACACCAGGTAAAACTACTGTGTTATCCTAAATAATAAGGCAATTAAGATACAGTCTGAATTGGAAGGAGAGGAACTATCAATATCTAGCAAGGTTATCGGGTGTTAACGTTTTCAACATGAAGTTGCACATAGCGTTTTGATGTGCTTCACCACCTCTTTACTTGTATTGTTAGGCACCTGGTTTAATTAGCAAGCTTGATTTCTCCCATATTTTTCTATCAGATTTAAACCATGATGGCAACAGAAATTAAATCGACGCTTTATAGGCCTGAAGCTTGTTTCAAGCGAGAAAAAAAGCAACAGCTCATTTCTATGCTGGATAACACGCGAGAGAGCCATTTTCCCAACTTCTGGTTTGGGTTCAAATCTCATTGTTGCCTTACACCATAAATTAAATGTAATGATCTGCAATTTGATTATTGTTCCTTCTGGACAGATAGTTCCCTCTTTATGTCAGCTTGCCAGTCCAATTTCATAGTGGTCATAAAGGCACAATATAAAATATCCCCATGTCTCTCAATAGCTATTCTGCAGTTGAAAAATGTGCTCATTTAGTTCTCCATTATTTATGCCCTCTTGGAAATGTATGTATTAAATATTATTTGTAATGATTCCAAAATTATTAAACTTCAAACTCAACAAAACATTTATGGTGAAAGTAGCTTTTCACAGTCGTTTAGAACTGAATCGATTTGGATCCTCAGTTAATATGTTGGGATTGATGTGGGGAAAGGTACATTGCGGTACATCGTTTAAAAAGCCTCCTTGCCTTAATTGCATTGGCTTGGATGAGCTCTTTGAGAAAAACTTTTTTTCTCTTGTGAGCAGCAAGCTTTGATTATTTTAAGTAACTTTAAATTGGATGGCTCAGTTTCCAATCAGTAGCAAATTAGATTTAAATACTGGAGACAAACAGCACAGGAGTAATTGAACCATTAGCACCGAATTAATACACAGTGCTTTTATGGCCACAGGGATGAGTTTAGCCCATTGCACTGAGTGAGTGCTGACGCCTGTGATCATGGTTGGCCTAAGCTCGGGTAGAGTAAAGAATCAGGGTAGCCAATGACGTTAAAACAAAGGCTTTACCTGATGAGATTTTACAAAACCTTTGGCTAAGGTACAAATCAACCACCTGTCCATTGACTATGTCTACATTTCCTGCTACGTCGGAAAAGCAGCTAGCATGATTAAGGACCCTATGCATCTGGGACATAGAGGGGCAAATTTTCTCATTCAGTCCGCTGTGGGAATCATAGCGGGGTGGACCATGCAAAGGTCCATTGACCTTGGGTGGGATTTTCCAGTTTTGGCTGGAAAAGCGCTGCTGGAAAGTCTTGCCCTCTCTCTTGCACCTTCTTCTGTTGGGAAGAAGATACAAAGTCCAAGGTCACATATCAACCGGCTCAAGAACAGCTTCTTCCCTCCTGCCATCGGACTCTTGAATGGACCAGCATTATATCAAATTGAAATGAAACAGGCTAAGAGTTTAGATGTTTACTTATTCGTGTTACAAGTAGGCTTACATTAACACTGCAATGAAGTTACTGTGAAAATCTTCTTGCAGAACAAGCAAGTAGTGAAATATGGAGAAACTGGAATATTAGTGACTGCAAACTTAAGAACATAAGAAATAGGAGCAGGAGTAGGCCTTCTAGCCCTTCGAGCCTGCCTCTCCATTCAACAAAATCATGGTTTATCCGAAGCGGATCTGTTTCACTTTTCCCCCCGCTTTCTCCCCATAACCCTTAATTCCCTTGTCTATCAGAAACCTATCTACCTGTGACTTAAATATATTCAGCGAAGTAGCCTCCACCACTTCAATGGGCACAGAATTCCAGAGAGTCACCACCCTTTGAATGAAGAAGTTCCTCCTCAACTCTGATCTAAACTGCTGCCCCCCCCCACCCCCCCTTCCCTATTTTGAGGCTGTGCCCGCTAGTTCTGTTTTCCTTCTAAGTGGGAAGAATCTTTCTACTTCTATTCTATTTAGCCCCTTCTTTATCTTGTAAGTCTCTTTAAGATCCTCCCTCAGCCTCCTAAACTCCACCGAATACAGACCCAATCTATCCAATTTCTCTTCTTAAGCTAACCCTCTCATCTCCGGTATCAACCTGTTGAACCTTCTCTGCGCTCCCTCCAAGGCAAATAAATCCTTTTGCAAATGCTGTGACCAAAACTGCATGCAGTACTCCAGTTGTGGCCTCACCAATGCCCTGTACAGTTGCAGCAAGCATTAACACTTGTTACAAACTTATTACAAGTGTTAAATTAGATTAGAAAATGTTGGAAATGCTCAACAGATCTGGCAGTGTTTGCATAGAGAGGGACAAGGGGTCGAATTTTGTCAAGTGAATGGACAGCCCAACATTAGCCAGAAATTCAGTCACGCAATGGATGACAGGTAGGATTTTGCACTCAATTTAACGGGCAGCAGTGAATTAAGTAGCTACTGTTAGGGGGTTGGTAGAACTGTTGACACAGCAGCCTATCGCTTCCACAGGAATACCCACTCAAGCAGACAACGGGTTGCTTAGGAGGGAACCCCGCAGCCCACGGTGGGCAGGCCAAAGAGAATACAAACACATAAACGTGCAAGTGCTGAGGGTAAACCCCTGTGAATAACGGAGGCTGCCTTGTCTGTCCACAGCCCCCTTCCATGTTTTTTAAAAATTTCCTCTGGGAGGCCACTAGATGACACTGGAAGGAGGCGACTGTTTGCAAGCTGTGCCCAGCACACCCCCTAATTCTATCTTTTACTCTCGTTCTATACTTGTAAAACTTTATTCTAACTCTTTTAAACTCTGTAACAATACTTTAATGCTATGAATGTAAAGGTACATTTTGCACTCTCTCGTTTCCTTCTCTATGAATGATATGCTTTGTCTGTATGTTGTGCAAGAAACAATACTTTACATTGTCACATGTATGAACATACAATGATAAATTAAATCAAATCAAAGGAGACTGCTATCTTTTAGCTGGTGGCCATCTCAGATGCTGAGAGGTGGGGGGTGTGGGTATGGGTGTGGGTGTTGATCTGTCATTGGCAACATGCCGGTGCTCAGTTAAATGGCTCTTGATTGGCTTTTGTCCGTGCAAGTTGTGGACTTGCCTTCTCTATGTGGATAGCTAGTCCAGTTCTATTTCCACTCTTGTGGGTGGAGAGGCAATCCGAGCAGGCTTCTCGTGTATTTACCTCTCCAACCTTATGGCACACCATTTCCCTTCCCGACTCCTGGGGGCTGGTAAAATTCTGCCCAAAGTGAAAGTTTCATGTTTGTGACCTTTCATCAGGACTGAAGAATGTTAGAAATGCAAAATTTTCTGAGCAATTGAAAGGGGGAGGAGAGGATGGGAAGCACAAAACTGAAGGTCTATGGTTGGGCAGAAGGCAGACAAGAATAGATGGCAAAAAATTCACATTGCATTGACAGAGGGAGTGGTAATGTGACAAGCAGAATATATATCTACAGTGGGTGTGAATAGTAGAATCCTGAATTTCCCCATCCAAAAGCAAAGAAAAGGATAATAAGAGAGAACCAGAGAAGAAAAATACAACTCTGCAAAGAAAAATGGAGCAAAGTGGGATCAGAGGTTACAATCTAAAATGGTTGAGCTTGTTGTTGGGTCCAAAGTGCTGCAGAGTGCCCAGACAAAAGATGATGTACTATTCCATAAGTTTGTGTTGAGCTTTATTGGAACCCTGCAGCAGAACAAGTCCAGAATCTAGAAGGAGAGAAACGTGAAGAATTAAAATCACAGGTGATTGAAAGTTTGAGGATTGTGAAGTGGCCATCCTGCGTATGTGTGGTCTCCCCAAATGGAAACATGAGTAGGTCATTTGGCCCTTTAAGCCTGCTCCATCATTCATCCTGATCACAGCTGATCATTGAATTCAGTATCCTCCCCCCATCCCCCCACCCATTTCACTTGATCCTTTAGCTCCAAGAGATACATCTAATTTCTTCTTCAAAACAGACAAGGTTTTGGCCTTTCACAAACACTTTCTATGGTAGTGAATTCCATACATTCACCACCCTCTGCCTGAAGAAATTTCACCTCACCTCAATTCTGAAAGGTTTACCCCTTATCCTTAAACTATGACCCTCTAGTTCTGGACTCTCCCAATATTGAGAACATTCTTCTGAATCTATCCTGTCTAACCCTGTGAGAATTTTACAAGCTTCTATGACCCCCCTCTCACTCTTCTAAACTCCAATGAATATAATCCAACTGACTTAATCTCTCCTCATATGACAGATCAGAATTAGCCTGGTAAACCAATTACTGTATTATAAGTCTTTCTCCCTTAAGAAGAACCGAGAAGACAACATTGCTGTCTCTGTAATAGACCAGTGAGGCTACAGTTTACATGGATGCTGAGCTGCTTTAGTTTCACATCAATACCAATTACATGGTGCTGTTTGGGTGTGAAGTCACACTTAGAGAGAAGGTGTGGAGCCGTCAGTAAGAAATAATCTTGGCCTCTAAACTGAACTGTAGTTTGCTGCAGGGCCAACGTTGGAGTGTGCCCACTTGTTTCCATGGACCACCTGGTCTGATCTTTTCATGTCAGCAAACAGTCAATGTGATAATCAGCCTTGACTAACATTGACTTTTAACCAGCACTGAGCTGTTGATGAGCACAGCTCTGCACTTATGTGCAAATTGGCCTGTGAAGAACTTTCTTATCTTTGGGCAGAGAGGGAGGTAGCGGCTGGCAGCGTTTTCTGGATCTGATGGTGTCAATGTACAAAGGTACTGGGCTTGAGAACATTGCATGTGGTTAATCAAAGAAAGACAGCCTGGCTTTGTTCAAAGTAACTCACACTTCACAAAACTCAATTGAAGAAGTGACATGAGATCATAGAATCCCTACGGCATAGAAAAGGGCTTTCAGCCCATCGAATCTGCACTGACTTTCTGACAGAGTAACTTACCTCTCAGCCAACCTATCCCTGTAACCCTGGCTAAACCATCTAACCTAGACATCTTGGGATACTAAGGGCAACTTAACATGGTCAATTCACTGAACCAGCACACCTCTGGAGTGTGGGATGAAATGGAACATCTGGAGGAAATCCATGCAGACATGGGGAAAATGTAGAAATTCCACACAGACAGTCACTTGAGGTTGGAATTAAGCTCGAGTCCCAGGTGCTGTGAGGCAACAATGCCCATCATGTTGAGCGATTGATAGGTAAAGGTGTGAATGGTTTTCAGAAAGCATTTGATAACGTGCTACATAAAAGCCTTGTTAGATGTCAGGTGTCTGTATGAAAAAAAATCTTGCAACAAGGATAAAATGTTGAATAATGAATGTGAACAAAGAGGGCAGAGATTTTCTGGTCTGCCCACAGTGTGTTTCTCACAGGGCAGCAAGTGGTGCGTCGTTCACTGGCAGTGGAATCTTCTGGGTCCCACCACTGTCAACAGGATTTCCAACTAAATCCACCCCATGCCAGCAGGAAACCCATGATGTGCTGTTGGCATGACTGGATCATCCCACCGGTGTGAACAGTTGGAAGGTTCCGGCCAAAGAGTTAGGTGGAAGTGACAGAATCACCAAACTATAACAGCACAGAATGAGGCCATTTGGCCCATCACCTGTACATCAGCTCTCCGAAAGAACAAATCGCTCTGTGCCTTTTGTCCGCTTTCTCTCCGAATTGCAGCATGCTCTTTCTTTTCAGGTAACCGTTTAATTCTCTTTGATTGGAAAATGGAGTGATTCACAAGTAGGAGAACTACCGGCTACTGAGAATGGAAGGAAAGGAGTGTTGGGGGGCAGGTTTAAGGGAAAATTGGAGAACTGTTTGTTTTTCCAAGGATGGGATAGAAGACCTTAAAGGAGCTTGCTACTCTTTCTGTTGCCTAGTCAATGTTTTGCCTAAATTACTATCTATCAAATAAATTGGTTGGATTTAAAATTGGTGTTGTAAAACTTTACTGAGTTTACCCCAGTCCAACGCCGGCATCTCTACATCTTGTCTAAATTTACCATTATGTTTGTCTTTCACTCCTCTGAAGTTCAAATCCATTTAGGCCTATTGTCTCACATGGAGTACATGCCCCAAGTGGGAGCCTGGCCAAATCAGGAAGTTGGCTTAGTTTTTGATTATTGTAGCAAAGAGCAAGGGCATATCTTCATTAATTCCCCACTCCTCCAAACACCTCCACAACTCAACACTCCCTGTCCCACCCACACCTCACCACCCCATCCTCCTCTAATCTTGCAACTGAGAATGGGAAGGATTTAAGGATTCAATTAAGGAAAAACAAATAGTTCTCCAATTTTCCCATAAAATTGGCCCCCCCACTCCTTTCCTTCCATCCTCAGTAGCCACGTCTCCAAATTGTGAATCATTCCTTTTTTCAATCAAACAGAATTCGATGATTACCTGAAAAGGAAGAATGTGCAGCATTTTGTGGGAAAGGCGGCCAATACACACAGAGTGATTTGTTCTTTCGGAGAGCTGACGTACAGGTGATGGGCCTGCTGGCCTCATTCTGTGCTGTAATAGTTTGGTGATTCTGTCACTTTCATCTAACTCTTTGGCTGGAACCTTCCGATTGTTCACACCAGCAGGATCTTCCAATTGCGCCACTAGCACAGTCCCATTGTGGGTTTCCTGCTGGCATGGGGTGGAGTCAGTTGGAAATCCTGTTGACAGCGGTGGGGGGGGACCCAGAAGATTCCGCTGCCAGTGAATGGTGAACCACTCGCTGCCCCGTGAGAAACACACTATGGGCAGGCCAGAAAATCTCCGCCCCTTTTTGTTCACATTCATTATTCAATATTTTATCCTCGTTGCAAGATTTTCTTTCGTACATACACTTGACATCTAACAAGGCTTTTATGCAGCAAGTTATCAAATGCTTTCTGAAAGCCATTCACACTTTTATCTAATCAATCACATAGCACGGTGGACACTGCTGCCTCACAGCACCTGGGACTCTAGTTCAATTTCAGCCTCGGGTCATTGTCCGTGTGGAGTTTGCATGTTCTCCCCATGTCTGTCTGGTTTCCTCCTACACTCCAGAGATGTGCAGATTAGGTGGATTGACTGTATTAAGTTGTCCTTGGTGTCCCAAGATGTCTAGGTTAGATGGTTTAGCCATGGGAGAGGTGCAGGAGTGTCTCCAAAATATGAGCACTGTCTTTTTTGCAACAGCTAATATCAAACCATCTTGGGAGTCAAGTGTGAAGGCACTTAATTCACATTTTTTAAGAAAGTCTTTGACAGACCATGTGGAAGCCTGATTGCTATGACCAGGTGAGGAGGAATGAACCTGCTCCATTTAGCCTCCTTGGTTGGTCAGTATAAAGATTTTTAAATTTCTCCATGGATGCCTTTTCAAAATCCAAATGTATTTTTCTTGACAATGTATGTAGTGACCAATAAGGAGCCAATCAACCAAAATTTCCTTGAATCAAAGAAAGAACAAATTTATTAGTTACAAATTCTGGGGGCCGAAAAATAATAAAAGATGCAACATAACACACATGCTCACATAGATATCAACACTAAGGGAATTTAGTGTTCAAATAAGGAATTAAAAGAGTGTATGGTAAAGTCCTTTGCTTGTCTGTGAGGTATAGATTGTTTCAAGTTAGCTGGTCCCTTTAAAATCCTGGGGTTGAAATCCATGTTTCTGCGTTTTCTGGAGACAAAATCTTCTGGTTGTGGCAGTAGCACTGTCCCATTGTGGGTTTCCTGCTGGCATGGGGTGGAGTTAGTTGGAAATCCTGCTGACAGTAGCGGGATCCAGGAAGTTCTGCTGCCAATGAATGATGCACCACTCGCTGCCGTGAGAAACACACTGTAAGCCCGTTATCCATCTTCCAGAAATCGATGAGTTTTTCCCGAGATTTTTCAGATGGATGTTCACTGGCCAGAATATTCAAACTAGCAGGATTTTCCCATCCTACTGCAGTGAACGGAAATTGGCTGGGTGCCCATTCTTTCGACTTCACTGCAGTGGGAACATGGTATCAACGGCCGGTAAGATGGCACTCACTATCTTTCCAGCTGATTTTTAGACTATAAAGATTTATTTAATTTATTAGTGTCACAAGTAGACTTATATTAATGCTATAATGACGTTACTACGAAAATCCTCTTGTTGTCACATTCTGGAGCCTGTGCAGTATACTGAGGGAGAATTTAGCATGGCAAATGATCTAACCAGCATGTCTTTTGCATTGTTGAAGGAAACCCATGCAGATATGGAGAGAACATGCAAACTCCACACAGTGACCCAAGCCAAGAATTGAACCAGCTCTCTGGTTCTGTGAGACAACAGTGCTAACCATTGCGCCACTATGCCCCCCTCTTCTGTCATCATGAAACCCTATAGGCCTTTACTCATGAGATTCCCTGCTGCTCCGTCAGCCGCTTGTACAAGTTGCTCTCTTTCTGCTTGGCAAACCCGGATCCTGAAGTCTTGCTGTCTGCATATTCTGAAGGAATTACCAAGTGTGCTGTAGTCATTGTTGTAGAAAAGTAATCGTGTTTTAATGTTTCATCTCAAAAACCTTTGATACACGTCAGGATAGTGGAGACTTAGAGGAGATGGGGTTCTTTCATCCTGTACAGGAGTTGAATAGGTGTCGATCTTGGCTGACTATCAGTTCTCCATTATCTTGACAGGATTACAATTGATTAAAGTCCAGCACTTTTCATTTTTAATATTTTCCATGGTGATGGGTTTTGATGTTTGCAGATTCCCATAACTCTCTTTCTCGCATCCCAATTCCTCGGTGGTATTTTGTTTGCTCACCTTCACCTTGGGAGGTGGCCTCGCATTTTGACAGTAGCTTGTGCTTTCTCATTTCAAACTAGAGTTTCTGTCGAACTTTTTAAAAAAAATCGTCCTTCAAAAATGAAGGAACTGTCACTTCCTGACATAATTTTAAAATGACTGTTGTTTAATGGGTTTCCCAAGGTTAGGGTTCCCAAGTGAAAAGGAGGTGTGAGCTGTTGACTTCATAAGTAGCTTTTCTCAGCACAAGTTGTGGGTGAGGAATTGTGCCCACGCTGCCCCTCATAGTCCCTCAACGATGTCCTTGGACTTCTCTGGCCCTGATTATCAGCCTCCCAGCATCTTTTTGATTTGCCAAATTCTCTCCCTCCTTCCAATTCTCACATCGTCCCTCAGTCCTAAGCCCTGGCCTTTCTTTGCTCTTAAAACAACTAAGCCAACTCAACCACATACATTCTCCCAGAGCACTGCCTATTGCCAGCGACTTACTCACTGTGAACCTCCCTGCTGTTTCCTCCCAAGTATCAGCCAGTCTGTTTACTTAGCTCCTGACACTAAAATATATTAATGAGACCCTGCTGTTAATTTTGGAAAGACTTCCACGTCTTTGGCCTTGAAAATTACTTGGTCATTTTTAGCCTCTCTAGCACCTTCCCCGTATCTCTCTCTCTCTCTAAATATCAGTAAGAAGTCTCACAACATCAAGTTAAAGTCCAATAAGTTTATCTGGAATTCTAAATAAACCTGTTGGACTTTAACCTGGTGTTGTGAGACTTCTGACTGTGTCTACCCCAGTCAGTGCTGGCACCTCCATCTCCAAATATCAATGCAGAAAGTTTGAATGTTCTTTGTCTGAAAAGAAAGACATAGATTTACATTGTGTCTTTTGCAATCAGCTGACACCCCAAAGCACTTCATAATTAATGAGATATATTTGAAGCACTGTCATTGTTGCATTGAAAGAAATTAGGCAGCCAGTTTTGTGCACAGTGAGATCCCCAGAAACAGGAACTTGGTAATGATGAGATAGTCTCTTTTTAATAATATTGACTGCGGGCTAAATATTGACCAAGTCACCAGGGATAATTTCCCCTGCTCTTGTTCAGAATAATCTGGTACTTTTGTGGCCACCTGAGTGTGAAGATAGGACTTTGGTTTAAAGTCTGACCTGAAAGATGGCATCACAGACAGAGCAACATTCCCTCGGTACCGCAATGGAGTATCGGCTTAGAATTTTTGTCAGTGTGGGCCTTGAACCCAGAGTTATCTGATGCAGAGGCAAGAATGTTATCATTACATCACATGTGGCAGCCCGCATTGGCACAGCTGATGCAGTAAAGAGCTATTGCTTCACAACAAAAATGTAATAATGTTAGTTTGTGATACATTTGGCAAGATGGCCACAGTTATATTATGCATTTTTAATTGATTTGTTTCAACCTCAAACATTACAATGATCAAAGAATGAGTGCATGAGTCCACTAAGAAGATTTGATTCATTTGTGGCAAACTGAAGCTTGCCTTGATATCTATGGTCGATGCTCTGTTAACGCATGCATCAACATTGTGATGTTCTTAAGCCTAGCAATTCAAATTTTTGTGCCTTGCATTTATCTAAGTAATGGATGTTGTTTGCTTGGGCAAATCGAATGGCTGTTGTTGCATAGTAACAAAGAGATGTCTGATCCAAGCCATTCAATATATGTGTCAGCAAGCTTTACCATTAAGACTTTAATAGGCCTTTTCTACAGAACAGGATAGTTCTACCCAACAAAATCCTGTTTCAAGAGCTCTCAATCTTAATGTGTTTTTCCTATGCCTTACAGTCAGGAAAGATAAAGATGGCTTATAAAAGAGCTGGAGTAATCAAGATTGGATGTAAGCTTGGATGTGACAACCTTTTAGAAATGATTCTTTGCATGGACTTGCCAATGAGTGAAATCTTTCTTTGGATATTTGCTTAATCTCTTTGGGAACAGCCTCCAACAGTATCAACACATATACCTCAAGGGACTTAATTTACCTGGACAATGTCACCTTATGGCGCATCAGCTCGCACAGAGGGCCCAGTTTCCCTTGATACTGCTTTCATTAAAGCTTTCAGTTCAGTTTGAATTATTACTTAAGTGAAAATGACAGTGTTGTAACTGTGATGTATGCAAGTTGTCCAGATGAGGCCTGTAGAGTTATTCACGTGTGCATCTTGTTAAGTGGGCCAACGTTTGTCCTGCTGAGCAATTAGAATTCACGCAGCTGGGGCACTGGATCATCGTTGTTTACCTGAATGTCGTTGGTAAGCTGCAGTTTTTTTTGTCTGATGATCTACAGGAGCTCTTTTGTCTGTTCCTGACATTGAAATCAATGGATGAGCAATAAAATGTAACACTTTAAGTGCTGACTTGCCAGAAGAAATTTCATTTCTGCTCAATGCTCATTATCACAGTTGTGCAGAGGTAATGCAAAGCGTGTTTCTGCTAACACAACAAAACAGGACAAAGGAACATAACCAAGCAATTTCTCAGACTGAAACAATTCATTTAAATGATTTATTTGTTTTGGGGGTGGAATATCTGCAAGTTCTTTTTAGTAACTCACCCCCTTATTCAGATTAAAGTAATTATATTCATGTAGGTTTCAGTTGATTGAACACTATCTAGGCCAAATTTAGGGGATTCTTAATCCAGAAACCCAGCATAATGCCCTGGGGACCCGAAATTTGAATTTATTAAACAAAATCTGGAATTAAAATGACCAAATGTTGGATAACCCGTCTGACTCACTAATGTACGTTAGGGAAGGCATCTTCCATCCTTATCTGATCTGGCTAACATGTGACTTCAGAACCACAGCAATGTAGTTGACTCTTAAATTACCTCAGCTCAGGGGCTATTTGGGACAGGCAATAAATGGTGGCCCAGCTTGTGAGGCACACATCCCACGAATGATAAAACCTAGAGGGTGGAAACTGATTTCTCACTGGTGCATGACTTACTGAAAAACTTAATGTGCAGTGCAGGATCTAGAATGTCTGTGTGAGCTAAAGCGGTACAAGGTGACATTGTCCAGGTAAATTAAGTTCCTTCAATGCATATGTGTTAGTATCGCTGGAGACTGAACTGAGCATTAATGTTCCTGAAGAGATTCAACAAATATCCAAAGAGGTGTTTCACTCTTTGGCAAGTCCATACAAAGAACGCATTTCTAGAAGTTTACATCCAATTTTAGCAGTGATATAATAGTATTGTCACTAGACTATTTATCCAGAAATTCAGCTAATGCCTGGGGACCCTGGTTCGAATCCCACCATGGCAGATGGTGAAATTTGAATTCAATTAAGGATCAGGAATTAAAGTGTAATGGTGACTATGAAACTATTATTGATTATTGTAAAAACACATCTGGTTCAATAATGTCCTTTAGGGAAGGAAATCTGCCAACCTTACTTGGTCTGGCCTATATTTAACTCCAGGGCCACAGCACTGTGGTTGACTCTTAACTGCCTTCTGAAACGGCCTAGCAAGCTACTCAGTTCAAGGGCGAATAAAGGATGGGCAACAAATGCTGTCACAGCCAAGGATGCCTAAATCCCATGAATGAATAAAAAACCTTCAGCCCTGTAGTAAACCATGTTGGTCTTTCCTGACTACAAAGAATAAGAGATGCACATGGACAAATCTGTTCTTAAGATTGAGAATTCTTGAAGTAGCATTTTGTTGGGTAGCACTATATTTTTGTGCAGAAAAGATCTATTCAAGTCTTGATGTTAAAACTTGCATAAGATGTTCTAGTCTTGAAATTTATTTTCCTAGTGAAGAATGATACAGAGCTGTGATGGAGCAAAAGCATTACGCCAGGTTCACTAATCACTAAAATCTAGTGCGCAGATACACAGAGGAGCCAAAAAAAAGGCTAATGAAATGTTGGCCTTTATCCCAAGAGGATTGGAATTGAAATTGGAAATAAGGCTTCTGTTGTACAGAGCCTTGATTAGACTCTAACTGGGAAACTATATTCAATCTTGGGCACATTATCTCAGGAAAAAGAAATCGTCTTTGGAAAGGGGACAACACGGATTCATTGAAATAAGTTCAGGTTTTAATTAGGAATACTGATTACATTAGTTGTGGGAGACCTGCAGTCTGGGGCCTAACATCTGGGTGTTGAGCCATAAGACATTTTGTTGACCATTGCCACATTCTGCTGATTTTTGTCTGCATATTTTATTTCCTAGCCATGTGACTGAATTGATACATAAAACAAGGTCAAGTGAAGTGAGGTATGTGCTGATTGCACACAACATTGACTGTGAGAGTTGTGCATTCTCTCGTTGTCTAAAGTGTAAATATTTCTTTTGTTCTAATTATTTGGAGTTGGTGACAATTCTATAATATATAAAAGTTAAGCATTTTCTGTCACTTATTTTGAAATATTTGCCACGTATTAAATGCATTTCATCTTATTCATGGGGTCATGATTAGTGAACAAGTATGATTTCAATCTTGCAGCCCAATGTGGTGAAGGAGGGCCACTCATGGGGCCCAATCACAAATCTAGGTTGTCCATCACTGGATTACATGAACATAACTTGCATTCCTTGGAGTTTAGAAGGTTAAGGGATGATTTGGTCAAGGTATTTAAAATGGCCATGGAAACATATAAATAGATACGGAGCAACTATTTTCTTCACTGACGAAATACTGAACAAAATGATTGAAGATTAAAGTTAAAGAGAGGCCATGTGGAGATACACTTTCTCATGCAAAGTGTGGTGAACATCTAGAATTGGGTCGGATCTCAAATAACGATGAGACAGAGAACAGGAATGAGATAGAGAACTTGGTGTGAATTGGTGCGGCAACAATAATCTCTCCCTCAATGTCAATAAAGTGAAGGAGATTGTCGTGAACTCCAGGAAATGTAAAGGAGAACATGTCCCTGTCTACATCAATGGGGATGAAGTAGAAAGGTTCGAGAACTTAAAGTTTTTAGGTATCCAGAACACCAACAACCGTTCTGATCCCATGCCAACACTACAGTTAAGAAAGCCTACCAGTGCCTCTACTTTCTCAGAAAACTAAGAAAATTTGACACATCAGCTACTACTCTCATCAACTTTTACAGATGCACCATAGAAAGCATTCTTTCTGGTTGTACCACAGGTTGGTATGACTCTTGCTCTGCCCAAGACTGCAAGGAACTACGAAAAATCATGAATGTAGCCCAATCTGTCACACAAACCAGCCTCCCATCCATGACTCTGTCTACACTTCCCGCTGTCTCAGCAAAGCAAACTAGCATAATTAAGGACCTCATGCACCCTGGACATTCTCTCTTTCACCTTCTTCTGTTTTGGAAAAAGATACAAAAGTCTGAGGTCACATACCAACCAACTCAAGAACAGCTTCTTCCCTGCTGCTGTCAGACTTTTGGTGGACTTACTTTCATTAAGTTGATCTTTTTGCCACACCCTAACTAACACTGTAACACTACATTCTGCACCCTTGTTTCTTTCTCTATGAACAGTATGTTTTGTTTGTATAGTGCGCAAGAAACAATACTTTTCATTGTATGTTAATACATGTGAGAATAATAAATCAAATCACATCAAACTAAATTACTACTGGCGATTTGAATTCAACATTAAGTTCCTAAAACTGTGCAAAATGGGACAATTGATATTTTTTAAGATCGGGGTGAATAGATATTTGGTAAATCAGTATACCAAGGGATCATATACTGAGGTAGATAAATAGGATGGGATTCTCTGACCTCTTCCATTGCTGAGGATTTTCCACCTCTGTGAATGGAGATTCAGCTGAGCACCAAATTCTCTTTTCTCACTGTTAGCAGTTCTGGGGCATATTACATCAGAGAACTGTGACCACAGAGTTGTGGTAGAAGTCAGCATGGCTGAACTGAAGCAGGAGCTGAATTGCCTATTGCTGTTCCTATAGAAGCGTTATCTGTCTGATACACATATCTCTTGCTATCGTTGTCATGGCAAAATGTTTGCTGTAACTTGATACAGACAATTGCGTGGTCCAAAAAGTACATATTGTGATGATGCTGTCCCTTAAAGAAATGTACTCATATCATATTTCTCATCTAGGGTTTGTTTGAGCAGTTTGTTTGATTATTGGTGCTGCCTTGTTACTGCAATAGCATAATTGATCTTAGTTGCTAACGTGTTTGTATTAATCCACATTAATGCAGAGTTTTTATTTTGGTATTTTCCCCGGGGATTTTTCAAAGTAGCGATTGATTAGATTAATTAACAAATAAAGTCATTTAACTGGGTAGGCTTCGGCTTATAGAGAGAAGCCAACCTCAGTTGCTATTTGAGAGCTGCAGGGAAAAGAAATAGGTCTGAGTTTTGGATATTAGAGACTGGGATCTGTCACAAACTAGATCTGTTTCTCTGAAGTTCTACTGCTTGAAGAAAGATCTTCTCAGGAAATTGCTGTATGGGAGTCAGAAGGCAGGAATCTTTCTATATCTGTCCAGAGGAGTTACAAAGCTGGAAATCTAGCATCTGTGTGAGCACATCTGTTTTTGGAGTTAATTGGTTCTGAAGATGGATGCATGTCTATGGAGATGTTGCTTAAATTGGAACTATAGAGATAGATAGCTGCTTAGAATTAGTTTTTGTCATTTTAAGTATATTAATTGGTGAAAGGTATGCTAATTCTTTTTGTTATATTCTGACTGTGTTCTTAAACAAAGTTTGTTTTAATAAATATTACCTAGGGGTCAATAGAATCACATCCAGAGCAAAACACCTTATGCTTGGATTAATGCCAAAATCAAATAAAGTTGTGGTCTGAGCTAACTTCATCACATACCTTGGAGTCCTTAGAGTTTCTGATCTGGTCCCTAATAATACACAAAAAATAAAACTGGGGGTGGATGTTCTGTTTAATTTTTCAGAAGCATCAGATCCTAGGACACATGCCCCGCCCATAGGTAGAGAGGCTCCCACTTGATATGGACAAATGAACATCAGAGATTGTGACCAACTCTTGCAATTGAAAGACCTGAAACTAGACTCCCAGGAAAAATAAAGACAAGTTTCAAACTATATTGAGACAGGAAATTTGATATAATTGTGAACCAAGATAGCTTAATTTGGGCCTAACTCCAAACATAATCCATTTATTGTTTATGAAGGTAAATATCTTTAACAGCACAATTGGCATCCTTTGTGTAATACCATTCCAAATGCCTCATGAAAAATGCATGTATGTTTTGATCTATGTATGCAGGTGATAGAAGGATTTTTAGATATGTCATAATTAACATGGGATTCTTTTGCAGTTGTTTTATAGACACTACTCCATATCTAACAGAATAATGATGACCAGAACCTGTCTCCATCCACATTTATAATTATTATAATCAAATATGACTGTTGTAACTGACGCAAAATAGTGAATGATTTTTATCACATCTCAATACCATCATGGTGTCTGGTGGTGATTAGTCTTCCACTTAAAAGTTTTTAAACTCATTAAATAATCTCTTTTCATAGGCATACAAACAAGCAAATCTTAACTCATTTACAGGCTCAAATTAATGGCTGCCAATCCTTCAAGATTAACTTGGTATCCCCAGGAATTGAAGAGCAGTCTCCATATAACTGGAGAAAAATCACTGGGACATTAAAAAGGATATTTTGTTTGTAATTTTCTTTGAATATTTCTCTTTATCAGGTAAAAATGCTGAAAATATGTAGGGTGGTGTGCGGGTTGTGGGGAGAATGTTGTTTGGCTGCTGGCCAAACATTATCCAATAGGTTAGTGAGTGTTTTTGCTTTCCAATTGGTATAGGAAGATGGAACATCACAAGGAAGAATGTGTTGGTCAACTTTTTTTAAAAATTCATTTGTGGGCCTTGGGCAGCATTTATTGCCTATCCCCAGTTGCTCTTGAAACTGAATGTTTTGCCAGGCCATTTCAGAGGGCATTTGAGAGTCAACCGCATTGCTGTGGCTCTGTAGTCACATGTAGGCTAGACCAGGCAAGGACGCCAGAGTTTCTCTAAAGGACATTAATGAACCAGATGGGTTTTTTTTGACAAACAACAATGGTTTCATAGTAATCTGTAGATTCTTAATTCCAGATATTTGTTTTTTAGTGAATTCAAATTCCACCATCTGCCGTGGTGGGATTCCAAACTGGAACATTCGCTGAGTTTCTGGATTTACAATCTCGCGATAATACCACGGGGCTAACCATCTAATGGCTGGAACATTGGGCAAGTCTTGTGACAAAATCTCAGGACCACATTTAATTACAGTTGGCAACTCTAGGTTACAAGTAGCTGTCTTTCAATTTTTAGCATTACAGGTCTCATTTCATCGCCTTAAGTAGAATTAAAAAAAAAATCTGGAGGCCAAATGGTCATTTAAAGATTGTGAGAAGAAGGGAAAACAGAGAATAAAAGTTGTGAATCCAAACCTTCCAACTCACTTCTTCTGGTGATACCTGACTGACATCTGTATTGTCCTATTTATTATTCATTCAAATTGTGTACGAGTATGTCAAGTCATAAGATACAACTATACCAAATAAGATAAATTAAGACTTATTTATTTGTCAGTCACAAGTAGGCTTACATTAACACTGCAATGCTGTTCCTGTAAAAACTCCCTAGTCTTCACGCTCCAGTACCTGTTCGGGTACATTGGGCGAGAATTTACCACAGTCAATGCACCTAACCAGCATGTCTATCAGACTGTGGGGGAAAACCCATGCAGACACATGTGGGAAAACATGCAGACTCTGCATAGATATTGTCCCAAGCTGGGTATTGAATCCACGTCAGTGGCATTGTAAAGCAGCAATGCGAACCACTGTGCCACTTTCCTTTGTGCAAAATCTGTGGTTTCTTTGCGTGTAAAACATCCCTGAATCTTCACCCAGTTGGTTACATCTCAACTTTTAGCTTTTGGCTGAGGGAGCACACCTATGAATTCACATCCTACTTGAAAACATATCCCCAATATCACCACCCCCTTGCCCACTTTCCTCTAAATGTAACATGGTAGATAGTCAACAAGGATCCATTGCCAGATTCATTTCAAAAAACGACAACAGCTAGAATTCTCTGATGTTGTGTGCCCCACCATTGCTACCAGTAAATTTAGTGCCCAGCCAAATTTCTATTCACTGCTGTGTGACCAGAGAATGATGTAGAGATGCCGGCGTTGGACTGGGGTAAACTCAGTAAAGTTTGGCAACACCAATTTTAAATCCAACTGATTTATTTGATAGTAAATCTGTGAGCTTTCGGCCTTTGTGGTCTTCGTCAGGCGAATGAGGTGTTCTGCTCTCCAAAAGCACACATATCAGCACAGACAGTTTACAGATTGCTGCAATCAGCAATCACCACGCCCTTGCCCCCTTGCAATCAGCAATCTGTAAACTGTCTGTGCTGATATGTGTGCTTTTGGAGACCAGAACACCTCATTCGCCTGACGAAGGCCACAAAGGCCGAAGGCTCGCAGATTTATTATCAAATAAATAGGTTGGATTTAAAATTGGTGTTGCCAGATTTTACTGAGTTGACCAGAGAACCCCAGCTGTGGGCAAGAACACAGAATCATAGAATCCCTATGGTGCAGAAGGAGGCCATTGGGCCCATCAAGCTGCATCGACAATAGTTCCAACCAGGCCCTATTCCCATAACCCCATGTATTTTTTCTACTAATTTTCCTGACACTTTAGGGACAATTTAGCATGGCCAATGAACCTAACCTGCACATCTTTGGACTGTGAGAGGAAACTGGAGCATGGGGAGGAAACCCATGCAGACAAAGGAGAGTATGCAAACTCCACACAGACAATCACCCAAAGCTGGAATTGAACCCGGGTCCTTAGTGCTGTGAGGCGAACCACTGTGCCGCTGTGTCTCTGCATTCCTGGCCATCGTTTCTTTAAATGTGCCTCACAACTCAAATAAGCAAACTCTGGAAAATATACAGCCCGGCCTACTTCTCCGGTGATTCACTTTTCTTGCTGTGAAGAAAAGATATATAAGAAGTTTCAGCTTTCCAATGAATAGGTGAGGCAGAAACATTAAGCTGCTTGGCCTTCAGTTTATAATGGAGTCCCCAGCTTGTAGTACCACTCCTTTATCTGGAGGGAGATATTGCACCATTTTTCAATTTGTAAGGTAACGTGGTTTAATACTTGAAGTGATGTAAACTATCACCAGAGGCTGGATCCAGCCTTCATTGGTCTCAGCTCCAGTCAGAGCCAATACTCGCATCCTGCCCAGTAGCTTTGTTTTATTAGTTTGCTGCTGCTGTTCTAAGTGCTACTGAATAATGCAGCGCATCAGGGAATGCCTTCAGAGATTTTCAATCAATTCTGTAAACAGTCTTAACAAACAATCTTCTCTTTAGCTTAAATCAGTCCGTTAATTTAGGTACCAGCTTAATTTTTATCACCTCAGAGGAAATGTTTAGCATTTGGGATGAAGGCAAAGCAAGCTCAAGGTGGGTAAAATCCATTTAAGTTCAAAACCATGATAAATAATTCCGCAGCCTTCCCCCTCCATCCAAAGGATGATTGACAGAGCATTGAAGAGTTGGCATGAATTAAGAATGTCCTGAGCTGCTTCTGGTCAGCTGTAGATGAATGTTGAAGTGCAGAATCAAGCAAGGACCTTCTGCACATTTGTAACTGAATCTTTTGGACAATTTGTTGTGCAGCACTGAATTGATACAGAAAATAACTCCCTGCCGCATCCATTCTGAAAACAATGGGGGAAGATATCATAAACAGTCAAAGCAAAAAGGCTGCACTGAAAAATGTGTCTGTGCGGGATCATTAAAACACAGTAAGAACTTGCATTCATATTGAGATTTAACATTGAAAACATTCTAAGGGGTTGTACATAGGAAGAAAGGAAAATGGATATAAAAGGAATGAAAGAATAGACAAATCATCACCCTGAGATTTCGAGGGATGGATTTTGAGGAGGTTTTTAATGGTGAAGATGTTGGAGAGATTAGGGGAACTTGACTGGGGAAGCTGGTTTTATCACCATTGGTGATAAATAAAGGGGGAATGTACGATTAGATGTAAGGTTGGGAGATCAAAAGAGAAAACATTGGAAAATCTGGCAGTATCCGTAAGGAGAGAAAAGGGCTGACATTTCAAGTCCAGGTGACCCTTTGTCAAAGCTAATGCTGAGATTTTCCAGCATTTTCTCTTTTGGTTTCAGATTCCAACATCAGCAGTAATTTGTTTTTATTTAAGGTTGGAAGATGTTGGAGACTGGGGTGTATGAAGATATGGGGAGCGAGTAGGAGTGGGACAGGATATGGATGGCTGCATTGTGAACATGTTGGAGTTCTTGGAAGATGAATGGAAAGCAAGAAAGGCATCAAATTAATTGAACCAAGTGGCGATCAAGGCATGGGTAAGGCTTTCAGCTGTGAGGGAACTGAGGTCAGGAGTTGGAAGTTAGTAATTGCGATGATGGGTAGGATGAGGTGTTTAATGCAGGCCTGAGTCAAACAGGATCCAAGTTTTACATGGTTTGAACAGAATTGAAGTGAAGAATTCAGATCATGTTTTAATCCAGTGGAAATTATATGGAAGAGAAGGGAATGGTTTAGTTTGGAGGGGCATTGCTTTTTATTTTGGTCAGCACAACATCGAAGGCCAAAGGGCCTGTTCTGTGCTGTAATGTTCTATGTTCTATGTTCTAAATTGCTAAAGTAGCATCATTATGGCACAGAAAGATGCCATTTAGCCAGCTGAGTCCATGCCAGCAAGTTCTCTGAAGCATAAGATCAGATCTGAAGCTATGGTCTTCTGTCTCTCCTGCATTTCAACAGTGATAGTAAGCAGTAGAAACATGGCTACTTTTCCAATGGCCAGGACAGCAGCATGGAAACATACTATAGTTGAATTCAACACTCTTGAGCTGGCAAAGTCAAAGTAATCAGCAAAGATTCCTTTTCTGCACAATTGAGCGACTCCTTGGAAAAGATGGCCAGAATTCTCCAGTCTCAGACAGCACACTGCTGCTGCCAGCGAGACTGGAGAATTTGGCACTCAGCCAAATCTCCATTCACTGCAACAGGAACGTGTCTGTCTGGGGGCAATTGGGGTAGAATAGATTTAAGCTGGAACATAAACAGCAGTAAGTCATTCATCCCTTCAACCTTTCTATTAGATCACTGCTGATCTTTGCATTTGCTTCATTTTTCTGATACTCTGAACCAACATAAATTTATCAATCTTGTGTGCGTGCGCTGTGTGTTTGTGTGTGTATGTGTGTGTGTTCTATATTTCCAGTACTATCTGTGTGAAGAAAGTGCTGCTTTATTTCATTCCTAAATGACCAACATCTAATTTTAGGGTTGTCTCCTCGTTCTTGCTTCTTCAGTTAGAGAAAGTAAGGTAGATACAGTCAACTGTTAACTCCCTTAATCATGTTAAATACCTCAATTAGATCCACCAACATCCTTCTAAACGAAAAGAGATGTAGATAAATTCAATCAAATATATTTGTCCTTACATCTTTATCCTGGTATCACTTTGGTGAATCTGTGCTATGTTTCCTAATAAATCATCCTAAATAAAAGCAAAACACTGTGTGGATGATGGAAATCTGAAATATAGAGAGAAAATGCTGGAAAGACGCGGGCAGTCTGGCAGCATTTGTGGAGAGAGAAAAACAGAATCGTGTACGTACAGTTTTCAGGTATGTACACAAAATATTCTCTCCACAGATCTGCCGGAGCGGGATTTTCCAGCCGTGCTTGGAGACTGGAGAATCCTGCCCAGAGTCAACAGATCTTTGCGTGGTCTTTGTCCCGCCCACTACGATTCCTGTGGTAAGCAGGACAGGAAAATTCCACCTGTTTGGAGCTTTTCTGATATTTTCTATTCTTATATTAAAATTTTGTGGCCCTAAGCCAAACTCCGTTCAGCAGATGGAGCCTGACTAAGGCTCTAAACAATTGAAGTATCCATTTCTCACTTTTGTATTCTAATCCTCTTGAGAAAAAGGCCAACAAAATTACTTTTTTGTTCACCAGCTTTTAGTGATCTGTACACACTGAAGCTCAAATCCCTTCACCCCTCCACAGCTCCATGTCTCTTGCCAATGAAAGATTTCAACTTGATGCTGCTCACATTCTATTCACTGTTGAGATACACTCGCAGAATATTGGAACCGTTGCTGAGATGGCGGAGGGCATGAGTCAGCACGCTCATGTGAATTCATGAGAAACTGCACAGTTGAAAATGCATCATTTTCTACAGTAAAACTAGTTCTGAGTAAGGATTGCTTCAGTATGCAATGCAGGTTTGTAGAGTTGGCAGGACTAGAATAGAACCTGATCTCTTGAGGATGTTTTCAGTTACTTGTGTGCTGCATTTTTTGAAGTATCCTTGTGAGACAGCCCTGGCTACCAGGCACAGGGGACGTACATCAAACACCACATACTGCATCCGAAAAGGGCCCACCATGTTTATATCCAAGAATCCTTACAAGGTCACAGCTAAGACAGGTGGAATGATGAACTTCACAAAGTCTCAGTAGAGCCCTGTCACACCTCAATGTGCATCAGCTGAAATCTGTGACCTTTTCCTCAACATAATTGCAATGTGCTGGGACTCAATGAGCTATTACATGAACAAGACAGTCTCCTTATCCCCACAGTCTGCTGAAATATATTGTTTCCTCTCACCCTACCTCATTCTGGCTATTTCTTCACAAGGTCCTGGTGACGCATTAATTCCATCCACCATTTTATCTGGAATGACAAAGCATTATGGGCTTGCAAACAATGAATTAAATAATTATCTGACATCTTGTGCTGTTGGCCTTGTTAATACAGAAGGTGCTTTGACCTTTTCACCCCGCAGGAGTTTATCATCTTTCTCAGATGAGTTTTCAAAAACCAAAACAACTCTCAAATTTTATTTGTTCAGTGTGATGAAGGGGGCTTGTTATTTGAAATATATAATCCTGATTAATATATTTAAGTGTTGAAATGAGAGTTATCATGTTCTAAATAATATTCTCTGTCGCAACCTCATGAAGACTAAGAACTGTTTGTTCACTTAATGCCAACTTACTCCCAGGTGGAAAATGGTAATCATAGGCCTTGAAGTGACACTGCGGGATGAGACCACAAGATATTCATCGCGTGCATTTATCTGAAATTTCTCCCTTAGTCATTTGAGGTGAATTTAATTTTCTTTTAATTTTAAATTAATTAATGCAGACATTAAAAGAGATGAGCAGAATTTT
Organism: Sphyrna mokarran; assembly: GCA_024679065.1. Classification (NCBI taxonomy): domain Eukaryota; kingdom Metazoa; phylum Chordata; class Chondrichthyes; order Carcharhiniformes; family Carcharhinidae; genus Sphyrna; species Sphyrna mokarran. The sequence goes on from JAGIQG010000029.1 coordinate 23,833,882, forward strand.
GGACCTTCAGGTCACATGTTTGTCCTGCAATGTAATCTCAAGACCTTTCCGTAATTAAAATGACTTCTGGCCTTTTTTAAAATCATGATATCAGCTTGACAGAACTAATCACTGAGTTAATTATTAAGAAAAATATTAAATGATCAAAGATACCGTTTCCTGAACATTCTTTATATCATGTAGAGACATTATACACATGGGGGGGTGGAGGAGGGGGGGAGGATAATGGTGTCACTGGACTAATAATCCAGCAGTCCAGGAAGTGATTTTTGGAGATGTGGTTCAAATCTTACCACTGCAGCTGGTGGAATTTAAATTCAATAAATCTGAAATTGAAAGCAAGTCTCGGTATTGCTGACCATGGCTGAGAATTGCTGATGGTGGGAAATGTTGCTGATTGGACAGGCAGAATTTGAGGAGGTGGCCAAATGTCCACTGACCTTTGCTGAGGATTCTGGTCCCAGCTGATTGTCCCACAAATCCATCTGTAAGAGCAATTTTGGATGGGCAACAAATGCTGGCCTTGCCAGTGATATCTATATTCGCTGTAAAGATTTTTTTTAAAAAAGCACCTGGACAATGATTTAATGCATTTTGTGTTTCATTACAAAGAATGACCGAGAGCAATTACTCCAGAGATTTTTCCTTCAATCCAAATAGACCCCATTTGCTGCCTTCTACTGCAGAATTTCAAATGTAAGCCCAGAGTGGCACGGTGGCACAAAGGTGAGCAATGCTGCCTCACAGCACCAGGAATTCAGATTCAATTCCAGCCTTGGGTCAGTGTATGTGTGGAGTTTGCACGATCTCTCTGTTTTTGCATGGATTTCCTCTCGCAGTCCAAAGATGTGTGGGTTATGTAGATTAGCCATGGTAAATGCGCAACGTTAGGGGAATAAGATGGAGGGGAGGGTCTGGGTGAGACATTCTGTCAGTGCAGACTCGATGGACTGAATGGTCTCTTTCTGCACTGTAGAGATTCTTCCATTTTATATCCTACCATTCAGAATTACAGAGTCTATTCACAACCTTTCTTTGCAGTGCTGTGTGCAGCTTTTGAAGCTTCATTACTGAGTCATTTCTGCAGCAAGCAGTGAACATTTTCTTTATTCAATTCCTACTCAACAGAAGCCCGTTCTGCATTGGATCAGCAGCTGAGCAAATGTTCCTGCTAAACAAATGATCCTATTAAGAAAGTTTCCATTCCTTGGTTTGTACTTTATTATTCAATTCAGTCCTTGAAGCAAACGTCAGTCAAAGTGAAACTTGCTTTTATATTGCTTTCTCATGTATGGTTCTGTTCTTGAAGAAATGGGATAGATATTGGAGTTAACTCACTCCTAGAAATTTCGATTATTCAGCAGCCTGGTACATAGTTGGGTATAAATGATTATATTGGCATCTGATTAATAATTCAATTAATAATACTTGTCAGCAAGCTTTACTCATTTAGGAGTTGATCTGCCTTGATGTTATAAGAAATAAGAAAACAATTGTAGTTCCTTCTCTGACTGTCTCTAAACTCTTGCTAAGTCAAAAGGTGGGATCTTTCATTCTAGATCTTGCTTTGGCCATAGACGAAATTCCCACTGGACAGCTGAACTCGTGCGATCTTCCACTGGCTAGTTCATTCATTGTGTATCAGCAAGTCGCTGGCCGAATCTTGTAGCAGGGAGAGCAGGAAAGCATGCATCTCCAGAGTCCTTGCGTTCAAGGAGAAGCTGTCTGTTATGAGCAGACACATCCTGAGACATAGGCATTGCCTTTCAATCATCTCCAGATATGAACATCACCTTTGATAAACCCATGATTATTATTATTATTATTGCCATTGCAGTGTACCCTGTTCACCAACATCTTGACCTTCTTGAGTTTCCATTGCCTCTTGCTCCTCGTGGTCCTATGTTTGGGGGAAAATTGGGATCAGAGTTGGGAATCACCTCAGGAGCCCCCTAAGCAAAGAGACATGGAGGGAGTTAGTCACAACTGTGTGGCTCCTGCACTATTCCTATTCATAAACCTTTTTGTGTTCATTCGTGGAGTCTGTGAAAATGCAACTTTACACCCACCTCCTCCTCATCTGAATCAGAGCCATTACCAAGGCAGGATTGCACAGACCCTGCATCATCGGCATGTCAGCGTATGAGTGAACAAATTGAAGTGATGTTAAGTGAGTATGTCCTTACCAGGCTTCCCGCCATCTCAAAATTAGCAGGCTAGAGTTAAGCCCTTTACCTGGCTTCCATCTAGACATGGAATCTCCACTCCATCTCTTTAAAGTAAAGGACATCCTGATGGGCTAGAGATAGATGATCCTCCCCTTCATACATAAATGTATAAGAAGACATTAAGTGCAGAAACAATTTCAAGAAGTATCACAGAGACATTTCTATGCTTATCTCAACCCCCTAGATAATCCATAGAGAGACCATTGCTTTGGTAGCATAGAAAGATGACCCCTCATGATCCTACATCAGCAATGGCCATTTACCCAAAAGGAGTAGGTTGGCTGCCATCTACCGACTGTACATCTTTTGACGCATCCATCCGCTTCCTTCACCCCTGCCTCTGAGCCAATGCTAAATGGCCCAAAATGAACAGAGTCTCCGCAGCTTGCTGCGATTTCAATGTTTTGAGACCCATGTTCCAGGAATAAACCTGCTGCAATGTGGGCTTCATCATAGGGAGGAAAGCAAAAGTGAGCATCTTTGACAACCAGTTGCCTCATAATTATTAGGGTGTCCCTTTAGGATCAAAGAATCCTATAGTGCAGAAGGACCACAATCCCACCCGGGCCCTATCCCCATACATTTAGCCTGGCTAGTCAGTAAGGGACAATTTAGCATGGCCAATCCATCTAACCCTCACATCTTTGGAGTGTGGGAGGAAACCGAAGTACCTGATGGAAACCCAGACAGACACAGAAGAATATGCAAATTCCACACAGTCAGTGAACCAAGCCAGGAATTGATCCCAGGTCCCTGGCGCGGTGAGGCAGCAGTGCTAACCATCGTGCCACCGTGCTGCCCACAAGCAGTGACCATGAACTTTACCCACTCAAAGAAGACCTTCCATCAATCTTGAGGTATCTCAGTGACTGAGTAATTGCATGGTTAAGATCAGTTTGGAACAAATGGTGCATGTTTCGGACTCATTCCATCTATCCTCACCCAATTTCCCCAATCACCATAGACTTACTCAATCTCGCCATTCCTCTCCCCTCTGCCACCCCTGAATCACTCCCATTACCCCGGATGCTACCACCATCAACCTCCACATGCCTTTCCTCTTGTCAGAGACAAAACACACGACCATCCCCACACTCACCCATATTCTCCCCCTCGTGTTATCCGAGGCATCTGTCTTGTCTCCCTCCATGAATGCCCCCAATGAGTCCTTCATGAGTCCAACGATGTGTGGGTTAGGTGGATTGGCCATGCTAATTTATCCCTGAGTGTTAAGGACACTAGCTAGGGTAAATGCATGGGGTTATGAGAATAGGGGTTGGGTGGGATTATGGTTAGTGCAGACTGATGGGTTGAATGGCTTTCTTTTGCATTGTAGGATTCTATGTGGTAGACTCTCACTCTGGACCTGCTACCCTGAGACATCTTCATCCACCCTCCCACCCCGACCCTGACCATTTCCTCTGAGCACTAGCATCCTGACTTCTCCCGTTAGCATCCCACCATCGACACCACTAATAATTCTCTGCCTCCCCACTGCCTCGACAAATCCTTCAACCCTGGACACTGCAGCCCCATTTCCCTATCTGACTTTTGTTCCACCCTTCCGCCCCACCCACCCCTCCATTCTTTCCAGTCTTTGCCCGCCACCTGAGTCCAGCCTTGAGTTTGCCAATGGTACTCGAATCAAGTTATGTGAGGTCACCAAAAAGGAGAAAGCAACATCTATAGTCCACAAAATTGTGGAAGAGGTGAAGCTTGCCAAGCATGTGCCGCTCCGATACAGTTGTAAAGCTGAATTTCTCTTTTCCTGCTGGCGGGGAAAGTAATTTGGAGGGTAAACCTAATTCCAGGAAGTCCGCCATTTAGCGTGAATGCATAAGATACTAATAAACACAAATTGGGCTCCTGTCATTGTCAGTTTGGTAATGTTGCTCACAATTCTAATTGCTGAACTTCTCCTAGCTGGTATTTCCGTGAAATCAGAAATTGTACAATCTATTTAAATAATTTTGGTATTGTATCTGGAAATGGTGAAACATTGAAAGTAGACAAGCTGCTTTTGATGTAATTAAGAAATTGTCAGATCAGAATACTAATTGTAAGGTCACAAGGAGGTAACTGTTCAAACTGGTGCCCTTTACAGAAAGAGCAATAGGTGTAAAATAATAAAGTGAACTCCATTCTAACTTGAATTGTCAACTTTGACACTAAAATTAGGGGGCAATTAAGATATAAAGGTCATGGAATAGCTGAGCTGTTTTTGTGTTTGGGCTGGAGTTCTGTTCGTAGAATGTTATAGGGTAAATTTTGCATGTGGTAACTCCTTTAAAAAATGAAATGTTCCATTCGGGCGGTATGGTGGCGCAGTGGTTAGCACTGCTGTCTCACAGCTTCAGGGGTCCCGGGTTCGATTCCGGCCTAGGGTCACTGCCTATATGGAGTTTGAACATTCTCTCCATGTCTGTATGGGTTTCCTCCAGGTGTTCCAGGTTCCTCCCACAATCCAAAGATGTGCAGGTTAGGTTGATTGGCCATGCTAAATTAAACCTAGTGTCAGGGGAATTAAATATGTGCGGTTATAGGGATAGGGCCTGAGTAGGATTGTGGTCAGTAGAGACTCAATGGGCTGAATGGCCTCTTTCTGCACTGCAGGGATTCTATAATTCTATGATCCCTGTAAGAGTCATTTTCCCGCACTCATCCTTCAATCTTGCAAATGCCGCAGTAAATCTGATGCCATAGGAAACTCTGATGTCCTTGAAAATCTGGTGCCAGAATAGCGGCACAAAGATCCAGATATTTCCCGTACAATAAAATAAGATTGAAGTTCAGCTAGGTTCATTTCCCTCCCTGGCCTGACTCATCCCGAGCTTCAAGCTCTGTCAAATGTCACACGCGCAGGGAGGATAGAAAATATTCTTGGGACTAAGGTGATCCCGAATTTCATGAGTACAAAGAGGGCTCGTTGAAACGATATCACAGATACATTTCCTTCCGTGACGAGGAACTGAAAATGAAATGGACATTTTCTCTTCTCAAGAGCACTCATTGTTAGTAAATAAAAATAGAAAATGCTGGAAATACTCAGCAGGCTTGATCTCGTGGAAAGAGAACTTGAGTTTCAGATCAATGACAAACTCTCTTTTTGCCACCTTTCTATTTCTAGATCTATATCTTATTGTTTTATTGTTCCATTATCACCCCCCACCCCACTTTTTGCTTTTCACCACCATCTCATGCAGTATCACGCTCCGATTTTTTTCTAATTTCCATGCATGAAATGTTGCGCTCTTGAAAAGAGTTGTGACTCCAGCAAAACTCTAGAGACATTTTAGATTATAGCGGATTATTTGTAAAGGGCTGCTGTTGTGCCATTCCACTTAGAATACGTGCTTTAACTGTCTGAATAACTGCATTAAATTGGAATTTTGTGTGACTTTGAGTTAAGAAATGTCATTTGGAGAGTTCAGTGTAAAGACCCACAGCTTTGCACTTTTGTTTAGCTTAATGAAATTCAGTCAGGACGTGACAACTCCTCTACAAACACTAATAATGATGGTGATATTTAGTCCAAGGCCATTTACTTCAGAATAATTTACTGTGTTGGATGTGTAGAAATTGATTCTTCATCTGTGGTTTTTCTAATAGTGTAGAAAAGCAGCAATAAGGGACAGGTTCAAGGGTTATTTCTTTTGTCACACTTATTCATGCCAATTATTTGCTGGATCGTCATGATGAGCTTGACAATACTTAAGGTTCACCGAAAACATGGGCTTTCTAACTGAGACGTGTGGCATCCATATTAGCTAACTGAGATGCTACTGTTGTTGCTGAATGAGGATATAAAGAGCTTGGATGAGTAAAAGCAAATTCTGAGTCAGAAACTGAGAGATTCAATCTCTCCTCCAGAAAGCCTGGAATATGACCTCTATTTACTACATTGACATTTCCAAAAAAAAGAAGTGTCCATGGGATATGAGTGTCGCTGGCTGGTGAATTGCCTTCTTAAAACGCTGCAGCTCATGTGCTCTGGGTTAAGTGCTTCAAGAAGGCAGCTTACTATCACCTTACTGCTGTTCTGGGATCACACGTAGGCCAGACCAGGTAAGAATAACAGATTTCCTTCCCAAAAGAACATTAGTGAGTCAAATGGATTGTTACAATAATAAACAACGGTTTCACGGTCATCAGTAGACTTCCAGATTTTTTAAAAATTTGAATTCAAATTTCATCATCCACTATGGTGGGAATCAAACCCAGGTCCACAGAGCATTACCATGAGGCTTTGGATAATTAGTCCAGTGACAATACCATATACCATTATCTCTCTATGCAGCAAGGTATTTGGACATCTGCTAATGATATTTGATGACCTTGATGCCACTTAAATACAGCCAGTAAACGCTCATACAGTAACAAGTGACTGTGATAAAGACATACACAGTGGGCCGATTTTACCATTTCGATTCTAAGTGCTGGGCGAACTTGAGACTCGGAATGTTTCAGATGTGACTTTTTGACCCTTCCTGAACCACTTCTCTCCCACAATATGCATTCTGCCTGCAAAAATATCAATGATTTCAAATTGTGCTGCACAACCTTGTGGTTAGTGCTTAATGTGACCAAAACTACGCAGCTTCGATCAGTATCTCAAACTGTGCATGCACAGAAAAAAAAATTGATAAAATGCAGTTTCCCTGCCACATTCCTCCCAAGCTGGATAATGCTTCCACAGACATTGATCCAGCCCACAGCATTACTGACCCCTTTATCTTCCCACCTCCACCTCCGCTCCCCCCCCACCATCAAGACTGATCACGGGCCCCTCTCCTGCTTCCCCGCCACCAATCTCAGGCAGAGTGATAGTGGGCCCCCTTTCCACTCCCACCCAGACCTTAAGTAGAGTGGCAGCAGAAGTATCTTCTGCTCCCACTGATCTTAAACAGAGAGCTATCGGACACTGGGCAACTACCTCTTCACTAACTGGAGTGCCCGAATCGGACTTCTGTGGAGCGTGTCTGTTTCACGCCTATTCTGGGTGGGCAAGCATCCTGGTAAAGGGAGAATTGCAGGCAAAGTTTGGCGTGCAGCCCATCAAGTCAATTTCAATGCATGAAAATGCATTTAAAATCCTGTCTCATCCATTTAAGTGCCTGCGGTCCTAATTGTTGCCATTTTCGAGCCTTGGTAAAGGGGGAACTGGTGCAGAGGCGGACTGAGATTGCACTACTCACCTCACACCTGACTTTACTTAGTTTTCGTACCTGGAAACATGAAGGTAAAGAACAAAGAACAAAGAAGATTACAGCACAAGAACAGACTATTCAGCCCTCCAAGCCTGCACTGACCATACTGTCCAACTTAACTAAAACCCCCTACCCTTCTGGGGACTATATCCCTCTATTCCCATCTCATTTGTGTACTTGTCAAAATGCTCCTTAAAAGTCACTACTGCATCCACTTCCACTACCTCCACCGGCAATGAATTCCAGGCACCCACTACTCTCTACGTAAAAAGTCTGCTTTGTACATTTCTTTTAAACCTTGCCTGTCACACCTTAAATCTGTGCCCCCAGTAATAGACTCGTCCATCCTGGACGAGTCTATTACTAAGCTTCTGACTATCCACTCTGTCCATGCCTCTCATAATCTCGTAGACTTCTATCTGGTCTCCCCTCAACCTCCGTCGCTCCAGTGAGAACAAACCAAGTTTCTCCAACCTCTCCTCATAGCTAATGCCTCCACACCAGGCAACACAGCTGGTAAATCTTTTCTGTACCCTCACAAAGCCTCCATATCCTTCTGGTAGTATGGCAACCAGAATTGAACACTATATTCCAAGTGCAGCCTAATTAGGGTTCTATGAAGCTGCAACATGATTTAACAAATTTTAAACTCAATGCTCTGGCCAATGAAGGCCATATGCCTTCTTGGCTACCTTCTTCACCTGCATTACAACTTCCAATGACCTGTATACCCAGATCCCATTACTCGAGTCCATTGAGTCCCCAGTCCTCCAGGGCCCTTGTGCAAGCAGTGAATAGGAGGAGAGAGAAAATTATTTTTCTCTCCCTCTTCACCCCCACTCCTCTCCTCAGGCATCCCTCCCAGCAGTCCCTCTTTTACCAGTGTGCAGAGGTTACTGAGTATTACATGGAAATAGCTGTGATGGAGAAAAAAAGTTCAATAACATTGCTGGAGTTATTGAGGGAATAACATTGCACTTTTACCCTTTGGCCACACCTTTACAGCTTCCGGCTGCACAACTCATAAAAATCCCCTCTGTGTTTCTCTTAATATCACGTACAATCACTGTACCACAGTTCACTGTACCTCCTCAGATACCCCTATTGCAATGCTTCCTTACCCTTCACAGCTGGCATACTGCATCCTAGTTATTGGTTATTGCACAATAATGGGCACATTCACAGGAAGTGACCTCAACATACTCCATTCTTTTTTCCAGTCAGGAGGCTGCTAACTGATGGTTGGCCTCAACGGGCAGACAATGGCCCAATGGTGTTATCACTAGAGCATTAATTCAGAAATTCAACTAATACCCCAGGGACCTGGGTTCGAATCCTGCCACCGCAGTTGATGGAATTTGAATCCAATAAAAAATGTATGGAATTAAGAACCTAGTGATGACCATGAAATCATTGTTGATTGCTGGAAAAAATCCACTTGGTTGTCTCATGTTCTCAAAGTGCCAGGCACCTGGGTTTGACTCCTGTCTCGAGTGACTGACTGTGTGGAGTTTGCACATTCTCCCTGTGTCTTCATGGGTTTCCTCCAGGTGCTCTGGTTTCCTCCCACCGTCCAAAAATGTGCAGGTTGGGTTGATTGATGCTAGTGTCAAAGGGGTTAACAGAATAAATGAGAGTTATGGGAATAAGACCTGGGTGGGATTGTGTTTGGTACAGGCTAGATGGGCTGAATGGCCTCCTTCAGTACTGTAATATTCTGTGATTAATTGATTCTATGGATTTTATCTGCTCTCCTTACCTATTCTAGCTTAAATGTGACTCCAGAGCCACAACTCTCAACTGCTCTCCAAGGGCATCTAAGGATGGGCAATAAATGTTGGGCAGCCAGTGGCAACCATGTCCCATGAATGAATAAAGAAAGGAACATAATCATAGCTGTAATGACAGGCAGTGCAACAAGAGGAAAGATTTCTTCACACAGCTTAGCTTCTTTTTTTCCCTCATTACTGCTAATTTTAAGGAATTATTTCATAGGATCTGAGTGTCACTGGCAAGGCCAGTATTTATTGTCCACTCTTAACTGATCTTGAGATGTTGGCGGTGAGCTGTCTCCTTGAACTGTTGCAGTCCATGTTGTGTAGGTACACGTGCAGTACTGATAAGGGGATAGTTCCAGGATTTTGATCCAGAGACAGTGAAGGAATGGTGATATATTTCCAGACCAGGATTGTGAGTGGCTTGGAGGAGAACTTGTAGGTAGTGGTGTTCCCATGCGTCTGCTGCCCTTGCCCTTCTAGATGTAGAAGTTTTTTTTTATTAATTTGTGGGACATGGGCATCAGTGGCTGGCCAGCATTTATTGCTCATCCCTAATTGGCCGAGGGTAGTTGAAAGTTAACCACATTCCGTGGCTCTGGAGAAACATATAGATTAAACCAGGTAAAGATAGCATATTTTCTTCCTTAAAGAACGTTAGATGTGGGTTTTTTTTGGCAATCAAGAATGGTTTCATGGTCATTGGTAGATTCTTAATGATGGGATTCGAATCCGGGTCTCCAGAACATTAGTTGAGTTTCAGGGTTAATAGTCATTTTGATTGCCCAATTGAACGAGCAACCCTGACTGTTCATACAAAACATAAAGTAGCTTCAAAAGTGCATGACCAAAACGTTTTCTGTGACTGAAAATCCAATAAATTGACCTTGTAACTAAACAGACTCTAAACTTCAACATTATCTACATATCTTTGGACTCTGAAGGGCGATTTGACATGGCTAATCCACGTCACTGGACTGTGGAAGGAAACTGGAGCTCCTGGAGCAAATTCATACAGCCATGGGGAGAACGTGCAAACTCCTACTTGCAACTGAATGGCTTTCTCAGCCATTTCAAAGGATAGTTACAGAAATCCACATTGGTGTGAGTCTTGGGTCATGTGTAGGTCACACCAAGTATTTGCTCCCTGGAATGACATTAATAAATCAGAGAGAATTTTATGACATTTCAATGGTTTCATGGTTATGGTCACTCTCTATGCAGAGTCTGCACATTTTCCCTGTGTCCATGTGAGTTTCTTTCGAGTGCTCTGGTTTCCTCCCACAGTCGGAAAGACGTGCTATTAGGTGCATTGACCCTAACAGGCGCCAGAATGTGACGACCAGGGGAATTTCACAATAACTTCATTGTAATGTCAAATTAAGCCTCACTTGTGATAAATAAATAAACTTTAACTTTGAGGTAACTTCCTTGTAGCAAATAATTAATTAAAAGATTTATTGATAAGAAGAACTATATGCACAAAGCATTCAACAACATAACTAATACAGGCCTAATCCTAACAATACCCTGGGTGGGATTTTCTGGCTGTATTCACCCCAAGATTGCAAATCCCAGAGGTCAACAGACTTTTACAAGGTTCTGTCCTGCCTGCTACGATTCTGTGGTCGTCAGGGTGGGAAAACTCTGTCCCCTGACTCCAATTGAAGCTCTTCAGCCCTGGGACTATTCACCCACACTTCTCCAGATTGACCCAAGTCCACAGGCTCACATTCCATTGGCTCTGGCTGGTCACGTGGTCTGTGAAAGATCACCTTTTAAAGAAGCCAATCTATCATATAGTTTATTCCAGGTTTTTCAGTTGATCGAATTTAAGTTCTTTCAGTTGCACTGGGGTAGGATTCAAACTCAGGTTATGGCCATTGTTCCAGCTTTCTGCATTCCTAGCTTAGCAAGTCTGCCACAACCCTCTCTTTCTCTATTCTTCCCTAAGACTATGCCCCCAAAGAGCACACCCCCTCAAATGTGTCAGTTTGGTGCTAGCTTCCATGTCAGATTACTGACGTGTGAACCATGTGCTGAATTAGACCTGTTTTTGTCATGTCAGCCTACATCAATTAGAATCGGAATTGAAACTGTCCAAACGTCCCAGCTATAACTTGCAGACGGAGAACCAAACGCTCTTATTTCTAATGAATTTTTATTTTACCATGATATAGAGTTTTTGTCGGGTAAGTTTAGATCTTATATGTCATCTAATCTTGCTTCTAGCAAGAAAATAGATGATGGCAGTTGGCATGGTGAATAGATCTTGACCTAGCATCTGAAGTAGCTTTTCTGAATTATTTGCAAGGGGTTCACCGATGCTATTGCTTTGAAGATTCCAATCATGTTTCTGACTGAACATATCAATAAATATTTCCCTGATAATGGAACAAAGAAGAAATAGAAATAAAAACCTAACACACGCGAGTCATCTTTCAAATCCCTGACCTCAAGTAGGGCCTTTGATGTGTTCTCCAGTAGCATGCTACTGATTAAAGTGTAAATTGTCTTGGTCAGTTGTTATTTGGGAAGTCGCAGAGACAGAAATGTCTTTTCTCCTCCTGGCACTTATGTAAAACTTTCCAAGATTTCACCAGCCATTTTAGACTGGATTATGATTCAGGCGGTGATTGAGAATGTTTTAAAGAAAAAAATCAGTAAAAATATCTGTATTTTATATCTTGACATCAAATTCTTCACTCCATTCTTTGCTGAAAAAGACGGGCTACCATCAGCAAAAAGGCTTTCAAGAACTCAGGGACATAAGATAATAAGAAATAGGAGCAAGCGTGGGCATTCAGCCCATCAAACTTGCTCCATCATTCTGTAGTCGCATGGCTGATCTGATTGTGATCTTAGCAGCCCTCTCTTGATTGTTCCCCATAACTCTTGACTTCCTTGTCAATCAAAAATCTTTCTCTAATTTAACCTTAAGTATTCACTCCCTCAACCATTACGGTATGTGTCACTTATAGCAGTAATCCATCACTTTTCTTTCATTACATGTCCAAACCAGTGACAAATGAGGGGCGAGCTAGTTGAGGTGTTCAAGATTATGATAGGGAGCAGCTGGTCCCCTTAGTTGAAGGGTCAGTTACGAGGGGACACAAGTTAAAAGTAGGAGGTGGGAGGTTTAGAGGGGATTTGAGGAAAAGCTTTTTTATTCAGAGGGTGGTGACAGTCTGGAATGCACTGCCTGGGAGATTGCTGCAGGCGGGATGCCTCACACCCTTTAAAAAGTTTCTGAATGAGTACTTGGCAAATCATAACATTCAAGGCCAAGTGCTGGCAAGTGGGATTAGATGGACAGGTCAGGGTATTTCTTGCACTGGTGCAGACTTGATGGGCCAAAGAGCCTCTTCTGCACTATAATAATCTGTGATTCTATAACTTACACTGAATAGACCCCAGAAAGACCAGGCCATAAACAAATGGGAACACTATATACTCTATAGTTAGCACCATCTTGACTTGGGACTATATCACCGTTCCTTCAATGGCCCTGCGTCAAAACCTTGGAATTCCCTCACTAACAGCACTACATTTTAGGAAAAATGTTCAGCATCACCTTCTCAATGCCAAATAAGGGATAGGTAATATATGCTAACCTTGACAGTGACCTCTATATCCTATGAATAAACAAATAAATACAAAGGTGAAGTCCTAGAGGCACAATGTGGACTGAAAGTAGCACAAATGCTGCATTCATTTTGTTGATGTTAAATTGCATCATGCATCTTTGCATTCTAATTAGAATATACCTGATTGTCAACTAACCATCAATCTGCATGACATTCAAGTGTGGTTTAAATATAATTGGAACAGGATCAATGGCCCCTCAAGATGATAGGGTCGAGGACTATGGTAGAAAGTCATCTTTCCTTCAGAATGAAGCTGTGGAATGGGAGATGAGCAGTACACAGCAATCTGTTCCATAGACTGTTATTGGAATTCATTTAAATTGCTTGGATGGCTGTAATTCTTACAGATGACGAAAACTGAATCAAGGGTGAAAGCTGTCTGAAAAGAGGCTTTCAACCTTGTCAACAAACAACTCCAGGCCTTTTTCAGATGAGATATATGGGTAGACTCTAGGAAGCAGCTGGTTAGCTCTGTCAACATCCCATCCCTTCTGCATCCGGGAGGAAGGTGAGGGCAAAAGCTGGGTGCTGTGTCAATTGACCAGTGGAATGGTGCCTGAAGAGGCTTAACAATTTGACTAGAGCAAGGAACTTTGGGAGGTTAACAGGATTGTGAGTTTCTCCTCTTAGGTCAATGGGCCAGGCTACTTGGCTGGATAAACAGTGGCCTGTTGGTGAGGCTCCACAATCACCATAAAGAGTGAAAGCTCCATCGATTGACTCACACAGCAAAGTACAAGCCTTAGATTTTTCACTTTGTCTTTCTGATGGCATGGATTGCGCAATGCAAGAGTGTGGAACTCCCCAAATACACCAGAGGACAAAGTGGTGGAGCTGTTAGCATGTCACACAATTGTGGTTGCAAGAGAGGACGAAATGGGGCTCCCGAGACTTTTTTGAAATTCATTCGTGGGATGTGGGTGTCACTGGCTGGCCGGTATTTATTGCCTATCCCTAGTTACTCTTGTTCAGAAGGCTGTTGAGAGTCAACTATCTTGCTGTGGCTCTGGAATAGGCCAGACCAACTAAGGATGGCAGATTTCCTTCCCTAAAGGACATTAGTGAACCAGAGAGTTTTTAGAAAAATCAACAATGGTTTCATGGTAATCAGTAGATTTTTAATTCCAGATATTATAATAATTCAGATCAGAAACTCCAAAGCGCTTTATGAAGCCCACCTGGTCGATAAGCTTTACATCCTGAATTTGGTTAGGATAAGCATGAGATGTTTCAACTCAGGTATGATTCAAATGACCCTCTAGAGAGTTTTTATCATACAAAATTAATTTGAGAATATAGTTGAAATATATTGTAAGAAAATTAGCAATAACTTTTATCAATTACAACCAAAAACAAACAAACATGATAAAGTATAAACCTTAAAGAATATATTTTAGATATTCCAATCTAACAAAAAAATCCCATAGACAAAAAAACCCTTTCTACAGGTTTAATACAGCAAAGACTAATGCTCACATGATATTGGAACTGAATCCTTTGGCTGGAGAATTGTAAATCGTGACATCTCAGCCTTGTAACTCTAGCAACCCTCTGGATAGTTTGAAATCAGAACAGCTTCCCAGAACACCGGGGAGACTCTCTGCTCAAGCCACCAACAGCAGATATTCTGCCTGAGGAAAGAAAGAAGCCTTGCTTTCAGTGAACCAACAGAATTCCCAAAACCAGGTGGAGAGAGAAAAACTTCTTTTCAGCTTGATGCCTCTTCTAAAACTAAAAACTGTTGCCATCCAAAACAGAAAGTGAAATCTTAAATTCACTAGGAAGAAAAAAACTGTCCAAAACACTGGACCTTTCTCCTAACAATACAGGGTTATAAAAGATTCCAGAGTAAAAATAAATAACCCCCATTTAAGCCATAGAAAGAGCAATAAAAAGACTCCTAGTAGATGGTCTTTTATGTACTAGATAAAAGCCATGAAACCAAAACAGCTTACAGCTGCAGAGAACATGATTTAAAAAAAATTCTTAAAGGTACACTAACATCACACCTCCCCCCAAAGAAAAAAATAATCATCAACATTCAAAGGTGGTTTTGTTTTGGAAACTCTTTCAGTTTCACACTACTAGTACTCTACAATAAATATACATACATTTTACAAAATCAAAGAATACAAACATAACAGTAATAGTCTATTTCAGTCTTTGTCTTTCACCATCAAACACTCTTCATTCCTTTAATCACATTTGTGACTAATTGCTTCCTCTTCAAAATTCTCCTTTAGTCTTTAATCCTGCTTTGATTCTAAATCTGAACTCAGTTTGTTGTTATGGTGAAAAGTTAACTTTACTAAGGTCCTCTGAGAACTAAGCAGGATCGGCTTGTGTATAGTCAAGGCCATTCAGAAAGGTAATTTTATCTCTGCCACCTTCCTTGTTCATTGGCTTTAGCTCCTCCTCTGCAAGTCATTCGAATCCTTTGTTTGTTCTTGATCTACATCATCACTTTCTGCATGATAGCGTTAGAGACCTCTCAAAGAAACAAAATGGAATTCCCAAGATTTGAATGTAAAGTAGAAGTATTTTGACTATTATTTTGGAACAAGTCCTGATAAAAACAGCATGTCTGCCTTTCATAACAGAGAAAATGAGAATCTTTTGATGGCCATTCCAGTCAGAATTACTGAGACCAAGGAATAGATTTCCACCGAGCCATCTTGATCTGGTAATGTTCCGTTAGATAGAGTGGGATATTGTAAGTCAACCTTTAAATGCTATGACCAATCATGGGTGGGATTTTCTGGCTACGTTGACTCTAAAACTGGGAGATCCCGCCTGAGGTCAATGGATCTTTGCATGGTCCCCGTCTTGTCCACTATGATTGTGGTGGGCTGGATGGTAAAATTCCACAAATAAGCTCTGTGTAGAAAAAGCCAGAAAAGGCAAGGATTGACTTGGGTTGTAGCAGTTTGTGATGGACTACAATGGGAAGCGTTTTTTAAACTGTAGTGATATTGCTTTGGTCTAAATGAGCCGGAAAAATCTTAGATTCAGTTGCTAACATTTACCCCAGCAAGAAAAATGTTGCAATGAAACAGGATTGGAGACTTAAGAGGAAATGGATTTAGTCAGAACTGCTCATGTAAGTAAAGTCAACTTATCGCATTAGTGCTTGTGTGTGCATCTGTTTGCCAGAATGCATGGGGTGCTATTGATGGGACTATCTCTTGGGCCAAATTTAAGCTTGTAAAGGATAAAGACCTATAATGGGTCATTACTGCTACAAACTGTCCTCGTGAGAGCATGTGACAAGAAAAAAAGTATTTGTTTTTTAAGCAATAGATGATGAGACTGATGGAAACACAATGCTGCAATGTGAGAATTGGTGTACTGATTGCAACATATGATTGTTTGGATCAGTGTTAAAAGCACAGACGGGAAGAAATCATTAGATTTATCCAAACCATTAAATAAACATTAGTATATTTGTTGTTTGACATCCTGTGTAATATTTGCACTCAGATTTGTTGTAATTTTTTTATATCCATCCCAAATTTAACTGTCCACTTTCACGTTATTATGCAAACGAGCTCTTTCCTAATTAGGTATCAAAGTAAACAAATCTGTCTCAGCATCTTGTGAAATGTTAAAACTTTGCATCAGTCAATTTCATCTCCATAGTCTCATGTATTATCAACCCCCACATGGAGTTCAGCACGCCTAATCGCACTTTAATGGCTGTGTCTCCAAAAGTACTTTTAAATGTAATAACAGATTACTGTGATACTCAGAAATGATTGCGATACCAATTCTTGACAATTTGTTTTCATTCAGTGTCATTTTGAACATTTTCTTTGCGCATGTTTATTTCCTCCTGAGTGACTGGGAATAATTTGAAATGCAACCTTTGGAAAGAAAGATTCATATTAATAGAGTGCTTTTAAGATCCAAAGTGCTTTACAGCCAATGAAGTACTTTTGAAGGACAACCATTTAGAGTTTTTTTAAGTTTAAAGTTTTAAAGTTTATTTATTAGTGTAGGCTTACATTTGAAGTTGCTGTGAAAATCCCCTAGTTGCCACACTCTGGTGCCTGTTTGGGAGGGAATTTGCCATGGCCAATCAACCTAACCAGCATGTCTTTTGGATCGTAGGAGGAAATGGGAGTACCCGGAAAAAAAACCACGCAGTCACAGGGAGAATGTGCAAACTCTGCATAGACAGTGACCCCAACCGGGTTGCTGGAGCTGTGGTACATCAGTGTTAAACACTGTGCCCCAGCCATTGTTTGTAATGTATGAAACGCTACAGCCAAATTATGCACAGCTAAGTTCCACAAGCATACTTGACCCCATCCTTACTAAATTGCCAGTTGCAAATGCATCTGTTCATGACAGTTTTGGTAAAAGTATCCACGCACAGTCCTTGTGGAGACAAAGCCCTGCCTTCACATTGAGAATAACCTCCATCGTGTTATGTGGCACTATCACCGTGCTAAATGGGACAGACTTTGAAAAGAACTAGTAACTCAAGACTGGGCATTCATGAGGTGCTGTAGCCATCAAAAGCAGCAGAATGTACGCCAGCACCATCTGCAACCTCATAGTCAGCATATCCCCCATTCAACCATTACCATCAAGTCAGGGGATCAAGCCTAGTGCAGGTCAAACCACCTCCTTCTCAAGGGTAGCTAGGGATGAGCAATAAATACTGGCCAGCCAGCAATGCCCATGTCCCATGACTGAATAAAAAAAATTGAATAAAGTGAAGGGAAGATAATTTTTTTTAAATGTCCTTGAAAAAGTGATAAATATTGGCCATGATACCAGTCTTTTCGTCTAAATTAAAAAATTCCTAAGGCCACAGTGGGTCGGGTGAATCAGAGGTTAGGTGTACAATATGAGATGCATGCTTGTTCAACTTTGGCAACAAGGGCTGCACAATACAGTGCATAAATCTGCCAGAATCCACCTCAGAGGGCAGGTGGGTCGGATTTTAGTTTAAGCACTCCTCTGAAAGAAGAGGCCTCTGGCAGTGCAACACTCTGTCAAGTTTTGAGCTGTTAGCGTAGATTTTGTACTCAATCTTGAAGATTTGAACCCATAACCTTCTGATCTTTGGGCTTAATGTTCATTTTGTAAATGTAATTTGATGAAATCTGTACTCTCCATTTCTGTCTGTCAGGAACTTTTAAACTAAGGCCTCTGTTCACCTGTTCCGACAATGCAAGGGTATTCCCAAGAGGCTGATCCAATGTTCTTTTGTCAGTTGATACAGATTCACTGGATGTTCTTTTCACTTGCTGCTTCCTACAATTTGACCTGCTGAGATTTAAATCATTTGACCCTATGTCGGAAGCTTTGATTCTCTCATTCACATTCCAGGTCACAACTTGCTGTTTGCAAGTATGGATATTCTTTTAGCCATCTTCAGGTTTGTGTTTTAATTGTAAGAGTGTTGAAGATGGCTCATGATTAATACACAGGATGGATATAAAGGGAAGATTTCACATATGATGAAATGGATAAATGTTGGAGGTACATAGTTCTTTATTAGGATCCTGCCAATAGGGTAATTGGCAGTGACAAATTAAATCTTGTCAGTTTAGGGGATGCATTGGTGAGAATTTTTAACCTTCCTTTCTAGGAATTATTCAATACTGACTCTTGGCAGAATTCCAATCTTTACTGTTGTACTACTGCCAATTATATATTTTTGATATATTTTCCATGTCAACGGTTTGGTATGAAATTGGTCTTTTATCAAGTGAAGGGTTTAGAAAAGGCCTACATCATCTGTTTGGTTCACAAAGTGACAGATGTGATATGATTTATGCACAAAGCTAACATCTAGAATGTTTTTAAAATATACTTATTTTCTTTATGTGAAACATGCATCAGCATAGTCTGAAAATGTCTACATGGATTATGGGTTAAACAGTGGAGTGTGAGTTATTTTTCTGGTAGATGTTTATACATCGAATGGACCTTGTATGAGCCAGCATGTGTGGGATGCTCGTTGCATCTTTGTGCGTGAGTTCAACAGTTGGCTCATTAGCTGCTTAATCTTTGTGGAATAGCTCTTTAGACTTAAGGGAAACTTAGAAACAATGGGCAGAATCCTCCCAGAAATGTCCAGTTATGGGAGGGGAAAGTATTGGACTCTAATGGTAAATTTTTCCACTGTGGTGTGCCGTCCTTGGTCAAAAGATGAGTAAGTATGCTTTTCCTATTGTATTGCTGAGCTCTGATTCACTCAACACATTGTGACCTTAGAAATTTTTTAATCTGGACATCATATTTAAAGGCCATCCCTTCATAGAGCCATCTCTCTCCCAGGGATAGGAAGCTACTAGGAACTGATGGTTTGCTTGAAATCTACCCCCAGATTTAGTGCTACCTTTCTCAAATGCCAGCAAGATCAACAGGCTCCATCTCCCTGATGGTCTCCTCACTGCAGCATCAAAGAGAGAGATGCAACAGCCACCATTTATCTGCTAAGGACAACCCTTTTGTCAAATCGTAATCTGTGGCTGCCACTTAATTTCCCGTTCTGCATGCCGCAGATTCCTGACCATCACATGGATGCTCACATGATGATTGACTAAACTGCACTATCCCCACCCCCTTGGCACACACCATACCGTGTGACAAAGCAACAACAATGTCAGCCACTCAATTGCACCTCACAGCAGGAAATGTCCTGCATCCATGTCCTCATGCTTTGTTTGGGCCATGAGAGGAATTTGTCAATGTGGACCTTAGCATGAAGCCAGGACAGCACTGTCAGTCAGTTTCAGTGGGGATCCTCAACCTTTGCCAGTCATTCAATTGTTCTGATGAAATAAAGCACTGATTGGATTTGGAATCTGTGCATGAATGTAGACCAGCAATCATTGGCACCTTCAAGCATTAGTGTTGCCTGAGGGGGCACAATTGCTTGACTAGTCTGATTTCTAGCATGTCAATCGAGCTCATGCTACATGACCTCAGCTGTGATAAAAAGCTCATCTTTGACACTTATTTGCATTTACTTGGCTATTGTCTTCATTGTCCCTCCCTACACACATACCGCATTCAGCCTGTGCAGCTTTAAACTGCCCCCACCCTGGCCACCTCTGTTCTGCATGCTGCAGAGTTCCCTGTGCCAGAGGACCACAAAGTGGCCACGAAGAAGCTGCTGTGGAACCTGTGACCCGCCCTGAATACATGGAGCCGCTTCCTAGAATTAGAATCAGTGAGTGCTGCATTAGTCTCTGTGCACTCAACCCCTTGGATCATAAGATTTAAATTTGATGTGGGTGAATGACTTTGGGTACGGCCTCTATTATTAGATGCAAATTTATTAAATTTACTCTCCCGATGTTTGACCATGGGGAATGCGACCGGGTGAGTGAATAATCACGCCCTGCATCCTTACCATCAAGAAACAGGTCCAAGACTTCTCACAATATTTTCCAGTTATGCCACTGAACATGGCCGCCCAATTGGGCACAGAAAATCCCTGCTAATAGGTGCAGCATACTTGGTAGGAGGGAGCTAATTGGGTCAATGTCACCTTGCGCCACGTTGAATCCAAATTCAAAGGAGGACAGACCTGAAAAAAAATTCCTCATGTATGCATGCCACACCATGCTTTCTCATGATTTGTTACTCATTGCTGTTACCCCCTCTGAAATATTCAGACAACAGTACTGACAATGATCCTACCGAGGCCTATCCCCATAACCCTACATATTTACCGTACTAGTCTGTCCAACATGAAATGGCAAATTAGCAAGGCCAATACACCCAAACTGCACATCTTTGGACTGTGGGAGGAAACTGGACCACCTGGAGATGATCCACACAGACGCTGGCGGAATGTGTAAACTCCCCACAGGCAGTGACCTAAGCTGGGAATCGAACCTAGGTTCTTGACGCCGTGAGGCAGCAGTGCTAATCACTGTGCTGCCCTCATGAAAACAGGAATGTTGTATCTTCTCAAATATTAAATGTGAGCCTGTTTGACATGAAACCCTTACAGGAATTTTGATTCCCTGTACTCAGCAATCAGGGAGTGTGAGGAAGCCAGGACTATAGTTGGTATAGACTTGATGGGCCAAATGGCCTCCTCTGCACTGCAGGGATTCTATGGAATTGTCAAAGATTACATCAATAGCAAATTTCCACCTTAGAGTTGACAAAACAAAGACTAGATAAATGCTGGTGAAGATCATCTGGAAGCCTATGATTTTTTTTCCTGTATCTTTGGCTCGGAATGTTTAGTGCTGTAACTTGCTGGAAATGCAAGTCTATACAGAGGGCAATGAGGCATTTGGGAACATGGTGAGTGCTGGAATCTACAACTAGCCTCCTTAAGTAATGGGATTTAAGGATTGAGAAAGAAACAGAGAATGAGGATGAGTTAAAGTAAAACCAGGTATTGAAGCAATTATAAATAAGAGCTAGATAAAATTATGAGGGGGATAAAAGGAATAAAAAGATTTTTAAAAAATTAAAAAATTAACAACAATTTCTACACGAAGGAATGAGATTGAACAGTTGAAAATATTGCCTTTCTGAGCAAGGGAAATTTACATTGAAAATTATCAGAGTAAAGGATTTACATCAGAAACATGCATATTGGTGATGTAGTAATGATGTCAGATCACCTAATTGAGAATTAAGAGAGATCTTGAAGAGAATAAATGCTGCAACTTTGTGTGGGGGATTTCCAATGCAGAAGTATTTACTGTAAACAAATAGTTCTGATTAAAAAGATTCCAGGCGCAAGCAGCGAACATTTAAAGTTGTTATTTATTGGTATCACAAGTGGGCTTACATTAACACTGCATGAAGTTACTGTGAAAATCCCACTGTCGCCACACTCTGGTGCCTATTTGGGTACACTGAGGGACAATCTAGCATGGCCAATTCACCTAACTGGCATGTTTTTCAGACTTTGGGAGGAAACTGGAGCACCCGGAGGGAACCTACGCAGACATGGGGAGAACATGCAAACTCCACATAGACAAGGACCCAAGTCGGGAATCGAACTTGAGTCCCTGGCTCTGTAAAGTAGCAGTGCTAAAACTGTCCCACCCATGCCATCCTTTATTTGGGAGAGCAGAGAGTTCCCCCAAACCCTCATCTAAACACCTCTCACACAACAAAACTTGGTGGCAGCGAGCAAAGAATCCAGCAAAGACTAAAATATATTTTATAAAGATAATATAAATATAAAGACTAATAAAAGATATTAAAGAAGAGTGAATCTTGAATAATCAATGAAAGAAAAAATTCCAAGGCTCACCAAGATATCAGAATGTCATGGAACAGGGAGAGATAAACTGTGACATAGATTCTACAAGCGGAAAGCAGTGACCACAAACAGGCCTGAAAACATCAAGCAGAGGGGAATCAAGATGAAAAACAGTAACAATTCCAGAGCTCAGCAGAAGAATGACATCCACATTAACATTCCCAGAACAGAGTGTGGAAGGCTCACACCAAGCACAGCAACTGGAGGAAAGGTAAATAACTGCTTCAAGATTACATTAAAAAGAGAGGTCAATGCCTTATTTTATGCAGGAACTATCACTGATGATGTGATGGCAAGACATGGGGTTGATCAGACTTCAGCATCTTTGACGTCAGTGCCTGATGGAATTTTGAGAGGGCTAAATTTAACAGAAGATGAGCTGATTCAAGACAAGATCATTGCAATGGTATTAGGCAAAACATTATCAGAATTCTTTCCAAAAAGGGAGGATTTAACATTAATGGAAGCAATGCAGATTGTAAGACAAATGGAACTTAGGAAACAGTATTAAATGTCCGTTGGTGGGGAACGAGAGGTCCCTTGGAGAAGATCAAGCGAGATCTTTCAATTCATAGGCTCTATTCAAATAACCCTACATATTTACTCTGCAAGTTCCTTGATACTAGGGTCATTTTAGCATGGCCAATCAACTTAACCTGCACATCTTTGAACTGGAAACCGGAGTACCCGGTCGAAACCTATATGGACAGTGACCCGAGGCCCGAATTGAACCCAGGTCCCTGGTGCTGTGAAGCAGCAACCTTAACCACTGTGCACTGTGCTGTTGATGACTTACTAGTCATCAAAGAATGATTAGTCACCGAATGCTCTTTGGCTTGTTTTTTCATGTTTGAGAAGTAAGAGAGATCTTGAAACAGGCAATCAGCAATGATTTCATGGTCATCATTAGACTTTATAGATTTTTATTGATCTTGTTACCTCATGTGGACATCCAAATGTGTAAACACTAGTTGAAAATAAATAGTTCTGGCTAAACGTCTATCAATATTCTTGAGGTAATCATTAACTAGAAACTTAACTGGATTCACCAATAAACACAGTAGCTACAAGAACAGGTCAGAGACTAGGAATACTGCAATGAGTAATTCGCCTCTTGACTCCCAAAAGCCTGTCCACCATCTACAAGGGACAAGTCAGGGGTGTGATGGAATATTTCCCACTTGCCTGGATGGGTGCAG
Source organism: Sphyrna mokarran (assembly GCA_024679065.1). Lineage (NCBI taxonomy): Eukaryota > Metazoa > Chordata > Chondrichthyes > Carcharhiniformes > Carcharhinidae > Sphyrna > Sphyrna mokarran. The sequence goes on from JAGIQG010000029.1 coordinate 23,857,197, forward strand.
CTCCAATAGCACTCAAGAAGGTTGACACCATTCTTTTGATTTGATTTATTATTGTCCCATGTTATAGTTTACAATGAAATGCATGCTAGACAGGCAAAGCATCCTGTACATAGAGAAGGAAAAGAGAGGGTGCAAAATGTAGTGTTAGCTAGGATATAGAGAAAGATCAACCTAATACAAAGTAAATCCATTCAAAAGTCTGAAGGCAGCAGGGAAGAAGCTGTTCTTGAGTCAGTTGGTACATGTCCTCAGACTTTTGTATCTTTCTCCTGATGGAAGGTGTAAGAGATTATGTTCAGGGTGTGTGGGATCCTTAATTATGTTGGCTGCTTTTCCGAGGCAGTGGGAAGTGTAGACTTTGTCAGCAGGTGAGACGCTGGTTTGAGTGATGCACTGTGCTTGGTTCATGACCCTTTCTTATTCCTTGCAGTCCTGGACAGAGCAGGAGCTGTACCAAGCTGAGACACAACCAGAAAGACAAACCAGGACAAAGCAGCCTGCTTGATTGGCTCTATATCCCACAAACATCCATCCCTCCACCACTGACACTCTGTGCAAGATGCACTGCACCAAAGATCCTTAGGCAGCACCTTCCAAACCCTCGATCACTGTTACCTAGAAGGACAAGGGCAGCAGATACATGGGAACCCCTGCAAGTTCCTCTTCAAGCCACTCACTATCCTGAATTGGAAATATATCGCTGTTCCTTTGCAGTCACTGGATCAAAATCCTGGAATTTCCTCCCTAACAGCATTGTGGATCAATCTACAGTACATGGACTGCAGCGTTTCAAGAAGGCAGCTCGCCATGATCTTAAGGAAACTAGGGATGGGCAATAAACACTGGCCCATGTCCCATGAATGAATAAAAAAATTACTGGTTAAAAAGATTATGGGCTCGAGCAGCACACTTTTGGGTCACTGGACAATTGCCTAAACCATTACCGTACAACTAGATAATCAAGCTATTTAAAAGGTACTTACACAGTTTATTTCCAGCCCTCACTTGACATGATTAGTTTAATGGGTAATTAATATGCAATTCCAGCAAGTTCTTAAAAAATAACGAGGAGGCTAAGGGTGAGATGCCATCTGTGCAAAGCAAACAGCAGTGTGCATAAATCGATCAGCAGGTTCTGGAGATTTGTAATTCACAGCGTCTCTTCATCCCCTGAACCTGCTGGCTGACTTACACATTGATAACACCATGCATTATTAACATGCTATTATTTTTCTAGCAAGAACCGTACCATTATTTCTAATCACTGTTTTGTGTACACATGCTGAGCACTTAACAAAAGCACTTTTCTTATGTTCCAACTGTTGTCACCTGTCTTTTCAAGCTTCCAGAAATAGTATTATCAGATTTTATTAGAAAAATTTCCATTTTTTTTAAAATTAAGTTTCTTTTTGTTGCAACAACAACTTGCGTTCACATGGCATTGTTAATACTGAAGTGTTGCCCAGGATCATATTAAACAACATTTGACACCTAGCCATATAAGACAGGTGATCATGAGCTTGGTCAAGGAAATTGGTTTTAAGGGCATTTTAGAAAAGAATAGATGGAAAGGATCATAGAATCCCTACAGTGCAGAAGGAGATCATTTGGCTCATCGAGTCTGTATTGACTGTTACCCAGACTAACCCAGTAACCCAACATATTTAGCTGGCTAATAAAGGGGAAATTTAGCATGACCAATCAACATAACCTGTACTTCTTTGGAAAAAGACTGGAGCACGCAGAAGAAACACACGCAGACACAGGGAGAATGTGCAAACTCCATACAGATAGTCACTCAAGGTCGGAATTGAATCCGTGTCCTTGGCTCTGGGAGGCAGCAGTGCTAACCCACTGTGCCACCTTGCGGAAAGGGGAGGCTTAGGGACGAAACTTAAGAGCTAGATGCACAGCTGCCAATGGTAAAGTAGTTAAAGCCAGGGGTACATAAGGGGTGGAATTGTCCTGTATGTCCACCACAGGTATCGTAGCGGGTGGGACACGGACCATGCAAAAATCTGTTGACCTCGGGTGGGATTTTCCAACTTTGAGGCTAGCTGGAAAACCCTGCCCAAGGAATCAGATTTGGAGTAGTGCAAAGATTTTCATCTGATTTGCAAGCAAACTTCATAGCCACTATCACCCACGTGCTTACAATATTTGAAATGCGTCATTAAAGAAGAGTTTAGTCCTTGTTAAGACAGTCATGTGGACATTTTGGGTGGGATTTAATGGCCTTGCTCTTCCCAAAACCGTAAAATCCCACCTGGGGTCAACGGAATTCCCAAGTTCTACCCCTCACCCGCTCAGATTCCCATGGTGGATGGGATGGTAAAATTCTGGCTTTTATGTTTGCCCAATCTTTGACTATATTGGACAAGCAAGTGGGCTTTTGATTGCTCTTTAAGTGATAGCATCATATTTCTTCTCAAAGCCATTGTGGATTTACAATTATCCATTTTCTTGAAATTGCTTGACTTTTCGAAATTGAAAAGTGCAATTGCCAAGAGTTTTGACAGGGATGCTTGATAGCAGGAGTGTTTCAATCCTCAGGGAATTAACCAGCATCTGTGTTCATTTAGTATCTGTAAGACTCTCTGTAGAGTTGAATTCTGATTAAAGAGTAACTAGTTTGCTCAGACACTTTTTTTATGGATTAAAAATATGCATTTAGCTCAGGATTTCTATAAACTGCTAATAAAATCTGACCAATCCAAATATTTATACTTGAATACATTTTAGAATTCAGGCAGTAAATGAACTGCAATTAAAACTTTTCACTGTACAACATAATCTTATGTGTGAAAGTCAACTGACATGATGGATTAGCAGTTTACTGAAGAGTAAAAATGCAGAATAACTGAACAATATCTTTTCTGTGTATCAAGCTCATGACCTGAACTTGCAGGATGGAGTGGGCTAAGAGTCAGCGGGAAACACATCCCTGTCAACTCTAACGGCCCTGCTGCCATTTTACTCTCTAACGAATGTCGATTGACATAAGGCAGGATTGCGGCCCTAACTTGGATGGAGTGAATCAAATTGGCTGGCAGCTTGCCATTCCCTCCAGGCATAGTGCCACAATGGCCAGAAAAGGCACTGCAGAGGCCTGGCATCAAGTTCCCAGGAATCAGAGGAGAAGGGATGTAGCAGTGTCCCGAAGAGAGAGGTTCACAAGGAGTGCAATCAGGATCTCAGCGATAGGCCTGGGAAATGGGGAAGAGGTGCAGATCATGGAGGTCTCGAGGTCACTGGGTCTTAAAATGAGGGTGCTCCCAGTTAGAAGGGGGCTTCTGATCAAGGAACCCCATCCCCACTTTCCCACCCAAGACCCAACTACCTTTATTTTTGCCTTTTCTCCCCTGCGCTGTCATTGCCCACTAACCTAGAAATTGAGACTGGGCAGGAAAAGGCCCGCAAGTAGCCATTCAGTGACCCTTGCCTTAGAACCTGTCAGCGTGTTAGGTGTGGGAGAGTGAGGGGGGAGGGGGGTCAGTTTGTCAGGTGGGGGAAGTGCAACATTCTGACCCATGTACATTTAATGTCATGCTTTGATCTGACATTTTGCATTAGAGAAATGGGAAGTGTTTGGGTTATCTGAATTATATTTTACTGAGAAATGTGTTTTAAAAAAAACATTCCTCAGTAATGTTAAGGTATGTATTAAGCCAATTTTTAAACTTTCCTGGCAACTTCTCAGAATGATGCCCAAAGGATTTGCAACCCCTGCCCTTCACCACCACCACCACCACCATCCCACAACCCCCTCCACACACACACACACACACACACACACACACACACACACACACACACACACACACACACACACACACACACACACACAGTGGTCCACCAATCATCTGACCATGATTTTGCAGGTTAAATGTTTTTGTAGTTCTATTCGCTCTAGCTATGAGGCAAGTTAGGGGGTCACATGATGCTGCAAGCATCCATTTCAATTGGATATACATATTTGTAAGTATCATAGAACCCCTACAATGCAGAAGCAGGGTATTAGGCCCATTGAGTCCGTACTGAGTCTCTGATGGAGCATCTCCCACCCAGCCCCTATCTACGTAACTCCACATATTTACCCCACTAATCCTCCCCTTCCAACCTACACAATTTGGGGCAATATAGCATGGCCAATCCATCCAACGTACACATCTTTGGAGTGTGGGAGGAAACCAGAGCATCCAGAGAAAACACAGGCAGACAAGGGGAGAATGTGCAAACACTGTGCAGATCTGAACCGGGAACTGAACCCAGGTTCCTGGCGCTGGGAGGCAGTAGTGCTAACTATTGTGCCACCCTGTCGCTCTATTACACCATTTCCCCCAAGAATGACAAATTTTTCCTAGGTAAAGCTGTCTTTCAAAAAAAAAGGAATCAATGCCAAGTACCTATGAGGCTGTGACAGTACAAGACAAATAGCTGCACACACATAGAACTGAGTCTTGCTAAATAGTTCCAGTTCTAAATTGTTCAGCTGATACCAGAAACTCAACTGATGTTCTGGAGGTCTAGGTTTGAATTCCACTGCCAGGTGGAATTTGAATTCAATAAAAAGTATCTTAAATTAAGAATCTCCTGACCATCATGAAACCATTGCTGATTGTCAGAAAAACCAATCTGATTCGTTAGTGTCCTTTGGGGAAGGAAATCTGCCATCCCTACCTGGTCTAGCCTACATATGACTCCAGAGCCAAAGCAATGTGGTTGACTCTCAACTGTCCTCGGACAAATAGGAATGGGCAATAAATGCTGGCCCAGTCAGCGACACTAATGTCTCACAAATGTTTTAAAAAATAAGTAATAACTGTCTGTAGGATCATAACTTCACCTTTTGCAACCTAATTTTAATTTATTTTAAGCAAATGAGTTGCATGTCTCTCTTTTAACACATCAGTAACAGCACTACCATTATTTTCCCAGCAATATATAGGTCTGGTAGCTTTTTTTAATATAAAACTAGTTTGGAGATGGAGGTATTGGTGCAAGAGACACAGGCATTAGCACCTTATAGTATTTACATGTAATGTTTCATTGCATTCTTCAATTTAAAAATAGTTTGTGGATCAAATGCATCACATCACATCACACCATTAAAACAATTGGAAGATCATTTCAAACCACTTAACATGTAAGGCAAGCTCCCACTCAGTTTAATAGGGTCAAAACAGATTAAATATGTTTTATAGCTGAAGAATTACTGTCGTACATCAGAAAAACAATAAAGATGGATTGAAATAGGTTTTCTTTATGCGTCCTACCCTCCTACTTGCATGATGGAACTGAATAAAAGTTTATCTATCAAGTAAAGGATGGGGGAGGGGAGAATTGGTCATTGAATTTGGTGAAAAGCAGTTAATCATCTCGTCAATTTGCAACCCACCAGATTTTTGTCTCAGTGAGGTGGACAGCTGTTATAATGGGTGGAATAAATCGAATGGGGATGGGGGTGGATTGGGAGAGGGTGTGGGTGGGATGGTGTGGAAGGGTTTGGGAGGAGAGAGGCTTAAGAGAGGGAGCAGATAGAAAGGAAAGGGATGGTTCAGTCCAAGCGATGCCACCCCATGATTTATCTTGTGAGGAATGATAATAACAAGTGCTCTTGTCCATTTTGCTACTTATGATCTTCAGTGTGTAACTTTGGCTTGACGCAATGGATTGTCAGAGAATTAAGTTCCAGACTCAACATCTAAAAATGGGTTAAAAACAGTCAGAACCCAGAGATGAGGAGTGGAACACAGATGTTGAGATGTTTAAAGGGTGACCTGTACAGTTCAAGATTATTGATCAAGATATGACAGGATAAAAGAGGATGGATTGTTTCCTCTAATAAATGAAATGGAAAGAAGAAATCACAAATCTGAGATAACCACAAAGTGAAAATAATGGTTTTCATAAAGGGTGATTAAAACGTGCAGCTATTATTGATACAGACTCTATGAATTCCTTCAAAATGGAATAGGACAATTGGTTTAAATCAAGGAACATGGGAAGTTGAGGAGAATGCCTTGATAGCTCCACCTGGTGAGGTGATGGCCTAGTGGTATTATTGCTAGATTATTCATCCAGAAACTCAGCTAATGTTCTGGAGACCCAAGTTTGAATCCCACCATGGATGATGGTGGAAATAGAATTCAATAAAACATTGCTGGAATTAAGAACCTATTGATGATCATGAAACTATTGTCAATTGTTGGAAAAACCTATCTGGTTCACTCATCTTTGGGAAAGAAATCTGCCATCCTTATCTGATCTGCTCTACTTGTGACTTCTGAACTAAAGCAATGAGATTGACTTTAAACGGTCAATAAATGCTGGCCAGGGATGCCTATGTCCCAGAAAAGAAAAAGTCCCTCTTGGTACCAATGATATCAATGTTGCCTTGATTTAAGTGAATGAGTGGAAAAAGTAATTTGACACTATTCAACTGCAATGGCATCATTTTGTACAATCTAATAATATAGTGCTAATTCTTCCTGGTTGCTAATAGCAGGGCACATTTTCTATTCAGTTCCTAGGGTGAATATGAAAGATTCAACTGCCAGGAGTCTCTTTTGTAAAATTTGAGAATATAAGCGATGGAAGTATCCAGACAAACCACTCACAAGGATATATATCTCTGGAGGCATGTACCTAAATGAATTTGCGATTGGTACTGCTGGTCCTTGGCAGGTAAAGCTCTTAAACCCAGCCCACGAGAGGAAAATCTGGTCCAATTTAACGTATGCCTGTATTTGTGGCAATAAATATCGGACATACAAGATTGAGCCACTGCCAGTTTTGACACGAGTGATATAATAACTGCATGACTAAGGTATTAATGTATTTTCATTGTCACAAGAGGTGTTTATTGCTTCCCCCACAGTCTAAGATTATCTTCTAATGTGAAACTCAGTGTAGTCATGCAAGGTAATGGCCCATAAATAATCCCTTCCTTTGCAGAGGAGGATAATGATATACCTAGGCGCACAAATCTCAAGGCTTTATGAAGCAGGGAGGTCATCAGTCAAATATTTTCTTGAGGGGGAATGAAGCTAAACTACTTATCTCTATCACTTTTAATTGAGCGACCTATGGGTGAACATAGCCTGTACTGAACCAATAGAAGCATAAAATGTAAATCACTCCCAGTACTGAATATATTATACATGCTTGCAAAAATAAATTGTTCTGTGCATTTTAAAAATTGCCTAAAAACCCTATATCTTCCTCATGATTAATATTAACAGTAAAAATTGTTTAAATTCAGCATAAAATGCTACTTAAGAAACCAAAGATAATGGCTGTGACTCTGCCCAAAACATTTTAAGTGTTGAATTTGCATGAAAACTGGAGTAAATCACGCTGGTTTTCTCAATGGGAGTTTGTAAATGAATGTCCCACACTCTGTGCACTGTAGAGCATGAATCACACTGAAAAGCTGTGGACGGGGCCTATTGCTGCTAGAGAGGCTGGCAGCATAGTGTTGAGCTGCCTGCCCACTGTGCAAACACTGATCTATCAGTGCTGAAATTGGAGCATTCGCCATAGTGCCTGTCTGAAGGCCTCCAATCGCTGGCCAGCCACCACCCCCCCCACCCCCGACCCTGCATTGCTGGCTGTGGGACTCCTACTCCCCTCCATGGCCTAATCACTGGCCCCTTGAACATTCTTGGGCCAGCCCCAACTTCCACCCCTCCTAACATATAACTTAATCTCCAATTCCCCTCCCAAATAGTTATGGCCCCCCCCCGACCCCCACAGAGCCATACCCTCCTACAGTGCCAACCTCCTCTGCATTGCCAACTCCTTCTGCAGTGCCAAGCTGCCTCCCACAGCCCTGACCTCCCCAGCAGCCTGAGCGGCTCCCACCCCCATGGCCAGCCCCATTTGCTGGCCTCCTTCCCTTGCCAGTGCCAAGGCATCCCCTTGGCAAATTATCTCTTGGGCAGTGCCAGGGGGTTCAGGCTGGCACTGCCAAGGTGGCAATGCCAAGGAGGCACTCTCCTCACGGCTTGTCCTCTGAGAGGCCCCAATTGCTCCCCCCTTCACTTCAGCAGTGTTGGGCTACCAGCTTTCTGAAAGTGGGGAGCTATAGTAATCCCTGTTGGAATGAAATACTCTGGCAGGGTGGGAGAAGCTAATGGGCCCGGAGGTTTCAGTCGCGGGCTGCTAATTGTATTAAAATTACATTAAAATTCTTATTTAAATAAATCATGAAGCTCCATGCCTATTTCCAGTGTGGAACTGATGGAAATCTGATAGCGGGAGATGCTCTTGGGGCTGGATGCCCAACGTGGATCGTGCAAATCCAGTGGCACTGAAATCTCCCATCCCTCTGTGCTAAAAAATCACGGGAGGATCACCCCCAACATGCTTATCAGATTAAGCAGCGAATACTGTAGGTAAGTAACTGTGTGATGTTATTATTTAATTAACAGGAGAAGGTGACAATCTAAATTTTGTTTTGTGTCTACTCTTTAGCGGTACAAAGTTTGGTGTTGGAAAGCTACACCAAAGCAGTATTTGACGTGAGTCTGGCTAAAAATATTTATTTGTGCACCTATGTCAGGAGAAGCTTGTTTCAACATTTTACAAACTTAAGAAGCATGTGCCTTAATTTGTTTTACCCTTCCCATCCAATCAACAATTGGCACCAAGAGTCTTTCCTCCTCTACCTTTGATTCAACAATCTCGTTCAAAATGTAAGGGAGAGAATTGGATTCCCGATTTAAAAAATTTTTGGAATAGGAATTAATTTCATTTCCCATACTGAGTTGTTTCACATCCTTGTTTCTTTCTATCTATCTGGTTGAGCTTTGCATGTCCTTTTTAAAATGTATTAGACTGATTAAGATTGATTTCCTGCACAGGCAGGCAAATCGTTTTGCTGAAGTAACTGACTGCACGATGAGCTATAAGGGCTGATAGCGAGGTTGCAGTACAGGATTTTTGCTCACTGGATATTACATGTGTCTCTGTTGATGACTTGACCTCTTTTGACTCCGTAGAGGCTGACATGGATGTGCAACTTCCATCCAAATCACTTCCTCCTGCTGTTGGGGGAATTATTTAGAAGCAGCACACATTTAGGAAATGGAAGGCATGCACTACACTGCCACCGAGGAGATGCACCAACTAAACTTGGCTTAACGTGAATCCGTGGCTTATGACATTTCATTTGGGTTGGAGCAGAATAATGCACCTGTGGGGAGCTGTTGTAGTAATCAATATTATTGCTCTAAGAACAGAGGCAATGGCAGGATATCAATGTTGAATCATGGATATAAAGCTGTAGAATCTTCCAAAGATGGATGACCAAAGATGAATGAGTGAATGGTTTATTAAAGTCAGTAACTATGTACAAAACGATAGTAAAGGCGACCATACTCCCTGACTCTTGACTCCCAACTGCAACGAAAGCATACACTCAACTCCAGATTCAAGTGCTCTGGCTGAATGGGTCACATGATCCTCTAAGACTTTGCCCCTTCAAGGGACACAATAGCCATACGTGAAAGTGTGGGTCTGGTTCTGCCATAGACAACATTAAGACAGTTGGAAAGTTAAACATCAATTACTCAAGTCTGTGCCATTCTGATATGAGTGGCCTTCTACAATATGAAGATACCAATTAGGAACAGGAGTAGGCCCTTCAGCCCCTTGAGCCTGCTCCACCATCATGGCTGATTTTATTTTAACCTCAATTTCACATTCCTGCCTGCCCCCCCGATAACTTTTTGCTCACTTGCTATTCAAGAATCTTTCTATCTCTGCCTTAAATATATTCAAAGAGTCTGCCTCAATCTTTTAAGGAAGAGAATTCCAAAGTCTTGCAATCCTCTGAGAGGAAACATTTCTCCACACCTCTGTCTTAAATGAGCCACCTGTTATTTCCAAACATTGACCCTGGTTCTGGATTCTTCCACAAGAGGAATCATCCTCTTCACATCCACCCTGTCAAGACCATTCAGGATCTTGCATGTTTCAATCAAGTCAGCCCTTATTCTTCTAAACTCCAACAATTAGCTTGTCCAACTTTTCCTCATAAGACGACTTACCCATTCCAGATATTAGTCTAGTAAACCTTCTCTGAGCTGCTTCCATTCATTTACCTCTCTCCTGCAGAGGCAAATACTGTACACAATACTTCGGATGTGGTCTCATTAATGCCCTGTATAACTGAAGCATAACCTCCCTACTCCTACATTCAATATGATAAACAAAAATACTTTATTAGCTTTGCCAATTACTTTCTGTACTTACATATTAATTTTTTGAGATATGTGCACTAGGATACCTCGATTCCTCTGCATTATAGAGCTCTGCAATCTCTCACAACTTAGATAAAATCCTTCTTTTTTATTCATCCTACCAAAACAGATAAACTCACATTTTCCCACATTATACTCCATTGTCAGATCTTCACCCATTCACCTAACCTATGCTTTTGTAGCCTTCTTATGTTCTCTTCACAACTTACTTTCCTGTCTTTCTTTCATATAGAAACAATACATTGGTTTCTGCATTCAAATCATTGATGTAAATTGTAAAGATTTGAAGTCCCAGCATTGATCCCTTTGACACACCACTTGTCACATTCTGCCAACCATAGAACATAGAACATAGAACATAGAACATTACAGCACAGAACAGGCCCTTTGGCCTTCGATGTTGTGCCGACCAAAATAAAAAGCAATGCCCCTCCAAACTAAACCATTCCCTTCTCTTCCATATACTTATCAATTAACCTCTTAAACGCCACCAAACTTGGCGCATCTACAACAGCTGCAGGCAGGGCATTCCACTCCCTAATCACTCTTTGAGTAAAGAACCTACCTCTGATATCCGTCCTATAACTCATACCCCTTAATTTAAAGCTGTGTCCCCTCGTGCTAGCTTTCTCCATCCTAGGAAAAAGGCTATCACTGTCCACCCTATCTAAACCTCTAATCATCTTATATGTTTCGATCAGGTCCCCTCTTAGCCTCCTCCTTTCTAACGAAAACAACCTCAAATCCTTCAACCTCTCTTCAGAGAGGTCTCTTCAACCTCTCTCCAGACAAAGACTAATTAAACTATCTTCTAATTATGTTGATATATTATCCTCTTCATTATGAGCTTTTTAACGCTATTCTTAGAGTCCATTCTCCATGAGTGCAAATCCCATAATGCCACTAACCGTCTTGAGAGAGCCATTGCAGGATTTGTGGTTGCAAGATCTCAGTTTTAGATTTTTGCCATGCCTCCACCAGTGACACAATCATTGCCATAATGGCATTGCCATGGGCAGGCCCTGTATGTAGCTCCATTGTGGGGGTTGAGGGGGGGAGGTGGTGTTCCCTTATATGTGGTTGAGGTACAGTGACTTTAAGGGTGGGTAGGAGTGTCCCAATGCTGGCAGAGGGGATGGGTTGGGTGATCCTGATGCTTGCCTGATGCAGTGCAGTGAGGCCCTGAACATTCAGTGGTGGGTGGGACGGTTGCCCCTCTGCTTGCAAGGATTGGAAGTGTTCCCCAGTTCCCCAAGGTTCCCATGTTCATGGAGGGGAACGCAAGAGCACAAATAAATTTAATCACAAGAATAAGAAACATAGTTGTCATAATGTTTGCAACATTTCCTTATTTCTTAAAAGAAGAAAAATATTAGCAAGTGCATTCGTACAAATAAGGTTGTGAACAAAAATCACAGAAGAGAAATAAATCTTACACTCCCAAGACTTGCATCCTGGGGTGTCTGTCTTTGAAGACAATGTTAGCAAAATGAAGGAGATAGTTAAATGAAGGAGACTGTCCAACATGCAACTTCAGGAGAGTATGCCCCTCTCTACATCAACCAGGATCAGGTGGAAATTGCTGAGAACTTCAGGTTTCTTGGTGTCCAGATCACCAACAACCTTTCCTGGTCCCTCCATGCTGATGCGTTTATTTACGAAGCCCACCAACACCTCTACTTTCTTAAGAAGTTAAGGAAATTCAGCATGTCCACTACCACTCTCACAAACTTTTACAGAGGCACTTTAGAAGGTATCCTTTCTGGTTGTATCACAGATACAACTGTCTAAGACTGCAAGAAACTATAAAGGGTTGTGAACAAAGCCCAGTCCATCACGCAAACCAGCCTCCATCCATTGACTCCATTTCACTTCCCACTGATATGGAAAAGCAATCAACGTAATCAAGGAGCCCACACACTCTGGAAATTCTCTTTTTCACCTTCTTTCTTCAGAAAAACATTGTAAAAGTTTGAGGACACATATCAACCAACTCAAGAACAGCTTCTTCCCTACTGCCATCAGACTTTTGAACCTCATATTAAGTTGATCTTTCTCTACATCCTAGATAGGACAGCAACACTACATTCTGTACCCTCTCTTTTCCTTCTGTGTACGGTATGTTTTGTCTGTATACTATGCAAGAAGCAATACTTTTCACTGTATGCTAATACATGTGACAACAATAAATCTAATCAAATCAAACTTGTCACTGGAATCTTTCCATTTGTTACAACAGTCAGACAATTGATGGCTTGCATCCACATATTTAATTTTGGTAATTTCTTTTTTCTCCAATATTTGTTTTAAATTTGTAATATCAATTCTTAATCTCTTTCATTCAGACATTTTGTAGAGTGTATATTATCCCAAAGGGATTGATTGTCTACATAATATTTAGCAAGGTCTCCTTGATAATATGCAGCTGAATCTAGTTGCCTCTTCCACAAAGTGTAACAAAAAACCTCAATACTTGTCCCAAGCTTTAGTTCCACAGCACTATGTTGTTAAATTCTTGGGCAAATAGAAGATTACATCAGGATGTGTAAGTGTCTTCCACTATTTGGCACAGATGTCACATTGAGAAATAACTTGCACAATGCGAGTTTCATATTCCCTTGCAGCTATGCCAGCATCCCACAGCAGATCTTTTAGTTTCTGTGACAAAGAATGCACAAATTGTCTTTGTAATTTCCTAGTAACTGTTTTCCTGTCAGCTAAACTGTTATCCCCTGAAGCCAACAGTAATGCCTGGACTTTCTGATGAGAAATATCTGCTATCCTCAATGGTTTGCTGTAATACTCAGATGGAGTGAAACATAAACCCACAGCTTTCCCCAGTACTAGTGTTTTGTCATTTATCTAGTTTCATCTGCACTTCTTTCATTGAAAGGTAAGAAAGGTATCTCACTGGTATATTGGAGATTGAAGAGATACTGAAGAGACTTACTTCAACTCTTTTGCATGCAATGGCCACTCCATTTAAAGATTTTAGCATTTGTCATCTCTAAACTGAAAGCAGGTGGATTTCATACTGTTTAACCTTATGCTCATCTTCCTTGTCTTGAGATTCCGAATAGCAATTGAACTGAACATTGTAGCGTGCTCCTACTATCCAACACTGTACTGTTAAATGAATTAGCAACCAAAATGCTCATTACTTGTCTCAGGCTTGCATTAAACAATATGATTCCTTCAAGTCAGTGATTCTTATTGTTTACAGTGTCAGAATTGTCTGCGTCATGCATTATCTCAATGATTTGCTTTTCGTGCTTCTGACAATTCACTGCGCATTGATATTTAGCATCACAAAAAAAAAAATCAGTCATTCCTTGTGAATTTCTAGGGTTCTAGGATGGCACTGTAGCACAGTCATTAGCACTGCCAGCTCATAATACCAGGGACCCAGGTTCAATTTCAGCCTTGGGTAATTGTCTGCATGGAGTTTGCACATTCTCCCTGTGTCTGTGTTAGTTTCTCCAAGGTGTTCTGGTTTCCAAAGATGTGCGGATTACGTGGATTGGCCATGCTAATTTGCCCCTCAGTGTCTAAGTATGTGTAGGTTAGGCGCAGAAGCCACGCGTGGGGGACAAAGATAGGATGGAGGTGTGGGCCAGGATAAGATGCCCTTTCGGAGAACAGGTGCAGACTTAATGGGAATATAGTGCACTACAGGGATTCAATGGTTCTAATACACTTATGGAGTTGCCATTCCAGTCCTGCATTCTCTCTCGATCAATAAATTGCCTTAAGGACCAACTCTCCTCAGACCAACTATCAGCAACTCCATCTTTATATTGATGGCTGTTGTGGAATCATGGAACTCTCAACTCTTTGTGTCACTGCAGAGCTGCCAGTTTGTGACTTGATAGCAGCTGGATGGCAGCCATTTGGTCTGAGAGAGAATCTGCTCCATGAAACTGGATCCTTGTGGGTACCAGAAATCTGTCCATATAAGAAATCTGTGCACAATTTATGAGTGTAAGAACAAGATCAGCAATCTCGAGGCCAAATCTTGTCAATTTCTTATGCAACCCATCAAAGTTTAATATACTGTTCCATTGTCTGCCTTCTTCGATTTATCAAAATTTGACCATGCTTCAGACAATTCCTACAAATCCTATCCATACATTCGAATAGAAGAGCTAATCCCTCTTCGATATCCAAGTGACACAAATCCAGCTCTGACAATGCTTTTCCTCTAATCTTACTTTTTCCTGGCAGCGACAGGGTCAAAACCATAGCTTGCTTTCTGTTGAAAAACGAGAAAACTGGAGTCTACATTTCCAGTTTGTTTCTCTACTGCTGACAATTTGTGAATTTGTGGCACAGTGGCACAATATGGGTGGCATGATGGAACAGAATGGATGGCATGGTGGCACAGTATAGATGGCACGGTGGCACACTTTGGGTAGTATGATGGCATAGAAGGATGGTATGGTGGCACAGAATAGATAGCACAGTGATACAGTATGGATGGCACAGTGGTTAGTATTGCTGCCTCACAGCGCCTGGGACCTGGTTTCGATTTCCGGCCTGTCTGTGTGGAGTTCACACATTTTCTCTGTGTCTGGGTGGATTTTCTCAAGTGCTATGGTTTCTCTCCAAACAGTCCAAAGGTGTGCAGGTTTGGTGCACTGGTCATGGTAAAAAGTGTTAGGGGGTCTGGGAGGATAAATACGTCAGGTTACAGAGACAGGGCCTAGGTGGGATTATCGTTAGTGCAGGCTTGAAGGGCTGAATGGCCTCTTTCTGCATAATAGGGATTCTATGAAAGCATTGACATCCCTCTGGTTGCCTGCTGTCCTCTAATAATGAAAATCGGTCCCCATTAATTTACTGAAGTGATCAGTATCACTGAGTTATTACAGTGATTGTTGTATATTGTAAGTTTAGCAGTAACAACTTTCTCAAAGGAGAGGAACAAATTTGACTATATAACCTGGCTCCATCTGGAGGGGGGGAGGTCAACTGTCTTCTAATTATTTAAATTCAGTGATAATGTTGATAATTTGACGAACAGGAGCCCAGGCAAATAGAAAATCCTCGTGGGCAGAAAACAAAGGATATTTTTTCACCCTGGTCAATTGATAGGGGAAAACACTCCACTCCACACATTGTCATTAATATTCATTTGATTAGTTCAAGGCAATTGTACACGTTTGCTTTAGTTGTACCATAGCAGTATTCGAATATCATGGGCAAAATTATTTATTGATAACTTGTGTTGAAATTTGGTATTTGCAATAATCGAAGTAGAGAGGTATCTGCCTAGCATGGAAGGCAGTGATTTGTATCCTCTTGATATCCGTTCAGAATAGATAGAGAGGAAAAGGAAGAGGAAGGAAATTTATGTGTATATAAAGGAAAAACCGTTTATATATACAAAAACTATAGACATATAGTTGTGTATTCATAGTTTGAGATTTTACAGCCTTGCGCGACCCAAAACTGTAAAATCCCACCTGAGGCCAACGTACCTTTCTATTTTCTGCCCTTGCCAACTCTGATTCCCATGGCAGGCAGTATGGTGAAATTCCGGCCATACTCTAAACAGCAAGCAATGTCAAATGAGTGGTCAAGTTCTTCCTGACCTCTATCAGGAACTGAAGGTTGCTTTGAAAGAGATCCTGAGATGCATGACATCTTGGCATTAGTACTGTCGATGATCATTATTTTTACTTTCAGTGCAACATGAAGTTTCTTATCTACCTATCCTGCGCTTTGAATTTCACATTCCAGACATGTTGTTTCCTTCATCGTAGCAAACATGTTCCTCTGAATCCTGGCAATAGGACACATTGGCACAGTGGTTAGCACTGCTGTCTTACAGCGCCAGGCACTCGGATTCAATTCCTGACTTAGAATTCCTACCGTATAGAAGAAGGCCATTCATCCTCTCTAGTCTGCACCAACAACAATCCCAACCCAGGCTTAATACCTGCAAACCCACACAGTTACACATTCCAGGACACTAAGGGGCAATTTGGCATGGCCAATCAACTAACGCGCACATCTTTGGAGTATGGGAGAAAACCGGAGCACCTGGAGGAAACCCATGTGGACAGGGGGAGAATGTACAAACTCCACACATACAGCGACCCAAGCTGGAAATTGAACCCATGTCTTTGGAGTTGTGGGGAAGCAGTGCTAACCACTGTGCCACTGGCACCCCATGCCTTGTTTGTGTGGGTTTCCTCTTAGTGCTCTGGTTTCCTCTCACATTCCAAACGTGGTGGCTTGGTTAGGTGAATTGGTCATGCTAAAATTGCCACTTGGTGGCAGGGGAATTAGCAGGATAAGTGCCTGCAGTTACGGGGAAATGGGATTGTTGTCAGTGCAAGCTTGATGGGCTGAATGGCATTCTGCACTGCACTGATGGGAGTTTCATGATTCTGTGAAACTCCCATTGAGCAGCGTGTATAATACCTAAAGTAATGTGAATGAACAATGTAGTAAATCATGAGCAGTATTTTTCAAAATGAAAATAGATGTCAGGCAGCATCAGTGGAGAAAGAAACTGAAAGAATGGATCAGGTCGATAACCTTTCATCAGAACTAAACATTTGTATTTGCATTTTCAAATGTGCTTGCAGTTTTTTCAAGGTGAAGCTCCATTGTTTTGACAGAGCAGGAGATGTTCAGTAATATAGGCCTTACATACTTTTCCTGGAATATTTTGCTTCACTTAATATCAGCATGTGGCATGGAAATATGCCATCTCAGAGAGGTTTTATTTTGTTTATCAACCAGCTGCATAATCTTCTTGTTGACACTGGTCCGAGTACTATTGAGGCCAAAACTAGTTCCCACTTGATGTTATTAATTATTTGACTTTCTTGGGAGCTGACTTATTTTTATCTTGTTTGTAAGCAATGAACAGGCACATTTTTATGTCAATGTGGAGATATGTTTGATATGTAAACATGTTTTAAGCTTGATCCAATTCATAGCACAACCGACACTGAATTGAACTGAGTTGAATCTCACAAACCAGCCTCCAATCGATTGACTCCGTCAACATTTCCTACAGCCTTGATAAAGCAGCCAGCATAATCAATGACCCAATGCACCCCAGACATTCTCTCTTCCTCCTTCTTCCACGCAGGGAAAAAGATACAAAAGCTTGAAAACACATAACACCTGATTCAAGAATGCTTCTTCCCTGCTGCTATCAATGTTTTAGAAGCATAGAAGATAGGAACAAGAGAAAGCTATTTGGTTCTTTGAGCCTGCTTCACCATTCATCATGATCATGACTGATCATCCAACCCAATAGCGTAATCCTGGTTTCCCATAACCTTTGATCCAAAGTGCTATATATGGCTGCGTCTGGAATACATTCAATGTTGTGACATCAGCTTCTTCCTCTGGCAATGAGTTCTACAGGTTCACCACTCTTTGGGTGAAAAAATGCCTCCTCATCTCCATCCTAAATGGTCTACCCCAAATCTTCAGACTTGACCCTTGTTCTGGACTTCCCCACCATTGGGAACATCCTCTCTGCATCGATCCCATTAGAATTTTATAAGTTTCTATGGGATTTTGAATGGTCCTGCTACACATTAAGCTGATTTTCCTCTTCACCTTATCCATGACTGCAACACTATATTCTGCACCATCTCCTTTCCTTCTCCCCTTTTGTTCTGAATGAACGGTATGCTTTGTCTGACTAGCGCACCAGAAATAATACCTTTCACTGTATCCCAATATATGTGACAATAATAAATCAATTCAAAACCGATATTGTTCTTGTCTAAGGTATGAGCCTTATCTGGTACATTGGAATGTGTTGCTTAGTTGATAATAGCTTTTGATTTTCATGTACAAGTTATACAATACAAGAAATTTCACCAACTAAGTTTATTACTCAGCTATAAATTGACTAATTTAAGTAGACAACCCAAAACTATGCTGCTTAATAAAGGATTCCTAAAGTCTCTCTTTTGATATGTCTGCACTTATTTCTTATTGTTGCTAATTTCTTTGCAAGTTCAGTGTCTTTACTAGCTGCTGTTCTCAAAATTGGGTCTCGTGGAGAGTTTCCAGGGAGCCCATGAATTATCATTAATAAGATTGAAACAGAGTATTTGCACCATATGTGCACCTCAGAGAGGGTTGATCGTCTTATCTAGGAGGAATGTTAACAAGAATGAACAGACTCTGCACTGAGAAGTAGGCATGCCCATCTCCCTGATTCCTTTTCATTTATTCATGGAATGTGGGCATCACAGGCTAGGCCAGCATTTACTGTCCTCCCCTAACTTCCTGAGTGGAGATGGAATAGAGCTGTCTTCTTGAATAGCTGCTGTCCATGTGGTGTAGCTACACTTGTTGTGTTGTTGGGAACGGAGTTTCAGGATTTTGACCAAGGAACTGTGAAGGTATGAATTTCCAAATCAGGATATTTAGTAGTTGCAAGGATTTGGAGGTGGGGAGGAGTGGGGTTTGCAATTGGTGATGTTCCCATGCATCTGCTTTGCTGCCTTTATCCACATAGTGTAGAGGTCTGAAGCATGAATGATGCTGTTGAAGATGCCTTGGTGAGTTGCTGCAATATATCTTGTAGAAGGTAAACACTGCTGCAATCGGTGATGGAGGGAGTAAATGTTTATTGTGGTGGATGGCATGCCAATCAGATGGATTGCTTTGTTCTGTGTCACACTTCTTTTAGTATTGTTGGAGCTGCATTTATCTAGACAAGTGGAGAATATGCCATCACACTTGTGCCTTGTAGATTGTGGACAGGTTTTGGAAGGGTCAGGAGGTGAGTAACTTGCCACAGGATTCCCAACTTCTAACCTGTTCTTACAGCCATAGGATTTATTAAGTTAGTCCAGTTCAATTTCTGATCAATGATAGGCCCCTAACATGTTGATAGTGGGTGATTCAGCGATGGTAATGCAATTGAATGTCAAGGGGAGATGGTAATATTCTCTCTTGATGGTCATTAACTGGTATTTGTGTGAAATGAATGGTTCTTACTAACCCAAGCCTGTATATTGTCCAGCGTTTGCTGCATATGGATATGGACTGTTTCAATACTTGCGGGGTTACAAATGGTGCTGAAGATTATGTAACCAGCAGTGAACATTCCCAATTATAACTTTATAATAGAGGAAAGAACATTGATGAAACAACTGAAGAAGGCATTCAGCATGCTTGGTTTCATTGGTCAGAACATTGAATACAAGAGTTGGGACATCTTGTTGAAGTCGTACAAGACATTAGTAAGGCCACACACGCAATACTGTGAACAGTCCTGATCACCCTTTGATAGAAAGGACATTACTAAACTAGAAAGAGAGAAGAAAAGATTTACTGAGATGCTATCAGGACTTGATGGTTTGAGTTATAAGTAAAGGCTGGATAGACTGCGACCTTTTTTCCCTGTGGCATAGGTGGATTAGGGCTGATTTATAGAAGTATATAAAATAATGAGGGCATAGAAAAGGTAGATTGTCAAAATCATTTCCCAAAGATATGGGAGTCTAATAATAGAGGGCATGGATTTAAAGTGAGAGGGGAGAGTTACAAAAGGGTATAGAGGGGCAATTCATTCACTCAGAGGATGATGAGTGTCTGGAACAAGTTGCCAGAGATAGTAATAGATAATAATTTTGTCTTTTGAAAAGCATTTAGACAGTTCCATGGGCAAGATGGGTATAGAGGGATAGAGGCCAAATGCGGGCAACTGGGACTAGCTTAGTGATAATAACCGGGTGGCATGGACAGGTTGGGCTGAAGGACCTGTTTCCCTGCTGTTAACTTCTATGACTACGACTCTATGACTCCAGCTGTGAGCTAGTGGCAATAGTGGTGAGTGCCAACTTGCCACATAAGAGATCTGCCATCCAGTGCAGGATGAGAACGAACAAAGGTAAGCCAGCTAAAGATAGTTGGGCTTTGGACCTGTAGAATTGCAGTGAAGTCTGGAGTGAAATGATTGACTTCCAACAATCACAACTATCTTCCTTTGTGCCAAGTATGACTCTAACCAGTGGAAGGCTCCCCCCCAACCTGATTCCCATTGACTATGGTTTTGCTTGGGTTCCTTGGTGCTACACTCAGTTAAATACTGCTTTGATGTCAAGGGCAGTAACTCTTCCCTCACCTATTGCATTCAACACTTTGCTGAGTTTGGATCAAGTCTGTAATGAAGCCGGGGCTGATTGATTTGGCATTACCCAAGCTGAGCATCAGTGAGCAGTTTATTGCTGAGAAAGTACCGTTTGATAGCATTATTGAAGACACTTACTGTCACTTTGCTGATGATTGAGAATAGATTGAATGTAATTGGCCAAGTTGGAATTGTCTGTATTTTGTGGACATGACACACCTCAAGAGCATTGGCTATGAGGAGTGATTGAATAAACTAGGATCTTTTTCACTGGAAAGACTGAGGGGAGACTTGATAGATGTCTATAAAATTATGACAGGTATAGACAGAGTGGATAGTCAGGGGTTTTTTTCCCAGGGTGGAAGTGTAAATTACAAGGGGGCACAGGTTCAAAGTGGGAGAGAGAAAGTTTAAGGAAGATGTGTGTGAAATGTTTTTCACGCAGAGATTGGTGGCTGCCTGAAACACTCTGCCAGATTAGCAACATTTGCAAGACATTTGAATAGAAGGGAATAGAGGGATAGGGATCAATTAAGAGCTTTTTTTTAAAGGTTTTTTTTAGTTTAGTAGGGCATCATAAGAACATCTGATCATGGCTGATCTTTTTGTGGGCTCTGCTCCACTTACGCGCCTGTTCACCACAACTCTTAATTCCTTTACTGTTCAAAAATGTATCTGTCCTTGCACTTGCAGGGTCTGTGCTGTACTTTTCTTTGTTCCTTGTACATCTGGCCAGTTTTGCACATTGCCAGATAGATGCCAGTTTTACAGCTGCACTGGAACATCTTGGCAATGGGCATGACAACTCTAAAGCATAATTTTCAGCACAATTGCCAGAAAATTAACAGGGCCCATTGCCTTTGCAGTATTCAGTAACTTTAGCCATTTCTTGTTATCATGTGGACGGAATTGAATTGACTGAAAACTGGCTTCTGTGATGCAGATCACCTCTGAAAGAGGCTGAGTTGGATCATCCACTCAGCACTTCTGGCTGAAGATGTCTGCAAACGCTTTCGCCTTTTCTTTAATGCTGATGTGCAGAGTTCCCACATTATTAAGGGTGGGGCTATTGGTGAAACCCCTGCCTCCAATTAATTATTTAAAGTAAATAACTATTCTCTTAATTGCAGTAATGAAACAGACTTTATCTGCAACATTATTTGTATTATCTTGCATTATAATTTAGATGAGGGGTTGAGAGAAGACCAAGAATACTAATCCATTTGAAAAGTGCTCTTTCAACGATACATGGTTGATAACAACAAGATTAGACAAGCAGATTAACAGAAGCTGCTAAAGAAACTTTTTGTGTTTGTATTATTTGTGAAGACTAGCGTATCATTTAAGATGTGAATCCAAATCTTCAAGTTTCTCTAACGATAATCTGCTAATAACTGCCCTTAACAGCAAGACAGCATTGGACTGAGTGTAGCATCAAGGAGCCTTAGCAAAACAAAAATCAATGGGAATGAGGGAGAAAACTCTGCACTGGCTGGAATTATACGCAGCATAAAGGAAGGTGTGTTTGGCTAAAAGGTCAATAATCTCAGTCCTGGGACATCACTGTAGGAGTTCATCAGGGCAATGACCTAGATCCAATCATCTTCGGCTGCCTCATCAATGATCTTCCTTCCAACATAAGGTCAGGAATAGTTCATCGACAGTTCCACATTGTTCAATACTATTTGCAATTCTTCAGATACTGAAACAGTCTATATTTACATACAGCAAGACCTGGAGAACATTTAGGCTAGGGCTAGTAAGTGTGAGTGACATTTGTGCTACTTGTGCCAGGCATCTCATCTCCAACGAGAGAGAACTGAATCATCCCCTGTTGCCGTGCAATGGTATTACCATTGTTGACTCCATCACGATAACGTCCTGAGAGTAACCATTGGCCAGAATCTGAACTGAAACAGTCATATTATACTGTGGCCTCAACAACTGATGTGGAGATGCTGGCGTTAGACTGGGATAAACACAGTAAGAAGTCTCGCAACACCAGGTTAAAATCCAACAGGTTTACTTGATAGCATGAGCTTTCAGACCACTGCTCCTTTATCAGGTGAGTGCAGGGGCAATGTTGGACCAGTGTTTTGAGACTACTTTACTGTGCTTATCCCAGTCCAATGTCTATATTTTCACATCATGGCTTCTCAAGGGCAGTTAGGGACCAGCAATAAAAATGCTGGCCTGGCCAATAACTCCTGCATTTGCTGAAAAAAATAAAATAAAATCTCATTGCAGAGATCTGACAATTCAAAAATGTCTTCTTTTGGCTGCATAAAGACATGGCTACATTGATAGGGGGATGGTGAAGTGACAGAATGCTAACGGTGGGTTGACATGGATGCTTTTCAGATTGGCAGGACGTGGAGAGGCAATGCTCCATGTATCTGAGCTGGGACCTCTTTAATGTTTCATTGAAAGAGATGTTTTGGAAAGGAATTCAGGAAGAATGAGATCCAAGTTTGCTGCTCACATCAAATTGGCAAAGGGGAGGAATAGTAAACAAAGCAGTGTCTTCAGGAACGATAAATACTGCCAAGATACGCTGTTAAGAATTAACAGAAACACACTGGGGAACTTCTATAACAAAAGAAATGTAATGGATTCTAAAATTTAAACTGTTGTCTTGGGAATTTCAATTAGAGGCAACCATTAGTGATTAGTCCTTTAGTGACTAATTTTAAAATTGGACTTCTACTATCCTCAACATAATTGGCTGGGCTTTGATCAAGGGTTTAAGCATGGAAAAGCGATCCAAGAGAAACCTTAACTTATAATTAAGCAGAAACATTCTTATAGACCTATTAATAGCCCTCTCCACCCACATCCACAAAATGTATCCAACCTAGTAAAAATGTTTTTTAAACAGCAATCTTCATTGTTAAGTTTAAGTTTATTTACTAACGTCACAAGTAGGCTTACATTAATATTGCAATGAAGTTACTGTTACTCGAGTCACCACGCTCAGGTGCTTTTTTGGGTACACTAAGGGAAAATTTAGCATGGCAAGGGAATCTAACCAGAGGGTCTTTCAGTCTGTGGAAGGAAACCAGAGCACCCAGAGGAAACTCATGCAGACACAGGGAGAATGTGCAAACTCCACACAGATATTGACCCAAGCTGAGAATCAATCCCAGGTCCGTGGCACTGTGAAGCAGCAGTGCTAACCACTGTGCCATTGTATTGTTACTCAAAGATATTGTGAGGCATCATTATCCCTTGCTACCCAACTTCTTGTTTGGGGGGCGGTGGGGGGGGGTAGGGTGGGTGGTTTTTAGTGGGGCTATCTATTGCTAATTCTGTGTTTTTATTACTTTGAAAGCTGGTCTGTGTGACAATAGTAATCTACAATATGCCTACTGTATGCACAATGGAATATCTTAATCTGATGTGAATTTCGGAGTCACTTGCTCTTAATTTGATCATTGGTATGTGAAATATGAAGATATTGAAAAAGGTTGCATCCTAATTCTTTAAATCTGCTCACATGATTGTGTCATATTCTTTTCAGTCTGTTGATTTTGCTGCTAATAGTACATTGATGATGCTTTATCGGACCAGAACTAGGCCATTAGCCCCTTGAGCCTCCTGCACCATTCAATTAGATCACGCTAAACTGCATTTTAATTCCATTTACCTGCTTTGGTTCCTTAACCCTTAATACTTCTTCAAAGAAGTCAATGCAGCTCTACTGTTTCCAGGAGAACAGATAAACCATCTGTCTGTGCCTTTACCTCATCACAATGCCGGGAACAACAATACCACTGAGCAAATGCATCAGACCATCAAAGTCAGACTGAAGCCAGCTAAATCACCAACATCACAAATTCTTTACTGGACTTTAACCTACTTAATAGAATCCCTCATTGTAGAAGGAGGTTATCCAGCCCATTGTGTTTGCACCAATTCTCCAAAAGAGCATCCCATTCCATCCCAACACATCCTGCCGCCCTATAATCCCACATTTATCATGTTTAATCCCCTAATCTTGTGACTCTAAGAGGCAATTTAGCTTGGTCAATCCAACTAATCCTAATTAGGTTGATTAGCCATGCTGAGATTGCCCCTTAGGATCCTGAAATGTATAGATTAGAGGGATTAGTGGTAAAATATATAGGGATATAGCGGTAGGATTATGGTTGGTGCAGAATCAATGGGCCCAAATGGCTTCTTCCTGCATTGTCGGATTTCTATGAATCCAACATCTGGATAGTGGGAGGAAAGCGGAGTACTGGAAGGAAATCCACACAAATATGCAGAGAATAAACAAACTCCACACACTGGACTTCACGCAATCACCCGAGGCTGGAATTGAACTTGTATCCCTGGCTCTGTGAGGGTGCAGTGCTAACCACTGTGCCGCCGTGCCCTCTGTCATTGTGAGTGTTTATTTTCCACCATCTTATTCATAAAATTGTGATTTTGTGTGTGCAAAATTATGAATATTCGATTTGCGGAGGTGAATCGAATATTCATTTATCATCTGTGCAATATGAGAGAGATTTTAAATATCGAGTGCTTGACCAAATTTGTAAACCTTTCCATTCTAATGAGATTGTTTTCCTCTAGTCCGAAAACTGGCCCCTGAATGAAAAGAAGTAACAACGGCATCTAATCTGTTAACTTGTGAGTTGTTTGGTCATTTGGAAAATTAGTCAGATGAAATAAACTGAAGCTAAATTACTGTACCTGCTCCCTAATGAATGAATAAAATGTGCATATTTTATATGAACCCACGTTGAGAGAATGGAAGTTGTTATGCAGAAAAATGAGGCATAGGGGGAGCTGTATCACACCAAATAAATCAGGCAGGTTCCTTAAGCTCGAAACTACAAATAAAAGGAAATGTAATATGGGTTTGAAAAGACTAGTGCACATTGGGAATTAGCAGCAGAAATGCTCATTTTAAGATGCAGTTATCAGATTGTTATGTCTGTGGTATGATGGACAGCTCAAAGATTTGTGTTACACCACTATATCTCCATGCTTAATAAGAAAAAGTAATTGTACATGTGCAGAGCTTTGTTCTTAGGTTGATAAATATTAATGTGAGAGTACGAATGAGAACTCCCTTTTCTTAAAATCTCCTGCTGAATGGTGACACAGTGGTTGGCCCTGCTGCGTCATAGCGTCAGGGACCCAGATTCCATTCTGGCCTTGGATGAGTGTCTGCATGGAATTTGTGCGTTCCTTCCAGTCTGCATGTGTTTCCTCCCACAGTCCAAAAATGTGTGAGTTAGCTGGATTATCCATGCTGAATTGCCCTTTAGTGTCCTTTGATATACAGGTTAGATGGATTAGTCATGGTAACTGTGGAGTTATAGAGATACAGCAGGAGAGGGGGGCCTGAGTAAAATACTTTGTCAGAGAGTCTGTGAAGACTCAATGGTCTGAATGGCCTTCTTCTGCACTGTAGGAATTTTAAATTGTAGTAATACCACAACAAGACCTAAGTCATGCAAAATCATATTCTATTCAGACTAGAACTTTGTTTTTGTCCAAGCGCAATAGAAGTTCTTGCATTAACATAAGGTGATGATATAAAGGCTGTGTTAAGACAATGTTTAGAAAATCTGTGTTCAAAAGTGAAAGTGGCCAGTGAAAGCAAAATACTGCAGATGCTATAAATCTGAAATAAAAACAGAAAATGCTAAATAATTTCAGCAAGTCTGGCAGCATCTGTGGAGGAAGAGACAGAGTTAGTGTTTCGTGTCATCTGATTCTCCTTCAAGGGGCATTGGTTAAAAGCGATTAATAGAAGGATCAGAAAGCTTAAGCGTAATGTCCTAACTTCATTAGAGATGTGGATTTTTGCATAAAAAGAAAATGTGGTTTGTACATGTAAATTTGAGGTAATACAAAACAGGTTTAATTGAAAGAGATGTTCTCTGAACTGCAGAAAGTAAATCAGCAGCCTGTGGCAACACCCTAATGACAGCACCATCAAATCATATGATCAGTTTTTAAAGCAGCCTGCAATCCTTTTAAATATATAGCAATGAGGGAAAACCTTTCTATCCAGAGAATGGTGGGCATCTGAAATTCACTGCCTAAATTGGTGGTTGGGGTTGAAACCTTGAACTCATTTAAAGGTACCTGAATCTGCATCTGAAGTGCTGTAACCTGCAAGGATATGGACTAGGTAAAAAATTTGTGAAGTCAAGTGTAGGTCCCTTATTTCCTGAAACAGGAAAATTTATAATAGAGAACAAGGAAATGGCAGAGCAATTAAACAGCTTATTTAGTTCTGCCTTCATGAAGGAGGACACAAATAACTTTACAAACATACAAAGGAATCAAGGGTACAGTGAGAAGAAGGAATTGAAGGAAGTTATTAGCGCTAGAAAAATAGTGTTAGACAAATTAATAAGATTGAGAGCTGATAATCCCCAGGGCCTGATCATCCACATCTGAGATTACTAATGGAGGAAATAGTGAAGGTGTTAGTTCTCATTTTCCAAAATTTTGTAGATTCTGGAACATCCTGACAGATTGGAGGGTGGCAAATTATTTGGATGAGGGGACCAAAAATACTTTCAAATTCACTGATGACACAAAACTTCATGGGAATGTGAGTGGTGAAAACAATGTCTAGAGACTTCAAGGTGATTTAGACAAGTTGAATAAGGGCAAATAAATGAAAGATACAATGCAGATTTAAGTGAAATTCTGATTGAGAAAAGGAATGGTTGAGCATTATTTAAATAAACTGGGAAATGTTAACATGCAAAGGAACCAACGGTCCTAGTGTATCAGTCAATGAAAGCAAACATGCAGGTAAAATAAGCAGTTGGGAAGGCAAACGGTGTGTTGGCCATTCATTGCAAGAGGACTTGAATACAGGAGCGAAGATGTCTTATTGCAGCTGTCCTGGGCCTTGGTGACAGCACACCTGAAGTATCGTGTGCAGTTTGATCTCCTAGTGTAAGAAAGGATATATTTGCCATAGAGGGAATGCAGTGAAGATTTACCAGATTGGTTCCTGTCTAGGATGGCAGGATTGCCATATGAGGAGAAATTGGGTCATCTAGGCCCATATTTAATGGAAATTAGAAGATTAAGAGGGAATCTATTTGAAAGACATAAAATTGTGACAGGGCTGGACAGGCTGGATGCAGGGATGTTGTTTCCTTTGGCTGGGGGTGGGGAGATGGTTTGATACAAGGGGTCACTGTCTTAGATATGGAATATGTCATTAAGGAGAGAGTTAAAGAGAAACATTTCCAGAAGACTGTGGAGCCAAGTCACTGAATTTATTTGAGGCTCTAAAGGGGTGTGGGGAAGGTGTGGGAATATGGCATTAATATAGAGGAGCAGCCATGGTCATATTGAATAGCGGAGCAGCTTGAAGATCCAAATGGCCTACTCCTGCTCCTATTTCTATGTTTCCAAATATACGGTACAATATATAATTGGTGCAGATGAAAGAGTTCATTATAATCAGGCTAATTTAGGTCAGGCCTGAGTTGGTGATTTACTGATCAATGAATGATGAGTATTACATCTACCTGGATTATTCTTAACTACTGCAGTTCAAAGCAGAGGAAAATATTTTTGTCCCAGTTCGGATACCAACTAGCAAAAGATGGTAAGTAACTTGCATTAATACCTGAGAGCATGACTTCTGAATTGAATTTAGTTAATATCCTGCATACGTAAAACATTTGATATAATCCAATATAGGTTAAGGAACATGAGGCTGAGATATTTGGAGGTGAGGAGATGCGCTTTCA
Source organism: Sphyrna mokarran (assembly GCA_024679065.1). Lineage (NCBI taxonomy): Eukaryota > Metazoa > Chordata > Chondrichthyes > Carcharhiniformes > Carcharhinidae > Sphyrna > Sphyrna mokarran. The sequence goes on from JAGIQG010000029.1 coordinate 23,885,327, forward strand.
TCTTTATTATCATTGAGCATAATTCATACAGCATCAAGAATTGATAATGGCATCTGTGCAGGTTGTCTTTTGAGTTGACCAGAAAAAGGCCAGTTATTATCTGCAATTATCTTCAGTGAAAAAACGGATAAACATCTTATTGTTTGAGTCAAGGTCCTGGTTATTGCTCTAACTCTGAAGGGGCAATTATCCAGAGATGTGCTGGGTGCTCTTGAGAAAGAAAAGTATTGAATATTAAAATTGTTAATCTTTAATTCAATAAAAGCGAAGAGAAACAATATTATATAGTATCCCAGTCTTTCTATGGTAAACGGGAACTGAGTGCTTTCATATTATACTGAAGCATGCAGCGCTGCTCTATTACATGAATTACACTTCTCCTGTCAGGTTCACCAGTTTGATTTTGTGATTTTTTATTTGCAGTTATTGATGTACATTTCAAATGCCTTTAAGTGTTTAATCACCTTTGAAAGATTGCACAGAGAAGCAGCGTATTATGGGCATGCAGAATACGACAGCACCTCATTAGTCAGGGAGCTGTTTTGGAAATGTAACCTAGCCTCATATATAACTCACACGGATGGAGGCATAAATTATATATTTTGCATGCAGTAAATATGGTGGAGTTATAAATTTGGTGAAGAACAAAGAGAGTTGTGCGCGGGACTGACAAAAGTCAGTTTGATCAGGGCAAAGGCTGCAGGCATGAATTTACTAATTCGCTTTCATTGTGCAGATTGGCTCCACATAAATGGATAAAGTTCACATGTTCAAAGAGTACATAAGGAAAAATTCTACCGCATAGCACTGAGCCATCCCTTGGGCGTTCTGCTGCTCTATACATCCAATGTGAAAATGCGATTTATATGTTCAGGTCAGAGGACAATCGCTCAAAAGCTTTCCAGCATGGAGCTGGTAGCTGGCCTGATATTGTACTGACTTAACACAGCGGGATAGGATGGTGCAACATGATTTTGTGTGCTTATTTGTCCACGTCTGCCAAATAGCAACTGCTGATCTTTCTATGCTGTCACAGTGAGATGAGATGAGGTGCATGTCTGACCAATGGCAGAAGGAATGGACAATTTGCTGAGAGATTTGGTAATGTTATTCTGCTCATTTTCAAATGGGGAAATAGGAGGAGTTTATAAAAAAAGGAACGCAATGTTGATTCATTTTGAAATTAAGAAAGACAAATGCTGAAAAATCTAGGGGGGGGTTAGACCAAGAATGAGAACAAAGAAAAGTACAACACAGGAACAGGCCCTCCAGCCCTCCAGACCTTTGTTGATCATGATGCACGAAGTAAACTTAAAAACAATCTTCTGCTCTTACTTGGACTGTATCCCTCTATTCCCTCCCCATTCTTGAACTCATCCAGATGCCCCTTAATTGTTGTTAATGTGCCTGCTTCCATCACTTCCTCTGGTAGCACTTTCCAGGCACACTTGGTTTGGCAGCATTGCTGGAGAGAGAAACAGAGTTAACATTTTGAGTCTGTAGGACCCTTCTTCAGAAAAGGCTCTGAAGAAGTCATAAGGTCTCGAAAAAATGGGGGGAGGGAGTGATATTTCCACACAGACAGTAACCGAAGACCAGAATTGAACGTCTATCACTGGTGCCGTGAGATAGCAGTGCTAACCACTGTGCTGTCCATTTTTACAATCCACTCATTTCTACAATCTAAGTTTATTATCAGTAGTTTGATTCTCCCATATCCCAATGCTCTTGCTCCACTTTATGTAGTTAGCACTTCTGCCTCACAGTGCCAGGAATCTGAGTTCGATTCCCTTAACTATCTGCGCGGAGTCCGGGTGTTCTCCCCCGTCTGCTTGAGTTTCCTCTGGGTGCTCTGGTTTCCTCCCATGTTCCGAAGGATGTACTGGTTAGGTGCATTGGTGGTGCTAAATTACCCCTCAGTGTATCCGAACAGACGCTGGAGGATGGTGACTAATGGACTTCCACAGTAACTTATTTGCAGTGTTAATGTAGGCCTATTTGTGACACTAATAAATAAACTTTATTATTCATCACTTGCAGCATCGGTAAAGTTTTGCACGGTGGAACTACAGCACACTGTTTCTTGGACATATTCCAGTGACTTTTAAGCTTGTGCTTGAGTGATGGATGATGGTGAGCCTTACGTTAGTCCCCTACAGATGGAATTGAGGCAAAATGCCACCAGATACAGAGACTATAATGTGCATCAACAGTATGTTTCAGCTTCAAAGAATATTCTGCAGCCATCACAACAGCTTCCTCTGAGCGAGATTAGAATTTAGAATGAAGTGGAGTCAGTTTAGATTTGAAATAAAAATGAAGGTGTGAAAGTGATTGGCCTTCAATAAGCAAAAAAGTTCATCGTTGGATGAAAATTTCTGATGAACAAGGATGAGAGAATCATAGATGAGCCATCACAATTTTTTGACACATTGTCACGCCAAATCAAGCTGGCGAACAAAAGGCCAAAGTGTTTTAAGGTTTGGTTGGGCCTGTACTCGTTGGAGTTTAGAAGGCTGAGGGGGGATCTTATAGAGACTTACAAGGTAATGAAGGGGCTAGATAGTGTAGAGGTAGGGAGATTCTTTCCACTTAGAAAGGAAACCAGAACTAAAGGGCACAGCTTCAAAATAAGTGAGGGGTGTTACAGGGTGGGGGGGTGTCAGTTTAGAACAGAGTTGAGGAGGAACTTATTCACTCAAAGAGTGGTGAGTCTCTGGAATTCTCTGCCCATTGAAGTGGTGAAGGCTACTCATTGAATATGTTTAACTCATGGATGTATAGATTTCTGCTCGATAAGGGAATTAAGGGTTGTGGGGAGAAAGCGGGTAAATTGAACTGATCTTGTTGAATGGTGGGGACAGGCTTGAAGGGCTAGATGGCCTACTCCTGCTCCTGTTTCTTATGTTCTTATGTTCTCATCAGAAGTCAGAAATAAACAAGTCTTCCCAAACCAGGAACAAGTGAACAGAGGGGAAAAATTATGGCTGCGATTTTCTGTTCTCACTGCGCCTGGTGCAAGATTGCACTAATCTGGGAAAATCATGCATGGGCCTCAAAATGGGTTTTGCATCTGGTTTGCTATTGTCTTGGCCCCTTCCTATTGGGGCAAACCAGATCTCATGCAGAAAGGGTGTGAGGTCGATTAGCATAATTAAAGTAACATTTAAATATGGTTAGACTATTCAACGTTGGATGCTCCATGTCTGATCATCGGAACCTTGCAAAAATCCTTAGAGGAAACAATGCATGATAGCCACACCAGGGGGGCTCTGAGGCCATTGAAGCAATGGGTGGACTGGGTCACGGCTGGATGGTGCCATCTGGCAATGCCCACTTGGCATATTGGCAATGCCAGTTCAGCACCGTCAGTTGGGCACTACCAGTGAGCCAGGGGCTGTGCCAATGGGGTAGGGCCTGAGTGGGGAGTGAAGCCTGACTGGATGTTATGAAGAACAAGGGTCATGAAGGGCAGGGGCTATGATGGAGAGGCTATGCTGGGGGATCTATGAAGGTGGGGTCATAAAGGGGAGGACATAAACGGGGGGGGGGTCATCTTGGGTGTCATGAGGAGCAGGGGAGGGACCCAGTGAGCCAATGATGGTTTTTCCATGTCACAGAGGAGGTTGGGAGACATGCCACTGATTGGGAAGGTCATAATGTCCATCTGGGGAGGAAACCTTCCGGTACACCGGAGATCAGGGCACTCTTTCAAAATGGCATCCGATTGCTTGCTTTGCAACCAGGCTCACCATCGTGTTTAGGCCAGTCTCAATCTGTAACTCACCAATCGTGTGGAACGATTGTGATCTGGTCCGTGCTGGAAGACTGGCGTGGATTGTTCCAGGTTTCTCTGAATCTTTGAGGAAAATTCCACTTAGTGGTTCTGGAGGAGAAAATAAAAGTTTTTTAAAAATATATTTATTTATTTAACATTTTTACAGACAATGAAACAAGTCTTCAATGGTTGATATAGTACAGCACCACCACATTTCTGCGTGTACAGAAGAGCACTCACACATTTGGTTCAGACTATTCCTCATTTATTTCAGTGGCTCCCACTATACAATCAATGAAAAGATATTTCAGAGATTGGGGAAAAACAGGATAACAAGATAAAGTTATGAGTCCACAGTATAATGATGCATGCCCCTTGCTTACAGAATACTGGAGACAGAGCCACATAACTTACATTCCAGGATTTGCAAAGTAACTATTTTCATTTCATATTCCATCAAGGATAATATAGGATATTAACACAGGTATAGAAAACAACTAAAGATTCTCGCAGTACATTGGAGGCATGCACCAAAACATACTTCCCTAATTTCCAGGTATTTTAAAGTCTCCATTGATACAAAACAAAATCTTTTCCCAGGATACGTTCTCTGTCTGCACCTTTACAGGAGTCCATCACAGATTCTTTGACCCCCCAAAAAAAACAAAACAGACAGGAACAAACAACGCAATACCAATAATTCTGAGAGGGCTTTCCTCACCGGCAATTTGCACTTGTGCTTGTGGGGCTGCAGAATTGTCCCCAGAGTTTAATGATCTGAAAGTCGGTTTTATGTTTGAGGCCCACTACAGAATGAGTTTGAAGTTGCCATGCTTGTTTTAGACTTTGGGGTAGAATCATAGAATGTCTACAGTGCAGAGGAGGCCATTCAGCTCATCGAGTCTGCACCAACTCTTTGACAGAACATCTTAATTGCTCCTATCCCTTTCACCCATGGGTTTGCCCCATTACCCCCACTTAAGCTGTCTTGGGACGCCTATGGGCAATGTAGTATTGCCAAAAAACCTAACTGGCACGTTTTTGGACTTTTGGATTCTGACTTTGTGCAATCGAGCAAAATGGATGATAGTGGCTTGTTTTTACATCCCTCCTGGCTGACTGCAATGGCAATAAAAAATCATGAGATATATAAAATGGATTGCCCAGGCATTATCATGGTTAACTACCCGCGCCAATCTTTACAGATGGCAGCGGTAAAGCTGTTGTCATCCTTTCAGTTGAATATGGGCTGGGCTCTGTGCGTGGTACCTATTGCTCCAATCGGAGGACTATCAATAGTTTAATGGGAATGCCATTCATGCATTGCCAATTGAGCTCTGAAGAGCTCACTATTGACATATGCCTGTCTCCATTTTGGCTGGGGAATGGATTCCACCTCATTCTGCAGCATAAGACCAACACAAAGGTTATTCGCTCTTCCCTTCTCTGGAGCTGTTAACTTTGTTGTTTTATCAGCATTCCATGCTACACACACTGCAGCTGCTACTGCTAACTGGACACCCAGCTCCCTTCAATCAGGGTAAATTGCAGCATTACATCACGGAGAGCCTACTATCAGAATGAGGCATTCACCTCCTTCAAATTAATCCTTGGCAAGAAATTAACTTGCAGTATTATTTGTATACTTATTAAATCGAAACCAATTTATTTAGTATTCCAATATATAAAAATCTCAATTGGATTCAGGTGCTGTATTATTGAGTGACAGTTTATGGGAATAACTAGTTGGGTGTTAAAAAGCATAGACTTCCCACAGTGTAGAAGGAGGCCATTCAGTCCCTCAAGCCTGTCCTGACATCAGTCCCACCATGCCCTATCCCTGTAACCCCATGGGTGGCATTTTTCGCCCTCGTTCAATCTGAGGTCAATGGACCTTCCTTTTGTCTGCCCCTTGCCTGCTCCGACTCCAATGGAGGCAATAGAATTCTGGTGCACATATTAATCTGCTAATCCCTCTGACACTAAGGGGCAATTTACTATGGCCAATCAACCTAATCTTTGGACTGTAGGAGGAAATCAGATGAAACCGGATGAAACCCATGCAGCTATGGGGAGAATATGCAAACTCCACACAGACAGTAACCTGAAGCCAGAACTGAACCTGGATCCTTGGTGCTATGAGGCAGCAATGCTAACCACATCAACAGTAGTAATAGTAATTTGTTTCACATTGAACCACCTTCACTCTCATTTTTCTTAAGATCAATATTATTTATTTACCTTTTAATTTGCTCTAGTTTATTAAAGGTCAGGTCTCTTGCTTTCTGACCTATACCTCAGCCTCAGCTTGAAGGCAATCTGCATCAGTCAAAATCAAGTCTTAAATGCATTGACCTGTTTTGAATTCAAGGCATTGCCAGAGTTGTAATTACAAACATTCTTTTAAGATCTTTTTCTTGTCTGAGAATCTTTCTATGCTTGGATGAGCCTGTTTCCAATGACAAATGATGTCTCAGCCATAGGTAGGCAGTGGTGTTCTTTGTGATAAGTTTACATTGATTAGACTTTATTGCAAACTATATTAGAGTGAATGATGAAGGAGATGATGGTGTGATACATATGTAGCCACTGGAGGTCAAGCTTATGAAGGCCTTGAACCTGACTATTGAAGACTGACAAGAAAATACATTCCACTCTGAGTGGAATAGTGCGCCAATAATCTGGTGGAAAATTATACTTTAATTAAAAAGGTATTGTCATTTAGTCATTTTGCTAAGTGAATACTTAAAAACAAAAGTGCCCTCTTCTGTTATCCAAGATGGCAGAAAACAATTTCTTGGTATCTACAATAACACTACATGTCAATGGATTAACAATTTTGTAATGGGTGGCACAGTGGTCAGCATTGCCGCCTCACAACGCCAGAGACCTATGCTTGATTCCAGCCTTGGGTCAATATCTCTATGGAGTTTGCATGTTTTCTCCGTGTCTGCGTGGGTTTCCTCTGATTGTTCCTGTTCGCTACCACATTTCAAAGTTATGAAGGTTAGGTTGCTTGACCATGCTAACTTGCCCCTTAGTGTCAGAAGGATTAGCAGCATAAATAAAAAAAAGTTTAAAGATTTATTAATCACAAATGAAGCTTGCATTAACACTGCAATGAAATTATTGTGAAATTCTCCTGGGGTTAAGGGGATCGGGCCTGGATGAGATTGTTGTCAATGCAACGGGCTGAATGGCCTCGTTCTGCACTATCAGGATTTTATAACTGTAAGAGCTCTGTGAGATACGGAAAATATTGAACTTTGAGCCCTCTGGGTCAGGTTCATGTCTGATGGTGCAGTTTTCACTTTTCGAAGAAAATGCTGGAAAACCTGAATCAGACTCCTGCATAAGTGGCTTCTAAAATTGTTTGCAATGAGGTTGGCTTTGTTGCTTCTGTTCCCTGTGCAATAAGTGAGATTAAACAGCTTGTGCTATGAAAATCAGGGGGTGGGGGAACCGACATCTGACTTTGCACTGGAGCATTAATGTGCTGTGCCTTGACACCGCCTCTAAGCTATTTAAAGTCTTTCTCAAATTGTGCTGCCGAAGCGATTACAGTGGCAGAGCTGGTGACTGCTGCGTTGGATAATGACCGTGTAAAAAAAGACATAATAGCCAAAAACGCATTATTTCAAAGACCAGGTATAATGTTTCCAATCATGAAACGTTCCTACCCTACACATTCACTGAAGGAATAATCAACCATAGATTTTAAAAACTCCAATTTAAAGTTTCAGAAGCTTCCTTTCTGCCACTCCCCGGAGGTAATCACGTGAAATGCCAAGGTATTAATGCTCATCAAGATGACAGAAAGTAACAACCTACAATTCAATTCTCCCCTGATACCACTTCTTTGCCCCAGCAGCATTGAGATAATTATGTGGTATGGAGAACCTGATAATCTACATCTGTCATAACCTTATAAACTTCAAAGCAAAGCATTAAGTGACTGTAATCCACTTTTATGATTATACATTGCTGTACATTTTTCCACATTAATGGCCTCCTCATTCATTTGCTCAGATTCCCTTAAATGCTGTGAATCTCATTCATACTAATCACCTAGGTACAGATTTGTGTCATCAGTAAGTATTATTAAAAGAAATGTTTGTGAATAGTGCACCAGAACATCCCTACCTCCCCTGGTCCACTGATCCTTCCCCCTTTTCGATTCCTTAATTTCCGCATTCTGTTATTGAACTAGATTTCAATTCCATCAGCTGATTTGTGATTAATTTAATTTTCAGAGCTTCCTGTTCCAGTAACATAAATCCTACTGGTAGAATTTACTTGGAGAAACACAACAGTTCTTTTGAAACGAAAATTAACAATACTGGAAGATCTTAGCAGGTCTGACTGCATCCGTGAGGAGAGAAAACAGCTGACATTTCGAGTCCAGATAAGCCTTTGTCAAAGCAATGTTTCAAGTCCAGATTGTCATCTGGACTTGAAACATCATCTCTTTTCTCATCTTACAGATGCTGCTCGACCTGTTGAGATCTTCCAGCAATTTCTCTTTTGGTTTCAGATTCCAGCATCTGCAGTACATAAAAACATATGAACATAAGAAATAGGAGCAGGGGTAGGCCATCTAGCCCTTCGAGCCTGCCCCACCATTCAATAAGATCATGCTGATCTGAAGTGGATCAGTTCCACTTTTCTGCTTTCTCCCCATAACCCTTAATTTCCTTGTCTGTCAGAAATTTATCTACCCGAGACTTAAATGTATTTAGCGAGGTAGCCTCCATCACTTCAATGGGCAGAGAATTCCAGAGGTTCACCACCCTTTGAGTGAAGAAGTTCCTCCTCCACTCCATTCTAAACTGCACCCCCTCCCCCTCTTATTTTGAGGCTGTGCCCTCCTGCTATCCTTTCTAAGCTGGAAGAATCTCTCTACCTCTACCCTATTTAGCCCCTTCATTATCTTGTAAGTCCCTGTAAGACCCCCCTCAGCCTTCTAAACTCCAACGAGTACAGATCCAGTCTACTCAATCTCTCTTCATAGGCTAACCCCCTCATCTATGGTATCAGCCTGTTGAATCTTCTCCATACTCCTTCCAAGGCTAATATATCCTATTGCAAATGCTGTGACCAAAACTGCGCACATACTTCAGTTGCGACCTCACCAGTGCTCTGTACAGTTGCAGCAAGACCTCTCTGCTTTTATATTCTATCCCCCTCACTATAAAGGCCAATATTCCATTCGCCTTCTTGAACACCTGCTGCACCTGCAGACTGGGTTTTTGCGATTCGTGTGCAAGGACTCCCAGGTCCATCTGCACTGTAGCATGCTGCCGCTTTTCGCCCTTTAAATAATAATCCCTCCTACTATTATATCTACCAAAGTGGATAAACTCACAATAGTTTGCTTTCACCAGTTATTTTGAAGCAGTGTTTGTATTATACATCTGAAGCAATGATGGATGGAAAGGCAGGGCAAATAAATTCAAATTAAAGATGTACGGACATACAAATTAGGAGTGGGAGGAGACCACTTGGCTCCTCGAGCCTGTTTTGCCACTCAATAAGATCATGGCTGACCCTGGTTTTGATCTCAAACCCACACTCCTGCTGGCTCACTATAATCTTTCATCATTTTAAAGACCATGGATGGACTTTCCTGGTGGGATTCTCACCGGTGGGATCTTTCTGTTTCGCTATTGGTGAACCCTTGCAGTGGGATCGGAAGTTCTCAATAGTGGGTTGCCATTGAGATCTTCCGTTATCGGGGTTCGGGGTGGCAGAAAATCCTATCCCACGTAAAGTTTAAAATGGTTAACTAAAGGGAGAATCCCTGCCGTGAGAGTTAAAAACAATACAGTTTGGTTAAGATTATCTTTTAATCCATAGCAATTGGGTACTTTCCTTTAAAATGCAAATAGAGACTGCAAGATATCAGTAGCTGAGTCAATATTCTGCTCCACTGATTACTTATAATCCTGTACTCCACATTAGCATTGCACTTTTAAAAGACTGTAACTATAGGCCTGTCACTTTCTCATTACTTCTGGCTGTGCTGAGAGATAGGCTGTTATGTGGCACAGAGGCACAGTGGTTAAGTGCCAAGGACTCAGGTTCAATTCCCTGCTTGGGTCACTGCCTGTGTGGAGTTTGCACGTTCTCCCTGTTTCTGTGTGGGTTTCCTCTGCGTTCTCCAGTTTCCTCCCTCACTCCAAAAATTTGCAAATTAGGCCATGGTAAATTGCCCCTCAGTGTCCAACAATGTGCCAATTAGGAGGGTTGGCCATGCTCCTTGGTAAACTCAGTAAAGTTTTACAACACCAATTTTAAATCCAACCAATTTATTTGATAGTAAATTCGCGAGCTTTAGACTCTATGGCCTTCGTCAGGCAAATGCAATGTTCTGGTCTGCAATAGCACTCATATCGATATGAGTGCTACTGCAGACCAGAACACTGCATTTGCCTGACGAAGGCCATAGAGTCTAAAGCTCGTGAATTTACTATCAAATAAATTGGTTGGATTTAAAATTGGTGTTGTAAAACTTTAGTGAGTTTACCCCAGTCCAACGCCGGCATCTCTACAAAAAGATGCTCCTTGGTGTCAGGTGGATTAGTAGAGTGGATACATGGAGTTAAAGGGATGAGGCCTGGGATTGTTGTCAGTGCCAATTTGATGGGCCGAATGGCCTCCTTCTGCACTGTAGGGATTCCATGGTTCTAGAAAGTCACAAAATATGGATATAAGCTATAAAACACGCCACATTCAAAATCTCCGAATGGGTTTTTAAAAAATTGTCAAGATTGAAAAGTGCACTGAGGTGCCTCAATGAAAAGTGATGGGACGGCATTAATTTTGCTTCCCTGCCCCAATGTTAGGACAGTATTTATGCCATTACTTCTGAATCATGGGGAAAGCCTGTGTTATTGTCATGGTTAAGCGTGGCTATTTTGGTATTCAACTGAATCCAGTTTGAAAGGGAGAAATATTTTATAGCTGTTCCTTTGTTCCTTTTATAATTCCAAGTGTGACAGAAGGGAGTGCTTCGTAGGAAAGCTTGTGTTACTCACAAAGGGTGACCTTACAGAACCCAAATACTTAACGTCGTGCTTATGTATGCAGACTATAGAAAATTATTTCCCATAAAAGCACAATTGGTTATAACAGGCACTTTAATGGATTGTTACTGGAAGGAGGAGTGCAGAATCACGAAGTGTTGTTCCCCAAGCTCATTTTCTATTACAGTTAACAGCTGATGGTGTGCAAATTCTGAAATTTAGCGCTAGTGTGTGCCAAGAGACAACATGTTGGTAGCAATATTGTATACATTTACAGTATTTGACAGTATTGTCGAGTTACTAATCTGCGTATTCGGTTTAAATGCAAATAAATGACTCTGTGGTTTGAGCCAGCCTTGTTTGGGCAGTTATTGCCCTCCTGGGTGATATTTTTATGTTTAATTTGACAGGACGCATAGTGAGAATGCTACATTGGATCCGATGCAGTGTTATTTCCTTAGCGCAGGGAGTGATGTGGAGAGTGGGGGGAGGGTGGGGGTTGTGTTAGTATGCACCATTCCCTCAAAGTGACTCAGCTACAACAAAGCACTTCCACTTTTTGCAGCATTCTTGCATTATATATGGAGTTTGGGACAATTTTGATGTGACCCTCAATTGCGAAAGAGATCATGCACATTATGGAGTGCTGTCAATAACCTCAACTAATGTTATTTTATGTTACAGATTCATGTGGCATTTTGATGATGATGTCATGAGGCTTATCTGTTTAAACATGAATGATTATTGTAAATTCTTTAACTATTCACCATTCCCAGGTTTGTTACATGAATGGTGCTACTGAACACGGGTGTAGCTGCTTCGAGCTCTCAGCTACTTCTAGAATGATTTCTCTGAGCCTGAAACCTACAGTATGATGTATAAAGTCGCCTTTACCTTTACAATACAACCACATGCCAGCACCACCAACATCCTGTAACAACTTGCATACAACATGTCACAAGACCTTTCAAAGGTCTTGCCTAAAGGTTTATTGCCTAATAAAACAAAATTTGATCCTGAGCTGTATCAATCTAATAAAGATTTCCTCCCACAAAGATGTGTTGATTAGATTGATTGGTCATGCTAAATTGCTCCTTAGTGTCAGGAGAATTAGCAGGGTAAATATGTGGATTTACAGAGGATAGGACTTGGTTGGGATTGTTGTTGGTGCAGGTTCGATGGACTAATGGCCTCCTTCTGCACTGTAGGGATTCTACAAGGCGCAGAAAGGCTCAGGCAGCTGAAAGTATATCCATGGCAATAGTTTAGTGGTTAAGGTTGAAGATACACTGAAGACCAGAATTGGAAGAGCACAATTTTGGAGAATTGTAAGGCTTGGAGAAGTTTACAGTCATCAGGAGGACAAAAGAATTCAAAATAATTGTACATACAAAGATGATTTTTTTTCAGTTTTTTCAGACGGTGATCGTGAGCCCTTGGGGAATCCATATTCTTACAAGCACTCGTAGATTCTGTGCAGGCACACAAATGCAGAAAACCCACACGTCAATTCAAGCACACAGCTCCAACTTGCAGTGATTGAAGGTCACTCAGTGTACCTGAATAGGTATCAGAGTACGGTGATTCGGGGATTTTCATAGTAACTTTATTGCAGTGTTAGTGTAAACCTACTTGTAACTAAATAAATTCTGGGACAACACTAAAAGGGTGGGACAGCAGAAGGCCCAGAAACGGGGCAGCATGGTGGCACAGTGGTTAGCATTGCTGTCTCATAGCACCAAGGACTCAGGTTCAATTTCCAGTTTGGGTGACTATTTGTTTGGAGTTTGCATGTTCTCCCGTGTCTGCGTAAGTTTCTTCCGGGTGCTTCGGTTTCCTCCCTCAGTCCGAAAGACCTGCTGGTTAAGTGCATTGACCATAATAAATTTTCCCTCAGTGTTCCTGAACAAGTGCTGGAGTGTGGCGACCAGGGAATTTTCTAGTAACTTCATTGCAGTGTTAATGTAGGCCTACTTATTACACTAATAAATAAAGTTTAAATGCTGGCATTCATACAGACTGGTAAATCAACATTGACGAGCGGTGGTTAGTAAGATAAGGTTTATTTATTAGTTACAAATAGGCTTGCACTAGCACTGCCACAAAGTTACTGAGAAAATCCCCGAATCACCATACTCTGATACTTGTTCAGGTACAGTGAGGGAGGACTTAGCATGGCCAATGTACCTAACCAACACATCTTTTGGACTGTGGGAGGAAATTGGAGCACCCGGAGGAAACCCACACAGATATAAGGAAAACGTGAAAACTCAAGCCAGAAATTGAACCCAGGCCCCTGGCACTGTGAAGCAGCTGTGCTAACCACTGTGCCACCATGCTGACCTTCAGCATCACACCTTATGTATTGCAATAGAATTCTGCTTTGCACCATTGCCAGCAGAGAACAAATGTTCTTATATTGATGATTGAACTGGTTTACAAATCAGATCATGAAGGCATGTTGAGGAATTACGCCACGTAGATGGTTTTTCCAAAGGAATGCAAAAACCCGGTCAGCACCACTGACTAAAATAAATCACAGACGCATCTTCTTTGTATATAAGAATGACACAAAGTGAATATCAGTGTAATGTGGACTTTTAGTATAAATAAATATCGCAAGATTTCTTTTTATTTAAACCTTTCACATAATAATATCTGTTTTAGAATATCGTTTTGCCTTGGGAATAAAATGAACTCCAATCAGTGAAAATTTAAAAAGTCAAAGCCATATCTTTCCAACCTGCTTTCCTCCTTGAAAGCATTTCTTAACCTACCTCTTTAGCGAAGCTTTGCTGATCATCTGACCAGCTTTCTCTTCTGTGACTCGGTATTATAAGGCTCCTGTAAAATGTCTTGGGATTTTTCATTCTGTTAAAGGCACTATATAAATAAAAGTTGTTGTTTTCATTCATCATTGCCATTTGATTTTGATTTTCTTTAGTAAAGTGTCTTGACTTGCAGTTAAAGGCTTAGGGATTGCACCTACAATGAAATAACCGTGTGAAGTGTTCATGTTTTCCAGTTTTCCCTTAAGATATATCCATATATTGATGTCATCTGCAGAATTTTCTAGTCCTGCCCGCCATGACAATTGCAGCGAGCTGAAGAGAATGTTTGTCGGACCATTTAAAGATCTGTTGACCTGGGGCGGGAATTTCAGGTCTTGGGGCTTCTCTTTTGAAAATTCCACTCCAGGACTGCAAACATATCTCTTGTGACGACATACTTGCATGGAGGATTTTCTTAACTGCAGTGCGGTACATCGATTAGGAGTGCAGACAATTCTGTAAACGACTGCAGAATTAGTGGGTGGATTGTCAGTGAAATTGGTTTGACTGGTAGCTGGTTCTGGAGCACGAATCTTCAGTACTATTGCTGGAGTGTTTTCAGCACTCACAGCCTTTGCAGTATCCAGTGCCTTCAGCCATTTCTTGATTTCGTGTGGAGTGAATCAAATTGACTGAGGGCTGTCATCTGCGAAGCTGTCATTTGGGGTTCTCAGGGAGAAACTGAGGTGGATCATCTGGTCAGTATTCTGATTGAAGATGGCTGCAAATGCTTTAGACTTGTCATTTGCATTAAAGTGTTAGCTTCCCTCATCATTGGCAGTGGGGATATTTGTGAAATTTTTTCCTCCAGCTAATTGTCCACCAGCATTCACGACTGGGTGTGATGGGTCTGCAGAGATTGGATCCGTTCTGTTGGTTGTGGGATCAGTTAGCACTGTCTATTGCATGCCACTTTTGCTATTTGACATACAAAGTAGTTCTGTGTTGTAGCATCATTAGGTTGACACCTTATGTTTAGGCAAACATAGAAAATATAAAGAAAATAGGTGTAAGTGGAGACCATTTGGTCCTTCGAGTCCGCACCACCATTAGTCTGATGCACCTGATGGTGAGGCTGTTTTGCTAATTTCACATGACACCCAACTATCCTTCTGGTTTCATTAAGACATGCCTGAGCTGAAAATGCAGAAATGTACATTAAACCTCTATTATTTCTTCCAGTCTACTCACCCAGTCCATCAGAGTGGTTATTGTTAGGGAGATATAAACTACTCCCACACATGACTTCTTATCTCTACCCAAACTGTTTCTACATCTTGATCTTTATAACTAATGTAATCCCTCTCTAATGTGTCATCCTGCCACACCACCATTTCCTAGTCTCCTGCCATAAAATCATAGAATCCCAACAGTGCAGAAGGGAACTATTCAGCCCATTGAGCCTGCACCGACAACAATCCCACCCAGATTTTATCACTGTAACCCCAAAGATTTACCCTGTAAGTCCCCCTGACACTAAGGGGTAATTTAGCATGGTCAATCCATCTAACCTGCACATCGTTAGACTGTGGGAGGAAACCACAGAAGCTGGAGAAGCCCACACAGACCCAGGGAGAATGTACAAATTTCGCACAATCATCCAAAGCTGGAATCGAGCCTGGGGGCCCCTGGTGCTGTGAGGCAGTAGTGCTAATCATTGTGCCACCGTGCTGCCCTGTCCTTCTGAAGTGACTTGAACATTCAGCTCCAGTCATTGTCACCTTGTAGCCATTTCTCTGTAATGACTCTCAGATCATCATATTTATATGTAATTGTGTTCTCAATTCATCCAATTTGCTATAAATGCTACGGGCATTTCGATACAAGGCCATTAATTCTGGATCACTCTTAAGAGTATGAAGCATATGTGCAAGCATTGCATGTTGGTTCATCACTGTGCACTGTGCAGCTCAGAGCAAGTGGCAGCCAGCACTGAGAGATTTATGTAAACAATTTTTGCAATGTAATGATAACAGTGTCTAAATGTTATTTGTGCTGGGGAAAACTGTGTTTAACATCAAGGGTATTGGTAATTGATTCATGGTTCTTGGAATTTTTGCTGTGCTTACAAGCGCCATAGCTCAGAAATGAGGCGATAGGCAAGAGACCATTTCCATCTCATTTCTGTCCCTGAGCTGATCCCTGCTGAATGAGGCGTCTGTTCATTACCTTTCTGTTGGTAGCAGCGTGATCTATAAGTCAACAGCTCTGCGGCTATACAAGTAAATAAAAGGAATAATGTTTCTGTGGCTTGTAATTTAATTGTCTATGTGATTAAGTCTCCACTTTGGGCCCGATGTTCAAAATGACCTCCCAACTTCTGCCAATTATCTTTTTATACGATGTAAAAAAAAATTAATCTTCTGTGTCATCTTCCTCTCATTCTGCCTTGCTACAGAATAGACTTAATGCTTCCCTTTTGCCTCCCTTCACAGATCTTCAATTTAATATGAAACGCTCTCCTTTTCAGTTCCTTTTCATACATGCAGTGATTAACTGGATGGGAAAACATAACTAATGAATCCCTAAGTTGTCATAAAGGAGGAACGAAGTGGTGCTGATTGGAAAAAAAGAGAAATGGTTCACTTGTAGGCACATTTGGGAGTCGCGTGGTTGGTTGTTGTGGTCGCTGTTGCCTGAGTAAGTTTATAAATGGATCAAGAAGAAAATCGAGTCAGAATGGGGAAAAAAAACAGTACAGCAGCTGCCAGAAATCTAAAACAAAAATGGACCATTCTAGAAATATTCAGCAGGTCAGATAGCATCTGTGGTGGAAGAAACTGAGTTAACGTTTCCAGTCGACATTCGTTCAATGGGACATCAGGTCATCGAACTGAAACACTGGGCATTATTCTTCCATTCTGGGGAGAATCTGGCAGCAAAAAGTCAGAAAACAGCTGATGTATAAACGGTTTGCAAACCTCACAGTGGTGGGGTTAATGGTGGCTCACTTCTCCCAGTGACATGAACGCCATTTTTGATTTGATTTATTATTGGTGGACAGGGTTGGAGATTAAAAAGAGTGAAGCTCTCTCCTCACATTGTGAAGCTTGAGGCAAATCTGAGGCACACAGACAGTATGATTCACAAGTCTGCCTGTTCAACTGGCATGTTAACAATGGTGTAAATGTAGCAATATTCAAAGAAGAGTGGGGAATTCAACTTTATTTCCTCAAATGCAACTGATTCACTTCGATCCTCATTCCCCACACCACCTTTCACCAGGATCATGCGGTTGTGAGTTCCAAGTTGGCAATGGAGGGAATAGCCTCATGATTGGTGCTGAGCCTCCATTACACATATGGAACATTCTTGACCCTGAGGACCTGTCAGTGTCTTCAAAACGTTTGCACAAAGCCATTGGCTCCCACTCAACAATTTCCCTTAGATAAAAGTAAATTACTGCGGACACTGGAATCTGAAACCAAAAGAGAAAATTCTGGATAATCATAGAACCATACAATGCAGAAGGAGGCCATTCAGCCCATTGAGTCTGCATCGACCATAATCCCACCCAGGCCCTATCCTATATCCCCACATACTTTACCCACTAATCCCGCTAACCTATGCTACTCAGGACACTAAGGAGCAATTTTAGCATGGCCAATCTACCTAACCCACACATCTTTGGACTGTAGAGGAAACCAGAGTACCCGGAGAAAACTCACGCAGACACGAGGAGAATGTGCAAACTCCACACAGACAGTGACCCAAGCCAGGAATTGAACCCAGGTCTCTGAAGCTGTGAAGCAGCAATGCTAACTGCTGTGCTATCGTGCCATCCATGTGCTACCCTGCCACTCGATGATAATAATAATTTTCCAGCAATTGTTTCCTCTATTGTTCCTCTGCTCAGCCGGGGGATGTCTGGGAAGCATTTATTTATGCTCTCTATGATTGTACCACATGAAAAGTGGCTGACCTGAGAGTCCCATTTACTTATGAATAATAATGCATGCACTACTTCAAATTAACTATTTTATTTGTCATGTAATCCGAGGAATATTATCAATATTATGAAGGGTGGCACGATGGCACAATGGTTAGCACTGCTGCCTCACAGCTCCTCAGATTCTCAGGAACTCAGATTCAATCCGTCTCGGATGACTGCATGGATTTTGCACATTCTCCCCATGTCCACATGGTTTTCCTCCCCATGCCCTGGTTTCCTCCCACAGTCCAAAGATCTGTGGGTTAGGTGGATTGGCTGTGTTCAATTGCCTCTTCAGTGTCCCAAGGTGGGCAAATTAGCCATGGGAAATGTGTGGGCTTATGGGGACTGGGTGGGGGAGTGGGCCTGTGTTAGACACTCTGTCAGAGAATCATAGCGGATTTGATGGACCGAGAGGCCTCTTCTGCACTGTAGTAGTTCTGTGATTGTTGCTACTTGAGTATTATTTTACAGTTCATGTCCTTCGAATCTGATTATTATTCTCCATGTTGTTTCATTTATTGTGGGTCATAAAGGTATCTGTAGTGAGGGAATGGAGAACAGAAGTGAAGAGTGTAAGGTGATCTTTACATAAAAATGCTTCAAATGAGATTTCAGGCTGCGAAGGCCTACAGAGCTCTGGTTATTTTTTTCTGAACACCACTGAACTCTTTTGCACTTGTCTCCTTAATATATGTTGGAAGAAACAAACTTGGATTTAAGTAACACCTTATTATATCCTCAGGGTATCCCAAATCACTTCACATTGAGGTGCTTTTCAAGGACAGTCTGTGTTATGTCAATAAATAAAACAGCCAATTTTCACACAATAAGAGTCACCAACACACTGAATAGGACAATTTAAAAGACCTGTTTTCATCAGTCTTGATGCTTGAGGGTGCTTTTAACTTTTGAAGATTGCATCGTGAGAGGTAAAGTTATGGCATGTAGTAATGTTGGCTTGAATCACCTGACCTAAAGGATGGGACATTGATTTAACATCTCATTTGACAGCACATTAATTCTGACAACACAGCACTCCTTCAGACCATCGGACCATACTATCTGCTCATTGCATCCATAGTCTTTTCACTCAAGGCAAGAGTACGACCAACTAAGCAACAATAACAACAGCCTTATATTGAAGGTGCCACATAAATAAAATTGTACACCCCCAGATACTACACGGGAGCATTATAAAACACAGTATGGAGATACTGTGTTTTATAATGGGGAAAATCTTATCGTTCCACCAGTCACAGGAATCATAGCGGACAGGATTCGGATCTTGCAAAAGTCCGTTGACCTCAGGCCAGTTTTCTAACCTTGAGATTTGATTTTATTTGATTTGAATTATTATTGTTGCAGTGAAAAATATTGTTTCTTGTACACTATACAGACAAAGCACGCCCTTCATAGAGAAGAAAAAGAGAGGGTGCAGATGTAGTGTTACAGTCATAGCTCAATGTAGAGAAAGAACAACTTCATGTGAGGTAGGTCCATTCAAAAATCTGATGGCAGTGGGGAAGAAGCTGTTCTTGAATTGGTTGGTATGTGATCTCAGAATTTTGTATCTTTTTCCTGATGGAAGAAGGTGGAAGAGAGTATATCTGGGATGCATGGGGTCCTTAATTATGATGGCTACTTTTCTGAGGCAGCCGAAATGTAGACAGAATCAGTGAATGGGAGGTTGTTTGTGTGATGGATTGGGCAACATTCATGACCTTTTGGAGTTTCTTGCAGTCTTGGCAGAGCAGGAACAATACCAAAGCTGTGATACAACCAGAAAGAATGCTTTCTCTGGTGCATCTATAAAAGTTGATGAGAGTCAGAGCTAACATGCCATTTTTCCTTAGTCGGCAAACAAGGTCAGAAAATCCTGCCCATTAAGTCAGATAACCAAAAGTTTGGTAAAAAGGTAGATTTCAGGGGACACTTTTCATGAAGGAAAGCGAGGCTGAGGGCATAGGAACAAAATTCCTGAGCTGATGGCCCAGCAGCTAAAGGCATAGTCACCAATGGTAGAATCAGGGCATGGTGGTACAGCAGTTAGCATTGCTGTTTCACAGCACTAGGCACCATGTTCGATTCTGGCTTGGTCTGTGTGGATTTGCATATTCTCCCCATGTCCGCATGATTTTCCTCCGGGTGCTCTGGTTTCCTCCCGCTGTTCGAAAGACGTGCTGAGATTAGATGCATTGGCCATGCTAAATTCTCCCTCAGGGTACCTGAGCAAGTGCTGAGAATGTGGTGACTAGGGAATTTTCACAGTAACTTCATTGCAGTGTTAATATAAGTCTACTTGTGAAACTAATAAATAAGCTTAAAACTTAACCTTTAAATTACAACTGGGGATACACATACACATTGATACACATAGACACATTGAAACTAGAAGCAGGAGTAGGCCATTCGGCCCTTAAAGCCTGCTCCGCCATTCATTCTGATCATTGCTGATCATTAAAATCAATGTCCTGATCCCACCTTCCTCCCTATATCCCTGATCCCTTTAGCCCCAAGAGCTATATCTAATTCCTTCTTGAAATCACACAACGTTTTGACTTCAACTATTTTCTGTGGTAGTGAATTCCAGATTCACCACCCTTTTTGGTGAAGAATGAGGCCAGAATTGGAGAAACGCAGCTATCTTGAAGGTTGTGTGGCTGGAGGAGATATCACAGATGGTGGCGAGGGCATGGAGGATTCAAAGACAAGGAGAAGAATTTTAAAATCAAGATCTTGTTTAATTGGGTGTCAGTGTAGGTCAGTAAGCACATATAGGATAAAGGAATGGGACTTGCTCAGAGTTTTGGATGACCTCTGGTTTACGGAGGGTAGATAGTGAGAGATCAGCTAGGTGAATAGTCAAGCCTTAGATGTAATAAAAGCATGAATGACTGTGTCAACAACAGATGTTTGAGGCAGGAGGAAGCTGGTCCAAATATGGAGCTGGAAGTAGGTGGTCTTAGTAATGGCACGGATATAAGGGAGAGAAGCTTATCTCGGGATCAGATGTATGACAGCAAGAGCGGAATTTTCCCATACCGCCCGCTATGGGAATCATAGCGGGTGAGAGGGTGGACTACATAAAGATCTGTTGACTGGAGTGGGATTTTCCAGCTTTGGGATGAGCACAGCTGGAAGTCCCACCTCCATGGTGGGCGAGTAGACAGGCCTAATGTCTGCTTTGACAAACAGTCGTCTGGACTCAGAACATCAGCTCTTTTCTCTCCTTACAGATGCTACTAGAGCTGCTGAGATTTTCTAGCATTTTCTCTTTAGGCATCATCTCAGGCCTAAGAGAAGGATGCAGTCAGTAGCTGGGGAACAGAGTTTGCAGCTCAAATTGGAAATAAAGGCTTCACTCTTCCCAACATCTACTGGGAGGAAAACTGATAATGTAACTCTGGGAACTCCAATTCTTAAAAAAAAATGCTGCAGGGAGCCCTGTGACTTAAATTAGAAAATGTTATAAGTTCAAAACACAAATTTCACTAAAAAAACCGATTGATGTAAGGACTTCCCAAAGCCCCAAATGTTCAAAAAGAAAAGGCAAGGCTAAACTGGATTATTTTGAAAATGAAGGGGCTGGTGGCAAGGGAAAAATTTTCCCTTAATTGAGATTTATTTTCATGCTGATTTTTCTTTTTTGTTCCCTAACTCCTTCCTCTGAAGTGAATTGCATCCGAAACTCAGTTGTTGCCCTGGGCTAGAGATTAGTGCATCTTGAACCGGCTGAGAACACTCCAGGTCACTTGTAACATGGTGATTGAGTTCATATCCTGACTAATCAACCTCATCGAATGAATGCTGAAAGCCATGTGGTGGACCGGTGGGTGGGGGATATGGTGCACTGTAAAATCACACTGATACATTAGTGCCCAATAAATTTTATCGTCCTTAATAAGAGCAAATACACTTGAAACCACAGTTCTGCAAAGTTTTCATCTGCTATGATTAACAGAACAAGACGATTTTGTTAATGAACCATCAGATTGTATTAAACAGGAGTCTCTTTTACACCTCAGGAGTCTTATCCTCATTGTTAATCATATCCAGTTAAGGTTCATTCAACTCTTACAGTTTGCGTGGGTGTTTAGAGCCAATCTGGCGGTATTATCTGTAATTAATCATGCTGCTTACAATTTAAAACCTTTTACAACCCCGTTTATTGTCATAAAATGTCCATTTCAACAGTTCCAATTGCTGTAGTTGGAGTTAAAAGCCTGAAGAATGCATTGTGGGAGGAAATTCATGGCAGTTCTGTTTTAAAATAATGGATAATGGTAAAGGGGTGTGCTGAAGGGATAATCCTTTCTGATGATTCTTGAATGAACATGAATGAAAATCTTCTCCTGCACTCAAAGATATTTGTCTCAGGTTTCATGACCATGCCTGCTGTTGATCTTGAAGCATAATATTCACTGTGGTTTGGATTTTTTCTTTCCCGACACGAGTCTGATTCTGGTATAAAATGAAAGGGACTTCCATGCACCCAGCGATGGTGATACTATGAAGCAAGAATTACATTCAAGAAGCTTATCACCATGCAGGACAAAGCAGCCCACTTGATTGGCAAAAATTTGCCAATGCATATTTGCATCCACAAACATTCACTCCCTCCATCACCGACGCTCAGTAGTAGCAGTGTGTACTATCTACAAGATGCACTGTAGCAATTCACCAAACTTCCTTAGACAGCAACTCCCAAACCCATGATATCTTCCATCTACAACAGGGTAACGTGGCAACAATATCACCAGCAAATTCCTCTGAAAGCCACTCATCATCCTGACTTGGATATATATTGTCGTTCCTTTGCAGTCGCTGGGTCAGAGTCCTAGAATTCCCTTCCCAACAGTATTGTGGGTCAACACACAGCACAGGGACTGCAGTGATTCAAGAAGGCAGCTCACCATCACCTTCTCAAGGGCAATGAGGGATAGGCAATAAATGCAGGCCAGCAAGTGACAGCTATATCCCATGAATGAATTACAAAAATTGACCTATTCTTAAACTGACTGCATTGCTCAATGGAGAATCTACATAGACTCCATGGGCCAACTGGCCTTTCCTTGTGCCACAACATTATGATGGTGAACTAGTCAATAAAATGCACTGATTATGCTTTGTTTATTTAATCCTGACAGAACAGATTCTTCTCAGAACATTCCTCATACTTAGTAACATTTTTCAGGAGTTTTCAATAGTCCCCAGTGAGAATAATTGTATTTGGTCTATGAAGTGAATGGTGAAGTGGGGGTCATTGAAATAATTCAACATTAAGATTGATACCGGATGAACATTAATAACATTGAAGAAGGCAAACGTTATGAGCCTTATAAATAGACGAGATGGTTATTAGAGGTCTTTCTCAGCATGATGGGAAACATAGACAACACGTAGGCATGATGCTATAGGAAACTATCCCAGCACTTAATGACTTTCACAGGATCTATGAACAAATATGAGGTATTAGAGGCACAAATGGTGTGTATGCATGACAGACATTCTCAAACTCCTAGGTAAATAACAGTGGGCATCTGCAGCCTGTATAATTCCACTCATTAGGAGATTATAGTGGAAATGGATTGTCAAAAGATATAAAAAAGTTACGCGGTCTTCACTAAGACACACAGTCTGCTTCTTCAGCTTATCTCCAGCAGGATAAATAAAAATGCTTTGCTTGTGCAACTTTCAGACCTTTTACTGCAGTAAACTAGTTGAGAGATTTTACTTGTTCCATACTATTGTAATTCAGTGAGATACCCAACATCCTTTATTGTGCACCAAGGAGAAGGGCCGCACCTGTGGCTTTCAGTTAGAGTGTCTACACCTTGGGGTGGCATGGCGGCACATCGGTTGACACTGTTGCCTCACAGTCCCCGGAACCTGTGTTCGATTCCCCGCATGGGTGACTGTGTGGCATTTGCATGTTCTCCAGGTGTCTGCATGAGTTTTCTTCGGGTGCTTTGGTTTCCTCCCACAGTTCAAAGAAGTGCGGTTAGGTGGATTGGCCACGGGAAATTGTTCCTTAGTGTCTCAAATTGTGTAGGTTAGGAGGATTCGCAACATAATGGGCATAGGGCCTAGGTGGGATACTGGGTGGTGCAGACTTGATGGGATGAATAGCCTTCTTCTGCACTGTAGGGTTCCATTCTATTCTATTCTAACATCAGTTGAGAAACAGCTATAAAAATCCCCCCCGCCATCTGCTCTCATTGGGCAAGCCTCTGTTCACTTAATAAGAAAATTGTATTCTATAAAGGCCACAGGGAAATATATAGATGATCCCCTGCAGCCATCATAACACATACCTTCTTGTGAACTAATTGATATTCAGACTCCTGATCATTCCTAACGTGGTTGTGTAGCTTTAATGAAGGATAGGAACTAACGTGGTTAAAACTGTTATAAAAGTCACCCAATGAATTAACAACATGTCGACACAATGCAACATTTAATATATTGTTTGCTGTAGGGTTAATTTTAGAAGGCAATCATTGAATTAATAAATGAAAGTGCCAGAGAGAGAAAAATTGTGGCAGTTTGTTTTGCATTTTATCTATAAATAAATAAAGGAAAGGACAGATTTTAATTGAAATCATTTTGCATTCTGTTCAAACTTATGCATTGACTTTTACAAAAAAAAGTCCTAAGGCTATAGATGTAAAACCAATACGTTTAATAAACAATGATGATGCAAATCAAAAGTCCACATTAGTTTTAATTGAAAGACTGCTGAAGGGTTTATTGGCACAGTGCTTTCCTGTGTTCCAGTAAGCACAGTTTTATTGATATGTATATATTATTTCCTGAGAAAAAGATTAATTTAAATAATTTCAAGAACGAGATGATTTGTAGGAATGTCTGTCAAATGGCACAGTGTAGAATGGTTAATACTGCTGGCTCACAGGGAACCAGGTTCAATTTTAGCCTTAATCACTGCCTGTGTAGAGTTTGCACTTTTTCCCCGTGTCTGTGTGGGTTTCGTCCAGGTGCTCCAGTTTCCTCCCACACTCCAAAGGAGAGCAGTTTAGGTTGATTGGCCATGATACATTGACCCTGGATTCAGGGGAATTAACAGGGTAAATGTCGAGGGTTATGATAATAGGGCCTGGGTGGATTTGTGGTCGGTACAGACTTGATGGATTGAATGGCCTCTTTCTGTACTGCAGGGATTTTATGATTCTATGATTCTGTATTATGAGCTGTTAGACAATACTTGCAAAGAAGTTAAGATGGCTGTTGCAAATCATGTGACTTTTAGCATTTAGGTTAAAAATGAAGTACGCAATCTTATTGCTTGTTCCCACCATGCTCTCGCCGCTGTGAAGGCAGAGAATTTGGTGACAAACTAAATTTCCATTCACTGTAGCGGGATGGGAAATTTTTACTGGCATGAATGTTCAGAAAATTCCAGCCAAATCTTTGCATGAATACCCAATTAAGTAGGAACATATGTCTGGGTACCTCACAGCTATCCATGTAATTCATCTCTTTATTTAAGGAGGAGACAACACACAAAGTCTTTCCAGACTGCCTGTCTCCATGTTTAATACTGGATAAGAGGGAGGCTGGAAACTCAAATTGTGGCGAATGGCCACCAGCAACCTCCCATCTCAATTAGATTGGGTGGGCTTCAGAAGTGTTGACCCACACAACACAGGATGTGAAATCAACATAAACACCTCACTTTGAGCTTCTGAAAAATCACACAATGAGACAACTGCAGTCAATCTGGTGTAGGTGCTATTGGGAAGAGAGTTCCAGAATGTTGAACCAGCGACTGAACAGCAATTTAGTTCCAAGTCAGGAGGTGTATGTCTTGGAAAGGAACTTGCAGGTTGTGTTGTTTCCACACATCTGCTGTCACTGTCCTTGTAGGTGGTAGAAGTCACAGGTTTGGAAGGTACCGTTCAAGGAGCATCTAGTAGATGCTGATTGGTGCCCACGTTTTGGTCAAACTTTTGATCACCAGCCTTAATACCTCTCTATGAGGCTTCGATCCTGCATTCGACTTTGAGCAAGATTGATCCTGCAATAATGCAGCAAAATGGTCCAGTGCCATATAAACACAAGTTGTTGAATTCTAAACCACACCTAAACTGCATTTTCTGGGTCTTGTTGAAACTGACATTATCATTTTGAGATGAATGGAGCTGTCTAAGTGAAGAGACTCTCAGTAATGTGCCAAAAACTGCTTGTTAATGATGCATCTGTGCCTCAGATTTGCTGGGAATGAGATCTACATTCTGAAATCACATTGTGCACTTTGCATGAATATCATTCGAACAAAGTGTAACACAACAAACATCAAGTCAGTGCTCTGACTTGAATCTAAGAATAGCGCCTTATAATTTACCTTCCACTAATGGTTAGTGCTGCCTTTTTCTCACAGGTTTGTTCCCTTTTCCCTTTCTGAAGCAGAATCTTGAATACAATGTGCAAATATATATACATATATGAGTTAAAACACTCATATATGAATGATAAAAATGAACTACACAAATAATTCTGTTTCTAAATATACATTTTAGCAAATTATCTAATCCTCATTACATTTATTTGTTTATTTTTAAGTGACATTTATATCAGCATTGAAAAATATCACCCCACACTTGTAGCATTAAGAAATTATACATGCTGTTGAAATTTTTTGTCTTGCACTCATCAAGACAGATGCACAGAAACACCAATTATAAAGGGACAACAATTTACAATGCATGAAAAGAGAGAGCTGATTGGCTGGCAAAAGGATTTCTAGAGGTGTTGCTGTGGAGAATGCATCAGGAAAAACTTGACTACAGTCTTTAGTTAAATTCTAACCTTGCGTGTTGACTCTGGTTAAGGCACTTCCTTGAAGAATGAACTGGGGAATGGCTGTCTGTCAAGCTTTACTTTCACTGAGAAAAGCACAATGTATGGGCATGCTCCTTCTGTCTGCAAAAAGCAGTACCCTGTGTAGGAATACATGTAGCTTCTAAGCACGTCTTAAGGAGCCACGTTGCAAGCCAGGCTGATGATTATAAATTGTTTGTCAGTGTAATTCCTAGCACGCTCTGTGTAATTCCTAGCAAGTGCTGCCCAATTGCAGAATCACTTCTAATGTTGGATGCTATGTGTGGGATTTTTAACTCACATGGGTGGTGGGATCAGAAATTCTCACTCAAAGTCAATAGACCTTTGGCCGCTCCTCAAGTTTTCTGACCTCAGCTTTGACAATTCCCACCATAGACGGGACGAGAAAATCCCAGCCTATGGGTAGAATTTTCTGTTCTTTTTTAACCAAATATTATCTCAGACGAGATGAGTGGTACAGAGAACATTGGCTGCACTGTGGTTCCTCCAGCCATATTTTCAAACACTTTGAGAAAATAAAACATTGGAGGCGGGTCCTATACTATTGCCTGGTGAAGTGGACTCTGAAAAAGTCTGCCCTGTCAGCAATGTCGGCCTTCCTGATATCGAGGTGCCCTTTCTAAAGGGTGCTTGTCATAACTGAAATAAAAGAAGAAACAATGATCTCCATAGACATAGACAGCCCTTCCCATGCAAATGGAGTAACTCCCCCCTCCCATATATAAGCCCCCTCCCCCCTTCTCATTGGCACAGGACACTTCTCCACCTCCATCCTGGTTGTATGAGGGACATCCTACTACCGAACGTAGGGAACCTCCCTCCCCATTTGATTTCCTCAAAGAAAGTGCCCCCCCTCCACTCCTTTGGCGCTGCAGTACCTATTTCATTGTTCTGAAGAGATTGACTGACTTGATCTTTCAACCCCCTCATGCTGCAGTAGCAAGCCTGCACTGGAGGTAACTTTTAGCCATGGAAAAGGCTGACATCATTCCCACTGCCACTCTGATAATGCTGCCTGCCAAAGGGGTGGGCCTGAAAGAGGTCCTGAGAGGTTGGGCCTATGGTGACCCTGTATTAGTGTCTTTCTTGTGTGTGTTGGGGAGTGTGGGGATGAGACCTCTGACTTGGGGGGAGGAGTGATGAAGTATGTTGGGTCATCATCATGTGCGGGGAGGAGGTGGTACTGACCTTGTAAATTTAGTGTTGGGAGGGGAAATTGCCCCTCAATGGTGAAAGTTTGGGGGCGCTCCCTTGGTTTATGGGGTGGGGGTTGCCATTTTTGTCAGGGAGTGGTCCTGTCACTTAACTCTGTGAAACTGGGATGGCAGGCGTGCTTCCTATTTGACACTTTTCCCCAACAAAAGTAGGTTAAATCATTCCTGGCAACAGCTGCCAGTGCCAGCTAGAAACACTCCGCTTTTGCTGCTGGCGGCAGCACTGAGGCCAGCAACTCTCCAGAGTAAAATCTGCTGCACAGTATGGCTCGCTTAGGCATGCAGGAAGCTACATATATTCACACAGGGGGCCTTGTCCTTTGCAGACAGAAGGAGCATGTCCATGCATTGTGCTTTTTCAACTAAACAAAAGCTTGGGAGACAGCCATTCCCTTGTTCATTCCTCAGGGCAATGCCTTGATCAAGCCTGCTTGGAATTCATAAACAAAAGTTTGACAGTTAATTGTTCTGTGGTGCATTTTCCATGGTGACACATCAAGCAATGAAGCCATTTGCCAACCACTCAGCACTCTCTTCTCATGAATATGTATTGTTGTTCCCTTTATAATTGACATTCTTGTGAACCTGTCCTGATGGGTTCAAGACAAAAAACTTCAACATCAAAGGCAAACAACAAATATGCTAAGTTGTACAACACTCCTTCTGAAGCAACATGTACTGGAAGCATTGCTACACAAAACCCCACTAGTGCATTCCAGAAATATTAGGGGAAAGAGGGTCAAGCATGAAAGAGGAACTAAAGGAAATCCTTATTGGTCAGGAAATTGTATTGGGGAAATTACTGGGATTAAAACTCAATCAGTTCCCAGGACCTGATGCTCTGCATCTCACAGTACTTAAGAAAGTGGTCCAAGATATAATGGATGCATTGATGATCATTTTCCAGCATTCTGTATACTCTGGGAGAGTTACAATGAATTGGAGAGTAGCTAATGTAACCCCACTTTCTAAAAAAAGGATGGAGAGAGAAAATGGGGAATTAAAAACAGGTTAGCCTGACATCTGTGAGAGGGAAAATGCTGGAGTCAATTATTAGGGATATAATAACTGAGCATTTGGGAAGTTCTGACAGGATCGGTCCAAGTCAGCATGGGTTCACTGAAGGGAAATCTGGAATCTTGAGGATATGACCCGCAGAGTGGACATGGATGAACTAGTGAATGTTGTGTAACTGGACATTCAAAAGGCCTTTGACAAGGTCCCACACAAGAGATCAGCAAGCAAAATTGAAGCTCGTGGTATTGGGTGCATTATATTGACTTGGGTAGAAAACTGGTTAGCACACAGGGAAGAGAGAGTAGGAATAAATAGGTCCTTTCAGAGTGGCAGGCAGTGACTAGTGGGGCACCATAGGGTACACTGCTGGGACCCTAGTTGTTTACAATATACATTAATGATTTGGACGAAGGAGTTGAATGCAATATTTCCAAATTTGTGGACTAAACTGGATAGGGTGTACTGTGAGGAGGATGCTAAGAGGCTGCAGGGTAACTTGGACAGGCTGAATGAGTAGGCAAATGCAATATAATGCAGATAAATGTGAGGTTATCCACTTTAGTGGCAAAAACATGGGGAGAAATTATTATCTGAATTGCGTTACTTTAAGAAGAAGGGAAGTGCAACGAGACCTGGCTGGATGGTGGAACAGTCGCTAAAAGTTGGCATGCAGGTACAGTAAGCAGTGAGAAAAGCTAAAGGCATGCTGGCCTTCATAACAAGAGGATTAAAGCATAGCAGTAATGATGTCTTGCTGCAGTTATACAGGGCCTTGGTGACGCCACACTTGGTGAGTCTTGTGTGCACTTTTGGTATGAGAAAAGACATTCTTGCTATCAAGAGACACTAGCGAATATTCAACAGACTGATTCCCAGAATGGCAGAACTGGCATATGAAGAGAGACCGGATTGACTGGGCTTTTACTCGCTGGAATTTAGAATGAGAGTGGATCTCATAAAAACATATAAAATCCTGATGGAACTGGACAACTTAGATGCAGGAAGATTGTTCCCAATGTTGGGGAAATTCAGAACTAGGGATCACAGTCTAAGAATAAGGGGTAAACCATTCAGAACTTCTTCACTCAGAGAGTTGTGAACTGGTGGATTTCTGTACCACAGAAAGCTGTTGAGACCAGTTCATTACATATGTTCAAGCGGGAGCTGGAGTTGGCCCTTGCAATTCAAGAAATCAAGGGGTATGGAGAGAAAGCAGGAGTGGAATACTGAAAATGCCCAATCAGCCATGATCACATTGAGTGGTGGTGGAGGCTCGAAGGACGAAATGGCCTAATCCTGCACCAATTTTCTATGTTTTTATGCTTTCACATTTTGAGATATTTTGTAATTCAGATCTGCAATGTGACAAGTGCAATATTCTGCTAAATTCCGCTGAAAAGGAAAGAAAGCAAGTTGATCTCAGTCTACCTTTGGTGAACACAGCCAGAAATATTGCTCACTGCAATCTCAAAATGCATCAAGATACATTCATTCGGGACTTTGTTATCTCTAAACTTGGCTATTCTCACACATTCCTGGCTGGTTTCCCACATTCTACCCTCAATAAACTGAAATTCATCTGAACCTCTGCTGTCCATTGGCACCAAATCCTGACCAGCATTCACTCTTGTGCTCACTGACTTGCACTGGTTCCTGATGAAGCAACATTTCAGTTTTAAAATTCTCATCATTATTTGTGAATCCCTTTATGGCCTCATCCTCCTGAGGTGGGACTTTATGGCCTCTCTCAAGTGAAAATGAATATTCCCACTCTAGATCAACGGAGATTCTGATATCAGTCCCTCGTCCACTCTGATTCCGTGGCGGGTGAGGTGGCAGAATTCTGGTCTTGATCTCTGTCATGATAGAGGCTTACAACATGAAAGTAGGCTGTTTGGCCCAACTTGTCCATGCTATTTTTTTTTAAACACTAAGCTAGTCCCAATTGCCTGCATTTGGACCATATCCCTCTATACCCATCTTACTCACGTGACTATTTAAATGCTTTTTAAAAGAGAAAATTGTACCCACCTCAACTATTACCTCTGGCAGCTTGTTCCAGACACTCACCCGCCTCTGTGTGAAAAAATAGTCCCTTTGAACCCTTTTGTATCTCTCCCCTCTCACCTTAAACCTATGCCCTCTACTTTTAGCCTCCCCAGTCTTTGGTAAAAGTTGTTGACTATCTACCTTATCAACACCCCTCATTATTTTATAGCCTCCTATGCTCCAGGTTTCCAGTTCAACAACCTTCTGGGATATCTGTGCTTTGAACATCCTAATATTAATTAGACAATCTATCGGCTGCATTGAATTTAAGCTTTGGAATTCCCTTCCCAAACCTCTGTACCTTTTTATTTATTCGTGGGACATGGCTGACCAGCATTTATTGTCCATCCCTAGTTGCCTGACAGCAGTTGAGAGTCAACCACATTGCTGTGGCTCTGGAGTCACACGTAGGCCAGACTAGGAAAGGATATCAGATTTCCTTCCCTAAAAGACATTAGTGAACCAGAAACAATGGTTTCATGGTTATCAGTAGATTCTTAATTCTAGATATTTTTGATTAAATTCAAATTCCACCATCTGGCATGGCGGGATTTGAAACTGGATTCTCCAAACATTGGCTGAGTTTCTGGATTAAGAGTCTAGCAATAATACCACAAGGCCATTGCCTCCTCTTTCTTTTCCCCTTGAAAGCAATCATTAAAACTCGCCTCTTTGACCAAGCTTTGTGTTAAAAGATTCAATATCGTTTTATCTAGCTTGGCAATGTTTTGCTGCATTTGACCTGTGAAGCGACTTGAAATGTTTCATTAGGTAGGACTTTCCTCACCTCCATGGCATGTTTCGCTAGGAATGGCTGGAAAATCCTACCCAGAATAATAGAAGGGTCATGTAAATACAAGTTTTTGTTGCTATTGTTGTTGGATATACAGCTGCAATTTACCAACCAGGTAATACATTGTATATTACATGGTAATGCATCTGCTTCAATCTCTATTCTCCCACTTATCATGAGCAGCAGTTTAGGAGTTCTTTGGCCTATCTGTACATGTGTATGTGTTGGTGTAATTACATTATACACAAAACAAAAGGACATCTGGGATTAACTTTGAAACTTATCTGATCTTCAGATCATAGTTTGTATGGCACTTGAAGTTTGGTGCCTATGGTCTAAGAAGTCATTAAAGTTCTTCAGATGGAACAAAGCCTGTCCTGCACTCTCAGACTTTTATACAATGACTGTGAAACACATTTAACAGATTTTTCATTGTTAGAATAGAATAGAAACATAGAATCCCTACAGTGCAGAAGGAGGCCATTCAGCCATCAAACCTGCAATGAGAACAAGCCCATTCAAGCCCTGTCCCCATAAACTCATGTATTTACCCTACCAGTTCCTCCAACAGTAAGGGGCAATTTAGCATGGCCAATCAATCTAGCCCACACATCTTTGGACTGTGGGAGGAAATCAGAACACCCAGAAAAAAACACACAGACATGAGGAGAACGTGTAAGCTCCACACAGACAGTTACCCAAGGCCGGAATTAAACCTGGTTCCCTGGTTGTGTGGGACAGCAGGATTAACCGTTGTGCCATTGTGCCATCTAGACCACTGTTCCTTTTGTTTTTGTTTTATTTTGAGATTAATTGTTGAATTGCTAGCCTGTAAGTAAAGGTTTCATATTTATAGTAAGAATCAGTGATCATATAAACTGAATGCATTCCAGAATTGGTCCATTAAAGAGGATGTTTCAAAATGAAATTTGAGCTCAAATTTTAATTTCTAATGCTAGAAATTATTAATTATGATTAAGTTGCTCATTCCAGCCATTAATAATGCAAGAAAAACTGATTACAGAAACAATGCCAGATTTTTGCCTCAATTCATCTTTTATACAGTGCAGGGTTCCAGAAATGCTCCGCACTCCATTTTCAATTAAGAGTGGATCTTAAAGCTACAATGGATTTATAATCTGGATCCCTCATAAAGCAATGTTGAATTTGATCAGGTGTGATACTGAAATTGCATTGCAGTGCCATTAGTTACTAGCAGAAGCTGCATGTCATTTCAACCTTGTGTCATTGAGAAACCAGGAATGTGAGCATTTAACCTTCGCTCAGGAATGTTGTTGGGCAGTGTTCTAAACTAAGCTCCTTGGGAAAGGAGAAGTGTCAGGGATTCAAATTTTTAAAGTCTAGAAGCCTCATGCTTGCTAATAATCAGACTATAGGGCTAATGGAATGGGGTTGAGTTGTACAAATTTTGGCTGGGAATAGCAGAAGAGATTTCATGCTGGGTTAACATATTGAAGTTTTTCAAATGACTGACTTCAAGATCAGAGAAGAATTTAGAAGAATACTTCTGCCATTGGATGGGTGATCCATGATTATTTGTCTCCCTTTGAGATGAATTAAATTTGAATGAGCCCATTGTGGTACAATTTGCACATGGGTCCATAGAGAGCAGAAGGCTAGATGAGGCAAGAAAGCATTCTTCATTCCATGCTGTCTTGTGGTTTATATTTGCCCCTCGGAAAGAGGAGTTACTGGCATTTATTATCGAGCTCTCGTTGCTTGTAGTGCGGATTCTCAAGGCTAACAATGCAGTTTAGAACTGGACTTGTATGGCCAGACAAATAAGGAATGGCTGTTTCCTTTTCCCAAAGTACATTGATGCATAGAAATTAGGAGCAGGAGCAGGCCATTTGGTCCTTCGAGCCTACTCCGCCTATCATTATGATCATGACTGATCATCCCATTCAATAGCCTGATCCCGCCTTCCCCCATATCCATTGATCTCCTTAAATACCATATCTAACTGTTTTTTGAAAACATCCAATGTTTTGACCTCAACTATTTTCTGTGGTTGCAAATTCCATAGGTTGATGACTTTCTGGGTGAAGAAATTTCTCCTCTCTGTCCTAAACAGTCTACCCTCAGAAGTATCTTCAGACTGTGACCCCTAGTTCTGGACGCCCCCGCCATTAGGAACATTCTTCTCACATCTTCCCTGTCCAGTCCTATTAGAATATTATGGGTTTCTCTGAGATCCCCCCTCATTCTTCTCAACTCCAGCATATACAATCCTAACTGCCTCAATCTCTCCTCATACATCAGTCCTACCATTCTAGGAATCAGTCTGGTAAACCTTCGTTGCACTCTCTCCTTTCTCAGAGTGAGCCAGTTGTGTTTTCCCATCACCAGTTTTGTCCTGATTTCAAGTGGTAAATGACCAGATTTATTGAATTTAATTTTATATTTGTTGTGGCAGGATTTTGAAGTAACTGCCTCAATACAGAAAAAAGTTCCCTCTACCGTTCTTCCGATGAGATTTACCCTAATCCAATTTTGGCAGGACATGTGACACCTCTTTGACTTTTGACATTTCCATTTCCTGCAGTGGTGCATCTTTTGAGATGGCCAAATTAAAGCTGAATGGTTCAGAGTGGGTGCTGATTTACCTGCAAACTAATAGAACATAGAACAATACAGCACAGAACAGGCCCTTCGGCCTTCGATGTTGTGCCGACCGAAATAAAAAGCAATGCCCCTCCTAACTAAACCATCCCCTTCTCTTCCATATACTTATCAATTAACCTCTTAAACGCCACCAAACTTGGCGCATCTACAACAGCTGCAGGCAGGGCATTCCACTCCCTAATCACTCTTTGAGTAAAGAACCTACCTCTGATATCCGTCCTATAACTCATACCCCTTAATTTAAAGCTGTGTCCCCTCGTGCTAGCTTTCTCCATCCTAGGAAAAAGGCTATCACTGTCCACCCTATCTAAACCTCTAATCATCTTATATGCTTCAATAAGATCCCCTCTTAGCCGCCTCCTTTCTAACGAAAACAACCTCAAATCCTTCAACCTCTCTTCATAGGACCTGCCCTCCATACCAGGCAACATCCTGGTAAACCTCCTCTGTACCCTCTCCAATGCCTCCACATCTTTCTTATAATGTGGCGACCAGAACTGCACACAATACTCCAAGTGCGGCCGCACTAGAGTTTTGTACAGTTGCAACATGATGCTGCGGCTCCTAAATTCAATCCCCCTACCAATAAAAGCTAAGACTCCATATGCCTTCTTAACAACTTTATCCACTTGACTGCCTACTTTCAGGGATCTATTGACACATACACCAAGATCCTTCTGTTCCTCAACACTATTAAGAGCCCTACCATTAGCCCTATACTCTACACATTTATTGTTCCTGCCAAAGTGCATTACCTCACACTTTTCCACATTAAACTCCATTTGCCACCTCTCGGCCCAGCTCTGCAACTTGTCCAAGTCACTCTGTAAACTAAAACACCCCTCTTCACTATCTACCACACCACCAACTTTAGTATCATCTGCAAATTTACTGATCCATCCCTCAATACCCTCATCCAGATCATTTATAAAAATTACAAACAGCAGGGGCCCCAAAACAGACCCCTGAGGCACACCACTTGTCACCGAACTCCACGATGAATATCTCCCATCAACCACCACCCTCTGTCTTCTATCTGCCAGCCAATTCCTAATCCAATTAGCTACATCACCCTCTATTCCACACATCTGCATTTTCTGTAGAAGTCTTCCATGGGCCACCTTATCAAACGCCTTACTAAAGTCCATATATACTACATCAACCGCCTTACCCCCATCCACCTCTCTGGTCACTTTCTCAAAAAACTCAATGAGGTTAGTAAGGCATGACCTACCCTTCACGAAACCATGCTGACTATCCCCAATCAATTCATTTCTCTCTAAATAACTATAAATCCTATCCCTAATAATTCTCTCCAATACCTTGCCCACAACAGAAGTAAGACTCACTGGCCTATAATTCCCAGGAAGGTCTCTCTTCCCCTTCTTAAACAATGGGACCACATTCGCTATCCTCCAGTCCTCCGGAACCACACCCGTAACCAACGAGGACCTGAAGATCAGAGCCAGAGGCTCTGCAATCTCCTCTCTTGCCTCCCAGAGAATCCTAGGGTAAATCCCGTCCGGCCCAGGGGACTTATCCAACTTCAAACCCTCGAGAATTTCTAACACATCCTCCCTATCTACTACAATACTTCCCAATTTGCATCCCTGTACCTCAGTGCTCTCCATAGCTACATTTCCAGCACTCTGCGTGAATACCGAAGAGAAATATTTATTCAGTGCCTCACCAATCTCTTCAGGCTCCACGCACAACTTCCCACTGCTGTCTATGACTGGCCCTAATCTTGCCCTAACCAATCTTCTATTCTTAACATATCGAAAGAAAGCTTTAGGATTCTCCTTAATCCTATCAGCCAACATCTTCTCGTGTCCCCTCTTAGCTCTCCTCAATTCACTTTTTACCTCCTTCCTGGCTAATCTATAGCTATCCATTGCACTATCTGAGCCTTCAAGCCTCATCCTGACATAAGCCTCCTTTTTCTTCTTAACCAGCAAATCAACTTTTTTCGTACACCAAGGCTCTCTTACTCGTCCATTTCCTCCCTGCCTGACAGGGACATACTTATCAAGGACTCGCAGCAGCTGCTCCTTGAATAAGCACCACATTCCAGATGTTCCCAGTCCCTGTAGTTTCCTAGTCCAATCTATGCACCCTAATTCTCTCCTGATGGCCTCATAATTACCCTTCCCCCAGCTATAACTACTGCCCCCAGCTTCATGCCTATCCCTATCCATCACTAAGGTGAACGTAACCGAATTGTGGTCACTATCACCAAAATGTTCACTAACTTCCAAGCCTAACACCTGGTCTGGCTCATTGCCCAGCACCAAATCCAATGTAGCCTCACCTCTAGTTGGCCTATCTACATACTGAGTCAAAAAACCTTCCTGCACACTCTGTACGAAAACTGACCCCTCTAACGAGCTAGAGCTATAGCTATTCCAATCAATATTAGCAAAGTTAAAGTCCCCCATCACAATTACCCTACTACTTTCACTCCTAATCAGAATTGACTTCGCAATCCTTTCCTCAACCTCTCTAGAACTATTAGGAGGTCTGTAAAAGACTCCCAACAGGGTGACCTCTCCTCTCCTGTTTCTAATCTCAGCCCATACTACCTCAACAGACAAGTCCTCATCAAACTTCTTTTCTATCACCGTGATACAGTCTTTGACCAATAACGCCACTCCTCCCCCCCTTCTACCTCCTTCTCTACTCTGACTAAAGCATTTGTACCCCGGAACCTGCAACATCCATTCCTGTCCCTGCTTTACCCAAGTCTCTGAAATGGCCACAACATCGAAGTTCCAGGTACTGGTCCAAGCTGCAAGTTCCAGCTTGCACCCAAATCTTGCACCCAGCTTGCATCCAAAAGTCACCCAAATCCATGCCAACTCTGACAAAGAGTCATTCAGACTCGAAACATTGCTCTATTCCCTCTCCAACATGCTTTCAGACCTGCTGAGATTTTCCAGCATTTTCTGTTTTTGTTTCAGACCCCAGCATCCGCAGTAATTTGCATTTATCTCAGCAAAAGATCGTAAGAACACAAGAAGTAGGAGCAGGAGTAGGCCATCTAGCCCCTCGAGCCTGCTCTGCCATTCAGTAAGATCATGGCTGATCTATTTATGGAGTCAGTTCCACTTACCCGCCCGCTCACGGTAACTTTTAATTCCCTTACTGTTCAAAAATCTATCTTTGCCGTAAAAACATTCAATGAAGTGGCCTCAACTGCTTCACTGGGCTACAGATTCACAACCATTTAGGTGAAGAAGTTCCTCCTCAACTCAGTCCTAAATCTGCTCCCCCTTATTTTGAAGCTATGTCCCCTAGTTCTAATTACTAGTTTGATGTAGTTCTGACTTATGAGGAGAGATTGAGTTGGTTCGGGTTGTATTTGTTGGAGTTCAGAAGAATGAGGAGGAATCTCAAAGAAAGCTCTAACAGGACTAGACAGGGAAGATGCAAGAAGCATGTTCCCAATGTTACAAGTTCTTGTTAATCAGAGATGGATTTTTAATGACAATCAACAGCTTTATAATCACGATTAATGAGACCAGGTTTTTATTAATTAAGATTTATTAATTAATTAAATTTAAAGTTTCCCCCAGCTGCCATGGTGGGATTCAAACCCTTGACTCTGGAGCATTAGCCTGGGTCTCTGTTTTACTGGTTCAATAACATCACCACCGTGCTCACTATGCTACTGTTCTTAATTCTAATTCCTGGTCTGATGTTTGATCGAGTGGCAATAAAAACATGACAAATTACCTCCGGTGATTCTAGCTTATGGAAGAGAAAAGACAGGGGGCAGAAGTTCCCACGTTGAAGATGATCCCTGATCCCTTGTGGAACAATTTCTGTTTGCTTCCTTCTGTTTTATTTCCCTGTTTCAGGGATTTGATCAAAGAAAATACAACACTGAAAATTATGTCTGTACTTTTTTTGTGTGTACACACTCATTAGCACAGAATATTGAGTCTGAGGTCAGTTTGCTCTCCCTCTGCATAATGCTACTCTCAGCTGTCAAGGTAAATAGTATCAAAGGAACTACTCTGTGTGAAGCTCCTTTTGAAAATATATCAGTAGCTCTTAAGGTACTTGTACTTGCTTTGGTTGGCAGTATTCAGAAGTAGCCTGATATTCTATCAGAGGCAAAAGTAAGCTGTGAAGAGATATTCCAATGTGGCTAAATGGCATAAATTTTAGCAATTATTCACTCATTGCAATTGATCAACAGTAGACCACAGAATATTAGATTTAAGGTGAAAAGTGTTCTGTTTAATGCACCTAAATCATTATCAATGTTGACGCTGATTCCTTCATTTAATTTGATCAATAACAGTCCCTCTACTGAAGAGTGAAATTAATGAGGTGTGAAATGGTTTGTTTAACCCTCTTAACTGCAAAAAAAATTAAAAGCTGGATGATAACTTAAAAAATATGATGCTGTAAATAAGTAACTGCACCTGGATGAGCGAGGAAAAGGTCGTTGTATTTTAAATTGTCAAATTTAAACATTTACCTATTTTACAATTTGCTTCCATCGTCACTTCTGTTGCCTTCTCTGCCTCATTGCTTCCTTTCTTTCTGAACATTGTACAATCCTGCATTTCACTTATCTCTCACCTCCTCCTCTCCTTCAGCTGCTTCTCTCTCTCTCTTCCTTCCCCTTCTCTGACTGCACAAGTGTATGATACTTAGTCATTTAAAAAAAATGATTTTCACTTTAGCTTCTGGCATCTTGCGACTTTAATGGCCGTTCTGCCATCATTTCATGGTTGACTAAGCACCATGGCATCATGTCATGATTATGCATCACCATTGATTGGAAGTGTGCAGTGGCAGACAGAGTGCCTTGTCAACTGAAGCCTGGCACCTGCAATATCTGAAAATAGTAATCAACAGAAAAATTATACAGCTGTAAGGAAGATTTGTAGTCAAACACTGGAATAATAATTTGCCTTTAATATACATTTATCATTAATTTAGTCAGCCCATTGGATTGTTGGCTATATATTACCAAATCATCAATTAAAAGTCCTGGCAGTGACAGTATATTTACATAGAAATTTGAAAATGTTGAGTAAATGTTATCAACAGTTTTGTACCCATGTTCTTGGCAATCAATATTCATATGTTTTATATGTGTGTAATATACATAAATATGTGTATCATAGAATCCCTACAATGCAGAAATAAGCCATTTGGCCCATCGAGGCTGCACTGACAACAATCCCACCCTATTCCCATACCCCTAGATATTTATCCTGCTGGGCCACCTGACACTAAGGGATAATTTAGCACAGCCAATCAACCTAATCTGCTCATCTTTGGAGTGTGGGAGGAAACCAGAGCATCCAAAGGAAACCCATGCAGACACAGGGAGAATGTGCAAACTTCACACAGATTATCAATTGAGCCAGAATTGAACCTGGGTCCCTGGCGCTGTCAGGCAGCAATGCTAACTACTGTATCACCGGCAAAAGAAATTCCGAACCATTGAAGAATTGGATAACTGTCAATTATAGAATCATAGAACCCTTATAGTGCTGATGGAGGCCTTCGGCCCATCAACTCTGTACCAACCACAATCCCACCCAAGCCCTATTCTTATAACTCTTATTTACCCTGCTAATCCCCCGAGCAATAAGTTCAATTTAGCGCAGTCAATCAATTTAACCTGCACATCTTTAGACTGTGGGAGGAAACTGGAGCACCCAGAGAAAACCCACGCAGACACGGGCAGAATGTGTAAACTCCAAACAGAAGTGACCTGAAGTTGGAATTGAACCTGGGTCCCTGGCGTTGTGAGGCAGCAGTGCTAACAACTGTTCCATTTTGCCACCCATTCTTTTCTACTTCCACTGACCTCATTAGTTCATTCCTCCCACATTCTTAAAAATATATTAATTTATAGGATATGAACATTGCTGACAAGGCCAGATTTATTGCCCAACCCTAATTGGTTTTGGGAAGGTCATGGTGAGTCTAGTGATGGGCAACATAAGCTAATGAGTGACTCTGCTTCTTCTCAGTGGGCTACAAAATTGAAATGAGGCACGCCCACAAACCATGACCCCATAAATTAGATCAAATACACTTAATACACACAGACTACTTCATAATGAGAAAATACTTAATTATTCATATATTAATAGAATATCAACTACACATGCTTTAAACAAAATAAATATTTCTGCAAATATTATACACAGAGGGAGTGCACGGCTCTCACAATCAATGTTGTGTGCAATCAACGTGCACTTCACCTCATGTGCACTGGAGAGGGTGTAGAGGAGATTCACCAGGGATGCCTGCCTGGGATGGAACAGTTAAACTATGAAGAGAATTTGGATAGGCTTGGTTGTTTTCGTTGGAGAAGAGAAGGCTGAGGGGTGACCAGATCGAGGTGTACAAGATTATGAGGGGCATGGATGGGATAGATAAGAAGCAACTATTTCCCCTTAGTTGGGGGGGTTAGTCACAAGGGACACAAATTCAAGGTGGGGTGTAGGAAGTTTAGGAGAGGCAGTGTGAGGAAAGTTTTTTACCCAGAAAGTGGTGATGGTCTGCCTGGGAGGGTGGTAGAGGCAGGTTGCCTCACAACTTTTTAGAAAGTATCTGGATGAGCACTTGGTATGTCATAACATTCAAGGCTATGGAGTCAAGTGCTGGTAAATGGGATTTGGTGGGAGTTCACATGTTGGTGCAGACTCAAATGTCCTGAAGGCCCTCTTCTGCACTGTATGATATTGTGATTCTTTCGTGTGTATCACATTAGTCATATCGATAAGGAAAAGAATTACATGGATGGAAACCAGCAAATCTGGCAATGGTCAACAAAATGTTTTGTGGGCATGTTAGAGATCCTATTCCCAAATGTCATTTTCCACACAACTGTTGTAACAATGCAAACTAAGTGTGTTTGAATTATGCCAAACTGGGCGTTAACAAAATAGACTTGAACATTTTGAACAATGTTTTGTAGAAATTACTTTTCACCTTCTTGCTCTGAACTTTCTTACAGATGCACACTGAAATAATTTGCAGCTCCATAGAGCCTGTCACAACCTGTAGAGCATCTCAAAGCACATTACGGTCAATGAGGAACTAACACAGGAAATGGTCAACTTATGCACAGCAATGTGATAATGACCAGATAATCTGTGATGTTGGTTGAGGGACACAGTTTGGCCAGGATACAGAGTAGGGTTTGCTCCTCTTCTTTGCAATTCCAAGCAATTTCTGTGAAGTTCTTTCCGAATTTTATTTCATTTGTCAATTCATTTTCTTCGGCAACTGAGATTTTGAAGTTAAAGTTTAAACAAAACTAATTACATACTTCAAAACAGCATGATTAGATTCATCTGTTGAATCATATTTTGCATCAATTGATATCTTCTTTTAAAATTTTTACTTGAAAGCCTCAGCCTTTTACAAAAGCTGAGACACTTAAGATGATTTTTTGCCCAGGGCTACAACTGTCAGGTGAACTTGAATATTAAAGTCTGAGCATAAGCACTAGCCTAATTTCCAACAATGCATCAGTATCATTTAGCCATCTTGCAATGGGTTTTTGGAGTATTTTCGGCATATTCTGTCCAGACGCTTAACTTAAAGAAAACTTTGAAAAACAATGGAAGAATTCCAAAAGTCTTGAGCTGAAATGTACATCTTGTAATTCAAGAAAGATGTGTGTACTTTTGATAAATGTCACAAGGAAAAGTGAATGCATTCTTAAAAATATCTAGGGTGGCTCCTCTGGCCGTTCACACCAGTGGGATTCTCTGGTCCTGCTGCAGTGAACGGAGATTTGGCTGAGTGCCACATTCTCCATCCTTGGTGACAATGGTGGCGACGGGACAGAAATGGCCAGAGAATTTCAGCCAACGAATGTTTGCATGTGTGTGTGTGTGTGAGTCTCTCTCTCTCTCACACAAATACACTAGTGTAACCTGCGATGTTGGATATTTAGATTAAATTTTCCTCAAAACATTAGTATTGCTGTAGGTATACATATGGGGACCTATAGCTTTTTGGAACCTAGGTATCTTCATCTGGCATTAGTAGGTATATAGGTATAACTGATTGTGTGAGGGGAGTGATTATCAGATAATGAATGCGTGCTAATGACTAATTTGATGTCTCAGATTAATCCCAATTAATAATGTCACTCTCTGCAAAACTTCTAATTAGCGAATTAATTTCAATGTTCTTTACTTTCTGGTTTGTTATCTGTGAAGCAGGCTGCTCATCCTGCTTAATGACGTGAATTGCTGCACACCTGGAAATTGTCTTGACTGAAATAAATCTGGAAATTGAAAGCTCGTTTCAATAATGGTGACTATAAAACTACAATCGATTGGTCAATTCTGCTGCCTCACAGTGCTGGGGACCTAGATTTCATTACAGCCTCAGGTGATTGCTTGTGTAGAGTTTGCATGTTCTCCCAGTATCTGTGTGGGTTTTCTCCCACAGTCCAAAGATGTGCTATATTTGCTAACATTACCTCTCTGAATCTGGCAGTAACATCAGGAGTCCATATATACACTATTAAATGTGTAAATTCAGAGATCACTGCTGGTGATTCTATGGGATAATCACCTGCTCTAGATTTTATAGAATCATGTCACAGTTGAAGCAATTATCCCATGTTGTATGTTGCCAGGGCACTTTTGTCCCAAATATTTCAGAACTTTCAATTCTCTGCCTGCACAATTTGACAGGTTTGCCAGCAATCTACATCCCTCTCATTGGCTCACTATCAGCCCTGTGGCCAAGAACCACTTAAACTTTTCCCTGAAGTTGGTCACTCTGGGCCCTTGTGTCCCTCAAGCCCTCCAGACTGCAATCAAGTAGGAATCACTAAACCAATGAAAGTTTCATTAGTCTAGCTGTGAAAAAAAATAATTGAAAAGATCACCCCGTTGAATGAGGTCTAACTGGGCTTTTAAGGGCATAATACCTTCAATAATCAAAGAATCCCTAAAGTGCAGAAGAAGGCCATTTGGCCCATCGAGTCTGCGTTGACCACAATCCTAACCAAACGCTATCCCCGTAACCCCACACACCTACCCTGCTAATCCCCTGACACTAGGGTCAATTTATCATGGTCAATCAACCTAACCTGCATATCTTTGGCGCGCAGGAGGATATGAGATCATCTGGAGGAAACGCTGACAGACTTGGGGAGAATGTGCACACTCCACACAGACAGTGACCTAAGCCAGGAATTGAACCCGGTCCCTGGCGCTGTGAGGCAGCAGTGCTAATCACTGTGCCACTCACAATGCTGCTGAACAACCTCTCAGCTGCTGAAACTGTACATTTATAAGTGTAGAATGTAACATTTCCCTATTAATGATTTTTAAAACTGTTTCAAATTAATTGAACAGTTTTTCAGCTTCTACATTAATTCCATATATACGTCCCAATTAATTATGTCATTCTCTGCAAACCTTTTAATTAGTGAAGTAATTTCTGTGTCCTTTACTTCCTGGTTTGCTGTCTGTGAGGGTACTTCCTCTGTGATTGGGTGATTACCTCGCTTAATGACATTACTTGCTGCACACTTGGAGATTCCCTCAATTTAAATAAATTTGGAAATTGAAAGTTAGTTTCAATAATGGTGACTAAAAACACTACAGTCGATTGGTTAGCACTGCTGCCCCACAGTACCAGAGACCTTGGTTCAATTCCAGCCTCAAGTCACTGTCTGTGTGGTGTTTTCACATTCTTCCCATGTCTGTGTGAGTTTTCTCTGGGTGCTCTGGTTTCCTCCCACAATCCAGAGCCATGCAGTATAGGTGGATTGACCATGCTAAACAGCCCCTTAGTTTCAGGGATATTTGCAGGGTACATACATGGGGGTAAGGCCTGGTGGGATTGTTATTGGTACAGGCTCAATGGGCCAAATGGCCTCCTTCTTCACTGTAGTGATTTGATGATTTTAATGTTATTTAGGGAAGGAAATCTGCCACCCTAAGCTGGTCTGGCCTACATATGATTCCAGACTCCCAGTTCTTAAAAATGACTCTTAGAAATGCTCTTTGCAATGATTGAGGGAATTACTTGATTCAAGGGGAATGAGGAGTGGGTAATAAATGCTGGCCTGTTTAGTGACATCCATATCACTATCAAAATAACAAAGTGACTAATTCAGACTAATCTTGTGAAAGAGGAAATCCGTTCCACAAAAATTGCTGGAACTTCATGGACAGCTTTCTTCAAATTGTCAAAGACCAGAAAATCCAGGCAAGTGTATTACTACTTGATCTATTTGTAGTGTTGCGTATGAGCAGCTTCTCAAAAGTGGCACTGCAGCACCCCTGTTGGTGGGAGACTAAAATACGGCGTGACGAGTTTTACATCAACAATTTCTACTTCAGTATTGACGTGTAGGTACATATAAAGAAAAACATTGACAGGAAATATACAGAGTGGGTAGATTTTAATACATTATATATGCAACATG
This sequence comes from Sphyrna mokarran, assembly GCA_024679065.1. Classification (NCBI taxonomy): domain Eukaryota; kingdom Metazoa; phylum Chordata; class Chondrichthyes; order Carcharhiniformes; family Carcharhinidae; genus Sphyrna; species Sphyrna mokarran. Next base: position 23,929,914 of record JAGIQG010000029.1, read on the forward strand.
AACTGCATGGTACAAGTGAAAAAACCTTACAGCATTTTCTACCTCCTCAGGTGATGGATAAATTATTGCTGAAATCTTCCAGACAATTATGTCAGTAAGTCTCCTAGTCCTGGCAATGGTACATGCCAGCCGCGGGTCCCCTGACAGTGAGGGGGTAATTCAGTGGGAAACCCTATTGATAATGGCATCAGCAGAAGATACTGCCACCAGCCAATGGCGGCCCACCTCCATCATGGCAACACACGTGGCGGGAGGTGTGTACAACATCCCACCCTGTGTTTTGACTAACGAGGAAAAGAATACAAATATTTAACAAGGTTCAGGAGCCAAAAGCAATAAATTTATGCAAACAGGACTACAAGTGAGAGAAAGATGCACATTCCATAAGGTTACAGAATGTTATAGCAACTTACATCTATTGGCTTTTTAATTCAGTGAAATGGCCTTGGGAAGGTAGTCTGACAAAAGTTGAGAGAGCCAAAGAGAGAATTATTGGGACAGGTGACTAAAAGTTTGATCGGAGGTAGTTTTTAAGAAGGATCTTAAAGGAGCAGAGAGATGTTTAGGGGAGAGTCCTAGAATTTAGGCCAGAGATGACAGAAGGCGTAGCCAATAATGGCAAAGAGAGTGGAAGATATCATCATGTGCCTTTAAGGGACTGCAGCATGACATCAATAGAAGGAAAGTGTTCCATACAATCTGATGACAACAAGTTGTTCTTGAGTATAATAAAGTGGAGGGGAGGACCAGGATGGGATGCTCTTTCAGAGAGAAAGTGCAGACTCGATGGACCAGATGGCCTCTTTCTGCACTGTAAGGATTCTTTGATTTCATTTCATTTATTATTGTCACACACATTAGCATACAGTAAGAAGTATTGTTTCTTGCGTGTTCTGCAGACAAAGCATGCTGTACATTGAGAAGGGAAAGAGAGGGTACAGAATGTAGTGTTACAGGCAAAGCTAGGGTGCAGAGAACGATCAACTTAGTATAAGGCAGGTTCATTCAAAAGTCTGAATTAGCAGTGAAGAAGCTGTTCTTGAGTCAGTTGGCACATGACCTCAGACTTTTGTATCTTTTTCCTGAAGGAAGAAAGTGAAGAGAATATGCCCAGGGTATGTGGGATCTTTGATTATGCTGGCTGCTTTTCCAGGGCAATGGGGAAATCTAGACAGAGTCCATGGGTGGGAGGCTGGTTTGAGTGATGGACTGGGCTTCGTTTATGACCTTTTGATCTTGGACAGAGCAGAAGCCATACTAAACTATGATATAACCTGAAAGGATGCTTTCTATGGTGCATCTGTAAAGGTTGGTGAGACTATGATTCTAATGCAGCAATTTGTATAGCATAAGCACATATGAACTTGTTATCAGTTTGGGAAACAATGGATATTAAAAGCAACCTTGCCAAGCAGTGTTTACTGACTGCCATTGGGATTTTTTTCTATTGAGGCTAACTTGGCCCTGTAATCAGGCGAGGATTCCTGATTGTGCTTCAACTGCTGTACAGGTCTGCAATATTTTGATAATCTTCAGTCACTGCCAATGACCTCATGGCAATGCAATGAGAGGCATGGGAAATGTATCATCTGCAGTTGCAGTGCCACCAAATACAGCCTTAAAAGTATTTATAGTCAAGAATAATACCATTTATAAATAAAGCATGAAACAATTTTGTCTACTCTGAATTATTGTGTATATTAAGTAATACCAACACCATAATTAGCAGTATAATAGTACATAGGACACATAAATAGTGTGTGTTTAGAATGATTTTTAAATGAACATTAACTCCCATTGATATACAAACTCTGAGGTAATTGCTTGCATTGGAGCACATAATTATCATTACAAGATCTGAACTTCTAATGTGAAACTCTAACTGGTTAATGACTGTAGAGTTGTTTTGTAGCCATTTGGGAAAAGGAAACAACATTTTTGATGACTAATTAAGCTTATTATTTGATGTAGGACTTACCTGGGTCATTGGCTTCTGTCTTTGGGTGATTGGAGTTACAGATTACTTTTCTTGCGTTAACATTATATTCCTGCATTATAAATTTTGTTGATGCCTTTTTATGTTGACTTGAAAATGGGGAACAATTTACTTTGAATGTGAACATTTTTTTGAACTTCTTTGGCTGTTATTGCACTTAGCTACTGCAAGAAGAATGGGCATTAAATTGAGTTTTGCTTCAAGAATATTGGTAAAGACATAACAACCTTTTCCCACAGTGAATTGAGAATACTAAATTCTGTGGGATTAGATAATGTTGTGCAACAAAGCACGCTTTAGGGATTGTTTGTGTATTTGTAAGATACATGGAATTGAATATCAATCATTAGGACTAGCACTGTCTCTGTGTTCCTCGTCACTCCCAAAGGACTTCCAGCTCACTCTGTTGGGTTTGCCAACAGCCTAATGAGAGGGCAGGAGGATGCCACTCATTGTCAGAAACATTGTACCTCCTCTGCCCCAAGCCTCTGTTCCCCTTCCTCAGCCCAACTGAGGGAATCAGCATTGGGAAGTGCTTCTCTGCCCTTGCATTTGGCACAGCTCCCACCCTCCATCAGCTGACTCCAGGGATTCAGCAACAGTCCTTGATGAGCATTACCTGCAGTAGCCACTGCTTGCAATGGCGCTGCTGGGAATGGAGTGCTGCTGGCTTCAATGGGTCCTAAATCATGGAGAAGGCCCAATGCTGGCTAGTTAAATGCCCGAGAAACACTTAATTCAGATGGGCCTCCCCCACAGGAATAATGTGTGTTTCCCACTGGTTCTCCAACCATTTGGTGGGACCTGTATCAGAAAAGGTTAAATGACATCCATGATCTAACCAGAATTTTGTGTAATGGGAGAAGAATTTCTTCCACTTGATGTTAAAGTCAGCTAGTCATTAAGGTTAACATTCCATTAGCCTTTTTCATTACATTTTGCACTTGTATTTTCTGAGAATAGGATTGGACACAGCAGGAAACCAGGCTAGAGGTTGAAACAATAATTCCCAGCAGCTGATTAAGTGTTTAGAAGAGGGACCAGATGAGGGTCTTTCACTTGAGGAGGGGGACAGAAGTTTGGCACAGAGGGGTCCAACATTTCTTTATGAGACCTGGAAGAGTTGTTCCTGCTTCCTGACTTTAGACTCTGGCTTTTATTTCTGATGCTTTAATTGAAGACTGATCCACTTAAAGAGGAACACATTTATTATTTGGACATAGTCCATAAGGTTTGATGCTCAGCACTCAGTACGGTTTTGTTAGATTGTCTTCACACCCTTATAACAGTCAAAAATCTAACTTGCTTTAGGATGTAGTGCTTTGAATTGTAACATCAGATTCCATAAAATAGATCCATTACAAATGAAAGAAAAAAATGTCACACTGAAGTCTTCTGTTCATTCCCATGGATATTATCACCTGACATTCTTCATTAAATTGGATGGGTTAAACATGCAGATTAAGTTCATGCAAATTGTTAAGAACACGAGTTAGTACAAGTGAGGAAAGGCAAAGAATATCCTGTATCTCTGCTCCTTAAACCTGCTTTAGGGACATTTAGAGAATAGTCTTCATCTCTTCCTTGTTCCTGTAACAGTCCCTAATCCGCTGTTCACTTCTGAATCTAGAATACATTCATTACCTTTTGGAATATGATGCTATCCCTGTAATCTTTAGCCTGAATTTTTTGGCAGACGGAGGTGTTCTCCATCTTTGTGAGAATGGCGGCAGAGGTTTTGGATCCAGAAGTCCCAACCCCCACCATTTTTAAAGAGAGGGGAATGGGGGAGGGTTCTAATTTACACAACCATAGTTTAAAGAGGTCACTGCTTATGTTAGAGTGCAACTTCCTCAGTCATACCTGATTATGACTAGAGGTACCCCCCCCCCCCCCCCCCCTCCCAATAGACAATGGGGTAAATTTTACTGCACTGCCTGCCACAGGAACTGGAGTGGGCAAGGCTTGGGCCACAAAAAGTCTGCTGACCCTCAGGTGGGATTTTCCAGTTTTGGGGCAGGAAAATTCAGCTCAATGTGTGCCGGATAGGAGACCGGATAGGAGAGTGCCTAAAGATATTGGAGTTCTTTGGAGGATAGAGCACCCTTTTGGATTTGGTCCCAGAGCATTTATTGGCGATGTTAAGATTCCTTCTGAGGACTGTTAAAAGTACACATGAATGTGCAAAACAGTTCCATAACTGCATTTGGAATTTTCAAGCTTTTTGGAGCTACTAAGAGAGCTGTCAAAAGAACTGTTAAATTGTCAAGGAATTTAAATGTCCCACGCTAAAATTAAAACAAAAAACTACAGTATTAAAAAAAAATCAGCTATTTCGCTTTGTCCATTGACATAAGCCTGATGATCATCATTACAGAATTAGAATTATATGAATGGTTTCAAAATGTACCATTATCATGAAAGCATAGAATCCCTACAGTACAGAAGGAGGTCATTCGGCCCATCAGGCCTGCACCAACAACAATCCCGCCTGGGCCTTATCCCCTATAACAGTGACATGCCCATCAGTTCAGAGTTTAACGGCCCTAAGTGGTCATTAAATCTTTGGGTGAATACAAATGCTTGTTTTCATAAGAGATCAAATATATTTAAGTACAGTGAATGTTTTTTTTTTTAAATCATTGAGAACTTATTTTTGTGAAATAGTGAATTCACCAATGTATACTGAAGAACTTTATTTGATCTCAGCCTGGATTCTGATGGCTTCACATGGTGGATACTGAGTAAATCAACACGATAGGTGTAAGGGCAAAGAGCATGAATTGCCAAGTGTTAGCACTAAGTTTGCACAAATTGGCCATGCTCAATCCTCCTTCAATGTATCCCAACAGGTGCTGGAGTGTAGCCACTACGGGATTCTCACAGTAACTTCATTGCAGTGTTAATGTAAGCCTACTTGTGACTCATAAATAACCTTCGAAAGGCAATTTAATATGGTCAATGCCCCTAACCTGCACATCTTTGAAATATGGAAGGAAACCGGAGCACCCAGAGGAAATCCACACAGACATGGGGAGAAGGTGCAAACTCCACACAGTTACTCAAGGCCTGAATGCTGCCCATACTTTGGCTCAGGGAGGGTGGGAACAGAAGATCTCATTGTTAAGAATGCTGCACTTCAGTAAATTACGAAAAAAGCTTTGATTCAGTTTTTTTTTTGCTTCATTTCATATAGCTGAGTGCAGATACCATTTCAAATTCCTGACTAGAATTCACTCACAGCTCACCTAACATGAGCAGTCTACAGATAACTGTGCATCCTTTGGATCTGCTGATTTTACAGTTGACCCACATTTGCTGAATATGCTACATGTGCAGATTCAGTTGAAAGCCCAAGAGTGATGGAGCAACGCGTTATCTTTACTATAGTTTGCACAATCCGATTTCTAGCTGTTTCAGTCAAACAGAACTTATCATTTCTGACCCACTGCTGCACCCACATCCCATGAAAGAATTCAAAAAATAGCTGAAAGTTGCATTTTTTGAACCGAGTTGATCAGAAAATGCACTTTAGCTGAGAGGGGGAAAGTTCAAAGGAAATGTGAGGGGCAAGATTTTTTACACACAGAATGGTAGGTGTCTAGAACGCGCTGCCAGAGTGATGGTGAAGGCAGATACGATGGGGGCATTTAAGGGACTTTTAGATAAGGACATAAGAACTAGGAGCAGGAATAGGCTATCTGGGCCCTTGAACCCACTCCACCATTCAGTATGATCGCGTTTGACATTTGCATGGACTCAGCTCCACCTACCTGCCCATTCATTCTTAATTCCTTTATTGTTTAATAATCTACCTATCTTGCCCCTTGAGGAGGACATTGGAGGGAGATGATATTACACAATTTGGAGGAAAGACTGAATGAATGGCCACTGTTCAAACGCTCTGTCGAATTGAGATAATTGATGCAAAATGTCAGGCAACTGCATACTTCAGCCAGAAATGATAAATTCTGTTTGACTTAAAACAACTCGAAATCAGATTCTGCAAACAATGGTAAAGCGAACTCATTCCTTAATCACCCTTGGGCTTTCGATTAAATCTGCACACACAACATATTCAGCAGCTGTAGATCAACTGGAAAATCAGCAGATCCAAGGGACGTACGGCTGTCTGTAGATTGCCCCTGTACTCATGTTAGGTGAGCTGTAACTGAGGTCGAGTCAGGAATTTGAAAAGGCATCTGCACTCGACTGTGTGAAATGGAACCAGAAAAAAAGCCCTGAATCTAAGTTTCCATTCGTCCCCCACTTCTACTCGGCTTTTAAGTGAGAATGCACGTTATGTTAAAAGGAATGCTTTTAATTAGAATTGTCAAGCCTCAGTTTTTATAAGCCTTCAATGGCTTTGTCTGACAGAAGAGTATTTAAAAGCAGATTTTGGAGGTTTTTTTTAGCTGCTTTTGATGAAGGTGTAAATCTCTCTCTGGCTAGAAACCTCCCCTGCCCGTAAGAGGACCATAACGGGATTTGTGCTGGGAGAGGTCAGAATGGAATCTTTGCCACACTACCCGCACCGCCCATCCTTCTGGTGGTGACATTATCAGGTACATGCCCAGTGAGAAAGTAAACCTGATTGTCATTCATTTAAATATATTTCAATATTCAAAACTGGTTTATCATTGTATCTTCTGGGGACATCATCCACCAGCATGATGAAACACTAATGGGAATCACGACTGATCTGGAAAAATGGAGACTATTTGTGATATCCATGCTGAGGGCTTGGAGGCTGGTGTGACCCTGGGTGGTCAGGTATGTGGCAGTGCCCCTGGCACCCAAATTAGGGGGCTGGACCTAAAGGGCCCAGGGCATAGCAGGGGCTTGCTTCACATAAGCAGGGTTGGGGTTGCTGATATCCTGGAAACTGGAGATTTTATTTATTTATCATTTATTTATTCATCACAAGTAGTTTTACATTAACATTGCAATGAAGTTACTGTGAAGATCCCCTAGTTGCCACATTCTGGTGCCTGTTTGGGTACACTGAGGAAGAATTTATGATGTCCAATGCCCCTAACCAGCATACCTTTCTGACTGTGGGAGGAAACAGGAGCAGCTAGAGGAAACCCACGCAGACACAGGAAGAATGTGTACTGATTTACCCAAGTGCTGTGAGGGAGCAATGTTAACCATTGTACGGACAGTGACCCAAGCTGGGAATCGAACCTGGTTGCTTGGCACTGTGAGACAGCAGTGCGAATCACTGTGCCACCTTGTGTCCTGCTTTTCCCTTCTGTAAAGAACCCTTTTCGGAAATTCTCATCAGCAACTGGTCTTGATAAGATCTATCCCTACAGGAATTAACATTAAGGAATAGAATGGGGAAGAATGTCATATGGAACAGATGGTCCAGTTGGAAGAGGGATTCCAGGAGTAAAACACCTTTATTGGCAATCTGAAGGTAGGTTTGTGTGAAAATGCTCTCAATTGTGCTTTTTTACAGTGAATGGCTTCAATTGCACTGTCCTTTCAGAACACATGGGAGTGCCCCCATCACACAGATTGCAGCAGTTCAAGAAAGCAGCTCACCAACACCTCCTGGACAGTATCTAGGGATGGACAATGAATGTTGGCCTTGCTAACAACAGCCATATTCCAAAAATAAATGAGAATAAATAAATATAATTGAACTTCGCAGTGGATTTCTGTTTGACTGTGGGCACTTCTTTAAAGTGGAGCTAAGTGTTCATTGTATTCATTTTAATATAATTGTATCACTTTGCTCTCTTGCTATTTCCATTTTAGACTGGCAGTAATTGCAGTATAGCATAATTGATTAGCTTGTCTCTTCAAGTAAAATAGAGATAACATGATTGAACCTCTGACATCTTCATTAATGGGCTCTGTCACATCATCTTACCTTAAGAAGACAGCATTTCAGAGCCAGAGGTAAACCTTATTTATTTATTTATTATTGTCACAAGTCGGTTTACATTAACACTGTGATGAAGTTACCGTGAAAATCCCCTCGTTGAAGCACTCCGGCGATATTCGGGTATACTGAAGGAGAATTTAGCATGCCCAATGCAACTAAACAGCAAACCTTTCGGACTGTGGGAGGAAACCAGAGTACCTAGAGGAAACCCACATAGACATAGGGAGAATGTGCAAAATCTGTACAATGACCCAAGTTGGGAACAGAACCTGGGTCCCTGGCGTTGTGAGGCAGCAATACTAACCACTGTGCCACCCAACAATAGCCAGACACTAATGAGCAATTTAGCTTGGATGCACAACCTAACCAACACATCTTTGGACTCTGGGAGGAGACTGGAGCATCCGGAGGAAACCTATGCGGACATAGGGAGAACATGCAGATTCTGCACAGATAGTGAGCCAAGCTGGGAATTGAACCCAGGTCCCTGGTGCTGTGAGGCAGCATTGCTAACCACTGCGCCACTGTGTTGCGCTCATCTTTAGAACCTAACCTTTGGAATCAGTGATTGGTGGTTGCAAGAACCTGCCTTACTCTTTGCTTCCACATGATCATTTCCCTCTAAATATATCATGGACTCAGACCTACCTGTCTATCCCCTGTTCTTCTTATATCTGCTAACTGATACTTACTCTGTAGGCAATTTGCTCCTCACTGTTGGATGGAATCTGCTTGGGGAGTTCCAAATACTTTCCTTAAACAATGTAAAATATGTAATTAATTGAAGGCTTGGAAGATTGGGCTGGATTCCAAGGTCCATGTGCCGTTTTGTGCTGCTTCGTCTGCCACTTTCCCTTTTGAATTTTGTGGATCATTTTGCTTTAATGAGCATTCACATGAGTCTGTAGATTATTCGAGTCTGGTATGCTAAAATGTGTTAATTACATTGGGGATGTGATTACACAGAACTGAACTGATTTGAAGCAATTTGCAAAGGGGCAAAGTAGAACATAGTTTTTTTTTGTAAAATATTAATGTCAAGCTCCATCCGGTTTCGTAATTAAATCTTTGGGTACACGGTACCATTATTTCTTCAGTTGGAAATTGAACAAAAAGTAAAATTGGCCAGAGTTTACTATTTCATCAGGGGTTGAAAAAAAATGTAGGGCTGGGCTTTTCCTGACAGTGGGATTTTCCAGTCCCGCCAGCATGAAATGGTCTGCCGTGGGTTCCCTGGCAGCCAGGATTGTGAACAGAACCCCCACTCACCTGATGAAAGGGCAGTGCTCTGAAAGCTAGTGGCTTGTGCTACCAAATAAACATATTGAACTTTAACCTGGTGTTGTGAGACTTAAACCGGATGTCAATAATATTTTGAGAAATAATAGGTCATTTTTATAGGTCATTCAACTGACAAAAAAAACCCATTGACAGCGGCAGGGCTGGAAGATCCTGCTGGTAGGCAATTGCAGGCTACCCCTGTTGCTGCAAAACATGCCAGAAAGCAGGATGAGGGGGGGAGAGGGGCTGGTGAGGGTGATTGGGGGGGGCGTTGGGGGGGAATAACCCCCATAATTTATCAAAGTTTCTGCATCATTAGAAATAACTGAAAAAAATTACCTCTTATTTTACAAAATACTATTGATATCCAGTTTATGCTTTTTAACCAAGGTTTGGACAGTCTTTTGAATTTTTTTTTATTCATTCATAGGCTTGGGTGTCATTGCTGGCCAGCATTTAGTGCCCATCTCTAGTTGCCTTAGAAGGCAGTTGAGCATCGGCCACATTGCTGTGTGTCACATGCAGGCCAGACCAGGTCAGGATGGCAGATTTCTTTCCCTAAAGGACATTAATGAACCAAAAGGGTTTTTATAACAATTGTTTCATAGTCATCAGTAGATTTTTAATTCAAAATTTTTTTTGTTGAATTACATCATCTGCCAACGTGGGATTCAAATCCAGGTCCCCCGAGTATTAGCAGAGTTTCTGGATTAATAGTCAAGTGTTAATACCACTAGGCCATTGCTTTCCATTAAGAAATGCCATATCCAGTCCATTCCTATATCAATGATTTTGTCCAGTTGGAACCTCAGAATGATGTAAGATCCAAATGTGTACGAAAGTCCAAGTACATAATTGGGTCTTTTGGTTTTGAATCCGGTTCAGCACTCTAAGCCAGATGAACATCCCAAGCTTTATTTGCAGATTGTTTTTGCCGATATTGTATTTTGTTTTCTGAGCTGTGGTTTTTGGGGCAGAAATTTGATCTGGAAACATACAAGTCCATTTTATGACATCTTTAGATGGTTTAGTCATGGCAAGCCAATGTGGAGATTTTGGCCCAGATTTTGCAGTACACCTGAAATGAACAGTGTTAACCATTTATTACATTTGAACTTGCCGTGGAGTGGGGAGGGGGGCATGGTGGCACAGTGGTTAGCATTGTTGCCTCATAGAGGTAGGGACCCGGGTTCAATTTTCGGTTTGGGTCATTGTCTATTTGGAATCCATATGTTCTTCCTGTGTCTGCATGAGTTTTCTCCGGGTGCTCCAGTTTCCTCCCACAATCCAAAGATGTATCGGTGAGGTGCATCTCAAGGAATGAGACTCCACATCTATAGCAGTGAATTTGCTTGAAGATTTATCATTCCATTAAAAATATGCATTTTTTTATTCATTCATAGCGTGTGGGCTTTGCTTGCTAGGCCAGCAATTTTTGCCCATTGCTAATTTCCCTTGAGAAGGTGGAGGTAAGTTGTTGTCTTGAACCACTGCAGTCCCTGTGCTGTAGGTACATCCTGTTAAGAAAGGAATTCCAGGATTGTGATCTAGTGACAGTGGGGGAATAGCGATATATTTCCAAGTCAGGGCGGTGAGTGACTTGGAGAGGGACCTCAGGTGGTAGTGCTTGTGGCTGCTAAATTATACTCGCACTTAAATGGACAAACATTAAGATTTTTGTTGTGTTTAGTATTTAGTGCTTGATTACGACAACTTTAGACCCTTGCTATGTGTTGGGCAGCAGCTTTCTGACATTCATGTCTCATTGCCAGAAGTTGCTGTCCAATTTACTCTTTAAGAACAGTGAGGGCTCATAACCCCACCATTAATGTTACCACAAAACACAAGTCATTTGGTGAGGCCACAGCTGGAGTATTGAGCGCAGTCTGATTGCCACATTACAGGAAGAATGTGAACGCACTGGAGATGGTGCAGAGGAGATTCACCAGGACGCTGCCTGACATAGAACATTTAAGTTATGAAAAGAAGTTGGATAGGTTTCATTGGAGCAGAAAACACTGAGGGGTGACCTGATTGAGGTGAACAAGATTATGAGGGGTATGGACAGTGTGGATATAAAGCAGTTAGAACATAGAACATTACAGCGCAGTACAGGCCCTTTGGCCCTCGATGTTGCGCCGGCCAGTGGACCCTGTAACCTAAACTATTCCAATATCATCCATATGCCTATCCACCGAACATTTGAATGCCCCCAAAGTAGGCGAGTCCACAACTGCTGCAGGCAGGGCATTCCACGCTCTCACCACCCTCTGTGTAAAGAACCTGCCTCTGACATCCGTCCTATAACTACCACCTCTTAATTTAAAGTTATGTCCCCTCGTGTTGGTCATCACCATCCGAGGAAAAAGGCTCTCACTATCCACCCTATCCAATCCCTTGATCATCTTATACGCCTCAATTAGGTCACCGCGTAACCTTCTTCTCTCTAATGAAAATAACCTCAGGTCCCTCAGCCTTTCCTCATAAGGCCTTCCCACCATACCAGGCAACATCCTGGTAAACCTCCTCTGCACCCTTTCCAATGCTTCCACATCTTTCTTATAATGCGGCGACCAGAACTGTACGCAATACTCCAAGTGCGGCCGCACCAGAGTTTTGTACAGTTGTAACATAACCTCACGGCTCTAAATTCAATCCCTCTACCAATAAAAGCAATATGACAATAAGTTGTTCCTCTTAGTTGATGGGTCAGTTACAAAGGGACACAAGTTAAAAGTGAGGGATAGGGGCTTTAGGAGAGATTTGAGGAAAAACACTTTACTCGGGGGGGGGGGGGGGGGGGTGTGTGTGTGTTGTGTGGTGTGTGTGGTGTTGTGTGTGTGTGTTGTGTGGTGTGTGTGTGTGTGTGGTTGTGTGTGTGTGTGGTGTGTGTGTGTGTGTGTGTGTGTGTGGTGTGTGACGGTCTGCATGCATGCCTGGAGGGTGATGGAAGCGGGATGCCTCACATTCCTTAAAAAATAGCTGGATATGGGCCAAGGGCTCGCAAGTGGGATGAGGCAGGCAGGTCAGATCACTTCATGTGTCAGTGCAGAATTGATGAGCAGAAGGGTCTCTTCTACTACAGGAAGGGTCCTGTAGTATTTTGTGATTCTGTGATTGTGTTTTTTAATACAATTGTGTACATTTTGGACACACCTTGTCCCTTGCAGGCTATAATAATCTCATGGAGATCTTTGTATTTCAGTTGCATCGGAGAGGTATCGAAGGTATTGCCTAAGTGAAGCAACAATGGTGATTAAGAACCCTTCTCTGTCTCCCTGTCTCTCCCTCTTTTCGAGTCAGATGTGGAATGAAAGACTCTTGTAGCATCTGAGTTTATTTGCAAAAATAAGAAGTTTGTTATGATGGGGTAGCATGATAGTTAGCACTGCTGCCTCACAGTGCCAAGGGTCTAGGTTTTAATTCTGGCCTTGGATGACTGTCTATGTGATGTTTTCATGTTCTGTCCATCTCTGAGTGTGTATCTTCCAGGTGCTCCAGTTTCCTCCCACACTCCAAAAGTGACCAGGTTACATTAATTGGACATTCTGAAATGCCCTTTGGTGTCATGGGACATTAACAGGGTAAATGTATAGGGTTAATGGGATAAGGCCGTGGTGGGATTGTTGTCGATGCAGGCACAATGGGCAGAATAGCCTACCTCCTAACCATAGGGATTTTATGATTTAATGATGTTCTATGATTTACATAAACAATTTCACCAGAAGGTATTTTAGAAGAAATAATAGTTGTGTGCATAAACATGAAACTTCATTGAGCATTTAAACATTTGTCCTTTCAACTTTGTTAAGTTCCTGAATTCAAGAATGTGCATTGAATTCGCTTTTGTGTTCTGGGTGCTACTTTTTTAACCCAGGTCCCATACACAACGATTGAAGATATCACAACCAAGGTTTCTTGCAACTGTTCTCTCTTGAAAAGATGGTTTTGTGATTATTGCGGAAACTGCAAAAGAATTAAAAGATAAGCAAGTGCATTTCCTGGGTTTGCATGAGAAACTGATTCTTGCTCCTCTGTAGACACCATGGTGTTTGATGTCAGCCTGACTATTCTGGCTGACATAAGATTAGCAAAAAGAAATATTGTTGTAAACTGATGTAAGATCCATCCATGTTAGTTCTCCAATAGAATAGCAAAGCCAGGCTAAATCTTCTTCTTAATCACATCTAGCAAATCCAGATTTTGAGTAACTAATGTCTGCAAGGAAGCCGAATGCAAATGTTTTAAATATTGAACCAATGAGTGTCTTATTATGGAGCTGATTATATCATTTGGTTAAAAAAAAAAACTGCAGTTAAAGTTTATTTATTAGTAAAGCTTACATTAACGCTGCAATGAAATTACTGTGAAATTCTTCTAATTGCCGCAGTCCAGCACCTGTTTGGGTCAATGCATCTAACCAGGATATGGGAAGAAACCAGAGAATTCGGGGGAAATCCATGCAGATACCAGGAGAACATACAAACTCCACACAGTGACCCAAGCCAGGAATCAAACCCAGGTCTCTCGCACTGTGAAGCAACATGCTAACCATTGTGCTACTGTGCCGCCCAATACAGCATCAAGAGTGTATGGAGCCATGCCGATGCTTGGAAATGTGTCTTTAGTGTCAGTTAGCTTAGTTGGCTGACTCTTTGGTTCATGATGCAGAGTGATGCCAATTCAATGCCTGTATCAGCTGAGGTTATTAATGAAGGCCTACTTCTCAACTCTGCTCCTTGCCTGACGTGTGGTGAGCCTCAGGTTAAATCACCACCAGTCAGCTCTCCCCCTCAAAGAGAGCAGCCTTAGACTATGACTGTTGGTTCTGCATTCCTCCACCTTTGGGAAAATTCTTCCTATGTCTACCCTGTCTAGTCATGTTGGAATTTTATAGGTTTTTACGAGATGCCCCTCATTCTTCTAGACTTGAGCAACCATAATCCCAACCGATTCAATCGCATCTCATATATCAGTCCCACCATTCCAGGGAATCAGTCTGGTAAGCCTTCTCTGCACTCCTTCTATAGTGGGAACATACTTTTTCAAAAAGGAGACCAAAACTGTGCACAATATTCCAGATGTGGACTCACCAGGACTCTGTATAATTGGGGCAAGACACCCCTGCCCTTGTATTCAAATCCTTTTGCTATGAAAGCCAACATGCCATTTGCCTTCTTTAGGTATCTGCTGCATTTGAATGCTTGTATTGGGACAAACTGAGACAACATTAACAAAAGGGGATCAAGAAAGAGGAGAAATTATACAATCCAATGTTGTTGAAATCAATGTTGAGTCCAGAAAAGCTGTAATATGCCTAATATGAAGTTGCTTTCTTCCAGTTTGCATTGAGCTTCACTGGAACATTTCAGAAGGTCGAGGGTGTACATGTGGGCATGAGCTGAACTGGCAAGCAACAGGAATGTTGTGGTCATGTTTGTGGACGGAGTGGAGGTGTTGTGCAAACTGGATAAATTGATTTCCCTTAGTTCACAAATTGAGAGGTGATGATCCCTGATCTTTCCTGTATCTGTTTTGTTCATTTTCCCAACAGACACTGCACTGAACAACTGGGAGAAATAGAAAGTAGTTCTTATTTTGTCGTGTGACAGAGTGACTGCTCTTACCTCATTGCTATTAAGTAGAGAATTGTCCCACTCACATTCAGCATAGTGCAGATTGATCTGTTTATATAGTTCAAGGCTGTCTGAAATAAACATCCAATCCAATCTTACAATGGTTATCTATGGTCTGTTCTCCTCTCAAAACCCATATCCACAATAATGTGGATCAAATAGACTTTGTATTCAGGTAGAAATATTTATTACCTATCTTCTTACCCCACAGTCTTCACCGATGGCCTGGAATTTGAGCAAAGGTGTGAATTTCTTGCATGTTCTTTTCATTTGAACAAGCTTGCCCCCCATCATCCCCCACCCCCCACCCTTTAATTTAAACTCAGTCACCCAATATTGTTGTCAAGCAAAATTCAGAACGGGTTATATGACTCTCTTCATTCCCTCCTTTTACCTTCAAATGAAGAAGCAATTCCAAAAAATAAGTCTCATAAATGCCATGCTTGTAACACATTTCATTCACAGTAACTCCTGTTTTTACTGATGTAAGTACAGGGCGGTGGACAAGCATTAAAAACATATCAATTATCATACAGTCAAACACAAGATTCACTGATGTGCTTTTTGTCAACTTTTTATCTGCCAATAATAAGAATCAAACCTGAATCACCAATATTTTACTGAAATTGCCTTTATGTAATCTTTATTGTCAGATTCTATTTCTACATCAAATATCATTATTGACACTGAAATATTTGTTGAAGCTGATTTAACATTTGAGAATCCCAGAAAATGGAGTGCAGTCAAATGGTATATCGGCAGAATCATTTTGAATTCTTCTCAGTATACTTCAGTGCACAAGACTTTCTTTCCTCTATATGTTGATAGACTGATGGTCCATCACACTGAATTCATAGCCTGAATAGCAGAGGAATTGCTTCATTTGTTTGATGGGGCGGTTGTCATAGCGACTTGATTCTATTCTGTAACAACAAACTGTGTATTTTTTCAGTTGTAAAAGAATCATAGATGTTGATTCCGCATTTGGCTAATCTCCTTTGTTTTAGTGGGGTCGGGAATGTTAGTAGTGGCCAATAAATGCAAATGGAACAGGAAGAACCACTCGATTCACCAGGCACTGAAATGTGTTCTGGTGATGACTCCATGTTGTGGTATATCTTTTACTTGATGTCTGTGTATAAAAATTAAGTTTGTGAATCAGCACCCATTATAGAAAATACCTGGATTCTTTTTTTTGGTCTTGAGCTGTTGTGTTGTTGTCAGGAGTAATGTGATCAACCCTGGTGTCCACAGAAGCTGTTTCTATTGCTGGTGTAAAAGGAAGAATGTCTTGCATTTATTGTTATGACCAGGATGGGAGAAATGCGCAGTTTATCCACAACTCTGCAGATTGCACCATTATATTAAAACTTTAATTCACCAACCGGAATAACCATTTATCTACCTCTGCTACTGTTTGACTCAGAATAAAATAAACTTTAACCAGGCTTCTTTCAATAAATGCTGTAGATGCCTTCTCTGGCTGTGACTGCAGCCCAAAATCAAGACTCTAACTCCCTTGGACTGAGATGTGTGATGGACAGATCACTCCCTGCGTACCACACAGCATATAACTGACACAATTGGCAGCTACTCCTTCTCCTTGGCTTGGGACCAGGACACGTGCACCAGGCACGGCCTTGTAGCATGTTGTGCACAGCCCCAAGACTGTCTCAGCTTTCTGGCCCAACCACATGGGCGCACAGCCTTAGTTGTACAGCAAGCCCCTCTTTCTTTCCATCCCCTAACACCACCACCACCAGCTCTCTCTCTCCCCCCCCCCCCCCCCCCCCCCCCCCCCCCCCCCCCCCCCCCCCCCCCCCCCCCCCCCCCCCCCCCCCTCCCCAGTCAGGTTCCTCCATCCACTCCTTCCCTCCTGTGCTCCAGTCAATGCCCCCTCCCATTTAGTCCATGTAACTCTGTGCACCCCTTCTCTTTGTATTGCTTCATCCCCATCTCTGTAAAACATAGGCCTTGCAAACTACTTGCCTCCTCTTGCCTGAGCAGCTGCATTAAGAAAAGTAGGTGATCACTGTGCCCACAAACTTCCAAATCATAGTTTTCCAAGTCTACCACAAACGCTGGATCCGTCTGTGGTCCACAATGCCCACCAAAGTAATTGTTTGATTTGGAATGAGGGAGTTGTAATTCCGGGGCAGGGGGGCAGGCGCGCTGGGGGTGCTGAGTTTTAAGTGAGCATTCATGAGATGCAAAGGCATGTGAATCCAGTTCTCAACACAGTGTGGTGCCAACATGAGAGTGGAAAATGGCAATCCACATTTGTATCTGTGGGAACCTGACTTTTGACTGCACTCCCCCTGTCACGTTGCCCACCAATGGTGGGACGAAAATTTCCATCCAGAAAGGCTACTCAAGTATTAAGTTTATTTGTTAGTGTCAGAAGTAGGTTTACATTTAACACAGCAATGAACTTACCACAAAATTCCCCTAGTCACTATACTCCAGTGTCTGTATGGGTATACTGAGGGAGAATTTAGCATGGCCAATGCACCTAACCAACAGGACTTTCGCTTTGTGGGAGGAAATTTGAGCACCCGGAGGAAACCCATGCAGACTCCACACGGGCAACTACCCAAGCCAGGAATTGAACCTGGGTCCTTGGAGCTGTGCCACTGTGCCATCCCGTGCTGTAAACCAACGTGGGATTTGAGCTCAGGTTTCTTATTGACAGGTCTGCAGCTGGATGGTTAGTTATCTGTTATTATGGTTGATAACTTGACAGGTGTCCAGTGTGTAAACCGAAAAATAGACCATGCACGCCCTTTGAAAGCAAACTGAGGTTGTCTTGTTCTGCCTGAATAAAATATATTATCCCTAGTAATGTTTTAGTGTAGCTTCAAAAGTCACGTATGTGTTGTTATTAATTCAGCACAATGGCTGAACTCAAACTAGTTGTAGAAATTGATGAGGATCATTGTATTACTCACTGTAGGATAATAATTGCCAGTAGCTAACAGCAAATCTTGCCTTTTTAAGTAACCCTTTCACATTATCTGACCTGGTGAGTTCATTGAGCCACAATCAACCTGGCTGACGGCTTTAGCAGAAAAATATAATCAGCTAGATTTGAAACCTTTAGGTACTTCATTTTTACACCTTGCTAGTAAATGCAACTCTTTAATTATTCATGAAGCATTACCCATAACATTCAGAATCTATTAAATATGAATGATTCCAGGGATTGTATCTTTATTCTGCTTATTCTTATCAATATTATTTTTGGTTGAGGCCCCAGAAGATACCACTAAACTGTCTCAGATGTTGCTGGAATCTAACAAATGCCCCATTTGTTAGATTTCTTTTTACCCCTTGAACCTCTCTAAAGCTTTGCCCTGCAAAATGTTGTTGACCTGTGAGCAGGTCCTTGGTGAGCAGTGGAGCCAACAGCCCATGTCCTTAATCAATCAGATTAGCGGAAGAATTAATGATGGATAAAGGAAACAGGGTGAATGAGAGTCAAATTAGATACAGCAAGGGAAAAAGAATGGGAAAACTACATTTGAAAAATCTTCAGCAACAATCTTTGCCTGCAGGACTGAGGTTCCAAGTGTCTACTATTGGCAATCTGGGCTGGTGCTATTACAGGAATATAAATTCCACCATCAAAAGGCTCCTTACACTATTGTGAATGAGTGTAGCCAAGTGGTATGGAGCTATAGTGGTTAGCACTGCTGCCTCACAGCGCCAAAGACTTGGGTCACTGCCTATTTGGAATTTGCACATTCTCTCCATATGTGTGGGTTTCCTCCTGACGCTCCAGTTTCCTCCCACACTCCAAAGATGTGTGGATTAGGTGGATAGGCCAAGTTACATTTCCCCTTGGTGTCAGGGGTTCTAGCTAGGGTAAATGCATAGGGTCATGGGGATAGGACCTGCGTGGGATTATGATCAGCGCAGACTTGATGGGCCAAATGGCCTCCTTCTGCACTGTAGGATTCTATGAAACAAGGAATTAACTGTATTAATAAGTTAAATTAAATGATTCCATGAAGTAGTAATTGAAATTAGAAGCAAATTAATCTGCTGAAAAATAGTTTTAAAATTCTTAAACGTGCCTGAGCAAAATCAAGGGTGCCAACATTTTGTATGGTGTATCCTTTAACACAAGGCACTTCCAGATAAAAGGAAATGGATGTTTGCAGATTAAGCATGCATCATCTCAGCCACATATTGATGTATCATAAACTTCCATCAGCCAACAGTGACCTATTTTAGATTTTAATGATGCCCCTAAATCAAAGGTCAGGTAAATCCAGGAAAATAAGATTTAATCTTAAGAGAGCATTGTGTAGCAAAGAAGATACCAGCATTTGCATCTCTCAATATCGTGCTTTGTTCCAAGGATGTTGTTTAGAACTAAGTTGTTGTCCAGCAATACATCTGACATGTTAGTTCAACTTTCTCATGATGTAAATATTTAATGCTCCCAGAAGCTCCTTAAGTCTGTTAGATTCACCGCAGCATCTCTCAAAATGCAATAGTACAGCAACATTATTTCTGCCCTGAACTGGGACAGAGATACCTTGGTAGACTTGGGAGGTTTCCATTCAGGGATTAAAAATAAATACTACTTTAAATATCGATAGTTATCTTGAATATGTCCCTGTATGACAGTACAGTTGTTATTACTGCTGCCTCAAAGCACTTGGGTTCAATTCCAGCCTCACTGTCTGTGTGTACATTCTCCCTTTGTCTGCATAGGTTTCCTCCAGGTGCTACAGTTTCCTCCCACAGTCCAAAGATGTGCAGGTTAGGCTGATTGGCCATGGTAAATTGGCCCTTGGTATCAGGGAGATTATCTGAGTAAATGTGTGGGATGATGGGGATAGGGCCTGGGTGGGATTATCATCAGTACAGGCTCGATGGGCCAAATGGCCTACCTCTGCCCTATAGAGATTCTGAAAACATTAGAAAAGGACTTAAAATATTTTTGGATCCTCTAATAGAAATGAAATGATACATACTTTCTTTTCCTTATACTATTACTGTTGTGATGATTATTAAATGCGAATCAACTTTCATACACTTCAGAAAATATACTGATTCATATAGTCTTCTGTATCCAGATTTAACAACCTATCTCTGTACACTCGTCAGGGGAGAGGCACTTTTACAAGGAGAGATGCCTAGACCTTTATAATACCAGGGTTTTTATAATCTGGCTAAAATTTGTTAAAAAAGGCTACCTGGAGGACGAGAATATTCTGTGGTGTCTTTTTTTCCATCAGAGTATTAGATCAGTTCTTCAGGCTCATTAAAGTGTCTGTGAGGCCTCTCTTTCTCCATTTTAAGCAAGAATGACCAGCTGAGGAGTACACCTGATCCAGAATAGTCCCAAAAAGGTGCTGGGATTCTAATCCACTTCAGCATAAAGGAGTAGCCTGAGTTTTCTGCAGAGAGTTTAAAAGACACCAATTTTCTAAAGCTCATAGTGAGGCTTACAGTGAACTCAGGCTTTGGTGAGACTAATGGAAACATGACACAGAGCATCTAGGAACTTGTAGTGATTTGCAATGCAGAGAGTCTTCTGCTCTTCACAAATTATTGGGTTATTTAGATACTAACAGCAGTGAAAGCGTTAAACTCACCATGACTTTCCTAGTCAATTCTGTGTCACTTCTACTTGAAATACTTAGATCTAACTTAATATCTAACTTAAATGTATGCGATTGGTAAAGAAACATGACTTTTATTTTGATCGATTTCAGTCTATCTGATATGCAGCTTTGGTGAGTATCGATGTAATGTAATTGTTACGGCGATTAGAGTCAACATAATGCCCCTTCCCAAAAAAAATTCAACTGCAACCAAGAGTTTGGATTAATCTCTCTGTTCTTTTCCTTCTGATTTTTGTTTGTGAATCTTTTTTAAAATAATTGAGCCAGTGTGTTTAAGATAATGAGTAGCTTTTGGTGTGAGGGTGAAGGGGCAAAATCAAAGCCACAGAAGTCTTTCTATTTAATTGCACGCAATAGAAAAAAAAAGCAGAAGCAACCGTGAACTGTGAGAGGCTTTGTAAATGGGCCCCACAGGGAGAGTGCCAAGCTGTTAGTCAAAGTGAATAATAGGATTTATCAGGATTAGTTTTGTACATAATCGCGCACAATTGGAAGGAAAACAGATGGCTCACGTCGCGGTTCCTGATAGTCGCTGAGTGAAAAGACAGGAAATTTGGCAAAACACCCAAAACCCTTGCCTTTCAAGGCCTAATGAATTCTTCAAAATTTCCGATGACTATTCAGACTTTTTTTTAGTGCAATGCACAATAAGTGTTTGAAAGATGTCTTAACTAGTTGAAGGTGGAATAGAAGGCCAAGTTCAAAGGAGATTCAACAATTTTGCAGCATAATTATGTACCCAATTAACTTTATGCCAAATCTCTTGAAAACAATAAGCTACTGTCAAATGATACAGAAGGAGACAGTGAAATAAAAAAAACAGGGAAATTATTTTGATGACCTGACAAAAGCGACATAACAATACTCATTACAGTGTCAGTGGACACATCATCGTGTAGGGGAAGACGCATCAGATGCATTTGCATCAGGAACACAAATTCCTTTCAGTGAAAGCAAAATTGAAGCTTGGCCCAAGGGCAAATGCACAAAAACGTACCAAAATAGCAAAAGTCATGCTTGTCTCAATGCTTGGCCATGAAACATTCAACCACTCCATCTTTATGCATCAGCTTAACATTGGAACAGGTCTTGAACCGGTCAACCTACTGGTGGCAACATTTAAGAAACTGTTGGAGTCCAGTTGCATCCCCATTCAAAATGATAATGGTAAAATAATCAGAAGGCAATTGCATTTTTAATACAGTCAATTGTTATGAGGGTGGAGGGAAGTTGCTTTCCAAAAGAAATTGGATACGATACTTGAAAATGAAAAGGCACAGGTCTCAATAGAAATGTGGTATAGTGGCACCGTGGTTAGCACTGGGACCCGGGTTTGATTTCCAGCTTGGGTCACTGCCTGTGTGGAGTTTGCACATTCTCTCCATGGGTTTCCTCCCAGTACTCTGATTTCCTCCCACAGTCCAAAGATGTGCAGGTTAGGTGGATTGGCAATGCTAAATTATCCCTTAGTATTAAGGTGACCACCTAAGGTAAATGCATGGGATTATGGGGATAGAGTCTGGGTGGGACTGTGGTTGGTGCAGACTTGAAGGGCTGAATGGCCTCCTTCTGCATTGTAGGGATTCTATGATTCTATGAAAAAGCAGAAAAATGGGATTAATTGGATAACATTCTCAAAGAGCTCTAAGACAGGCATGGTTGGGCTAAATGGCCAACCCATATGCTCCACGATGCCATATACTTTCATAGTGTCACAGCTGCACCTTAGCTGATATTCTCCAGTCTCACACGCTTAGCCAAATCTCCATTCATCACAGAGAGACTGAAAGATCCCAGGCATAGGTGTGGTTAGAGAATTCTGGCCCTTGTGTCAAGAGGAGAGTGGAAACACTTGAGAGATATTCACAAACCTTCCTGAAGAAGTGAAACATACCCTCTGATTCAGGGGAGACTCCAGTTTGTAATCAAACAAAATGGGAAAGCACTAAGTACATTGAGTGACTTCACTGAGAATGTACAAAGACAAAGTCGAGGCACCAGAGGGAATAGACAAATCACCAACAACGCATCTCCCCCAATCCTTGGAGCATGACTTGCGCCACATCTTGTGGAGTCTGCTGACCACACATTAGGCATAATGGCCATTTCTGAGCCCATTACACTGGTGTAAGGACAAGGCATCCCTAATCCTGACAGACAGTTAAAGAAGTAGAAGACAAAGAAGAAGATTTATGTGGTGGAAACAGAGAACATCAAGAAAGACATGATACTGTCTGCTCAGTTCCTGATATTAAAATGCTTGAGGAACTGAAAGCAGAATTAATGAAGGTGATAAAACATTTTAGAGAGAAGGTCAAGTACTGGGTCACATAGTAAAGCTCGTTAAACGACCTTGACTAGAATTTTTTGGCAAGTCACACCGGCAGGATTCTCTGCTAATGCTGCAATGAATGGAGATTTGGCTGAATGCCAAATTCTCCATCCTTGCTTGCAGCAGGAGAAACCTTCGGCACTAGTTGGTGTTATCATGAAAAGTTCATATGCAAGTTGAATCATTTTACAAGATTGAGTGATTATATCAACTAAAGGACAGGTTCAGGGACACTGAATGCAAATAAGTTACAGAAAGTTCTATTTTGGCCATAGATGTCAGAGCAGATAATAGACACGATGACTGAATGTGCTACATGCATCAAAAATCAAACCCAAATAAATCTTTGAAATCTCAAAGTATTAAAGAGACCACGGCAGATGGTTGGATTGGAGTTAGACGCTGACAGCTATTTTCCCATAATAGATTTTCATGCTGGATCCTTTCAGAAAACTGACACTTCTGAAGAGTACATCAGTGATCAAACAAAAAAATCAAGTTTGCTGTGTACCTATTGAAATCAAACTTGGATTTTCTTTTTAATTCATTCATGGGAGATGGATATCATTGGCTTGGCTTGCGATTTCCTTATTTTTTTATTTATTGAGGAGATGTGGATGTCACCAGCTGGCCAGTATTTATTACCCATCCCTAGCTGCCCGAGGGCAGTTGAGAGTCAACCAGAATGATGTGGCTCTGGAATCACATGTAGACCAGACCGGGTAAGGACAGCAAATTTCCCTCCCTAAAAGGTAGTAGTGAACCAAATGAGTTTTTTCGACGATTGACAGTGGTTTTATGGTCATCAATGGACTTTTAAGTCCAGATTTTATATTGAATTTAAATTTCACCATGTATCATGATGGGATTCAAACTTGAATCTGCAGAGCAATACCTTACGTCTCTGGATTACTGGCCCAATGACAATACCACTATGCTACTGCCTCCCCAATTGACTTTGAAAAGGTGATGGTGAACTTCCTTTTTTAACCCCTGCAGCCTATATATATCCACAATGCTGTTAGGGAGGGTGTTCCAGGATTTTGCTCTTAAGTCACTGAAGGAACCACAATGTGTTTCCAAGTCACGATTGGTATATAGCTTGGAGGGGAATTTCTAGAACATGGTGTTACCATACATGTTTAGCACTGCTGCCTCACAGCACCAGGAAACCTTGTTCAATTCTGGCCTTGGGTGATTATCTGTGTGGAGTTTTCCTGTGTGTCTGTGTTTGTTTCGTCGGGGTACTCCAGTTCCCTTCATAGTCCAAAGATGTGCAGGTTAGGTGGATTGGACATCCTTATTGTCGAAGGATGTACAGATTTGGAGGATTATCGAGGTAAATATGTGAAGTTAGGGGTGCTCTGTCAGAGAGTTGGTTCAGACCTGATGGTTTGAATAGTCTCCTTGTACACTGTAGGGATTCTATGGTTCTATGATTTTCTGCTCTTGTCATGGTAGAGTTTGTGAGTTTAGGAGGTTCTTTCTCAGGGTTCTTTGTATCAATTCTTTGGTTGAGTGAGCAAAAAAGTGGTAAAGTGTGAACTAATGCATTTAGGGAGAGCAAACAAGTGAACTCAATAAATGGGAGGGTATTGAAAAGGATTAAGGAAATTAGAGACCTCGGAGTTCATTCCTTGCTTGCTCCAGAAAACAAATTCAAAATCCAATTGAATACAATTCACAGTCCCGAGAAGAGGGACAAATAAGATCGAAGCTAACAGGATAAGGCATTGGGCTCTATCTCTGGGTTTGGTCTTAGTCAGAAGGCCAAATCTACAGCATTTGGTTTACCTGCAGGTATGCTTAGCATTGGCTGCCTGTTACATTGCGTTGATTATTTTCATACTTGTTGGGGTGAATTTCAAGGTGTAACTGGCCAGAACTTCTGAGAACGACACAGTGGGTCAGCACCTACAAAGGTTACCTCATGAGGTGGGTGGTTGGAAGGGGGTAACAACAGGTAATTAATCCATATGACTGTGCCCGTTTGTAGGCTGTTTTGGATCAGGATGCCTGGAAATTGCCTTTATTGTCTGTGAGACTGCTTCATAAAGCCATGATTTATATCAAAAATTACTTTATGGATTTACTGGTCAAAAAACCACTGGTTTGACTTTTAACAGGACTAAAACCACATTCCGATGACTTGAAACAGCACTTTCTAAGATGGCCAAATGTTTGAATCACTGTACATTTCAAATTTCAAAGCCATTAATTGGAACCAGCCCATTGAAGAAAAAAACCCCCATCAGAGACAGTTACCCTGGAGACATGTGAATGGAGGAACTTGCGCATTCTCTCTCCGACAGTGGCAGCGACTCAGCTGTAACCAGGACTGTCATCCTGCCAAGGATACAGGCCCTCTAATTGGGCCTGCCTTCTCAGCGATCCATCATCTGTTCAGCCAGGGGCAGCCTCTTAACGTGCCACCTTCAGCATACTCTCAGAGGTGGACGCATTGACAAGCAGAGCCAGATCAGGACTAAAAAAGAATGGTGTCTCATGCATTAATGAGAAAACATTCTGCCCATACGTGAAGTACAAAGTCTCCCATTGGCACTGCTTTTCAACATTCATATCTTCATAGAATCCGCACAGTGCAGAAGGAGGCCATCCAGCTAATTGGGCCTCCACCGATTCATCAACAGCTCATCTGACTAATACCCTATCCCCATAACCCCACATAATTGCCCTGCTAATCCTCCTAACCTAGACATCTTGGGACACTAAGGGGCAATTTAACATGGCCAATACACCTAATTTGCGCATCTTTGGACTGTGGAGGAAGACCGGAGCACCTGGAGGAAAACCACATAGACATGGACAGAATGTAAAACTCCACACAGACAGTCAACCAAGGGTGGAATTGAACTCGGGTCCCTGGTACTATGAGGCTAACCGTGGTGCTATCGTGCTATCCCTTTCCACTCTGACCACCATTCAAAGAACAGGAAACAAACCCTTGTTTTTACATGCTGCCATGATATTGCATTATTTTTGTAATGCAAAATAATTTGCATTATTTAGTTTTTTTAGTTTAATAAACCTGCCTTAATGGACCTGCACAAATCACATTCTGCTATTTCCATCACCAGATTTCTTGTGGTGCATTGAACGTCATCACATCCCAGCAGAGATGCCATCCTTATTGTCTCCCGAACCAAAAAAAAATCATATCAGTGATAAATTGCTAAATACTTTTGAGTGCTTCCTGTCCTATCAAGCCCGGTGAATTTATTTACCATTCAGCAAACATTCCTGAGAATAAATGAGTGAAATCTGAGAGGTTAAACTTTCCCTTCCCACCATCAGGATCTAGGTATGACGAGAGACACTTTATGTTCACCTCTCTCCTCCTTCAGCCTTGGAATACCTCCCTCCATCCTTTTCTACATTCATTCCGTTTCTCCATCTTTCCCTCCCACCCATCCACAGGCACCCTTCTCTTCCTCTTCCTTCCTTTACTTCTACCTCTCCCTCATAAGAGATTACAAAGGATTGTGCACATAGCTCAGGTCATTACACAAACCAGCCTCCAACATTGACCTATTTATACTTCTCCCTGTCTTGGAGATCATAATGAAGCCATCATAATGAAGGACCTTCACACACCCCAGACTTACTCTCTTCCATCTTCTTCCATTGGGAAAATGATAAAAAATTCTGAAAACATGTCCCAACCAACTCAAAAACAACTTTTTCTCTGTTGCCATCAGACTTTTGAATGCACCTACTATATATTAAGTTGATTTTTCTTTACACCCTAGCTATGACCGTGACACTATGTTCTGCACCTTCTCTTTCCTTCCTCCCTAAGTACTCTGTGAATGGTATATTTTGTTTGTATAGCACGCAAGAAACCATACTATTCACTGCATCCCAATAACGTGACAATAATAAATCAAATCTAAAATCAAATCTCTTACCTGTATTCACATTTTCTCCATCCACTAATTCTGTTGAATCCACATGGGATTCAGGATATTGACTCTTAAAAATAAAAGCAGATCTTCATCTGCCAAAACCTCTCATCATTTAGTAATTAGAGCTGTTTCGGGTATTTTCCCTCGGATTCTGAGAATGGGTAAACATTATGAATAATGAAGAATGTGTGGAACCTGATTCCTGTGTAATTAGACTGTTCATTTGAAAAATTGAGGTGGAGCAACAGTATTTTGTTCATTTTAGTACTTAATGCAAATGCAATTGTTTCTCTGTTTGCATTTAAAATATTTGCAATGGTTTGGAAGCCTGGATATAATTCAAAGCGCTTGAGTTCGCAGGCACCAAACTGTCTTCAACTGAGACACTAATTTATTCTAACTCACCGAATCAAAACTGCCACAGTGATAAAGAAGCTAACAAATTGAAACGTCAGACGGGTTCTTTCGGAGCACGCAGATTGTGCTCAGTATTGTTTCATGGAGATAAAATTGGATTATGAACAGGCAAGTAGGCCTCATAAAGTAAGCTCTCAAGAAGATGCTTTCAGCAGCATTTTTGCAAAGATGAAAATTGTTTTAGTGCGGTTAAGGGATCTTAATAAACAAACACTACAAAATCAGTGTTAGCTGTTTTGTGATACAGCACAGTAAGCATTTCCATCCTCCACCATTAAGATTGAAAGATAAGGAACCGAGCTTTCAAATTAAAGTAGGGTTAACACATTTCTATTTCGGTTTTCTAGCTGCTATGATTCTCCATTCTAACAGACTTTTGTTGCTGGAAGATGTTGAAAGGGCACAGGACCAACTGGAGTCTCAAACAGAATGTGAGGTTGATATTTGTCTTTGATCCTCAGTTACGCTTCCAGTAGAAACTGATAATTCCTAAAAATATGAATTTCCTAGCGACTAAAGCAAAAAATTGCATGACAGGATTTCATGTCGAGACTGCCCAATTCAGCCTGGTCACCAAACTACAACTTGTACGGGCCCACATTCTCCGTCTTTGCTCAAAGCCGGGATTCTCCTGTCTTGTTGCATTAATGGTAGTACAGTAATTAGCACTGCTGCCTCACAATGCCAGGGACCTAGGTTCAATTCCCGACTTAGGGTCACTGTCTGTGTAGAGTCTACACTTTCTCCCCGTGTCTGTGTGGGTTTCCTCCAGGTGCTCCAGTTCCCTCTCACAGTCTGAAGAACGTGCTGGTTAGGTGCATTGGTCATGGTAATTAGGTGCATTGGTCATGGTAAATTCTCCCTCAGTGTACACGAACAGACGCTGGAGTGTGGCAACTGAGGGATTTTCACAGTAACTTCATTGCAGTGTTAATGTAAGCCTACTTGTGACACTAATAAAAAAAGTTTAAAGTGAACAGAGAATTGGCTGAGCTCCACATTCTCTGTCCTCATTGGTAGCGATAATGAGGCATGAATGGTCAATGAATTCTGGCATGCATCTATCTTACTTTTTATGTCTTCTAACTTTACCAACCTATTCTTCCCTACCCTATGGCATTTTACCTGAAAAAAGGAGACAGTTTAAAACCTAACCATCTTTTGAAGTTCAGAATTTCTGACATCTTTCAGCAGAACTTTGACTATATATGGGATGTGAGGGAGGAGGGGTCAGAATTGCATGAGCTACTTGTCTCTGCACCACCCTCCCCCCCACCCCTCCAGAAGTTGTTCAATACCATTGACCTGCCTATTACTCCAGAGGGTGGCCATGAATGATTTTGACAGAGGGCAAGTTAGAGTTTCACTCTGCCATATAAATGAAACTGGCAACAAAGTGGTGGACTCTTGTCAGTCTGTCAGGGAACAGTCATTTGCATAAATGCATAATTAATGACTGTCAGTTCACTAAAATTCTTAAGTCTATCAGAGAGGCGATGGCATAGTGGTATTATCATCAGACTACTAAGCCAGAAAGTCAGCTGGTTTTCTGGGGACTCTGCCATGGGTTGCTGAAATTTGAATTCAAAAACAAAAATCTGGAATAAAGAATCTACTGATGACCATTGTCAGAAAAACCCATCTGATTCTCTCATGGCTCTTTAGGCCTAAGCAATGTGGTTGACTCTTAACTCCCCTCCAAAGGCAATAAATGCTGGACAACCTGTGATACCCATGTCCCACAAATGAACAAGAAAAAATGAAATGCAAACATGATTGGCCAATGAAGCATTATTTTTATTTATTGCAATTGCGAGTGAGGTCAGTCCTTAGGTTGCTCCTGTGCACATTTCTACCCGGTGGCAGAGCCAATGATAGCTATGCAAAAGATGGGAGGCATTTCCAGTCATTCAGAGTTTTACTAATAATCTTAATGACTCATTTTCTCCATGCAACTTTCATTGAGGAAATTGGATAAAATTTTGTTTAGACATGGATGGAATTCGATTTTTAACAAAAGTTACTGAGAAGTGTCAATGTTAGAATATGAAAATATATTTTTCAAAGAATTTGAATTCTTTTTCTTGATTTTATAATATTTGAATTGATTCTTATCCATTATCCAGAAAGAGCAAACTATCTTGGGTGTAATCTTACCAAAAGAAATATTAAAAAGTGTCAAAAAAGTCTGAAAACCAAAGTGTTTTACTCTGTATTTTTTGGGTGAGATTAGCACTGCAATCTTCTCACACTGTCAATTTTTTGACAGTTGGTAGATTCACTCACTGAGTGGGATGATATGAAGGCACAACGGTTAGCATTGCTGCCTCACACTGCCAGGATGCAGGTTCAATTCCTTGGCTTGCTGTCTGTGTGGAGTTTGCAGATTCCCCCCGTGTCTGTGTGGGTTTCCTCCAGGTGCTCCAGTTTCTTCTCACAGTTCAGAGATGTGCAGATTAGGTGGATTGGCCACAGTAAGTTGCCTCTTGGTGTCCCGAGATATGTGGATGAGCAGGATAAATATGTGGGGTTACGGGGATAGGGCCTGGGTGGATTATTGTCGGTGCAGACTTGATGGGCCAAATGGCCTCCTTCTGCACTGTAGGGATTCTATCCAATGGGAGGTGGGATGGTGGGGTGCCTATACACGCCAGGGAAACAGCCTGGCATGAAATGGATTTTTGTCCTCCTCCATGGTCCTCTTGTCAATCGGCATGGCAGGCTGGTAAGATCTCCCATCTTGCCTTCAAGAACCTCTGCAAGATGTTCCAGATCATTGACACAGATGCCATCACCTCATGAGAACACCATCCACCAGGTACACGGTACGTACTCTTGCAATGCAGTCAATGTTGATGTGGGAAAGGTGTCCCAGGGCATAGTACGTTGGCGAGACCATACAGATGCTATGATAATTCTCGACAATCACCAGGCAGGAGTGTTCCTTTCCTGTTGGGGAATACTTGAACAGTTAAGGGAATTCTCCCTGTGATCTTTGGATTAGTGTTCTCCAAGGCGGCCTTCAAAACACACAATGCAGAATTGCTGAGGGGAAACTGATAGCCAAATTCCACACATGAGTAGGGCTGCAACTGGGATTTTGGGTTCATGTCACACTATCTGTAACTCCCACGACTTGCCTGGGTTTGCAAAATGTCACTAACCATCCTGACTTGAGACATTCACACCTCTTTACCTATGATTAAACCACTTTCTGTTCACGTTGTCTGTACCTGTAAAGACTTCATTATCTGTTAAGATTCACATTCCATCCATTATCTTGCAATTGAGTTTGTGTCTATATTTGTCCTGTTTGTTATCCCAATTCCCACTCCCCTGATGAAGGAGCAGCGTTCTGAAAGCTCGTGCTGGCAAATAAACCTGTTGGACTTTCACCTGGTGTTGTGAGACTTCTTCCTCTTCAAGAAGAAAAGTCTAAACTCCAAGCATGATAACTCTGAGCCAATCATGATTTATTTCTCTCACGTTTCTTCCTACTTTTTACCCCTGCTGCCACAGGTCCTGGCTTCACCTTGTGGTCTAACAAGGAAAAAGAGACTGTTGCATTCTCTACCATTGGAAATAATTGGATGTAGCTTCAATGGCAAACTTCCCTTAACAAGAAAAAAAGTATTTTCATTTGCTGGCAGAAATAAAATTAATGAAAAATCTCAGAGGACTCGAGCCTGTCCACCTCCTCTGTTTGATATTAAAGATGTATGAGGCTATTTTTTTTTAGGTGTTAATATAAATGTATTGGCATGGATCTGATTAGCGGAATTTATAACAGTACGTAATTCAGAAGTCACATTTCAACACAATGCATCATTTTAAATTAATTTGACAGATAATTAAACTTTTAAAAAGACCTTAATCGCAGGAGCAATTTGGTTGATAGTACCACACAACCCGATAGCCCAGGGTGTTTTAAAATAAACGTGCAGGTTGGTTCTGATTTAGAAAGAGGCCGTTAAATTGGTTTGGAGACCCATTTCCAATTAAAATTTTTGCAAAAGTTTTCAAATGTTTTCTTTAAAAGAAAGGCTAATTTATTTTTCATAAAGTAACAATCCCAGGAACTAAGTTCAGCAGCAAAAGATTCTATTCCCAAATAAGACACTGTTTGAGGATTAACTGTGATTGCATTCATTTGAAACAACTCCTGGATTTTTGTTTCTGAGTTGTGTGTGCACAGTAGGGACATTTAGAAATTTACAATCCAGAAGGAAGCCATTTGGCCCATCAAGTTTGCATCGACAACAATCCCACCCTAGGTCCTACCCCAACAACCCCATACATTTACCCCATTAATCCCTCCAACCTACACATCCCACTAAGGGGCAATGTAGCATAGCCAATTAACCTGACCTGCACATCTTTGGATCTGAATCTGTCCACCTGTGCCTGGGAGACCCAAACTAGGAAAAAGAGATGTGAAAATTGGAATCTTATCCCAGAAGGGTGGAATAAAATGAGAATCAGGCCTACCGACCTCAGAACAGGTGAGAAAGTTGACAGGCACGGAGGCTGAGAGGACCATCTCTGTGCACTGGCACCGTGTGAAAGATTGGGGAGAAAAAAACAATGAAACAAAAAGATCCCTCCAGTTCTCATCTTTCATCTCCCCCCCAACTCTATCCATGCCAGCTCATGCCCTTGTAAGCACTCATTATGTGGGAGTGGGATGGAATTCCTGCTATGTGTGGTAGAGCAATGAGCACTGAGGCCTTTGATGGCAGAGGGGACTTGGCAGTGATATGGGAGTGAGTAGTGAGAGGGTGGGGTGGCTGGCAGTGAAGAGGGGATGGGAATCTGCCATTGAAGTGGCTGGGGGGGTGGGTGAAACCTGGCAGTGAGAGAGGGAGTGCCAACTTTACCATGGTGGTTATGGGGCAGGGGAGTTGGGCTTCTGATTTTGCTGTAGGGGGGAAAGATCACCTGATTACTTCATGTGAGGGGATGTTTAGGGGAGATTAACCTCAGTTCTGTTGGGTGGGTCCTTTAAAGATAGCGATCTCTGTGGAGCCAGCCTTGCTGGCCCCTCCAAACTGACAGCATAAATCTCTGGGTTTCTTTCATCAGAGTGCCTCAAGATCTGGTCAGAAAACTTGGCGGTGCGTCTGCAGAGAGACACGCTGGTGTTCAGCCTGAGCCTGACACTAACAGATTATGGGAAAATTCTGCTCCAAATTTTCCGCAGGTGGTATTTTCCAATCCCGCCA
Organism: Sphyrna mokarran; assembly: GCA_024679065.1. Taxonomy (NCBI): domain Eukaryota; kingdom Metazoa; phylum Chordata; class Chondrichthyes; order Carcharhiniformes; family Carcharhinidae; genus Sphyrna; species Sphyrna mokarran. The sequence goes on from JAGIQG010000029.1 coordinate 23,962,259, forward strand.
AAGTCAATGGACCTTTGAATGGCTCGCCACATTTTCTAGCCCCACCTATCTGTAATAGAGTCATGAACTTCAGAGCTGCAATGGATTTCTCCCCGAGAGATTTCAGTGTCAATAAAGAACAAAATGAGACTATTACCCATATGTCATCAAACATTGATAATGTGCCATGTTTAGAAGTATCGGATAAGATTTTTTTGTGTCCCTTTGTGAGTGAGCTTTAGTGATGACTGCGACCTTTCAAACAATGTGAAGGTGATGAGCTTGCCCTATGTCTTTACACTGCCATCCTCTCTCTGACAACTGCTTGATGTCAAAGTAAAATGTGTTTATGCAACTTCAGTATAGTCAAGGGCAGATACAAATCCATATCTGTCAAACTGGGAAGCAGCTAGATTAATGGTGTGGAATTTTGAGCTGACAATTGCATGTGACTTGGAAAACCAGACCTGATGAGATAAAGTTCCAAACAAAAACAATCTGCCTAAATCACTAATCTCGACCATTATCCTCTTCCTGACTCAAAATCTACCAAACGTTGGCTTTTATAGTCACAGCATTATTCCCACCTGTGCAGTCCCACCTTGTTTCACCACATCTGGCACAATAATGTGCCCTAAAATAAATGCTGAAAACAATTGGAAATTAATCTAATTTTGTAATCTATAAATTGGTTGAGCTACTTAGCATACTGCCCCTGAGCAGTTCTTGACTATTTTTGTCCATCGAGCAAGAATTGAAACACATGCTTATCAGCTATGAATGTGTTGGAGATGTCTCCAGGATGATCTGTATGAGGATGGAGGTATAGCACTAAATTAACTTCCTCTGGCAGACTCGATGGACAGAATTTTCCCATCCACCCGCCACAGGAATCATAGAGAGTGAAACATCCATCATGCAAAGATCCATTAAACTCATGCAGGATTTTTCTAAAAGCGTATTTGACATACATTTTACAGGTGTAACACAATGGAAAAATCTGTGACTGCTTAGTCTTGGATATAAATCAGACAGCACATTTTAATGATATTTGATTATCTTGCTTCTTGCAACAATGAAAAGTCTTGCAATTAATACAGTATTTAAGGTCATATTTCAAAATACATGTTATACATACACCCGACTGAGAAAAAACAGCTGTCAACGTGCTAACAACCACGGAATACAGAATTCCTTTAGTGCAGAAGGAGGCCATTCAGCTCATCAAACATGCACCGACCTACCTACCCAGACTCACCCACTGCTCAATCACTGCAACCCTGTGTATTTACCTGCCAACCCTGGGACATTCACAGATAATTTAATGTGGCCTGTCCATCTAATCTGCACATCTTTAGACTGTGGGAGGAAACCAGAGCATTCGGAGGAAAATCCCACAAAGACAGCAAACTTCACACTGGCAGTCACCAACCCTTGAATCGAGCCCAGGTCCCTGGAGCTGTGAGGTATCAGTGCTAACCACTGTGCCACCGTGCTGCCCTAACCCTTCTGGCCCAATAGAAAATAGCCTCCAATTGATCTTTAAAAATCAACACTTTCCCACAGAGCAGTTATACTTTATGACTTTTAAAGGGACAGGCTATTTAATTACAACCCCAGTATCAGCAGCATTGAGCTTTGTCCAAGACAATTCTTTTATATTGATCAGGAATTAACTTACCACATTGTTTCGTCACATTTTATGCCTTAGGTATGCTTTAACTATTGAGCGGATCCTCTGACTTATTAAATATTCCACAGTTTGTTAATAAAGGAAAGCTTTAAAGTTCAGGTAATGTAATAAGATTGAACTCTGAACTATTTTAGCCTTGGATCTATATTTGAATCTAACCCAAATGATTGTGGTGGACATTATTGCAATGCTGTTAATTGCAATGGGATAATTTCGGTCTGTATAGATCTATATCAGTACAAAGTGCACAAGTATTGTGGAGAATTTTCAATGAAGCTCTGAAAGCAAGAGTGCAGGACACCACCAAGGTTAAAAGCTGAGAGAACGAGATGAATCAAGACTTGACCATCAGGTGATGTTGAGCTTGGAAAACCTGGAAATAATTGATTGAATTACAACAGAGCTAACACAGTTGCACTAATTAAACAGTTTCATGGATTTGGGCATTAACCATTTATTATGGGAAAATGGAGAACTGTGGAGGACTCTTAATAGTGTTGAAGAACAGAGGGATCTTGGTGTATATGTGCATAGATCTCTGAAAGTTGGCAATCAGGTCGATAAGGTTGTTAAGAAGGCATACGGAGTGTTAGCTTTTATTGGTAGGGGGATTGAATTTCGGAGCCACAACGTCATGTTGCAACTGTACAAAACTCTAGTGCGGCCGCACTTGGAGTATTGTGTGCAGTTCTGGTCCCCACATTATAAGAAAGATGTGGAGGCATTGGAGAGGGTACAGAGGAGGTTTACCAGGATGTTGCCTGGTATGGAGGGCAGGTCTTATGAAGAGAGGCTGAGGGATTTGAGGTTGTTTTCGTTAGAAAGAAGGCGGCTAAGAGGAGACCTTATTGAAACATATAAGATGATTAGAGGTTTAGATAGGGTGGACAGTGATAGCCTTTTTCCTAGGATGGAGAAAGCTAGCACGAGGGGACATAGCTTTAAATTAAGGGGTGGTAGTTATAGGACGGATGTCAGAGGTAGGTTCTTTACCCAGAGGGTGGTAAGGGTATGGAATGCCCTGCCTGCTGCAGTTGTAGATGCGCCAAGTTTGGTGGCGTTTAAGAGGTTAGTAGATAAGTTTATGGATGAAAAGGGAATGGTTTAGGTTAGAGGGTCATTGCTTTTTCCTAATTGGTCGGCGCAACATCAAAGGTCGAAGGGCCTGTTCTGCGCTGTAATGTTCTATGTTCATATGTATTATTGAGCAGGACAGGGTATTGCCTTTATTGCTAATAAATGTGTTTCCATTCTTTTATTCTTGACCATGAGAAATTGGTATTTTCCTGTTCTTATTTTCCTATTACTCATGTACATAGAAACATAGAAAATAGGAGCAAGAGTAGGCCATTCAGCCCTTCACACATGCTCTACCATTTGTTATGAATATGGCTCATCATCCAACTCAATAACTTGATCCTGCCTTCCCTTCATATCCTTGATCCCCTTCACTCCAAAAGTGATATCGAGCTTGTAGAATCATAGAATCCCTACTGTGCAGAAGAGGCCATTTGGATCATTGAACCTGCACTGACACTCTGACAGAGCATCCTACACAAGTGTCTCTCCCTTCACCTCACCCCCCCACCACATCCCCTCCCAGTCCCTACACCCACCCCCTCCCCATCTCTGTAACATTTCCCAGGACCAATCCACCTCACTAACACACCCTGAGACACTAAGGGACAATTTAGCATGGGCAAGCCACCTAACTTCCACATCTTTGGACTATGGGACGGAACCGGAGCTCCCAGAGCAAACACATGCAGCCACAGGAAAAACATGGAAACTCACACAGGCAATCACCCAAGGCTAGAATTGAAACCCAGGTCCCCGGAGCTGTGAGGCAGCAGTATTAATCACTGTGCCACCCATCCCTTTTTGAAAATATATATACAATGTTTTGGCCACAACTTTTGTGGCAGTGAATTTCATGAGGCTCACCGCTCTCTGGATGAAGCAATTTCTCCTCGTCTCAGACCCAAAATCTTTATCTCGTAGTCCCAGAGTCTTCTCCCTCCCTTGCACCCTATCTCCTGATTTAATGAAATATGAACATTTGGGACTGATGCAACAGCCAAGTGAATTTGGGAAGTCAGTTCTCTCTCTGACCTTTAGTGTATGCATGGTTTAGAACATAGAACATAGAACATTACAGCGCAGAACAGGCCCTTCGGCCTTCGATGTTGCGCCGACCAATTAAGAAAAAGCAATGACCCTCTAATCTAAACCATTCCCTTTTTGTCCATAAACTTATCTACTAACCTCTTAAACGCCACCAAACTTGGCGCATCTACAACTGCAGCAGGCAGGGCATTCCATACCCTTACCACTCTCTGGGTAAAGAACCTACCTCTGACATCCGTCCTATAACTACCACCCCTTAATTTAAAGCTATGTCCCCTCGTGCTAGCTTTCTCCATCCTAGGAAAAAGGCTATCACTGTCCACCCTATCTAAACCTCTAATCATCTTATATGTTTCAATAAGGTCTCCTCTTAGCCGCCTTCTTTCTAACGAAAACAACCTCAAATCCCTCAGCCTCTCCTCATAAGACCTGCCCTCCATACCAGGCAACATCCTGGTAAACCTCCTCTGTACCCTCTCCAATGCCTCCACATCTTTCTTATAATGTGGGGACCAGAACTGCACACAATACTCCAAGTGCGGCCGCACTAGAGTTTTGTACAGTTGCAACATGACGTTGCGGCTCCGAAATTCAATCCCCCTACCAATAAAAGCTAAGACTCCATATGCCTTCTTAACAACCTTATCGACTTGATTGCCAACTTTCAGGGATCTATGCACATATACACCAAGATCCCTCTGTTCTTCAACACTATTAAGAGTCCTACCATTAGCCCTATACTCTACACATTTCTCCAGCCACTTATGTCATCATTATGCACCTTGAAACCTCAATTGCTGCCCCCTGCCCACTCCCTCCCTGCAGCCTCTTGTAGCACCTCGCCTCGCCTCTTCTCCTTGCACCCAGTGCTTCTCCTTTGAGCTCTCACACTTCCTTCACTGCTGGTTCACTTCTCTTCCCACTCTGTCTCCCTTCCCAATCCACTCCACTTCCCTCCAGCTCCCTTCTTCGCTTCTCTCCCCACTCCTGACTGTAGCTCCTTGCTGTTCCCTTCACTTTTCCATTCCATTCCCTGCTATCTGTTCTGAAGTGAGCCAGAAATGAAGGAAATGATGAGGCTTCCTGAGAGGAGATAGAGTGGGAATGGAAGAGAAGGGGTGAAGTTGGCTGAATGGCAGGAAGCAGTGAGGTACATCTGGGCAAGGCTAGGAAGATCTCCCCCTTGTGTTGTAGCACAAATAATCTTGGCTTTCAAAATAAATACTATTTGCGGCTCTAGCTCTGTCTCCACTGGAAAATAAATTGTCCAGTATGGACTTGAGCTTCACCAATCAGGAAATCCCTGGCATTGATCTATGCTGATATCTGGTTTGCGCCAATGAGATGCAACCCAGTCTCGTAATAAACATTAACTGCATTCTCTGAATCTACTGACACAATGGCCTGAATATTACCACCCACCCACACCATGGGAATCTGAGAGACAGACCACGGAAAGGTCCATTCACCTCGAGCAGGATTTTATGGTTTGGGGACGAATGAGGCCATAAAATCCCCAACGGGCTTCATTTGCAACTTGCTATCCAAGCCTTAAACTGGCACTGAGGTGTTGATTGCTCACCATTAAAGCTTTTGCCTTCCATTCCAGGCGAAACTGACTGTCGCAAATCAATACGTAAATAAACAGTTTAGAAAAATGAAGCCCAATTTCTTTTCAAGATACTCAGAAAAATGCAGGACACTCATTATGATAAAGAGATTGGGGCCACTGAATGTGCCTTCCACTGCAACGTGTTTGACATTGTAAATAACAATGTGCAGTGACACTATAGCAGGGCTGCAGAAACATCTTAGTCATTAAGTACGCCTGATCGAGGTATTTACGTGTCATTTCTATACATTTTGTGTTCACTTAATGACGACAGTTTGGAAAAAAACAGCTGAAAAGCAATGGTATTTAAAGGACTAACAGCACACAGTGCTTTGACAAGGTCAGTGTGTTTGAGTTTATATGAACAGAAAGCATTAATTAAATTACACAGGGTGAAAAACACAGTGTTAACTTGTTAATGCATTTTGTTTTCAGAACTTACTCGATTTTGTGAGCATATGAGTGGACAATGAAAATCTCTTGCCTCTTTTTTTTAATGTCCCTCTTGTAAAAAAAGAGGGGCTGATTCACTGGAACCCACATTCTGCAAGAATATGACTTGTCCAGGACAATAATTGCTGTCCATTCCCAATATAACCTTGGCTGCTGTTGAAAAATCAGATTCTAACTGGTGGCATTTCCAGGTTTGTGTGCAACTATTTCTCTCAAATTTCTACCAACACCTCTTGGATGTGATGTTTTGTACTGTCGCTGATATAGTGCAGCTTAAATGAATTGAGTATAATTTGGCATTGTTCAGACTTCATATTTCGCCAAAAGCAAACTGCATTGGGAGATAGATGGTTTCAAGTTTATGGGGTTTCAAAAGAAAATTAACATCTGGGGCTAGTTTATTTTTGCGGGAACTCCCTACACTTCTCTTGTCACAGTCAATCTTTCATCCGTCATCTTTGCTTTTGAGCTGCACCCAATGTCAAAAGGCACCAAGACAACTTAAGGCATTCATTTCATTACATTTCTTCATGCACTTTACTTTCAATCAATTATTAATGTTTTTCAGTCATTCCCTACTACTTTGTCCAGTGATAGGCTTCTGGTTATGCAGAAAGTGCTGAATAAACTCAGCAACATCCTTGGGAGTGATCATTTTTTTCAGCTAGAGTCTTTGGAACTCTCTTTCCAAAAAGGTGTTGGAAGCAGAGACTGAGATTTTCCATCTTGTGGCATATTTTCACATTATGAAGATGACTTGCAAATGGCTGCCAATAAGAAATTCTAGTCTGGCTGATCTCTGTGGCGTTTTTGCATGGCTCGACATGAACACCCCAACTTCGGGGGTTCATCTACTGCCTAACTGGAAAACTCATTGTGAGGGAGGACTGGAAAATCTCATCAAAATCTTTGAATGTTTTTAAGGCAGAAGCAGATAGATGCTTGGGTAACTGGGAGGGCAGTGGGGGAATGGGAGGGCGGGGAGATGAGTGGGTGATAAATTATTGGGAAGTAGGCAGAATGCTAATTTGAGGTTACTATCAGATCAGCCATGATCTTATTAAATGGTGGAACAGACTCAAAGGGCTGAATGGCCTACTCCTGCTCCCTGTTCGTATATTCATATTCAAACTTTCTTGGTTGTCAGAGCATTTCTTTACTAGAATTATGGCTAATGTAGGCAATTGAAAGCTGATGTTAAACTTGCCTGCCTGACTATAACATATAGGTGGTTAGTTATAATGGGTATGCGAGTTAATAGCAATACTTCTTCCAAAGATGAAAGGTGGATTGGCCATGCTAAATTGCCCCTTAGTGTCATGGGAGCTAGCTAATGTAAATGTGTAGGGTTATGGGATAGGGCCTGTGTGGGATTGTGGTCTGTGCAGTTTTGATGGGCTGAATGGCCTCCTTCTGCACTGTAGGATTCTATGATTCTCTGATCTCAACCAAGCAGGTAAGAGGAATATCAACCAGAATCCAGACCTCTCAATGAGTAGATCAGGCCCTGAAGAATAGCATTAGTTAGTTTTTTAGATATTATTGCGCTGGAATAGAAACTATCCTGCTTAGGTTATCCAAGTTAACTTGCAGTTGCAATATTTGAAGCAGGCAGCAGTCTGAGACATTGCCCTCTTCTAAACTCCAGCAGGTATAGGCTTACACTGCTCAATCTCTCTTTATAAGACCCTTCATTCCTGGATGAATCGAGTGAACATTCTCTGAAACACCTCTAATGCATTCACATGTTCCTCAAGTAAGGGGACCAAAACTGTGCGCAGTTCTCCAGATGCATTCTTGCCAATGCCCAGCATAGTTGCAACTGCACTTGCCTACTTTTGTACTCTATTCCAATAGCAATCAATGCCACAATTCCATTTACCTTCCTCACTATCTACTGCACATGCATACTAACCTTTTGCAATTTGTACACAAGGACACTCAGACCCCTTTGCACTGAAGTATTTTGAAGTTTCTCTCCATTTAGGTAATAAGTTACCTTTTTATTCTTCTGACCAAAATGGATAATCTCATACTTATCCACATTAAATTCCATCCGCCAAATTTTGTCTCACACCTAAACTATCCATATCCATTTTTAAATTTCTTATTTTTTCATTGCAATTTACTATCCCATCAGTGTCATCTGAAAATTTGGCTATAATGCCTTCTATCCCTACACCCAAGTTACTAATTTTGGCTATAAATAGTTGGGACCTAAGAACTGAACCCTGTGGCACATCACGCTTACAATCAGAAAAAGACCCATTTTTCCCAATTCTCTGCTCTCTGTTGGTTAGTGAATCCTCTATCCTAACTAATATATTACCTTCAACCCAGTGGGACCTTACCAGTGTATTAACCTTATACACTGTGCGGACCCTTATTAAGTGCCTCCTTGGAAGTCCCAATACATTACATCTACAGGACCCCCATTATCCACTTTGCTTGTTACATCTTCAAAGAATTCTAGCCAATTAGTCAAATACAATTTATCCTTCGTAAAACAATGATGCCTCGGATGAAATGTGTTTTGACTTTCCAAATGTCTCATTACTATTTCCTTAAACATGGATTCCAACAATATCCCAAAAACAAACATTAAACTAACTGGTCTATAGTTTCCTACATTTTGCCTTTCTCCTTTTTGAACAGGGGTGTTACACTAATCTTTTTCCAATCCACTGCACCCTTTCCTGAAGCTAAGGAATTTTGGAATATTGTAACCAATGTCTCCACTTTCTTTAAGACCTTAGGATGTAGGCCATCAGACGCTGGGGACTTGTTTGCCTTTTATTCCCAACAGTTTGCTCTGTACATTTTCTCTGATGATAATTGCTTTAAGTTCCTTCTTTTCCACAACCTCTATGTTATCTGTTACTTGAATGTCCTGCAAACAGAGGTGAAAAATTGATTTAACATTGCTGCCATTTCTGTGTTCTTCTTATTAACTGCCCATTTTCATCATCTAATAGACCAACATTGACTTTAGCTGTTGTCTTCCTTTTTATATACTTACAGAGTCTCTTGCTGTTTGTTTTCAGATTTCGTGCTAGATTTCTTTCATAATTTATCTTTGTTCTTTTTATTACTTTCTTACCAGTCCTTTGTTGGTCTATAAAAGTTTCCCAATCCTTCAGGCTGTCACTAACCTTTGCCATTATGTTATCTTTAATCTCCTTGTTTAGCCATGGGTGTATTTTCCCTCTCTTTATAGTCTTCCTTCCTCCCTGGAATATATTTTAGTTGGGAGGAATTGAGTATCTCCTTAAATGTCTGCCACTGTTCATCAACTGTCTAACCATTTCTGTCCAGTTCACTAGGATGAAATCTGTCCTCATTCCTATGTAATTACCTTAGTTTAGCACCAGAACACTATTGTGGGACTCAAGTTTATTGCCCTTAAACTGAATTTGAAGTTCAAATATGCAATGATCACTCTTCCTAAGAGGATCATTTATTACAAGCTCATTCCTTAATCCAATTTCATTACGCGGTACTAAATTAAAAACAGCCTGCTCTCTGCTTGGTTCGACAACATATTGTTCCAAGAAATAATCTCTATTAAACTTTATAAACTCTTCCTTGCGGCTACCCTTGCCAATTTATGTATGTATACTATATGTATACATATGCGTGTGTATATGTATATATATATATGTGTGTATGTATGCTATTTATTGTCAGAAATAGGCTTACAATAACACTGCTGTGAAGTTTTTGTGAAAATTTGCTAGTTGCAACACTCCGGCACCTGTTCGGGTACAATAAGGGAGAATTTAGCATGGCCAATACACCTAACTAGCACGTTTTTTGGACTGTGAAAGGAAACCCATGCAGACATGGGGACAACGTGCAGACTCCACACAAACAGTGACCCAAGCCAGAAATCAAACCTGGTTCCCTGGCGCTGTGAGGCAGCAATGCTAACTGCTATACCATTGTGCTGCTTCTACTAAAATCAGCCATGATTAATGTTGTACCTTTCTTACAAGCCCCCAGCATTTCCTGGTTTATATTGTATCCTAGTTGGTGCATTGTTGTAAGTTATCAGGAGGGAGCCCACACTAGAAAGATTACTGTCCAGATTTAGGATACGATTTCTCAAAGGAAATGCATTTGTCTGTGTTTTGTTGGTATGGATTGTATTTTGATTGTGATAAATATTGCTGGTAAACAATGGAGCCTCTTGAGGAACATCTTGTTAATTAGAAGCTTCCCATACCTCAGCTCAGAACTTTTACGTTGCAGGAAAGATATAAGCTTCCATTGTTGGGCATCTATAACCTTGGTGATTCATGGGATAAATAGTTCATCTCTTTGTCCAATGAGACTTAAGTAGTGAGAAAGGAACAGGCAAATCACAGAGAAGAAAAGAGAGTGAATTATTCAAATCAGGTACAGAAATAAAGAGGAGAAAATAAGCTTGTGGAAGAGAGAAAGAGACAGGATGTAAGTTTACTACTTGTAAGAATGAGATCTCATAGTTTCAGCCTTTTCCCTTCTGGGCTGGAGATGTTGGTTGGCTTTAAAACTCTTGAGTAGCAGCCCTAACTTCCTGTGATGAGTTTATGGATAATTAACGTGCACATGCCACAATTTATTGAAACGCACGGTGCGTTTGAAGATGGGTGGTGAGGCTAATGGTGGAGTGATAGAATTTATGTAGTGACTTGCAGCAACTCACAACTTGTGAGTATCTCTTCCTAGCCACATGTCAGATATAAGTCAGCACATTCACTCTTGCGTCATGGAATCTTGGGTTCAAGTCTGGCTTGAAAACAACAATCAAGACGGACACTCCAATGTTATTATACAGAGTGTGGCATTGTTGAAATGGCCTTCATTTGGTGAGGGATGTTAAAATGAGGCCCCATTTGCCTGCTCAATTAAAGGTAAAAGATCCTGGTGCACTATTTCAAAGAAAACACACAGGGGGATCTGGGTGTGCAGGTCCATAGTTTCCTAAAAGTGGCAACACATGTTGCCAAGACAATTAAGAAGATATATGGTATGTTTGCCTTCATCAGCCAGGGCATTGATTATAAGAATTGGCAAATCATGTCGCAGCTACATAAAACCTTGGTTAGGCTTCATTTGAATTATTGCACGTCATTCTAGTTGCCACACTACCAGAAAGATGTGGAAACTTTGGAGAGAGTGCAAAGATGTTCACCAGGTTGTTGCTGGTCTCGAGGGTGTTGACTGTGAGGAGAGGTTGAATAAACTAGGATTGTTTTCCCTGGAAAGATGGAGACTAAGGGGGGACTTGTAGAGGTCTATTAAATTATGAGAGGCAAAGACATGATAGATGGTAAGAGGCTTTTTCTCAGAGGTGGAAGTGCCAGTTACAAGGAGTCACAGGTTCAAGGTGAGAGGGAGAAGCTTTTGAGGGAGGGGGGAGTTTTTCACACAGAATGCTGGATGCCTGGGCTACTAGAGGAAGTGGTGGAAGCGAGCACATTAACAGTATTTAAGAGATATCTGGATGGGCACCAGAATAGCGAGGGAATAGAGAGATATGGACTGAGTAAGAGCAGAAGGTTTTTTTCTTTAAGTTTACTTAGGGCATTATAATTGGCACGGGCTTGAAGGGCTTGTTCTTTGTTTTTAAGAACAGCTCAGTATCCATGCCAATATTTTTCCCTCAATGAACATGATAGATACTGATTTTGTGGTCAATAGTTGCTTGTGGAATCTTGCTGTGTGAAAATTGGTTGCCTTCTTCTTACATTACAACAGTAGCTGCACTTCAAAAATACTTCATTGGCTGTAAAACTTTGAGACATTCAGCAGTTGTGAAAAGCACTCTATAAATAAATGCAAGTCCTTTCCTTTATTCGCAAGTTGCTGGACAGTTCACACATTAATAAAGGTAAGAGGCTTTAAACACACCGTTTAGTTTATCACATAATCTGTGTCAATGTCACCCCTGGTTAATTAATGTGTCACTGAGAGCAGGAACTGTTAATGGTCCTGCACCAGGCTGTTGTGGCTCCTTCATTTGCTGCGAAGTCCTGACCTTCAAGCTTATCTCAGAAAAATACAAGAAGCGCACATGATAGGTACCTTGATAATGGAAGAATATCCTCTAATGTATATGACAGATACTGCCAGAGAGAGAGAGAGAGACTGTAGCCTTTTCAATGTACTTCTCACTTCTGTTGGCATTTCTTGAGTGAAAGGCAGGTCAGATATAGATTCGGATAAAGCAAACAAACAAATGTAGTTGACCTTTGACTGCCTTGCAGAAAGATTTATAATTGCTACCAAGTCTTTTCATCTCTGTAGTTGCAATTTTGAACTGGACAAAAGCCTATACACTTCTGTACTAGCATACCCTCAAGCTTTCAACTGGGGAACAGTAATCTGATGCACGCAACAATATATTAGTCAACTCAGTTATCCAGTCAAGTGGATTGGTAGTTTCATTCCTTTGTTTCAGTAACCAAGGGACATTGAGGAGAAATAGAACAAGGCTACATCACTGTTGAGGAAAAAATAAATGCTGGGAATCTGAAATGTAAGTGGAAAATATTGAAGGCGTACAGAAGTTTACTCAGCAAGTGGAAAGGGATGAAAGAATTCGGATGAAGTAACACAGAATGCTACAGTGATGACAGTTTTTGTGCTATTATTCCTAATCTGACACAATTGTTGGTATTGTAAGAATTCCTATGGTGCAGAAAGAGGCCATTCAGCCCATTGAGCTTGCACTGACCCCAATCTCAGTCGGGCTTTATTGCCACAACCCCATGCATTTACCCTGCTAATCCCCCTGACACTTAAAGACCATTTATCATGGGTAATCGACCTAACCTGCACATTTTTGGAGTCACCTGGAGTCTTGATTCATTCTGGGGGAGATTTTCCACCTCAGCTCCTCCAAGGGTCATGAGTATTTGGGGAATTATACACTCCTATTTCAATAATGTGTTGGGAAAGTCATTACCATGACTTTCGGATCGACATCAGCTGCCCTGAAGCAATGCATCATCTCATTTACTAGAGGCAGTGCATTTATCTGCAGAGAATGACTTTTGTGAATGGAAAGTATCTAATTGATGATGGATGTCCAGGGGTTGGCTGGTTGTTCAATCAGAGTTCGGAAAGGTGAACTAAAGCTGATTGATACACTCACTGGAAACAGACTTGTCCATATATTGCACATGGATATTCGCATGTTTGCACATGTAAAAAATGTGACAGACATGTTGGAATTTGCACAGAAATATTTTGGAAATTAGTGTGCATATGAAGGACTTAGAATCATAGAGTCATAGAAACACTACAATGCAGAAAGAGGCCATTTGGCCCATCGAGCCTGTACTGACCACAATTCCACCCATGCCTTACTTCGTTATCCCTACATACTTACCCGCTAATTCCTCTAACCTAATCGTCCCAGGACATTAAGGAGCAATTTTAGCATGGCCAATCAACCTAACCCATACATCTTTGGACTGGGGTGGAAACCGGAGCATCCAGACGAATCCCACATAGACACAGGGAGAATGTGCAAACTCCAGAGAGACAGCAACCTACACCAGGAATCAAACTCAGGTCTCTGCAGCTATGAAACAGCAATGCTAACCACTGTGCCACCATGCCACTCCCCATTGTGGCGCTGTGCTGCCCCCTCTCCCACTGTGCCACCATGCCACCCTTATTGTGCTACCGTGCCGCTCCCCATTGTGTACTGTGCTGCCCCCTCCCCCACTGTGCTATTGTGGTGCCCCTTATTATAATACTATTACTATAATAATACTTATTATAATATTGTAGTGTTGGAAACCTGATTGTACAAGTAATGAGGTTCTTCACTGGGGCTGAGGTAAGAGGGGTGTAGAGTGGTAGGTGGGAGAGAAGGTGGAGGGAATAACAATACTATCCATTATGACGTTTGAGAAGATGAGTCAGTAGAATGATCCTTTTTATGCGCATCTTATCACGTGCTCAGATCAAGTGAAAAATATGGCTGGTGACATGCTGTTGGTTTTTTGCTGGATAGGGAAGCTTAAAATTTATTTATTAGTGTTACTAGTAGGCCTACATTAATACTACAAAGAAGTTACTGTGAAAATCCTGTAGTCACTACACTGCACTGCCTGTTCGGGTATGCTGAGGGAAAATTTAGCATGGCCAATGCACCTAACCAGTACAATTTTCAGACTGTGGGAGGAAATCAGAGCACCCAGAGGAAACCCATTCAGACATGGGGAGAACCTGCAGACTGCACAGGCTGTGATCCGAGCCAGGAATCAAATCTGGGTCCCTGGCACTGTGAGACAGCAATGCTAATCACTGTGCCACCATGCAAATAGCCCAGGCAACTCCCAACCAACCAACTCCCTGTCTTCACTGAGTGGAAAAGAATAAAGCCATTTGGATGTATGTTCTGGCTCAGCTGATCCTCACTGACTATATCAGAGAAGATCTGTTTTCATTGCCCCCTTATATACGGACTCATAAAAATGAAAAGCAGGGAAAGGTCAACCATTGCATTGGGCTGGTATCATACAGTCAGGTCAAAACTCTAGTGCTCCCAATCATAAGTAGTAGCTAATCTTTTGGGAGATGCAGCAAAATAGGTTAAGTCAGAGAAACAGGTTCTGGAAAACTCTGCTGACATCTTGCTAAGGCGTCAAAATAAGTTCAAGATACCATAGTGATCACAAAGCACGTCATCCAACAACTGACCTCCAATTGTTATCAACCTAGAAACTAGAACTAGGAGGCTTCAAAATAAGGAAGAGCAAATTTAGTTGAGGAGGAATTTCTTCATCCAAAGGGTTGTATATCTGTGGTATTACTGTGAAGCAGTTGAGGTTACCTCACTGAATGTTTTCAATGCAAGGATAGATACATTTTTGAACAGTCAAGGAATTAAGGGTTGTCGTGAGCTGGTGGGGAGATGGAGCTGAGTCCATGAAAAGATCAGCCATGATTGTATTGAATGGCAGAGCAGGCTGGAGGGACCAGATGGCCTGCTCCCCTTCCTAATATGTAACCTAGCTTCTTATAACCTTATCTGTGAACTTAAAGACTTTCAGTGAATCTTCACTTGCCAGGAACTACCCAGATATTGGTGACCCTCTGCGGAACGGAAATCCTCCTGACATTAAACCTATTTCTATCTTTATGTAAAATAGGCTTGTATTCCAGGATTTTCCTGGTCCAAATCAAACAGTCTATCTTTTGCAAAACTGCAGGGAACTGTTATCACAGGGACAGGCCTTCCTGATACTGTGAAAGCTAGGACTGCAGTATTCTTTGTCATCAGTATTGAGAGAGGTCTTGAGAGAACAGAATTAATGATTCAAGTCTGGATAACCCTTCATGAAAAGTGTCATCCAGACTCAAAATATTAGCTGCATTTCCTCTCCACAGATGCTGCAAGATCTGTTGACATTTTCCAGCATTTTCTGTTCAGATTTCAGCGTCCACTTTTTATCTTGAGAGAGGTCAAAGCAACATAATTATTACTTTCCTGTGGGAAGGCTAGTTTCGTGGAAACAGAGGGTGGGATTCTCCCCCCATTCTCGTCCCAAAACCAGAGAATCCTGCCTGAGATCAATGGTCTCCCCTCATCCCCTTTCCCCGCTATGATTCCCATGGTGGGCGGGACGGGATATCTCCCCCCAGAACATTTCGCAGATAGTAGACATCCCAAAATAATAGGACATCGTAAGAAGCATGAGGCCATCTGATCTTTAAGGTCCAACTTCCCTGCCACCACCTCATTCCTCTGTCTCAAAGCGTGATACCTTCTTAAATTGATGTGTGGAGCTGTGTTAGTGTTTGTAAATTTTGGCAACACAGAAGGGGGACTTATGTTGGTTGTTGCTGTGTGAGCAGGCCATTAATCTCGAGCTACAATGATATAAAAGAAACAAATCTTAGACAGGCTCCCAGTTACACCTTTAAATAGAACTTATACTGACCAATACTGAGTGTTCTGGTTAATAGTTGCATGTATATCTGGGTATGAGTAAGTAAGAGGACCTATAAGTAAGATGGTAACACACTTATACACAAACAAATTAACGTATGACAGTTGGTGCAGGCGCTGAGGGCCAAAAGGCCTGTTCCTGTGCTGTAATTTTCTTTTTTTTTTGTTCTTTGTATATGAATTAGAAGCAGGAGTAGGCCACTCAGCCCCTCGAGTCCGCTCCATCATTCAATATAGTCATGGCTGATCTGCTTGTAACCTTATCCCCACATTCCTGCCTACCCCCACTAAATTATCACCCCCTTGTTAATCCAAAATCTATCGAGCTCTGCCTTAAAAAAATATTCACTCTGCTTCTGCTGTCTTTTGACAAGGAAAGTTCTAGAGACAGAGAAAAGAATTCTCATCAGCTGAAATTTTCTGGTCTCATCGGTTGCATGAATCATAACTGGTGGAACAGGAAATTGGGGGAGCATTTAAAGGTCTGTTGACCTTGGGGATGAACTTCTGAGCTTAAAATGCACATGGCTGACAAGTGCTGCAACCTATCATGCTCTTAAATGAGTGACTCCTTATTTGTAACCAATGACTCCTAATTCTTGATCCTTCCACAACAGGAAACATCCACTCCACATTCACTCTCTCACGAACCCTTAGGATCTTAAAGATTTTGATTAATTTGCCTCTTACTCTTCTAAACCCTGGTGGATATAAACCCAATCTCTACAACCTTTCCTCAAAAGACAATGCATCCATTCCTGATAATAGACTAGTTAATCTTCTCTGAACTGCTAATGCACTTAGACCCTTTCTTAAATAATGAGACTAATACTGTATACATTACTCCAGATATGTGCTGCAAGGGCAGCACAGTGGTTAACACTGTTGCTTCACAGTGCCAGAGACCCAGGTTCGATTCCCGGTTTGGGTCACTGTCTGTGTGGAGTTTGTGCATTCTCCCCATGTCTGCGTGGGTTTCCTCCAGGTGTTCTGGTTTCCTCCCACAGTCCAAAGATTTGCAGATTAGGTGGATTGGCCATGGTAAATTGCCCCTTAGTGTCAGGGATATTAGCTAGGGTGTATGTATGGGGTTATAGGGATAGGGTCTGGGTGGAATTGATGGGCAGAATGGTCCCCTTCTGCAGTGTAGGATTCTATGATTCTATGAATCCACCATTTGTTCATACTGGTGAGATTTTCTGGTCCCATTGGTGGCACTCCTTACAATGGATTTCTCGATGGCATAGAGTGGCTTCAATGAGAATTCCCATTGACAGTGATAGGAACAGAAGATCCTGTTGCCAGCAAACAGCACGGTGCCTCCCACTGTTGAGAAAAATGCTGAGGTGTAGCTAGAGAATTTCACCCATCTTTTCACCACGTACAACTGGATTACCTTTTGTAACCAATTCCTCTCACAATAAATGAGATGATTCTATTAACTCTCCTAATTATTTGCTGTATCTGAATACTCATCTTTTGTGATTCATGCACTGGAACGTTCAATTCCCTCTGCATCTCAGAGCTCTACGATCATGCAAATTTAGATAATAAGCTTTTTTTTATTCTTCCTGCCAAAATGGACAATTTCACATTTGCTCACATTATACTCCATTTGCCAATTTTCTGCCCATTCACTTAACCTATTGATGTCCTCTTCAAAAAATTACTTTCCTATCTATTTTTGCGTTGTCAGCAAAGTTAGCAACTATACCAGCAGCCCCTTCATTCGTGGCACTTACACAAGTTGTAAAACATCAAAGCTACAGCATTGATCCCTGTGATACACCATTCAT
This sequence comes from Sphyrna mokarran, assembly GCA_024679065.1. NCBI lineage: Eukaryota > Metazoa > Chordata > Chondrichthyes > Carcharhiniformes > Carcharhinidae > Sphyrna > Sphyrna mokarran. The sequence continues at coordinate 23,979,871 of JAGIQG010000029.1, forward strand.
CACATTTTGCTCACCAAAAAAAGACCGACTAGCCAATTTGTTTGCTAGCCAATTTTCAATTTATGCCAATATGTTATGTCCTGCACTACAGGCATTTATTTTACACAATAACATTTGATGTGGCACCTTATCAAATGCTTGAACATGAAGAAGGCTTGTTTCTTCACCCTTTCCTGTTCTATATGTGCTGTGATATGTGTTGTTCAAGTTTAAATTTAAGTTTATTTATTAGTGTCACAAGTAGGCTTGCATTAACAGTGCAATGAAGTTACTGTAAAAATCCCCTAGTTGCCACAGTACAGTGCCTGTTCTGGTACACTGAGGGAGAACTTAGAATGGCCAATGCACCTAACCAACACGTCTTTCAGACTGTGGGAGAAATCTGGAGCACTCGGAGGAAACCCATGCAGACACAGGGGAACACATCTCCAAGGTGAACATATCTTTGGAAGTCTTATGATTACTTGCATTAATTTTCTTGAGTAGTCTTGACATTGCAAGCTCATGGAGCAGGTGCGTGATGGCAAATTTGCATCTACCTACAGCTGAATTTGTGTGTTAGTAACCATCTGCGTAGACCATCCGGCTGGTTTGTGTTACTGTTATGTGAGCATTTTGGAAAATGAATGTGGCAAACTACTGAATGTATTTTGAGTGCAGAACATATGCCCAGTTGATGCATGGGTCTCCCTGAAACACTTTTAATGAACTGTAATGTGTGAGCGCTTATCGTGATTGTGCAGTACGTGTGGGACAGGTTGGCACGCAATGTGTTGTGCCATGTAACCTAGCAAATAATAATAGCTGGAGAGTATTATCTTGGCATGTTCCTTAAAGTGGGCCTCATTCTCCTTTTATTCCCAAGGATTCCCAAATAATTGAGACTGGCCATGATAACGTGACAGATTGTCTTCTTGGAAGATTATTGAATGTCATTCTTCCTCACTACTCAATTTGTGCAGCTGTTAATCATAGAATCTCTACAGTGCAGAAAGAGGGCATTTGGCACATCGAGTCTGCTCCGACGACAATCCCATCCAGGCACTTTTCCCGTAGCCCCACATATTTATCCTGCTAATCCCCAACAATAAAGTCAACTTAACATGGCCAATCAATCTAACTGGCACATCATTAGACTGTGGGAAGAAACTGGAGCACTCGGAGGAAACTCAGAAGACAGGGGGAGAATGCGCATACTCCACACAGACAATGACTTGAAACTAGAATTGCCTGGGTCCCTGGTGCTGTGAGGTAGCAGTGCTAATCATTGTGCCACTATGCCACCCAAATGCCTCTTTGCCAGGCATCAAACAGGATGCTCTACTGCACCATCATTGGCCTAATGGCTCTCCTTATTATCACATTATTGGTTTAATTTTTGCCTGGCACATCCTTTCCTCACACCATGGCTGTGGAAAAAGCTTATCTGTATTTTCAGTTGTGTTTCCAACCATTACAAAGCCCAGAAAGAATATGTCAAGAGTCTCAGAACACAAACTCAAATTAGGAAGATGAATGATTCTTCAGGTTCTGGGTTCAACTTATTTGAACTGCTGGCTCAAAGTAGAAATCGATCCTTTGAATGCATTATTTCTCAAGTGCCATCAGTTCACGCGTTGGTAATCGTTTGGGAGGCAGGAGAGAGAGGGGGGGATAAAATGACCATTGTCTGGTTGGTGAGATGTGACGAGTGCTATTTTCCAGGGATCTATCTGTACATTTAAGTTAAATCTAAACTTATTCATTCATTCAAGGGACATGGGCATTGCTAGCTGGCTAGCATTTATTGCCCATTCCTAATTGCCCTTGAGAATCATAAAATCTATATGTACAGAAAGAGGCTATTCGGCCCATTGAATCTAGGCCCTATTCCCCTAGCATATTTACCTTGCTAATCACTTTGACACTAAGAGTCAATTTAACATGGCCAATCAACTTAATCCACACATCCTTGAATGGTGGGAGGAAACTGGAACAGACACAGGGAGAATGTGCAAACTCCACACAGATAGTGACCCAAGGCCAGAATTGAAGCCGGGTCCCTGGCACTGTGAAGGAGCAGCGCTAACCATCGTGCCAGCCATGCAGCACGTGGTGGTGATTGCCTTCTTGAATTGCTGCAGTCCATGTGCCGTGGGTTGACCCACAATGCTGATAGGGAGGGAATTCCAGGACTTTGATCCAGTGACTATGATGGAACGATGATATATTTCCAAGTGAGTGGGCAAAATTCTTTCAGAAAGAGTTCAATTATGAAGGTGTGACACCATCCACTTTGGTTAATAATGGTGATAGTAAGGACCACTATGAGCGTCATTACCATCTTACCTTCAATGTAATCCAATATCCCATTGTGCTTCACAGAAGCATTATGAAACAAAATATGACACTGAATCAACCAGTCATGTAAGTACCTGTAGCCTCAGATCTTTGTTAGATCCACCTTTGTTAGATTTTCCTGACTCAGTGTTGTTCAACATTTCTTCTGGAACCTTCTGAGTCTGGCTCAGAAGCACAGCTAAATTGTGGTGTTCCATCACAGTAGAATAGAGTTGAGACAGCAAGGACTTTTTATGGCATCAATTGCCTTAAGATAAATTTAAGCATACAGTTTGAATGTTAGTGAATAGATGAGTGAGTAAATTGGCATGGTGGTAGTTAAGTGGCTGGGGAAGTAGGTGAGTAGGATCAATGAGGTGGTTAAATGGATACGCGGTTAGTGGCAAGGTGAGGGGTAGTGAGATGCTAGGTGGGTAGGATAGCATGTGTGTGAGGTGATAAATGAGTGGAATCACAGGTGGGTGAAGTGGCAAGAGAATAAGTAGTATGTGGGTGAGCTGGTGAATGAGTAGGGTGGCGTATGGGTGAACTCTAACTCAAAAGCGGAGATATTCCCCAACAGATTCTTAATTGATTCGACTCAAAAACAAGTGCCCTTTACACAGAATACTTATAGAAACTTAATCAATAAAAACCATTCCAGTAATATGACAAGGCAAAAACCCATTATTGATATAGGGAAGCTTTTTCTTACAGCTTCACTCACCATGGATATTGACTGATCTGTAGAATTCCAATGTTTCCTTGTTTGGTTTTTGATATACTAGAATTTGTTATGATCTGGCAGGTTGTAATTGCCAAGCTAATGAATGCCAAAAAGGAAACTTGGCAAGCTATCACAATAACTTTCGATTTATATTTTATTATTAGAAATTACTTGTGCCAAAGTCAAGAGCTGCAAATTGCAATAAAACTGATGGAGATTCTAACGAACAAAATAAAACATTTATTAACAAAAAAGAGAAAGAAAATTAAACACAAAAGATTACACTAACATAGTTAAAATTCATCTTAAAGAATATTTCATCCACAAATTCTTATTTAATTTGACGCCAAAACAAATACTCTCAGGCAAAGTCCTTAGAGAAACTTAATCTATAAAAGCAATCCCAGTAATATTACCACAAGGCAATAAGATATGGCGGATCCATTTCATTCACACTTTTAATGATGGCAATCCAAGGCTTTAAATAAAACCCTACTTTCAAGAACAAACAGAAATTTGTCTGACATCATTGAAGGCTGTTCACTCTGCTTCTTTTTACAGTTCTGTTCCAAGAGAGGGCACATTGTAAGATGTGGCCATTCTCCCAACATATCTCTAAGCTTTCCTTAAAAATATTTTTTTTCCTCTTTCATCTTTGAAATCATTGCTCCTATCCTTTTTTGAAATATATTTTAAAATACCTTATGACCACTAATTTTGGGTGAAATAAAACATAATAACCTTTCCTAAGTTTACTTATGATCTCTCATTACATTGTAGACTCCTTATTATCTACGTTTGTAATTCAATTGCTAAAATTCCAAATCCTCATCTATCTCCTAATGCAAATCTTTACTGTGTTGTCTTTCTATTAGAATGTTTAACTTGGCCGTTCTCACTTTAAATGCCTGCTCCCATTGATGCTCCCACTTGCATACTCGCTGAGTCCCCAGCTTAATTATATTAGATATATCCCACAAACACATCACATACCACATGCACATACAAAGGACAGCCACAACACATGCAAACACATGCACACACCACACATACAAGCCCACACACAACATTCACAAATACACACACACCACAACGCACAACCCACACCACACACCATATGCACACTATTTCCTCAACTCTGTTTTACAGAATAGCCATGTGCTCAGAAACAAAAAACAATAACAATTTCTTCACAATGAAGACTCCTTAAAATATTGATAGGCCTAACACTTAAAACTGTCTGGATTACTGTTGATCTTTCATTCTTCCAATATCATCTGAAGTATTAATTATTGAGCGGACATTGCTTGACTTTGGAACCTGGGATTACCTTGTGGGGTAATGCCTGTCAGTGACTGATGGATTGCTGTCTGACATTTAGATGAAGGGACATCCTGAAAGGATTGTTTTTTGCATTTTTGGGGACGATTAGTGAGAACTGCCAAGACGGAGAAAGATAAGCCTTTGATTTTTACTGGCTGGCTTGACCTTTTGCACAGAAAGTGCAACATATAGAGTAATAAATTAAGTACGCATCACGGCACGGATCTCACTTAATTAAGCCTGGAGTATTCAGGGTATTATTAATCTCTCTGGTGTAAGTACTGTATATTCTAATTTTAAACTGGCCAATTTTGTTCTCAGAGGCATAATTCAAAAAGCTATTACATTCAGGTTCCCCAAAGAACCTTCATCCTTTGCAGCTGAGCATGCCAAAAAAAAATGGGTAGCAAGATAATTATTTTGACTTTTTACTACATGGGAGCGTTGAGTAGTCAAACATCAGGATAATTAGCAGCAGTGAAATTAAAAATTCCAATTTACTTTTGTGACAATAAAAATAATTTATTGGAGTGAACCACCATTATATGGGTTGATTCCAGGACACATTTTAAACTAAAAAATGAATCATCTACTGAATAAAGTGAATATTGTACTGAACTGGTGTGTTAGTGACAGACATTCACTCATGAGAAAGACATTTACCCATGCCTGCAGCACTCCAGTTAACAGACCTTTGTACTCCAGGAAATGCAATGTGACTGAAAGTATTCCCCGCATTTTGAATAAAGAGTTGGAATCGTGACTACATGCTCTCTATTAAAAGTGACCTTGCATTATACACTTCTGGGGTCAGCATCTTCTGTTATTTTCACTTATCACATTACTCATCATATCAGCCGTCTGCTGTCCTGTTCATTGCAAATTAGCTCTGATGGTGTCTGATGACGGACAACTTATTCTACTGCTGGACAATATTTACCCCAAGAGCACTGAGGTTAAGACATGGAGAACTTTGAACGCAGGAAACCTGAGCACGTCAATTACTCCTTTTCTGTTTTCTCCTTCATCTAAGAAAATTGCTGGTCTCACTTCCTATTTTTACTCAACAACACAACTTCATTAACAATGGTAATTTCATTTTATTTATTATTATATTGGGATACAGTGAAAAGTATTGTTTCTTGCGTGCAATACAGACAAAACATACTGTTCACAGAATATATGGAGACAGTCATAGAACCATAAAGTTTAGAACATAGAACATTACAGCGCAGAACAGGCCCTTTGGCCTTCAATGTTGTGCCGACCAATTATGAAAAAAGCAATGAGCCTCCAAACTAAACCATTCCCCTCTCTTCCATAAACTTATCAACTAACCTCTTAAACGCAACCAAACTTGGCGTATCTACAACTGACGCAGGCAGGGCATTCTACTCCCTAACCACCCTCTGGGTAAAGAACCTACCTCTGATATCCGTCATTTAACTATCACCCCTTAATTTAAAGCTGTGTCCCCTCATGCCAGCTTTCTCCATCCTAGAAAAAAGGCTATCACTGTCCACCCTATCTAAACCTCTAATCATCTTATATGTTTCGATAAGGTCTCCTCTTAGCTGCCTTCTTTCTAACGAAAACAATCTCAAATCCCTCATCCTCTCCTCATAAGATCTGCCCTCCATACCAGGCAACATCCTGGTAAACCTCCTCTGTACCCTCTCCAATGCCTCCACATCTTTCTTATAATTTGGGGACCAGAACTGCACACAATACTCCAAGTGCGGCCGCACTAGAGTTTTGTACAGTTGCAACATGACGTTGCGGCTCCGAAATTCAATCCCCCTACCAAAAAAAGCTAAGACTCCGTATGCCTTCTTAACAACCTTATCGACTTGATTGCCAACTTTCAGGGATCTATGCACATATACACCAAGATCCCTCTGTTCATCAACACTATTAAGAATCCTACCATTTGCCCTATACTCTACACATTTATTATTCCTGCCAAAGTGCATTACCTCACACTTTTCCACATTAAACTTCATTTGCCACCTCTCAGCCCAGCTCTGCAACTTGTCCAAGTCTCTCTGCAAACTATAACACCCCTCTTCACTATCTACCACTCCTCCAACTTTGATTTCATCCGCAAATTTACTAATCCATCCTTCAATACCCTCATCCAGATCATTTATAAAAATTACAAACAGCAGGGCCCCAAAACAGACCCCTGAGGTACACCACTTGTAACCGAACTCCACGATGAATATCTCCCATCAACCCCCACCCTCTGTCTTCTATCTGCTAGCCAATTCCTAATCCAATTAGCTAAATCACCCTCTATCCCATACATCTGCATTTTCTGCAGAAGCCTTCCATGGGCCACCTTATCGAATGCCTTACTAAAGTCCATATATACCACATCAACTGCCTCACCCCCATCCACCTCTTTGTCACTTTTTCAAAAAACTCAATAAGGTTAGTAAGGCACGACCTACCCTTCACAAAACCATGCTGACTATCCTCAATCAATTCATTTCTCTCTAAATAACTATAAATCCTATCCCTAATAATTCTCTCCAATACTTTGCCCACAACAGAAGTAAGACTCACTGGCCTATAATTCCCTGGAAGTTCTCTCTTCCCCTTCTTGAACAATGGGACCACATTCGCTATCCTCCAGTCTTCCGGAACCATACCCGTAACCAACGACGACCTGAAGATCAGAGCCAGAGGCTCTGCAATCGCCTCTCTTGCCTCCCAGAGAATCCTAGGGTAAATCCCGTCCGGTCCAGGGGACTTATCTAACTTCAAACCCTCAAGAATATCTAGCACATCCTCCCTATCTACTTCAATACTTTCCAGTTTGCAACCTGTACCTCAGTGTTCTCCACAACTACATTTACATCTCCCTGCGTGAATACCGAAGAGAAATATTTATTCAGTGCCTCTCCAATCTCTTCAGCTCCACGCACAACTTCCCACTGCTGTCTATGACTGGCCCTAATCTTGCCCTAACCAATCTTCTATTCTTAACGTATCTAAAGAAAGCTTTAGGATTCTCCTTGATCCTATCATCCAAAGTCTTCTCGTGTCCCCTTTTAGCTCTCCTCAACTCACTCTTTAGCTCCCTCCTGGCTAATCTATAGCTATCCATTGCACTAACCGAGCCTTCAAGCCTCATCCTGACATAAGCCTCTTTTTTCTTTTTAACCAGCGAATTAACTTTTTCGTACACCAAGGTTCCCTTACTCGACCGTTTCCTCCTTGCCTGACAGGGACATACTTATCAAGGACTCGCAGCAGCTGCTCCTTGAATAAGCTCCACATTTCAGATGTTCCCAGTCCCTGTAGGTTCCTAGTCCAACCTATGCACCCTAATTCCCTCCTTATGGCCTCATAATTACCATTCCCCCAGCTATAACTACTGCCCCCAGCTTCATGCCTATCCCTATCCATCACTAAGGTGAACGTAACCAAATTGTGGTCACTATCACCAAAATGTTCACCAAATTCCAAGCCTAACACCTGGTCTGACTCATTGCCCAGCACCAAATCCAATGTAGCCTCACCTCTAGTTGGCCTATCTACATACTGAGTCAAAAAACCTTCCTGCAAACTTTGTACAAAAACAAAGCATGAAAGTTAACAGCATGAAAACAGGCCCTTTGGCCCAACTTATTCAAACCACTCATTTTTTTAATCACTAAGCTCATCCCAATTGCCCATATTTTGGTCCATATCGCTCTATACCCATCTTAGCCATGTAAGTTTCTAAATGCTTGTTAAAAGACAAAATCGTACCTGTGTGTACTACTGTCTCTGACAGCTTGTTCCAGATACTCACCATCTTCTGTATGGAAAAATGGCCCTGTGGATCTTTTTGTATTTTTCCCCCTCTCACTTTAAACTTATGCCCTCTAGTTTTAGTTTTGCCTACCTTTAGGAAAAAATGTTGACTATTTAGCTGATCTATAACCTTCATTATTTTATAGGTTTCTATAAGATCACCTCTCAACCTTCTACGCTCCTGAGGAAAAAGTCCCAGTCTATCCAACCTCTCCTTATAACTCAAACCATCAAGTCCCAGTAGCATTCTAATAAATCTTTTCTAGTTTAATAATATCTTTTCTATGATAGGGTGACCAGAACTGTACACAGTATTCCAAGTGTGGATTTTTCAAAGTCTTGTACAACTTGAGCAAGATGTCCTAATTCCTGTATTCAATGTTCTGATCAATGAAACTAAGCATGCCAATGCCTTTTTCACCATGTTTGTGAAGGAAAGGATAGGGTGCAGAATATAGTATTGCAGATAAGGTGAAGAGAAAAATCGGCTTAACATACGATAGATCCATTCAAAAGACACTTGAGGGAAGAAGCTGTTCTTGCATTGTACGTAACCCCAGACTTTATATCTTTTTCCTGATGGAAGAAGGTGGAAGAGAGTATGTCCGAGGTGGATGGGTCCTTGGTTATAGCAGCTGATTTTCTGAGGTAGCGGGGAGTGTAGATGGAGTCAATGGATAGGAGGCTGGTTTGTGTGATGGACTGGGATACAATTCTTTGTAATTTCTTACCGTCTTAGTCAGAATAGTAGCTATACCAACATATGAATGGCCATATGCAACTGACATTGATTTATAAAGATTTTAGCTATTAGAACTAAAGATTGTGTTTACTGCTTGTCTTAATTGGCCCAGTCTAAGTGCAGGGTTTTACTCTCTTTCTACAGAGAGTTCTGCGGTGAAGGAGGTGGCCTGCCATTAGCCAGTGGTGGGATCTTCGGTTTCACCACGAGTTTTCCTGTTGTTCGCAACCACTGCTGCCAGGGAAATATCTTTCTGTTAATTCCTCTGTATTTTCAGTTCCAGATCAGTTGTACAAATTTAAACTTTAACGTTTGTTTATTAGTGTCATTAGAAGTATGCTTACGTTAACATTACAATGAAGTTACCGTGAAAGTCCTCTAGTTAGCCACATTTCCAGCACGTGTTCAGATACACTGAGGGAGAATTTAGCATGGCTAATGCACCTAACCAGCATGTCTTTTGGACTGTGGGAGGAAACCGGAACACCCAGAGGAAACCCCATGCAGACATGGGGAGAATGTGCAGAGTCTGCACAGTGACCCAAACTGGGAATCGAACCTGGGTCCTTGGCGCTGTGAAGCAGCAGTGCAAACCACTGTGCCACCATGTTCAACAGCAATCACATTTATGTATTCATCTATAAAAACAGATGATGAAATGTATAGTAGGACAACGAGCATCTGACTGAGAAAGACAGATGAACATTTTGGTGGAAAACTATATCCAATCATTAATAATGGTAATGAGTTTTGTCTGAACTGATTCAATATTTAAAGGAATTTCACAATTTAAAGTTCACTTTGATTTGTATTTTATTTTGAACCCTTTCTGACATGTTTCTTTCCTCCTGTTCTCCCCCTGCAACACAGTTTCTTGCTGATGCCATAAAGTCATTTAAGGTACAGAGGGAGCACATTCCACCCATTGATTCCATGGCAGCATTGTCTAATAGTTGCCGTTCTCTTGCTGGTTCTGGCAGCCTGTTTAACCATGAGGACTATTGCAGTTGACCCCGAACTGTCTCCCTCTGCTCCTACACTAGACAACTCATGATTGTCAATCGATTTGATGTTGTGGACTGTTAAGTGTAGGAACAATAAAGCAAGTGAAGCTGTCCGTTTCTGATCTGGAAGCTTTTTGTCACGACTCTGACTGGTCAAGTTGCAAAGTGGTCTAATTGCTGCAAATGAGAAGCCCTCCCTTTAATCTGTTGAAACTTCAATTTTCATCTCATATACTCTTTAAGAAATAACTTGCATTAATTTACTGCCTTTTCCATCTTACGTGATCCAAAATGTTTTACATCCAAAGAAATCCTTTCAAAGTGCAGTGTTGTAACTATTGATTAATATAATTGATCTATAAAAGTACAAAGTTTTGCTGAATGGAGATAATCTGAATGGCAGATTATCATCCTTTTTAGTTGTGTTTAAAAGAACAGAACTTGGGAATAATAATCTAAATATACTATAGATTACTTGGAGAATAAACCAGTCAACCATTCAAGAATTCATATGTTACTCAATCAAATGCATCATAAACATTCCATGAGTTTAAAAGCCCTAACAGATCTTGGCATTTGAGCAGTTAATGATCCACTTAATACACATCCACCTTCAGGTTATCTTGGGGTACCCAACTACTTCTTTCGAGTATCGATCTAGAAGCCCTATTAGATGACAATAAAGTGAAGATTTGCATGTCGCTGATAAAATAAGATGCGTTGATTGCATTTTTATTTTATGTTTGAACAAGTAGTCACATCCTGGATCGACTAGAGTCATGATCCTGCACTCTAAGTGGCTCTGCAAATAATGAATCCTATCTAATGAGCTCATTGAATGCTGAGGAAGTTCTGATTACCTCATTGCAAAAGTTCTCGTTCTTAATGTAGTTAAGCTGGCCAGCACTGTGGTAGCATTCCTGGACCATCTGAACTTCTGAAAAATGTGATAGAATCATAGAGATTTACAGCACAGTACAGGTCCTTCTGCCCGACTTGTCCATGCCACCCATTTTTTTAACCATTAAGTTAGTTGCAATTGCCTGCATTTGGCCCATATCCCTCTATGGAGTAAATGCTTTTTAAAAGACAAAATTTTATCTGCCTCTATTGCTACATCTGACAGCTTGTTCCAGACACTTAACACGTTGTGTGTGAAAAAAAAAATGCCCCTCTGAGCCCTTTTGTGTCTCTCTGCTCTCACCTTAAACCTATGCCCTCTAGTTTTAGACTTTCATACTATGCAGACAATATTTATCAATAAAAACATTATTTATGATTTTGATCTGATATTCTATATCATAATTTGGATTGGTTTGGAGAGAAGGGGTGGAATTTTACTGGCACACCCACCGAATTCTGTGGAATGGGCAAGGTGCGGAGAGTGTCAATTCGCGTTGGACTCGGGCAGGATCGTATGAACCTCAGGCATATGTGCTGGTAAAATTCCACCAAAGAATTCAATTCCTTTTTGCATGAGGATCAGAATTCATCCTACATGAAGCAAAATGAATGCATTGAGGCAGGTCAATCACATATATGGCAAATATCAACCATCACATGAGTGTTTTTCTTCATTCATGGGACATGTGCGTCACTGGCTGGGCCAGCATTTATTAAACATCCCTGAAGGCACTGAAGAGTCAGCTACATTGGTGTGGATCTGGGATTACAGGTAGACATGACCAGGTAAGGATGGCAGATTTCCTTCATTAGTGAACCAGATGGGTTTTTATGACAATCGACAATGGTTTCATGGTCACCTTTTAATTCCAGATTTTTATTGAATTCAGATTTCACTGCTTGCCTTGGTGGGGTTCCAAACTTAGAGGGTCAATGGGAAGCCCTTCAGCACTCAGTGATAGCTTCTTTCCCCTTTCAAGACTAAGGCTGTATAATGGAACAAAAACACATGACTGGAGTTGGACTGCAGGTCAACAATAATTGAATCAAGAGACCCAAAGAGCTAAACAACATCCTCCTCTTTGGAGCATTCCCATGATTGAGTTCATAAATTGAAATGTGAAACGTAAGCAACTGAAATATTATTAATAGGCACTGAGAAAACTGGTGGTGGAGTGAAGTGTAGGAGGGGGCCTTGCATCTCATTGAATTTAATTACTTAATTATAGCAATGTAAAGATGGCTGGATTTATGCATCTATAGAACTGTCAATGATAGCATGACAAGTCTGTCATTCCAATTTTAACTCCCTGCTCAGCTGACAGACCTAAAGCAAAGCAAATATTGTAATCCTTGTGTTACATAACTTGGCAATTGAAGGTGATCTGAGACCAGTTTTAAGAATTATGATGTAGAATTAAGTACTGTCACAAATTTTAAAAAAATGTTATGAGCTAGTAGTTCCTGTCCATTCCTAAACCTTTCCTATTTTGCAGCTACTTCAAATGACAAGCCTGAATTTTAGCATTAGAAATCCAGTTAACTCATCAATGGTTTACATACTATTGCATCTTTGGCAACTGTTAATATTTATTTCAAGCCCAAGTCGATTTTGCAATTGTACAATACACATCAAGATCCCTATTTCTACACAGACAAATTTACTGTCAAATAGTTTGGGCATTAATGACCAGTTAATTGGGTTAACTTGCACAGTGACAGGGTGTGGTTTGCTCAATATTTAGACACAAGGTCAGCTGAAGTGACAAATCTGTCATCAAATTTGGAAATCCACTCAATAAACCACTTCAGAACTGCCAGTGGAAAGTGCCAATAAATGCTACAAATGAGATGATAAACTAATTACAAGCATTTGTTGAAGGCACTGGGGGTCTTATGGTTTGGATTTGTGATGTTATTCAATGTTAGATAATTTCAGAATGGATTTTTTTCACAGCCAGACACAAGGCATAAAAAGCACCTCCTGTGCAAGTGGAGAGTAGGTGGTCACCAAACCAGTGATTTTACTGCTAATTATGAAAAGGGAAATGAGTGTGTATGGGCAATAGATCTGATACAGCTTGTTTTATGCCCACCTGCTAATATTGTTGTTTCCTTCCAAAACAATCATCTTTGCCTTGCGCAACTTAATTGTGAATAATTGTGATGACATTGTGGCTTTGGTTAGAACATTAATGCTATGAGAAGATGGGATGGTGATTAGTCACTATTAGGCAGACCAGAACACCTCATTCATCTGACAAAGGCCGAAAGCTAGCAAGTTTACTATCAAATAAATCGGTTGGATTTAAAATTGGTGTTGTCAGACCTCTTACTGAGATTAGTCACTAGTCAGCTCTCGGGTAGGTAGCAGAGAGAATGTTTTGGGAAATTCCTCTGCAAGAAGGCTCTATGGGTTGGTGGGCATAGTTTTCCATTTTTGAGCCTGCAGGAGGCCTCTTGTTCCTCTTGATCCCACAAAGGACACTATTTTTCACTTTCTCATAGAATCACAGAATCCCTACAGTGCAAAAGGAGGCCATTAAGCCTGCACAATCCCACCTAGGCCCTATCCCCATAACCCTACATATTTACTTTACTAGCTTCCCTGACACTAATTGGCAATTAAGTATGGCCAACCAAACCCGCACATCTTTAGGTTGTGGGAGGAAACCAACGCAGTGAATATGCAAACTCCACACAAACGGTGATCTCAGGCTGGAATTGAACCTGCGTCCCTAGAGTTGTGAGGCAGCAGTGGTAATACCTTCCTGTCAATTCTGCACTCACACACTACTTAAAATATTATCGAGGTTTTATCAGGTCATCAAAGTCGAAGTTAGCGTTTATGCGTGAATATCACAATTGTGTGCAACATATCCATCACCAAAACAAATGGCATTGATGTTGCAGACTGATGGGGAAGGAAATGGAAAGGGAGTCATTCTATTTGAGCTCTATTGTCACTCCTTTCAATGGCAATGTTGAAATTTTCTTGTCTACCCTTTCAGATACCTGATATACCAACTTTAAATCTTAAAACAGTAACAACATCCCCTATCTTCTGTGGTAATCTATCAATGGTGGTTTGGATCCTCCATTTCATGTTACTGATCTGTAGCTGGAATTAAACCACTGCATATTAACGGGATGGTTCACACATCTATCGCACTGGATCCCACTGTATATTTTTCAGCACCAGTATGTAACCAACAACACCTGTTTATTATTCTTAGCCACACAATAACCTGCTATAATTCCCAGTACCATTCTATTATTTTACCAGTTGCATATTTACTATGATTCATTCTTTGCAGCTTGGACATTAATGTTGCCATTGGGAACTGCCGTTGCCTGGACAACACTATGAACTGCAAGTGTTTTTCTGTTTGACAAAGAGCAACTCAGTCTCAGCATTTTTCAACATTGGAGTCACACTTGGAACAAAAGCAGCTACAAGCACCTGTTACCCTCCCCATTCTATCCAGATTTGGAATCTGGTGTAGTAAATACTTTGTCTAAAATCATTAACAGTGGAGCAACCAGACTGCTAATAGCTCCAAGAATCTCACCAAACTAAATTAGATCTCAGCATTATTAGTTCAATCAAATTTTGTGGCATTACTGACATTTCTCTATGTCATAAAGTTAAAGTCTTATTTTCAGCCCAAAAGAGAAAATGCTAGAAAATCTCAGCAGGTCTGGCAGCATCTGTAAGGAGACAAAAGAGCTGACCTTTCAAGTCCAGATGACCCTTTGTCAAAACGTCAGTTCTTTTCTCCCCTTACAGATACTGCGAGGCCTGCTGAGATTTTCCAGCATTCTCTCTTTTGGTTCCGGATTCCAGCATCCACAGTAATTTGCTTTTATCCAGTTTTATTTTCAGTCTTACCAAAGGCAAAATAAACTTACTTATTCTCAAAGGTTTACAATTTCGCACAAAAATAACCAAAGCTTTTCATGTTGTTGATATCCATACATTCTAGGTTCCAATTTTAGCAAGGTATACTCAACCAGTTATTGTGTTCCATTGAAGCTTAGCTGACATTGTGGGCTTTAACTTTTGTTCTCTTTAAGTAACCATTCCAAATAATGGAGTTCTTTTTAAGAGCTGTTTTAATTCAAGCTATAGTGAAGACTGTAGAAAGTCACAGTTTGTGACTACCTAGGATTGAGGTTTACACAAGCCATTATAGATTCAAATTCGATTATAAATAATTAGCATATACCAAAAATATAAGAGATATCTTTATCCATTCATAGACATTGATTAAGATTATATCATGCATATGATACATATATTAAAACCGATCACAATAGTTGCACACTTGCTTAATTATAATATTCAATTAGCGTAAAGACTTAATCATGTTAGCTGACTTAATTCATCATTGTTACAAGTTATCATTGATGTCCTAGTTTGTGTCTTTGTCTGTGTATATTATTCCTTCCTCCCATAGACAGATGTCTGATTTAATGAATTGTCCTAGGCTAAAGACCTTGGCGCTTATCTGGGCTGATGTTTATAAAGACTGCTGGTTTTTGGCATAGCAGTTTATGGGATTTTTAAACTTGTGTGATTGTTAACCCTCTCAGGTCACTTTTAAGATATGAAAGTGGGTTTCTGCCCCATGATCAAAATAATTGTAGTCTTAATTAAATTACTGGAGCTGATAAGCCAATACATGGGCAATTCTGTGAATTCTTCTATTAAACATGTTGGTAGTAATGAACATGGAAGGTTAAACCTTCATATCAGTGTAAAGAATTGCATATTAAAGACTCCAACTTAGCGTTAAAGTACTTTCCTCTAACTATTGGATTTCTTTTTCAATCTATTACGGGGTGTTCGTCGGAGCCTTAATGAAACATGAATAAGGATTGGAGAGAAAATGCATTGAAAAAATTCCATTAAATGTTAATGCATGGACTCATCAACTATTGTACTTCAAATTTTAGCTTGTATGTTGAACAATGGGCAGTCTGGAGTGAATGCACTGCTGCAGTTTAATTAAAGAGTTTAAGTGATATCATCAGTCAAGGCTGATTATAGTATTTACAAATGTAATATTCTGGATTTTATAAGTTTGTTAGTCTTATTATTTTTGACCACAAAGATTGAACGAATGAAAGAAATGACAACTGCTTTCTTTTTCTTCTTGAGTATGTTGTGGCTTAACATTGGTGGATTCAGATAATTCCTTTCATTATTTGTTTTAATAAGAAAAAGGCCATTAATGAAAGCTCCACGCATGCTTTCCTCTTTTTGTTCAAAAATCCCTTGTGGGTTTGTTAGTTCAATTGATGGCTAGAAGGCTGCGGGGTGATGATCACAGAAGGGGCATTCAAAGTGTTTGCTTCTAAGTAAACCAACAGCAATTAGGTCCAAATTTACAATTGGCTTTAGGGAAATTGTAAGCTAAGTATGTGAGTCAGATAAGCAGAACCTATTACCAAAGTGCTATCTGCAACCAAAAAAAATGAAAAGTGCCCACAACTCAAACTCAAGCCAATTAAAACCTCAGTTCTTCGCAGTTCCTCAAGTCAAATTAGTGCCACAGCGCAAGTATCAAATGTGGCCTGCTACTGAGTTGCTAATCATAAAACATCTCAATAACAGGAGCAACCCAGATATGGAGCCAATGTTCCCCTCTAATTAAAGCTCCTATTGATTCTCAGCTCCAGAGGAAGGGTGGAAACACAGCTTCTCACTCAATTGAATTTGACACCTCACTGTCAGAATGGAACTTTCTGACAGAGATCCCTGTCTCTGAGCTTTTTCTGACAGGGATCCTCTCCCTGAGTTTCCTTTGATGACAAGAGAAGATTTGAAGCCTATGATACAGAAGCTCTAAAAGGTAGGAGAGAACAAAAGATAAATCAAGAAGCAATCGTGAAGTGATGCCAAAGTTTGGTTTTGCAAGTTTATGGATTGTCATCGGAAGAGGAGCTACCGACGGATGGGGTTCTCCACACTTTTATTTACGTTCTGGAATCAAACTAGTTTGGAGTGTTGACAATGCACCGGAACAGATCAGCTGACTCAGCGATACTTAAAGGGCCGTCTGGCAGACTGCACCAAAAAACGCAAATTCCAAATCTGTCCTTACATTTATTTCTTTTCTGATGCTGATTTGTGTAATTATGTTCCTTTCGTTGATCACATTGGGAGGCATCCCAGTTGCTCTGTCTTCCATCTGTGCAGTGACAATTAAAAGTTGATTTTCAGTAGCTTGTGTTCACTTCAAGCAAATTTCCATGGGGAGCACTCCTGTATCTGTCACAAAATATTTGTAGAATGAATACTAGAGGAGAAAACTATCAGACTATATAAAAGATAGTGGCCAATTTGTGAATAGCAATGCTCCACAAATATGGAATGAGATAACAACCTGTTATTCTATTTTGTAGTTTATTTGTTAGTGTCACATGTAGGCTTACATTAACACTGCAATGAAGTTACGGTGAAAATCCCCTAGTTGCCACACTCCCGGCACCTGTTCAGGCACACTGAGGGAGAACTTAGTACAGCCAATGCACTTAACCAGCACATCTTTCGGATAGTGGGAGGAAACTGGAACACCTGGAGGAAACCTATACACAGACAAGGCTAGAACATGCAGATTCCACACAGTGACCCAAGCCAAGAATCGAACCCAGATCCCTGGATCTATGAGACTTCAATGCTAACCACTGTGCTACCATGGCATCCACATCGCACTGGTTGAAGGATATCTATTGGTTATGGTAATAAAGGGATAGAAATCATGTTTCAGAGCAGGTTGGATGAGCTGAAGGGCCTGCCTAAAGCTGTATCGCTTTTTTTTCTTTGTAATGGGAAGAACTTCCCTGCTCCTCTTCAAAATAGTACTGTGGGAATGACCACTCTAGATTTTGTTCTTAGATTCCTGGAATAGTGCAAGAATAGTGATGAGACAAATAATCTTCAACAACTTATACTGTGAATAAACTTGTAATGTTTAGCTGGAATTTCCCAAACACACCCAACCCTCCCATTTCCCCCCCTACCCCCCAAGGTGGGTTTGCCTACAGCAGAGATGTCACATCATTGGCTGATGGGGTCTTTAGGTCCTGCTGAAGTCAACAGTGTTTTGCATGACTTATCTGTTGACTTTGATGGAACTGGAAGATCCCATTGGCAGGTAAGGTTGGAAAATCCTTGTTTCTTTGACAATTCCTATAAATCTCTTCTTTGGTAATGAATGTGTTTGGCACACTTGCCTTCATTGGTCAGAGCACTGAGTACAGGGGTTGGGTTGTTATGCTACAACTGTACAAGACATTGTTAAGACCACATTTGGACTACTGTGTCCAATTCTACTGGCCCTGTTATAGGAAGGATATTATTAAACTGGAAAAGGTGCAAAAATGATTTACAAGGATGTTACCGGGACTGGAAGATTTGAATTATAACAAGGGGCTGGATAGGCTGGGATTTTTTTTCCCTGGAGCACAAGAGGATGAGGGGTAACCTTACAGAGGTTTATAAAATCATGAGAGGCATTGGTGAATCACCAAGGCCTTTTTTCTAGAATGGGGATGTCCAAAACTAGAAGGCATAGCTTTTAGATGAGAGGGGAAAGATTTAAAAAGGGACAATGTTTTCACACAGAGAGTGGTAATTTTGTAGACTGAGCAGCCAGAGGTGATGATAGAGGCCGTGTACAATTACAATGTTTAAAAGATATTTGGACAGGAACATGGATGTAAAGGGTTTAGATAGAGGGGTATGGGCCAAAGGCAGGCAAATGGGACTAGCTGAGTTAAGGAAACATGGTTAGCATGGATGAGTTGGGGCAAGGGGCCTGTATATCTCTATGGTTTTGTGAGCAGAATTTTCCGAATGCAGTTGCCACAAGGCTGGAAATTCCCACCCTAGATCAATGGAGCTTTGTATGGTCCGCCCCTGCCTACTATGATTCCCATAAAGGCAGGTCAGGAAAATTTCACCCTATGACTCTAACTGAATAATAATACACTTACTATAGTGTGAGATGTTTATTAGATGCCAAACGTTGAGTATTTTGACTGCAGAAGGAATTGATGTCCTGCATACTCAGCTTTATCTGTAGCCAGTGCATTCAGATGCTGAAAGTATTTAAGCTTGTCTGTGTAACTAGGGTGAAAGTAGACTGCTCTGGCTCTTTGTTACAGGGCCTTGTGATGTGATGATCACATTAAAGCTGTATAGACTCCACTGTGCAGAAAATGACACAACCTCCTCTGAGGACACAATAATACTTCAAGCACAACACATTATCTGAGAGATGCTTCACAGGACCATGTGAATGCACATGAAAAATAAGACAGCATTCCTATTTGAATCAGTGCAAAATGAACTAACTTACTATTGACCTGGTGGTGCAGAGGATAGATTCAGTTCATACGCAGTATCATAGGGAGATGAGAATTTCTCTGTGCTGCAAGTTGCTTTGAAAGGCATTGCTTGAGAGGGTGGTGAAAGCAGACTCAACAACAACTTTCAGATGGGAAGTGGGTGTTATCTGTACTTGAAAAAGGAAAGTGTGCAGAGGTGTAAGGAAAGAGCTGGTGAGCGCGATTCATCAGCTATTGCAAAAGAGCTGCCACAGGCACAAAGGGCTGAATGACCTCTATTAATTTTATGATTTCATAGCATTCTTACAGTGCTGAAAGAGGCCATTCAGTCCACTGAGACTGCACCGACTCTTCCTGACAGAGTATCTTAACTTTTCCTATCCAATCCCCATAATCCGCACACTTATCATAGCCAATCATCTAACCTACACACCTGTGAACACTAAGGGGCACTAAGGAGCATGGTTAATCCATCTAACCTGCATATCTTTTGACTGTGGGAGGAAACCGGAGCACCCAGAGGAAGCACACATAGACATGGGGAAAACATGCAAACAGTGATCCAAGATTGGAATCAACCCTGTGTCCCTGGCATTGTGAGGAAGCAGTGCTAACCACTGTGCTGCCCCAGATGGTGTTGGAAGGTTGAATGAATCTGTGACTCTAAACACGGTAGAATCTCCAATACCAAGAAAAAGATAGTACTTATACTCTTTTCCTGATATGAAGTAAACATTCCTCAAAGTGTATCATATCACATTGCATTTCTTCAGTTTTACCAGACTTTCCACATCCTCCTAAGTTTCTCATTATCTGCCTCAGTGTTTGTTATGAGGGGGATTCTTCAGTCCCCTCGATCCTGGTGAGAATCATGATAGTCCGGACAATCAAGCATCAGGCAAAAAAGTGTATTTGCTGCCTGCTAAAATGTTCCTGGCCCACCCCACCTCTGTCTCACTGGCCCTGATCAGGTTCCCCATCCATAGTGGTTTAACTGTTCCTATTGAAAACCTTAATCATTTTGAAGAAATCACAGGCTGTCAATCACCCTGTCAACATTACAATCAGGTTTATCGGGGTTCTTGGGATGCATTGAGGCGTGAAGGGAAATGAATATAAATACAGGTGGCTGGAGCTATACAAGGCACTGCATGTTGAATTGGAAATCTCCTCTCTGTCAGAGGACTTTTAAGGGGTTTGCTCCCATCTGCAGCTTCTGATCAGGAGAAAAGAAAATCTCTGTGGCAGAATGGAGTGAGTGCTGTAATGATTTAAAATTCTGCCAGATGACTCAGGGATGGGGAGGGGCAGTGTGGTAAGGATAGCGGGTATGTTGATGCATGGAGATTAAAGTAACTTGGCTACTTCACAGCTGACAGGCAGGAATACAGATGTTGTATCACAGACCTGCCTGAAAGTACCATAGTAAGAAATCTGACAACATCAGGTTTAAGTCCAACTGATTTATTTAATAGTAAACTCACAAGCTTTTGGGGTTTGTTCCTTCATCAGGTGAATGGAGCGTTCTGGCTTCAGACAGAGCACATAAGCAGATAAGCACATAAGCATAGGCAGTCAAGTGGATAAAGTTGTTAAAAAGGCATATGGAGTCTTAGCTTTTATTGGTAGGGGGATTGAATTTAGGAGCCGCAGCATCATGTTGCAACTGTACAAAACTCTAGTGCGGCCGCACTTGGAGTATTGTGTGCAGTTCTGGTCCCCACATTATAAGAAAGATGTGGAGGCATTGGAGAGGGTACAGAGGAGGTTTACCAGGATGTTGCCTGGTATGGAGGGCAGGTCTTATGAAGAGAGGCTGAGGGATTTGAGGTTGTTTTCGTTAGAAAGGAGGCGGCTAAGAGGAGACCTTATTGAAACATATAAGATGATTAGAGGTTTAGATAGGGTGGACAGTGATAGCCTTTTTCCTAGGATGGAGAAAGCTAGCACGAGGGGACACAGCTTTAAATTAAGGGGTATGAGTTATAGGACGGATATCAGAGGTAGGTTCTTTACTCAAAGAGTGATTAGGGAGTGGAATGCCCTGCCTGCAGCTGTTGTAGATGCGCCAAGTTTGGTGGCGTTTAAGAGGTTAATTGATAAGTATATGGAAGAGAAGGGAATGGTTTAGTTTGGAGGGGCATTGCTTTTTATTTTGGTCGGCACAACATCGAAGGCCGATGGGCCTGTTCTGTGCTGTAATGTTCTATGTTCTATGTTCTATAACAGCACGGACAGTTTACAGATTACTGATTAGAATGCAAGTCTTCACAACTAACTTGCTATTCAAATCTTAAAGACGCTGACAACGTGAGTGGAAAGAGCATTAAGCCCAGGTTAAAGAGACATGTATTGTCTCCAGACAGTACAGTAAGTGAGGTTTTGCAAACCCAGGCAAGTCATGGGCATTATAGATAGTGCCACATGAACCCAAGATCCCTGTTGAGACCGTCCTCATGTGTGTGGAATTCAGCTATCAACTTGGTGTTGTCAGACTTCTTACTGAGTTTACCCCAGTCCAACACCGGCATCTCCATATCATGAAATCATCATGCCAGGGGTATTCTCCATGTCTGCAAGGAATAGAACAGGAAAGCAGCTATGACATCCCCATTGTGGGGAAGAGTGGTAAGGTCAAACTCTTGCCCTTAACCCGAGTCGACTCAAGCCCCAGGATCTCTGAGGGGCACTTCGTCTGCAGACTGGCAGCAACAGAGAGAGACAAATGGCACCTGGACCTCCCTTCTTGTTCCCCCTTGGGCCCAAGGTACCAGGTTAGGATGTCAGTACCACGGTGTCAAAGGATAGGGCACTCTGGACAAGCCAAAGCGGGTGGTTTGAACAAAGGCTGAGTAAGTGATCTGAGGGGAAGGGGACCTGAGCGGAAGAGCTGGAAGGGAGGGGGCTCATGGAGAGTCTGAGGGGGAGAAGGTCTGAGTGGAGGGCTGGAGGCGAGGGGACTGATTGGCATGTCTGAAGGCCTGAGTTGGGAGTCTGAGGGGGCTTGAGTTGGGGATTAGGTGGTGCTGAGTGAGGGGCCTGAGGAGAAAGGGGGGCTGTGGAGGATCTTCGGATGGGGGGGGACAGGGCTGAGGGGGAAGGGAGTAGAGGGGATTGGTGGCCTGAATGGTGGGTCACGTTCATGCCTGTTTGGGTGTGTGGTGGGAAGTTTTCCATTATTTGTGGTTGGGGCAAGGGAAGAATGCTCCTCTTTGAAGAGGGGTTGGTGGTGGGGAAACAGTTTCATTTTCTGGGGGGTGCATGGAGATTGGGCCAACCTTTAAAAATGGTGGCCTGGTCTTGGAGCTACAGGGCTGGCAGTACTTTGCACAAAATGAGCTCATCGGTATCTTTCAGCTGGGTAAATCCCACCTGACTGAAGCTGCTGGCATGGGCAGGAAACACTCACACTCTAACTAAACGCTGGCATGGGGCACGTAGTCCCAACTCGGGAGAGAAATGCAGCTGTACATTTCCCAGTTTTGTGTCGCATTGAAATGATACCCTCTGTATCCACTTTAGGTCATTATTAAATATCAAAAGGTTTCTAATGCTGATCCCTGGGAAATATTACTCATTACTTGCTTCCAGTTTGGAAAATAGACTTTCATCACTGCTCTCTATTTTAGGTAATTTTATTTGAGTTTTCCACTGTTCCTTTAATCCCATTTGTATCAGTTTTGCTAACAAGCCTATTTTGTGCTATCTTGTCAAAACCCCTTTAAAAATCCACATCAACAATACTATCCTCATCAACCCACTTTGTTACTTCATCAAAGAATTCAATTCAATTAATCAAACTCACTTTATCTTGAAGAAATTGGTGTTGATTTTCCATTCATTAACTCACATTTTTCCACATTCTAATTAATTTGGATGTGAATTCTTTGCCAGTATTTTATCAACTTGCCTGCCTGAGGCTTGTATGATCCCATCCGAGACCAACGAAGAATGGCATTTTGCGAACCTTGCCTGTCCGCCCCGATTCCAGGGCAGGTGTGCCAGTAAAATTCCGGCACTTGTCTCTAAACTCTTCCAACTACTGAGAAGGGATCATCAGAAAACAAGTAGTCCGTTTAACCTGATATTAAGTTGACTGGCTTGAATTTGTTTGGTTTATCCCTCTTCCCTTTCAAAAACAGGGTTACACCATTTGCAATCCTCAACTCCTTTGGTACCATCTCCATATCTCAGGAGGATTGGAATATTTTGCCCAGAACAACCATAATTTCAATGATTACTTCCCTTCAGATGCATCCCAAGTAGACTGGATGACTTTTCTATTTTGAGGAATATCAAACTGTGTATTGATTTTTATCCATTCTGGAATCGCTACAATCCCCCCTCCATTTCTGCCACTTTCGCAACTTTGTTTCCTCTTGTGAAGGCATCTGCAAAACATACATTTAATACCTCAGTCATTTCCTCTGCCTCCAAATGAATATCTCTTTTTCCTTTCATCATAGAATCACACAGCGTAGAAGTCGTCCTTTGGCCCATCAAGTCCGCACTGACATATTAGAAACATCTGAACTCCCGCCTAATCCCATCTGCCAGCATTTGGCGCATCGCCCTGAATGTTATGATGTGCCGACTGCTCATCCAGATACTTTTTAAAGGATGTGGGGCAATCCACCTCCACCAGCCTGCCAGGAAGCACATTCTAGTCCATCACCACTTTCTGGGTAAAAAAGCTTTTCCTCAGATCCCCCCATAACCCCCTGCCTCTCATCTTGAACCTATTTCCCCTTGTCACTGACCCTTCAACTAAGAGGAACAATTGTGCTTTATCCATTCTGTCCATGCCCCTTATAATCTTACACACCTTGCTCAGATCACTTCCTCAGTCTTCTCTGCTCTCTAATTAGCCCTCTCCCTTCCTTTGGCGACTCTTTTACATTTTGTATGGAATTTTCCGGCCCTCTATGTTGGTTGGATCTTCCGGCCCCACCGAAAGCCACTCTCCCCCCAACCCAGTACACCACAAGTTCCCTGGCGGTGAGAAGGGTGAGCCATGTAAAATGTCATATGCATTATTGGACCAGAAGATCCCCGCAGTGGCCGTTGGCAAACCGTTTCCACCATCGGAAAACAGCCGGCCTAACCTGTGCATCTTTGGAATCTGGGAGGAAACTGGAGCACATGGAGGAAACCCACACAGACGCAAGGAGAATGTGCAACTCCACACTGACAGTCACCCGAGGCCGGAATTGCTCTGAGGCAGCACTCTGTGTCACAATGCCACCCTATCCAAATTAATCTGTCTTTCACTCCTCATAAACATTGGCCTTCTCCTGTGTCATCCTAGCTCATTGATTAATTCTGTCACCTCCCTCACTTTTTCCTTTCCTGAATAATTTGGAATATTAAGGGTGGGATTTTTCAGCTCCCCCTCCGTTGTGGAATCTTTTGCAGTGCTAGAAGAGTGTCCCCCATTTGCTGGCAGTGGGATCATCTGACTGCTGCTGTCAGCGGATTTTCCCATGGTGGGAGGTCACCATCGGTGAGATTGGAAGGTCCCACCGGTGGGAATAGCTGAAAAACTTTGGCCTAAGTATCCAATCTGGTTCTTCATCGAACAACGGCTGTAACTCATGGTTGAATATTACCTCTGAGCCATGACATTGAGCCACGAGAAGATATTAAAATAGATTGCATTGATCCAAGATTTTATGGAGCATCATTCCTTATTGCTGAAACATTCTTTGCTCTTGTGCTATTTTCCTTTCCAAGTCCTCCGTTCATTTTGAATGTCTTGCCTTTGTTTCAACCTGCTAAATTAATTGAAACCCACAGCAATAGTCAACCTTCCCAAAAGGCATTAGCACTTGTTAAGTGGCAACTAATCCAACGTGAATAGATCCATCCCCCTCCATCCTCCTGCTCATAATTGGTCTCAAAGTCCCAGAAATTTTAAGCTCTCCCTCCAGCACCATTTTTTCGGCTATGTGCTGCTAACCTATCATATCCCACTATTCCTATGCTCACTGCTACCTGGCACTGGGACTAATCCAGGGATTGCTATCTTTTAAGGTTCTGCTTGTCATTTCCTCCCAGATTTCTGAATGCAGGACATTAACCCTTTGTGTTCTGATGCCACTATAGACCAGGACACCTGGCTGTAAACTTTTATCCTGTCAAAATATTTTCAGCCTTTGTGAATTCCTCTGCCCAAGACTGCAAGAAACTACAAGGGGTTGTGAATGTATCCCAGTCCATGACACAAGCCAGCCTCCCATCCATTGACACTGTCTATTTCCTGCTGCCTTGGAAAAGAAACCAGCACAATTAAGGGCCCCACGTTTCTCAGCCATTCTCTCTTTTGCCATCATTTATCTAGAAAATGATACAAAGGCTGAGGACACACCAATCTTCTTCCTGCTGCCATCAAACTTTTGAATGGACCTACCTTGCACTAAGTTGATCTTTCTCTATACCTTAACTACTACTGTAAAACTATATTCTGCACTCTCTCCTTTCCTTCACTATGAACGGTATGCTTTGTCTGTATAGCATGCAAGAAACAATACTTTTCATTGTATATTAATATATGCAACAATAATAAATCAAATCAATTATGTGATATAAAACTCCCACAGTTTTATTGTTGAATACTTTTCAATAAAGTTGCACAGATTCTTAATCTTTCATTGATATCATTAAGTAGCAATGACATGAAGCTCGATATCTGGTGGAATCTTCCATCATACTCACTGATGGTAAAGTAACTTAGCAAACAGAATAAGGCTGCCTCAGATTAACTCTGTAGCAAATACTCATTCTAGATAATATGGGAGTGTGCAATACTTTAAAATGATAGCAATCATTGTATGGCAGTTATTAATCAATTGAATTTCAACTTCAGGATTTATGGTATTATTTGAACCCCTGAATGATTCATTGGAAGTTTAATATGTGTCTTCATTGCTTTCTTGTCAGCACCTCTCTGCCTTCGTTGAGACAAATATGTGAAGTAACAGGGCACTAGAAGGTTCAGTAGCCAATGAATCAAAACTTTCCCAACTCTGAAAAGCCTATTCTCTACCAAGACAAGTGCAAGACACTGTTTAAGCAATCAATGACACACAGAAAGTTGGAAGATAATAACCTTTGTAGGATGAATGTATTTTATCACTCAAAGCCTTCAGACACATGCTCTTCCACAAAATAAAGAGGTTATTCTGTCATTGTGATTGGCAAGACAGAATTGCTTTATTTCATTTCCTGTTGAAAAGTAGACATATTATTGTCGAGAGAGGGCAGCATCAGACTAAACACTCCATGAAAGCAACATTTTTTCATTTATGATTCCTTTTATACTTCTTACATTTTATCCTTTAGAATCAAGCGGATGGAAATTACTTTAATTCAAATAATAGTCCTTTAAATCTTTATTATTCATGGGGTTGGAGAGTTCTTAGAATATTTGCTGTTGTCGAGGTCATGGTACTGTGATTGGCAGAATATGTTCCGTTCATTAATCTACATGGAAAAGGTTAAAACCAATCAGTTTAAGGGTTAGCATACTAAGAGAATGCATTGGAACACCATGATTATGTCTGCACCCTGATTCAGATGATGGTGATCTTTGGGTCAGACAAGAGCCAAAGAATATATTGAATTTAAGGAGAAGCTATGATTTTAATGCTGGCTTATTAGTGGAGAAAATGTAGAACCCAGTAACCTAGTCACTGGCATTTCATGTAAGCATGTGCACTGGTGGCATTAAAGCATTGGCTTCACAGATGTGAAAGATCTTGGCTTTCATCACTGATTAAGGACATCCTGATGTGTGAAATAAACCTGGTGGTTCGTCAGTGCCATTTTATTTATTGTGTGGGTGTTTAGCGTGATGGAATAATTATATTTTCTATCTTTGAGTGCACAAGTTTAAAGTCTATTGTGTTAGTGTTGCAAGTAAGCTTACATTAACATTGCAATGAAGTTACTGTGAAACCCCCCTATTTGCCACCTGTTTGGGTACGCTGATGGAGAATTTAGCATGGCCCATGAACCTAACCAGAACATCTTTTAGACTATGGAAGAAAACTGGAGAACCCAAAGGAAACCCACACAGACATGGGGAGAATATGCAGACTCAGGAACCCCATGAGGATAAATTTAAATCTAATTATCACATAACCTGCTACTTCCACCATGAGATTATCCATTCATGTTGGCATGGGGAGTAGTAGAATGAGTGTCTATTTTTTACTTTTATGTACACAGACAGCCTTTACAAATGGTGCCCAGATCTTACATACAAAGGAACATATGCATTAGAAGCGGAAGTAGTCAAAGTTAGCCTTCAAGCCTGCTTTGTATTCAATCAAACCATGGCTGATCTCCCCCTGGTCTCAAACCCACCTTCCCTTCTATTCACTATATCTCTTTAACATGTTTTGTTTTATAAATCAGAAATATATCACCTTCTTGGAACCATTTAATGAATCAAACCCCATTGTGCTATGGGGCAGCGAATTCCACAAATTCACTACCCTCTGCGAAAAGCAGTTCCTCCTCATCTCGGTTTTAAATCTACTGTCTCCCAACCTATACCTGGGACCCCTTGTTCTAGATTGCCCCATAAGAGGTAATATTTGGTGTAAGTTTACTTTAGCTATTTCTTTTAGTATTTCATGTACCTCGATCAAATCCACTTCCATCATTCTAAACTCTGGTGAATATGAGCCCAATCTGTTTAGTCTCTCCTCATGTGCCAAACCTTTCAACTTTTTTTTGAAAAATGAAGTTGCTGCAGACTGAGCTTAATCAAGGCCTGCCCCACCAATATGATGACATGGACCCACTCCTTGGTTTTTTATTTCTAGGTTCCGAATGACCCAAGAAAGCTGCCACTGAGGCCAACAGCATCAAAACCGCTTTTCCCAGCTGCGGGAGCATGGAGACTCTAATTTCGGAGCATTCCCGTGTGCCAGTTGCACTCAGGCAGAAAGTAACACTAGTCAGCCCATTTGCTACACCAGGGAGATGCCATCATGACCCAGTATGGCACTCTCGAATGCACAGCATTAACTATGCTATGAGGGTCTTCATTTCATTCAATGTAAATACTTTGCAACATGTTGCAGAATCACATGGTAATTGGCGATTTCAGCAAACAAGGCCCTTTGGCTCATTATGCCCATAACTAGAGTGTAGAGACAGATCAACTTAATGCGAGGTAGGCCATTCAAAACTCTAATGGCAACAGGGAAGAAGCAGTTCTTGAGTTGGTTGTTACGTGATGTCAGACTTTTGTACCTTTTTCCCGACAGGAAATGTTTGAAGAGAGACTGTTCGATACGTGGGCTTCTTAATTATGCTGGCTGCTTTGCTGAGGCAGTAAGAAGTGTAGACAGAGTCAATGGATGGGAAGCTGGTTTGCAAGATGGATTAACTAATCTCAGTCCTAAGCCATTTCTCTGCAGTCCTGCATTTTATTTTCTCTTCAGCTGTTTAATCCACTTCCTTTGTGGAAGTCACAATTGAATCTGGCTCCACCACACTCTCATTTCAAGTCTTTACTATTCGCTGACTGTTGCTGTTGACTCTTTTGTCATTCACCTTATACTGTGTCCACTTGTTCACGATCCTTCTATTAATGGGAACAGTTCTTTTCTCTCTTCTATATCTACAGCCCTCATGATTTTCAACACCTCCATAAAACCTGATTTCAGCTTTCTCTGATTTTAATGTCAGTTTCTTCAATTGATCTATGTAACTGGGAGATTCTCATCTCGAACTATTCTCATAAATCTTTTCTGCACTCTCTCTTCTCTATAGTTTTTACATTGTTCTAAGTGTAGAGTCAAAAATTGGACATAATTCCCCAGTTCAGGTCAACAAGTGCTTTACAAAGGTTCATAATAACTTAATTCCTTCCTCAGTGACTGTCACTTTCTCTGACTTATCCTACATGAATTCCAACTCAAATTCTATCCCATGTATTTTGGATCAACCCAGAGTGACAGGTATCTCTGGGCTAACAATGTTCCTTAGACTGTTGTTCTTGCCACATTCTGAGATCCACACTCTGTGCTATAGAATCTATAGAATTTCTACAGTGCATTTAGGTGGGATTGTAGTTGGTGTAGACATCCAGGTCCTATCTCCATAACCTATGAATTTACCCTTGCTACTATCCCTGATATAAGGGGCAATTTAGCATGGCTAATCTACCTGACCCACACATCTTTGAATTGTGGGAGAAAACCAGAGTACTCGGAGGAAACCTATGCAGACCAGTAGAGAATGTGCAAACTCCACATAGACAGTGATTCAAGCCAGGAATCGAACCTGGATCCATAGCATTGTGAGGCAGTAGTGTTACCAATTGTGCCACTGGGCCGCCATGCCCCTCCAAGTACACTTGACCTCTCTCTCTAAAGCAGTACTGATTCACTCTACCTCAAAGCTATCCTTCTCTCCAGTTTGATTTAATTTTATCTCATCTGATATCTTAACAAAAGAAACAATAGACTCAAAATGTTAACTGTTTCTCTTTTCACAGACGCTGCCCAAACTGCTGAGATTTTCCAACATTTTCTGTTCTTATTTTGTAATAACCTGCTTTTGAGCTCTATGCCCTCTATTTGTAAAACCCAAGGCCTTTTCTAACTCACGCTACCACTTCCTATAATTTGTGGAAACAAAGTAAAGTTTATTTATTATTCACAAGTAAGGCTTACATTAACACTGCAATGTGAAATTCCCCTAGTTGCCACAGTCTGGCACCTGTTTGGGGGTCAATGCATCTAACCAGCTTGTCTTTCAGAATGTGGGAGGAAACCAGAGCACCCAGAGGGAACTCATGCAGACATGGTGGAGAATGTGCAAACTACACACAGACAGTGACCCGAGTGGGAATCAAACCCAGGTTCCTGGTGCTATGAGGCAGCAATGTGAACCACTGTGCCACCATTCCACCCCAGGCATAGATCTCCCTGTTCCTGCACCCCTGTGGCATTTGCACCTTTTATTTCATATTGTCTCTCAAAGATAAAGAAGCGGTGCATCACAGGGCCTCAGTTTAACATTTCATTGGAAAAATGCAACACCGCCTCTCTCAGTACTGCTCAAAAACCTAGATTATCAAGTATCTGAAGTGAAATAAACGCGTAATATTTGGACTCAGTTGATCTAAGGTTGATAGCTGAAAACAGAGAAATTGTTGGAAATGCAGAGGGTCAGTTGTCATCTGAATGGCAAAAGTAATTTTATAGTTCTGGTATCAACCCTTTTGTCTAAGCTGCTGAAATGTTAACATTAGCTTTCAATTACTGACTGACTTTTATACCAACTTCACTTTTCATTTCTGATTTTCAGCAAATACTGATTTCCTTTTTAACACTTGGCCATGCTGTGATATCTGGTTATAGAACCACCTGTTTGTCAAATCTTGGTTCCACTTGAATATTTATATCAGGTTAACGTGAATATTCACGATTCTTTTGCAGAAGTCATAATGGTGTGCTTTCCAAGGGAAAAAACATCACATTCCACTACTTACTCTGAAAAGGGTGCTTTTAGGAGGAGTACTGGAAGAAAGAGCAATGAAGAATTAGTAAAGGATGCCTATTGATCCAAAGAGCAATAACACAACCATGACGGTTATGCGTTTGTTTGCCTATGAGTGGATGGCTGTAAAGGAAAGGTATTAATTTAAGTGGATGAGCAAATCATTCAGTTGTGACTATTTCTTTTGCAGTGCAAACCTTTTACTCAAGCAACATTATCACACGGCCAGCCATTGTGATACTCTTGGCAATTTTTTTTATCACCTGCCTGGGTATCATGTTATTAAAGTTCATGCGTTGAAAATATATTTTCTCTCCCTTTGGCCCTATTCAACTTTGGTGCTGTCGTGAATATGGACGTTGACTTCTTACTCTGATTTCTCAATGTTAAAACTGTAAATGTAAGGGTGAATGACCATCCAGCAGTTGTCTCACTGAGAAAACCCTGCCCTTTCAAGAGTTTTTAACTTGGATTGCAGGGTGAATGGTCTTCTTTTGACATGTACTGTTGGCTGCTGTCATTCATCTGGTAAGACATCCACATAAACATTGCTGAAAGGATGTCATTGCCTCCCGATTTTGGAAATCAGCTTTCTTCTCCAGCTTCTACCTGCTTACTCAGTCTTCTCTTCTGCTCACTACCATTTTGGCAGCACCCTCATTATTGACCTCAGCATTTTAACTGGTTTATGAATTGAAATAAAGAGCAACATCTTCAAATGTCGAGTTCCTGCTGTCACTCAGGCAACTTGATGAGGGAAAAAGCACCAAATGGCAGCAGCATTTCTTTCTAGAATGAAGAGCATAAAATAAAGAAGGCAAGTTGTCCAATCCCAATGTTGTTCTGAACACAGACTGCTTTGCAGAAAAGGTTCTACTTTGCAAACTTAGCTTGCGAACGATGCACATCATGGATTTGAAAAAGGCAATCCGAAAGAAAATATATTAAACAGGTTTAACGAAAGGAGTATGCTGCTCCCAATTTTGTTTTAGGAAGAATGACTGATGCATTGAGCAAGAACTTGTTTATTAAGTGATTCATCCTTCTCTGTGGGCCTACATCACTTTGCAAAGAATATACAGTATGACTTTGGTGTGACCCATATAGATTTTACCTTTCTGGCTCCATGTTCTCATTAAAATTATAGAATCCCTGCAGTGCAGAAAAAGGCCAATTGGCCTATTGAGATTGCACTGACAACAATCCCACCCAGGCCATATCCTGTAACCCACACACATTTACCCTGCCAATCCCCCAACACTAAGGGGCAATTTCGCATAGCCAATCCATCTAACCCCCACAAATTTAGACCGTGGGAGGAAACCAGAGCACCCAGAGGAAACCCACACAGAGGGAGAACATGCAAACTCCATACAGTCACCTGAATCCGGAATTGAATTTGAGTATAAAAATTCGTAGGTCATGCTGCAGCTGTATAGATCCTCAGTTCGGCTTCATTGAGAGTATTGTGTACAATTCTGGTCACCATACCATCAGAAGGATCTAGATGCTTTGGAGACAGTACAGAAGAGGTTTACCAGGATATTGCCTGCTCTGGACAGTATTAGCTATAAGGAGAAGTTGGATAAACTTAGTTTGCTCTCACTGGAGGTTGAAAACCTGAGAGAGGTTTACATGATTATGCATGACATGGACATAGTGGATAGTCAGATACTGTTTCTGAGGGTAGAAAAGTCAGCTACTAGGGGAGATAGATTTAAGGTGTGTGGGGAAAAGTTTAGAGGAAATGTAAGGTTTTTACGGAGAAAGTGGTGAATGTCCGGAATGTGCTGCCTGGGGAGGTGGTGAGAGCAGGTGTGATAGAAGCATTTAGAGACAACTAAACGAACATGTGAATAGGATGGGAATGGAAGGATATGGACTGCGTAACTGAACACGGTTTTAATTTAGGCAGGCATCATCTTCGGCACAGTCTTGGAGGGCCTGTTACTGTGCTGTACTTTTCTTAGTTCTTTGTTCGTTGAACTCGGTGCTATGAGGCAACAGTGTTAACTATTGTGCCACTGCATTGCTGATACAGTGTGCAATGTGCTGTAAAATTAGCCATTTGGCATATAGCTGAGGCACAATTTTCTTTCCAACAAATACATGAATAGAATTTAGTTCAGACCAGGACAGACTGTCGTAGGATTAGAATCTCTGTATAAAGCATCTGCAGAGATCAGATAATTGAGTGGATCGGTTACAACCGTGGTTTGATTCTGCTACCTAAAGGCAGTTTCTTTATGTATTTTCCTGATAAAGGCAGATGTGCAAAAGGTTCCTTTTATTTTATCTGACATATTAGCAGTAAAAAGAACCTGAAGAAAAGGTCATTCCTTAGGGTTGGACATGAACATTTTGACAATGTTAAATGGAATGAAGGCGTGTGCAGATAGTCGACTGTGGAGGACTCGCGATCTGTTTGAAATATTTCCATCAAAAGCTGTTTGATTTATAAAAATCGACTCATCTCCTCAAACAAAATAACTTTCTGTAACTTGTTGGGCTTGATCCATTCTTTTTGCCTCCAAAATTATTTCATCTTGAGGGCAACATGTGAGAAAATGTGTTCTTAACTTGTTCCCAGCCTCTGCCATTTTACCACTCTGTACTGAGCATGTTGGTATTGTGCTAGAGTTTCTCTTTCCTCATGTCTCTTTGACAATCTTTCCTGTCTTCTCCATGTCAGCTGATAGTGGGAATGCAGATGTTGAGTACGGTTGTTCCATGACTCTCTAATCCCATAGTTTATGATGATGATATCGAAAGTCCATGTAGTATACTTTCAAAACAAAATTGGAGAAATATTGAGGCTTTGGTCTTCAGGTTTCAGGGTTTATTCCGGGTGCTCCAGTTTCCTCCCACACTCCAAAGATGTGTGGGTTACATGGATTAGCTATGCTAAATTGATCCTTAGTGTCAGGGGGATTAGCAAAGTAAATACATGGAGTTATAGGGCAGGTCGGTGGCACAGTGGTTAGCACTGCTGCCTCACAGCGCCAGAGACAGGATTTGATTCCCAGCTTGCGTCACTGTCTGCATGTATTTTGCATATTCTCCCCATGTCTGCATGGGTTTCCTCCAGGTGCTCTAATTTCCTCCCACAGCCTATATATGTGGGTTAGGTGGATTGACAATGCTAAAATGCCCCTTAGTGTCAGGGGGCTAGTTAGGGTAAATGCAATAGGTTATGAGGATAGGATCTGGGTGAGATTGTGGATGGTGCAGAGTTGATAGGCCAAATAGCCTCCTTCTGCATTATAGAGATTCTGTGGAGATACAGCCTGTATGGGGATTATTGTTGGTGCAGGTCAGTGGGCTGAATGGCCTCATTCTGCACTGTAGACATCCTATGAATCAGGACCTCCATTTGGAACTACAAGTGGATCTCGAGCCCCAGGAACTTTACTTTAGGCAGACTTATACTTGGTTATCTGTGGGTGTTAAGGATGGTGAACGGGCTGTCCCATCAGCAGCCTGGCAGCCCCATCAGGAGAGGTGGGTGGTGCAAGTTGGTGAAGGTAGGAATTCCTCGAGGTGAAAATGCCCTTCAACCAGAGGACTGAGGTTGGTGGATCCTACAGGATAAAGGGGAAATCTCTCCTGGGTGTATTGTTGGTGCAAGGAAGGCTGCCTTTTGTTTTCATGGATCCTTTTTCCCTTCCACGGGCAACAGATATTTATTTTTATTCTTTGCTTGAATGCTCTATTTGGCTGGAGCAACAGCTGACTGGGCCCTTGGCACAGAGTCGCAGATGTGGGCCTTGGCTCACATCCTTGAAATCAGTGAATTTCTGGTACAGGCCTTTCATTGCACCGCGGGGCCTTTGGCTCTGATGGACCTTTGTGGCCTCTGTAGGGTATCAACTTCTATGATGCTGGAGGCGTCCCATAGAATGGGATGTGGGAAGGGGTATTGATGGGGGTTGCAGGGCTGGGGAGGAGCTCCCTTGCATTGCCTAGATGGCGATGTCTAAAATGTCCTGGGCAGCACCGTGGCACAGTGGTTAACGCTGCTGCCTCACAGCACCAAGGATTCTGGTTCAACTCCAGCCTCTGGTGACTGTCTGTTTGGAGTTTATGTGTTCTCCCCATGTCTGAATGGATTTCTTCTAGGTGCTCAGGTTTTTTTTCCCACAATCCAAAGATGGATGTGGGTTAGGTTGATTGGCTATGCTAAAATAACCCTAGTATCTGGAGCATCAGCAGGGTAAATATGAGGGGCTATGGGAATAGGACTGGATGGGATTGTTGTCAACTCGATGGGCTGAATAGTCTCCTTCTGCACTGTAGGATTCTATGAATTGGATACCTAACTTTACAATATAGAAAACAGAGTTAAGTTTTCTGTTGCTGACCCTCCATCAGAACATCTCTTGCTGTTAATTTTCTCCTAGATTATTTTTACTAAAACCTTTCCCAACATGGATGTCAAACTGATCTGCCTATAAATGCCACATTCACTCTTCTCATTTTGTTTGGGACGAGAGTCCAACTTCTGTAAGCTCTTGTAAACCTTCAGCCTTTTAACAGCATCTCCATTTCTAAGCAGGTTGTGGCCAATAATTTCTACTTTTATCTTCCTCAGTAAAGCAGGATAATTGTTGTGGGGACCAGCTGTGCTGTCTACAATTAAGTATTGCTAACATTTCTAATACTGCCCCCTTTAGATTTTTTAAGATGATCCAAAATTCTGTTAACTTCTCCATGTCTTCGGCAAGCCTTTTTCCTTGGTAAATGCCTCCTGCCAAGTTTTCCTAGCTGGTGGAAGTAATGGGATTGTGAGGTGAGTTGTAGCTTCAGTTGCCTTCAGTGTAAGTGCTTCCTAATAAGTAATGGTTAATTCAGAAGTCAGATGAATCCCAATTGCTCTTGGTGTCAAACTGTGCAGGCCTTCAAAAATGATTTTAACTTATAAAAATGGATAAACCCCATGAGTTTGGTGGGGAATTACTCATTCATCTCCATGTGGGGCCTGTTGACTATGTGTTCCCCTGGTAAGACAGTGGACTGCCTAGCTGGAACTCATTACCTGAACATTTTTATAAGGTAGGCCCAGGGCTGGCCTTGCTGAATGGTTGTCCTGGGGTTGACATATGAGGAGAGTTTAAATAATTGGGGCTTATACCCACTAGACTTTACAAAAATGAAGGAGGATCTGATTGAAGTATATAAAATACTAAAAGGGGTTGACAAAGTAAATATAGACTAAATGTTTCCTTTTGTTGAGCAAGAACAAGAAGTCACAGGTATAGTTTGAGAGGCGGTAGATTTAAAACTGAGGAATTACTTCTCACAGAGGGTGGTGAATTTGTGGAACTCGCTGCTGTGAAGTCGGAATCATTAAATTATTTAATGAAGGAGATAGATATATTTCTGATTTAAAAAATGGGTTAAAGGGATATGAGAAATAGGTGGGGAAGTAGATCTGAGACCAGGAAGAGATTAACCATGATCTGATTGAATTACGGAGCAGGCTTGAAGGGCTAAATTGCCTATTTCTGCTCCAAATTTCTACGTTCCTAAGTTCCAGGCATGGACTACTGTATAAGAACATAAGAACTTCAGAACTAGGAGCAGGAGTAGGCCATCTAACCCCTTGAGCCTGTTCTGCCATTTAATAAGATCTGACTGATCTTTTTGTGGACTCAGTTCCATTTACCTGCCCACTCACCATAAGCCTTTATTGTTCAAAAATTTATCTATCCTTGCCTTAAAAATATTCAGTGAGGTAGCTTCAACTGCTTCACTGGGAAAGGAGTTTCATAGATTCACAGCCCTTTTTGTGAAGAAATTCTTCCTCAACTCAGTCCTAAATCTGCTTCCCTTTATTTTGAGGCCATGCCTCCTAGTTTTGCCATGGTAATGGTTTGACTTGCATTCTGTGATAAACTTTCTAGTTCGGCTTCAGGAGTCATTACAAAAGGTAACCAGGATGATGGGGCATTGAAAATGTTCTCTCACAATTCTATCTGACAGAGCAGAGAGAGGCATCACAGATTTTGTTTGCTTTGTAGTCTTCAATAAGAGAAAACAAACATGATGTAAGTTTTGTGGGAATTTCTAAAGCTCAGTCCTTTGAAGATTGACAATTGCTCTGGATCAAGGTTCCTACAAGCTTTTTGGGCTGGAGATCTATGGTTTGTAAATGTTTGCGAGGCTTTGCTAAACAACATTAGGATTTCATATGTCACTCAAACTCTTTTATGAAAGACTACATGATGAAATGTTACTGGTTGTGTGACCATGAACCCATGTAATGAAAGCTTTGATGTAGAGCTTTGAATGTTCAAATGCTTCCAGGTTCTGAGTTTCTAAGAGGAACATGTTTTGCAGCAAACAATTTTTCTTTAGAAGCTAGATACCAAGCTGACTAGTAATCAGGCATTACACATTCCCTAGTATCTACACATTAATTATTTATCCATAATAATTTAAATATTATTGATTGATTGTTTAATGTACATTAAATTGAACCATTTTTACATTGTAGCCTCGTAATTTGTTGATCTCAGTTTTTTCCCCACTATTGGAACTTAATGATGCTTAAGATTCTGTGGGAATTGGATCAAATTACTTCCAATTAAGCCACGACTCTCACCAATTTTTACAAATACACCATAGAAAACATTCTTTCCAGGTGTATTGCAGCTTGGTATGGCTCCAACTCTGACCGAGATGACAAGAAAATACAAAGGATTCTGAAGAATGCCCAGTCCATCATGCAAACCAATGAATGCTCCCATTCATTGAATCCATCTGCACTTACTGCTGCCTCAGAAAAGCAGCCAGCATATTCAAGGGCCCCATGCACCCTGGACATATTCTCTTTCACCTTTTTCCATCGAGAAAAGAATACAAAAACCTGAAAAAAAAAAATGCCAGCTGACTCAAGAAAAGCTTCTTCCCTTCTGCCATCAAACCTTTGAATGGACCTATCGTATATTAAGCTGATCTTTCTTTACACCCTCAGAGTTAACTGCAACACTATATTCTGCTCACTCTTTTTTCCTTCTCTTCTATGCACTCTATGATCAGTATGTTTTGACTGTATAGTCAAAATGCTTTTCATTGTATCCGGATACATGTGACAATAGTACATCAATCAAATTAGGTTTGCCTTGATTATGTACAGAAAGCAACTAAGTGAAACATAAGAAATAGGAGCTGGAGTAGGCCATTTAGCCCTTTGAGCCTGCCCTGTCATTCAACAAAATCATGGCTGATCTGAAGTAGATCAGTTCCACTTTCCTGTTTTCTCCCCATAACCCTTAATTGCTTTATCTATCAGAAACCTATCTACCCATGGCTTAAATATATTCAGTGAGATAGCTTCCACCACTTCAATGGGCAGAGAATTCCAGAGACTCATTACCCTTTGAGTGAAGAAGTTCTTCCTCAACTCCAACCTAAACTGCCCCGCCCCCTTATTTTGAGGCTGTGCCCTCTAGTTCTGCTATCCTTTCTAAGTAGGAAGAATCTCTCTACCTCTACCCATCTATCCCCTTCATTAGTTTATATCCCCTCCTCAGCCTTCTAAACTCCAACAAGTACAGATTCAGTCTATTCAATCTCTCCTCATAGGCTAACCCCCTCATCTATGGTATCAGCCTAGTGAACCTTTCTGCACTCCCTCCAAGACCAATATATCCTTTCACAAATGCAGCGACCAAAATGCACACATACTCCAGTTGTGGCCTCACCTGTGCCCTGCATAGTTGCAGCAAGACCTCCCTACTTTTATATTCTATCCCCCTCGCTATAAAGGCCAATATTCCATTTGCCTTCTTGATCACCTGCTGCACCTGCAGACTGGGTTTTTGCGATTCGTGCACAAGGACCCCCCGGTCTCTCTGCAACGTAGCATGCTGCAGCTTTTCGCCCTTTAAATAATAATCCCTCCTACTATTTTTCTACCAAAGTGGATAACCTCACACTTGCTAACGCTATACTCCATCTGCCAGGTCCTCGCTCACTCACTCAGCCTTTCCAGATCTCTTTGCAATCTCTCTGCAGAACGTCACCCAATTTGTCCACAGTTGCATGCGCACACATACACAAACACACTCACCCACACAAATACACATGCGTGCACATAACGGTCAGAATCTTCTGGTTGTTCTCACTAGATGATCCCCTGGTGTGGATTTTCCAGTGGGTGTATACAATCGGAAATCCTACTGATGAGAAGATCTTACTCCCGGCAATAGCAGGCCATCTCCACAGTGGCGAAACATGCAAATTGATGTACGTGGAAAATCCTGCCCAACGTTATTTCAACACTATAGAGATCAGGCTATTCAAATTTACTTGCATTGCTTTTCTGCTAACTGGTAGGAGATCATTGTTTTATCGTGGCACATCTTTTGACTTTTAGATAAAAGTCTCTCTTTTGATGGCTTAATGAGCACCGCGTTATTAGTGCTTTGAGCAAACCACAGGCATGCGGGTGCATTAAAGTGATGTGCAGCCGCCTATGTGTTTGGTATGTATTATCAAAGTGAAATTCAGAAAACCCCTAAACTAGCGCTGCTCAGATATTTATGCTTCAGATCCTCAGGAAAGAAGCTGCCAAGGGGTAAGTGTCAGGATGTTCTGTGAGATTCTTTGCCTGGATACTCATCAGTTCAGATATTAAACCGAGACTATCATTAAAGAAATATAGAGGGAACAGACTCCGTCAGAGGGGATAGAAGGAAATTGAAAACATGAATAGCAAGTTGACAGAAAAGACATAATCAGATAAATTGTTATGCTGTACTGAATGTTACATAGTTTAGTATTCCAGTTCCTTTGGATTCGGCAATTTTTCAAATTAAGTTGAAGAAAAGTTAGACACATGCTTCCCAATTATTGTTGTCTTTTTTGCTAAATTAATTCAGTAGTCTTGCTGAAAATTAATATGTTGACAATATAGATTACCAGAAGTTACCCGAGTAGAGAGATACCAATGTGGACATTCATTATCATGTTATAAAGTGAGAGTTAGGTTTCTCTCTACTTTTTAAACTATTTTGCAACAATCCAACTCTGGTGAGCTTATTTATTTATTAGTGTCACAAGTAGGCTTACATTAACACTGTAATGATGTTAGAATCATAAAATCGTAGAACCCCTACAGTGCAGAAAGGAGGCTACTTTGGCCCATGGAGCCTGAATCGCTAATATTCTCATCCAGGCCCTAATCCCTGTAACCCCATGAATTAACCCTGCTAATTCTCCTGAAAAGAAGGGTCCATTTAGCGTGGCCGATCAACCTAATCTGCACCTCTTTGGATAGGAAACTGAATGTAAATGCAAGCCCCAATTAGTGTGCCAATGAGAATAGTGTGCCAATAGTATGCCAATGCCTATCTCTTTGATAGGAAACTGGCGTACCCAGAGGAAAATGTGCAAACTCCACACAGACAGTAACCAAGGCTGGAATCCCCGCGCTGAGAGGCAGCAGTGCCACCACTGTGCCACCTATGAAAATTCCCTCGTTGCCACTCTCCAGCACTTTTTCAGGCACACAAAAGGAGATTTTAGCATGGCCAATGCACATAACTAGCACATCTTTCAGACTGAGAGGGGAAACCAGAGTATTGGAGGATACCCATGCAGACATGGGGAGGGTGTGCAAACTCCATACAGACAGTCCTCAAGCCAAGAATCAAACCTGGGCCTTTGGTACTGTGAAGCAGCAGTGCTAACCACAGTGCCAGAATGCATTATAAAATGCACATCTGGCACATATGTAAAACTTGTTGCCCTGCTGTAATTGCCACAGTTAACAGACAAAATCTAACCTTTAAACTAGAAAACAGTCTGAGATGATCTAGTGCTTTACTCTAATTATATTGTTCTTACTTCTACATTAGCGTGAAATCAGCACCAAATGCATAATATCCCCAGTACGAGCAACATTCAATCTGAAAGAGATATTGTGAAGACAAACCTGAATGAATAGGCTTGAATTTGCTTTTATCTCAACGACAACACTGTCTTTTCTTCAAACTGGTGCCTTGCCACAGTTCTTCTGACCAATGAAACAATGCTTGTTTATTCATGATATAAATATGAATTTAAATATTGCACTGCTTTTTGTATTCAGTGATGTTGACTGCAGTCTATAAAAAATGATATTTCCCTTCCTGCAATCCAGTAATACGATAGCGAGAATACGGCAAGAGTATTTGTTATGCTGATTCTACCTTTTCACAAGTGGTTAGCACGGCTGCTTCACAGTGCCAGGGACTTGGATTCACTTCCCAGTTTGGGTCACTGACTGTGTGCACGGGTTTCCTCTTGTTTCCTCCTCCAGTCTGAAAGATGTGCTGGTTAGGTGCATTGGCCGTGCTAAATTCTCGCTCAGTGTACCCGAACACGCACCGGGGTGTGGTGACTAGAGGATTTTCACAGTAACTTCATTGCAGTGTTAACGTAAGCTTACTTGTGACAGAAATAGGCATAAGTTTTCTTGGGCTTGGCTGATCATTTAAACTGACTGAGAAATATCTGTACTTGGCATTTGGTCTCCATCTTTCTTGATAATATTTTGTCATCATTTCGAAAACCTAATCACCAAAAGCAAAGTTTCGGTTTGCGACCTACTCTTGCATTGCCCTACTACAGCCATCCTGAAACACAATGAAATAAGGCCTGTTAGTCCATATTATTATTGCTAAAGCCCCTTCAAACCAAGAGAATCTCATTCTCCTGATTACATTCATTTCAGAGAGGTGTGAGAGGAACATAAATCATATACAAAACTATACATTGAATGAAATGTACAGCTTCCAGGATTAAAGACACCAACTTTGAAAAATAGTTTAAATTAATAGAACTTGTTTTGAAATCTCCACTAGTTCTACAAAGAAGCGAACAATCTTAATTCTCTTAAATGTGAGCATGTCACTGCGAGGTTCTCATTGCCATCTGTCCTTGGCTAATAAGTACAATTTGTGCCGAGTGAATTCTGTCAAGTCTGTATTGCAGAGAGAAGTATCTTGTCTGCCTCATTCTCCTGGTTATCTCTTCACAGCAGATTTGATTTCCACATTTGACTTGGGGCTTTCTTTTAATTCAAACAAAGATGGTTTTCAATGACAGACACCAACCAATTGCTGGTTCTGAAATCTTCTGTTTAAAACACTGTTCCTCTAGAGCTTTCAGTTTTATTTTCCCCATTTAAAAGAATATAAGGACCACTCTCTCTTTCTTGTTCAGAATCTTCATCTTCCTGAATCTTGGAATGAAAGCAATAAAACCAATTGTACTTTCATCAGAGCTAATGTTAATCTTTGGAAAAGACATAACAGGGTGGTTAGCATCCGTGGAGAGAGAAACTGAGTTAGCATTTTAGGTTGGTGACAGCCTGTCCTTGACACAATCCCTACCCGAATCCCCACCAAGGGCAGCACGGTGGCATAGTGGTTAGCACTGCTGCCTCACAGCACCAGGGTTCGATTCCTGACTTGGGTCACTGTCTGTGTGGAATTTGCATATTCTCCCCGCGTATGCATGGGGTTCCTCCGAGTGCTCCAGTTTCCTCCCGCAGTCCAAAGATGTGTGGGTTAGGTGGATTGACCAACTGTTCATCTTATGCAGGTTAGATGGATTGGCCATGCTAAATGGCCCCTAAGTGTCAGAGGGATTAGTGAGGCAAAGAAGTGACTTTAAGGGGATAGGGCCTGGATGGAATTGTTGTTGGTGCTGGCTCATTGCGACAAATGGTCTCCTTCTGCACTGAAGGGATTCTATGATCTCACTACTGTGAGCAGCCCTGAAAGCCCTTGAAAAACCTCCAGTGTTTTGTTTTGATACTTGCTTTCTTACATTTATTAAATCATTGCTGAGATCATCTCAGTCCAGGCGGCCTTTTGAAAAAAAAACATCTCCCACCACTTCATTGAACCAGAATAGAGTGTCCTTTTCAGGAGGACTGACTGTCTTTAAGTAGCACTGGCACTCACAATATTGGACCCACTGTTAACGTGTTCAGCAAATGAATAATACGGTGAGTGATATCTGCATATCAAAATCATGCGAACTTTGACATGCTATCTGTAATACATTGAGCAGACACAGACTAATTTTATGCTCTCTGATTCCCACGCTGGCTTTTGGGAATGAACCAATTTTCCTTGCACAATCTTTCAAAGCCTGCAAGAGAATCAAGCTTTACATTTGTATTTGTTGTATCTTGGGAAGCATTTCTATTCAAATCGGATGTCCCCTCACAATGAGGTGAATAATTCTTACATTTTCCAGATGTCACATGAAATGAAATTGCATGGATTTTCAATCGTCCCAATCTTGCCAGATGTGTAAATGAAGGTCGGAATTGTACATGTTTTCAACATTGTCATCTGTTTTTTGGAACCTTTCCGTTTGTAATGAAGTCGCTCCTGCAATGTTCCTGTAGTGTAATTTACACTCTTTCTGTCACTGCGCAAATCTGGTGATTTTATGTAATCCTCTTGCAGCCTTCGAGGGCTGCCATCAGTTGATGCGCAATGACAGGAAGACTCGAAGATGTGCTGATATTATTCCCATTCCCCACTGACAGCCCTATGAGTTGGGGGACACTTAAAGATGCAGAACCACTTGAAGTGATGTGGATTGATCGAACTGAACATCTGTGGTGCCTCAAAACCACTGGATGGTTTTGGAAATTCCAGTTTTGTGTGTGCATCAGAAGAGAGAGAAAAACACAAGGGATCCTGAGATTATGCAGGAATAATCAGCATGCAGAGAATAATAAAATGCTATTCTATAACATTTATTGTCAGTTTTCATTGACTTACAAGTTGCTGTGTATTATATACCCAATTATTCAACTTCCTAGTTATACTTGTTGCCATTTACTCACTAGCAATTAGGCAGCACGGTGGCAGAGTGGTCAGCATTGCTGTCTCTCAGCACCAGAGACCCAGATTCAATTTCCAGTTTGGATCACTATCTATGTGGAATTTACATGTTCTTCCTGTGTCTGCATGAGTTCTCTCTGGGTGCTGCAGTTTCCTCCCACAGTCAAAGACATGCTAGTTAGGTACAATGGCCATGCTAACTCTTCACTCAGAGTACTCAAACAGGCCCCAGAGTGTGATGACTACAGGATTTCCATAGTAACTTCATTGCAGTGTTAATGTAAGCCTACTTGTGACAAATAACATGTTCTCCTTGGGTTTCCTCCGGGTACTTCAGTTTCCTCTCACATGTGTGGTTAAGTGCATTGACCCAAACAGCCGCCAGATTATGGCGACTAGGGGAAGTTCCACAATAACTTCATTGCAGTGTTAATGTAAACCTTACTTGTGACAAAAAATAACTAACTTTTAAAACTTGCGACACTCATAAATAAACTAAACTTTGAAATCCCTCACATATTGAAATTTGGTGGCATAACATACGTCCCTCTCTCTCGATCATTTTAGCTATTAAGTCCATGCAAGTTGTCAGTGTTGAACTTTAGAGCTTCAATGTTTAGCATTTTTTGCAATTCCTCTCCAACTGATTGGAAATGCGACACGGAAAATGCTTCAATCTAAGATGAAAAGATTTCATGATTTCCTTCCTCCCCTTTGGCATTTGGGTAGTTTCCATCATAAATAAAACAAAGTTTTAGAAGTCTCTTCCTCCTCTTATTTCAATCGACACACGGATAAAGATTTTCTCATACAGTCCGCAGAATTTCAATTTAAGAAGCAGA
The DNA here is from genome assembly GCA_024679065.1 of Sphyrna mokarran. NCBI lineage: Eukaryota > Metazoa > Chordata > Chondrichthyes > Carcharhiniformes > Carcharhinidae > Sphyrna > Sphyrna mokarran. Next base: position 24,024,267 of record JAGIQG010000029.1, read on the forward strand.
TCAGATCATGAATGCAGCTAGTGTCTAAAATGAAACTGTTTACCATTCCTTCTTTCTCTTGGGCAGCATGGTGTAAGGGTAGGATGTTAGTTAGCACTGCTGCCTCATGGCACAAGAATCTCTGATTCAAATCTGGCTTGTGTGTGTGGAGTTGCATGTTCCTATGTCTGTGTGGGTTTCCTCCACGTGCTCCAGTTTCCTCCCACAATCCAAAGGTATGCTGGTTAGATGGATTAAACATGCTAAATTGCCCCTTACTGTCTAAAGACTAGATGGATTAGCCCTAATAAATGCAAGGGGTGTGATGGGGTGGGATGCCCTTTCGAAGAGTTGCTGGGGGGTGGATGGCCTCCTGCACTGCAAGATTCTTAGTCAATGGGGAGAAAAATGGGAGTAATGGTTTGCTTCATTGGGCAAGTTCTTTTTACACTAAGAACGTTGATCGAATATCAGAATTCTCCCATGGAGAAGATCCATTAAGATCAGGTGGGATTCTCCGGTTTTTAGGCGAACGCAGCCTGAAAGTCCCATCCTATGTTTTGTGTGGGAAGGGGGTGGGGGATTGACAGTTACTGACCATGAACTAAAATAAGAATCCCTACAGTGCAGGAGGCTACCCAATTCATTGAGTTTGCAGCAATTCTCTGAAACAGCATCCCACTCAGGCTCAGCCCGAGCATTTCCCATGGCTAATGCATGTACCTTTGGACACTAAGGGGCAATTTAACATGGCCAATCCACCTAACCTGCATATCTTTGGATTGTGGGAAGAAATCTTTACAGACATGGAGAGAATGTGCAAATTCCACACACAGTCATCCAAGGCCAGAATCGAACTCACGCCTCTTGCACTGTGACAACAGTTCTGCTAATCACTGTGCCATTTGTTTTGGGAAGACATTAACTCATAAATAGTTTCATTGCAAAGTGTTGGCATTGGAAAATGTTGCATCAGTGATGTAGAAAGGTCCCAAGTCAACAAAGTTAAAAATCTTACCATGGCAGCAGAAGTTTAACTTAAATTAATAAATCTGGAATCTGAATTAGTCTCAGTAATAGTGGCCATGGAAATATCATTGATTATTGTAAAAACCCATCTGGCTTACTATACATTCTTTAGGGGAAGGAGACTTGCCATTGTTACCTGGTCTGAGCTACATGTGACTTCAGAGCCACAGCAATGTGGTTGATTTTTAACTGCCCTCCAAAATACCAAGCAAGCCACTCAGTCTAAAGATAGCTAAAGGTTGACCACAAATGCTGGCCTTGTCTGAAACACTCACATTTCATGAAAGATTAAAATAAAATCAACATCACAAAAACAGATTATCCGGTTATTAATTTGCAAGCTCAGCTAACAGTTATTGGGTTATCATCAGATTAACATTTACTGAGCTTGCTGTGCACAAATTGGCTGTTGTGTTACGCACATCATAATAGTGACTGTGTTCAAAAAATATTTCAATGGCTGTAAACTTGGAGGTTTAAATAAAGCACAATTTCAATGTAATGTTTTTTCCCCTGCTTCCCCAGAGATGTCCTCAGCTGCCCCTATTTCAACATAACACAGGCACTGGTATTCAGAGTGCATTAGAAACTTCCACATGTCTCACAGAGAAGCTTTGGTAAGGGCAGCATAGTGGCACAGTGGTAGGAGTAGCATAATAGTACAGTAATTAGCACTGTTGCTAGTACCAGGGATCTGGGTTTGATTCTGGCCTTAGGTGACTGTCTGTGTGGGACTTGCAAGTCTTCCTTGTGTCCTCATGGGTTTCCTCCAGGGTGACCTGGTTTCCTCCCACAGTCCAAATATGTGTGGGTTATGTGGATTGGACATGCTAAATTTTTCCTTCAATCTGTGAAGGTTAAGGGGATTAGTGGGGTAATATATAGGGTTATGGGGATGGGTAGGATAGTTCGTCAGTGAGTTGGTGTAGGCTTAATGGGCCTCCTTTTGCATTGTAGCGATTCTATGATGTCGTTAAGTGATGCAGTACCAGCTGTTAGCCTAAGGAGTCGCTAGCAGCACATTTTATGCATCAATGCCCGAAGAATTTTATTTTTTTTGTGATAACTGTAATTAAGAAACTGCTGCAACTCCTTTATTACAGAACATAAATGCTCAACTGGTAAATCAATACTGGAAACAAGGATTAAATTGCTTTATCAAAATGAGCCAGTGTATTGTTTGAATTGTATAATGAAGAAAGCTCAAACAAATGAGGACAGAGCCTTCCTCCATGGCGTTGGACAATTCTTAATATGAACAAACTTCCTGTTCACTACTCCTTTCACTGTTAGAAAATGCTTTTGATGCCTTTAAGTAATGAGAACATACATTTGACAGCAATAAAATTAGTTTTTTTTTTAAATTGTTTTTTTTTATTGAAAATCATTTATTTTGTTTTTGGCTTTCAAGTCCAGCCACATTTTTCATCTCGTCCTTTCATTTCAATGTACAGTAAGTACAAGGCATGAACAAGGCATCTGATAAATCTTCGCTATTTTGCAATATTGAATTAATGTATTTTCGCAACACATGAAGAAAACAGACAAATCAATTTTTGAATCGTATTAAAATAGATTATATGTGTTTATGTATTATATATATGATTAGGCACGGGTCTGTTGAAAACTTGTCACCTTTTTTGAGATTCAGGTTGAGTTAATTGGGGAGCGAATCCCACTTGTCCCTTCTTTTGCTCACAGTTTTCGTGATTTGACTTACTGGGAATATTTCAAAGCCATTTCTCATTCCTGTACTCAAATCAGAAGATTGACAAAGCACATTGATTTGTTATACACTTGCTGACTATTTGAGAGAGCTGTTCAATTAAATTCAAACCATCCCCCTTCCTCCCCACCACCCCATGAATCTTTCCTCTTAGACCTGCAAAATTTCTCTTTTCAAATGTGTGTACCCAATTCTCTTTTGAAACCTTTCATTCAAGTTTGTTAGTATCTTTTTTCTGATTGCACCGCAGGTAAATTATGCCATGACCTCCTCCTATCCGTCGCAAACCTTCTTCTGCATCACTGTTCTTTAAATAATGGAATGGGTCTGGGCCATTCAAGTTAGACAGAAGCTTTGTGTCCATGATCACATCATAATTTGCAGTTGGAGAAAAATGCCATGGCAACCTGGATAACTAAATATGTAAGCACTGTATGCTCTGACCAAAGAGATAGGTAATGGCTGAGACATAATAGGGACATCGTGAAAGCTGGAGAAATGATAATTGGTTCATCACCAAGGTTTAAATAGACCTTAATGAACCACCAATAATTTGCTATTGTAGTTAATGATATCATCTGAATTTAGACAATCCAATGAGGAAGCCATAAGGCAAAAAAAAATCTAATGACTCTCAATTGAAGAAATTTCTATCAAGATTTCACTTGTAATTTTTACTTTAACATATATCAAACCTATAGTAAACTGCACATGAGCTGAGCTTCAAATAAAAGGTAACTTCCATTTCAAAATTATTGATTCAACAAAAATACATCTTGCACAGTCACAAGCACCCCACATTACTCTTTACACATATGTGACACCATGTACCGTTCCAAAGTGCTTTCACTCAGAGTTCAGTACTTAAGATTTCTTACTTTGACATGTAATTGTTTCAGTTCTCCAATCATGATCAATAGCAGGCAATAATTCTACCCAATATCTCTGGATGTGATTGACACCAATAAGATGCATGTCTACAAACCTTCAATTACTTGAGTCATGTTAACCCCGATGGTGTAACTTTCTAAAATTCTTTTTCAATTGATCCGTTAGGAATATCCAGTTCAGGATCTAGGCCTCTGATATAAACTCTCAGCTCTTTCACTTGCCTGAGCTACTTACAGCATCTGTTGGAATTAGACTACTGTCTTTTGTTATGGAATGAGATAGACAAATTTGCCAAACTGATGAATCCACATAAGGGCCGGAATTCCAGCCCTTATATGGATTTATCAAATTAGTAATGGAATTCCCATTTTTAATGGTGGGACAAGAGAATTCAGCCACCAGCACAACACGCCACTGGTGGAGGGAAACATGAAGCTGGGAGGCTGAAAACTTCTTTTCAAATTCATTTCTGGGACACGGGCGTCGCTGATTTGCCTATCCTAGTTGTCCTTATTCAGAGGGCAGTTGAGAGTCAACCACATTGCTATGGTTCTGAAGGCATATGTTGGTCAAACCAAGTAAGGGCAACGGATTTCCTTCGTGAATCTCACCCATTGGATTCGCATTGGCGTTTTTAAGCCAGTCTGGATGAGCTGAATGTAATCTCATGAAAAACACCATGCTGAAACCAAGAAAATAGCTTAATAATTCACACATTTTCATCCCATTTAAGTACTACCGCTTTGTTTTATTCTGCAAAAGGTATGGGCTCCAACACCACAGGAGAGAGTGACAGATATTAATTTATCACTGCAATCAAGCTCCATCTCTCACTCATCATGAATTGGATGTGAGTAGTGCCTAGGCAATAACGTGTGGCTTGCTGTTTTCTGCAGAGAATCTGTTGGGATAGCAAGCCTGCAAATGAAGCAATTGAGAACTGAGGGGGGAAGCAAAAATATATCTTGCAGACAGCAGGTATTCTACAATTACATAAAGGTTCATGATACCCTAGTCACAACGATGCTAATGATAACTTCTAAAACTATCTATTACAACTGTCATTCAATGCCACGTATGTTCACTGAAATATCCAGCTGTGGGCTAAACATAATACAGGATCAGTTCCCAAACCGAGTACTTAGCTCAAGAACAATCTACTATATGATTATTCTTCTTATGCATCAGGATAATGCACAAACAGAGTATACATCAAAGTTGAGGAAGTATGAGAGATTTCGTAACTGGGCAGCTAATCTACACAGAACATCCATTCCTTCACAATCTAAGGGTGGCATTTACAGCTATACCCAGACCAAAATTGGAGATGGCACAGAGGGGATAAGGAAAAAGGGTGGTCATTTGGAGAAGTAGGTTGGTATAAGTTGGCATGTGTGCTATAAGGGGCCACATATATATATATATGCTAACATTCTGGTTGTTTCCCTAATCATTTGCTGTACCTACATGCTAACCTTTGCTACTCATGCACTAAGACACCCAAATTTCTCCATATTTCAGAGTTCAGAGATCATTTAGATATCATGTATCTATTTTATTCTTTCTGTCAAATGGACAATTTTATGTTTTCCCACATTAAACATAAAACATAACAGGAGGAAGCCATTTGGCCCTTCAAGCCTGCTCCACCATTCATCACCATCATGGCTGATCATCCAACTCAATCCTGCTTTCTCCCCAAAACCTTTGATCCCATTCCCCTCAAGTACTATATCCAGCTACCTCTTGAATACATTCAATATTCCTGTTGTGATGAATTTCACAAGCTCACCATTCTCTGAGTGAAGAAATTTTTCCTCGTCTTTGTCCTAAATGGTCTACCCTGAATCCTCAGCGTGACCCCTGGTTCTGGACTCTCCCACCATTGGGAACACCCTTCCTGCATCTACCCTGTCTAGACCTGTTAGAATTTTATAAGTTTCTATGAGATTCCCCTCTCATTTGTCTGAACTCCATTGAAAACAAACCTAGCCTAATCAATCTCTCCTCATACATCACTCCTGCCATTTTCGGAATCTGATAAACTTTCGCTGCACTCCCTCGCGAGCAAGAACATCCTTCCTCAGGAAAGGAGACCAAAGCTGCACACAGTACACTAGGTATGGCATCATCAAGGCCTTATTTAATAGCAACAACCCTGCTCCTGTACTTGAAACCTCTCAGCGCGAAGAGCAATGTTCCAGCCTGCTGCACCTGCATTATTACCTCACAAGGACACACAGATCCCGCTGCACAATCCTCTTTCCCAATTTACAACCATTCAGATCTGCCTTCTTGTTTCTGCTTCCAAGGTGAATAACCTCATATTTTTCCAAACTATATTGCATCTGCCAGATTTTTGCCCACTTATTTATCGTCTCTATACCATATTGTCATCACAACTTATTTTCCTACATATTGTTGTGCCGCCAGCAAATTTGGCAACTATCCCATCCATCCCTTCATCCAAGTCATTTATTTACATTTGCAAATAGTTAAGGTCTTAGAACTGATCCCTGTGGCAATTTGCTCATTACATCTCACCAATCTGAAAAGCCTACTCACTGCTTACTACTGGCCAGCCAATCTTCTGTCCGTGCCAATATGGGACTCCTCTATTCCAGGGGAAACACCTTTGCTGTCAGTGCTGTGAATGTATCTACGCTACATGGACTGCATTAGTTCAAGAAGGCAGGTCACCACCATGTTCTCAAGGGCAATTACATATGAGCAATAAATGCTGGCCTAGCCGGTGATGCCCACATCCAATAAGTGAATTAAAAAACACTTCTGACTTGTGCCCTGTAGATAGTGGACAAAAATCTCAACTGACTTACGCTATCAGCAATCAAAATAGCTCTCAATAGAATCATTAAATCCCTGCAGCACAGAAGGAGTGATGGCAATGTCACCTGACAAAGGTGCAAACTCCAAAAGCTATCAAATCAATTGGTTGGACTTTAACCTGGTGTTGAGAGACTTCTTACTGCACAGAAGGAGGGTATTCATTCCTTCGAGTCTGCACCAACTCTCTGGCAGAACATCCTATCATCATAACCACACGCATTTACCCCGCTAATCCCCCTAACTTACAAGAGGCAATTTAGGATGACCAATCCACCTAACCTGCTAATCTTTGAACTGTGGGAGGACACCGGAACACCTGGAGGAAATACATGCAGCCACAGGGAAGTGTGCAGGCTTTGTTCAGACAGTCAACCAAAGTTGGAGTAAAACCTGGTCCCTAGCGTTGTGAGAGACAGCAATGCTAACCACTGTGCCACTAAGCCACACGGTCTCCAAATCATGCCTTTCATTTGATTCTATTTTCATAAAAGTCAGTGCTATGTTTTTAATAGTCTGATTTCTGGAAATTGCAGGATATTAATGAAGGCACGATACCTGATAATTTATCAGTTAATGTTATTAAAACCACATTGAGAGAGATCTCTGGTGCTTTTTCTTCAAGAACATCAAATATTGTCCATTTGATACGCAATGTATGAAATTATTTACAGAAAATGCAGTAGAAAACTTAAAAATCTCTGCAGGCCCATAACCCCAATTAGTGTGAAATTAGGCAAAATAACTGCAATATTTTAAAAATGCAATATAGAATATCAAGCTCAATTGAGTGTTTGTACATTGCTGGGACTAGAGGTAAACAAAATCCAATTGAAACTAATTTTGGATGTGATGAAGGGAGAAATAAATCTCACGGCCAATGAGGTGCAACATTATGACTCTACAGGTGGAATTTTCCCATCTCAGCTGCCATGGGAATTATAAGGGGGGGGGGAGCGGGGGAAACCATGCAAATGTTTATTGACCCTGGGCAAGATTTTTCAGATCAGAATTGAGCACAGCTGAAAATTCCCCCTAAAGGACAATGGAAAAGTCAAGATTTGAAGCACTGAGATCGAGACAGTGGAAAAGTTCAAGGACCCTGCCAAGATGATAAGCACTGAAGTCCCATTCAAAGATGAAGTCTGGGTTAGATTAACTGGGGGAAGAAGTGTGACCAGTGGCTTAATGAATGTCTTGAAGTCTAAAAGCATCAACGTAAAGCTGAAAGAATGTTACTAGTAAGTGCTGTTGCACTTCAGGGATATGAGAGTTGAAATCCAGCTGAAAGCAGCAGAGGGCATCATTGTGCACGTGTAGGTCTCTGCTCTGAGAGTAACAGAGACATTTCACACAGCCTTGGTTACATATAGGTGGTCTCCTTGGCTTGACAGATGCCTGGTGAGCAATGCCAGGCTGGCAGGCACTCATACCCCTTTGCCCTTTGAATCCCAGAAATGGGGTGGCTCACATTTTTCTTCTGAGCCAAAAGGAGCAGCAGTGCTTAAAACTGGCCTCACTTGGTAAGTGCCCATAAATTAATCCCATGTATGCTCAGAGCTCATCACAGATTGGACACCAATGACCGAATTAAACCCAGTTTTCATATTATAAAGGACTGCACTGTCTTTGGGCAGTCATCTGTATGCAATTCAACTGTAATCAGTCCAATATAGGGGTGGACAGGGCTCCTCCACTCCATTACAATTGTCCCCACACCCCACCACTCCCCCCCACAAGGTTTTCGATGTGGGCTGCGATCAAAAGAAGGAAAAAACTTCAATCAGAGGAGGCTAAGCATGATGGGTTGAGGGGAGTGGGGACACTGATTAGCAAAAAGTGAGGACTGATTAGGAGGGAGCCAGATAAGAGAGTGCTATGATATCCAACATTATGATGAAGTGTAGAGAAGAATTTAATGATTTAACTGGGCTTGGCATCCAGGTTTTTTTGAAAGAAGTGACCTTTTCCTTGAATGTGGTCAGGCCAGACTGTAGTTCAGTAATGCGATAACATGTGTTGGACCATTTATTGCATTTACAATATCTCTAGCCTGTTTCAGATATAAGTCAGGAATAACTTTGGTGCTAAGGGTGGCCATGCGCTTCAAGTGCATACACATCCATCATATTGGACACTTAGAATTTTTAAAATTCATTTGTGGGACATGGGCATTGCTATCTGGCGAACATTTATTACCCATTGTTATTATCTTGTTGAGGAAGCAATTGAAAATCAACCACATTGTTCTGGCTCTGGAGTGAGTAACATGTAGCCAGACCCCATAAGGACGTCAGATTTCCTTCCCTGAAGGACATTAGTGAATAAGTGTGTTTTCCCGACAATTGGCAATGATTTAATAGGCATTAGTAGATTCTTAATTCCAGATATTGTTTATTAAATTGAAATTTCATATGATGCTGTGGTAAGATTCAAACTCAGATCCTCAGAACTTTAGCTGAGTTTCTGGATTAATCATCCAGTGATAGGACCACTAGGCCATTACCTCCCCTATAAGGATGTTTATACAGATGCCTATTTTAGTCGTGAAAACCAGGCACAGTGCTGTTGAAACTTCAGGCCTTGCTATTTATTTCTCCCTCCTACAAGGTGTATCTAATGTCAAACTGGTATTATAGTGCAGCAGTTTAGCTGAGACCAAGGGCCTTAACAATGCAAGATCAAATCTAGCTATGTTCTGCTCCAATACATTCTGCTATCCAGCAATAAGTCAGTCCTTGGTTCCTGTAAATTTGTATTGATTTTTTTCTAATCAGAAATCTCAAACCTTCTCAAAGCTAAACTTCCACACGCTTTGAATTTGCCTCTCTGTCCTACAAGACGATAAACTTACCTGAAGGAGAAATATAGAAAAAAACATTTCTGTCAATCTATCTTCAATTCTGCAGCTAAAATTAGTGTGATAGCAGTTGCAATGTTCCTCTCTGATAGCACTGTAGGCATATCTGCACCTGATAAGACTGAAGCAGTTCAAGAAAGTGGCTTATGACCATCTCAAGGGCAGTTAGGGATGGTAGTTCCTTCGCAACAGTGCCCACATCTCATAAAGGAATAAAAAAAATCAGATGAGGCCATTTAGCCCATTTTTCTACCATCCCTCCATTTTAGAACCCAGTTGTTTACAGAATGATTCCAGGGTTTTTGCCTCCACTACTCTCTCTGGATGTTATTTTTTTCTACACTTTGATCTGTTTTTGAAGGAAGGAAAATTTCTTGTTACCAACCCCAAAAAAAAAGTATTGATGTGAACTAATGACTCCCAGTTCTACCTGCAAGAATTTGAAGTAATATTAGGAGTTAATTGTTTCTGTAACTGTAACCATCTTAACATTTGAATTCGCTATTGGGGTGCAAGCTTTTGGGTATGTACTTTCCATCCCTTATAGGATCTGAAATGATGGTGATGAGCTACCTTCTTGAACTACTGGTCTGGAATTCCCTGGCTGTTCATGTTGGCAGGATGCTCCAGTCCTGCGAGCAGCACACCTTCACCTGTGGGTTTCCTGCCAGTGTGGGTATTGCCAATGGGAATTCCCATTGACAGCAGTGGGACCAGACAATCCTGTCGTTCGCAAACAATACGTCACCTCCTGCCAATGGTAAATACATAGCTGGGAAGCCAGAGAATCTCACCCCTGTAGTCTATTTGGTGCAAGTGATACTGTTAGATACGCAGTTGTAGCACCTTGAACCACTAATGATTAAAGAATAACAATATGTATCTGTATAGGGCTGATGTGTAAGTTGGATTTGATGGTTTTTCCAAACACTTTGCCTTGTCATGAGTTTGCTGCTGAAAGTGTCTTGGCTAGTTGCTGCGGAGGTAACTGTGTAGCATGCACTGCAGCTATGGTGTTGGAGTGACTGGAAGTTGGGCTAGTAAGTGAGGTACCACTACAGGTATATTCCACTTCTCCAGTTCTAGCATCAAAAGGGAATTCAATATCTCCTTGAATGGCATGAGGCTAAATCATGAACAACATCTCATTTATCTTGGCGTTACCCTTGACTGAATACTGACATACAAAAGACATCTGAGCAAGACAACAGCAGAGTTCAAAATGCAAAACAACCTGCTCAGCAAACTGGCTAGGAAAGGGAGCGGCACAGTGGCACAGTAGTTAGAACTGCTGCTTCACAGCGCCATGGACCCAGGTTCAATTCTAGCCTCAGGTTACTATCTACGTGGAGTTTGCACATTCTCCCCACGTCTGTGTATTTTTTTTCTGGGTGCTCTGGTTTCCTCCCACAGTCCGAAGATGTGTGAGTTAGGTTGGTTGGCCATGCTAGATTCACTCAAGTTTGAGGGATCAGCAGGGTAAATGTGTGGCGTTACGGGGATAGGGTCTGGGTGGGATTGTGGTCGGTGCAGACTCGATGGGCCAAATGGCCTGTTTCTGTACTATAGGATTCCAGGATTCTATAATGCTCAAACCATAAGAATCTCTGTTCTTACTATGCACTAGTATGGTTTAATTCATCCCTTAGCATTATTGTGGAAGCCCAGCTCAATACAACAACGTGTATCATTTTGGATACCCTCGACTCCAAGTCCTGAGTAACATCCTGCCCCTCACATAAGGAGAAATATTGAACAAAAAAGCCCCTAAAGAAGGTTTATATCCACCCAAGCCTCAAGCACCTTACGAATCCATCTGCTGCTTGCTTCCCATCATGCCAGCCTTTATGGTTTGGACCGCTGTGCCAAGGAATGACAATCAGAGGCCCTGAAAGAGAAAGGTTGAAATTAGCACCCCACAATTAGAAACACTTTCTCATTAATGATCCCACAGTCCCACCCACCCAACTTCAATTTGCCACCTCAACATTGGGTACTTCTTAACCTCATTGGCCAAGAGCTTTGTGCAGCAAATTGGCACAAGTGGCATCTTTCAGGGAACATAAATTGCAGAGTGTGGCAGCCCAATCAATTACTCGCATCATTGAGGACTTCCCCCTGACAAAATTCAGCAGAGGATTTACAGAGCTCCATTTAACCACTGAGAAAGCTGTTGCCCGCCTTGGTGATTACTGCAACCACTAAAGCGTCTCTCAGATCCTTTGCAATCTTTAGATGGTTGTGCAATGCTGGTGATAGTGAATCAGCTGCTCATTTTAAACCCTGCTGACTTTCCTTTCCATTGAACTCATAAAAGTGAGTAGGCCAAACTGTGGCAAATGCAGTTCAGTGTGGGACTGTCCAGCATGAAACTGAAGAAGAGAAATTGGAGTATTTTCTAAGTAGTGGAAAAATGCAGAGTGAAGCAAAGACAAATGCAAAAGAAGAGGCTCCTGTAATGTTGGCCTTTATTTTAAGGTAATTGGAATGTACAGGGAGGAAGTTATGCTTCAAACTTGTAGCGACTTCATGCAGAACATTCCATTCAATACTTGGCATCACTCAGGAGGTCACATTGCCTTGCAATGGATGTAGCACAGATTATACCAAAATTTAAATTATAATAAGTGGCATAATGCTTTCGCTGAATGTAGGAGACTATGGCATGATTTAATCAGGGTTTTTTAAATCCGGAATAGGTTTCAAAAGAATAGATGAAGAGGATTAATTTCCTCTGGTGGCAATATCTAGGGCAAGGGGCATCAGGCATTCCGGAGTAAAATGGAGCTCTTCACAGAAAGAATCATTTCTTCTGCCCTTTCACAAGGCTGTGGACACTGGGTCAGTTGGCGCTTTCTTTAGTGAGACTGGTGAGTAAATATATCAAGGATTGTGGGTCAAAGGCAGGTAAACAGTGTTGAGATATAGATCAACCATGATTCAACTGAATGACAGGGCTGGCAGGAAGGATAAATGGCCTGCTTTTGCTTCTTATCATTCTTTGGTTGATGTCTCCCAGGAGTGCTATGACTTCCATCTCCTGCACATTTTCTGGGTCACTGACGAATACGAGATTAGGATGAGCTTAGCCTCTTGTGGCTATCATGACACATGGGGCAGAAAAAGCAGTCATTCACTCGAGGTACCAAACCTGACTGTAAATCACTTTCCCAGTTTATATTGGGTCAATTGATGTCTCTCATTAAAATAGGTTTGCTATTTTCAAGTGACTTTCTTACCTCTTCACAGATTGAATTATCCTCCTTGTGCAGACTAGGTGGCCTGTAGCACGTTCCAGCATTAATTTGGATTAATCAGAATTGAAGAAAATGTCAAACTGGAACAATTAATTTTGAAGCTTTCTATCTCCTGCAGATCAAATCATTTTGCTTAATGATGTTGCATCAACTCCTTGTTGGGTGGCACAGTTACACAGTGGTTAGCACTGCTGCCTCACAGTGCTGGGGACTCAGGTTCAATCCCCGGCTTGGGTCACTGTGGGTGCAGAGTCTGCATGTTCGCTAGCTGGAATTTTAACTGCCTCCCCCCCGCCCCCGATCGCCACGGAATGGGAGTGGATGAGAGGCGGATAATGGAAACGTCCATTGACCTTGGGCAGGATTTTATGGTTTTTGGATGAGCAAGGCCATAAAATCCCACCCTCTTGCCAGAATTTTACCACCTCCCCTGCCGAGGGTCGTAAAATCCTAAGGAAGAATGCCGTTCTGCGAGCCTTGCCCGCCCCAATTCCGAGGCAGACATGCCGGTAAAATTCCAGCATCGATGTGTGCGTGGATTTTCTTTACACAGTCTGAAAGACCTGCTGACTGGTGCATTGGCTGTGCTAAATTCTCCCTCAGTGTATCCGAACAGGCGCTGGAGTGTGGCAATGCGGGGATTTTCACAGTAACTTCATTGCAGTGTTAATGTAAGCCTACTTGTGACTAATAAATAAACTTAAAATTGTTTTCATTAGAAGATTTCTTCAAGTTTATTCAAACATTTAAAAGTTGATATCTGTCTTTCTCATTGTTTTGCAGATTAATGAGCAAAGAAATCCTGCCATGTCTTTTATCTTATGTAAACCCACAAATAAAATTGCATTTTCATAAATTGGGCTTTTGAGGATTACCCACACCTCCAACTGCAACAACAGCCACTTGGTTATGGAGAATTTCAATTCTCTTCCTGCATCTAGTGGTGCACTAAAGCAGAATTTTGTCCATTTCCATAGCTAGTAATTCCTTGAACCGATCGCTGGTCTGGGGCTTATAGCTTAAGGGCCAACACTCCACATCATGTGTGACGTCTCTCCTCTTTTTACTGCCAGCCATTGGCAAGCTTGGAAAGATTTGCAGGTTGACATTCAACCTGTGTGATCCCATTGTGAAAGCACACCTTCCTCAGCCTTCAAGTCCTGGTGTAGGATTTGAACCCAGAGCTTCTTGTTCAAAGGTTTGGCTATTACCCACTGTGCCGCAAGACTTCTGATTATGGAGGTGGACATCCACGTTCCTTGTTCACATGCAAAGTAATTTAGATATACTGGCCAGGATTTTACCTGCTCTCCCCCCCTTGCAATTTTCTTTGAAGATATGAATGAGGAGGGAGAGGGGCACTGCCACTCTGCATCATGATCTGAAGGGGGAGGGGGGGGAGGGTAGCCTGCTGCCGCTGTACATATCGTGATCGGATGGGGGGACATGTGGGCATGATCAGTCTAGGCTGCAGGGGGCAGGGGGATGTCTGTGAATTGTGAGGCTCGTGATCAGTCATGGGCCCTTGCAATTGCAGCGGGGGCAGGGGGAGGGGTGTGACAAGAGTTTGTGAAGCTGCCTGCAGCAGCAGGGGCCTGACTGCTGAAATTATGCATGTGCAGAATCAGAGGACTACACATGTGAAATAGCTTCCTTTCAGGCTGGCTGGTGAATTAAGCCCAACCCACTGCCAGCAGGAACTAGAAACAGTCTACTCCATGTTTTCAATGTCTAAATATGTAAGACTGGGCTGTGAAAACTCACCCAAAAAACTGATCAGGTACATTTTCATGATAGCTGGACACTTAGTAGCATTCTCGTAAAGTTCTGCCCTCTGAATTTATTGCAATTAAATGTTTTCCTATTCATGTTTAAAATTAATGGGGAGGGGATGGTTTGATTAAATAAAGAGGGGGAAATTATTTCCATTGACAGGGGGGTGGTAAGCTTCAGTGTGCAGATTGAATATAACTGGCAAAAGAACCAGAGGGGAAATGAGAAGATTTTTTAATTATTCAGTGTGTTGTTCTGATCTGGAATGCATTGGAATAAATGGGGATGAAAGGGTTGATATATAAGCAGAGACTAAACAGTTTGGACTGGTATTCACTAAAGTTTGAGAGGGGATCAGATTGAGGTATATAAAATTTTAAAAGCGATTAATAGAGTCAATGTTCACCATCTTTCATTTAATTTGCTTGTCTATGCACTGGGGTCCCTTATCATTTCTGCATGGGACTGCCCTCTTCTGGGCAATCTCGATCAAGAGTTCACAGGTCTAAGTTAAGAGGCAGTAATTTTAAAACTGAAATGAGGAGGAACTGCTTCTTGTAGAGGGTGGTGAATTTGTTGAACTCACTGTCTCATAGCGTGGTGGAATCTGAATCATTGACTGGCATCAAGAAGGAGATAGATTTATTTCTAATAAAAGTAGGATAAAGGAACATGGGGAACAGTTGGGAAAGTGGATTTGAGACCAGGGTAAGATCAGCCATGATCTGATTGATGGCACAGCAGGCTCGAAGGCTGAATTTACCTACTTTTGTTGTTAATTCTAAGGTTGCTGTACCTTGAAAAGATGGAGGGCACAGTTTGAATGGTTGCTTTCAAAAGGAGGTCTAATAAATAATTGAAGGATAAAAAGATTGCAGGATTATGGGAAAATGCAGAGATATGAGACAAATTTAGTTGTTCTTTCGAAGAGCTAACATTGGCATGTTTGGCTGAATGGCCTCCTTCTGTATTGTGCCTGAAAGGTTAGTAGGCAAAACAAAAATCTTACAGCAGGGTTGTTAGCTTCGTTAATTTTAAAACTGCCTTTAAATGCGATGGTACACACACTTGAATCCTCTAAGATTACTAAAAATTTTAATTTGCTGTCATTGTGAACAAAGATTTAATCGTGTTTGTGAAGTAGTTACGCAATGGACTATTCTCACATATGGGAAACGTGACAAATATTCATGCAGTGGTGGAAGAGTTAAAATCACTTTACGTCTGCCTGTTTAATATAAATGCCTGTGAAGGCATCACCTCATTGATTCCTGCTTTCTGCTCATCCTCTTGCGACAAGTAAAAATTAAAAACACTGTGAGGGGGAGAAGATTAATAACTAATGTATTTGTTCACTTATAATAGTAATGACATTTGGTGCTTCTAGTTGAATTTCTATTATAGCACCCCACGAAGAAATGATAACGGGCCCCAGTACACAGGCAAGCAAATTAAATGAAAAGTGTATTGTCTTTCATGTTGGATGGATTTGTTAGCTTTGAAATCGATCTGACAAAATCAGCGATGCTCTCTACTATTCCTGTCATATCTTCAAATAAATCATTTACAAAAGTGGCAGTTTCATGATAAATATTAAAATGTTTTGGAGATGACGGAAATGAAGGAGAGGCGCTCATTGAAAACGGCTCATACATTTCTGCCTGACCCTAAAACTCTCCCTGTTGCCATGGCAGCTGGTGTGGGAAGGCCTACCATTGCAAAGAAAGCCTGAACAATTTATTTATATCATGCATATCCTAAGTGTCTGAACTTGCCTGTTTGTTTGTCTAATTTTTTTTTGCTATTGATTGTACTGTGATATTTTGCTGCTGAAGACTTATATAAAGGGTAGAAAGTATTAACAAAGGATCATACCATTACTTTCTAAATTGTTCCATTGTAAAGACTGCTTTATGTCAGCATTATTTAAACAGAAGTAGGCAGTGCTACAACATTATTTTTATCCTATTTAGATAATACATACAAGATAATAATTTCAGCTTCACAAATATATTATAGGTAAAGATTGCCTTATAACTAATATTTTGACACAGTATCTCAGTAGTTTCAGAATATTACACAGTATTTACAATTCATAAATAGATCCTTCAGTTCAACTAGTTAATGCTAGTGATTATGTTCCACAATATGCCTTCCTCCATCCACCCTTTACCACCCCATCCCTATCTATTTACCTCACTTCCTTCAATTTCTTTTCTTGGAATCATAGAATCCCTAAAGTGTAGAAGAGGTCATTAGGCCCATCGCATCTGCACTGAGTCTCCAAAGGAATGGTCCATCCAGGCCCAATACCCTATCCCAACTCCATAACCCAGCATTGATCATGGTCAATCTACTTAATCTATACATCTTTGGACGTGGGAAGAACACCCAGATGGAACACACACCAACATGCGGAAGTCTGCAAGTTTTACACAGTCACCCAAAGCCAGAATCAAACCTGGATCTCTGGCACTGTGAGGCTGCAGTGCTAACCACTGTCCTCACTGGTATGCCATGCCACCTTTCCTCATGTGTTTATCTGCCTTCTTCTTAAACGCATTTATGTTAGTTGCCTCAGCTACACCTACTGAGTTCCACATTTTAACCACTCTCTGGGTTGTGAATGGAGAAAGAATGGCTACAATAATAAGTTGGCAAAAGTGACTTTAAAATGACTATTCTGAATGAGAGTAAAGCATGCTGGGATTTTTGGTCAACTTAGAGATTAAAATCAGCTGAAGGTGGTAAAGAGAGCTGTGGTTCCAAGTTTCCTGCGTTGGTCAGACCAGGGAAGTTGTTTATATTAACTGAGACAGTGTGGCTCTGATCTATATGGTTATTATGTATGGGACATGTAAAATGAGCAAAGCATCATGGAATTATTCAAAAGTAATTTCACTGGATGTTCAAACCACGTGATCAGTTTCTGGCTACACATTTGGCTGCATGACAAAGAATCGGAGAATTGTGAATAAAAGACACATGAGTTCTTTGTTCGGCAGCAATAATTGGAAGAGAGCAACAATCACAAGAAGAATTGTACCCTAAAGGATACTTCAGAGACAAGAAGATAGATTCTACCTCGAGGATATTTCTTGGTCTAGGTTTTCTTAAACTTGGTATGTTGCCTGGTATGGAGGGCAGGTCTTATGAAGAGAGGCTGAGGGATTTGAGGTTGTTTTCGTTAGAAAGAAGGTGGCTAAGAGGAGACCTTATTGAAACATATAAGATGATTAGAGGTTTAGATAGGGTGGACAGTGATAGCCTTTTTCCTAGGATGGAGAAAGCTAGCACGAGGGGACATAGCTTTAAATTAAGGGGTGGTAGTTATAGGACGGATGTCAGAGGTAGGTTCTTTACCCAGAGGGTGGTAAGGGTATGGAATGCCCTGCCTGCTGCAGTTGTAGATGCGCCAAGTTTGGTGGCGTTTAAGAGGTTAGTAGATAAGTTTATGGACGAAAAGGGAATGGTTTAGGTTAGAGGGTCATTGCTTTTTTGTAATTGGTCAGAGCAACATCGAAGGCCAAAGGGCCTGTTCTGTGCTGTAATGTTCTATGGTAGTATCTATTTTCAGTTAAATAGTTAAAGTTGATGCTCAGTTAAAGTGCAGTTTAAAAGTTGTTGAGAGTTGATGGGTTGCAACTGTTTATGTTTGAGTCGGTACTAGAAGTGTTAAATAAATAATTACTGTCCTTGTTTGCCTCATTAAACTAGAATGCTTGCAAGGTGTTTAAATTAAAACTTTATACTGGTGGAGAAGTTTCTCCTGATTTCCCAGTTGGATCAGCTAATGACTTTCTCATACTTACCAGCACTAGTCCTGGTCTTTCTCACAAGTAGAAACAATTTGCCTACAACTCCTGTAACAAATCCCTTCATGTTGATCAAGTTCATAACATTAAAGCCCTCACTCTTCTCTTTTCTGGAGAAAGGGACCAATGCCATAGGGTGGGATTTTTGAGCCATTCCCATTGGAGGGTAGGATTTTCCAGTCCTGCATAAGGTGACCCCCTCATGGCAGGTTCCCTCGTGGCACAGCTGGTTGTTGGCTTTGGCAGGGCCAGAAGATCTTGCCGGTAACCAATGGTGAGCCGTCTCTGCTGCCAGAAAAAGCACAGCAGGGGGTCTGGAAAATCTTAGCCAGAGTGGATTGATAACTCAAGTTCCCCTGATCTTTCACCCTATTTTAAATGCAGATTTTCCAAAGACTGTGCAGTCTCCTTGTTCCTCCTTCCAAAATGCATTGTCTCACATTAATTTTGAGGCACATTTGCCAATCACATGGCTTTTTGTAAATTTACAAAGATCACCTGTATATTGTTTCAATCCTCCTCCTTATTAATTATATCTTCCGATTTGATGCCCTCTGCAAATTTTGAAATTATGCTTCTGATTCCCAAGATCCAAATGGTTAAGATAAATGGTAAACAACAGTGGTCCCAACACCTGAACCTTGTGCAACACCACTTTCCACCCTTTGTCGAGCTGATTAGCTACCTTTTAACCTATGCTCCATTTTTTCTGTTTTGTAGTCTGTTTGCTAGCCACCCTGCAATTGTCTCTGACTTCACCTGTTTTTAAAACTTACTTATTCATGGGATGTTCTGACCGTTCCTCATTAAACCTCATTTGTTTCCCATAACATGATTAATTTATATAATGGAGCTTTACCAAGTAATCTGTATTCCCAATAGACATGTAACGCAATATGTGCTTTAGATAAAGGATAATTTTATTTTGTTTACTCCTCCATATTTCATTTCGCGAAGGACTTGACAGTAAACTTCAATTACCTGTGCATCATTTCTCTCCAAAGTTAAATAAAGGTTTACTTGAGAATCTAACACAGGTCATGCAAAATAAGCCAGTATTCTGATGATTCAGTTGATTTTGAGATATTTGAAATGATCGGAAGTATAGGCTTGACTTTGGGAGATTATATGAAATAGGTGACATTGAATCAGCTCCTTTTTATATACATCTTTATTGATTTTTCACTCCTATTGATGTCAGAGTAACACAGTCTGCAACAGAATGACCTGTAGATGACTGGTTACATGTTAAGTTTTCCAGATAAACTTTGACTGTGCCTGTGGTTTCCTCAAACAAAAGGGAAGGGAGACATGATAGAAGTCTACAAGATTACGAGGGGCATGAATAGAGTGGAGAGTCAGAAGCTTTCTCCCAGGGTGGAAGAGCCAATTACCAGGGGCATAGGTTTAAGATGCGAGGGGCAAAATTTGAAGGTGTAGTACAAGGCAAGTTTTTTATATAGCAGGAGGGGGGTACCTGGAACTCACTGCCGGCAAGGTAATGGAAGCAGAAATGATTGTGACTTTTAAGGGCTGTCTTGACAAATAAATAAAAAGGATGCAATATTGTTCTCGGAAGGGATTTAGTTCAGATGGGCAGCATGGTAGATAGAGGTATGGAAGTCTGAAAGTCCTGTTCCTGTGCTGTAATTGTCTTTGTTCTTTGTTCTATAAGTTTGGCCAACTCATGAATTGTCAGT
Source organism: Sphyrna mokarran (assembly GCA_024679065.1). Taxonomy (NCBI): domain Eukaryota; kingdom Metazoa; phylum Chordata; class Chondrichthyes; order Carcharhiniformes; family Carcharhinidae; genus Sphyrna; species Sphyrna mokarran. Next base: position 24,044,141 of record JAGIQG010000029.1, read on the forward strand.
AAGGATGAGCTCAGTTTTGTTGCCTTGAGAAAATTTGGGAAGTTGTCTTCGGGATGAATACACTAATGGGTGCCGGAGAGGCCAATACCACAAAGGAATGTCAAGGAGAATGGTTAATTAATGATGTTGCGTTTTTGAGAAACAAACAAGGAGCAAAAATTCCAGATAGAGAGTGCGACAGAATTTCTCTTTTCTGCAATTGAGAGGACAGAATTGTTTATGTGCAGAAAATTGAGAAAAATTGGTTCAAGTGGAACTGGAAAAGAACTGCCAACTTTCTGTTCACTCAAATAAATTGATAGAAAATTTGATCAGCTTTCCTGTGAGTGATTTCTTTTTTCATCCTTTTTTTAAATTTGTTCATGGGATGATGGCTTTTGCTGGCTGTGACAGCATTTATTGTTCGTGCCTAATTGCAGCAATTGAATAGCTTGCTGGGCTGTTTCTGAATGCATTTAAGAGTTATTGCATTGTTAGGGAACTGGAGTCATAGATTTGTAGTTCCACGAGCTGCAACAAATTGATCCAGAAGACAGGTGTAGAGAAACCTACCCCCAAAATATTATTATTGGCTTTGACCAATCTGAGCAGGATTGAAACAAGATGTTAGGAGATCTGAAAGAAGTGGGAGTAATGAGGGAGCTCACCGGATAACTGCAATGAACATTATCTGTCTACATCTTGGGTAGGAGACATGAGAGCCAAGTCTGATTCTAGCCCCACATTTGCGGGCACGCTGGTTAGCTGCATTAGCCAAGCTAAATTCTCCATCAGTGTATCAGAACTGGCACCGCTGCGTGGGGACGAGGGGGTTTTCACGGTAACTTCATTGTATTGCAGTGTTAATGTAAGCCCACTGGTGTCAATAATAAATAAACATATGTACTTTGCAAAAGCAGCTCTTTGATTATGTCTTGACTTAGGAAACTGAAGTAACACTTCCTTTTCCAAGGCCAAGTATGCTCTAAGATAGCTGTAATAGGCCACAGACAACAGAGATCAAAGGATGGAACTTTGGGTCTTTCTGGGGGTTTATAGAGCTAAGTACCAGAACATACCATTTCATTTGTCCACGGCTGTGACATTAAACTTTCATAAAATATTACCATAATAATGTTGAAAATTGCAGAGATTCACTTGCGAAATCACAGGGATGGCAATGACTCAGAAATTTCAAGCAGTTTCATAGCATCACTCTATTATAAGCAATGAGACATTTGTTTTATTCTTTCATGGGATATTGGGCATCACTGGCTGGTTCAGCATTTACTGCCCAGTCTAGTTGCATTTCAGAGTCAACCATGTCATTGTGACTGGAGTCACACTTTGATCAGACCACATAAGGATGGTAGATTTCCTCTGCTGAAGGACATTAGTGAACCCGATGGGTTTTTTTTGATGATTGACAACAACTTCAAGATTATCGCTCCAGATTTTTATTGAATACAAATTTCTCTGTCTGCTGTGATGCGATTCGAACCTGGGTCCCCAGTGACAGTGCCACTATACCGCCATTACCATATCCCCTTGTTGCACATAGCAGCAGTTTGTGGAAATATTTTGATTTACTTGTAAAGGTTTGCCCTGTTACTCAGAAGAACATTGGAAATGAAAATGATTAACTTCTGGCAAATTACTGTAAATAACATGAGAAATAGAAAACAGCATTCAAGAATGATCGCAAGAACTAACTCCCTAACATTCAAAACACATGGTTTGAGATTGATCTTCAAGCGAGTTAACATGCTAGTTTTACATAGTTTTATCGTACCTAAGATGTTATTCTGCCAACATTTATAGGCCACCTCACTCATGATTAATAAGTTAAAATGAAGAAAGATTTCTGGTAATGGAAACAAATTGTTGAGATATTTCTGACTAAGAGTAGCACATGTGGACTGTCAATGACAACTTACTGCAGATGGCTTATTTCACAGTTAGAGTTCTCTTCAAAAATAATAAGGATCTCAGATTGTGTGACACAAAAAAAACCCCTTCAGAATAGTTTGCACATCTCATACTAATCTCTCCTTGAAATACTCAATCAGTGCTTTGCCACACATGGCTAAGTGCCAAGGTCAGCTCTTGAATCTGATACAGTTATCCATCAGGGGCATGTGCTAATGAATCACTGTGTGCATTTTTTAAGTCTTTTGAGGAAACAAATAGTTGAAAGAAATATACTCTTGCAGAAAAATATTGTGTAATATTATGACCGAGCGAATCTTGTAGAGGATTCATTTTATTCACAAGACAACTGTTACTGCACTTCAATCATGTTCAGGTCATTATTATATTTCTGCATGTTTTCAATTTGGACATAAGTTGAAGAAGTGTGTGGTATAACCTGCACAATGAATTTACTTCCGTATATAATTACATATTGTGCAAGAAATTAGACCTGTTTCAATTATGTGCCTTCACTCGCTGTTTTAGACATTCATTCCATACACCTTCACGTAATCATAGAATCCCCACAGTGCAGAAGACTAATTTGTACACATCAGCAGCAGCTATCCACCTGCATTGACATTCACCCCACCCAGGCCCTATCCCTCCAACCCCATATACTTGCCCTGCTAGTCCCCCGACACAAAGCCGCAATTCAGCACGACCAATCCAATTAACCTGCATATCTTTGGATTGTGGGAGGAAACTGGAGCATCCAAAGGAAACCCATGAAGATACAAGGAAAATGTACAAAGTCCACATAGACAGTGACCCAAGGCTGGAATTGAACCTGGGTCCCTGGCATTGTGAGGCAGCGGTGCTAATCACTATTGCACTGTGTCACCCTCAATACTATGCAAACTGTGATCGGATTAGCAAGATCTTCACACTGGGTTGGCCAAAGATTCCTATTTCTGCTTCCCTTTAGCCAAATAAATTTTGCTCAAAAATGGCAGCATAATAGCATGGTGGTTAGCCGGGACCCAGGTTTGATTCTGGCCTTGGATGACAGCCTGTATGAGTTTTTACTGTAAGAGTATGTGTGGGTGCTCTGGTTTCCTTCTGCAGTCCAAAGATCTGTCAGTTAGATGGATTGGCTATGTTAAAGTGTCCCTTAGTATCCCAAAATGTATAGGTTAGATGGATTAGCTATGGGAAATGTGTAGGTTTACAGGCAGAGAGCATCTGCAAGTTACTCTGTCAGAAAGTTGGTGTAAACTTGATGGGCTGAATGGCCTCTTCTGCACTGTAGAGATTATGTAATGAAAACCAGTGATCAAATTTTGGAGGTAATTTGAATTCTTCCTCCGTTTCATTTACTCAGCACCTTGAATATTTTAGAAATTAATACTGATTTACAGAACACCAGAGAGATCTAAAATGTTAAATTTTAAATTTACTTGATCAATGATGTTTCTGTAGCCTTAAATCCAGTTATCAAGATGATTAAGCTATTCCTGTACGATTGCTGAAATGAACGAAAGGCCTCATCATGTTGAACAAGGCAAGACAGAGAGTCTTGTAGAGCAGAACAGAAACATTTGCAGGAAAAGTGATATAAATTGGAAAATCAACACACCCATGTAGAATGTGTAGAACAAGGATGAGCTAATCAATTATTAAGGCGGTTACTTCCACTAAAAGAAACAACTCATCTTGCTTATCTATCGCTCTACTTCACGTATCAAGCAGTCTAGACCTCATTGCAAAGAAAGACTGAGAGGTAGAATTTTTCATTGTGTGAGTGGACACACGCCTGACCCAACAGTGCATGAAATCTGACGCACTCGCACACTATTTTACCGGGTCTGCACGGCACTCAGAAGTAAGGAGTCATGTTGAAGTGATCTAATGTAGCCCATCCAGTTTTTCAGCTGGTAGACAGGTAATGCAGCCAAATGGCCTTTACGTCTTTGCCACAATCTTATTCCCTAAGAAGGTCTTGTTTAGCTCAGTTGGCTGGACAGTTGATTAGTGATGCAGAGTAATGCCAACACTGAGGTTTCAATTTCTGCAGCAGCTGAGGTAATTCAGGAAGGCCCTGCCTTCTCCACCTTGAACCATTGCCTGAAGTGTGGTGATCCTTGGATTAAATCATCATCAGTCAGTTTTCCCCTTCAGAGAGTAGAGAAAGCTACAGTCACCTAGGCCTACGGTGACCTTGCCTATAGGGCGGCACGGTGGCACAGTGGTTAGCACTGCTGCCTCACAGCACCAGAGACCTGAATTCAATTCTGGCACTGGATCACTGTCCATGTGGACTTTGCATGTTCTCTCCATATCTGCTTGGGTTTACTCCGGTGCTCTGGTTTTCTCCCACAGTCCGAAGGCCTAGTTAAATTGCTCCTTTGTATCAAGATGACTAGCTAGGGTAAATGCATGGTGTTATGGAGAAAGGTTGGGATTGTGGTCAGTGCAGACTTGATGGGCTGAATGGCCTCCTTCTGTAGGGATTCTATGATTCCCGTTTTAGATGAAATGTCTGTGATGAGGTACGGACACCTGGATCTGATGGTTTCTGGAATTTGGCTGTAAGGTGCTAGATTGGGCTGCACAGGTCCAGTTTGCTGTATTTTCATAAACTCTTTAATTTACACAGTTTGACAGCAAGCTATCTGCCATCAGACAGCTAGTTAAAATTGCCTTCCTGCTCCCTCACGTTACTGTCCATCTGACCTCTTGATTATTTATTGTCGGGGATGTCAAACATAGGTAAGGGCACAAAGAAGGGATGGACCGCAGCAACTAGATTAGAACAGATATTACATTAACACTCCATTTGATAGGGAAACTCAATTGGCTACAAGTCACATAGCAATAGAAGCAGGTATATAAAAGAGGAATACAAAAATTGGAAACCTCTTGAATCTTAAATAATATTGAACAAGAGCTGTAGTTCGAATAAGTTGAAAGTGAGTATAGCAATAATGCCTTCCTGGAAAATAAGTACTTCTTCAAGAAGCTATTCATAATAAACAGAAAATAATCCAAACATTAAATTTACAAAGTGAAGATTGTAAGCTGAAAAATTGCATATATTCTCAACATTGCATTTCCAAGAGATTGCGTAAGTAGCGTACCTGTGTACTTTTGTTATCACCATTAATATGCTTCAGACCCAGGATGGGGACCAGCACATGAGGTGCACACGGGCTTTGCCCTATGTTTCAAATGAGCCACTTTTTCCCTGAAAATCAATGGTGGTATTGTTTTTCATTGGCATTAACTCTTCTCTTCCATTGCTGGCACTTTTAAGAGAGGTGCCTTCTTGCACAGTTCTCCTGGAATGGAGTTCAAACTGTTACCCATTCTCAGCTGAGGTGAAACATAGACTACTCAGGCTTTCAATACTGTATTGATGCTGGAAGGAGACTAGCTTCTCTATGGGTTGTGTGGGTGCGGTGATTAGGATTAGGCGTGGGGGTGGATAATGCATGGGTGTACACAATATGTTGTCACAAACAGTGGGAATTGTGCTAGACTATGGACTTTGCATTGACTTCATCCTCTGAGCACTGGCCTGGAGGATTTAGATATGGAATTGAGTTGATGTCATTGCTAATCATGCAGGCAATGATTATTATTATTTCAAAGTAAAATCAGATACAGGGTCAGGAAGTTTGTTAAATGTAATTTTCTGGCCACAAAATTCTGGCATGTTTTTCTTGATGTTTGAGATGAGCCTTGTGCATTTTATTACCAGCAAAGTTTGAGATTTGATTTTCTTTCATTGTGTTCTTGTTATTTGATGATGCAAATGAAGCCTACACAATTTCTTATTGACTTCTTGTGAATTTATTGAGGAGACTGTTTAGGGCAGAGATGTGATTGCTGAAGTTTCCAATTGGACACTATAGGCAGGATTCGCTGCCCCCCGTCCGTACCCACCCCGCTGCCGGCAAGAGTAGAGAATTTGATACTTAGCCGAACCTCCATTTACTGCAGCGGCACTGGAGAATCCCAGTCGCGCTGAGGTTGGAGGTTTTTGGCATATGTGTTAAGTGTCTCTTCTTTCTAGTGTCCACTGAGGAATTAATGTTGTGTGGCAGTGCCGTTTGATAACTCCCTATACAGCTTTTGAAGGCTGAGTTAGACTGACTTGAAGCAGTCTGGCAGGGGGAGGGCAAGTTTCGATTTTAATGTGTATTTCATTCAAATTCAGTGCCACATTGAAATATTTGAGGCATTAATGCCTGGGATAAATCAGACACAGGCAGAGCAGTATGAACAAAAGTCTTCTCTGTTTTCTTGTTATTAGCAGCGAAAGGTTACCAGGCTGATTCTGGGAATGGCGAGACTGATGTATGAGGAGAGATTGACAAGGTTAGGATTGTTTTCTCTTGAGTCCAGATGAATGGAGGTGGGGAGAGTTCTCATAGACTCTTATAAAATTCTAGCAGAACTATGTTCCTGGTGATGGGCGAATCCAGAACCAGGGGTCATAGTCTGAGGATTCAGGGTTGACCATTTCAGACAGAGGTGAGGAGGTATTTCTTCATCCAAACAGTGGTGAGCCTGTGGAATTCATTACCATAGGAAGTTGCTGAAGCCGAAACATTGAATGTCTTCAAGAGGCAGCTAAATATAGCACTTGGGAGTTATGGGGAAAAAGCAGGATTAGGCTATTGAATTGGATGAGTAGCCATGATCACAATGAATGGCGGAATAGGCTCAAAGGGCCAAATGGCCTCCTCCTGCTCCTTTCTTCTGTGTTTCTCGCTGACAGCCTGTTCAACTTAAACTGGGATGAAAACAGAAAATAATGGATATATTCACCAGGCCAGGTTTTGATTTGATTTGATTTATAATTGTCACATGTATTAGCATACGGTATTGTTTCTTACATGCTATACAGACAAAACATACCACTGATAGAGAAGGAAAGGGGAGGGTGCAGAATGTAATGTTTCAGTCATAGCTGGGGTCGAGAGAAAGAGCAGCTCAATATAAGGTAGTTTCATTCAAAAGTCTGTTGGTAGCAAGGAAGAAACTGTTCTTGAGTCGGTTTGTACGTGACTTCAGATTTTTGTATCTTTTTTCCTGACAGAAGAAGATGGAAAAGGAAATAAGCAGGGGGTGATTATTATGCTGCCTGCTTTTCCGAGGCAGCGGGAAGTGTAGACAGAGTCAATGGATGGGAGTGTGGTGTTATCATAACATCAGTTTCAGTTGCTGTCTGCAGATTTATGTTGATTCCCCAAGGTGGCAGGTAAACCAACTCAACAGCCTAATCGGCCATATCCCCATAACTCTGTGCATTTTATCATGGCTAATCTACCTTAACCCCTTATTTTCGGACTATGGGAAGAAATGGGAGTACCCAGAGGAAAGCCATGGAGAAAATGTGCAAACTCCACCCAAGACCAGAATCGAACCTGCGTCCTTGGCGCTGTGAGACAACATGCTAACCATTATGCCCAGAAAAAAAGCTGTTTCAGTGATTGTTAGAAATTGTTTGCTGTTCCAAGCATGTTGTTGTGATATTGAAGATTTTTTGATGTAACTGAAGTTCTTTGTTCATTGATAGAAATAATAATTATCATAACCGCAAAGTGGAAATCTTGTGACTAAATAAGTCAGGTAGGAGAAGAGGAAAACATTGAGGTTGTTCTCTTCTTAAAGGGTTTTAATCTTTTTTAAAGATTCTATTGAATATTAAAATACAAATCAAGTTGTTGTTATAAAGCTGGAGGAAGTTTAAATGTCCTGCGATAATAAATATATTGAAAGTAATCCGTTCTTTAACGGTGGCCTAAATACTACTTTTCCTACCCCATGTTAATTTCTTTTCCAATTAATTTGCTACTGTTAATGATGAGCTTAGTGTCACTAAATTCATTATGCTCATAAGGGTGGCACAGTTGTTATTGCTGCTGCCTCAGCACCAGGGGCCCGAATTCAATTCCCGGCTTGGGTCACTGTCTGTGTGGAGTCTGCACGTTCTCCCCGTGTCTGGATTTGGGGTTATCCACTGGTGGGACAGGCAGCTTAGTTCCCCTCTGCCATTTTAATGAAGCACTGTTCACGCAGAAGATACAGTCAGAAGTGGTAAGGATGCGACTATCATTCTAATTGCTAAAAATCCAATTCTGACAGATGCTGAATGAACCTGAGTGAACAAGGAGATCCTGCAGAACAGAAATACTAGCCAGGGAGAACACACCTTAGGCACCACAACCAACTTATTGTGAACATCGCCATCCCCTTGGTCACTACCATATCCAGTTGCATTTTGTTAGCACTGTTGCCTCACAATGCTAGGGACCCAGTTTCATTTCCTGACTTGGGACACTGTCTGTGCAGAGCTTGCACATTCTTCCCATGCTTGTATGGGTTTCCTCCCACAATCCAAAAGATGTGCTGGTTAGGTGCATTATGCTAAATTCTCCCTCAGTGTATCCAAACAGGTGCTGAAGTGTAGTGACTAGAGGATTTTCACAGTAACTTCATTGCAGTGTTAATGTAAGCCTGCTTGTAACACTAACAAATAAACTTTAGATTGGATTTGCGAATGCAATCTGAAAAATGATATCCGTAATGAACTTCCTAGGGTTTCTATTTTAAATTGCTTATCTGCAAAGTCCATTCTGCACCTAGGCAATAGATTTAAAAATCTATTCCATTATTTTAGTAGTATTTATAAGAATTGTGTTATATTGATGTGATGACTGCTATTTCCTGTTCAATAAGGAGATCAGAACAGCATTGATTATTCTGAATGTTATCCAGCCAATGTATTTGTAAAAGGTATCTGTTTGATCTCTTTTTCACAGTCCTTTGCTGCACACTTCAAAATTCTGTTTGCTATCTTAATATACTGTCTCCCAATATTGCCGGAGTTTGAATGACCTGTCAGTTCTAACCCTCAATCTTTCTCGTTTGTATTCTCATTATGCATAGCTACTCACATTTTGTGCAGCAGATTAATATTGCTTGATTCTATATGCATTATTTTATACTTCTCAACACTAAAGGCTAGTTGTCAATCCTTCACCCCAGCACTTAACCATATTGCATCCTTTATCACTTGCTTTTTCACATTATCCACATTACCTGCAAACTTAGACATTCCTAGTCATTCTTTGAACACTGTTTACAGCTATGGTAGACAAATACCATTTCACAGTTCTTAAGTTGTAGAATTCAAAATAAATATATGCTTTTTCCCCCAATAAACATAACTTTTATAGTCTGCAATTATACTTGTTGTAATGGTAAATTTTGATGGTTTTTCAGATCTGTGGTGGAGAACACTTCATTCTTTTGCGCCGAGGACTCAGGTTTGATTCCTGGCTTGGAATGATTGCTCTGCTTGAAGCAGTGCAACCAAGATGGACCTTAACTTGCAAAGAGTAGGCAGCAACATTGGCTATTCCCTGTGCAACTTGCCTGACATCCTTCATTGATAAATCATCGATACAAGGGCAACATGGTGGCACCGTGATTAGCGTTGTGCTGGTGCCTCACAGCACCAGGCACCTAGGTTCAATTTCAGCCTCGGGTTTGGTGTTTGTATTTGTTTGAAGTTTGGACATTCTCCCCGTGTCTGCATGGGTTTCCTCCCACATTCTAAAGACATGCAGATTGGCTATGTTAAATTGACCTTTAGTGTCAGAGGGTTAGCAGGGTAAATACATGGCGTTACGTGGATCGGGACTGGGTAAGTCGATGTCAGCTCAATGGGCTGAATGGCCTCCTTTACACCGTAGGGATTCTTGATACTAAATGGTGCTGCACAAGTGTAAGAAATTGGGATCTGAAATAAAAAGCTATTTTCTGCATCCTCCCATCAAAAAGCTCACTAAAAAGGCAACAATTTTTAAACAGTTTGTGGTAACAGGCAAGATCACTTATTTCAGGCTGTCATGTTCACATATTTAAGTTGCTAAGATGACCTGTACATTTAAGTACACAACTGTTTAGAAAGAACCATAATATGACCCTCAGCATGATGTCAAGTAAAAACCTGATCTCGAGCAGGCTGACAAACAAGGAAAGTGGTAACCATCTTGACATTCGGATTACATATCCTATGTCCATATGGTTAGAATGTTAGATGGACTGTTGACACTGGGTAAGCTGTGAGCTCCCAAAAACGGCTGAGTGCTTCCTCAGTCAATGTTCTGTCCGCTTCCTGCAAAGAATCCTGAGGTTTCCCCAGGACACTCAGGTGATCTTGAAGTCTGCATCCAAGGGGTTAAAACATGAGAGTCAATCATTGGTACTCTCAGGAATTAGTGTTGCTTGAGTGGGCATAATTGCTTCACTCTCTTGGCTCCAAGCATGTCAATTCAGCTGATCTGAACTGACCTCAGCTTTGCCAGAATCCGTACTATTTAGAAAGCTTCTTCATGTGCAAGGCTACTTTCTTTCCAGCCTCCCTTCAACAGCCTCTCCCAACAGCACCACCTTCTCTGCCACCTACCAGCCTGCAATGATTTGTTTTTGTCCAACTTTCCATGTTCATTGCACATACTGGCACCCTTCTTCTTGGATTTAATTTCTTCACTGGCTGAGAAAATTGCTCCTCCAGTCTCAATCCCAGCAAACACGGGCATGAAATTAGTACTTTTCTCCTTCTTTTTCTGTCATGGGATGTGGGTGTCACTGACATTTGCTGCCATCCCTAATTGCCCTCAATTAGGCGAGTTCAGAGTCAACCACATTGCTGTGGGTCTGGGTTTACATGTAGGCCATACTGGGTAAGGATAGCATTTGGTCCTGATATAGAGATCCCCAAATCCTGCAACAAAATCCAATATCATAGCGAGTCTTGTTCTTCCGGAGTTACTTGCTTATGAGCAATTTCTGAAGTACAAACTGGAAATGTGTTGCCCAGCGATTAATGTTAGAAAAATATTCTGAAATTTAATTCAGAATGCTGTCTTGCAACTATAGTAGAGGCAATATTACCAGCTGCATTTGGAATCAAAGCTAAAATATGGCCCAAGATGAAGGACTGAGCGACAAGATTCCACAAAACTGTGAAGATTTCCTCCTTGCCCCCCAAAAAATCCTTTGATCTCTGAATACTACAGAATTCAATCCGTGAAGCAGATATAAATAAGTCACCGTATCATTATGTAGCTTATGAAGAAAAACCTGCAAATGTATAAAACAGAAAATGTACATCAGGTCCATCTTATCAGCTACCAACAGACCTGCCAAGTGTGTCCAACGTCTACTGATTTTAGTTCATAACACAAAGGTATATTACTTGAAACCGTACTGATACATCAATGGTAAAACGGCCAACCGTTGGCATATTAAACATGTGTACTGCTTTGACAAAAGTTTAATTGAGTCAGTTTAGCCTAATTACTGTTGCAGAGTGCAACCATATATTACACAAAACAAGCAATAACAAGCTATTAACCAGGTTCATAATTTCAGTCAAACTATTCTCTTCCAGGAAGAAAGTGACAGAGGCACAATGGTTAGCACTGCAGCCTCACAGAACCAGGAAACCCGGTTCAGTTCCGGCCTCGGGTGACTGTCTGTGTGGAGCTTGCACGATCACCCCATGGGTGCTCCAGTTTCCTCCCACAGTCCGGAGATATGTGGGTTAGGTTGTTCAGCCATGCTAAATTGCCCTAATGTCAGATGATTTGCGGGGTGGGGTTATGAGGATAGGGCCTGGTTGGGATTGATATCGGTGTAGGTTCAATGGGCTGAATGGCCTCCTTCTGCACTATAGGCACTCTACGATTTGAAGAAGGGCACGATCTTACCAGCCGTTCACACCCCACTTTTATTGCAGAGAGATCAGAGAATTTGGCATCCAGCCAACTTTCCATTTGATGGGAAAATTCCACTAGTGTGAATGGTGATACAATTCCGCCTTTTAAACCTCGTCTTGAATATTATTCTTACTGATTCTGTAAACGGATGTGTATCCCAGATATTGGCAGCATTCTTTGAACCTGCATGTCCTGCTACCGCTGCAATCAAGAACAGAGACATTGGTGCTCAGCCAAATCTCCGCCATTACATCAGTGGGACTGGAGAATCCCAACCACAGGCAAGGTTGGAGAATTCTGGCCGTTGTGTGAAGCAGGTTCTCAAGGAAATGATAGGGCACGAATTGGGAACTATTGCTTCACATCTGTATTTTATTGACGAGTATTGCGTCTAAGAAAAATGAGAGCATTGAACTGTGATAAAAATAGGTAAAAGATAATGTCAACTCCTTGGCAGATGACATAGCTTGTTTTACCCTTTGAGCAGAGGCTATGGTTATCCAAGGATCACCACACCTCAGGCAAGGGAAAAGATTGAGAAGGCAGGGCCTTCATGAATAATCTCAGCCGCTACAGGAACTGAACCCCTGTTGTGGCATTATTCTGCATCACTAACCAGCTGTCCAGCCAACTGAATTAAACAGACTCACTTGGTAAAAATATTAACATGAAGAAAGAGACTTTTCACCAAAAGACATAAGGGGCAATGTTGCTTGTGTAAGATTTTAAGGATTTGGGGGTCACAAACATCTAAATAAGCCATCAATTAGTCACAGATAATTTGAAATGACTCAGTAAGTTTATTAAGAAACAATAGTATAGAATCATAGAGCCATAGAAGTTTATAGCATGGAAATAGACCCTTTGGCCCAACTTGTTCATGCTGCCCAGTTTTTACACCATGCTAGTCTCAATTGCCCATATTTGGCCCTTATCCCTCTTTAGCCATTTTACTCATGTTGTAACTGTCTAAATGATTTTTAAAAGTCAAAATTGTATCCACCTCTATTGCCACCAGACACTCACTCTCTCTGTGTGTGAAAAAATTGTCCCCGTGGACCCTTTTGTATTTCTCCCCTCTCACCTTAAACCTATACCCTCTAGTTTTAGACTTCCCTATCTTTAGCAAAAGATGTTGACTATCTAGGTGTTCTTCATTGTTTTATAGACTTGTGTAAGATCACCCTTAAGCTTCCTACACTCCAAGGAAAAAGTCCCAGCCTATTCAGCCAAACCAAGTCTTGGTAGCATCTCAGTAAATCCTTTCCAATTTAATAATATCCTTTCTACAATAGGCTGATTCTTCTAAAATATTCTAGCCTCACAAATTCCCACCCAAACTCAATAGCTACTCTCCAAATTTTAAGGTCCCACTGGCCGACGGGAGAGGAAAATCCAGGGACTGTTGCTGATCCAGATGATTACATCATTGTGCCAAAGTGACAAATCCTTTCCTCGAACTTTTATCTTTGTTTCACAGTAAGATTAATGAATTAACATCAATTAGTGCTGAACTGTGGATGCATACGCACTGTGAATTTTAGTGAAGCTGCAACAATGTAGTTAACCTGCACCTTTTAACAGTCCCCTAAGAGAGGACACTCTTATTTCCTTCTGGCTGATATTAATTCAAATCCAGCTTCCGGAGTCAGAGGGATTGTGTACCTTCACACTGTCACTCAGTACCCATCGCTGTATAGCATCCGCAATTAAAAGGTCAAGTGACAAGGCTGAGAAATTTGAATGATTAGTAAAACCGATGAATCTAGAGCAGCAGACAAGGCAACCTTGAGCTATTTAGCTGAGTGGCATTTGAGACAGCTTTGAAGGACTTTTGTGTTTTCTTGAGAGGCAGCTCAATGCTTTGTGGAGTGTGGCTTTGTTGACCATCAACAGTGTTACTTATGAGTGCTCAGTAGAGCCTGCTCGTCCTCAAATAAATCTACTCGTCGCTTCACAGTTGTGTGTGTATTTGTGCGTGGCAACAAAATGAGGTCAGAATTCAGCTCCTGTTGCAATACCCATCCTTCAACAAAGCACGCGGATGAATGTCACTCAGTCACTCAACTGGCATCAAAAAAGGTGAATTGAGTGCCTGCCCATCAAATTGAGTGATGGTCGACTTGTATAATAAATTTCTGTTAAAAGACAGCAACAAATCACATGGTCTCAGAGACAAAATGATATTCCGTAGACAAAATTCAAGCTTTATTTGTTTACTTAAAATATTCCAGCCATCACAATGTGACAAATGCTGTAGATAATAGTGAGAGGAAGCAATTGGTTGATTGTGGAGTTATTAAAATTTTTTTTTTTTACTCCTTCATTTTCTTCAGAATAATGGCAAGTAAACTCTGCCCACACTTCCCAATAAATCTGTAAAACGGGGAATGCCCCAAGAGGCATCGGTATCATTCCATGGCAATCCCTGGTTTTCCATCCAATCGTTTGACTGAATGGAAAAATCAGGAGCTACATTATATGTGATCTTAAGAGGAAGAGGGCAATGGCCTTGTAGTATTATTGCCAGACTATTAATAGAGAAACTCAGTGAATGTTCTGGGACCCGGTTTTGAATCTCACCACAGCAGATGGTGGAATTTGAATTCAATAAAAAAAAAAATTTGGAATTAAGAATCAACTGATGACCATGAAATCAATGTTGACTGTCAGGAAAATCTATTTGGTTCACAAATATCCTTTAGGGCAGGAATTCTGCTTACCTGGTCTGGCCTACATGCGACTCCAGAGCCACAGCAATGTGGTTGATTCTCAACTGCCTTTGGACAACTATGGATGGGCAATAAATGTTGACCCAGCAAGCATTGCCCCTGTCCCACAAATGTATTTTTAAAAAGTTACACTTGCTGAGAGATGCAACCTTGATGCAACGAATTCAAATGTGTAACTTAGGAAGAAGAGTAGACCATTTTGGGTGTCAAAGCTGTCCAATAAGGTCATGGCTGATGTGGCCTAACTCCATGGGTGGGATTTTACAGCCTTGCTTGAGTGAGACCGGGAAACCCCACCCGAGATCAATGGAGATTTCCATTATCAGACTGTGATGTGCTCCGATTCCGAGGTAGGCGAGGTGGTAGGATTCTGACACATATGTCTGTCTCTTCTCTGTGTCCCTTAATATCCTTTGTGAATAAAATTAACAACTGATCTGACATCAATTAGGGGGGCAGCACAGTGGTTAGCACTGCTGCCTCATAGAGCCAGAGATCCAGATTCGATTCTGGCCTTGGATCACTGGGGCATGCAGAGGAAATCCATGCAGACATGGGGAGAATGTGCCAGACTCCACACTGACAGTTTCCTCCCACAATCCAAAGATGTGTAGGTTAAGCTGATTGGTCATACTAAACTCTCCCTTGGTGTCAGGGGGTGATGTTGCACTTATGCAAGGACTAAATAACAAGTTGAAATTTCACACATGATCAAAAGTTACATTCTGAAAGTTAGATATGGTGACACAGTAGTTAGCACTGCTGCCTTACTGCGCCAGGAACCTGGGTTCAATTTCAGGTGACGCTCCGATTTCCTTCTACAATCCGAAGATATAGGAGTTAGGTTGATTGACCATGCTAAATTGCCCCTCAGTTTTGGGGCATTAGTAGGGTAAATGCATGGTGTTACAGTGATTGGGCTAGGTGCAATTGTTGTCAGTGCAGACTTAATGGGCAGAATGGCCTCCTGTACTGTAGGGATTCTATATTTCTGTGATTATAGTTACACACAGTGACTTATTGCAATGAGAAAACCCCTCATATGCAGGGTAAATTGGTGGGGGTTACAGGGATAGGGCCTGGGTGGAATTGTCGTCAGCACAGGCTCGATGGGCCAAATTGATTCCTTCTGCATTGTCATGATTCTAACTACTCTCTGTGGAAGAGACTCTCAAACTTCCATTGCTCTTTGCATGCATAAACGTTGTTAACTTCACTTCCGTCAGGCCTGTGTTTAATTTTCGATGGTCCGTGACGATCGAGTGTCTTGTTTGTTATGCACGCAAGTTCCAAAATATTTTCCCTATTGGCCCTGACAATTGCTGTTCATGTATTGGAGAGCTGGCTTTAAAGAAGATGTTAATGACAAATGGTGATATTATGATGTCTGAACTGTGACTGTTATTAGATTTCAATTCGAACATATGGGGAGAACTACTCCTTTGCCCTGATTTTCCATGGGAATAACTCAGCGCTGCTGATTAACAGAGCTGTTCAAGGTGACTGAATGCAGTGCAAGTCCCATTTCCGTTTACCATTTCAATCCAAGTGGTGCTTAATGTGGTGCATCACATTTTAACATAACATTTTTGCATCTCAACATAAATAACCGCTATTAGCTCCACAGCAATACAGTCAGTTTAAAAAAAATGAGTTTGAAATTATTCATAGAGTAGTAAAGCAATTTGTATGCAGGTCTGTTAAATCTATAACTTAATTTGCACAAGAGTGGGTAAATGCTGTTAGCAAGGTGTTGACGTATAATAGCCACAAAGGGTGGAGTTCTCAGTTTAGGAGGGCTATTTATGGGTTCTTAAAGAGTTCAGTGATGTAGGTACCAGGCGAGAGCCACTGTGGATTTGACATTTTGCACAAACTGTGAATGCAAAGGCAGAACGGGGTATGATAAAATGTTGCACTTATGCAAGGACTAAATAACAAGTTGAAATTTCACACATGATCAAAAATTACATTCTGAAAGTTAGATATGGTGATATATTGTTGGGGTGGCGCAGTAGTTAGCATTGCTGCCTTACTGCGCCAGGAACCTGGGTTCAATTTTGGGTGACCATGCCTGGGTTTCCTCCCACAATCCAAAGATGTGCAGGTTAGGTTGATTGACCATGCTAAATTGTCCCTCAATATTGGGGCATTAGTAGGATAAACACATGGAGTTAGTGATTGGGCCTGGGTGCAATTGTTGTTGGTGCAGGCTCAATGCGCAGAATGGCCTCCTGTACTGTAGGGATTCTCTGATTCTATTATTATAGTTACACACAGTGACTTGTTGCAATGTGAAAACCTCTCATTCTTTGTTTCATTTTTCCATGTATCTGAACATCATTGGTAATGCCAGCATTTGTTGCCCACCCCTAATGGCCTTTGAACTGAGATGCTTGCCAGGATAGGTCATTTTGGAAAAATTAACCATATTGCTGTGACTCTGAAATCAAATGTTGGCCAGACAAGATCAAGACCGCAGACAGCCTTCTCTAAAGGACACTAGGTTTTCCTAATAACTTTTGATGGTTTCACATTATGAAGGTTACCAGATTTATTAATTTCATTTAAATTCCACCAGCTGCCATGGTGAAATTGAACCCATGACCCCAAGGCTTCAGCCTAGGCCTATAGATTATTAAGTGATTGACATTACAACCACACCATCACCTCCTTGTTCTCTAACTGTTGCAGACCATAAACATAAAACCTGCTGGTTTCTGATTTAGTAATTAGTGTTTCCTAACATTAGAATTGTTGCGGGCCTTATACATTCCACAGTTTATTATACAGATCATAGTAATATGTTTGAATGCAGTGAAATAGAACGTGGTGCATGTTATGCCAATTAATTGAGGTGGGAACGGGCAGATCGCCAGTACATTTATGATGGACTATGTAATCGATCGTACCACTGTTAAAGTTGTTGGGCTTCTTTTTTGGAGGGGTCCTGACTGCCACCTAAAATGGGTACAGAAATCATGAATCAAAGACCTCAAAGTCTCCTTTATTTCCAACGAAGAGGATGATCAGTCTACCCCATTCAATAGTCACTGCGTTCATCAGTTGAAGGTTCATTTTAAGAAAGTCTCTGGAAATAAAATCAGGAGCAGCAGAGATGCTCCCCATCTCCACATTCATCATGATCACCTCCCCACACACCTTAGCTTGATTCAACTTACCTCGATTCAAGTTACCTCCTGAGACTTAATTACCCTTGGCCCATAGCCCACTGAGTAAAGAGACTCAGCACTGGTGATTCTCAATGTAACAGCTGTCTATGGCATTGTGTAAACCAAATTATATTTCCAGGTTTTTAATGATTCAAATTCCATTTTCTCCCATGGTGGGATGTGAACCTGGGTCCCCGGTGCATTGCTCTAGGCCATTGATAATACCACTCCACTCCCCGAATTATATTTCCATTGGCACATGGCAATGAGAGATGGATAATAAATGCTGGCCTGGCCAGTGTTGCCTACATATCACAATGAATTTTTAAACATGTAGAAAAAAACCCAGTATTTAATTTTACCACTGAAATTAGTCTTCAATCACCAAACCCATTATTTACAACACACATTAAGTATGGCTTCTGCAGTGACACTGTAGAACAGATCAAGCCCTGGAGTGCTTCGACTGCCAGCTTAAGTGGAACCAACTGGATTTTGAACCTCATGCCAGTCCCCACTGGCAAGGCTCCACCTACTCACTCAGGGAGCTCATACTTTACAAAGTCCATGGGGAGATCTATTGGTTATCAAAGTTTCATGTGTAGATATTGCCCTCTAATGGTGACAGGAATTACTGCAAACCCACAGGTAACAAAAGCAATCAAATAATTGCCGAGAAATATTACTAAACTACAAAAATTTGTGTGTATGATGAATTAACTGGGAACATTTCTACCTCACTTAACTCAAAGTGAAACTCAGGCAAATTTTGCAACAAGACCAGGTGTGGTGCTGGAGCATCAACAGCAATAATCTGAACACATCAAAACCATGTTAACATCGTAGGGATCTTAGCTCACTGTGACCACAGTGCTCACTAAGAGGGCATTGTGGGACAGTGGTTAGCCTTGCTGCCTCACAGCACTAGGGCCCATGTTCCTGGCTTGGGTCACTGTCAGTGTGGAGTTTGTACATTCTCCCCATATCTGTGTGGGTTTCCTTTGGGTGCTCGGTTTCATTCCATACTCCAAAGATGTGCAGGTTAAGTGGATTGGTAATGGTAAATTGTCTGGGGGATTAGCAGGGTAAAAATATGGTGTTGAAGGGATAGAGCATGGATGGGATCATTGCCGGTGCAGGATCAATGGGCCAAATGCTTCCTTCTGCACTGTAGAGATTCAATGATCTTGAACTTTTTGAAGCAGTGCAATTTCATGTCCAGGGTGAAAGGACAAGAAGACCTTTCTATTATGCATTAATGTTCTCAAATTTGACTGAACAGTACTATGTTGTCATAGAAAATGAAGCCCTCACAGAGACAGAGGCATGTGAGAAATTTTCTGATTATGTCTGGAGCTTAAAGTTTACGATTGAAACTGATCACAAGTCGATGGTAACTCTGTTGAACATAAAAGAAATCGCAAAGATGTCAACCCGAATTTAGTGACTTTGATAGCAGCTCATGCAATATGTTACTACTATGCAATGTGTGCAGGCTAAATACCAGAATTCGGTGGAGACGCTGTCATGCGTACCAACCAAATACCCAGAGCAGCAAGATAAAATTTTTTATTGAGGATTCTAAAGCTTTCACAACCTTAATTGTTCAATATTTGTCAGGAACAGAGTGGACATTGTAAGAATTTTGAGAGGCTGAAAGAGGGGTGAATTTTCTATGCAGCTTTGCTCATACTGCCTTGATGATGGTCACAGTACATTCTGAGTAATGCCATCCTGAGCCAATATTTGGAATAATGGCACGATCTTAACATTCTAAAATTAGAATTCTAGATGGCCTTCAAGTTTAAAATAAATGATTAGTGGTATTAGGAGCTTTTCACCTGCAAGGCCTCTAAGAGATTCATTAAGGATATCTTGGTTAAAAACCAATGTCAGGCCAGGCTCTGTTGAAGACATGGAGCAGAATTTTCTGGCTGCACTCACCCCAAAACCGGAAAATCCCACCCTGAGGTCAACAGACCATTGCATGTCTGACCCCCAGATGGGAAAATTCCAGTCATGGTGTCTAACCACGTCTGCTACACCATTCACAGACAGGAGCAGAAAGATCCACTTCTGCCTCCATCTTCCCATCCAGGTCTTGGGAATATCCTGATATGGACTTGATTGATTTTTTTTTATATAGAGGTCGACTATTATTCCCACAGGATAGAAGTAGAAAAGCTGCAATGTCTCACGTCTGAAGCCATTATTACCCCTCTGGAGTGGATGTTTTCCACAAGCCATTCCGGACATTGTCACCTCGGCAAATGGGTCAGAATTCACAAATGAGTGTTTCTCATCCTCAGGGGAATCATCTGGATTTGTCCACGTCACAAGTTCACCAAAATATCCTCAGTCCAATGGAGGGGAGAATGTATTCTAAGTGATCTGCAAAAAAAAAATGAAGGCTTTGAGCTAGCCCCGCTCAGCTAACACTCTGCATTTTTGCTGAACGCTTTTTTCCCGTGGGAGCATTTGATTGGCTGTAGGCTGCGAACTTAAACTCCTGTCCTTTCCCACACATTGATACCAAAATGTCAACAGAACACCATGGTCAGACCAGAGAAAAGGAAGAAAGTTACCATACTTTTAACCAATGACCCAGGGCTCACATCCTTCCCACTCTTTATGGGGAAATATGTTGTGGATCAGAGACCAACAGCAGAAGGTATAATTGTAGAGAAGTTATAGTATCCAAAATTAAAACTGGTCCAGACACAAGCAAATATTATCCAAAGGAACAGGAGTGCCTTAATTTCAAATAGTGGAGGACAGTTAATGGGATATACCACATACCCTGATCCTCAGGAGAGTGTCATAGCTGCAGGACCACAAGCAAGAGAAGCTTGTGACATCACTCAGGGAATGAGTTCATAGAATCATACAGTGCAGAAGGAGGCCATTCAGCCCATCAAGTCCACACTGACCACATACCCACCCAGGCCCTAAACCCGTAACCCCTTGCATTCACTCTAGTTCATCCCCCTGACACTAAGAAGCAATTTTGCATGGCCAATTCACCTAACCTGCACACTTTTGGAGTGTGGGAGGAAATCGGAACACCGAGAAGAAACCCCGTGGACATGGAGAATACGTGCAAACTCCACGCGGTGTCCTGAACTGTGAATTGAACCTGGGTTCCTGGCAGTGAGGCAGTAATGGTCATCACTATACCACCACCCTTGTGCCACCCTACTGTCATTCAGAGTGACTAGTTTCTCAGCAACTCTACACTCATTCAGGGAGACTGGTATATCCTTTTAAAAGCAGAGACTTTGGGTGGAAACATAGGGGGATGTGTAAATAAAAACACAAGGATAAAGATTTGTGGGAAGATGTCGAGTAAGGGGTTAACTCTAATGGATGCCACTGACCATTGCATCAGAGTCATGTCACTCAGTGAGCGAAGGTGAATGAGAAGTTCCTAAGAAAGGAGCAATAGCTACCTGTAAATGCTCTGTAGATTGACAAATAGTTAGCTAGGGGAGGCAATAGTCTAGTGGTAATATCACTGGATTAGTAATCCAAAGATCCAGGCTAATAGTTTGGGGACATGCGTTCAAATTCCAACACAGCAGCTGGTGAATTTAAATTCAAACACTCAAGCTGGAATTGAAAACTAGTCTCAGTAATGAAACTTATTTGGTTTGCTAATGACCTTAAGGAAAAAATCTGTGCGTAGCTCATCTGAGGATGGGTTTTGTAGTAGTATCGTCACTGGGCTCATAATCCAGAGGCTCAGGATAATGTCCTGAGGATGAAGGTTCAAATCTCATCATAGCAAATTATGACATTTGAATTTGATCAAAGTCTGAATTAACATAAAGCCATTGTCAATTGTTGTAAAAACTCACCAGGTTCACTAATGCCCTTTTGGGAAGGAAATCTGGTCCACATGACCCACAGTGGCACGGTGGCACAGTGGTTAACACTGCTGTCTCATAGCATCAGGACTCAAATCTAATTCCGACCTTGAGTCACCATCAGTGTGGAATTTACATATTCTCGCTGTGTCTGCATGGATCTCCTCTAGGTGCTCCAGTTTCCTCCCACAGTCCAAAGACGTGCTGGTTAGGTTGATTGGTCATGCTAAATTGCCTCTGAATGTCAGAGGGTAGCAGACTAAATGTATGGGGTTACAGCAAAAAGGCCTGGGTGGAATTATGGTCAAGACAGACTTGATGGGCCAAATGTCCTGTATTGTAGGGAATCTATGATTCAATGATTCTATGAATGTGATGGGCTCTTAAGTGTCCTTGAAATAGCTTTGGAAGCCTCGCCAGCAGTGGTAACATACTCTGAAAGTATAAGGAAAACAATATAAAATTTCTGAAGAAAACACCATTGCCTCCTATGAAATCTCCTCTGAAGTAAGAACACCAATGAATCCTGCAATAACCCAACAATGACAGAAAAAACTAATTTGTCTCTCCTCTCTGACCCATGTACCTTTTCTTCACTTCAAGTTCTTAGCCCTTTTTGATTTGAACTACATTGGTCTCTGCCTCAATCCTTCCTTTGGCAAAATAGTTTTTTGCTCCAAAAATAAAGCCACTGTGTTGAAAAATTTCTCCCAATGACCTTCACTCTCTTAGTGTCAATCTTAAATTGATGGTTTGTTGTTTCAGACTTCCCAACAGGATTAAGTGGACTTTCCTCTGACTGAACCAACTGGGAAAATTCCGACCACCTCCAGCTTGAGTAAATGAAACTCTCAGACACTTTTACTGACAAGACCAGGTATTGTGCTTGGAAAGAGCATCGTCAACAATTATTTGAACAAGTGAAAATGATGTTAACAGCTTCAAAGATCCTTGCCCACTATGATTCAGAACTTCCTATTATTGTAGAGATGGATTCAATCCTCTAACTGAATGATGTATCACTGTTCTTATGTTGTAAGCTTCAAACAATTCTTCTAAAGATTTCCTGTGAACAGAACAAAAGTAAAGTTTATTTATTAGTCACAAGTAGGCTTACATTAATGTTGCAATTAAGTTACTGTGAAATTCTCCTAGTCGCCACACTCCGGCACGTGTTCAGGTACGCTCTGAGGGAGAATTTACTGTGGCCATTGCACTGAACCAGATATTTGGTTCAAATCCTGTCAACACTGGGTTATGGGCAGCAATTTCATTCCACAAAATGTAGAACTGATTTCTCATTCCACATCAGTTATTCCTGTTTCTCCTGGTAAAATTTAAATACTGTGCCCTAATAGATGCCAAAATGCTAATTGTTGTGGTGCTCTGAATCAGAGGTTGAGAGTTCAGGTTCCACTCCATAGACATGAGTACAAAATCTGGAGTCACATGCAGTGACTCTGAAAGAGGGCCGTGTACTGTTGGAATCAGATGAGATGTTAAACCACGTCCCTGTCTGTGCTCATATGGATATAAAATAAACCATGGTGCAATTTCAGAGTTCTCCCCAGTATTTGTACAATAGTTATCCTTCAATCAGCATCACAAAAAAGCAAATTATTTAGTCATTATCACCTAACTTTTTGTAGGAGTGTGTTGTATTTCCTACACTTCGAAGCGTTATCACTGTTCAAGGTACTTTATCAGTTGCAAAGCCCTTTGGAGTGTCCAATGGTCATGGATAAATAAATAAACAAATAAAAGCCTTCATTCATGAGAAGTTAAACCAAGGCTACATCCTAGGTAGCAATAAAAGATTCAATCTTTCAAAAGGGAAAGAGATTGTTTCTCCTCAATGTAGAATGTTCGACTGAATTATGTGCTCGCATCGAGAAGATGAAATGTGAATACATCACCTTCTGATTCAGAGGTCACAATGTTACCACAGGATCAACTCTGATGGCCATTGTATTAAGTGATTATGGTTTTGCTGATTATTACCTGAGCAAGGGATGTTTGGATAAATACATGAGTAGGGAGGGAGTAAAGAGGTACGGCCCCCGGAAGGGTAGGGGGGTTTTAGTTTAGACAGGCAGCATGGTTGGTGCAGGCTTGGAAGGCTGAAAGGGCCTGTTCCTGTGCTGTAATTTTCTTTGTTGTTTGTTCTTTGTCAATGCTGTGGCTGCAGAATTTGCAGATAACCACCTCAGACTATTGGATATGGAGAAGCCACCACTCAGTTTTCAGATCTGTGATCAAGGTGTTCTCTCTTCTCCCTCTCATGTGGCAAGTGAAATACTCTGTTGCTGCTGTTTATTTTTTAATTAACCTAAAAATACACTTAGTGTCATTTTGATGTTTCTTAGATAGTTTGCTCTTTTCAGAACAGGAGCTGATGAAAAGACCATTCATCGCACAAGTGTGAAGTAAGTCATTGGTATTGTTTACTTATATTTCCGAGATCCTCATTGTGCTTTGTACTAACAGTGTCAGTCACAATTTAGTCATTGAGTCAGAAAATCATGGTTCCCAGCCCCTCTCCCACACTGAGTGCAAAGCTTCAGGCCAACAACCTAGTGTAGCACAGAGGGAGTGCTGCATCGTCAGAGGTAGCTGAAATGTTAAGCTGAGGCTTCTTCTGACCTCCCAGGTGGATGTAAAAAAAAAACCTGTGACACTATTTTGAAGAAGAGCAAGAGTGTTCTTCTGATATTCTATTTATTCTCCAACAAAATCAATAGAGCAGATACAATGAAAACAAAATACTACAGATGTTATAAATCTGAAATGAAAATAGGGAATGTGGGAAAATCTCAGCAAGTCCTGGAGAGAGAAGCAGAGTGAACGTTTGAGTTTGTATGACTCTTCTTCCGAGCTGATTACTGAAAGAGATTACTGGATCCTTATCCCATTGTTTTTTATGGGAGCTTGCTGTGCTTTTTGGGGTGCCATAGTGGCACAGTGGTCAGCACTTCTATGTCACTAGTGACATAGTGCTAGGGACCTGGGTTCAATTCCCACCTTGGGTGATTGTCTGTGTAGAGTTTGCATATTCTCCTCGTGTCTGTGTGGGCTTCCTCTGGGTGCTCTGGTTTCCTCCCACAAAGGGAGATTTCCTCCTCCCTTTGGGAGGAACGAAAGATGGGGACGGGTTAGGCTGATTGGCCATGCTAGATTAACCCGAGTGTTGGAGGGATTAACAGGGTAAATATGAGGGGCTACGGGAATAGGGGTCTGGGTGGGATATGCAGATTGGCCATGCTAAATTGCCCCTTAGTATCCAAAAGTATGTAGAATAGGGGGATTAGTGGAGTTACTGGGATGAAGTACGCCAGGGTAAGATGCTCTGTTGGAGAGTCCATGCAGATTCGATGGGTTAAATAGCCTCCTTCTACACTCGAGAGATTTTATCATTCTTTGCAAAGGTTGACTGTCATGTTTCCCACATTGCTGCACTTCCGAACCTACTTCAATGGCTGTAAAGATATTTGGGGCAATCTGAGATTGTGAAAGGCATTATATCAATAAGAGTCTTTTATTTCTAAATCTTCTATTCTCATCCCACATTGAAATCCTTTCAGATCAGAATGAATTCCAAGATGCTGGACAGAGAATTACCATGACTCCAATAATTTCTTCCACATTTCTGACACTGGCAGGTTTCTCTCTGTTGGACATGGAGAAGGAAAGAAAGACTGAGGCAGTGATAGGAAGTAAATTTCTATCTCATCAGCAATTATAATCAAGGTACAATTGTTCCATAATAGGGAAAATGAAAACAAGGCATATAGTCATTTCAGTGGAGCATCTGTCAGTTTCATCAAACTGATGTAGCTTTAATTGATACTAGAAGGAGTTCTCTGCTAGGGCTTTCTTTGATTTGCAGAGTGAGATTATGCATTTAAATCAGTTCAATTTTGCCTGGATTTAATACAACATGTAGATTTTTTAACTTTGTGAGAAAGTGCTGCAAGCTAGCAATCAGGCCTGCTCTCAAGGACATATGCAATTGCTTTGTGACAGTAATGTCCTGCTGTGCCTGGTAAGATATAGTATAATTTCTTTCAACCTGTCAAACTTGGAAAGAGAAGGGAGTGCAGGCTAGAATTGCTCTGGAATAATGTAATTTAGCCAGGCTTGATTTTTAGCTGATTGTTCATGTTAACCAATTTTTTTTGCTGTTAATAAATGACAAAATAGGTTCTTCAAATCCAGTTATATTCTCACTATATTAGGAAGAGGATTAAAGCATAATCAGACATAATGATTTTAAAGGACACACATTAAGTTGAAAATAAAAGTTTCGGGTCAGGTGAGACCTAGAAATACGTGGATGATTTGCTAATAGTTCCACACAGCAATTTGTTTGGAGTAATAGAATATTTTTTGTGGCACTGTGGTTAGTACTGCTGCCTCATAGCGCCAGGCACCAGGGTTCAATTCCCAGCTTGGGCCATTGTCTGTGCGGAGTCTGCACCTTTCCCGTGTCTGGGTGGGGTTCCTCTGGGTGCTTTGATTTCCTCCCATCTGAAAGATGTGCATTGGCTATGCTAAATCCTCCCTTAGTGTACCCAAACAGATGCCAGAGTGTGGCGACTAGGGAATTTTCACAGTAACTTCATTTCAGTGTTAATGTAAATCTTGTTGTGACCCTAATAAATAAGCTTTAAATGTTACTGCTTGTCTATATCAAGGTGGAATTAAGAGTCTTTTTGTACAATGCACCCAGATCTTATACCAAAACATTGATGTCTTGTTTAACAATTCTCTTTTTTCAGTTTGTTCTTATTTTGCCCAATATTTGTTCAGATTTTTCAAATAATTCCGAACTGTTATTTTTCACAGCAGTTTTTCCTTTTACCTGAAAACCAGCTGTCTTGGAAGAAACATATAATGCAGGATTCGGATTTAGTTTAATCTCGTATGATTAAGGTGTGGACTTTGTAGCAGTTGGAAGTAATGAAATGGAGGAAGTTGTTGATTCCTAAGCTTGTGTCTGAGTTCAATTGCACTGTGGCACAGTGGTTAGCACTGCTGCCTTACAGTGCGAGGAACATGGGTTCACTTCTGGCTTTGGGTGACTTTGTGGAGTTTGTATGTTCTTATGTCTGAGTGGGGTTCCTTCAGGTACTCCGCTTTCCTCTCACAGCCCAAAGATGTGCAGGTTAGGTGGATTAGCCATGCCAAATTGTCCCTTAATGTCCAAAGATGTGCAGGTTAGATCAGGTTAGCCACGGTAAATGAGAGAGATTGCAGAGATAAGGCAGGGAAGATTTTCTGGTCTCTCCTGGTGGTGGGGTGATAGAATCATAGAATTCCTATAGTGTAGAAGGAGGCCATTCTCCCCATTGAGCTTGTACCGACAACAATCCCTCCCTGGGTCTATCCCCATAACCTCATGTATTTACTCTGCCACTACACTAAGGAGCAATTTAGCATGGCCAGTCCACCTAACATGGGTGGATGCTTTGTCAGAGAGTCGGTGCAGAATTGATGGTCCAAATAGCCTCTTCTGCGCTGTAGGGATCCTATAATTCTATGATAAATGATGTTGACATTCCTTGTACTTACGGATTCTGATCTCTGATTGAAATTAATGCTGTTATATTTGGGAAATAGTTTAGTTCAGTGAATATTGGTCCACTGTTTGTTGGATTGATACAGCCTCAAATTGCTTGCTTCCAAGAGTCAATAAACATCAAAGAAATTTAATGTGTGCAAAAAGAATTTGGGACATTGCTGAGAAATGCGATCAGGCTCCATATAAATAGTAGCTCCTCTCCTGGAAGCTAGCCTTCTCATTGCTCACAGTAATACTTCACTGAGTGCACTGCCTCACTGATGTGAGACTGTGTCCTCAAAATGACCTTACGGCTTTAGCTTAAATTGGGTTTGGCAACTTCATACCTCAGTTACGTTGCTTCTTCAATGTTTGGGTCATTGTTTTGCAATAAAACAAACTCTGCCTTGACTGAACGATTAGGAGTAATCAGCATTTTGTGGTCTAAGTTTAACTATTTCAGATGGCCTTTTGGAGCTTGCCTGATTCACCTGAAGTCAGGAAGTGGTTAAATCTGAACTAAGGTTACCATTAGATTTCTTTCTCTACTGCGAGAGGGGCAGCATCGTGGCACAGTAGTCAGCACTGCTGCTTCACAGCGCTACAGACCTGGGTTTGATTCTCAGCTTGAATCACTGTCTGTATAGAGTTTAGACATTCTCCCTGTATCTTCCTCCCACAGCCCAAAGATATGCGGGTTAGTTGGTTTGGCCATGCTAAATTGCCCCTTAGTGTTTGGGGGATTAACTAGGGTAAATGCATGGGGTTAAGGCCTGGATGGGATTGTGGTCAGTGCAGACTTGATGGGCCGAATGGCCTCCTCCTGCACTGTAGGATTGTATGCAGTTGTTCCTGACCTTTTATCTGTTACGGCATACCTTTATATGACAGAAATGCAGTGTACCTCCCAATTTCTCCAACTGATCTCTGTCTGAGCAAAAGCTTTTTATCTCTAAAACCTTTTAAAAATATGACAAGCCACCATTTAATATCATTTTCATTAGTTTATGAAGTTTACAGTGAAAAACTTTATATCTATTTGCACGTCAAATGCAATATATTTTACTGAAAATGTACACAATTTAAAAGTGTTATCCATTGAATATTTCAATTGTTTTTAGTTTCTTTAAGTCTGTATTTCTTAATGTGAAAATTCATAAACGACGGAAATATGGTGAATAGCATCTTACTGATGATGTTCATGCTTTTTGCTAACTGTTTGTGGGAAGTGGGTATCGCTGGCTGGCTCTGTCCATCCCTGAGGGCACTGGCATTTTTTGAAAGTCAACCACATTGCTGTGGCTCCTGAGTCACATGGAGGCCAGACCCAGTAAGGGCAGCAGAATCCCTTCCCTAAATGACATTAGTGACCAGATGGTTTTTCCAACAATCGACAATAGTTTTGTGGTCATCATTTTAATTCCAGATTTTTTTTATTGAATTAAAATTTCACCACCTTGCCATGGTGGGACTCAACACAAGTCCCCAGGGCATTACCCTGGCTGTCTGGATTACTAGACCAGCGACAATACCACTACGCCACCACCTTCTGTGGCACCTGGGCATTCCACTGTGAGCAGTTCCTTGACCTGGGGAAAACTGATGACAGAGCAACTCTTAGATCTTGCTCAACTAACAGGCACTCCATCCTTTTGTTTTTTTTTATAATAGATCAGTGTTGACAGGGTGGATGCCTGGAACTTGCTGTCAGTGGAAGCAGATACGATAGTGACATTTAAGGGTCAACTTGACAAATACATGAATAGGATGGGGACAGGGGGGTATAGTCCCCAGAAGGTAGGGGGTTTTAGTTCAGACGGGGAGCATGGTTGGTGCAGGCTTGGAGAGCCTGTTCTTGTGCTGTAATTTTCTTTGTTTTTGTTTGAGAATGCCAATTTGCAAGATGGGTTGTGGGAATTGGTAGGAATACTGCTGGATTGCGATCCGAGATAGATGAACGTTCTTTTTTCGCAAGGAAAGTGTGTCCATAGGCATCTCTGCCAACTTCAGTTTCAGTGCATGATCCATCCTGAGCTCTGAAAACCTCTTGTTCTTTTAATGACAATTTCTTTGGTGATTTAGAAGTAAGTGAACTGAATGGATCATGTACCTAGTCGAAGTCTTCCACACTTGTGGCAGCATGGTAGCATAGTAGTTATCGCTGCTGCTTCAAATGTCAGGGACCAGGGTTCGATTCCTAGCTTGGGTTACTGTCTGTGTGGAGTCTGCACATTCTCCGTGTGTCTGTGCGGGTTTCCTCCAGGTGTTCTGATTTCCTCCCACATTCTGAAAGACGTGCTAGTTAGATGCATTGACCCGACCACGCACTGGACTAGAGCAACAAGAGGAATTTCACGGTAATTTCATTGCAGTGTTAATATAAGCCTTATTTGTGGCTTATAAATAAATAAAACTTGTGGAGGGGAAGAAGCATTCAAGCTTCTCTTAGTATTTTGAGATGAGGTTCAAAATTAATTTGTCCTCAGGATTTGCTGATAAAATCTCAGTTGACCCACGAGCCACTTTTTCCTAACAATGGAGCTAGTTTTGATCTGAAACCTTCAGGTTTATCTGTGGTAGTCAGAATGTTCTCATTTTCCCCTTGCATTTTATCACTCAACTCAGTCAGCTGGCTGAATAAATCTGATGGGTATGCAAGCTTAGCACACCAAGAGTCAGGACATATTAAATCATTGTGTGGCAATCCATGCGGAGCCAAAAACTCAGTGCATTACGGAGCTTATAAACATGAGAGAAGACCTCTCCCTGAAACAGCCATTGCATATCTGTGTGCATAAGTAAACCTGGTACGTGACTCCCATCTCTCCACACAAGATAGTACTCAAGTGCGACTTCAAAGGACATGACCTCGCATTAGTCACCATTTTTACTGTTTGGACCAACACTGCAGTTAGCTCAGATTACATTGTTTTGTCAACGAGGGCTTCACTGTGCAACATACAGAGGATGACCTGGATGCCAAGGTCCTGTTCTCTCACCTTACTTGTAAACCCTTTACCTTTTCCCATCATGGAAGCAGCTCCATCAGTACTGATGCCATTGCACTTGGTCCACTTGTGATGGTTTTCCTCCAGATACGCAGCTGTGACATGAAAGAATTCCTCACCCGTTGCAATCCTTTGCAAAAGAAAAAAATTCTCTTTGGTAGAATTCCCTTCAACAACCCTGAAATTGGTTAAGAACTGGCAGTGCCTTTAATATTTGTTGAATCATCAATGAATGCAGAACATTTCTAATATCTCCTAAGGCACACGTTTAATATCAAGCGACATTTTGTCAATGCATTGTTTGAACCAGTAGAAGGAAGAACATTATTGGTTTATTTGGCTGCATCAGCTCACAACATTATCTCATAATACCTTTGCGTGCTGACAGAATTAAGGTTTCGGCAATTGCGTGTGACATCTTTGATTTCTCTATGAACACAGCCTCAGGTAATTGGGCAACACGTTGGTGCAGTTGTTCTCACTTCAGCTCCAGGGAGCTGAGTTCAATTCCGGCCTTGGATGATTGTTCAAACTCCACATATACATTCTCCCCGTGTCTGCATGGGTTTCCTCCAGGTGCTCTAGTTTCCAACAGTTCAAAGATGTGAGGGTTAGGTTGATTGGCTATGCTAAATTCCTACTTAGTGTTAGGGGGATTAGCAGCATAAATGTGTGGGGTTAGAGAATAGGGCCTGGGTAGAATTGTGGTTGGTACAGACTCGATGGGTTGACTGGCCTCCTTTCATACTATGGGAATTCTATGAACTCACCTTCTGAATACTATCTGAATCACACATGCACTCCATCATATGTTGATTTTTTAAAAATGTTTTGTTCTCCTAGGTGATTGAAGCACTGTATATCCTTGCTGGAGAGTGAACATAGTTTTGTAGTGAATAACATTCCAACTTTCTTGGTACCATTGTAGCGTTTGAGAGCTTCTCCCAGCAGATTGGGCATCCTGGAATAAGGCACGAGGCAGCACCAGTTCTTAAAAGTCCAGAGGCCAAGTACTGTCACATTCTTGTGAGTGTATGAACACCTTTTCCCCTGATCTGTTGCTGTGGCCACATCTGAATCAAAATGGGATTTTTCACTTCTCTTCCAGAACTTATCCAAGGCAAGCTGGTCAAATGCACCATACTAAAAAACATATGCTCTGAAGTGTCAACTTACACTGTTCTACGCTGCAAACTATTCATCCAAATATGTATACTTGGCCCAGAGTTCTACAGCACGGAGTTCCAATCTTCAGTTGGCTTCTGAGATCTTTGAGTCTTCTTTTGGGATTTCTTTGACAACTAAGGCTTTTCTTGAGCCCACTTCCCTTGAGGTCAACTCCTTGTAGCCCTTTTTGTAATTGGAGACTGCTTTTCCTTTTTCCGATCGTTATTGGTTTCCGTTTCTTCTTCTGTTAGTGCGAATATTTGCTTTATTTTTCCTCATCTTCTCCCCTCTTCTTTCTCAACCTCTCCCTCACTCACTTCTCCCAGGGTTTTCACATCCTTCTTGCACAGACACACATGACCTTTGTCTTTGGTCAGGCACACGTGCATGACCCTGACCAATGAGAAAAATCTGAGGCGCACATGTGTGGCCCTTACCCAGTCGGGACATCCTTTCTTGCAACGTATTAGGTAGTACCGAAGCATGGTACATTGGGGAGACCATGCAGACACTACGACAGTGGATGAATGAACATCGCCCAACAATCACCAGGCAAAACAGTTCCCCTCCTATGGGCGAACACTTCAGCAGTCATGGGCATTTGGCCTCCGACCTTCGGGTAAATGTTCAAGGGGGCCTTCATGACACACGACAGTGCAGAGCCGCTGAGCAGAGACTGATAGCCAAGTTCCACACATGAGGACGGTCTTAACAGGGATCTTGACGTCATGTCATACTATCTGTAACCCCCATGACTTGCCTGGGTTAGCAAAAAATCTCACTTACTGTGCTGTCTGGAGAGAATACACATTCCTCTAACCTCTGCTGGTAGCCACTTTAAGACTTGAATAGCAGGTTAGGTGTAAGGATTCGCATTCTAATCAGCAATCTGTAAACTGTCTGTGCTGATGTGTGCTTTTGGAGACCAGAACATCTCATTCGCCTGACGACGGCCACAAAGGCCGAAAGCTCGTGGATTTACTATCAAATAAATCGGTTGGATTTAAAATTGGTGTTGTCAAACTTTACTGAGTCCACAGATGCTATCAGACCTGCTGAGAATTTCCAACTTTTTCGGTTTCAGTTTCAGATTCCAGTATCCACAGTAATTTGCTTTTATCATGGATTTAAATGTAGTGGGTTTACATTCTTAGGACATCCTAAAACACAATGCAGGTATGACTGGGGTATTTAAGGAAATTTTAGATAAGCAATGAACATGCACGGAATGGAGGGATACGGACAAAGGGCAGCAGAAGGGATTCATTTAACTTGGCATCATGTTCGGCACATCATTGAGGGCCGAAGGGCCTGTTTCCCTGCTGTACTGTTCTACGTTCTATGTTCTGAAACACTTCTCAGCCAATGGATTAACAGTAAATGTAGTCAGTATTGCTTTGCTGGGAGATGTGATTGTTGTGTACTAATGGGCTATGTACCCAACAACAAAGAGAAGACCAGGAAGATAGTTTTTGATGGTGTATTTAAATAATTAATATTTAGCAAAGAGCTGGGGAAAATGCTCAACTCATTTTTGACCACCCAAAAGATAAAAATGATACTAAAAATGGGGAAATAAGAATACTAATCCGAACTGGTCCTGGATACCTTAAAATGGAGCACCAGTAAAAACCAGGCAATAGAAATACTAGATGGAACTGTTTTTTTTCTATTGGGCATAGCTCTGCATCTTTTTCACCAGAAGTTCTTCTCTGTGCTGGGATTCTCTGATGCCGCTGCAGCGAATGGAGTTTTGGAGAGAATGATCAAGATCAGAGAATTCTGCCCAGAGCATTTATCATAGACAAGAGCTCAGTTTAACATCTCGTCCTAAGTCCTGAATTTCTACAGATTTCCTGCCATTGTAGTGTTGTCACCAGTGTGGTAGACAGTCCTCAGGAAATTGAGGCTGTAGTCTCTAACAACGTAGCA
The DNA here is from genome assembly GCA_024679065.1 of Sphyrna mokarran. NCBI lineage: Eukaryota > Metazoa > Chordata > Chondrichthyes > Carcharhiniformes > Carcharhinidae > Sphyrna > Sphyrna mokarran. Next base: position 24,077,269 of record JAGIQG010000029.1, read on the forward strand.
CAAATCTATGGCTCGAACAAAAGTGGTTATGTGCTCAAAGTTCTAGACCTTGGGTTAAACAGTGTTTAGGAGCAGTACTGTAGCTCAGTGGTTAGCATTGCTGCCTCACAGCGCCAAGGACTCAGGTTCGATTCCTGGCTTGGGCCACTGTCTGTGCAGAGTGTACATGTCCTCCTGGTTCTGAATGGGTTTCCTCCAGGTGCTCTGGTTTCCTCCCACAGTCCGAAAGATGTGCTGGTTAGGTGCATTGGCCGTGCTAAATTCTCAATGCATCCGATCAAGTGCTGGAGTGTGAAGACTGGGGGATTTTCACAGCAACCTCAATGCTGTGTTAACGTAAGCCCACTTGTAACACCAATAAATAAACTTTAAACATTTTGGAAGTAATATCACTGAGGTGATGATGATATGAATTGTGACATCCACAGCTGAAGGAAGGATTTACTACTATTGAATTATTTTATAACTCTACCTCCACAGTCCACAATACTTATTTCTTGCACTTGCTCTCTTTCAACTTTTAAAAGGCAAAAGTTGGGTGATCTGTTCTGAACTGAGCTATTCTTGGAATCAAAAGCTTTGTGTGTTCTGCAGTATTATAATTATCATAATTGTAATCAGTTCAGCAAATCACTTCAGGCCACATCATTAACCTCTTGAAAACTACCTTCATTAAATGTTCTTTGTTTTCCATACATTTCTTTCTGGACTACAGCTGCAGCCTAATAGTGGAAATTTATGCAATTCTAAAAGGTCATTCATTGGGATTGAATGTGGCCAACTAAGGAAATCATCTTCTACCAAAAATACAGGTAGCTTGCATAGATTTGTCGAGTCAAGGGTAACATTATGATAAAAAAGATAGGGTGGTTGCATTATGTTCTGTTTGGAGAATCAAAATGACACAAAAAAGCAATCAAATTAAATGAGATTTGGTTCCGTAGCTTGTTAAGAGCCCGTGATTGAAAGTGTGTACTGTATTAAATGCATTTTTAAATTAAGAATTTGAAATGAGGCTTTGCAGCAAAGCTAATGTTGGAAATCCAACCCAACGAGACTTGAATTTATATTCCAGCCTCATGCTTCCCTTATTGGGAAAGTGCTTCGGTCTGAGGCACATCCATCTGGAAGAAGTTGAGGCAACTGAGAGGAAAAAGGCACTATCGTGCACCATTTACGACTGGCTTCTAATATGTCGATGCAGAGATACAATGACCTTGACTGTGAAAGCGTCCAAAGGATAGATTTTGCCTTCTCTTCTGAACAAGAATGATAACACTGGTGCAGGGAGCTAGAGTGTGTCAGTCTGTGTGAGGCAGAATTCATGCTTGGATTGGCAAGTCTCAAGCTGCTGTAACAGTGTAATTTAAAACTCTATCATTTTACAGCAGTTGCTAAAACTGGGTGTGAGAGGACAGCAATTAACTGATAGCTGACCTATAAGTACCATGATTTCATTTTACCATTTGCACTCGCTTGCTTTCACAACTGACACAATAAAATTCACTTGTATATTATCTTGTGTTCCTTCATTTCTTGAGTACATATCGTCAAAGCACTTTTGTGACTCTCTAGCTCAGAAGTAAAAGTAATAGAATTAAGCCAAGCTGATATCTATAATATGTGGCACCTATGGCCACAATAAAGATTTTTTACTATTGAATTGTTGCTTACTCTATCTCCACTTTGCATTTTTGTACCCCTGATAGGGACCTTATCAGCCAGAAGCATGTATTAGAAATTTGAGTGCACGTGGCATATATTTATCCAGCAATTCACTTAAAACGACTGCAACCCTTACAGCGGACACCCAAGTTTCTGATAAACATTTTTTATTACCCCCCTGGAAGTACAAAATTGTAGATCATGCTTTATCTCCTTACTAATCTGATGGACACCTCCAGGCCTCACTACAATGCAACATTTTTGTTTCTTTGCACATTTCAGATTTGGGTCTGTATTTTACATGAGTCAGAGCTCAAGCTGAAACCTCTAAATCTCTGAATGCACCTTGTGCTGCAGCAGGAAGTCTAAAATGAATATGGGTATGTTGTTCCATCACCTGAAAGCATGACATCCTTTCATGACCTTCCCTTACCTCTCATTCCACCCCAAGGCAGGAATATTTCAAGATCAATTCTGTCTCACACATCTCTAAGACTAATAATCTTCCTTGATGTGTTTGCATTTGACACAATTCTAAAGTAGGCTCCTTTGACCATCACACAAACCAGACTCCCATCTATTGACTCAGTCTACACTTCCTGCTGCCTCGGAAAAGCAGCCAGCATAATCAATGACCCTGCACATCTCAGACATACTCTCGGGAAAAAGATAAAAATTTCTGAGGTCACATACCGACTGACTCAAGAACAGCTTCTTGCCTGCTGCTGTCAGACTTTTGAACGGACCTACCTCATATGAAGTTGATCTTTTGCTACACTCTAACTTTGAATGTGACACTACATTCTGTACCCTCTCCTTTCCTTCTCTATGAAGAGTTTGCTTTGTCTGTATATTGTGAAAGAAACAATACTTTTTGTTATATACTAATAAATATCACAATAATAAATCAAATAAAATCAAACTAATTCAAATTCAATCTATTGGTGACTAGATGATGTATCTGGATCCCAGTAATACAATACCAATCTCTATTCTCACATTGTTTTATTTTGATGATGACAGTCCATTCTTCTGATAGCTGGGCCTCAGAGTGATGGCAGAATTTGTTCATGGCATAAAACCACATCTGTAATTTTTGTGTGTTTTATGGCATTTAGAATTCCAAATTAATTTGCCACTATATAACTAATGCCAAAATTTGTACTGTGAATGATGATATTTGTCATTGTAATGGAAGAAATCTGACAGCATTTGTAGTGTACAGTAAAACCTGGAAATCCAGAAGGCAGCACCATGGTGCAATGGTTAGCACTGCTGCCTCACAGTACCAGGGATCCAGGTTCAATTCCTGGCTTGTGTCAGAAACTCTATTTATGCAGAATCTACACATTCTCCCTGTATCTCTGTGGGTTTCCTCCCACAGTCCAAAGATGTGTGGGTTAGGGGGATTTGCCATGATAAATTCTCCCTCACTGTACATGAATAGGTGCTGGAGCATGGTGACTGGGGGATTTTTACAGTAACTTCATTGCAGTGTTAATGTAAGCCTACTTGACACTGCTATAATTAATAATAAAGATACCCTCTTCCCTCCATTGGGTGTGCTGTTATCGGCTGGGCATTGAAATGACTAATATGCACTGCTTGCCCAATCATTCCACACTAAAATGGTTTAAACATTTAAGGGTTGCTGCATTCATGACTAAGTGAGTTTTAATGATGTAATAATTGCTGTTGAAAGCTTCTCTGAAAAATTAAACCTACAAATGTGTATTCTCCTTTCTGTAATGACTTTAACGGGCCCGCGATGAGGACATCTTGGAATATGAGCTCCCTTATTAAGGCAGTAATGGTTTATCATATCTGGGAAGCCTGCATGTGCATATAATGTGACACGTCAGGGTTATTGGCACTCCGGGTTATACTCTATGATAAATAAACTGTCTGAATGTTGCTATGTAAATAAATAAAAATTTGATGAAGGGACACTGGTCCTCGGGGGAGTTCTTTCACCTTCGAAGAAAATTAATGTTGGAGATCTAAAACATTATTTTTTATCTTTCATCTTTTTTACTTTTTATCCTGCTTTGCTAACCCCCGTCTCTATTTCTCAATCTTTAATTCACTTTCTGAACATCAATTAATTGAACATACATTTCCTGTTTTTACTTCCTGGTTTGGACTTTCCGGATAGAGTTTTCCGGCCATGCTTGCTCCGAAACTGGAAAATCCCACCTGAGGTCAATGGACATTTCCATGGTCTACCTATCCCATTTGCTACAATTCCCATGGTGAGAGGAACAGGAACATTTGCCCCTGTATGTCTCTGTGCATGTTGGATTGGTGGCACTTTAGTTAACACTGCTGCTTCACAGTGCCAGGGACCCAGCCTTGGGTGACTGTCTGTGCAGAGTTTGCATATTCTCCTTGTGCCTGCATGGGTTTCCTCCAGTTGCTCCAGTCTCCTCCCTCAGTCCAAAGATGTGCAGATTAGGTGGATTGGTCATGTTAAATTGCCCACTGGTGTCAAAAGATGTGTTGGTTCGTTGGCTTAACCATGACAAAATGCTGCGAGAGTTACGGGATTAGGAATGGAGTGATGGGCCTTGGTCAGAAGCTCCTTTGGTGATTTGGTGTAGACTTGGTCTGACAAATGGTCTGTGCAGAAATGGTTTGACAAATCATTCAGTCACATTGAAACCAACATGTAAAATTATAATCTACGTGAACTGCAGTTGTTTTAGATGGTGGCTCACTGCAACCTTCCCAAGCAAAATTGTGAAGGCTTTGGCCAGAGATGGCTACATCCCTTGAAGGAATAAAACATTTCCCTTCATCTCATCATTCATGTCTCTAATCTGACTGAATGGGCTGAATTTTACCAGCCCTGTGGTTGATAGTTATGTAGGAGTGGATGGCTTGGGGGTTTTGCAGGGGGGGGGGGGTGGTGCAGAAGGAGTGGGAGGGTCAGGGGTTTGTGGAAGGTGCTGTAGGAAGTGACAACATCTGTGGCACCTTCTCACCTCTTAACCCCGTCCCACTGACCCATCTCTAATGAAAGTAAAGTTTGGAAAAATATACAAACTGTTTTCTAAAGGAAATCGGCTTCTTGGGTTCATTGTTGATTTACCAGGGTTCTATTAGAACATAGAACATTACAGCACAGAACAGGCCCTTCGGCCTTCGATGTTGCGCCGACCAATATAAAAAGCAATGCCCCTCCAAACTAAATCATTCCCTTCTCTGCCATATACCTATCAACTAACCTCTTAAACGCCACCAAACTTGGTGCATCTACAACTGCTGCAGGCAGGGCATTCCACTCCCGAACCACCCTTTGGTAAAGAACCTACCTCTGATATCCGTCCTATAACTATCACCCCTTAATTTAAAGCTGTGTCCCTCGTGCTAGCTTTCTCCATCCTAGGAAAAAGGCTATCACTGTCCACCCTATCTAAACCTCTAATCATCTTATATGTTTCAATAAGGTCTCCTCTTAGCCGCCTTCTTTCTAACGAAAACAACCTCAAATCCCTCAGCCTCTCTTCATAAGACCTGCCCGCCATACCAGGCAACATCCTGGTAAACCTCCTCTGTACCCTCTCCAATGCCTCCACATCTTTCTTATAATGTGGGGACCAGAACTGCACACAACACTCCAAGTGCGGCTGCACTAGAGTTTTGTACAGTTGCAACATGACGTTGCGGCTCCTAAATTCAATCCCCCTACCAATAAAAGCTAAGACTCCATAGCCTTCTTAACAACCTTATCGACTTGACTGCCTACTTTCAGGGATCTATGCACAAATACACCAAGATCACTCTGTTCATCAACACTATTAAGAATCCTACCATTAGCCCTATACTCTACACATTTATTATTCCTGCCAAAGTGCATTACCTCACACTTTTCCACATTAAACTCCATTTGCCACCTCTCGGCCCAGCTCTGCAACTTGTCCAAGTCCCTCTGCAAACTATAACACCCTCTTCACTATCTACCACTCCACCGACTTTAGTGTCATCTGCAAATTTACTAATCCATCCTTCAATACCCTCATCCAGATCATTTATAAAAATTACAAACAGCAGGGGCCCCAAAACAGACCCCTGAGGTATACCACTTGTCACCGAACTCCAAGATGAATATCTCCATCAACCACCACCCTCTCTCTTCTATCTGCTAGCCAATTCCTAACCCAATTAGCTAAATCACCCTCTATCCCATACATCTGCATTTTCTGCAGAAGTCTTCCATGGGCAACCTTATCAAACGCCTTACTAAAGTCCATATATACCACATCAACTGCCTTACCCCCATCCACCTCTTTAGTCACTTTTTCAAAAAACTGAATGAGGTTAGTAAGGCACGACCTACCCTTCACAAAACCATGCTGACTATCCCCAATCAATTCATTTCTCTCTAAATAACTATAAATCCTATCCCTAATAATTCTCTCCAATACTTTGCCACAACAGAAGTAAGACTCACTGGCCTATAATTCCCTGGAAGGTCTCTCTTCCCCTTCTTGAACAACGGGACCACATTCGCTATCCTCCAGTCCTCCGGAACCACACCTGTAACCAACGACGACCTAAGATCAGAGCCAGAGGCTCTGCAATCTCCTCTCTTGCCTCCCAGAGAATCCTAGGGTAAATCCCGTCCGGCCCAGGGGAGTTATCCAACTTCAAACCCTCGAGAATATCTAGCACATCCTCCCTATCTACTTCGATACCTTCCAGCTTGCTACCCTGTACCTCAGTGTTCTCCATAACTACATTTACATCACCCTGCAGATGTTGTCACTTATTGTCACTTCTAAAATTCTGTTTAAGTGAGGAAGGTCTGCAGCTAAATAAAATACTTGTTGTCCTTGTTGAAAGTTGTCCTTCTATTGCTGCATGAATATTACATGCAATTTTTTTGCGTGCACGTGTGCGCATACACATTTTTGTGTGTACGTGTTGCATGCACATATGTGCGTGTGTCTATGTGCACACAGTATGTGAGTGTGTGTCTGCATGTCTGTATGTGTGTGAGCATGTGTTTGTGTATGCCTGCGTGTCTTTATGTTGTATGTGTTTATGTGTGTGAGATTGTTTGTGTGAATGTATACAATGGGGGCTGAGACAATAGCTCTGCCTATCTAAAGCACAGATGAAGTTAATAATGCTCTGAAAGCGATAAAAGAGAAAGATGATTTCTGTCAATAACGTGCCTGTGTTTCTCCAGAATGACTGGCTGAAAACTAGCTGAGTTATTGTCAACTAAAATGAACTTGCACAATGCAATGTGTATTCTTTGTGTAATTAGGACACTGTGCTTGGAAATACTTAAAGCATGATAAATGTTTTTTTCTCTCTTAACGTATAGTGAAATATCACTCGAGTTCATTGATGTAAGCAGGTAATGAGTGACTAGAAAAGGATTGTTGATCATTGTCTGCCTGGAATGTAATATTTCTGATGTTTACCGTGTTGTTCAAAAATGATGAGAGTGGGAACATTCAATTTTTAAATGTTGGGATCAAAATACAGAGGAGAGCGCCATTTTTATCAATAATTGATCAACTTACAAAATTACCAAGTCAAAATAAAACATCTATTATTGTTACTTTTAAACTTGTGATGCATTGTTACCAAAGATACTTCCATGGAAATGTTGTTCACTTTCTCATGACTGTATCATTTTACCTTTGTGCAGTTGAGAATTATTGTCCATATTGGACATTAAAGAAAAAGAAGAAATGTTGAATTTATAGGTACAAATATTTCCAGCAGGATCACGGTCCTTATTTCAGCAGAAAATTCATCATGCCCACATCCTGCTTGTTTTTTTTGTAACACGATCCACCATATCCTGTAAAATTTAAATCTCTCAAATATCCTTTGAAAAGTTATGGACAGAAAGTGAATGTGTCATGGGGTCGGGTGGGTAGGGTCATGAGCTTGGGTCAGATCGGGGGAAAGCCAGACATTGAGTCAGATGGTTAGGAAATGGAGTCTGGAGCCTACTTGAAACAGTCAGGTTGAGAGCCAATCGCTGTAACCTTAGCAACAAGTGCATGCTTTTGTTATTACATTGTTAGGCTAATTGTCTCATTAAAGACAGGTAATGGTTATTGACCCAACCTCCAAAAAAATTTCAGGAGCGGAGTGGAGGACATGCCCTTTGTTACATCAACTGGAATGAAGTATATCTGGGGTGTATGGGGTCGTTGATTATGCTGGCTACTTTTCTGAGGCAGCAGGAAGCATCAGTGAATGCAAAGTTGGTTTGTGTGATGAATTGGGCTACAGTTGGAACAGCGGCCATTCAAAACTGTAATGCATTCAGTGCTTCAAGTTTCTATATGTCTAGACTACTAACAACCTTTCCTGATCCCTCCACGCTGATGTCATAGTTAAGAAAGCTCACCAAAGCCTCAGGAAGCTAAGGAAATTCAATGTGTCTGCTATGACTCTCACCAAGTTTTATAGATGCATCACAGAAAGCATCCATTCTGCATGTATCATAGCTTGGTATGGCTCTTCTTTGACCAAGGCCACAAGAAACTACGAATGGGTGTGAACATAGCCCAGTCCATCGCACAAACCAGCTTCCCATCCATGACTCTGTGTACACTTCCTGCTGCCTCAGAAAAGAAATCAGCATAATTAAGGACTCTGCGCACCCTGGACATACACTCTTCCACCTTCTTCTGTCAACAAAGACACAAAAGCCTGCGGTCATGTACCAACGACTCAAGAACAGCTTCTTCACTGCTGTCGTCAGACTTCTGAATGGACTTACCTTGCATGAAGTTGATCTTTCTCCTAGCTATGAATGTAACATGACATTCTGCACTCTCTCATTTCCTTCTCTATGTATGGTATACTTTGTCTCTATAGTATGCAAGAAGCAATACTTTTCACTGTATACTAATACATGTGACAACAATAAATCAAATAAAAAAATCAGACATGCTGCATTGTTCCTCCTTCATATATTTATTATGAACAATCAGGTTATAAGATTAGTAGGAGGGAGTTGAGTGGGAGAGTTGGCGGTCAGTTTGAGTGGTTATTTATTTATTTAATAGTGTCACAATAGGCTTACATTAACACCACAATGAAGTTACTGTGACAATCCCCTTGTTGCTACCCTCTGGCATCTCTTTAGTACAATGAAGGAGAATTTAGCATGGCCAATGCACCTAATCAGCATGTCTTTCAGATTGTGGGAAGAAACTGGAACACTTGGAAGAAACCAGGCCCAGGGAGAACATGCAGATTCCTCATAGACAGTGACCCAAGCTGGGAATTGAACCCAGGCGGCTGGCACTGCGAGGCAGCAGTGTTAACCACTGTGCAAGGAGTCAGTTATAAAGTCATGCAGGTTTGAGACCAGATTTCTAGTGACTTTAACATCTTTTGGGTAATTATTCTGATATGTAAGTCCAAAGTCTCCAACACTAACTTAAACTTTTTCGGAGGATCATAGAGAGCAAGCAAATTGTTCACTGTAAGTTCAAGCTTCCCAGACAATTCCTGCAGTCATTTCTTTGGGACTGCTGTTTGATCCCATGGCGCAGCATAGTGAAGTCTAGTCTCTTAACCATCAAAAGACTGGAAGATCTGGGTCAGAGACTTATGGAATTTTCAGGTCATTGCAAAAGCTTAAAATATTAAAATGTTGACAAATTTTAAAAGGTTTACAATTGTGAAAATTAAAGAACTGTTCAGAGATGGACAAGTGTTTTTAATACAGGTGCAGATGCAGGGTGACAGTGTTAAATTAGCTTTGCTACCTCAGAATACCAGGGACCTGGGTTCTGAGATGTGCAGGGTCATTAAAAAACTTCACAATGTCATGTATCTCAGATATTTTTCTTTGTTTCAAATAATTATTATTATAGAAGTTTGTTGATGTTGGATATTAAACTTAAAAAAAGGCAGTTTCAATTGTGCAAACAAAGACACTGACTTAACTGGGCTGCACTTGACATATCAGCAGCTGCAAGTTAGTCCAGTTTTTGGAAGTTTCTGATATGGTTTGTAATTGGAACTTGGCCAAGCAATCCTCTTGTGGAATTTCACTGATAGACTGAAACTTTAGATAGCTGCTGTTATTTGCACCACAATAATGGCTACATCCAACGTCTATCAGGCTGGAGATGGAGAATCCACAAAGGCAAGTTGAAGCTGTTGAAATACTTCTTGCTAGCTCAGTGCATGGAGGAATGAGTCTTTCAATGTGATGGTTTAAATATTAAAACTGGATCAATGAGGTCATAACACAAAAACAGCAACAGATGGGAGAGAATGAAAGAACCCATTAAGCAGAGAGAGTTCAGAGTCAGAGAGAAAAAGAGAGGGCCCATAAAACAATGGTTCAGAGAGAGAGAGAAAGAGAAAAAGAGAGAGAAAAAGAAAGAAAGAAAAGAGAGAGAGAGAGACCGAGCCCATAAAGCAAGCAGTGTTCACAGAGAGGGAGGGGGAGAAAGAGAGAGGAGGAGGAGGAGGAAGGAGAGACCCCATAAAGTAGCGGACGGCCAGAGAGAGAGAGCGAGCGAGAAAAAGACAGAGAGAGAGAGAGGGAAAGAGAGAACTCAAAGAAACAGAAGTTCACAGAGGGAGAGTGAGAAGATGGGATTCCTCATATACGTCCTCACCTGGTTTTAACACTGCTAATCAACTTTCATAGAAGCTTCCTTCCTGAAGATTAAAGGCTTGTTTTAAAGCAGATTCCTGATTATGTTTATTTTAAGCAAATTATTTTCAAATTATGATCAATCTTGTTCTGCAGAGAAACAATCACCGTGGTGGATGAAATTTAATAATGGACATGAGAAAAGGAACTTCAAACCACTTTGAAATCTCACTCCTGTAATATTTGCTCAAATTAACCATGATGCACTAGATCCAAAGTTGTGTTTAACCCAAGGATTAAAAGGGAAGTTATTATATGGTCACTTATTATGAAGGGCTGGATTTTACTTAGCTCAGCAGCACATTTGGAGTTGTAGGGGGGGGGGGGAAGAGAAGTGTTGGTGGTGCTTGTAAAATGCAGTCCATTGCTTGCCCCTGCCTTCCTGCCCATGTCCTATTTGTCACCCATTTATGGGAGTTGGTGGAGGCATTGGGCAAAATGTCCAAGCTTAAAGCCGATGGAAGCTCATAACTGGTGAACAAATGGCTGCTCATCCCATCCCTGCCACTATTTCACCCGCAGAAGAGGAGGTCCACGCCAAGCAGGTAGCCTGGCAGCTTTTAATGAGTCTAGCACAGTGTTCCTGTTCAATGTTTTTCAATAATTTAACAATGGATTGGCAAGAAAATTCTTCAGAGGCCCATTGTGTCAGTTTATTGCAAGAGAAATAAAGAAAAACGTTTGCTTACTTTACATAAGAATACGCTTTATGGTCTCCCTTTTTCTCTGAACACCCATCATTTTATGGGTTTTCTCTGTCTCTCTCTTTTCTAAGCTTTCAACCCCCAACTCCCCACCTGTGCCCATTAGAAACATTCCTCCTTCAGTCATATACCCTGTTTTCCCTAATCCCCTCCCTTCCGCTCCTGCCTTGCATTGATCCATTTTTAATATTTAAACCTGATTCCCCCATTTCCTTCACTTGAGCCTGCCAGCCAGGCCTCAAGTTGGCAGGCTCAAGATGGTTCTGAGCTTAGCTGGCAGTGCAATCTCCACTCTTCTCTGGAACTAGCTGTAGTGACCCACCTCTTGAACTTCATGTTGCTGGGGCAACAGAGCTGTCTTATGGCAGAATTCACTCCCCAGAAGAGAGTGAAAATCTCACCATGATCCACTTCATACCTCACTGAACCTAAAATGGCTATGAGACAACCAGATATTTTTTTGGCAAGGTTCTGATCAACTTCCCGCCTGCGTGGGACAGACAGCACAGCACCCTCTCGAATCCATCCCTACATTCCTGTTCAATGTTCTCCAATAATTTATCAACAGTTTGGTAGGAATTTCACCCAGCATAATTTTATTCTAAGGGAAACAATGTCTAACATTTAATTTTTTTTTAAAAGAAAGAACACATCATGAAATAAGTCTTTAAAGTTCTCTTGTTACTTGTACTCAGCTGACAACCCTCACTAGAGGGTTGAAGACCTTGTTTTGAATTTTCTAATCTTGGTGGTTCAGTAAGAGTTAGGATATGTCAGGGTGATACCACCAGCCACGTTTGGCTAATTATGACGATTTTTTTTTCTGCTCAAGTGAAATGTCAGGTTTCTGCCTTCAAAGAGGAAAGGGAATCTATGCTCCATACGAGGTTGTAAAAGTCTTCAAGGAAAATAAAGATTTTCTTTGCAATGCTTGCCAATCATGCCCATTTTGAAACTGCCCACAGCGGGTTACCCTCCAAGTCCATGTTACACTTCCTTTGGAGTCTTTGCAGCTTATTAAATTTGGGTATTCACAAAACCAAAGATCCGCAGAGAGGGACCTCGCCTGTGAAGACTGCCAGATAAATCTCTCCACAAGAGATGAAAAGCAAAGTTGCGAATGCTGAGCAGCTGAAATGAAAACAGAAAATGCTACAAGTGCACAGCAGGTCGATCAACATCTAACAGAAAAAAAAAGTAGGCTAACATTTCAAATAGACCGTTCAATAGTTCTGGAGAAAGCCTCATGCTTTAGAAACTTCCAGAAAAATGATTGAGTACAGATAATTTATTTTATTTAAATGCTACAGTAATGATCAATTAGGAAGCCAATAAAGCAGCCGACTTTGAAATGATAACAATTTATTTAATATGATTTGTTTGATGCGGATATTCCGAGATGCCCCCCGCTTTTTAAAGGAAACATCCTGTTAATTTAACGATCGCCTGATAATTCATCTAGTTTGATTAAGATTGCAATCAGCAAGAGTTTGCAAGATGGAGTTTGCAAGTGGAGGATGACTAAAAGTGTATCAGGAAAACAGAAAATACTGGACACATATAGCAAAGGCAGTCAGTATTTGGATAGAGAACAACTGTCTCCACGATAATGACTTGTGTTTCCAACATTTCTCTTTAGCTTCACAGTTCCAGCAGTTGATTTGATTTATTATTGTCACATTTATTATTAGTATACAGTGAAAAGTATTGTTTCTTGCGCTCTATACAAAGCATACCATTCATAGAGAAGGAAACAAGAGAGTGCAGAATGTAGTGTTATAGCTAGAGTGTAGAGAAAGATCAACTTAAATGTAAGCCTATTCAAAAGTCTGACGGCAGCAGGGAAAAAGCTGTTCTTGAGTTGGTTGGTACGTGACCTCAGACCTTTGCATTTATTTCCCAATGGAAGAAGGTGGAAGAGAGAATGTCCAGGGTCCTTATTATGCTGGCTGCTTTGCTGAGGCAGCGGTTCATTTGAGCTCAATTACTTTTATAAAACAAGTCATTTAAAACTCTAATATAATTGGATTTCAATTAAAATAAGATTTAAGTAATAATTTTGCACAAACAACCGAGTGGAATTTTTCCATCCTGTCTACCATGGGAATCATAGCAGGCAGGGGTGGGCCATGCAAAGTTGCCCACAGGCGGGATTTTCCTGTTTTGGAGTGAAGTTGGCTGGAAAATCTTGCCCCATGGCAATTTCATAATGAATGTCAATCTTTGTATTTGCATTATAAAAAGACAAACAAATGGTTGTTTTTATTTACACGTGAACAAGAAGCAAGAATAGGCCATTCAGCCTCTGGAGCCTGCTCTGCCATTGAATGATACCAGGGCTAATCTGATTGTTGAACAGGGGATATGAGCTTTTACTCAGTCCTATCGTCCTCTGCCTTACAAATATTCAATGATTCTGCTTCCACTGCTTTATCAAAGAATCCCTACAGTGCAGAAGGGGGCCATTTGGCCCATTGAATCTGCACTGACCACATTCCCACCAAGCCCACTCCTATAACCTTACATATTATCTACCCTGCTGTCAGAGTAAATCCCCCAGACACTAAGTTCAATTCAGCATGGTCAATCAACCTAACCTGCACATCTTTGCATGGTGGAAGGGAACTGGAGCACCCGGAGAAAATCCATGCAGATGTGAGGTGAAGATGCAAACTCTACAGAGACAGTGACCCAAACCGGGAATTGAACCTTATGAGGCAGCAGTGCTAACTATGTCACCGTGCTGCTTTGTCAGGAAGAAAATTCCAAAGGCTCATAACCATCTGAAAGAAAATATTTCACCTCATCTCCATTTTAAATCAGCAATTTTAAACCGTGACCCCTAATTCTCGACTACCACAAGAGGAAATGTCCTCTCCACATCCACCCTGTCATCAATATCCCTCAGGATCTTAGATGTTTCGATCAAGTCACCTCTTATTCTTCTAAACTCCAATGGACACAAGCCTAGCTTGTCCAACCTTTCATCATAAGACAACCTATCCATTCCAGGGAATAAACCTTCTCTGGACTACTTCCTTAAATAAAATGACCAATACAGTATATAATACTCTGAAAATAGTCTCACCAATTCCCTGTACAACCGAGGCATAACTGTCCTAATTTTATGTTCAGTTCCCCTTGGAGTGAATGATAACATTTTATTAACTTTCTCTACTGCTTGCTATAACTGTGTACTAGCCTGTTGTGATTCATTTACTGGCACATCCAGGTCTCTTGGCACCTCAGAACTCTGCAATCTCTCACCATTTAGATGAAATGTTTCTATTTTTTTCTTACGGGCAAAATGGACAATTCCACATTTTCCCAAATTATGCTCCATATGCAGATCTTTATCCATTTGCTTAAACTGTCTCTCTTTCTGTATCCTCTTATGTTCTCTTCACAATTCCTACTTATCTTTCTATCATCAGAAAATTTGGCAACCATCCCTTCATCTAAGGCACTCATATACATTTGTAGACAGTTGAGGCAGCAGCGCTAATCTCTATGGCACACCACTCAGTACATCTGGCCAACCAGAAAAATACCCATTTATGCCTACTCTATTTCCCATTAGCCAGCCAATTCTCTATGTATGCCAATATGTTAACCTCTAGAATATAAACTTTTATTTTTCATAGTAGCCATTGATGTTGAACTTTAATACATGCTTTCTGGAAATTTAAGTACAGTACATCCACAGGTTCTCCTCTATCCACTGTATGGGTTACTTCCTCAAAGAACTGCAATAAATTGGTTAAAAATGATTTCATTTTCACAAAGCTATATTAATTCTACCTGATTAACTTGAATTTATCCTTTAATAATAGAGCATCTATCTAAATGCTGTGCTTGAATACCTCTGGCTGAAATCATGGCTTTTTAAAACATTTTAACATTACAGAGTTTCCACAGTGTGCATTTTGTATGATTTATATTTGTGCTCTGCCAGAGAACCATAAATGAGAACAAATGTTCACCATAACTAATCTGCTCCTATGTCTTTTTCAGAAGACACATCAGCATGCATGGACTTATCCAATTACGTCCTTTATGCAGGACTAAGAACTTATTCTTCGTAAAGTTTATTCATTAGTCACAAGTAAGGCTTACTTCAACATTGCAATATTGCAATGTGAAATTCCCTTAGTCGTTACACTCCGGCGCCTGTTTGACTCAATATACCTAACCACCACATCTTTTAGAATGTGGGAGGAAACTGGAACACCCAGAGGAAACCCACGCCAACACAGGCAAACACCTCACAGACAATGACCTAAGCCAGGAATCAAAATGGGGTTTTTGGCGCTGTGAAGCAGCCGTGCTACCGTGCCACTATTGTTTGCTGTCTCTAAAATTTTCAAACAGAATAAAGATTTAAAATGGTTGACTCTGTGTCAGTGGGGGGGAGAAATGTTTTCTGTCCTTGGGAATCATAGCTGGGGGTAAGGATGGGGTTGGGGTGGGGGAGAGATGACTGTGGTGGTGGGGGTGGACCACGCAAAATGCAAAAGTGTGTTGACCTCAGGATTTTTCAGTTTTGGGGTGAGCACTTGTGATGCCCTGCTGTTTGACAGCACAAGCTCTTGCCTTGAACTGGTATGGTTTCACTTTTGGCACTATGACATTTACCAGTGATAGCACCATCCTTACAGAGATAATGATACTTTAAATAAGTAAACGCATACTGTTATATTGCGCCATTTTGAGATACATTACTGAAAAAACTATAGCAGAGAAATTAATGGATATATGATTAACATGTTTCATAATATGAATTAATTTGATATTTTAGTGCAGCTCAGACAATATTTTAGTTTGTGTTCAAACAACTCAAAGTTGGGTGCTAGAAAGAGATACTAATAATGCCACCAGCAGTTATACCATTTTAACAGAGGCACCAACCTGTTTTTTGTTCATCCAAATAAAATCATGCTTCTAAGGAAATTTCTAATCAGCGGAAAAGTGAAGCAGCTAATTTTATTATTAGTGTCACAAGTAGGCTTATATTAACAATGCAATGAAGTTACTGTGAAAATCCTCTAGTCCCCACATTACGATTTGTTTGGGTACATCGAGGGAGAATTTAGTATGGGCAATGCACCTAAACAGTAATGTGTCTTTCACAATGTGGGAGGAAATCAGAGCATCTGGAGGAAACCTATGCAGATACATGACGAATGTGCAGACTTCACACAGACAGGGAACCAAACTCAGGTTCCTGACGGTGTGAGGCAGCAGTACTAACTATTGTGCACCTTGCTACCCACAGCTAATACCACTGACAGAAAATTCTTGTCTTCAGTTTTTATATATTGAATTTTTTTTACCAGCTAAACAACTGATTCTGATGCCTGAGCGATAAGAACCCACATTCAGAGGTTAGGCTGTGACACCAGTTTTATATTTGGGGTGTTGTTCTGAAATTAGGTTTGTTTGCATCTTCAATTGGCTCACTGATGATGGGTTTTGTTTGCCCATCACCTCCCCTGCTTTAAAGGGAATTCAGGCCATTGTCAGGTTTCTTAACCTATCCTCCCATTGACTCAGCTCAAAAGGGTTAAATCACTCTCAGTGTTGTTAATAACTGAGCACTTGAGTCTCTTCATACAATCTGCACTGTCTATTCGACTCTCAGCATCTGTCAGCTATTCAGTGCAGGAATAACACTACTGCCCACAGAGAAGCTTTAAAAAAATCCAGCCACGAATGGGAAAGGTAAGTGTGGTTGAAGATCAAAGACACTCAGATGAATGAATTTCACCTTGAAGAGTCTCAAGTCTTCAATAAACTGCGATGCATTGACTTCCCAGAGAAGGTTAATCCACTGCTGCCAACTTCATTGCTGAAGCAGCTGTGGAGATAGTGTGTAGAATTAGAAATTAGATGTCACTTTCCACAGCAGAAGCACTTCAATTAAGCAGCTTCTTGCAAAGCACGAGCGACCATTCATTTGCACTTACTTGTAATTTTGCAAACTCATAAGCAGCTGGACTAATTCACCATTAATCATTAAAAATATTACTTGTAAATTTTTTGAAGACTGTATGGTCATATATGGCAGTTGTTAACATTTTTGTTTAGAAGCTTTTTTTTTTATAATGATGGAAAGCTGACTGTGACTTATGTGGAAGTAATCCTTTTAAAAGTGTTTGGAGTGACATAAACCACGAAAATAAAGCTTTGCATAGTTTATGATTTGGAGATGCCAGCATTGGACTGGGGTGGGCACAGTAAGACATCTCAACATCAGGTCAAAATCCAACAGGTTTATTTGGAATCACGAGCTTTCGGAGTGCTGCTCTTTCATCAGGTCACCTGCTCTGAGAACTCATGATTCCAAATAAACCTGTTGGACTTTAATCTGGTATTGGTCTTACTCATTTATGATAGAAAGCCTTTTCCTGGACTCAATTGCACCCAGTCATTCTATTCATCGCAATGAATCTGCAGTTTGCAATGTGAATTAAGGGGCACCATACTATTGGCCATTCACGCCACACTTTACTGCAGTGAGGTCAATCAGTCAAATCTCTGTTCACTTCAGTGAGGTAGGAAGATCCCACTGACATGAACAGAGGCAAGATTCTAATCAACAAGAGTGGTGGGAATGAAATGAGAACTGACTGGAGGAAGGGGTGCTGCACAGAGTGGGCTAGTTATTTTCATCTGATTCATACGATCAACTTTTGAGGAGGGGCGGTTGGTGACCTTTAACTGGGAAATGAACTCAAGTAGCTTCCAGTTTGAGAGGAAAGAATTCCTTTAATATGAACGGCCATGTGCTGTACTATTAGCCAACAACGTGACATCTTTCTTCACTTTGTTTTCAACTTATCAATAGTGCTTTCCACATTGACAAACTAATGGATGCGGAAACAAAGAACATTTTAGCTTCCTTACCAAGTTTAGCTTCTTTTTGAGAAGCATCTTGACAAGTCACTGTGCTATCGTTTCTAAATTATAGGTCTTAGGTTTAAGAAGAACATAAAAACCTAAGATGTAGGAGCAGGAGTAGACCATTTGGCCCTTCTAGCCTGCTCCACCATTTAAATAGAACATAGAACTGTACAGCACAGTAGAGACCCTTCGGCCCTCAATGTTGTGCCAAGTTATGTCCGAACCAAATCAAGCTAACCCACTCCCTATCGTTCTGGTGTGTTCCATGTGCCTATCCAACAACTGCTTGAAAATTCCTAAAATGTCCAACTTCACTATCACAGCAGGCAGTACATTCCATATCCCCACCACACTGAGTAAAGAATCTACCTTGGACATCCCTCATATATCTCCCACCATGAACTTTATAATTATGCCCCCTAGTAACAGCTACATTCATCCAAGGAAATTGTCTCTGCACGTCCACTCTCTCTCTCCCCCTCATCATCTTATAAACCTCTATTAAGTCACCTCTCATCGTCCTTCACTCTAAAAGAGAGAAGCCCCAGTTCCCTCAAACTTTCCTGATAAGACCCAACCCTCCAAACCAGGCAGCAACCTGGTAAATCCCCTCTTCACTCTCTCCAATGCTTCAACATCCTTCTTACAGTGAGGTGACCAGAACTGCACATAATATTCCAAATGTAGTCTCACCAAGGTCCTGTATACTCGCAGCGTAATATGACTAATCATTTCGTGGAGTCAGTTCCACTTACCTGCCAGCTTACCCTAACTCTTAATTCCTTCACTGTTCAAAAATCTTTGCCTTAAAAACATTCAATGAAGTATCCTGAACTGTTTCACTGGGCAGGGAATTTCATAGGTTCACAATGTATTACATTTTTCATTCTCCTCTTGCATTTTGGAAGTTGGGCCCGCATAAAACGCAAAACACATCCCTCCAGGCCTTACCCCTCAACTCCACATAGTTCCCCATACCCCATCTAAGCTGAGCTCTGCCACTTCATGCCCCTCCACATACTCCCCTTGGCCCCTCATATTTCCTAAACCCCTTAGCCCCATTTGCCCCTATGCCAATTTATTGCCATCCATGTGCCTGCCCAACATGCTTATCCCATCCATGCCAACACATCGAATATCCTTTAACAATTCTTTCACAGCTTGAGAGTTCCAATGAGTTTATGTACTTTGAAAGCACAGATTGACTTTTAACAACTCTGAAGAATGCATTACCTCTCTCAAAGTCTATCCGAACAAATCTATCAAGCTCATTCCTCCTCTTACTTGGTATAATCTTTGCAATTCAGGTTTCACACTTTTGGCGTACCAAAATTCCACTTCAGAGGTGGCAGCTGGTGAATTAAATGGTCTGTTGCCTCAATAAAACATGTGAACCCTACCCTACTCCAGACCCACCCTCGCAAAAATAGGAAATGTCATTTTTGTGTGCTGGACTTTGAATTTCTGACATTTTAACCATGGTGGAGCCCTACATCACAATAAAACTCTGGGGCTCAATCTCAGTTTTAATAATATTGAATGATGGAGCATCTAGCACCCTCTTGGTGTAGAAAATTCCAAAGATTGACAGGCTTTTGAGTGAAGTACTTTCTCTATATCTCAGCCCTAAATATCAATGTGCACTATTTCACCCCTCATACCCACTGTGAGGCATGTAAAGTGCAGCCCGATAGCTTTGTGGGGCTCTCAAAACTTGAGGTCAATTTGATCACAATGGCAAATTAATTTTGAACCTTTTTCTCCCCCCCAATTGATTTTGTGTGAAATCGAGACCTTTTACAACAGCCACAAACCTTGGTGAGAATTTGTCTAAAAAAGTTGCTGAAGATGTCTGTAGTGGTCTCAATTAAGTCTAATGGTCTTTACCTGTCAGAAGCATCTGGAAACGGTTGCTGGCTTCAAATGCCACTTATATTGAGCCAGAGTGATTTTGTTCTCAATATCCCAGAGAAAATGTTTCTTTTTTTTTTGTCAGCTATCAAAGCCAGGTAGGGTCAGCCAAGAAGGTGACCACAATGTGGAGCTTTCACTTAGTCAAGGAATAGTTATTATAGCAAATCTGTCATGAACTGTAGCACCATCGAATTCTATGGTTAGCTACCATTTCACTTGTCTTTTAGAACAACAGTTACATTCTGCTGTCAGACCCTCACCAGCCTGTATTATATTTTGGAGTGGCAGCTACTTTTTATTCTTTCTGACAGCCCAATTACGTGCAGCACACCTTTGTGCCAGTCAGGGGAGAGTCAGCAGCTTACATTATGGAATACCGGCACTGCTGCCGATGGATCTATAAGTTTGCCTCAGTGCACATTGATATCAGCTTCCTGTCCAGCTCCAAAGTCAAATGATCCATTATTGGCAAAAACCACATCTGATCTTCACTTTGAAAGGCATGAGGACAGAGGAGTCAATGGTATTGTTTGCTAGATGGATGTTTAAATCAGACTGAATTAATTGTAATTTAGCAAGACAAATCCACCTACCCTGCACATCTTTGGATGATTATATCTCTCTGGCCTATAGTAGTTCATTAGGGGAAGATTCGTTGAAATGAAGTTTAGAGTTTGATTTTCCAGCCACCATATCCATTTGTACAGTGCCAAAAGACTGGCATTAAAGTCGCTGGGACAAATTTGACATCTAGGCCCCATTACCTGAGAGGCAGGATTATTAATGGGGATGAGGGGCGGAGGTGTAGTGCGAGTCCCTCAGAACTTCCATTTGTGACATTTTAACGTGGCAAGTTCATTGTCATGTTACTTGCTGAAATGCTGACTGAGTAAAAATGAGCATGGTAAAAACTCATGGCATGACTTCAACTCCACTATTTAAAGAACCAATCCAGAGGTGGAATTTGGAAAATTTGAAACGGAAAGCAAGAGAAGATGAGATGCGACAATGGACTTTGGACATTCAGGGTGGGATTTTCCCATTCCGACTGCCATGGGAGTCATAGCAGACAGGGCGAACCGTGCAAAGGTCCATTGACCTCGGGTGGGATTTTCCTGTCGTGGGGCAAGTGCAGACGAAAATCAAAGTCTAAACCTGGCTTTAAAGAATCCTCCTCCGATGAGCCATTATGGGCTATGAGGAGCCAGAGAGATATAGCGATCCAAAGACGTGCAGGGTAGGTAGATTGACTTTGCTAAATTGCCCTTTAGATACCCAAGATTTGTAATTTGGATGGCTTACATGTGGTAAATGCATGGGGCTATGAATTAGGGTGGGGAAGAGGGGCTGGGTAAGATACACTGTCACACAATCAGTGCAGACACAATGGGCCAAATGGCCTTCTTCTATGGTGTAGAGATTTTATGATTCGATACCCAGCAATGCTTGGGAATGAAATCTGCTGCTGTCACAAAGAAGGCACAGCTGGAATCTGGGCAGAAAGTTAACACCGAAATATTGAGGATGGATTTGTAAGATGCATTGGAATAATAAATACCAAAAATAACTACAGGAACCATTGAGAATTCATTGCAGGTCATCTTGCTTTCAGAGAGAGAAAAAGAAGGTTCTGGCATTTTCAGTAAGCACTCACCCTCAGAACTAAAGGGTGAAAAATCAACTTTAATTATCGTAAAATTGGAAAAACGGAAAGCAGAGTGAGAGAACCAACAGACGCACTTATCAGTCGTGGAGTAAGAAAGATTGCAGATTCCCCCCTTAGAAGCACTGGTGATGGTTAAGGCTGTTTCATCAGAAGGAAGTCTTCAAATGCAGACAATAAAAATATAATAAAACTTACTTCAACTCATAAATAAGAGAAAGAGTTTAATAAAGAAGTTTCATTACTCCAAAATTTGGGGCCTCGCTATAGGTCTATACAAGTTCCTTCCAATAAGTTCTTATTTAGTGAGTCAGCTGACCATCACTTCATTCTGTCATAGGTACCATGGTTTACTGGGTCAGCTGACCCTTACAGCTTATTGCCAACTGGTCACATTACATCCAAAGTTGTCACTGATTACATCTTAATGAGATTCCTTTTAATTTTTTTATTCAAAATAATTTAAGACAATCATTCTCTATAACCAATGTTTCATCAGAAGCAACTCTTCAAATGCAGATAATAAAAATACATCAAAACTTACTTCAACTTATAAATAAATGAAAGAGTTTGATAAAAAAAAAACTGCATTATTCCAAACTTGGGGCCTGAGCCTAATCAAGTTCCCCACAATTCCCAACAAGTTCTTATTTACGATGAATCAGCTAGTCAGCTGACATCACATCATTCTGCAATTGGTTCCATGGTTTACTGGGTCAGTTGACGCTTACAACTTGTTACCAGTTGGTCACATTGTTAGGATGTAACCAGTGACAACTTTGTATTAAATGTAACCAAAGGCCAGGATAGGCAACTATGATTGGAATCATCCTGCAATTGGGAATTCCCATATCTCAAGGCTGTTTTTAATTTCAATTTCAATTCTCTTGCATCCTCAAGAAAAAAGAAACTGATATTTGCATAGCAATGTTTCAGGACAACTGGACCTCTCAAATTGGTTAACTTTCTCTCTTTTAGTTTGTAATTCCCTGGACTTCTCTGTAGATGGCTTTTACTATGCCTATGCAACCTCTGCCCATGATTAACACAAAAACAAAATGCTGGAGAAACTCAGCAGGTCTGATAGCATCTGTGGAAAGGGAGTCTGGATGACCCCTCATCAGAGCTGGAAGCAAAGAAAGATCAGAAAAGATTTATACTATGAGGGTGGGTGTGGGGGTGGGGGGGGGCAGGGAAGGAATTGAACAAAGGAAATGTAAGTGATGATGATAACGATCGAGTTAAAAATGTCCATTAAGTGATTGGAATATGTAAATGGCAGAAAAAGTTATAGATTGTTAAGGGACTGAGGAATGTGGCAGTTGGTCCTGAAGAGGGAAAGGGCTGGTGGCTGTGGGTTGTTTGGAAACAAGATGGAGTGCGAGATTTCAGAAGTGGAAAAATAGAAATAAAAATGAAAAAAGTGATAAAAATGGATGAATGGAATGAAAAGAAAAAAATGAAGTAAAATAAATGGAAATGGGGAGAGTTCATGTTCTGAAGTTGTTGAACTCAATATTCAGTCCAGGAAGCTGTCAAGTGTGAAATCAGAAGATATGTTGTTCCTGCAGTTTGCATCTGCATTATTTTGCCTTTAACCCATTATTAACACATTCCTTATAGCTTTCTGAACGTATGATTTTTATAATTAAAATGGCAAAACCTTTGAACCCAATTATAAACTTTTTTCCAAGTCCTTTGCTGTACTTACTCTAACCCTACAATTTGAAAGGTTGCTTCTCCCTTTTCATTCCCTCGCAATCTTGACAAAACATCTGTTTACTTCTCACCTCTCTGTTTGATATAGGGTGATATGTTTAACATTTCAGAACTTCCCTTTCCTCTTTATCAAACTTGACTAACCGGCTGTATACCCCCAGCTGTTTCAAATTTCCAGAACTCCTGGTTGTCCTTTTTGTTATGTTTTAAGATGTGCATGTTATAAGGGAGGAATTTGTGGGATAACCGAACTCTGCAAACCAATATCAATGTATAATACCAAATTTATCAAAACCCATTCAGTAACTGAGGAATAAAAATCAGAATAAAGTGGAGCTTTAAGACTTGATGAGATTTATCATCTTAATGTGGTCAATACATTTTTTTTTAAAATCACTGCTTGAAGTCAGCTAATTGCTTCAATGAGGGTCAAATTATAGTTCTACTGTTGGTTCCATAATGTGTTACTGGAGCACAATGGTTCAGAGAAGTCTCTGGTTGGTGTTAATGTGTGAAACTCAATTCTGAATAAAAGTGAAGGAGAAACCAGTCCTTTTTTTTTGCGATCACTATCTCCATGATTTATCCCTTTTCTGCAACAAGACCTTCTCTAACAGAGCTTTCAGCTCAGAGTTTATTGAATACATGACAGAATTAACTCCTCGGCTATCTCCCTTTGTTAGATACCCGTGAAACTGTAATTTGATTTTAAACGTGGCTGCTCACTCTCTGTCTTGTGTTGAGGTCGATCATTTTAGCTGGCATGGCACTTAAACTGAGCAAAGGACATTAAGAAAAATAACAATGTTAGAACAGAAAATCAGTTCTTCATTACTATCCAGTGACTTCAGTGCTAGATATTGAGCTTGCTTAAATGGTTTGCTGATGCTTGCTGATAATGCTCAGAAATGAAGAATACAGATGAAAACCAATGACCCTGGTGATCTTGGAACCATTGTCGGTTGTCATAAAAAGCCATCTGGTTCATTAATGCCCTTTAGGGAAGGAAATCTGCCATCCTTCCTTGGTCTGGCCTACATGTAATTCCAGACCCAAAGCAATATGGTTGGCTCTTAACTGCCCTCTGAAATAGCCTAGCAAGCCAGTCACTCAAGGATAATTAGAGATGGACAATAAATGCTGGCCCTACCACAATGCCCACATCCCATGAAAGAATAAAATCTTTCTAACCTAACCTACAGGAGAATTCCAGTTCAATTACAAGAGGATTTAAATATCTCATAGGTGTCAGTGCTTTCATTCGCTTGTGAACAAAAGCACAAAAATATGTAGGGGCAATTGCAAGGAATGCCAATTTGAAATGAATCACATATTTAAATACAATAGTCTGAAGGTGCACAGTTTAATATTTACCTAGTATAAAGCATTTTTATCTTGGCTAATTTTCAGTTCTTCCTCCATCTGCCCTATTTTTCAAGAGGGCAGCATTCTCAAAGGCTTCTAGGGATGGGCAATAAATGTTAAAAGTAAAAAGTAAAATTTATTTATTAGTCACAAGTAAGGCTTACATTAACTCTGCAATTAAGTTACTGTGAAATTCCCCTAGTCGCCACAGTCCAGCGCCTGTTTGGGTCAATGCAGCATGTCTCTCAGACTATGGGAGAAAACTGGAGCACCAGGAAGCAACCCACACAAACACGGGGAGAATGTCCAAACTCCACATAAACAGTGACCCAAGTGGGAATTGAAGCTGAGTCCCTGGAGCTGTGAAGCAGCAGTGCTAACCACAATGCTACTGTTTCGCCCCGTGCTACTGTGCCACCTCGAGGAATTTCACATGTTGGCCAACCAGCGACGTCCATGTCCCATGAATGAATTAAAAAAATCTAAAACAGCAACAAGTGTTACTTGTTTCATCACAAGTTCTTCCTCTCCTTCCTCCCTTCCCTTTCTGAGCCACAGTCTGTCCTAGACTATTTCCAAGCCTCTGAAATCCCCTTTTAGGTCGAGGATGTGCACGCGTTGGCTGATTCTGATGTTCCCCTCCTCCTTGTGAAAGAGCACTTTCCTCTGCTTGCTGTCTTTTCCCTGACAGCATAGCTGAGCTTTCAGTTGTACCAGAATAGTACAAGGTGCCACAAATGGAAAGTCCATTGATGTTTCTACACAGCACCCTATGATACTGTCGATGGATTGTACATGAGTCTGTTTTTACTTGAGAACTATTGCACACCATATGCACTATATCATTTCCAGAGACCTTTATTTAAAAAAAGACCATCCCTGAGAGTCAAACAAAAATGTTATAATGAGCATCTGCTACACCCAGGCAGTCTTATTAAAGAAAGAGATATCAACAGACATCAACAATGTGTGTTAGACCTGCCACGTTACAAGCTGTAATATATCAGTTGCAGTGAGAAACTGCATTATTATTATCCTTCTGAGTGAATCCTGCAACCCTCTCCTGACTCAGTTTCATAGTAATCCTGGCCATGCTGGGATGTTGCACAACAGTATATCTGCCAGCTATAACTATAGCTCTATTATTGCCTGAACAATGCACTTAGCTCAAAGTAAGCTCATCTGGTGCCAAGAAATAATATTGCTTTTCATTTAGTAGAAGATATTTGTTGGAAAAAAATCATGAAATGGCATAGCTGGTGTAATATTGAGATAAGTTCTGATTAAATATATTTACTTTTGCAGTTCAAAATCTGTTCAGGGCAAGATAAAATTATAATATGTGAATTGTAAATGTGTTGCAGACATGTGGCAACATATAAAATGGGTAATAATTTTCTACAAGGCAATCAATGTAAGTTATTAATGCACTGCTCAAACTGTTCACAGAAACATAGAAAGAAAAGGTCATTCAGCCCTTTGAGCCTGCTCCGCCATTCATTTTGATCATGGCTGATCATCAAATTCAATATCCTGTTCCCCACTTCCCCCCATATCCCTTGATTCCTTTAGCCCCTAGAGCTATATCTAATTTCTTCTTGTAGTCACACAATGTTTTGGCCTCAACTACTTTCTTGTGACAGTAACTTCCATACATTCATCATTCTCTAGGTGAAGAAATTTTTCCTTAGCTTAGTTTTAAAAGGTTTACCCCTCATCCTCAAACTGTGACCCTACTTCCAGACGTCCCCACCATTGGGAACATTCTTTCTGAATCTACGCTGCGTAACCAGGTTAGAATTTTATAAATTTCTGAGATTCGCTCTCACCCTTCTAAACTCCAATGAATATAATCCTAATATCATGACCTGTTTCTGTTAAAATTGAGATTTATCATGTCATCTTCTGTTTCCAACTTATTTTTTGCTCAAAACAACTTTGGAACTCATCTTTCTCATGTATCCCTTCACAATCTATTTTCAATCCCTTATTCTTAATTTAAGTGACCTCACATCCTCCCCTTCTTTTAGCTTGAGACACAAGTTGGGCCCAGTTTATGCACTCCCGAGGTAAGTTCAAATGGAAGCAGATAAAATGTGCACAAGTGGCACTGGTGAAAGGCCCATCTCCATTTATGCTGACTAGCAATTTTGCTGGGTGCAGGGAAAGAAGTCTCCCCTACCACCTCTATTGGAAGGTCCAAAGGTCAGACCTTTTAGAATTTTCATTGCGATTGATGGGTTTCAGAAGCCGACCATGAATCCATTGAGTGTGAAGAGGCAATAATGGCCATCAAGGCAGCAAAGAAAGTCAATAAATTTCTTGCAAGGTGTGTTGGAGGAATTTTAAGAGCTTGAGGGTAATATTAGAGACATTGAATGTGAAAGGAGGTCATTAAGCCATTAAAATGCCATGGCAGTGATTGCATGTAGATTTTGTTAGTCCATTTGAGGGTTACATGGTCTCACTTACAATTGATGCACACTCAAAATGGCCAGAAGTTTTTAATCATGAAATCTACTACATCTGAACAAATTATTAAAAGACTGGGCAAAACTTTTGCAAGATCTGATAAACTAGAACAGATTGTTAGTATGTTGGTTCACAGTTTACTTCTTGAGAGTTTGAGGATTATCTCAAAGTAAATGGTACTCAGTATATAAAATCCACACCTTGCCATCCCTCAACCAATATACTTACTGAAATATTCATACAATCCATTCAACATTCTTTAAAAGCTTCAAATGAGTAAGGTTCATCCTTCTGTCATGTGGATAGCTTTTTGGCATCTTACAGAAACACTAATCATGTGACTACCCAAAGTTCACCTGCATGACTACTCAGAGAAAGCTGAGAACTATTGTTTGTTTTGTTATTATCTCTGAAATTTATATAAGAGTGTCAACAATCTTGAATTGTTAGATGGGAAGTGAAGGCAAAATAATATTCATTATAACAAGATCATGTGTTAGTATGTTATTGTGTCACAAGTAAGAAATGGTACTAGCTATATTTTTTAGCAAAACCAGGTCCAATTTCTTACATGATTTAAATCAAATTTTGATTTGATTTATTATTGTCATATGTACTAGTGTACATTGAAAAGTACTGTTTCTTGCATACAATACAGACAAAGCATATCATACGTAGAGAAGGAAAGGAGAGAGTGGAGAATATAGTGTTACAATCATAACTAGGGTATAGAGAAAGATGAACTAATTTGGCAATGCCATGATGACCAATTGTCGTCATCTGAAAATGATTTTTCAGAAGCATCTGAAGAGGTTCCAACTTCTTTAGCATGTCATAAATGTTACTACAGAAGATTTAACTGAATCTGAGTTGCCTGATGATTGTGTCTATGCTGCATGCATGTGAGAATGATGTTGAATTAGTTCCAAAAGAAGTAGTATCTACTAAATTTCCAAATCATACCCTGAAGTCAAGGACAGCTGAATTCCAGAGCTCAGTGGGCCATATGGATATCTTCTGCACTGTAAGGATTCTATTCTGTATATTATATTGCAACCAAACAGGAATAGACATCCTCCTGATTGATGTTCTTATTGATTGTGTATAATGATTAATAATGCATTGCACTGTGTCTAGAGTATTAATGATCCTATGTATAACATCATAGCAATTTGTTGTCATGATCACAGAAGTGAAGGGCAAGGGATGTTATATATTTAAAAGGGTTGCCTGATTATTTTAAGAGCTGATTATATAATTTGATAGTCATTTGGGTGTTTGTTGACATTGTTTTACTTTCAGTTTGTGTTCTGCAGTACAGAGAACATCTTCAATAAAATCTATTGTATGTTAGTTTGACACTACGTATGCAAATCATGTTGTTTCTTTCTATTGAAGCCCACAACTTCTAATATAGTTAGAACATTACGGAAGACATGTTCCCTTTCTTACAGCTGCCATAAATCATGTAACCTAAATGTCCTATTGAAATTTAATGTTCGCTGATAGATCAGGGAGATGGCAATTGCCTAATGTAAGTAGACAGGATTTGGGAGAGAGATCAGAAGTCGATGGAATGGGGAATCAGATGATGGGGAATTGGATTTCAGGGTGGGCAAGGATTGAAGAAGCAATTGTTTGGAAAAGCAAGAGAATTGCAAAGAAAAGCCATCGATAATAAAGCCATGAATTATAGACCTCGTAAACAAAGGACAAGGACAAATTCTACTGTTGCCAGAGAAAGAAAGAAACAGAAATAAAAGATTAAAAAATGTAAATCTGACACTGAAGTGCAAGGACTAGAAATATAAAAAGCTCTGGATGTCTCAGATGTGCAGATACCGATTGAGCTGGATGATAATGTTCATAAGCTTACAAAATGATTTGAAATTGCTATGGCAAATGAATATTTGACCGAAATTATGAGACAAGTGGAAACAAAAGTTGCATTTGTGAAATTTAGGTTCCAACAAAGATATGAAACACCATGGAAAAATTCTAGAATCCTTTACAGTGCTGAAGGGGGCCATTCAACGCAATCAAGCCTGCAATCTCATTGCCCAATCCCTGCAATCCCATATGGTGGGAGCAAAAAAGAAGTTCTCCTCCATTGAACTGACCAGTTATTTAACCACTTTTTCTCCTTGGATCTGACCTTTAACAATAACACGGAGGAATATATTTAAAATGATTGTCCCCACAACAATTCTAGAATATTTCTATTCTTTCTGTGGCTATTTAATGGAAAATTATTTTTCTGAAACCAAAGCAAAATTGCACTGTGGAGAAACACTTAATCAGTTCGATTAGTAGTCACTGGCAAATAACTGTTTCTGAACTGGCTGTTACCCACAATTAAAAAAGAGATATCAGGTGAGATTCTCCGGCATACGAGGTGTGTGTTTCCCGCCGGTGGGAGGTGGCATTTGTTTGCTAGTCGCAGAATTCTCTAGTCCTCCACACTGTCAATGGGAATTCTGGAGAATTCCAGCCACATTCTTTATTCTATCGATTATGGTTTACTGTTATGATTTACTGATAATTGTGCCAAAGAGTTGTGGCATCAGCACTGGTTTGTGTAAGATATTGTTACGATGGAAATGAAAATAGCCTATTTATAGATCAGTAAACTCCTGTCAGAGTACAATATTGTTCCCAAAGCACGCAATATGCAAACACATTTTATGGAAAAGTTTCCAAACAGTTGGACAACGTGCCTCCTGCAGACTTATTGAACAGCACAGCCTTCAGCTCAATGTTTGGATTGCGCTTGTATTTTAATTCTCTAAATTCATAGGATTCATCCAGCTCTAATTTTGAGAAGATTGGTAAGAAGCTGATTTCAAGGATTAATGTGTGGCATAATCAAAAGTAGCTCACATAAAATTTCTTGTGATTTGAATCATTAATTTCACACACACTGGAATATTGACGAAATAATTGACCACTGTTGTACCTTGGAAAAGAGGGAAAAGGAGAAAGATAGCAAGCTATGTGAGGTTGGGGAAACATTCCAGTCTGTCCATACTTTTGCTCCCAGCTTTATTGTTGGTGGCTGGAAGGACAGCCAAAGAATCCTGAGTGCAGGAGTCTGACACACCTCCCTTCAGGAAAACCCAAATCATTAGATTACAGTCATACCGTTGTTAGCATTGCTGCTTCACAGTGCCAGGGACCTGGGTTCAATTCCTAGCTTGAGTCTGTCGGCATATTCTCCCTGTGTCTGCATAAGTATCTTCCAGATGCTCCGGTTTCATCTCACAATCTGAATGATATGCTTATCAGAGGCATTGCCTATTCTAAATTCTCCCTCAATGTACCCAAAAGGTGCCAGAGTGTGGCAACTAAGGGATTTTCACAATAACTCGCTGCAGTGTTTATGTAAGCCTAATTGTGACTAATAACAAAGCTTTAAACCTAAAAAGAATCAGATGTTTAAGTGGACAGGCGTGGGTCTTCCCCAGGATCAAGGACCTCAAGGGTGTATTTCCTGCCCTTGAGACCTGCCAGCCAACCAGATGCAAGATGTGTTCAAGATCACCCACCCAAAACTGAGGATTACCAAGATACCCCAGGCCAAAGGTAAGTGAGGGCAAGATGGGAACTGCAAGGTTGGGGTTGCCAGGGATAGAATGCAGTGTGTCAGTAGCAAGGGCAGATAGCACCTCCCAGCAGGCACACCTCTTTTCCTGAGGCAATAAATGTCCCTTCTGGAAACCTGCAAACCTTGCTTTTTAGGTTTTTTGCAGAACAAGTTCCCCACCCACTGCTGGCTGGATATTAACAGTGGCTAGTTGAGGCCATTAAATTCACAAGCCTTCCCACCCCAGACTTTAATCAGGGCACTGATGAGAAAGCAGTGGCTCAGCTGCCCAGCACTGCCCCATCTGATGAAATGTCCCTTTCCATGTCCCTTGCGAAAGGGCATAAAATAAAACCTCAGAGGTCTAATGTCTGATGAAAACAAGTGATTCCAAAACAGTGTCAGATTTAGGCATAATCTCTCACATTACTAAATTGATATATTTTATCATCCATTCCATACCCGCAAAACTGACCAGAACATGTATCAATTTCTGCCCCATTTTGTTCACAATTTCACTTTTTTTTTCCCCTTTCAGTTGTGGGAGCAAGGACATTGGTATTGCTGGCTGATCAGCATTTATTACCCATCTCCTGTGATCCAAAATGTAATTTCAGATCATAACCACATTGTGAATCTATTACAAGTGACTTTTGTTTCTAGACAGCAGCAGCTGGTAATGATGATGCTATTGCTATTTACACTTCCTCTAGACCCTTTTTTTGTTTCTTTCCTTGAGCAATTAACATCCTCTTTTATCTTCTACCATTATCTCTTTGAACCTCTTCCTTTGGTAATATCAGACTTCATTTTCCCTACCCTTCCCTTTCCTCTAGTCTAACTTAAAATCAATCACATTTTGAACTTTTTCCAGTTCAGATAAGAGATCATTGAATTAAAACATCAATTCTGTTTTTCCTCCCCCCACAGATGCTGCCTCAGTATCTCTCAATAAGTTCTGCTGTTATTCCAAAGCACTTGTAGCAGATTCACAAAGGCACCAGTCCCTTCACCACAACTATAATTCCAACAGCAATACACCAAGTGCTGTCAGTCAGCAGTCTACTTTCAGAAATACCAGAGGAACTAAAACTCCTATTATATATAAAATAAAGTCTCTCTGATTGGCCCATCAATTGGTCCCTTAATCAGGGAGTTTGTATTCTAATGGGCTAACTTCAATGGCCTGATTGAAGTCATTACAGCACTAAATTTGGTTTCAGTTTAACTCTCAAAGTGATAAGTTTTATCAATTTACTGAAACTGAGCATGAGTTTCAAATCCTGAGGCTGTAATATGTTATGGATCTTCTATACTAGGGCGAAGTGACTTGCATTCTTTAATGCTTTTATATTTCAGTAAATGCCTCATACTTTGTACGCAATGGCAGAATGAAAGAAATGGGGCAGAATTGCTTAAATACTCTACTGGTACAGCATTCACCAGCTTATTTGTTTGAAGTCTTGCTATGATAGCAGTGTTGATACATGTTAATAGATGCTTGCAATGTGAGGAAAATGTATATCTCTGGAGGTCACAGAATAAAGATTCCTACATTTATTGCGAGTCTGTGAGGCTCCAAGGTAAATGACTGGAGTGAATATGGCTGCAGATTGAGTCAGGGGATTATGGATGAAGGCTGTGCAAATTGAAAATTAAATTAGAACTGGATTTTTAAAAAAAATACCATTGCTGTGCAATAACAGTTGGAGAATTAGAATTGACTGCAGATGATACCTCAGTGACATACATCTCCGCAAACCAAAGCTCTGATCCCTGCAGTGAATTTATATCAGATTCTATTTACTCAGATGACAAAAGTTTTGTCTTAATTCACCCTTGGCTTGGGGGCAGCACTCTCCTCTCTGGTTCAAAGCATTTGAGACCCTTGCAGGACCTTCAGCACATGATTTCAGCTGTCATATCAGTGGTACACTGTAAATTTTATCATAGAATCATAGAATTCCAACAGAAGGAGGTCATTTGCCCCACTGAGCTTGTAGCGAAAACAATCCAACCCAGGACTTATCTCCGTAACCCCATGTATTTATCCTGTTATTCCCCCTGACACCAATGGAGAAATTTCCTCATCCCGCCTGCCATGGGATTCGTAGCGGGGGGGGGGGGGGGGGGGGGGGGGGGGGGGGGGCGCAAGGGGGACTGTACAATGCAAAGATACATTGATTTTCTGGTTTTGGGGTGAGTGTGGCCAGAAAATCCCATGCAAAGGGCAAATTAGCACAGTCTATCAACCTAACGCACCTTTGGACTGTGGCAAGAAATAGAAGCACCCGGAGGAAACCCACACAGATATGGGGAGAACATGCAAACTTCACACAGACAGTCATTGAAGGCTGGAATTGAACCCAGGTCCTTGGCGTGGAGAGGCAGCAATGTTAACTATTGTGCCACTGTACCATTGTGCCACCCTTATCTGGAAATCATGCATCCTTTGCCAACTATTTTCCATCCATTGACATTGGTCTATCTACATACTGAGTCATAAAACCCTCCTGCACACATTGTACAAAAATTGACCCCTCTAACGTGCTTGATCTATAGCTTTTCCAATCTATATTTGCAAAGTTAAAGTCCCCCATAACAACTACCCTGTTACTTTCTGTCCAGAATCATCCTTGCAATCCTTTCCTCTACATTTCTGGAACTTTTTGGAGGCCTATAAAAAAACTCCCCACAGGGTGACCCCCTCTCCTATTTCTAATCTCAGCCCAAACTACCTCAATAGACAGGTCCACATCAAACGTCCTTTCTGCCACCGTAATACAGTCTTTGACTAACAATGCCAACCTCCCCCTCTTCTACCACCTACTCTGCTCTGACTGAAACATCTGAACCCTGGAACCTGCAACAACCATCCCTGTCCCTGCTCCATCCATGTCTCTGAAATGGTCACAACATCAAAGTCCCAGGTACCAATCCAAGCTGCAAGTTCGTCCATCTTATTGTGTATGCTCCTTGCCTTAAAGTATACACAGTTCAAACCACCCTCCCGCCTACCAGTACACTGCTGTGACCTAGAAACCTTATCCATGACCTCCCTATTCCCATCCTCCTGTACATTTCAGCTACTCAGGTTCCCATTCCCCCTCTGAATCAGTTTAAACCCCCTTGAATAGCTACGGCAAATTTTCCCCCCCAAGATATTAGTTCCCCTCTGGTTCAGGTGCAGACCGTCCCTCTTATAGAGGTCCCACCTACCCTGGAATGAGCCCCAATTGTCCAAGTATCTGAATCTTTCCCTCCTGCACCAGTCCTTTAGCCACGAGTTCAAATGTTCTCTCTCTCTATTCTTCATGCTATCCCGCGGCACAGGTAACAAACCAGAGATAACCACTCAGTTTGTTTTAGCCCTAAGCTTCCACCCCAACTCCCTGAATTTCTGTTTTATATCTCCATCCCTTATCCTACCTATGTCATGGATGCCTACGTGAACCACGACTTGAGACTGGTTCCTTTCCCCCTTAAAGATCTCGAACACTCGATCCAAGACATCACAGACCCTGGCACCTGGGAGGCAGCATACCAACCGTGAGTCTTGCTCGTTCCCGCAGACTCTCCTATCTGTTCCCTTAACTATGGAATCCCCAATGACTAATTCAGGTCTTTTCTTCCCTGTTCCCACCTGAGCATCAGGGACGGGCTCTCCTCCCGGAGCCTGTACCCCATGACTTACTCTGGATGGGTTTTCCTTCCCAACAACATCCAAAACAGAGTACCTATTTTGGAGAGGAACAGCCTCGGTGGATCGCTGCTCTGACTGCTTCTTACTCCTTTTTCTAGCAGTGACCCACGTATCACTTTTAGGAGTAACTACCTCCCTATAACTTTTGTCAATAGCAGCCTCTACTTCTCGATAATGGCCATCTTATCAGCTGTGCTTATTCTTTATCAAGGCTTTTGAACCGCACTGTTCACTAGAATCATTCCTAACCTCCTTTAACACACAAATGAATTCACAGCATCTTAATTCAGCAACACTAAATTAAAGGATGGAACAGCTTTATAGTATGTTTGTTCAGCTACCTACCAGTTGCGCTTTTGTTATTGTAAGAGGACATATTTGTCCATAGATTCCTATTTGGACTAGCCATCATTTTATTTATTTTTTTATTTATTCACGGATATGTGTGTCATTTGCTAGCCAGCATTTATTGCCCAACCCAAGTTGCCCTTGGAGGACAGTTCAGAGTCCTGACGTGTGGTTCTGGACTCACATGTAGGCCAGGTAGAGTAAAGACAGCAGATTTACTTCCCTAAGCAACATTAGTGAACCAAGTGGGTTTTTTCCAACAAGCAGGAATGGTTTCACAGTCAGCAATAGCTTCTTAAATCCAGATTTTTTTTGTTTATTGAATTCAAGTTCCACCATCTGCCAAGGCGGGATTCGAACCCTGAGCCTCAGAACATCAGCTGAGTTTCTGAATTCATAAACTACCACTAATACTAAAACCACTAGGCCATCATCTCCAACAAAAAATGATTTCACTAACCTTGTTAAGTAGAAACGAAATCTTGAACTTTCCACAGAACAAAATCGTTAGCAGTAACCTGTATCTTTACTTGTTTGAAACTGAATATGCATAAAAAGCCAATTTCAAACACTGCGTCAGTGTGTTATCATTGCGCTGAAAGAAAGCAGAAAACAATAGAATGCACAGAAGCTCTGCACAAGACCATCTGTACAAAATTGAGTATTCTCTTCAAAATACCTTCTTCACAGCATTCTGCCAAAGGTTTCACACTCAAAAAACATGGGTAGTGTCGAAAAGGAGTGCTGCACTGTTGGAATTGCCATCATTTGCCTGAGAGAAAATAAACTCAGTGTCAGACCTGACTGAAGATCAGTTCCATCAAAGCTCACCCGGGTAGTCATTTTCTGAGGTTGTCTGACCAGAACCTGACCATCAACTTATTCAGATGTACACATGAAATTGTTAGATTCCTAGAATTCTTACAGTACAGAAGGCAGCCATTCAATCCATCAAGTCTGCACTCTCTGTCTGACTTTCTGACAGAGCATCCCACTCATGTCTACCCATCCCCGTTCCATTCCTATAACCCCACATATTTACACTGCTAATCCCCACATCTTGAGTCACTTAGGGGAAATTTTAGCATGACCAATCAACTTAACCTGCACATCTTTGGACTGTGGGAGGAAACCAAAGCACTGTGAGGAATCCCACTCACACACAGGGAGAATGTGCAAACCTAAGACAGACAGTCAATCAAAGCCAGAATCAAACCCCAGATCAGTGGCACTATGAGACATCACTGCTTTCCAACATGCTACCTTGCCCCACCTCTTTGTTTTTTACTGAAGCAGGGATGATTATATTAAGGCAGCCTTTTTGCCACCTTCTCATTCTCTTGTGTCAAAAACTGAAGGAAATTTTTATAGTAAGAAGTCTCACAACACAAGTTTAAAGTCCATCAACCTGGTGTTGTGAGACTTCTTACTGTGTTTACCCCAGTCCAACGCCAGCATCTCCACATCAGGAATTTTTCTGCCAGGGATTTTTCTCATTAGAAATAAAAACTGCCAATTAAAACTCATTGAGAGTTTGAGAACAAATACACATTATATACGCAACAATGTGGTTAAATAAATCACCTCTTCATAAAAGTAGAGAAAAAGTTTGATGATTGGGTAACCAGTGACATAGAAAATTGTCCTTTTGTCTTTTGGACCTCGTATGAATAAAGCTAAGAGTAGCGTACTGATATCTACTTATCCATCCAGGCTTTACACAAACCCAGGTTCTATAAGACAAAAGGACAATTTTCTAACTCAGTGGCCTTCCAATCTTCAGCCTATTTTCTAATATTTTTTGAAAGGAACCCACTATCTTTTGGCAGTGCTGCTCATCAATTTTATATTAAATCTGTCTAATATATTTTTGTAAGTCATCATGGATTTAACGCTGTGCTGAAGGAACAATTTGGTCATGGGTTTGAATGACTTTCAGATACTAATTGTGAATAGTCACACTAATCTTTGAAATAAGATGTATTATACAGAACTGCACTGATTAATCGTTGTGTTCCCAGGCCAGGCAGCTTCTTGATATCCTTGGCTATTTAATATGAATGATTTTTTTGAAGGATTGAGTGGTGTGGCATAGGTGTTGGCACAACCAGATAATTCTAACTTGATATGTACAATCTGATTTCACTGCATAGTTTATTGTCAATATATAAGTGTCAGTGTGGCTCACTTGGTGCCTCTGGATTAGAAAGCTATGTATTCAAGGCCTACAACAGAGTCAAAGAAGTGTAGGCTGACAGTAGCCAAAAGAGAAAAACACTGGAAAATCTCAGCAAGTCTGGCAGCATCTGTAAGGAGAGAAAAGAGCTGATGTTTTGAGTCCCCATGACTCTTCGTCAAAGCTAAAAGGCATAGAAAGTGAGCGATATTTATACTGCAGGATGAGGGAATGAAAGATGAGTCATAACCACAGAAACTGGAGGAAAAGACTGCTAACATTAGTCCATAGAAAAAATAAAGGGTATGAATGGCCAAACGGCAGAGAAGCTAAAATCAGTAGATAAACTGTGACAGATGAAGACGTGGGGCGGATAAAATATGGAAAAGGAAAAACAAATGGGGAGAAAAGGTCAGGAAAGGGGGGACAACTAGGGGAAAGAGTGGGGGAGAAATATGAAGAAAGACAATAAAGAAATAAAAGATAGAGAAGAGTGAAAAATTTTGAAAACAAAAGCGTTGAGGTGGGATAGAGCTAATCATCTGAAGTTGTTGAATTTAGCATTAAGACTGAAATGTGCTGAGCCAGAAGATGAGATACTGTTCTTTCAGTTTGCATTGAGCTTCACTGGAACATTGCAGCAAGCCAAGGACAGACATGTGGGCATGGGAGTAGGATCATGTGTTAAAATGACAAGCAACCAGAAGTTCAGGGTCCTGATTGCATACAGACCGAAGGTATTCCGCAAAGCGATCATCCCAGTCTACATCTAGTCTCTCCCATATAGAGGAGACCACTTAGGGAGCAGCGAATGCGATACACCAAATTTAAAGAGATGTAAGTGAAACACCGATTAATTGTCCAAAACACTCATTCCAGGTAAGCAGCGTCCCACTTGCACCCCTTTCAGTTTGGTGGAAGAGTTCTGGCCCTTTCTGATTTTCTTCATAGATACTGGAAGACTTCTGCAGAATTGTTCTAGAATTTTGTTGTCTTAAGAATACAAGAAAATGTTGGAACAAGAAATTGGGGAGGAGATGACCTAGTGGTATTATTGCTAGACTATTAATCCAGAAACTCAGCTAATTGAGTGGGGACTCGGGTTCAAATCCCACCACAGCAGATGGTGGAATTTGAATGTAATAAAAACTATCTGGAATTAAAAATCTACTGATGGCCATGAAACTATTGTCGATTGTCAGAAAAATCCATCCGGTTCATTATGTCCTTAAGTGAAGGAAATCTGCCCTGCTTACCTGATCTGACCTAAATATGATTCCAGAGTCACTGCAATGTGGTTGACTCTCCACTGCCCTCAGGCAACTAGGTGTGGGCAATAAATGCTGGCCAACGATGCCCATATCCCATAAATGATTAAAAAAATGAATAATATCTTAAAGGGAAGTCCTCTTTGCCTCTCAAATGGGCATAAGAGAGACCACGGTACTAGTTTGAAAAAAGAACTAATTTCCATGGTGTTTGACAAATATTTAACGTTTGATCGACATCACCACAAAAAAAAAACAAATCATCTGGTTGTTTTCACATTGCTATTTTTGAGAACTTTCTGGGTGGAATTTCACTACAGCATCCCAACATGCTGACATACCAACCCTCCAGAATTACTTTAGTGGCTGTGACATGCTGTAAGATGTCTTGAAGTTGTGAAAGGCACAATATAAGAGCAAGTTTTCTTTTCTAAAACACTTTTCTGACCTGCTTGGCAAGAATTTACCCCTTGACCACCGTAATGTTTGCTAAGGCAGCCTTTCAATTAGGATAATTTATTTCATAAATACATCATTCCTCTATAGTGTCAGATAGTGGCACCGTGGAAACATCATTCTGACGGGGAAAAAAATATATTCCTCAGCCGAATTATTGAGCTTCCCGGCTCTCTCTGTGTTCCATTCTTGAACCAAAATGAGAGCTGTCAGGGCAGATGAATGTTCAGTGGCTGTTCTGTTATAAAGGCCCATCAGAAATTGTGGATTTCAGCTTATTCGTTGTTATGGTTTCAGGTGCGAAGGACTGGTGCAGATAAAACACAGTCATCAGCTGTATAGAGATGCCACCGTATGATTTGTTTTAGCAATAATCCTGTAAATTACCTTTGCTGGGTGTTGGAAATGGCTCTGAAGTTATTTCACAATCTGAATTCATCATATTCTTCCTATCCCAGTGTGTTTGCTTCCAAATTCATCCTCCTTAGGAAGGTTCCGAAAAGGGCAGAGGAAGAAAAATAAAAGGAAGACTTACATCTACGTTACACCCCTGAGGACCATAGGGACATCCCAAAGTGTTTTACAGTTAATGAAGTTTGTAATGTAATAAAAATAGTGGCCAATTTTTACAAAGCAAGCTCTCACAAACAATGAGGTGATAGAATGTTGCTGAAGAGATAAATATCACACAGAACACTGGGAATAACTATTTTGCTCTTCTTTAGAATAGATTTCATTTAAGAGGGAGTTGACTCCTTAGATTATCATGTGATCTGGAAGACGGGAGGAGCGATCATACCAAAAAATTCCAATATATCGAACAAACATGAAAATGGGACAGAATCAAACCTATTTTTTAGCTGAGGTCTCAGATGCTATCTTATAACAATTAGGGAAAAGAAATATTAGGCACAGAGTGATTCTCACCTGTAGGGGAGTGGATAGACTCTATTATGCAATTCCTACAGTACAAAAGGAGGCCATCCGACCTACTGACCACAATCCCACCCAGACCCTACTCCTATAACTTCCCATATTTATCCTGCTAATCTGCCTGGCACTAGGGTTAATTTAGCATGACCAATCAACCTAACTTGCACATCTTTGGACTGTGGGAGGAAACTCATGCAGATGTGGGGAAAATGTGCAAACTTTATACAGTCACCCAAGGCCGGAATTGAACCTGCGTCTGTAGTGTTGTGAGCAGCAGTGCTAACTACTGTGCTATTGTGACACCCCTATTCATTCCAGGAAGTTGGCTGCAGACCCCTAGGGAAAATGAGGTTGATTATGCCGGTAATTCAGGATTAGTATCACCGTGAGAGGTGAAAAATTGGGCGTAAACCCAGTTTCTCCCCTGTGGCTGGTTTTGCCATGCCAATAGACTGGCGGGATGAGCCAGTAGGATGGTGCCAAGTCTATCTTTAGCAGGGTAGTACTCCCATAATCTGGCACAATTGTGCCTGCTGAGATTTTGGTGTTCACCATCTTGAACAAACTTGACCCTGGCTCAGAGGTGAGAGTGCCACCAATGGAGATACAGCTGACAGTGACACATTTCAGGAAATTAAGTTGCAATTTTATGTTTTGATTTTCAATCCCTGAAAGAATCACTAGCTAAGCAATCATGATCATTTATTTAAATTTGAACTCCGAGTTCTCAAAAGATTCTGCTATTTTGGGAATTTTAGGACAAAGAAATATTTCTCTAACTTTTCAGTGCTTTGATGTCTCTTTTGACAGCGTCTTGATTTGGAGCTTTGGGCTCCCTGCTGATCTCTTGATCCAAGCTACATTCATGCTGTAACGACTCTCATGAGGTTGACCTCTTGGAGTATGAGCTCCCTGATTGAGGTTATAATTATCCTGCCCAATCAGGAAACCTCAACTGTATATAAAATGGGAGTGTCAGATCTTCTGGTACTCTGGTTTCTCACTGTGTACCAGAAGCACTCTCGGTGTGGAAACAGTTTGTAAATAAAGGGAATCTGGTGAAGGGACAGTGGCCTCTGAGGAGTTATTTAATATGCATATCATATCCTCGGGGATGCAACAAGTCTTTACCTTGCATGGGCACATGTTCAAATCACCAAGCCTTCTTTACATACAGATCCACAATAGACATGTTCTTCTGCCGATATCAGCTTCAAGGCTCAGTGGCACATTGATTAGCACATCTGCTTCACAGCACCAGGGACCTAGGTTCGATTCCTGCACTTGGGTCACTGACTGTGTAGAGTTAGAATGTTCTCCCCATACCTGCGTGGGGTTCCTTCAAGTGCTCTGGTTTCCTCCCACAGTCCGAAACACATGCTGGTTAGGTGCATTGGCCATGCTAAATTCTCCCTCAGTGTACCCGAATGAGTGCCAGAATGTTGTGGCAAGGAGATTTTCAAGGTAAATTCATTGCAGTGTTAATGTAAGCCTACTTACATTATAATAAATAAATAAGCTTTTTTTTAAGGCGGGCACAGAAAAGCAAACATAACACTACGTTCCTTTTGTTGATCTCAATGAAGCATTTAACATGAGCAGGGAGGTCTCAAGATACCGGACAAGATTGATTGTCTTTCCAAGCTTCCAAGTCGCATTTGGACTGAAGATTTCCCGTTTTGCCTGTCGCAGGAATTGTAGTAAGCGAGACAGAAAATTCGTTGGACCATTTAAAGGCCTGTTGAATTCAGAAGAGAATTTCTGGTCTTGGGTGGTATGTGGCCAGAGAATCCTGTCCATGGTTTTTCCATAATAACATACAATCAATTTAGCTGTCAAAATTCTGGCAGTTTTGAGATCAAGAATGAGGTGAAACATGG
Source organism: Sphyrna mokarran (assembly GCA_024679065.1). Classification (NCBI taxonomy): domain Eukaryota; kingdom Metazoa; phylum Chordata; class Chondrichthyes; order Carcharhiniformes; family Carcharhinidae; genus Sphyrna; species Sphyrna mokarran. Next base: position 24,118,674 of record JAGIQG010000029.1, read on the forward strand.
CTGCCTGCTTCTATTCAGGGGGAAAATGGGGTTGAGAAAAATATTGGCCATGATTGAATGTGGAGCAGAGTCAATGGGCCGAATAGCCTAGTTCTGCTCCTATATCTTACGGCCTTTTTCTCTCTTATAAACTTATGCTTTCCTGATAACATGAAAGGAGTAAGAAATCTGACAACACTAGGTTTAAGTTCAACCGATTTAACAGCAGGATTTAACATCCAACAGCTGTCTGTGCTGTTATATGTTCTGTCTGAGGCCAGAACTCTCCATTCGCCTGACAAAGGAGTGCATCCCCACACACGATCAGATGGGAAACTCCTCAATCCACCAAAACTGAAAGCCAAGCATGTCCTGGTCAGAAAACAAATCGAAGAAACTCCTGCAAAATATTGAGAGCTTCCTGGAGAGCGACCATTCTAATTTATGAAAGGCAATGTGAGTAAAAATGAACGTCCATTGTTGGGGGACCTGTTTACTAATATAGAGCAAAAGAAATAATATGAGTGGTCACCAAAAGTACAAAAAATGATGAATTTAAAAATCACTGAGATATCCCTGGGACTCTAATTTGAACAATTATGTTTACCTCCATTCATATTTGGGGTTGCATGGTGTCACAGTGGATAACACTGCTGCCTCACAGTGCCAGAGACCCAGGTTCAATTTCCGGCTTGGGTTACTGTCTAGATTTTGCACATTTTCCCGTGTCTGCATGGGTTTCCTCTGTGTGCTTCGGTTTCCTCCTACAGTCCAAAGGTGGGTGGATTAAATGGATTGGCCAGGCTAAATTGCCTGTTAGTGTCTGGGGATTAGCTAGGGTAAATGCGTGAGATTATAGGGAAAGGGATTGGGTAGGATTGAGGTGGATACAGATTTGATGGGCTGAATAGCCTCGTTTTGCACTGTAGGATTCTATGATTCTAAATTACTTTAGAATTCTTAATGGTCAGCAAAATTGAGGTGAATGAATTAATTAAGATTGTTTGACATAATTGATAAAAACTTCTTCCATGCAGCTGGGAAGTAATATTTTTATATATTAGAATCATAGTTTTATAATTTATAGTTTAGTTTGTTTATTAGTGTCATAAGTAGGCTGATATTAACACTACAATTAAGTTACTGAAAAAATCCCCTAGTTGCCACACTCTGGTGCTTGTTCAGGTATACTGATGGAGAATTTAGCATAGCCAATACACCTAACCAGCAGGCCTTTCGGATTGAGGGAACAAACTGGAGCACACAAAGGAAGCGCACACAGATACATGGAAAACATGCAAACTCCACATAGACAGTGACCCAATCTAGAAATCGAAAACAGGTTCCTGGGCTGTGAGGCAAGAGTGCTAACTACTGTAACACTGTGTCACCTATACAATCCCTACAGTGCAGAAGGGGGTAGTTTGGCCCATCAAGTCTGCAATGGCAACAATCCTGCCCACGACCTATCTTTGTAACCCGACATATTTACCTTACTAGTCCCCCTGACATTCAGAGGCAATTTAACATGGCCAATCAACTTAACACGCACATCTTTGGAGTGTGGAGGAAACTGGAGCATCCAGAGGAAACCTACGTACACATGGGAAGAATGTGCACACTCCCTACAGACAGTGTGTTAGTTACTTTAGTTTGGGAATTTTATTTGATTGGAAAGCAGCCAGTTACTAATGTAATGCATTGCATAACTGATTAGATGATCTTTAGTTTCTGTTTGTGCTCTATTTCCCTTTGATATTTTTGTTCGCAATTTGAATATGTAGCATATCTGTTCAGAATAAATGCAACTTACTTACTTCTTATTTATAATCAGAACTGGCAAATCAACTGCAAATAAACACCATGATTCTCCCAATCTCTCACAGTGGTCTGGGAGAATCGCACGGGAGATGGGGTAGGGGGAGAGTGTGATGTGTGGATTTGTGTGAGAGTTTGCGCTCCACCAGAGCCTGATTTCTAGCAGGGAGATAGGGCTAGCATTTAAGTGATATTTTAAATATTATTTAGATACTATTAGTAAGCCTGGGACTGATTTCTCTGTGCCTGCTAGCCTCTCCCACACTGCCAGGGTATTTCACTGCGGGATGGTTACACTAGCTCCCCACTTTCGGGGAACTCATGGCCTGACCCCCAAGGAGTGAAGGGGTTGCAATCGTGGTGTGGGTATGATGCCTTCTGGGCATGGGCACCCTGGCAGTGCCAGCCTGATCCCTCTGGAACTGCCTAAGGGGCAAAGTGTCCATGACTAGGTGGCACATTGGACTGCCCATTGGGCATAGGGCAATACCAAGAGAACAAGGTGTGATGGGATCAAAGGGGAGATCAGTAGCTGCCACCCTGCCTTTGGTATTGGTTAACTAAGGAGGAAGGCCAGTGATCGGGGTAGGCTGAGGGGGCGGGGGGTGATCATCTCAGTAGGGGGGTGTGGATCTGCTGGTGAGGTGCATATCTGTCTGCTGGAGAGGAGAAATCATCACTGCTGGAGGGGCAAATTGGTAACTGTTGGGGAGGGTGGGGCTGGAGATTGGAGCAGACCGGGATGGGGTAATGGGGGTGGTGGGGTTGGGGCTGGCCCGTGAATGATCAGGCAGTCTGAAATCAGGCTATGGGGGAGGGGAGGGTCAGAGGATCAGCAATGTGGGGGTCATGGGGCTGGTCAGCAATTGGGAGGCTGATAGTGAGGGGACACTGTGCATGCGGAGAGGCCTGCTGGTTTCAGCTTCTCGGCAGGGATAGAGCCCATCCCTTGAAATCAAATGATATTCATGCTTCTATAGTGCACTGAGTATGGGAGATTCGAGTCAGAACTCTCACTGAAAAAAACAATGTGAATTACTCCAGTTTTTCAGTGAATTCGACACCTCGAGATTGTAAAATCCTGCCCGAGGCCAGCGGCAATTTCAGTTCTGGGAACCTTGCCTGCCCCGGTTCCAGGACATGCGGTAGATTTTTGGCCTACAAATTTTTTTGGGGGGTGTTCCAGCCAAGATCAGCATGGAGATTCATGGGTTTGAGCACAGCATCACAGATGCTGTAATCACATAGACTATCCTGATATTAAATATTAATTCTCTAAATTACCTGACACTTCAAAAGTAGCAAAAAAAAACTTCTATTACATTGCTGCTATGCCTGAAGAAGTAGTCCCTGACTGTTAAATCTGCTTGAAAAACTTCAACATTGTGAGATGAGAAATATGGCAAAGAATTATGTGTCCTAATCTAAGAGATAATTAAGATTCTTTATAGTGTTACAATTTGGCTTGTATTAGTCCTCAATTTTTTTCCCTTGGTGTATGCCACAAATAACATAACAATCAATCTACATTGCAGAAAGGCAACACTGCGGTGCACCTATTTGCAATAACTTCTCTCTGGGTGAGACTCGATGTTGCTTTCCGTAACCATAGCAATATAGTCAGGTCTTGTTACACCTACTCCGTTAATGCCATGCGCTTCTGTGTCCCCACAGCCAGATCTCTCAGAACTTTCATAAGATAGCATCCGTAATTTGGAACACAAACAGGGAGATGGTTGTGCTCATACCAAGGTTACGGATTTAATTTCGACTTCATTTGAGAAAAATACTGAACATCAAGAAAAAAATTGCAGCTAGTTAGAGGTCCAATTGCATAGAAAATACAAGCATTCTTGTCTTTACTTAGACCACCTTTGCAGTATATCAGTTGCTCCTCCTTCATAAGTAATTGAAAGGTTACTTAATAGAGAACTAAGACCCATGTTTCCAGTACTTTCTTTTTTTTCCTTTGGTTGCTATGATCTTTCCCTTTCTCAGATCATGGTCCCACTGTGAAGATGTTTGAAAACTTCTTCAATCACTTTCCACCCCACAGTTCTCACTGTATTAGTAAATGGTGGCTGCGATAGATATGTCGTGAGTGATTTTCTGTTCACAGATAGGAGGACACATTGTCCTTATACCTTGATGAAAAAACTTGGCGCAACCTTCGGCGATGAACAACTTGGGACTCGAAGGGGCAGAAAGACTCATTGAAAGGTCACTCTCTGTAACATGTCTTAAAAATAATATTTTTTTTATTTTAGCATCCTCTTGCTCAGTTCATTCTTTTCTTTTAAATATCATAAACCTCTGCTCCTCAGCATTCATTTCCCCTCAGATTTTGTCCTCTATTCAGAAACCTTTGACCCCTGCCTGAGATATATTCCACGCATGTCAATCAACACTTTGCCACACTGACTGTTGTTCATGAGTAAGGCAAGATGGAGTCCAGTGAACGCTTCTTGATTGGAGGACCTCATGGCGTGGCAATCCTGATTTCTTCAGACTACACATTGAGCAGGGACTGCTAGTGAGCAACTTGTGATTAACAAGTAAGTTGAGAGTTATGCAGAAACAGATGGAAAATGGAGTTCAGGCTACAATCAGATAAGCGTACTCTAATTGAATGTAGCAGGCTTGATGGACTGAATGGCCTACTTCTACTCCTTTTTCAAATGATCTTAAGGAAGTACAGCCCTCGCATATTTTTTCTACTCTGATTAAAGCCAGTGATTACAATTCAACTACTGCCTTTCTTTCGATATGTTGACAGATCAATGAGAGGAGAGAACTGAATGTATCACAGCTTGATGTGGCCCCTGCTCTGACCAAGATGGCATAAAACTACAAAGGGTTGTGAACGTAGCCCAGTCTATCACGCAAACCAGACTCATGTTTATTAACTCTGTCTATACTTCCTGCTGCCTCAGAAAAGTAACCAGCATTATTAAAGACCTATGTACTCCGGACATTCTCTCTTCCATCTTCTTCCATCAGGAAAAAGATACAAAAATCTGAAAACATGTACAGCTTCTTCAAAAACAGCTTCTTCCCTGCTGCCATCAGACTTTTGAATGGACCTGCCAATATATTAAGTTGATATTTCTCTTCATCTTATTTGTAACTGTAACACTATATCTGCACCCGCTCCTTTCCTTCTCCTTGTATACTCCATTAATGGTATATTTTGCCTGTATAGCACAATAAACAATACTTTTCACGATATCCAAATACATGTGACAATAATAAATCAAATCGAAATGCAGCACGTTGTAATCCTACTGATTACTGAACTTTCACATTGAAAACATTACCACGTTTCTCTGTTTTGGATACTGGTCTTTCCAATTCCTCCCTTTTATTAAAAGTAAATTAGAAATTAAAATGAAGATGTTCAGGGAGGGTTTGGGGGAGGTTGGGGTGTAGCAAAATGGATGAGACAGAAGTAAGATTTAGAAAAGGAAAAGCAAAGGGGGAGAAAAGATAAGTGAAGGGGCATCAAGTACAGGAAAAGAGTGGGAAGAAAAATGAAGAAAGACAATAAAGAAAGAAAAGGTAGAGAACAGTAAAAAATTAAATAAAATAGAATGAAAACGGAGGGGTTGAGATGGAATCATTTTAGCTTCTCTGCCGTTTGGCCATTCACATCCCTTATTCGCTCTGTGGACGGCTTTTAACCGGTTTTCCTGGTTTTTATGGCTTTGACCCTTCTTTCATTCCCTCAATTTGCAGTATAAATATCTCCCAATTTCTCTGTCTTTTACCTTTGATAAAGGGTCATTTGGACTTGAAACATCAGCTCTTTTCTCTACTTTCAGATGCTGCCAGACCTACTGAAATTTTCCAACATTTTCTCTTCCTTTTTATTTTTGTTTTCCAGCATTTCCAGCTTCACCTCCACTTCCTCTTTGCCCTTACTCACTGCACTGTCCCCAGTCTCCCTTTATCTGCCCTGTTTGACACTGAGAGTGGCTATAATCCCATCTAAACGTCACCAGCACATTGTCTGATGATATTTCAATATTAATAGTACCAAACAGTAAATGGAAAGTTCAGTAAGCAATTACCCTTTCTCCTACTAACAACAATATCAGATTTCCACTGATAATAATTCAGCTCTTTCAAGTGAAACTGTATGGCTTCTTCATGACGATTTCCCCCAGCGATCTTGAAATTGACACAGCACAATGCTATACAACACTCGTATAAGAAAATCTCAGCTGATGTAGCAAAACAAGTGAATTACTATAAATGCGTTATGGTCACATTTCGCAAAGTCAATTTCTAAGTTGTACAGATTTGATGTCCAAAGCCATATACCTTTGGGGTTGAGATCATTTGTACTTGCCTGGATTTGGGATTATCCACTGGTGGGACGGGCAGTTTGTGTGTATGCTTGATGCCTCTCTATCATCTCAATATGGTACTGTTTGCACAGAAGGTCAAACATCAGAATGTGACTATCATTCTAATTGCTCAAAGCCCAATTCTGACAGATGCTGAATGAACGATGCAGAATAAAAATACTAGGCAGGGAGATTGCACCACAATTGAGCTCATTAAGAACATCCCCATCCTCTTGGTCACCCACTGTATCATTTTACCAGTGCGTGGAAACCACTGTCACATTGGCACAATAGTTAGCACTGCTGCCTTACAGCGCCAGGGACCTAAGTTCAATTCCCTGCTTGGATCATCTCCCCCATTGTACCAGGTGCCAGAACATGGCGAGAAGGGGATTTTCACAGTAACTTCATGGCAGTGTTAATGTAAGCCTACTTGTGACACTTATAAATGAACTGTAAAACAAGAACTTTAAACCAGTAGTTCAAGAAACCGGGTGGCATGGTGGCTCAGTGTTTAGTATTGCTGCCTCACAGCACCAGGGATCTGGGTTCAATTCCCAGCTTGGATCACTTTGTGTGGAGTCTACAAGTTCTCCGCATGTCTGCATGTGTTTCCTCTGGTGCTCCAGTTTTCTTCCACAGTCCAAAAGACATACTGGTTAGGTGCATTGGCCATGCTAAATTCTCCCTCAGTCTGCGTGAACAGGAGCCAAAATATGACAACTCGGGGATTTTCACAATAATGTCATTGCAGTGTTAATATAAGCCTTTGTGATAATAATTTAAAAAAACCTTGACAGATGCAGCTTAAAAGAAGCCTCCTCCCCCACTTTGCACTACAAACACTCTGAATTGTGGCAATTTACTGAGAATTTATGCGAGGGAGCAAATGTTAAAACAGAGAACTTTGGCTGAATTTATGTTCTGTAGTCAGGGGTTCTGAGGCCAATTGAACCACTCCCATAAAAAGACTATCTTCTGAGGTCAGCTGATTTAGCATAAGCCAAAGAATTGAACCTAGGTTTATTGATTGATTACCTTTACCAACCAAAACATTAAGGTCCAATGTGTACACAAACCCTGATTCTTCCCTCTAGGATCAGCCCAAGAATTGTCTCTTTGTTCCTATGTTTGATTTATCCGGCAGCGACACCTTAATTTCCCAAGAGAAAAATGCTCATTTTTCAAACAATTCCGGTTTTTAGATTTTGGATAATGTGCTTGTAATGTTATCGACCATCTTCAAGTGACATCTTAGAGATTGTAAATATGTTTTAATTAGAATCATCTCAAACATTGTTGCTGGAATTTTGCCACCTCACTGGCTTGAATCCTTGTGAGATTCCGCCTGAGGACAACAGAAGAATACTGTTCAACGGGCCTCACCCAAGCTGATTCTGGAACGGGTGTGGCAATAAAATTCCCACATGTAAACGGTAACCAGAGTGACAAACATACAATCTATTTGCTTTTGATTGCTGCTTTATGTAGTCCATTTTGTTTTTGGAAAAACATATTTTATTGAATAATAATTCTGATGTATATATAGGATTTCAGTGAGCTGATGGACATTCTGTTCACATAATGATTGCAATTTCACAATAGCATTTAATGTGACAATCTGTATTTACAAGGTTTACCAATGGTCTTGTTTTTAAGAGCCATGGATTTCTTTGTTGTCAAGATTGAGCTTGTCAAGCTGTCTCAGCATCTTTTCACTTTCCTTCACTGCCTACAATCTCACCATCCAGTCTCTCACCCATCCTACAGTATCTCCACCCATTTGCTGTCCCAATTAGTTGTCTCCTCATTATCTGTCCCCAACCTGTCTCATAGACAACACGCTACATGTTCCCCAGGCCTTTTATTTGCTCAGTACATGACTATCCTCCTTTCCTTCTCGGCCTCATCCTATGATGGCTGACATCATGTATCCCTTCTCCATGGAATTATTCCTATCCATTTCAAATCACTATCATTGCCTCCCTGAAAATACACACTCCCAATGAATCCCTCCTACTCTTCAATCTAAACCTCCCTGAGGTAGCACAATAGATAGCATTCTGCCTCATAATGCAATGGATCTGGATCTAATTCCCAACTTGGGTCCTTGCCTGTGTGGAGTCTGCATGCTCTCCTATGTCTGTATAGATTCCCTCCTGCTGCTCCGGTTTCTTCCCACAGTCCAAAAGACATGCTGGTTAGGCGCATTGGCCATGCTAAATTCTCCCTCAGTGTACTCGAATGGGCGCCAGAATGTGGTGACTTGGAGATTTTCACAGTGGCTCAATTGCAGTGTTAATGTAAGCCTACTAGTGACACTATTAAATAAACTTTAAAAACTTTCCTTGCCTATGTCCTTTAATAAATGTCATTGTCTCTCAGTTTTGTGCTCAGATCTTCTGAAATTTCCTATTGAGCTTCTATCGTCTCACTTCCAACCATTCTACAACATTGAAATGGTCCTGCCATGGTCAAAAGTGACATTTTACCTGGGAAAAGGATGAATAGTCATACAAGATTAAAAATCACATGAGCTGCAAACTGTATTCCAATCACACAGGGAAAGAACATAGAACATAGAACATAACAATGCAGTGCAGGCCCTTCGACCCTCGATGTTGCGCCAACCAGTGCAACCAATCTAATGACCCTCTAATCTAAACTATTCCAATATTATCCATATGTCTATCCAATGACCATCTGAATGCCCTTAAAGTTGGCAAATCCACTACTGCTGCAGGCAGGCATTTCATGCCCTTATTACCCTCTGAGTAAAGAACCTACCTCTGACATCTGTCCTATGTTTATTATCCCTTACAGGTCTGGGTTAAAGCAAACCCAGATAAAGTCAAAAAGTATTTAATTGAATGAAGTGCAGCTGCAGCCCATGTTTTTTCCCATTGGGACAAGGAGAAATGGCAAGGGAGGTTGATATACCGTTGGTCAGAGGTATAGCTATCATTCCTTGGTGTATAATTAGGAAGACGTGCAAATTATAAATGAATAACCGTACCTTATGTATGCAATTATTATGAGTGGATAAAGATAACTCCTATGCTTTAGTTTATGCTGATTACTTGTAATTGAATTTGAATGGTACCATTGACAAAAATGTCTTCCTACAATGCATCTTGTCTGCTGGCCGTGGAATATTCTTGTACGCTATCAATTTTACCTCTCTAAACAAAGTCAGAGCATAAGAAACAATGTCTCTCTCCCTCCTTCAGTATCACTACTTTCAAAGTTCCTGGTCTCTCCCTCTGTGGATGTCATTCGGTGCTGACACTAGTGAAAATGTTAGCCATTTCCACCATTACTCGTCTGAAACTGACAGCTGAAGTTTGCAAACACACAGTTAAACCTGGAAATCCAAAAGTTGCTATCAATGATTCTACACTTCTCCAGCGGTGCATTGTTGACATCTCTCTGAGTGTAGTTGATTAGAAATCACTGAACAGGCAACAACAACCTAACATTTATACTGTTAATTTTGCTGTAAAAATGGTTTAAAAAGTTACACTTTGTTGAATGAGGTAGTTAGTGACATACACAGTTCATGATTACTGCTAAAAAGATCCCTCTGAACCTGAAAATAATTTTATATTTTATATAATGTCAAATTTCTCCATTATGATTTAAAAATCTATCTTTTAATGTTTTGGCTTGCGATATTTTGTGTTTTATTCATAACCCCATGTCTGTGCACCAATCAGTTATCTCATTCTCTATAAAATGTAACTGAAAGTGAAGAATAGACAGTGCATACATTCTGGCTCGCTACCTGTGAGAATACTTGAATGTCATTGGCTGTTTGTTAATTTGCCTGTTGCCAGATGCCCTCCAAACCTCTTGACTCAGCACCACAATCAAACTAATATGGGAAAGAGTAGTTGTGTGCTACCACTTCATCAGAAAATCTAGAATCATGTTTAGCAGCTGGTCTCGCTGTTCTGTTGCTGGTTAACCTTATATCAATCTGCCTCGTGTCTTGGATGGAGACAAATTATAAATGATGCTTTCATGCATACAAATACTACTCTGTTCATATACAAAGGGCATCATGTTCTGCAGTGTGTGTATTAATCTCATGCCAGAGTTAACTACAGATATAACATCTTGAATGTAATAGAGCATTTGCAATATTTAACTATGCACTGCTGAAGCTTGTTTGTGCCTGACTCCAGATTATTCATTGTGCTCTAATAGTCTGTTCTTCTCTGTAATAGCCTGCTGCATATGTACACAAAAACAGATCGATATTTCATTTTGATGGTATTGTCATAAGTGACACGACAAATAACTCAGAAAAATGGTGACCGTATTAACATTGCACAAAAGAGGTTTTGAATAGATGTTGTCCAATGATCTTGAGATAATCAAACATCATTTTAAAATCCCATCATTTGTGAGAATTGTCGATATCCATTTTGACCACTCTGACCTGCTCTTGGAGCGTTACTTTTGACTGTTTTTATCAGTAACACACAATTTATCAACATAACCTCTTGCTCCAACAGTTTTTTCCAATGAAGCCAGCAAATCAGCATGTTCCTGATCTTGTATAATCATTCACTGGGGCAATTAAAAGATTGAGAAGGATTTGCATTAATATAGCAGCATTGCTCAAACACTGGATGTCTCAAAGTGCTTTACAGCCAATGAAATAGTTTGAAAGTGGCATTGCTATAGTAATAATAAAGAACAAAGAACAGTACAGCACAGGAACTGGTCCTTCGGCGCCCCAAGCTGGTACCAATCATGATGCCCATCTAAACAAAAATCCTCTGGACTTACAGAGTCCACATCCTTCCATTTCCATCCTATTCATGAAGTCACCTAGATGCCCCTCAAATGCCACTATTGTATCTGCCCCCACCATCTCTCTGGGTAGCATGTTCCAGATATTTAGCACCCTCTGTGTAAAAATTATGCCTCGAATGTGTCCTCTAAACTTTTTCCTACACACCTTAAACCTATGTCCTTGAGTACTTGACTTTTCTACCCCAGTAAGAGCATCTGACTCTCCACTCTATCCATCAATGTAGGACACAACAGCCAATGTGCACACAGCAACCTCTTCCAAAGAACAATGAGCTAAGAAGAGGAAAACCTGTGTTTCTTGTGAGGTTGATTGAGGATGAGTATGTGCCACATCAGTGGGGATAAGTGCTTTGCACTTTTTTGAAATAATGTCAGCTGTCAGCTGTATGTCTATCTAAGACAGCAGAAAAGACTTTGATTTGATTTGATTTATTATTGTCATGTATCAGTATACAGTGAAAAGGATGGTTTCTTGAATGCTATATGGACAAAGCTTACTGTGCAAAAGAGTGCAGAATGTAGTGTTACAGTCAGACTAGGGTGTAGAGAAAGGTAAGTAAATTTAAAAGTCTGACAGCAGCAGGGAACAAGCTGTTTTTAGTCAGTTGGTACATGACCTTAGACTTCTGTATCTTTCTCCCGATGGAAGAAGGTGAAAGAGAGAATGTCTGGGGTGCGGGGAGTTCTTGATAATGCTGGCTGCTTTGTCAAGGCAAAGGGAAGTGTAGATAGTATCAATGGATGGGAGGCTGGTTTGAGTGATGAACTGGGTTTCATTCATGACTCTTTGTAGTTTATTGCGGTCTGAGACAGAGCACGAACTATCCCAAGTTGTGATCAAACCGGAAAGAATGCTTTCTATGGTGCATCTGTAGAAATCAGTGAGAGTTGTAATGGAAATACTAAATGAACTTAGTCTCCTGAGAAAGTAGAGGGATTAATGGGCTAGTGTCAGCGCGGAGGGACTAAGACAAGTTGTTAGTGACCTGGACACTTAAAAACTTGAAGCTCTCAACAATTTTTACTTTGTCCCCGTTGATGTAGATGGAGTCATGTCCTTCATTATGTTTCCTGAAGCCAATGACTATCTCTTTCATTTTGTTAACATTGAGTGAGTAATTATTGTTGTCGCATCTGCTCACCAGATTATCTACCTCTTTCTTGTACTGTGTCTCATCATTGTTTGAGATCTGATCCCCAATGGTAGTGTCATCAGAAAGCTTGGAAATCAAGTTGGACGGGAATTTGGCCGTACGGTCAGAGATGTATAAGGAGTATAGTAAGGGGCTGAGAACACAGCCTTGCAGAGCACCAATGTTGAGGATAATCATGAAGGAATATTGTTACCTATCTTTACAGACTGTGGTTTTTGGGTTAGAAAGTCTCAGTTCTAGTTGCAGAGGAAGAAGCCAAACCCCAATCCACAATGTTTGGAATTGAGTCTCACAGGAATAATGGTGTTGAAGACTGAGGTATAGTCTATGAATAATAATTGTCCTTGTTATCTAGGTAGACTTTGGTTTGAGTGACTCAGGGCCATCAGCCATTGGGATCATCTGATTCCTCTGAAAAACTTTGAGCTGGGCTGTCGAATTTCCTGTTTTGGGCCCCACTATGATATGCCTCTAAAACCCCAGGCGAGGAATCACCAAAAAATCAGCACCTCCGACAATGCACCACTCTGTCAGTAATTCTCTGGGGACATTTTAATTTTTGAGCTCAAGATCTAGCGTAGGATCTGAGCCCACAGGTTTCTGAATCATAGGTATGAGTGAACCATAGAACCAATCCTTACTTCGGCCATCATTAGATTTAAACATGTTTTTTTTTAAACTCTTTCTTTCAGGTGTTCGCACATATTGTCCAGGAACCTCCTCTGGACGTTGTCCGCTGGGCGCTACTTTTGGAAGCTGTGCTCCAAAACAGCATTGAGTTGATAAGTGGGACGCTGATGTTATATCCCACTCCACTATCTGTGCTTCCTTGACGGCATTTTTTTTCTCACAGGATTACATTTATACTCAATTCCATGACTGATGAAAGCAAGTGTCTCGTGTGCCTTCTAACTATCCTATTCATGTGCTCTGCCGATTTCAGGGACCTGAGAATAATTACCCCAAAATCCATCTGTTCCTCTGAGCCTCACAGTGTCCTGCCATTCATTAAATGTTCCCTCATCTTGTTTCTTCTTCCAATGCGACAAGTTGCCTCTTCCGGCAGAGAAAACACTGAGGGGGCGGGTGGGTTGAATGGTGGGGGAGGGGGAGTTTAGAGTTGGGAAAAGCAATGTCAAAGACCGTAACCATTGAATGTTCAGGTTTTTAGCTGACCCTCAGCTTGGTGTTTGGATTGATGGAAATGCAAATTTTGATGGAGTCACAATTACAGAATCTGCAGAGTACAAAGAGGCCATTTTGGCCCATTGAGCCTGCACCGACAACAATCGCACACAGGTCTTAAGTCCGTAACCCCACATATTTACCCTCCTAATCCCCTGACACTAAGGGGCAATTTATCATGGTCAATTCACCGAACCTGCACATCTTTAGACTGTGGGAGGAAACCAGAGCACCCAGAGGAAACCCACACAGACATGGGGAGAATGTGCAAACTTCACACAGATAGGGACCCAACTCCAGAATCAAACCCGGGTTCTTAGCATTGTGAGGCAACCCAAACTTTTTCCACATGTTAACGAGCCATTGGGAATTCAAATTTTGAATGCTCAGACTATTGTACAGCATTAGTGGAAACTGCATTCAATTTTTGAACGCTTGTGCTAAGATGGATCTGACAAAAGATTGCAATGAAATATTGATTGAAGTTGTTCCATTCTCAGAAACCATCATCTTCAAATATTTCACTTTCCATTGAAAAGCATTAGCATGAACAAAACAAACTAATGTAAGTTTTTCAATGATTTTAAATTCCTGAATGAAAAATGCTCCAGCTACCAGCTCATTTATTGACTAGTTAGCACTGATTGTTCAGCCAGGTATGTAGTCTTCAGCAGATAAGTTTGCTCCGGTATTGAAAGAGGTTTATGATAGAAAGAGAATAATTTATTGTTCAAGAGTGGTCATCTGTTTGATTCCAGAATAGTTACAGTACAGAAGATGATCTTTCAGCCAATCAACTTCATACCAACTCTCTCAATGGGCAACTCACCTGATGCTATTGTCATACCTTCTCCATGTAACCCTGCACATTATTTTTTTCCAAATAACAAGTTAGTCCCTTCTGAATGCCTCGATTGAACCAACCTCTACTACACGCACAGGCTGTGCATTCCAGTCCTAACCATCTGTTGTCGGAACAAGGTTTACTAACTTCCTTTGCTCTTGCTTCTTTCACGAATTACCTTAAAGCTGTGTCCTCTCATTCTCCATCCTTTCCTGAGTGGGAAGAGCTTCTCCCTGTCTCCCAGCTTTGGACTTGCATGGATCTGATTTGAAAAATAATGTCCACACTTTTTGAGTGTAAAGCTCAAACAAAGGATGAAATTTAAGGAGCCCATAAGAGTGGGAAAGAGGGGGCTGCGCTTGCTGCAAAACTGGAAAATTCCACCTGAGGTCAACAGGCCTTTGCAAGCTTCCCACCTCCCCCTTGTCCATCCGCTATGATTCCCGTGGTGGGTGGCACAGGAAAACTCCCTGCATGATAGAGATTGCTCTGTGCAGGCTCAATGAGTCAAATGGCCTTCTTCTGCACTGTAGCTATTCTAAGATTCTATGCTTAAATAGGCTGGAAGGGAAACGTTGATATCCTGACAGCAGGTTAAGATGCAGAGATAAAGTTAGCAATTTACCCCAGTCAAACGCTGGCATCTCTAATTATATTAAACATTGTGCAGATCTGTGACAAGTTTTAAGGACATAGGAACTAAGAACAGGAATAGGCTATCTGGCTCCTCGAGCTTGCTCTGCCATTCAGTAAGGTTTATGAGCTCAGCTCCATTTACCTGCCGGCTCATCATAACACTTAATTCCTTTACTGATAAAAAATATTCAACAAAGCAGCCTCACTGGGCAAGGAATGTGTAATGTGGAATACATCTGGATGACATAAATATTCAGTAGTATAAAACTTTTTTGAATGATGAACTATCTTCAAGTTGCAATCAGCAGAGCAGAGGAAGCTCACGTTAATGATTGTTAAAAGGTGGCGAGCACCAGTTGGCTTTAGTCAGTTTTGGAGGTGGAAGTTTTTCTTACTTATCTCCATGGCACAAGGGGATGGGAGCAGGAGAGTGGCAGCTTGCATGGAGGCTTGAGACTGGCAAGTGTGAATCATTGGTGGGGAGGGAATGGTTGGGTAGTGGGGTAGGGATATTTAGAATTAGAAGATGGGCCCAGGAGAGGACAGAGGGTATGGAGAGATGAAGTGAGAAGGGTCTGGTGTTCTGGCTATGGTGGCAGGTGGGGCGAGGATGATATGGGAATGGTCAATCTAGTGTAAGAGAATGATGAGCCTAAAGGGTGGTGTTACAAATGATCAAATGTGCGTCCATCTTCGAGTGTTGAGTGGGCATTGAGTTAAAGGGCTTTGAGTTCACTAACAATGTACCCTACTACCAATGCCCTTGGACATTGATACATTGAAGGGAGGGCCAGCAGATAGGGGCAGCTCAGTAACACAGTGGTTAGCACTGCTGCTTCACAACTCCAGGGACCTGCGTTCGATCCCTGGCTTGGGTCACTGTCTGTATGGGGTTTGCACATTCTCCTTGTGTCTGCATGGGTTTCCTCCGGGTGCTCCGGTTTCCTTCCACAGTCTAAAGATATGCGGGTAGGTTGATCAGCGATGCTAAAATTGCCCCTTTGTATACTAGGATGCTTAGGTTAGAGGGATTAGCGAGTAAAATATGTAGGGATATGGGGGTAGGTCCTGGGTGGGATTGTGGTCGGTGAAGACTCGATGGGCCGAAGGGCCTCTTTCTGCACTATAGGGTTCTATGATTCTACAATACTGCAAGTTTACAGAATGCTAGAGTTTTAGGAGGTGGATGGAAGGAAATCACGTGCTGCTTGAGGGCTTATCAAGTTAGGCAGCTGGTGTTCCAAGCTCATGTTAACACATCCATTCAAACTGCAGGTACTCTGCAGTGAATAGGAACAGGAAGCTGTACCTGCCCCGTGTGTCTGATCTGCAACACATGCCTGGAAGGGAATGCTGTAGGGGCACCCATGGGTAATGTCTCAAGGGAATGTAATGGCCACGTATGCAGACCAGCCTGTATGCTCTTCCTACGTGCTGTGGCCATAATGCCAAAGGCAGGCAACCTAATCAAGTGACGTATGGCACCCCAGATTGTGCTGAGTTGTCAGCACCCACAAGTGGGAGCATTGGCCTCAGTGAGGGATTAGGGGTTGGGGGTGTAGGTGTTGGGAGGATGCTGGGATAGCAAAAAGCAAAGACATGTATCTATCTCGTTGTCTTTGTAACCCCCACTCCACAGATGGGTTTTGGGCTTATTGTTCTGGAGCTGGCCATCATGGTGGCAGCTGCTGAGGAGAAGGAGGAGGAGGAGATGGCTCAGGAAGTCATATGGCCACTGCAAGATCAGCGCTGGCAGAACCTGAAGACAGAGGTGCCAGCGAGTCCCAAGGGAATGGGACTGGGAGATGGTGGGTAAAGAGACAGAGATTATACAGGACAAGGAGATCCTTTGAGGGCCTTTCTGAAACCATGCGCTGATGTCAAGGGCACTTCCCAGTGGAAATTAAGGTGGGGAATGCTTGCAGGCAGAAGGTGTGGATGGCAGCCCAGCGCTCTGTGTGTAAAAGGCAGCAGTGAGGCCAGGGCTCTGTGGGTGAATTGTAGGACCAGCGTTCTGTGGGTGAACAGGGTGGGTAGGCTGGGGTGGGGTGTGTGGTGGGGGATGAGAAGACCAGCGATGACCGGGTCAGTGAGGGGTGGGGAACCCAGGAGGCCAGCGATATCCATGCGGGAGGGAGTGAGAGGCCAGCGATGAGGCTAGCAATGTTCGTGACGGAGTGAGAGACCAGTGATCTCAATGCTGGGAAGATTTGTTTAGCAATCTCCCCAGTGCAAGCACAGTAACCCATTCTGCGTGCTGATTTCAGATTCCAGCAAGAATAGGCCTTATCCACCACGTTTCAGAGTGAATCACACCAGGGCACTCTGCCCTGCTCGGAGTGTGGGAGATTCATTCAAAAACCCCATTGAAAAAATCTGAGGGAATTACTCCAGTTTTTACTTGAATTCAGTACTTAGAACCTTTTTGGGAGAATCCCAATCAACATTGTTTCTTCCACATTTAAGGAAGTGTTCCCCATAAACATCAATCCATGCTAATCATAAGATGAGTCAATGCATTTAGCTCTCTGGCTAAGCTAGTCTTAGCTCATGAATGAAGTGAAGCCAATGTAATGTGAAATATTTACAGGTGACAGTTAAATTGAAGAACACACTTTTCAGTCTCAATAAGTCTTGAATTAATCGCAAAAGCAAGAAAAATGTGGCTTTGCTGCAGGGCTTTCCTGTTTGATTCTGTAATTCATTGTCGCTGCAGTATTATCAGTGTGATAATCCCCACGATTTACATGGGGCATCCCTGATTAGCCTCTCTGTAGCACTCCTAAAATATGAGCTCCCTGAGGATTGGTAATTAACTAACCAGGTGGAGCTTATATACTAAGCCCCAGATAAAGCAGGCCCCTGAGTGGGTCCATTATTGCATTGTCCCAGTTGGGACCTGTTATTGTTCCTCAAAGGCTTGTGTTTTTTGGTTTACTTTATTTTGTGCAAAAAGCACTGTTCCTTTACAGCAGACTCCTGTTTATTGTAATCAGCTGATGGTGGATTTCACCTAAAAAAGCTTCTATCACCACTAAATCAGATGAATGCAGTGGTTTGTACTGCTGCCTCACAGCGCCAAGGAACTGGGTTCAATCCAGCTTCGGGTCACTGTCTGTGCGGAATTTGCATATTCCCCCTGTGTCTGCGTGGGTTTCCTCCGGGTGCTCTAGTTTTCTCCCACAATCCAAAGATGTGTGGCTTTGGTTGACTGGCTATGCTAATTTGATCCTAATATCAGCGGGATTAGTAGGGTAAATATATTGTGTTAACGGGAATAGGGTCTGGGTGGGATTACGGTCATTGCAGACTTGATGGGCTGAATGGCCTCCTTTTGCACTGTAGGGAATTTATGGATTGTATGAATTCACTGGCACTTAGAGTCTTAATTCTAATCATGTGGGAAAGGACAAAAAAATTGAAGAGATGAAGAGAGTTACATCGCTGGGAATGGCAATCTGTTGCAAAATCTTTGCCGAAGATTCTATGTGTGCAGCTAAGTGTGAAGAGTTGATGTGTAAAATCTGTGGGTGCATTGTTCTGATGGGCATTCTTGATTCTTGAGTACTTGGAAGTGTGTGCTGGATATATTGTTTTTTCAATTGATTAATAATTCCACTGATTAATTGAGGCATAATGATATTTCCCACACATACAAGTCTGTAATCTGAATGTCAAATTGTCAGATTTAAGAGATGCACTTTGACATTCAGGGTATAATTTCATAGGTTTCTGGACTTTTGTAATGACAGAGATGTCATCGACAATAGCGAACATTTGTGAATCAAGACTAATCATTTTAAAAATAAAAAAGGAAGTGATATGGAACAAAGGTGCCGTATAATATTACGTGTACTGTTAAATCTTTAAATCACTTTGTTCTTCTGGCTTCTCCCATTTTACTTTTCAGTCACTGCAATGTTGGTTGATTTTCCTTCTCCATCTCCTCCTGTCATCACTCATTCCTCTTCCACCTCAAGTCTTTCACCATCACAGTAGTTAGCACTGCTGCCTCACAGCGCCAGGGATCCGGATTCGATTCCCAAATTGGATCACTGTCTGTGTTGAGTTTGCATGTTTTCCCTGTGCCTCCATGGGTTTCCTCTGGATGCTTTGGTTTCCTCCCAAAGTCCAAAGATGTGCTGGTTAACTGCACTGGCCATGCCAAATTCTCCCTCAGTGTACCCAAACAAGTGGTGCAGACAAGGGGATTTTCACAGTAACTTCATTGCAGTGTTAATGTATGCCTACTTGCAACTAATAAATAAACTTTCAGCTTAAACTTTCCATATCGTCCTATTCCCCTTCCTCTTCCCCTTCTTCCTGACAGCCCAACCTCTGTACTCACCTCACTATATGTCCTCTCTCTCTCCCTCTTTCTCTCTTCAATGGCAGCAGTCCATATGCTATCTACAAGATGCACTGCAGCCATTCACCAAGACTCCTTTGACAGCACCTTCCAAACCCATGATTCCTGCCATCTAGAAGGACAAGGGACAGCAGAAGCATTGGAACAAAATCAGTTCCCTTCCAGACCACAGACCACTCTGACTTGGAATTACATAGTCATTCCTCGCTATTGCTGGATCAAGATCCTGCAACTCCCTAACAGCACTGTGGCTGTCCATAGACAGCAGTGATTGAAGAAGACAGCTTACAACCACCTTCAAGGTAGCCAATAAATACTGGCTTATCCAGCGACGATTGTATCTCATGAATAAATAAAGAAAAATAGTTGAATCACATTCTTTCTTTTACTGCCACTTTTCAGATTGGAAAGCAACAGATGGAGAATATATTGGCCATTTTCCACACTGAAAGATCTGGATGGGCCAAAAGGCCTGCTTTTGCACTGTAGGGGTTCCATGATTCTATTCTATGATCTGGTTGGTATTTTTGCCATGAGCTGCTTGTTTGTTTATTTGATACTTTGACACAGATGTTAGCTCTTCAAATTGCTTGTTTCATTTTTTGGTTCTTCTTGGGCTGCAGCCTATCCTGTGACTACCATCAAAAGGTGATGATGGAGCTACCTTTGTGAATCATTGCAGCCCTAATGATAATTAGGCCCACAATTTAATCATCAAAAGTCTGAGTGACAATGAAGTGGTGGTATATGTGGATGTCAGGACCACAGCGTGAGTTACAGATAGTGTTTCTGCGGCCTTGCTTATCTTAGAGATGTAGCATCCCTATAATGCAAAAGGAGGCCATTCTGCCCATCAAGTCTGCATCGACTCTCCAACAGATGATCCCACCCTTTCTCATAACTCCATGTATTTACCCCATTAACCTTTTTTGATTTGATTTGTTATATTATCGTCACATGTATTGGTATTCAGATATTGTTTCTTGCACACTATACAGAAAAAGCACACCGTTCATAGAGAAGGAAAGGAGACAGTGCAAAACATACTGTTACAGCCATAGCTAGGGTGCAGAGAAAAATCAATTTAATGGGAGGTAAGTACATTCAAATGGCAGCAGGGAAGAAGCTGTTTTTGAGTCAGTTAGCACATGTCCCCAGACTTTTGTATCTTTTTCCCGACAGAAGAGACTGAAAGAGAGTGCCTCCAGAGTTTATGAGGTCCTTGATTATGTTGACTGCTTTTCCAAGGCAGAAGGAAGTGTAGCTAGTGTCAATGGGTCAAGCTACATCTTTTAGTACACTATCAGGAAGTTTAGCATGGCCAATTCACGTAACTGGCACATCTTTGGACATGCTTTTTGCTAGCAATTGTAGGGTAGTATGCCTAGATACTGACTGGAATGCACCCTGTAGCAAGGATGTATTGTAATGACATTACTCTAGTGATGGAGAGGGTGAGCACTGAATCTAGTGCCGAGACACCAATCAAGTCTAATGTTCTGCCCTAGATGGTGTTAACTTTATTAGCTTTCCTTATCCAGTTTATTGTTGACTATTCTATGCTTAATGGTGTATTTAGCATGGTAGAAGCTACTCTCAAATGGTGTGGAATTCATAACTGTAATCTACCGGTGATATACCAGAAAATAATTGAGTTTGCTCAACTCACAGTTGGATGTTTGTGACGGATGGGTAGCACATTGGGCAACAAATCCTTTTCCTTGCTTGACTTTTATTTCTTATTTATACTTGATAAGAATCCAGCGAGATCTCGGTGGATGGTCCTCCAGCAAATTGCATTGCATATTTAAGCTGAAAATGCTCAAGTTGCCTTTGAAGTTCATTGTAATTTAAATAATTTATTCACCTGGGGGAAACCAATGTTTCTTGAAATGCCTTTTTATTATTCAGAAGTGTACTTTACAGGTTATTTTAAATTCAGAGTGTTAGTATTGGGAAATATGTTCAATGAATGCTATTAATTTGATGTTCTTTTGCTACATCAGACTTGCAAAGTATAAAAAAAGGGAGGTGTTCTTTAGCAAATTTGCAATATTGTAGTTTTGAAACTTTGTTTTCATAAAGAATTTCGCTGGGACTCCACTGCTGCACCTGCTATGGAATTGGAGCAGGCGAGAGGCAGTGTCCATTGACCTTGGGTAGAAATTTCTGGTCTCACTTGAACGAGGCTGTAAAATCCCGTCTGTTATCTTAAGAAATAAAGTTTATTTATGAGTGCCACAAGTAGGCTTACATTGACACTGCAATGAAGTGAATGTGAAATTCCCTAGTCATCACACTCTAATGCCTTTCAGGTGCACTGAGGGAGCATGGTCAATGCACTTAGCCAGCACGCCTTTTGGACTGTGGAAAGAAACTGGAGCATTGGGAGGAAACCCATGCAGACATGGGGAGAATGTGCAGACTCTGCATCAGCAGGGACCCAAGCTGAGAATCAACCCCAGTCGCTGGCATTGTGAGGCAGCAGTGCCAACCACTGTGTCAACAAATCACCCTTATATATTATAATCTGGTCATATGAAGCCATTGGCCTCACATGACCAGATTATAAATTGAAATAAGAAAACTGGTGTCTATTTTGGACTTTATTAATAAAAAAAAGAATAACTTTCTAAATGAAACTAATTTCCTTCAGAAAACAGAAGATGAATCGTTGGGAGAACGGGGGAATGAAGTGATTGTGGTCATTTTTTGGAGCAAGCATTATGAGCTCAGTTGGTCTTTGTTTTATGACTCGATGATTTTCTAAATATTGATGCCTTGGCCAGTAATAACTTTATATTTCGTTTTATTTTACAATGGCATAGGGATTAGCACTGCTGCCTCACAGTACCACAGACACAGGTTCAATTCCAGCCTCAAGTAACTGTCTTATGTGGTTTTCTCCGGTTTCCTCCCACAGTCAGAAGATGTGTGGATTAGGTAGAAAGGCCACGCTAAATTGCACCTTAATATCAAGAAATTAGCAGGGTGACCACAAGAGGTTAGAGGGATAAAGCTGGGCAGGATTGTTGCCAGTGCAGGCTCAATAGGCCGAGCGACTTCCTTTTGCACTTTACAAGTACTATTCTATTCTCAAAGAAGTCTGATTCTGACAATATGATTGGAATTCAGTGATTGCAAGATGCTTAGAGTACGGGACACAGACAGTGCAATCAAGTATGTTTATGAGCAATTTGATGTGTTTTAAGTTTAAGTTTAAGGGATCAACATACTCAGACACAAGTGCACTGGGGCAATTGTGGACTGATCATTTTATGCACAGTTGGGAATCAATATATTGTCATTGTTATGACCAATCCTAAAATTTGGATTTGTGAAAAGAAACCTGACACATTTACTTCCAGGGAAGAGACTTGGGCTATTGGATACTTTCCCTGCTGTAAAGCACTTACTTGATCCATGTATTTGAGTTATACAGTGAATAGTGTCACGTCAGAATCCTGATAAATATTATCTCAGATAACAGCAATAGGCAAGTATTGCATGTATTTCACCCCCTACTTGGCACTTTCAGTGGAATTTATTCATTTGTCACAAATAGGCTTATATTAACAATGCAATGAAGTTACTGTGAAAATACCCTAGTCGCCACACTCCGGCGCTTGTTCAGGTACACTGAGCATGGTCAATGCCTCTAACCAACACATCTTTCGGAATGTGGGAGGAAACTGGAGCATCCAGAGGAAACCCATGCAGGCACGGGGAGAATGTATAAATTCCACACAAACAGTGATCCAAATTGGGAATCAAACCCGGGCCTCTGGTGCTATGAGGCAGCAGTGCTAAACACTGTGCTACAGTGCTGCTTTTCTGGTAAGCTATCAAATTTCTAATCATCAAGTGCTCAGTTGAAGAGAATTAATAACTGGGTAGTTTTAGTTTTTTGCTTAATCAAACAATATTCTTGCAAACTATAGATGCTGATTTTGATTATTGCGATAATTAAAGAACCCATGAAGATTTCCCAATTGTAATGTGTGTTTTGCATAGCACTCCTCAATATTGGCTCACTCCTACATAGTGAGTGAAAACCCAGCTGGGGAAATTGTTCAAATTATTGAGGGCAAAGACCTCTCCCAAGTTCATTGAAATGTACTTATTTTGCATCTTGTTGTGTAAATCAAGTTCTTTCTTTACGCATGAGATTTCTGCAGAGGACATTATATTTGAGAATGTTTGTATGGCACAGTTGTGCTGACTGAATGAGACAGATTTCCTTCCCTGAAGGACATTAGTGAACCAGATGGGCTTTTCTGACAATTGACAATTGTTTCATAGTCATCAGGAGATTCTTAATTTCAGATTTTTTTTTAAATTGAATTCAAATTCCACCATCTGTTGTGGTGTGATTTGAACCTGGGTCTCCAGATCATTGGCTGATTTTCTGGATTAGTGGTCTAGCAATAATATCACTTGGCCATTAGCTCCCTTAGTAAGAAATGTAACTCTCATCAACTTTTACAGATGCACCAGAGAAAGCATTCTTCATGGTTGTATCACAGCTTAGTATGGTCCCTGCCCTGCCCAAGACTGCAAGAAACTGCAAAAGTTTGTGAATGTAGCCCAATCCATCATGCAAACCAACTTCCCATCCATTGACTCTGTTTACATTTCCCATTGCCTCAGCAAAGCAGCCAGCATAATTAAGGATGCCACACATCCTGGACATTCTCTCTTCCATTTCCTTCTATCGGGAAAAAGATACAGAAGTCTGAGGTCACATACCAATTGACTCAAGAACAGCTTCTTTCCTGTTACCATCAGACTTTTGACTGGATCTACCTTGCATTAAGTTGATCTTTCTCTACACTCTAGCTATGACTATAACACTATATTCTGCACTCTCTCATTTCCATCTCCATGAATGGTATGCTTTGTCTCCATAGTGCTCAAAAAACAATACTTTTCACTGTATGTTAATACGTGACAATAATAAATCAAATCAAATCAAAATGTTATTGTTTTATGCTGGATAACAGAGTGGATTGCACGTCTATCCTTAAGCATAAAAATTTTACAGAGAGTTAATAAGTGCGCCAAAGCTCCAACAAGTGGAGTCATAGGTTTCATAATAAATAACAAGGTCCAACCTGAGACTATTGATCATACACAGTGAATACAAACACAAGCAGAGACTTAGCAGCAGCATAGTAGTAACAGTTTTACGTCTACTTATTAGTGTTATAAGTAGTCTTACACACTGCAATGAGGTTACTGTAAAAATCCCCTCATCACCACACTCTGCCACCTGTTTGAGTACACTACGAGAGAATTTAGCATGGTCAATTCACCTAACCAGCATGTCTTTCATACTGTGAGAGGAAACCGGAGCACCCAGAGGAAATCCATGCAGACACTAGGAGAACGTGCAGACTCTGCACAGAAAATGACCCAAACCGGGAATTGAACCTGGGGTCCCTGTTCCTGTGAGGTAGCAGTATTAACCACTATGCCACCGTGTCTTTCACAAGTAGAAACAATGGGGAAGTGGGATGCTGAGTATCCAAGTACATCAGTGCTGGCAGTAAATATAAATTCTAATAACCTGCAGGCTTTGTGAGAAGTGAATGCCCAAAATTGCCTCATTCTTGTTGAACAGATAATGGAACTTGAACTATATTGGAAAGCAGTGCCCCACCATTTACTGAAAAGAACAGATCATTTAAAAAAAAACTTATCAGGGAAAGAGAAAGGGGCCAGCTTTGTATTCCCTTTGATTGCCTATTTGGTAAATGATTGGGATCAGGGAAGGATGAAAATTCTGAAAAGCCATGTTTACAAAATACTTGAAGAAGATGGCATTGAATCATTTAAGAAGAGCACTAGGTTGTGAAGGGAGGCTTACCCTTCAAGAACACACAATGGGACTGGTACTACATGACCCCACCATTATTATGTCCTCAGCAGAAATATCAGCCATGCTGATGCTTGGAGCTCCAATTCATCGCTATCTGTTATTATTTCCAGAATTGTAACAAACTTTAATGTTTAGATTGAAATCCATTGAATTGCACAGGGATTTGTCTGAGCATGCGCAACATTGTGAACAGGTTGCAACGTTTCCAGTGATAAGGTTGGAGGTGATCACCGCAATTACAGAGGGGGAAGAAATTGTTTCACATGGAATTTTCCAGCTGTTCATGCCGGCAGGATTCTCCAGTGCCGCTGCAGGAAATGAAGATCCTGTTAAATACCAAATTCTCCATCCTCACTTGCGGCGGCAGTGGGATATGAATGGTCAGAAAATTCTAGTCTAAATCGCTGTGGTTCAGACCTGAGTTGGTTGAACTGCTATTTTTTTCCCTCCTCCTATTCACTGCAACATGAAAATTCCTTTGAGCAACCCTTAAATCACAGCACTCCAACATTTAACTCTTCCAATAAGAAGCTTATTATTGTACAGGACATTACCCAGCATGGGTATTCTAATTATTGCGTAGAGAGAATAGGGACAAATTTGTACCTACACCTCACTCTGGTTGCTTCTTGGTTGAAGGTAAGGAATCCTTTACCCAGCATCTTATGGAAATTTTGGCCAAATTTGAACAGTAAAAATTGCTGGGTTTCTTAATGCAATAAACCTAGGGCGACTCGATGAAGCTTAAGAACAAAAGGCTTTGATGCCAATACATTGATCAACTATATGTACAAATTATATTTGACAGGATAACTTTGCAACTGTATACTACTTCTCTCCAGCTCCAACTGCCCATCCTCTCGGTGTACACACCTTTACACTTGATTGGCTCAGCATCCCTCCCCAACACTCCATAGAGTCCAGCCCAGCCACACCGCTCTTGGGAAATGCCCCCATAAAGGGGCCACATTAGCACAGTTTACAAACTAAGATATTCCTAGCGCATTGCACAAGAGAGATAAAGGATGACTTAACGAGTCATCAGCTTTATAGGTAAGTGAAAAGTCCTTTGAAAGTTTTGTGATGGTAAACATTCCCTATTCTGGTGGGTGAGATAGAAACATAGAAACTAGAAGCAGGAGTCGGCCATTCGGTCTCCGAGCCTGCTCCGCCATTCAACTTAATCATGGTTGATCATGTTCACAGTTCCCAACGCAATAGATAGAAAACAATCAGAAAAGGACACAGACTCAGAGCAGAGAATGGTTCTGCAATGGGTGCAAGAAGGGTGGGTGGCTGTGTGTAAGACAGGCAAAAAAAAATATCCAATTTAAGATGAGTTGAGTCTTCAGTTTGGCAGATCTCTAGGGCAAGGTTCATGCTTTTGGTAGAGGAAGATTGTTCAATATGCATCCTAATCACAGATGTTGAGGTTTATTGTATTATTTATGTTTTCATGCAATGTTTGTAATTGATTGTAACATTTCTGTTTAAGTCGATCAATAACTATCTCCATTCAGTCCAGTGGCAGAGCTCTTTTATTTAATCGATATTGTGTAGCCGAGTATGATTAAACCACCTCACATTGGCTAAACTCACTGGCACATGAAATCAAGGAAGGATAAAAACTCGGGAAATATGTGCATCTGAAATTCCTTGTTTTACCTCATCTGCTTCCCTTTCAGCCAAGTTTCTCAATCATGTTCCCTTGGTGACTTCAGGTGAAAGGTCATGACCTGAAAAGTTGGCGCTTGACATATTTTTCCATCGTAAAGTGGTGAGAAAATCTCAAAAGTATTTCTCTTATTCTTCAGGTCTGAGTCTTCTCTAAAAGAATTATGGGGCATGAACTTCCATTTTTGTAGCCAAGAATACAGAGACATTTCCAAAGTACACTTCCTCTCTCGAGATGATTTGATCATGACCCCAATTAAAGTTACGTTGTTATGAATCCATTGGTGGGATTTTCCGGCCCTTCCCAGTGTTGGGATCTTTTGGTCCCACCAGCCCATCCCACCACATCCTCTATGGTCAGACAAAACTCCTGGACTTCAGTGGAATTTGAAGATCCCACCAGTGGCCAATGACAACCCCCTTCTGCCAGTGGAAAACATACCATGGGATGGGCTAGAAAATTGTGGCCTTGATATTCCAGTAAAAGGAATGCATGACCTACGAGTATATATCCCACACAGGGAGTGGAATCCTCTGGCAGCTAGCTTAGTAAACAGGGGAGCTTTATCTGGTGTGAAGTTAAAAATTAATGTTCTCACCACAGGACAAACTTTAGGAATTACACTCATGCAAATTTCAAGTTAGGTTAAGTTTCAACCTTCACAGAAAGCATTGTTGGAAAGCCCTTTTGCTGGCAAATTATGCACATTCATAAAAAGACTACCTGATTTGTTTTGATTTATTATTGTCACATGTATTCATACACATGGAAAGTATTGTTTCTTTCTCACTATACAGACAAATCATACCATCATAAAGAAGGAAAGGCATACCATCATAAAGAGTGCAGAATGTAGTGTTACGGTCATAGCCAGCGCGTAGAGAAAGATCAAAGTATTGTGAGATAGGTCCATTAAAAGTCTGATGGCTACAGGGAAGAAGCTGTTCTTGAGTTGGTTCATACGTGACCTCTTTTACATCTTTTTCTCGATGAAAGAAGGTGGAAAAGGATATGTTCAGGTACATCGGATCCTTAATTATGCTGGCTGCTTTTCCAAGGCAATGGATTAAGTTCCTGCTCCAAATTAAGTTCCTCAGTAGCAAGAAATGTTCACTTTTCTGATTGCAGCTAAGTGCCTGTGTTTGGCAAGGTAGATTTGTAGGGATCAAGAGAAATGGGGGGAAGGCAGGATCAGGATATTTAATTTGATCAGAATGAATGGCAGGGTAGGTTCAAAGGGTCAAATAGCCTACTCCTGTTTCTAGTTTCTATGTTAATAGTGAGTTGCTGCTAAATTGACCTCCTTGGGGAACCTCTGCAAATGCCAGTCTATGCTTGGGAATGTAGGCGGCAGTGCACATTGCGTGGAGGCTGATCAAGGGTTAACTGGCAAGAGAAGAGCAGTGAACAGACAAAAATGGAAAAGATTGTGCAGGCTGTCCAGGTACTTTTTAAATATGGTGTTGCAGTAACTTGTTCCTTTAAGGACCATACACTACAAAAGTATATGACCCAATTGCCCAATGAGGAACAAGCAGGAGATGTGCTTAGCCTGGACTTTTGCATAGATCCTAGAATTGGAATAGCTAACTTTGTGAATGTACTCCATATGTTTATTTGTGTGTAAATAAATCCAGCATTACAGTGCTAGGGACCTGGATTCAATTCCCAGCTTGGGTCACTGTCTGTGCGGAGTCTGCACATTGTTCCTGTGGCTGCTTGTGTTTGCTCTGGTGCTCCGGTTTTCTCCCACACTCCAAAAGACATTCTAATTAGGTGCATTGGCTTTGCTAAATCCTTCCTCAGTGTACCCGAACATGTGCTGGAGTGTGGTGACTGAGGGATTTTCACTGTAACTTCATTGCTGTGTTGATATAAGCTTATTGTGACACTAATCAATATATTAAGCACATAGTCTTTTATATACCAGCTGGTGTCTGCCAATCCTTTCCAGTTAGTACAGGTACCCAAATCTTTGACCCTGTAAAGTAATGGCCGGAGTGGTAACTTTCTGCCTGCCCCTGCCATTAGGTTCAGTAGGATCCTCAAGGTTGCAACGATAATGAGCTGAACAGCTCAAGACCACATGTTGGCAGCCTTCCCACATGCAAACCAACCACCCCCATCTATTGGCTCTGTCTACACTTCCTGCTGCCTTGGTAAAGCAGCTAGCATAACTAAGGACCTCACGCACCCGAGACATTTTCTCTTCCCTCTTCTTCCGCCAGGAAAAGGATACTAAAGTCTGACGTCGCGTACCAATCGATTCAAGAACAGCTTCTTCCCTGCTGCCGTCAGACTTTTGAATGGACCTACCTCGCACTAAACTGATCTTTCTCTACACCCTAGCCATGACAGTAACACTACATTCTGCACTCTCACTTTTCCTTCTCTATGAACAGTATGCTTTGTTTGTATAGTTTGCAAGAAGCCATACTTTTCACTGTATTCTAATACATGTGACAATAACAAATTAAATCAAATCAAATAGTGGAATCACTCTTACTTCACTCAACACCTATTCGAGAATGGAAGATTCCACAAAAAAGATTCACCTCACATTGTGTGTGTGACCATAGTTAATAAAGTTTTAAAAAATTAACTGCACGAACGCTCCAGAAATATATTCAATGCAGCCTAGTTAGCCTTCAGTCCACCGGGAAAGCATAAACAATCCAAATTGTGGCTGCTTGTGCGTTAAATTGGTTTGAATCCTTGCCCCCTCGATGGGGTGCTGTCCATTTGTTTGAGCTTCACTGTGAGCTGCAGCAACACCTGATGAGAGACAAAGTCTGCTGTCAATCAGCAGAAACTGCTTCTTGCTGTGCTCTCCTTCACGATTTGGAAGATTGCCTTGCTATGCCCAATAAAACATGATAAAAGCCTCCTATGCTGCACAACTCCTGCTGTGGAGCTGAGGTTCAGACTCGAGCTCCCTTCCAATCATTGAGCAGCCTGCAAAAACATCCATATTCCAAGAGGGAAAAAGACAAGACGATGTGAGGTGGAATAAGTTGTAAATCAATTACTTTGGCAGCTCCCTCTCGATCACTATGAATAACGTGAAGGGTGAAGATCTCACACGGCATATTTTTGCTACAATAAATATAGAAATCTTCATGGCGATTTGATTTTTAAAAAATGGAACAAAGACTTCTAAAATGGCTGAAAGTGCATCTGCCTGTGACCAGAGAACAATAAAAACCACTTTGCTACTTTGGAAATCCTGTACCTTGTTATCTTTGAGCAGTTATTACTGACCACCCATGGATTACACAACCCCACTTCAAAGGGAGCTACATTGTCTTTTACTTTTTGGCAATCCAGGTTTGTCGGTGAAGATGGAACATTTACCAAGACAGGAGTCTCTCAAACATTCCTTTTATCCTATAATGGCAGCCCCGAAGACCAAGCTGAATTCCAGACCCAAGATACACATCCTCTATCAAAGATGGACGAGATTTGGGAGTCATGTGACATGGATGCCTGCCATGCAGAACACGTAATTTAGCTTCACAGAACTGAAACGCTCAGTTCACTTTTACCATCTGAATTGCAGCCTCACAGGCGTTCTGTTCAGGTGAAATATCTACCCACATCTACACTGCTTCTGCTGGAAATTCTGTACTATTGCCTTTAAGACTAATTTATCTCTGCATGCCTATCACATAGTGTGAAGTCAGCACCATTAGAGAAGCTGGCAGCTTTTCAGTCCCTAACCTCCGTGAAGGAATACCTCAATGGATGTTGATTCTGGACACTGGGACACTTGTGAAACAATATTTGTTTTCCTCTGCAGTTTCTGTATTACAAAATTATATCTGTATTGTTTCTATCCCTCATTTTACAACCTGAATTTGAGGAGGTTGTGGTAGTTTGGGATGAGGGGAAATGAGGTGGTGCCAAGGATTTTCATGTTTAGAGTGAGTGCAAATAAATCAACCCTTTAAATTCATCTTACTTTGATTTTGTTGTGAGGTTAATAATAGAAAATTATACTACCTAAAGTTGAGGAGTGAGGAAATATATCGGATCATACCATTTTACAGTGCAGAAGGAGGTCATTCAGCTCATTGAATCTGCATTGACAATTGTCCCACCCAATTCCTATCCCTATAATCCCACATATTTACCCTGTTAATTCCTCTACACATCCTGAGGAACTAAGGGGCAATTTAGCTTGCTGAATGCACCTAACCTGCACACCTCTGAACTGTGGGAGAAAACCAGAGTACCCAAAGGAAACCCATGCAGACACGGGACGAATGTGCAGACTTCTCACAAACAGTGATCCAAAGCAGGAATTGAACTTGGATCTCTGGAGCTTTGAGGCAGCAGTGTTAACCACTGTGCCATCATTACTTATAAAGGGATAAACAAATCAAACACCTTCCTGTTTATTGTGATATTAGTGTCCCTTTAAGAAATGAGATGGAGATGCTGTTGTTGGACTAGACTGGGCAGAGTAAAAACATCTGACAACACCGGATTAACTCACCTGATGAAGAAGCAGCGCTCCAAAAGCTTACATTGAGAAACTTTTTACTATGCAATTAAGAAAGGTTCTTTTTAAAACATGATTTCTGCAACTCTCAAAGTTTCAATGGTTTCTTAGCTCACAGTTTCACTGATGTCATTGTTGCTGGGCTGACTATGATGAGTCTTGTCATTGCTACGTCAGTGGTAAATGGGATTATTTGTGTTTACTCTGGGATTAGGTTTACGACCCTGCATCATTGGGAGAAAAGATCATGTACTTTTGGACAGTTTTCTTTCCAATACGTTTAAGGCTTCTATTTTGAGAGTTCTGAGGCTGCAGCTTATTTTTTAGTTTCGGCAGGAGCATCAAGTAAGAAAGAAGCTGAAGTCTCTCTCTCTCTCTCTCTCTCTCTCTCTGTCTCTTTCTCTCTCTGTCTCTGTCTACCTGTTCTATTTGGAAATTCTGCTGGTTATCTCAAGGCAACATTTTGCCTTCTGGAAGGAAAGTGCAGCCTTTCGAAAAGACTCAATTCCAGTCAACTGAGATTTTAATCTACACTGTGTTAAACCTGTGAGAAGTCTGACAACACTAAGTTTAAGATCTTATCTTAAACCCGGTGTTGTCAGACTTCTTACTGTGTTTACCCCAGTCCAACGCCAGGATCTCTACATTATTAAACCTGTGAAACAGCTCTCATGTTCATTTAAGCATTAATACATTATTGTGCTTGTTTTCTTTCTGTTATTTTGTTTGTAATTGATCAAAGGTATTTCTAATTTTCTTAGGTTGAGTGTCACCAGGAAATTCTTAAGTATGGTCTGTACATAATGGATGGTAGAGTGAATTGATGAAATTTGTGGTGAAATGCCTCACTATTAATTCCAGACCTGAACTGCAGATTTCAGATCTTGATGCAATCACAGTGTTCTGAAGGTTGGTGCCCAAATTTAGAGAAAAAATAGGATATCTGATCATTAGCTGGTTAGTTGTTCTTCTTGTAGATATATTAAAATATTCTTAATGACTCCAAACAATTGTGTGCATTTGCCATAACCTCACGGTGCCATCATAGCAACAGACTGTGCCAAGCTCAGTCCTGTTTGAACTGACTTCCCAGACCCAGAGTGAACTGGGCAAAAATTCACTGGGTGGCTCAATGAATGGTGTCCAAAAGCAGTACCAAACAGAGTTGCTATCAGGTACAGAAGGCGGATCTTTTTCAGACTTAAAACCCATTTAAAAGATTAACAATGCCTCTCACAATTCATCGTATGGAACACAACACTTTGAAAAGATAACAGTGATCAGAAAAATAGCTACATGTAGCTCAGAAGTACAGGACAATGTAGATTCACGGGGAAGATCAGGTATCTTCACTATTGTGGGGATGAGTAGGAATGACAGAATCCAGTGTGTTCAGCCATTCATTGAACAAAAACCTTTACATGATACAAAAGCAGGAAATGCTGGGAAATCTCAGCAGGTCTGACAGCATTTGTGGAGAGAGAATAGAGCCAACGTTTCAAGTCATATTTCGAGTTATCCTGAAGGGTCAATTCTTTACTCTAAGGCTGTATCCTTGGATCCTAGTCTCTCTTGTTAATGGAAACATCTTCCCCATATCTTAATATTGAAACTTTCAATATTCTGTAAGTTTCAACTGCTGTCATTAAGGACAATATTAGGGCAGGATTTCCACCTTTCCTGTCCCTCACGCCATGTTTTCTGATGGTTAAGATGACTTGCCATTGGTCACTGGCAGTATCTTCCAGCGCCACCGATGTCTACGGCATTTTGTGTATCGCTCATCCTGCTATCGGGATACTCACCATGAGGAATTACCATCGGGCTGAGAAGGCCGGAAAATTCTGTCTGGAGAAAAAGTGTGGGACGAATGTGGAACACCCAGAGGAAACACACGCAGACAATGTGCAAACTCCTCACAGACAGTGGCCCGAATCCGTAATTGAACCCAGATCCCTGGCACTGTGCGAACCACAGAGTCACCATGGCCACCCAACTACCTGAGCTGCTACTAAAGTATGGTAGACTCAGATAACTGCTAACAATTGGCTCTACCGTGCCACTGTATTTTAACCACTGTGCCATCGTTAGATCATGACTCTTGAAGGGGCAGCACAGTGGTTAGCACTGCTGTCTCACAGCGCCAGGGACCCAGGTTCGATTCATGGCTTGGGACACTGTCTGTGCAGAGTTTGCACATTTTACCTTTGTCTGTGAGAGTTTTCTCCATGTGCTCTAGTTTCCTCCCACGGTCCAAGATGTGCAGGTTAGATGGATTGGCCATGCTAAATTGCCCCTCCGTGTCAGGGGGACTAGTAGTGTAAATGCATGGGATTGTGGGGTTGGGGCCTGGGTGGGACTGTGATCGGTCCAGACTTGATGGGCTGAATGGCTTCCTTCTGCACTGTAGCATTCTATGGTTCTATGACAACACATTATTCAAAACTAAGCACTGACCTATCAAGTTCAATTCATAATTATTGCAATACTTTAAGTTAGATACTTGAAAATTGTTGATAACTCCATTTTGCTTGATTCTGCACTGTAAACAATATATCAAATGTGGCATGTAGTATCAGCAAAAGCATACTGATACTTTGTATGGTTGGCAGGCACATCTTAACTTACACAATTGATATATATGACCTTTTAAAGTCAGATTTGCTACAATATTGATTTGTTCCTGTAAGCCATTGTTCCTAATTAACCTGGCTCATATTCACATAACTTTTGAGTTACAGTTGGCTGACTGTTTGCCAATGAACTTTGTTGAGATATAAACGGCATGTTTTTTTTTGTTGCATTTGATGGAAGTTAATTTCACACTTATGGACTGTAAAACACATCAGTTCAGAAGGTTATCCTCTCAGCCCCAGGCACTTGATTTTGAATATAAAGCAACCAAATATGATACAAAATAAAAATGTGGAGTTTACTCATTTTTCCCGCGTTGGTGTGGGTTTCCTCTGGGTGCTCCAATTTCCTCCCACAGTCCAAAGATGGATCAGCCACAATAAATTGACACGAACGTCAGGGTAATAAGCAGGTTATATGTATGGGGTTACGGGAATAAGTTGATTGTGGTCCGTGCAGACTTGATGGGCTGAATAACCTCCTTCTGCACTGTAGGGATTCTATGATTCTATGAAAAGCAGAACATGTTGGGAAATCTCAGCAGGTCTAAAAACAGCCGTGAAGAGAGAATAGGGTCAATATTTCCAGTCTCTTCAATTTATCCTGACTTTATACATTAGCTCTGTTCTTGCTCCACAGATGCTGTCAAACCTGCTGAGGTTTCATAAGAACATAAGAAATAGGAGCAGGAGTAGGCCATCTAGCCCCTGAGCCTGCCCCGCTAGTCAATAAGACCATGACTGATCTGATAGTGGTTCAATTCCACTTACCCGCCTGCTCCCCATTACCCTGAATTCTCTTATTGACCAGAAATCTATCTACCTGTGACTTAAACATATTTAAAGAGGTAGCCTCCACTGCTTCAATGGGCAGAGAATTCCAAAGATTCACTACCCTCTGAGAGAAGAAGTTCCTCCTCAACTAGGTTCTAAATTGATTCCCCCTTATTTTGAGGCTGTGCCCTCTAGTTCTCGTTTCCTTTCTAAGTGGAAATAATCTCTCTGCCTCTACCCTGTCTAGCCCTTTCAGTATCTTATATGTCTCTATAAGGTCTCCCCTCAGCCTTCTAAACTCCAACAAGTACAGGCCCAATCTACTTAATCTCTCCTCATAAGCTAACCTCCTGATCTCCAGTATCAACCTGGTGAACCTTCTCTGTACTCCCTCCAGGGCAAATATATCCTTTCTAATTGCAGCCTCACCAGTACCTTGTACAATTGCAGCAAGACCTCCTCTGCTTTTATTCTCCATCCCCTTCACGATAATGGCCAACATTCCATTTGCCTTCTTGATCACCTGCTGCACCTACAAACTGAGTTTGTGCGATTCATGCACAAGGACCCGCAGGTCTGTCTGCACAATAACATGTTGCAATTTTTCACCATTTAAATAATAGTCCATTTTACTAATATTCCTTCCAAAGTGGATAACTTTACACTTGCCAACGTTATACTCCATCTGCCAGATCCTCGCCCACTCACTTAGCCTATCCAAATCTCTCTGCAGACTTTCCATGTCCTCCACGCAATTTGCTTTTCCACTTATCTTTGTGTCACCAGCAAACTTTGTTATCCTACACTCGGTCCCCTCCTCCAGATCACCTATCTATATGGTAAACAGTTGAGGCCCCCAGCCATTTTCTGTTTTAGTTTCATGATTCCAGCATCCACTAATTTGCTTTAATGTTTATATGGTGGATAACTAGGTGCAAAGGTTTTGACTGAAATGAGACCCAGGATTCTTAACTTCATCCTTGATTGGCATGAGTCATAGCTCAAATTCAATGACTAACCTGTGCAAGACATTGCTTCATGTGCAATTTTGGTCACAATGTTACAGGAATCTTTGAAGAAAGTACAGTGCATATTGATCAGGAAGATGTCAGTGATGACTAAAATAAATAAAAACAGAATTGCATTTATAAGCATAAGACCATAAACGTAGGAACAGAACTAGGCTATTTGGCCCATCGAGTCTAATCCTCCATTCAATCATGGCTGATAGGTTTCTCAACTCCCCCTTTTCCCACCTTTTCCCCATAACCTTTGATCCCCTTGCCAGTCAAAAACCTATCTATCTCTGTCGTAAATATACTCAATGACCCGGCCTCGACAGCCCTGTGTGGCAACAAAATCCATAGGTTCACCATTCTCTGGCTGAAGAAATTCCTCCTCATCTCGGTTCTAAAGGGTCATCCCTTTATTCCGAGGCTGTGCCCTCAGATCCAATTCTCAGCCACTGATAGAATCATCCTTCCCACGTATACTCTGTCCAGTCCTTTCAATATTCTGTAAGTTCCAATGAGATCTCTCCTTCATCCTTCTAACCATCATCGAGTACAGACCCAGAGTCCTCAAATCCTATTTCTGTGACCTCTGGACATTCATAAAGCATTTTGCATTTTAGAACTGCCTCACTGGCTGTCATCATGATTGCAATGTAAGAAACATAACAGCAAGTTCCACCACATAACAAGACAATTTTTGTTTGTGTTTTTGGCTGAAGGATAGATAATGGCATAGGGGCACTTTTCTTTGAAACAGTGCGATGCAGTTGTTTTACTTCCGCCTCAGAGAGTATAATTGTCTTAATGTCTCATGGAAAAGGCAGCACCTCCAACTTCTCAGTATGACTTTGGATTGTTAGTCTGGATGTTGTTCGTTTGGGTCTCTGGAGTGAGACTGAACTGACATGATACTGATGAGAGCTGCAAGTAAAAATGAGAGTGGCGATAATCAGAGTAGAGAAAATTATAGGAGTGAGCAAAATTATGAAAAGATTTGGGAGTGTAGTTCACTCTTGGACTGGTGCTAAAAGCACAAAGGGGACATTTAGGAGAATTTGTAATCTCCCTGAGCTGGAAATACCTGCATCTGCTGAAGTCAAGTTGATTGTGACATTTATGATGGAATTAGACACTTTAAAGATAGAAATTAAGTGGCATGGGTGGGAGAAACAATGAAACGAGACTAGATAGTTCCAGCAGGAGAGCTATCATCAGCACATGTAGCATAGCTCAGGCGGCTGTCCTGTGTTTTGCAATTTCTATGATTCAATCATTAATTAGGAAATAAATCCTCACTGAGACAGACACCAAATATGAATCAAAAGATGCAAACACCCTACAGATGTGCAGTAGTCAGCTTCCCACAGAGAATAAAATGAAACCATATTTAGGAAGACAGCAAGTTATATAGCTTCTCCTCCATTCCAATTACTTTTTGACTGATCTGATTTAGCTGGGGGTAAATGTTTGATTGAAATAGGGTGCAAACATTTAATATATTTATAGAAGTCCTGCTGTGCAAAAAGAGACCATTCAGCCCATGGAGCCTGACCAATGACAGTCCCACATTGGCTCTAACCCCTTAACCCTATATATTTACCCTGCTAATTCTCCTAATACAAAGAGGCAATTTAGTATGGCCTATCAACCTGCCATACACATCTTTGGAAGGAAAGCGGAGCACTCATTTGTTAGACCAGTGGAGAAAGTAATTTAGTTGATGCATTGTGAAGCTGTTGATACCAACACTGGGACCAGTTTAGAAATATAGAAACGAGAAGCAGGGGTAGATCGTTCAACACTTCTAGACTGCTCCACCAATCATTTTGATCATGGCCGATCATCAAATTCAATAACCTGATCCCTTCTTCCCACTATATCCCTGTTCCATTTAGCCCCGAGATCTAAATCTATTGTCTTGCTTTTATCTGCTGCTATCAAGAGAGCAGCAACCTTGAGACATGATTAGTTGCCCCACTGACCCGTTAATGTCTTAGACCTGGCTAGCTCCATTCTGAATGATGCTTGTGGCCAGGTCAAAATAGACAAACCATGATCCTGTGGCATAAATGGGATCCCACATCCCATTTGTCATTTTAATCACAAATGGGTCAGAGCCCACAAGTGGTTCTCCTAGATAGGGACTACAAGATAAATCTGCGCTGTTGTCTACTCCCCGTGACATGTACTTGCGTAATCCAGGTCACTGCCCCTGTCAACTGCACCTCCCTTCCCTTCTCCTTGAATCTTGAAGTCTCAAACCAATGAGATGCCAGTTTGGCACCTCAGCTTACCTGCCATATTCAGTTGAAGCAATTAAAATCCTTAGGTCTGCCTTGCCAAGGGATTGGTTGGCTAACATGTGTGCCCCCCAATCCAAAAATCAAAATATAACCCGTATCAACATGCAAAAATGCAAAATCTCCTGTTCTTCATCTTTAACATCTTCAATAGTGAAACAATAAACTAAACA
Source organism: Sphyrna mokarran (assembly GCA_024679065.1). Classification (NCBI taxonomy): domain Eukaryota; kingdom Metazoa; phylum Chordata; class Chondrichthyes; order Carcharhiniformes; family Carcharhinidae; genus Sphyrna; species Sphyrna mokarran. Next base: position 24,156,785 of record JAGIQG010000029.1, read on the forward strand.
TTTCTATTCAAAGAAAATATACTGATTTTTACAACATCAAATTCCACTGTTGTATATATATATACTCATGTTTTCACTTATTGTAGAATAACACAAGATCATTTATAACGCAGAGTTGAAGAAAAGAGAATGGAACTACTCGTAGCCCAGAGGAATGCAGGGACCAATCCCCCATAGGTTGAATTGGGCGAGATGTGTCAATAAAATTTACAACATGAGGATGATCAATAATTTTCTCATAAGACCAACGGACCAAAATGAACAGGAATAATAATGAGAGAAATTGAGACAATTTTTATTCATGCCGATGGGATGGTTTTATAAACATCTATTCAGTCAATGAAGCAAGACTTCTGCATCAGCACATTGAACCAATATTGAGTCAAATTCCTCTTCTTGGACAAAACTGAACTGCACATATGACTTGGCTTCTGTGTATCAGTTGCGGGAATGATCTACACCATTAGCTACGTCTTTCACTTTATTCTCCAACCAGAATCAATTGGAGTTACGAGTTAGCAGACTGTGGCCGCAAACGACATTGTCACACCTCCTTCTTTCCAAATAGGCAGTGAACCATTATATCGACAGCAACTCTGACCTTTCTGTCAGATTAATACAAACATGCCTGGTTGAGTGTCTCCCTATAGGGTACATGGAAAAAGCAATAAGGTGATCTGTCAGAGAAGAGCACTAAGTTTACGTTTAAGTTTATTTATTAGAGTCACAAGTAGGTTTACATTAGCACTGCAATGAAGTTACTGAGAAAATCCTCTAGTTGCCACAGTCCAGTGCCTGTTCAGGTACATTGAGGGAGAATTTAGCATGGCCAATGCACCTAACCAGCATGTTTTTTTGGATTGTGGGAGGAAATCAGAGCAACCAGAGGAAACTCACGCAGACTTGGGGAGAACATGCAGACTCCACACAGACAGTAACCCAAATTGGGAATCGAACCCAGCTCCCTGGCTCTGTGAGGCAGCAGTGCAACCCACTGTGCCACCTAATAGGAATAATACTAATAGGAGGCAGGGGTTTTGCACAATAAATTGAACAAATTTCAACTGTCAAACTGGTGATAGACTGAAACATATTAGTTGACTCCTGCTCCTTGGGCTGTGTGTGGTTGTTTATTGGTGAGAACCTTGTCATGCTTGCAAACTGTCAAACACTGTTCTTTCGTGACACTGAGGCTCCACATTTGTAGATAATTATTCCAGTGCTGGTAATATTAAGGGGCAGGGAAGACAGCATCTGTAGCTGATTAACCTTTTCATGCTTAATTAATCAATAATCAAAACAAGATACCGTTGCCAGAAAACATGTATGGCAGCATGATTGGTACATTGTTACATCTTGTCATCAGAGAATGCATTAGTCGATCCATGCTAGCTGAGTAAATTCTGCCTTTGCCTTTGCTGTTCTTGAACTAATTAGTTATTTAAAATACTGGTTATTGCTCTGCCACCGACCAGTTTGAAGTTAGCATGGTATCAGATATTTGTTCTGGCCATGATGTCAGACAGCTGACATTTTACTAAATCCACTAACATCATTATTTGACTGAACATAAAGAATAGGAATATCCAATCTTCTTACCTCTTGCTAAGCTACCATCTAGCTATGTTGAAGAAAGGTTATTGACCTGCTCTTTCTCTATAGATGCTGTCACAGTTCATGCATTTGCCTGTTCTTTTTCATAGTTCCATCAATCTTGGACATAGGTTGGCACATTGCACTCGTGCCTATTTGCCTTGTAGTGAGTATTAACAAACTATTTACACTTGAAGGTCATTAAAAATGTGTTAACCAGGGTTCAGGTTAAACACCTCCCTTTTACAGTGAAAGGCAAGGCTGGAAGAAATAGGGAACGCTGGATGACTTTGGATATTGAGGCCGTGGGTCAAGAAGAAGAAGGAGTCATATGACAAGCACAGGCATCTAGGATCAAGCGGATCCCTTGAAGAATACAGAGGGTGTCAGAGCAGAGTTAAGAGACAAATCAGGAGGGCATCAAGGGGACATGAGATTGCTTTGGTAGATAAGGCAAAGGAGAATCCAAAGAGCTTCTACAGATACATAAGGACAAAAGCGTGACAAGGAAGAGATTCTTGGAACTATGAAAAAGGATGACATAGGTTGGCACTTCACACTGGAGGATCAATTTAGCAATGCAAATGAACATAACCCTCATCGTGGACTGTGGGAGGAAACCGGAGCACTCGGAGGAAAATCACATAGACACGGGCAGAACATACAAATACAACACAGACAGCCACTCAAAGCTGGAATTGAAACTGGGTCCCTGACACAGTGAGGCAGCAGTGTGAATCACCATTCCACAGTGCCTGGACTTTTTTAGCTGAATGGGCTTTCCAATCAGGTGTGTTTTACTCAAGGTAAAGAAAAAGGCAGGGAATATTTTCTGAAAAGAAATTCTTCAGTACTATGTAGATTTAACCACAAGTTTAATAACTCGAAGGAAATACGTCTGTCAGTATTGGAGCTCTCTTTTGAAAGGTGGTTTTGATCCTAGCTGCTGCAATAGAAACAACTGTATTCCCAGACAAGCCACACTTGGTTACTGCCAGCTCTAAGTTATCCATGCAATACTGCACTGAAATTCTATAAAACTGTCACATCAGTGAGTGGAAATAATTCAGTTGGCTTTAGCAAAGGAGTCACACTTTTATAATTGCTAAGGGTAAAGAAGCAGAAAATACAAACGTCAACAGTGATTACAAAGAAAACACTTTTCCAAGCCCCAGAACTTGGCTGGAGAATTTATCTTAGAAGAAAATATGCTTGCGGTCATATGATTCACCAATATTAAACTCAAATTTGGGGTTAAAATGACAGGGCAAAAATTGAGTATAAATTTTTAAATTAATTTCAAAAATTGATAGGCCAATAATAAAGCAGAGTCTGAATGTTTCATTTTGGTATTGGATTAAAGGACCTAACTCAATGCTTGTATTGTCAATTTGACAAGATCGGCTGCGATGGTTATCTTAGTGAGGTAATCCGAATGATACAATTTAGGCTGGGGCAAATAACATGTTTCAGTGAGATGTCCTGAGAATTTCTACATTTCTATTTGCAATGTTTTGCACGATTGTCTGACACTTGTATGTTGTGCCACTTATCACTGAAACCTTTTTTAGGGGCTGCACCGCAAGCCTCCCACACAAAATCACTTTTTGGATACTTGGGAACTTCATGCCGGTACTAAACATGCATCAGAGCATTCAGGTGCCTTCTCACAAGTGCACCCTGGTTTCACAGAGAACTGAAAGACCCCCTCTCATTGGCAGCAGGCCCCCCATCCATTCCTCGACACTGGTATCAGGGTATTGGGGCTTTTCCAATGCCTCACCCCCATGACATGCCCCTCATCATGACCCCTGACATCTGCCCCTCCTTCAATTATGGCCCCCAACATGCCACCCACATCATGACTGCCTTCACGATCCAGTCCACATAAATCGCCCCCACCCCGTCAGACCACCTCCCCGTTACTCCATAGCAACAGTCCACCCTGCAAAGTTCTCCCTCTCCCCAACCCTCAATCCTCCCTCATGGTTCCTTCTCAGGCCCCATGCCCTTGGGACACCCCCAGCACACTGGTGGTGCCCAACTGGTACAGTCACTGCCAGGCCATTTCTCTGACCATCTGAGGTTTCAATGGCCCCTGAGCCGCACACATACACCCCCAAAGCAGGAAACCCACGAGCATGAGTGAGTTGCTGGAGGGACTGTTGAAACCTGCTGGTGTGAATGGCCGGAGAATTCTGAGCTTTTCTTTTCTTTTTGTTTAAAGCCCCCAACCCCTAACATTGTTAAAACATTACAGATGGGAACACCACCACCTGGAGGTTCCAGCAATTTGCAAAGCCCATGACCACTACCATCTAGAAGGACAAGGGCAGCAAGTATGTAAGAGTAGCCCCAGCTGGAGATTTCCCTCCAAGTCACTCACCATCCTGACCTGGAAATATATCACTGTTCCTTCACTGTTGCTGGGTCAAAATCCTGTGTGTCATGTGTAATTTTTAGTCTCCTTATCTAAGAAATGATGTATTTGCAATAGAGGGAATACAGCAAAGGTTCACCAGATTGACTCCTGGTATGACGGGATATGAGGAGGGATTGGGCCAACTGCACCTGGACTCACTGGAGTTTAGAAGAATGAAAGAGAATCTCATTGAAATGTATAAAATTTCTGACAGAGTTAGACAGAGAGAAGGATGTTGTTTCTTCTGGCTGAAGGGATCTAAAACAAGGATCCACAGTCTCAGGATGCAGAATGGGCCATTTAGAACAGAAATGAGGGGAAATTTCTTCATGCAGAAGGTGAACCTATGGAATTCTCTACTATAGAAAGCTGTGGAGGCTGTCATTGAACATAATTAAGAAGGTAATAGATTGCAACCTAGACTCTAAAGGCACTAAGGAGTATGGGGAATTTTGGTTTGAGCTGGAGGATCAGCTATGATTATATTGAATGGTGGAGCAGGCTCGAAGGGCTGAATGGCCTATTCCTGCTCCTATTTTCTCTGTTTCTATGTTTAATGCTTACCAATGTTCCTGGTATGCACTGATTCATTGAATCAAGGTTGGTCATCTCCTTGATGCTACAAGTCAGAGTGTGAACTCTGTAAGGTCATGAGTAAACACAGTAAGAAGTCTCACAACACCAGGTTAAATTCCAACAGCTTTATTCCTGCCGAAAGAACAGCCAGTTCCAAAAGCTAGTGGTGTTTGCTACAAATAAACCTGTTGGACTTTAACCTGGTGATGTGAGACTTCTTATTGTGTTTACCCCAGTCCAATGCTGGCATCTCTACATCAATATAGAGGGAGCATTGTTTCCAGGACAGAGAGATTAGTGAACAAATGTTTCACACAAAATATGCCATGCATTGCTTTATAGCTCATTTTTGTTGTTATATGAAATAATATATCACTCAAAGTAATACCAGCACAAATCCTTACAGCAGGTCTAAGTTTATGGTTACCCTTATCATATCTCCAACATGAGGAAAGGAAACAAAAGAATTGTCAAATTACTGCCATTTATATCCTGGATTATGGAGGAGATCTGGGATAGTGCTTCAGCACTGTCTGGGCATATCCTTCATAGTTCCAGGACAAGCTTGTGCCTGAATTTAAATATCTACAATTTCAGGCAATAATAGGCATATCTGATGGCAAGGTGATTTGCACTGCTGCCTCACAGCGCCAGCAACCAGAGTTCAATTCTGGCCTTGCGTCACTGTCTGTGTGGAGTCTACACATTCTCCCCATGTCTGCATGGGTTTCCTTCAGGTGCTCCAGTTTTCTCCAATAGTGCAAAAGTGTACAGGTTAGGTTGATTGGCCATGCTAAATTACCCTTAGTATCAGGGGGATTAGCAGGGTAAATGTGTGGGATTATGGGAATAGGATTTAGGTGGGATTGTGGTCAGAACAGACTCGATGGGCCAAACGGCCTCCATCTGCATTGTAGGAATTCTATTCTATGATAATCCTCAGAGCCCTTTGTATTTTATATTTTCTTCCATTATATCATTAGTAGGAACAATATGAGCCTCCTCGAAGTTAACATGGACAGTGTTTAATACAGATGGTACAATTCAGTAAGTCAACCAATTAGGAGATGACTTTTTCTAGTTAACTTTAAACTTAATTGTGAATTCAATATTTTGAAGAGCTACATTCCCTGAACATCACATTTAAAAGCGATTGCTGTGTTAGAGTGTCTTTGGCTTCCTTTTAAGCTCTTCTATCCTAGCAGGGGATAATTTGTATTTGAATAAGTGATCTCTTGAATGGCTGAAGATGAATTAATTCCCCTTTAGAACACAAATGTTCATTCAATTGTAACAAAATATCCATTTAGGAATGTGCTTTCCTGTTACCTGTCCATATGAAATAGAAATTGGCAGGGGAAAGAGAGTATAGGAAATGTAATAGGCATCAGGCATACTGTGTCATAGGAATCTGTTTTTTTCATAGACATAACATGAATGCCAATATGATTCCAACGTGATTGCAAACATGTGCATATACAGTCCATGCCAGAAATTGCAGCACAGTGGTTAGCAGTACTGCCCCACAGTGTCAGGGATCTGGGTTTGATTACTGGTGACTATGCAGAGTTTGTATGTTCTCCCCATGTCTGTGAGGGCTTCGTCCAGGTGCTCCAGTCTCCTCTCACAGTAACTTCACTGTAGCATTAATGTAAGTCTATCTGTGCCACTAGTAAATAAATAAATAAATACACTATCTACCACATTGAAAAACAACTAAAGTATAAGTGTGAGAAAGGACTTTAAAATCTTTCCAGGCCCTCTTTGCACAATTTGGCTGCTGGTTCACAGTAACCTCATATGCATGCGTGCATAGACCAAGGATCTTTAAAAGGATCAGCTGTCACTAAAAATTAAGTTGTTTGAAAAATGATTAATTGAATATGGACCTGGCAAGAACAGGAACACATTGTCCAACTCCACAGCAATTCAAATGGCCTTTTTGTCTATGATTGCTTGGCCCCCAGCCTCCTTCTCGCCAATCCCTCAGGAATTATTTGAGGTCTGCTGGCAGCAAGGTAGTTGCTAGAAACTTTAAAACCACTTCACCAGTGAACTGCCTAAGGATATGTATAGCAGGAACCATAGTCAGTTATTCAAATTTAAAGGAGATCCAATATTGAGCCTGTTTCAGACCTTCTTTTCCAGCCTGTGATGACCTCAACAAGACCCATGAGGTGAGTCTCTTTAAGAGCCTCCTGATTGAGCTAATGATTGCCTGTCCACTCAGGGAGTCTCACCTGTGTATATTATGAGAAGTGTCAGACCCACTGACACTCCAGATTCTGAACCAGAAAAAATTGCAGCAGAGAAGCTTGCAAAATAAGGAAATCTGGTGAAGGGACACCTGTCTCTGAGGAATTATTTCATAGCCCCCAGCACAGGTACCATTTGCTGGGCTTTGCTCAACTTCTCCAAATTCAGCCTTCATTTATTTTCAAGATTATGTGGGTAAATTGAGAAAAATCACTTTGGCTGGCAAAATTCTGCAATTGGTTAATTTGCAGTATGAAAGCCATATCTGTCACTTGGCAAGTTGCTTACTTCCTTATCCTCACGTTGCACTTTTTTGTTCTGTGTAGTTTGCTGAATGAAAACAAAAGTGAGAAAGTAAAATAACATCACTGCAAGGCAGACTAATTCTGCACAGTCATAGAAACCTGTCTAGTTCTAACAGGACTAGACAGGGTAGATGCAGAATGGATGTTCCCAATAGTGGGGGAGTCCAGAACCAGAGGTCACAGTCTGAGGATAGAGGGTAGACTGTTTAGGACAGAGGTGAGGATAAACTTCTTCACCCATAGACACAGATTAACAGGGTAAATATGTGGGGCTTAAGGGATAAGGCCGAGGTGAAATTGTTGTTGGTGCAGACTTGATGGCTCAAATGGCCTCCTACACTGTAGGGTTTCTATGATTCTGCCCTTCCATGCATGATCAGCCTGTGGAATTCACTACCATAGAAAGTAGTTGAGATCAAAATATCAAGGGGAATTTGGATATAGCTCTTCAGGTGATGCAGATCAAAGAGTATGAGAAGATGACAGAATGAGACTGTGAAGTTGGAGGATCAGTCTTGATAATAATGAATGGGAGAGCAAGCTAAACAGCCATTTAGCCAACTGAGCTAAACCAACCCCATGGGAAGGCATGCTGTACTAAAGACCAACAACAAGCCTTGCCTGGGATTAAGGACTGCAAGGTGAAAATCTGTAAGACCTATGAGTCAATCTGAAGGCCAGCTGCACTTCATTATAGGCAATACAATGAGGGAGTGTGTGGGCTGGTGGGAATGAACTTACCAGAGGCTGAGGATCAGTGAGGGATCCAGGCCACAATGTTGGAGGGATGGAGGTTGTTGAGAGGGTGGGGTGGGGGCTGGCTGGTGGGGAGGTGCAGAGAGATCAGAAAGAAGGTCATGGAATGAGTCTCAGCAGCCTACCCACTCCTCATTTCCTGATGCTTGGTTCCTTGTTCAGAAACTGATGGCCTTTTAAACGTGTTCCCCCTTCAATCACTTGGGAGACTGCAAGCCAACTCAATAGAGTTTGCGTTTTGGGCTTTCTGTGCCTGTTGCCAGGGTGAGAGCCTTAAGTGGGCATAACTTGTGTTGAGGTTAGAATGGCATCCGCAAGCTTTCCTAACCCAGAATTAATCGGATGTTAGGAACCAGAGCAATATTTAAGTGGCACATGTTTGTCTTGTGAGGCATTAAAAATAAGGTACAGATTTGTGTTTAATATAATGGTTCCATGTAAGGGAAAGTAGATCTATGACTAGATTCATGTTAAAACAAAGGTTTTTGCATATATGGAAGGTTTTTGGCTTCAGTTCAATCTGTGTTTCTATTGACCAGAGAGAGACAGAGTTTACAACAGGAAACACGAGCTTAAAAAATGAGATGTTACTAAGCAATCATGGGCACCTTTAGGTGAAAATACTTTCAGTATTTTAAAATGAGCCTACAGGCAGATGGAACTAAAAAGTTACAGAAAGAGAGAAAAACTCTCAAGTCTGCCATAAACAATAAAGGGGAGCTGGAAAAATGTGGACTTTGTAAAACGTACACAAGAAACTAAAGAACAACTGGAGAAGGAAAAGGGATGTTCCAGGGATTTTGAAATCAAAGTAACAAATATCAACTCGAACTGGAATAGGATATTGTTTAGTGGTGTCACAGACAGAGCTGAGAGGAAGTTAACAAATAAGAAGACGTAGTTATCTAAAGTGATCCAAAAGTTTGTGATTCTATGAAGCAATAGTTGAATCAATTAGTGGCTGTCTCTGAGTTTGTGTGAAAGCTCAAATATTTAAAACAAAGGAATACGGAAAGGATAGTTGGCAAAACCCTGGAGCCAGATCCTTGGTGAAGACCTCTTGGTGAAGCACCGATTGAAAGAAGATTGTATCTTTTTGAGGGTGGAGTTTAGAAATACTCATGTGATGTTCATGGTGGAGGGGGAGTTTGAGGAGAAATCACTGAAGATGGACTGAATAGTGCATGCCACTTGGTTTCAGAGTGGGGTGCTGCCTGACCACAGTTAGCCAGTTGGGTTACAGGAAGTACGATTACTGAAAACTTTATAGTGTAATGTATAATTTGTAACATCCTATTGTCCTTAAGATCTGAGTGAAGATAAGTATGAGTGAAAAAGTATTGTATTTCTGGGGAAGGCAATGGCCTAGTGGTATTATTGCTAGACTATTAATTTAGAAACCCAGCTAATGTTCTGGAGACCTGATTCGAATCCTACCACAGCAAATAGTGGAATGTGAATTCAATAAAAAGAAAAATCTAGAATTAAGAATTTACTGATGACCATGAAGCCATTGTCAATTATTGGGAAAACTTATCTGGTTCACTAATATCCATTAGGAAAGGAAATCTGCCATCCTTATCTGGTCTGGCCTACTTGTGACTCCAGAACCATAGAAATATGGTTAACTCTCAAATGCCTTTGGGCAACTAGACATGAGCAATAAATGCTGGCCAGCCAACAACACCCATGCCCAATGAATGAATGAATAAAAATTCAAGTATCTTTGTGTACAGATCACAAACAACTTATTCTTTGTCGTCCATGCTGATGCTATAATTAAGAAAGCCCACCAATACCTCTACTTTCTCAGGAGGCTAAGAATCGCTACACCTCACCAATTTTTACAAATGTAGCATAAAAAGCATCCTTTCTAGATGTATCACAGCTTGGTCTGACTCCTGCTCTGAACAAGACTGCTAGAAACTACAAACAATTATAAAGTAGCCCAGCCCATCACACAAACCAGCCTCCCATCTATTGATTTCATCTACAGTTTCTGCTGCTTTCCTGAGGCAGCTAGCATAGTTAAGGACCCCACGTACCCCGGGCATGTGATCTTCCATCAGGAAAAAGATACAAATGTCTGAGGTCACATACCAACCAACTCAAGAACAGCTCCTTCACTGCTGCCATTAGACTTTGGGAGCTGATATTAAGCCGATCTTTCTTTATATCCCTTCTGTGACTATAATACTACATTCTGCACTCCTTTCATTTTCTCTTTATGTGCTGTATGAAAGTTATGCTTTGTTTACATCGTGCACAACAAACAATCCTTCTCACTGTATCCTTGAATATCTGGTAATAATAAATCAAACTTTTCATGTTTCATCACTTTTTTATTAGAAATTAATTAGTAGCCCTCTAACTCGTTTCATCCACATTTTCCAAGAAAGTAAAAGGTATGGTTCTTTGAGCCAGCGTTCCATTCTGGGAACTTCCTGCCCAGTAAGGACACCAACTGGGATTGTAACACAGGGCAGAAGCTGGAAGGAAGTGGGGTCTACATTTCGCAACATTTAGCGTGATTAAATGCCATGTATGGCCACCAAACACGTTTTAAGGCATTAAATTCTGCCCATTGGAAAAGCAGAATTTGACAAGTGTTTCAATAAATGAACAATAGACAAACAATAATGCAAACTGCACTTTGAGAGGTTAATACTTCCTCCGCATATCCTCGTTTTTATCAATTAATGCATCCTACTTTGTGTGTTAACTACTATATGAGGTGATTTTTCTTTGTATATTTTGCAGATGTTTGCCACATGAGCAGTGCAGGTTCAAGAGGATGAATACTGGGAATGAATGAATTTAGAGTGCTGCCACTAAAATTTATACGTTTTTGAAAGAGGCTGTGTGTACAAGTGGAGTGGTGGCTCAGTGAGTTAGCACTGCTGCCTCACAGCTCCGGGGACCCATGTTCAATTCCCAGCTTGGGTTGCTGTCTGTTGGAGTCTGCATGTTCTCCCTGTGTCTGCATGGGTTTTCTCCGGGTGCTCAGGTTTCCTCCTATAGTCTGAAGTATGTGCTGGTTAGGTGCATTGACCTGAACAGAGTCAATGAATGTGGTAACTAGGGGATTTTCATAGTAACTTCATTTCAGTGTTAATGTAAGGCTACTTGTGACACAAGTAAAAAAAAATAAATTACTTTGAAAAGGAAGAGATAAGACTTTCAAAAAAATCAGTTACCATATTGTCAAATATATAGACTATATATTCAATGAAAATCACACATATATTGTTATGAAAACCGTAACTAGCTCATTGAGAGCAGAGGTTAGGAACTACAACTCCCAACAGAGCTTGGAACTTTTAGACCGTAAGACGTAGGAACAGAAGTAGACCATTTGACCCATCAAGTCTTCACAAGCGCAGATCAAGGTTGAGTTGCACGTGCGTAGTTCTGAAATTTGTAAGTTCTTCAGACCCAGTACAGGTCGGGCACATATAGAGACAGATAAAGGAGTATCCGTAAGCTTGGTCATTTAACCGGGAGTAGGACATCATTGAGAAGAAGAGTCTCAGATGTGGGACAGGGACAGGTCCAAAAAGAGGAGAGAAACAGAAAAGGTCCCATTTCAGTTAAAACAAAAGAGGAACAGAGAAACCGGCACAAATCAGGGAAAAGGGCTGTAGGAATGGATTTTGTGAAGAAGGCAGTTGAACGTTGGTAACTTAGACGGAGGATTTGTGTCATGCTCAGTATGGCCAAAGACTTGTATTTGTGCTTGCAAGTTGGTGCTTTAATGAATACTCTAGAAACTTGAAACCTTAAAAAAAAATTATTAGTCCTGATTATATATTATTAACAACTTGAGTACCTGGACAAGGAGTATAATGTAAGTTTATTTATGAAAGATAAGATACAAAGATGTGCGATTAGGTTGATTGGCCATGCTAAATTGCCTCTTTGTTATCAGGCTGGCTAGATGGGACAAATGGGGATTGGGACATAGATGGGATCATGGTTGATGTAGACTCGATGGGTCAAATGGCTTCCTTCTGCACTGTAGGATTCTATGATTCTAAGTATTTAATAATGTCACCAGCAGCCTTACATTAAAACTGCAATGAAGTTACAATGAAAATCCCTGAGTTATCACACTCTGGCACCTGTTTGGATACACTAAGGGAGTATTTAGCATGGCTAATACATGTAACCAGTCTGTCTATTCTGGCTGTGGGAGGAAACTACAGTACCTGGAGGAAACCCATACAGATGTGGGGAGAACATGTACACTCCTCACAGAATGACCTAAATTGGGAATCAAACCAAAGTCCTTGGCACTGAGGCAGCAGTGCTTATCACTGTGCCATCCATATATTCAGTAAAGGAATAAGTTAGTGCTGTTAATTTTGTTTTTTTGGGAGTTCCAGTCAAGAAAAATAATCGTGTAGTGGATAAAAAAAAATGCAAATAAACCAGTCTGTTTTTAATACCATAAGACATGGGAATCTCAAAGCCCTTTGATTTATTATTGTTACACAAATTGGTATACAGTGAAAAATTTGTTTCTTATGCTACACAGATAAAGCATCCTGTTCATAAAGTACCTAGTGGAGAAGGAAAGGAAAGGGTACAGAAAATAATGTTAAAATCATAGTTAGGGTGTGGAGAAAGATCAGCTTAATATGAGGAAGATCAATTCAAAAATCTGATGGCAGCAGGGAAGAAGCTGTTCTCAAGTCAACTGATACATGATCTCAAACTTTTGTATGTTTTTCCTGACGGAAGAAGATGGAAGAGAGTATGTCCATGGTGCAAATAGGTGACGGTAATAGGGACACATTAGGAATCTTCAGGGAAGTTTGTAACAATGAACAAACCTATTTTGGCTGCTCTGGATTTCAACTGGCATTTCAAAATAGCTGTTGATGGCAGTGATTAGGCGTTGGAGCAGTACTGTTGCAAATGGGTATATTGGCACAGAACATCCAGCTGGGTACTGCCCAAGAAAACTTATTACAAATGCACAAAAATATTCCACAGTTGAAAAGTGTTAAGCCTTGCTTTAGCTCTAAATATCCTTGGCGCATCCTTGGTGATTGGTTGGCGCACATTGTCACTGGCACTGAGAAATCTGTGGACTCTTCTTTGGCCGCATCTGCCAATTATTGTGAGGTGTTCAATTATTTTTTAACTCATGTGTTTCCTGTATAAGATAGATATTATAAATTGTTTTATCATTCTGACTTTGCAGAATAACACTTTTTTGTTTGTTTAAAGCCTATGGAGTCTTGAGGCTTTATTCATTGAACAAATGTCTTGAATCTCAACCTCAGTCTGCTTTAAGCAAAGCGTTTTTTGTCCTTAACTGGATATTGAAAACAGCACCAGAGGCAGCAATGAAGCATACATGGTTTCATACTGAATCAGATATTTGTTCCTGATTGATTATAATGTCCTCCGGAATAGTATCATGATTATAGTTTGAATGATTCATGGCAATGTTGCAATCTTTTACTTCTTCAGATAAATGGATACCAAGGATGTGGTTTATTAAAGTAGTGAGCGTTGAGTATATTAAAGCTAACATCTATCAGTAGAGTGTCTTTTGCATTCAATTTTTTTAAATGCAAGTATATCGAGCGGCATGGTGGCACAACGGTTAGCACAGCTGCCTCAGAGCGCCAGAAATCTGGGTTCAATTCTAAGCTTGCGTGACTGTCTGTATAGAATTCTACAGCGTAAAAGGAGGCCATTCGGCCCATTGAGTCTACACCAATCAGTATCCCACCCAAGCCCTATCCCCATAAAACAATGTATTATCCTAGCTAGTTCTCCCTGATACTAAGGGGCAATTTAGCATGGCCAATCCACACCTTATTGCACCTTCTCCCCATGTCTGTGTGAATTTCCTCTGGATGTTCTGGTTTCCTCCCATAGTCCAAAGATATATAGGTTAGATGGATTGGCCGTGCTAAATTGCCCCCTTAATGTCAAGAGGATTAATGGCGTGAATACTTGAGATTATGGGGATGGGACTTGGGTGGGATTGTGGTTGGTGCAGGCTCGATGGGCTGAGTGGCCTGCTTCTGCACTGTAGGGATTCTATGATTCAATGATATTTAACTCGTGTAAGTCATTGGCCTGGATTTACTGCTTGATTTGCATTGTTTTTTCTCAGTGTTAAACTTAAAAGGCATCACATTAAAAAGCTGCCCTTTTTCACCAAATGGACCAAACAGTCAGGGTGAATTAACCACCATGGGGTATTCTACTAACTCTGCTTCCCTGCACAGTTTTGCTCCAAAAATTAAGTTGGATCTATTAGGTGAATGGATACTTAGAAGTATTTTTCAAAAAGTTTTGAATGTAATTTGTAAAATTAGACTTAGAGGGACAAACTACTGGACCTCCAAAATACCTGGAAAGTAAGTTTGTAAATTTTGAAAAAGTGAGTCTGCTAGTAGATTATCAAGGGTAGTGGATGTAAGCAGAATATTGTCATGGGAAAGGCTCTTGCACTTGGCTCTCCTCATTCCACTCCAAGAGCAATGTCTCCATGTTGAGTCATGAATGAATAGGAGAAACACCCACCTCCACTCCTCCAGTGTGTTCTTTCACCTGGAAGTGGTAGGGTGGTGAAGGTGTCTCTAGAAGGAAGCCAGGCTCATGGCTTATCACTGGCTTGGTGGCTCTTAGATGGAGGCAAACCTGTGAAGAACATGAGCTACTTCAATCTATTCACAGATCCAATGAGGACTAGATGACGCAGGCTCCAGGTAACACTGCCTTTTTACAGGCTTTCATCCAGATCAGGAAAAGGAAAGTCCATTGCAAAGGCCACAGCAGACCTATGACATGGCAGACAGGCCTCTGACAATCTGATAGCTACCAAATTTCCAGCTGAGGAAGCTGTGAAAGCATTGTTGAACTTCTTAGTTTTCTACCTTTTGCTGGCTGGAAGGTTCTACCACTTCTTGTTTATAGACATTATGGCTGTAACTCTCAGCCAGTTCACACCAGTGAGATTCTCTGGTGTCAACAGCAGCGCATCACCCCCTCCATCCCTCCCCACAATGGCGTGAGGTGACATCAATAGGAAAACCTATTGACAGCAGGGGGCTCAAAGAATCCCACTACCTTCCATTTCCGGGAAGCACGTGACTGGGGGGCCTGAGAATCTCGCCCTATTTTTTCTCTAATGTATCTTGATCTATGATACCTGAATTATGTTGTGCTTGTTACCATGTGCCCTATTGTTGGTTTGCATGCACCAGACTTCTAATATGCAGAATCCTATGCTAATATGCAGAGTGGTAAATGAAGCGTTCAAACCTGCACGGCTTTTCCACAACCTCAGGCACTAAATAGAATTGTGATTTTACCCGTAGCTTCAACAAGCTAAGGCACAGTGAGTAGCATTTCTGCCTCACGGTGTCAGGGATTCAGGTATATTCCTGGTTTGTGTCACTGTCTGTGCGGAGTCTGCACGTTCTCCCAGTGTTTGCTTGGGTTTTATCAGGGTGCTCCGGGTTCCTCCCAGTGTCCAAAGATATGCAGGTCTGGTGAGTTGGCCATGCTCAATTCTCCCTCAGTGTACCCAAACAGATGCTGGAGTGTGGCAACTAGAGGATTTTCACAGTAACTTCACTGCAGTGTTAACATAAGCCTACTTGTGAATAACAAATAAACTTTTACTTTAAAGTCCATATGCTTGGCAGGCAATATAAACAGATACACTCTTGCTACCCTGAAACCTGCTTTCATCTTAGAGAGAGATGGATTCACAGGGGACATCAGATTGAGACTATCATTTTGCCCCTTGAGATTGTTCCTCTGCAGACTGCTCAAGCAAGATGGTGTTCCGATCATCCCTCATTCGCAGTTGACTCAGATCCCTTGACATCTTTATTCTGAGAGGTTTCAAGGCTACTTTGGTGTTCCACTCACCGAGAGTGCCTATCCTGGATTATGGTTTGCTGAGTTGCATCCAATCTTCAATCGCAAAGACTTCCACAAGTCTCAGTCCTATATGGCATTAGCATTGATGTGAGACTTTAATCCATCATTTGGACACCCTAGTTAAGGTAAGCATCTTTCTTGCATAGACCCTGCAGAGACCTAGTAGAGCTACTTTGCTTCACATGGATAGCCTCGTGGTCTGTGGCATTGTCCAGGCACACAAGCCCATTCTACCTTTCACCTCACACACTAAAACACCTTAATGTTATCCAATGCACTTTAGTTACAAACCCTTTGTGCAAAGTTAATTAACAAGGGGGTTTGGCAACCTTCCAACCACCACGTCTCTAGATATACTGTGCTCCTCAAAGATACAGAGGTAATGAGTTCACTGTGCAAGATCACGTCTGATCACCCATTCCAGCCTGCAACGGGAATCACTCCCACAGCAGTGTCCACTGTGGAACCTAAACTCCAAAGGGGAAGATTCCACCCTCATTTCACTGCCAAATTTCAACTAACAACTAGGATACATCAGAAATGCAGTCATTTATGTAAAAAATATGTTTTTGTTTAGGTTTAATTACTTAATGGGGGATTAAGTGGATTGTATAGCCAAGTTATGCAAATTGACTATTTTTCTCAAACCCCTGATCAAAAGCATAAAATTGCTTGGCAATCTAGCTATGCATTTATCTGAAATTAACTGTTATATTTGCATATTTATGCAGATTAATTAGTAGTAAAATTGTGCTATTGTGGTTACATTGACAGCAGTAGCTTCTGAATACATAAACATATAACTTTGCATTAAGTGCCTGAATGACAATTTTTTTTTACCTAACATTTATTTTTTAAGGTATGATTAAAACCAGCTTTTCCATTTGATTAAACCCTCCTGCCCTGAAAGAACAGGCTCATTGTAGGATAAATACTGCAATAAATTATTCATTTGTGCAGTGTTGTTTAGTGTTGGTGACAAGTTTCCATGTGTGCATCACAATTGATCCCAATCCCAAATGCGCACATTTCCCCAGCAGAGGTGATAGGAAATTGGTGAAAAGAATAAATGTTGGCTCATTGCCTTATTTCTCTTCTTTACTCAGAACTAGTGAAGCTGAAGTCAGTATTTGTACTGTTGCTTCAGCCGCAATGAAGCTAACACAAATGGCAATCAATATGAGTTTATCACTCAATTCTGCAGTGAGCATTGTCACTTGGGAACACTAGCATGAATCTTTTGTAACTTTAAAGGAATCTCTAGTATGTTTGTGTTCAAAACACAACATTGAAAGAACAGATAGAAAACAAATCCAGAAGTAAGTACAATATGGATAGAAATTGTGGCCATTAGGAAAACATGGAAGATTTTGATGTAACTTCCAAAGAGGGCCAAGAGCAATAAGTTTGAAGATGGAAGTGAAAAAAAAACCTATATAAGGAAGGATTGAATGCTCTGTTACAGTAATAGCTATACAATATCTGAAAGAGTCTGCTTTGCTAAGAGAGAACCATGAAAGAAGCAAAGTGGGCCATCTCCAGAAATACCAGAGAAGTATCTATTTGTTCCAGAAAGTAGTGTTTATTAAAAGCCTTGATCTCCACTGTTGAGTGAGTGGGAGAGTAATGTTCCGTGGAATACTTCTCCTACTGCGATAATTTTCATAAATTAAATATCCATCAGGACTGTTGCCTAAACAGTGTGTTTATCTGTGAGTTTAACTAAGTAAAATTTTTTTGATGAAATGTTTGTAAACATTGTAAGTATAATCTTGTGTGTTCTGATTATCTTTTCATTGGGTAATACATGTTTGATGTAATATTATAAATCTCCAAAAATAGTATTGGAATCTTTGACTCCTGATCTCCAGTGCACACACCTTCTTGTAACAAAATACAAATTACAAATTGTTGTGAGAGCTTGCAAGAGTTTCCCTTTGCGATTTGGTCAGCCCAGCAATTACCATCTGCTGTTTCATGAGATACACTGTAATTTCAAGTGCTCATAATATAGCCAATGAATATGCAGTACATTAAACATTTTTGCCCCAATGACATTTTAACCTCAATATAATGTATTTTTAATTTCATATTGATTGTACATATAGGATTGGAGATGGGCTGGATTGTGTGTTGGTTTCCCAACTCTATTCCATGCCTGAGTCTTTTAAATGGGATCGAGAATCTGGTGAACTGATGCAGCAACAATAATCTCTCCCTCGATATTAACAAAATGAAGAGATTGTCATCGACTTCATCGAAACCCACCAATGCCTCTACTTTGTCAGAAGACTAAGGAAACTTGGTATGTCAGCTACAACTCTCACCAACTTTTACACATACATCATAGAAAGCATTCTTTCTGGTTGTATCAAACTTGGTATAGCTGATTTAGCTAATTGGGTTAGGAATTGGCTAGCATTTAGCTAATTGGGTTAGGAATTGGCTAGCAGATAGAAGACAGAGGGTGGTGGTTGATGGGAGATATTCATCTTGGAATTCGGTGACAAGTGGTGTACCTCAGGGGTCTGTTTTGGGGCCCCTGCTGTTTGTAATTTTTATAAATGATCTGGATGAGGGTATTGAAGGATGGATTAGTAAATTTGCAGATGACACTAAAGTCGGTGGAGTGGTAGATAGTGAAGAGGGGTGTTATAGTTTGCAGAGGGACTTGGACAAGTTGCAGAGCTGGGCCGAGAGGTGGCAAATGGAGTTTAATGTGGAAAAGTGTGAGGTAATGCACTATGGCAGAAATAATAAATGTGTAGAGTATAGGGCAAATGGTAGGATTCTTAGTAGTCTAGATGAACAGAGGGATCTTGGTGTGTATGTGCATAGATCCCTGAAAGTAGGCAGTCAGGTCGAGAAGGTTGATAAGAAGGCATATGGAGTCTTGGCTTTTATTGGTAGAGGGATTGAATTTCGGAGCCGCAACGTCATGTTGCAACTGTACAAAACTCTAGTGCGGCCGCACTTGGAGTATTGTGTGCAGTTCTGGTCCCCGCATTATAAGAAAGATGTGGAGGCATTGGAGAGGGTACAGAGGAGGTTTACCAGGATGTTGCCTGGTATGGAGGGCAGGTCTTATGAAGAGAGGCTGAGGGATTTGAGGTTGTTTTCGTTAGAAAGGAGGCGGCTAAGAGGGGACCTAATCGAAACATAAAAGATGATTAGAGGTTTAGATAGGGTGGACAGTGATAGCCTTTTTCCTAGGATGGAGAAAGCTAGCACGAGGGGACACAGCTTTAAATTAAGGGGTGATAGTTATAGGACGGATATCAGAGGTAGGTTCTTTACCCAAAGGGTGGTTCGGGAGTGGAATGCCCTGCCTGCAGCAGTTGTAGATGCGCCAAGTTTGGTGGCGTTTAAGAGGTTAGTTGATAAGTATATGGAAGAGAAGGGAATGGTTTAGTTTGGAGGGGCATTGCTTTTTATATTGGTCGGCGCAACATCGAAGGCCGAAGGGCCTGTTCTGTGCTGTTATGTTCTATGTTCTATGTTCAGGACATAGACAGGAGAATATGCTCCTGTCTATATCAATGGGGATGAAGTATAAAGTATTGACAGTTTCACACTTTTAAGTATCCAGGTCACTAACAATCTGTCGTTGCCCCACCATTGCCAACACTATAGTTAAGAAAACCCACCAATGCCTCTACTTTGTCAGAAGGCTAAGGAAACTTGGTATGTCAGCTACAACTCTCACCAACTTTTACACGTACATCATAGAAAGCATTCTTTCTGGTTGTATCAAACTTGGTATAGCTGCTGCTCTACCCAAGACTGCAAGAAACTATAAAAGGTTGTGAACGTAGCCCAATCCATCACACAAAACAGCCTCCCATCCACTGATTCTGTCTATACTTCCCGCTGCCTCGGAAAAGCGCACAGCCCAGACATTTTCTCTTCCACCTTCTTCTATCGGGAAAAAATACAAATGCCAGAGGTCACGAACCAACTGACTCAGCTTCTTCCTTGCTCTGTCAGACTTTTGAGTGGACTTGCGTTAAATTAATCTTTATACCCTGGCTATGACTGTAACACAACATTCTGCATTTTCTTGTTTCCTTCTCTGAATAATATGCTTTGTCTGCATAGCACACAGGAATCAACGTTTCACTGTATCTTAATACATGCATTAATAATAAATCAAATCAAATCAAAATCAAATCTTTCCCAAGATGTAGAATCCTGCCCACATATAGTGGTTAGCTATTCAAACTAATTAGTAACCACTTAAGGCCAATGATGCAGATGATTAGAAATTTCTGGTTGTCTTCAAGCTTCCTGGAAGCTTTCTGGTGGCAAAACGTGGGACCAAGCATTCCAAGCAGAGTTGGATGCTGTCTCTGCTTGCCTGGGAACAGCAGAAGTGGCAGGTCACTTGATAGAGGACTTCCTCCAAGCAGTGGTGACCTGGTTCCAGACGTTATTTTTAATACAAACTTTTGAAAATGTTTAAGAGAAGGTGGCAACATTTTGAACTAGAATCACTGAATCTCTATTGTGTAAAAGAGGCCATTGGGTCTGCACTGGCTTTAGACAGAAAATTATGACACAGGGCAGAAACTCCAAAGACTTCTATAAAATCTGTTTGGATCATAAGTTTTGCACTTTGAATTTAGCTAGGGTGAGCATATGTTTCATCTCAAGTTTAATTCAAATGACCCACTAGGGAGCTCTAATTGAACAAAATTTATTTAAGAATAAAGTTAACATGTATGGAAAGGAAATTAGCAAGAACTTTTATTAATTACAAACAAGCAAACCAACAAAGATTGTTAATAAACCTTAAAGAATATATCCAAAAATGTTCTAATCAAACAAAACTTCTCATAGAAAAAAACCCTTTCCTTAGGCTCACCTGATACTAGAACAGAATCCTTTGGTTGGAGAACTGAACTTCTGACTTCTTGGCTTTGTAACTGGATATAGCCTCCTGGATATAGTATGAAGTCAACAGCTTCCCAGAACACCAGGGAGACTCTGATCAAGCCACCAACAGCAGATTTTCTTCTCCAGGAAGGCAAGAAGCCTTGCTTTCAGTGAACCAGCAGAATTCACAAAACCAGGGAGAGAGAGAAAAACACTTTCCAACTTGATGTTCCTTCTAACCTTAACTGTTGCCAGGCAAACAGAAAAATGAAATGTTAAACTCACTAGGAAGAAAGAAAAAACACATGACATTCCTCTTAATAATGCAGGATCATAAAAAAATCCCAGAATAAAAATAAACAAACTCTATGTACACCACTGAAGGAAAAAATAAAAGGACTTCTAGCAATCAGCCTGGCAGCAATGAAACCAAAACTGCTTATAGCTGCAGAGAACATGATTTAAAAAAAATCTCAACAGTACACTAAACATCACAGAATGCCTTACACAGGCCCTCTCTGTCACCCTGTTCATAATCTCACACATTTACCATGGCTAATCCATTTAAACTACATATCTTGGGATACTAAGGGGCAATTTAGCATGGCCAATCCATCTAGCCTGCACATCTTTGGGCTGTGGCAGAAAACTGAAGTACCCGGAGGAAATCTACATGGATACGTGCAGAATGTTCAAGCCTCACAGATAACCATCCAAGCACAGCATTGAACCTGGGTCCCTACATCTATGAGGTAACAGTGCTAACCACTGTGCCACCATACTTTATGCCTCATTTGTCCATCATGGCATTCTGTTGGCGTTGATGATGCTTTCAAAGTGGAAATCCAGTCATTGTGCTTTCATCATTGTGCATTTCATCATTGATGATGCTTTCAAAGTGGAAATCCAGTGGAAATTAGCCATCCAGTTCCAAGAACCTGCCTGCCATTATTAGTTTTACAGTGAGTCCCATCTCTGGCCATAAGTGTCTGCACCAGGGGAATCACATTGAGTAAAGATTCCCCACACGTCCAGGCTTAATTTTGACCCAATTTGATCCTGATGGTGGGATTCAAAAGGTTGCAAGGATAGCTCTGCTATTAGAAGTCACTGAAATGTCTTCACCCAGAGGGTGGTGAATGTGTGAAATTTGTTACCACAGAAAATAGTTGAGGCCAAAATGTTGTCTGATTTCAAGAAGAAATTATAAATAGCTCTTAGGGTTAAAGGAAAGGAGAGATTCAGGATATTGAATTCGATGATCAACTATGATGAATAGCTAGCAAACTCGTAGGGCTGAATGGCTTATTTCTGCTTCTAGTTTCTGGGCAGAATTTTACTGGCACGTCTGCCCAAGGATCGTACATCCCGCCTGAGGCCAACAGAGAATGCCATTTTCCGAGCCTCGTACGCTCCTGGAATTGGGGCGGATGTGCTGGTAAAATTCCAGCTTCTTTGTTTGTTTTGCTCCATATTAATAGTAAGTTATGACAATCTTTCCATCACTGCTACTGCAAAGTTGGACCATAATTTTATTCACAATATCAGAAGTACTCACAGAATATTGTAACATTGTACATGCCTGACATTTTGGCATGGGAATAGTGGGGCATATTTAAGAAGTAAAACAATTTTCCTGTGATTTTGCCACATACCCTTGATTCAGTGTTACTCTATACAAAATGCAGTATAACTGTTGGGATATACTGTCGCACTGGTAAAACTAAAAACAGGTTTATATGCATGGAGTAGCAGCAATCTTTATGTTCGGAGCTTTGTCTCATTTATCATTGTCACTTCCACAGAGATTTTATTCAACCCACTATTTCTTTCCAATTTACCTAATCTCGGTCTGAAACAGCTCAACAACAACGCGCGACATCAGTGCATGTGTTGATGGACCAGCAATACTTGTTTTTACAAATTCTCATCAAATTGCATCACAATGATTTGTCCGAGCAAAATCGTATCACCTGGAAAATGCAATGCTTGAAATTGTTTCTGATTATTTCACACTCTGTAATTTACCGTTTTTCAGTCAACACTCATACTGTTTGATTGTGATGTCCCTTCTACCCTTGATCTACAAATAAGCCAATTTTCAAACTAATGTAAGTTTCAAAGATATGTAAGCAATGATCATCACAACTGTTCCACTTGACATACAATCCAATCATGCGGTGACTTTGGCTTAAAGGTCATTGATAAAATCTAATTCATGCTAGATTATTGCAACATAATTGTATATCATTTCTGATATCAGCGATAAAGTGATTTAATAAAATACAGTTGGCCTATTTAATGTGACACTGCGAATTCATTTGTTTGAGGATACTGTTTTGAACATTTTTGTTTTTTTAAAAAAAGCTATGCCAAAACATCAATTTCTAGTTTTTCTTTTATTTATTTACAATTTAAATGGCGGATGATTCCACCAAATTGGAAAATTGGACAGGAATTGAAACCAACAACATAACATTTCTGATTATTCTCGTCGCACATGTTTTGAAGAACACACTTCACCCGATGAAGTTGTACAAGGCATTGGTAAGGCCACACTTGGAATACTGTGCACAGTTCTGGTTACCCGAATGCAGAAAGGATATTATTAAGCTGGACAGAGTGCAGAAAAGATTTACTAGGATGCTACTGGGATTTGATGGTTTGAGCTGTAAGGAGAGGTTGGGTAGTCTGGGACTTTTCTTCCTGGATCATGAGGTTTGGGGTGATATTACAAAAGTTTATAAAATAATGAGGGCACAACTCAGCCAGATAGTCAACATCTTGTCCCAAAGGTAGGGGAGTCTAAAACTGGAGGGTATCCGTTTCAGCTGAGAAAGGAAGATACAAAAGGATCTAGAAGGACAATTTTTTCACTACGAGTGTGGTTAGTGTTTGGAATGAGCTACCAGAGGCAGCAGTTGAGGAGGGTACAATTTTGTCTTTTAAAAAGCATTTAGATAATTAAATGGGTAAAATGGGTCTGAAGCGGTATGGGCCAAACATAGGCAAATGGAAGTAGCTTAGTGATCGACATGGACAATTTAGGCCGAAAAAATTATTTCCATGCTGTAAATCTCTCTGACTATGGGCATGAGTTTACCATCAAGTTATGCCTTTTTTTCAGGTATGAAACTTAACTTAATAAAGTCTTAGTGACTGAACCATCTGGTGATCAGGGCCTCCCTTGCCGAACTTACATGCATTATTTGAGCTATCAGCCTTCTAATGCCTGGCTGGTGTTCCACTCCTTTTACTCCTCCTCCTGCTGATCAGCCATCACAGCAATGCCCGGCTGGTCAGCCTCCACGTCATCTTCCTCCTCCTCCTCCTCCAATAGGTCACCCCTCTACAGAGCCAGGTTGTAGAAGACACAGCAATGACCACAAAGTGGGAAGAAATCACTGAGCTGCATTGGAGGGCACTGCCACCTCGGTCCAGGCACCGGAATCGCATTTTGAGGGGCCCAATATACCTCTCCAGTATTGTGCACGTGGCTACATGGGCCTCATTATAGCAGGTATTCACCTCAGGCATAAGCCTCTGCACAGGCATCATCAGCCATGTCCGAAGCAGGTATCCCATATACCCACGAGCCACCCCCTGCAGCTTGGACTTCTCCTCAAATGCCTCTGGGATGTCCAGACTCCTGACAATGAAGCTGTCATGCATGCTGCCTGGCAAGGGGCAGCAAGTGTTCCTTAACCTCAATATGTGTTCCTCATCGTCTCTAACCGGCCCACTGCTTCCCCTGCCCCTCCTCCACATCCACACCCCCCCCTCCTCACACCCTTCCTTCAGAGTGTTTCTTGTGTGCTATACAGACAAAAAAAAATACTATTCATGGAAATGGAAATGAGAGAGTTCAGAATGCAGTGCTACAGTCATAGTTGGGGTGTAGAGAAAGATCAA
Source organism: Sphyrna mokarran (assembly GCA_024679065.1). NCBI lineage: Eukaryota > Metazoa > Chordata > Chondrichthyes > Carcharhiniformes > Carcharhinidae > Sphyrna > Sphyrna mokarran. The sequence goes on from JAGIQG010000029.1 coordinate 24,181,397, forward strand.
CTTAATGCAAGGTAGCTCCATTCAAAAGTCTGATGGCAACAGGGAAGAAGCTGTTCTTGAGTCACTTGATACGTGACTTCAGACTTTTGTATCTTTTTCCCATAGAAGGAGATGGAAGAGAGAATGTCCGAGGTGCACGGGGTCCTTAATTATGCTGGCTACTTTGCCAAGGCAGTGGGAAGTGTAGACAGAGTCAATGGATGAGAGGCTTGTTTGCAAGATGGATTGGGCAATATTCATGATCTTTTATAGTTCCTTACCTTCTTGGGCAGAGCAGGAACCATATCAAGCTCTGATACAACTAGAAAGAATGCTTTCTATGGTGCATCTGTAAATATCGGTGAGAGTTGTAGCTGACGTGCCAAATTCCTTCGTCTTCTGAGGAAGTAGAGGGATTCGTAGGCTTTTTTAACTATACTGTTGGCATGTGGGGGACAAGGACAGATTGTTGGCGATCTTGACACCTAAAACCTGACTCTCTCAATCCTTTCTATTTCATCCCCATTGATGTAGACAGTGGCATATTCTTCTTTACACTTCCTGAAGTTGATGAAAATCTCTTTCATCTTGTTGCCATGGTAGAGATTACTTTCCCAATGGCTTACTGGAGTGCCAAACAAGGAGAATGAGCAGAATGTTATTCAGTGGATCAGACTGCATAAGAGATTCCCTGTACCTAGTTGCCAGTGCTCCACGTTGCAGTTAGTTATAGTGAACACTCTTTTAAGCTGGGATGACAGACCAACCGTCCTCATTCAAACTCAAATTAGCTCAAAGTATAAAAGAGCTTATTGCCAAAGGTAAATAATTATTTGCAAACAAGAGTCTGACAGAACTAATGAAGTGACTCTTCTCCACTCCCCTCACGATCCAACCGAGAATCCTCCCTGGCTCGAGACACGTGCCCTTTGTGCCGGATTGGTTTGGCTTGTCACCTCAACCCTCCATAGAGTCCAACCCGATCACATGGCCTGCAAAGATTGCTCCCTTAAAGGGGCCACACTACCATAAGGAAACATGAATATCTATGGAATGGTTTCTCAGAAACTGCCTCATCACAATATATCACTCTTTCGGTAGCATTACTTGAAACAGTGGTGAGGTTCTCCATCCTCCCAGCCAGCTGTTTCCCAGCTGGGAGGTGGCGTGTTGTTTGCTGGTGGCAGGATTCTCTGGTCTCACTGTGGTTAATGGGAATTCCTATTGACATCATTCCATGTTAGCAGGAAATCTGCAGGCAGAGGTACGCAGCCCGGCGAGACCATGGAATCTTATTGGCGTTAAATGACTAGAGAATTCTGGCTAGAATCTCCAAACGACAAAGAATAAATTTTTGCCTGTTTCTCTACATTTACCAAACAAAAAACCACTGTTTCTACAGACTATGAAGCATCAACATGTAAAGAATTGTCTTTTTAAAGTGTGATTTATATTCAGGATGCACAGCTAATCAGCACAATGGTCCGTTTTCTCCTGAAACCTGCCTCCATCTACACATGTGGCACAGTGGTTAGCACTGTTGCCTTTTAACACCAGGGACCTGGGTTCAAATCCTGGCTTGGGTCACTGAGTCTATGCATTTTTCCTGACTCTGCATGGATTCCCTCTAGATGATTTGCTCTCAGTCTAGAAATCATAGAACCCTATAGTGCAGAAAGAGGCCCTTCGGCCCATCGAGTCTACACCAAACACAATCTGACCGAGGCCCTACCCTCATGTCCCTACATTTAATCCACTAATCCCTCTAATCTATGCATCCTTGGGCACACTAAGGGGCAATTTCTTAGCATAACCAATCAACCTAACCCGCATATCTTTGGACTGTGGGAGGAAACCCAAGCTGTCCAGTGCCGGTTAGATGCATTGACCATGTAGCTGAAATAGGCGCAGGAGTGTGGCAACCAGGGGATTTTTACAGTAACATCAATGATAAGTAAGCCTACTTGTGGCACTAATAAATAAACTTTAAACATGCTGTAATGGCGATTATGGAGAATAGCCGAGGGGGAAGAATCCACACGTTCACTTTAGATAGCATTATATCTACTTCAGCGGCCTCAAGATAATAGATCAAGTGATGAGCTGCTCCAACACTAGCCTGAAGATTCATATTGATGGCTTCTTAACTTTGCATTTTCTTCATAATGTCCCTATTCACCAGTCTATTGTTAAGACAGATAATCGGTCTCGGCTCTTGAAAGACTTCCACAATATTAACGCCCAAAGAACTTTCAACCTAACTCCACATTCTAAATGTCCCGTCCCTTTTTAAATGAGAAGGGTGGTACATATAGTGTTAATGTGAGATTGGGTACTGTGATGTGATGTGTAAATAAAACTTTTTCAATATTACCTGTGCAGACGATGAGGGCTGTTTGTGTGTGTGACCAATTTAATTAAACTGAGTGCAGCAAGGTTTAAATCATCAAAGAGTTAGGTGGAAAAAGCAGGCATTTTGAAGTGTAGATGAACAAAGCTAAGTTGAGATAAGTAAACAACATGAATGCAAATTTGCACAGGGGAGATAAAGGTTTGTTTGCATTTACTTTTTGAATTTCAAAGGAAGGGTTAAAACAGGCAGTGATCATGGACAAATAAAGCAATGTTATAAAGTTTATTCTCAGAAACATAGAAAATAGGAGCAGGAGGAGGACATTCGGCCCTTTGAGCCTGCTCCGCCATTCAATACAATCATGGCCGATCATCCAACTCAGTAACCTACTCCTGCTTTCCCTCCCATATCCTTTGATTCCTTTAGCTCCAAGAACTAAGGTTGATGATCAGTTTAAGCTGTTCAAAGGCTTCCACAATAATTAAAGAGGTTAACATGATCTAACTTATTGAAAACATGCAACATTTTGGCCTTAACTGATTTCTGTGGAGGTGAATTCCACAGGTTCATCACTCTCTGGGTGAAAACATTTCTCTTCTTCTTAGCCCTAAAGATTTAGTCCATATCCTTAGACCTCTGTTTTTGACTCCCCCACTGTTGTGAACATCCTTCCTGCATCTACCCTGTTTAGTCCTGTTAGAATTTTATAGATTTCTATGAGGTTCTGCCGCACCTCCCCCCACCTCCGCTCCCCCACCCTGCCCTCATGCTTCTAAACTCCACTAAATATAAGCAGATTCAATCTCCCTTCATATATCAGTCTCACAATCCCAGGAATTAATCTGGTAAAGCTTCCCTGCATTCCCTTCATTGCAAGAACATCCTTCCTCAGATAAGGTGACCAAAACTGCACACAGTATTCTGGGTGTGATCTCACCAATCCCCTAAATAACTTTGGCAAGATCTCTTCTTGCTATGAAGGCCAACATACTATTGCCTTCTTCATTGCCTCCCATACCTTCGTGCTTACTTTCAGCGACTGGTATATAAGGATATCAAGATAACGTTGCATGTTCCCCTCTCCCAGTCTATAGCCATTGAGATAATACTCTGCTTTCCTTTTTTTTTTGCTACCCAGTGGATAACCTCACATTTATCCACATTATTATTGAATCTGCCATACATGTGTTCACTCACTCAACTTATCCAAATCACATTGAAGCATCTCTGTATCCTCCTCACAGCTCACTTTCCAATCCAACTTTGTGTCATCTGCAAATTTGGAGATTTTGGACATTTCCTGAAGGAGACAGCCATGAAGACAACATAAAATATTTGTATATTCTGGGAAAGGAACTTCCAAAATAAAGCTAAGAATAATGGCTTTGAACTTGAAGGAGAAAGAAACATATATAGGAAAGATGGGAAATAGTATGGTCGGAACAACCATTGAATATATTGAAGAGTGTGCAGTGTAGAGAACACACCTGTAAAGTAAGCAGCATCTATCCACTCTAGAGAAATGTTTGTTTAATCCAGAAAGCAATGTTTAATTTCAAGACTTGGGTTTATATCATGGAAATCTTTTTGGAAATGCTGTAAGTCTAAATTTTACAGTGTAACTGTAATCTTGTGTGTTCAAGTTTTTTAAAAAATATTTAAAATCTCCAAGTGGGAGGGATATGAGTCACATGTAGGCAAATTGGAATAGTTTAGAGATAAAAACTAGATGACATGGAAAAGTTGGGCTGAAAGGCCTATTTTCAAGCTGTAAATTTCTATCACTCTGTGATTCTAAGTGATATTGGAATGTTAACTTCTGACTTCAGTGTACACACTTTCTTGTAATAAAATTCAAATTGCAAATTGTTTGCAGCTTGGAGCATCAGACTTTTCAAGATAAATGTGATGTCAATGTAGTTTCCACTTGTCTTCTGCTTTAGACACCTGAATGTTGCGTGTAAGAAATGCTAGTGCAGGAACTACATGTCAATATTTACGCCAGCCAAATAATTAAGGTAATTATAGCTTTACTGGCTGGTATATTAAATATGGGTCGAAGGGTCCATTCACTGTTGTGTAGAAAAGTAACAGTTAATAACAATTTATGCCAAGCAACATCTTGAATTGAATAATACTTACAGTGGAAATCTTAATGAGAAAGAAGGGCTGAAATTTTCTGGCTATTCAAGCCCCGCTGTCCCTGCAAGTGAGGGTGGAGAATTTGGGGCTCAAACAAATCTCTGTTCATTGCAACAGAGTCCAGAGAATCCTGCTGGCATGAACAGCTGAAATTTTCCAGCCCAGGAATTTCAAATCAAGGAAAAAAACAATACATGCTCACAATTCCTCTTCATACTGTAAGTTTCCTGCTCTCACTAACTTTCACAGGCTCCTGATGACCAACCCACTCTCTCAAGTCATAATCTCACTTCTTTTCTATGGTTGAGAAGGCAAGAATACATTTTTCTACATCTAAAAGTACAACATGGATGTGAACAAAGAACAAAACAACAGGGGAAACAGGCCCTTCGGCCCAATGAGCCCGCGCCGCCACCCTGATGTTTCCACTTCTACCCGTGATCCCTGTCTGTTTTTAAGATTGAATGCACATCATGAATGACTCCTGTTCTGCCTAAGACTACAAGAAACTACAAAAGGTTATGAATGTAGCCCAATCCATTGCACAAAACAGCCTCCCATCTATTGACAGTCTACACTTTCCACTGCCTCAGTCAAGGAAGCCAGCATAATTAAGGAGCCCATGCACTTCGGACATTCTCTCTTCCATCTTCTTCTATTGGGAAAAAGATACAAAAGTCTGAGGTCACATACCAAACAACTCAAGAACAGCTTCTTCCCTGCGACTTTTGATGGATCTACCTTGCATTAAGTTGATCTTTCTCTGCACTCCAGCTATGACTGTAACACTGCATTCTACACTCGCTCCTTACCTTCTCTATGAACGGTATGCTTTGTCAGTATAGTGTGCAAGAAACAATATTTTTCATTGTTTCCTAATACGTGTAACAATAATTAATCAAATCAAATCAAGTCAAAGACTGTCCTATATGGTCCAGCTCTCTCAGAAAGTATAGATGTACATGGGTAAATTGCCAATGCCACTTATCTATCCCCACGCAATTGAAAATTGTTTCTTAGTGCAGGGCAGTCCAATCTTGTGAATTAGTAATCCAAATCATTGTGACAAATCCACAAATGGGCTGCACCAGATTAATAGTGCAACTATTGTATAACTTCAGCATTAGAAAAACTACTAAAATTGGACTGATTCTATTAATTTTAGTTAAGTGCACACACACATGCATGCATGAATACATGCATACACACACAGACACACAAACACATGCAGTTCCGTACGCGTGCACACATACATGCACACACACAAACTCATGCAGTTCCATACAGGCACAGACACACGCACACACACACGCACACACATTTTTGGTAAAATCAATAATGGTTTGTTTAATATAGACAGAGTTTGAGATTCAACGCGTTTTCTCAATGAATAAGTTATATGATTCCATGGGTGTTGAATTAACAAAAATAAATTATTGCACATGTTTAGAAAAAGAAAAAAATACAATACCTATCTTACACCCTAACATCCAGGGTTAATATCAGCTACGCATGAATTAACAAGCAGACTGTGATTAAATACACCACACTCAACAATAAATGACTGAAGCAACCCGAACACGAGTCCATGGATTTCTCAACAACAAACAACCCATCCAGATGTCAGTAATAGTGTCACACTGCTAACTAATCAGAATCTATGAACCCAATGTTATCAATGGGCTGCATGTTTTGTGTGGAGGAAGGGGCTGATGGATTGACAGCTTGCCCCCATCCCCCCACCCCCACCCCATCAGAAGGAAAGTTGGTGTGGAGCTGACTCGGTCCATGCTGACTTTGCTTCCAGAGACAGGGAAAGGGGGTGGTCATTGGTTCTGGACAGAGTGATTGAATAGGCGTGCAAGTACCATAGGTTGGCATGCAGGATGAGAAGAGCATTTGGGATAGGGGAGGGAAATAGATGAGTCTAGAATATATGAGGGGCCATGGGGAGGTGGTAGACGGCATGAATGGGAACGGAGGAGGGTGCGTGGGTTGAGAGGGGGTGTGAAGGGTGAGGACGAGAACAAACAAATCTCCCAATGCACTGACATGGCCTTTCAACCAGCTTCCCCTGGGACTGTACCTCTTAACTATTTCTGGGGTTGGAGACCCTGACTCCAGCAACCCACATTCCACATCCCACATTCCACATTCCACATCCCACATCCAACTATGAATGGAAGAGTACTGATGGAATCCCTACAGGGCGGAAGGAGGCCACTCAGCCCATCAAATCTGCACTGTCGACAATCTCATCAAGCCCTATTCCTGGAACCCCAATATTTATCCTGCAAATCCCGCTGATATAAGGGTCAATTTAGGCTGGCCAATCGACTAACCCACACATTTTGGTCTACGGGAGGAAATCAGAGCACACAGATATAGGGAGAATGTGCAAACTCCACACAGGGGCTTAAGGCTGGAATTGAACCTGGGTCCCTGGGGCTGTGAGGCAGCAGTGCCAACCACTGTGCCACCAACCTGTCCTTTGCTGCATTTTCTCTCAAGTAGGCACACCTGACTGGGAAATTTCTTGTTACCTACCTCTGGGAAGATAATCTAGACTTTGATTTTGATATTATTGACGTGCATATATTTTCTTGATTGGCATCTTACTAAAAGTGAAATAATATTTGACTCCACACATTTATTAATGACATTCAATAAGCAATGTTGGACCTGCTTTTAGAATAATTATTTTGCATGTCACAGCATACATGTGCACTTTGAGAATTGTAAAGGGCATTTGCCATTTAGAATGTTAATATACCCTAATATTTGTCACAGTAAGACTTCTCACAACACCAGGTTAAAGTCCAACAGGTTTGTTTGGAATCACGAGCTTTCAGAGTGCTGCTCCTTCATCAGGTGATGCCTGTTGGACTTTAACCTGGTATTGTGAAGCTTGTTACCAAGCCCACGCCAGTCCAATGCTGATATTTCCATCTCATTAATATTTGTCACCATCAGTGAGAAGTTGACGCTGTCTCACTGGCTGTAAGACAACAGAAACTTCATTGCAGTGAAACCACTTGTGGAACTGGAAGCTATGCAGTGAAGAATGGCTGGCAACCCCACATTAAATGATTGAAGGGTTGGTGGTCTCTGTTCCCACAGTATGAGGAGAAAAGTGAAAAGATTAGTCACTATAATATTTGTGACCTGAGATATATCAATTTCCAGCCTAAATTTCAGTGTGCGTTTTTCTGAGGAGTGGGTCTATTTTAAGATCACAGTGTTTGGATGATGTTGTGGTAATGATGTGAGGAGGGAGGGGGCAGTGTATCAGAGTACCGCCTGTCTCCATCTCGCCTGCACTTCCAGTGCTCAGTCGGGCTTGTTACTAAACTTCTTACAGTGTGCTCCAATTTACATAAATATTTAGACAATTTTCACCTTGGGTACATTCTAGCGATGACCTGCAGTGAAGGGGTTAGCGTTTTTCTTTTCTCCTCACATCTGCAATCAAAGTCAAATTACAGCTCAGTCCCTGTCAAATATATTTTTAAAAAGTTTTGCAGTTTGATTGCCAAGTATCAGTTATATATTACGTTCAACTGTGAGTTAATAAATAGAGAACTTCTTCACGTTAAGAATTTGTATTTAATTATTACAGCAATTATACATTTACCTTGATTTATAGTGGACACACTCAAAAAATATATTCCCTTTTCTATCAATCCTCCAATTGTGCATTGATATCAATGTTGCAAACATGAATGGAAGAAATTAGCCTTGTTTTAATTTATCCAAACTGCGATTCAAAGCCTACCCCCAATTAATTCATTATACTTACTTCTGATAACGGGACAGTGGAATGTACTTTCCATTCATTGGTTAGTCTAGATTTTTTCCTAATAGTAGGTGGTTTCTGCTCATTAATATTGAAGTCCATTTCTCAACTCTGTTGACATACCACCCACTGAGCTTCCACTCATTATAACTTCACGGCAGTTAGAATATGCTCCTACATACACGCACACACACGCAGACATATGCGAACACACCTACCCACACTCCACGTACACGCGCATGTACACACACACACACACATCTGCCAAAGAGAGGGAACAATGTAGTTGCATATTGTTACAATCTGTTTTGAGTGTGAGAACTGCAGCAGTGCTGAATGCATGAGGGTGAGACAAAGCATATGAATATGTGTTTGCATGTGTGTGTGTGAGCACCAGTATGTTCTGCATACGAATGTCGTATGAGTCCTGATTGATAGAAATTGTTGGTCGGTGATTGAAGGAGATGTGATGAATTGAGCTGAGGAGTGGTGCAGTGGACACTGGAGGTAGGAATTTACAGCTTTGCTTGAGCAAGACTGGAAAATCCTGCTTGAGGACAATGGACCTTTCAAACATTTGCCCCTCGCCTGCTCTGATTCCATGGTGGGTGGGTTGGTAGAATTTCAGCAGGTATGTCATTTGCAGATGCATTTACTGACCTTGACTGCTTTTGTGAGATCATTTTCTTTCCATGTTGCAACCAGCCCATCAAAGGCTATCAGCAATTGTCGCTGCCCATTTATCATCTGCAGCATCTTCTGCTCTTGCCATCAAGCCCCCTCATGTTACTGAGGGTGGCATCATGGAGCCCTAGCAAAACTGGAATCAATGGGAATTAGGGGAAAACTCCAGTTGGACTCATGGAAAGCACAAAGAGCAATGTTGTTGGATGTCAGTCACCTGAGCTCCAGGACACTAGTGCAGGAGTTTATCAGGGTAATGTCCGAGGCCCAATCATCTTCAGCTGCTCTTCAATGACCTTCCACCATTACATTAGATGTGGGGATATTCTTAGGCTAGTGTTTGCATAATATTTGGCATCATTTGAGACTCTTTAGACATTGAAACAGTCTATGTGCAAATGTAACACAAAATATCCAGGCTTGGGGCTGACAAGTGGCAAGTAACATTTGTGCCACAAATGTACCAGATTTTATGGGCATGAGTAATGGTAAATGCCAAGTTGTTCCAATCCCAGAAGGAAAAGGTGAAATAGCTACCTTCAACTATATTTAGTGATTTGTACAATATGAGGACAGATTTGAAATCTAGAAAATGATGTTGCTAACTCTTTTTTTGATGATGTTAACAAAGTAAATTTTCTTAACTATTCAATGTAAAAATTAAAGGAGTAGAAGAAACAATAATAAAAAGAATTAGAAATACATTTAACTAAGAGAGTTGCTTTACACAGTATCATTATTCTAAACAATCTTAACTATTTTTGGAGTTAATTCTTCCTAATCTGTTCCAGAACACCTTCTAGACTTTAAGAGGTATATAATCGAATAATTGTTACCAAACAATTCAGTTACATCTCTTGGGTTTTCTTCGAAAATAAACCAGTAGTTTGCATTTCAAATCAGTTTCCTCAAAGTTTAAAATATATAGTCAGAACATTACCAGCAGAAAATATCCCAATTTCTTGAATAGCCATGATATTTTCATGGCATATGTAATGACCATCTCCAGCAAGAGAGAATCTAACCATCTTTTCTTGCCATTCGATGGCATTATCATTGCTGAATCCCCCAATATCAATATCCTGAGATTACCAGTGATAAGATACTTGACTGAACTAGCCATATAGAGACCGTGGTTATAAGAACTGGTCAGAAGTTGAGGGTGGGATTTTCTGGACTTAATTGCCCCAAAACCAGAAAATTCCCACCCATGATCAACGGTCCGCCGCTCGCCCACTATGATTCTCATGACAGGAGGAATGGGAAAATTCACCCCTGTAAATCCTGTAGCGAGTGAATCGTCTCCTGAATTCCCAAAGCCTGTTCACAATCCACAAGATATAAGGCAGGAATGTGCCTTGTAGATTGTGGAGCCATAAAAAGCACAAAGGGAGATGGTGGTCATTTTTGGATGTCAGTCATCTCAGCTCTAAGTCACTAGTGCAGGAGTTCATCAGGGTAATATCCTTGGTACAATCATCTTCAGCTGCTTCATCAATGACTTGCCTTCTGTCATATCATTAAATGTGGGGATATTCTTGGCTAGTGTTTGCACAGTATTTGGTGACATTTGAGATACTGAAGCAGTCCATGTACAAATGTAGTAAAACCTAGATAATACCCAACTTGGGCTGACAAGTGGCAAGTAACATTTGTGCCACAAATGTACCAGATTTTAGGGGCATGGCTGATGGTAAATACCAAGTTGTTCCAGTCTCAGAAAGGAAAGTTGAAACAGTTACCTTCAACTGTATTTGATTTGTACAAAGTGAAGAATACTTTCCACTTGCCTGAATGAGTGCAACTCCAACAATGTTCAAGAAGCTCAACACCATCCAGGACAAAGCAGCCCACTTTTATTGGTAGCTCATCCATAAACATTCACTCTCTCTATTACCAACATACAGTGGTCACAACGTGTGCCATTTACAAGATACACTGCAGGAACTCACCAAGTTTCCTGAAAAGCATCTTCCAAAACCCATAATCACCACCATGTAGATGGACAATGGCAGCAGATTCATGGGAACACCATCTTCTGGAAGTTCTCATCCATGCCACTCATCATCCTGACTTGCAGATACATTGTTGTTCCTTCACTTCTAAATCCTTGAACTAAATCCCTAACAGCACAGTGGGTACACCTACACCATTTGGATGGCAGTGGTTCAAGAAAGCAGCTTACCACTACCTTCTCAAGAGCAATTAGGGATGGGCAATAAATGCTGGCCTAGCCAATGAAGCTCAAAGACTTTGAATGAATTTCAAAAAAATACTCTCCCCCGTTCCCCCATCTCCTCCAGTGTAACATCAGACAATCTGGAAACACTTTCACTCCCATGGCAGTTGTTGGTTACTCATGATCATTCTGAATGATGTCAGCACCTCCAGCATTCACAACACACCTTCTCTTTGAGAGAGAAAAAAACAGAAAATGTTGGCTCTATTCTCTCTTCACAGATGCTGTCAAACTTGCTGAGATGTTCTAGCATTTCGATTTTTGTTTCAGATTCCAGCATCCGCAGTATCTTGCTTTTCGTTTTGAGAGATGCAGTATTGCTTAAAGTTATGCTAACACATAAGGGAAGGCAGACAATGAGTAGGGTGATAAGCACTGATTTGAAATAAAGCTTATTTATAGTCACAAGCAGGCTTACATTAACAGTGCAATGAAGGTACTATGAAAATCCCTCGGTCGCCTGTTCAGGTAACACTGAAGGAGAATTTAACATGACCAATGCACCGAACCAGCATGTTTCTTGGACTGTGGAAGGAAACTAGAGCATCTGGAGGAAGCCCATGCAGGCATGGGGAGAACATGCAGACTCTACACTGATAATGACCCAAACTGGGAATCGAACTCATGTCCCTGTGAGTCAATAGTACTAACCATTGTGCCAACACATTACCATTGTGCACAGGGATCAGGAAGCACAGAGTTGCTGATAACACATTGAACGGACGGTGGGGTAGGGCGGGGGGGAGGGGGGGGTGGTGCGGTGGTGATAATTGTACATCACAATTATCCAATTTCAGGGGCTATCTAATTTCAGCCTCCTTCTCAGGCTGAGGAAAAAAAACTCAAGAAGATAACACTATTCACCTTTTGCCAATGTTCAAATGTTGAAAGGAAAGCCACATTGTCATAAATCAAATTATTAGCATTACAATGTGATGCATTGGCTGCAGCTCAATAACAGGCAGTTTAATTCCTATAATTCGATTCTCTGTAAAGTAGATCAATGAAGTAATTTGCCAGGCAATACCCTTGAGTGCTTAAGAGGAAAGTGTATGTTACTGAATAATCCATGAAGCTAATTTTTATGAAATTATTTTTGCACATTTAATGATGAGTTGTCATCCATGGAATAGTCAAAGATGGAGGATGAGGGGAGACCTGATAGAGATCCACAAAATGATGACAGGCATAGACAGGATGGATAATCAGAGGCTTTTTCCCGGGATGGAAGTGTCAATTAGAAGGAGGAGGGGAGGACACACAGGAGGGGGAAACCTTAAGAGAGATGTGTGAGGGAGATTTTTCATACAGAAAGCGGTGGGTGCCTTGAATGTGATGCCAGAGGAGGTGGTGGTAGCAGGCACATTGGCATCATTTAAGGGATATCTGGATGGGCACATGAACAGGGAGAAAATAGAAGGACATAGAACATAGAACATAGAACATTACAGCACAGAACAGGCCCTGCGGCCTTCGATGTTGCGCCGACCAATATAAAAAGCAATGCCCCTCCAAACTAAACCATTCCCTTCTCTTCCATATACTTATCAACTAACCTCTTAAACGCCACCAAACTTGGCGCATCTACAACTGCTGCAGGCAGGGCATTCCACTCCCGAACCACCCTTTGGGTAAAGAACCTACCTCTGATATCCGTCCTATAACTATCACCCCTTAATTTAAAGCTGTGTCCCCTCGTGCTAGCTTTCTCCATCCTAGGAAAAAGGCTATCACTGTCCACCCTATCTAAACCTCTAATCATCTTATATGTTTCGATAAGGTCCCCTCTTAGCCGCCTCCTTTCTAACGAAAACAACCTCAAATCCCTCAGCCTCTCTTCATAAGACCTGCCCTCCATACCAGGCAACATCCTGGTAAACCTCCTCTGTACCCTCTCCAATGCCTCCACATCTTTCTTATAATGTGGGGACCAGAACTGCACACAATACTCCAAGTGCGGCCGCACTAGAGTTTTGTACAGTTGCAACATGACGTTGCGGCTCCGAAATTCAATCCCCCTACCAATAAAAGCTAAGACTCCATATGCCTTCTTAACAACCTTCTCGACTTGACTGCCTATTCAGACACGGTCTGAATAAGGATAGAAGGTTTTTCTTTAGTTGAGTTAAGGCATCATGATCGGCACAGGCTTGGAGGGTCTCAAGACCTGTTCCTGGGCTATACTTTATTCTTTGCTTTTATCCCTTGTTTTCCCTTTAGTGGACATTTTTCTCCCTCACCAAAGTTATTGGAGTAGACTTTGACTTTGTGTGACATCTAATGAACGAGAAAATTGAGGAGATGCAGAAATGGCTGCTGACAGGCTATCATCTGTTTGACAGTAACATACAAAGTCACTGTCCTCGCCAACGATTGCACAGGTGGCGATCGCTCACTGGTACCTTGCGCAGGTTGTTATTTTCCATATATAACTTTCACGACTGCACATCAGGAAACTGCTCAACTGCAAAAAAGAGCTGAACCCAACCTTGCTGCCATCCAATATCCATGCATCTATTTTCTAGCAGGTTCACTGGACCAGAAAGATTATATGTGACATACAAGGAAGGTGACTCTAATTAATTGTCGAAAGCCTCAATTCAATGAATCTCAAAGCAGTTTGTTTAAGTTTGTTTATTCATGTTACAAGCAGGCTTACATTAACAATGCAATAAAGTTACTATAAAAATCTGTAATTGGCAACTGTTTGGGTATACCGAGGGAGAATTTTAACACGGCCAATGCACCTAATCAGCAAGAAAGACACATTGTGCATTGGAAACCTTGATATTATGAATTAACTTTGTTGAGCATGATCTCTCATCAGTTTTAAGTATCCAAGCATATGAAATAGGAGCAGAAGTAGGCCATTTGGCCCCTTGAATAAGCTCTGCAATTCAATAAGATCAAAGCAGAAATGTTTGTGTTGAGTTCTACATTCTCCATTTACCTTAATAATCTTTGACTCCCTGGCAGGCAAGAATCTATTGAACTCTACCTTAAAAATATTTAGTCATTCTCTCTTCCACAGCCTTCTGAGGAAGAGCGGAATTTTCCCATCCCATTTGTTCTGGGAATCGTAGAGGGCGGGACATGGACCATGTGAAGGTCTATTAACCTCAGGCAGGATTTTCTGATCTTGGAGTGAACGTGACCAGAAAACCCTGCCCAGAGACTTCCAAAGTTCAAGGGAAAATATTTCTCTCATTTCTGTCCGATACAAGGGACGCTTAATTTTAAAACTGTGCCCATTAGCTCTAGACTCACCCACAAGAGAAAACATCCTTTCCATGTCCACCTCATTGCAACAGGTGAGGGTCTTTCATACTTCAATCAAGATACCTCATGTTTCTGAACTTGAGTGGAAACAAGTCCAGATTTTCCATTCTCATAAGGAAACTTGTTCATTCCAGGTACTAATTGAGTAAACTTCCTCTGGACAACTTCCAATGTAGTTAATCATACACTTGGTTCTAGTCAATGGAGTGCTTTCTTTCAAAAATGACTCACATAAAGAAAGGAACATCTGGTGTCATTTCTGTCTCAGGAATAGCATCTGAAACAGGGGTTTGTGCCCTCAGTTCCCACTCCAAAAACTGAATACACAGGGTGGGATTTTGTGTGCACCCCAGTGGTGTGTCTCATGGCAACTGAGGCAGCCTGCCTTTGGCCATCAGAGGGATCTTCAGGTCCTGCTGTAGTTGATGATGTTTGCCATTATATGCATCCCCCATGGTCAAGATTCACCATCGGTGGGACCAGACAATCTCACTGATGGCAATGATCGGAAAATCCCAGCCGTTATTTCAGCTGATACTCCAATGCTACTGAGATGAAGGAGTGCTGCAATGTTTGAAATGTCTTTTATTTATTTATTAGTGTCACAAGTAGACTGACATTAACACTGAAATGAAGTTGCTGTGAAAATCCCCTAGTTGCCGCACTCTGGTGTCTTTTCGGGTACACTGATGGAGAATTTAGCATGGTCAATGCAACTAACAAGCACGTCTCTTTTGGACTGTGGGAGGAAATCGGAGCACCCCGAGGAAAAACACACAGACACGAGGAGAACGTGCAGACTCTTCACAGAGAGTGACTCAAGCGGGAGTTCGAACTTGCATCTCTGGTGTTGTGAGGCAACAGTGCTAACAGCCATGCTAACCACTGGGCTGTGTCATAGCTGACAGTTTAGGTAAGGGTTTAAACTGTTTGCCCTCGATGCTGGATGTCATGGGAAGAATTTAACCAGCACGGCTGCCTGAGGCTTGTAAGATCCCTAATGACGCCAACAGAGAATGCTGTTCTGTGAGCCTTGCCCTCACCAACTACAGGGTGGACATGCCAGGAAAATTCCGGCTAAAATATTTGGACATTATCTCATTGCTGTTTTGCAGATGGCTACTGCTAAATTTCTCTCCAAGTACATCAGTAACTACACTTCTGTAGTGTTCCATTAGCTGATATGTGACTAGGGGATTTTCACAATAACTTCATTGCAGTGTTAATGAAGCCTGACTTGCGATGCTAATAAATGAATTTTAAACGATACACCTTCAGGCCTCTTGAGCTTGTGAAATGGTGCTGAAAAAATGCTTGAAGATCTGTTCAAAAGCATTTGATCACAGCTCCCAATGCCTTCTTTATAGATTGGCCTGGACCTTCCTTACTTTGGAGCATTTTTTTACAATAAAGAATTTCTAGAGACCCTATATGTTATTGTAATATGATTCATGGTGGCACAATGGTTAGCCTCATAGTACCTGGGACCTGAATTTGATTCGTGGCTTGGGTCACGGTCTGCGTGGAGTTTGCACATTCTACCTGTGTCCGTGTGGTCCAGTTTCCTTCCACAGTCTGGAAGGCGTGCTGGTTAGGGGCATTTGCCCAAATGGGTGACAGAGTATGACGACTAGGGAAATTTCACAGTCACTTCTTTGCAGTTTTTTTGGTTAATGTGGTCATGATATAGAGTTACCGAAGTTGGACTGGGAACATAATAAGTAGTCACACAACATCAGGTTAAAGTTCAACAGGTTTATTTGATAGCACAAGCTTTCGGAATGCTGCTCTGAAATTTTCCAACTTAGTGACTCTCCTGATGAAGGGGCAGTGCTCCTTATCAAATAAACCTGTTGGACTTTAACCTGGTGTTGTGAGACTATTTACAATGTTAATGTAAGCCTTACTTGTGACTAATAAATAAACTTTAACTTTTTAAAATTCCATTGGGATTGCTCTGGGGACTGACTAACTTTCTTCTAAATTTCAAAAATATATATTGGTAGCCAATTGGGAAAGCAAGGTGGGAGTTTAAGCGTTAATTTGTAGAAAGTTAGGAGAGAGCCTTGACTTTTTTTCCATCCCGTTTGACAGCTCAATAAGATTAGAGCGGACCAAACGATGGTAGAAATTGCCCATAGACGACAAACAATTAAGTCAAAACACAAACAACATTATCTGTAAGTAGTTTATTTTTTACCATGGTGATAATGGGTGGAAAAAATTGACCACATAGAAGTAAGCTTTGTGATGAAGATTTTTTTAAAAAGGTTATCCAGTTAAGCTTTCTCCAAGTGTTTTGATTCAATTAAAAGTGTTGTGAATGGAAGTCAGTACTTCCATGGAAGCAAAGGGATGTGTGAAAATTTGCCAACCAGGAAGGTATTAGTGCAGGTTCATTATAAATCACTCTGCATGCTGAACATTGGTTAGATTAGTCACAGCTAAATTCGCAATGATTTATGCAGAGATCGAGGGTGGGAAGGTCTCGTGGTCCTAGAAGCATTTTTCTTCATTTTGAGAAAATTGCGTCAACTCAGAACAAAGTGTAGATGCATATTAGTCTGGATTTTAACACTGATGAGTAATTTTTAATCTCTTGAAAGATAGCCGAGGGGTAAATGCAGATTAATTATTGAGATTTTTACTTGGTAGAAGAGTAATATTTCTTTACAGGATGAAATGACTCTTAATCTTTTAATATAAAAAGAACTGATAATGCTGAACGCAATGATTGGCAAAGGACCTATACATGCTGCAAAAACCTACATTCATTTTAGCAAAAACCTGGGTCACCCTTTGTAACTTAACCTAAAATTTAACCTAAAGTACTTTGTACTTTGACAGAGGAACAGCAAATATGAAATATTCAGATGTATATTTCATATTGATAAAATGACATTTGATTTATTAATATTTGGAACTGTATAACATTCAATATTTATTTTCATTTCAAATGTTATAATTACATTTATATTTCTAATAGTTTTTGCTGAAAATTATCAAATCTGCTTACCAGCCTATCAATATTTAATATTCTGTTTTTTTTTGGTGAAGATACATTGTAACAATAACTTTGATTTGCATTATTATAATAGGAAAGAGCACTTTCGCTTTGTAGCATCTTTCCTGACCACTTTACAACTAGTGAAGTACTTCATTGATTTATTAGTGTCACAAGTAGTCACATTGTAATGAAGTTACTGTGAAAATCCCTTTGTTGCCACACTCTAGCACCTGTTCAGTACACTGAAGGAGAATTTAGCATGGCCAATGCACCTAATCAGCATATCTTTTAGGCTGTGGGAGGAAACCGGAGGAAACCCATGTAGGTACAAGGGGAATATGCAAACTCCACTTGGACTGTGTGGAGTCGGAAATCAAACCCAGGTCTCTGACATAAGGAGGCAGAATTGCTAACCACTTCCCATCGCGCTACCCAGTTTCTTGAAGCACTGTTTTAAAGTTTTTGTTTTTCAAGTTTATTTATTAGTAACACAAGTAGACTTACATTAACAGTCAATTTACTGTGAAAATCCCCCAATCACCACACTCTGATGCTTGTCTGAGTACACTGAGGGAGAATTTAGCACTGTACTGCCCACTTTTGAAATGTCATTGTAGAACTTGAATAAAAGGTAACAAATTGCACTTGGAGAGTTCCCCCAATTAGCAATGTGATAATCATCTCTTTTCAGGATGTTAATTGAGGCACAACTATTGGCTGGGATACCATGGATCCCTCTTCTTCAGAGCAGTCCATCCAAGAGAGCAATAAGGACTTTGATTTAATGCCTTATTCAAAAGACAGCACCCCTGACAATACAGCATTTCTTCAGTACTGGAGTGTTCGATTTTGTGCTTAAGTGGAAATTTGAAAATCTTTCTGATCTAAAGAACGTAAAAACAAAGTCCTCAAGTGGGACTCGCCAAAGGATTAATTTAGGGCAGTTAGTAAAATCATAGATTTCCTGTAGTGTAAAAGGAAGCCAGTATCGGGTCTGCATTGATTCTTCAAAAGAGCATTTCACTCTACCTCTGTAATGCCACATATAAAGTCATAGAGTTTACAGCATGGAAGCTGACCCTTTGGCCCAACTTGTCCATACCACCCTTTTTTTAAACCCCTCAGCTAATCCCAATTGCCCACATTTGGCCTATATCCTTCTATACCCATCGTATCCATATAACTATCTAAATACTTTTTAAAAGATAAAATTGTACCCGTCTCAACTACTACCTCTGGCAGCTTGTTCCAGACAATCACCACCCTATGTGTGAAAAAAAGTGTCCCTCTGGACACTTTTGTATCTCTCTCCTCTCACTTTAAACCCCCTACCTTTGGAAAAGATGTTGACTCTATAGCTGATCTGTGCTCCTCATTATTTTGTAGACTGCTATAAGACCACCCCTCGGCCTCCTACGTTCCAGAGAAAAGTCCCAGTCTATCCAGCCTTCCCTTATAATTCAATCCATCAAGTCTCAATAGCATCCTAGTTAATCTTTTCTGCACTCTTTCTAGTTTAATAATATCCTTTCTATAATAGTGACTAGAACTGCACACTGTATTCCAAGTGTGGCTTTACCAATGTCTTGTACTACTTCAATAAGATGTCCCAATTTCAGTATTCAATGTTCTGACTGATGAAACCAAACATTCTGAACGCTTCTTCACCACTCTGTCCATTTGTGACTCCACTTTCAAGAGCAATAAACATATACCCCTAGATCTCTTTGTTCTATAACTCTCCCCAACAACCTACCATTAACTGAATAAGTCCTACCCTGGTTCAATTTACCAAAATGCATCACCTTGCATTTGTCTAAATTGAACTCCATCTGCCATTCATCAGCCAATTGGCCCAACTGATCAAGATCCCGTTGCAATTGGAGATAACTTTCTTCACTGTCCACTATGCCACTAATCTTGGTGTCATTTGCAAACTTAGTTACCATGACCTCTATATTCTCATCCAAATTATTAATATAAATGACAAATAACAGTGGGATGAATATTTACCCAACTAACATATCAAACTTACATTTCTTAAGAAACTAAGGGACAGTTTAGCATGGCCAATCAACTTACCCTGCTCATCTTTGGACTGTGGGAGGAAGCTCGAGCTCCTGGAGGAAACCCACGCAGATATGTGGAAAACATTCAAGCTTCGCATGGACAGTGACCCGAGGCTGAAATTGAACCTGTATCCCTAGCGTTGTGAGGCAGAAGTGCCACCATGGCACCTATGAGCCAGTTCTGACTGGTCCTTTAAATAGCGCAGGCTGAGACGAAAGCACAAGAACATATTTTGCTCAGATTGCTTGGGAGTTAAGATAAGGGTGTGAGATTGGGAGAATTCAAAGGCAATTAGCTTTAAATTTTAAATTTAATATAAATTTAACACAAATTGCTGGTGGAAATTAAAAAATCCATAACCTTTGCACTCAGAGACCAGTTTGTTACCAGCTGAATCAGTTGATACCTAATATTAGACATAATTATATAAATACATTTATTATAATAACTTTGCATGAACATTCATGAAATAAGATAAAAACAATTGAATTTTCATTGTTGAAGTACTTTTTTCTTCAGTTCAGAATTGAAAGATACATCCAAAATAACTGTTTCTGAATTCCTTTTAATATCGATATTTTCGCTGTTTCCTTCACAATTTGTCAACTTGGATGAATTAAAATCCATCCATTCAGCCCTTCTCAAACTTAACTTATGCTCCTTAATGTTACTTATAAAAAACAAAATGATGAAACAGCTAACATTTGTGTTATGAAATGGGCAATATGTTGGCACAGTGGTTAACACTGTTGCCTCACAGCACCAGGGACCAGCTTCAATTCCAGCCTTGAGTGACTGTGTGGAATTTGCACATTGGGGGCAAGGTTCGGGAAAAAAGGTTCTCAGAGTGTCATTCCAGTGCCATATTCCAATCCCAGGCACAGTAGTTAGCAATATTGCCTCACAGCATCAGAGACCTGGTTTCAATTCTGACCTTGAGCGACATCTGGAGTTTGCACATTCTCCCTGTGTCTGAATGGGTTTTCTTCAGGTGCTGCTGCCATTTCTAAACTTGGAAGAATTGGGTTCAAGAGCAGGGAAGCTATGGTGCTTTGCATGCTACTTCCCCCAGTAATGTGCAGGTTAGATTGATTGGCTGTGCTAAGTTGCCCCTTTAATGTCAGGGGGATTAGCATAGAACATAGAACATAGAACATAGAACATTACAGCACAGAACAGGCCCTGCGGCCTTCGATGTTGCGCCGACCAATATAAAAAGCAATGCCCCTCCAAAGTAAACCGTTCCCTTCTCTTCCATATACTTATCAACTAACCTCTTAAACGCCACCAAACTTGGCGCATCTACAACTGCTGCAGGCAGGGCATTCCACTCCCGAACCACCCTTTGGGTAAAGAACCTACCTCTGATATCCGTCCTATAACTATCACCCCTTAATTTAAAGCTGTGTCCCCTCGTGCTAGCAGGATAAACATATGTGTTTACATAGATAGGGTCTGGGTGGAATTGTTATTAGTGCAGGCTGAATGGGTCGAATGGCTTCCTTCTGCACTGTAAGGATTCTATAGGCAGAATTTTATGGCCTCGCTCATCCTGAAACTGTAAAATCCGTCAATGAACCTTTCTGTTGTCCACCCATCTCCTGCTCTGATTCCTGTGGCAGGTGGGTCGGTAAAATTCTGGCCTATGGCTCTATGAACTATCAATATCTGTGATTCTGAGCTCCTTCAATTTGGTGGGTTGTATTGCTAGGTTATAGCAGGTTCATATTAGACAGAGAGAAAAAAAGGCCCACTGGCGGCTTGTGAAACATATACCCTTGTCACTATTCTCTCAGCTATGAGAACCTATTATGTCAACAAATACCTAAGGGACGATGCAACAACTGCCACTGTCCATTTTGAAACTTGGAAAAATTGGGTTTGTAGAGCAGGGGAACCATGGTGAAGGATTATAAACACAGCATTTGTTTAAATTGGACTCTGTGCGTGAAAGAGGATGACATGTGCTATACAGTGGAGTTTGCTTCTATTTACGGAACTCTGTTAAGGAGGAAAGTTGTGACTTATTTATTTTTAGATATGGAATGGAAAGGTTATTGCATTCTTTAAAAGGTTAAACTTGTATTCTTCAGGGTATGTCATGCGACAGCCTCAGCATGCTTTCAATTATCGTCAGACATTCTGTCAGAGTTGCCCAGGTGGCTTGCGTTGTTGCTGAAACAGAGGGGGGAGAAAAGGCTCCAGCTTTCTGGAAACATCAAAGCAACTTCGCTGCTTTACATAATCTCCATGCAAAGGGATGTTTACTTCTTTGTTGAAAATCTGATTAATTGCTTGAAGGCTGTTTTCCAAAGGATTTACTCACCCACAGTAATTAGCCAACATGGCAGCATTTAAAATACTTGGATGTCAACATTTGCATGTCCGTCAGGGCATAATTGATCTGCTCTCGTTCTAAACTGTAATCTCTCAGTCATTTAGCAGCACAACATGGCCTGCAAGTCTTTGATAGCCAGCACTATTATATCCCCATTTACACATTTGGGTGCTGATTATCTCTAACACCCTGCTGTTTGCCAGGTTGTTATTCCTCACATAATACCTTCAAAAGCGAAGTTCAGTCAATTATAATCCTGCGCATTATCAAAAACGCTGGAAATGGCACACCACCATTTCTTTAGAAACCTGTTGAGGGCTGAATGAGGGGAAAATCGGATTATTCGCTAAAGCAAAGCATCAAACCACATGTGTGTGTGCTGAAGAGAATGGTGCAAATAGAATGAAGCATTTTTTTTTAAGATTATGCTTCCTTATACTCTTAAGATGATATTGAACATTATTTTTCCAGCTAATGGTTTTCAACTGCAGAGTATCGAAGAAGTTAACATTGTGCAAGCAAATTAAACTTTATGTTGGGCTAATGCTAAAATACCATCATAAACTGGAGTAGATCTAATTGTTCAAACAGTTTATTTAGTAGTCAGTAGTAGGCTTACATTAACATTGAAATGAAGTTACTGTGAAATTCCTCTACCCGCCACACTCCAGCACCTATTCGGGTCAGTGCACTGAATCAGCACATCTTTCAGACTATGGGAGGAAACGGGAGTACCCGGAGGAAATCCATGCAGACACAGGAGAACATGCAAACTCCACAAAATCATTGACTCAAGCCAGAAATAGCACCAAGACCTTGGGTTCAATGAGGCAACAGTGCTAACCATTGTGCTACCGTGCCATCCTTGTGTTGGCCCCGGTTCTCCAGTTTCCTCTCACGGTCCAGAGATGTGCAGGTTAGGTTGATTGGTGATGCTAAATTGTCCTTTTGTGCCCTGGAATGTGCAGGTTAGAAGGATCAGGTTGTAAATGTATGGGGTTATGAAGATTGGGCCTGTGTGGGATTGTTGCCGGTGCAAACTCAATGGACTGAATGTCCTCCTTCTGTACTGTTTCTATGATTCTGTATTATTTAATTTAGTTTATTTGATTTATCCAAAAGAAAGAAAGTTGGGGCCTGTTTGTGTTTTTTTGGCTTTATTTTGTGCAATAAAGCACTGTTCCTTCACAGCTGACTCCAGCAGTTATTATTGCCACAATAAGATCACGTAGAGCTGAGTGTTACATGCCCCAATGAGCCTGCCTCCTTCAGGAGGAGGAGGTTGCCATGTTGAATAGAGTGAATACCTATACCACCCACCTATACCAGCTCACCCTCATTATTCAAGAGCATGGCTGGATAGTGAAATTAAAAGATCACCTCCCATACTTAAGTAAATAATTAATGGTCAACCAGGCTTGTTATCAAGCCAATTAACCCTGATAATACACTACCCACACCATAAAATGTTTGACATGGGCAATAGGGCAAGAGCGAGAAGATGTGTAGGTTGGGTGGATTGGTCATGCTAAATTGCCCCTTAATGTCAGTGAAGTGAATATATGGGGTTGCAGTGATAAGGCCTGGGTGGGTTTGTGGTCAGTGCAGACTTGATGGACCGAATGACACCTTCTGTACTGTAGCAATTCTATGGTTCTACTGAACGTGGGAAAAGCTGATAGAAATGAATTTGGACTTCAAACACGTTGCTTTTTGACTTGCTAATCATTATGCCGAAAGCTTCCAAAGGCAGGTGGCTGTACTCAGTGCTGGAGCCTATAATCTGACAGGCCAAAGCACAGACTCTGCTTTCTTAGTTCTCCCTTCCTTTACTTCTTTGACTTGTTTATGCATTTTTTTTCCAGAGTGTTCCCTAGGATTGCCCTTTGGTCATATTGACATAACATTCTTAGAATTCCAGCAGTGTGTATGACCTCAAGATTTGTGAACAGCTGTAGGCTAAGGGTATATGATGGCCAACTGAATGCTTTCAAACAGGTTTCCAAAGCACTAAGATAATCTGCTTGCTGCATTTTAAATCTATAATTCCCTCTTATGAAGTTAGTTAGCTCTCTAGTATTTTTACATCTGATCATTTTGACAATGTTGTCCTGTTATCAATGCCTCTGATTCTAGATTGAGTTACACACAAGCCATTCAGTTCCCCAATTTCTGAATTGTATATTTTGGAATCATTCTCTTATTTGTACATCTGGAGTGTAATTTAATGCCCCCCTGTTGGTGGGTTTGGAGACAGTGCTGGCCAGTGAGGAATGAGGACCCTTCTACCTTTCTGCCTCAGCCTGTTTAAGTCCTGAACAGAACAGCTCATGGGCAGGCCCTTAAATGGTTGTTTGATGCCAACAGAGGAACCTCATCCTGTTGCCACTGGTATTGACCCAGCAACGGATAGGAAAGAGGAAATCCAGGAAACAAACATGACCAGGTTTTCCTCGTGGGCTGAAAGATGTTTGGTACCTGTTCAAGAGATTCATAGAATCCCTTGTATGCAAAAAGAGCTTGCACTAACAACAATCCCACCTAGGCCCTATCCCCATAACCCCACATATTAATCCTGCTGATCTCCCTGACACTAAGGGGCAATTTACCATGGCCAATCCACCTAACCCGCACTCTTTTTGGAATGTGGGAGGAAATCGGAGGAAGCTCACGCAGACACTCTTTACAAAACATACAATTCAGAAATCGTGTATCTCAATCTAGAATCAGAGGCATTAATAACAGGACAACATTGTCAAAATATGAAAACTCCACACCCGAGGCCGGAATTGAAACCAGATCCCTACTGCTGTGAGGCAGCAATGCTAATCACTGTGCCTGGCATTGGGATCTGGCACTGGGGAGGAACGGCAATCTGTGAGCCTTTCTTCTGAACCACGCTCCCAAACCTCCCACCATGCAACACAGATCATTGGCACCAAGGCACTAGTGCTTTCCTAGTAGATTTTTTATGATCCCTTACATGCTCCCCATCCCCTTCATGACGTCCAACAAGCTGTCAACAACTTCAGATGATTAGCTCTATCTCATCTTGACCACTTCATTTTCAATTTATTTAATTTTTTACTGTTCTCTACATTTTATTTCTTTATTGTCTTTATTTATTTTTCTTCCTCCCCAACTCTTTTTTTTCTCCCTACTTTATCCTTGCTTTCTTTATCTTTTCTCCCCCTTTGTTTCCCTTCTCCCCCTTTTTCTAAATTTTACCTCTCTCCCACACATTCCCCCCGTCCCTATTCCCACATTTTCATCTGCCACAGTTTACTCTCTGATTTCAGTTTCTCTGCCGTTTGGCCATTCAAACTCTTTCTTCTCCCAATGGACTGTCATTAACAGCCTTTTCCCTGGTTTTTGTGGCTATGACTCATCTTTCATTCCCTCACTCTGTGATATAAATATCTCCCACTTTATGCCTTTTAGCTTTGACAAAGGGTCATTAGGACTCAAAACGTCAGTTTTTTTTTCCCTTATAGATGCTGCCAGATCAGCTGAGAATTTCCAGCGTTTTCTCTTTTGTCCTTCCCCTTTCTGCTCTACATCTTCATGCCCCCACTTGCCATTCAGACCTACCTCTCAGTGCTGAACTGATTGTCCATACGCCCTTTTTTGGGTATGATCTGGAATGCGCCAATACAAGAAGATCAGGACAATTACAAATCATTTGCCACCAAGCATGAGACCTGTTTTAGGCCTAAGTGCAAATTTTTATGATTGGCGTGATATATCAATGATTGTTGATGACCTGTTAGTCTAGGGATGTGAATGTATAATGGAAGAAACTTCTAGTCAGTGGTCACCAGATGAATCTGAACAAGAGGAAATGGTAACTGAAGATACTTCTCCAGTGGGAATAGGCACCTCTCACTGATATACCTGCTAGTGACATCTACAGTGCCCTGATTGTGAGACTCCTTCTCTGTCCTTTCATTGAAAGAAACAACCTGAATTATTCCAGTCTCCCATTTCCCAATGAACTAATCATGGCTGAAATTTTTACAGGGCATCACTTGTTCTTCCATTGTGTAATCAATTATCCTGGCTCCAACCCTAATGTGGACAATAGAAGTCACTGAAATTTACCATCATGTTACCAAGCCAGCTGCAGATATTTAATCTATTACCTCAATAATCAGGAAAAAAAGAATAGTCTGTAAAGAACAAGCAATAACACTTTTCAAACTGAATACTACTACAGGGTGGCACGGTGACACAGTGGAGGGTGGCACAGCAGAGGATGGCATGGTGGTACAGTGGTTAGCACTGCTTCCTTACAGCACTGGGCTCCCAGGTTCAATTCCTAGGGCCACTATCTGTGTAGAGTTTGTACATTCTCCCCATGTTTGCATGGGTTTCCTCTGGGTGCTCTGGTTCCCTCCCATAGTCCAAAGATGTGATGGGTAGGTTAATTGGCTATACTAAAAAACCTAGTGTTACAGGAATTAGCACAGTAAATGCATAGGGTTATGGGAATAGGGCTTGGTGGGATTGTGGTCAGTTCGGAGTCAATGGACTAAATGGCCTCCTTCTGTAGCGTAGGAATTTTATGACAAAAGTCTGTCAAGCTGATTCCCATTCCAAGGCCACCAAAAAGGATTCATGGCACAAAAAACTACAAGTAACTAATTTTGTGTTATGCTGAGCATTCATCTTCTTGACAAAATCCTGCAATAATGTGAAGTACAACCTTAGTTATTGAATTTATCTAGACTACCTGGGCCCAAACTGACTTTTCTCTGTGACAAGCCTAACACATGAACTTTGCCTATTCTTTTGTTTACAACTTGTAAAAGTGCATCCTTCCTGAACTGTGTGTTTCTTGTGTGTGTTTGTGTGAATAACATAGTGTTTGAATTTTAGGGTGCATGAGTGAATAAATTATTCTCTATCTTTAAACTCACAAAAGCTTGCTGATTATTTTAAAAATGGCTAGACACTCAGCAGTTCTGGAACATGTACACCTTTCTTACCAAAAAAAAACCCAAAATGATTCTGGATAGTAAAGAAAATGATACAGTGATTGCAGTTCTCTCCCACAGTAAATAGAGTGAGAAAAACATAGGATAAAAGCAGGGGAACAGGCTACTGAACAAACTCTTTAATTCAGAAATGTACCATTGGACATAAAGTGCTAATAATTTATAGTGAAAGAAACATGTTCAATGTAAAATAGAAAAGTGCTGAAAAGGTGATTTCTGGAGTGTAAAAATGGAAATGTGTCAACTGTGCCACAGATTGATGATATAGCAGTGAAGTTAATGGTCATTCTGGGTGTGTGAGAAAGATTATTGATGACTGCACTTTCATAGAAATTGAGTGAAATGCTTGTTCGAAGCTGAGGTACACAAAACTAACAAATGATCGGGAAACTTGTGAAGTTGTAAAGTCCTGCTGGGTTTACCAGAAATGAAGCAAGTATGAATCGATTTCAAACCTTCCTACCTCTTTGTCCCTTTTAACTGTTAGTTTAAACCCTAAGAAGCAGTGAAACTAAGGGCTGTGTTTTACGTGACCCTGTTGGTTGTGTTTTTTTTTTGCTGGATGGTGCACATAATATACAGCCCGCTCCACCATCTTCCTGCCTACAGTCAAGCACACCTCTGTGATGCATGGGTGGATTTATTCAGCCACTGAATCCATTGAGAACGTAGCCCTGGTGTTTCAGTGACTGTCTTATTCTTGACATATTCGGTGTAGATGACTGCATTCTGATCACGTTCTCTAACAAAACCTTCAGTACCCTAAGTGTCTCCTTGTAGATCAAGCCCAAGATCCACTTGACCCTGCCACAGCAAGCCAGCTGATTGATGGCTGCTTTGGTTATACCCCGGATGTTATCACAAAGCATTTTGCGATGCTGCTTTGCTCTGCCTTTTCCCAGTCCTTTGTCTCCTTTTCTCTGCCAGACATGATTCTTCAGTCAAATCACTGCGAGGTGGGCATCAAAATCAACAGCATTGCTCATACTCTGAGGAAGGATGTCCTTGTTGGAGAGGGAGTACAGCGAAGATTTGCCAGGCTGATTCCTGACGTGGTAATCTGTCATATGAGGACAGACTAAGTCGGTTAGGATTATATTCACTGGAGTTTAAAAGAGTGAGAGGGGATCTCATAGAAACGTATAAAATTCAGACATTAAGAAAGAATATTCCCAATGGTGGGGGAGACCAGAACTAGGAGGTCGTAGTATGAGGATGAGGGGTAAACTTTTAAAACTGAGATAAGGAGAAATTTCTTCACGCAGAGACTGGTGAATCTGTGCAATTCACTACCATAGAGGGCAAAATGTGTGATTACAAGAAGTTAAGTATGGCTCTTGGGGTTAAAGTGATTAAGGGATATAGGAGGAAGAGGGGTTCAGAATATTGAATTCAATGATCAACCATGATCAAAACGAATGGCAGAGCAGGTTTGCAGGGCTGAATGGCTTACTCCTCTTTCTAGTTTCTATGTTTATTTAAATAAATAATTGAGAGTCAATTGGGCTTGCTACCAAGCCAATTGATCCTGGTAATGCAATGTCTGTGCCATAAAATGGTTGAAATGAGCGGTTAGGTGGGAGAATTAAAAGCAAATTTAAGGGAGTGGGAAGG
Organism: Sphyrna mokarran; assembly: GCA_024679065.1. NCBI lineage: Eukaryota > Metazoa > Chordata > Chondrichthyes > Carcharhiniformes > Carcharhinidae > Sphyrna > Sphyrna mokarran. The sequence continues at coordinate 24,209,895 of JAGIQG010000029.1, forward strand.
AAGGTGGGGGGGGAGTGGTATGCAGATAGATTGTACTTTCAGGGCTTGCCTTTTGTGGATCAGGGGTGACCCACCTAAGATAGAATCCTTTGCTTTCTTCCTACGCACCCGCTGCAGTAAATGCAACACCCACACCCCACACCTCACTCTCTGCCTTGCCCTCCCAATACATTATTGTACCCAGCTCCAGAATCCATTAGACCTTCTTCCTGGTTGCAGACTCAGCAGGCTCACTAATGTGCTCTTGTCAGGTGGGAGATTTATTGGAGTTAAAAGAACATAAGAACTGGGAGCAGGAGTAAGCCACCTGGCCTCTCAAACTTGCTCCGCCATTCAATAAGATCATGGCTGATCTTTTCATGGACTCAGCTCCACTTATCCGCCCACTCACCATAACCTTAATTCCTTTACTATTCAAAAATTTATCTATCCTTGCCCTAAAACCATTTAATGATATAGCCTCAACTTCTTCACTGGGCAGGGAATTCCACAAATTAACAGCCTTTTGCATGAAGATTTTGTGTGGATTCGCCTATCCCTCCTGGATAATCTGGTCCCTTGTCTTGAAGTACAATCTTTGTTGTGAAGTTACCCATGCAAAGTTGAAAATCTAATGCTTGACAAATGTAAATAGTGAAAAGAAATGCTAAAAGAAGAAAAAAAGAAATAATATAGCATTGTCTTTTTAAAGAAACAGGTCTTTGAATACAGAGAGCAGGCAGCAGAAATGATTTTTACAACAGTGTGTTAAAAATCTAGCAGTGTTCCAACCTAACCAAAACAGGCTTTTGTATTGGACCAATGAGTTTAAAGCAAACACACAGAGACATAGAACTAATGGAATTCAAAAGTGAGAGTTGACAGCCTGAAGCCATTCAGATTGCAGGAATATTGAGAGCTAATTCCAGGGATATAAACCCAGGCAAAGGAAGATAATTGAGTCACAAAGAGGGTAGGGCGAGGCTCTCATGTAAATCCTGCAGTTTCATGAATGTCTTAACAAAATCACCATCACAATATAGAGAGATACCATCTAAGAAAGTATTCCGTATGAATGCATCACCAAAAAAAAAAGTTTATACTTTCAAAAGACACTTGTTTGTATATTAGTTGAGAGTGATTGAATTCTGAATGATTTATTTCATTATTCCTGAAGGGGTCCTGTAGTATTTGAACAGTCTATTGGGATTTTATCCCGTTTGCTAATTGTTTTAATAAGGCTATCACCGTTTTAAAAATGAAGACCTGTTAATTGTTCATGATGGAGAGTGTCTGATCTTGCTTTAATCTCCCAAAACCAGTAGCTTCCTATTACCTCACACACACTTGTATAAGATTATGAAGCAAGGTTTATCCCTTTGAATGGTTCCAAAATTGCATGGAGGGACACATCACTTCCGTGTTGTAACATCTTTACACACAGCTCAATCACAAGGTCTTTCCTTGGAAGCAAAACGAAATGATTTTTTATGAAATCTTGAAATGCGATATTTGATTTGATTTATTATTGTCACATGTATTAGTACACTGCAAAAATTATTATTTCTTGCCAGCTATACAGACAAAGCATACGATTCATAGACAAGGAAATGAGAGAATGCAGGATGCAGTGTTACAGTCATAGGGTGTAGAGAAACATCAACTTAATGCAAGGTAAATCCATTCAAAAGTTTGACAGCAGCAGGGAAGAAGCTGTTCTTGAGTCAGTTAGTAAGTGACCTCAGACTTTTGCATCTTTTTCCTGATGGAAGAAGGTGGAAGAGAAAATGTCCGGGATGCGTGGGGTCTTTAATTATGCTTGCTGCTTTGCTGAGGCAATGGCAAGTGTAGACAGAGTCAGCAGATGTGAGGCTGGTGTATGTGATGGCTTGGGCTACATTCACAACTTTTTGTAGCTCCTTATGATCTTGGGCAGAGCAGGAGCCATACCAAGCTGTGATATAACCAGAAAGAATGCTTTCTATGGTGCATTTGTAAAAGTTGGTGAGAATTGTAGCTGACATGCCAAATTTTAGTCTTCTGAGAAAGTAGAGACATTGGTGATCTTTCTTAACTGAGGGGACCAGGATATGTTGTTGGTGATGTGGACATCTAAAAACTTGAACTCACAATCCTTTCTACTTCACTGCCATTGATGTAGACAGGGGCATGTTCTCCTTTATGCTTTCTGAAGTCAATGACTATTTCCTTTGTTTTGTTGACATTGTGGGAGTAATTATTGTTGCCACACCAATTCACCAGATTCTTGATCTCATTCCTGTACTCTATCTCATCGTTGTTTGAGATCTGACCAACTACGGTGGTGACATCAGCAAGCCTGAAAATCGAATTGGAAGGGAAATTGGCTACACAGTTGCAGGTTATAAGGAGAATAGTAGGGGCTGAGAATACAGCCTTGTGGGGGCACCAGTGTTGAGGATGATCATCAAGGAAGTGTAATTGTCTATCTTTACTGATTGTGGTCTGTGAGTTAGGAAGTTCAGGATCCAGTCACAGAGGGAGATTCTGAGTCCCAGGCCATGAAGTTTGCAGATGGGTTTCATGGGAATAACAGTGTTGAAAGCTGAGCTGTCATCAATAAATAGGAGTATGACGTAAGTGTCCTTGTTATCTAGAGTGTTCCAGAGTCAAGTGCAGGGCCAGGGAGATGGTGTCTGCTGTGGACCTTTTGCGGCGATAAGCAAACTGTTGTGGATCCAGGCAATCTGGGAGGCTGGAATTGATTTGTGCCATGACTAACCTTCCGAAATACTTTATAATGCTCCAGGAACCCATTTCAGTTCTGGCCGATCGTCATTAAGGCATGCTGCTTGGTTTTTCTTAGGTCCCAGGATGATGGTCATCTTCTTGAAGCAGACAGGGGCCTCAGATTGTTATAAAGGGAGGTTGAAGATGTCTGTAAATATCCCTGCTCGCTGATCCCGGCAGGATCTGAATGCTCATCCGGATACTCTATTCGGGCCAGTCGCTTTCCGTGTGTTGACCTTCAAGAAACCCGCGCGGACAGGTTCATCCAGGGTTTATTGTCATTGTAGAAATATATAATTAGATTGAGTTTTTTTTGTCATATGAGCCTAGCTGAGTTAATTGGTAATCATATTGGTGCTTATAGTTACTGAACAGCTTAGAAGTTATGAGTATATAAAAATATCTGCATGTCAGCACTCTCTTACTGACCTTAAAATTAATTGCTATTTACCAAGTTAGCACATTTGGAGGTTCAATTCTCTCACCATTCTTGACCTGTGGGTTAAATGCTTCATTAAAACCTCTCTAGGCTGATTAATGAAAACTTTCATCATTGAATTCTCCACCACCGTTCACATTCAAAACATACACAGGACAGAATTCTCCAACCTTGCTTGTGGCTGCAATTCTCTGGTCTTGCTGCAATGAATGGAGATTTGACTGAGCATTGAATTTGTCTTTCTCGCTGGCAGTGGTGGTGGGGTGTGCGAGATAGGAGAATTCCACACACAATTTCGGATGAGAAGAAGCTCCGTGGGTTTAGGGGTGGCACAGTGGTACGATGTTGAACGCTGCCCCCTCACAGCGCCAGGGACCCATTTCAATTCTGGCCTTGGGTCACTGTCTGTGTGGAGTTTGCAAGTTCACCCCATGTCTGCGTGGGTTCCCTCCGAGTGCTCTGGTTTCCTTCCACAGTCCAAAAGATGTACAGGTTAGGCTGATTGGCCCTTAATTGCCCCTTTGTGTCAGGGACATTAGCAGGGTAAATATGTGGGATTACAGGGATAGGACCTGGGTGGGATTGTTGTCGGTGCATGCTCAGTGGGCCGATTGGCCTCTTTCTACACTGTAGGAATTCTATGGTTCACGCAATGATTAATTTTGGTGAATGGTGATTGATATAAAACCCTGCTCTGCAGTTGCTGCCTCATCTGTTCACTGTTCCCAGCACTTTCTATTTTTATTTCAATGGTTTCATTGCTGAATTACCCACAATAGCATTTTCTATCAGCTTTCGATGTGTAAATTCAGTTGACAATATCACTGTAAGAATGCCAGTCCCCATTCAGTCAATAGCTGCTTTCTCAGAAAGTCATCTCACTATATTTTCTTTGCAAAATTACAAAAGGCATGGGGAGGGATAAGAAAACAGTTCCCCCCCATCCAGGCTTGTCCCATAACATGGTGGCCAAGGTGCATACTGCTTGCTAACCTTTTGGCCCAATTTCACTGCAGATATATGCTTCGGGTCAGCAACCATTACAACTGAAAGTATGTGAATCAACTACAAAAGTGGAAACTTGATTGATGGACAATGCCTTTCACTAAGTTCTGGAAATCATTTTAGCTTCAATGATGGGTATGTTTCTTTGGCTTCAATGGGTTAATCAAAAAAGTTTTCACTTTTCTGTAAGCAATCAATAAGAACATGCTACAGTAAATTATTTATACATTCTTCAATCCCAAATTCAAATTGATGAGATTTACAGTATCAAGGATAACCAAGATCCCTTGACAACACTCCAATGGTGATGTATTGATTCAAAAATCTGCATTTTGCATGGTAGCTTACACTTAAATTGTGTTGAAGATTCCTCAAGATACTTTCAATGATTTTCTCTGCTCAAAGTGCAGATAATAGAAAGCTATGGGACTTTACGAGGATTTCCCCTGATATTGCTCTTGTAAAGACGTAACTTGTCTCGTGATTCAAATATTTTGCCTTTACATTGTTGAGCTTGTCCTGAATTACCAGGGGCATTTGATTCCATGCTCTCCTTTGCCATGATTTTCAGAAAGGACAGCAATTTTCTTTGTATAAAATAGGAAGTGTACAGGCAGCATTAAAGTAAAGTTAAAGTTGATTTATTAGTCACAGGCTTAAATTAACACTGCAACGAAGTTACTGTGAAAATCCCCTAGTAGCCACACTCCTGCGCCTGTTCAGGTACACTGAGGAAGAATTTAGCCTGGCCAATAAACACATGCTTCTTTCAACTTTTGGCCCTTTTTGTTTATTTTTTTTAGTGTCACGAGTAGGCTTACGTTAACACTGCAATGAGTTTACTGTGAAAACCCTTTACTCTTCACTCTCTGATGTCTGTTTAGGTACACTGAGGGAGAATTTGCCATGACCAATGCATCTAACCAGCAATCCTTTGGACAGTGGGAGGAAACTGGAGCACTCAGAGGAAACCCACGCAGGAACAGGAAGAATGTGTAAACTCTTCACAGACAGTGACCCAAGCCAGGAATCGAACCCAGATTTCTGGTGCTGACTACAGTGCCATCATGCCACCCTTTAATCACATATCATAGGAAAATGCACTTCAACTCATTGTATAGCTCAATATTTTGACTGCTAATTTTAAACATCCATTTCCACAAGGTAGGTTTTCCATATAGAATCATAGAATCCCTGCAGAAGGAGGCCATTTCGCTCATTGAATCTGCACCAACTCTCTGTCACAGCATTCCACCCAGGCCCTATCCTCATAACCCAATGTATTTACCTCATTAATCCCCCTAACCTATGCAACTTGGGACACTAATGGGCAATTATATAGGCTTATGTAATGATGATGAGACGTGAAGGCTTCGTTATAGCACTGGAGAGCTATATATTAGCCAGGAAGGAGCTAAAGAGGAAGTTGAGAAGAGCTAGAAGAGGACACGAGAAGACTGTGGTGGATAGTATTAAGGAGAATCCTAAAGCTTTTTACAGGTATATAAATAATAAAAGATTGGTTAGGGCAAGATTAGGGCCAGTCAGACATAGCAGTGGGAAGTTGTGCATGGAGCCTGAGGAGATAGGAGAGACACTGAATGAGTATTTTTCGTCAGTATTCAAGCAGGAGAAAGACAATGTTGTCGGGGAGAATACTGCGACACCAGGTTGTAGACTGGGCAGGATTGAGGTTCATAAGGAGGAGGTGTTAGCGAATCTTGAGGTATGAAAATTGATAAGTCCCCTAGGCCAGATGGGATTTACCCTAGGATTCTCTGGGAGGCTAGAGAGGAGATTGCAGAGCCTTTGGCTTTGATCTTCATGTTGTCGTTGGCTACAGGTATAGTGCCGGAAGACTGGAGGATGGCAAATGTTGTCCCTTTGTTCAAAAAGGGGAGTAGGGACCGTCCTGGAAATTATAGACCAGTGAGCCTGACTTCTGTTGTGGGCAAAGTCTTGGAAAGAATTATAAGAGATAGGATTTATAAGCATCTAGAGAGAAATAAATTGATTAGGGATAGTCAGCACGGTTTTGTGAAGGGTAGGTCGTGCCTCACAAACCTTATTGAGTTTTTTGAGGAGGTGACCAAAGAGTTAGATAAGGGTAAGGCAGTTGATGTAGTGTATATGGATTTTAGCAAAGCGTTTGATAAGGTTCCCCATGGTAGGCTACTGCAGAAAGTGCAGATGCATGGGATTGAAGGTGATTTAGCAGTTTGGATTGGGAATTGGCTAGCTGATGGAAGACAGAGGGTGGTGGTTGATGGGAAATATTCAACCTGGAGTGCAGTTACAAGTGGTGTACCTCAAGGATCTGTTTTGGGGCCACTGCTGTTTGTCATTTTTATAAATGACCTAGATGAGGATGTAGAGGGTTGGATTAGTAAATTTGGTGACGATACCAAAGTGGGGGGAGTTGTAGACAGTGAGGATGGATGTTACAGTTTGCAGAGGGACATAGGTTGCAGAGGTGGGCCGTGAGGTGGCAAATGGAATTCAATACGGATAAGTGTGAGGTGATTCACTTTGGTAGGAATAACAGGCATATGAAATATAGGGTTAATGGAAGGACCCTTAATAGTGTTGTCGAGCAGAGGGATCTTGGGGTACAAGTACATAACTCTTTGAAAGTTGGCACCCAGGTTGATAAAGTTGTTAAGAAGGCGTATGGTGTGTTAGCTTTTATTGGTAGAGGGATTGAATTTAGGAGCCGTGAGGTTATGTTACAACTGTACAAAACTCTGGTGCGGCCGCACTTGGAGTATTGCGTACAGTTCTGGTCGCCGCATTATAAGAAAGATGTGGAAGCATTGGAAAGGGTGCAGAGGAGGTTTATCAGGATGTTACCTGGTATGGTGGGAAGGCCTTACGAGGAAAGGCTGAGGGACCTGAGGTTATTTTCATTAGAGAGAAGAAGGTTACGCGGTGACCTAATTGAAGTGTATAAGATGATCAAAGGACTGGATAGGATGGATAGTGAGAGCCTTTTTCCTTGGATGGTGATGACCAACACGAGGGGACATAACTTTAAATTAAGAGGTGGTAGTTATAGGACGGATGTCAGAGGCAGGTTCTTTACACAGAGGGTGGTGAGGGCGTAGAATGCCCTGGCTGCAGCAGTTGTGGACTCGCCGACTTTGGGGGCATTCAAATGGTCGGTGGATAGGCATATGGATGATATTGGAATAGTTTAGGTTAGAGCGTCCACTGGCCGGAGCAACATCGAGGGCCGAAGGACCTGTACTGCGCTGTAATGTTCTATGTTGTATGTTCTAATTCAGCATGGCAAATCTACCTAATCTGCACACCTTTGGAACGTGGGAGGAAACTGGGGAATTTGTCTTCACTGCAACAGGACTGTGTATGATGGGGCAGTGAGAATGTGCCCTAAAAAATTATAGAATCCCTACAATGCAGAAGGAGGCCATTCGGCCTAGGTAGAGCCTGCACCAACAAAAATCCCACCTAGTCGCAATGTAATTCCATGTGTTTAACCTGCTAATCCCCCTGACACACTAAGGGGAAACTTATCATGGCCAATCAACCTAACGCATATATATCTGGGAGGGAACCAGAGCACCCAGAGGAAACCCACACAGATGTGGGAGAATGTGTAAACCTCAAAAAGACAGTGACCTGCGGCAGGAATTGAACCCGGCTTCCCCAAACTGAGAGACAGCAGTGCCACTGTGTCGTCCCAGAAGCACTTTCTATTTGCATGATTGTTTTCAATGTTTGGCAAGGGGAACAAGTTCACCCCCTCCTCATAAAAGTGGACCTAATGGTGTGAATGACCCTCACTGCTAATTGCACCGTATTGCTATCTGAATGAATTCCCCATGGATACAAATTTTTGAATTCGGGACACAAACAAAAGTAGAAGTGAATTATTTTTTATTTTTATCTTTTATGAAGATTCTTGCCAATGATTATTATTCCTACAGCTGACTTCACTCCAATTTTATTTTTACACCAGTTGAAAAGTGACATGAAAACTAGAAGGCCTACAGAGAGTTGTACTTATTGACAATTAAGAAGAAAGATGAATTGACAAATTCTCCAGTTAACGGTATACCAGTTTACTGACGGCATGATTGCATCTAGAATTCCCATTCTTCATATTAGTTACAAGGAAGAATCCTCTCTCTTGGTGTCCTGGCTGAAAAGCAGGTTTGGCGTAATAGGAGGTTGTAAAGTAACTTACACACCTCATGCCCAGTAGAGGAATGTTTTCTGTGTTACTTTAATGAATGGAATTGGTTTGGAATCTTCTGAAACTAACTTTCTTTTAAAAGTGGACACTGAAAGGCTGCTGTAGCAGTGCTGAGGATCTGATAACTTTTTCATTCCCTGCACTGACTCGGAATGATCTCAAGTCTTTAGAAGGTTACACAATCACGGGTGGCTTGCCTCTTGAATGGACATATCCGGTGAGATTTTACCAGCCTCTCCGCCAAGGGAATTGGAGCAGGCAAAGGACGGAGTATGGGAAGGTCTGCTGACCTCGGGTGGGACTTTACGGTTTCAGGACAAGTGAGGCCATAAAACCTGTCCACCAAATCAAAAACCATCTCTAGAATTCATACCTTCTAATGTTTGTAGGCTTCACTGAAACTCCAAATCAATGGGCCTCCAGGCCCACTGCCTCTAAACCTGAAACTTAACAAAGGGAAGTGTAGACAAACCAGCTCATCATAAGTAGGTGTGGATGATCCAGCCATTTCTCACTTGTGTTTCAGATTCCAAATAATTCTGGGTGGAAATAGAAGCATTGATCATGCAATCAAAACTGTCTTCATTTAACAAGTCTTTTCCTTCAAGAACCAGAGAGGATCCAACCAGATCCAACAATAACTGGAACAATAGCAGCAGGCAGGGCAGCAACATTGATGCCTGGCTAAAACCCGGAGACTACGATATCGGAAAGATCTTCCTTTTCAAGTGCACCAGTGCACAAATTTGATCTTGTGGGATTGAGGCAGAGAGAGGTGGGGGGATGGTGGGTTTTGTAGCTGAGATATTGGCCATTGCACAGGGTGGAGAGCAGCCCATGAGGAGCAGAGAAAAGAGACTTTGTTTGGGATGGTGAGAGTAAAGGCTTTTTTGAGTGACCAGTGAGGAGTGGCCCAGAAGGAGTGCTCAGAAAAGCGCTTAATCTTTGAAGACAAAAGATCCTTTTCTCCTCTGTGATTTGTGATCCATGGCAAACACTTGCAGCAGCAGTGATTTTTAAACCAAGCTCTGAACTGGATTGTGGGATATTGACATATGTTAAATGTGGTTGTGGGCAGCACTTCTGTCTCATAGCGCCACGGATTCCAGGTTTGGATGAATTCCAGAATCAGGAGAGAGTTAGCATTCTCTCCCTGTGTCTGTGTAGGTTTCCTCTGGGTGCTCTGGTTTCCCCCCACAGTCCAAAGATATGCTGGTTAGGTGGATTGGCCATGCTAAATTGCCCCTTAGTGTCAAAAGATGTGTCGATTAGGTGGATTAGCAATGGTAAATGGATAGCGTTATGGGTATAGGGGAGAGGTGGGCCTGAATAAAGATGTTGTCTCAAAGCCAGTACAGATACATTAGACTTATGGCCTCCTTTTACACGGTAGGGATTCTAAGATTTTATGATAGTGTCCTGTTTCTTCACGGAATGACACTTGACTCCACAATATCAATTCCATAAAGGCTGTGCACGTGGCATGTTGGGGACAAGTTTCCCATCTTTATGTCTTTAACCCATCGTATTGACACTTTCATTCTATGGGGTTTAATGTTGAGACCAGTGTGTTAGATGGTTTGCTGAGATGCCTCTGCTTCAACTGATGAAAGCTAGAAACAAAGTTTACAATTTTGCACAGGTTTTCTCTTCATCCAAATCTAGAATTTTCCCTTCAAGTTTTCAGTGAATCCGGGTTTGATTCCTGACTTGGATCACTGTCTGTGTGGAGTCTACATATTCCCTCTCTGTCTGTGTGGGTTTGCTCTGGTTTCTTCCTACAATTCGAAAGGCATGCTGGTTAGGCCATGCTAAGTTCTCCTTCAGTTGTACCTGAAAAGGTTCTGGAAGTGTGGTAAGCAGGGGATTTTCACAGATACTTCATTGCGGTGTTAATGTAACACAAGTAAACTTCAAATTATTACACCGTGTGATGCTTGAAATTTAGTTGGCTCTCTTTGCGAGGAATCCCCCAGGTAGTTTGATGCGGATTATAGAAATGCTGACTTTCATTACAAAAAAGAAAAGGTAACCTATTTTCTATTGTATGACTGTTAGATATTCTAGTTTCTGTTTTCCACGTTTACCTGTTCCTCTGGGTTTCCCCTAACTCACACACAATCACTTAAGAGATAAATGAAGTGGACCTGGAATTTTTGGTTTGCTTGGACCTCAGGATTACAGAGTGATACACTCATCCATATAAACATTGGAAAGATTTGCAGCTGAAGCTTTAAAAAATGTTGTTTTTGATCTCTAGGTAGCTTTCCTGATCTTTAGAATTTGTCTGGTCCTTAGCTTTGTCTTACCTAGGTGGGCTTTTGGCTGAGAAAAGGGCTTAAATTAAAGAAAGATACCAATATTAAATATGCTGCTTCAGAGTTCTTTCTTTTAACCTTGCCCATTCAAGCATGCAATAACAAAATTGATATCTGCAACAAATTCAAGCAGATACATCCCAGTGGTTTAGGCTGCAGAATTAAATAAACTAGCTTGTAGTTCCATTAAACTCGTATTGAGTTGCCAGAAGCTCAGATAACAAGACGGGAGAAAATTGACATTGTTGAACGTTCGGTCTGAAAAATCACCTCATACTCAGGCCAGCACACATCATATTCTGAGTGGGAAATCTCCTTTTAGATATTGGACTAAAACCTAATGAAGTGCATTGGACCATAGAGAAATTGGTTCAGAGTTTTACACAAGACTAAAAACTCAATGGCTCAATGGGTTAGGAGTGATGTGGAAGGAGGGGAGAATCTTGTTGCTGAGGCCTTTTTTTTGCAATGGGTCTTTTATGGAGTGCTTACCAGTCCAGCACAACCTTGAAAGCTCCTATAGAAACATTGGAATAGAAGTATACCCCAGAATCAAGTATCAGTGTACTTAATTCAAGAGATGTTTTAAAGTATTTCAAAATGTTATTTATGAGAAAGGTAAGACTAAAATGGATCAAGAAGTGTGGATGCTTAGGACACTACAGTGTAAAAGGAGACATTCGGCCCATCAAATCTGCATTGACCATTATCCCATCCACGCCCTATCCCCATAACCCCAAATATCTGCTCTAGCTAGTCCTCCTGACACTATGGGGCAATTTGGCATGGCCAGTCCACCTAACTCACACATCTTTGGACTCTGAAAGGGAACTGGAGCCCTGGAGGAATCCCAGGCAGACATGGGGAGAATGTTCAAACTCTGCACAGACGGTGACCCAAATCAAGAATCAAACTCAGATCCCTGGCACTATGAGGTAGCAGTGCTAACCACTGTGCCACTCTGCTACCCATAGCCTTACTTTCATAATCCTGCATCATTGCACAGTGATTAGCACTGCTACCTCACAGCCCCAGGGGCATGGTTCAATTCCAGTCTCGGGTCACTGTCTGTGCAGTTTGTGCAATCTCCTGGTATGTGCGTGGGTTTTCTCTGGGTGCTCTGTTTACCTCCTAGAGTTCAAAGCTGTTCCTTACTGCCTGTCAGGGAGTCAGCAGGATAGATATGTGAGGTTATGGGGAATAAGGTCTGAGTTGAATTGTTGTCAGTGCAGGATCGTTGGTCTGAATGGCCTCCTTCTGCACAAGTAACTGTGAGAAGACCCATCTCCATGATGGGATTTCAAAATTAAAACTCTACTTAATTGTACTCAAAAATTGCATCCATAGATCTTCAATGTTAAATAGCAAAAGATCTTTTGTGGCATGACACATCTATTGAAATCAACTATATGAGGATACATATCAATGTTTGCAAATTGCAATCAAAGCTAAAATTGGTTTCTTTAAGCTATTATTGTCTCAGCACCAGACTTATTTAGTTCAAAACATTTCAAAGTCTTTTGTTGAACTCTGGTCTAGGTCTCAAATATCCCTGCCCTCAATGAGAGTAATTCCCAAGCCTCTTTATTATCTGTAAACAAATATTGTGTTTGGAGGGGGAGAGGCGACACAATGGCAGAGTGGTTAGCACTGCTGCCTCACAGTGCCAGGACCTGGGTTCAATTCTGGCCTTGGGTGACTGTCTTTATAGAGTTTTCATGTTCTCCCCGTGTCCATGTAGGTTTCCTCTGGTGCTCCAGTTTCCTCCCACAATCAAAGATATGTAAGTTAGTTTAATTGGCTGTGCTAAATTGCCCCTTCGTGCCCCAAGATATGTAGCTTACTGGGATTAGCGGTGTAAATATATGGGGTTACGGGGACAGGCTCGAGTGAAAAAAGCTTGATGCAGGGTTTGATGGGCTGAATGGCCTCCGTCAGCATTGTAGGGATTCTATGGTTCTGACTAATCATAGCAAAACACTTGAAAGGTGGAATTGGTTACATCTGCACAGCAAAAAAGGTTTGTTGCGAATTGGCTGCCGATTTTTCACCATCCCAATTTTTATTCTTTATTGACTTGGAAAATCTAAACATCAAACCAAGTAAAAGTGGCAATACAACTAAGAGGTATGTCTAAAAAAGTGTTTGAACTATCATTTGAATTTCAGTAGGGAGAAAATCAAGTGTAGTGAAGAGAAAGGTGGCTGATTCGATACGAACCCATTTTGCACAGCTGGCATAGATCAATTTTATCCTCTTTGTTGGCCAGTGAGGTGATACATTAAGCTGAAGTCTTTACAACATTAATTTCTGGGCCAAAGATTGTGAAAGTGATGTATACAAGAAATAAAGGATTGAAGAGATTATTTTGACACAGTACAAAGAAATATAAAATAGAAGGGACATGAAATGAAGAAAATAAGATCTGGAGTGTCTTGTATAAAACTCAAACAGTAAATATGAAATTCTTCAATTCTAGCTGCTTCAGTTTTAATATTTTATGCTGTGATGATTCTGGCTATTTGATGTAACTTATTTCCAAGAACTGTGTATGTGTTAACTATAGGTTTTCTTTTTCGTTATAAAGTTGAGAATATTGAAGTTCAATGCTTCAGACATGAAAAGCATCCCTGACTCCTTTCTCAGAAGTGTGTTCATTGTTTTGGGAAGTACTTTGTGCCCATCTTGCTGTTACACCACTTTCTGTTCTTTCAACTGACAGATAAGTAGACTGATGCACATTGTTGAGTACACATTGAGCTTGATGCTCTTGCATAATAAAACACTACTTCCCTAGTTTTTACAGGTAGGAGTTTCTATCCAAGAAAAGTCACTGATCATAGCTCCTGAATAATTTGCAATTATATAAGAAGCATCTGATTCCCTCATTCTGTTAACACACACTTAAATCATTAAACCTCAAAATAATTTGTTTGATTTACAATTGCTTTCTTCACATATATAATTGCACATACATGTGTATAATATGTTGACATAGGGATGTAATTGCTTAAATTGGAATTTTTAAAAAATATGGTAGACTCTGTAAATAGTTAATTTTGAACATACATTAAGTAAATTTACATTTTGGTAATGAATGCTTTGGAAGATATGCCTTGACTCAATGTGAGCACAACACAAGACATTTCTTAATTATCTGCTTGCTGTTCCAGTTGAATTGTTCCCTACAGTCCCTGTCTATGCATCAAATTCAATGGAGTCAGTGGAGTGTACTTTTGTCTAGAGCATTGATTTTGCTGCTGCTTTGCAATATTTGGATAACCCTCTCGTGACTAGTACATTGCAGCAATAGCATTGTATTGCTCCCAAAGTCTGTGGTCACATACCAATTGACTCATGAACAGCTTCTTCCCTGCTGCCATCAGACTTCTGAATGGACCTACCATATATTAAGCTGATCTTTCTCTAGCTATGACCATAACACTACATTCTGCACCCTTTCCTCTCCTTCTTCTCTACGTACTCTATGAATGGTGTGCTTTGTCTATACAGTGCACAAGAAACAATACTTTTCATTGTAACCCAATATATGTGACAATAATGAATCAAATTTAAAAAAAAATCAAATCAGGACCATTTGGCCCACTGGGTCTGCACTGATTCTCTATCTTACCCAAGCCTTCTCCCCCATCCTATCCCCATAACTACACACATTTTCCATGGTTAATCTATGAATGGTATGCTTTGTCTGTATAGTGTGCAAGAAAAATACTTTGCACATGTGGCAATAATAAATCAAATCAAATCAATGTTAAGTTACTAAGCAGATATACATTCCGGCAGACAGTCCAGTCAGAAGCAAAATCATGTTTTTAAAAATAACTATCAAAAAGTGCCACACCTTTAGTACCCAGTCCAGGACTGAAATGGGCCATAGATACTCTGGGTAGGGTTGGAACCCTGTTGTACAAATTATTATGGATGGGTTATCTTAGTGTTACGATACCCGGTTGTGCTATAAAGCAAAGGATTCACACACAGAGCTGTGGGCCTGGAAGACCTGGTGTGACAGAAGCTTTGATGCCCTGGTTGCACTGACTGTCTCCTGTGGAAAAGGCCTTGCACAAGAGCCAAGAGGAAGCGCATACACAGTAATTAAAAGCAAAACCATGTACTGCACTAACATTATGTTTTAAATACTCCTGATCGGCTCCCAACAATTTACTATGATTACAGTCATTTAACTTCCTTCCTAAACTGCAGTTCTCTTTCTCAACTGTGAATATATCAGTTTGTTCAAACGCTTTTATCGATTTCCTGGAAACAAGTACTTCCTGTTGCCATTTCTTTTTTTAACCTGGTCCTGTTTTTTTTCTGGTCACCCTGAATGCTAATTGCTTGAGCAGAAGAACCCAAAATTCCATGTTTATTGATTATTATTGTGAGTGAGGCCCGGTCTTCACTTCTTTGATTCACTCGTTAGGTGACCACCTCAGATCCCAGTCTGGGTAACAAACTACAAGTGTAATTACAAGTTTAGGGTTGTTCATTGGTTGCTCTTGTTGGAAACAAGTTGTTCACATGTAGACATGACATGTAGAGAACCCGTCTTTGGTTCTGGATTTCAGTTGTCTTAGTTTGGAGTTTTATTAAATGCCTTTCGCAGACTCATACACAGCAGTGTAGAGTCACTCAAACAAGTATTCTGCTGCTCAGTTAAATGATAAAATAAAACAATTTGGGGAAGTAACTGACCTGCACCCAGTCTATCTGAAATGGATGGAAATCTCAGCCCGTTTTTGGGACTATTCCAGATCAGGCATACTCCTTGGATGAACAATCTCACTTGTGGTTGAGAAAGATAGGCCTCACAAACACTTTAATGGGTAGGAAGAACCGATCTAAATTGAATCAAATATTTTTTACCTATCTAAAGAACCGTAGAAGTCCTACAGTACAGGAAGAGGCCATTCAGTCCATCAAGTCTGCACTGACCATAGTCTCCCCCAGACCCCACAACCCCCATATTTTATCCACTAATCCCTCTAACCTACACATCTTAGGACACTAAGGGGCAATTTCTTTTTTTTAGCATGGCTGATCAACCTAACCCTCACACCTTTGGACTGTAGGAGGAAACTCCACACAGACAGTGACCCAAGCCAGGAATCGAACCCAGGTCCCTGGAACTGCTAATAACTATGCTATTGTGCCACCCGAGCAGGCAATTCATGGTATTCGCAACATTGATAGACCAAGCAAATGCAGCTATTATCTTTTTTCTATTAGAGGACCCAAGTCTTATTATTGTGACTGACAGATGTTTAAGATATTCATCAATATTTAAAATATTATTTTAATCTTAAATTCCCAGGAGAAAGCTATTGGGTCTGGCAATATTACCTGTATCTCAATTAAGGGGAAAAGTATCATTGCTACACTACAATAACTATACCTTTAATAGATATTGGAGAGAATGCAACAAATCTAAAAATTCTACCGTGTTGTTCCAATATTTATTACCAAGATAGAACTGAACCAACAGGGAACATGTTAAACATACATGCTGGACAACATTCTTTGTTTTAGTCAACATCCTTTAAACAAATAGGATACTGAGAGGTGCAGACGATAGTTACTCAGTTTCCAGGATTCAATTGACAAGTTGTTTTGGGACATCCTTAAAGTTATCCATTTTTAGGATGTGGTTATCTAACAATTTATTGATGCTTTGCTGAGGTGATTTAGAGACCAGTTCCTTTTTTGTCAGGACTATTTTGTGTTAGAGAATATACACATTCTTATGTTGCAGGATGTTAGTGTCCTTCGGCACAAAATTATGCCCAGGCGTATTTATAAATTTATGAACTTTTGTCCAGCGGATAAACTTTGCTTTCAATTTTTAATCCTTACTTCATAAGAGAATCATTCTTTTTAATCAAATATAATTCCTTATTTCAAGCTGTCTTCTTATACCTCTGTATTCCTTCACATGCCTTCTTAATTCCAATGGGTGCATTTTCATAAGTTATTATTCATATCATATTCTGTCAATCAGAACCTACAGTGTAATCAGAAAAAGAAATAGAAGAACACTATAAGCTCCAGGCATTAGCACTGCTGTCTCACAGAGCCAGGGGCCGAGGTTCAATTCCCAGCTTGTGTCACTGTCTGTGTGGAGTCTGTATGTTGTCCGCATGTTTTCTCTAGCTGCTCCAGTTTCCTCCCACAGTCTAAAAGACATGCTGGTTAGGTGCACTGCCGTGCTAAATTCTCCCTAACCTGAACAGGTGCCAGAGTGTGCTGATCAGGGGATTTTCATGGTAACTTCATTGTAGTGTTAATGTAAGCCGACTTGTGACACCAGTAACTAATATTTAAGCTTTATTTTTGAAGCTTAATATAGTACAGAGCCAAAAAAGGAACCATATTTTGAAAAATTCCTACTTTTCTTTCGTTTGTGGCAACTTCCATTCACTGATCTAACCTAGGCTCTAAAGAAATAATATTAACCACACTCCAAAAGAAAAAATGCTGGAAAACCTCAGCTGGTCTGAGCAAGGACCTGACGTTTCAAGTCCAGATGATCCTTTATCTGACCCTGTTGAGATTTTCCAACATTTTCTCTTTTGGTTTCAGATTCCAGAATTCACAGTAATTTGCTTTTATCCACACTCATTGTGGAGAGTATTGATCAGGAGGAGGGACAGGATGTTGGAAGGGAGATAGGATTTTAAGGAAAATGAAACTACTCTGAATGAAATGCAATAATTTTGCAATATAAAGGCATGAAACCATTCTGACATTTTTGCTAATTAAATGACACCACTGCCTTGGGTAGCAAGAAGAATCTGATTTCCCTGATTATAACAAAATGAGGTTTGGCAGCATCATGTGGAGAATGGACATTTTCAAATTAAGACAGAACACAGGCCTAAGGAGGCCAACTATCACACCAACCTCTTCTAGTATGAAATTTCTAGCATAAGTGATACATCCTTTGGCAGTGACATAATGATTAGTGCTGCTGCCTCACAGTGCCAGGGGCCTGGGTTTGATTCACGGCTTGGATCACTATCTGTGTGAAATCTGTCCGTTCTCCCCATGTCTGTGTGGGTTTTCTCCAGGTGCTCTGGTTTCCTCCCACATTCCAAAGATGTGTGGGTTCGGTGGATTGGTAATGCTAAATTGACCCTTAATGTCTGGGGATTATGGGAATAGGTGCTGGGTGGACAGTGGTTGGTGCAGACTTGATGGGCTGAATGGTCACTTCTGTATTATAGAGATTCTTTAAACTGTTTGATACATTAGTTGATTTTTGTAATACTCTCTCTTCAACTTCTTTCACTCCTACATTTTCCGATTGTACCTATGTGAGTTTCCTCTGGATGCTCTTGTTTCCTTCCACAGTCCGAAAGATGTGCTGGTCAGGAGAATTGTGTTCTGTCTTAATTTGAAAACATCCATTCTCCACATGATGCTGCCATCACTCACTCTGTTAATATCAGGAAAATCAGATTCTCCCTACTACCCAAGGCAGTGATATCATTTAATTAGCAAAAATGTCAGAATTTATGAACTTTTGTCGAGCAGATATTGCAAAATTGCTTTTATATTGTAAAATTATTGCATTTCATTCAGAGTAGCTTCATTTTCCTTAAAATCCCATCTCCCTTCCATCATCCTACCCCTCCTCCTGATTGGCCATGCTAAGAATCACCCTCTAGGGTACCCGATCCGACACTGGAATGTGGCAACTAGGGGATTTTCACACTAACTTCATCACAGTATTAATGTAAGACTGCTTTGACACAAATAAATACATTTTATTACTTCCTGATGTTATCAATGATAAGTCTTGACATCATTCACTGTT
Organism: Sphyrna mokarran; assembly: GCA_024679065.1. Taxonomy (NCBI): domain Eukaryota; kingdom Metazoa; phylum Chordata; class Chondrichthyes; order Carcharhiniformes; family Carcharhinidae; genus Sphyrna; species Sphyrna mokarran. The sequence continues at coordinate 24,228,458 of JAGIQG010000029.1, forward strand.
TGGAGAAGCACAATTAAATGTGAAAGTTATCATAGCTTGGTGATGGAGTGTGCGGCGAATATTGGAATAACCTCATTTATTAACAACACTCTAGTACTCTCTTACTGGTGGGGAAGAGAATGGTAGTGATCCTTACAGTATAGGCAACATCTGATAGTCAGGAGATCTGTGAAAGAGAGATAAATGGAATCCAGAGCTATTAGTAAAGGGTGCATAGACCACAGGTTGTCTATATACTATGCTATTAGTACAGCCAAAAGGTAAATGATGGCTCAGTGGTATTACTGCTAGACTATTAATCCAGAAACTCAACTGTTGTTCAGAGGACCCAAGTTCAAATCCCGCCACAGCAGATGGTGGTATTTGAATTCAATAAAAAAAATCTGGAATTAAGAATCAAATGATCAAGAAACATTGCCAATTGTTGGGAAAACCCATCTGGTTCAATAATGTCCTTCAGAGAAGGAAATTGCTTTCCTTACCTGTTCTGGCCTATATGTGATTCCAGAGTCACAATAGTGTGATAGCTCTCAACTGCCCTCTGAAATGGCTGACTCAGTTCAAGGGTGCCTAGGAATGGGCAATAAATATTGGCAGGCCAGTGAGGTCCATGTCCCACAAATGAATGAAACAAAATAGTGAAATTTCATTCCTTTCTGAAGGTATTTCAGAAGGACCCTATCTTAGTGTGTTTTTGTTTCTGCTCCCTCAGTCAAGGTTTAATTGCAGATTATTTTGTTCTGATCTTGGCTGAAATTTGGCCTGAAACATTGCATTTCCTCCATATCACATGTCGGAGTTTAGAAGTAGTTTGGGAATTTTGCGTAATGACATTATTAGGCAGCAATAACCAATATTCTTCCAGATTCCTGAAACCTCTGAGAATATTCAACTCCAAGAATTGTCAATCATTACATGTGAGGGAAGAACATCACTGCGATGGTTTTCTAAAGGGAAGTTATGGTTAAAGTTTCCTTTGCATTAGTACAAACAACGCCTGATTTTAACTGCGGTTTCAGAGAATTTATTTTGAGTGAGTTAAAATTAAGCCATCAAATCAGACAGCGTAATAGAATATAATTGTTCTTTTTTTTTTCTGTGCATTACAAAAAACATTGACAGATGCATTTAAGAGTGGGAACCTGGTATTATAAATACAAACGAAAATTCATTTATCAGAAAAAAGAAGTATTTCTGATAAATATCCAGTTCAGTACCTCTGAGTGACTTGATTTTAAATCACTGATTAAAAACTATACAGAACTATTTGCTAGTTCCATTGGTGTACATTGGTCAGTTTCATAGTAAATTCAAATTTTTTCGTATTTAAGAACTTTTAACACCTCTTCACTAGGGGCTGTGCGTAAAAACTTCCTGGTCGGAATTGTTTAGCCCTTCCCAGTAGTGGAATCTTTTCCTCCCGCTGAAGGCAACCCTCATCCCACCGACCACTTGAATCTTCCTCTGGTTAACACCCCATCCACTGACATCCAAACAATTTTTCCTCAACCACCCAATTAACCTCCATCCTTAGATTGTCGCACCCCATATCCTCCCGACAATCCTCACTCTCCGATTACCCCCACTGACCAATGCCTACCCACAACCACCAGACCTACTCCTCACCATCCAATCCTTTCCTTGACCATCCAATTTTGCCCCCCCTAGCCCTCATGACAACCCTCCTGAGCCATCCATCATCTCAAACCACTGCCCAACACTCCCCCCCCCCCCCCCTTCCAACCTCCCTCACCACCTGACCCACTCCTGACCACCTCAGTCCCTCACCACTGATCTTACACACTTACCTAGTTCCTGGCTTACCAAAGTGATTTGGCCCTTTAAACTTGTCTGTTTACAGCAGTTAATGCTGTGAAAGGGGGTGTTGCTTCACATCACCTGGAGAACCTGCACTTCACTAGAAGAGCATCCTGGAGCTTCTATCATGCATGTTTCTCAGCAGGCCCAGGTTGGAAGATTGGCTGGCCTCCTGTGCAACTAACTCCTAGCCTGGATAAATAAAAGGGCAAAGTGATAATTGGATGGTGATTGACACCTCATGGATATCCTGGGACATCTAACGTCATGTGCAGTTTTGTGGGCAGTGCTCATGTTCGCCATAATTGTTAAATCAATGGTACAAATCACGCAACTCGATTTGCTCTGGCCTGTTCTCACTTTCATACTTCCACAACATTTTACCAGTTGCAGACACGCTTGACAAAGCATCAGAAAAATGTGAGGCCCTGATCATTGAAATTCAATGTGATTCAAGGGGAAATATATAGGATGAGTTCAACCCTCAGATCCATTTATTCACATTGACTTTTTTGTATCACAGCCTGGTATGGCTCCTGTTAAGTCCAAGACCACAATAAACTACAAAGAGTCATCAATGAAGCCCAATCCATTTCATCACACAAACCAGCCTCTCATCTATTGATTTCATCTACACTTCCTGCAGCCCTGGAAAGGCAGCCAACATAATCAAGAACACCACGCAGCCCAGATAGACTCTCCTCCACCTTCTTCTATCGGAAAAAAGGATACAAAAGTCTGAAAATATGTACCACGTCACTCAAAAACAGCTCTTCCCAGCTGCCTTCAGGCTTTTGAATGGACCTCATATGTAGAGATCTTTCTCTATATCCCAGCTATGGCTGTAATATTATTTTTTGCACCCTCTTCTTTTCTTCTCTATAAACAATATTTTAGGGTCTGTTCTCTTGTTACATTAGATATAGGCAAAACTAGTCTGTAGTGAAAGTTCTTTTATTGATTAGCATTTAAAATTAAGAAGTACTGAGAGTGAAAGAAATGGATTTACTGGAGAAAGGCAGGGAAGGGTTTCTGGTGGGGGGGCAGAAAGCTGGTCCTGATACAGACTTCAACTTGAACTTGTAAGGATTCAATGCAACTGAATACATATAACTGTATAGAGCATAATAACCTTTTGGTTATCTGTGTTATGAAATTACTGGTACAGACAGTCTCCCAAACTTTCATAAACAATTCACAGCTGGATGACCATGAAAAACTTGCTTATGTAAAACTTTGCTTGTATTGTACTTTCAAATGTAGTCAATTTCCAAGTTCATCCCATAGTTCCCAGCTGAGTTTTAAAATGTGGTCAAGATAGCTGTAAATTACTTACATAGATAGAAATATTTTAAAATGAAGCCTTTTCACTAAAGCAAGGATCCCACAGGTATGCTTTGTATAGCATGTAAGAAACAATACTTTTCGCTATAAACTAATACAATGATAAATCACATCAAGTTGTTACATTCCAGTTTATGGAATTCACTGTCCAGTGGAAACAGAGATGATCAATGTCCTCAAGAGAAGAGAGGATGGGTGTTTGCTGGAAATAAATGTGCAGAGGTATGAGGGTAGAGCATGGGGATTGTGGAATGGGCTAGTTGTATCACACCATGGAAGGCTGGAACGCACTCATTGGGCCAAATAGCCTCCTACTGTGCGGTTCATGGCACTCTATCCATATAGGCAGAAAACTGGGTAGTATTCGGCCAAACGGACACCTCGCACGAGGGCAACTGCGGGTGCAATTTTCCTCATTATGCACCGATAGAAAATATTGTTGCGTGACATTATCCTGCCTGACAGACTTTCAGTTACAGCATAGATTGATGTTAACCATTCCAGTAATTGAATTGGAAATGCCGCCCCCACCGCCCCCAATGGTGTCGTTGCGTTTTCATCTGAAACGCCATGAATTTTAATGACAGCAGTCCTCAAGTAATGTTACAAGAAAATGGAAATTTCGGAAGAGGAGGAGATAAGTTGCCACCTGCCAAAGCGTGATAAAATAACTGGAATTTAGCAGCTATGTTCCAATGCTTTCCAAACCATGCGGGAATTCAAGCTCTGTAAGAACAATCATATTACATTTCAATAAGGCTTGTACTTTCACCTGCTTCTTCTCCTAGCCCACAAGGGATGTGCCATCATATTTCTCCAGAACAAAATCTGTGATCTTGTTTGCTGACGTGCTTGTGGTAGCTATATGCTGACATTGTTGCAGCAGACAATTTTGCTGCCTTCTGAAGCTTCAAGCTGCAGACCCATCCTGTGTACCAAACAAACACACAAAAAGAAACAGCCATCGGTGCCTATCACTGCTGTGGCACATTTATCTTAAACTGAGTAATTTTCTTTTTAAAACCATCTACAGAAGTTGGCAGCGTATTGGCAATATTTAAATATCTGGATATGTGGCCAAGCACTGGGGAATAGCTATCGACCGCATTTCTAGTTAATTGGAATTTGAAAATCAGTGCTTGTCTTTACTTCAGCCAATAGGTGGTGTAGTTTGTACAGGATAAAACCTTTTTCTCAATCCACTACCTACAATTATGGGCTACTGTTGAATTCACAAATATATTCAATCTCCCAGATTTTGTCTATACTTGACCAAAATGTCAATTTTGAATTCTCCTGTTGTAAAACGCAGCATGATCGCATAGTGGTTATCTCTGCTGCCTCACAGCGCTAGGCAACTGAGTTCAATTCAAGCTTCAGGTTACTGTCTGTATGGAGTCTGCATGTTCTCACCATATCTGAGTGGGTTTCCTCCGGGTGCTCCGGTTTCCTCCCACAGTCCAAAGATGTGTGGGTTAGGTTGATTGACCATGCTAAATTGGCCTAGTATCAGGAGGATTAGTGTGGTAAATATGTGAGTTAAATATGCATACAATAGGGCCTGAGCGGGATTGCGGAGGGTGCAGACTCGATGGGTTGAATGGCCTCCTTCTGCGATGTAGAGATTCTATAAAAACTTGGACTGTGCATGGATAAACATAGTTTAAGATGATTTAATTTAAGATAACCTGATTTCCTTTCTTTCTAATTATCAAGAAATTTGCCAATGTTTTCTTCTCAGCTTTCTTTGTTGCTTCCTGCATTTCCAAAGTGTATTTTGTATATTACAGTCGGGATTTCCTGTATTAAGTTCACTGCTAATTTGCTTGTGACAGGTTACAAATATTATTACTAATCTCCCTCAGCCTCTGACAGGCTTGTTAGACTTAATGCTGAAAACAAGTCCTGTCCTGTCCACTGGGAGGTTTGGAGGTGCTGTGAGCTGTTACCTAAGAACACAGGAATAAGATTCGACCAAATGCTTCACTGTTCAATTATCATAGGATTCCTTCATTGTAGAAGGAGCCAATTCATCGAGTCCGCACTGGCTCTCTGACAGAGCATCTTATCCAGGTCCTGTATTCGTAACCCACACATTACCCCACTCAAACCTCGGGCATTCTCTCTTCCACCTTCTTCTGTCGGGAAAAAGATACAAAAGTCTGAGGACATGGTCAACTGATTCAAGAACAGTTTCTTCCTTGCTGCAAACAGACTGTTGAATGAACCCACCTTACATTAAATTCATCTTTCTCTACACCCTATCTATAACTGTAACACTACATTCTGCACTCTCATTTCCTTTTGTAAGAACGGTATGCTTTTTCTGTATAGTGCGCAAGAAACTACTCTTTCGCTGATGCTAATATATGTGAATAAAAATCGAATCATTAATCCCCTTAACCTACACATCTTGGAACACTATGGGACAATTAAATATGGTCAATCTACCTAACCTGCACATTTTTGGACTGTGGGACGAAACCCATGCAGACACAGGGAGAACATGCAAACTCCACATAGATAGCTACTCAATGCCGGAATCGAATCCGAATCCCTGGCACTGTGAGGCAGCAGTGCTGATCACTGTGCCACCATGTCACCCTATTGGATCATGGCTGATCTGTATCTTAACTCCCTTTAATCCACCTGAGTTCCATCTTCTGTTGATACCCTTAACTAACAGCAATCCACTCCCATTGCTTTACTTTCAATCATTCTTTATCTTCGCTTTGTCTGATTTTATACAGGTCAAACATTCCTGCAGTGGATATGTAAATGAAAAGATTTGTGCAGCAAATACCTCTCCAGGCCATTAGTTGGCGCAACTCATTTCCCATTGGCATAGAGAAGGTAGTAGTCATTATGTGTATCTCTCGTTTTTTTGTCTCAAAAGAGGTATTGGCCCTGATTTTACCAGTTGCTCGAGGTTCACAAGATCATACTGAAGACCAACGAAGAATACTGCTATGTGGGCTTTATCCATCCCAGTTTTGCAGCGGCCATGGTGGTAAAAGGGCCATTGTTGGTAAACCTTCATTTTCAGAATTTGCTAACCACTTGAAATTAAATGTTGATTTATACATTACAAATGTAGAAGGCAGAAGAAGCTAATGCTACTACTGTTACAGATAATCACCAATAATATTCTTAGTAATGTAATTCTAAATATGAGTCTTTCTTACTGATTAACATTGTCCTTTCATTTACAGTAGATTATCGATAGAAACTAAAAAAAAATTGTACCCGAACAGGCGCTGGAGTGTGGTGACTCAGAGAGTTTCACAGTAACTTCACTGCAGTGTTAATGTAAGCCTCCTTGTGACACCACCAAATAAACTTAAACAACAGATTTGTTTGATCAGCATTGGCTCAATGTTACTGAGATTATAGGTTCACAGTCCCAGTCCTGAAACTTGAGCCACAAAATCTAGAATTGTTTGGATATATAGTCTCTGTGACCTTAAGTTGCAAATAGGTTTGCGAATGGAATACTGAATGAGGGGAAGCTCGGTGCTCTTTTGCATAGTGTAGTTTGCTATCGATCTATGTCCAAGATTGAACATATGCATAGTTGCACACCTTGTTTCATTGTACACTGGCTCCTCGTTATACTTGCTATCATTCGTGATCTGCAGAGCAACACAACAATATTTTAATCACTAATGAATAACTGTTATTGAATTCTTTACAGTGAAAAGTGTCCGTATTACTAATAGAAGTGTCATAATTGCTATCCTGTCATATGTCACTGACGGAACTGCTGATTTACTGATTTCCAATCAATTTAATTACAAACTTTTGTCTGGCATTTTTCATCAGGTGCAGTTCTGTCCAGGAGCATAAAATATTTCATTATTTGTTATGAGCACCAGGGGATTGGTTTGTGCTCATGTTGATGATGTGGAAGGGAAGATTTAGTACTGATGAAAGAAAGGCGTTGGACTGTGATATCCGGCAAGGAAATCGAACGATATTGCTAAGTGTTTCAGCAAGCCTTCCTTCTGTTTTATTCCCTTGCCTTACACTTGAGTCTTGGAATTGTTTCTTGGATATTGTTAAATGGATGCCAGGTACCTTGAAGAAATTTGCTTTGTGTTAATGCTAAGTCTGGTGGTTCAATTGCAAGGGAAGGGATTGTATTCACTGCGTGATTCTTGGGTCAACATAAAGATCTGCAAAGTCCTTTCAAATCGTGCAAGTGTTCAGAAAACAATCAAAGCATCGCTGGCTCAGGGTAATTAACACAAAATAGAGATTGAAATTTGAGTCTTCCTTGTTGGTATGATTCAACTATTACTGGATAATTACACAGAACATTTTGGAATGTTATCTAATTCTTCAAATTTCCCTCAACTGTGGCATTATCCTGACACACATTAATCCAAGTTATTGCAGGAAGATGACAATCGGATCTTCTTTGGAGTGAATGCGCTATTGGCTTAGATGAAGAAATCATGATGTGGATTCCCCACTCACCTGACGAAGGGGCAAAGTCCCAAAAGCTAGTGGTATTTGCTACCAAATAAACCTGTTGGAATTTAACTTGGTGTTAATCTGGTGAGACTACTTACTTAGATGAAGAAGCGTAGGGGGAAGGGTTACTGGAGGAGATCCATGTGAAGCATGATCATGCCTAATGACCTGTCCTCTGCTGTGTATATGTAATATGGAATGATGAAATATTCCACATAGAAAAGGATAACTGTGTCTTTCTCATGCTGAGATCTCCTGCTCACTATATCCTTCATTATATCTCCTTTTCGAGCAACCCGAATCCATTTTAAAAGCAGGTTGCAACACTAAACACTCTTGATTCCACTGGGAACATAACCAGATAACAGAAACAGATTACAGCCTTTCATAATCACCAAAGCTTCAATGAGTCAATCCTTCAATTCTCAATCCAGTGAAAAAGATTTGATTTCCCGAGTGTCCCTTTCCTAACCTTAATTCTTGATAGCATCTAGCATTTTTATTGTTGGACTGGCATGGACATGATGGGCTGAATGGCCTCTTTCTGTGCCATAAGTTTTCCATAGTTTTATGGTTCTATAGTTTTATGCGTGGAGGAGACGAGGTTTGGATTGTATGAGAATGCCATTGTGGTCTGGAAGTGGAGCCAGACTGATGGGTTTGTGTGCTGGTCTAGGAAAGGTTCCTGATTGCAGAGGGAGGTCAAATGGTAATCTACAATGTCTCAATTGCTTGAATGGAGCAGGGTCCGAAATGTCTTCCTTTGTGAAAACTGAATCAAAACATTTCATAGAATTATGGAATCTCTACAGTGCAGAAAGAGGCCATTTGATCCATTGAGTCTCAGCTGACTCTTGGAAACAGCATCCATCCAGGGCCTCCTCTCTGCCCTATCTTCACAACTCTGTGCCTTTTTCATGGCTAATTCACCTAACCCACACATTTATGGACAATAAGGGGCAATCTAACATGGATGATCCATCTAATTTCCACATCTTTGGACACTAAAAGGCATTTAAGCATGACAATCCACCTAACCTGCACGTCTTTAGACTGTGGGAGGAAGCTGGAGCACTTGGAGAAAACACATGCAGATTTAGGGAGATCATCAAACTTCTCACAGTTATCCAAAGCCTGAATTGAACAGAGTCCCTTGAATTCTGAGGCAGCAGTGCCTTACTGCGCTGCCCCATTTATCAGCATGATCACCATTCCTCCCTTCCTAACGCAACTGCCTCCTTTACCTTAGTCTTATTTTGGTTATCCTCTTTTATGAAGAAATGAGCTTATGAGCAGAAAGTTATACTGTTTTTAAATTTTTTGGTTAATTGTCTCTCATTTTGAGTTTTAATCATTTTAACATTCCTTTGTTTGCTTCCTTCTAGGTTTTTAAGATATGCATTTTTAATTTTATTATCCGTCTTGTAAACATAAACTGCTTGGTTTAACTCATCTGAAAGATATAAAAAAAATTTTTCAGATATCAAATCTACCAAAATACTAAAGAGGAACTATGAGCATCCAAAATTTGACACAAAGTCACCCAAGGAGATATTTATATAGGTGACTAAAAGCTTGGGAAAAGAGGTAGGTTTTAAAAGAGGAGGGAGGGACAGAGGCCAGGATTCTCCGGTCTTGCATAATCCACAACAATGGAGAATTTTCAAATCACCATTCACTGCAGCGGGATTGGAGAATCCCAGCCACTAGCAAGGTCAGAGAATTCTGGCTAGAGAGATTTCAGGAGTTAATTCAAATATTAGAGGCCTAGGCAGCTGAGCACAAAGCTGCCAAGAAGTCCAGATTGGAAGATCATAAAGGTTTATAAGGTTGGAAATATTTACAGTTTTGAAAGAGCTCAGCCATGAGGGGATTTGAAGACAAGGATAAGAATTTGACATTGAGATGGAGGTGAACCGAGAGCTGATTGAGTTAGCTCACGCTCCTGTCCTGATTGTTACACAGCAATGACTGAATATGTGTTTATGCGTAGGTGAGGACAGCATTGCTATTGGTCTCAGGTGTGATGTGCCCATGATTGAGCACCTTTCTAATATTCGCTGTCAGGTTCCCAACATGAATAATGACCAGTTGGATGAGAGAGCAAAGGAAGGCCAATACCAATAGAACTTTCCTCCATAGAGGAGTTTGCACATTCAAAGGATCAGGAGAGATGAGAGATTTGTTGGCAGAAAGAAATGAAAAAGGACATTCATATATTTTTACTGAGATTATTTTACAGTTGAGGTCAGTATCCTCAAGAACATTTTTGTTGTTCCAAATAGTTTTCTGCTTTGTGGCTCATTCTTTACTCCACAATTGACAGGAACTAACAGCAAAATGAGAAAAAATAGTCATGTTCCCCACCTAGACTAGGGACGTTAGTGCCAGTTTTTAGCCTCCCTATCTCCATGGCAATGGAGATTGCCTTTTATTTTATGAGCCATTGATGGAACATTGCTACTGCTAATATTATATGAAATGGGGTTTTCTTATTAGAATTTAGAGAGTTTGCTATGAATTAACATTTTGTTATTAGAATGTGCTATTCTTACAAAATATTCAGTGTCCAAAACTAATCTTTAAATGTCTTAGATCTCATTGGATATGCTGCAGTCTTAACTATTTAGGTACAAGTATTGGACATTTGAAAGAAAATTAGGAAGCAGTGGATAGTCAAAGATGTGATAAATAATTTTAGTAATGTTGAGTGGTGTTTCTATCTGAATCATGCTTCCATTAGGAAGAGCCTTTCTATTGTAGAGATCAACAGGAATTTGATTCCTTAAATTAACGAAGTTTTACATATTTAGTCATTGTGTGACAATGTTGCTTTGAAAGTTGTCTTTTTTTAAAATTCACTTTTACAAGATGACAGCATCACTGGCTAGGTCAGCATTTATTGTCTGTCTCTATTTCACACAATTCTGGTTGCCACACTACTAGAAGGGCATGGAAGCTTTGGAGAAAGTGCAAAGAAGGTTGACCAGCATGTTGCCTGATCTCCAGGGTGTTAACTATGAGGAGAGGTTGAATAAACTAGAATTGTTTTCACTGGAAAGAGAGGCTGAAGGGAGGCCTGATAGATGTTCACAAAATTATATATAGAGTATACAGTCAGAGGCTTTTTCCCAAGTATCAATTACAAATGTGCATAGGGTCAAGATAAGAGGGGGAATGATTAAGGGAAATTGTGCAGGATGCAAGAGTGACCAGTGTCTGGAATGCACAGAGGAGGTATTGGAAGCAGGCACGTTAACAACTTTAAGAGTTGGAATGCAAGTTTTTACAGATAAACAAGTCTCAAAGGTACAGACAATGTGAGTGGAGAGAGCTTTAAGCACAGATTAACCAATCCAACCATTATTTTGTAAATTGTGTTTGTGTCTTTTTATGCCCTGTTTGTGAACAGAACTCCCACTTACCTGACGAAGGAGTAACGCTCTGAAAGCTTTTGCTACCAGATAAACCTGTTGGACTTTAACCTGATGTTCTGAGACTTCCTATTGGATCTTCTGGCCAGGCTTGTCCCAAGGCTGGAAAATCTTGCTTGTGATAAGCAGACCTTTGCATGGTCTGTGTCCCACCCACTACAAATCCCATAGCAGGTGGGGCAGTTAAATTCCACCCTCCTGACTGTAACTAGTTGGAGACTTCTTTGGAGAGCTTTAGATTCAGGGGAATTGTTCATCAGAAGTTAAACATAGAAACATAAAAATTAGGAGCTGGTGTAGGCCATTTGGCCCATTGAAACTGGCTACTGTTCCATATGGTCATGGCTGATTCTCTACCTCTGTGGCCCACTCCAACACTCTCCCATACGTCTTGACACCGGAAGATGAAGCTTCCTGGGCAATTCCCACAATGTCTTGCATTAGGACTTCCGAGGTGTTCCTTGACACATTCTACAGATTATACCCGCTCTCCTACTTCCTAGAGATTGAGGGATCTGGGCCAGTAAAATCCGCAGTCTAGCTGTTATCCTGTGCAAATTAATCACTCACCTGGCTGCTGGCTGTGTTTTATTAATGTAGTCGCACTGAATTGGTCTCTGTTATGGGCTATTTGGTTCAGTAGTTTTTCATCATTTTACTGTTTTTGGCTTCTCTTCATGTCATTCTTTTCTTTAATAGAGCCGAAACTTGAGGAAAAAAATTGCAACCGTAAAAAAAAAAGATTCGTGTTGAGGCAAATTAAAGACCTCGCAACACAAAACAGACATCAATGGACAGGTTAACAAGTCAACCTTTTAATCGTACTCAGCTACAGGAAGTCAATACAAATTAAGGCTTGTTCTCTACCTGAGCTGTGCATTTTGCTTCAGCTTAATGGCAGCTCAAACAGCTGATCAAAATAGCCTGATATCTCTGGCAACAATGGAACATGGAGCAATTCTGAGATAATGTAGGCTGGGAGATGATTTAATCTCCTGAATTTTTTAAAAGCACTATCTGCTTGTGCTAGAAAATGGATGCTGCTTTCCTGTAATTCTGTACCAGTTATATCAAGCCTTGGGTTCTGGATATATGTGACCACCTGCTAGCTTTCAGAGTGTCTATGCATGTCGACAATTTACCCCCCAGGCTACTAATTATTTCGTACCAGAGGAATACGAAACTGTTGATGAGAAACCATTTCTTCAGTGTTTTCTTTTGGGCTTTTGAGTGTTCACAGGCCAGTGATACGATTCTTCAAGTCCCTTTACACTGCCGGAGAGCAGAGATGTGTTCTTTCAGTAGGAAACTGAGACACGTTTCACTCAATATTGGGAAACAGCCACACAATTTCTCCCAAGCGAATAGAGATCCTGCCAGGAAGAAAGTATGCTGACTCCTCTTGTCAGCCAATAAGAGACAGATGCTTGACACCCACTGTGGCTTCAGCCACAAGCTTGCCATGATATTGACGTAAGGGGAAGGCAATTGCTCTCTTACAATGTTATTTTGATGCAAACTTGGCATTTGTTTTTAAAGTGCAAAGCAGCTTAAATCCAAATTAATTTTGGGCTTCCAGCTTGCAATTGAGTGTTGATGAATTATCCAAGTTTCAATTGCATTCTGTTTAAGACTAATGTGGTTCATAGAATCCCGACAGTGTGAAAAAAGACCATTTCGGTCATTCAGTCTGCATTGACAACGATCCCACACAAGCCCTTTCCCCATAACCCCAAGTACTTAATCAGCTAATCTCCCTGACATTAAGAAGCAATTTATTCATTCGTGGGACATAGGCGCCGTTGGCTGGCCAGCATTTATTGTCATCCCTTGTTGCATTTGAGAGTCAACCGAATTGCAGTGGTGCTGGAATCGCATGTAATCCCAGGTAGGGATGATAGATTTCCATCCCTAAAGGAAATTAATAAATTAGATTGCCTATTGTTGGAAAAACCAATGATTTCATGGTTGTCAGTGGATTCTTAAATCTAGATGTTTTTTATCAAATTCAAACTCCACTATATGCCCTGGTGGGATTCAGACCCGAGCCCTCAGATTATTAGCTAAATTTCTTGATTAATAGTCTAGTGGTAATAGCCCTTGGCCATTCCTCCCAAGAATTTAGCATGGCCAAACAATCTAACATCTTTGGACTGTGGGAAGAAACTGGAGTAACTGGAGGAAACCCACACGTACAAGGAGAGAACATGTGGATTTCACACAGACAATCACCCGAGGCTGGAATTGAACCCTGTTCCCTGGTGCTAAGCATTGTGCCACTGCGCCGTGATTCAGTTATCATTACAACAGAGAACTATTATACTCCACTCTTAGTTACCAAGCATCTTGATTGATGCTGTCTTTCATTAACGTTGCATAAACAGTTTGCACGGTTTCCTTCTCAACAGCACTGCTGGAGAAACATTGGCACAAGGACTGTAATGAGTCAAGAGGAAGACCCATCACTATTGTTAGGAACAATATATAACTTTGAGTTCAATTTTTATTTATGTTTGTGCACCAAGAAAGGTAGAACATTGTCCCAATTTCATTTAGTTTCTTTGTATGAGTTTGATGCTGAAATCTTGAGGACCTCACAGCAAACATTAGATTTTCATAGCACTATACAGTGTAGAAGGAAAAAATTCGGCCCAGCGAGTCTGTACCGACCACAATCACACCCAGGCGTTATCCCCATTACAACATGCATTTACCCTGGCTGGTCTTCTGACACTAAAGGGCAATTTGGCAGGGCCAATCCACTTAACCCGCTCATCTTTGGAATGTGGAAGGAAACCGGAGTACCTGGAGGAAACGCATACAGATATGAGGATATTGTGCAAATTCCACGCAGACAGTAACCCAAGCCAGGAATCGAATCTGGGTCCCTGGCGCTGTGAGACAGCAGAGCTAATGATCATGCCATCCATAAAGTAGCAGTTGCCCGTAGCTGGAGTCATTTGTAGCTGCAACCATGCATTTTAAATGAAGATTTACAACACTTGAAGTGAAAAGACAGGTTAAAAAGGGATTAGCAGTTTAGTGATGTTGGGAGAGACAAAGTGGAAAAAAACTGTGCTGTTGCCTAGTGACAGGGATCTGGTGACATGAGCAAACAGGGAAAGGCAGTAAAACAGTTCAGAGTGTATATCTCAGAGAGGAAAGATTAGAGCTTTCATATAGGAGTACTGCAAGTCTGTTGGGGAACTGAGTTTAGGGAACTTGTATTCATTCTGCAGTTGAAATAACAGTGGATTCAGAGTATGTCTCCGTTTGCTTCAAGGAGAGATACCAGCCTGAGAATGAGAAGGTAGTGAATGCTCAGAAATATACTGGAAGAAGCCTTTTGCAGCTTACCCAGCCTAAGTAAGAAGCCCAGTGTTAAGCTAGTGATAACTATTCACTAGGCTTTTATGCCTCTCAGGGTACTTCTGGGGTAAAAAGCAACATATGAATGTGTATAATTTCCTAGTGTTTGTATTGAGATCTTCCCAACCTTTTTGTCTAGTGTAATACAGATAAATTTCCTCGTTTAATAAATGCCTTATTCTTAATGTTAAAAGTTCATCAATCAGTTCCTTTGAATTTGTTCAATAACTTTCCTCTGCGATTTCCAGAAATGGGCAAAGTTTGTATCTATCAAGTTAAGCTTCGCCTTATGATCTGTCCGATATTATTGGCTGACATTGTAATCCTTGTCTTCTCAAGCGTAGCCAGGATTTGATGATCTGGGCAGGGTTTCCAGTATTGTTAAAGTGTTCAGCCAAATGAACACTTTAAAAGAGTCAGCAATTAAATGAAGAGAGTAGGCTTAAGATTGCTTTTCAATCCTCGTCACACATCTAGGCAGCCTTCCAGAGTCCTAATTTAAAATATGCTTTGGAATGATTCTATCCCAGATTTTCTCCTTGACCCTCATTTTGAATGGGTTCAGAAGCCTTTGAAAATGACAACATTTGTATGTCTCATCTAGTTGTAAATAGACAGGGGCATGGTGGCACAGTGGTTAGCAATGCTGCGTCACAGCGCCAGGGAACCTGAGTTCAATTCTGGCCCCGGGTCACTGTTTGTGTGGAGTCTGCACATTCTCCCCACATCTGCATAGGTTTCCTCAGATGCACCAAATTCCTCGCTGATGTGCGGGCTAGATGAATTGATCATGCTAACTTGCCTCTTAGTGTCGGGTGGACTAGTGTGAGGTTATAGAGTTATGCCTCCTGGATGGGATTCAATGGGCCTTCTTCTGCACTGTGGGATGCCATGATTTCCAATTCCAAATTGTATGCATTTGTATTCAGATCAATATTTTTTCAACCCCAGTTCTTTGGTGATTCAAATCCCTTCTCTCTTTAGTTGAAATCCTGTGTTTCAAGTGGAATTACGCTATCAGAGAGAAAAAAAAAATCACTCGTATCATTGTCCGCATTAAGAAGCACTAGTTCTTAAATGTACTCAATTCTGATCATATAATAAGATGTGTAAGAAACATTCTGTTAATCCAGTAGCTGATCAGTGCAACATTCCTGATAAATAGTCATGGGCCATTCAACTTCCTCTGTGTTGATTAATCATATAGAAAAGGGCAAAGAAAGTAATTGGCTACCACTGCTGTTTTGTTGAACAAAGCAAATTACCTGATAAGCAAAGCTGAAACAGGAAATGCTAAACTTGTAGAACTGATTCAAAAGCATTTGAAGGGTTGCTATGAAGTTGCATATATAAGGTTAGAAATGTAGTGTTTGACAAACGTAAATACTGAAAAGAAATGTTAAAACCAAAAGAAGAAATCATATAACATTGTCTCTTTAAAATCATTTGAAGCTTATTTATTCGTTACAAGTAGGCTTACATTAACACTGCAATGAAGTTACTGTGAAATTCCCTTATGTCTTTCATGCTGTCTCTTTCAGGCATATGCCTTTCTGCGGATTTTAAACCGCAGCAGCAGGTTTGCAACATTTCTATCCAGAGACAGGATGCAAGACTGGGCGGAGAAGTGGCAGATGGACTTCAACGCAGATAAATGTGTAGTGGTCCATTTTGGCAGGAATAATGGGATGAAGTATAATATAAAGGGTAGGAGTCTTAGCTGTGTTATAGAGCAGAAGGATCTCAGGGTCTGGGTCCATAGGACTCTTAAATCGGCCTCGCAGGTGGAAGAAGTGGTCAAGAAGGCATACGGTGTACTGGCCTTCATTAATCGAGGAATAGTGTTTAGGAGTCAGAAGATAATGATGCAGCTCTATAAGACTCTTGTCAGACCCCCGTTGGAGTATTGTGCGCAGTTCTGGTCACCTCATTATAGGAAGGACGTAGAGGCTATTGAGAGGGTTCAGAGGAGATTTACAAGGATGCTGCCTGGATTGAGAGGCAGGCCTTATGAAGATAGGTTGAGGGAGCTGGGACTCTTCTCACTGTAGAGATGTAGGTTGAGAGGCGATCTGGTAGAGGTTTATAAAATGTTGAGAGGAATAGATAGGGTGGATTCTCAGAGACTATTTACCCGAGCTGAAATGGTCACTACGAGAGGACACAGATTTAAGGTGCAGGGAAGCAAATTCAAAGGAGATGTCAGGGATAGGTTTTTCACTCAGAGGGTGGTGAGTGAATGGAACCGACTGCCATCGGAGACTGTTGAGGCAAACTCACTGGGGTCTTTTAAGAGACTTCTGGATGAGTATATGGAAAAGAATAGGATAGGGGGTTATAGATAGGTCTGTGGATTGGTAGATGTGATCGGCGCAACTCGTGGGCCGAAGGGCCTGTTTGTGCTGTATTGTTCTATGTTCTAAAGCAGACGGCAATGTTCCAACATAGCAAAACAGGCTTTTGAATTGATCCAATGAATTTAAAGCAAGCATGCAGAGACACAGGACACATAGAATTCAAATGTGAGGTTTGTTAACAGCCTCAGCCACTCACATTGCAGAAATACTGTGATGTAATTCCAGATATTTAAACATGGACTAGTGTAAGCTTGCCACCTCTTTAATCAGAAGAAGGGAGAGGTGAGGCTCTTATATAAAATCCTGCAAGTTAATATATATATGTCTTCACAAAATCACCATCTGAAGAGAAAGACATGCAAACTCAGAAAGTGTTCCAGATGGAATGAAAGTTCATACTCCCAACAGGTGCCTGATATTACATTATTTGAGTGACTATATTCTATAAGGATTTATTTCATTATTCCTGAATGAATCTTGTAATGTTTGAACAGCATGCTAATGGGGACTTTATTCAGTTTGCTAATTGTTTTAATAAGGCTGTCACCAGTTTTAAAATAAAGACCTATTAATTGTTCATGATAGAAAGTGTCAGATCTTGCTTTAATTTACCAAAACTAGTAGCATCCAACTACCGCACGCACATTTGTATAAAGAACAAAGAACAAAAACAGCACGGGAAACAGGCCCTTCGGCCCAACGAGCCCACGCCGCCACCCCGATGTTCTCACCTCTACCCGCGATCCCTGTCCATGTTTATAGATCTATGGATTAAAAACCAAATTTGAGACAATTTAGGGAGAATTTGTTTTGCCAATTAGCCTAAGAGCACATCTTTGGGATGTGGGAGGAAACCGGAGGTCCCGGAGAAAACCCACGCAAGCACGGGGAGAATGCGCAAACTCCCACAGACACAGGCCCAAATCCATGTATCTGCACAGCACAGCGCTAGTCACTGAGCTGTCGTGTTGCCCATCAGATGGTCCAGGTCAAGCATACACTAACAACGTGAAGAGTAGGATACTCTCAAAAGATCCAAGAGCAGTCCTCTCACGACCCATCGCGTGTATGCCCCTCGTTAGACAACAAGGTGGACCAAAGCACCTGTAGGATAAAAACAAGTACATCAATATTATCATCTATTTACACGCTTTCCAGGGACTCTCAAGGCTCATGATCCCTATTTTAAATCAGGTTTCTATACCCCTCCATTCCCATTCTGTTCATGTGCCCATCTAAGTATTTCTTAAATAACTCCAGACTACCTGCCTCCACCACTTTACTTGGCAGCGCATTCCATACTCCCACCACCCTCTGTGTGAAAAAACTCCCTCTAGTATCCAAATTATACCTTACCCCCTCACCCTAAGCCCGTGACCCCTCGTGCTATTTGAGTCCATCCTAGGAAAAAGCTTAATCCTGTTTACTCTATCTATCCCATTCAAAATCTTGTACACCTCTATCAGATCTCCTCTAAGTCTATGTCTTTCTAAGGAAAACAGTCCCAATTTGCCTAATCTCTCCTCATAACTCAGACCTTCCATATCAGGCAGCATCCTGGTAAACTTCCTCTGCACTCTCTCCAGAGTCTCCACGTCCTTCCGGTAGTAAGGCGACCAGAACTGGACGCAGTATTCCAAATGAGGTCTAACCGGCGTTTTATACAACTGCAACATTAAAGGCCATCTCTTGTACTCTATACCCCTTCCTATAAAGGCTAACATACTATATGCTTTCTTCACAACCTTCTCCACTTGTTCTGCCACCTTCAGAGACTTGTTCACCTGTACCCCCAGGTCCCTCTGCATTTCTATACTCTTAATAGGTCTACCCTTTATCATATACCTCCCCCCTACATTCTTTCTCCCGAAATTCATCACCTCACATTTATTAGGATTGAATTCCATCTGCCCTTTGGATGGTTCCAAAATCACACAGAGGGAAAAGTCACCGACACGTCTTAACAGGATAAAAAGAGATTTTGCTGTTTTAGGTATAAGCTCTTTATTAGAACTGGAAGATAAATAATCTATTTCTCATGGTACTGACTAAATCAAAGGAGAGTCAGGAAAGAACAATAAATCAAAGTGAAAAATCAGGAATGATGACTCTGGTTGTCTACGGCTTGCAAACCTGTGTCCTTGATTCCAGATCGATTCACGGCCTCGCTCCTCCCTATCTTAGCAACATCTTCCAGACTTCTTAGAAATCACAGAATCCCTACAGTGCAGAAGCAAGCCATTTAGCCCTTTAAGCCTGCACCAACATTAATCCCGCCCAGGCCCTTTTCCCCCAAACCCACAAATTTACTCTATTAGTCCCCTAACATGAAGGGACAATTTAACATGGCAAATCAACCTAACCTGCACATCTTTGGCATGTGGGAGAAAACTGGAGCACACAGAGGAAACCCATGCAGATATGAGGAGCATGAGCAAACTTCACACAGAAAGAGATCCAAGGCTAAATTTGAACCCGGGTCCCCAGTACTGTGATGCAGCATTGCCGCTGTGCCACCATGCTGTTTTTGTACATCATTGTGACTTGTGCACACAAATATTTATCATTCCACCAGTGGCAACCATTTCAGCTGCCAATAATCCCTTAATTTTGAAATTTTCTCCCTTGTCTTCACTGCCGCATTCCTGCTTGCTCTCTTCTTCATCTTTAAACTTATTTCCCTGACCAACTTACGGCCACATGTGGTTTTGTGTCAAGTTTTTTACCTGAATGTTCTTGTGGAGTGTTTTGAAGGTGCTATATAAATGCAAGGTTTCTTAGCTGCGACATCTCAAAGAGGCTATGACAAATTATTAAAAGAAGCAATGAGAATAAATAAAAACATAATCACTGGAATCTTACCCCTGTTCATGCTGGCAGGATTCTCCCATCCCAATGCAGTGAATGGAGGTTTGGCTGGCTGCTAAATTTTCCAACCTTGCTGCTGCAGGATCATGCCGTGAATGGCAGGTAAGATTGCACCCAGGGAAGCAAACACTTGGGAATACCGTCAACTAAAAGTTCTCCTCCAGGTAACATAATTTTCTAACTTTGTACAATATTGCTGTTCTTTCACCTGTTATTGAGTCAAATTCCTAAAACACTCTCCCTAACATCACATCATTAGATATGACAGTGGTTCAAAAAGGGGGCTCAACACATCAATCTCAAGGGCGATTAAGGATGGGCAACCTCGGCAGAGGTATTCACATTCTATGTGAATTTACATGTGACCTTTTAGGTCACAGAGTTTTATATCTGTTCCAGCCAAGATGAGGCTATTACTAGCATACAAATCAATCACTGGAATAAATCCGGAGGTCAATATATAACATCAGGAGGAATTAAGTGAGCAATGACTTGGGAAGAAGTCAGTGAGAGGCCGTGAACATTTTATTGGGCAGCATGTTGGCACAGTGGTTAGCATTGCCGCCTCATAGCACCAAGGACCTGGGTTCGAGTCTAACCTTGGGTAACTGGGTGGAGTTTGTACTTTTCTCCTTGTGTCGATGTGGGTCCCCCCCATGTGTTCCACTTTCCTCCCACACTCCAAAGATGTGCAGATTAGGTGGAACGGCCATGTTAAATCTTAGTATCAGGTGGGTTAGCAAGGTAATTTGTGGGATGTGGGGATAGGGGCCGGATGGGATTGTTGTCGATGCAGGCATGATGAGGTGAACGGCCTCCTTCTCCACTGTAAGGATTCTATGATTGGACCTTCTGTAACTATTTGGGATGAGCAGCCAGTGCTCACTAAATGCACGTAACTGGTTTGGCATTTTGATGGGTGGGGTGGGAAAATTTTGTAGCACCTTTGTGAAGTTGAAGCAAGAAGGTGGAAATCCAGGGGTGTTCAATCTGCTTACTGATGGTTATGGCAAGGCCAGGAAGAGCACTCATACCCTCAAATCAAGGTGGAGGAGCGACTTCGAATTTTCGTTGTTAGCATTTTCAGTTAGAAAATAAAAGTTTCCAAATTTATTTGTGGCCTTTTTTATTTGCAACATATAAACACAGTGGTAGGTAAATATCAAATCATCACCCATTTATTTTTATTAAAGAAATCTTTTCCTCTCGTGAAATCACTGCTTTTTTGGAATCTGAGAAAAAAGCATGAATAAAATGGGCCATCCTTGTACACAACTGTCTGATAAACTAATTCTTCTTGAGGTGAAAGCCATTTTTGCTTGTTTTACTTTTAATGGCGACCAGATATAAAATGAAGTACCATTTTACAAGTGAATGTTATTACCATTTTATGAATGTTTACCAGTGGGGAAAGCTTTATGGAGTGAGACCACCAGAACATTATGCCTTCTATAACATCAAGCCAGACTCTATTTTCACATAACCAAATGGCTGGGAAAATTTCTTTCTTTCTCTCTGCTCAGGCATAGAATTCCTATGCTGCAAAAAGAGACCATTTGGCCCATCGAGTCTGCACATACTCTCCGACAGAACATCACACCCAGACCCTATGCCCAATCCATCACGCAAACCAGCTTCCAATCCATTGACTCTGTCTACATTTCCCACTGTCTTGGCAAAGCAGCCAACATAATTAAGGACCCCAAGCACTCCAGATATATTCTCTTCCATCTTCTTCTGAAGATACAAAAGTCTGAGGTCACATACCAACTGACAATTTCTTCCCTGCTGCCATCAGACTTTTGAATAGACCTGCTTGGCATTAAGCTGATCTTTCTCTACACCCTTGATATGACTGTAACATTACAATCTGCACTCTCTCCTCTCCTTCTCTATGAACAGTATGCTTTGTTTGTTTGGCATGGCAAGAAACCATTCTTTTCACTGTCTATTGATACATGTGACAATAATAAATAAATCAAATCAAAATCACTAATCCCACAAGTTACACAACCATAAGACATTAAGGGGCAATTGAGCATAGCCAATAAACCTCACCTGTACATCTTTGGAAGAAACCGGAGCACGCGGAAGAAACCAGAGCACGCAGAAGAAACCACATAGACACCACAGAGAATGTGCAAACTCCACACAGTCAACCAAGGTTGGAGTCAAACCTGGGTCCCTGGTGCTGTGAGGCAGCAGTATTAACCACTGTGCCACCATTAATCAAATCAATTTTGATGCACAAATTGGTGTAGTGTATTCTGCCTTTTGTCCCAACACTGAGCCGCCAGACCAATTGCTCTTCGTGCAACTGTCGCAGGCTACTCAACAAATGGCTCAAAGACAGTTTTAACTTGAATTTTTATGGTACTCCTGAAAGCAAGGATGCTTCTCTCTCACACCTTGCGAACATCATCCCCCTTCCACACCGTTGACTGGTTTCACATCCAATGTGACCAAGTTCCTGCTCTTTTAAGTGGACAGACTGCCAAAGAGCACTAGGTTTGTGGCGTATTGCTTGCTGGATGCACACGCATGAAGTCTTGGTCCTGCAATGGCTGAGGCTTCTCAGTAGACAGCAGGCCCTGTTGACAGAGCCCACTTAGATGCCAACAGTTATATTGACAGTGGTATTTTCACATTTTGTTTCAATGGTAGCATCCAATGTCAAATTGCACAGTGAAATAAATCAAGTAACTATGGACACTGACAGCTCTTTTTGTCACAGGGTGGTTTGCTAAATTATAAGAATGATAATTATAAGAACTATTACATGAGCAGGAGTGGGCAACTCGAGCCTGCTCCACCATTGATTACAATCATGGCTGATATCATCTCAGCATTAATTTCACTTTTCCTGCCCGTTCATCATAGCCCTTCAAACCTTTACTAATTAAAAATCTACCCACCTCTTTCTTAAATCTACTCAATGTCCTGGCATCCACCGTGCTCTGGAGTAATGAATTCCACAGACGCATGACCCTTTAAAAGAACTAATTTCTCCTCCTGTCTGTTTTAAATTTGCTACCCCTTATCCTAAAACTGTGTTCTCTTGTTCTAGATGTCCTACAAGAAGAAACGTCCTCTCTATTTCTATTTGTTAGTCCCTCTTACCATCCTGTACACCTCAATTATGTCTGCTCTCATTTTGCTAAATTCCAGGGGATATATTGATTTAATTGCCCAATCTCTTGTTGTAAGTGAAATTCCTCAGCTCATGCCCGACCCACTAGGGTCAAACCTGTCCTCATGCCCATGTAATTGCCTTCATTTAAATCCAGAATACTAGTGTGAGAATCCAGATTCTCGCCTTCAAATGGAATTTCTAGCATGCTATGGTCACTCTTTCCCAGAACGTCCTTAACTATGACATCATTTATTCACCCTACTTCATTAAATAGTGTCAAATCTAGAATAGCCTGTTCCTTGGTTGGTTTCACAGCTTATTGTTCGAACAAACAATTTCTAATACATTCAATGAACTCTTTCTTGAGACTATCCTTGTCAATATAATTATTCTAGTCAATATGCATGTTAAAATCACCTATGTTTATTGCCTTTCTTCAAAGCACTCAGTATTTCTTCATTTATGCTATGTGCAACTGTGAACTATAGATCACTCCCACCATGGACTTCTTTCCCTCTGTTTCTTATTTCTACCCAGAATAATTCAAAGTCTTGGACTTCAGCGTTCATACCATTTCTCACTCTGGCACTGATCTCATCCTTCAGCTGCAGCAATTCCTTTCTTTTCTTGCTTAACCTTCTGAAATACTGAGTATCCTTGGACATTCAATTCCAAAACCTGTTTTCCCTGCATCCATATCACATCGCCTCTAATTCATAGCCATTTGTTTTGATTTACGTTATTAATTCATTAATTTTATTCCAAATGCTTCATGTATTCAAGGGGCGGAATTTTCTAGCCATGCGGATCCCAAAACCAGAAAATCCCATCCGAGGTCAATAGACCTCTCCATAGTTTGCCCCTTGCCCTCTCTGATTCCCATGGCGGATGGAACCAAAAAATTTGTTCAAATTTAAGATTGTCTTATTATCTAACTTCCCTTCTTTTGTACAAGTCCCTGGTGCTATATGACTTTCATATAATCTGTCACTATCTTTTGCTTTCTGTTTACACATAAATGGTAAAGAATAATTTAATTGCAGTTTTTGTGTTGACGTTGGAAGAATTTTGAGAAAAAAGTCTCTTTCTCCCTAGTTAAGCTCCATTGCCGGTAGCCTTCTCTATATATCCAGTGAGGCTTTCTGGGACATTGGATTGGCCATGCTAAATTGGCCCTTAGCATCCCAGAATGTGTAAGTTGCGGGTGGGAGGGGTTGGTTTGCAGAATAAATGCATGGGGTTACGGAATGAGGAGGGGTTGGCCTGGGTGATGTGCTCTGTCGAAGCGTTGGTGCGGACTCGATGGGCCAAATGGCCTCCATCTGTACTAAAGGGATTCTATGATTAACTACTGCCAGTTTTAAAATTAAGCTCCATGCTGAACCTGTTGTTACAATGTAGGCCCCCTGCCATTGAAATGGTGCAGGTCGATAGTATAGATACGTTTAAGGAGAAGTTAAATAAGTACATAGTGAGAAAGGAATACATGTACATGTGCATGTTGATGGATTAGATTACTTAAGTTGCAAGGAGGTTAGCATGAAGTATACAAATCAGCAAAGGACTATTGCACAGAATGATCTGTCTCTGTGCAGTAAAATCCCTATGTAATCCTCTAAAGCAGATACATGAGCAACATAGGGTCTCGGGGTAAGGTAGTGACATGTTTATTTCAAAATGCAAACCATCCAGTTACATCAATCAATTTTACTGTTAGGTTAATATGTTATGGGACCTTTGCTATGTCACCTATTATAAGGCTTGTATTGTGATGGTGGTCAAGAACTGGGCAACTTGAAGCCAATTAATTTGGGTCCTGCTCTTTAGAAGAAACTCCTGTTAATTAATGATGGATGGGCTGTTCCACTAACTCCTATTTCTAGGAATGCACTATATTTTAAAGAGTTCAGACTTGAACCTGAGTTGTGCTATCACTTGAATAGCATAGAATCCCTACAGTACAGAAGGAGGCCTATTGGTCCAACGTGTCAGCACCGACCACAATCCCACCCAGGCCTTATTCCTGTAACCCCATTTACTGTGTCAATCTCCCCGACACTAGGATCAATTTAGCATGGCCCAATCAACCTAACCGCGTGTCTTTGGACTGTGGGATGAAACCGGAGCACCCGGAGGAAACCCATGCAGACATGGGGAGAATGTGCAACATCCGCACAGGACCGGAATTTAACTCCTGGTCCTTGGCACTGTGAGGCAGCAGTGCCAACCACTGTGCCATCCAATACATCCTCTTTACTGTGCCCCTGTATGACTCCTAATTAAAAAACAAAAACTTTGCAGAAATGTCAAATGCCCTTTCTGCTAAGTGTTTTGATTTTATGTGGTCAGGCCCAAGGGAAACTCTAAAAGGATTTAGACGGTAAAGCATTCTGACCTTAACTTGTAACACTTAAGTATATCATAGAATGGGCTACAATCCTATGAGGAAGGTGTTCACACTGAATAATTTAGGTCGATCCCTCATTACTTCAGTTTTCTTTGGAGAATCTTAAACACTGTAGTGCAATTTTCTGTGAAAGTTAGATTTGCAGCAAAGCAAAATATAACTTGCATTTTCAATAATTCTGAAATTTCAACTTTTTTATGTGTTGTGGTTAGATTGCTTCAAATATTTTCAACTCTATGAAAATTTTACTATCCATTCGAAGTGTATGTGAAGCAAATGATTTGTCTGCATCATGCATCATGAGATATGGGAGCCTTTTAAGTCCAAGTCGAAATGTACTTCACATTTTTATTGATGAAGTCTGTTTCATGTTTCTTGTTTTACTTTGAAGTAATAATCGATGTTTACCTTATCCTTGCCATCTAATATTTTATATCTTTAGATGAAGATTCCTCCCCACCCCATCCCGCACCCTCTCCTTCTTTCAGCGCTAATCTCTTTCTTCACAGTTCAGCTTCTTTACAGGGAAGATCAATCATGCTCTTTTTTTTGCATCTTTTGTAGTGTAGAATTTTTTTAGGTGTGGTACTGCATTCAAGATTGAATCTGATATTTTTGATAATGCTTGCTGTAAATACCAAACTGGCATCTTAATAGTTGTATAATGGTCACATCTTAATCATAAGAACTAGATGCGGGAATGGACAATTCAGCCCCTCAAGCCCATTCTATCGTTTAATACGATTATGGCTGATTTCATCTCAGCCTCAACTCTTGTTCTAGATTGTCCTATTTGAGGAAACCTCCTCCCAATTTCTGCTTTGCCAATGCCCCCCTTATCACCTTCTACACCTCAATTGACCTGCCAGCTCACCATAGCCCTTACTGTTTGAAAATCTGTCCACCTCTCTCTCAAATTTATTCAATGTCCGGCATGGACCACGCACTGGGGTGGTGAATTCCACAATCTCATAACCCTTTGAGAAATAATTTTTCCTCATATCTGTTCTAAACCTACTACCCCTTATCCTCAAACTATGGCCTCTTGTTCTAGATGGTCCAACCTGAGGAAATCTCTTTACTTCTACTTTGTCAATTCCCCTTTTCATCTTGTGCAACTGAATTGGATCTCCTCTCATTCTTCTCCTCTCATCCACAATGAGAAACACGTCAGCTCAATGGCACCAAACCAACAAGTCAACCACTGTGAATGTCCAAACATTCCTACTGGCTTGTGCCATCTATATTTCATCTTTGGACTGGTGGGAGAAAACTGGAGAAAACCCACATAGACACAGGGACAACATGCAAATTAAACTCCACACTGACAGTCATCCAAGGCCAGAATTGAACCTGGGACCTTGATGCTGTGAAGCGGCAGTGCTAACCACTGTACCACTGTGCCACTGTGCCACCCTGAAGGCTGACATGTACCTGGAAAAATAGAACCTTAGGTCATTTTTGTTTCTCATTTGGTAAAAGAACAAATGAAGTTTATCTTTGACCAAAATGTTACATAAATCCTGGAATAAATTATTCCGGAACTTAATTACTAGGATTTCTAAACACCTTAAGTGGGATTTGCTGGTCGCGCTCACCCCAAAACCAAAGAATCTCAGCCAAGGTCAAATGGATCTTTGCATAAATCATCCACCCTGCTCTGTCTGCTACGATTCTTATGGTGGTTGGGAAGGGAGAGTTCCCCCTATTGTTTGTGCAGAACTCCAATCTGAACAGGGTATTTTGGCCTTGTTCTGTTGCAATTTTAATGGAATGTGAAGATTTATCGATGACATATATAAAAGCATTGAGGTTTGAAAGTTTTGCACAATGAGCTGAATAATGTACTCCTTCCTTGGTAGAACAATTGGACCGAAGACAATCATTCTCATGTTTCACCCTGTCCATGTCCCTCTGCCAGAACATTGAGAATGTACCAGAAAGTAAATTGGTACATTGTCTCGGGCAACTATATTCTTAGATACACTTAATAAACTTCTACTTAAAATTTTAAAATCACTTGCCAATTTGTTGGAAGGAAAAGCTTGTCATTATAAGGAAACATCAGCTATGGAAGAAAAATATGACTTCTTCATGTTTGAATACTGGTTGATATTTTCCTTTGATAACTTAATGGAAAAAGTAGCCAAGAGTTAAGAGTGGCCAGGTGTGTGGGTGGGTAGGAGATCAATAACAAATGATTAACCTATGTTTGGCATCAATCCGCCTACTTCCCACTCCTCTGAAATGTATGAATGTAGATTAGCACAAAGTCAAGTTTGTTTGCTTCAAGCCTTGTTACAATTCTAAGTGATGAATGATTCCAACCTGGGCATTCGCATCAGAAAGTGATTAGTTTTAACTGCGGGTCAGACCTGGTGTTTAATGAGCTTAATGAACAGGAATGTTTCTGAGTTTTACCACTACAATATGTGACACCCTTTGAACTGGAAATGGTACAACAAGGCAATTTTGTAATGTATTTAAAATGTTCACTAAATCTGCAAAAAATGCTTGAGAAGAAATTTGAAGAGTTTGCATCAATTGTTACAGGGATTAATTATAAATATTTTGGATAATAAGAAATATTTGTCAATCTGATTTGGGCAAATGTTGACATCAACAACAAAAAGGAAGTTGCAATGCAAAAGCTGTGTGGCTAGACACAGAGAACACGAACAAAAGAAGCTTCTGTAAAGAACAAAGAAGAGTTTAAGTTAATTTTATTAGTGTCACAAGTAGGCTTATATTAACACCACAATGAGGTTACTACTCACCACACTCCAGCATCTGTTTGGGTACACTGAATTGGAATTTAGCATGGCCAATGCACCTAACCAGCGCATCTCTGGGACTGTGGGAGGAAACACATGCAGCCAGGTGGAGAATACATACATTCCGCATAGACAGTGACCCAAGACAGGAATTGAACCTGGGTCCCTTGCCTTATGAGGCAGCAGTGCTAATTACTGTGCCACCAAGAGGTGCAGCAGAGGGAGGGAAACAGGAGGCACATTTACAGGGACCTGTGTGCACATGTAATATAGTTAAACCAGACAAAAAGCTGAAGACAATGATAGAGTAGGGATTGTGATTTACATAATTCTGCTGCTGCTTCTTCAGTTTTTTGAGGGCTCACTGGACCATTTAATGGAATTTATTAAGGGTGTGAAATAAAGAAATCTTTGGGGTATCTGTTCGAAAAGACCTAGCTAAGGTGGTTCTACGGGTGTGTGCTGTTCAGGTGATGATTGTCTCTGGGGACCTCTATTAGAATACTGTTGCTAGTGATTGTAACTCGAGGGCCTAATTGATTGAGTGGGACAGTGTGAAATCCTGTGTGTCAGATGCCAAATTAAAACTTCATGAAGTATCACATGTCTGCGGGGAATGATATGAATGGCTATGGATTTGAAAGGCATATTTTTGGGATGTCAACTATTTAAAGTGAAATGTACCTTTTTATTTGAAGTACCACTTACCTATTACTTCTTATTAAATTCACGTTGAATCTGATTTGTGTTAAAGTGAAAGTAAGAAACAGTGAAATCTTGTTAATTTTTCATTTTGAGGAGTCGTTCAGTAAATTTGAATAGTTTAGTTTATGGTTCTTCCATGGGGTGTGTAACAAGCAACAGAAATTAATATATGCTGGGGTCCAAGATCAGTAAGTACTTGTACAACAGGCTCAAGAAGGCTTAGGGATGGGCAATAAATAGTGGCTTGCTAGCGACACCCATATCCTGTAAATGAGTTACAAAAAAAGGGAGAGCAGGTGACATGTCAGTGGCTTGGTAACAGACAACTGGAAGAGAAAGTATCTATTGCATGTCCTGTAACAGACTTAGTTACCTGGGCATCATGGAGTGGTAATAGAAACATAGAATCATGCAGTGCAGAACAGGCTATTCAGCCCATCAAGTCTGCACTGGCACATGTAAACACCTGACCTTCCACTTAATTCCATTTACTGGCACGTGGCCCAGAACCTTGAATATTAATACACGCTAAGTGCTCATCCAAGTACTTTTTAAAGGATGTGAAGCAACCCACCTTTATCACCCTCCCAGGCTGCCCATTCCAGACCATCACCACCCCTTGGGTTAAAAGCTTTTCCTCACATCCTCCTTGAACCTCCTGTCCCTCACTTTGAATCTTTGTGACTGACCTTCAATTAAGGGAAACAGCTTCTCCATATCCACCCTATCCAATTCTCTCATAATCTTATATACATCAATCAGGTTGTCCCTTAGTCTTCTCTGCTCCAACAAAAACAATCTAAGCCTATCCAACCTCTCTTCATAACTTAAATGTAATAGCATAATGGCCAGTGGTTAGCACTGCTGCCTCACAGCTCCAGGGAGCTGGGTTTGATTCCGGGCTTTGATCATTGTCTGTGTGGAGTTTACATGTGCTCCCGTGTCTGCGTGGTCTCATCTGGGTGCTCCTGTTTCCTCCCACAGTCTAAAGATGCATAGGTTAGGTGCATTGGCCATGCTAAATTGCTCCTTAGTGTCCCAGAATGTATAGGCTAGAAGGATTAGTGGGTGAATATGTGCGGTTACAGGGATAGGGCCTAGATGGAATTAGTATTGGTGCAGACTTGATGGGCCGAATGGCCTCCTTCTGTACTGTATGGCTTCTATGATTCCATATTCCATCCCAGGCAGCATTTTGGTAAATCTCTTCTGTACTCCCTTCATGTAATAACATCTTCCTATAATGTGGCAGCCAGAACTGTACTCAGTACTCTAGCTGTGCCCTCACTTAAGTTCTTTACAACTTCATCATGATTTGCCTGCTTTTCTAATCAATATCTGGATTGATAAAGGCAAATGTCCCTAATGCCTTTTTCACCACCCTACGAACATGCCGTCCTAAGTTCAGAAATCTATATCTCATCGACTTCGATTACTGACATAGACCGTGTAAAGGACCATTGATCTCAAGTGGGATTTTCTGACTTTGGAGTTGAGGTGGCCAGAAAATCCCACCCCATATCTTTTGGAATACAATGAATGTGCTCTTTGGGACATGATATATGGTGGCAGCAGTTTGGAAGGAACAGTTAATTTTGAATCTGTTTCCCAAGGCTTTCCATCACTAATGCTTCCCTTAACTGATTGCTGAATCTGTTGTAGACTGACTGATAATGATTGATTGCCATGAATAGTCAACAACTCCAGGATCTCAGGATAGCAGAAGGTGAACTAGATGGACTTTGTTTTTTCTTTTAACCAAATAATTACTTGGAATCTTAAATTTCTCATGCCTATAGCTCTTCATGTATATTATATTTAAGCCAGATGTTGATTAACTATTCAAGCATAACAAATTATCCCATTTCTGATTCCTGCTGTCTTTTTCTCTGCTCATTCTGTTGGCTGCTGTCTGTACCTTATATTTTCATCCAACAAACTAATATGATGTCCCCTGGTCTTTCGGATAATATGCCCTACGTGAACTATATTATTACTGATGGTTAAGAGATGGATTCTGTACTCCAAAATATCTCAAATGCTTCTGAGGTGGTTTTGTGCATCAAAGAGAGAGTGATGCTTGTACAGCTATACAAGTTTGGAACAGGAGCAGTCTGTTTGGCAACTACAGAAGGTCGTGAATGTAGCTCAATCCATCACGTAAACCAGTCTCCTATCCATTGGCTTCCCACCGTCTATGCTTCCCGCATCCTTGGAAAAGCAGTCAGCATAATTAAGAACAGAGACATACCCTTTCCCACCTTCTTCCATTGAGAAAAAGACACAAAAGTCTCAGGTCATGTACCAACTGACACAAGAACAGCTTCCTCTCTGCTGCCGTCAGACTTTTAAATGGACCTAACTCACATTAGCTTGATCTTTCTCTACACTATGACTGTAACTTTACATTCTGCATTCTCTTCTTTCTTCCTTTGGAAATGGTATGCTTTGTCTGTATAGCATACAAGAAACAATACTTTTTATTATATGCTAATAAATGTGACAACAATAAATCAAATCAAATTAAGCCTGTTTCACTATTCAATAAATCTTCAGATTTGACCTCAATTGCACTTTCCATCTACCCCTGATGAATTTGGAGCCCCTTGTTAGTCAAGAATCTATCTATCTCCACTTTAAAAATATTCAGTAACGCTGCCTCCACTGGTCTCTAGGGAAAAGAGTTCCAGAAACTCATAACTCCCCTAAACAAATAATTTTTCCTCTTCACTGTCTTAAATGGGAGAAACCTTATTTTTAAGCTGTGTCCTCTAATCCTAATCCCTCTCACAAAGAAAAATACCCTTTCAGCATCCACCTCACCAATTCTCATATGTTTCAATAAGATCCCCTCTCATCCTTCTGAACTCCAATGGATACAACCCCAGCCTGTCAAAAATTTCCTCATAACTCCTCCTACCCCAGGGAAACTTCTCTGAAATGTTTTTAATGCATTTATATGCTTTATTGAACAAGAAGACAAAAACTTTACACAGTACTGCAGATATGATCTCACCAACACTGCAGCAAACTATAACTACTTTTAAATTCTATGCTCTTTGCAATAAATGGCAAAATTCCAATTACCTTCTAATCACTTGTTGTGCCTGCATACACCATTTTGCAATTCATGTACCAGGTGTTAAGACCCAGGCTAGAAACTCCAAAGGTGATTTATGAAGTTAGCCTAGACTGTAAGTTTTACATTTGAATTTGGCATTGGTGAACATAAGGCAATGTAACAAGGATGATTCAAGTGACCCTCTAGGAAACTTGTATCAAAGTTTATTTAAAAACACAGTTAAAATATAAAAAGAATTAGCATAACTTTTAAAAATTACAAGATTCAAACATGGCACTGTGTAATCCTTAACAGCTAGCTCTCTATGTTGTTCCAAGTCAAACACCATCCCATAGATATACACCCTTCTATAGACCTGGCACAAAAACAAGTATGCTCACTTGATGCTGGATTTTTAGATTTTTAACATTTGTTGTGAACTGGTTATTTGAATGCTGGATTAAATCTCTGAAGTTTCCCAGTCCTAGAACTTTCAAAAAACCTCTGGAGAGAGAAAGAGATTACCTGCTTCCACCAGCTTCTGGCAGCAACTGAGAAATGAAACTAAAAATGAAGAATAGCTATTCTCAGGCATATCATGTGGCCTGGCAACCATCCCCAAATCAAGATCCACTCAGTTAATCTCTAAAGAATCATTAAATCACAGGACACTGCATTAATACGGATTAAAATCAGCATGATGTCCATTATATTGCTTTAATACAATTAGAGGGCACCAGTTACAGACATCACAGCACCTATAAAATACCGGGACCTGCTTGAAAAACCTGAAGCAAAACACGATTAAAATACATTTCTTAAAGGCACAGCATCATCATACAGGATATCCAAATCCCTCGGTACCATCAGTTCTGCAAACTCTCTCTATTTAAATACTGTACTACTTATTTTTCTTTTGTCGTGTTTTCCTATATTATACTCCAGCTGCCATTTTTTTGCCCACTTATATAACCTATCTACATCCCTTTGCAGATACTGGACTGCCTCTTAACAAATTACTTTCCTGTTTATTTTGATATCATCAGCAAATTCAACTACCATATATTCAATTCCATTATCCAAGTCATTAATATAGATTATAAGTAGTTGAAATGCCAATACTGATCCTTATGGCATTTACGGCAATGGATTTTTAAAAATATGCTTGGGAATAAAGACTTCGGGTCTGCGTGTACATGATTTAACTAAGCTAGTAGAAGGTAAGACAGACAACTTGTTTGAGAGAATTGAGAGGTAAAACAATAAAAGTGCCAGTTGCATGCATTTTAATGAGAGACAATGGTGAAGTGGATTCATAATTAAATAGATTGGGCTTTTAAAATTTGCATTAGAAGATAGATAGGGATATGCATTTTCTGTTGTTATATTTCAAACAGGAAGTTTCAGAAACTTTCACAACTTGCAGGGGTTTCATACATAACAAGGGAAGGTTATTACATTTTATTTGACCTGAGAAGTGCAGACACTAGGAAAAAAATATTTTTATATTTTGGAATAGTTAAATTTAAAGAGGTACTGAGAATATTGGAACCACAATTGAAAGGGGAAAAGGATATTTAAGGAATGATGGTGAGCTAAGCTGTAAGTGACTGTGTGGGGCAAGTGTCCTGAGATTAGCCTTGTGCTGAGAGGGTGAAACCTAAAAAAAAATCACCCAGGCAGAGCAGAAATATCTGTTTCAGGAAGCAGTTTTGTTTTCTTATTTTGTGTAGTAGGGTGTAATATGGCACCTTCTGGAAATCTAAGTGCAGTACACCCACAGGTTCCCCTTTTAATCATGTTGCATGTTGCTTTTTCAAGAAACTCCAATCAATTACTCAAACATGATTTCCCTTTCACAAAACCATGTTAATTCTGCCTCATTATATTGGGATTTTCAAAGTGCTCATCTATAACCTCCTCGAAAAGAGATGACAGCAATTTCTCTAAGGCAGATATTAAACTAACTGTCTGTAGTTTCCTGCTCTCTATATTTTTTCTTTCTCAAAAAGAAGACTCCAGATTGTTATTTTCCAATCTAATGGGATGTTTCTAAAACTTAGGGAACCTTGGAAAATTAAAATCAATGCATCTAGTTTTCCAATGACTACTCCTTCTAAGATTCTAAGATCAATTCATTGGGACTTGGGGACTTGTCAGCTTCTGGAGCTAATGATTTTATTAGTACCCTTTCCATGATAACTGTAATTTGTTTTTAGTTCCTCCTTGCCTTTCACCATCTGCTTCACAATTATTTTTGGGCTGTTATTTGTGTGCTCTATAGTGAAGACAGATGCATCTGCCATTTCCTTACTTTCCATTATTAATTTCCCACTTTTACTCTCTGTAGGATCAATGCTCATTTTAGTTATGCCTCCTTTTTAAATGCCTGTGGACACTTGTGTTTCTGCCCCACGAATCAAATCCATTTTTCCATACCAACTTTAGAGCCACACATTTAGCTCTACTTACGCCAATTTGCTCATAGATGAGGTTGTAATCCAGACATTATTACTTTGAAGTTCTGCTTTTTTATTTAAGCCCTAACTGCTCATACTCTCTTGGCAGAACTTCTCTCTTAATTATGCCTACGTCATTGGTAACTATGTCAACCATCACCATTGGACATTCCTCTTCCTGCTGCAAGTTCCTTTCTAGCCCAGAGCAGTTGTCTCAAACCTTGGCATTGTGCAGGTCACAGCTGGAGTGATCTGCGCCTGATTATACCATCTCATAGTATCACCACATTCCTTTTAACTTGCCCCACTTGAATGTCTTCCCATACTACGAGACTCTGATTTGTCCACCTAACCCTGTAGCCACTGCTTTCATAACACCAGTTGTAAAAACCTTAAATCATTTGGACACTTTCAAAAGATAAGGCTACTCCAATTGTGCCTTCAGAATCCCCCTATCTGCCTTTACTATCACAGCTTCTTGTCTCTGACCATTGACCAGATGTGAAGAGGCTTGCACTGGAACCATGTGTTGTGATGGATAGAAAGAAGTACCATAGATAATTGATTATCTAAAAAAGTTCTTTGTTTTAGTCATGGGGAGTTGAACTGTCAGAATACAGTGAGGCCTGAATCCCATGTATTACAAATGCCCCAATGCTTGGTGAGGTGTTTGGTAAACTATTTATATCTCTGGAGATAATGGGTGCAATTCTCACCCAAAAAAATACAAAATGGCATAACAGAGAATATAATCCATGACAATCTCTCAGGGCACTCCACACCACAATCCTCTAACATTCAGTTTTTTTGGGGAGTTGGAAGTTTTGTGCTGGTACCAGGGTGAAGTAGGGGGGAGGAGTATTGGTGAGCCCAGCTTCAGAACGCTTGCGCACCATTTCACAAGGACTCCTGATCTCACCTTGCGTTGGAGATTCCTTGTCCCCCCTCCTCCCCTATGGACATTAGGTCAACCTCCCTTCCTCAGCAGCGGCATGTTCTCCCGCTCCTTTCCTGACAATGTGGTGTTAGCATCAAGGGCCCTCTTCATGGGTGTCCCAACATGTACCCCCATCATGACCCTGACATCATAACCCCCGACATGACCCCCCAATATGACCCTGCCATTATAGACCCCAATCATTCCCCGTCTGTCATAGCCCAAAACAAGCTCTACCTAATTGGCATTGCCCTTGGCACACAGTTGGGCAGATGGGCACCACTGGTGTGCCAGGTGATCTCCGCCAAGCAGGCATTTCCCAGTCATCATGGTCCTGATGGCTTCAGTGGCTTCCAAGCCCTTTGGGGTGACACTGCACCAAGTATCTGCTAACAGTGACCAGTTGTGATTCTCAACATTATCGTGCCATGCTGAAGACCAGAGACTGCCGTGTGCTAGGATTCCAACAGTCTGTGAATATTTGAATGCTACTTTAATTGCACTAATTGGCACAGAGCCCTTTCTGGACACAATCTGATTTATATGTCATTAGAAACAGAGAGGGAAACTCACAAACTGTTTGGCACTGGGCGCGAAACTGAATCCAAGGCCTGCGTGCTATTCTCTGGGATCAACGTGATGTGTGGCAAGGTTAGAAAAACCCACTCAATGGGGAAAATTTTACAGTTCTTCCCATCATGGGAATTGGAGCAGATGTGGGACGGACCATCAGAAGGTCTGATGATCACGGGTGGGATTTTCCAGTTTTGGGGCCAACGAGGCCGAAAATCCCACCCATTATCTTCAGTTGTGAATGCAACTGGGGCTAGAAGACACAAATCACTGATCTGCATTGAGACAACAGTGATCACAAAATCCGAAGGCAACTTTTCAGAAATTCCTGTTCTTTAAGCCTATGAAATGTTGCCCAGTAACAGTAAAAAATTATAGTTCATAATCTTTCCACTTGCTTTATGCTTGGAAGGTTAATTTGTGTCCCCTCCCCAAGGTTTCATCCACTTCTTTCCAAGGAGTGACTTTCTCCTTTTGTGAGTGTGCAACAACCTGTATAAAATAGCTGAGTATTATGTAAACATTTATATTAAGGGATCTCTGACTGGACATTAAAGTGATTGATGTGGATTCATAAACAGCCGGTACTTCTAGAGAGTGACAAATGGCACTGTGTTCTCTCTTGACGCAACGGCATTTGTTTGTTGCCATTATTTTTAATCAGACCGCGTTAGATTCTGTGACATGTTGAGCCTCCGAGCAAAAATTAAATAAGTAATTAGAGTAGAGGAAGCTCAGTGAAATAGTCTTGTTTTAGAGCACTGTCGTCAATCAGTGCTGGCCCTGAAATGTGCTCAACTCAAGAAGGAAAGAAAGTTCTGCTGTGTTATCTCTGAACAGGCAAGCTAATGTGTATTCATGTTCCATTCATAAATAATGCATGTTTCACTTTCCCACTTCGCATCCAAAGTAGACTGGCTCTGTCAGTGCTAATGAATATCATAACCCCTTTTCTCTTTGTCATCACGCAGTTTTTAGCGCAAAAAGAATAGCATGGTATATGTCTGACTACTTCATGAGTTAGAAGGACATCTTGCTCTCAATCTCCGATCTACGCGAGATAATACAGCCTCACCTTTCAGTGCACTGGCCGTGTATTACCTTAACTAAGAAGATAGCCTTGAAACTGAATTAAAATCAGCTTTAGTATGCAACACGGACCCTCAAATCATCACGATTTTTCACCAAGCAAAATAAATCAGTGGCACTGAGAACCTCATTATTTTTGAAAACAAATAGTAAACCCTGTGGGGCAGGATTGACCCTAATTTAACGAAGATTGGAGCAGCTATAGTGTCAGAATTAGCATTTGCTAGACTGCCAAGGGTGGCGATAATTATATCATCCAAAAGGACAAGCAACCAACCATGGTTTGGAATAGAGACTTCAGGTTTAGATAGTCTTAAAAGTTTAAATTGAGTTCAAGTTTATAATTTTGATCCGAAAAGTAATCACATACATTATTTACTCAGCTGGTAATAAATGCTGATCCTGCACTCAGCTTACCAGGACAAAAAGCTTAGTGCCTCTGATTGAATGACTTTTTGTCCTCAGTATTTTAGTTAGCATCTGGTGGTTGCCCTTCGATGGGCTTACAGTTTCTTCACTTTACTTGTATACTTGGCAGCTTTGTATTATTTTTTGATTTCCTTTGTTCTTGGTTACATTTCAAAGGTTACCAGGATATATCTCAGTTGTTCCCAGATCGTTAATTTTTGTGATAGTATCAAAGGGAAGTTCTTTGAGGGGATTTACGAGATATCCACATAAGATTATTCATAATGGTGATAGCAAGTGCCGTGTCTGCTTCAGAATTTTGATCACTTGAAGACGTATGGATAGTACTGTAAAAATATACTAATACATTTGGGGCAGCACAGCAGCATAGTGGTGGGCATTGTTCCCTCACAACGCCAGGGACCCCGGTTCAATTCTAGTCTTGGGGTAACTGTCTATGTGGAGTTTGTATATTCTCCCCATGTTTGCATGGATTGCCTCCAAGTGCTCTGGTTTCCTCCCACAATCCAAAAGATGTGCAGGTTGGATAGATTGATCATGCTAAATTGCTCTTAGCAAAGCAATATGTTTATGTTAGATGGATTAGCCAATGGGAAATGTGTAGGGCTACAATGATAGAATGGGGGAGAGGGTCTGGGTAAGATACTGGGCCACGCTCACCTCAAGATCAGAAAATCTCACCTGAGGTCAATGGAGTTTTGCATTTCTGTGGTGGGACAGGAAAATGCTGCCTACTCTGTTGGAGAGTTGGTACGGGTCAAATGGCCTCTAATGCACCTTAGGGATTCTGTTAGAAGTCTAAACTGGATTTCTTCGCTCCTACTTTTACTTGACATTGTTTTAGTGCCCTGTTTAAGCCATGACCTGTTAAAATATTTGTTCCTCAGCTTTCCAGTTGCAAAGAGATTATAAAAGTGCTTTCCATATATTTGGCAGGTTAAATATATTGGCAAGCCTTTCTGCTTAATCCATGAGAATGCTGCAATACCAAATATCGGACTCATTTTCTCATTGGGAAAGTGATTCGTACATTGTATTTCAGATCATGGGAAACATGGAGTGATCTTTGATGCAGAGCATAAAGAAATAGATTGAAAAAAATAATGATGTGTGAATGATGCACATTGTTATTAATGTGTAAATGAGCCAATGACTTGCGGTGAGAATCGATTCTCTGTGAAATGTGAATTGTCACAGGACATTTTGCACCACTCCGCCATTATACTCAGTAAAATGGAATCATTCCCTCAATCTGCCTGTGAATTTCATGAAATTTTATACATTTGTACATTAATTGCATATTAATGTTTTCACAGTAACTTCACTGCCATGTTAATGTAAGCCTACTTGTGACTAATAAAATAAAAAAAATTAAGTCTAGTAATTAGTAGAGTAAACATCCTTTCACTGACCACTGATGTCAGGAAACAGGTAGTTTTAAATAATTTACATTGTATTGTTGTATTAATTTATTTTTAATCGTGGGTGTTAGAAATAAGGTATAGTTATAATTAGGTTTGATTTTGTGTTTCTGCGTAAGAAATGGTTAAAAAATTAGTTAATTTCATGTTAAACCAAAGTGCCTGCATGTCTATGGGTTTTGGTTTCATTTCACACTTTGTCTGCATTGTAATTAAAGGATTTATGATGGGAATCAAACAGGGTTTAAAGAAAGAGGAGACTGTTGTTTAGCAGCCAAGGGCCCACACTGTAAAGCAGAAGCATCTTTGATTCAGTTAGAACTAGGCACCAGAGAAGAAAACAGCTCTCACAGAAACTTCTAGTAGAATTGCAGCTCAATAAGTTAACTGACAATAGTTCCAGTTAGTTTCCAGAAGCTAAACAACAGATAATTCTAGAAAGCAGAGAATGAGAAGAGAAGACCAAAAGAGAAAATGCTAGAAAATCTCAGCAGATCTGGCAGCATCTGTGGACCGAAAGCTAGCACGTTTACTATCAAATAAATTGGTTGGATTTAAAAATGGTATTGTCAGACCTCTTACTGAGTTTACCCCAGTCCAATGCTGGCATCTCTATATCTGCATCTGTAGGGACAGAAAAGAGCTGACGTTTCAAGTCCAGATGAGCCTTTGTCAAAAGTTTGACAAAAGGTTGGCTGCAATCGAAACACTAGCTCTTCTCTCTCCTTATGGATGCTACAGGACCTGCTGAGATTTTCTCTTTTGATTTTAGATTCCAGCATCCACAAAAATTTGCTTTTATTAATGAAATGAGAAATCCTAGGATGACTGAACTCAAAGGGACATATAACTGGAATCTCAACCAGGTGCTGTTTATTGAAGGTTAAAAAAAAGGACAAAGAAAACTCCCAGTTAAAGACAGATCTGAAAGATGCAGACCCACTGAAGTCAGCTACCATGGACCCAGACAGCTGAAGTAATCCTAAGGCTGGTGACACCTTCATACAGCTTCTGAAACAGTGGTGTTCTGTTGGTATGGCTGGGTATTAGAGAGATTGTGTGGAAGCTTGAGTGTACTTGGTAGTCCAAAGCAAAGAAATACTGAAAGGAGAGATTGAAATTCTGGAAGTGGATCCTTGGTGAAGGCACCCAAGAGAAACCATTGTTTGGGAGAAGTTTTTGAGGCATTTTTTTCCAAGAGTGCACTTTGGAAACAGTTGGTGAAAGCCAGATTCCAGTGAGAATAGTTGGCTTACTGTATGATAAGTATCGGGCGGGGGCGCGGAATTGCTGAGAAATCTACAGATGTTGTCTTGGGCGGCATTACTTGGTATCAGAACATTTCACCCATTGGATTATATGAGCTATGTACTTAGCAAGAATGTTAGAATTGAAGATTT
This sequence comes from Sphyrna mokarran, assembly GCA_024679065.1. Classification (NCBI taxonomy): domain Eukaryota; kingdom Metazoa; phylum Chordata; class Chondrichthyes; order Carcharhiniformes; family Carcharhinidae; genus Sphyrna; species Sphyrna mokarran. The sequence goes on from JAGIQG010000029.1 coordinate 24,268,512, forward strand.
CTTATAACTTCTATAATCCTTAAAAAGCTGTATATATCTGTAGAGATATAGTGAGAGTGAAGGAGTAGTCTATATAGTTAATCTTTTCCTGTTGAACAAGTGTTTAATTATTTTGTTAATTAGTAGTCTCGCAACTCATGCACATCTCTAATCAAAATGAAAATTAAACCAGGGTTCCATCCTGTCCAATAGGAATCTGATTGCAAGGTCTGTATCTGCTATCCAATAAGAATCTAGCAACACCAATTTTAAATCCAACTGATTTATTTGAAAGTAAATTTGTGAGCTTTCGACACTCTTGTGCCTTCGTCAGGCAAATGTAGTGTTCTGGTCTGCAATAGCACACATATCAACACAGACAGTCACAGATTGCTGATTAGAATGCGAATCCTTACATCTAACCTGCTATTCAAGTGTTAAAGTGGCTAACAATGTGTGTGAAGGGAATCATGAGCAATGGTTAGAGAATTGTGTATTTTCTTCAGACAGCACAGTAAGTGAGGTTTTTTGCTAACCCAGGCAAGTTACGGGGGTTACAGATAGTGTGACATGAAGCCAAGATCCCTATTAAGACCGTCCTCATGTGTGCGGAACTTGGCTATCAGTCTCTGCTCAGTGACTGTGCGCTGTCATGTGTCACGAAGGCCCCCTTGAAGAACATTTACCCGCAGGTCGGATACCGAATGCTCATGACTGCTGAAGTGTTCGCCCACAGGAAGGGAACTGTTTTGCCTGGTGATTGTTGAGCGATGCTCATTCATCCGCTGTCGTAGTGTCTGCATGGTCTCCCCAATGTACCATGCTTTGGGACATCCTTTCTTGCAACGTATTAGGTAGACAACGTTGGCCGAGTTGCAAGAGTACATACCGTGTACCTGGTGAATGGTATCCTCACGTTTGATGATGTCGTCCATGTCTATGATCTGGCATGTCTTGCAGAGGTTGCTGTGGCAATGTTGTGTGGTACTGTGGTCACTGTTCTCCTGAAGGTTGGGTAGTTTGCTGCGAACAATGATCTGTTTGAGGTTGTGCGGTTGTCTGAAAGCAAGAAGTGGGGGGGTGGGGATGGCCCTAGCGAGAGGTTCATCGTCATCAATGATATGTTGAAGACTCTGGAGAAGATGTCGTAGCTTCTCCGCTCCGGGGAAGTACTGGACAACAAAGGGTACTCTGTCCACCGTGTCCCGTGTTCGTCTTCTAAGGAGGTCAGTGCGGTTTATCGCACTGTCCAACGCCAGCATCTACCCCAGTCCAATGCCGGCATCTCCACATCATGTCTACTATCCAATAGCAGAGGGTGATGAATTTATGGAACCCACTGCCCCAGAACATGGTGGAGTCTGAATTGTTGAATGGTTTCAAAAGGGAAATAGATATATTTCTAATCAAAAAGGGATAAATGGATATGAGGGCCAGGTGAGGAGGTAAATTTCAGACCAGGAAGAGACCAGCCATCATTTGGTTGAATGGTGCAGCAGCTTCAAGGGCTGAATTTTTACTTTTGCTCCTAATTCCCATGTAGGAATATCAGCTGGGATCATAACCTGAATCAACCTAGCTGGCTCAGAAACTGAACAGTGCAATCCATAGAATTTCATTTTGTCAGGTAATAAATTTTCATTGGAGACTTTTAACGTGTCAGACTTTCATTTTTCCTTTCTTTGCTTATTGCTTTTTTCTTGTCCTCTTTATCCAATCTTATATTTTTTCTCTTTATTTTTTTTTCTGTACATGCTTTAACATTAAATTCATATTTTGATTCACTTTCCCCTCTCAGTCCTTCCTCAGTTTATTCAGTCCTTAATTCTGAAAGATTTCATAGCATCCTACAATGCAGAAAGAGACTGTTTAGGCCATCGACTCTGCACTGACCGCAATCCCAACAGCCCTATCGTCATAACCCCATGCATTTATCTTAACTAGTCTCCCTGACATTATAGGGCAATTTAACATGGCCAATCCACCTAACGTGCACAAATTTGGATTGTAGGAGGAAATCGGAGCACCCGGAGGAAACCCCTGCAGATAGGGGGAGAATGTGCAAACAACACACAGACAGTCATCCAAGCCAGGAATCGAACACAGGTTCCTGGCACTGTGAGGCAGCAGTGCTAACCACCGTGCCACCCCCTTGCATGTAAAAGATGCATTTTTGGTCCTGCCATTCATTTGCATCCCATCACTCTGTTGCCCATACTATCAGCTTGCATGTCAAGCAACTTACGTGGCAAACAAATGTTCTGAGCTAAACGGCACAGGGAAACGTCTCACTAATGGGCCACATGTGACACATCCTACTCAAGTGGATTCAAGCCCAGCATCTGATCAGAAACCACAAAGTGTAATGATATGTAAATTGCATGAATGCAGAAGTATCAGTCTGTCTGTCCTGTACCACCCACATGACTGTAAAGAGGTGCATGTCAGAGCTGGAAGCAAGCATGTGCCTATTAGTATTGTTATCAATTTACCAAACACACTAGTCAGTATAAAGTTGTTACCACCAAGGCTGATGGTGTGCTGGGATGTGTCTTGAGTGTCTTTGAATTTAAGCCCAAAAGTTATTGTTACTGAATTTTGTTCATTGGGAGGACACATTGGAATATTCTATTCATTGGATTTGATCCCAGTAACAGGGTGAATTCATCTTTTTAATTCATAAGCATTAAAGTGGTATTAAAAAAGAACCAAAGTCCCACAACATCTGGTGGTACATAATTTACTTGCTAAGATTGCCAGCACTTCACATATCTCCCCAGTGTCACTTTAAAGGCCGCCCAATTGCAATAAAATCACCATTCTGTTAAATTTGTTAAATCTGCTGTGCCCCACTTGTTTGGATATCACCATTTAGTCTTCCGTAGAATGTATCAATTATAAATATACCTGTCACGACTGGAACTTTTCACTTGAGTCTGCTGGTACATATGAGATGGGCTTGCTTTTATTCTTTCAAGAGATGTGAGCATCTCTGTCAAGGCCAACACTTGTTGCTCATCCCTAATTTCCCTTGAGGGGTAGAGGAAAGTACCTTCTTGAACTTTTGGAATTCATTTCGTGCATGTCTTTTATTTTTGTTCATGGGATGTGGGCATTGCTGTCTAGGCCAGTATTAATTGTCCATTCTTAATTGCCCTTGAGAAGGTGTTGATGCCCTATCTTTTTGAACCACTGTGGTCCCTGAGGTGTGGGTATAGCCACAGTGCTGTTAAGAAAGGAGTTCCAGGATTTATCTCAGTAAAGGAACAGCAGTACATTTCCAAGTCAGGAAGGTATGTGGCTTGGATGGAAAGTTGGAGGTGATGATACTTCCATGTATAGCTCAGGGCAGAGAGTTGAGGATGAATACCAAGCACACACAGATAGAGGCAACAAAATGCTGGATTTCTCTCACCGAAGTTAAGCACCTAGATTGGAATACAACAAAATTATAAAGAATCTCTGGCTATTTTAGGATAATTCTGTTGCTTAGGAACTAGGATGTTTATTGGTTGGGATATATTTATGACTTCTAGACTCTGCTATTCTGATAGAAACGTAGAAATATAGAAGCTAGGAGCAGGAGGATGTCGTTTGGCACTTGGAGCCTTTTCTGCCATTCATTACAATCATGGCTGATCATCCAACTCCATATCCTAAGCCTATTTTCTCTCCATAACTTTTGATCCCATTTGCCCCAAGTGCTATATCTAACCGTCTCTTGAATACATTCAATGTTTTGGCATCAAAACTACTTCCTGTGGTAATGAATTCCACAGGCTCACCACTCTTTGGGTGAAGAAATATCTCCTTATCTCAATCCCTAAATGGTCTACATTGTGTCCTCAGACTTTGATAAAGGAGACTAGATGACCAGAAGCAAATGGCGGAAGGTTTCAGAAGGATGACATCAAAGGCATTTTAAGAATGTGTACATGTATATATGTGATTAAATATGTGCGCGTGCTTGTATGCATGTGTGTGAGTGATGGTGCAATATGTGACAGGATAATTCTATACTTGTAAGAAATAAAGACTGGAATCTTATGGCCATTCATGCCAATGGGATTCTCCCATTCTATTGCAGTGAATGGAGATTTGACTGGGTGACAAATTCTTTGACCTTGCCGCAGCGAAAGTGTTCTGATGTCCATGATTAGATCATGCCCGAAGATTTTCACATGAAAAGAAAATGATTGTGCATGTAAAGACTTTGACACATGCACCCAAGCATCTGGAGCATGTAGCAGAGATATCACCACCGCTGGATAGAGGTTTAAACAAACAGATCCCCATAGCTTTGCCTCTGGCATCACAAACATTCCTGAGAAGATTGCTTTCCCCGACTCCCTGTGGGCAATGCCCCCAGAGATCTATCAATAAATGATAGTTGATGTAATTTTAAGAAGGCAGGTAGAAAGCTAGAATATTACACTTGGTTACATTAATAATTCATTATGGTAAATTTCAATCTTTATTCTGTGCATCGCATACATTAGTTATACTTTGCATAGAGAATAAAGGTACTTCTGGGCAGTCATCAAAGTTGTATGTTCATATGAAAATGTTTGACTTTACCTGTGGAATAAATGCAAGAGTATCTTGATCAAGATTGCTTAATCAAATCTTTGTTGATAGATTGACTGCAATGTCTGTGACTGGTGTCTCATGGTATCACCATGGAGTAGAAAATAATGTAATGGTGCAAAAAAACTTAAGGTATTTAGCCATGTAAGAAGTCTTCATAGGACTTTAAGGGATTTAAAAACATCTGCCGGATTGTCCAATTGCTTGGCTTGCTACCAGATTCCAGCAGTTACTGACAATAGCACTTCTATAAGTCACAAATCATGTTTCTTGGTTTAATTTGAATTTCCCTTGTATAATTTTAAAGTATGTTTGGGGATTCTAGCAGCACGTTGTTACATTGTTTATGATCTGACCCTGTTCATTCACTGGCCGTTTGTTGGTCTTTGCCGTTTGAGCAATGATGACTGTACTTTAACAGTAACCTGTTAGCTAGAGAACATTTGGGATGTCCCACGGATGGCAATGTACTCCATGAATGTCAATTCCTCCTCGGACAAAATTCCTGTAGCATGGAAGGAACTCCTATTGGTCTTGCATTTTGATATTGTATGTTTCTTTTGGATGACCGAAGTCTTGAAGCATGTAATTCATTTAAGGTATAGAATCATAGAACAGCATAGTATAGAAAGAGGCCATTGTGCCCATTGAGTCTGTGCTACTCTTTTGGGCAGGATGGTGGCACACTGGTTAGCACTGCTGCCTCACATTGCAAGGGACCCAGATTTGATTCCTGATTGGGTCACTGTCTGCGTGAAGTTTGCACGTTCTCCCTGTGTCGGCGTGGGTTTCCTCCCACAAGACTGGAAGATGTTTGGGTGCTTCAGTTTCCTCCTACAAGTGTGAAAGACATGCTGATTAGTGGAATGGCCACACTAAATTCTCCCTTGGTTACTAGATGGGGGATTTTCACAATAACTTCATTGCAACGTTAATGTCAACCTACTAATGATACTCATGAATAAACTTTAAACTTGATGAGTTATCCAGTTGGTCCCAATCCTGCTGTTTTCCACATGCCTGAAACTTCCTCCTTCAAATATTTATCCAAATTCTTTAGCACTTTTTTAAAATTGCACTGTTTAGCTAGCATATTCTTTTCTCATTCTTCCTACCAAAATGTATCGCCTCAAACTGTTCTGTGCTGAACTTCAATTGCCATATGTGCATCCATTCCCCCACCCTGTTTATGTCCCCTTGAAGTCTATTCCTGTGTTACTCACTGTTTACTATACTTTTCACATTTTGTATTCTCTGCAATTTTTGGAAATCTGCCCTGTAAGTCCAAATCATTTGACACCAGCAGTGGTCTTTGTACTGAATCCTGGGTTGCACCACTCTGATTTTTTTTCGTACATGGATAATGGGCGTCACTGGCTGGCCAGCATTTATTGCCCATCTCTACTTGCCCTTGAGTGGGTGATGGTGAACTACCTTCTTGAATCGCTGCAGTCCACCTGCTGTGGGTTGACCTACAATGCCGTTAGGGAATGAATGCCAGGATTTTGACCCAGTGACTGCGAAGGAACGGTGATATATTTCCAAGTCAGGATGATGAGTAGTTTGGAGAGGAACTTGCAGTTGTTCCCATGTGTCTGCTGCTCTTGTCCTTCTAGGTGGAAGTGGTCCTGAGTTTAGAAGATGTTTCTTATTGGTGATGGTTATTGCCTGGCATTTGTGTGGCGCGAATGTTACTTGTCATACCCACATCTCCTTTGTAGATAAATTTTTGATGAACAAAGGAATCAAGGATTATGGGGAAACTGGGTTTGAGGCTGCCATGAAATGAATCATGTTCTTACATGGCAAACTAAGGATCTGAATTACCTTTCCATGTTCCTTGCTGTTATGGTCCTTATGATTCTAAGACATGAACATCTTGAAAAACATCCTGCATCTCTTCCAGAAGTAACGCTAGAATCCTCTGGCACCCACTGGGAACATCAGCATCAGCTGGACACCCCGGGAGTGTCCACTCAGGACACTAAAAGGATGTGAAGCCCCTCACATCCCCCTCTACCAATGCCTGCACCAGCTCTAGCAGTGCCAGTCGCAGAGGGTGATTCTGCAGTTGAGCTGGAATCCTGGGTCGCATCACCGAGCTTGGGTCTCCAGCGGACATCCGTCAAGGTTATCACAGGGATCAGGATGTAGCAGTCAACAGGTTATCTCCACCCCTGCTGCAAATGTTAAGGCTATAACAAGGCAAAGTGTTGGTGATAGGGAAATTAGTATGTTTGGGTATCATCTCAGGGTGACTGGTGTTCTGTACTTCCAACCCCAGGTACAGTAATGAGCTGTGACAGCAACACAGGAAGTTCCATAGGTTCAATAGCAAGTGCTGCCCATGAGGTTCAACTCGACGTGAAGATAAAGGACAGGAACTGGTCTACCCTGACACAGTGGTGTAAAGCACATCAGAAACATTGGTGTTAGGGTTACGATAGATAGCTTTTTTTGCACTCACCTCAAAGCCTCCTGCAGACTGAGAATCACCTTGTGGCCACCACTCTTTACTAATCAGGTTTTAGACCAAAGTATTTTCACACTGACGTGACGTAAGATTGGAAAGTCTGACAGCATCCGATGGGCAACTGTTTAAATGATCATTCATGGCAGTAGGCATGGCAGTAATCCAATGGGATTACCGACCTGCCATTAAATGGTTTTGGGAGAATTGCAAGGCGATTTTACATTGGCAGTTTTCTGACGTTTTTCTGTGCTGCTAGGCTTTCCTCTCCCACCCATCACCAAACTTGCCATGGGCGGATTGGGGAACAATAAGAGATTGATATCTGTTCTCATCGTGCATCCTTGGGACCAGCTATTATAAACAAAGTGTCCTTAGCAAAGGCCCATCTGTGCAGGAAGCACACAATGGCCTCTTTCCTTCCAGCGCCATCCCAAGGGCAGCGTGCATTGGGCACTGGGGTTCCCGACACGCAAGGATCGAATTCCTTATTGTCTGTTGTCTTCTCATTTTCATCCATAAAGCCGGCAAATTGGAGATTGTTGCACCTGTCTACTGTGCTGACCACACCAGCAGGAGAAGAATGACCCCGTCGACAGCCCCTTTTCATCGCACAAACCTGCAACTCATTTACGCTTCACTGGAAACCAGCAACATAATGATCCTCGGTTCATTATATAAATATCATTGCAGTGTCAAAAGAATAAAAGAAGTTAACATTTTAGTGACTTTCCCATTCTAGTTCTTTTACATTTTGTGCTGATATGTTGCCTGTCAGATCAGGCTCTTAAAGTCCCCTGAGTGATTGTTTGGGTGTAGGTTGAAGGTCACCTGTGGAACTGTTTGCAGAATGCAGGAAAGTAAAGATGAAAACACAAGGAATACTTTGATGTGAAAATGAAAGCTGTTCATTTTATGTTGCTGAACTGTAAACAGTTGGAACTGTCCTTTGTTCCTTTCTCCCTCTTGTTTTGTTCACTGTTTTTTCATAAAGAAGGAGGAATGTTCCCGTGACATGCTTTTAGCTAAGTAACTGCTCGGAGATGGGGCTGGTGTCAAGTTGGTTATTATTTTACTAACTGAAGTTCTGGGGAAGATAGAGTTATAGAATGGTTACAGCACAGAAGGAGCTATTCAACTTCTTCAGCCATACAGGCTTTCTGTAGAAGAAACCTCACTAGTCCTGTTTACCCCACCCTTTCAGAGTGGTACAGTGACACGCTGATTAGCACTGCTGCCTCACAGCACCAGAGATCAAATTCTCAACTTGGGTCACTGTCTGTGCGGAGTCTATACATTCTCCCCACGTCCGCTCCGGTTTCCTCATGCAGTACAAAACCCATGCTGGTCAGGCACATTGACCATGCAACATTCTCTTTCAGCGAAACGGGTAACATTATCACAAAAGTAAATCAATTATAACCAGGGAAACCAAGGAAAGAGACCAGGATCGGAATTTCACCATCTTTCTCGCCACAAGAATCGGAGCAGGTGAGGGACGGACCATGGAAAGACCCGCTGACCTCGGGAGGGATTTTACAGTTTCAGGACAAGCGAGGCCTTAAAATCCCACCCCAGATGTTGGTTTGGACAAAACGATCAAAGGAATGACTTTACACGCAAAAAAATGGAAACAAACCCATTAATGATGAGGCTTAGAATATGGGAAGAAAGAAGGGATTGGATGAGATTATGTGACGTTTGTCATGGCATGACAATAAACTTGCTGTGAGCTACATACGATAACACCTAAGATTTTAATATTTAAGGAGGGACAGTGAAATGAAGAAGGAAAGGCAATATTGGTGAAGTAGAGGATAAATATGGAAGGGATACTTTGAAAAGTACTTTCCTTCAGGTTTGACAAAAGAGATTTCTAGTTAATCAAATGTTAAGTAATGTTAGACAAGTTTAGTTAAGCTAAAGGAGGATTAAGAGACCCAATAGGATATATTTAGGGATGAAAAAGATGGATGAGGAAATAGTCGTGGTCCAATGAGTTGTATTTTATTGTGGTATTGAGAGTAGTTGTGTCCTGAAGTATAACACAAAACTCATCAGTGATGACAGATCATGCTCAAAATTGCAAGAGACCAATTCTCTTCCAATTGAATATGAAAGTTAATATGGAATGATGCATCTATATAAACTTCAGTTAGACCGCGTCTGGAGAACTGTATGGAGTTTTGAACTCTGCAAAAGATGTTGAGGCAATATGAAGGGACTAGCAGACAGTCCCAGAAATGATGCTAGGCATTGACTAGCATTAAGGCAAAGGAAGAATTGATGTTATTTTCATTAAAGTTTAAGTTTTTTTTTATTGCCACAAATAACCTTAAATGAACACTGCAATGAAGTTACTATGAAAAGCCCCTAATCACCACCTGTTCGAGTACACTGAGAAAGAATTTAGCATATCCAATGCACTTAACCAACACATCTTATAGACTGTGAGAGGAAACCAGAACACCTGGAGGAAACCCACACAGACATAAGGAGAACATGCAGACTCGGCATAGAAGGTCACCCAAGCCAGGAATCGAATTCAAGTCCCTGCTGCGTGAGGCAGCAGTGCTAACCATTGTGCCACTATGTAGTTGCCATCACACCCACCTTCTATGCAATGTGTCCAGCAAATCACTGCATAGAAATGCCCAAAGAAATTTCTGTGTTGAGGAATAAGCTTGTTGCAGATGTAAAGGCAGATCTCAATTACTTGATCGCCAAGCCTGGGGGAAAAGCTGTTTTCATGAACCATCAGCAAGTGGTGGTAACCAAGAAGCAGAAAGAAACAGAATTGCTACTAAATGATCAGGCAGACCTAAAAAAAAAACATTCTCTCAAATCACAATGATGCCAGCCTCTGCAGTGCCCTATTTCATATGAATGTGCAGCACTGAACAAGTAAAAAATATTCTTTGCTTCAGTTTGAGGGCAATTTGCCTGACATTCATGAAAGTTCAGACCGGAGAAGAAGCTCCCACGCCTTCACTGTAAGTGCTGCAAAATGTTTGACTGAGTGAATTAAGCCTTCTGCAATTTAAATGCATGAATCTGCCTGATTGGGTAAGCTTCACTCCCAGGACATGTACCATTGCCGAATCAGCCCGTTTGAAACATAAAACCAATTTCAAAATGTTAGAATCTGTTTAAAGACCTGGAAGCTGATAAACAATTCTTAGGTTACTGATTTTTCTAGCAAGAAGCATTTGACCAATCACTGCTGTGTCCGGACCTTTCAGTAACCTCAGTTTCTGCCGAATTTATTCCCCCGTCCCTAATTGCGTTGAACCTTCACCCAATATAGAGTTTCAGGAACCCCCTGACCTTTCACTGCTGTGACTAAATTGCTGTTTCTAATTTGAGAAATGGGAGGAAACACCTTTTTAAGAATTGGCTAATAACTATTGAGTCTTCCTCATGACTTCTTTTCATTCCATCATAAAAGTATCACAGAAAATGAATGCTCCTCTTCCAAAAACACTCTAATCTTTCTTGCTTGTACAGATGGTGCTGTAGTGTGTGGCAGAAGATGATAATTAATTTGGGGCTGATCCAAATTGTTCAAGAGTCTTGTCTGATGTCTTTAGTCTGCGCTGAGTGTGCTGTGCACACGATTGTCACGTATGCTTAATATTGTGCATGCCGCGGTGTGTCTGGCCTGCTAATTTTGATAATGTTCAAACACTTTAAAAGGAAGGTAACTTCACCATGCATGAAATTGGAACTGATTCCAAAACGTAACAGGTTGACCGTTGCCGTTTATAAATGAAATATGAACTGGAGTGAAAAAAATGAGCAGGCGTGTGAGAGATTAAGACCATAAGGCATAGGAACAGAATTAGGCCACTCGGCCCATCGAGTCTGGCTGATATTTTTCTCATCTCTATTCTCCTGCCTGATCTCCTTATTAATCAAGAACCTATCCACATCTGTCTTAAAGATATTCAATGTCCTGTCTCCATAGCCTTCTGCAGTAAAGAGTTCCACAGATTCACTACTCTCTGGCTGAAGAAATTCCTCCTCATCTCCAGATTAAAGGAACGATCCTTTAAAACGAAGTTTTGTGCTCTTTGATTCTAGTTTTTCCTACTAGTGGGAGCGTTCTATCCAGGCCTCGCAGTATCCTGTAAGTTTCAATAAGACTCCCCCCTCATCCTTCCAATGAGTACAGATCCAGACTTGAAAACCATTCCTCATATGATTGTTATGGCCTCCTCTGCAATGTAGATAGCTCTGTTTTTTTTAGGTTTCACATTTGGTGCAAGGCTTGGAAATCTATGATTCCAATCCCACAGGTTTTTGAATGAATACTGTTATAGGACACACAGCTTCTTTGATGGACATAGCCTGAGGCACTTTATGGATGCTTTCTCAAAAATTTTGATACTGCACCAGGTAAGCTGACATTAGCATGGCTAACAAAACACTTGGTCAAGAGGACTTAAGGTGCATTTTAAAATGTGGGAGATGTAGAGATGTGCAGAGGTTTAGGGAGGGAATTCTAGAGCTTCTTACAATAATACAAAGCAAAATGATAGTAAGGTATTGTCAGAAAGTTGTGGATTAGGTCTGAGTCCCAAGATTTGGGGGATATATAGCTAGATGATATTGAGCAATGAGGGAATATTACAATGTTGGGGGTTCTATTTTTTCAATGATACATTAAATCAACTTGTTCAGTTGGATGTGCAACTCCCAAAGTGTTATTTGAAGAAGAATAGGGTGTCTTCCTGGTGTCCCAGCCAACATTTTCATTCCAGTTCTCTTCCCGCATCCAGTGGTATTTGAAAGCAAACCTTTGTCGATTTCCATAGCTAGTAATTTCTGGGACAGGTCGCTAGTCTGTCACGAGAATGGCATCACTACACATCAAGTACGGTGGACCTGGAATCCCTTCCACTCTTACTGCCAGCCATGGGAAGGTTTGATGGGATTTGTAGGTTGAAACACTCAGACTGTTTGACTATGTTATGAATGCATCTTAAAATCATAGAATTCCCATTATGCAGAAGAGATTATTTGTCCCATCAAGTCTGTACTGACTTTCTGATAGAGTAACTTACCCAGGCCCTCTCCCCGTCCTATCCCGTAGTTCCACATATTTCCCATAGCTAATCCATCTAACCTACACATCTTGGGATACTAAAGGACAACTTAACATGTCCACCTAATCAGCACACCTTTGGACTGTGGGAGAAAACAAGAGCACACGGAAGATACACACGCAGACATGGGTAGAATGTGCAAACTTGAAATGGACAGTAACTGAAAGCCTGAATCGAGCCTGGGTCCCTGGAGCATGCTAACCACTACGTCACTATGTCACCCTTCCTTGGCCATCAAGTCCTGAGATGCAACTCAAACCCAGAGCTTCTGGCTGAGAGACAAGGACACTTCCTGCCATGCCACAAGATCTTACAGCCAACATTTACACCTAAAAACTGTTCATTGTTGGGAGTTCAATACTGTGATGCATAAACTGGCTGCTATGTTGGTTACAATACGATTAATTACATTTGGAAGAGCAATCCACACATACTGAAGATATGAAATATATGCAGTATCGCTGAAATCCTGCTGCCATTAACGGCGGCAGGATCTTATGGTTCTGCCACCGTGGGTTTCCTGGTGACAAGGGATGTGTCCAATAGGAAACCCCACTGACAACGGCAGGACCATTCCTGCTGCCGCACCATCTCCCACTGCCACAAAACACCCCCGCAGACAGAGAAGAAAATCCCGCTCTACGTAAACGCGAGTTCTTTCTTATTTTTGTTTTCTTTGCTGCTGGTATGTATGTGGGCCCCGATTTTTCCAATGGGGGTCTTTTAAAGGAAGTTTAAAATTGTAAAGCCAGTTCACAAGAGGAAAGGGACAAATATTCCCCATTCATTTGCAGATGGTGATTTCCCCACCCTCCTTTCACCTTCCTTGTCTCAAGCTCTCAACCTGATCACTAGGGCTAGAAACTATCACAGCTTTTATGGCTCCTGCTCTGCCCAAGATCGCAAGAATGTACAAACAGGTGTGAACATAAAACAGAGTCCTAACCATTAACTCTATCTACAATTCCTGCTGCCTCAGAAAAGCAGCCAGCATAATTAAGGACCGCACACACCCCAGACATACTATCTTCCACCTTGTCAGGAAAAAGATACAAAAGTCTGAGGACATCTGCTCAAGAACAGCCTTTTCCCTGATGCCATCAGACTTTTAAATGGATCTACCTTGCATGAAGTTGATCTTTCCCTACACTCTAGCTATGACTGTATCACTACATTTTGCACTCTGTCATTTCCTTCTCTATGTTTTGTCTGTATAGCGCGCAAGAAACCATACTTTTCGTTGTGCTCTAGTACATGAGACAATAATAAACAAATCAAATTAAAATCAAATCTACGTGTGCTAAACACACTAACAATCTGCACGAAACATTTCACTTTTTGTTTCTCGTCTTCAGCCGCATATGTAGAATTTGGAACTTCCTCATGTGACATGTTGCCCATCAGCACAGTCCAAGTCAAATTTCCCAGATTGCCAAAATCCTTGCAAATCTAAGTGAAACAATTGCTTAATTTGTGTCACTAATTAAGTATTCCATTCTTACACTTCAAACACTGTTATCAAACTTGGCACTTGGCATCAACAGAATATAAGATTTGTAAACAGTCTGTCATAGGTGGCTGGCATTTATTCCATAAAATTTACAACGGAAGTGGCACATGCATAACTCTAACTTTATATAAAAAAAAAGATCTTTTTAACTGTTCATTTGCAGATCTATGCTCAGATGCATTTAAAAATATATTTTGGCATATGGGATGACAGAGAAAGTGGGAGGTGGATTGGAAAAACCAGCAAACCTTATATTTGGCTCTTGTCATTTGGTCAGGACAGATATGTCTGTGTTAACTTTCTCTGGTCTCATTCAAATCTCTTCCCAAACTATTGACTTGATTCTGAGATCTTTAACTAATTTAAAATCAACTGATACAACATCAAATGTGCTACTGAATTTAGTACCTAAACTGTTCATCTGAAACTTCAAATATTTTCCTGCAAATAGTTTTTGATAATTTTGGAAATCAGATCCATCAATAACTGACTACCTGGTGAGTAATTCATTTCTTTATATCAATCTACCTGCTTATCTTCAAAAGTCCCTTTTTTTAAGGTGATGTAGCAGCCAATCCATTGACTATAGTTTAGTCAGACTGCAAACTCAAATCCATTTAGAATCCTGAATTCAAATTTTGAAAATTTCTATTCATTCCAGTTTGGAATCACTGAAAGGAGGGGTTCTAATAACTCCAAGAGTTTGTCATAAAGGAACTGTGCTTTATTATGCAAAATAAAACAAAAGCTATAAGCCTGTGGTGAACACGAGAGGTTCCAACCAGGACAATACAATAATGGACCCACTCAGGGGCCTGCTTTATGCAGAGCTCGATGTAGAAGCTCCATCTAGTTAGTTAGTTACTAATTCCCAGGGCGCACTTATTTGAGTCCTACAACATTATAAATTAGTGATTTCCATGCAATCATGGGGGTTATCCAAGGGCCAAGTTTCAGAATTTTCTTCTGGTGCCAAAAGTATCCAGAAGGGCTAATTTTTCACACAGAAAGTGGTAAGTGTCTGGAACAAGCTGCCAGAGATAGTAGTAGAAGCAAGTACAATTTTAAAAGCACGTAGATAGTTACATGAGTATGTGGGGTATAGAGGGATATGGGCCAAATGTGGGCAATTGGGATTAGCTTAGAGATTTTAAAAAAAAGAATAAGGGGGGCATGGACAAGTTGGGTCGAAGAGCCTGTTTCTATGTTGTAAACCTCTATTAAGCTATAAATCTATGCTATTTGTCATAACATCCTGCCCCTGATTCTTATGGAACTGGAACACAGCTGTACACAAATTCAGAAATGAATCTGGCATATTGAAATTCGAAGGGATATTTTCAGCTCCAATATGGGTCAATATGGATATTGACAAGGCTTTCACATTCATCCTTATCCTTACAATTTTACATATTGTTCAGCAACCGTATCAAGTTAAGGAGTCATTTGCAAGTTTGCAAAAAAGAGAAATGATCCTGAATTCTTAAGGTTGTAAGTACAGTGAACAACAAAGACATTACAAAGCGATCAAATTGTCAATACAAAAGCACAATTCTTTTTTTAGTTTTCCTATTTTATTTCGCAACTATTGTACATAAAGGCACAGTACCACAACAGATCAATGTACAAGTTCTTCTCATGATCAGCATCTGAAGTGTCTCTAAACTGGTGGTCTTAGAAAAAGATGTATAA
This sequence comes from Sphyrna mokarran, assembly GCA_024679065.1. Lineage (NCBI taxonomy): Eukaryota > Metazoa > Chordata > Chondrichthyes > Carcharhiniformes > Carcharhinidae > Sphyrna > Sphyrna mokarran. Next base: position 24,283,858 of record JAGIQG010000029.1, read on the forward strand.
ACAGAAGCATCAGAGTCCATTTGCCATGTAAGATTTAACAAATCCTGGTCAGTACTGCATCTTCAGCAGTTGTTCATCTGGATCTCTGCCTGTCTTTTGCCTTTTAGGCTTCAACTTGTACGTGGGCTTCTTCCACCACTTTGCTCTCATGTCGACAAGGATCTCAAAACCCCAGAAAAAAGCACAATGGATAGCAATAAACCTGCCAAACCAGAATTAAACGCTGAACAGATTAATAACAGGAATGAAGGGACTATGTGTAGTGATTGTAAAATTACTAGGCTACTCGAGGGCAGAAATACCAATCACTCCTCAGTAAGCACCAAGTTACTTAGGGAAGGCCAATAGCTGAGTTTCATTTTGTACATAAAAGCGATGAATTTAAAGGATGCATCCATTGTTGAAGTTGGTTTTTCATTAGTCCTTTTAATGCTAAGTGCCATAGGCAAATTCCAAATATTCAAGGATCTTTTATCTTTCACCATTTCAATCTCATGGAAACACATTTGTGTATGTTTCTGCAGCCGGTCGGAGAATAATGGAAGATCAAAGGAGCACTCAACAATTGCAGTGTTAACAGAAATAGGAGTACATTTATATGAAGCAGGAGTAATTAAAAAGCAAAAAGATGATGAAACAATTTTCACAAGAGGAGAGAAATGTTGGCATTTCAGTAGTTTGAAGGACAGTCCACAGTGCAGAATGAGGCCACTTGGCCCATTGAGTCTGCCCTGATTCTCTGAAAGAACATCTCATCCAGGCCCTTTCCCATCATCACATCCCTATACCTTTAGTGATTGTCTATTCTGCAATCGATAAAGGGATCGGGGAAAACAATAAGATGACCAGCACAGTGGTTAGCACTGCTATCTCACAGTGCCAGGGATTCAGGTTTAATTCTGGCTTCAGATGACTGTCTGTGTGGAGTTTGCATGTTCTCCCTATGTCTGCGTGGGTTTTCTCTGGATGGACTGGTTTCCTCCCTGAGTTAGACTGATTGGTCATGGTAAATTGACCCTCAGTGTCAGGGGGATTAGCAGGGTAAATATGTGGGGTTATGGGGATAGGACCTAGGTGGGATTGTTATCATTGCAGATTTGGTGTGTTGAATGGTCATCTTCTGCACTGTAGGAATTCTATGATTCTATGATCATCAGACCAAAAGAGATTGAGAGAAAATAATCCTAGAGCAGGTTAATGAAAACAGAAATAGTCATCAGATCAGACAACATCAGTAAAGAGAGAAACAGTGTTAATATTCCAAGTTAAAGAGCTTCCATCCAAACAGGAAGAAGTGACATACTTCATGTATTCAAAGGAAGAAGCCTGGCAGGAGAGAAGGAAAAGTGAGGGCCTGAATTTGATAGAAAGCAGTGGTGCTTAAGTAGGAAGAGTAGCAAAGGGAAGTGGGGGAAAGCGTTAATAGAGCAAGTCAAGAAACAAAGAATGGGTTCCAGGAGTTGTGAATTGGAACTCTGTATAAAACTCTGGTGCGGTTGCATTTGGAGTATTGCGTACAGTTCTGGTCGCCGCATTATAGGAAGGATGTTGAAGTATTGGAAAGGGTGCAGAGGAAATTTACCAGCATGTTGCCTGCTATGGTGGGAAGGTCTTATGAAGAAAGTCTGAGGGATTTGAGGCTGTTTTTGTTAGAAGAAGATTAAGAAGCGACTTAATAGAGGCATATAAGATAATCAGAAGATTAGATAGAATGGACAGTATGAGCCTTTTTCCTCGATTAGAGATGGCTAGCACAAGGGAATATAGCTTGAAATTGAGGGGTGATAGACGTAGGACAGATGTCAGAGTTAGGTTCTTTACATAGAGAATAGCAAGAGTGTTGAATGCCCTGCCTGCAACAATAGTGGATTTGCTAAAATTAAAGGCATTTAAATGGTCATTGAATAAACATACGGATGATATTGAAATTGTGTAGGTTAGATGGGCTTTAGATTGGTTTCACAAGTCAGTGAATACTGAGGGCCAAAGGGCCTGTACAGTACTGTAATGTTCTATGTTGTATGTTCTATGTAATCGTAGAACTGTTGTCTGAATAAAATCTGCAATCTGGATGGAATTGTTGAATTCAATGTAGAGTCCAGAAGGCTTTAAAGTGGTTAATCAGAAGGTGAAGTGCTGCTCTTTGAGCTTCCCTGGAGCTTCACTAGAACACTGCTGAAGGCTAAGGATAGAGAGATGAAAGTGAAATGGGAGGAAGATTTTATTACATGGGGCTGAGTTCTGTGTGACAGTGAATTCCCTGAATCCCTGGCTAGAATGTCAGGTTAAGGAGAAGCCGTTGAGGGAAGCAGCTTCTGCTCTGCAGCTATTGAACAGCCCGTTGACCTTTGCTAGGCAGGTGCTGGAATTTGCACTCCCCAGGAACTGGAAGCTCTGCCTCAGAGAGCTACCAGTTAACCAGATGATAGCAGCTCTCCAGCACTTCAGGACAGAAGTATTCAATGTAAGATCATAATTTGATATAGTGCTTTGGGACCGTGCTGGGTGCCAAGTTGGCAGGCACTGGTAAGCAGTTTTAAATTTAAGTTTATTTATTATTGACATCGGTAGGTTTACATTAACACCACAATGAAGTTACTGTGAAAGTCCCCTCGTCACCACACTCCGATGTCTGTTTGGATACACTGAGGGGGAATTTAGCATGGTCAATACACCTAATCAGCATGTCTTCCGGACTGTGGGAGTAGTAAATAGTCTCACAACATCAGGTTAAAGTCCAACAGGTTTATTTGGTAGCAGGAGCTTTCTGAGCGCTGCTCCTTCATCAGATGGACATGTACCTGATGAAGGGGCAGCACTCCAAAAACTCACGCTACCAAATAAACCTGTTGGACTTTAATCTGATGTTGTGAGACTACCTATTGTGCCTACCCCAGTCCCAATGCTGGCAATTCCACATCAGGGCTGTGGGAGGAAGCTGGCACACCCGGAAGAAACCCACACAGGTGCGGGGAGAACGTAAACTCTCTGCGCAGACAATGACCCAAGCTGGGAATCGAACACGGATCCTGGCACTATGAGGCAGCAGTGCTAACCACTGTGCCATCATGCCGCTCCAATTACCGATTGAGAATAGATCAGTCTGCACTCTCTTTCATGTTTCAGCATATCAACAATCTGGAAATGTAAGCATTTTCACAGGATTCTGAGCTGTTTATTTATGCAGATCAAATTGGAGAGATACTGAGCAGATGGCAATTAAGGATTTGAGAGATTACAGTTGCACAATATTAGACAGCATCATTTGACCATTGTCCATATTATAAAGAAAACTGGCAGCCGCAGGCACTATGGCGCAACTATTACTCAAATATTATGAACAACTATATTAGCGATCATTTGAAGCTGAATAATTTTCTTTCAACTGTACCCCTGCTGCCCGCTGTTTGCTTCACAACATGCTCCAAAGTTAGCAGGATTCTGCCAGTTACAAAACAGGAAGTAGAAATACATACTTAGGGCCAATGGCTACATAAAACATGGGGCAACAGCTGCCAAGTTGGCTTTATTTGCTTTAATTTTTACAAATTCAAGCAGAGGAATGTGAAGGACATTCAATCCTTGGACGGAAATGGGATTTTTTGAATACTCACGTGGTCTGAACTTGTGTTGGACTGGGGATTGATTGTAAATGAACTGGGGTGAATTCAAAAACAATATGCACCCTTTCAGAGGGGAAAATTTGTCCCTAAGATGCTTGGTAGGTGTGGAAAAAGGGATGAGAGGCAATAATGGAGAACAGGCAAGATCAAAACGGAGGTGAAGGATGGTGCTAGGGAAAGAGAGAGTTAGAGAAAGAAAACATAAAATCAGCAACCCTTACAGTGCAGAAGAGGCCATTTGGCACGTCAAATCTGTATAGAGTCTGAGAGAGTGTCTTACCCAGGCCCCTGTCCCCTATCTCTGTAACTCCACACATTTACCATGGCTAATCCACCTAACCTGCACATCTTTGGACTGTGGGAGGATGATATGGAGATATCATTGTTGGACTGGGGTACACACAGTAACAAGTCTCACAACACCAGATTAGAGTCCAATAGTTTTATTGGATGTAACAAAAGCCACTAGCTTTTGGAGTACTCACTTTTCCTTCATCAGATGAGTGGGATTTCAGTTCACAAACAGGCTATATAAAGACACAAACTCATGTATGCCTCAGTACTCAATGCCAACAACTGCCAGACTCCAGATGCAATTTTACAACTCATCCACTTCATCCTGGACTACAATATCTTCACCTTTAACAACAGTTCTTCATCTAGATAAACAAAACAGCCATTGGGACCAAATTCACACCTCAATATGCCAAAATTTTCAAGCATATGCTTGAACAAGACCTCTTCATCACACAGGACCTTCAACTGATGCTGTACACTCAATACATTGATGACATTTTCTTTCTTTGGACTCATGGTGAACAATTACTGAAGCAACTATACAATGACACCAACAAGTCCCATTCCACCATCAGACTCATCATGGATTACTCTCCAGAAATGTTTGCATTCTTGGACATGCACATCTTCATTAAGGACGGTCACCTCAGCACTTCACTGTACTACAAGCCCATGGATAATCTCACGATGCTCCACTTCTCCAGCTTCCATCCTAAACATATTCAAAATGCCATCCACTATGGACAAGCTTTCTGTATACACAGGATCTGTTCAGATGAGGTGGATCGCAACAGACACCTCCAAATGCTGAAACATGCCCTCATAAGGACAAGATCTGGCGCTCAACTCATCAATCGATAGTTCCAACATGCCACAGTGAAAAACTGCACTGACCTCCTCAGAAGACATGATGATCAGAGTATCCTTCATTGTCCAGTACTCCCTGGAGCAGAGAAGCTGTGACATCTTCTCCAGAGCCTTCAACATGTCATTGATGAAGACAAACATCTCGTCAAGGCTATCCCTATACTCCCACTTCATGCCTTCAATCAACTGCACAACCTCAAACAGACTATTATCCGCAGCAAACTACTCAGCCTTCTGGAGAACAGACCACACAACTCTGTCACAGCAACCTCTGCAAGATGTGTCAGATCATCGACATGGATGCCATCATCTCACGTGAAAGCACCATCCACCATGTACATGGTACATACACTTGCAATTTGGCCAACATTGTCTACCTGATACATTGCAGGAAAGGATGTCCCAAGGCATGGCACATTGGGGGGACCATGCAGATGTGACACAACAGATGAATGAACACTGCTCAGTAATCATCAGGCAAGAGTGTTCTCTTCCTGTTGGGGAACTCTTCAGCAGTCACAGGCATTCGTCCTCTGATCTTTGGGTAAGCATTCTCCAAGGCTGTCTTCATGGCACATGACAGCACAGAGTCGCTGAGCAGAGTCTGATAGCTGAGTTACACACACATGAACATGGCATCAACTGGGATCTTGGGTTTATGTTACACTATCTGTAACCCCCATGAATTGCCTGGGCTTGCAAAATCTCACTAACTGTCCTGGCTGGAGACAATACACATCTCTTTAATCTGTGCTTAGCCCTCTCTCCATTCACATTATTGTACCTTTAAAACTTGATTACCTGTAAAGACTCGCATTCCAACCATTATTTTGCAAATTGAGTTTGTGTCTTTATATGTCTTGTTTGTGAACTGAAATCCCACTCACCTGACAAGGGAGCAGCGAATACTCTGAAGGCCATTGGCTTTCGCTACTAAATAAACCTTTTGGACTTTAACCTGGTGTTGTGAGACTTCTTACTGTGGGAAGAAACCAGAGCATCTGAAGGAAACCCACACAGACGTGGTAGAATATGCAAACTCTGCACAGACAGTGACCCAAGTCAGGAATCAAACCTGATCCTTGGCATTGCGAGGCAGCAATGCTAACCACTTTACCACTGCGCCATAGAATAGTTGAAAAACTTTGATTATGGAAGTTGTCTCAGAGGAATTAATATCAAGGAGAACTTACAATCGTCCTTCTTGTGTCCATTGGGCCATTGGAGGTTCAAAGACCCAGATTAGTATGGCAGTGTTGCAGAGTTTTTTTATTGGGATTTGATACATTGCAGGAAGCAACACTTCCCAAGTTTCTTATTCCAAATGAAGTGCTATTGGGAGGAAATAAGCTGAAGTGAGAAGGAAGGAACAGAGGCCATCAGCAAGAGAATGAGTCCCAGGCTTCATCCACACTGAACCCCATGTGGCATTGGCAATGATCAGGAGCAGATTGCCCACGTGTAAGAAAGGAACTGGAAAGAAAATAAATGCAGTTCGAGAACATTTTAAAACAAAATTTCAGTATTGTGAATATGTGTATATGAATATGTATATCTATCATTAAAAATTACAAGTAAAACTATAAATATAACTAAAATGATTTGTAGTCTGATTGATGGGGAAGTCTACCATTCCCTGAAGAACTTGGCAGAAAGGAGAGAGCTACTGTCTTTTTCAGCAGTGCAACCCCTGGGAAACACTGAATTAACAGAGATTGTGCTTTAGAAAGTCACTGTTCAGTTCTTAGGAAATGAAAGTTAACTCATGGTCCTTCATGCTGAGCAGGATCAGGTGATCAGGTGACTGCTCCAAAATTGTGACAGTCTTTCTTTAATTAGAAACCATCAAATCTTTTCTTCTGAGAAAGACAGAGGATGCTGGAAATAAAACTCAGCAGGTCTGGCAGCATGGGAGCAGAGTTAATGTTTTGAGCTCGATTTGATTCTTCATCAGAACTAAAGCGAAGGAGTTGGATATTAAACTCTAGCTAGGAGGGATTGTAATGGGGTGTAGCAACTTTAAGAACAAAAGACCATTGGCTTGGTGTTTAGAGGGGGATGTGCAGGAGGAGGTTGATGTTTACATTGAAGCAATTCATGAATGGGATAATTTTTAAAAAAGTGTTTACGATGGGGAACAAAGATCACATAAAAGTGTTTAAAGTTTATTTGTTTATTGTCACAAGTAAGCTTACATTAACACTGCAATTAAGTTACTATGAAAATCCCCGAGTTGCCACATCATCAAATACACTGATGAATTTAGCATGGCCAGTGCACCCAATCAGCACATCTTTTAGACTGTGGGAGGGAACTGGGCACCTGGAGGAAACCCAGGGAAACCCACACAGACAGTGATCCATGCCAGGAATCGAACTTGGACCCCTGGCGCTATGAGGCAACAGTGCTAACTATTGTGCCACCGTGTCACAACACCATAGGTGGGATCTTTGGGCCGTGCTTGCCACAAAACTGAAAAATCCCACCTAAGGTCAACAGACTTTGACATGGGTCCTTGTCCCACCCGCTACAATTCCTGTAGCGAGTGGGATGGGAAAATTCTTCCCAAATGTATTTTTCTAATATCATTCTTATCCTTTTGACTGTGTACATGGTGCTAATAATTTCTTACATCTGCTTTGATCCTGCATTAATGAGTACTGAAATTTTAACATCTTAAAATTTTGCAATTTCACCACAATTCTCCGTCCTGCATTTCTCCATGACTACTTTTTTTCTGTGTTTCCCTTGTCTTTGAATATTTTGACATCTAAAGAACCTCTATTTCATCATTCCTCCCCATCATTAGTCAAAAGGCAGGGTCCTTGATTCGGAATGTGGCGCATATGGAAGTATAGCACAAATGGAAAGAAAATGGATCATACATTAGATTGCTGAAGCAATCAAAGACAATCGCTATTATATTGCAAAAGCTTATTGAATTGAATCAAATTATATCATCATTGGTAACTTTTGTTTATTCCTGATAATTTAAGTCCTTTAGTTTGCAGAGCAATACTTTAATTTGTAAATAATTTGACTTGTGAAGACTAGACTGCATTGCTGAAGGAGAATTTGATTGTGTGTTGCATTTGAGGCCTCTTATTGTCAAGATGACATTTTATGATGTGATTATTTTGGAAAGAGGTGCTGGATTGCTGCTTTCTCAGTCCTTTCATCTACTTCAATGAAACTTTTGTTAAACACACCATCAGTGACATTCCACGTGACACGATGCTACCAAAGATCATCGAGTCTATTCAAACTAAGTAGAGGCCTCTGCCTTATTTATAGACTTTTTTTCCTTTCCAAAGAAAAAACAAAGCTTTTAAGTACAAGGCAGCACTGTTGTTACAAGTGACTAGAATCTCCTGCAAGACCATATTATTAGAAATTCAGTGAGTGTGTGATGTCTAAATTTTGTGAAACGACTATTAAAAATATAAACACTGTCAACAGTATCTGATGCTTGGAGATCATTAAAAGGTCATTAAGAAGCCTGTCATTATTAAATATTACAGTTTAATGCCTTTAATCTTGTTCTGTGTAAATGCAAACAGATAAAGATAGGTGTTCTGAGCTTTGCCCCATACCAAAATCTCTTGTCTCTCTCCCTCCTACTCTGTTCTACATAAATGCTTGATAAAAACTTCTTTCCTCATTTGATTGACATCATTCATTGTACATGCAGGACTGAACTTTCAACTTTGGTGGATTGTAAAACTGCTGGTTGTGGATTGACCATCTCCCCTCGTCCGAATAGCCTTTCCATTGATTTCTTGTGTGATCTTCTCTAACAGTTAAACTTGCCATTGTTACGAGTATTATTTCTTTCATGTTAACGGGTGGCAAGGTAACACAGTGGTTAGTATTGCTGTCTCACAGTGCCAGGGACCCTGGTTTGATTCCCTGCTTGGCTCACTGTGCGGAGTCTGCACAGGTTTCCTCCAGTTTTCTCCCACTATCTGAAAGACGTGCTAGTTAGGTCATGCCAAATTCTCCCTCAGTGTACCCGAATAAGTGCTGGAGTGGGGATTTTCACAGTAAATTCATTGCAATGTTAATGTAAGCAGACTTTTGACACTAATAAATAAATAAACTTAAATTTATATGTTAATCTTTTTTCCTTTGTGTCTGTGTTTCTCACGTAGTTATTTGCAGTCATGTCTGCCAGTTTAGAACCTTTTTACCAAGTTTAGAAAATATGACTGGGGGATCTGGAAAATTAATTAATTTGTGATTTCTGTTTGGGATGAAAATGTTGTTACTCACTGGAAAAGAGTTGGAATTTTTGCGGAGTAACAAACTTCGAAATGTTAATGAATAAACAGTCATTAAATTACAAATAATTTGTTCACTGCTTATCCTTCTGCCTTATTAAAGTTTCAGGCATTGCCAGTGGAGTGTTATATTTTACTTGTTGTGTTCTATGTATGTTGGTAATGCTTATAATATTGTCACTCCCCAGTTGGCCTCTGAAGATGGAGGTTGGCTTTCTTGAACTGATTCAGTCTCTTTCATGTTCCTATGTTAGGCAAGGAAATCCTGAAATTTGAACCTATGACAACAAGAAATGGTGATAGAGGCTGGAATTTGCCAAGGTTGTACTGCTGCCTGTGAGAACAGAGAACTTAGCGCTCAACAGGACTGGAGAATCTCAGCCGCGGGTGATGTTGCAGAATTCTGGCCAATATGTCTGACTAAATTGGGTGGAATTTTCCAGTTGTCCATGCCATGAGATTCTCTGGTCCTGTGGCAGTAAATGGAGATTTGGCTGAGTGCCAAATTCTCCATCCTCGCTTGCAGTGGCGACAGGGAGTGAATGGTTGGAAAATTCTGGTCATCCTGTTTGAAAGGTGCAAGAAAAGATGGCGTTTCCACTGATATTGCTATTCTTGTTCTTCCTGCTGATGAGGATCATAATGAGTAGGGCTGGAAATATAGGAGGAAATGTGCTTTTCAAAATGACCTTTGGTGAGTTCCAGCAGCAAATACTGAAAATGATACACATTGCTGCCTTAAATGTTCCAGTGACAGAGGTATCGAAGTTGAGTTCAGGTCATGGGAATCGATCAGATGAACTGCTTAGCCTTGTAGATTGCAAAGTTTCAAGTTCATTGTGCCTGTGTCCATCCAACATATTCTTGGCTTTAGCATTGGAAAGTGTGGAGAGACAATAAAGGGTCAAGAGGTGAGCTTGTTGTCACAAGGTAAGAAACACACTGCCCATGGAGACACACAGAGTGGAATTTTCCCTTTCCCGCACCCCCCCCCCCACCACAACATTCCCCACCCCTGCCTGCTACCCTCTCCTCCACCCCCAAATATGGGAATTGTAGCAGGTGGCTTTGGACCAGATAAAGGCCTATTGACCACAAAGAGGAATTTCTAGCCTTGCTATAAGCATGGCCAGAAAGTTCCTCCTGAATGCTGGTCCAATTGAGTTTTTGGTCAATGGTATTAATGGTAGGTGACTAAGCAATGATGGAGATATGATGATAATGGTGTTGGTACAAGTTATTGAATGGCAGCTGGACTTACTCTTGAATCATAGAAACTGTACAGTACAGAAAAAGGCCATTTGGCCCATCAAGTCTGCACCGACCACAATCCCACACAGGCCCTAACCCCATATCCCTACATATATTATCCACTAATCCCTCTAACCTTTGCATCTCAGGACACTAAGGGGCAATTTTAGCATGGCCAATCAACCTAACACACACATCTTTGGATTGTGGGAGGAAACCAGATCACCCAGAGGAACCCCACACAGACATGAAGGGAATGTGCAAAATCCACACAGACAGTGACCCAAGGCAGGAATCGAACCCAGGTCCCTGGAGCTGTGAAGCAACAGTGCTAACCACTGTGCTAACATGCTGTCCTTATGTGGTGCTACAGTAGCACAGTGGTTAGCACTGTTGCTTTGCACTTATGTTCTTCTTCTCAACCCAAATCTATGTTATCCAATTTATCTTGTGTGATTTTATAGTTCAGTATATTTCAGGATCTTATCTAACCAACTTATAAGATAATAGTGATTAGTAAAAAGGTGAAAATATGATGACAAACAAAGTTTTAAAAAAATCTTTGGCTGGAATGTTATCACTGTTCACGCCAGCGGGATTTTGGGCGCCAAATTCTCTGACCTCACAGCAGTGGGAGCGTGGTGTGAACGATCGGTAAGATTGTGCCCAGAGGAGTAATTGTACTGGTGGTAAAGAAACCGTAAGGCATTCTGAGGATATTTACTGCACAGTGCAGACCCAATTAGTGGGTAGCAATTGGGCTATTCAGAGATAGAAATATCAGACAATAAGTGAAGAAACTTCACAGGCTGTTCTCCATCACGGTTACTTCCAAATTATAGAAAATTGAAAGCCTTGCTTTGAAGTATTACTCTTGTGGCAGGGGAGGAAGAAAATCAAAGGGGAAATTTGAAAACCACTTGGGAAGCACTTAGCTGTGATAGGAAGAATCAACTGTTAACGATAAAAAGCCCCACAAAGTCTGGAGAGTTTTCTGCATCATGAATGGAATACAAAAAAGTGAGCGATGTTGTTATGGACAGTGCTTCTTCTATGCTCATATTCCTTCTGAATTCTAAACACGCTACACTAGACAGTCTTCTTTCTCCTTATAAGAACGTAAGAACATAAGAAAAAGGAGCAGGAGTAGGCCATCTAGCTCCTTGAGCCTGCCCTGCCATTCAATAAGATGATGGCTGGTCTGAAGTGGATCAGTTCCATTTACCCGCCTGCTCCCCATAACCCTTAACTCCCTTATTGATCAGAAATCTATCTACCCGTGACTTAAACATATTCATCGAGATAGCCTGCACCACTTCAGTAGGCAGAGAATTCCAGAGATTCACTTAACTCTGTAATATACATATTGTGGAGCTTATTGTTCCATCCGTAGCACATTCTCTCCTAGTTTTTTGAAACCATGATTGCCACCAGTTTCTATTTCCTTCCACAGTTTTGAGTTTCCCGAAACTAAAATTAAGTATGGATGGACTATAGCTCTCTGATGTACCTCATCCCGACACTGATGCCTCAGTGCCATGAATGAAGTTAGATATGAGACATAAATTTGTTCATTTTAACCTGTCACATAAACCCTCTGGTGGCTAGGGCCTGCAGTGCAACATAGCTCTCCTTCCATCTCCTAAAGCCGCCATGGAATCTGGGACAATTTGCAAAATTAGATGCAAAATTGGCTTAGTGGCAGGTGACAAGAAGGTAATGGCCAAAGGTTATTTTTGCAACTGGAAGCCTTTGTCCAGTGGTGTACTTCAGGGCTTGGTGCTGGGGCCCTTGCTGTTTGTAGCATACATTAATGATCTAGATGGGATTTTTTGTGGTACGATTAGTTAAGTTTGCAAATCACACAAAAATTAGTAGTGTGGTAAATATTGAGGAGGAAAGCCTTAGATTACAGAATGATATAGATTTGCTTGTCAGATGAGCAGAACAGTAGCAAATGGAAATAAGTGTGAGGTGATGCATTTTAGGAGGACTAATAAAGCAAAGGAGTACACAATGAATGGTAGGACACTAAGAATTACAAAGGGACCTTGGGATGTATGTCCAAAGCTCCTTAAAAGCAGCAGGATAGATAGATAAGGTGGTTCAGAAGTTTTATGGGATATTTGCCTTCATTAGCCAAAGTATTGAATATAAGAGTAGGGAGGTTATGATAGAGCTATAAAATATGCTCCTTAGGCCACAGTTTGAGTGTTGGGGACATACTATTAGAACTACGGGGCATGGCCTCGAAATAAAGGGGAGCAAATTTAGCACTGAGTTAAGGAGGAACTTCTTCACCCAAAGGGTTGTGAAACTGGAATTCCTTGCTCAGTGAAGCAGTTCAGACCATCTCATTGAATGTTTTCAAGGCAAGGACAGATAAATGTTTGAACAGTAAAGGAATTAAGGTTTATGGTGAGCAGGCAGGTAAGTGGAGCTGAATCCACAGAAAGATCAGCCATGATTTTGTTGAATGTTGGAGCAGGCTTGAGGGGCTAGATGGCATTCTCCTGTTCTTAATTCTTATATTCTTACTGCTACACATTACTAGAAAGATGTGGTTGCAAGCGAAATGACATTCACCAAGATGTTGCCTGGGCTAGGCAATGTCAGCTATGAAGAAAGGCTGGGTAGGCTGGGGTTGTTTTCCTTTAAGTAGAAAAGGCTGAAGAGATTGGAGGCTGTCTTCATCGAGGCAGCGAGGTACACAAAAATTATGCGGATTATAGTAAGAGTAGATAGGAAGAAACATTTGCCCTTAACAGAGGGAAAATAAGCAGGGGCATAAATTTAAGGTTAAGAGGCAGGAGATTTAGAGGGGATTTGAGGAAAAAATCTTTTCAACCAGAGGGCAATGAGAATTTGGAACTCACTGCCTAAAATGATGGTAGGTACAGGAGCCTTTACAACACTTCAGAAGCATTTAGGTGAACATTGGAAACACTATAGCAGACAGATTTACAGGACCAAGTGCTGGAAAAGGGGATTAGGATAGATAAGTGCTTGATGAATGGCACTGACGTGATATGCCGAAGGGTCTCTTCTGTGTTGTATAACTCTTAAGTTGAAATTTAGCCTTGCTGATGGCATGAGAGATTTGCTGTATCTGTTCAATATTAAGCCTGGTGGAAAATATGAGATTTGACAGTATAAAACAGTCCTTCATCGACAAAGCAAACTTTTCTAACCTCTGCACAAATTTCCACTGAATTGTCAGGTTAAGGGACTTTTGAGGATAACTGAAGCATGTCATGTTGCTTAGATAGAAGAGACTTTTTCAGAAGGTGATGAAGGTGCAGTTGGGACTGAGACACACAACTGGAGACAAAGTGAAAAGATCTTTACTCGCACCCAATCATTTTATACCTGACTCAAGAGTGTTCAATGCTGTGACAAAAGAGGTCATTTTCTCAGCGTGTTCTTCTGACAGAAAGTCTCGCCTGTTAGTCACACATATTGGAAGATTGCCGGCGCTGTACCTGCAGTGTCTAACATGCACGATTAGCTTCAAAGGCTCCTTGCTGGGGATGTGATCTCTGAATATTAACACTTTCCTGTTCAAAATGGAAAATGTTCCATTTCATCCATTGAAGCATTTTTATTCAAACAGTTTTATACAATGGGATGAGGGCATTACTAGCTGGGCTGGCATTTATTGCTAATCCCAAATTGCCCTTCAGTCTTCAGAAGGTATTAAAGAATCAACCGCATTGTTGAGTGGCATGGTGGCATAGTGGTTAATATTGCTGATCATAGTGCCAGGGACCCAGGTTCAATCCTGGCCTGGGTCACTGTCTGTGCGGAGTCTGCACGTTCTCTGCGTATCGGGTGGGGGGAGGGGGGAGGGTTGTGTTCCCTCTGGGTGCACTGGTTTTCTCCTGCAGTCTGAAAGACATGCTGGTTAGGTGCGTTGGCCATGCTAAATTCTCCCTAGTGTATCTGAACTGGTACTGAAGAGTGGTGACTGGTGGACTTTCAAAGTAACTTCATTGCTGTGTTAATATAAATCTACTTGTGACACTAATAAAAATAAATAAATAACATTGTTGTGGGTCTGCAGTCACATGTAAACCTGACTATGTAAGGATGGCATATTTCCTTCCCTGAAGGGCATTCATGAACCAAATGGGTTTTTTACAATAACCAAAAATGGTCTGATGATCATCATTAGATTTTCATGAATTCAAATTTCACCATCTGCTATGGGGTATTTGAATCTGGGTCCCCAGAGAATTATCCTGGATGTTGGGATTACCATTTCAGTGACAATACATCTATGCCACTGCCTCCATTTGTGAGAGTGAAATTGATTGTGGAATAATTATATGGGCTTTGCACAGCCCATATTGTTGGTGGAATACTCTGAATTTGAAGTTTTATTCTCCCCAGTTGATCTAGGATTCCTTAAACTGTTCTGCACACGAAACTTGCTCAATAGAAGTGACAAGGAAAAGAAATGGGTGGGATTCTCCGGCCATTCACAACAGTGTGATCCTCTGATCCAGCTGCAGTGAACAAAACTTCAGCTGAGTGTCAAATTCTCCATCTTTTCTGCAATAGTGGCAGAGTGTAAACCACTGGAGAATTCTGGTCAATGTTTCATTACTACTTCTCACATAGACTGTTCTTTTGGCTTTTCAGGGTGACACCACCAACTTATTGTCAAAGCATTGGAAACGTGACATTGACATGTTTCCATTTTCATTGTGGCTACCAAAGGTTCCTTGACTTAAGGTTCTTTCAGTTATTAAAGAAAAAGGACATTTATATTTGATCAGTTCAAGCTGAATTGAAATCCAAAGTTGAAAATATTGTTTGATCTGTTACTGTATCTTTGTGTATCAATTTCTTTCAATTTAACTGGTGTTATACCAAGATGTTACTGTGACATTAATTGCATATCATTATACAAAATAGCAGATTGGCCGTTGGAATTCCTAAACTTTCAAAGAATAGAGGAAGGAGCCAAATGGAATTTAGTATTTTATAGTTCCAATTGTGTCACTGTCCATTCAGGAGAGGCAATGGCTAATGGTATTATTGTTAGATTATTAATCTAGAAGCTCAGCTAATGTTTTGGGGACTCAGGTTCAAATCCTGCCATGGCAGATGGTGGAATTTGAATTCAACAAAAAATATCTGGAATTAAAGATTTGTTTATGACCGCAAAACCATTGTCAATTGTCAAAAGACCCATCTGGTTCACTCACGTCCTTCAGGGAAGGAAATCTGCCATCCTGATCTGGTCTAGCCTACATGTGACGTCAGAACATAGTGATTGACTCTCAACTGCCCTCCAAGGGCAATTAGCCCTGACCAGCCAGCAACCCCCATTTCCCAGAGATGAATTAAAAAAACTTTTCATTCCAATGGCTGCCTTGCTGACTAGCAACGATGTAAGCACATCTTTAGATCTGAGATTTTGCCTAGATATCTGCGTCACAACTGAGACCTCCTATTTCCACCACTGTGAAATAACTTCACTCTGCTCCTATCTCTTGTTTTGATAGCCTCATCCATGCCTTAGTCGCTCAAGGACTTGACTGTTCCAAGTCAGCCCCCTGACCGATATCCCATCTCTAATGCCAATATATCAACATGTACCAAGTTCTGTTTAACCTGTGCTCGCTGACTGATATTGACTCTGATTACACAATGCGCCATTTTAAAATTCCAATCCTTTTTATAAATCCGTCTATTGTTTTGTTCCTTCTGATCTTTGGAATCACCTGCTGTTCCCTGATGCTCTGAAATATTTGTGTTTCGGCAGTCCTGACCTTTTGCATAGGCCCAGTTTTAAGCACTCCACCTTTGTGCCTTTGGCTGTGAGCACCCAAAGCTCCGAAATTCCTATCCTACTTGTCCCCATCTCTCCATCTTCCTTTCCTTATTTAAGATGCAACTTAAAGCTGACAGGCAGAATTTTTTGACTGTTCACGCCGGTGGGATTTTCTGATCCCACTGCAATGAACAGAGATTTGGTGGAGTGCCATATCCTCTGTCCTTGTTTGCGGATTCGGAGCATGAGCAGCCGGATAATCCTGGCTGACATGTCTGGCATGAGTTTTTGGTCATTTTCCTAACATCTTGTGTAGCTCGTTTTTGAACCTCGTTTGATAATGCTCCTGCAAAGCATCTCACAAGTGAGCAACAAAGCGGCACAGTGGTTTAGCACTGCTGCCTCACAGCACCAGAGGCCAAGGTTCGATTCCTAGCTTGTGTAAATGTCCGTGTGGACTTTGTGCATTCTCCCCGTGTCTGCATGGGTTTCCTTTGGGTGCTCCGATTTCTTCCCACAGTCCGAAGGACATGTTGCTAGTTAGGCGAATTGCCCATACTAAATTCTCCCTCAGTGTACCCAAACAGACGCTGGAGCTTTTCAACTAGGGGATTTTCACTGTAATTTCATTGCAGTATGAATGTAAGCCTACATCTGACTAATAAATAAACTTATAAATATAACATTTTACCGCACTGAAGCAATTACAAAATGCAAGTTTTTCTTATTGTTTTCAACGCGGCTACTTCAGAAGCATAGATAATGAGCACTGAGTGAAAGTGGCCTTTGTTTTGTGATGCTTGTATTAGTGGACTGGACAAAATGTCCATCATGTCTGTGAGGTGGCAGACAGAACTGTCCAAATCAGGGAAACACTGTCAAATCGGAAACTTTTGCCACACATTCATATGAAGGTCAATGAAAGGTCTATTTTGAAGATCTCTAATTGCTTGACTGGATAACTGAATATGTGAAAAGGTGATGTTCCAAGAAATTTGTGCTTTTATAGTAACTTGGTATTTTGACATTTTGTTTGATTGGTGATGTTAAGGTATAGTTATTCAAGAAAGGTTAAAAAAAGGCATTTTGATGATAGAAAGTCATGAAATATTTTTACAGGTTTAATAGGTCTGATAATTTTCATGGGACCATATTACCTGCTGAAGCATGGTAAAACACCCCAAAATTTGGAATGACAGGAAGGAATGATTGATTTTTATGAGTTCCCTTTTAGAATCATAGAATCTCTACAGTGCAGAAGGAGGCCATTCAGCCCATCATGTTTGCACAACCCACAATCCCACTCAGGTCCTATTCTGGTAACCCCAGATATTTACCCTGCTATTCTCCCTAATGCTAGGGTCAATTTAATAGGCCAATCAATCTAACCTGAACATCTTTAGAACTGTGGGAGCACCCGGAGGAAACACACGCAGAGAATGTACAAATTCCACACAGACAATGACCAAAGACCAGGATTGAACCTGGGTCTCTAGTGCTGTGAGGCAGCAGTGCTAACTACAGTACCACTATGCTTGGGGAGAACTGATCATATATATTTTTCTTAATAGTTGTCTATTATACTCCTGTGATACAAAAAATGGACAGGGTGCTATGAATTTAAGGTTATTTATGTCCAAAACGAAATTAATTTGAATCATAATAACCTTCCCACTAATTTTCTATTGTTAATATATTTTACGATCACTATATATGCTTAGTTGCATTCTAATCAGCATTGAAGTTTTTCTTTTTTGTAGAAGATGGAGTGTGCAAACCCTATTGGCACTGGTACTTCTGAGTTCTAACATTTTAAAATTTGCATTCCTGTTATCTGCATCTGTGGGGGAAAATAATCCTTCAGTGCTTTGTCAGGAGACCTCAACCATAGTTGGTAAACATTAGATTCTCCTGAATCTGTAGTGCTTTATCCGACACTCTGGTGTTATGCGTATTGACTGTGTAATTAAAATATCACAGAGCTGCGCTGAATTACTGATTGTCAATCTTAAAACATTTTACGCTTGATAAACCAAAGTTTGAGAGAAACTTATCTGCAATGATCTCAAGGTAACCACATACATTATTTTAGCATGGAACATAGAAGAATACCGCAGAGGAACAGACCCTTCAGCCCACATGTTGTGCCATGCACGATGGAAAATTAAACTAATCCATTCTGCCTGCCCTTGGTCCATATCCTTCTATTCCTTGGATGTGCATGTGCTTGTCTAAAAGTCCCTTAAACACTCTTATTGTATCTGCCTCTATCACCATCCCTGGCGGCGTGTTTCAGACACCTACCACTCTCTATGTAAAAAAAAAAATACCCCTCACATCTCCTATGAACGTTCTCGCTCTCACCTTAACTGTGTGCCCCCCCCCCCCAGGATTAAACATTTCAACTCTGGGAAAAAGATTCTGACTGTCAATTCTATCTATGCCTCTCATAACTTTATAGACTTCTTTCAGGTCTCTTAGTCTTCGCTTCTCCGGTGAAAGTAACTCTAATTTGTCCAACCTCTCCTTATAGATCATGGCAGCATCTTGGTAAACCCATTCTGCATCTTTTATTAAGAAAAATCTAAATATAGGACATCTACTACTAATATCTAATATATTGGGAAAGTGATGGCCTAGTGGTATTATCACCAGACTATTGATCCAGAAACTCTGCTCATGTTCTGGAGTCCTGGGTTCAAATCCTGTCGATGGTGGAATTTGAATTCAATAAAAAAAATCTGGAATTAAGAATCTACTAAGACCACAGAAGCAATGTCAATTGTCAGAAAAATCCACCTGGTTCCTGCAGGGAAGGAAATCCATTTGATCTGCCTACATGTGACTCTAATGCCACAGCATTATGGTTGGCTCTCAATTGCCCTCTGAGACGGTCTCGCAAGTCACTCAGTTGTATCAATTGCTGCAATGGTCAAGGGCAACTAGGGATGGGCAATCAATACTGGCCAGCCAGCAATACCCATACCCTATGAATGAATTTAAAAAAAAATCTTCCCCATTTCCCAAATAGTTGTTGGGATGATGAGAATCATTTAAACCATTGCCTGAAAATGTCATGAATTGTAATACTCCTGGAAGCGATAAATTTATGTTTGCTTCCCTCTATCTCTCAGTAAGAACTGCCTTTCTAGTTATAAGGAGAGTAGAACTGGCTTTAGATGTTCCCAAAGCTGAATTTTTGTCTAAAGACTTAAGATCAATGTGGAGAGGAATGAGTGAAGTAGTAGCTGGACAGAAGATGGATTAATAAAGCCAATGGAAGGCCATGATCAAATTGGTAAGATTAAAAAAAACTTGCATCTTACTGAAGTTAAATAGATTAACAAAGCAACATGCTTCCTCGTGCAAAAGACTTCCATTACACCATCACTTTTGTCATAAAACCTTAAAGTGTCAGTATTAATTGCAAAGGACAATTCTCAGAACAGATGTTATAGGATTTCTTACCATGTTTGGATGTCAGTCGAAGACTATTATTTCTTATATTAATATAGGCAATTATAAAGACAGATCTGACACTATATTTAATAAGGTAATTAGAATTCTGACTATCACAGAGAAAGCTACGGAGATAGCAAGATAGGAATGGTTAATGCAGCTCCTTTGCACTTGAAGACCGTTGTCCAAGTTTTGTATCTGCTTTGTGGTTTCACTGTACATAATAAGAGTTGTAAAGAATGCTTCTGTGCCAACCCTGTGGTTTTATTTGACTGATAACAGGACAGAATGACCCTTCACTGTGCTGTGTACTCAGGACATATTGCTTTGTGTCCCCCACTGCACCCCACCACCTAAGCATTTTAGAAGTTTGAGATAACTATTATTTGCCCTCTATCTTTTTTTATATCTGACAGTCGCTTTACACAACCTGTAAGTCACTTTGCATTCACTAAGGCTTTCATTCACACAACGCTGAGGGGGCAGTTTCTTGAATCTAGGATGGAATTTTAAAAAGCTTCGGGAAGTTGTCCTTGAATGCAAGATTTTACAACCAGCCAGTACAGATTATAGGATACCTTTCTGTGATTCTCCTCTTGGTTTGGGAAGGTCAGTGAATCCCACAACATGAAGTCATTCTGCATTTTCTCTATCTCGCATTTGAATGTTATCCCTCTCTACAATTTGTGAGAAACTTAGATGAAATGAATGTGTCAAGAAAGCTCAAAGTTTGTAAGAGTCCACTGCATAAATCAAACAATAATGTAGCACTAATTTGCACTACATTTGCAGCCTCTCACTCTGAAGCCTGTGGAATGACTGCTGCATAAGACTGCAATTAATTTGAATTGTGGCTATAGAGTGCAAGGAACTTTACACCTATCAGTCACTAAATTTGAACAAAGGCTGTCTAATACAAGCATTCGGGACTGAAAGTGAAAGATATTGCAATTCCAAATACTTATATGCCTCACCTCAATGTTTGGGTTGGGGTGGGAGAGAACTGAAACCATTATATTTTCTTTAGTATTCATAATCCATGTGCTGTTAGTAAAGGAAAGTATATGTATGTCTCTTGGTCTCCTTGAGTGTGTATTTGAATGCAGCAGCAAGTTTTCCTGTGTTTAAATAATGGAGATTATTTAGTTCTGCATTCACCTATGTAAGTCTGAATGCAACATCTCTCATGCACACATATAAATACACATATAAAAACACACTATATACATACAGTGCACACTCAACAAAGATATGGTTAAAAAGAATAGTGTACTTTCACAAACAAAAGAATAGTTTGTGTGTTTGTTTCATCAATGGGGAAAAAGTTATTCTGGGCTTAGTAATGATGCATTTAACTCTGTAAGAGAGGTCTGGGCAGTTTCAACACTGGAGTTCTGTAATAGGATGATTGCAAGATTCCCTTGAAGAAGGAGATATTCAAAGATCACAAAGTTAGTCATTTGTAGATTTTTTTATAAGGAGGTCAAGGTTCAATACTGCTGTGCTTGGTTAAGAGTCAAGCTTGGTGTCTTTTAATATTAGTAGTCTCCAAGTTCAAAAATGCTTAAGTGGCACTGCCTTGGTATATAGCTGATATTCTCAAGTTGTGTTCTTTGTAGACTGCCCATGTATCTCTGTGTCTGTGGATGATGAAACCTATTATTTCAGGCCAGTTTTGGTCCAGGTTAAAGTCCAACAAGTTTATTTGGGATCCCAAATTTTCACAGTGCTGTTCCTTCATCAGATGAGCCTGAGGAACGAGCAATGCTCCGGAAACTCATGATTCCAAATAAACCTTTTAGACTTTACCTGGCGTTGTGAGATTCCTTACTGTTTCTGCAATTTGCCATTTGTTAAATTGCAAAGCTGGAGATATGAACATTGCAAATCCGTTATTTTTGAGATATGCCCATTCAAGGAGGTGGCCTCCACCCGCCATAGGAATTTTCCAGAAATTTGAAGTGTTGTGAATTTAAATTAAAAAGATCTCTTGTCCTTTGGAAGCCATCCTAGCCATCCAATCCCCTAGCTGTCCAACAAAAAAAAATAAAATACACTTCCAGGAACTTGCATTTGAGCGTAGTCCAAATTTAAAGTTATGAAAAGGACATGCCATTACATCATGAACAGTAACATGGGGTAGGATTTTCACCTTGAATTCAGAAATCCTGCCATTATTGGTCAAATTAGAATCAGAAGCCTACAATGCAAAGGAATCAGCCCAATTCTGCTTTTCCAAGATTTCCCAATTCATGGTCCTTGGATAGACTTGTTATCCAATTAAAGAAGCCTAATGGACTCCCAAAACTCAAAGCCAGTCTGTTGCTTTGCAAGTCACCTTCAGGCAGTTATAATATTCCCCAACACCTCTGGGGGGTCTAGAGGCTGTTTGGAAAATTCTTGATGGGACTTTAACCAGATCAGTTGATTGGGGGAAGGGGTGTGGTGGGGTGACTGCCCCATTTCCAACCTGCTTCAGGGAAAATCGCCCATGGGTATGATGGTGCTGGAGTTGGCACACAGCGGCTGGTGATGCGAATTTACATGTCTGGCCCACGCCCAACAAGCCTAAAAATTCAACCTATTATTCCAAATCCAAATGTATCAGCCTTGTCTTATATAGAATTATATGGAAGTCACAACATGGAAACATATTTGGCCCAATTATTCTCTGTTGGGATTTACCTTCCATGCGTGCAAATATTTAGAATCACACTTAACCATTTTATTCTCACATGATTCATCTTAATTTTCTTTCAATTGCCTACTCAACCTACAAACACTTGTTAGGGTGAAATTTTACCTGCACATCCGCTGATGGTTTGTATAATCCCGCTCATGACCCGAAGCCAGTGGAGAATGCTGTTCTCTGAGCCTTGCCCACTGCTGGAATCAGTGTGGGTGTGCCATTAAAATTCCGGCCGCATTGTCCCATTCCATTAAATTAATTGAAATACATAAGACAGCCTTTGGTGAAAAAAAAAACATAGGCTACTGCAAAGTGATAAAGATCATTTTCAAAATGATCAGAATTTGCCACAAGGTCGTAAAACCCTGTCTCTTGACATACACACCCATTAGAGTGAGATTGCATTTAAGAACTTCATAAAATTGCCATACAGGCAGCCTCAAACTTAAGACACAATCATTCTGAAAAACCATGTTGTAATTCGAAATGTTGCAAGTCAGAATTTATTTTCCCATTGCAACAATGGTATAAATGGGGGATTGGTCCCTGAACCAGGGTTGGGTGTCACTCATGGGATGACCAATGGTGTTAAATGCTTTCAACTCTTGCCCCGTCTAGTCACAGAGGCAACTGTTGATGCCTGCACGCCTCAGTGCAGGTTTCTCAGTTAGTGTGGGGGATGTAATGAAGCTATAAATCATTGTCAGTTGCCTGTTTAACCTTGAATTTGTACGAGTCCAAGTGTATATTAAATACAACATAGGCTCAGAACCGCATTAAAATCGTGGTGGTTGTGCCAAAAAAGTTCAACAGAAAGAAACACATTTTTTTCCAACTTAATAAAGACAAGTTGACCTGTCCAACTATACGGATGAGTGGTACAGAGAAACACACTTCTTTTGCCAGATACAGCTACACTCTGCCTAAAAAATCAAAGGGACATATTTCACCCTGTCATGCAGACTGGTTGGGCCTCAACACCCAGAACCTAGTTGCACTGAAATTGGGATGATATCTTTAAAGGGTGCCCTGATCATAAAACATCATGCCCCTCACTTCTCAGCCCATCATGGAGGTCTCAGGGGCTCTTCTGGGACTTCTATACCCCCTTCCCCAGAAACATTGGCCACTGTCCCCCGATAATTGCCCCCTCCCTGCCTCCAAAGTCAGAACCTATACCCATCACCTCCAGCTCCACTAAAAGCCTTTGCTCATCCCCTGCTCCTCCATCCGCTCCTTGCCCACAACCAAATCTCAATGAATCCCATTCATTCCAATGAGATTTCCATTGGGATCTACCCCTTAGCACATGTTGGCACTGTCAGGGTGGCATGGACATAGTGCCAACTTATGCCAAGCAGCCGTTCCATGGGGTATTGCCAGGCTACTGCCTGAATGTGTCTGTCTCTCTCAATAGACATTTAGAACTTTATTTCATAGAATTTTATTTTATCTAATCATTGTCTAGGTCCCAAAGTTGTCTTGTGCATGTTGGTATAGGACATAAATTGGCATTTGCTGGCATGAGGGACTATATGAAGGTTGCATAGTAGTGCAATTCTTATATTTTAATCTCTTCTTTCCCACAGGGCCTTCGTGAGATAGGGCTTCCATCTGTTTCTGCACCTGGGTATGTCTATTCCCTTCTTCCTGGGTCACCAGCCCTGATTCTAGCCCCCTCCTTGTACTCAATCCCCCTCTTCCACCTTCTGGACAAAAATCAAACATCTCGATAGCCATTTTAAATGGCAGATTCATGGAGCAGGAATTCTCCCTGCCCTGACATAGAAGAATGCAGTCCTGTACCTAAAGCAGAGAAAATACTGTATTTATTATTCTCCACACAGAAGATGGTGGGAGCTCATGCTCTGATTGAAAATACCTTGTTCATGAAGATTTAAAAAAGGCTGGAAGATTTACCTAGCTTTGGCTAAAGGATGAAATTTCCAGGTCAACTGTCCAAGTGAAAACCAGTCTGAGGATTAAAATTGCCCAGCTGGAAAAAGAAAATGATGAAGGCCACAAGGAACAGGGAAAATGCTTTAGACTGATGCAAGGAAAATTAAGTGCTCATTTAAGGAACAGAGTGAAGAACAATTTTGGTGAAGTATTGTTGACTGTGTTAAAAATCACACAGGGGATCTTTCTTGGGAGTTAAAGTATAAGTTGCCTATTAAGTAATGGTTATTCAATATTGCTTTTACTTTGTTTTTGTTACAGTAAAAGTCTTTAAAACCTGAAGTCTATTAAGTGATCTTCTCAATCAGTCACTGGGAAATTTCTTTCAGGGCAGTCTCTATGGGAATCATAATGAATGTCATAATTATTTCTGAGTGTTTCTAAGCTCTTGTAACTCATTCTGATTTCTGTGAAATACTGATTACTGAGAGATTCCTGGACACGGATTGTAGGACGTCACAATTCTAGGCCACAGTTCTCTAGAGGTTTTCGAGCAATAGGGAGGAATGTTCCTGTCCGGCCTGCCCAGGAAATCATAGCAGGCGGGGGTGGCCAGACTGCACAAGGGTCCATTGACTTTGGGTGGGATTGGGCCAGAAAACCCTGCTCATAGGGATAAACAGCAGGGAAACAGCCCCTTCAGCCAACACATCCATGCCAACCAGGTTTCCTAAACTGAACTAGTCCCACTTGCCTGCACTTGGCCC
The DNA here is from genome assembly GCA_024679065.1 of Sphyrna mokarran. Lineage (NCBI taxonomy): Eukaryota > Metazoa > Chordata > Chondrichthyes > Carcharhiniformes > Carcharhinidae > Sphyrna > Sphyrna mokarran. The sequence goes on from JAGIQG010000029.1 coordinate 24,308,772, forward strand.
ATGTTCCTCTAAACCTTTTCCATCCATGTACCTGTCTAAATGCTGGCTGAATAGCGGTGGCTCGGGGTTGGGGAGCTGCTTATCACTTGGGCAGTTGCAAGCGTCTGAAACATGTTTACATTTTTTGTTGGCCCTTTCATGAAAACAGCAATGGGAGTTGTATTTTGGAATAGCTGTTTGGAGAGCTTTAAAACAAATGGGCACCTTTCCTATTTGTTTGGAGCTTATTTAAATGCATTGAGACCACAGATGGCCCTGTTCAAGGTCTCAAAATGATTCAAATAATAATATATAAATACTCTGGTGTAATGTTTTTTCCTAGTTGGAAGAATGTGAACCTGGCAGCAGACAGACAGTATAAAGGGCATATTGGTTGGCTAAAACCCACACTATAATTCAAATGGTTAAGAAGAGATTTGTTTTAGTCTCTTTTCTTGTTAGGAACGAAGTTAAAAGCAACATTCTTCCTGGTAGCGAACTAGTTTCCAAGGTCTGGAAATAAGTCGCAGTCTGAAATATAACAGTGAAACATTTCAGGAACAAAAATACAAATTGACCCTTATATTTTTGTGTGAATTATATTGCAGGGATTTAAAAAAAAACAGACTCATGTGCAGCAAAGGAGATGGAATTGGCTGTTGAATAATGTTTAATTGGCAAGGAGATGGCAGTAGTATGCTGGTGCAATAAATGCTGCTCTTTTGCAGTTGACACAAAGCAAAGGAAGTCCTAATCTGCATCTGGCCATGCTTTGCTGGGTAGGTTTGCAGAATTTTTTTACCCAAAGCACAGAGTCCTAATGCTAATGTCCCTAGCTTTGAGAAACATAGAACTGATCTAACCATCCAAGTACGTGGTGGCACAGTGGCACAGTGGTTAGCACTGTTGCCTCTCAGTGCCAGAAACCTACGTTCGATTTCAGCCTTGGGTCACTGTCTGTGTGGAGTTTGTATATTCTCCCTGTGTCTGTGTGGGCTTCTTCCGGGTGCTCCGGTTTCCTCCACCAGTCCAAAGATGCGTGGGGTTAGGGTGGATTGACCATGCTAAATTGTCCCTTAGTGACAGTGGGGCTAGCTAGGGTAAATGTTTGGGGTTACAGGAATGGGGCCTGGATGAGATTGTTGTTGATGTGGATTCAATGGGCTGAATGGCTTCTTTCTGCACTGTAGGATTCTATGATTCTATTTAACATCTATCACAGTTTTCCATCTGGGCAGTAGTGGAGAATAGTAACTAAAATCATGGCTACTTTGGAGCAGAAACTTCCCCAAGCTTGCATGTCAGCTACACCATGTGTACAAGGTGCTAAATGATATAGGCTTAATATTAGCTGCTCTACGAGTTGCCTCCTTGATGGGTGGAAGCATATTGCGGCAATTTCCTCTTGTATGTACTTCTTACTAATTCCAGATAAAATACTGTCAAGGCTCTGAAAATGACAGGAGCTAGCTTTGAGTGTTTGTGATGACACAAGATAGATAGATAGACAGGTCACCAATTGAGTATCTGACCTTGTCCATCAGGCTGTAAACAATTTACCAAGGATGGCAATGGGACAAATGAAACTGTGCAAATGTTGCTTTCTCAGGAATTCTCCTCAGCTTGGACTACATTCGTTATCCAATGTAGTTTCTTACAGTCTTGGTCAGAACAGGAGCCATACCAAGTTGTAATATATCTGGAAAGAATGCTTTCTATGGTGCATCTGTGAAAATTAGTGAGAGTTGTAGCAGATGTGCCAAATTTTCTTTGGTTCCTGAGAAAGTAGAGGTGTAGGTGGGCTTTCTTAACTCTTTTGTCAGCATGGAGAAACTAGAACAGGTTGTTGGTGATCTGGCCACTCAAAAACTTGAAGCTCTCAACTATTTCCACTTCATCAGCATTGATATAAACAAGGGCATGCCCTCCACTGTGCTTTCTGAAGTTGATGGCTATCTCCTTTTTTTTATTTACATTGAGAAAGATTATTGTCATTACACTATTTCACCAGATTCTCTATCTTTATTTGAAACAGATTCTTTATCTTTTCCTGCACTCCATCTGTTTGAGATCCGAACCACGATGGTGGTATCATCAACAAACTCGAAAATCAAGTTGGAGGGGAATTTGGCCATACAGTCATAAGTGCATAAGGAGTATAGCAAGGGGTTGAGGACACAGCCTTATAGGACCCCAGTGTTGAGGATAATTGTATAGGAGATATTGTAATCTATGCTAACTGAGTGCAGTCTAATTAGATTTAGTGTACAAGATTATGAGGAGTATGGACAGATTGGATAGTCAGAAGTTTTTTTTCCCAGGGTGAAAGAGTCAATTACTAGGGGGCATTTGTTTAAAGATGCGAGGGACAATGTTTAAAGGAGGTGTATGAGGCATTGGTGTTATATAGAGTAGTGGGTGCTTGGAACTTGCTGCGGGGGAAGGTAGTGGAAGCTGATATGATAGTGTCTTTTAAGAGGCATCTTGACAAATATATGAATAGAATGGGAATAGTTGGATATGGTCCCTGGAAGAATAGGGAGTTTTAGTTCAGTTGGGCAGCATAGTTGGTGCAGGCTTGGAGGGCCAAAGGACATAATTTTGTGCAGTAATTTTCTTTGATCTTTGTCCTTTGTAAGTCTAAGGAACAGTCACAGAGGAAAGTGCTGGGTCCTAGATCACAGACTTTAGAGGTGAGTTTTATTGGGATAATGGTGTTGAAAGCTGAACTATAGTTAATAAAAAGGAGCCTGGCCAATATTTGGCTCTTCCTGGTGTGGCAAGCAGGAGTATGCCCTTCTAGAGGGAAACTTGAACTCATAACCTTCAAGTTGAAGAATTGACAGTGTTACCAACTGAACAGATCTGAAATGCATAATACTATTGTCCTTAAAGAGTTACAATAATGGCCTTATAAAATACACACAAAAAAACTGCCTTCTTTCAGGTATGTTTTCCTGCTCTGAAATTTAAATTCCACAATTTCCATGAAATTTATTCATCAGTTTTCAAATAATGAAATGATTGGACCTTGGAACTTCATTCTCGAATGGGTTTATTAATCTTTGTGATTTGCTTTTTTAAAGAGAAAAATATTTAAATATGCTGAAAGATGAGTTTGTTTGTTTGTATATTTGATGTGTTGTTTAAAATTGATCTATGTCGATGAACAAAAGCAAAGCTACTTCAACTCCAAGCAGAGCGATCCTTTTTGTATTGTACACGATGACTTCAAAACATGCTCTGAATATAAAAGCTTACTTAGAAATGCTTTTTCATCTTGAAAGTGCACTCTGTTGTTCTTGCATTTATTTGCATTTTAGTTGACAAAAATAATTAATAAAATATATTGCGTGCTTTTTGTTTCAAATAAAGGCCCTGCTGCACTTTTAACTAAATTGCTTCTGGCAAACTGCAGACTAGTGGTAGAGATGAACCAAAATGAGATGAGATCTCAGCTGTTTATGCAGCAAAGCAAGCCTTGAATATTCTGAAAGTCAAAAGTACCTTTTGAAAGTAGGTTCTGGTCAACAGTTAGAAAAGTCCCAATAACCAACTATGTGCTATTCAATACTAATAGGTAGCTATCTATGTGTGTGTATGGAGGCATGAGTGATGCTATGAATTTGACTAGAACTAAAAATATACACATTAATCATTCATCTTTTTGATATGTATGTGTCACCCCAATCATCGACTCAATTTTACTTGCAAAATGCTGACCAATCTCCAAAATACCAACCAGTTCCTGCCTGGTACTTTCGTAGAATCATAGACTCCCTACAGTACAGAAAAGGCCATTTGGCCCATTGAGTCCGTAATGGCCACAATCCCACCCAAGCCTATTCCTGCAACATTTATCCTGCTAATCCCTCTGAAACTAAAGTCAATTTAGAAAAGCCAATCAACATACTCACATATCTTTGAACTGTGGGATGAAACTGGAACACGTGAAGGAAACACACACAGACACAGGGAGAGAGAGTGCAAACTCCACACAAACAATGACCCGAGGTCGGAATTGAACCTGGGTGCCTGGTATGTGAGGAAGCAGTGCTAGCCACTGTGCCACCATTCAGTGAAACATAGTTTGATGTTACTAATGCAAGTGACCTTCAAAAAGTGGGACGGTATGGTGGCATAGTGGTTAGCACTATTGCTTCACAGTGTCAGGGATTCGGATTCAATTCTGACCTTGGGAGATTGTGTGTAGTTTGCATGTTCTCTCTGTGTCTTCATGGGTTTCCTTCTACTGTCCAGGGATGTGTAAGTTAGGTGGGTTGGCCACGGTAAATTGCTTCTTGGAGCACCAAGATGTGTAGGTTAGATGGATTAGGCATGGTAAATGTGGGAGTTATAGGGACAGGGTAGGGGAGAAGGCCTGGGGTAACATTGTCAGAGAATCAATGTTGATTTGGTGGGCTACATGGCTGCCTTCTGCACAATAGGAATTCTATGAAAATGATCATTTCGAAAGCAACACTGTGAGAAGGAAACAGATGAAAGCTCTGAACTAAATGTTGTAAAGAACAAACAGAAATCCTGCTAGTGAGGAGAACAGAGTTTGTTGAAAGTGGGTGTTCTCGGAAGAGAAGTACAGTATTTTCAAAACATCCATAATCATCATATTTGGAATAATCCCAGGCCATCAGTGCCGAGCGTGTTTATGTTATTAACTGCGTTTGCAAATGTTGACTTCTGCCCTGGTTTCTCCATTATTCTGTAATTCCTTGGTCTGGAAAGCAGGCAGGTATCTGAGCTAATATTTGAATCTGACTGAGGGATTCTAAAGTTGTTCTGGAGGCTTTTTCAGCAGGAGTGAACAAGTAGGTAAGAGTTTAGATATGGTTTTATTAAGTGGATAGTATCTATTAGAATCTTCTATCACGGAAGATGATCCCTGACTCCTAAAGATTAAATTTCATCGACACCTCTGATGTTGACTTCCATCTCTGTTTATTCATCTATTTGACTATTTTACCACACCGTTACCTTTAAGTAAGAAACCCTCATCACCAGTATAATGGTCAAAATGTATTTGCTTTCTTACTGCTGATGACTGGTAGGTTTGCTGGGAAAGATTCCCTTTGAGTGTGTAATTCAGGAGCAAGTATCTGTGAGTTTAAAATAAGGAAAATTATTTATTCTCACACTTACCTTGAATTAACACAGCCTCAGACAGTTATTTCTTTATTAGTGTCATAAGAAGGCTTACATTAACACTGCAATGAAGTTACTATGAAAATCTTCCAGTCTGCTCACTCCGGTGCCTGTTTGGGTGGGAGAATTTAACATGGCCAATGGACCTAACCAGTACATCTTTAGGACTTGGAAGGAAACTAGAGCACTCGAAGGAAATCCACACAGACACAGAGAGAATGTGCAGATTCTGCACAGACAGTGATCAAAGCCAGGAATCAAACCTGTCTCTGGCACTTTGAGGCAGCAGTGTTAACTACTGTGCTATCATGCCTACCATGCACATACATACATATTATAGACAAAGGTAGTGCACTTTTACAGATTGTATTTAATGATCTTCATTCCTCATGTGAAAGGATTATGGTTTCTTTAATAGTTTCAATGATTTAATGTTGAAATGAAGGTCTTGTTTTATAACAGCATGTTCTGAGGCTTTTCTTTGTACTCTAATATCTAAGAGGTTAATTCTCAGCCGAACTGTGAAACAAGAGCAGATTAAGTGCTTTGGCTGCTTATTGACTTGCAGCTAGTTCCAGAGTCAGGTTCTCAGACTGACTGATAACTGATGGTTCGTACAAGGCAAAGGATAGTGCAGTCTTTCTCAACAGCTGCCATCTTGTCAGTATAACTCTGCAGTCTGCCTGTGGGTCTTGGGATAATAAAAAATCTCAGTGACAGAAGGGAATTTCAGCCATGTATTCAATGGCTATTGTCCACCCAGAATGGCTCAAAGATCAAAGTTCATTGATATACAATAAGAAACAGATGGTGGTCTTCCACATTTAACTCATCGATAACTGGTCTTGTCAGCTTTCTTTTCTTAAATTCCCAGATTGGAGACATAGAATATAGAATTCCATTGACCCTGCATCTTGAGTAAAATTTGAACAATGTCAGTTGAGAATTCCACAGGTAACATTAGCCTCAACATTCTCATTTCAAGAGGAAGACCTACCCACGGTTATTCAATTTGGAATTTCCTGAAGGATTGAAGATCTGTGTTGAATAAGCAACAATCATCTGACCTCTTGGAAGCCATCTTAATAGTTTATTATTGTCCATTTGAAACAAATAAAAGTCAATTCCAGAAGCATTTATACCTGTTCCTTTAATGTGTAAAATTATGATTTTGACATGTCTTTGCTGTCTTTTCAGTACCAAAAAGTCAAAATTCAGGGAAGACAGAGATAAGTATTGCTAAATATTGCAGATGTTGGAATCTAAAACAAATACAGAAAATATTGGAAAATCTCAGCAGGTCTGATAACATTTGCAGAAGGAGAATGGAGCCAATGTTTTAAGTCTGGATGATCCTTCGTTGGGGCTGAAGACAAAAGATATTGGACAAGATTTATATTATGAGGGTGGCAGTTGAATTTGCGGGAGGTGTTGAAAGGCTGTAATAGACAGGAAAGGCATGGACAAGGAATGTAAATGATGATGATAAAGGCTGAGAATGGTACCGAGTGTTCATTAAGAGATCAGAATTTGTAAATGGCAGAACAAAAATGCTAGGACAAACACAGCATCTGAAGAAAAGATGCTAGGCATGGAACATGTAACTTTTTGCTGTCAGTCATTCATTGATATATATCCCATCCAAGTCAAGAACTTGTTTGATTAATACCTGGTCTGGCAAATGGGAAGATTTTTTGCAACAACATTCCAGCTTCATCATTTTTGAAATATCATCTATTCCTTTCCCCCATCCTACCAAGGATACCTCACATCCCTTCAGCTCAACTTTATGCCCTTTGATCTTAGACTCTCTCACAAGGGGAAACAACCTCTCGGCATCCACTCTGTCAAGATCCCTGAGAATTCTATATGTCTCAATGAGGTTGCCTCTCAATCTTCTGAACTTAAATGAGTACAGGCCTAATCTACCCAAGCTCTCCTCAAAAGAAAATTCTTCCATATCCAGGATCAATTGTCGAGCAGTTTCCACCTCCTCCAAGCTCCATTCTCCCCTCCCTAATTATGCTGTTGTGCTTACCCTTTGGCACTGCTCAACATGCAGATGGTTTCTGCTCTTGATTTTTTTCTGTGCTATGTCATGCAAATCAATGCAATATTTTCTTTGTTGTTCCAATTGTAATTCTGATGGTGTAGCTTCCTAACAGACTATGCAGTCCCACTTTACATAGATGCAACAAAGAAAGCAATAGTTAACAGGTTGGAAATGAATTAAGTTGTGACATATTTTTGTGGAGATATGATAGGATGTACAAAGCTTTCAACTATTGTAGAATTATTGGGTCATTCAGGTCACAAGGCTAGAAAAGCACTTTGTAAATGTCAAACTTAGACAGGTCACTGTTCCAGACAGCGGAACCTTAGAATAGGCAGACATATTTCAGCACTGTGGTACATTTCTTCCATGTCCATTATTAATATTTACTTGTTCAATGCTTCATATGTTGGCGTGGGATTCAATGAAGTTATAACACCAGAATCTTCACAGAAATTCAACAATGTTTTGTGCATTTCTTTAATGCTTGTATCAGTTATAAACATTTGGCATCTCAAGCTATTAGGGTTTGATGCCTCCTCTTGTGCATTCACTTATTCACCACAGAGAGAAAATGGGATGAAAATCATTATTTCAAGTAAGCCTGTTTCAGTATTCTGAGCCCAAACGAAAGGGCTCTCTGAAAACCATAACAATGAACATTAAATTCTCATTTGGACACAAAAGTTAACTGGCAACAAAAGCTCTGGGCAGACTTTTTTGAAAGTAATTCTAAGTGCCAGATGAATGTGAAAATGGAAGAGAATCTCCCAATTTTTGGGTGAGCACCCCGCCACAATTATACAAGCCTCAGTTAAAAAAAAAATGTCAGATTGCAAACCTCACCAGTGGTTGTGGTGGTGGGGTGGGGTAGAGGGGAGGGCATGTGGGGGAAGTGGGGGGGTGCTGAATCTCTTGGAGCCTAAGCTCACCAGTAAAGCCAGCTGCCTACATTGGGACTCACTGTCGATCACTCCTTGTGCTGTTCTTTACCCCTCTGCCTCCCCTGCCCCCAGAAGGGCAGTGCCAGGTGGGCATTGCCAGACTGGCATTGCCCTATGCGCACTATCCAGTTCTGCTCTTGATCACTGGGGGATGCTCCAATTGCATCTGGTCCCACCAGCGAGGTCATCGAGTAGGATCTCATGGCCTCGCTCATCCTGAAACTGTAAACTCTATCCCGAGATCAATGGACCATCCCATTGTCCGCTCCTTGCCCACTCTAATTCCTGTGGCAGGCAGGGCAGTAAAATTCCGGCCATCATATCTGGTGTCCGTGGATGGGGACCTTTCGTGATTCTCACTGGTGAGTGTATAGTGAAACTAAAGACATTTTTGTTTTTTGCCAAGCTTTGTATCCTTTGCACACGTTAACAGTGGAGTAGATTAATAACCTCATTCTCAGTATTCACAATCTGATATTATACATCTAAACAAATCAGTTTAACACCATATCCTATATCTACTCATAGCTCAACTGAATGATTTAATTCAGCTCTAATCTTGCATGTTGTTGGAAATATCAAGCAGCATTTTATTCAACAAAATTGTTCATTATATAAAGATGCACTCTTGTTAAATACATATATTAAATAAGATGAGTAAATAATTCAGAACAATAGAAGAGAATAGCAGTGCAAATCATAATCATTCTGTCCAGATAAATATTGCAGCTCCAATTATCTTTTACATATAATAAGCATTATTTTAGCTTTTATCCAAAACAGTGTATTTCATATAAATGATCATCTCATTTGCTGGTGAGAGAGACTATGATAGGAAAAAAATGATTTCTTGCTCTTGCAAACTAATAATTTTAACTGATGTAAAGACATGGCTCTTGACTTATAAGGTGGAAGTTGACTGTCCTGCCTATCACAGGAATTGGAGCGGACGAAGGGGAGGGAACCATGGAAAGGTCTGCTGACCTCCAGTTTTGAAGTGAATATGACTGGAAAATCCCACCTGTAGTCTTTTTATACTGAACAGTCAGAGAGCTTTGGGCACAAGCACTAGGAAAGAGCACACCATGAGTGAGACACAGCCAGAGCAAGTGAGAGTATTGGAAATCTAGGGCATAGTGGGAACTAAACTGGTAAGTCTTTCTTTTATAAGTACAGTTGTCTAGTTAAAACGTTGAGAAGGGAGATGACTCAATCAGCTGAACCCGATTAGTGCCTCTATTGATTATTATTGGAACTTAAATGGAGAAGAGGTGAGCTGTGATAACTCGCACACTATTTAAGAAAAGGACTACTAGAAGTACATGATCAATGAGTTTTGAACATGAGCAGTAGGAAAGAGCTGTAATATATCCTCTAAGGTGGAAGCCCCTTTACCAAAATTCCTTTATTTACATGATCCAACAATATTCTACAGAGAGCTCTCAGCATGCATTCTACACCTGGAATGTCAGAAGAACTGACACTCCTGTTTAAGGACAGATCCTGGGGCTCCCTGATTGGACATAACCCTTGCAGTACGGTGGCAGAGTGCTTCATATGCCAGAGACCTAGGTTCAATTCCCGGCTGGGCTCACAGTGGCATCTTGGTGAAGTTGGGCGTGAGGCAATCCATGTGATCCACACCCTCCTCCACGCCGGTTCCCCCTTTACCAAGGCCCGCCATCAGGAGCACACCCGAAACAGGCGCGACGACAATTTAAATGGATTTGCATGCATTTAAGTTGACTTAATGGGTTGCACCTTCAAACTTACCGACACTTCCCCCTTTATCACTGTGTTCACCCTTCCAGATTCAGAGCAAAACGGGTATGGTCTGCAAAGGTCCGATTCAGGTGCTCCAGTTTCTGAGGAGGTATATTCCGAGCTTCCGGAAGTTCTCTGACTCGGATTAGTGTTGATGGGTGGGAAGAGGGGGGCGGAGGGTAGTGAGGGGAAGTGGGTCAGATGGCTCTCTGGTTGTCAGGGAGAAGGAGGAGGGTCAGATGGCTCTCTTGGGAGGGGCCTCAAGGATTCCTTGGAAAGCACAGGGGGTGGGTGCAGGAAGGGTCCCCTGTCACTCTACATGTGATCGATGGGGTGGAGAAGGGGATCTGCTGCCACCCTGCATGTGATTGGTGGGGGGAAGGTGGTCCTCTGCCCTCTGTGTGTTGTTGGTGGGATGGAAAGGGGGGGTAGGGTCCTGCAATGGTTTGTGTGGCAGGGGTGTGGAGAGGTTGGGGGGGTGGGATAAGGTTGCTGGCAACCAGGGGAGAGGCATTAAAAGGCTCCGTGAGAGATCTGGCTGTTTCCTTTCTTTTCTGCACATGCATAATTGGAGGCGCTGAATGGAGCTGCAGTGTTTTGGGCATGAGAAGTTCTGCTTACGGGCTTCTGCAGGACGATTCAGAATCACTGCTATTTTTTCAGTGTATATGGTGGTGCCTGAGACTGTGTCTATAGGTCAGACCTGAAACACTCCTAGTTTTAAATCAGCCCAGCACTTTGAATTAAAATAGTGAAATAGAGCCCTATGTTTTTATGACTAAGCAATATAGGAATCTCCTATGCCTATTCCTCTTCAACTCAGTAAAGTTTTGCAACACCAATTTAAAATCCAACCAATTTATTTGATAGTAAATCCACGAGCTTTCGACACTATGTTGTGCCTTCGTCAGGCAAATGCAGTGTTCTGATCTGCAGAGGCACTCATATCCACACAGACAGTTACATACTGCTGATTAGAATGCGAATCCTTACATCTAACCTGCTATTCAAGTGTTAAAGTGGCTAACAATGTGTGTGAAGGGAATCCTGAGCATTGGTTAGAGAATTGTGTATTTTCTCCAGACAGCACAGTAAGTGAGTTTTTTTGCTAACCCAGGCAAGTTACGGGGGTTACAGATAGTGTGTCATGAAGCCAAGATCCCTGTTAAGACCGTCCTCATGTGTGCGGAACTTGGCTATCAGTCTCTGCTCAGCGACTCTGCGCTGTCGTGTGTCACGAAGGCCCCCTTGAAGAACATTTACCCGCAGGTCGGAGGCCGAATGCCCATGACTGCTGAAGTGTTCACCCACAGGAAGGGAACTGTTTTGCCTGGTGTCTACAACTGTCTACTTAATACATTGCAAGAAAGGATGTCCCGAAGCATGGTACATTGGGGAGACCATGCAGTCACTACGACAGCGGATGAATGAGCATCGCTCAACAATCACCAGGCAAAACAGTTCCCTTCCTGTGGGCGAACACTTCAGCAGTCATGGGCATTCGGCCTCCGACCTGCGGGTAAATGTTCTTCAAGGGGGCCTTCGTGACACACGACAGCGCAGAGTCGCTGAGCAGAGACTGATAGCCAAGTTCCGCACACATGAGGACGGTCTTAACAGGGATCTTGGCTTCATGACACACTATCTGTAACCCCCGTAACTTGCCTGGGTTAGCAAAAAACCTCACTTACTGTGCTGTCTGGAGAAAATACACAATTCTCTAACCAATGCTCAGGATTCCCTTCACACACATTGTTAGCCACTTTAACACTTGAATAGCAGGTTAGATGTAAGGATTCGCATTCTAATCAGCAGTATGTAACTGTCTGTGTGGATATGAGTGCCTCTGCAGATCAGAACACTGCATTTGCCTGACGAAGGCACAACATAGTGTCGAAAGCTCGTGGATTTACTATCAAATAAATTGGTTGGATTTTAAATTGGTGTTGCAAAACTTTACTGAGTTTACCCCAGTCCAACGCCGGCATCTCTACATTATTCCTCTTCAAAACAGAGATACCACTTTGGATCTGTTAAGGGGAATAGTCTCTTAGGGTAAAGCAGCAACAGCCCAATTTCTTGCACATTTGGCTCTGCTGCACATGATATGAGTAAAAAGTATGGGAAGACAATACTTATAAGGAATCCAATTGTAAGGGGAGTAGATAGCTATTTCTGTGGCTGAAAAGTGTATGTTGCCTTCTTAGTGCTAAGGCAAGGATATCTTGTGGTTACAGGATGCTCTGAAGAGGGACCCACTAATTAAGGTACATGGCACATGGCACATTGATACTAAAAACATAGGTTAAAAATGGGATGAGGCCCTAAAGCAGGATGTAGTGAGCTGGGAAGTAAGTTGAAAAGTAGGACCTCAAAGGTAGCAATCTCAAGATTTTTGCCAGTGTTTACATGCTAGTCAGAGTAGAAGTACCAGGACATGTTGGATGAATGCATTGTTGAAGAGATGTTGTGAGGGAGATTGTTTCAGATTCCTGGGACATTGAGACAAGTTCTAGAGGCGGTGGGACCAGTATAAACTGAGACAAGGTTGCCCCTGGGCAGGACTGTGTGACTCGGGGAATATCTGCTAGAGTTGTTGGGGAGGGTTGAAACTAAAATGGCACAGGAAACCTAAACAAGGAGTCAGGGAAGGGGAATTCAAGAACAAGAACAAAAAACCATAAAGGAATAAGAAAAGTGATAGGCAGTGAAATCGAGGGTCGGAATCAAGAAGGGCCATGGTGAAAAATAGTGGGATCAGGAAAGTACTATTAAAGAGACAAGTCTTAAGACTTTGTGCCTTGATGCATGGAACATTCACAACAAAGTAAATGAACGAATCACACAATGGATGTAAATGGGTATGATATTGTCAGGATTATGGAGACATGCTGCAGGGTGACCAGGAATGGGAAATGGACATCCACAGCTATTCAATATTTAGGAAAGACAAATAAAAACAAAAAGGCGGTGAAGTTGCATTATTGGTTACAAATGAAATTAACACAATAGTGAGGAGTTTCCAATGATGTGGAATCTGTATGGGCAGAGCAGAGAAATAGTAAGGGACAAAAAATGTTAATTGGAATTGTACGTAGAGCTCCAAACTATGGTGGTGATGTTGGGAATGACATTAAACAGGAAATTAGAGATGGATGCAATAAAGGAACATCTGTATTAATGGATGACTTTAATCTGCATATGTATTGGCCAGATCAAATTTGTCACAGTGCCGTAGAGGAGGAATTCCTCGAAGGTATACGGGATGATTTTCTGGAACAACACATTGAGGAACCAAATTGAGAACAGGTCATCCTAGACTGGAGACTGTGTAATGAGAAAGGAATAATTGGCAATCTAGTTGTGCGAAGCCCTGGGAATGAAAGACCATAATGTGATTGACTTTATCAAAGTGGAAACTGATGTGGTTGATTCTGAGACTAGGGTCCTGAGAATTAATAAAGGAAACTACAATGGTACGAGGCACAACTTGGCTATGATGGATTGGGAAATGTTAAAGGGATGATGATGGATAGCCAATGGCAAACATTCAAAGAGCGCATGAGTGAACTGTTCATTATTGCCTGGCACAAAAGTAAAACATGAATAGAGGCCTAACCCTGATGGCTTTCAAGAGAAATTATAAACACTATTAGCTCCAAGGAAGAGGCATGCAAATTAGTCTGCAAAGAAAAATAGCGCACTCCTGCTCCTAATTTCTATGTTTATATGTTTTTAATCTGTTCTTATTAACCATGAGGTTAAGGTGCCAAGAAGTGAAATGTACCTTTTGCTCTTGCTGCAAATTCAATTTTGCAAGGACATTTATATTAATGGAGAGCTCGTGGCTCAGTAAAGCTGAAACTGAAGGAATTGGAATCCGAGTTCATTAGTTATTTGAAAAGTGACATTAATAATCAGCTCAACACTACAGCCCTATAGTGGGAAAAATATTTGGTTGCATGAGTTATATTGGAATAAAGGGAAGAACATTTCCTCTATATATGGAGATTAGTTTTTGTAGTGTGAATACTGATGTAGGTTTCTAAAAATTCAACGACTAACGCAACAATTTAAGAAAGTAAGAACTACTGGAGCACAAATAGACCATGTGACTTCGCAAGCTAAATTCTAAAAGATCAAGGCTGAACTTTAGTTCTGGCTCTGTTTTCCAAATGTTCCTTCTATCCCTTTGTTTTATAGTCCCCAAAACACTATCGATATTAATTTTGGATATATTCATCAACTGATATAACCCATAACCCAAAAACTCATGTCTCTGAGTGAAGGAATTTCTTCTCATCTCAGTGCTAAATGTTGACTTCTTACCTTGAAACAATGATCTCTTCTTCTGGACTTGACACTGGGAGAAACAATGGGGGTGACTTTCCCAAAAGTGCTGAATTGGTGGGAAAACTGTTCTAAATGCCAATTGTTCTAAAAGCTTCTCATCTGAATCTCACACTCTGTGCATTGAAGAGATTCCAACCGTGAATATAATGAAACCCAGAGGGGTGGGGTCTATTTGCACTGGAGTCTGATAGTTCCAAACTCTGCACATGCGCAGTGGCCCCAAACCGTTAAACTCTCGTTTGCTGGCCAGCTCAATCGCTGGCCAACCTAGGACCCGTGCAGTGCTGCACCTTCAGCCCTATCCCCATGGCCCAATCCTAGCCCCCATAAAAATTTCCAGACCAGCCCTGATGTATCCACTGTCCCCAAGTGCCTCAATGTCCAGACCCCCAACCCCCATCAGTGGCAATTTCTCCACTCCTTTCACCCCGGAAGATCCCCCTTCCCTTCCTCCCCCTCCTTCCCTTCCTCCCCCTCCTTCCCTCACTGATTCCTTCCCAGAGTCAGACCTCCCAGGAGGCAAACCCTTTTTAGCAGACCACCCTCCGCTCCCCCCAGCCCGCTCCAATTGTTGCCCTCCCTCCATCCCAGATCAATCCTCATGCAGAATGGCAGTGGGACCCCTCCAACCCCAGCAATCGCATCCAGGCCTGGCCACAGTAGGCCCCGCCCCCTTTGCACTGCCCAATACCCAGTGGGAAGTGCCAAGAGCATGGGTACTTTGCTTCTTGGGCAGTGCCAGGAAGGACAGGCTGGCACTGCCAGGGTGCCAATGCCCAAGGGCATCATCCTCTCTGCTGCCTGACTCCCTTGAAGGCCCCAACTGCCCCCCACTCTGGTCCCTTCAATCCAGCGGGGTCAAATGTGGGGAGCTAGTCTGAACTCTGCTGGAATGAAGTACTCCTGGCGGAGTGGGAGATTCGACAATTAACAAATATAAATATTTAAAATAGATTAAAAACAGGTTTAAATGACTTATCTGCCATCCTGTCAGTTTCCAGTGTGGATTGGCCTGTGACTGTTTGCTAGCTCTGGGAGATGTGCATGCATTCTTGGTGAATGCACAAATCCGCCTTCAAGGCCGCAAATGCGCACCTCCCGCCGAACCCACCAAAACATTGGTGGGCCACAATAGGAGAATCACACCAACATCACAGCATTTATCTTAACAAGCCTAACAGGACTTCATCAGTCAGGCATTGAGTATTGAAGTTGGGAAGTTGTGTTGCAATTGGACAAGATGTTGGTGAGCCACACCTGGAGTATTGTGTTCAGTTTTGGTGCCTTGCTATAAGGAAGATGTTATTAATATGGACAGACTGCAGAATAGATTTACAAAAATATTGTCAGGACTTAAGGGACTGAGTTATAGGGAGAGATTGGACAAGGTGGGACTTCTGTCTTTCGAGCACAGGAGACTGAGGATGGTCTTATAGAGGTAAATAAGATTATGAGAGGCATGGATAGAGTGAATGCACTCAATCTTTTCCCCAGGCTTGGGGAATCAAGAATTAGAGGGCATAGGTTTAAGTTAAGAGGAGAAAGAATTAATGGAACGTTTTTACACAGAGGGTGATATGTATGTGGAATGAGCTGCCAGAGAAGTGGTTGAGGCAAGGACATTGATAACATTTAAAAGGCATTTGGACAGATACATGGATATGAAAGGTTTAGAGGGATATGGACCGAATGTAGGCATACAGGGTTAGCTTAGATGGTTTAGCTTAGTTTTTACTTTTTGGTTGGCATGGACCAATTTGGAGCAAAGGATTGTCTCCATGCCATACATTCTATGAATCTCTGATTCTATAAGCCCTGTAAGAATGTTACATTTTCAATGACATCACTCATGATCACAACACTCCAGAAAACATAGATTTAGTCCACTCATCATAAGCTCAATTTTCATTACATGTTGCCTTTAATGTAGTAAAACATCCCAAGGCACTTCAAAAGAACATGATCAGACAAAAATTGATACCAAGCCAAAGATAGAGATGTTGTATTAGCTGACCAAAAGTCAAAAAGGTCAGTTTTAAGTGGAGTATTAAATAAGAGAGAAAAGTTGAGAGCTATAAAGAAGCAGTTCCAGAACTAGGTGGTCAATGGCATAGTCAATTGTGGATTGATGGAGTAAAGAGTACACAGGGTTGGAAGATGCAGATTCTGTGGTGGTAGTAGGGGTCTAAAGGACATTATTGTGAGGAGGTGGGGTACAGGCTATGAAGTACTTTCAACGTGTTGAAAATTTCAATACTGGCTTTCTGTTAGATAGGAGACAATGTGGGACATTGAGTGATGGATGAATAATTTATGGATTATTACCTGGGCAAAATCAAATTGGCATAGGGTAAATAAGACTAGAAAATGTATGTTCAGAGGTTCTTTCCCCTCATTGAAGAGACTGGAACAAGAAGAATCATTGAATCGACAGTGCAGATGGAGGCCATTTGGCCTATTGAGTTTGCATCGACAATAATCCCAACCAGGTCCTATCCCGTAACTCCACATATTTATTCTAAGGAGTGAGACAAACAACAAGGGGAAATTTAACATGGCCAATCAACCTTTGGAACGTGGGAGGAAACCAAAGCACCCAGAGGAAAAGCACACAGGTACGGGGAGAACATACAAAATCCACACCAACAGTGACCTGAGGCTGGAATCAAACCCAGGTACTTGGTGCTCTAAGGCAGCAGTGCTAACCACTGTGCCACTGTGCTGCCCAACAGCTTATGAACAGATAGGACACATCTTAAAGGTTAAGGGTCTCCCATTTAAGATGGGGACAAGGAGAATTTTTTCTCTGGGGGTCCGTAATCTGCAGAATTGCCTCTCCCCTAGGCGCACCAGAGGCTGAGTCAATGAAAGATTTTTGAAAGTGTTTGATGGGCTCTTCATTGAAAAGGGAAGCAATTGGGGGTAGACAGGAATGCAGAGTTGAACCCACAATCAGATCAGCCATGATTTTATCAAATGACACAGCAGACTTCAAGGACTGAATAGTCTACTCCTGTCCTTAACTCACATGCTCAGATAACTTAATATGATTCAGTATATGGGCCACAGGAATTTTGAATGAATCCAAAGGTTCAAGGCAGAATAACAGGAGAACATTGTAATAATTGAATCTGGGGAACAAAAACAAAGAATGATATGTGGAATGAAAATGGTCTCTATTTTGGATGTGGAAGTTTTTATGAATAGTATGTTAAATTAGTGCAAGCCTATTTTGGGGTAAAATAGGACACCGAGGGTTACACATGGTCAGATTCAGCTTCAGACAGTGATCTGTGAGATTGATGGAATCATTGATCAGGGAAGTGAATTTGTGTGGAAGTGAAACCAAAAATGCTGGTTTCAGTCTTTCCGATATTTAATTCCAGGAAAGCTTGGCTTGTCCAAAAGATGATATCGAACGAGCAGTCAGACAACTCAATTATCGTGGAGAGTTTAAAGAGGAGGTGGTGAGGGTCTTAACCCCATATTTGTGGAATCGGTGTGACTTGCCTTCGACTCCCTGATTTCAAAAAGAAGTATGTTTTTAAATTTTAATAGACGTTGGTTTTGAAATTAGGTTTATAAGATGGGAACATGTACAAATGTTAACACTGCAGTCATCAAGTGCAGTCAACTGATTTTGATAGCTACCAAAGTGATGCCATAACTTCAGCTGAGGGATTTATTACATACTTAAAAATGCTCACAAATCTTTGAGGCAACAGCTCTCTCGTGACGGTCAATGGAAATAGTTGAGATTTTGGCAAATTCTTTTGTAAAATGTATAGGTTTATTTGACGAAACTAAAGCGACAATTTCCCTGTATTTTTTCTTCCTCAATAAAATGCATATAATAGAATTAAACAAATACTGAAGTCACGAAGAAAGTGTTTCACTGCAGGCTGTTAAATTTAAATACTCTGTGTAACAATTGATTGTTATTATATTTTACTGTTAATTCCAATTCATTGATTGTTGCATAACATTATTGCCTTAAGTTATTGCCAACTCGTATTCATAGAATCGGGAATCTCACTGAACCTCTGATGTTGATGAGCCTCCTCAGACACAGGACACAATTCCAGGAATAACTTCTCAGTCTTTGGCTGCCTTCTCACTGAACCTATCTAAGAATTAACTTTATACCCTTCCTTCAGAGTCTCCAGGAATACCCAAATCAGACAGGGAGCTGAGTACATAAATTATTCCAAGGAAATGTCTCCACTGGGGCAGGTGAGTCGGATGGTTGAGAGAAGTTTAGGGGTGGTGATGAGACTGGCATTTAGACTACAAAGCTATAAAATATATCAGCAGAAGTAGGCCATTCAGCCCATTGAGTTTGTGTTGCCATACAATGAGATCACTATTGATCTGATATGATAATCCTCAAGTCCACTTTCCTGCCTTACCTCCACAGTCATATGAGTTAGCGCTGTTGCTTCACAGCACCAAGGATCAGAGTTCAATTCCCAGCTTGGATCACTGTCTGTAGAATTTGCACGTTCTCCCTGTGCCTGCGTGAGTTTCCTCTGGGTGCTCCTATTTCCTCCCATACTCTGAAAGACGTGCTATGGTTAGGTGCATTGGCCATGCTAAATTCTCCCTCAGTGTACCCAAACAAGTGCCAGAATGTGGCGACTAGGGGATTTTCAGAGTAACTTCATTGCAGTATTAATGTAAGCTTACCTGTGACGCTAATAAATAAACTTGAACTTAAAGTTAAATGTAATCCTGATTCCCTTACTGATTAAAAGTCTCGCTCTCTCAGCTTTGAACATGGCTAACAACCCAGTCTCTACAGCCCTCTGCAATAAAGAATTCCACAGGTTCATTACTCTTTGCATTACTCTTCATCTCTGTTTTAAATGGACAACTCCTCACTTTGAGATTGTGTCCTCTTGTCCTAGACTCTCCCACAAGGGGAAACAATTTCTCAGTATCTACCTTGTCAAGCTGCCTGAGAATCTAATGTGTCTGAATAAGATCACCTCTCATTCTTCCAAACTCCAATGATTACAGGCCCAACCTACGCAACCTCTCCTCATAAGAAGATCCCTCCATACCCGGGATCAGCCGAGTGAACCTTCCCTGAGTTGTATCCAGTGCCAGTATATCTTTCCTTTGATAAGGGATCAAAACCAATTTACAGTATTTCGGGTGAAGTCCAAGTATTGCTTTGTATAGTTTTATTTGACTTCCCTATTTATACTCCATTTACTTTGAAATAATGGCCAACATTCCATTTGCCTTTTCTACTATCCCCTGAGCTTGCATGCTCGCTTTTTGTGCTTTATGCATGAAGATCCCCAAGTTCCTATGCTGCAGCTTTCTGAAGTCTTCTATTTAAGTAATATTCACATGTCAGACAGGATGGAAGAAAGCTCTGGCATTTCATTGCCTTCTCAAACCCAGCTGAATTGAAGCAAAGACTGTGTAATCCTCTTCTTGAAGTTGCTCTCCTTCCACTCCTCTTGTTCCTCTTCTTCCTGAGCTCCAACCTGATTCCAGGGAAGGCAGAGCTGTCACATGAGGAAAGACTAAGTCAGTTAGGGTTGTATTCATTGCAGTTTAGAAGAATGAGAGGGGACCTCATAGAAACTTCTCAAATTCTTATAGGATTAGGCAGAGTCAAACCAGAAAGAATGGTGGGGGAACCCAGACTGGGGGTCATAGAATCATAGAACCCTTACAGTGCAGAAAGAGGCCACTCAGACCAACGAGCCAAACCTATCACAATCTCACTAGGCCCTATCCCCGTAACCCCACCTATATACCATGCTAATCTCCCTGACACTAAGGGGCAATTTACCTTGGCCAATCCACCTAAGCCACACATCTTTGGACTGTAGGAGGAAACCAGAGCACTCAGAGGAAACCCACATAGACATGGGGAGAATGAGCAAACTTTACACAGAGTGGAGGTTGAGACCGAAATTGGACCTGGGTCCTTGGCATTGTGAGGCAGCAGTGCTGAGCACTATGCCACTATGCTGCCCTAGTTTGAGGGTAATGGGTAAACCTTTTAGAACTGAGGTGAAGAGAAATTTTTTCACCCAGAATGGTGAATCTATGGAATTCACTGACACAGGAAGTAGTTGGGGCCAAAAGGTTTTGTGATTTCAAGAATTAATCAGATATAGCACTAGGGGCTAATGGGATCAAGTCATATTGGGGGGATGGGGCAGGGGGTTGGTTGAGGGTGTGGGTGGCGAGGTGGGACCAGGATATTGAATTTGATCTTCAGCCATGAATGGCAGAGCAGGCTCGAAGGGCCGAATTGCCTACTCCTGTTTTGAGTTTTGGTGTTTTTATGTTTAGCTCTCATCCCTCTCCCTCCTTCTCATTTCTCTTTCCCCTTGTAGTGAGGAACGAATGAGGGGAGAGAGAAAATTAGGTTTGCTATCCTCTGAACTTAGTGTGTTGTACAAGAGTGTCAAAGTAAAGCCCCACTCCTAGAGTTGTTGGCCCTCCACAGATAGGGTCACAGTTAATCATTCTACCACCACAAATGTTTCTGCAGAGACCAAATCGCAGCCTGGTACAATGGAGCTGAATTCAACAGGCATGAAAAGTAACAGAATGGGTGAATGTCTGCACAGTCCTCCTCACAATTTCTTTCTCTGAATTGTAATGTTTAACCTGCAGAATTTATTGGAATGACTACAACCATTAGCAAACCCAAATAGCCTAAACTCTATCACATCACATTCGATATAAATAAATAACAGTAGTAATAATATAGGAGAATCAATGTGCAATCACTAAAATATTGTTTATACACCCTACATAAATTAGCAATTAGAGTGGAATGGAAACATGCTCTGCAATTTGATGTGATGCAGAACTGGATGGGGGAATGTTATAGGAGAGAGAAAAAAATAATGACAGCCTGAACTCATTTACAACCAAATAATTCTGCCGTGATATGAGTTTCTTTATTGAAATCTGCTGCAATAGAAAACTATTAGGGAATGTAATCATTAAAATGACTTCTTGTTGTTTGGGACAAGTGCAACACCTGTTTCTGTGATGTCTGAATGCATTTACCAGCTGCTGAGTCTAGTGTTCTGTTGCGTTTAGTATGAGTACAGTGAAATTGCGCTTTCAGTTGTATTTCTTGCTGACTGTTGAAGTTGTATTACATTTCTTTATGACTTGTATATTAACTGAAAACTATGGGTATCTCCGTCTTGTTCGGTACCATGCTTGTACCGTTGTCCTGGCAGTAGGTAACTTCGAAGCTACGTTGAGAGAAAATGTTAGAAAGGGACTGCATGGCGGTTAGTATTGCTGCCTCACAACGCTAGGGACTTGGGTTTAATCCCAGTCTTAGGTCACTGTCTGTGTGGAGTTTGCACATCTTCCCCACAACTACGTGAGTTTTCTCTGGTTTCCTCTCACAGTCTAAAGATATGCATGTTAGGTGGATTGGCCATGCTTAGTGTTAGGGGGGCTAGCTAGAGTACATACATGGCATTATGAGGATAGGGCTTGGGTGAGTTAGTGCCTGGTATAGACTCGATGGGCTAAATGGCCTTCTTCTGCAATGTAGATCCTACTAAGGTTTTCCTCTATGGATGTATGGGTGAGGTTGATTGGCCATGATACATTGCTCCTTGGTGTTAGGGGGATTAACAGAACAAATACATGGGTCTATGGAGATAGAGCCTGGGTAGGATTGTTGAGGGTGCAGCTTCGATGGGCCAAATGGCCACCTTCTGTGTTGTAGGGATTCTATACTACAACATAGAACCGGGCATCAGTACTTGACACAATGAATACAGGGTGAAACATATGCCTTATGTTGAAGTTAACCCAACCTTGTGTTGTGACTTCTGATTTTGTAGATTGGGCTGTTTAAGTCCAGGCTCCACTTTCCCTGCACTCTGTAGGAAAATGTATATCATGAATATAAAAACTCAGGAGTTGGCTGTGAAGGAATAGTGCTTTATTGCACAAAATAAAGTAAAGCAAAATCATAAGCCTGTGGTGAACACAAACAGGTCCCAACCAGGACAATACAACAATGGACCCACTCAGGGGTCTGCTTTATGCTTGGTTTATGAACTCTACCTGGTGACATAATTATGAATCTCCAAGAAGTTTGTATTCAATGAATCCTAGAGAGAGGGCAATCAGTGATTCCCCACACAAGCCATGGGGGGTTATTATAATGAGTAACATGGGACATCTGACCATTCAGTGATAGTCACCATGGCAGCTTATTTTACCGGATTCACCTTTCAATCATCTGGATTGGTTTGTGATCCCAAGCCAAGATGAAACGAAGAGTACGACGACAGATGTTATTCTTGGTCAGCCAAGAACTGATGGCAGCAGAAGATCTCAAATGACTGAAAGGAAAATTAAAATGATGATTGATTATCTTCCTTAGACTACGCTTCTGTGTTATCCTGCGCATGTGTGCATCCCCTGAATTTGATGTCATTTTCAATGAGAGTGCGAGCTGACAGTTTCAGCACAGTTGCAAAATCTGAGTCATCATAATGAAGCTGTCCCAAGGATTTAGGATGGGGTTAGCATCTAGAAGTTCTAACCCACCACTGTTGTGGTGTCAGGCTGCAATAGCAATGTCTTCAGGCCTGCAGTTTTCAGTAATGACTTATTTCCATTTCTCTCTATTCTGTCTTTCCCTCAGTTTCTCGTGGCAGCCTTAAAGTCCTACTTAAACCTTGTTTTCACTAATTATCTCCATTTATATTATCTCACTCTGTCTCCTTACATTCTAAGGGTTTCCACATACATTTGGGTGGTACAGTGGCACAGGGGTTAGCACTGCTCCCTCACAGCACGCGTTCAATTCTGACCTTGGGCATTTGTATAGAGTTTGGACATTTTCCCTTGTGTTTGTATGGGTGCTTCAATTTCCTCTCACACTCCAAAGACATAGAGGTTAGACAGATTAGCCATGCTAAATTGCCCTTTAGTGTCCAAGACGTGTCGATTAGATGAATTGGCCATGTTAAATTGTCCCTTCATGTCCCAAGATATGAAGATTAGGGAGATTGGCTGTGCTAAATTGCCCCTTCATGTTGCAAGATGTCTAGGTTAAGGGGAATAATGAGGTAAACACATGGAGTTATGGAGATGGGGCCTAGGTGGGATAATCTGTCAAAGAGGACAGGGTGCAGGTATGATGCGCTGCATTTATAAAGGTTCAATGGTTCTATGAATTAAGTACATTACTGATTACGGTAACCATGTTACACAGGCAAGTGTGGCAGCAGGTTTATGCATAGTAAGATTCCACAAGTAGAAACAGCAAACTTTCTCCTTTTTGCAACAGGAGCACGGTGAGGCACATGAAGAGATCCCCCCCCCCCAACCTCGAGTGCCCAATGACATTAAGCCAGTAGAATCAGGCAAGCAGGGTGGGAATTTTATTAGTTATCTCACAGTCAAGAAGGAGCTGATCACACCCCAGTACTGAAAGCCAAACGATCGTTGGTTCGGATTCAGCCGTACTGCCATTATGTATCACTGCAGTTGTTTCTCTGAGTCCAACATCAAACTGTCTTCTCAGAATATTTCAATGATGTCTAATTCAATTGTGTAGTCACCTGTGAGTTACAAATAGGCTACATTACTCTGCACACCAGAGCTTATTTATCACACTTTTTCATTTCTTGATAAAGCAAAAACATATTCACATTAATTTCCTCCTTTTCCCTTTTTTTAAGAGTTGCGGGAATGAGGGTTCAAAATGACAGATACAATTAAGCCTCGAAAAGGCAGCGCCAGGAACCCGGGTTTGATTCCCGGCTTGCGTTACTGTCTGTGTCAAGTTTACACATTTTCCCCGTGTCTGCATGTATTTACTCTGGATATTCTGGTTTCCTCCTACAGTTCAAAAGATGAGCAAGTTAGGTGGATTGGCCATGCTAAATTTCCTATTAGTGTCAGGGGACTAACAAGGTGGGATTACAGGGATAGGGCCTGGGTGAGGTTGCTGTCGGTGCAGGCTAGGTGGGCCAAATGGCCTCCTTCTGCACTGTAGGGATTCTATGATTCTATGAAAACTTTGGCAGTATTTAAGCTGGTGTTCCGGATTCCAATCATAAACTGACTTTGTGACAATAGGTTAATGAAGGAATGAGACTACCTCAGGGATAGTGAAAACTGAAGCCTTGTGTTAGAGTAAAGTGAAGTATGTGGAAGTGTGAGAAAGTAATTTAAGCTGGGAGACCACACACACATGCGATGAGCCAATTTAGGACACCTGAACGCTGATTAATTTGAGCCCAAAGGCTTAAGGAATCTGGCAATTCAAAAATATAAGTGATCCCTGGGCTCCTGTTACAATGCTAGCGTCAGTCTGATGTCAGCCTTCATCTATCACTGTTCATACATTAACCTGGCAGTAAATTTGCTGCTTCCTTTACAGAAATCCCTCTTGCAGCTTCAGTACTTGTTCACAAATCATCAATAGATTGATCTATTGTCATTAAAAGGTGCTATTGTTACGCTGATGTTAAGTATATAATGGAAATTCAGGCCATCAGATCAATCCATTTTACTTCTTTGTTTGCCTAACACGTTACAAGGTGAAAAATAGGTTAAACAATGTTGCACTGTGCCCTGCTGACTACATTTGTCCGCATGATTGTTTATGGCATTGCAGATATTTGCCTCCAGTAAGATAATTCAACGCTTCTCTTTAGGTATGTAATGAAGAGTGTTGTTCCTCACCGATATTTATGCAAAGGTGTCAAATGATGTTGTATCTTTGGAAACATGTAATGCTACCATTCTATATTTCATACAGGTTGCAACTTTCAAATGGATTTACTTGGTCAATGAAATCAAGCCAACAAAAACAATAATTAGCATCAACATAGCACTTCTAAAGTAGAAGAATGTCACAGGCGCTTCGGAAAGACTTATTCAGATATAAACTAGGCATTGGATCAAAGGAGGAAATATTAGAAGATGTGGCTCGAAGCTTGGTTAAAGAGTTTGGCTGAACAGAATTAAAGAGGGAGAGGGTTAAGGTTAGACAGAGGGGAGAATAATGGAGGGAATTTCAGAATGAGCTTCAGTTGGCCAAAGACCCAGCCATCAATGTTCAATCTAAGAGTGGGGAATAGAGAATTTTGGAGGATTAGAAGTGATGGAAGCATTGGAAGAGTACAGGCAAGATCCTGAGAGATTTAAAGATAAGGATGAGAACTTTAGAATATAACATCTGAAGTGGGCGGCACGATGTTTTACACTGCTGCTTCACAGCACTGGGACTTAGGTTCAGTTCCAGCCTTGAGTGATTGTGTGGAGTTGTACATTCTCTCCGTGTCTGTGTGAGTTTCCTCCAAGTGCTCCAACTTCCTCCCATGTGCAAAGATGTGCAGATCAGATTGATTGTCCATGCTGAGTTGGCCTTTAGTGTCCCAAATGTGATTGGCCCTGGGTGAGATTCTCTGTTGAACAGACAGTATAGATCAATGACAAAATAGCCTCCTTCTGCACTGTAGGGATTCTATGATGTAACTGGGAGCAACTGTGTCAATAAGGCAGAAATGATGATAGAATGAGGTATCCTGAAGAGGTCATGTGGATATTGGCTAGTGCTGCCGCAAGCTAAGAATTAATAGCAGGCAGGCATGCTGGGAAAAAAATGGCCAACTTACTCTCATAGAAAACTGAACTAATTTGCAAATTTCAAAGCTCCTTGGAAGTGTTTCTTTAACTGTACTGAAATGACTATAAAGTTTCGACAGAAATGTTGCCTGTTTTTTAAATGTATTTTATTTAATGGACATTGCCAGTGAGGCCACCATTTGTTGCCTCATTGCCCTGAACTGAGGTCAGTTAAATGTCAGTTACAGTGCTTTGGGTCTGGAGTCACATGTAGGCCAGACCAGGTGGGGACTACAAATTTCTTGATCCCCATGTCACCAAAGAGTGACATGGTGGCAGGGTGGTTAGCACTGCTGCCTCACAGTGCCGGGATTCAGGTACAGTTCCGGCCTTGGGTCATTGCCTATATGGAGTTTACACATTCTCTCCCTATGTCTGTGTAGGTTTCTACTGGGTGCTCCAGTTTCCTCCTACAGTCCAAAGATGTACAGGTCAGGTGGATTGGCCATGCTAAATTGCCCTTTAGTGTCAGGGAGATATGTGGGGTTACGGAGATAGGGCATTGGTAGGATTGTTGTCGATACACTCTCGATGGGCCAAATGGCCTCCTTCTGCACTACTAGGATTCTATGATTCCCTAATATTGACATAACTGTTATGTCATCTGCCTGTGAAACCTAGCAGGATAACATTAACTCATGAAAACTTGAGTTTGGGTCTCTGGATTACTAATCCAGTGACATTCCCACTATATCACTGTTTCCTCCTAAACCTTGGACACAAATCCTATACAAGTAAGAAGCCTAAGTCTACATCAGCAACAAATTCCTCCTATTGTTGGGATACCTTGAAAAAGACTTACACAGTGAAGGTTGCTCAAAATTGTCGACATTAGTTCTTCAAAAAGGATTTATGTGACATGTTGGAATCAGAGCATCGTGGTTTTTA
Organism: Sphyrna mokarran; assembly: GCA_024679065.1. Lineage (NCBI taxonomy): Eukaryota > Metazoa > Chordata > Chondrichthyes > Carcharhiniformes > Carcharhinidae > Sphyrna > Sphyrna mokarran. The sequence continues at coordinate 24,335,568 of JAGIQG010000029.1, forward strand.
CAGCAGCTGTGCATTGCATCAGCCGGGAGATGTCTGCTTGCAAGACAGAAGCTTAATATATATGCGCAAGTGTGAACCACTCTGACATTCAAGTTAAACCACTTGCTTTCAGCGGAGAGTTGAATTATGAAGCACAGCAGTCCTGTAAGGACTAGTCCAATTTGTGACTGGCAGCTCAGATAGCCATTTAAGTTGACACATATGTTGACTGCCTTTGACAATCGCAATTTCAATTTTGTCAGACTGATGACAGATTGAAGTTGTCATACTCATCAAAGCAGGCTGCAGAATTGTTGATCGTATGTATGGTGCATTATATTCCAAGTAGGAGCTGTCCAGTGGATCCCTACATGCAATAAATAAAGTCATTTAATTTCCAATCGACACCTGAAATATAAATCAGTAAGCACTGCTTAAGAGTAAATGTAGAGAATTTCACTTTACATTTCGAATGTACTTGCTTAGAAATAAGCCTCCTGAAGATTTTTTTCCAGCAGTATTCCTCTAAAAAGTAAGATGCTGCATTTAACTTGTACCCCTGGCAATACATTTTACTAAATTGTATCAATGCTTAATTAATTCTCGCACTAAAGGTTCTTTCCTAACACGAATAGTTTTACTTCAGTTTGTCAAACAACAAAAGATGCAGTGTGGGGCTTTTAATATTATTCATTGATTGGCAGTAATTAAAAAGAGATCAAATTGCTGTGGTACACTTGTGAATATAATTTAACGATAATTTCACGAAGAGATGAAGGATTTCAATAATCTTTGGTAAAAACTCAAGAAGCCTTTGAAGACAGATGTTGGGTGTTATTCCCCCTGATGCTGGTTGAGGAGCGTTCTAGGGCAGGAAATTCAAGCGAGGGGCCAAAAATGGGAAGCATGTCGCCCAGTACACTGAGATTGGCGCTTGCACAGTGGCCCTCTTAGCTTTCTGATACCAGCCTCTCCAGTAGGTTTAGACTCTGCACCCTCCCCCACGTCCCCCACCACCATGGTGTGAATTATCTAATGGCCTCTGGTGTTGCATTCTGACGAAGGATCATCCAGACTCAAAATGTTGGCTCTGTTTTCTCTCGATAGATGCTGTCAGACCTTCTAAAGCATTCTAATATTCTTTGTTTTCGTTTCTTGACAACACCTATTTTGAGGACATCCCCTCCCTGTTTTGGACTCAGGCTATCATGCTCCTAAGAGATGAACATAGAACATAGAACATAGAACATAGAACATTACAGCGCAGAACAGGCCCTTCGGCCTTCGATGTTGCACCGACCAATTAGGAACAAGCAGTGACCCTCTAACCTAAACCATTCCCTTTTCATCCATAAACTTATCTACTAACCTCTTAAACGCCACCAAACTTGGCGCATCTACAACTGACGCAGGCAAGGCATTCCATACCCTTACCACCCTCTGGGTAAAGAACCTACCTCTGACATCTGTCCTAATGAAACCCGTATGAAAGGGGTTATAAACTGTGGAAAGCACTTCTTACCTTTTGTTTATTTAAAAGGTGGACTTTTCTGAATCAAAAATGGCTGTACAGGTCACCTAGTTCACAGATTCACATGAGTACAGTTTTTGGAAATGTTCAACTGCTGTTAGAGGACAAAAATCTTCATCCTTGAGGAATTTCACACAAGACATAATACAAATAACAAAACTAGTGATCAGTAGGGAACTTGTTTCCTAGTTCGAGACTAAAACAAAGAACAAGCCATCAAAGCTCACAATACCTACGGAAGTATTAAATGAATCTATCTTTAAGGCAAACAGTGGATTTTGAATAGCTACATAGAAACTGCGTTTTAGCCTTCAACTGACTCAGTAATGGATACATCACAAGACTTAAGCCTCTGGTCTTTGGAAAGTTTTAATATTACATTTTGAGTCTTGCAACACAGTCTGATGTCTAAACCCCAGCCTGTAAATTTCAATGCAACACTGCAGGCTGGCCAAGAGTTTGCATCAAAATTAAACCTCCTCAAACCCTGTTTCTCTGCTGAGGAGACTGAGTCTCTATATACAACCTAATCTTGCTGCATTATCATCAACTTTAAAGGAATTCTGCAAAATCTGTTTCAATGAGCTGAATGGTGTTCCTCTGAAAAGGAATTTTCACTGGACTCTGACTTTCTGGACTATGACGTTCTGGACTCCAGCAATCACGAGAAAGGATATCCATATCAGTGGTGCTTTTTCTTAAGTTATTGATAGTTTCAATAATTCTTCCTATTGTGTCTTTGCGGATGTGTATGAAATTCCGACCATTTCCCAGATTTGAATGTGTGAATACATTTTTGTTCAGATTCCTGTGAGTCAGTTTAAAAATTGATCTCATATGACTGAAGGTTTGGGAAAACACACCATAATCTATTTCAAAAGTGAAAACACCTCTGCTTAAGGACACAAGGTGAAAAAAGTAAACAAGTTCAGACTGATCTCTCTCCCTTGACCATAATATTGCCTATAAGAGATAATAGTTTCCCCCATCTACCCTGAAATACTTGAATTAGGTTACCTTTTGAGACAGGGTTTTACAAGCCTAGTCTATGTGTCCAGCTTCACAACTGAACCCTTATCTCCTCAGCAACATTCAGCTGAATCTGTGCTACACCCCCACTAATTCTTCCTGATGTGCAGTAGCCAGAACTCAAAGAATAATAAAATCCCTACAGTGCAGAAGGAAGCCATTCAGCCCATCAAGTCTGCACCAGCCACAATCCCACCCAGGTTCTACTCCTACAGCCCCACATGTTTACTCTGCTAATCCCCTGACACTAAGGTCAATTTAGCACAGCCAGTCCACTAACCTTCACATCTTTGGACTGTGGGAGGAAACCATAACGCCGGAGGAAACTCACGCAGATGCAGGGAGAACGTGTAGACTCCACACAGACAGTGACCCAAAGTCAGAATTGAACCCAGGCCCCTTAGGCTGTGAGGCAACAATGCGAACAAGTGCCACTGTGCCACCCTGAACACAATAATTTGGGTGGAATCAAAGCAGAGCTTTATATAACTGGGTTTAACTGAAAGGTAGAAATTATGTTGCTACCAACTGCAGGTATATGGGTTTGTCAATCCTCATTGCTAAAATATGTAAGTTTGACAGTGCATCAGTTTGTTAAAAAAAACCTTATCACATCAGAATTGAGTCTGACTATATAACTCTATCCTGAAATTTCATAAGATTTTTAGTAACCAACAGCAATGTTAGCATTCATGTCAAAAGGGCGAGAATACAAGAACAGAAATATACTTCTGAGGCTCTATAAAGCTGTGGTCAGATCCATTTGGAGTACTATGAGCAGTTTTGGGCCCCATATTTAAGAAAGATGTGCTGGTCTTAGAATGGATCCAGAGGATGTTCACAAGAATGATCCCTGGAATGAAGAGCTTGTCGTATGAGGAACATTTAAGGGCTCTGGGTGTGTACTCAGTGGAGTCCAGAAGGATGAGGGGGAATCTTATTGAAACTTACAGGATACAGCGAGGCCTGGATAGAGTGGATGTGAAGAGGATGTTTCTAGTAGTAGGAAAAACTAGAACCAGAGGGCACAACCTCAGGCTAAAGGGACAATCCTTTAAAATAGAGATGAGGAGGAATTTCTTCAGCCAGAGGGTGGTGAATCTGTGGAACACTTTGCCACAGAAGGCTGAGGAAGCCAGGTCATTCAGTGTTTTGAGATAGCTATGTTCTTGATCAATAAGGGGATCAAAGATTATGCGAAAAAGGTAGGAGAATGGGCATGAGGAAAATATCAGCCATGATTGAATGGCAGAGCAGACTCGATGCGTCTGTCTAATTCTGCTCCTATGCCTTCTGCTCTTACGGTCTTGTTATTGTAAAGCAACTTAATTATTGCTACATTACAGGTCTATTATGACTGTATTTAAGGGAAAAAATAATTCTAATGCAATTGTTCTATTCTTAAAAGCAGGCTGCACTAATGGGAGGCTGTAGCATGTGGGAAATAATAAATGTGTCAGACCTGCAAGCCAGCCTTTAAATTATTATTGGTATTTCTTTGCAGGTAAAACAGTTGGGATTCTGCCCCTTCAATCAATTGTTAGAATCCATTATCGCAATTCTCTTTCTCAAGGAAAAAACTACTATTCTCTGCCTTTACATTGAAAAAAAATGTGTTCATTTAACGCCTTTCACAATCACACAGCATTCCAAAACTCTTTACAGCTAATGTTTTTTGAGTTTATTCACTATTCCAAACTAGGAGGCAGTAGCCTAATAGTATTATCACTAGCCTATCAACGAAGGTCATCTCATGTTCTGGTGACCCAGGTTTGAATCCTGCCAGAACTCCCATAATCATCAATGAGATAATGACCTGATAATCCATTTTGTGTGATGTTGATTGGGGGATAAATATTGCGTAGGTAACTAAGGAGAACTCCCCTTCTTCCTTTGGTTTTTTTTTTATGCTCACCTGAACCAATCGATCGGGCCATGGTTTGAAACCTCACCTCTAATTGATGGATTGAAGTGGACCATTAGAAGGCAGAGCAACAAACAGCAGCATCTCTTCTTTCCTGGGACAATTTATGGTGCACGTTCCTTTGCTGAAGCCAGTTCTAAAATTACTCTCTTCATGGAAACTGAGACCTTCTTATTCCTTCTAATTATTTTCTTCTCCAGTTCTAATTTGATGTAGTGCTTCTCCTCAGTGCCTCTCTCCACGGCAACATTTGCCCTCTGAGAATATTAGGGCTTTTTTTTTCACTCGTATCATCCCGTGTATCTTCCTCATGGCCAGAAGTCACACATTATGTAAGGGTTTTCTGATTGTAACTCTACGAAGGTGCTTTATTTCCTCTTCCAGAACCCTTTCCTCCTTGTCCGCTGGCTCTTGTGGCTTAATTATTATCAGATGCTTTCCTGACTCTGTTTGGGACATTGATAAAGATATTAATAATTGAAACCAGCAATGAAACTATTTCATTGTCAAGGTGAGTCACAAACTGGAATTAATCTGATTTTGAATTAACCACCAACATTCAAGCTAGCTAAACCTTCCCAGTAATAGCTGCTGGTAATCGTAATTTTTATATGGTCTGTATTTGTTTTCTTTATGAGGTGGCGCAGTCGCATGTTACAGCTGGAAGCATCTTCAAGGAGGACAGATGTGTCACACAGTGTAGCCTCGTGACTGTCTAAAAACTTGGAGGAGCTGAATAATTCATGCTGGTTAATATCTTTTGGGTTATAAAGGTGAGGCATGCTGGCCCACCAGTCAGCACCATGCGTTCATTCACCTTCTCAAGTGGGGAAAAAGAGACATCATCGCCTTTTAGCGCAGACAGTTCTGAAAGGTAAATTACAGCACGCAGTTTGCTTTGACAAGCATTGCAGCTATTGTGGCTGCAATTTCTGAGTCGCAAAGACCAAAAAAAAAATTACGATTGCCATTGCGCTTCAAGGTTGGCTTGTCAGCCTTTCCATCATGTGCGAGTCATTATGTCCTGGTAACTCATGGGTGTAACGGTTTCTACTTAGTATAGGGTGGCAGGTTTATGTGTGGGCAGCAAAGTGAAGCATTTCACTAATGGTGAATTGTTGGCGTGTGTCAAAAAGGACATTCTTGGACAGGTCTAAATTAACCTCCAGAAATCCTAGCTCAGTAAAGTGAGTGATTCCAAGATTCATGGGTGTACTTCTTTCCTTCTTAGCGATTTTATGATAACATTTTCACCGACCTACCTTTCATCATACTTGATTCTGAGGCAGAAGATCACCCTTTTTGACCCCCTCATTAATCCAAGTCACTCATCCAGCCATTAGTGATATGAAGGCAGAAAGAAAAGTCCCCTTCGCATCATTTTTGGCTCACTTGATCAAACCCTGACATTCGAAAGGAGTGTAACAGCGATTGTTCATATCAGCATTGTCCTCCCTGAAACCTGGGTTTGGTAATGTTCCCGCAGAGACCTCTGAGACATGATGATGATTTGGACAGTACATTTATCTAAGAGCAGATGTTTCCTATTTTAAGACATCTCATTGATTTTTCAGGACACTGGCTCAAAACGAAGGGTGAGGCAGCAAAGTGGGTTGATGTTTGCCTTTGATTAACCTACCGTTGTTTCAGACCTGGATGAAAGTTTGAGCATGTGTCTTTTTTTACTGAGTAAAGTATGTGACAGTTTTGGGTCATCTGTTTGGCCCACTTCCCTGAATAAGTAAGCACTAGATACATTCTACTTTCCCAAAGGTGATGTGCACTTGCCCGAAGGAAGGATGCCATGATTAATAGAGATCACTGTCATAATTAATGACAGTACTAGATGGAGCTTTATATTTTTAACTTATTATTTTCTTAGAGTTATGACTGTTGTTACTTTCCTCAGTTAAGCATGTAACATTATGACATCATATTATTAATTTAACTGAGTGATTGAGATAGTATTTTTGTTGTTTATGCAGGGATCAGGTACACAGACTTACTAAATACCAAACATTGATTCTGTCTTCAGTCATTGCTAATGAAATAGGTGCAATAGTTCTCTCTCCATCTGCCATATATACTCAAGTCATAAGTTATTTCATGGAAAAATCAACCTGCAACTTTAAGTCATACAATCATAACTCCTTCTCCTTAACACCCAATCCCCACCTCTCTGGCAGGGTGACTCTCTTCCCCTCCTTGACTCCAACTTTTACTCCTCATGTCAATCTCTATTTATGTGTCTTTTTGTATCCCTCTCTCTCTGTCAGTCTTTCCATCTCCCCGTGTACCTTTCTTTCTTTCTCTGTCTCTCTATCTTTTTCTGTGCTTTCTGTCTTTCTCTCTCTCTCCCCCTCTCTGTGTCTGTCTCTCCTTCTCCCCATATCTTCCTTTCCCTATCTCTCTCTTTATCTGTGTATCAATTTCTCTTCCCCTATGTCTTTATTTGTCTATTTCTCTTTCTCTATCTATCTCTCTCATTCTCATCAAGCTCTCTCTTTATCTATCTCTCTCTGTCTGCCTCTCTATCTCCTCCTCCACCAATAGTATCACCCTCTCTTTGTCTGCCACTATTTCCCTCTCTGGTGTACATCTTTCTCTATCTGTCTTTCTCTCTCTATCTATTTTTCTCCTTTTCTGTCTGCCTGTCTCTATGTCTGTCTGTCTGTCTTTCTCTCTTTCTTCTTCTGTGTGCTCCCTTGTTTGTCTCTCTCTATCTCCCTGTGTCGTGTGTCTGTTTCTCTGATGCAGGTTGCCACTTAAGGTTTTCTTACCCCCAGTGGTGAAGGGCTACTGGCTTGGCTTCTCTGAATTCCTCATTTAAATGTATGCCTCCCAGCTTGGCTCCACGTTGAGGAACCCTCTTTGTCCTTGGCTTGCTCAGTGGCTCCCACCTCTCCAAATGGGGCTGCTGAGGCTCTGAAGCTGTGACGTTCTGATTGAATTAACAATATTGGGACCCTGCATTGACACAGCCAGTTAGGAGGCCTCAGGAAGATTGCTCTGGCAATCTTATTGTAGGCTTGGATCCCTTTTGGTTCTAATGTTTGGATCTTGAAGGCCACGGGGAAATTCAGCCCAAAGTGACTATACGGAAGTGTAGATAACAGAAAGAATCTGGGCTGAAGTTCCCTAAAAATGGCAACATAGGCAGCCAAGGTGACTTAGAAGGTAAATGGCATGTTTCATCAGTGGATCATTGAGTACAAGAGTTGGCAAATCATATTGCAGCTATATAAAACCTTGGTAAGGCTGCATTTAGAGTATTGCATGCAGTTCTGATTACTATAATGGCAGTGGATGTGGAAGCTTTGGAGAGAATGCAAAAAAGGTTCATTAGGATGTTGCCTGGTCTCAAGGACATTGACAATGAGGAGAACTAGGATTGTTTTCACTGGGAAGTCAAAGGCTGAGGGGAGACCTGATCGAAATTTACAAAATTATGAGTGGGTGGATAGTCAGATTTTTCTTGTGGTGGAAGTGCCTATTAGAAGGAGGGCAAGGTGAGAAGGGAAAAGTTTAAGGGAGATGTGCGGGGAAAATTTTTCCCGCAATAAGTGGTGTGTGCCTAGAACGTGCTGCCAGAGAAGGTGGTAGAAGCAGGCAACGTTTAGGAGGCATCTAGATGGGTACATGAATATGTATATGCATATCCTCCTTATATCTGCGTGGTTTTCCTTCGGTTTCTTCCCACAGTCCAAAGATATACAGGATAGGTGGATTGGCCATGCTAAATTGCGTCCTAGTGTCAGGGAGATGAGCTTGGGTAAATGCATGGGGTTACGAGCTTGGGTGGGATTGTGGTCGGTGCAGACTTGATGGGCCAAATTGCCTCCTTCTGCATTGTAGGATTCTATGATTTTATGAATAGGGAAGGAATAGAGGGAAATGGACTGAGTAAGGGCAGAAAGTTGTTTTTTTTTAGCTTAGTTAGGAATCACGATCAGCAGGTTTTGGAGGGTGAAGGGCCTCTTTCTGCGTTGTAATTTTCTTTTTTCTTTGTTCTTAAGAAGTGTAATCTAAACAAGAGAAATTGGGACTAACGAGAGAAAAAAATAATTTAAGAATAACATCCAGGTGTAGTAAAGATAAAGAACCTTGTGGTATTTCTTCCTTCGTAATTATACAAAATAACCAAATACTACAGAACATAGATGGGGCCATCTGGTGCCTTCATGTTCACATCAACAGGATGTTCATTAACTTCATTTTAGTGTAATGGAGTGTAATGATAAAGATGCACATTTCACATTGCCTTGAGTCCATTTGGTACCCCAGCGATAGCTGACATTCAGACACTGACGACATGTGATGTGCACTGCTAACTCACAGCTGAGTTGTGAGGTGAGACATCTCACCTCGGGCCAATGCTCAGCAGCTGATCCGTCTCTCAGAAAATGTGCCCCAAGGCAGGGAGAGATGTCTGCAATCCACCTGCTTACGCTGCGAGCCACTGGAGGGTGTATGGCGGAAAGGAATGTGAACAGGAATTATGATGTTTAAAAAAAAGGAAAAACTTGCGACTGGTGACAAATTTCAAAAATAAACTAACTTCAAATGGGAGGGTTTTGGATTTGCATCTTCAAGCATCAGATAATGATGGTCGTGGTTCTGAATCAACAACAACTGGGCAGCCTGACTAATGATGCGATATAAATGAAAGCGTTGCCAACCCACTATCGCGTACCAGTAATCAAGCGTAATGACGGGGTGGCACAGTGACACAGTGGTTAGCACTGTTGCCTCATAGCACCAGGGACCCGGGTTCGATTCTTGGCTTGGGTCACTGGCTGTGTGGAGTTTACACATTCTCCCCATGTCTGCATGGGTTTCCTTCCAAAGACAGGCGGGTTAGATGGATTGACCATGATAAATTGCCCCTTCGTGTCAGGGGGACTAACTGGGCTAAATACATGGGGTTATGGGGATAGGGGCTGGGTGGGATTGTGGTCAGTGCAGACTCAATGGGTCCGAATGGCCTCCTTCAGGACTGCAGGATTCTGAGCTTCTACGAGCTTCAAGAATGATGAGTGAATCTTGGTGGGAGCCATGCTACAGATGGCAGAACTTTCGATGAGCTCCAATTTACTTAATGCAGTTATGTAGCAGCTGCCATTTGAAATTGTGTTGGAATGCAAGTAGCTGAATTGTAACAAGCAACAGATTTTTTTTATATTTCAACAAAGTTCTTTCCCACAAAGACTTTTGTTGTGCCACACATATCACCTACTCCTCGAAGAACAGGCAAACAGTAAAATGCAGAAAACTGAGCAACAAAATCAATTGGTGAGCATATGATAGGAATCAGTTAGTTAAAGTGATAACTGTCTGCCTGCAATTTAGTAAGGCAACCATTAGCTGGGAGTGATTGAAGTTGAACAGAAGATGCTGCAAACAGAGACCAGGTTGATTGGCATCTGAACATTTATCAGAATGGCTGAGAGTATTTTGCTGGCTGTGTCACCCTCTATGAATTCTGATGACAATGTAAGCTGCCTTTCAAGTCTTTGACATTATCAACACCCCTCAGTTCTTGTTCTTACCCCGTTGCATGACTCGTGCTTGTTATTTACTGTGACAGGATCCACAATGGGCAAGATTTCTTGCAATTGATTCAATTGTGCAGAGTTGACACCCTGACTTTTCCATTTTTACGGCTGCTTTCGCATGGAAATTATTCAAAACATTTCGGGTGAGATTCTCCAGCCTCCCACCCCTGTGTTTTCCACCGGTGGGAAGTGGCCCATTGTTTCCAAGCGGCGGGATTGTTTGGTCCCGCCACAGTTAATGGGAATTCCCATTGACATCACCCCTCACCAGTGGGAAATAGCAAGCCGGGGGAGGCTGCTGGCAGGACTGGAGAATCCTGTCAGCATGAACAACCAGAGAATTCTGGCCTTTACTTTTGTACAAAGACTGACTTTCTGAAGTATGGTGATTCCTATGTAGACATTCAAACTTCCTTCTCATGAGTTGACTCTCCCATGGTCCTCGCGTTATTGTCCTTTTTTATTGTTAATATCATTGAAGGTAACCCATTCATTTGAAATAGGTTACCAATGATAATATGATTGGAACATCTGGGCCATTGAGTTTTATAAAGACTTATCCCAATATTTGTAACTTTCACAACATAGAACATTACAGCACAGAACAGGCCCTTCGGCCTTCGATGTTGCGCCGACCAAAAAAAAAAGCAATGCCCCTCCAAACTAAACCGTTCCCTTCTCTTCCATATACTTATCAACTAAGCTCTTAAACGCCACCAAACTTGGCGCATCTACAACTGCTGCAGGCAGGGCATTCCACTCCCGAACCACCCTTTGGGTAAAGAACCTGCCTCTGATATCCGTCCTATAACTATCACCCCTTAATTTAAAGCTGTGTTCCCTCGTGCTAGCTTTTTCCATCCTAGGAAGAAGGCTATCACTGTCCACCCTATCTAAACCTCTAATCATCTTATATGTTTCGATCAGGTCCCCTCTTAGCCTCCTCCTTTCTAACGAAAACAACCTCAAATCCCTCAGCCTCTCCTCATAAGACCTGCCCTCCATACCAGGCAACATCCTGGTAAACCTCCTCTGTACCCTCTCCAATGCCTCCACATCTTTCTTATAATGTGGGGACCAGAACTGCACACAATACTCCAAGTGCGGCCACACTAGAGTTTTGACACAAGGACAAAGGATGCTGGAAAAGCTCAGCAGGTCTGGCAATACCTATAAGGATTTTATTTTTATTATTCATTCACGCAACGTTAACATCGTTGGCTGGCCAGCATTTATTACCTATCCCTAGTTGCTCTTGGAGAGTAGTTGAGAGTCAACCACATTTTGTTTTATTCATTCATAGGGCATGAGTACTGCTGGTTGGTCAGCATTTATTGCCCTTGAGAAAGTAGTGGTGAGCTGCCCTCTTGAATTGCTACAGTCCATGTTCTGTGGGTTGGCCCGCAATGCTGTTAGGGAAGGAATTCCGAGATTTTGACCCAGCAACTGTGAAGGAACGGCGATATATTTCCAAGTCAGGATGATGAGAGGCTTGGAGGAGAACTTGCAGGTAATGGTGTTCCCACGTGTCTGCTGCCTTTGTTCTTCGAAATGGAAGTGAATGTGGGTTCGGAGAGTGCTGTCTAAGGGTCTTCGGTGAATTGCTGCAGTGCATCTTGTAGATGGTACACTATTCTGCTATGGGAGGAAGTGGATGTTTGTGGATGTGGCGCCAATCAAGTGGGTGTTTTATTCTGGATGGTATCAAGATTCTTGAGTGTTGTTGAAGCTGTACCCATCCAGGAAAGTGGGCCATATTCCATCACCCTCCTGACTTGTATCTTGTGGATAATGGATAGACTTTGGGGAGTCAGGAGATTAGTTACTTTCAATATTCCTAGCCTCTGACCTTGCTCTTGTAGCCACTGTGTTTATATGGTGAGTCCAGTTGAGTTTTTGGTCAATGGTAGCCACAAGGGTGTTGACAGTGGGGGATTCAGTGATAGTAACACCATTGAATGTCAAGGGGCGGTAGTTAGAATGTCTCTTATCAGTGATGGTTATTGCCTGGCATTTGCATGGTTCGAATGTTACTTGCCATTTGTCAGCCCAAGCCTGGATATTGTCCAGATTTTGTTGCATTTGAACATGGACCACCTCACTATCTGAGGAATTACAAATAGTGCTGAACATTGTGCGATCATCTGCAAACATCTCACTTCTGACCTTATGATGGAGGGAAGGTCATTGATGAAGCAGTTGAGGATTGTTGGGCTAGGATGCTATCCTGAGAGACACCTGCAGAGATGTTCTTGAGCTGAGATGACCGATCCTCCACAACCACAACCATTTTCTTATGTACGAAATATGACTTCAACCAGCAAAGTATTTGCCCCCTGATACCCATTGATTCCAGTTTTGTTAGAGCTCCTTGGTGTTATATTAGGTTGAATGTGGCCTTGATATCAAGAGTTGTCACTCTCTCTTGACCTCACATTGATGTAACTCTGGAGTCACATGAAGGCCAGAGCAGGTAAGGACAGAAGATTTCCTTGTCTAAAGGACATTAGTGAATCGGAAGGGTTTTTCCATCAATCAACAATGGTTTTATGGTCATCACTAGATTCTTAATTCCAGATATTTTTTACTGAATTCAAATTCCAGCATTGGACATGAAAGATTTGAACTTGGGACCCTAGAGTTTCTGGATTAATAATCCAGCAATCATACTCTTAGACTATCTCTTCCCCTAAAAGCAATTAACGTGTTGAGTCCTTTGGCTCTCATCAGAACTGAAGGGAGGAAGAATGGGTTCGAGCTGAGAGAGATTATAACAAAAAGTATCAACTTTAAGAGCAAATTTTAGTTGTAACTTTAAGTCTCTCCCTGACCTGACAGTTTTCACTATGCTTTTAATTCCACTCATGATTCTTCATTGAATTTTCTGTTACTAATAGTTCACACCAGACTGATAAAATGCAAAGATAAGTCTTCTCTCCTTTCTCATGTTCACAGCTTGGTTGTAGATGTACCAGATAATTAGTTCATTGGCAGGTGAGTCAATCAGGCAAGACCATTTTCCCCGGATAGTGCATAGTTTTTGACTTTTATTCTGGCTGTATGTGGGGAGGGGAGGGGCGAGTATTCCATTACACCCTTGGTTTGTTGATATATAGAAACAGAAATGGAAAATAGATGCAGAAGTACTTCAGAAGAGATGTGTGGGGCAAGTTTTTGCACAGAAGGTGGTGAATTTCTAGAATGCACTGCCCAGGGAGGTGGTGGGAGCAGGTACGACGGCAGCATTTGAGGGGCATCTAGACAAATACATGATTAGGATGGGAATGGAAGGATACAGACTCCATAAGTGCGTACAGTTTTAGTTGAGGCAGGCATCATGATCAGTCGAGGCTTGGAGGGCTGTAGGGCCTGTTCCTATGCTGTACTGTTCTTTGAATAGACCTTTCTGCCTTTTGAGTTTGTTCTAACACCATTCATTATGATCATGGCTGATCATCAAATTCAATATCTTGATCCCGCCTTCATCCCATATCTTTAATCCTTTTAGTCGCAAGAGCTACATCTGATTCCTTCTTGAAATCACACGATGTTTTGACCACAATTGTTTTCTGTAATTGTGAATTCTACACATTCATCAGTCACTGGGTGAAGTAATTTCTCCTCATCTCAATCTTAAAAGATTTACCCTTTATCCTCAAACTATGACCCCGAGTTCTGGGGTCACCCTCATCTTCGGAAACATTCTTTCAGAAAGTTTAGGGGAACAGGAGACGAGCAGATCATCAGAGTATCCACAATCTTATAGACAAGGAGTGAGGGGAGGGAGGGAGGGGGGAGGGAAGGGAGGGGGAAGTGGGGAGAGTAAAAAGGGAGGGAGGGGGGAGTGGGGAGGGGGGGAGTGAAGGGGGAGGGAGAAGTGAGGGGGATGGGGAGGAAGAGAAGGACAGAGGGTGGGAGGAGAGAGAGAGGAAAGGGGATGTGGAGAGGAGAGAAGTTGTGGAGAGGGACAGAAGGGAAGAAGGAGAGCGGGGAGCAAGAGGGACAGGGTGAGGGACAGAGAGGGGGAGAGGAGGAGGGGTGGGGGGGAGGGGAGGGGGGCTAGGGGGAGGGAGGGAAGGGAGAGGAAGGTGGCTGGGGGAGGGAAAGGAAGGGAGGAGGGGAGAGGAAGGGGTTAAGGGGGAGGAAGAGGAAGGAAGGGAGGGGAAGGAAGGGGTAGGGGGTGGAGGAGGAGAGGGAGGCGTAGTGGGGGAAGGGGAGGAAGGTGCTGGCTTTGGGGGAATCTGACTGGGTAAGAAATCCCACAACATCAGGTTAAAGTCCAACAGGTTTATTTGGTAGCAAACATCACTAGCTTTTGGAGCAATGCTCCTTTGTCAAGCAAGTGCGGAATTCTGATGACAAACAGAGCATATAAAGGCACAAACTCAATTTACATTTATAATGATTGGATTGTGAGTATTTACAGCTAATCTTGTTCTTGGTGTGCATGTAGATGGTGTAGTTCCTTTGTCGCGTCTGCTTGGCAGTTTCACAGCTGGTCCGTATCTTGAGCACACGTTGAGAATAAGGATTCTATCTTGGTTTCCAGAATGCAGCGTTTGCAGTAGAGCTGGTGGTTGAGGAGTGTGAAAGAGGTGCAATGGCAAAGTCTCTTAGTGTAATCTATATTATAAGTTGACCTGACTGGGTTCATGATATGTAGTTCTTTTGGTATCTTAAGAACATAAGAAATAGGGACAGGAGTAGTAAGAGTGTGGAATGGCCTGCCTGCAGCAGTTGTGGACTCGCCAACTTTAAGGGCATTCAAATGATCAGTGGAAAGGCGCATGGATAGCATTGGAATAGTTTAGGTTAGAGGTCATTAGATTGGTTCCACTGGTCAGTGCAACATTAAGGGCTGAAGGGCCTGTACTGCGCTGTAATGTTCTATGTGCTATGTTCTAAAGAGCAGCAGTAGGCCATTCAGCCCATCAAGACTGCTCCGTCATTTAAAATGAGCATGGCTGATCTTATTGCAACCTCAGATTTACAGCTGGCCTTTCTGCAATAATCTTTTACCCCTTGCTTACCAAGAATCTATTCAGCTTTGCCTTAAAAATATTCAAAGATTACTTCTGCTGTCTTTTCAGGAAGAGAGTTCTGAAGACTCACAATTCTGAAATAAAATATTTCTCTTCATCTCCATTTGAAATTGGTGATCCCTTATATTTAAATAGTGTGCCCAATTTCTAGACTCTCCTACAAGAGAAAATATCCTCTCCATATCCACTGAGGATCACTGAGGATCTTAAAATGTTTCAATCAAGTCACCTATTAATCCTCTTAACTCCAGTGAATACAAGTCTAGTCCGTCCAACCTTTCCTAATAAGACAAATTGCCCATTCTGGGTATTATTCCTGCAAACCTTCCAATATGTTTACATCCTTCCCAATCTTCCCTATTCTAGTCATTATAGTGTTGATGAGGGTAGTCCAGTTAAGCTTCTGGTCAGTGGTAACCTCTGAGTTGTTGATGATGGGACTCAGCCAGATTGGCACTGTTGAAATTTTTTAAATTCATTCCTGGGACATGGACGTCATTGGCCAACATTTATTACCTATTCCGAGTTGCCCTTGAGAAGGTGTTGATGCCTTCTTGAATCACTGTAGCCTCCATGCTGTGGGTTGACCCACAATGCCATTAGGGAGAGAATTCCAGAACTTTGGCACAGTGATTGTGAAATAACAGGGATATGTTTCCAATGTTTCAAGATGGTGAGTGGCTTGGAGGGAAACTTGCAGGTGCTGATGTTCCCATGTATCTGTTGCCCTTGTCTTAGATAGAATTGGTTATTGGATTTCATTGGGATATTTCAGAGGCTTCTGATTTTAGTTTGTGTTTCTATTCAGTGTAGCGAACATATCTTTTAATAAACCCATTATGTCTTACTTTGATGGTATGTGTGCAAACCACATTCTCTTCTTTATGTTTAGAAACCACAACCCCTGACGTAGTTAGGACTTTTTTTTATTCATTCAGAGGACACGGGTATCGCTAACTGCCCTTCCCTAGTTGCCTTTAGAAGGCAGTTGAAAGTCAACCACATTGATGTGGCTCTGGAGTTACATGTAGACCAGATTTCCTTTCCTAATGGACATTAGTGGACCAGATGGGTTTCTCCAATAATTGACAATGATTTCATCAATTGATTCTTAATTCCAGATACTTGTTGTTGAATTCAAATTCCACTATCGGCTGTGGTGAGATTCGAACCTGAGTCCACAAAACATTGGCTGAGTTTCTGGATTAATAGTCTAAAATACCATTAGGCCATCATCTCCCCATCATTGCAAGAGACATAACTATAATGCCCGGTAGAATCTATGCATGTATACTTTGGACAAAAATTGCTGCTGAGCAGTGAGGGATGAGGACATTGGCTGATGTTTTTTATTCATTCAAGCAGTATGGGCTTCGCTGTCTAAGCCAGCATTAATTGCCCATCCCACTTTCTCTCTTTGTACCCTGAGATTTGTCAGCTGAAGAAGCTTCTGGAATAGATCAGTTGACTTAGCATGAATCAGACTGCACAATACCAGGCACTTAGTCATTGAGTTCTGGCCAGTCATCCTAAATTGAAGACAATAATCAAACCGCATGTTGTTGCAACTTTGAACTGACTGGCAGCCGAAGCTACAATTTGTAAAGCTGTTTTGACCCAACCCAAATTCTTTGATGGCTCAATGCAGCATGGTTTTCCCGGGGTGGGGGGGAGGTTCACAGGAGAAAAACAAAAGGGCATTTGTTATTGAACTTGAATTAAAAGATAGTAAAATGCTTTCTTTCTTTGGCATGAGGTGTCAAGAAAAGTCTGGTACAAATGTTCTCTAAATTAAATTTTGTTCCATATAGTACACCCCAGTCATATGCTGACACCTTACAAGATGTAGATGACAGCAGGTAGGAAAGGTCTGAATGAAAATATCATGGTTAACATTCACTTCACACCATCACTTGCCATTTGCACTTGTTCAACAATGACATGAATCATCTTTAGCAATACGGCATCAATAAATCTGGACAAACTATACATTTTTGAAAAAAAAATCCTTTTGCATTTATGCAGCAGCAAAAAGGGGAAATTCATTGCCTGAAAATTGGGGGAAAATAGTCTCAAGAAGTCTGGATTTATCAAAGTTGAAGTTCAGTTTATTTATTAGTCACAAGTAAGTGTTACACTAACACTGCAATGAAGTTACTATGAAATTCCCATTGTCACCACACTCCAGCACCTGTTCAGTTCAATGCACTTAACCAGCACATCATTCAGCATGTGGGAGGAAACCAGAGCACCCAGAGGAAACCCTCGCAGACAGGAGGAGAATGTGCCATCTCCACACAGACAGTGGCCCAAGCAGGGAATCGAACCTGGTTCCGTGGCACTGTGAGGCAGCAGTGCTAACCATTATGTTACCATCCCACCCCAAAAAGAAATGGTGTGACATTCCTTGCAGGTAGTTTCACATATTTTCAAACTGAATTTTTCTTATAATTCACAAATGTTTTGCAAACCTGGCGCCTTGCATGAAAATGTATTTCACAAAGCCAATCTTCAACAAGAATAATGGAAATCATATCAAAACTCTCACCTCACAAGGTAGAATGAGTGAGATGTAAAACCTTTTAAAGTCTCAGATGTGAGCCCCAGCAGCTCGCCCCCCCTCCCCCAATTTGTTTCCATCCTGTCCACTGCCAAATGTAATGGATACAAGAGAAGAGTGGGCTCCCAGGAGGCAGGTCATTTAAATACTAAAATGAAGTTGGGAGCCTCAGGTGTGACATGTTTTATACAGTCAAATCTGGCCAGCTAATTCTTCTTGAATTCATGAAACCTAGCAACCTTAGGGAGGGGAGGATCATACTGGGGAAAAAATAAATACCTCTGCAGCATGAAGGAGTATTGTTTCCTCTCTGCCCATGAAACTACTTATTTCCCAACCATTGGAATCACTTGCCCCAATCCAAAGGCCCCATTCGGGATCCATTGCAAGGGGCCTGTTTGAGTGGATTCCCATTTGAGTGGGAGTTAAGTTGTTAATCAGGCTGACTTTCAGGGTGGGATCATGTTGGCATATAAGTTCTACATCCTAAAGTCAAAACTCCTTTGCCAAATCCTTGGGCTTGAAAAATCTGTTTGTGCCAATATGGTGGCCTATATTTGTAAGCTTTGGTGGCAGTTTGGATTCTGCTTGGCAGGAAAAACACAGGATGGAGTGCAAAACCAATTTCAAAGCTCTTTCAATATTAGTCTTCGTTTTCAAAACCAAAAGGATTAAAAACAGCATTACACCAATCCAGTCAGCTTCAGATAGGTAGGTAAAAATTCCCTTTGGTAGTTTTTAATATCTTTTGCTGAAAACATTTGTCACCAGTCTATGTGACTATACTGGGCCTTTAAGAAATGTATATGTGTCATATTACTTGTTTACCCAATGCCACTTTGTCCACAACCAGCAACCAACATGCTGACATACATCAGCATAATTGATATTTGTTTTAATCTGAGCTAATGCAGTTTTATTATTTTTTTGTGTTTTCCCCTGCAGTTTTCTGAGTGTGGTTTGATTAGGTTGATTTATAGGAAAATCATGTAACTAGATGGAACTATGCTTACAGAGAGAAACAAATGAGGAGTTGCTGTCTGCAATCTTTATAGTACAGTAGCTCTCTATCTCTCTCTCTGGAGAATGGAGTCTGAGACCTGCCAGAAGATAGGTCTCCTTCTCTACTGTTGAAGATAGATTTAATGTGCATGGGAAAAAATTTAAAGGAGATGTGCAAGCAAGGATTTTACACAGAAGGTGGTGAATGTCTTGGGTGCGCTACCCGGGGAAGTGGTGTGAGCAAATATGATAGCGGCAGTTAACTGCATACGGTTTTAGTTTGAGCAGGCATCATGATGGATGCAGGCTTGGAAGGCTGAAGGGTCTGTTCCAGTCAGTATTGTTCTTTGTTGTCTCTCCGTATCCCTGTCCAGAGGTGTCAAAAGGCTGGAAACATAGCACCTCAAGTAAGTCTATGTATTTTTGCTAACTGATTCTGAAGAGGGGTTTATGTCTGCTGGGATATTGCTTAAATTGGAACTATAGAGATCTCTAGCAATTAAGAATTATATCTTTTCATGTTTAAGTATCTGGGGCATTCGCAGGTCATGCTGCAGCTATAAAGAGCCTTAGTTGGAAGTCTCATTTAGAAAACTGTGTACAATTTTGGTTGCCATACTACCAGAAGGATGTGGATGCCTGGTCTGAATGGTATTAGCTATGAGGAGAGGTTGGATAAACTTGCTTTCTCTTACTGGAACAATGGAGGTTGAGGGGTGACCTGATAGATGTTTACAAGATTATGAATGGCATTGACAGAGTGGATAGTCAGTTGCTCTTTCCTAGGGTAAAAAAGTCAATTACTAGCATACATAGGATTAATGTGCATGGGAAAAAATTTAAAGGAGATGTGCAAGCAAGGATTTTACACAGAAGGTGGTGAATGTCTTGGGTGCGCTACCCGGGGAAGTGGTGTGAGCAAATATGATAGCGGCAGTTAACTGCATACGGTTTTAGTTTGAGCAGGCATCATGATGGATGCAGGCTTGGAAGGCTGAAGGGTCTGTTCCAGTCAGTATTGTTCTTTGTTGTCTCTCCGTATCCCTGTCCAGAGGTGTCAAAAGGCTGGAAACATAGCACCTCAAGTAAGTCTATGTATTTTTGCTAACTGATTCTGAAGAGGGGTTTATGTCTGCCGGGATATTGCTTAAATTGGAACTATAGAGATCTCTAGCAATTAAGAATTATATCTTTTCATGTTTAAGTATTTCAATTGGTAAAACTTATGCTAATTATTTTAGTTATGGTTTAACTGTGTTGTCAAGTAAACTCTGTTTTAATAAAAGCTTTTTAGTGATTCATTGGATCACACTTAGAGTGAAACACGTTAAGCTCGCACGAATACCAAAATAAGAAAAGAAGAGTCTAAGATCACCTCATAATATAGC
The DNA here is from genome assembly GCA_024679065.1 of Sphyrna mokarran. Lineage (NCBI taxonomy): Eukaryota > Metazoa > Chordata > Chondrichthyes > Carcharhiniformes > Carcharhinidae > Sphyrna > Sphyrna mokarran. The sequence continues at coordinate 24,355,578 of JAGIQG010000029.1, forward strand.
TTGGAGTTTCTGATCTGGTACCTAATAACTATATCCCTTTATTTTTGGGAATATAATTTTTCAATTTTCAATTAACTCGAAATTGTGCAATTTGAAATGAGACAGAACAAATTACTTAAAAATGCAAGACGGAAAACAAATAAGACATTCTCAGGAAAGTATGGACCTCTGGATTCTAGTCCAATACCAAACAATAAAATGCGTGTGTGTGTGTGTGTGTCTGCGCGTGCATTGTTATTCGAATGAGGGAATTAACATCTGTATTATTTTCCCTTGTGTTCAGCAATAGATAAATAGATACATGCAATGTTAACATTCATGTTGCGAGGGCTGGAATACAGGAGCAGGGATATACTTCTGAGGCTGCATAAGGTTCTGCTCAGACCCAATTTGGGCTATTGTAGCAGTTTTGGGCCCTATAACCTTCCCCAAAAGGAAAATTGTCTCTGTAAGGACTAAATTAGTACAGTAGTTTGACAGATTTTCCTCTTGCCAATGGAGCCTGAGTTCAAATAAAGATAAAGCTGATAGGATGGAACATAGAACACTACAGCACAAACAGGCCCTTTGGCCCACAAGTTGCACCGATCATATCCCAACTTACTAGGCCTATCTATAACCCTCAATCCCATTAAATCTTTCCATTTTTATCTGTAAGTTTTCTTTCAATTTTTATCTGTAAGACTGGTTAATTTTTTGAGATTATGCTGGACCACGAAGTCAGGAGAAACTGGCATAGTTGATCTAACTTGATGAAAATGCATCCAGATATATGATAATTATAAAATAACACCGAGGACCTGCTCGCCGTGAACATCTTCCTGCCCATTTCTCTCAAGACAGCAGTGAGATGGTGCATAATTTGTATTTAGTAAATCTCTCCCCATATTGAGATGATACTGATTTGAGGGTTAAGCCTTTTGTGTCCTGCAGCCACAGACAGCAAACATTACTCAGAATCAGTATGCTTTAGCTGACTAAGAATAAGAAGCAGCTCAAGGTTCTTTAAGGCCCAAAACTCAATTCATGGTGCACATGTTCAAGTTTGATTACATTTGTTCAAGTCAATCCTGCTTTGACCTTCTAGCTGTGATCCTTATCCTTTTAGTAGACAACTGACAGAGAGCACAGTGTTCCAACTTTCTAAAACATACCGCTAAGTCTAACATCTGGATAATCCAGAAAGGAATCATAGTTTGTGCATTTTTTTAAGTTAAGTGTTGAATAAAATGTTTTTTTCACATGCTCTAGATCCAAATAAATGTGCAGAATAAATCACTTTTATTCATTTATGGGAGTGAGGCCATCATTTATCTCTAATTGCCCATGGAAAGAAAATAAGCAGTCTTCTTGAACCGCGGCAATCCATATATGAAGATATACCAATAGTGCTGTTAAGGAAGGAGTTGTAAAATTTTGACACAGCGACAGTGAAGGAACAGAGGTACATTTCTAAACCACTAGTGGTGTTCCCATGTATCTGCTGCCCTTGTCTTTCTGGATAGTATCATGGTGGATTTGGAAGTTGCTACATAAGAACCTTGGGGATTTCCTGTACATCTTGTCAATGATAACTGCTATCAATAAACATCAGTGGTGGAGACCACATGGAAAGGGTGTCAATCAACCTGGCTACTTTGTTCTGGATAGCGTCAAATTATTGGAGCTGCACTCTTTCAGGCAAATGGAGAGTATTCCACCATACTTTGGACTTGTGCCTTGTAGATGGTAGACAGGTTTTGCGGAGTTAGGAGCTAAGTTACTCATTGCAGGATTCTTACCTCTGTTCTGCTCTTGCAGCCATATTATTTACATGGCTAGTCCAGTTCACTTTTTGGTCAATGGTAATCCCTATGATGTTGATAGTGGGAGTTTGAGCAAAGTAATCCTATTGAATGTCAATGGGTGTTGGTTCGATTTTCTTTTTGGAGATGATCATTGCCTTGCCTTTGAATGGTACAAATGTTACTTGCTGGCCCAAGCCTGAATATTGTCTAGGTCTTGCTGCATTTGGATATGGACTGCAAACATATTAATTGATCCCAATGAAAGTATCTTCCTGTACTGAAGAAATTTAAATTTAAAAAAACTCTCAGTTCCCAAATCAACTATTAACACATACCTCCGTTTTAATCAGGATCAACTGTCTTTATCTTCTAAAAGTTTTGGGCCTTTAGGGCCTGTGAGCTACTTGCTGCAATTCTAAGCTAGTTAGAACTCAATGCTACTTCATTAGTGTGCGCTGGGAAGAATTTCTGGGGAGGTTAAGAAACTTTCCAAATATATAACTTAGATTATACAACCCCTACAGTACAGAAATAGGCCATTCGTCCCATCAAGTCTGCACTGACTGCAGTCCCACCCATGTCCTAGCCCCATAATCCCACGCATTTACCCTAGCTAGTTTTCCTGACACTAAGGAACAATTTAGCATGGCCAATCTACCTACCCTGCACAACTTTGGATTGTGGGAGGAAACCATAGCACCCAGAGGAAACACATGTAAAATTACGGGGAGAATGTGCAAACTCCGCAGATGTATGACCTAAGCCAGGAATCAAATCTGGAACCTTGATGCTATGATGCAGCAATGCTAACCACTGTGCCACCATGTTCACCCGAATGGAAAAGTTTCTCATGGAATTGTTCACCCTCCCCGTCACGATAAAATGGCTGATGGAGTCTACACTGTGGCTGAAGGAATTTCCTGAGTAAACTGTGCTGATATGTTACTTGCCAAGTATCTGTGCCATCGGTACTTGTGGGAAAGAATTTCTCAGCTGTCGACATGCACCATAGTATATGATAGATGTGGAAAAAATAATTTAATATCGTTATTGTGATGGTTGAAGGGCAAGGAGATAACTTAGTGGTATTATTGCGAGAATATTAATTCAGGGCCTCAGCTAATGTTCTGGTGATCCGGGTTCAAATCCTGCCATGGCAAAAAGTGGAATTTGGATTCAATAAAAAGTATCTGGGATGAAGAATCTGGAGGATAGCGAATGTGGTCCCGTTGTTCAAGAAGGGGAAGAGAGACCTTCCAGGAAATTGTAGGCCAGTGAGTCTTACTTCTGTGGTGGGCAAAGTGTTGGAGAGAATAATTAGGGATAGGATTTATAGTTATTTAGAGAGTAATGAATTGATTGGAGATAGTCACATGGTTTTGTGAAGGGTAGGTCGTGCCTTACTAACCTCATTGAGTTTTTTGAAAAAGTGACTAAGGAGGTGGATGGGGGTAAGGCGGTTGATGTGGTATATATGGACTTTAGTAAGGTGTTTGATAAGGTGGCCCATGGAAGACTTCTGCAGAAAATGCAGATGTATGGGATAGAGGGTGATTTAGCTAATTGGGTTAGGAATTGGCTAGCAGATAGAAGACAGAGGGTGGTGGTTGATGGGAGATATTCATCTTGGAGTTCGGTGACAAGTGGTGTACCTCAGGGGTCTGTTTTGGGGCCCCTGCTGTTTGTAATTTTTATAAATGATCTGGATGAGGGTATTGAAGGATGGATTAGTAAATTTGCAGATGACACTAAAGTCGGTGGAGTGGTAGATAGTGAAGAGGGGTGTTATAGTTTGCAGAGGGACTTGGACAAGTTGCAGAGCTGGGCCGAGAGGTGGCAAATGGAGTTTAATGTGGAAAAGTGTGAGGTAATGCACTATGGCAGAAATAATAAATGTGTAGAGTATAGGGCTAATGGTAGGATTCTTAGTAGTCTAGATGAACAGAGGGATCTTGGTGTGTATGTGCATAGATCCCTGAAAGTAGGCAGTCAGGTCGAGAAGGTTGTTAGGAAGGCATATGGAGTCTTGGCTTTTATTGGTAGAGGGATTGAATTTTGGAGCTGCAACGTCATGTTGCAACTGTACAAAACTCTAGTGCGGCCGCACTTGGAGTATTGTGTGCAGTTCTGGTCCCCACATTATAAGAAAGATGTGGAGGCATTGGAGAGGGTACAGAGGAGGTTTACCAGGATGTTGCCTGGTATGGAGGGCAGGTCTTATGAGAGAGGCTGAGGGATTTGAGGTTGTTTTCGTTAGAAAGGAGGAGGCTAAGAGGGGACCTGATCGAAACATATAAAATGATTAGAGGTTTAGATAGGGTGGACAGTGATAGCCTTTTTCCTAGGATGGAAAAAGCTAGCACGAGGGGACACAGCTTTAAATTAAGGGGTGATAGTTATAGGACGGATATCAGAGGCAGGTTCTTTACCCAAAGGGTGGTTCGGGAGTGGAATGCCCTGCCTGCAGCAGTTGTAGATGCGCCAAGTTTGGTGGCGTTTAAGAGGTTAGTTGATAAGTATATGGAAGAGAAGGGAACGGTTTAGTTTGGAGGGGCATTGCTTTTTATATTGGTCAGCGCAACATCGAAGGCCGAAGGACCTGTTCTGTGCTGTAATGTTCTATGTTCTATGAATCTACTGACGACCAAGAAACTATTGTCGGTTGTTGGAAAAATCCATCTGGTTCACTAATTTTTAAAATGTATTTATTAGTGTCACAAATAGGTTCGTATTTACATTGCAATAAAGTTACTGTGAAAATGTGGACACAGTCTGGCACCTGTTTGGGTACACTGAGGGAGAATTTAGCATGGCCAATGCACCTCCAACAGGTCTTTTGGACTGTGGGAGTGAACAGCAGCACCCGGTGGAAACCCACACAGATATGGGGAGAATGTGCAAATTCCACCTAGGCTGTCACCTAAGTCAGGAACCGAACCCCGGCCCCTGGTGCTATGAGGCAGCAGTGCTAACCACTGTGCCGCAGTGCCACCCATGTAAGCTTTAGGGAAGGACACCTGACATCCTTACCTGGTTTGGACTACATGGAATTCCAGAGCCATAGCAATGTGATTGACTGTCAATTGCCCTCAGGCAATTAAGGATGGACAATAACTGCTGCCCAGCCAGTGAGCCCCACATCTCATGAATGAATAATAAAAAATACATATAGCTAGAGGCTAAAAGTGAACTCAGCGATCACTAGAAATGCAGAAAAGGTTCATTAATCACGAAAAAAACACTTCAGTGATGAATCAGTTCATTAACCAGTGGGTTATACAAGTACAAATATAAAACACAAACAGCAGCATTTTATGTTTATGCAACAGAATACAAGTATCAAAAACATTAGTATGATTCATATACCACTTGTTATGATATTCAATAACAAGGTACATAAATTTTTTTTTTAAAACAAAATGCAGATTGTTAAATAAGTTCAATGATTCTCTGATTTATGGGCAGATGACAATACCACTTATAGTTCATATGGCAATATTTCCAAGCAATAAACGTTCCACAGAAATGATCGTGGATCATAGAAGGTAAAAGTTAAGGAAAGAGCTTCAAAAATTATATAACTTCTCTCCCAGTCAAGACCAGCATTGGCAATGTTTCTACACGTCTTCCAAACCCACAACTACTGCGACCTGTAGAATAAAGGCAGCAGACACATGGCAAAGCCACCACCTGCAGTTCACACACCATCCTGACTTGAAACTATTTTGCCACCCCTTCACTGTTGCTGGGTGAAACTCCCTCCCTAACAGTACTGTGGGAGTGCCTATGCCACATGGACTGTAAGAGTTCAAGAAGAGAGCTCATCACCACTTTCTCAAGAAGAATTAAGAATGGGCAAAAAATGCTGGTGTAGCCAGCAATTCCTATATTACTTGAATGAATGAAACAAAAATAAAATTCTTCACCTAATCTGCTGGGCCTAAAATATCTCATCATTTTCTACTTCACTCACATATCACTAACTCTAAGAAATAGTTCGAAAGAATGGGCAGTTCTCTGTAACATTGCCGGTCCTCAAAAATGCTCTTCCTTGTATCGCAATCGAACTGCAACAAGAATCACACATAAAAGATTCATTTTATCTTTCCATGACTTCAAATAGGTTGTGTTTGAAATTTGTTTCATTTCCTTACACTTAATAGCCATCTGTAAATGCAACTCATATTTGATAATGACATTTTCTTCTGATAATTTTATTTTTAAAAAGTTATTGGGTGAGATTTGACATCCTCACTCATCCCGAAACCGTGAAATCTCACCCGAGGTCAACAGATCTTTTCATTGTCCCCTCCCTCACCCGCTCTGATTCCTGTGGTGAGCAGGGAGGTAAAATTCTGGCCTCTGAAAACCTTTACACAATTGACGGTTTTGTACTTAACACAAATTATTGAAAAATTCTTTGAAGAGAACAGTAAGTATATATTCTAACCAATTCAAACAAGATTGATTTGACCCTGCTTAGGAGTACATTCACTCCTGACATCATGACACGAATCTGTACTGAACGTCAGGCAAGGCTGAAACTTAAGGAATTCTGATTTAAACCAGGACAAAATGGAAGCACATGTTAACTATTTTTAGATCTCAAAGGGAATATCAAAGAGAATTGTGCTTTCTGTTACAGCAAAATTGAACCAAAGCAGCTAGTGTGAAGAATGAAAATGAGATCAGGTGCATCAAAGGCTAGGAGAGAATTTTCTTTGAGGGAATGAGATAAGCCAAATTAACCTTGATCATCAGAGGCTCAAACACAGATAATAGAGTTTCTTTGCATTCATTTTATAATATTGTTATTCTAATGAATTAATGTAACTGAGAAAAGCCTCGAGGTAAGTAAGAAGGAATGAACTCAAGACAAGTGAGCAACTTATGGCGATGGAGAAAGAAGATGTGAGTAACCTCAGCGATCTATATTATGCCAAATCTTGCATCTAACATGTGCATTTCAAAGTGCAAACATGAAACAAAGATGTCGCACCGCATGTCCTTCTTAATTGCCTGAAATATCCTAATCCACTTTTCTAGTCTGTCTCATGAACTTGGATCCTTTCTACTGATATGAATATTTCCATTACTTGGCACATTCAGTGAGAATATGTTAACCATTTCAAAGGTTGAACAGCTAACATATACAAAAGGTAGTCGTTCATGAAATGAAATGCACGTTTCCTTTGACAGTTGATTCCCCCATGTTAGCTTCAAGCAAATCTCTGTTGGTTGTCCCAATCGAATTGTTTTTCTGGCTGAGCTAGTAGCTGTAACTTTTGTATTTGAAGAGCTTGAATATTTTTGAACGAATCTGTTCGGTATTTTACAAAATAAACTTTGGACTTTTCATCTATTTGGAAAGTTGATAAGGGTTCAGGGAAGGTACAGCAGAAGAGCAGCTGTGTTACTGAACAAGCGGCCTGGTCCAATAAGACAGAGAGACAAGTTCAGATTCTATCAAGGCAGATGGGAATTTAAACTCAATTAAATCAGTAAATATCCAACTGAAATGGTAGTATTGGTAATGATGACCATGAAACTGTGTGATTTTTGTAAAAATGCATTCTGGAAGGAAATCTGTTGTCCTTAGGCAGTGCAGGCTACTTGTAATTTAGTATGGTTGACTTTTAACTATTTTAAGAAATAACCTAGCAAGCCATAATGTTGCTTTGAAGAAGATGACTCATCATCACTTTCAGAAGGATAATAAAGATGGACAATTAATCCTGGCATGCCAGAAATGCTTACTTCCTATTAATAAACAAAGGAAGTCTCATTGCTTCTTATTAGTGATTGCTATTCTGAAGTTTGTCTTTAAGTACACAGAGGACAGAGTTGTTTGCCTTCTCCAGTGGTGTGCTTGGAGACAGGGAGAACATCCAATAGGGTAGAGGTGACCTTTCCACCCAATGCTAATTGTGGCCCTTAAGTGAGCAATTAATGACCACTTTACAGCCCCATCCTTCCATTGCTATCATTAACTCAGCTATGGGCAAAACTGTTGCAATGTGGGGAGCACAACATGGTCGGTCATTTGTCGACTCCTGTGGGGAGGGGGCAGAGGAGCAGGAGTGGGAGAATGACTGTGGGAGTTCCCTATTTAAGGATATGCAGAGCCTTATTGAAGAACCTGGCATTGGAAGTGATGGCTCTCTGAGAGACACAAGTCCTTTCCCTTGCTGCTAGTTCCCCTCAAATCCCTCTCACCATTGCTTAATTCTGGCCTGGGGAGCTCAGCAATCTGGGCAACTATTGGCTGTCAATGAGGGGGCAGTCACTGTATTCCTGCTGACTCTGAAAAGCCAACGAGCTCTGATTGGCCAGCAACTCTCGGCAGGTGGAGCTTCCCAATCCTGGGAGTGAAGGCCCTTAGGTGATCTCTTAGCTGATTGACTTTTAGTTTGCCTTCCTCAAAGGAGGCAACAACCTGGGCCCTTGTTGGCTCTCAGGTGAGACTCCCATCTCGTCCGCAAGATCCACCAGAAACTCAACTAATATTCTGGCAGGTGGTGGAATTTAAATTCAATTAAAAAATCTGGAAGCATGAATGTATTGATGACTATGAAACTATTGTCAATGGTTCACCAGTGTACTTTAGGGATGGAAATCGGCCCTCCTGACCTGGTCTGGCCTACATTTGACTCCAGAGCCACAGCAACGGTAGTGGCACGGTAGCACAGTGGTTAGCACTACTGCTTCACGACTCCAGGGATCTGGGTCCGCTTCCTGGCTTGGGTCACTGTCTGTGTGAAGTTTGCACATTCTCCCTGCATCTGTGTGGGTTTCCTCCAGGTGATCCTGTTTCCTCCCACAGTCTGAAAGATGTGCTAGTTAGATGCATTGATCTGAACAGATGTCAGACTATGGCGACTAAGGGAATTTCACAGTAACTTCATTGCAGTGTTAATATAAGTCTTATTTGTGACTGATAAATGAACTTTAACGTGGTTGATTCTCAACTGCTCCTGGGCAACAAGAGATAGGCAATAAGTACTGGCCAGCCGGCAACACCCGTGTCCCATGAATAAATAAAAGAATAAGTTGCTGAACTTTTCTGTTTTTATGTAACCCGTCCTTTATAGACTTACAAATCTCTAACATTGACATTAAATGCTAGAAGTGGCTCAGTATTCCATTACTCAGTAACATGCTTATATATTCACCAAAAATATAAATTAAAATCTATTCCTAGGAAAGGCATTGCAGTTTCAAATTGTGAAGTTCATGCTATTACCTTAAAATCCACAGAGACCTGTGTGAAGTGGCATTGTTGGAGATGAAATACTCCGGTAGGGAAAATATGTGACAGGCTCATAGCCAGTCTTCCCCTGGCTCCCAGCGTCAATGTAGGGACCTAAACTCAGACAGAGTAAAATAGTTTTTCTAGCATAACATTTACTTGGCGCCTGACAGCTCTATTGTCGTGGGAAATATAAAGGTTGCTTTAGCTTGTCTTGATCTAGATTTTTTTTAAGGCAAACAACATAATGTGTTTTTTTTTCACATTGAGCTTTCTCCCAACTGCACAAAATAGTTCATTGTCCAGAACCCATGGGATTGGAGATCAACAATCCACTACCAAGGCGAAAATGAAAATGAAATGATACTCGTTCACTACAAAGAAACACATTCCTCTGGTACAACATTGGCTGTGATCATTGTACCCAAGAATATCTGTGGAGAATATAAACCAGACGTGTTCTATAGATTATTATTCCCTCGCTTGTGATGATGTTATGACAGTCTGGTAGCTGCTTCGCTTTTGATGCTAAATGTCAAAAGATAAGATGAAATAACATTAACAATTTGAAAAAAAATTCTAAATACGGTAAATCCCTTTTACAAACAACATCACTCGCCAGGCTGACAGTCACTGATTGCAGTTGCTCAGTCAATTCTTTGTTGATTTGTATTTAGAACATAGAACATAGAACAATACAGCACAAACAGGCCCTTCGGCCCCCGAGTTGCACCGATCACATCTACCAATCCACAGACCTATCTATAACCCCCTATCCTATTCTTTTCCAAATACTCATCCAGAAGTCTCTTAAAAAACCCCAGTGAGTTTGCCTCAACAACCTCCGACGGCAGTCGGTTCCATTCACTCACCACCCTCTGAGTGAAAAACCTACCCCGGACATCTCCTTTGTATTTGCTTCCCTGCACCTTAAATCTGTGTCCTCTCGTAGTGACCATTTCAGCTTGGGGAAATAGTCTCTGAGAGTCCACCCTATCTATTCCTCCCAACATTTTATAAACCTCTATCAGGTCACCTCTCAACCTACGTCTCTCCAGTGAGAAGAGTCCCAGCTCCCTCAACCTATCTTCATAAGGCCTGCCTCCCAATCCAGGCAGCATCCCTGTAAATCTCCTCTGAACTCTCTCAATAGCCTCTACATCCTTCCTATAATGAGGCGACCAGAACTGCGCACAATACTCCAACTGGGGTCTGACAAGAATCTTATAGAGCTGCATCATTACCTCCTGACTCCTAAACTCTATTCCTCGATTATTGAAGGCCAGTACACCGTACGCCTTCTTGACCACTTCCTCCACCTGCGAGGCCAATTTAAGATTCCTATGGACCCGGACCCCGAGATCCTTCTGCTCTACAACACAGCTAAGACTCCTACCCCTTATATTGTACTCCTTCATCCCATTATTCCTGCCAAAATGGACCATTACACATTTATCTGCATTGAAGTCCATCTGCCACTTCTCCGCCCAGTCTTGCATCCTGTCTATGTCCCGCTGCAACTTTTGGCATCCCTCCAGACCATCCACAACATCACCGATCTTTGTATCGTCGGCGAACTTGCTAACCCATCCCTCCACTTCCTCATCCAGGTCATTTATGAAAATGACAAACAGCAGGGGTCCCAGAACAGATCCCTGGGGCACTCCACTGGTTACCGACCTCCATGCAGAACAAGACCCATCCACAACCACTCTCTGCATTCTGCCGGCAAGCCAGTTCTGGATCCACGAGGCCAAAGCCCCTTGGATCCCATGCCCTCTCACCTTCTCCAGAAGCCTTGAATGTGGGACCTTATCAAACACCTTACTAAAGTCCATGTACACTATGTCCACCGCCCTTTCTTCGTCAATGTGTTCAGTCACATTTTCGAAGAACTCAACTAGGCTCGTAAGGCATGACCTGCCCTTGACAAAACCATGCTGACTATTTTTAATCAGTCCAAACTTCTCCAAATGTTCATATATCTTATCCCTCAGAAGCCTCTCCATCAGCTTACCAACCACTGAAGTCAAATTCACCGGTCAGTAATTTCCTGGACTATCCCTGTTCCTTTTCTTAAACATAGGAACCACATCCGCAATCCTCCGGAACCTCTCCCGTTTCCATGGACGACGCAAGATCATCGCCAGGGACTCTGCAACCACTTCCATCACCTCCCACTATAACCTGGAGTACATCCCATCCGGTCCCGGTGACTTGTCTATCTTGATAGAATTTAACAGGTCTAACACATCCTCTTTCCTAACATCCACATACTCAATCTTTTGCTGTACGTTTTACCAATCAGGAATTTCCTGAAACTGTTTTGGCACAACAAGAAGCGTAAAAGTGTCATTGCCACGGCTTCTGCCTTGAGGAATTGCAAAATGCCCATCTTAAGATTGCTTTGCACTAAAACAAAATTGCTGCAGCAGGTTCTCTCATTCCCATGGCCTTCTAACAGGATCAGACAGGGTGGATTCAGAAAGAATGTTCCCAATGATCAGGGAGTCCAGAACTAGGGGGTCATAGTTTGAGGATAAGGGGTAAATCTTTTAAGACTGAGGTGAAGAGAAATTTCTTCATCCAGAAAGTGGTGAATGTGTGGAATTCACTATCACAAAAAGTAGTTAAGGCCAAGCCTTCATGTGATTTCAAGAAAAAAATCTTTCTTGAGGCTAAAGCATCAAGGGATATGAGAGGAAGGTGGGATCGCAATGTTGAATTTGATGATTAACCATGATAGAAATGAATGGTGGAACAGGCTCGAAGGGCTGAATGGCTTTTTCTTGCTTCTATTTTCAATGCTTCCATGAGATAGTTCAACCCTGAGCTACTTGCTCAAATTGGCTTCCTAATACACAAATGCCCACGTTTAGAAAGCAGGAAGTTGGAGGTTGCATGTTATAATGGAGGAGCAGCAGAATAGAAAGAGAAATGCCACTAATGGACTAGGAGACTATCAATAGAAGGAGAAATGAATATCTTAAATTGTATTCTTAAAACATTACAAGTTCCAAGAATAGCATTACCTCAGATCAAGAGATTTCAAACTGCTTAAGTGAGATGGATATTAATTATTAAAGATAAGCAGAACTGTATGCACTGGGCTTCCCTATGACTGTATAATGTTGATAATACAGAAAGGATGTAAATAAGGTTGAAAGAGTGCAGAGAAGATTCACAAAGATGTTGCCAGGACTTGGAAAGCTGAGTTACAGAGAAAGATTGAATAGGTTAGGACCTTATTCCCTCGAGTGTAGAAGAATGAGGGGAGATTTGTTAGAGGTGTATAAGATTTTGATGGGTATAGGTAGAGTGAATGCAAGCAGGCTTTTTTCACTGAAGCTCAAGGAGAAAAAAACCAGAGGGTATGGGTTAAGGGTGAAAGGAAAAAAGTTTAAAGGGAATATTAGGGGGAAATTCTTCACGCAAAGAGTGGTGGGAGTGTTGAATGAGCTACCGGATAAAGTGGTAAATTCAGGATCACCCTAACATTTAAGAAAAATTTGGACAGGTTCATGGATGAGAGGGGTGTGGAGGGATATGGTCCAAGTGCAGGTCAGTGGGGCTAGGCAAAAAATGCTTTGGCACAGACAAGAAGGACCAAAAGGCCTGTTTCTGAGCAGTAATTTTCTACTGTTTTCTGTGGTTCTATTTGTCAATAAGTGCCATTGGACCCATTCCTTTTTCCTCATCCCAAGGATTGCTATTTAGGTATCTTCAGGTATCACTTCAGTGGTTTCAATGTTCCCATGTCTTTATTAGTAAAATATATTTGGTATCCTAAGTGATATGATAGTTGGAATTTTCCCGTCCCTCCCAACATGGGAATTGTAGTGGGAGTGACATGGAACATCCAAAGGTCCCTTAACCTCGGGCAGTATTTTCAGGCTTTGGGGAGAGTGTGGCTGGAAAATCCTGCCTAATGTGTTGGAATAATAGAATCCCTACGGTGCAGAAGGAGGCCACCTGACCCATCAAGTCTGTACCGACCACAATCCCTACAGGCTCTAACCCCAATAACCCATAATCCTGTGCATTTACCCTAGCTACTCCCTCCAAGACTGAGAGTCAATTTAGCATGACCAATGTACCCGACCCACACAACTTTGGACTGTGGGAGGAAAGCAGAGCATCTGAAGCAAACCCACATAGACTCGGGGAGAATGTGCAAACTCCACACAGACAATTACCCAAGCTGGAAATTGAATCTCGATATCCCTGACGTTGTGAGGCAGCAGTGCTAACATTGTGCTACCATGCCGCCCCTCTTAGCTCTGTTACATTCAAAAAAAGCAATTGGCAAAGGATAGGCAGTCTTTACACAGGTTAACATTTATTTATAGAACTAAACATTGCAAGCAGACATCTCCTAACCCAACTACTCCTTGGTTTCACTGAGTATCCCATTATACCTTCTCAATTAATGCACTTCACCTGTATACAGCTGATATACAATTAACACATTCTACACTATTTGCACTGAAACATTAGTTTGCATTAACACAGTTTGAGTTGCCAGCTTCCTCACTTTGTTTCCTGGTGAGCTCCTACATTAAGTGTGTGTTCACTCTAATTCTTAGTGGCTAAAGAACGACAAAAGCAAATTGTCTTAAATTTGTTCCAAAAACCATGAAATTATACTGTGAAAATATTAGCTTATCAATGCTAAGTGGTTATCTTAAACTGGTAAAATAACAGACAATGAATTTTCAAATATTAAAACAATACATGCATTCAACTTATTGCACAATCTCAAGGTTTATAGTATCTAATGTGCAGAGGTGGCAAAAGTACGATTTGGTAAGAAATTGAAATAATTTATTGGTGTACTGAAGGTTTTCCAGTTGGGTTGTTCCCTGTTACTGCTGTACTGTATTTTACTTGGCAGGACGCTATTGTTTTACAGATTGCACAAGTTGGAAAGTGCTTTTCAATGCTAATGCCCCTCCATTGATGAGATCAACAGTTTTTAATGTACATCCATGCACTTTATGGCCAATCACAAGACTCAACTGCAATGTGTGCTCACTTGTGGACCATTCAGGAAATCACAGAGGGTTTACAGCCAGATAAAATGATGCACAACAGGTTTATGCTGTAATATTTTGCCTGTTTCTTGAGGAGCCAGGAAAAATAGATAAGACATTTTCTCCCATGTATTGCAAGGAAAGTTTATGCCTTCTCCACTGATGACCTGGCCTCTCCAAGTGGCAGATCCATCCTAAATAAAACATCAAAATCAAATCTAAATTGTGTTGCCTCTTGCACATTTTATCAACGTATGTATATACTATACAATGTTGGACCTTATAGGGCCATTAATTCAGAGGATTTGGTACTCATAAGGCTGAGAATGTCATACTGTTTCACAGACAGTACATTTTCTCTGGTGCTGAAGTCTATGAGATGTAACATTTTGCCTTCATGTAACTGAAGTACTTTTAGTTGCAAGGGGAGTTTCTTGATAAGTTCTAAGTCATTGAGTAGAATTTTAAGCTCCCCCTCCAACTTCAGGATCTCCAAGTAGGTCCTGAGATGATGGGGGGAATCTGCATAAAATTGCACAGAGACGGTTCCCTCTAGAATCCCTCCTGACCCATGCACAATTTCATGGTGGGGCAGGCAGGGCCTTGGATTGGAAGCCTGCCCATGGCCTCTTAAGAACACCTCTTGCACAGCCTTAATTTTTAGGCCCCTTCAGATTTGGGGTACCCTTCACTCAAGGACTTAGGAACTCCAACTCTTCCCTCCCCTTCTGACTTATCCCCATATTCAGAGCTCACCAGCTTCCTGATATCCACCCCTACATCTACCCCAAGCAGCCCCTTCCTTCCTGCCCTTGGAACCCTGAGTAATTACCTGAAGTGTGGTCCTGGAACTAAGGCTCAGGCATGGTGCTGCAGTACCTCTTCTGGCCATTTCAGCACTATGCTGGAGAAGCTGCAGAGCTGTCAGCCAATCAGATTGCCTAACAGTTCTCCAAGATGGGTCTTCAACTAAAAGAAAATGGAAGTCCCACTTGCTGCCAATCAATGCTCAGTGTACTGTAAAACGGCAGTGACTTGTGTTATGATTCAGGACAGAGAATCCACAGTTTTCTATGGAACGTGCCTGGATCATAAGTTTTGCATCTTGAGTTAGGCTAGGATAAACATCAGATGTTTAACATAACCCTTAACACAGATATCTAATGTGTTCCAATCAAACCTACCTCCACAAAGTACCCTCTGAGCAAGTTCAATAAAGCAAAGTCTACAGCCCTCATGGTAATGGATATTGAGTTAAATAGTTGAAGTCTGTGGTTCTCTGGATTCACTCTGAACAGTTTGGAAACAAGGCAAGTGCAGCACAGTGGTTAGCACTGCTACTTCACAGCTCCAGGTTTTGTGTGGAGTTTGCACATTCTCCTTGTGTCTGTGTGGTTTCCTCTGGGTGCACCGGTTTCCTCCCACAGTCCAAATATGTGCAGGTTAGTTTGAGATGCATAGGTTAGCGGGGTTAGCAGGTAAATATGTAGAGATATGGGGGTAGGGCCTGGGTGGGATTGTGGTCAGTGCAGACTCAATGGATCAAATGGCCTCTTTCTACACTGTATGGTTTCTATGAAGGCAGCTTCTCCAAACACCAGGGAGACTGTGGTCCAGGCCCCAACAACAGCAGATTTTCATCCTTCAGTGAAACAAGATCTTGTTTTTGGCTTACCAACAGAATGGTCAAACAGCAGGAAGAGAGGGAAAACACTCCTTTTTAGCTTCTAGTCCCTTCTAAAACTTAAATCTGCAGCTGAACATGAAAGAAAAAAACCTGTCCAAAAACACATGACCATCCTCCAAACAATGCAGGATCATAAAACTAATCCCAGAGTAAACACAAACAATTCCCATTTCAACCATTTAACTAGCAATGAAAGGACTTATCATAGTCAGCCCATCAACAGTGACATCACTGAAGCTCTGAATTCAAAAACTAGTGAAGCTGTGAGAACTGCAGCGATTATGTTTAAAAGAAACTTTCTTAAAAGTACACTGACGTCACAGCTTATTTGAGTTGATGGAGTACTGTTGCCCACTGCCTCAGGATGGCGAGGGTCAAACGCTCACACCCCTGAAGCTCAGGCCATTGATCTATTTTCTCTTTATTAAATACTTATTTCTTGAAGTGCCACACATTTTGAAGTGTGAAATAAATTTGCATTCAGAGAAAACACATGCTAACATGCCAAATATTTTATTTCTCGCTTCCTCATTGCTTGGCTGTCTAAATGAATTTTCATGCATCGATTATGGTATGTCTGATGATGTACTGTATGAGAAGGACAAGAATGTCCTTTCGTTTAATGCACAATCATAATGTCAATGTCTAGCCAATTTGTTTCACTCCATGTGACATCAGGTAGCTGCTTTTGTACACTGGACATAACCAAGTCATGAAGTGGAGATGCTGGCGTTGGACTGGGGTAAAACAGAAAGAAATCCCACAACAGCAGCTTGCAGTCCAACCAGTTTATTTCTAGCAAATTCAGCCTGTTTCGAAAGCTTGCAGCCTTTGCTATAAATAAACTAGTTGGAGTCTAAGCTGATGTTGTTCTTTCTGTCATAACCAAGTCAACAGATGCTGTTGACATCCTTGGCTGTTGTACTGTCCACCAGAACTAGCCAATTTCCCAGGCTTGCTATTCCCAGATGTCGACATCTGGCATGTGGCCATTTGCCTATATCTAACCCATAAAAAACAGGATTAGCCTAATCCAACCAACTACAACCTTATTGGTCTCCCCCTCATCAGCATCATGGCAATTAATAATTCTTTCAATTAACAGCTACTCGGCAGTGACCTGCTCGCTGAAGTGTAGCTCAGATTATGAATATAGCACCCTTGCACAATCTTGCCTGAGTCAGGTTTCCAGAATCAGAAGAGGAAAATCAGATGTCCTCACCATTAAATCAACATTCCACCAAACGTACAATCATAAAGTGTTTCAATCAGGATCAGTGGAAGTCAACGGGAAGGTGGTCGGATTCACAACTGACTCTTAGGAAGATGGTTATTGTTGAATGTCACTCGTAATCACAATCCCAGCATATCACAGAATGGAACTGTGGGCCAGCATATCACAGAATAAGACATCAAGAAGACATCTATATCCCTGCAACTCAAAGTGTATTATTCAATCATTCATCAAACAATGAGATTATTTACTGATTAACCTCCAAAGTTTGACTCCATTCACAATTCCTTCAGTGATTAAACAGCACAACTAAGACAACATCTAGACATGACACGCAATGGCTAACTTGGCACTCACATATGTGCCAGGCAATGATTATGATTTGCCACTTTTCCAGGTTGGCATATATTGAGCTTCTGTTGCCAACTGAGGAGAATGAAGAATATCGCGCGACAGGAGAGGAGGGGAAATTTTTAAAAACATGATAAAAGAGACAAAGGCAAAACCCTCGAGGAGTTATAAATCTGAAATAAAAATAGAAAATGCTAGAAACACTCAGCAGGTCAGGCAGTGACTGTTTCATGGGACAAGGCCATGAAGGAAAAATGATGAGATGGCAAATGATGGAGCAGTAGTCACACAGAGATGTAACAGACCTGTGTTCTTTGAATATGATGGATGTGCTCTGAGCTAAAATAGTGACAGTTTCATAATAGTATGATGGAAATAATCTAGCTGAAGAAAAGCAAAGCAAACCACCAGACATAATTTGATCACTTCCTGGAACAATGTGTGGCAAAGATTTGATTGCTTGATCCAACCTAGTGGATGCTATTAGTTTTATGATGAATCTTTGCATGGTGAACACCAGTGAATGAATTAACTTTATTCAACTTTCTATCTCTCGAGCAACAATAATGAGAAAGTGTCCCGATATTCTTATATCTTCCTGGGATTCAGAGAGTTGTGATGTGAGGCACAGGGGGGGAGAAAGCTTTTGAATTAGCACCAATGGTTTGAAAGTAGACTTTTCAAAACAGATAATGCAGTCTGACTGGAATTATGAATTATTCATTATCTCACACTGCTATAACCGTGCTATGGCTTGCATTCAAATTTTTGTTTACAAAACTCTATCTGGCATTACATGTCTCGCTGATTTTCAATTCATCTTATAAATATTGTCAATTTAGCTTTTGTTTGTGGCTTTTCAGTTCTATTTCTATGCTCAGATTTGCTCAGTTTTGCTTCACTGCTTGACTGCCTCAGACATATTCATGACTTTGTCCTAGTCTTGCCCTGAACCCAGAGATGAGACCTTACGTTTCGCTATGTGCCAGTTTTGGGAAAGTATACGCAGTGATTCCAGAACATTCCCAACCTCTTACTTCTTAAGCATGACCTATCTAATGTTTGGATTATATTGTATAAATCTCTCAATCTGTTTGCTTTAATAATTCTCTGAAATTGGTTGTATTTGCTAAGATCTGCACACATTTTTCATTAACTATGCCTCGCACATATTTCTCGACAGTATGAGATCATTAAACCGTGAAAGCGCATGGCATGAATTCCATTTTAACCTCTTAATTTTCAGCTCTACTTCTGCAAATGATTTTTGCGATAGTTACGGTCAAAATGGAACAACAGCTCTCATGAAAAACAAATTCAGCTCATAGAGACGTGAGGGACAAATTTGTATTTCTATTTGCCAAAAAAAATTCATAAGTCATCCAACTCACTTAAACCTTTCACCTGCAAATGTAATTCCTATGAACATACTATGAATGGGAAAGCCTAGCAGACTAGCTCAAAGATGATCCCATCAAACTCTCCCAATGTAATCCTTTTAGAACGGGAGTATCAGTTAAGTTAAAAATCCAAACTATTTCTCTATGAAGAATGAAAGTAAATCACCTGTGAAACATACATTGGATTAAGGTGATCAGCATTCTTTTCGGCAATGCTTCTCAACGGAATAATACATCTAATGCCTTGAAATTGAGCTCTTCAAATATTAGTGTATAAATGTCAAATTTCTTGGTCTGCTTTCCTTGTGAAGTGGTAACCCATTTTAATTAAACCAGTTAAGTTCCTCCCATAAAATAATGGAAACATAGTGTTTCATTAAATATTTCAGCATGTTCATTTGTGTGAAAATATCACTGAATAAGATAGCTCCCACAGAAACTATAGAATTTAGTATTTGTTTGGAATACAGCATCAACATCATTGACTCTGAACTGCCCCACTTGCAAGCGCTCAGATTCCCTACAATGCAGAAGGGGACCATTTGCCCCACCAAGTCCACACTAACTCTCCAGCTCCAATAAGAACATGAAAGCACCACACCACATGGACAGTCACCCAAGACTGGAACAGAACCCGGGTTTCTGGCACTGTGAGAAGCAGTGCTAACCAACTGTGCCACTGCGCCACCCCACTTGGTTGTGTCAAACCGCTGCTAGTCGACTGAGGCTTGGAGATGAATATCAGCTTTACCTTTGGTGACCAAATTTCACTGATGAGTGATTTGATACGCCAATTTCTTAAATTATTAAGTATTTTATGTATAATGTTAGTATTCAACCATAGATCTAAAGATGAACAAGTGATTCTGAACGGTGTTGTTCAGCTTACTGGGTCTCTCAACATAGAAGGTCTTACATTCAGTTTTCAATACTGAATTAGCTTCAGTCACAGTTAAGACACAATTTACGTTACCATCCTGTGCGAGAGATGGGAAAGTCATACATGTCCTGATCACAGTACAATGACATTTATACTAGAATGCATGCATGTGGACAATGGCAGAGGACAACATTAGAATAGATTGCAAATGGAATGAGCGAACAACATGCTGTTCCAATTTTCTTCCTGCATCTAAGGCTGATTTATATCTGTTTCCAGAGCTAGTAGTTTCCAGAACATGTCACTAGTCTGTCACTTGAGGGACATCATTCCACATCAAATGTAATTGATTGAGAGTTCCTCCCATTCTTACCACCAACCATTGACATGTTTGGAAGGATTTTGTAGATTGTCACATTCAACCTGTTTGACTATATTATGAACACACTTTACTCGGCCACCAAGTCCTAAGATGGGATTCAAACCAGAGCTTCTTGTTCAGAAGTATGATCGCTACCCACTGCCCCATGGATGATGCATTAGAAGGAAATTGGTGCTTGTTGCACCATGCATCAATGTGAGATTGTATCTTTAGAAGAAGTAGGGGGAGGACATTGGACATAATAATGGAAGTAATTTTGTTGGTCAGCCTTAACATTATTTAGGATTTAATTCCTCACTTTGGGAAACAAGAAAACTCTATTATATACACTGACAAGTTCACAAATGATAAGGCCTCACACTTCTTGCCATAACTTTTTCTAAAATTACAGTTTATTTATTATTTACAAACTGACTTACGTTAACACTGCAGTAAGTTACTGTGAAAATCCCCACACTGCAGTGCCTGTTCAGGAGCACTGAGGGAGAATTGAGCATGGCCAATGAACATAACCAGCATGTGTTTTTGGACTGTGGAAGGAAACTGGAGCACTTGGAAGAAACCCACGCAGGCATAGGGAGAAAGTGCAAACTCCACGCAGCCAGTGGTCCAAGCCAGATATCGAACCCGGGTTCCTGCACTGTGAGGCAGTAGTGCTTCTTCCCTGAATAAATTAAACTATTTGTTTGTATCATCAATTTCAGCGCTACTGCTGGAATTATTTGCACCAGTATTTCGCACATTATTCCCTTTTCTTCTTCATGTCATCTTGTGTTGCAATATATTCCCTGCAGATTAAGTTAGTAATCTATCACTAATGCAATGCTAATACAGCATTTTGATTGTCTACCAGAAATTCTTCAACAATGCCCAGAATAACTCCTACTCTTAAATACATTCCTTCTGTTTTGGGGTGTGCCTGGTGCCTCTGCAATGGTGCAATGGGGAAACACGATGTGCATATTCCTAGAATCTCTACAGTGGAGAACAAGGCCATATGGCCCATCATGAATCTACACTGACTTTCTTATAGAGAGATTTATACAGGCGCACTCCCCTGCTTTATCCTTATGCATTTACCATGGCTAATCCACCTAACTTGCACATCTTTGGAGTGTGGGAGGAAACTGGAGCACCCAGAGGAAATCCATGCAGACTCGGGGAGAATGTGCAAACTCCCCACAGACAGTCATCCAAGATTGGAAGCAAACATGGGTCCCTGGTGCTGTGAGGCAGCTGTGCTAACCAATATGCCATTGTGTGGCCACATTGTATTTGAACACATCTCAGGGCAAAGGCAGCCCATTCAAATGACTAGGGTGGAATTTTCCCATCCTATCCACCATGGGAATTATGGTGGATGGGACATGAACCATACAAAAATTCATTGATCTCAGGTAGGATTTTCCAGCAAATAAGGCTAGAAAATCCCATCCCATCTCTTCCTCGTTATCCTTTTGAATTTGGGCATTCAGTAACTCACCTTCAATGACTAAATATTCTCATTTTATCTCTGAAATTTAAAGTTTATTTATTAATCACAAGAAGGCTTACATTAACACTGCAATGAAGTTATTGTGAAAATTCCCTCGCCTCCGGCGCTTGTTCAGGTACATTGAGGGAGAATTAAGCACAGCAATACACCTAACCAACACATCTTCCAGATTGTGGGAGAAAACCAGAGTACACGAAGGAAACCCATACAGACATGGGAAGAATGTGCAGACTCTGCACAGTCAGTAACCGAAGCTGGGAATTGAACTGGGCCTCTGACGCTGTGAGGCAGCAATGCTAATTACTGGGCCACCGTGCTGTGCCAATTTAATAACAATCATTGAACATGCATCTAAGATGAGCCTCCATCCTTTCTCCAATGACTGTCAACATCCCGAGGCCTCCAAGCATGCCCAGCTTCTCCTCGAATTAACTGAATTTCATTGAACTTTAGTGATCAAAATAAAAATGGACAAAAGAGTAAGATTGATTAGATCAGAATTAGTAGTGAAGGCAACATGTAGAGGGATAAAGTTTTGTGTAAGACGGGGAGACTGTAAAAAGTTATCAAGGAGATAAAAAGTATATCTGTTGCGCTGACTGGGTTCCATGAATGGTTTGTTGTTCGTCAACTTTAATACAAAACATGACCCTTATGTAAAGCTTTGATTTGAGTCAGTGGTGTGATCAAAACAGTTTCATAGTTGGTTGCATAATGACATAAAAATAATCTTCCAGTCCAACAGCCAGGAATATTTATCTTTCCATTGAACTGATGCAATTTTCAATATGGTTGATGGATTTTTCTCAGTATTAGTGTAGATTTTAGCATTACAAAAACAGACTGTTCCTTGTCACCTTCAGATCCAGTGAAGAAAGGACATTTCATCTGTGATGCCACTTCATAAGTAGTCGCTGAGTTGTACATATATTGCTGAAAAGGGAGACATGAGGCCAAAGCTTTTCATCTTACACTCATCAGGACAAACAAAAGAATGCCAAATTTCAAATGATTACAGCAACTTGCATTACAGGAGAATAGGACTCTGCTTGTTTGGCAAGTGCACTAATACTTATCATAACAGCTATTTTAAGGTAATCATAAGAGGGAATATTCCCTTCCCATAGAAATCGTAGCAGGCAGTGGTCAGACCTTGCAAAGGTGCATTGTACTCGAGTCAGATTTTCCAGCTGTGGGGCAAGCTTAACTTGAAAATCCAGCCCATAACATGATGCCACTCGTTCTCCTATTAACAGGGTAGCATGGTGGCACAGCGGTTAGCATTGCTGTCTCATAGCTTCAGAAACCTGGGTTCGCTTCCTGGCTTGGGTCACTGTCTGCGCGGAGTTTACACATTCTCCCCATGTCTGTGTGGGTTTTCTCCAGGTGCTCCAGTACCTCCCACTGTCCAAAGATGTGTGGATTAGGTGTATTGGCCATGCTAAATTGGTCCTTAGTGCCCCAGGATGTGTAGAGGGATTAGTAGGATAACTATGGGAGGTTAAAGGAATGGGGCCTGGGTGGAATTGCTGTCAGTGTGGACTCAATGGGCCGAATGGCCTCCTTCTGAATTGTAGGGATTCTATGCTACATTTTCACATGATAGAAGTGACATACATTCATGCACAGAGACTGCAAACAAAAAGGATATGTTCAAACCATATTTGAACATAATAGTGATGCACCTTTTTTTGAATTAGCTAGAAGCTTGGGGAAGTTTATAACTCCCCATTGCTTTTTCCATGGCATCACCTCTGCTAATCAGAGTTAACTTGTCAACCAATCACCATCTCATAAGATGTCAATTGTCGTGATCATTTGACATTTGCCCTTTTTTCCACTTGTCCTGAAACCAGCGAAACTATAAGCTTCAACAAAATGGGACAAATTTTACCATCCCACCCATCACGGGAATCAGAGTCTGTGGGGACAGACCATGGAAAGTTCTGTTGCCTCTGGAGACGCTAATAACTTGAGTGGATTCCTCAAGAAATTTTTGTCATGAGCGCAAATAAAAGATATTTCTTTGGAAATTGCAACACAGCTCTGTGTGTGCCTGTGAAGGTGAAGTGGCTGAAAGGACGTTAATACACTCAGCACTTTCACTCATGAGTGACCAATATTGAATTCTGCGTTTGAATCAAATACAATTTGCCCCTTTGTGCAACAACCCTCTCCAAATCCTTTCCTTGCGTCCATGCATTGTGCTGTCAAAAATATATGTTTGGAAAAGTCTGATTACCATTACAAAATGAACAAGCAAAGGTCGACGATGCCCTTAAAATCAGTAACAGCCAATACATTTCACAAAACATGAACCAGTTCAGACAAGGAAAAGAACCAAAGCTACCTGGCTCAATAACTTTATTTTCCATTGTAATTCTCTTACATATTTTTATAACTCTTAGGCTCAAAGGAACAATGAAATAATAAAATATAACTTCATTTAATTATGTCAATGGTGTTGTCCAAAGTTGGTAAAACTCCTATACTAACCTGCTCAAGCACTATTAACCCTTGTGTAGCAATTATACTGAAGACAGTTTTCTGTCACCCTTTATATACGTGTTCTGAAAATGTTCTGCAGCTACATAGTGCAGATCAGTCCCAAGTCTTTTGACTGCTGGCCTAAGTGGAGCCAGCTGGTTTTAAACCCTACCCCGCCTGCTGCTCTACTCTGATTGGATGAGCCTCCCCAGGCTTACTAAGGGTGCTCATATTTTACGAAGCCCAATGGGAGATCTATTGACCATCCCCCATGCCCATTAAAACATCCCTGCCACCACAAGTCCACTTCTTCCCCCTCAGTCCAACCAAGCTGCCGTGGTCACTTTGGGATGTGCTTGGAGACAGCATCAGACCAGGAGATGTGAAGCAGATTTGAGACTTTGCGTCCAAAGGGAGCACCGTAAAGTCTCCAATTCAGATCTTTCTCGAGGCCTCTCTTCAGTAGACACCATAACCAAATTTACTGATGGCACAAAGATAGGTGAGGAAAATAAAATGTGTTGTGTGGAGGATGAAAAGTTCTGAGTGGACAAAGCATTGGCAGATGGAAAAATTGTGAGGTTGTCTACTTTGATAGGAAAAACAGAAAAGCAGAATATAATTTAAATGGAAAGTCTACAGAATGATGCAGGTACAGAAGGACCTTGATGTCAGTGAACATGATTGTCACAAGATTAGTATGTTGGTACAGCAAAAAATTAGGAAGGCAAATGGAATGTTGGCCTTTATTGCAAGAGAGAGCTGAGACTGCAGAATCTCTCGCTATACTCTGTGTTATAGTTCAATATGAGTGTGTTCGTGATCTGTAGTCTTTTCGGGATCTTGTTGCAACAGGAGTGGAACGTAAAAGGGGGGAAGTCTTGCGACAGGAGTGAGGGCATGGGTGAGACTGTATTTGCATGTAGTTTTAATCCCTTTAATTAAGGAAAGATATTCTTGCAATGGTAACAGTTCAGGAGGTTGAATCCTGGAATGAAGGAGTTGTCTTATGAGAAAAGTTGAGCAGATCAAGCCCAAAATGCTTAGTGTGCAATCTTACTGGCTGTTCATGCCCTGCTGAATTGGAGAATTTAGTGCTCAGTCAAATCTCTGTTGCCTGCAGCGGAATAGGAAAATCCCACTGACATGAACAGCTGTAACATTCTGGCCTTAGTCTGGAATTCATGCTGGCCGAGTTCTCTGGTCCTGCCAGTTGTGCACACTCTGCTGTGGGTTTCCCAGCAATGTGGGGTGGTTTCCATGGGAATTCCCATTGACAGCAGTGGGACTGGAGGATTCTGCTACCAGTAAATGGCACAGTGCCTCTCGCCACAGAGCAAAGTGCTGAGGGGAGGCAATGGCCTACTGATATTATCACTAGACGATTAATCCAGAAACTTAGCTAATGTTCTTGGGACCCGGCTCAAATTCCACCATGGCAGATGAAGAAATTTGAATTTGATATAAAATATCTGGAATTAAGAATCTACAGATGACCATTCTCGATTCTTGGAAAAACCCATCCACTTCACTAATGTCCTTTAGGGAAGGAAATCTGCTGTCTTTACCTCATCTGACCTACATGTGACTCCAGAGCC
Source organism: Sphyrna mokarran (assembly GCA_024679065.1). Classification (NCBI taxonomy): domain Eukaryota; kingdom Metazoa; phylum Chordata; class Chondrichthyes; order Carcharhiniformes; family Carcharhinidae; genus Sphyrna; species Sphyrna mokarran. The sequence continues at coordinate 24,381,161 of JAGIQG010000029.1, forward strand.
ACAGTAATGTAGTTGACTCCCAACTGCCCTTGAATAACTAGGGATGGGCAATAAATGCTGGCCAGCCAGTGATGCCCATGTCCCATAAATGAATAAAAAATCTCACCCTTCTGCATGAGAGATGATCTGACTGAAGTATTTAAGATTCTGAGAGTCCGTGACAGGATAGTGCTGTCAGATGTTTCCACTTGTGAGCAAATCCTATTCTTGAGATCTTGCTTCAGTAGGGGCTATAGCCAAATTTGCTGATGGTACAGAGATAAGTGAGAAGTAAAAGAATTGTTTGGAGGATGGAAAGCGTCTGCAGAAAGTTTGAATGGACAAAGCATTGAGAGATAGAGAAAATGTGAGGTTATCTACTTTGAGAGAAAAAGAGAAAAGCAGAATATTATTTAAACGGAAAGGCTGCAGAATATTGCAGTAGAGAGAATGAGGAGGAATTTATTATCTCAGAGGGTCTTTGGAATGCTCTTCTTCAGCAAACAGTGGAGATTGGGATATTAAATATATTCAAGGCTGAGATAGACAAATTCTTGATTGGCTTGGAAATTAGTGTTATAGTGGACACACAGGATAGTGGAATTAAGGCTACAATTGGGTTTGCATGATCCAATTGAATGCCTTATGCTTGTTGATATTGTTTATGATCTTCATTTGCCTAATGGCTACCTGTTTTACCAATCTGTCAAAGTGCTTCCAAAGCCTGTTATAACTTTCCTAATTGTACGCCACACTTCTGAGATTTATATTATCTGCAAACTTTCAAACAATGCCAAATTTAGATCATGAATATTGATGAAAAAAAGCGATGGTTCCAACACTGATCTCTGGGGAATATGCCTAAAAGCAGCCATTTACCATTACTCTTTGCTTTCTATCCCACTGCTAATTTTCATGCTGTTAATCTCATGCACGTTAATTTTGCTAATGCTTTCATTTGTGGTGCTTTGTCAAGAAAGACCAGATACACAACATCAACCACACTTTTCAACCGCTTCCAACACTTCATCAGAGACAGTAAAAGACAATTTCTCTTCAACAAATCCTTGCTGGCTTTCATTTGTTTGTCACTATGTTTCCAAACATCAATAACTTTCCCACAGATTGATGCCCCTAAAAGGTTTCCTTCCATCAACATTGGTTGACTTGCATGGTGAGGATTATTGACAACCTCAAGCCACTCAGATTGCAGGAATACCGTGAGGTAATTCTAGGTATATACACCCAGACAAGGAGGGGATAATTGTCAGAGTATGTTTGCCTTCTTGAGTCAGAAGGAAGGTACACAAGGCTCTCATGCAAATCCTGCAGTTTCATGTATGTCATCATAAAATCACCCTCAGAATTGAGAGAGATACCAGCTCAGAAAGTGTCCCAGACATAGGCATCATTGAAAAAAGTTCATATTTCCAAAGACGCCTGTTTGTATTTTACTTGAGAGTGACTAAATACGGTAGTGATTTATTGTATTATTCCTGAATGAGTTTTGCAGTATTTGAACACCATCCCATTGGAATTTTATTTAATTTTAGTTAATTGTTTTAATAAGATTGTCACCAGTTTAAAAAATCATTAATTGTTCATGGTAGAGAGTGTCAGACCCTGTTTTGATTTACCAAAACCATAACTTCTTATTACCTCATACATGTGCAAGATTATGATTTGAGGCATATCCCTTTAAGTGGTTCCAAAATCGAACAGAGGAAAAAGTAATCACCTCCGCATTATAACACAACTACCAAAAAGGATAGAGAAAATCCAGTGATTCATCCCATAGTTATTTATTGGATCTTCCTGTGTGCACATTATTGCCACATTCAATCACATAAATATGGTTTTCATATTTCCCAAAAATTCAGTACTTATCAATTACATTGAGTCATTTCTGAAAAACATGATTTACAAATAGGTAAACAGGATTTTATTAATGATTGGCATGAACTCAAAACATACATTTTATTATTTTCATACACTGGATAATTTCAGAATTGCAGGCTTGAATATGCCTGATGACGAAACAAGTCCATAATTGAGACAGTCATACTTTTCCCACAAACCAACTCACTTTTTTGAGGAAAATATTCATTGAATCTTCGATAAGCTAACCAAATGAAGAGTGGACATATTTGGGAAGTTAAAAGTGCAAAGCATACTGTCAAAGGTCAAAGGTTATTCTTGCACAAAGTTAAATTGGAATGTTTGGGTCTGAATTTTAGATATCTTAAAGTAAAGTTTATTTATTAGTCATAAGTAAGACTTACATTAACACTGCAATGAAGTTACTGTGAAATTCTCCTTGTTGCCACACTCCGGCAGCAGCTCGGATCAATGCACCTAACCAACACATCTTTATGACTGTGGGAGGAAACGGGAGCACCCGGAGGAAATCCAAGCAGACGTGGGGAGAATGTGCAAATTCTATACAGAAGGTGATCCAAACCAAAAATCGAACCTGGGTCCCTAGCACTGTGAGGCAGCAGTGATAACTACTGTGCTACCGTGCTGCTCCTAAAGCCAAAGATTGTACATGTAAATTCATTCCCTTATCTTTATTCCAATTGTTATACCTTGAATACGTTTCAGAGGAGTCTGTAGCCGTGCATTAGGAGACCATGATTAATGATTCTCAGTTGAAACTATAATAGGAGACAACCTTTCAGTGTAGATCACCTGAAGTGAGTTGCAAATGTCGTCATAAATAGGCTTCAATGTAATTTTTGTTTTTAAGCATTAGCTAATGCGACTACACAGCATTTCTACATGTCAAAAACCCACAACATATCATGCTGCTTCTCACCATTCTAATGAAGAACCATTTATAATTCTTAAAATGTGTTCTTATATGAGATAGTTAAGTGATGATTCATCCACGAAATTATTAAATGGTGAGACAGTTAAATTATTATCCTCACCTCAGGGTGTGTATCTGACACCACATATGCTCCACGCACAAAGGAACATTCCTCCCCAATCAGACTCTGCAATGTGATGGTGATTTGAAAGTAAATAATTAGCTGTGCCTCTTTCACCATGGCAACTTCAACAACTTCAATTCTCATTTTTACAGCAGTCACGAAGAAACTTCTACCTTCTGCATAGCTCTGCTCGTTTCAATAGATTGTTGTAGTCTAAAGTTCTGCTCAGTGTTTTGTTTGCCAAGGTTTGTTTACAAATGTCCAAGTGCCATAGAGTGAATAATTAGTACAAGTGATTTGTCCCTTGAGCAATGACCATGAGTTTTTACAATTGTTGGGAGGAACCTTTCTTTTCCTAATCCATTACTTACTATTCAATGCCCACTCACCTTATCCAATCTGATCCCATCCCTTTTGGGTGGCATGGTGGCACAGTGGTTAGCAGTGCAGTCTCTCAGTGCTAGGTATCCAGGTTCAATTCCCTGTCTGTGTGGAGTTTGCACATTCTCCCAGTGTCTGTGTGGGTTTCCTCTAGGTGCTCTTGTTTCCTCCCACAGTCTGAAAAACATGCTGGTTAGGTGTATTGGCCATGCTAAAATTTTCCCTCAGTGTACCTAAACAGGCACTGGAGTGTGACAATTAGGGGATTTACATAGTAACTTCATTGCAATGTTAATGTAAGCCTATTTGTGACATTAATGAATAAGCTTAAACTTTGATGTCTCTGATTCTATACTATTTAATCAATCGTATGCCCAGATTTTACGGCTCCTCCACTCATTGCAGCATGTCTCCTAGCAATGGAGGCTGCTCCCTATTAACAATTGAGATCTTCCAGTCCTGTCAAGGAGTACGGCATTTTCTATGGTTTGCTGCTGGGAAACCCCCTCCAGTGGAGGCACAGATCCCACCGGTGGAGATGGTCTGGAAAATCATTGAGAAGGCTGAGAAAAAACTAAAGCTAACATGAATTTGGAAAACTAAATCAGCCTAAACGATAATTAAATAATTTAACAAAATTTATTAAAATGATTAATTGTCACGTGCTGAGAACCATATGACTGTGCTGCAATTTAGAAAAAACAAGGCATATCTCCAGATGTGTGCTTCCCTACAACCTACTACATGAAGACAACAATTATTGCAATGCTTTTTGTGATTAATACATCATCTTGGAATTAATGAGTTTGAAGTTAATTACAGTAATAATGCTGAATAGCATTTTTAAACCTGCATTCTCTGACAGGTGCAGTGTTTAAGCTGTCCCATGACTGAAATATTGCAGTTAGTCAGCCGCACCAGTTCTTGGACCGATTGCACTGCACTCGTAATAACACCTAATTGTCAAACAACTGAAACAGATCTTGATCTATCTCTCGCCATCCACATGGTTTACCCTGCTTCTTTTGCCTTTTTCAGATTTCGATACAAAAATTGGGGCATGATTTTCCATTGGCCTTCACCTCTTCTTCACAAGACTCAGTGAGGGTTTTGTGTGGTGTCCCTCAATCAGATAACACACAAAGCCTGGGAATGCAACAGGTGAGGACATCATCATTGTCAGTGAGCATGCCTAGCGGGGCTGGTGGAACAATGGAAAGTTGCTGCATTGTGCACTGGAGCTTCAATGAGCACTATGGCTGCAACAGCTCACTTTCTGATTATCCTCACCTCAGAGTGCACATCTGACACCACATCTGCTCTGTGCATAAAGGAACATTCTTCCCCAATCAGATTCTGCAATGTAAGAAGTCTCACAACACCAGATTAAAGCTCAATAGGTTTATTTGATAGCACTCCGAATGCTTGTGCTAGCAAATAAATCTGTTGGACTTCTTACTGTGCCCATCCCAGTCCAATGCCAGCATCTCCACATCGTGGCTACTTCAGACTCTGATAGTGATTTGAAGGTAAATAATTAGCTGTGCCTCTTTCACTACGGCAATTCCAACAACTTTAACCCCTGCAATAGAAAAAGAGGCCATGATTATGTCCTCACGAGTGATGATTCTCATTCACGTGGAATACACCCAGGGCTAACAACCGTACTGTCCTTATTAATGAGTAAGTTTTGGAGCACTCTCAATGATACCATTCATTGCTTTGCTGGTAATTGGGAGGAGGCTGGCAAGGAGGTAATTGGATATATTATACACTGAAAGGAGATAAGCGCATACATTTCCAATTCATTGAGTAATTATTTGCCTTCTTCAGATCTCCCAGATAGTTATTTACATTATCCAAAAATCTGCTTTTAAAATTTTTATTCTAAGGGGTGTCCTGCAAAGTCCACGGTCCCTGAATGAAACAGTAAAGATAGCATATTTTGGCAGTGATACTGAATGGAAGCTTTCATTTTTGTCAGTATGTTCAATTATCATAGCGAGCCAGTCTAGCAAATGATAGTTTTTCTCAAAACAAGAACATTACATTGTCTACAATTAAAGGGTGTGTGTGTGTGTGTGTGTGATTGGGGGGGGGGGGGGCAGGGATGGAAGGAGGAAGGTGGAAAAGGTGGGGTGTGGACTGGTAGGTGTGTGTGGTGTATGTGGAAATGTGGATAATTATGGACCAGAACCCATTGAAATTGGTTGCAGTTCAGTTACTATGTATAGGCTGGTGACTGTAATGTTAGTTTTTTACAAAATACATTGCCTCAGGTAGAAACAATGCAATCTTACTGACACTAATATAACAAAATGATACAAATTGAATTGCTCTTCAGAGCAGCAAGATATTGTTCAAGAAACCTCAGGAAGAGATTGTGAACTCCTGATTAAAATATTCAACTTTCCCAAAAAGGATTGGGTTCAAACTGCAGAAATCTTTGGAAAACAAACTTTTGGAAGGTGTTACAATCTCTGTTCAAGACAGTAACTTTAAAACATAAATTTATACTTCCAGTGGTTAGCTGAAATGATGAAATCAAAAAGGTTTCATATTTGAAGACATTTATCATAACAAGTAAATTAAAACAAACAACATTGGCTAAACTATTTTGTACGCAAATTATACATTAAACTGAGAAACATAACCATAAATCCAATTTCATTGTTAGACTTTATTCTATCTCTGAAATAGACTTGACACTCTCCCAGAAAATTCCAAAGTGATTCTTAGTTCCAACTGGTTTACTTTCTTCATTTTCTTTCTCCTGTCTGGTAATCTAACCCCAGAATTATCTTTCATGGTGAGGGTTTTCTTGGACACCCTTTGTCTAGCTCAAGATAGGTCAGTCTTTCAGCCTTGTTTTAAATCTTCATGAATTTGACCTTCTCAATCTAAGCACAAGCTCCCACCAGCATTCCTTACGTGGTGCAGTATTGCCTCATAAAGCTTCCCTTCCTTTTGCAGATATTGTGGCTGATTAATCTGTCTGTGAAATTCAGGGATATGTTTCAGGGAAAATAACCCATTCCCACAATGGCTTTCTATGCATCCTTCCCCTATTAAAACCCACTTCCATGATAACATGAATCACAAGGATCTTGTATCCGGGTAGAAATGTTACTATCTTTTAGACCCTAACCCTCAGAATTAAAGGAACAGTTTAAAGTGTAAGTATTCACAACCTGACATTTTTAACAATTCCATGGGACTTGGAGATTAACAGTCTACTCATTGTCAGCACACTCCTGCTATTGTCCACAAGCTTGGCCACCTTGCACCTTCTTCCCACTAAAGTAATCTGAGCCCACAGTTAATCTTTAACAGTAAAGCCACACATGATTGCTGTCAGCAGAATTCAGAACAGCTTAAATATATCCTCCTCCATTTCTCCTTTTTACTAACACTTCAGACAGAAATCTAAAATATAACAATATTACAAAACATCACAATTGTAACTGTAGAGGGTTCAGTGTGATCTTTGTTGTGAATTACTCATCATAATGCAGTTTTATGGTGAAGTACATCTCACTTTACTGCAGATTGCCAAATAATCATTAATTATAAGAGAACCTTCAGCAATCTTTGCAATGGAATTTCATTATTATAACACTGAACTGGGGAACTTTGGTCTATGATTATCAGCTGCCTGCTTGCTTTATTCCCCAGTAGTTGTAATTCTAAAATTCAATTCTAAACTCTCATTGTATGTACTCTAATGCAAGTCATGTATTCTATATTACTTCACAAAGGACACACAAGTCCACCCACAGGTTGAGTGATGCATATGCAGTCATGTTGGCTCCAGGAGGTAATGATGGATTCATCTACATTGTTAATTGAAATGCAAGATGCAATTTGTTCAAAGTGCAGCACTGTACAGCATATATGGTGCCATGCATCGATAATGCTTGAATTTTGAATTGTTGATCCCTCATCCATTTTTAATTTCACCATCGCTAAGATCCCAATTTTAAAGTTTATTTATTATGTCACAAGTAGGCTTACATTGACACTGAAATGAAGTTACTGTGAAAATCCCCTAGTTGCTACACTCTGACGCCTGTCCGAGTACACTGAGGGAGAATTTAGCTTGGCCAATTAATCTAACCAGCTCCTCTTTTGGACTGTGGGAGGAAACCAAAGCACCTGGGAAAACCCCACGCAATTTGGGGAGAAGGTGCAGACTCTGCACAGACAGGGTCCTGAGCTGGGAATTGAACTTGGGTCCTTGGTGCTGTGAAGCTGCAGTGCTAATCACTGTGCTACCCCTATGACATTGTTAGAGGGAAGATCAGGTTTTTCCTGCAGCACAGAGAGAAAATGGAAGGATTGATTTTCCATGAATATTTCTGTGAATCATAAAATCATACAGCACAGAAGAGGCTTTTTGATCCATCAGGTCTGCACTGGCACATAAGAAACACCAGAATGTAATTCTCAACTGTTTTGATGGGAAACACCAACCCATTGGGCCACTGAAATTAGATTTTTAGAATTTGTTCTTGGGACATGGGTGTCACTGGCTGCGCCAGAACTCATTGCCCATTCTTCGCTACCTGAACACAGTTGAGAGTCAACCACATTGCAGTGGCTTTTGAGTCACATGCAGACCAGGCTAAGTAAGGACGCGTATTTCCTTCTCTAAAGGTTATTCTGACAATCAACAATGATTGCAATCAATAAATTCTTAATTCTAGATAATTTTTTAATTGAATTCAAATTCCATCATCTGCAAGTGATGGGATTTGAATCTGGGACTCCAAAATATTAGCTGACTTTCTGGATTAACAGTCTAGCAATGATACCACTAGGCCATTGCTTCCTCCAGATTGAGGAAAAAACAAAAAAAGGGAGCCTTTGGCTTAATAATAGGGCAGAAGATAAACTCTGTAAATAGTTGGAAATCTGAAATAGCTATTGATAAAAATGCATAGCAGGGCATTCAAGGTTTATGAGCAGTTTTTCAGCAATCATGAGCAAAATGAAAAAAACAGATCACTTCATCCAAGAAATTGGATAGGACAATTAAGGTGTTGAAAGGAGAAGGAGTACTTAATTAGAGAAGAATATGTACTTAAATACATCTATTGCGAGAGAGTTTGAGTTGACAAAAGTCTCTCAACACTGTTATTTCATTAATGTGCATGAGATAGTGAATGCCCTACTGATACAGTTCTAGTATCATACCTTGCTGCCCACCAGAAGTGATAATGATTCTCCTTATGACCATTGGAAAGGAAATTTCAACTTAAGTGAAAAACAGCATGGTAGTGTGCGTCGGTGCATAATATTTTAATGTAATAGCTAGATCATTTCAGCAGAACTTATTTTCCAACCTTGCATCAATTTCTCTAACATGTACTTGCTCCACACAGCCATAGGGGGAATAAAGGAAGGTGTTTTTTTATATGGAAAGCAAGTACATTCTCTTATTTTATGCCCTCTGCTCCAGTTGTCACTTTGCAAGTTAAAGTCCACAAAGTCAATGAACCATTGTAACCACATTGCTATTACTCCATTCCATGCACCTTACTGAGGGGGAAATGAAATGGCAGGGGCCACTTAAGCTCTCTGTGAGAGGCAAATTCAGTATCGTAATATGGATATCTATCATTAATGCCAATTTTAATGGGGGTCCCAGCTTTCCTCCCCAGGTACTGACTCCCAGAAATGATTCAATTTTCCTTCATTCGGTTTGTGCATTGAGAGAAAACAATTTTATTCTGTATTGTATCTAAAGCACCAAAGTAGGACTCACTTAGTGCAACAAGAATCATGGTTAGAGCACAAGCCAGACACATACAATTTATAGTCATTTATTCTCATGTGACTACATGTCAATTATGAATTAGAGAGGGGCTCAATCCTGGAGGGGATTGAGCACAGCAAGACAAGAGAGTGAGATACAGGGAAAGAGAGGTGGAAACTGTTAACACAGATAGCTGTTAATTAAAAGCTACTGGAGCCAGCTACTAGGTATTCACTTCAGCAAGCCTGCTTTGCCTTGTTTGCAACTGGGAAAACCTGTAGCTTCCTTCCCTTAAAGGTTTGATTTATATCTGTCCTGCACTCATTAAAATTACCCATTATTCTAACTATTGTGATATAATGGGGCCCCCAGTTGTGCAAAGGAGCTCAGAGGATCATTGCTGTTCTTGCAGACTCCAAATTAAGGCATATATTTAGAGAGGTGACCTTTTGGATGATAGTACGTGGTTGCTTGTTGGCCACATACAGAAGCAATCATGAACCTGACACCTCCTGGAGTAAATCCTGGAAAGTTAGGCCCCTCATTAAAATATGCTTGAGGTTTAGAGCCAAGGTAACCTGAAAAATCACCGGACGTAGGGTCAGATGTCTTTCAGCTGTATTGGGGGTCACAGGATACAAGCTGCAAAATTGATACTTCCTTACCAACTTTTTCTGCATTTCTCCCTGTAGGGTTTCCTAAAACAAAACCAGTGAATTTGGATGATCTGGCAGAGTCTCTGTGCCTCATCACTATCCGGTGATTCAAGGGAAATGTGAGGATGTGTCAGTAAAGACAGGTTGTAAGGTGAGGTATTGGCACAAAATGTTGGACCATCGAATTGGTACTGACCACAGTCCCACACAGGCCTTATCCCCATAACCCCAAACATTAACCCTAGCCAGTCTCTCTGACACTGACAGGTAATTTAGCATGGCCAATCCAGCTAACCCATACATCTTTAGACTGTGGGAGGAAACCAGAGCAATGGGAGGAAACGCAGACAGACAAGTGCAAACTTCACACAGACAGTGACCCAAGCTGGGAATCGAACTCTGGTCTCTGGTGCTGTGAGGAGCAGTGCTAACCACCATGCCATTGTGCTTCCCACTGCCCCACGATAATTATTGGGAATCCTGGTACAAATCTCACCACAGCAGATACTGAAATTTGAATTCAATAAGAATCTGGAATTGAAAGTCAAAGGATGACTATGAAACCCATTGTCGATTGTCATCAAAACCCATTTGCTTCTGAACTTGATTGACTCTTAAATCATAGAATCATAGAAACCTCACAGCGCAGCAGGAGGCCATTCAGCCCATCGAGCCTGTACTGACAACAATCCGCTGTCCCCATAACTCCACATATTTACCCTGCTAATGCCTCTGAGACTAAGGGGCAATTGAGCATGGCCAATCCATCTAACTCACATATCTTTGGACTGCAGGAGGAAACCGGAGCAAACTCACGCCGGCATGGGGAGAACATGCAAAAATATCGCTCACTTAGAGGTGGGCAGTAAGTGAGGGCCAAGCAGTGATGCTGACACCAAGTAAATTTAAAAAAATCTCTCCATGGCCAAATAACTATTCACTGTCTGAGATGATTATCACATGAAGGAACTACCAGTGCATGGGGAGAACAGAAGAAATGGCGAGGTCGCGGGGGTGAATAAATATCTTGGAAAATAAATGATAAACCTGGCTTGAATTAATCGTGTTTGTCTCGCTGGCTAATTCAGTTTGAGAGGATCATTACTGTACAGAGGATGGTGAAAAATGCCAAATGGGCACTATTCACACAGAGATGAACATTCAAGATGTGTGCACAGGACAGTAGTACCTTTGGGAATTCTTGAAAAAAAGCTGGGACAGCAAAATTTCTATTTACCAGGATTTAATATCACATAACAAAGCAGGATGGAAGAGAATAGAAGTTCCTTTCACCCTCCATTCAGCAGACAGCTTGGTAACTAATTGTGAAAAGACATGCAGGCAATGCATCAATGGTTCACTTTGAAGCAACATTGTATTAGAAGCAAATTTGGCCAGTTTGTTTTGTTTATGCAAGATAGTGCTGTAAAAATTAATTGTGTGGAAATTGTGCAGATTTTGTTAAATAAAATTCAAATTGTCAATTATCAGCCATATTGTTCTTTTTGCACATTATTTGAAAGGTTCATTAGTTTCTCTGAATGTTCTCCGTGGTATCCTTGACAACTCTTGCAGGATTTTTTTTTGTTCGGGAGCTGGATTGCATTGTTCTGATGATGTACTGCAGGTGACACAGGGAGAACAGGTGGAAGCTGAGAAATTGCTGGAGGTTAGATGATAAAAATGCTGCAATCATTCCCCTAATATAACTGTGGGTGCAGCACAACACAAGCACTGCGGCAATTAGAGAGGAGGACTCAACCATTCTCTCCAGAGCAATGATGATGAATGTTGGACTTGTCAGCAACACCCACATCTCATACTGGGCTGAGCTTCTGACATGTTGAGGTGCCTGCAGATAGCAGCATGTAACGTCTTCAATCAGGCTATTGGAGTATGAACTCCCTGATTAACATAGAACATAGAACATTACAGCGCAGTACAGGCCCTTCGGCCCTCGATGTTGTGCCGGCCAGTGGACCCTCTAACCTAAACTATTCTAATATCATCCATATGCCTATCCACCGAACATTTGAATGCCCCCAAAGTAGGCGAGTCCACAACTGCTGCAGGCAGGGCATTCCACGCCCTCACCACCCTCTGTGTAAAGAACCTGCCTCTGACATCCGTCCTATAACTACCACCTCTTAATTTAAAGTTATGTCCCTTCGTGTTGGTCATCACCATCCGAGGAAAAAGGCTCTCACTATCCACCCTATCCAATCCCTTGATCATCTTATACGCCTCAATTAGGTCACTGCGTAACCTTCTTATCTCTAATGAAAATAACCTCAGGTCCCTCAGTCTTTCTTCGTAAGGCCTTCCCACCATACCAGGCAACATCCTGGAAAACCTCCTCTGCACTCTTTCCAATGCTTCCACATCTTTCTTATAATGCGGCGACCAGAACTGTACGCAATACTCCAAGTGCGGCCGCACCAGAGTTTTGTACAGTTGTAACATAACCTCCCGGCTCCTAAATTCAATCCCTCTACCAATAAAAGCTAACACACCGTACGCCTTCTTAACAACTTTATCAACCTGGGTGCCAACTTTCAAAGAGCTATGTACTTGTACCCCAAGATCCCTCTGCTCGACAACACTCTTAAGGGTCCTTCCATTAGCCCTATATTTCATATGCCTGTTATTCCTACCAAAGTGAATCACCTCACACTTATCCGTATTGAATTCCATTTGCCACCTCAGGGCCCAGCTCTGCAACCTATCTATGTCCCTCTGCAGACTGTAACATCCATCCTCGCTGACTACAACTCCCCCCACTTTGGTATCGTCAGCAAATTTACTAATCCAACCCTCTACACCCTCATCTAGGTCATTTATAAAAATGACAAACAGCAGTGGCCCCCAAACAGATCCTTGAGGTACACCACTTGTAACTGCACTCCAGGTTGAATATTTCCCATCAACCACCACCCTCTGTCTTCTATCAGCTAGCCAATTCCTAATCCAAACTGCTAAATCACCTTCAATCCCATGCATCTGCCCTTTTTGCTGTAGCCTACCATGGGGAACCTTATCAAATGCTTTGCTAAAATCCATATACACTACATCAACTGCCTTACCCTTATCTACCTCCTTGGTCACCTCCTCAAAAAACTCAATAAGGTTTGTGAGGCACGACCTACCCTTCACAAAACCGTGCTGACTATTCCTAATCAATTTATTTCTCTCTAGATGCTTATAAATCCTATCCCTTATAATTCTTTCCAAGACCTTGCCCACAACAGAAGTCAGGCTCACCGGTCTATAATTTCCAGGATGGTCCCTACTCCCCTTTTTGAACAAAGGGACAACATTTTCCATCCTCCAGTCTTCCGGCACTATACCTGTAGCTAACGACGACATGAAGATCAAAGCCAAAGGCTCTGCAATCTCCTCTCTAGCCTCCCAGAGAATCCTGGGATAAATCCCATCTGGCCCAGGGGACTTATCAATTTTCATACCCTCAAGATTCGCTAACACCTCTTCCTTATGAACCTCAATCCTGCCCAGTCTACAACCTGGTATCGCAGTATTCTCCCCGACAACACTGTCTTTCTCCTGCGTGAATACTGACGAAAAATACTCATTCAGTGTCTCTCCTATCTCCTCAGGCTCCACGCACAACTTCCCACTGCTATATCTGACTGGCCCTAATCTTGCCCTAACCAATCTTTTATTATTTATATACCTGTAAAAAGCTTTAGGATTCTCCTTAATCCTATCCGCCAAAGTCTTCTCGTGTCCTCCTCTAGCTCTTCTCAACTCCCTCTTTAGCTCCTTCCTGGCTGATTTATAGCTCTCCATTGCCCTAACTGAGTCTTCACGTCTCATCATTATATAAGCCTCCTTCTTCCTCTTCACCAGAGATTCAACTTCCCTATTTCACCATGGTTCCCTCACTTGACCACTTCCTCCCTGCCTGGCAGGTACATATTCATTAAGGACATGCAGAAGCTGTTCCTTAAATATGCTCCACATTTCAGATGTCCCAGCCCCTGCAATTTCCTGCTCCACCCTATGCATCCTAAATCTCTCCTAATAGCCTCATAATTACCTTTCCCCCAGCTATAACTACTGTTATTCGGTACGTGCCCATCCCTTTCCATCACTAAGGTAAACGTAACCGAATTGTGGTTACTATCACCAAAGTGCTCATCCACCTCCAAGTCTAACACCTGGTCTGGTTCATTACCCAATACCAAATATAGCCTCACCTCTTGTTGGCCTATCTACATACTGAGTCATGAAACCTTCCTGCACACATTGAACAAAAACTGACCCCTCTAACGTACTTGAACTATAGCTTTTTCAATCGATATTAGAAAAGTTAAAGTCCCCCATTACAACTACCCTGTTACTTTCACACCTATCCAGGATCAACTTTGCAATCCCTTCCTCTACTTCTCTGAAACTTTTTGGAGGCCTATAAAAAAACTCCCAACAGTGTGACCTCTCCTTTCTTGTTTCTAATCTCAGCCCACACTACCTCAGCAGACAAGTCCACATCAAACGTCTTTTCTGCCACCGTAATGCTGTCCTTAACTAACAATGCCCCTCCTCCCCCTCTTCTACCACCACCTCTGCTCTGACTGAAACATCTGAACCCCGGAACCTGCAACAACCATTCCTGCCCCTGGTCTATCCACGTCTCTGAAATGGCCACAACATCGAAGTCCCAAGCACCAATCCAGGCTGCAAGTTCATCCACCTTATTGCGTATGCTCCTCGCATTAAAGTATACACACTTCAAACCACCCTCCCGTTTGTCACTAGAAACCTTATCGTGACCTCCCTATTCACATCCTCCTGTATACTGGCACAACAATTCAGGTTCCCATCCCCCCCGAATCAGTTTAAACCCCCCCGAATAGCACTGGTAAGTTTACCCCCCAAGATATTGGTACCTCTCCGGTTCAGGTGCAGACCATCCCTCTTGTAGAGGTCCCACCTTCCCCAGAATGAGCCCCAATTGTCCAAATACCTGAACCCTTCCCTCCTGCACCATCCCTTTAGCCACGAGTTCAAATGTTCTCTCTCCCTATTCTTTTCTACGCCATCCCGCGGCACAGGTAACAAACCAGAGATAACCACTCCGTTAGTTTTAGCCCTAAGTTTCCACCCGAACTCTCTGAATATCCCCATCCCTTTTCCTACCTACATCATGGGTACCTACATGCACCACAACTTGGGGCTGGTTCCCCTCCCCCTTAAGGATCCTGAACACTCGGTCAGAGATATCACTGACCCCAGCGCCCGGGAGGCAACATACTAACCACGAGTCCCGCTCCTTCCCACAGACCCTCCTATCTATCCCCTTAACTAGGGAGTCCCCAATCACTAATCCAGATCTTTTCTTCCCCCTTCCCACCTGAGCATCAAGGACAGGCTCAACTCCCGAGACCTGTACTCCATGGCTTATCCCGGTTGTATCTACATCCCCAACAGCATCCAAAGCAGAGTACTTATTGCGTAGAGGAACAGCCTCAGGGGAACTCTGCACTGACTGCTTCTTACCCCTTCTAACAGTCACCCATATATCATATTTAGGAGTAACTATCTCCCTGTAGCTTTTATCAACAGCCATCTCTGCTTCCCTAATAATTCTTAGTTCCTCCAGTTCCAGCTCCAAGTCCCTAACACGGTCCTCAAGGAGGTGGAACTGGATGCACCTCTGGCAGGTGTAATCAGCTGGGACACTACCAGTGTCCCTCACCTCAAACATCCCACAGGAGGTACATTGCACTGCCTGCACTGCTATCACTATTACTTCCTTTACCCAGAAACAAATATAAACTTAAACTTACCTACTCACATTCCTAGTCTCCTTTTGTTATTAGGTTAGAGGAGGGGGGAGGGTTGGGATACTCTACACGTGTAGAGTATCGGGATTCTTCACCTTCCCGATTTATGGAGGTCCAGGTGAAAGAAAAAAAAAACTCCTGCTCAGGCCTCCCTGTGACTACTTCCTGTTTCCGGTTTAAGGATCCAGTTGATGGGCCAATCAGGGAGTCTTTGCCTTGTACAGTGGTTAGCATTGCTGCTTTGCAGTACCAGGACCCAGGTTCGATTCCCAGCTTGGGTCATTGTCTGCATGGAGTTTGCACGTGGATTTCTGCTTGGTGCTCCAGTTTCCTCCCACAGTCTGAAAGACATGCTGGTTATGTGCATTGACATGAACAGGCACTGGAGTGTGACGACTTGAGGAGTTTCATATTAACTTCATTTCAGTGTTAATGTAAGTCTTACTTGTGACTATTAAATAAACTTTTAACTTTAACCGGGAGTGTTAAAGTTAGACTGCTAACTGCTAGCGCTCTGTATACTGCTGTTAGAGTTTGTAAATCAAGGGATTTTGATGAAGGGGCTACTGCTTTAACGATTTACTACACAGCATTCTTGCATGACAGTAAAGAAAGACAAAGTTACAAAGTAAGTGTCTTTCTTAGTTTTAGGAATTATTTGCTCTTTCTCTTAGAGGTGATTGTATTCCAGAGACCGGGGGTAAAATCCTCTCCACCAGCAGGTTCAATAGCAGGCAAGGGGTAGGGGGAGGTCTGTAGGAGGCCCATGTTTTACATTGGCTTGAATCTCCTGCAGAATCTTCTGCCACTGATACACAAATTGATGGAAATCTACATTGCAGTACTACACAAACATATTTTCTTTCCATTTCACTCATTGGATGTAAGCATCACTGGAAAAGCCAACAATTGTTGCTCATCCCAAATGCCCTTGAGTAGATGATGGTGACTCACTCTCTTGAATACTTGTAGTCCATCTGATGTAGGTAGACACACAGTTGGGCAATTAGGGTGCACAGGAAAGGAATTCCAGGATTTTGATCCAGTGAACGTGAAGGGATAGCGGTATACTTCTGAGTGAGGATAACATGCCTCTTGGAGGGGAACTTGCAGGCAGTAATCTTCCCATGTATCCTTCTAGGTGACAGATATTATGGGCTCAGGAACTGCTGTCGAAGAAGTCTTGGTGAGCTGGCACTTTGCATCCTTTTTAAAATCTTTTGTGATTTTCCCTGTGGGGCATAACTATAAGGTTCATGGTGGGAGATATAGGAAAGATGTTCAAGGTAAATTCTTTACTCAAAGAATGGCTGGGGTGTGGAATAGACTGCCTGCTGTGATAGGGGAGTCCGACACTTTAGAACTTTCGAGTAGTTATTGACTAGGCATATGGAGCACAGACCAGAATTTATAGGGAGTGGGATAGCTTGATCTTGGGATTGGACATATCTCGCCACAACATTAAGGGCCGAAGGGACTATACTGTGCTGTAATGTTCTATGTTCTATATGTTGTGAGGCAGCAATACTAATCAAATACCTAACAAAATCTGATTAGTGTTGCAATTCTAACTGAGTGTCGAACCATTGCGGACTATACCCAGGCTAAAAGCAGGGTCTAAAACAGAAAAGGCACTCCAGAAAAATCTAAATCTTTGCTTTGTGGGTTCAGGAGGACCGTGAATACCTTTCTGGGCCCAGCAAGGAAAGTTAGAATTGCCTTTTATGCTCAATTGCACCAACACCCTTCTGGAGAAGCCTTCAGACTCACCAAAGTCACTTCAAGTACTTCATGATTTATGGGCAGTATAGTGGCACAGTGGCTGCCTCACAGTGCCAAGTACATAGGTTCAATTCTGGCCTTGGGTCACTGAGTTTGCATGTTCTCCCTGTGTTTGCATGAGTTTCCTCCAGTTTCCTCCCATAGTCCAAAGATGTGTGGCTTAGGTGGATTGGCCATGCTAAATTGATCCTAAGTGTCTGGGGGATTAGCAGGGTAAATATGTAAGGTTACAAAATAGGGCTTGAGTGGGACTGTGATTGGTGCAAACTCGATGGGCCGAATGGCCTCCTTTTGCACTGTCACGATTTTAAGATACGATGTTGAATTGTGTTCCGCTGTGCAGTTGGGTTTTAGCAATGCTTGTTATCTGGATGGCTATCCTCTGAGTCATAAATTTTCTGTGTTACCACACAGGAAGCAAAAGAAGAATGTTCTCTTTCATTGCGCTTACCTGTGTACTTTCTGCTTTCTAGCTCTGCTGCATTACTTTTGCTGCGGTGCTACTTCATCAATTAAATAGTTATATTTTGCATCCAAATTATGCAGGGACTAGGGCAGAATCAACAAGGTCCGGAAGGTTTGTGGTGATTCAATTCCCAGAGGCGAAAATATGCATTTGTGACTTCTCTAATGGGCCATTGGGGAATGCGATGCTATACCTTACCGAGCAGAAAGTTCCAGGTTTGATTACAGCGCTGAATCACAGCCATTTCGGCTGTCATCGCCCTGATTTTTCATTGGAAGAAAGCATTCACTTGAGGTTGTCCCCGAGCTGACGGTGATTCCCTGCTGTGAAGTCCACATATTGGAATTAGCTCAACTCTTACACTTTCCACTTTTTAAAATTTGCAAACATTTTTTGTGCAGATTCACAAGTGTGGAATGGTCATTTGAATTTCATCAGAGTATGATCAGAATGTGGACCTTGCAAGCACATAGAATGGCTGGGGCAAATAGCGCAGAGATATATTGAAGGGGTAGCTAGCTGATTGTGTGAAAGAGAAATGAATAAGAACAAAAGTCATAGGAATAGAATTAAATCATTCAACCCATCAAATCTGTTCCTGCCACTCAATCATGGCTGATAAGTTTCTTAACCCCATTCTCCTGCTTCTTCCATGTAACCTCTTTACCAATCAAAAATCTATCTATCTCTGTCTTAAATATAGTCAATGACCCAGCCTCCACAGACTTCTATGGCAATGAATTCTACAGAATCACCACACTCTGACTGAAGAAATTCCATCTCATCTCAATTCTAAACGGTCATCACTTCACTCTGAGGTTGTACCCTTGGATCCCAATCTCCCCTACCAATGGAAACATTTTTCTCACATCTACCCTATCCAGGGCCTTTCAGGATTCTGTTTCAATGAGATTCCTCCCTCACCCTTCCAAACTCCATCGAGTACAGAAACAGAGTTCTCAGGAATTCCCTATACGTTAAGCATGACCATGTGCTGATAGAGTGATATGAACAATTTGTGTGATGCATCCCCAGCAAGAACAAAATGGGCTGAATGGCCTGTTTTCTAATTGCAAATTATAGGCAATGGATGCCTGTGGCCGTGAATTCAAATCCCATGAGAAGTCAGTGCCTTCAGTGAGACAGAGGAAGAACCAGACAATGTATTTAAAGTTTATTTATTAGTGTCACAAGTAGGTTCACATTAACACTGCAATGAAGTTACTGTAAAAATCCCCCAGTCACCACACCCCTGCACCTGTTCGGGTACACTGAGGGAGAATTTAGCATGGCCAATGCACGTAACCAGCACATCTTTTAGACTATGGAAGGAAACTGGAGCATCCAGAGGAAACCCATGCAGACATGGGGAGAAAGTGCAGTCTCTGCACAGGCAGTTGCCCAAGATGGGAATCGAACACAGGTCCCTGGCGCTATGAGGCAGCAGTGCTAATTATTGTGTTTGTAAACTTGATCATTTCTTTCAAGCTGTATTAAATATCCCTGTTCTTGCACCATAATTTTCCAAAATTACTTCTGATAATTTGTGAAATAAATGAGTGTATTTTGATAAATCTCAAACAGACGATCAATGCTTCGGATCAGCGGTTCACAGATGATGCTAATTTAAATCATCCTGGGGTGAAGCAGGGAATCCTTTGACAACCTTTGACAATAGGATTTAGCGAGGGAAATGAAAGCCTTTGCCGTGGAAACGTTTATGTATTTACCACCCCGCTGAGGCAAAAAACCCAGTGCAGAAATCTGTGCTTAGTTGAGAAACATTCAATTTAGTGTAATCATGCATAATTTAGCAATGACTGTTTGAAATGGTTGGCAGTGAAGGCGGGGGTAGGTGGGAAGATGGGGGGGGGATTGTTCAGCTTAATATGTACTAAGTTTATCATTTTCCCAAAAAATGCACATTGCTGCTTTAATGGGCTGTCACTTAGCAGCTGAACTTACTAAGTATCAGTTATCCTTCAGCCTAACTAATTGCGATATGTGTCGGACAATGTATGAACCAGGTGTTTCATGCCTGGCTGAATAATTGATCATTTTCAATTGTATAGGATGAGTCAAGTGATTTTCTGAACTCTTGTTGCACTTCACCAGTGCACAGACAGAAGGAGGATTCAGATGATTCTGTACACTTCATTGCACTGAGACCTGAGCTTTGAATAGTAACAATGATGCTTTTTTTCCTCTCTGGTCATTGAACAGGTTCAGAATTTTTGGTTGGTCTTATCCCACGTGTTATTGGGGCACAGAATTGTCTAGGTGATAGATACTTGACTCAGAGAAAGGTTCTTGTTGGAAAAGGAACATACACGGTATGTGCTTGGGAGTTAGGGGAAGACCAAAGCACTGGTGATACAGTGGTTAGCACAGCTGTCTCACAGTGCCAGGGACCCGGGTTCAGTTCTGGCCTGTGTGTGTGGAGTTTGCATGTTCCCCCTGTGTCTGCAGGGTTTCCTCTGGGCGCCCCTGTTTCCTCCAACAGTCAAAGAAGTGCAGCTTAGGTTGATTGGTCATGTTAAATTGCCACTTAATGATCCAAGACATATTGGTTAAAGTTTAAAGCTTTTTTTATTAGCGTCAGAAGTAGGCTTTTGATATCACCACAGTGAGGTTATTATGAAAATCCCCTCGTTGCCCCACTTTGGTGTCTGTTTGGGTACACTGAGGGAGAATTTAGCATGGTCAATGCACTTAACCAGCACGTCTTTCAGGCTGTGAGAGGAAGAACACCCAGAGGAAGCCCACGCAGACACAGTAAGAATGTAGTACACAGACAGTCACCCAAGCTGAAAATTGAATCCAGGTCCCTGGTACTGTGAGACAGCAGTGCTAATCACCATGCTGCCCCAAATTCTTACCACTGCAAGCAGCGTTCAAACTTACATAGGGAGACCTCATTTGATTTCAAGTTCAACGCTTAACCACACGGCCATCACAGCACAAAGGGGGATTAGGAAGGAAAATATATGGAGATAATTCATGGGTAGGAGTTGGTGCAGATCCAGTAGGCTGAATGGACTCTTTCTGCACTGTAGGGATTCTGTGAATTAGAGGTCATCTATGATGGAGCTGTTCTTTACTGACTTAGAAGGAAACAACATGAAATAAGAATTCCACCTTCCATTACTGATAGCATTCTCATCGAGAACAAAAATATGATAAACATCACCTTGAGAGCCACATTCATGGCTCTCAAGGTGATATTTCAGTGAAAATCTCAGAGAGAAGGCTCAGCACGGATTATGTAATTTTATTCTGGGAGGATCTAGGCACGGCGAGGACTTTGTGAAAGATCTGAAATTCAAATAAAAATATCTTTTAAAATACGTATATCAGAATTGAGAAAAATTGTTTCACATAGTGAGGGGTTGGGGTCTGGAACATGCTGCCTGGAAATGTGATGGAGGCAGATTTAATCAAGGCATTCATGAGGACATTGGATGATTACTTCCATAACGGCTAGGATTTTCCAGCTGGGATTGTCCGAGACCGGAAAATCTCGCTTGAGGCCAGTATTGCATAGTCCATATCCCACTCACTACGATTCTTGCGGCAGGCAGGCAGACTGGCAAAATTCCACTCCCCCCCATGCATGGATAGATGGGAAGAGAGGAGAATGGCACTAAGTTATGATACCCATTTGGAGAGTCAGTGCAGACATGATGGGCCAAATGGCCTCCTTCTGCGCCATACCAATGTTGTGATTCTGTGATTTGAATATTAGCTTAGGTCACGTAAGTACACTTGAATATCTGTATGTTCCATTTCGGTAAGTTTATTTTTAATTAAACAATATTACAAAACAATTAACTAGGCAATTACTTAGGTACTATTATTTGAGCCACCAACTGAATTGAGTAAATTTTCGGATAATTTTTGCACCAATGACACAGATGCTTCATGATAAATTTCCAACTGTTATGCTGGGACTGAACCTTTTCATTTCAAAGCCCATTTTGATGAGAGCAGGAAATGCTGTGTACCTCATGGAGCTTGCAAAAATTGTGATTTATTTTCAATGTCCACTGCGCATTGCTTAACACTGTTGTCTTTATTGAAAATTTTTCAGCACTTTTATGAATTACAATTGATGGCATTTTATTGGGCCATTTCAACTATATGTTATAGAAAGTTTGCTTTCAAACCTCCCCTCCAAAAGAATACAGCTCGCTAGCAGTGTTGTGATCATTAGTATGTAAAATGGCTCACCAGTGTTTGGGTGAATCTGTCAGTATTTTAAACACTTTCTGCATTGCAGAGTAACAAGGTCATTGCACTGATCCCAGCAAATCCTGTTCAGGACTTTGCCACATATATGTTTTTCATTATTTTTATACTAGCAGAAGTGTTGGCCTAGTGGTATTGTTGCTAGACTACTAATCCAGAAACTTGGCTAATGCCCTGTAACCCAGATTCAGACTCGATGAGTTGAATGGCCTTCTTCTGCATTGTAGGGATTCTATGAAATCTAAAACAAAATTGAGTGACGGAGTCCTTGTTAACCTTGTTAATCTTGTTAACCTTGCCTCATAACACTAGACCTGACCTGAGCATGCAAATCAACCCTTTGTATATCCATCTTCCACAGAGATTTCAGCAAGGAAGGAGGTTTAAGTGTTACACTGCTCCCTTGCTAATCTACAGTCTTTGTTTCTTCTTCTTTTTACCAAAACAGACATTGGTTATCACCAACAATCTTTGCCTGCAGAAAGCTATGGTGAAACCTTTTAAATTACATTTCTTTTCTCCCTTCCACAGTTATTGACTTTTAATGGTAAATGTTTGCCTCCCTTTGAATGTTAACATTCCACCTTCTGTTGAGGATTGAGGATCACTTGCTTCCATTCCAATTTGATTAGTTCTGAAAATGGCCGGTGAGTCCGATGGATGATCAGCATACTGATCATATTGGTAGGGGGATTGAATTTCGGAGCCACAACGTCATGTTGCAACTATACAAAACTCTAGTGCGGCCGCACTTGGAGTATTGTGTGCAGTTCTGGTCCCCGCATTATAAGAAAGATGTGGAG
Source organism: Sphyrna mokarran (assembly GCA_024679065.1). Classification (NCBI taxonomy): domain Eukaryota; kingdom Metazoa; phylum Chordata; class Chondrichthyes; order Carcharhiniformes; family Carcharhinidae; genus Sphyrna; species Sphyrna mokarran. Next base: position 24,403,974 of record JAGIQG010000029.1, read on the forward strand.
GCATTGGAGAGGGTACAGAGGAGGTTTACCAGGATGTTGCCTGGTATGGAGGGCAGGTCTTACGAAGAGAGGCTGAGGGATTTGAGGTTGTTTTCGTTAGAAAGGAGGCGGCTAAGAGGGGACCTAATCGAAACATATAAGATGATTAGAGGTTTAGATAGGGTGGACAGTGATAGCCTTTTTCCTAGGATGGAGAAAGCTAGCACGAGGGGACACAGCTTTAAATTAAGGGGTGATAGTTATAGGACGGATATCAGAGGTAGGTTCTTTACCCAAAGGGTGGTTCGGGAGTGGAATGCCCTGCCTGCAGCAGTTGTAGATGCGCCAAGTTTGGTGGCGTTTAAGAGGTTAGTTGATAAGTATATGGAAGAGAAGGGAATGGTTTAGTTTGGAGGGGCATTGCTTTTTATATTGGTCGGCGCAACATCGAAGGCCGAAGGGCCTGTTCTGTGCTGTAATGTTCTATGTTCTATGTTCTATGTACTCTGCCAGGTGCAGTCAGCTGGTGCTTGGAGATAGTAGATGGGTTTTTTAGAGGTTTGTGCGCCCTCCTCAATGTCTCAAGTTCACCTCTACGTTTTTCCAACAAAATCTCTCAAAGCGTTTGGTACCTTCTCGAGTAAGCCTTCTCCATTTTGGTCAGTTAGGATTTCCCGGGCACCTTGAAGTGGCATGGTGGCACAGTGATTGGCACTGTTGCCTCATAGTCAGGGATGCAGGTTCAATTCTGGCCTCAGGTCACTGTCTGTGTGGAGTTTGCATGTTCTCTCCACATCTGTGTGAGTTTCCTCCCACAGTCCAAATATGTGCGGGGTTAGGTTGATTGGCCATGTTAAATTGACCCTAGTTTCAGGGGGATTAGCAGGGTAAATATGTGGGGCTACGGGGATCGAGTGAAATTGTCAGTGCAAGCTCAATGAGCCAATTGGCCTTCATCTGTATTATATGGAATCTATGATATGATTCTATGAATTGACAGGTCTGGTTGGCTCTTCAGAGTCATAATCATATTATTTCTTGTCAACTGCTTATCTGATCTCTGATAGACTCTACACATCAATAAATTATGGAATCATGGTTTTATCATCTTAAAATTTTTTTTTTGAAAAAGTGACTAAGGAGGTGGGTGGGGGTAAGGCGGTTGATGTGGTATATATGGATTTTAGTAAGGCGTTTGATAAGGTGGCCCATGGAAGACTTCTGCAGAAAATGCAGATGTATGGGATAGAGGGTGATTTAGCTAATTGGGTTAGGAATTGGCTAGCAGATAGAAGACAGAGGGTGGTGGTTGATGGGAGATATTCATCTTGGAGTTCGGTTACAAGTGGTGTACCTCAGGGGTCTGTTTTGGGGCCCCTGCTGTTTGTAATTTTTATAAATGATCTGGATGAGGGTATTGAAGGATGGATTAGTAAATTTGCAGATGACACTAAAGTCGGTGGAGTGGTAGATAGTGAAGAGGGGTGTTATAGTTTGCAGAGGGACTTGGACAAGTTGCAGAGCTGGGCCGAGAGGTGGCAAATGGAGTTTAATGTGGAAAAGTGTGAGGTAATGCACTATGGCAGAAATAATAAATGTGTAGAGTATAGGGCTAATGGTAGGATTCTTAGTAGTCTAGATGAACAGAGGGATCTTGGTGTGTATTTGCATAGATCCCTGAAAGTAGGCAGTCAGGTCGAGAAGGTTGTTAGGAAGGCATATGGAGTCTTGGCTTTTATTGGTAGGGGGATTGAATTTCGGAGCCGCAACGTCATGTTGCAACTGTACAAAACTCTAGTGCGGCCGCACTTGGAGTATTGTGTGCAGTTCTGGTCCCCGCATTATAAGAAAGATGTGGAGGCATTGGAGAGGGTACAGAGGAGGTTTACCAGGATGTTGCCTGGTATGGAGGGCAGGTCTTATGAGGAGAGGCTGAGGGATTTGAGGTTGTTTTCGTTAGAAAGGAGGCGGCTAAGAGGGGACCTTATTGAAACATATAAGATGATTAGAGGTTTAGATAGGGTGGACAGTGATAGCCTTTTTCCTAGGATGGAGAAAGCTAGCACGAGGGGACACAGCTTTAAATTAAGGGGTGATAGTTATAGGACGGATATCAGAGGTAGGTTCTTTACCCAAAGGGTGGTTCGGGAGTGGAATGCCCTGCCTGCAGCAGTTGTAGATGCGCCAAGTTTGGTGGCGTTTAAGAGCTTAGTTGATAAGTATATGGAAGAGAAGGGAATGGTTTAGTTTGGAGGGGCATTGCTTTTTATATTGGTCAGCGCAACATCGAAGGCCGAAGGGCCTGTTCTGTGCTGTAATGTTCTATGTTCTATGTTCTATGTTCTATAAAATGAGTCAGGCCAGGGTAGCATTTCTCTAGTTTGTGAGTAGTTTTCCCATCATTTTTGATCAATCGAATTCTGGCTAGAATTCTGTAGTCTTGGACATCCTGCTACTGCTACCAGCAGGAACTGAGAATTTGACATTTAGCCAAATCTCCATTCATTGCAGTGGGAACAGAGAATCCCCATCAAGAGCGAGATCAGAGAACTCCAGCACTATATTTATTCCATAAAATGTAAGGATTCTTTAACCACAAGTGGCATGAAGGCACAATGGTTAACACTGCAGCCTTTCAGTGCCGGGAACTCCAGTTCGACTGTTGGCTTGGGTCAGGTCTGCATGGAGGAAAATATAGAAGATGTGTTGCTTGCAAATTTAAGGTTAAAACATCCTGTTGCAGATAGTTTACATGTTACTCTTCACCCATCAGATCTTCATTAATAAGATGCAATTATTGCCAAAATTGATTCTTAATTCATCAACTAGAAACAGGCATTGGTCTTTTAGAAATATAGATTTTTCGGGAGACCAAAATGATTTCAACCTACAGCAAGATGGCTGAATCAAATCAAGATCCGAATAAATAACACAGACAGACGCAATATGAAACTCATTACAAACAATGGGATTGACTAACACTCCTTTTCTCATCTCAAAAATGGCACGGTGGCACTGCTGCCTCCCAGTGCTAGGATCTGGATTTGATTCCCAACTCTGGTCACTGTCTGTGTGGTTTGCACGTTCTTCCTGTGTTTGTGCTGGTTTCCTCCAGGTGCTCTGGTTTCCTCCTGCAGTCTGAAAGATGTGCTGGTTAAGTGTGTTGACCATGCCAAATTCTCCCTCACTGTACCCGAACAGGTGCCGGGCTGTGATGGCTATGGGATTTTCACAGTAACTTCATTGCAGTGTGAATGCAAGCCTACTTGTGACACTAACAAATATCTTTTATGGCTGCCACTTACAGTACTCAACAAATGGAAACCAACCATTCAGAGGCTGATTATTTAATTTTGGCCGGTCCAAAATCAAGTAAAGTTATAATTGGAATATAAAATTATTGTTTGAAACCGGCAGGGAGAAGTCAAATGGATTTACAAGGACCGCTTTTTGTGTTCAACAGCAGTAACAGTTGAGTAAAGGATAATCTTCTGCCTCCTCTGTTCCTAGCGAAAAGCATAGCACTGTTTACTGATGTGACTATGACACCAATTCTGCAGTAGACAGATTTTTAAACCTAGAAATCAACTCCAGAGCTGTGATTCAAGAGGACTAGTGAAAACTCCATCATTTCCATAAAATTGGAAAGTGGACAAGTCAGTTCACTTGGGTCCAGGGTACAGAAAAGATTTACCGCAATGTTTCCTGGTATGGAGGGCATTAGCTCCAATGAGAGGTTGGAGAAACGTGGTCTGATCTCACTGGAATGACGGAGGTTGAAGGGTTGACTGATAGAAGTCTACAAGATTATAAGGGGCATAGACAGAGTGGATGGCCAAATGTTTGTTCCCAGGGTGAACAAATCATTTATTAGGGGACATGGATTTAAGATGCAATGTTTAAAGAAGATGTATGAGGCAAGTGTTTTCACACAGAGGATGGTGAGTACCTGGAACTAATTGCCTGGGGAGATAGTGAAAGCAGTTACGATAGTGTCTTTTAAGGGGTGTTTTGATAAATGCATGACTAGGATGGAAATAGAGGGATAAGGTCCCGGGAAGGATGAAAGCTTTTAGTTCAGTTGGGCAGCATGATCAGTGCAGGCTTGGAGGGCAAAAGGGCCTGTTTCTATGCCATAATTTTCTTTGTTCTTTGACAATGAGTAATGAACTTCTTTTATTTTTAACCAACTCTAATTTGGCCAGACCTATTCTCCGTGACTCTACAGTCTGTATTTCACAGAGTGGTTTTCAGGTCTGTGGGCAGAAGTCAGGAAGTGTTTTTCTTTTTTAGACAGTATTTTTTTGTAATAAAACTTTGTTAAACTCAAAAAAACCCATATGACTAGTTCCTTAAAGTCATAAAAGCACATAAATGGTTAAGTAAAGATTGAAGTGGCAAGTTTAACTAAACATTCCTTCTATGGCCAGATGAGGAGGGGGAAAAGAGGGGTTTTCTTTGATCCCTCCTCCCTTGGTTGTAACACCTTCAAAGCTGTTAATAGATATGAAGTTTTCCATCCCTGGCACTGTCACTCAGACACTTTTCTAGTTTATATATTTGTAGGGAGTACAAACAATAAGAATCTGAATGGGGGAAACATAATGAACTGGGGTGACAGCAGCCTCATAGGTCTGGATTTTATGGTTTCTGGTGGGCGAAGGGTGGTAGGACAGGAAGTGCCCCATCCCCTTGCTCTTGTCATTTCAGTACATTAAATCAAATGTCGGGCAGTCAATTGTAACTGGTTAGCAGGAACGCTAGCCAATTAGCATGCAAAGGGGGCTGCAACTAGTTGATCATTGAGGTCAGGATATCTGGTGAGGAGGGTGGGGGCTTAATTAGAGTCATAGAGCAATACACCATGAAAGCAGGCACTTTGGACCAACAGGTCTGTGCCGAGCATGGTGCCTTCCCAACTAGTCCCAATTGCCTACGTTTGGCCCATATTCTTCTAATCCTTACCCAACCATGTACGTATCCAAATGTTTTTCATGCACAGTCGCTGCCTCACGGCACCAGGGCTCCTGGTTCAATTCCGGCCTCGGGTCATTGTCTGTGTAGGGTTTGCACATTCTCCTCGCGTCTGTGTAGGTTTCCTCTGGGTGCTCCAATTTTCTCCCACACTTCAAAGATGTGTGAGGCAGATTGATTGGTCAAGAGTGACACTAAGGGACTAAGTGTCCCTTAGTGTCAAGGGGAGTTGAAGAGTAAATATGTTGGGTTATGGGGATAGGACATGGGTGGGATTGTTGTTGATGTAGACTCAATGGGACAAATTGCCTCCTTCTGCACTGTTAATTCTATAATTCTAGATGTTGCTATTGCACCTGCCTCAACCACTTTCTTTGATACCTCGTTCCATATACACACTATTCTCTGTGTGAAGAGGTTGCCCCTCAGGTCCCTTTCAGATCTTTCCCCTCTCATTTTAAACCTATGCCCGTGGTTTCAGTTCCCTTTCCCTAGAAAAAAAAATATGCTTTAATAAGAGCATAAGAACATAAGAACTAGCAAAAGTAGGCCATCTGGCCCCTCCAGCTTGCTCTGCCATTCAATAAGATCATGAGTTTTCATGGACTCAGTTCCTCTTACTTGCCCCGCTTATCATAATCATTAATTCTTTTACTGTTCAAAATTGTATCTACCTTTGCCTTAAAGACATAGAATGAGATAACCTCAACTGCTTCACTGGGCAGGGAATTGCACAGATTCATAACCATTTGTGTGAAGAAGCTCATCCTCAACTCAGCCCTAAATCTGCTTCCCTTTACTTTGAGGCTATGCCCCCTAATTCTAGTTTCACCTGCCAGTGGAAACAACTTCCCTACTTCTATCTTATCTATCCCCTTCATAATCTTACATGTTTTTAAAGACATCCTCTCATACTTCTAAATTCCAATGAGTATAATCCCAACCTACTTACTTGCGCCAGCCAACCAACTCCTTGTGATTCTTGCACAAGGATGCCCAGGTTCCTCTGCACAGCAGCATGCTGCAATTTGTTGCCATTTAAATAATAGTCCATTTTGCTGTTATTCATATCAAAATGAATGACCTCACATTTACCAACATTGTACCCCATCTGCCAGACCCTCGCCCACTCATTTAGACTATCCATATCCTTTTGCAGGCTTTCAGAGTCCTCTGCACACTTTGCTCTGCTACTCATCTTAGTGTCATCTGCAAATTTTGACACACTACACTTTGTCCCCAACTCCAAATCATCTATGTAAATCGTAAAACAATTACGTTCCCAACACTGATTCCTGAGGTACACCACTAGTCATTGATCGCCAACCAGAAGAATATCATTTACCTCCACTCTTTACTTTCTGTTAGTTAACCAATGCTCTATCCATGCTAATACACTACTCATAACACTATCCACCTTTATCTTATGCAGCAATCTTTGGTGTGGCACCTTGTCAAATGCCTTCTGGAAATCCAGATACACCACATTCACAGGTTTCCCATTGTCCACTGTAATGTTTTCAAAGCATTCTGCCTAATTAATGGAACGTGATCTTCCTTCATGAACCCATGCTGCTTCTTACCAATGGGACAATTTATATCCAGATGTCTTGCTATTTCTTCCTTGATGATACTTGAATCTACTATAGAAGTCAAGCTAACTAGTCTTTAGCTATCCGCCTTTTGTCTATCTTCTTTGTTAAAGCAGTTGTGTCATATTTGCTGTATTCCAATCTGCGGGAACTACCCCAGAGTACAGCGAATTTTGATAAATTACCACTAGTGCATTTACTGTATCTCCCGCCACCCCTTTTAGTATCCTGGGATGCATTCTATCAGGGCCAGGAGACTTGTCTACCTTTAGCCCCATTAATTGCCCAACATTACCTGTTTCTTGATAATGATAGTTTTTAGGTCCTCACCTTCGATAGCCTTCCTGTCACCAATTTTTGGCATGTTATTTGTGTCTTCCATTGTGAAGACAGACACAAAGTACCTGTTCAATGCCTCAGCCGTCCCCCTTCTCATCCTGTAAAGGACCAATGTTTACTTAGCCACTCATTCGTTTCATATATTTATAGAAACTTTTGCTAGCTGTTTTAATATTCTGAGCTAGTTTACTCTCATAATCCATCTTGCTTTTCTCTGTAGCTTTTTTCTGTTGATCTTTAAAGATGTCCCAATCCTCTAAATTCCCACTAATCTTTGCCACTTTGTATGCATTTTCTTTCAATTTGATACCCTCCTTTATTTCCTTAAGTATCCATGGCTGATTATCTCTTTTTTTACAGTCCTTCCTCATCACTGGTATATACATTTGCTGATCACTGTGAAAGATTGCTTTGAAAGTTCTCCACTGTTCCTGAATTGTCTCACCATAAAATTTTCGCTCCCACTCTACCTTAGCCAACGCCTCCCTCATCCCTTTGTAGTCTCCTTTGTTTAAGCACAAGATGCTGATATTGGATTTACCTTCTCATGCTCCATCTGTATTTTAAATTCAACCATACTGTAATCGCTTCTTCCGAGAGGATCCCTAACTGCAAGGTTATTAATAATTCCTGTCTGTTTACACGGGACCAAATCTAGGATAGCTTGCTTCCTTGTAGGTTCCATTGCATACTGTTCAAGAAAGTTATCATGGATACATTCCATGAACTCCTCCTCAAAGCTGCCTTGACTGACCTAGTTTGACCAATTGATATGTAGATTAAAATCCCCCAAGATAATTGCTGTACCTTTTTTTTACATGCATCAATTTATTTGTTTATTTCTCACCCCACCAATATGTTATTATTTGATGGCCTACAGATTATGCCTATCAATGGCCTTTTATCCTTACTGGTTCTCCACTCAACCTTTTTTTTCCATAGAACCTATATCATCTCTCACTACTGCTCTGATATCATCAGAGCTGCACCACTTCCCTTACCTTCCTGTCAGTCCCTCTGAACAGTCTGATACCCCTGGATATCCCATTCATGACCATCCTGCAAACTTGTCTCTGTAATGGCCACCAAATCATACTTGTTCACAATGATTTATGCTGTCAATCATTTACCCAGTTTTGAATGCTGTGAGCATTCAGATAAAGTGCCCTTATGCTAGATTTTGTGTCTTCTTTTTGGATTCTAACACTTCTTTTTGAATTCAAACAGCACTGACTGTGCAGGCCATCCTACCTATGCCCCATATGATTTTATACATCTTAATAAAGTCACCTTTCATTCTCCTACATTCCAAAGAATAAGGTCGTAGCCTGACCAACCTCGCCTTATCACTCAGGCCCACTAGTTCCTGGCAATATCCTTGTAAATCTCCTTTGCACCCTTGCCAGTTTATCCATCATTTTCCTATAACAGGGTGATCAAAACTGTGCACAATTCTCCAATTGTAATGTGAGCTGATAAAACGCTATGAATAAAGTCTACAAACAGCCAAATGCTGTTACCTTCAGCAGTAGCCTCTGATGCTACATGCCACCATAGTCTCATCTGCAGGTCTTTTTGGTGTAAATCGCACTCAATGTACTTCCCAAGTGACGAGCGAGAAATGGAATAGGCAACAGAAAATTGCATTTGATTGACTTTTTAAAAAGCTCAGTCGCTTGGTAATTGTCTTTTTCAAAATGGCAGTCTGATTCTGGCTTGCATTGACTCTGTATTATCGGAGACTGGTGGGATGATGTTGAATCATTGACATAATCACCATGGTCCATATTTTATTTAGGCATTGGGGTTTTTTTTTGGTGGGGGAGGATGTGGATTGTAGTCGATCTAAATTGTGATCGTATCATCCAACCTGTAAAAATAGATTAAATGTCGCATGAATTACCTCATGAATGGAGAAATGGAGAAACATAGACTTGTTACAATTCATTCCACCGCATTTCCAGAACTAGTAATGACACACTAGGTCCATGCTATAAATACTCATTTAGCCAGTTATTGTGGACAGATCCCATTAATTTACATCTGCCATTGTCTGATATTCAAAACTTACATATGCTACTAACGCTTTCAAAGTCAGGTATTATTACTGCCAACAGACTCCAGTAAATGCATTTCATTTCTGTTCTTTAATAGATTAGAAGAGTTGTGTTTAAACTTATTCATGCATTTTGTTTCTCTTTCTGGAGCTGTACCTTGAAGTGAGGCGGATGCTTGTGACAAAAGTTTCCGCCTTTTAACACGGGGATGCTGTTACGCTGCAGCTACCACACAATTTTGTCAGTCTGGAAAACTCTCCATATTAATCGTCACCATTGTCATATCAAAAGGATTTACAACTCGAACATTGGATGCAAAAAGTTAGCTTAGTAAGTCTGGGAATGGGACTTATCCAGTGCAAAAAAGACTCTTCAGCCCATTGAGTCTGTGCTCACAATAACTACCACTAAAGGCATACTAAGCCCATACAAAAGTAGGATTTTACTGAGGATTTATAAGGCTCTAGTCAGACTACATTTGGAAAACTGTGAGCAATTTTGGGCTTCTTAATAAAGGAAGGATTTGGAGACAGTCCAGAGGAGGTTCATGAGAACGATCCCAGGAATTAAAAGTTTGATGTCGGGGGAGAGTTTGAAGACTCTGCGGTTTGTACTTGGTGGTGTTTAGAAGGATGAGGGGGTGATCTCATTGAAACTTAGAGAATACTAGAAGGCCTGGATAGAGTGGAAATAGGCAAGATGTTTCTAATAGTAGGGTCCCAGGTCACAGTCTCAAAGTAAAGGGACAACCCTTTAAAACTGAGATAAGGATGAATTTCTCCAACCAGAGGGTGGTGAATGTGTGGATTCCATTGCCACAGAATGCTGTAGAGGCCAGGTCATTGAGTGTATTTAAGTCTGAGATAGATAGTTCTTGATTACTAAAGGGATCAAAGTTTACTGGGAAAAGGTGGGAGAATAGGGTTGAGAAGCTTTCATTTCTGTTCTGTAATAGATTAGAAGAGTTGTGTTTAAACCTTGTCCATAAATTTTGTTTTTCTTTCTGGAGCAAAGCCTTGAAGTGAGGCGGATGTTTGTGACAAAAGTTTACGTGTGATGCCTTTTAACATGGGGATGCCATTACACTGAAGCCACCACACAATTTTGTCAACCTGGAAAACACTCCGTATTAATCATTGCCATTGTCATATCGAAAGGATTTACAGCTCGAACATCGGCTGCAGAAAGTTAACTTAATAAGTGCTGGGAGTGGGACTTACCCAGTGCAGAAAAGGCCCTTCAGCCCATTGAATCTGCACAGACAATAAGCCCATACAAAAATAGGATTTTACTTATCAGCCATGATTGAATGGCGGAGATAAATGACCTAATTCTGCTCCTATGTTTTATGATCTTATTTTCCTGCATTTTCTCATGCCTGGTCTAGCCTACATGTGACTCCAGAGCCACAGAAAGGTGGTTGACTCTCGGGGGCAGCACAGTGGCACAGTGATTAGCACTGCTGCCTCGCAGCGTCAGGGACATGGGTTCAATTCCCAGCTTGGGTCACTGTCTGTGTGGAGTTTGTACGTTCTCCCTGTGTTTGTTTGTGTTTTTTTCTGAGAATTCCGGTTTTTCATGGTCCAAAGATGTGCATGTTAGGCTGCCTCTTAGTATCAGGAGGATTAGGAAAGTAAATATGTGGGGTTATAGGGGTGGAAACTGGGTGGAATTATTGTCAGTGCAGACTTTTTGATGGACCGAATGGCCTCCTGCACTGTAAATTCTATGACACCCTTGAATGTTGTGATAGTTCAAGTTTAGCTATTATTCATGAATTGAAGGGTTTCCAGCCTCCTTTAATTTTCCAGGAAGTGCATTCCAGATTCCCACCACCCTCTGAGTGAGTTATTTTCCTCAAATCTCCTCTGAATCTCCTGCCCGTCACCCTAAGATTATGTGGTCTCATGATTGACCCCCTCAACCAGGAGAACAACTACTCCTTAATCTGAATCAGGGTGGTGTCTGACACTGAGGTTGGGACATTTCCAAGTGTCTCACAGTATCTCCACACTGCATTTTAACTGTGATGCATTAATATGACTTGATAAAGATGAAGTCTGTGATATTAAAAGGATAGTGGCTGCCTGAACATAAAACCAGCCAAGAGAACAGCAACAGAGCAGATGGAAAAAGACTGAAGGCAAGTGTATCTCCAGGTCCTGGCTTTGGGGGCCACTGTTCTTTTAACATACATCAATGACAGGGAATTGGGCACATAGGGCATCATTTCAAATTTTGCACATGTCAGTTTGGAAATGTAGTCAAACAGTGAAGGGAATAATAACATTTCAATAAGACAGAGACAGAATGATGAAAAGCACTGAAAAGATTTAATGCAGAAAAGTGTGAAGCAATTCATTTTGGCAGCAAGAAGGAGGTGAGACAATGTAAACAAAATAGGACAATTTTGAAGGGCGTGCAGGAACGGAGAGCTGCAGGTTTATGCATACACACATGTTTGAAGGTGGATGGGGAATCATAGAATCCTGCAGTACAGAAAGAGGCCATTCAGCCCATTGAGTCTACACCAACCACAATACTATCCAGGCCCAAACCTATTACTCTATGAATTTACCCTGACTAGTCCCCCTGACACTAAGAAGCAATTTAACATGACCAGCTCACCTAACCTGCACATCTTTGGACTGTGGAAGGAAACTGGAGCACTCACATGCAGACAAGGGGAGAACGCACAAATTCCACTCAGAGAGTGACCCAAGCCAGGAATCGAACCCAGGTCTCTGGCATTGAAGCAGCAGTCCTGGCCACCATGCCACTCTGTGGAGTTTAGAAGGCTGTTAAAAAAGTCTCCTTGATTCTATAAATGTAGCCATAGTGTACAAAAACAATGGCAGCTGAGCATAATTTTCTTGTAAGTGATTTTATGAGAAACATTAGTGGGGCTGACAGGAAGCGATGGCCTCTGTACTAATACTTCCTTCACAGTTTATAAGCAGTCAGATAAACAGACAGATGAGATGAAGAAAAATAGTTCCATTTGGGGGTTGCACCGCTTGCATGCATAAGGAGTTTGACTTACCCATAGGTTTCTGTTTTATTTGACACTTTGATATTTTACATGGTAATTATTGACACCAATTGCGACCTTTAACTCATCTTATATCCTTTTCAGAGTATTGTGATTTAAAACATAATCAAATTAATGGTTTCATTGATCGTTATTTGTCTTAATTAGTTTACACTGATGTTATTTTTTTACTTACATAGAACAGTACAGCAGAGGAACAGGCCCTTTGATCCGCAATGCTGTGCTGAACATGGTGCCAAATTAAACTGATTTGGAGTAGCGTAGTGGTTAGCACTGCTGCCTCACAGCACCAGGGACTCGGGTTTGATTCCTGGCTTGGATCACTGATTGTGTGGAGTTTGCATATTCTCCTTGTGTCTGCAGGGGTTTCCTCTGGGTGATCTGGTTTTTCTCCACCACTTCAAAGATGTGCAGATTAGGTTGAATGGCCATGCTGAATTGACTCTACTGTCAGGTGGTTGTAGAGTAAATAGATAGGATTACGGGGAATGTGGTCAGTGCAAACTCGATGGGCTGAACAGCCTCCTTTTGGACCGACCATCAAGATTCTAAATCCTTCTGACTGCCCTTGGCCCATATCCTTCTATTCCATCTTATAACATGCTTATCTAAAAGCTCCTTAAACACCCTGATCATATCTTCTTGCATCACTGTTCCCTCCCCTCCCCAACAGTATATTCCTGACATTTACCAGTTGTGTAAAAAACTTGCCCCTTACTCCACCTTTGAAATTTTCTCCTCACATCTTAAACTCATGACCCCTAGTATTAGACATTTCATTCTCTGGGGAAAGGATTCTGACTGTCAATCTGTCTATCTATGCTCTCTAAATCAAATTGTTTTGCTATCAGACAGTCAGTGTGACTTTGACAGCATGGAGAAGACAACCACAAGTTCAGTCTCAGTGAACTGATAGGAGTGTGGTCCTATATCTGTACCACACTGATAACAAACAAGTCCACAAGCTGCTGACTACACTAATACTAATATTGCATTACCTGATGCATCGTTTTTATTGATCCTTGGAAAGACCAGCGATTTGTATACATCCTCATGTAACTTTCTCAATCAATGTGGGCACTTCCAATTTACAAACCAAACTTGCCTCACCTGACATTAACACTGTCAAAATGTGCAGTGGGATACATTATCCTGAATCGAGTATTACTTTGTGACGCAGCAATGCCATGAGTTAATTCCACATTTTTACTAACATTCCAAGTGTATCCTGAAACTCATTTAGCTTTTGCATAAATTTGGAATCAAACAGCATTAATGGCCAGGATTTCCAGTGAAATGGGAATCTCCACCAGATTGCCATTCTGCTCGCACTTTTCCCATTTTTAGGGGGAACTGATGGCCTGGTGGTTTTATCAATAGACTATTAATCTAGAAATTTAGCTAATGATCTGGGATTTGAATTCCATAAAAAAAATCCAGAATTAAATGCCAAGTGATGACCATGAATCAATGGTCAGAAAATCCCATCCCTAAATGTCCTTTAGGGAACAAAATCTGCTGTCATTACCTGGTCTGTCCTACATATAACTCTAGAACCACAGCAAAATGGTTGACTCTCAACTGCCCTCTGAACTTGGGCAACTCGGAGTGGGCAATTATGCTGACCAGCCAGCAATGCCTATGTCCCCCAAATGAATAAAAAATGCCTTTAAAAAAATTCTTTCTGACATTTCCAAAAATATGAATTGAGTCAGTTGGACTGTGGGATGGTAGGGCCAGGTTGGGAAGGATAGTCAGATTGAGGTCTAGCTAGGTTAGGGCGAGAGAAAAAATCATCTGGTCAAGGTATAGTTAAATCGGATTAGTAGTTATGGGATTGATCATTGTGGTTGGTCATTGAGGGAGTCAAGAGGTCAGTGTGAGTGATTCGGGGGTCAATTCTTTAGTTACCTAGGAGTTGGACTAGGACTTTTCTGTCCAACATTTCTTGGTTAACTATTAGGGTAACCCCAATGAACAGTTTGACTCTCAGAGTTGGAGATATCCAAGGACGATCCTGGAGAACAGCAGAATTAGCCTCTGAGAGTTCAAACATTCCAGGAAATTGCTATGCAGGTCAATACAAATTGTCCAATGCACATTTTGGGTCTTATGTCTTGTCTCCAATAATCTGAAGATTGGATAATCAGGACCATTAATATTCATTGAGTTGGTGGTGATTCAGGATTCCATTTGAGAATGAATGAATTAAGACTGATACATAAATGTGCAAAGTCCTAAACTCAATTGTAAATTCTTGTCATCTGCACATTTCAGTCACAAAATCATTCATAAGAAAGCCTACACAATCAATTCATATAACCAAGTATTGATCATTACACTTCAAGCTTGTTCCCAGCCTTCTAATATACTTCTGCAATGAATTTGCAGTGATTAGAGAACTAATTTGGTATAGTTAGTGCTACCAAAGATCTGGGGACTGTGAATCTCCTCAACTATTCTGAAAGAAGTATCTGAAATAAGAAGAACAGCCAGAAGGTGTTAGTTAAAATATTTAATTAAATGCTAAATCATATACATGCTTTACCTTTTCCTGATGAGGTCAATGGTCTCGATTCATAGAATCAAAACAGTGCAAAAGGAGGCCATTCTGCGCATCTGAATCAACCACAATCCCTCCCCAGCCCTATTTCCATAATCCCACACATTTACCCTGCCAAACCCCTGAGGCTAAGGTCAATTTACCGTGGCCAATCAACCTAACCTGCATATTTTTGAACTGTGGGAGGAAACGAGAACACGTGGAGGAAACCAATGCAGACACGGGGAAAATGTGTAAAGACAGTGAATCTGGCTTTCTGGCATGGGGAGGCAGCAGTGCTAATCACTGTGCCACCCTCTTACAGTAAGCACTGCAACTTTATAGCAAACTAGGGTGACTTTGAGTTTGTGATTTCCGTCTGTCTGCTGGAATAGCAGTGCATGCTCAAAATCCGGAGAGTGCAATTCATGCCAGTGAATTTCCGCATTCTGATCTTACTGGCACCTTGTCGAGTGGCCTGAAACATACTGTGGCACTGCGGAAATCTCATTTTTACTACATTAGCATGTCATCAGTGAGCACACTTTCTGAGGTTCCCCCATCACCAAATATTCAGTGGATACTGGTGGCTTTTACAACAAGTTCACCTTGAAGCAATCCTACTGTGGAGGGACATGACCAGGCAGTGGCCTAGCAATGCCTCTTGGCACTGCCCCTCAGCAAAGAATCTAATCTCCTCTAACCTTTACTTCTTGAGACACTAAGAGGAAATTTAGCATGACCAATCAACCTGACCTGTACATGTTTAGACCACAGAAGGAAACCAGAACACCCAGAGGAAGCCCATACAAACACAGGGAGAATGCACAAACTCCACATAGTCACCCGAAGCCAAGAATCAAACTCAGGTCCCTGGCACTGTGAGGCAGAAATGTTCACCATTGTTCCACGCCATAAGGAAACCATATCAACCTGGCAATGCAACCTGTTTCAAGGGGCAGTCCCTAGTGGGAGATTTATGGTTTGGTGGGGGGGGAATTCATTGAAATGTGTCTGTAGCCAGGAGTGAAGAGAAGAGCAGGGGATGCCAGCTATGAGATTAAATATTTCTTGTTTTTTTTTATTCTTGATGGGTGAAATGCATTTCCATCTTTCGTCTATTTTCCCTCACCGGTTCATGGACTTCTCATAATGATTTCATGAGATTTGAGTGTTGCTAGAAAGGACAGCATTTGATGTCCATCTTTAATAGATTTTGAACTAAATGGCTCACAAGATCATTTTGGAGGGCATTTAGAAGTCAGCCACATTGCTCACGTTGGGTCTGGAATCACAGTAAGAAGTCTGACAACACTAGGTTTAAGTCCAACTGATTTATTTGATAGTAAACTCACATGCTTTCGAGGCTATCCTCTTTGTCAGGTGAATGAGGTTTTCTGGTCTCAAACAGCACATATAACAGTACAGACTGTTTACAGATTACTGATTTATATGATCTATATCATGACTACTATCCGTCTGGAGTCACACATAGCCCCAGACAAGGACAACAGATTTGCTTTCTCTAAAAGGGTGTAAACCCATCTGGTTTGTTAATAGAAACCATGATTGTTCCATGGTTGCCATTACCAAGACATATTTTTAATTCCAGATTTATTTATCTAATTTAAATTCCACCAACCGTTGATTGATTTGTTAGGGACCAGATCAGAAACTCCAAGGAATTTATGAAGTAAACCAAGATCTTAACTTTGACGTTTAATTTTAGTATTAAATTAATAATGAGCATAATGTGCGTCACTCCAGATATGATTCAAATGACACATTAGGAAGCTTTTATCTGAACAAACTTCATTTATAAGTTACAATAAAACAAAAGAATTAGCATAACTTTTACCAATTAAAATTCTTAAAACATGACAAAGTATAATCCTTAACAGCTAGCAATCTCTATAATTTCCCTTTAAGCAACATGCTCCATGGAAATAAATCCTTTTTCAGATGCAGTTAGCACCAAAAATTAATATGCTCACATGTATACTAGATTTCCAGCTTTTCCTTAGAGATCCACTGACAACTATCATCTAATTCTCTTATAGTAACTTCCAGAGAAAGATTCACCCCTGAGCAGTAAAATCTGGGAAAGAGGCTTATTTCATAACAGATTCAAGTCTTCAGCTTCAGAAAACAAAAGCACACCATTCTCTCAACTTGAAAGCAGCATCTCAGCTTGAATATATACTGCGTAAGCATCGCTTCACCCCATCACATGACCATACTTGTTAATGATCCCAATCATCAAATCCAGGAGAAAAACACTCAAAACAGCAGCACAGCATTTGTTCACATTAAAACAAGCATTCCACCAATTAGAAGCAATTATGTTGCTGCAGCAACATACATGATGTCAGTGCACAGAAATGTTACAATAGATTCTGCACAAGAGCATGATACAAATAACATTTCTTAAAGGCAGAGTATCATCACAGATTACTAGTCCAGTGACATTAATCAATTTCTCCCCAGTGAATGTCTGTAAATCAGTTTAATTGAGAAACAAAATGTACGCCCTTACATTACTGAGATTTTCCAATGCCAGCTGGACCTTGGGTTCTTTTTTGTGACAATTTCTATAATGTGGAGTTGTAAAAATAATGTCCAAAGTTCATTGCCAAATAATGTCAAATAACAATGGGGCAATTAGGTCATTAGCTCTGAAGGGTCATCTAGATTCGAAAGATTGGATTCATTCTCTCCCCTTGGATGCTATCAGATGTGCCGAGATTCCTCAGCATTTCTGTTTCAGATTTCAAAATCCAAGGTATTTGCTTTTATTCAATGAGTTCATTTGCCCATTCCCTGAGTAAAAGTTTTAAATGTTTTATGGGGGTGGCACAGTGGTTAGCACTGCTGCCTCACAGCACCAGGGACTTGGGTTCGATTCCTGGCTTGGGTCACTTGTCAGTGTCCTTCCCATGTTTGTGTGGGTTTCCTCTGGGTGCTCTGATGTCCTCCCACAGTCCAAAGATGTGTGGGTTAAGTGGCCATGCTCAATTGCCCCTGTGTCATGGGACCTAGCTAAGATAAATGTATGGCTTATGGAGTAGGGCCTGAGTGCTATTGTGGTTGGTGCAGGCTCGATGGGCTGAATGGCCTCCTTTTGCACAGTACAATTCTATTTTTAAAATCTTGTTTGACTGTAGGTAGTAAAGTAAAGAGCTTCTACTGCTTCAGTTGCAATAACGGAACATGAGAGGGTCAAAAGTATGATGTTTCGCACGAGTAAGAAATATATTGTTTGTTCTCAGTCAACTGCCAGTTACAATAGCACAAAGAAATCGTAAAAAATATATTGCGTTCAGTCTCACAGTGAAGCTTGGAGACACGTGCCTCCTATTTCAATAAATATATCATTCCTGTTCCAGTTATTTATGACACGTTACGGACAGAATAAATTTTGGAGTTTCTAAACTTAAATTGCTTGTGACACCTTATTTTAAAAAGAATTACAGCAACTTAAATTGTCATAGGACTAACTTTCATGCAGTATATGAAAGAAAATCTTCAGTGGCCAGACAAACTCTTTCAGTCTGTTAGAAACAGTTTGTTGATCTGAAGGGATATCTTATAGGCGATTCAAACTGGTGTTTTCCCTCTCTATCACTGACCAATCAAAATAGAAACAATCTGAGGTGAAGTACTGACTCATTCACTACAAAAACAGTGACACTTTGGCACAGCAGCTAGCACTGTTGCCTCACAGCGTCAGGGACCCGGGTTCAATTACTGCCTCAGGTCACTGTATGTGGGAAGATTGCACGTTCTCCCAGTGAGTGCATGGGTTTCCTCCGGGTGCTCCCGTTTCCTACCACAGTCCAAAGTGTGCAGATTAGGTTGATTGGCCATGCTAATTTGCTCCTTAACGTCAGGGGCTCTGCAGGGTAAATGTGCGGGTTTATGGGAATAGAGCCTGGGTTGATGCAGACTTGATGGGCCGAATAGCCTTTTTCCTCACTGTAGGGATTCTATAAAAACAAAACATGCTGGATCAACTCAGCAGGACTGGCAGCAAATGTGGACAGAGAATCAGAGTTGATGGACAGAATTTTCTCAGGAATTGTAGTGGGCGGGACACGAACCTTGCAAAGGTTCATTGAACTCGGGCAGGATTTTCTAGTCTTGGGTTTGGCATGGTCAGAAAATTTCAACCCATGGGTCCAAATGACATTTCTACAGAAATGAAGAGGGTTGGAAATGTAATGGAGAAGTGGGAGGAGCAGCTGTATTAGAATGGTAGGTCAGGGTTAGGTCAGAGCTAATTATAGATTGACAAAAGTGTCAGGGACATAAGATAGAGGGGGCTTTAACAGTGGTATTAAAGACTGAGGAAGTGATAATAGTAACGTTAAGGTGAGCTAGCAGAATGTGTTAATAGGAGAACAAAGATCAGTGTTCAGCAGAAACAAAGCTGAAAAATAATGATCAGTGTGGAAGAAGAGAGAGTGACTGAAAAAACCAAAAAAAGGTGGGGGGGAGACAAGATGGAATGGAAGATTCACAAGCTGAAGTTATTGAATTCATTGTTGAGTCCAGGTGGCTGTAATGTGTCTCATCAGAAGCTGAGGGATTTTCTGGTTTCAGGGCGAGTGTGGCCTGAAAATTCTGCCCAAGGTCAATAGGCATTTCTATGGTCCACCCTTCGTCCACTATATTTCCTGTGGTGGGCGGAATGAGAAACTTTGCCCCAAGGTGTTGTTCTTCCAATTTGCATTGAGTTTCACTGGAGCATTGTAGCAATAAGAAGTCTCACAATACCAGGTTAAAGTCCAACAGGTTTATATGTCAGCAAAAGCCACCAGCTTTCAGAGCGCTGCTCCTTCATCAGGTGCTCATCTGACGAAGGAGCAGTAAGTGACCCAAAAGCTGGTGGCTTTTGCTACCCAATAAACCTGTTGGACTTTAACCTGATATTGCGAGACTTCCTACTGTATTCACCGAGTCCAACGCTGGCATCTCCAGAGCATTGCAACAGGCCAAGAATAGTCATGCAGGCATGAGAGCAAGATGCCGAGTTAAAATGGCGAACAACAGGATGGTTGGGATCATGTTAGTGGATGGAGCAAAGGTGCTCCACAATGCTGTCATCTGGTCGGCGTTTAATCTCTTCAGTATAGAGGGACTGCATTGGGAGCGGCAAGTACATTGGATCAAATTAAAGGAGGTGCAAGTGAAATGCTGCTTAGCTGAAATGAATGTTTGGGCCCTTGGATAGTGAGGAAGAAGAAGAGAAGGGGGCAGACGTTGGACTCAAAACTCCGTTTCTCTCTTCTGAGGTGCTGCCAGACTTGTTGAGTTTACCAACACTTTCTGTTTCTATTCCAGATTCCCAGCAACTACAGTATTTTTCTTCTACTGATTTACTTAATAGGAATTATTGGTTAACCATTAGTGAATTGTACAACAATTCAATAATATGTTTTTGTGTGCTGTGCTTTGAAGTGTGACAATTTATTAGAGACTTGTCATTGAATGAAAACAGAAATTTTGTCTTTGATTTGCTTTATTATTGTCACATGTTTTGGGATACAGCGTAAAGTATTGTTTCCTGTGTGCTGTACAGACAAAGTATACCATTCATGGAACACATAGGAGAGAAGAAAAGGAAAGGGTGCAGAATGTAATGTTACAGCCAAAGCTATGGTATAGAGAAAGTCCTCCTTAATATAAGTTAGGTCCATTAAAAAATGTGACATTAGCAGGGAAGAAGTCATTCTTGAGTCAGTTGATACATGATCTCGACTTTTGTATCTTTTTCCTGATGGAAGAAGGTGAAAAGGAGTATGTGCAGAGTTCTTGAGAAAGGTGGCTACTTTTCTGAGACAGTGGGAACTGTAGACAATGTCAATGAATGGGAAGCTAGTTTGCATGATGGACTGGGATACATTCACAATCCTTTGTGGGTTTTTCTCAGGATTGCTTGTTTTCTCACTCTAGAAGAGATCTTTATGGAGATTATAGTCTTTTGTTCAAAATACCTTTATTCTCATCACTATTTACTAGCTCATAGGGCATCACAATATAGCTACAGCCAGTCTATGGGATGTTTTACTCATCTTCAATAAGATATATACACTGGCTTAACATCTTATATATATGCTCAACAGCTAAAGTTAAACCTTTGCTCCACATCATCCCCTGAGTTTTTATTCCCATAATACTATATAACCCTCCTTCTAGTCCTCCTCACAATGCCTATGTTTTTAAAGAAATAGACTCTTTGGTAGCTTCATTAGTCTTCTTGAACGAGTGCAGAATTTCCTCTGAGGTAGTTGGGAATCTCTTTGCTCCTTGGTCAGTTCCTGGGATTTGCCATGCTTGGTTCTATAGGTGCGATCTTCTCATGAAGTTCAGCGTATGCAGCCCATTCTGCCCATGGATCTCTGTCCGTTGAACTCAGGGCAGGTCTGACTCTGAATGGTGCCTGATTATGTCCTGCCCAGATAGGATCTTGGTTGTTTGTAGCTTTACTACTTTCTCATTGGGAGTCCCTGATCCATATTCTCGCTCCCCTTTTGTGAGCTCGAAAGTCTTGTCCATGTACTTTTGGTTAAAAGTATGGGCTTGGCTTGTTCATAAAGTTTCTCTCTTTCTTCCAACATAATTATAACCTTCTACCATGACACTTGGTTACAACATATGGGGAAAGAAATGAAACTGAGTTTTTAGCCTTGGATCCATCAGAGGCTCAGAAAGGGGAAAAGCAATGCTGCAGCAGTGTAGTACAATAACTGAGCAGAGTGAGCTCAAAGCCAACCTTCTCCAGTAGGTCTTTTATGGTACACATAACTCTCTCAACTTTTTTGTTAGACTAAAACAAAGTCTACGACATGCACAATTCCATATGACACTGCAGGGGATTGGGAATGCTCATTGGCAATTTGTAGGCCATCATCAGTAACGACAATGTCTGAAATTCAATGTGGAGGACATCCTTTTCAAGGAGTTAACAGTTTCAGAAGTGAGACCATATAGCTTTTACACCTCTATCCAGCAGGAAGAATAAGTTACGGCTATGAGATTTTTTTTCCTTTTATATTCAAAGAAGTCCATGCCAAGGTGGATGGGAATGAAGAGGATGGAAGTGACCTTTCTACTTCTGTCTGTGAATGGTACAGGTAATGCCCCACCTGCCATAAAATCGAAGTGGGTGAGGGGCACACAGTGGAGATGTCAGTAGACCTCCGATAGGAATTTCCAGCCTTGCTCGAGTGAGGCCATAAAATCCCACCGCATGTGTGAAGACTTCCCATCCCATGCCCACAGGAATTATATTGGTGGGACATGGACCACATGAAGGTCCATTGGCCTTGGGTGGGATTTTCCAGTTTTGGAGCGAGCGCAGTCAGAAATTCTCTCCCTTATGTTGTTAATAGAGGGTGAAATATTTGGCGACTAAATATTTCACCTTCAACACCAAACTGTTGTGTCCTAGTTTGACATTATTCATACCAAAAGAGAGCTTGTGGCATCACAAATCTATCATCATGTACAAGAAAGTCAACTATGATGTTAATATAGTGACGTTGTTCAATGTATCATGTCAAGACAGGATTGTTTGGAATGACCAATGGCCAGTCATTTAAGCAGTATGAAAAATCTGAATGCACTCTTCATCTTGCATCTAAGTCAAGCAAAATTGTTGTCCTTTTGGCTGGAGGACTGGTTCATGAAGCAAATTGTCGCCAACGGCATGGATTCAGTTTCCGTACTGGCTGAGGTTATTGAAGAAGGCCCCATCTTCTCAACCTTGCTCTTGACCTGAGATATGGTGATCCTCAGGTTAAAGAACCATCAGTCAACGCTCCCCCTGAAAGAGGAGAGCAGCCTGTGGACATCTGAGACTGTAGCGACTTTATCTTTATCTGTGTCCAATACACTATTTTATTGTCCATGGCCATTTAGACTAATTTTAATGATAATTGAAAAACCTTTTACTGTTTATTTCCTTTCCTTAATTGGCCTTCAATGCAATTGGGAAATTAGAAAAATTGGGTTAAGACACTTTACAGCCTTCTGGTCTCAACACTGAATTCAACAACTTCAGATGATTAGCTCTTGCCCACCCTGACCCAATTATTTTCATTTCATTTCATTTTTTATTGTTCTCTACCTTTTACTTCTTCATTGTCTTTTTTTATTTTTCCTCCCACCCCAACTCTTATTTTATTCCCCCTTCCTTACCTTTTCTCCTCCTTTGCTTCCCCTCTCCCCTTTTTTTTTAAATTGTACTTCTCTCCCACCATTCCTTCCTCCTCTCCCCACATCGTCATCTGTCATAGTTAACCTTTTGATTTCAGTTTCTCTGCTGTTTGGCCATTCACGCCCTTTATTCTCTCTATGAACTGCCGTTGCCTCATTCCTGTGGCAATGATTCATTTTTCATTCTTTCACCCTGTAGTATAAATAACTCCCACTTTCTATGCCTTTGACAAAGGGTCATCTGGACACGAAAGAGCATCTCTTTTCTCTCCTTATAGTTGCTGCCAGACCTGCTGAGATTTTCCAGCATTTTCTCTTTTAGTTACCTTACCTTTATCTGTGTCCAACACACAATTTTAAATTATGTCCTTTAGACCAATTTTAATGACAATTAAAAAAAAACTTTCTCTGGTTATTTTCTTTCCCTAACTAGCCGTCAATGCCACTGGGACATTTGAAAAATTGGGTTAAGTAATGTTATGTTCCTTTCTTTTTATATTCCTTACTTGACATAAAAATTCCTACTTGCCTCCTCTCTTCCGCCAAGTACCTTCCATCCATTTTAAGCCTAGTTATTCACTGCAAGACCCATTTTATTCTAAGCAGAGATGAAATGTGCAGATTTTTTTTTCTGTCACAAATGCTGGCTTCATGCGCAAGACTACAGCCTTGAAGAATGAGATGTCTGATGATGTCTTACTGTGAGGAATGAAAAACCCATAATTGATCTCACTATAAAAGTGAATGTTACTGTCAGTCAGATGTTAAACTGAAGGTATATTTCAAACACAACTCAGTAAGATAGACAAAAGATTTACTATTTTTTTTAAAGTCTATTGATAGATCGTCAACACTTGTCTGGGCATTGTTTTCTCTAAGCTCCAGAGTTAGTGTCACACTCTTAAATGAATAGTCCATCACGGCAAAGTGGGTCATTTGTAGCAAGTGAAAGCTGATTTGGTGGTTGCCATTTCTAACGTAGTTAAAATGAATTGAGTTTTAAATTCAATAGAAAGAAGTGACCCAGGGCCATTGGAAATGGAATCATTTTTTGTCATAATGCAATCAGCACTGTGCATCTATATTGAAAAGCTGGTTTGAGAGTTGCAAGGCCTGATGACAGAACCAGGAAGGGAGAGGGGACTTGAGAGATTGCAATGGGTCGAACAGGCTCAAGCTGATGGTGAAAAGATTGTTAAAACTGGCGGTACGCAAGTTAGAACAAAATGGAAGAAAATGTAGATAAAGAATCTATCGAGCTTTAGTAGTAAGGAGAAAAATTCTGGGAAAGCTCAGTTTAAATAAAAGAGAGAAATAAGGCAACAATATGGAATAGAATAAATAGAATAGAATTTCTACAGTTCAGAAGGAGGCCATTTAGCACATCAAGTCTTTATAGATTGTCTGAAAGAGCATCATATCAAGGAGCATTCCTGTAACCCTGTGCATTAACCACAGCCAATCTATCTAACCTGCATATCGTTGGACTGTGGGAGGAAACTGGAGCACCCAGGGGCAATCCATGTAGATATGGGGAGAATGTGCAAACTCCTCACCAAGGACACAAGGTTGGAATTGAACCTTGGTCCCTGGTGCTGTGAAGCAGCAGGAGTTAACCATATAATGAAGGTGTTAATAAAACTGGTAAGCAATAGAATTCAAATAATGTAGTTTTGAGTGTGATGCAATCAAAAGAAGAAGGAGATATTGTATTTCATTTTGAAGCAAGATTTGTTCATTAAGAAGATAGTGAGGCTGTGGTGTTTCACCAAGAATTGTGGCATGCTAAAGTGCATTCTGATTATCAGAGCTTTGTAGCAATTCCGGCAAACAAACAGGGCAGGTTTTACATCGCCCACTCCATCTGGCAGACACTGATTTGAAGACATCATATCCAAGTCCAATTCTTCTCTTTTACTTTCCAAACATATTGAATGGACAATTTTTTTCCGCCTAATACTGGTGTTGCCAAGGCTGACTCCAGTGGCTCACTGTTTCCCTGGCCCTGAGGCTATCTAATCTAGCGTAGATCGAGAATCAAAGCTGGGCCGTTCTGATCTAAGCGGCTCAATGGTACAATGCTAGGGGCTTCCGCCTCCGAAAGCACAAAGGTTACTTTTAACTCGCTTTCTCAAAAGGCTTTGTTTTGCCTGAAACCTGAGCAGCCTACTGTGCTGCCATTCACCCGCTAACTGACAGCTCTTGCCAATCAGTGGGACACTGACCACATGCAGAGGCTGGTGAGAGGCTCTCAGGGAAGGTACACAGAGCATTATGTCGCTGCCCCATCACCACTCCACAGCAATGCTTTCTGACAATGCGACACTGACCCCATTCACCTCGCTTCAGAAATGCTGTTGGTGCCACCCCAGCAGGTGCAGTGTCAAAATAATTGGGCATGGAGCGACAGCATCATTAGGAACTGCCACTGGTTTAACTTGTTGACATTTTGCTACCTTGTTATGAAGGAGATGAAAGGATGAAGCTAAATAAAGTTGGATTAGAGACCAGGCCCTCTCTCCCTCTCTGAGATAATTGCACTAACCCCTGCTTGCACACCTTTGTTCATACGGCTTTAGTTAAGCCACTTTATTCATTACCTGATGTCAAAGTTAATCTTCTATATAGATCACAAGTACAACGAGATGGGAGTTCAAGCACCCTCAAAAAAACAGGCTCACAACAAACGGGCAGTTGATTTTACACCACTCTTTCCATCAATGTTCACAGAACTGTAGTTCCAAACTATTTTTGGAGACCCATTTTCTAGTCCAACTGATGCTTTGGTTTCCTTTGAAATTAAATTCTTTGCAATATTTTCCAAGTCGATGGAAAATAAAACTTGTGCAGTTTAAAAAAAGATAAATGCTGATTCACAAAGACGCTGTTTGGCACTGCTGCTGCAGACTAATTCCGCTCTCCAAAGTTCTGTGTCAGTACAAGTATTTACAGTAATGCAGTCCATTCTGAATAGTTTGAACTTTCAAAGTCCAAAGGTGTGCAGGTTAGGTGGATTGGCCATACTAAATTGCTCCAGAAGACTAGCTAGGGTAAATGCATGGTTTTATGGGGATAGGGCCTGAATAGGATTGTGGTTGGTAGAGACTCAATGGACTGATTTGCCTCCTTCTGCACTGTATGATTCTATAATTCCACGACTTTAAAGTGAACACTTTCTTTTCGGGGACCTCCATGTTAATTTATCCACGTTCAGCTTTGTTACTCATACTGAAACAGTGAAAAAGCTCACTTTGAGTTCCATAAACATTTGATTTTGTTAACCTAATTTCATTGAGTTAATACAGACAGGGCAGGGCACAGTGGCACAATGATTAACACTGTTGCCTCCTAATGCCAGGGACCCAGGATCAATTTCCAGCTTGGAACAATCGGTGGCATCTGTGTGTTCTTCCCATATCTGTGTGTGTTTTCCTCCAGGTGCTCTTGTTTCCTTCTATAGCCCTAAAGATGTGTTGGTTTCATTCATTGGCTATGCTAAATTCTCTCTCAGTGTACCCGAACAGCTGCCAGAGGGTGGCGACTGGGGGGTTTTCATAATAACTTCATTGCAGTGTTAATATAAGCCTATTTGTGACACTAATAAATAAATTGTTAAAAAGCTATACATGGAAGTACTAACGCTGACACTAATAGTCTCTTTAAGTCTGCCATTATCAATCAGTATTGTCATACTAATAGAGCTATTGCTGTCTTTATTACCACATTAGTATCCTTCTTTGAATTAAAATCTAGTATTTAATTTTAGCTGTGTTAGAAATAATTGCACATCCCCAAAATAAATCAGACTTCGATATCCACTTTGATGAAGGTGAATTTTAAACAAATGATCTTTTAGTTATTCAACAGTGTACAAGCACTATGATACTTTGTCAAATGGGCAGAATGGCTGAAACAACTTATGTCATACAATATTAATAAGATGAGGATTAAAATAAAGAGAAGTCATTTTTTTAAAATGAAACAATTATGTTCACTTATTTAAATCCCAATTAATTTCACTGCTGATTGTTTTTCTTACACTTATTAGGTATGCTTCCACTGATAATTGGGGATCAGCAGAAAGCCTAAAATAACATAGTATGGGACCAATTATATGAAAACCCTTTGCAATGTGTTACCCAGAGGGTGTACAGACAGAGTAAACCAGACTGAATAAGTAATTGTAAATAAATTGATTTTTTTGCACAATAGTGGTCAGAATTTGTACCCCATGCACAGTACACAACATTCCCTGCAGGAAATGTGTCTGTACACTGGGGCTTGGCTGTGATGCTTGTTCTGTCTTATGCCTCAGAGATTCCAGAAAAGATACACTCTAGGTTATACATCTGAACAAGAGTAATTATTCGACATGGTGGCACAATAGTTAGCACTGCTGCCTTACAGCATCAGGGACCTGGTGAAGTCTGTACATTCTCCCATATCTACATGGGTTTCCTTCAAGCGCTTGAGTTTCCTCTCACAGTCCGAAAGATGTACGGGTTAGGTTTATTGACCATGTTAAATTCTCTCTCAGTGCACCTGAACAGCGTTAGAATGTGACGACAGGGGGATTTTTGCAATGACGTCATTTGCAGCGTTAATGTAAGCCTACTTGTAACACTAATAAATAAACTTTAAAATGTCTTCTCTTCTGATCCGGCTTTTGCCCTTCAGTTTACTTTCTTTTTCATATTCACCACACTCAGGCCTAACTACTCAGACACAGAGATCAGTTAACATGGTAAGGCGGTTGATGTGGTATATATGGACTTTAGTAAGGCGTTTGATAAGGTGGCCCATGGAAGACTTCTGCAGAAAATGCAGATGTATGTGATAGAGGGTGATTTAGCTAATTGGGTTAGGAATTGGCTAGCAGATAGAAGACAGAGGGTGGTGGTTGATGGGAGATATTCATCTTGTAGTTCGGTGACAAGTGGTGTACCTCAGGGGTCTGTTTTGGGGCCCTGCTGTTTGTAATTTTTATAAATGATCTGGATGAGGGTATTGAAGGATGGATTAGTAAATTTGCAGATGACACTAAAGTCGGTGGAGTGGTAGATAGTGAAGAGGGGTGTTATAGTTTGCAGAGGGACTTGGACAAGTTGCAGAGCTGGGCCGAGAGGTGGCAAATGGAGTTTAATGTGGAAAGTGTGAGGTAATGCACTTTGGCAGGAATAATAAATGTGTAGAGTATAGGGCTAATGGTAGGATTCTTAGTAGTGTTGATGAACAGAGGGATCTTGGTGTGTATGTGCATAGATCCCTGAAAGTTGGCAGTCAAGTCGATAAGGTTGTTAAGAAGGCATATGGAGTCTTAGCTTTTATTGGTAGGGGGATTGAATTTCGGAGCCGCAACGTCATGTTGCAACTGTACAAACTCTAGTGCGGCCGCACTTGGAGTATTGTGTGCAGTTCTGGTCCCCACATTATAAGAAAGATGTGGAGGCATTGGAGAGGGTACAGAGGAGGTTTACTAGGATGTTGCCTGGTATGGAGGGCAGGTCTTATGAAGAGAGGTTGAGGGATTTGAGGTTGTTTTCGTTAGAAAGGAGGCGGCTAAGAGGGGATCTTATTGAAGCATATAAGATGATTAGAGGTTTAGATAGGGTGGACAGTGATAGCCTTTTTCCTAGGATGGAGAAAGCTAGCACGAGGGGACACAGCTTTAAATTAAGGGGTGATAGTTATAGGACGGATATCAGAGGTAGGTTCTTTACCCAAAGGGTGGTTCGGGAGTGGAATGCCCTGCCTGCAGCAGTTGTAGATGCGCCAAGTTTGGTGGCGTTTAAGAGGTTAGTTGATAAGTATATGGAAGAGAAGGGAATGGTTTAGTTTGGAGGGGCATTGCTTTGTATATTGGTCGGCGCAACATCGAAGGCCGAAGGGCCTGTTCTGTGCTGTAATGTTCTATGTTCTATACAATTCCAGACCACTCCATAGGCTGAATTATATGTTGAATCAGTGTCCCTAATATCCCACACCTCCCACCGCTACCACACCTGAGTGTAAGACCAAAGTCCCTTGGACTACAAGTGGGAATAATATCAGTGTACCTTTAAGAGATTTTTTTTAAATCATGATTTTTGTAGCTCTCACAGCCAGTATCTCCTTAGCTCATAGCTTCAGTGATGTCATTGTTGCTGGGCTGACTACAATGAGGCCTCTTATTGCCATTTAAGCAGGACTGTTTGTGTTTGCTCCAGGATTAGTTTTACAATCCTGTATTGTTATGAGAGCGAAAAAAAAGGGTTAAAAGGTCAGGTAACAAGAAGGTTCTTTTTATTTTCGGTTCTGAGTTGCAGGATGGAGTTTTAGTTTCAAAGGATGTGGACATCAGACTGAAAGCAGCGTCTCTTCTCTCTCTTTCCCCTGTTTGGAAAATTCTGCTCTGAAGCTGAAAGCCGTCTTAGAGTAAAAAAATCTGTTGTTGGGAGCTGAACTAAGAGTCTCTCTGGTGCCTTGGAAAACTGTCTTGTCTTCAGACTGTTCTGAGTCTCAAAAGCATTGGACTGTAGAATTCAACTAACAGCCTCAATCCAAGTATTAAGTGAGCATTAATCTATGCTGTGTTAAACCTGCCAGAAGGTTTTTTTGTTTTCTATGGGTTTTGGTTTTAATTGGAATATATTAGAGATATTCATTTAGGGTTACACATTATAGTATTGTTTTGTTTCCTGTTTGTAATTAATAAGGACCATGTGATGCTGATTGAGAAATCTATACTGGTCAGGGTACCTTCTCTGCCCATCTTTGATGCCAAGGGATTGTTTACACCCATGCTGGTAGACACAGGCTCAGTCTAACATCTCAGCTGAATCCTACAGTGCAGAAGGAAGCCATTCAGCCCATTGAGCCTGCACCAACAACAATCTCTATCCCCATTACTTCATGGATTTGCCCTGCTAATCCCCTGACACTAAGGGACAATTTACCATAGCCACTTAATCAACTTAATGTTGGACAGTGGGAGGAAACGAAGGCACCCGAGGAAAACCGTGCAGACATGGTGAGAACATGGACAAACTCCACACGGACAATGACCCATGGCTACAATTGAACCTGGGTCCTTGGTGCTGGGAGGCAGGAGAGCTAACTGCTCATCTAGTCTGCGCTGACCATCTAACAGAATAACTTCCTTAGGCCCTCTCCCTGTCTTATCCCTATTACCCCACATATTTCCCAAACTCTACACATGTTAGGACAACAAAGGATAATTTAGCATGGCCAATCTATCTAATTTGCACATCTTTGGACTGTGGGAGGAAACCAGGGCACTTGGAGAAAACCCACGTGGACATGTGGAGGGTATGCACACTCCACACAGTCACCCAAGGCCAGAATTGAATCCGTGTCCCTGTAGGGATCTTGGTGCTGTGAGGCAGCAGTGCTAACCACTGTACCACCTTGCCACCATTAGAATGACGATGCCTCCAGCAATGCCGAGCTCTCTCATGTCTGCACTAGACTTTTAACCTTGATCTTTGTGCTCAAACTGGACCTTGTAGCTCAAAGGCGTGCGTGCAACTAAATGACACTGCATACTTGCAGGAAGGAAAAGGTGACCTGTGTTGTTATTAGTGGTGATAGGACCTAGTGGGTTGATTGAGGAGGGATTTTGGTTTGTTCGGGTAATCTGATGGGCATTGTATGCTCACCAACTGCTTGATTGCACCAGTAATCACATGTGTCACCCTGGTGATCAGCCCTTATTATAATGCAGTTACTGAACACCCAATGGATGCTCCAATTGCAAGCTATCTATATGGATCTGGAGAGATGGTGATCAATCGCACAGGCACAGTGGTTAGCACTGCTGCCTCACAGTGCCAGGGACCCAGGTTCGATTCCGGCCTCGGGTGACTGTCTGTGCACTTTCTCCCTGTCTCTGTCTGTGTATTTCCTCCGGGTGCTCTGTTTCCTTCCCACAGTCTAAAGACGTGTGGCTTAGGTTGTTTGGCCATGCCAGGGGATTAATAGGGTAATTATCTAGGATTGCAGGAATAGGACCAGCATAGGATTGTGGTCAGTGCAGACTTGGTGGGCCGAATGGCCTCCTTGTGCACTATAGGGAATTCTATGAATCCAAGACCTGAAATCCTTTTCGCTTGAGTTTTTATGGACTATTTTGCTTCCCATTGGTTGTGTTTCTTTTGTTGGTCCTAAGGTGGAACAACGCCAGTAGTTGATTGGCGAGTTGCCAGGCAGCAACGGCAACAGCAGGCCTGTGGCCTGTGCCTATCAGTAAGTTTGCAAAGTTTGTCAAATGGAGGCCACTCCAGTTCTACTTCAATCTGTCAGTCAGAGTAGATAATTAATGGATTGGGATATTTCTCAATCCTGTTCAAAGCCTTCAATTTTACCAGCTTGTTGGTGTTTCAAGTTGTTGAAATGAAAGAAAACCATTCCCATCCCCAGCGAATAATTCTCCTCATGTTTCCTTTCCGAAATGATTACCAATGGTACTGAGATTTTTTTGATGTACTACCATCTAGCTTTGATCTGCAACACCTTCAAAGAACTTCAGAAGGAAAGCAGCACACATCTGTTGCTGCAAACCTCTGCGCATACTGAATCTCAAGTCTATCTTTGTGTCCAATATATGTTGACAAAAAATTAAATAATCTTTTGAAGAGGTCCCAGCAATTTGAACAGGTTAAAAGAAAATGTTGGAAGTTTTTCAACGGTTAAAGATACTATTCTTGTTCACGAAACATCTACTGATTCTAATGAAGAATTACAAAAGTGTAAAGATTACTGAACAACAGTTGAAGAATCTCCAAAGCACAACCATTTGAAGGGTTTCAATTGGATCATTAAGCATGAGACTAAAGCTTGAATTATCTGCTTGTCAATTAAAAGTCAGGATGGGAAAACTATCTGTAATTTATTGATAGCCGACGCAGTATTGTTGCAACAAGTTTTCAAGCTTGAATGTATTTTCGTATAAAATGCAGTAAGATTGTAGGTGGACGAAACAATTTCTGTGACTGTAATTTTCAAGGCCCTTTGGTGAAGGTCTGGGAAGTATTAGGGCTGGCAAAGTCAGGGAGGAAAGCGCATTGGGCAACAAACTGGCACAGTAGTTAGCACTGCAGCCTCACAGTGCCAGAGTTCAATTCTGGTCTCGGGTCACTGTCTGTATGGAGTCTGCAACTTCTCTCTTTGACTGCATGGGTTTCTTCCAGATGCTCCTGTTTACTCCAACAGTCCAAAGATTAGATTGATTAGCCATGGCAAATTGTCCCTTAGGGAGACTAGCAAGGAAAATATATGGGATTATAGGGATAGGGCCTGAGTGAATTTTATTAGGTGAAGTCTCAATGGGCCAATTAGTTTCCTTCTGCACTGTAGGGATTCTGAAGTGAAGAACTCAAAGTCTGCCCATTACTGTGCCATATTGTCAACAACAGGAAAGCTGTTGGTTTGGGCTTCTAATGTGAGGCCAGTTGAGCCACTTACATGATCAATTAAGGATCACTCCACAACTCTGGAACCCACTTAGAGTGGGTTCCAGAGGCCTAGGTGGCCCTTTGTGGGTCCTCCATGGTCCATGGAAGGGATTCCCAGTGCCACTGGCTGCCCTCATGGCAATAGCACGGCTGGTGCTGAACAGTTTCATTCCTGCTCAATCATTGGGGCCTGCTTCCCCCAACTCAACGCTCTTCTGGACACCCAGCCACTGAAGAACCTGCTTCCTGCAGCTGCAGTTCCGGCAGTTGCCACTATTAGCCATGACACTGCTGAGCTGTTGTCCTCATGATTGGGTGCTCAGCTCTGAAGGCTGGTTGCCATTCTGTTCATTGGCCACTGCCAATAACATGCCTTCCAAAGTTATCCCTCCAACAACACCATTTCCTTGTCAATCTAGCCCCATCTTTCAATGCACTTTGCTTCTGAACTTATAACAAGATAACATGCAAACAGGTTGCCAGGGCAACCAGTTCATTTTGATATTTATTTTTTAATGACGGAAATGTTGAATCTATCCTGTTTCATTTCACATTATTCCCCTGACTCTTCAACTACATATATAACCTTTTCTGAAATGTTCTTATGAGCCTGCGTCTTCATGAGATCAGGATGATTCAGGAACCCCACAGAAACTGCAGGCATGC
This sequence comes from Sphyrna mokarran, assembly GCA_024679065.1. NCBI lineage: Eukaryota > Metazoa > Chordata > Chondrichthyes > Carcharhiniformes > Carcharhinidae > Sphyrna > Sphyrna mokarran. The sequence continues at coordinate 24,436,847 of JAGIQG010000029.1, forward strand.
CTAATTCCAAGATTCCAGACCTCATTCCAAGATTCTAGATCAACTTCCAAGATTCCAGATTGCCTCCCAAGATTCCAGGCCTCATTCTGAGATTCCAGACCTCCTTCCAAGATTCCCACCTCATTCCCAGGCTGTCAGATTTTGGAGTATGCCTTTAAAGGATACAAGTTGCTGTCAAAAGGACGCATTCAACATTCCAGCCACACCCTCCTCCACTGGGGGATAGGCATGTCCTATTCCTTCACAATTTTTACTGAGTCAAACCAGTTTTTTAAAGAGTTGGGATTTACTTCCCCTCAGAAGAATCATGAGATCAAGTCTGCAAGAAGGGGGTCTTTAAAAGATAAGTTCAAATGCTCTCCTCAGATCTCTGTTTCTTCTTGAGTTTAGGGTCATGTTGAGGTTTCTTTAAAGTTAAAATTTATTTATGAGTCTCAAGTAGTCTTACATTAATATTGCAATGAGGTTACAGTGAAAATCCCTGAGTTGCCACATTCTAGCACCTGGCTGGGTACATGGAAGGAGAATTTAGCATGGCTAATGTACCCAGCCAGTATGTTTTTCAGACTGTTGGATGAAACTGGAGCACCCGGAGAAAACATACACAGACATGAGGAGAACATGCAAACTCCACACAACCAGCTGGGAATTGGTGCTCCTTATCCTAGGAATCATATGACTGTAATGCATAAAAAAATCTGTTTGCAGATATGTGTATTTCTATGCTCTACCAGAGGCTGTATTTCTGATTCTCAGTAAGAATTTAGCAACACCAATTTATAATCCAACCGATTTATTTGATAGTAAAAAAGCGAGCTTTCGACTCCAGTGTCTTCTTCAGGCATTTGCCTGAAGAAGACACTGATACCTAATCGAAACATATAAGATGATTAGAGGTTTAGATAGGGTGGACAGTGATAGCCTTTTTCCTAGGATGGAAAAAGCTAGCACGAGGGGACACAGCTTTAAATTAAGGGGTGATAGTTATAGGACGGATATCAGAGCAGGTTCTTTACCCAAAGGGTGGTTCGGGAGTGGAATGCCCTGCCTGCAGCAGTTGTAGATGCGCCAAGTTTGGTGGCGTTTAAGAGGTTAGTTGATAAGTATATGGAAGAGAAGGGAATGGTTTAGTTTGGAGGGGCATTGCTTTTTATATTGGTCGGCGCAACATCGAAGGCCGAAGGGCCTGTTCTGTGCTGTAATGTTCTATGTTCTATTCTTACCACCCCAATCCAACGCCGGCATTTGTACATCATTTCTGACTCTCACCAGATCCCAGTGTCTTGGTCAGGTGACATTGCATCATAGTTACATCAGTAGCTACATCAGTATTAGGTGCTTTGAGATTAGCCACTTACCCTACTGTCCCATTCCATGATTTGTCATCCATTGAACTCCTAAGACTTTTCATGCTTCCCATGGCAAGCTTTGCCCTTTTATCCTTACCCTGTGGTCCGATGGTAAGTGCCAGGTTGCCCCAATCCCAATTAGAAACTTTGAACAAGCTGCCACAATAATTTTGCAATTTGTATATTATGAGGAGTTAGCTGAAGTCAAGATGAGCAAATTCCAGATAGTGTGTGATGAGTTTTAATATTAAATTTACAGATTTATTCAAATGGCAGCACAGTGGCATACTGGTTAGCACTGCTGTCTCACAGCACCAGGCACCCAGGTTCAATTCCAGCCATGGATAATTGTCTCTGTGGTGTTTGCACGTTCTCCCAGTGTCTGCATGGATTTTCTCTAGGTACTTCAGTATCCTCCCACAGTCCAAAGATTAGGTAGATTGGCCATGCTAAATTGTCCTTAGTGTAGGTTAGTAGAACAAATACATAGGGTTGGGGGATGGAATATACTTGTCTAAGTAGTTCTTTTGGAGAATCAGTGCAGACCTCCTTCTGCATTGTAGGGATTCTTTACGATCAATAAAAAAAGTTTAAATTTTATGACAGGAGAGCACCTTTACACAGTTAACAGTACTTTATAAACATTTTCTGTAAAATATTGGTTGAAATAAGCTCGGAAGTAAAGCCCCCTTTAGATGGCAATACGCTTTATAGATTTTCTAATCCATACAAGCCTCCAGTAATATTACCACACAATGCTCTTAGGGGAAAGCTTGCACAGACTCTCCTCTTCGAAGGTGGTGGCAAACTGCTTCTGATAGGTCTGGCTTCAACACACACCCTCTTGTTCACAATCTGACAGTCATCCTCAATAGCCTTCAGTTTCACTTTAAATGTTTCTCCCATTGATCTTTCACTATTGTTCCAACAATTTTTTCAAAGTCCTGTTGCTTGAATTACTTTTTATTACATTATGGCTTCATATTTATAAAGTAAACTTGACACCTCACACATTTACTGGTTCCCATTTTTATATATTTCCTTCAAAATCCAAAGATGGGATGTTAAGAATGATAAATGTTGCCAATTCCTGATAGTTCACTGTCTTTTAACATACACATAAGCATTGATTGACAATGCTGTTTGCTCTTGGACAGATTGACTTCTGTCTGACCTTGGAAGAAAGATAATCCCACCTGTGAGAGATGATTAGCCAACATCTCTCCAATCCAGCCAGACGCAGCTTGGCCATGCTACATTGCCCCTTCCTGTCCAAAGTTGCATAGATTGGTGGGGGGAGAGCATAAATACATGGGGTTGTGGAAGATGGACTTTTGTAGGATTCTCTGCCACACAGTCAGTTGGACTTGTTAGACTGAATGGCCTCCTTCTGCATTGTAGGGATTCTATGATTGTGAAAAAATAGTGGTACTGCAGTGCTTTGTTGAGAATAAAGTATCAGGACCATCGGAAAGGTAAGTCCTGGGAGCCCCAGAGGCAAGAGGATATGCACTTGGAGAATCAAGTAGGGAGTGATCGTGGCATCGGGGTAGGCCAGTGGGGCGGGGGGGGGAGGCGGTGGTGGGCAGGAGCTCCACCGTCCTAGAGAGGAGGGTGCCCCAATGCTGCAGATACCTTTGTACTGAGGCACCCTCTATCCTCATCCAAGATGGAGAAAATAAATTTTCTTTCTGTTTCCCACCTGACCGAACTTGCTCCCACCAGCCTAAAAATTGGTGCTGGGTGGGAAAAGGCAATTAAGTGACCATTTAAGAGCCTCAATAGGTGAAAGGGTGGGTTTCTTGCCCAAGGCCCTGAAAATATGAAATTGTGTCTGGGTTTAGTTGGGCAGGTTCCTGGTGGAAATGCTCCCATTCAATTTTATATCCCCTCCATCCTCCCTCAGCCTTAGAACCCACCTGGAGGAATCATTAAGTTGTGCCTCAACTTTGAAATCATTTTTCTTATCTGCCGAATGTAAATTTCTGATCAAACTGCTTCGCTGGCCTTCTGATCATTGTAAGAAGTCTCACAACACCAGGTTCTTACTTCTTACTGTGTTTACCCCAGTCCAACGCCGACATCTCCACATCACCTGCTATCGTGCCTCCTTTAGTGATGTTTTGACCTCTACAATCTAACTTCCTCCAATTTAAATAAACCAGTCATGCCCAAATTTACATGCTTGCGCACACACACACACACAGGAACACGCACATGCTCCACGCACTCATGCTCTCTCACACACACACACACACACACGCTTGCATGCACACAAACACCACACGCGTGTACACATATGCACATACACATGCGGACATACATGCACACACAAGCATGTTTCCCATTATTTACCTTTATAACAATAATATTACAACGAATATTAAGAACTCTCATTTTGCTCACGTCTCACACTCCCAATGCTAGGCTCAGCCCTCCCACTCATCCCTTATGGTTGCCACCTCGTGTGAAACCCCAGGCCATGATCTTTGCTTTAATCAGGAATTACAAACATTCCACAACATAGCATACAATAAAAATATTCATTCTCCATCTCGAATGTTACATCCATGCCAATTGCTGTGGGCCTCTGAATCACCAGAGACAGTCTTGGAGCTGCTTGTTGCTGCTTGGGCAAATGTGACCTCTGCGAATCTGATTTCCTTTCAGTAGTATTATTAACCGGGTAGATATTCAATGCCATAATGTTCCATCAACTGTTGTGTTTTCTATCACGTTAATCAGGACTAAGTAATTGCAAACTTTGCTCAAAACAAGATTATTTCTCTCCTGGTGAACTTTATTCTTGTTAAATAAAGCTCTGCAGCTTGCAGCTTTATCTGTCCATCGCTAGCCTTTCACTTTGATTTTTTTTTGCATTAATATTTTGCTGCTTCCTCTGCAACTGGAAAATAAGAGAACACTGGAAGAAAAGGCCTGGAATCTCAGAGCAATAAGAAGTGGACACTGTAGAAAAATTGCACACTCCTGCCCTACATATATCACAGCTTGGTATGGCTCCTCCTCTGACCAAGGCCGCAAGAAGTTACAAAGAGTAGATGTAATAAGTCCATGGAAGTGTAAATCCTTTCACCAAAGTCCCTTTATGTATGGATCCCACCATATCATGCAGAGTACTGATAGTGTGCTATCTGCATTAGAAGTGCAGAGGGACTGTTTAAGTGCAAGACATGGGGCTCCCTGTTTGGGCTATCAATTAGGTCTCAATCAGGGAAGTCATGCTTTAGTTGGCTAACCTCAATTGCCTGATTAAAGTCATCAGAGTAGCCCAGACCATCATGCAAATCAGACTCCTATCCATTCACTCCACCTATGCTTCCTACTGCCTCAGAAACACAGCCAGCAAAATTAAGGACCTCACATATCCTGGACATAATCTCTTCCACCTTTTTCCATCAGAAATAGATACAAGAAAACACATACTGATGTCTCAGGAATAGCTTTTTCCCAGCTGCCATCAGGCTTTTGAATGGACCGATCATATATTAGCTGATCTTTCTCTACGCCCTTTGAGCCGACAGTTTGTAGTGTCGATAGTAGCCATTCTGTGGAGATGCCAATGTTGGATTGGGGTGGGCACAGTAAGAAGTATCACAACAACAGATTAAAGTCCAATATATTTATCTGGAATCCCAAACCCAAACAGGTGCCAGCGTGTGGCAACTAAGAGATTTTCATAGTAAATTCATTGCCATGACAATGTAAGCCTACTTGTGACACTAATAACTAAACTTAAACAGTGGCAAAATTTGGCTTTTAGATTTCTTTTTACTGAAACATTACTCCTTCTTGCTTGATTTAAACTATGCATAAGCATTAAATATTTAAGGTGGAAGCAAAACGCAATTAAACACTGTTATTCTTCTAAGCACGTAATGCCATAGTCAACCTCTAATAATGGGTTGAATGAATATTAAACCTACATTGGACAAATGTTGTCACTTTTTTTGGTGCTATAACTGGGCATGAAGAAACACATTTATTTTATGAACTCAGGATTAGAACACTTTTCTTCTTTAACCTTCAGTGATTTAATAAAGTTACTGGTGAAGTACCAAGAGCCATGTACTGGTTTACATTCATCATATAATAGGTTCAGGGAATTAAATTCAATCATTTATGTATTTGACAAAATAGTTTATTCTTTCAGTTGATAAAAACTGGGGATCAACAAGCTATTATTATTTGAATAGAGTTTGTCATTTATTACACATTTAAACGTTCCAATGAATAAATGTAGTTAATTTAGTAATAAAGCAGATAATGAATTGAAAGTTGCCGCGTAAAAATTGAGATATTAGAGGTCGTGCTTTGACTAAATAGGGAGATTTCTACAATTTTAAGTTGCATAATTTGGAAGTGTCATCAGACAACTGTAACTCTAAGGGAGTTTGTTTCGATGTCTGTGATAAAACAAAGATTTGAGTATTGGGGCATCACTTGTGACAATTCTTTCCTCCTACCATCTTATTATTACATCAAATCTTATATTTGATTTGATTTATTACTGTCACATGTATCAGGATACAGTGAGAAGTATTATTTCTTGCACGTACACAGGCAAAACATACCCTTCACAGAATACATAGAGGAGAAGGAGAGCATAAGATGCAGAATATGGTGTTGCAGTTACAGATAGGGTTAAGAGCGTTACAGATAGGATACCCTATCTGTAACTGAATAATAGGTTCATTCGAAAGTTTGATGGCAGCAGGGAAGAAACTGCTCTTGAGTCTATTGGTCTCTGTTTCAGACTTTTGTATTTTTTTCCCGATGGAAGAAGGTGGAAGATAGTATGCCAGGGGTGCCTGAGGTCCTTGATTATGCTAGCTGTTTTTCTGAGGCAGCAGGAAATAAAGATAAAGTCAGTGGATGGGGGCTGATTTACGTGATGGACTGGGCTATGTCCACAACATTTTGTAGTTTCTGCAGTCTTGGTCAGAGCAGGAGCCATACCAAGATGTGATTCACTCGGAAAGGGTACTTTCTATAGTGCATCTGTAAAAATTGGTGGGGGTCATAGTAGACATGTCAAATTTCCTTCTAAGAAAATAAAGGTGTTAGTGGGCTTTCTTAACTATAGCATCAGTGAAGAGAGATCAGGGCAGATTGTTGGTGACCTTATTAAATTTGAAGCTCTTGACTATTTCCGTTTCATCATTGCCGGCAGGGGCATGTAACAGAATTCATGGCTGCTATAAGAACAGTACAGCACACTACAGGCCCTTCGGCCCTCGATGTTGTGCCGAGCTATGTCCAAACCCAAAATCAAGCTATCCCACTCCCTATCATTCTGGTGTGTTCCATGTGCCAATCCAATAACCACTTGAAAGTTCTAAAGTGTCCGATTCCACTATCACAGCAGGAAAGATGTAATTTGGTTGTGCGCTAATCTGCCATTTTACTTTCAGTTTTGTATTTGAGGCAATACAGAAAGCAGTTCTTCAATGAAATGTGCTATGTTGTTGTCTGAATGTATGTGTGCAAACATTGTACTTTTCTTTCTCCAATCCCTAACATAGTTAGGACATTACCGAGCCCTACCTCACTTCAGAATATTGAATTCCTGGAATAAAAACAAAAAATGCTAGAAACATTGAGTAGGGGTTGCCAATGGCCTTGTAGTATTATCGCTGGATTATTAATTCAGAAACTGACCCAAAGTTCTGGGGACCAAGGTTAGATTCTTCCATGGCAGCTGGTAGAATATGAATTCAATAAAAAAAATCTGGAATTAAGAATCTACTGATGACCATGAAACCATTGTCAATTGTTGGAAAAATACATTGGGTTCACTAATGCCCTTTAAGGAATAAAAGCTGGCATCCTTGTCTAATCTGGCCTACATGTGATTCCAGAGCCGCAACAAAGTGGTTGACTCTCAACTGCCCTCTGAAATGGCCTATCAAGCCACTCTGTTTAAGGTAACTGGGGATGGGTAATAAGTGCTGACCCTGACTCTAAATAAAAAATGGTCAGACAGTATCTATGGAGAGAGGAACAGAGTTAATGATAATAAATAAAGGACAAAAACAAATAAAATTAAGCCTTAACCTTGTTGCTGTGGCTACGCCAGTTGATATTTCCAAAATTTATTGCTTTTATTTCAGATTTTGAGTATTTACATAACTTTATATTCTAGTCAATAGATGTATATACATCCAAGCTAGAATTGTTTTTGACTTGAAATTGCTGACATTTCTATGATATTATTGCTCTTGTCCTCCTTCATTGTAGATGTTGACTTTCTAATTGACTAATTAGATTAATTATCAAAAGAATGAGGGGGAAAAAAGTTCAATCGGCTAAATGTACGATTAACGCACCCGTTGTCTTTATCAGATATCCCAAGGATTTAATTTAATTGTCACTTCATTCAGCATAGAACAGAACTTTAATTGTATTGTCCACATGCATATTGAAGATTGTTAAAGTTGCATTCCCCTTTATTTTTAATCAAAATTGTTGGGGATTTTCTTTTCAGATTTATTCAACAATGAAAAATCAGTTGTTTTTCAGTCTGTAATTAGCTGCTAGAAATTTTTATATTTTAACTCGGAAGGCAGGATGAGTTATTTTGATGGGAGTGAGAGAGAGCAAACTTGCATTCTGGTTCAGCTTTGGAGGATAAAAGGATATTTACCTATTTTAGGCGCAATGGGTTAGCAGGCAATTTTGTGTCACGAAGTTAAACCTCAAATGGGCTTCAAGATGAGGAGCTTAGGGCAAATGAAATAGAATCCATTAGGTCCATTGAGTCTGCACTGACCACAATGCAATCTAGGGAACTATCCCCATGCATTTATCCTAGCTAATAACCCTTACACTATGGGGCAATATAACATGGCCAATCCATCTAACTCTCGCGTTTTTGGATTGTGGGAGGAAACAAGAGCACCAGGTGGAAATCCACGCAGACAGTGGGAGAATGTACAAACTCTATCTTTGCTCTGATATACTCTGAGACCAGAACTCTCCATTTACCCAACAAAGGGGCAAATTCCGAAAGCTTGTGGGTTTACTATCAAATAAACTTGTTGGATTTTAACCCGGTGTTGTGAGGCTTCTTACTGTGCAAACTCCATACTGACAGTGACCCAAGCCAGGAATCAAACCTGGGTCTCTGGCGCTGTGAGGCAGCAGTACTACCCATTGTGCCATTGTGCCGCCAATGTTATTTGTCTTCTATGTGCACTGTAGCTTTTAAGGTTCTGCTGAGTTTTAGTAGCTACTCTGTTATTGTAAGTAACTGAATGAGTTGTCAGGAGAGAAAATCTTCTAAGAAAAAAAAGTCAGCCAAGACATTTATTGCCTCACTTACAATATGTAGTCGAGAGATGAAATTGGATAATCATTTCAGTCACATTGGGATAAAAAAGAATGCCTCATAAAAAGTGTATTTTTAAATGACAAATTGTTTCTTAGAAAATCAATGAAGCAATAAGAATCATGATGTCTCTGCTTTGTATGTATTTGTTCCCGGCACCTTTCTCTTTCTAAACACTGCAATCTCACGTTTTTAATCAGACATTCAGCGAGCTCAGATTGCAGGCACCTCCGTGCATATTTGACAATCCCACCATCCCTGCTTATGATCAGCAAACAATGGGGATGATTGGATTGCTCGTGTCAATTTTGCCTTCCTCAGCCCCATGACACGGAGTGCCATTGTCACGCTGCACTCCGTCTCTCAACTGAAGTCCATAACCTGTGAAATTTGCCGAGCTCAGGAAAAGCAGTTTGGATGTCAGTCAAGGCGACAGTTCAATTCGCGACTCTCAACAGAGATGTATTGCTGGCTGTATTCCTCTGTCCATGCGTTTGCGTAAATGAAACAAGCAAACATGACTATTTACTTGATAAAATGTACAAATAAAAGGAATATAGGAAATCAGGCATGCAGGACCAGAGAAAGAAAATCAGGGAAACTTGATGCAGTGAGTTTCTAAGACATGTCAGGGATTTGAGTGACAAAAAGTGTAAAATCAGTCACGGATTAGTGGAGTAATTTTTAACCGTTGGCGATAGAGTAAGATAGGAGATATTGAATCAGTCACCTATTGCATACATCACCTGCTTTCCATTTCTACTAACTTTAGTTGGAAATAGTGTATAATCTTTCAGCCATTCTCATATTGCCTGTTTAACACTATTGGTTAAAGTCAAAATTATCTGCAATGTATTTGGGAAGTTTAAAGTTTATTTATTAGTGTCACAAATAGGCTTATATTAACACTGCAATGAAATTACTGTGAAAATCCCCTAGTCACCACATTCTGGCACTTGTTTAGGTACACAGAAGGAGAATTTAGCACAGCCAGTGCACATAACCAGCATGTCTTTTGGATTGTGGGAGGAAACGGAGGCACCAGAAGAAACCTATGCAGGCACGGGGAGAATATACCAACTCCACACAGACAATGACCCAAACTAGGAATCAAACCATGTCCCTGGCACTGTGAGGCAGTAGTGCTAACCAGTGTGCCACCATACCAGAGGTGTTGGTCAAGTTATATGTTCACAGCACTGAAACTGACTGAAGCTAAAGATAGCTATGACTTGGTAATGAATGCCAAGTCTTGGAACACTTTTGTGGCTGAGTTGCTTTCTCTTGAATGTATTTTATTGGCTTATCCGGTTCACAGTCTGTGTGTTCAAGTATAGCGACATCGCAACAGTTACATTTTGAGTATCTTGCTTGCAATTTCACTCATTCCACCAGATCATCAGGTCAAAAATAATTAAAAGATGAGCCACTACCTCATTGTTAACCACTAACATTTCAACACCCTCTCCACTCCGTCATCATTAAGTATTTTGAGGAGTGTAGCCATTAATGTTTTTCCACTGCTGGTAATTTTTCCGAAGGTCATGGAGGATATCCTATGAACAAAAACAGCATGAACAAAGAACAAAGAAAATTACAGCACAGGAACAGGCCCTTCAGAAGCAGTTTTTATCATATCATGAAAATATAGTGAGTGTGTGTTTTACAATTGAAGATCTTATCAAACTTCTTCCAGATTCTGTTTCTCCTCAGTAAAACTTACTCTGTATTGGATAAACAATGCATCCATAGAATAGAATAGAATCTCTACAGATTGGCCATTAAATCTGTACCAATTACAATCCCACTCAGGACCTATTCCCGTAATGCCTCACAGTTATCTTCTAATCCTCCTGACACTAGGGTTAATTTAGCATGGTCAATCAACCTAACCCCAACATCTTTGGACTGTGGGAGGCAACCGGAGCACCCAGGGGAAACCCACATAGACATAGGAGAATGTGCAGACTCCACACAGACAGTGACCCGAGGCCAGAATTAATCTGAGACCCTGGTGCTGTGAGGCAACAATGCAACAGTGTATCACCATGTTGCCCTACATGACAAAAGATTGTGGAGCAATAAGTGCAAATTAAGCCCAGTGCTCTTGTTTTGCACTGGTTTCAGAAATATCAAGCTGGAAGCTGGTCCACCTACAAAACTGATAATGCCCAAGATTGAATTCATTTACAAGGAAATTTCCACTCATTGTGCCCATCAGGCCTTCAAACAGACTCAGAAATTAAACTGTTTTTGTTGGGCTTATGAACACCAAAAGACATCTTTCCAAAGGTTCTGAATTTTTGATTTACTAAGAAGCTAAGCATTGTGCCACTGCGCACCATGTAACCAGTAAATGGCAATGGACAGTTTTTAAAAATAATTTCCAACTAATTAAAAGCAGACTGTTCATAGATTGTGGATGTGTTACTCCAATGCTTATTTTTGTGATGTATCCACATTTGGATGTATAAATGAAAGTGCACAGCCACTCCTAAGTAAGTGAAAAAATGCTATTAAAGCTTTTTTTTATAGAACAACTTACATTTCATGGCAGAACTTTCTTTCAACAATGTACAAATGATTTGAACAGAAACTTGAGACAAGATAAAGATCTTCTCATTTACACTGTCATTTTGTCTGCAATTTACTTTCAGAATATTAATTGCCCTCTCAGAAACTGTAACTCCATATGTGTACCTCACTAGCTGGCTTAGAGAAATGACAACCATTCTTGGCTGGAGATCCAATACACAAGATAAAGAAGTGATAGACATTTGTGTATCATTCAAGGCACTGAAGAAAGTAAAAATTCTGTCATCTGTACGAATCCCTTAGTTTGCTTCCTCTGCCTGAAGAAATTTCTAAAGCTAAAATCCTACAAAAGTAGGAAAGCAATGAGGGTTTTATCAAATGCCTTCAAGTACTGAAGGATAAAGCATTGGGTGACAATGATTCCATTTGATGTTTCAATATCTTAAAGTGGAGACACATTTATGTAATAAGTTAACACACCTCAAGAAAGGGAAGTGTGTTAAGACATTACAGGAGAAACAGGAATTATTCTATGTATTAATAAACAGCATAAGAAGTCTCACGACACCAGGTTAAAGTCCAACAGGTTTATTCAGAACACGAGCTTTCAGAGCGCTGCTGCTTCATCAGTGAGTGGAAAGATAGGTTTCACAAAAACAGCATATATAGGCAAAGACACAATCATATCATTGTAATCTATGTTGCAATTGTTTCATTGTCTATATATGCCATATTTGTGAAAGTTACTTCTCCATTCACCTGATGAAGGAGCAGTGCCCTGAAAGCTCGTGATTCCAAATAAACCGGTTGGACTTTAACCTGGTGTTATGAGACTTCTCGCTGTGCCCACCCAGTCCAACACTGACATCTCTACATAATTAATAAGCAGCCATCTTGCTCACAGCTAGATTTCACAAACAGAGATGAGAATAACTGGTCAACCTATTGGTGGCATGATAAGTGGCATTATGTGAAGGAATGGTGGCATTGGTTGAGAGAAGGATGTTGACCAGGACAATGGGAAAACGCTTTGTTCTACATTCAGTAGCTCAATGAGATCTTTACCATCCACACACACAAGGCAGCTGCATCTCAGGTGAGGGGAACTTATTGGAGTTCAGACTTTTTGTGACACTTCTCTCCTGTGTCCATAGGGAAATATAGTTGCCATAAATAAATAATTCCACCCTGCTGTAAAATCTGTGCTCTCAGCAGACAATGGACGAGATTTTACTGCCTTTCCTTCTGGCACAATCTCCTGGTCCCACCGAAGGCGATCCCCTGTAGCAGGACAGGCAAGCCATGCAAAACACCATAGACATCGGTGGGACTGGAAGATCACACTAGCTGACTATTACAAGACATTTCCATGCTGTAAAATACACCATGATAGGTTTGGAGGTGGGGGCAGGGTGGGAAATCCCATCCAATATCTAGGATATTGTGCCCACTGTTAATAATTACCTCCAATCAGGAGTCACCAGACATCATGATACCCATTATATTGCAATAAGGTCTGGATGCTTCGGCAGTGCTCACTCCCAAAACGGAAAAGCCCCACTTGAGGTCAACAGATTTTTGCATGTTCCACCCAATCTCCTACCCATGGAGGGCAGGATGGGAAAATTGCACCCTAAAATGTCAACCTCAGATCTGGAATTAACAATTGACCCACCAACTGAAGAGGGATCCAAACCTCCGTTATTGTTTCTGTATGTCCTAGTGAAAGGGCAGTCTAATTTTTAGACCACCCCTGGCAATGCTCTCTCTCTTTTCTCCTTACTATGTGACTTATAGAACAAGGCTCACTTTTGTACTTCTATGACAGAGATGCCAACCTCAACATGAGAGATTTTCAATGTTACATGAAAACACAAGGCAACATTTAATGTCATGCCCCACAAACCCATATGTTCTGAAGTGGCAGTGTTGTTTAACAAGTGGGAGGATATAGCAGAAGACAGAGGATATAATTGCTGTGTTATATACAACACAACACTCTCCATCCCTTGCCATGCCAAAAACAGAAGCATGCAAACAACAGCCCTATATTCAGGACATCAATTTAAAACTCTCGATTCATTTAAGAATCCGACATGCCAGAAAAGATCACCTAAAAGAACACGTATAGGAAAACCATGTTTAACATAGCAGCAATAGACTCCAGGAAAAGAAGCTGCATCCTTTAGTCTTGTCCAATATTAAGTTCCAAATTGTTTTCTTTAAGTGGTTGAATCAATAAACAAAGTGAAAAGAATTTTCTGCAGTTTTTTTTTAACCTGATCTTACACCAAGTTTAAGAAAAAATCCCTTTAGGATAGCACAAAACTTGTTAGAGTAGCATGTCCATGATACAATACAGGAATAAAACCAGTGATTTACTAAGCCTGGCAAAATAGAATAAAGAAAAAATCTCATGTTATTAACGATCATGGTTTGTGCTTAGCAGGGCTGAGAACACCAAGTATAACAATGATTTTCCCTCTGTTGAAAACAGATACATGGAATAGAGCCCGTCAATAGCAAATACATTGACATTTATGTCATCTATAAAATAGTGAAACCAGCACCAAATACGAATCCCAAATTCCTGCCCTCCCTTGCCACCCTGCTTGCCAAACCGTCCCCTCGGTGAAGAATGGAAATTGCTTCCCCTCGATCTCATTTTATGGACGTGGTACAGCAATACCCTAGTCACGTTATATAAATTGAATTCCATCTTTCATGGGCTGTGAGATTGATTTTATGTTTGATGGGGAAAACTTTGGTGTCAGGGAGTTGTGCAATTAGGCAACATTTCTTTGTCGACTTCTGCCTTGCAAGGAAAGTCTGGTACATAATCTGAATAAGAGATAATTGGAGCAGAGCTAATGATGGCTCTCCTGTAATAAAATGTCTTTTTTTCTCTGCTTTTGTTTGGTTTGGGGAGGTAAGTGAATCAGAAAAGTGGAGTCATTAATCACCACAATGATGTTTTCTAATATTGCATGCGTGGAACCAAAACTATTAGGTGAACACTTTTTAATGAGGACTTCTTAATAAAGAGGCAATGTATTATGTGGTTAATGGAAGTTTTAAAGCTGTGAGTGCAGCAATAGATTATTTAATGTTTTATTGAACATTGCGAATCCAACCTTCTTGTTAAAACAGCAGAAATATCACCCCGACATACAATTGCCCATTGTTCAGCAGCAACGGATTGCAATGTAGGATTGATATCAGGATCAGATTGTACTTCTCAACAAATAGCCTACATCTGAGTGAGCTCTGAGGATGTTTAACCTTTGAAAACTCAATCTATTCAGCAGTAATTAATTCACGACTACAATCTCAATTAAACATGTGTTCTCATCCTGTTGTCTTGTACATTAGTACCACTGGCAAGGCATTGTCCAAAGTCTGTTGGGCTTATTAACACCAAATTGTGAGAGAATGTGACAGGATTTGTTCTACACCCCTCATTGACTCTAATAAAAACTAGAATAAGTGTGGGATGTAAAACTTGATCTCTTTAGCTTTCATCGGACTATGTACAATTATTCACATTGTGTACAGTGACAACTCTCGTGCCAATGAAAATGTTTTCACCATTCATGATGTCAATTTCAGAAGGCTACAGCAGTTGGGAGATAGTGGCATTGTGGGGTAGTATTATGTGAAGACAAAATTCCACGTTCATATTGAAGATACTTTCTATAATATTGTGTGGCACTATCACCGTGTCAAATGAAATGGATTTTGAACAGATACAGGAGCTTAAAAATGGGGCAACCATGAGGCGCTATGGGTTATCAGTAGCAACTGAATTGTGTTCACCCTCACTCTATAATCTCACTGGCATTTCCCCCATCAAGCAGAGGACCAATCCTGGTTCAATGAATAGGATAAGAGGACATGCCAGGAGCAAAACCAGGCTACAACACAGGACTACTTGTACGCCAAATAGCAGAAACAGTATACTAATGATGCAGCTAAGCAATCCCACAATCAGATCTGAGTGCTGTAGTCCTACCCCATCCAGTCATGAATGGCATTGAACAATTAAACAACTAACAGGAAAAGCAAGTGCCACCGATATTCCATCCTCAATGTGTCCGTACGCAAAAAGGCCTGGGCAATAGTCAGGCTTTGGCTGACAAGAAACAATGTAACATTCACCCTGATCTGCCTTTGGCAAACAGTGGCTGAAGCCATCACTAAGAAGATTCTTCCTCTTCTGGGAGAATCTAGAATTATGGGAGTCACTGCTTAAAAGTGAAGGATTGCCCGTTTAAGCCCGAAATGAGGAGAATTTTTCTTTTTGCAGGGAGTCGTTGGCACTCTCTTCCTCAAAAGTTCATGGTGGCAGAACTTTTTTAATGTTTTTAAGGCAGGGCTGGATAGTTTCTAGACAAGCTGAGAGGCAAAAGGTTATCATGGGTAGGCAGGAATGTGAAGTTGTGGTTAAAATTAGATCAGCCATGATTTTACTGAATTGTGCAGCAGGCTTGAGGGGCCAAGTGGCCTACTCTTGCTCCTAATTTGTATGTTTGTGTGTAGCACTAGAGATATGTTATGAATTATGGACATATTTCAGGGTTCTGCCAAGAGAAATGATGAACAAAAGTAAATCGATGTACAGTCATGTAATGGGCAGGATTCTCCAATCTTGTCCATACCCGCCCTGTTGGCAGCAAGAACGGAGAATTTGATGCTCAGCTAAAACTCCATTCATTGCAGCGTGCACTGGAGAATCCCATGGACGAGATGGGAGGTTTTAGGTGAATGTTTTTAACATTTAACGTTCTGAGAAAACTAACTTTGTGCAAATTTCATGATAAAATGACCAATGCTAACACAAATATAAGAAAGCTTAATGAGAAATTTAAGGAGTCCACTGGTTCAATTCAAAGAAATCCTACATTTGAATGACAACTTCAACTTGCATCCATATTCATGGCGAACCAAGGCTATGAGTTACAATCTTAGATACTTGTCAGGTTACAAGTATTGGGTTGTATTAAATCAGTATCATAAATTTTGTCAGAAATGATCAATTGAATGTGGACATCCTGATTTGTATATTTATATGCAACAATAACTTGGGGGTTATCATTGACCAGAAACTCAACTGGATCAACCATTCCAATGCAATGGCTGGAATTTTCCGACTGAGACTTTCCTATCCATCTGCAGTAAATGGAGATTTGGTTTGCCATCAAATACTCTGTCTTCATTGCAGTGGGAGCGTGACATGATGGGTGCTATGATTGAACCCCTTGGCTATAAGAGCAAGTGAGAGGCTAAGTATTCTGTAGTGAATCACTCACCTTAAATCTCCCCAAAGCCTGTCCACTATCTACAAGACACAATGTATGAATGTGAGGGAATACTCACCACTTGTCTGGATGAAGTGCAGCTCCAATGATACTCAAAAAACCCAACAACATACAGGTCAAAACAACCCTCTTAATTGGCACCTCATCCTTCAACTTATCATGGCAAATCCAACTAACTTTGACTCTTTGGACACTGAGGGGCAATTTGCCATAGTCAATCCACCCAACCTACATATCTTTGGACAATGGGAAGAAACCAGATCTCCCAAAGGAAACCCACATAGACATGAGGAGAATGTGCAAACTCCACCAAAACAGTCACCCAAGGCCAGAATTGATTCTGGCAGTATTTTGATTGGATATATATCACTGGACAAAAATCACTGTTACTTCATTATTACTGAGCAACAGTAATTGAATTATTACCCACCCATACCCTTAGTAGAACCTTCATTACACTGACTGCAGTAGGAAAAGAAGGCTCTTTTGAAGGGCACCTCATAATGGACAATAAACATTAGCTTGCACTTATGCCAAGAATGAATTTCTTTATAAACTTTTAATGCACGGGGGAGGCGGGGAATGAAATCTGCCACCAGTTCCTAACAAAGTAGCGGTTTTGTTTTTTTAAACGCTCAGTCAGTCATGGCTTTATTTAGAATGATGACTTTTTTCAACCTGATGGCTTCAGTGAGCTTCTCAAGCCCATTGAGATTCCAAAATAATCTGCAGCTCAAGCAGTCAGAAGGTGATGCTTCACATTCAGGCGATTCAGGAACCACAACAAAATTATTGTAATTACAGCCAAATAAAAGCATACATAACTGACTATCCAAATCCAATATAGAAAATCCTTGACTGATGGTAACTTAATGGAGCAAAACATTGTGCCTTCGTTAATTTTCACTCTGTGCAACAGAGTGAGAGATAAGTCTTACAAGTTCAAAGTGGTGCTATTTGCAAGATTTACTTTAAAAGTAAATGCCATCAAAGTCATGTGTTGGAAGCATGCTTTTTTTGCTACTTCTGTTTACCAACCTTCCCATTCACAGCTTCACTCGCCTCCTATCCCCACCCTCACCAAGTTTATACACTGCTACTGTAGTAAAACTGATGCGACAACGTCACTCTCAATCATTCAAAGTGCCAAAGGAATAATGTATTCATGGAGAAGAAGTTCTTTATGCTCAATATGCATAAGCCAAATTAGGTTGTTTAAGAAACAAGCATTCTCCCAAAGCTCTGAGTCTTTTATGAAGCTTGTATCTAACCATTGTGCTATTAGGCTGACACATTAATGAGATGAATCAATTTCTCCTTTTGTGTTTGCTTCTTTCTGTGGAAGGAAATGGTGTGAGTGGTGGGTTCATTAACGTGAGGTTGTGTTGCACTGAGGGAAAAAAAAAACTTCTCATTGTGTCTGGGAATCAAATATAAAATAGTTTAGATGAATTGTAAAGCTCTTTTATCACCAACAATAACTTGGATTTATTTAATGTCATTGAATGGCCCAAAGGGCTTATTGGTCGATAATAATGCAAAATTTGTCAGCGAATCACATGAAGCATATTAAATCGAGAGCATTGTGAATCTGTGGAATTCATTGCCACAGAAAGCTTTGGAGGCCAGTAGACTGAATGTATTTAATATAGAGATAGATAAGTTTTTGACTGGTATCGGAATCAAAGGTTACAGGGAAAAGGTGGGAGAATGAGGTTGAGAAACTTATCAACCATTGCTGAATTTTGGAGCAGACTCCATGGGTCAAATGGCCTAATTCCACTCCTATAACTTATGGCCTTACAATCTAATTGGGGCAGATAGCCAAAATTTTAATCAGGAAGGCAGGTTTTAATGTGAGGAGGAAATCAATATAGAGAGGCAGAGAGATAGAGAGCTTGGGCTGAGGAATCTTGAGGCATGGCCGTCAATAGTGCAGCATTTCAAATCTAAGAGGCTAAAATTGGAGGAGAGTCAATATCTCCAAGAGTTGTGCAACTAAAGGAGATTGCAAGGGAAAGGAGGGGATTAGGCCATGGAAGGATTTGAAAATAAGGATGAGAATTGTAATGTTGGCTCCCACTTCAAAATATGCTAGTGAGCGTAACAGTAATGAATGAATGGGACTGGATGTATATTGGGACACAGATGGCAGGATTTTAGGTGACCCAAGGATTAGAAAGGATAGAAAATGGGACAGCAACTAGGATTGCATTGGATTATAAAGTTTAGAGATAGCAAAGATGTGAATGATGGTTCCAACAGTAGATGAGTGGAGGCAGGGTGGAGATCAGAGGAAGAAATAGCCTTAATGATAAAAAAGGTATATGATTGCAACCTCATTTCATGGTCAAACATGGCAATAAGAATTTGGCTCAATCTCAGACAAGTGGCAGGAATCTGCTATTGTTGGGTTCAACTTGGGATTTCTTAGCTTCTTACTCTAGGAGAGAGTTTGTAGGAAGCAGTAGTCTTTTATTCAGTAACAGGGGTGGCATAGTGGCACAATGGTTAGCACTGCTGCCTTCCCGTGCCAGAGATCCATGTTCGATTCCCGGCTTTTATCACTGTCTGTGTGGAGTTTGCATATTCTCCCAGTGTCTGTGTGGGTTTCCTCCTGCTGCTCTGATTTTCTCCCACAATCTGAAAAACGTGCTAGTTATGTACATAGAGCCATGCTAAATTCTCCCTCAGAGTACCCAAACAGATGCCGAAGTTTGGCAACTAGGTGATTTTTCACAGTAACTTTGCAATGTTAACATAAGCCTACTTGTGACTAATAAATAAACTTTACTTTAAAACATTTATTGACATGCTAACTATTTACAGAAGTTAAATTGGATCAAGACATAGCTGGAGCTACTCTCAGAGATGTTTCATCTTCAACTCCTCTCAGTAAGTGTTATCGCTGTGAGAGAGTTCCTTACATCCAGTAGCTATCATTAGAATTAACCCTTTACTCTATATCTCATCCCCAAAGTCTTTATCCATATACTATTACACACCTCCCTCAGAGTTTTTTCTCACTAATGGAAAGACTCTTTAGTAGTTTGTCCAATATTTATGGATCAGTGCACAGTACCTTCGGAGGTAGATGGGGAACCTGTTGTTCTGAGTTCAGGGGTTTTGGTTTGATGTTCCTGGTTTCCCTCATGTGCTATTCTGTAGGTGTGACATTCTTGAAGGTCAGGGTATTCTGCCTATAATGTTAATCGTTTTCTGTTCATTGAAATTAGAGCAGAACTGTCCCTTTGAATGATGCCTGTTTGTGTCCTGACCAGATAAAATCTTGATTGCTGAAGTTATGCAGTTACCATACCTGAATGCTTCTGGTCTCTGATCCATATCTCTCTCCCCTTACACAAATTGGAACATCCTGAGCCTTATACTTCTGATTAACACCATTGATGCTCAATCCAACACCACACGGGGTCCTGTCATAAAAGATGTCTGAACGATTGATTGACCATGCCCATAAACCTTTATAGCTCTGTATTATTTTTAGGCAGCTAGAATTCCTTTATTGTCTTTGTTTTTTTGTGGTTTTGTAATCATTTGTAGAATATATCCTATGCACCTCGTGTGAACCTAGAAAATAAATAACATGGAAAATAATTCATAAATAAACTTTTGAAAGAGGGCAGCATGGTGTCATAGTGGTCAGCACTGCTGCCTCACAACACCAGGGACACAAGTTCAATTTCAGTCTTGGGTGACTGTCAACGTGGAGTCTGCACGTTCTCCCTGTGTCTGTGTGGATTTCCTCCGGATGCTCTGGTTTCCTCCCACAGTCCAAAGATGAGCTGGCTGGATGGATTGGTCATGAAAAATTGACCAATAGTGTTGGGGGATCAGTTGGGTAAATAAGTGGAGTTAGGGCAAGAGGGCCCAAGTGGGATTGTTGTTGGTGCAGGTTAACTATCCCCCTAGTGCTCCTGAGAGTGTAGATAAGGAGCTATCATTTGAGTTTACCTTTTACTCTAAGGCGGGATTTTTGAGCTCACCCACCCCAAGGTCAGAAATTCCCATCTAAAGTCAAAGGACCTTTACATGATCCTGTCCCGCCTGCTGTGATTCCCATGATGGCTGGGATGAAAAAAGTCCACTCAATATCTTTCCCCTCTTTCCTGTACTATTATATACACATTTTCTTACAGGGAAAGGAATGGAGCTTGTAACTAGGGAACAAAGTTTGCACTGGGGAACAACAGGCAATAGCAAGAAAATATCAGATGTTAATTGCAGCCTGAGCTGGGCACAGTAAGTACCAATGTTAATTCCTCTACCTATTGCCATTACCCGAGCAGTCTCTCCAGGAGTTGATTAGGGCCCTGCTATGAGTCATTTTGTTTACTAAAACCTGCTTGGAGCTGGGAATGAGATGACACAAATTAAATCCACTGAGAAACTTCACAATCAACTGAGTACATTGACTGTCAATACACAGCAGAAAATAATCGTCCTTAATAAGACAAGTTAATACTGTATTTTGGTTTTAATGCTTTAACAGACTTTAAACCTGTATTGGCTGGACTTCAATGTAATCTCCAGAAGTGAAATGACAGTGCTGTAATTTAGACTGAAAATGTACTGGTAAAATTTATTCCTCATGTGCAGATTGAATACAGACAGATTAATGTGACTAACAGAAGCGTATGGTATAAAGGCACGAAAACACTCAAACTTTTCATCCTCCAAATACATGGTTATCTAATATATTTGGCTCGAATTTGGTGTGGGGCACCTCACAGCACACGTTAGTTAGACTTTTCTGACTTAAGGGATTTGCTGTAAGTGTGACCTGATTAGCAGATGATTAAAAGCAATGAGATGGTCGTAACCAAAATGTATCTCCTGACTTAACCAATGAAATTTAAGGCCAGCACGGTGGCACAGTGGTTAGCACTGCTATCTCACAACCTCAGGGACCCGGGTTCAATTCTAGCCTTGGGCAACTGTTTGCATGGAGTTTGCTTGTTCTCTCCTGTCTCCTCCAAGTGTCCTGGTTTCCTTCCATAGTTCAAAGATGTGCAGCTTAGATGGATTGGTCATGCGCCTTAGTTTCCACTTGTGCGAGATTAGCTATGGTAAATGTATGGTGTCACAGGGATAGGGTGGGGGAGCCTTTATCTGTCTGTCAGAGAGTTGAACAATGTCAGGATTCTATGATTTAAAGATTAAGAAGTAAGCAGAGGAACTGTGGGGAAGGAGGATGAATTAAGGATTAGGACAAGAGGAAAAAAAGGCGGATTAAGAAAAAGTGAGAAAAAAATAATTTGGTGATTTTAAAATCTCCAGCAATTTACTCTTAACACCAAAGTTTAAATTATGCAGTTTTGGGGTCAGAGCGATTAATTGGCAGTCATTAACAATTGTCATATTCTTAAAAGGGTGCTTATTAAAATGTTCATTTTATGGGATGTGGGCATCATTGGCTAGGCCAGCATTTATTACCCATCCCTATTTGCACTTCAAAAGTTAGTGGTGAGCTGCCTTTGTATCTATGCCACATTCCATATGCTATACGTACACACAATTCAGTTAGTAAGAACAATCCAAGATTTTGACCCAGTGACAGTGAAGGAATGGCCTAAATCAAGATAGTGAGTGACTTAAATGGGGACCTCCAGGTAGTGGTTTTCCCAGGTACCTGCTGCTCTTGTTCTTCTAGAAGATAGTGATGGTTGGTTTGGAAAGTGCTGCCTAAGGAATCTTGGTGAGTTCCTGCGGTGCATCTTATTGACGACACACACTGTAATGGTGCAGACCTACACAATTAATTATTAGGCTTGGCTTTCTGTAGTGAATTGGATGGGTACCTGGAAAATGCAGGAGTCTGAGGGTTTAATGCCATTTTTGCAAAGGAAACTGGAGTAGACTGACCAGCAATGCATGGTTTAGCTCTTAATTTCAGGAGTCTGCTCAACTCATATTAATAACAACAAGCATTGTTCATATACTGTTACTTTTTCAACCCATTTTCATAGCTTTAAATATTTCAATGTCACATATTAGCATTTGTTCCTGATGTATAATTTATCCAAACTGCATTAAAGTAAGAAGGGTACCCCCATCTTCAATTATGCTTTCATAATTGTTGAGGGAGTTTGTCCAGGGATCTGCTCCATATCTCAGCAAACAATTAGCTGAAATATGCATCGAAGCTTGCAGCAGTATCAGTCTGATTGAGTGAGTGAGCTGATTACATTGAAACATAACTCCTCGTAGCAGAACCCAGTTATGGAGCGGGAAAGGCGGCAAGTTTCCTAGCCCCCATTAACAAACCAATTGATTTCTGCTGTGATTGAGCATCGAGTGAAGACATGGGATTGACACTGGGTATAATGTTTCTCAAAACTGAATAGCGAGTTTGCACTTATTTATATAGCTCAATCAGCATTAACAGCTTTAGTGAGGTAATAGAACTCTCATCATTATAACTTGGAGATCGAGGATCAACAGCAAATGCTAAGAAAAGGAGACAGAGCTTGTCCAAAGCCATATTTGCTACTTTTACATGTTAAATATTTGTGACAGATTTCTGTTCAGCCCTTACGATCTTCATAAATTTTTACTGCTGAATAAGAGTTTGCTTATAAGATATGTAGAGACAGGAGGCAGAAAATCCAGCAGGACAATAACTTCTACAGAGTAAATAAATAAATGTCCTCTCACTAGGCAAAACATTGATGTTGATGGGCCTTTGCCACCAGTGGAACTAGCTACAATCCATCTTTTCTATCTAGTCGATTGCTTATGCACCACTATGTTGTAAGGCTAATGTTTTTTCCATTAACAATAGGCTCCCACTTTTCACCTGTTTTATCTGTGTCCAAAATTATTGTTCATTCCGCATCAAACCATCACTATGCTCAACAAATAGCTTTGATTTAAAATTTATACATTAGTGTATCTCAGATAGGCTTACATTAACACCGCAATGAAGATACTGTGAAAATCCCCTAGTCGCCCACTCTGGTGCCTGTTCGGGTACACTAGGGGAGAATTTAACATGGCCAATGCACCTAACCAACGTGTCTTTCACACACAGGGCAGAAACTGGAGGAAACACACAAAGAAATGGGGAGAATGCGCAGATTCCGCACAAACTGTGACCCAAGTTGGGAATCGAACCCACAAGACTAGCACTGTGCAGCAGCAGTACAAACCACTGTGCCACCCTCATTGCGTGACCACTTTTACTATGTTAAAGCGAATGCAAGACCCTTTATGATTGATGTATGATGGTCAGAAATGAAGAAAAATATTGTGATGTTGCATTTCCACAGTCGGAATTTATGGTAGGTATCTGGAGACAAATAAAAGGTAACAAACTGGTTTTGTCTGGATTATCCTAGCTTTATTTTACAAGGAATACTTTTGTGGACTTCTGTGATGCTTGAATCAGCTTATAAAAACAAAACATATTAATTTGCATGTGATCCAACCAGAACTTTAAGACATAACAATGGTCTTTAGTGTTATTGATCTACAAAGGAGAGTTGCCAGGTTCGATAAAGCCCATTTTATGCCTCTATGGGAAGGTGTTTGCTCATGACACCTGAGGATCTAGGCATCATTCCAATTCATTTGCACAGCTGGATTTTAGCTAAGGCAGATGTTCAGCACCCTCCTGCTCGCACATTTGTTATGTTTGTAACTATAAAGGATAGTTCAGTACATCGAACCTTTCATCTAGAGATTTATGTGGGGCCAGTTCCTGTTGATCTCTTTTTCTTTGAGACTCAGAGGGTGACCTGTGTTTGCACAGTGGCAGCAAGAAGCTGTTTGTGTTTAAAAAAAAAGTCTGCGCTGGCTTAGCTTCAGCGGATTAACTATAGAGAGTGAGCCTCTTTACTGCTGTTCTTAATCCTAACGAGAGAGCAATTGCTTCTACAGCTGGCAAAATCTGTATTCTGTTTATTTGTGTATTCAATATAAATAAACCATCTGATAATTTGGAGCTCAGCCTCATCTCTATAAAGCAGTATTTCAGTTTGCCTCCTGTAAAGAAATACAAAGTTCAAATGGCAGTTTGAGTCACATTTCAGCACTCGTTATATGGAGCAAGATTCTCTGTTCCAATCCCTTGGCTATTTAATCATGAGATTAAGTTTGGGCAGTAAGAGGTATGCTCTAAATCTTTGGAAACAACAGGTCCATAAGACCATAAGACATAGGAGCAGCATTAGATCACTCAGCCCATCGAGTTTGCTTTGCTATTCAGTCATGGCTGGTATTTTCTCATCCCTGTTTGGAGGATGGACTTGCTATGTCAAATCCAAGAGAGGATGGCATGGTGCCACAGTAATTAGCACTGCTGACTCACAGTGTCAGGGATCCAGGTTCAATTCCTGGCTTGGATCACTGTGTGGAGTTTGCACATGGGTTTCCTCCAGGTGCTCTGGTTTCCTTCCGCATCCAAAAGATGTGCAGGTTAGGTGCATTGGCCATACTAAATGCTCCCTCAGCATACATGAACTGGCACCAAGGTGTGGCAATGAGAGGATTTTCACAGTGACTTCATTGCAATGTTAATGTAAGCCTACTCGTAACACTAATATGAGAATTTTAATTAGAACAAAGCCATGAACAATCAACTGGATCGAAATAATTTTTAAAAAATCATTAAATGTTTGTGGGATAAATCAAATGCCAAATTTCCTGGGGAAACATGTAGACAGATAATTTAAAAAAAAACATTGTCACTTCAGAAACCTGCTTTGTAGGAAATCTGCACAGTGGGCACCTTTTTCAGCCAGTTATTCAAAGTCCCCAGGACAGCAACGGATTCTGGCCAACCTTTAATTAATGCTGGGCACACTTGATGTAAAGTCTCAGGACATGCTTGTACAAGCATGATTAACCTTTTCCTAGTAAATTGCATTGTTGAAACACTGTAATAAAGTAGTAATGAGTTCTGCTTTGAAAAGAGAAGACTTGCTCGGGATAATTTTCAATGTCCTTGCCTGACTGGTAATATGACAGAGGCAATCACCTGCCTTGAATAGAAATTGTCCCATTACTTTCGATGTAACTTGCGCTGTCTTGTCAACGGGGTCGGAAGGTGCCAATGAAGATAGAAGCTTAGAGACGTGGGTGCAATTAATCCAAGGGTAGAGGCTCTTGTAAGCATCAGAATGTGACAGATCCTTCAGGTTAGTTAAAATCTGTTCTAAGGTAAGAGCAATGAAAGAAAGGTGAAGTGCTGATTTTATATATATATAATAGCAAACCACTGCGATGTCCTTCAGTCCTCTCCAATCTGCTCTCTTTCTGATACATGTATTGTTAGCATGCATTTGGCACAATTACAAATCAACAGACTGCATCTCTCTTTGCCAAAAATGTGCTTAAAATAAGCACTTGTGATGCAAATTTTTGGGCACACTGCTGCCAGGATAGGGTTGATTTTCTGTGTGGTTTTAATTTGAAGAATTAAGAAGGTCTGAGACAACAGGTGGAATTTTCCTGCCTCACTCGTCCCAAAACCATAAAATCCTACCTGAGGCCAACAGATCTTCCCATTGTCCATTTCTCACCCACTCCAATTCCTGTCGCAGGCGGGGCGGCAAAATTGCAGCCAACCAGTTTCTCCCACCTACTCCTTACAATGCTCAGAATTTCATTCTGTATTTCCATGGGCAGCATGGTGGCACAATGGTTAGCACTGCTGCCTCCCAGCTCCAGCAACTTGGGATCAATTCCCGGCTTGGCTTGCTGTCTGTGTGGATTTTGCATATTCTCCCAGTGTCTGCGTAGGTTTCCTCCAGGTGCTCTGGTTTCCTCCCACGCTCCAAGGATATGTGGGATAGGTTGATTGGCTATGCTAATTTGCCTCTTATTGTCTCGGGATGCATAAATTAGAGGGATGAGCAGAGTAAATGTATGGATTTATGGGGATAGGCCATGGGTGGGATGGTTGTTGGAGCAACCTTGATAGGCTGAACGATCTCCTTCTGCACTGCAGTGTTTCTCTGATTTCTTAAGTGGAGTCATTTGGAGTTTAGCTCCTGTAAGTTAAAAGATGCTGCTTACGAACAAACTGACCAATTCAGAACAACCAGCTTAATGGCAGAGTGTGAATCAATTGCAGTGGTTATTGCAGTTGTACTCTAGGAGGAGATTTACAAGCCTCTTGTAATTTAATCTTTGAGTCTGGATTGACTGTATTCAATGTGCTGAATATGTTTAGTTTAATCTGAGTTTGGGAAGGGATACAACATAGTGGTTATACAACAAAAAATGCATGACTATGACAAATAGTGAATGCCTGTTTCACAGAGGCAGGATGGCTGGTATACTCTTCCTTCTTTTTTTCCTGGTGGTTAATATCTTCATGACTCCTCAATTTACTCAAGTGTTAACCTGGATCTACTGTTTGGAATTTCTTTCCACCACCTACTGACTCAGTTCTCCCAAAGTCTCTGACTTTACACCTTTTTTGTGAGTGAACTTGGATTAGTTATTGACAGGATCTGAGCTCCCAGTAAATAATTAGTTCATTAGGGTATACCAAGTGCCAGAAGTGCTCAATTCTTTGTCTAAACCACCTCACCTCAAAGTCATCCAGTTGTCATTAGCTCCTTGAGCCTTTACATGTATCACCCATCATAGAAACCTACAATGCAGAAGGAGGCTATTCAGCCCCATTGAGTCTGTACCAGTGACAATTCCACCTAGGCCCTATCCTCATTAAGCCTAACGAGTCCCCTTGACATTAAGGAGCCAATCCGCCTAACCCACACATCTTTGGACTATGGGAAGAAACCAGGGCACCCAGAGGAAACCCACGCAGACACGGGGAGAATGTGCAAATTCCACACAGATAGTCACCCAAGCCGGGAGTTGAACCCGGGTCCCTGGTGCTATAAGGCAGCAATGTTAACCACTGTGCCTTCATGCAGCTTCCGTCTTTGATCAATTTGGCTTTATTTTATCCTCTCCTTTTTTCATCTTAAGCTGTCCTCCCTGATTTCTTTCCATTTCCCCCAGAAACATTCCGCATCTGAACTTCAAACGTAACTTACAGAAATATCATCAATTGTGTCTATTCTGCTATGTTTAAGATTGTAGTGTCTTTTAATAAGCTATCCACAATAGCCATTCAGTTTAACTGTTCTTATTTCTTATCAGATTATGGAACGATAGAATCATTGACTAAAGTAACACCCATTCTATTTCCACCCACTAATTAACTTGCAGATTCCAGCAGCATCCTAATTAAACAAGTTTAAATGAAAAATCCAATACAACTTTGTAATATGGTTATTTGTTTTAAATATTGCTAACATCAACATTTTCATATTGATCCTTCAATTTTTTTATATTGCCATCACTTCACCATACTGCATGTTTTAAATACGCATGCCCCATCTATGACCAAATACAATAAGATTATATAAAGCTTGGTCAACAGCTTTACACAGTTGGCTTATTTACTTCTTGATAATGCAGCCTCGTGCATATATTCTTTTAGACTTTAAACTAAAAGACCATAAGATATAGGCGCAGAATTAGGCCATTTGGCCCACTGAGTCTGTTTCGCCCTTCAGTTTGGCTGATAAATTTCTCAACTCCATTCTCCCATCTTTTCCAGTGAGCTTTGATCCCCTTACCAGTCAAGAACCTATCTACCTCTGTCTTAACTACACTCAATAACTTGGCCTCCACAGCTTTATGTGGTAATGATTCAGCACCCCCTGGCTGAAGAAATTCCTCTTTACCTCGATTCTAAAGCTCATCCCTTTACTCTGAGGCTGTGCCCTCAGATCTTAATTTTACTGGAAACATTATCCCCATGTCCCCTCTACTCAGGCTTTTCGGTATTCTGTAGGTTTCAAAGGAATCCCCCTCATCCTTCTAAACTCCATCGAGACCTGATGCAGAGTCCTCTTTGATGAAAATTTTAAATGGCTGCTTTTCAGACTGACAATACTCTGTGAGACTCAACCTCCTTCAACTTCAGATGCACTGCAGCTAATGAACTTCAACTAATTCAAGAGAAAAATACAAGTAATCAATTTTGAGCTACATAATGACAGACTAGATAAGTGCTATAGTATTGAAGTACTGGGACACTCCACCATAACCGTCAAGCAGAGGACAAACCCTGGTTCAATACAGACTACAGGAA
Organism: Sphyrna mokarran; assembly: GCA_024679065.1. Lineage (NCBI taxonomy): Eukaryota > Metazoa > Chordata > Chondrichthyes > Carcharhiniformes > Carcharhinidae > Sphyrna > Sphyrna mokarran. Next base: position 24,465,533 of record JAGIQG010000029.1, read on the forward strand.
GGTATATCAGGGGCAGCACCAGGTTTACCTAAAAGTGAGGTGTGAAGCTGGTGAAGCTACAACACAGGACTACTTGCATGTCAAATTGTGAAAACAACATGCAGTATACAGCTTTTGCTATGATCAACCTTCAGATCAAGTCCAAAGTGCAACGCCTTACATTGTCAGCTTGGATCATATTTGTCTCTCTTGAGGGGACGATGAAGTGGATTCAATTGGAATTTGAATTTGCTTTTTTAGAGCTAACAAGGAATGGGTTTAGGTTTGCCTGGTTCACTCTGAGCATTGGTTTTGTAACTTTAATGGACTAAAAATTAAAATTAAAAATTAGATTAGACCTAAGCTCTTCAGTCCTGCCACATCCTGTCGTAAATTGTGGTGGACAATTAAACAACTAACAGAAGTATCTAACAACTAATGTAAATATTTGTCCTTGATGATGAGTGAGTTTAGCATATTGACGCAAAATGTTCTTGCCTGATTGTTTAAAACAATAAAGGCAGGGGGGTCTAAAACTAGAAGGCATAGGTTTAAGATGCAAAAATGTCCGGAGGGACAATTGTTTTCGTACAGAGGGTGGTGAATGTCTGGAACAAGCTGCTAGACGTAGTAATGGAGATGGTACAATTTTGTTTTTTAAAAGCCTTTAGACAGTTAAATGGGTAAAATGGAAATAAAGGGATATGGACCAAACCTGGGCAATTTGGACTGGTCTAGGGGTTTAAAACAAAGGACAACATGGACAAGTTGGGCCGAAGGGACTGTTTCCATGCTGTAAATCTTATGACTCTAATAAGAAAGTAGTCAGCCAATGGCCTCGATTTTATAGGGATGATACCAGAAATGCAAGGTATACCATGTCAGGAAAAGATTGGCAAGCTGGGTCTCTTTTCTCGAGAGAAAATAAGGCTAAAGGTGACATTCAGATGTCTTTAAAATGGTCAAAAGGTTTGATCGAGTAGATACGAAGATAATGGCCGGAATTCTCCATCCTCCCCATCAGTGGGTTTATCAGCAGTGAGAGACAGCGTGCTGTTCACTGGCTGCAGGATCTTCAGGTAACGCTGCTGTCAGTGGCATTTCCCATTGCAGCCACTCCATGCCAGCTGGAAACCTGCAGCGGGTTTCGGAGAAACCGCCACTCGTAATCAGCCAGAGAATTCCAGTCCACATTTCCTCTTGCGGAGAAGACCATAACAAGATAATAAGATAATCACCAAGGAATCCAAAGAGATTTTGGAAGATACTTCTTTACCCGAAAAATGGTTAGAATGTGGAATTTGCCAACACAGCGAGCAGTTCCAGTGATTCATAGCAATGTATCTAAAGGGGAGCGAAACAAGCATCTGAAGGAGAAGGAAATAGAGGATTATGACGGCAGATTTATATTAAGAAAAGTGGGAAGATGCTTCAATAAAGCATTAGCACTATCATGGTCTGGTTGTGCCAAGTTGCCTATTTTTGTGCCATATATCCTTTGTAATCCTAATTGCTGATCTATTCTGGTTTGTAGAAGATTGCCCTTTCAGGATTATTACTTTGCAAATCTTGAAGAGAGGAAGGGAGAGAGAAAGCTTCTTTGCAGTTTTTCAATACAGCATTCTGATTTCTGCACCCTCTGGAATGGTGAACAGCTCTTATAGTCCCGCAGGCTGTCTATCCCAGAGGAATTGGATTTGTTCCATGCCTGGTGCAGTCATTGTCTTTTTGACAACCAGTAATTGCATTTTGATGTTTCATCTCTGAAATTTTTGAAGACTAACAGGAGATTGCATCTTCACACTATCTGGAGAAGGAGGAGTTTGGGCGCCCATTCCCTTTTTGTTACACTTGGGTGGAATACAAGTTGTATACGATAACTGGCTGGCAGTCTTCCATTCTCTAAATAGGATTACAATTTATTGTTTTTTTTAAATCCAGTCAAAAAAGGAAGAATTAGGAATTGTATGTATAAAGCACTCTCATAGCAATGAATATTTGCCAGGAAGTGATGCATTTTGGAGGATCAAACTTAGGTGTGAATTATACTATAAATAATAAAACCCTTATGAACATTAAAATAGAGAGGGATCATGCAGGTCTGCGCTTCCCAAAAAGTGGCAATGTAGGTGGCCAAGGCGATTAAGAAAGTGCATTGAGTAAACGAGTTGACAAATCATGTTGCAGTTATATAAAGCTTTGCTTTGCATGCATTTGGTGTATTATGTGTAGTTCTGGTCACCACACTTCCAGAAGGTTGTGGAAACTTTGGAGACAGTGCAGAGAAAGTTCAGTAGGATGTTACCTGGTCTCAAGGGTGTTGACTATAAGGAGAGTTGAATAAACTAGGATTGTTTTCACTGGAAAGATGGAGGCTGAGGAGCCAACCTGATAGAGGTCTACAAAATTACAAGCGGTATGTACAGGATGGATAGTCAGAGGCTTTTTCCCAGATTGGAAGTAGAGTCTTAAGATTAGAGAGGGAAAGTTTAAGGGAGATATGTGGGGTATGTTTTTCATGCAGAGTGTGGTGGGGGCCTGAAATGCACTGCCAGAAGAGATGTTGGAAGCAGGTACATTAGTATCTGGGTGGGAAAGTGAATAACGAGGAAATAGAGGGACATGGACCGTGTAAGAGCAGAAAGTTTTTTTTAAATTTAGTTAGGGGATATGATCGGCACAGGCTTGGAGGGCTGAAGGGCTTGATCTTGTGCTATACATCTCCAACAGAGTTGGAGATTCTGTTGTCTGGGTGGCTGTTTTTGAAATCTGTCAAAGGCTGTGTTTATCTCTCTGAAATTTGGCTGTGTTGAAGACATTTCCTTCTCTGAAAACTGCTAGCTTGGATTTCTGTTACAGGGTTGAAAATCCAGCATCACATGAGCGTATTTGCTTTTGTACTAAGTCTGAAGAAGGGTGCATTCTGTGGGATACAAAGAACAAAGAACAAAGCACAAAACAGCACGGGAAACAGGCCCTTCGGCCCAACGAGCCCGCACTGCCACCCCGGTTCCCACCTCTACCTGTGATCTCTGTCTATGTTTATAGATCTATCAATTAAAAACCAAATTTGAGACAATTTAGGGAGAATTTGTTTTGCCAATTAGCCTAAGAGCACATCTTTGGGATGTGGGAGGAAACCAGAGCACCCGGAAAAAACCCACGCAAGCACGGGGAGAATGCGCAAACTCCCACAGACACAGGCCCAAATCCATGTATCTGCACAGCACAGCTATAGTCACTGAGCTGTCGTGTTGCCCATCGAATGGTCCAGGTCAAGCGTACACTAACGACGTGAAGCACTAGGATACTCTCGAAAAAATCCAAGAGCAGCCCTCTCATGACCCATCGCGTGTATGCCCCTCGTTAGACAACAAGGTGGACCAAAGCACCTGTAGGATAAAAACAAATAAATCAATATCATCATCTATATACACACTTCCTAGCGACTCCCAAGGCTCATGATCCCTATTTTAAATCAGTTTTCTATACCCCTCCATTTCCATTCTGTTCATGTGCCCATCTAAGAATCTCTTAAATAACTCCAGAGTGCCTGCCTCCACCACTTTACTTGGCAGAGCATTCTATACCCCCACCACCTTCTGTGTGAAAAAACTCCCTCTAGCATCCAAATTATACCTTACCCCCCTCACCCTAAGCCCGTGACCCCTCATGCTATTCGATGTTGTTTTACCTTGGAACAACAGAGATAGCTAGCTGTTTGGAGTTATATGCCTTGTAATTGCGAAAAGTTATGTCAATTCTTTCTGTTATATTCTAACCGTATTCTTAGATAAACTTTGTTTGATAAAAGCTTCCTAGTACATCTTGTGGATTATACCTGGAGTGAAATACCTTATGCTCATTCCATTGCCAAAATCAAATGTAAAACTTAAGGTCTAGACTATCTTCACAAAACGCCGTGGAGTTTCAGGCCTGGGTCTTAACCAGGACTAAGAAAGGCACCAGACAAGTATAAATGTACGTCAACATTAGGGCCATAAATAGCATCCAAAGAACAGATAATGTAATTCTCAGCAATACATGATGCTAAAGGGATGTTTAAATCCTACAACCTCATGAAGCTTAAGGAAATATCATAATTGTTATCAATGCGTCAGCTTTGAATGATTTGTCAATCTGTGTCTAACATGTGATGGGTTTGTGCAGACAATGTGTTGAACGTTTATGATAAGATCCTAGCACATATTAAGTTTTGTCAAGGAAATATTTTTCTGAACCTATATCACTCATCCTAAAATGAACTGTAATTGAAGCACAGCCTCTGGCATCAGAAAGATAATGTAATTTTTTTTCATATTTTAGGAAGATTCATGGGTAATGAGGTCTTGCTCACTGTTCATTTTTCAAGAGATTGAAAGTTTGTCTGACGTAAACTTGCACTTTAAATCTCCCTTTACTTACTGTGAGATCGAATTCAAAATGTTTTCTCTCCTGAACTGTGCATATTTGTGTAAGGCACAGAGTTATAAAGCTTTATCGACCACACAGGATGTGGACTTAAAATAAGGAAATGTTTATTTGTATTGTTTGTGAGCTAAAACTCTGCAATAAATGACACAGTGCATTGGAAGAAAAGAGTCTTCAATCTTATCTCAAATGAATTACAGAAAGGAGTATTGGCATTCCAAAACATGCATCAAAATTAAAGCCAGATTTCTTTCACAATAGATCAGCTCATGGTACAGACTACTTAGAAGAGGAATATACATATCAGAAAACCAGTAAAATGGTGATTTTTTTTTCTCAGCATTGTGAGTATCTATTTGATATTTTAAAGGAAAGATATGTTCAAACACTCATAGAATCCCTGCAGTGCAGAAGAAGGCCATTCAGCTTACCTAGCTTGCACTGACAGCAATCTCCCCCAGGCCCTATTCCATAACCCCATGTATTTAGTCTGTTAATCCCCCTGATATTAAGGGTCAATTTTTCACTGTCAATCCACCTAATCCACTCAATCTTCAGACTGTGGGAGGAAACCAGGGCACCCAGAGGAAGCCCACACAGATACAGGGAGAACGTACAAACTCCACACAGATGGTCACCCGAGATCAGAATTGAACCCAGGTCCAAGCCGGGTCCCTGGCGCTGTGAGGCAGCAGTGCTAACCACTGTGCCACCATGCTGCCTCTCTATTTGTTTGGTCCATTTTAACATTATCTTTTCTCTTGCCTGAGCTACCCCTCAAAAGACTTGAACCTCAACGGTGAGTAGAAATGCAATTCACCCTTCTTTTCAGCTTAAATGGTGCAGAATACTTAGTCAAAGAATATGCATGTGACTATTATCATTACATGGTGGTACAGTGGTTAGCACTGCTGCCTTACAGTGCTAGGGATTCGGCTTGGGTAACTGTCTGTGCACAGTCTGCATGTTCTCCCTGTGTCTGCATGGATTTCCTCCAGTTTGCTCTCATGATCTGAAAGACATTTTGGTTAAGTAGATTGACCATATTAAGGTCTCCCTCAGTGTACCTGAGCAAGCACTGAAATGTGGCCTCTAGGGGTAACTTCACAGTAACTTCATTGTAGTGTTAATATAAGCCTACTTTTGTGACACTAATAAATAAACTTTAAATTATCACATGTTTTATTAAAATGTATGAAAAATTAACTTTGTCCTGTACCTTAGCACCTTGGTATTCATCACTGTGCATCCGACAAGAAAGACTTAGAAATGTGACTAATTTGCACTGAGTTCTGAATTGAAAGCAGTAACCTTAGAGGTACTAAGCATTCTGTTCTTCCCCTGTAAGTTTGTGCAGTTGAAGACAAGTGGGGCAACTGATACTATTGTGCGAGAGCCTTATTGTTATTTGCAACAGGCTTATGACAGTAATCTTTGCAAGTTGGTTCTTCTGGCACAGAACCTCCCTTGACAGGAGGGCAGATTGGACAGACAGATATTGAGACCAGTGTGTCCACTAAGGAGACCCCCAGCATTTTCTAGTTATTCATTTCAGTGACAGGAAAAGATTGGCTGAACTGTTAGTCAGGGCAGGCTGAGCCTCTTGTCTGATCTGGTCTTCCGTTGAGTCAATCTCTGTATGCCTCCCAAGAGAAAAGTCTTGACAGTCATAAATCACCTGAGATAGCTATCACTTGAGGTGGAAGTAATGTTCTGGTTGATGTGTTTAGAAACATATTCTTCTTTATTCCACTTACATGTTTGCTTGAATTGAAACAGAGTAATTATTTTTTCTATGGTTTAATCTCTTATAAACATTCCCTTTCAATAACTATGTTTCCTTTGAGAGAATTGTTTTTGTTTTCAAAACAACAACATTCAAAGTGTAGTTCTGCCCACAGAGGAGACTGGGAGAAGCAGTAACTTAAAGGGGCATTACTGTTAACAGCATGGATTGGCAAAATCCATTCAGCATTCCTATTGTCCACAGACATTAGGGATATAGGAATCCGTTGAAAGTTTATTTATTCGTGTTACAAGTAGGCCTACATTAACACTGCAATGAAGTTAATGCAAAAATTCCCTACTCGCCATACTCAAGTGTCTGTTCAGGTACACCGAGGGAGAATTTAGCATGGCCGATGAACCTAACGTTTTTCAGACTGTGAGAGGAACCTGGAGCACCTGAAGGAAACCCATGCAGACACAGGAAAAATGTGCAGAGTTCGCACAGACAGTAGCCTAAGTCAGGGATTGAACCTGGGTCCTTGGCACTGTGAGGCAGCAGTGCTAACCATTGTGCCACCATGCTGCCCTGTTAGGTTAAGAGTAGACCATTCCACACATTGGCTAAATTTCCTTGCACCTTCCCCACATAAACCCCCCCCACCTTTGCAGAAAACATCACGAGCGGGACCAAAAATTTGACAGGCCATTAAATGGTCCAATTACCTCAGGCAGGAATTTTGCACCAGAATCGAGGCAGACGTGTTGGTAAAATTCCAACAATTGTGTCTGCTCCGATATTCAGACTATGGTTGCTCTCTACCTTACCTCCATCTATCTCCATCTAACTCATCGTGGAGTTCGGTGACGAGTGGTGTGCCTCAGGGGTCTGTTTTGGGGCCCCTGCTGTTTGTAATTTTTATAAATGATCTGGATGAGGGTATTGAGGGATGGATCAGTAAATTTGCAGATGATACTAAAGTTGGTGGTGTGGTAGATAGTGAAGAGGGGTGTTTTAGTTTACAGAGTGACTTGGACAAGTTGCAGAGCTGGGCCGAGAGGTGGCAAATGGAGTTTAATGTGGAAAAGTGTGAGGTAATGCACTTTGGCAGGAACAATAAATGTGTAGAGTATAGGGCTAATGGTAGGGCTCTTAATAGTGTTGAGGAACAGAAGGATCTTGGTGTATGTGTCAATAGATCCCTGAAAGTAGGCAGTCAAGTGGATAAAGTTGTTAAGAAGGCATATGGAGTCTTAGCTTTTATTGGTAGGGGGATTGAATTTAGGAGCCGCAGCATCATGTTGCAGCTGTACAAAACTCTAGTGCGGCCGCACTTGGAGTATTGTGTGCAGTTCTGGTCGCCACATTATAAGAAAGATGTGGAGGCATTGGAGAGGGTACAGAGGAGGTTTACTAGGATGTTGCCTGGTATGGAGGGCAGGTCCTATGAAGAGAGGTTGAAGGATTTGAGGTTGTTTTCGTTAGAAAGGAGGCGGCTAAGGGGGGATCTTATTGAAGCATATAAGATGATTAGAGGTTTGGATAGGGTGGACAGTGATAGCCTTTTTCCTAGGATGGAGAAAGCTAGCACGAGGGGACACAGCTTTAAATTAAGGGGTATGAGTTATAGGACGGATATCAGAGGTAGGTTCTTTACTCAAAGAGTGATTAGGGAGTGGAATGCCCTGCCTGCAGCTGTTGTAGATGCGCCAAGTTTGGTGGCGTTTAAGAGGTTAGTTGATAAGTATATGGATGAGAAGGGAATGGTTTAGTTAGGAGGGGCATTGCTTTTTATTTTGGTCGGCACAACATCGAAGGCCGAAGGGCCTGTTCTGTGCTGTATTGTTCTATGTTCTATGTTCTATGTTCTATGAGCCTTAGGTCCATAGTCTTTAATTACCTTACCTGATAAAACATTAGCTTAGAAAGAAAGGTTTATCTCTGTTTACCGTGAGGTGAGGCTGCATGGTAAATGATGGAACATTACAAGAAGTACATCAACAATATTATTTGAGGTGCTGAGCAAGAAGGAAAAAGCACTGGATGCTTTCATGAATACATGTGCCAAATTTAAAACTATGATGTCTTCACCATGTATCAGTTTATATCGCACAGAATACTTAGGGAAAAAGGTTTTTTTGTCAGAACTTATAAAAATGTCCACAATACTGTTCTGAAATATGTATTTTTTTGCATTGCCTATTATTTCAGCACACTATGTGGGAGTACTTAACCTCACTGAGCAGTATGGACAGTGTGGTAGCACAGTAGTTAGCACTACTGACTCAGTGCCAAGGATGTGGGTTCAAACTCAGCCTCAGGTGACAGTGTGGTGTTTGAGACCAAATAAATTTGTTGGACTTTAACCTGGTGTTGTGAGACTTCTTACTGCATTAAATAGAACATAACAGCTTCAGTATTGAAATTACCAACAAAATGTTATTTTTAATTGGACAAGATAATGCCATTTAATTGCAATTCATATCCAGAAAGTGACTGGACATACAAAGAGCTGTTAGCACTATAAAGACTCAGTTGGCTACCTCATTTTTCCTTGCAAACATTCCTCTTGTTGCATTTGATCTTCGTGGAAAAAACAGCTGAAATACTTCAATGAAATTTCAAATTACAGACAGTTTGTTATATAAATGGCAATTTTCTATAAAAAGCTGCAATAAATGAAAGGGACTGAACAGTCAGGGGTTTTTGGCACGCAGAGATGAGTGCAGTGGGACATGGTGTAGCTGTGAATGACTAAGATCATCGTCATTCAAAATTTCGGCTCCGTTATCATCGGTAAAGGAAAATAATAGCGGGAGTTCTCAGCGTCGTACACTGGGCATCGATTTGTCTGCCATTGTGGAAGCATCCGATTTCCTTCACTTGGTTTTTGTTGAGATCAGGATTGGCTGGATTCTTGAATTGGTGAGCTCCCACTCTTGCCCCATTGCATACACAGAACTTGCAACTGGGAAGGTTTCCACATGTTTCATTTGTTTGTCAACAGTTTTATTTAGTTAGCATGCAGAGATGAGTACTTGGATCTGAGATGATAATCATAGAATTCAAACAGTGCAAAAGGAGTCCATTCAGCCCATTGAATCTGCACCAATCGCAATTCTACTGAGCCCTATTCCTGTTACTCCAGACACTAATGAGCAAATTAGCACGGCCAATCAATCTAACCCGCACACCTTTGGACTGTGGGAGGAAAGCGGAGCACCCAGAGGAAACCCACGCAGACACTCCGCACCGACAGTGACCCAACCTGGGAATTAAACCCGGGTTCCTGGCTCTGTGAGCAGCAGTGCTAACCACTGTGCCGCTGCGCCACCCTAATTTTTATCATTTCAAACAAGCTGCAGGAATTCTCGTTTGCTTTGATGTTCATTTCCAGTGGATTTTTCAAACCAGGAATGTCTGTTTAGATAAAACTCAATCGTCCTGATGCTGATGATGTTATCACACCTGCAATAGGACTGTTTAGAGACTACTCATTGTCGATATATCAGAAACGGCAGCAAAACAAGAGTGTCCCCTGGGAGCTTGGCAAGAATGATGTGTTTGACAGGATGAAAAGAGCAACGCAATCCAAGTAAAAAACGTTGGATACGGACTGAGTGATAGAGTGTACTGCCTTCGCACAGCAACAATTCAACAGAGACTGAGAAGCCGAAAAGAACCTTTCCCTGATCAGGCAGAGATAAAGCATCAAATGGATCTTCTGGAATCACTTGTTTATCTCAATCCAGTACATTTGCACAGTGTTAATGGAAAACACCAAGAGGCCTTCTGAAAACATTATTATTTAGAGCATTACATTATCACAGGGAACGGTTTCTTTTCTTATATTGATTCATGTGATGTAAACTTTATTTATTAGTGTCACAAGGCTTACACTAACACTGCAATAGAGTTACTGTGAAAATCTCCTAGTTGCCACACCCCAGCGCCTGTTTGGGTACACTGAGGGAGAAATTAGCATGGCCAATGCACCTAGTCAGCACTCCTTTCCAACGGAAAGAAAGGAAGGAAAGTGGAGTATCCAGAGGAAACCCACGCAGACATGGGGAGAACGTGTAAGCTACACGCAGTGACCCAAACTGGGAATTGAACCCAGTTCCCCGGTGCTTTGCTAACTGCTGTGCCACCGTACCAACCCATGGACGTTGCTGATTGGATGAACACTTATTGCCCTGCCCTGGATTTATGAGGCCATGATTTACAGAACTGTGTGTGACTTTATATGCCCTTCTCTGATCAGAACCTTCCACACACCTGAAGAAGGAACAACGTTTCCGAAAGCTTGTGGAATTACTATCAAATAAACTAGTTGGATTTTAACCTGGTGTTATGAGACTTCTTGCTGTCTTTACGAGGCCATCTCAGAGGTAATGATATTGTTGTGGTTCTGGAGTCACCTGTAGGCCAAACCAGGTAAGGATTAAAGATCATTAGGAAACCAGATAGGTTTTTATGACAATTGATAATAGTTTCATGGTCATTATTAGACTTATTATTTCCAGATTTAAAAATAAAATGAATTCAAATTCCACCATCTGCCATGGTGGGATTCAAACCGTGGGTCTAAGAACTTTACACTGAGTTGCTGGATTGCTAATTTAGTAACAATACCATTGGGCTATGACCACCCTCTTAGCAAAACCTGTGGAAATTTCTATAATTTGATTCAATAATTATCAGTATTCTCCAACACTCAATAGTTTGAGGTATTCTGAGTGCTGAGGAATAGAAAATGAACATTCTATCAAAAGATTAAGGCTTATTAATGGAAAAAGGACAAAGAATAATCCAAGTTAATGGAATTACAAGTAATGTCTTGAGATGGATAGGAAACTGGTTAGCAGACAGGAAGAAAAGAGTTGGCATCAATGGATCTCTTTTTGATTGGCAGTATCTAGAGGGGGATCGAAGGGATCTATGCTAGGACCCCCTCTGTTCATGTTATATTAATGATTGGAAAAGGGAACTGAACGTATTATCCCCAAATCTGCAGCTGATACAAAATTGTGTGGGAGGATGAGTTGTGGAGAAGATGCAGAAATGCTCAGCATGATTTGGACAGGCTGAAGCACTGCAGATGCAGAATAATGTGGATAAATGTGAGGAATAGGACGGCACTGTAGCTCAGTGGTTTGCACTGCTGCCTTACAGTACCTGAGAACAATGTTTAATTCCCGCCTTGTGTCATTGTCTACATAGAGTTTGTATGTTCTCTCCCTTTAAGTGCAGATTTCTCCCGTGTTCTCCAGTTTCCTCCCACAGTCCAAAAATGCACAGGTTATGTTGATTGGCCATGCTAAATTGCCTCTTAGTTTCCTAAAGATCTGGAAGTTAGGTGGGCTCAGTAAGTAGTCTCACAACACCAGGTTAAAGCATGAGCTTTTGGAGTATCACTCCTTCATCAGGTGAAGAAGCGGCACTCTGACAGCTCGTGCCACCAAATAAACCCTTTGGACTTTAACCTGGTGTTGTGAGATTACTTGCTGTGCCCACTTATTTATTGAGATAATCCCAGTCCAATACTGCAACTCAACATCAGGGTTAGGTGGATTAGACATGGTATATGCCCAGGGCTGTAGAGAAACAGTCATTCTTTCTTCTAGATCCTCTGATAAGAGGAAACATTCGCTCCATATTCACTCTGCCAATACCCCTCAAGCTCATAAAGGTTTCAAATCAAGCACCTCTTATTCTTCAACCTCCAGCAGATACAATCCTGTCCAACCTTTCCTCATAAGATAATCCACATGGTGTTAGTTTAATACAATTTCTCTGAATTGCCTCTGACGCATTTGTATCCTTCCTCAAATAAGGAGACCAATGGTATATATAAGAGTGCCAGTTGCCACAGCAACATAGTCCCTGATTGAAATGTAACACTAACTCTGGCCAGCCATGTTTCTCAGGCCCTTAGGAAACCAACAGCTCAAAGGGAGACAAGAACACCTTCATGGAAAGGATAAGTTCTCCATCCCATGTGGGCTAGCAGGAGGAGGTCTTTTCTTTTCCCTTCCTCCTGGAGCTTACTTTTTCTCTGAGATCAGACCTTCCCACTCATCATCCTGCCATCCCTGATCCAGACTTTTCCAGACAATTCCTCACCTAACTGAAAGTCAGGCGTCCCAATCAGGCTGACTTCCTGATGGAAAGCCTGTTGTGGAAATAACTATGTTGCTGGCAAGTTAAGATTCAATATCGTGGGGACAAAATGGCCCCCAGATTTCCTGACTGGAACTCAGCTCTCTGGCTCAGAAAACCCATCTGTTAAAATCAAGACAAGAGAAGTATGGAGGATGGCTGATTTTTGAGAAATTAACATTTCAGTGGTTTAATATTGGTTGTTCTCTTCTGGGTCAAGTTCAAGTGCATTTGGAAAGCATTGCATCTGGGGCTTTTACTCATGCTATGTCATCTGACTCATGCTATGTCAAATCCTGGTGAATTCCATGTTGTTTCGATATGAAAAGTGCTTCGTTCTTTTTCACAGATAGAAAAGCATGGGTGGTAATTTTGACATTGGATGGAAGTGAAAAATGAACATCTTTTAGCTTTCATTTCCACAATGGGGCAAGTAATGTGACATTGTCTGTGTTATATTGCGGCCAAAATGAAAGGTATTCACCTTATCTTGAGGAGCGTAAATGTCTACTGTGATATCCACTGGGATTTGCCATTGGCACCCCACCACCGGGAATCCCTTGGTGGGGTTACATTTTACCTGGAAGATCCCAGAGGATCCTGCCACTGGCAAGTGGCACATCATCTCCCATCATGAGAAAGGTGCCATGAGGAAGTCAGAAAAGGTGCCTTGAGGAAGTCAGAAAAGTCCATTGCCGGGAAACAAGTGTCTGGAAATGTCTAAACTTCAGTGGAGTAGTGATCGGCCATGGTGAGAAGTCAGCTGCTGATTCACTATGGACACATATTGATGATTTACATTTGAAGTGAGAGTCTTGTAATGTAAAGGATTCACAGCAGGTTGCAATGTTCCTTGTGGTTGAATATTCAGCAGTCGATTCTCAGGTGAACTTTGAAACTGGAACAGGTTTAATATTTTGCCTGCTTGATAGCCTGCAGCTAGATTCAGAGTCTGATTCTCAAACTGGTTGATGGCTAGTCGTTCTGATGGATTAGCAGCATCTTGGGGTAATAAGATTGCACTTCCTATACCAATTTTGATCACATGACTGTTGTGTTAACACTTCTGAGGCCCACCCAGTCTAAATTGGATGGTGGAGACCATTGTGATACAATATCATAGAATCATAGAATCTTACAGTGGAGAAGGGAGCCAATCAGCCTATCAAGTCTGCACCGACTAAATTACCACCCAGCCCTATTTCCATAACCATTTACTAGTCCCCTGACACTAAGAGGCAATTTTAGCATGCCCAAACCACCGAACCTGCACATCTTTTGACTGTAGAGAAAACTGGAGGAAACCTGGCTCCTGATGCTGTGAGGCAGCAGTGCTAACCACTGTGAAAAGCTGATGGTGGCCGCTGAGTCTTGACCTTCCATTTTGTCCAGTGAAACATGAAGATAGGCAGTCAGGAAACTCTATGCAGTGCGTTGTTCATGCCATGCTTCTGCTGCAGCGGGTTGGAGAAGTTGGTGCCCAGCCAAATCTCCATTTACTGCAGGAGAATGGGAAAATGCTGCTGGCCAGAACAATGATAACATTCTGGCCATAGTTTTTAGGTGTTGTCCCATGCTTAAACATTGAGATGTGTGAATTCTACAAATGACTATGAAGTACCTTCACCCATGTCCATATTTAATTAGTTATTCACCGGAGACTTGATATTGTCTGTAGTCCAAATGGCAAAAGTCACATGGTTTGCAGCAGCCATATTAAGAGCTTATTTGTGTCCAATTTTTAAGAAGTATTGATTGAAAATTCTAAATAAGACATCCCTGTCCTGGGCATGACAGGTGCGTTTTAGGTTATAGCTGTCATGTTGACATGGGGGTATGAGGTGTTTGAGAGCTTAATATGATGCTCATTACTTCAACATTGACCACTGACAGAGGCACATACGAAAACGTTCCGATTTGCCAATCGTTTTCTGCATCACTGGGGAACGGAAGGAAAAGAAAAGAAAATTATTCCTGAAAAATCGCTATGGTGCTCATAATCTGATGGATTCCCCGGGTTTTAAAGACGAAGTCAAGATGAAAGACGTATGAATATGAATAAATTCATTCTAATCTAATTATATGTCAAATGAGTACTTTTGCACAGAAAAGATTAGAGGGAAGTTGAGCTGTGAAGTGCAGCCTTGAGAAGAAAGTGAATCAAAATGCATTATACAAGAACAAAGAAAGACAAGGAACAGAAAGGGAGATGAAATACCTTTGGTAAATCAGCTAGGTTATCCTATCAAGTAATGTTAAACAAACATATCTTGGTTTACCTTTTCTGTTCAAGTTAGAGTGGCACAATGGTTAGCACTGCTGCCTCACAGTACCAGGGACTCAGGTTCGATTCCTGGCTTAGGTGACTGTCTTGGGAGTCTGCATGTTCTCCCCACATCTGTATGAGTTTCCTCCGTATGCTCTGGTTTCCTCCCACACTCCAAAAATTTGCAGGGTAGGTACTTTGGCCATGCTAAATTCTTCCTTAGTGTACCTGAACAGGTGTTGGAGTGCGGTGATGAAGGGATTTTCACAATAATGTCATTGCCGTGTTAACGTAAGACTAGTTTTGACACTAATAAACAAACTTACAGATGTGAATTAACAGCTGATGCACAGAAAATGGTCAGATGGAAATTGGGCAGTCATTCAGTGTTACAATCATTCACCTCATGTAGTGAAGCCAGTGAAAATGTGGCCCAGAGATTGGCTTGGGCTACAAAGCAGGAAATTCACATCAGATTAAATGCCTGGTGCAAACTCCTGGCCATTTTTTGCAAGAGAGAAAATTTCAATGCACACATCAGTGTGGTTACAGTATTTAACACCATACGCTTCACCTGGTAAATGTGAACAGACATCAGTACAAGACTGAACATGTTCTGTATCACATTGAACACAATCTCTTTGCACTGTTCTATAATCTACACCATGGATTTTTCATTTGCATTTGCTTTTCAAAAATTATTCCAGTGGCTGGACTTGGCAATCATTTACTATTCTCTTTGATGGCCAGTTCATTTGTTTTGCTCTCTGCTTTCTCACTGACTTGCTTGTGAATAAAGGATGCCTGACTCATGGAATTGTGTAACAGTTACAGAACAAAACAAAGAACAAAGAAAACTACATTACTTTTCTTGTAGTTTGTGACAGAAAAGGGACTTCAGCCCTCTAAGCCTGCGCTGATTGTAATGCCCAAAGTAAAAAAAAACTTCCATCCCTCTTTTTTCTCCCTATCCATGTACCATCTTGGTGCTCTTAAATGTTGCTAATGTTCCTGCTTCCATCACCTCCTCTGACATTCCAGGCATCCACCACTCTCCATGAAAAACTTCCTCTGCAAATCTCCCTTAAACTTTCCCCCTCTCACCATGAACCTACGTCCCCCTGTAATTGTCATTTTCACCGCTGGAAAAAGCCATTGACTGTCCACCCTGTCTATGCCTCTCAAGTCTTATCAAGTCTCCCCTCAGCCTCCGTCTTTTCGTTGGAAACAATCCTGGTTTATTCAACCTCTCCTCATCACCCAACACCCTTGAGACCCAGTAACATCTTAGTGAACCTTCTTTGCACTCTGTCCAAAGCTTCCACCTCCTTCTGATAGTGTGAAGCTCAGAACTGCGTGTAATACTCCAAATGCATCCTAACCAATGTTTCATATTGCTGCGACATGATTTCCGAGTTCCTGTACTCAATGCCTCAGCTGTTGAAGAGAAGCACGCTATATGCCTTCTTAATCACTTTGGCTACCTGTGTTGCCACTTTTAGGGAACTGTGTATTTCCAAAATGCATCACCTCACATTTGTTGGGATTAAATCAATCTGCCATTTCTGTTCTCAAGTCTCCAATCTATTTATAATTTGTTGTATCCTCTGACAATTCCCAGCACTATCAGCAACTCTGCCAATCTTCATGTCATCCACAAACTTACTATTCAGACCACCAAATTATTTGCACCAGATTATTTATATATACTACAAACAACAGAGGTCCCAGCACTGACCCCCATAGAACACTAGTAGCTACAGATCTCCGTTCTGAAAAATACCTTTCCACTGCTACTCTCTGCCTTCTATAACAAAGTCAGTTCTACATCCATCTAGTCAACCCACCATAAATCCCATGTGATTTTAGTTTTTATACAAGTCTGCCATGTGGCACCTTGTCAAACACCTTACTGAAGTCCATATAAAGCTTCCCCACCACTAATGTCAAGCTTACCAGCCTATAATTTGTTGGGTTAGCTCTGCTTCCCTTCTTAAACAAAGAAACAACATTGGTTATTCTCCAGTCCTCTGGAGCCTTGTCTGTGGTCAAAGAGGATGTGAAGATTTCTGTTATGGCCCCAGCTATTTCTCCCCTTACCTATTGCAATAACCATAGATAGATCCCATCCAGCCTCGGGGACTTGTCTATCTTAGTGGAATTTAGAATACTCAACACTTCCTTCTTTGATGCATTGATGATCTCTAACGCATTCACACACCTATCCTTGAGCTCAATATCTATCATGTCCTTGTTACTGAATACCGAGACAAAGTACTCAATAAGGATTTCCAGATAGAAGGAATTCAGCCTGTTATATCTGTGCTTGCCCTCCAAAGGAGTGATTCACCATATGCCCTTCCCTGCCTTTTCTCCATTTTCCTGCAAATAGTTCATTTTCAGATACTGGTCAAATTCACTTTTAAAAGTATCAGCTGACTCTGCCTCCACCGTATTTGCACACAATGCATTGCCTGGAAGATGTCTGATTCACCATTAAGTTGGGATATTCATTAGGCATCCTGGATGGCCACCTAAAGCTGTGATGACCCTTCAGAGGGTAAAATACTTGAGTGAAGATCTAAGTAAGAAACTTGGTTGCTCTGAATGGATTACCCACCAGGTATACACCAGTCTGGCTTGACTAATGAGGGAGTAACCCCCTCATCAAATCCCCCACCTTAGGATCCATAGGACTCTTGATGAACATGATCAGTGCCTGTTCCATGCCCTTCACCCCATGCACTTACCTGAGGCCACTGCAGCAGCATGCATGCCAAGAATCATTCTCTCAGAGTATCAGCTGCCCTGAAGGCACAACGAGTGCTGCCACTATCCAGGACAAAGCAGTTCGTTTGATTGGCACCACATCTACAAACATTCATTCCAAAGAACAAAGAACAAAACAGCACGGGAAACAGGCCCTTCGGCCCAATGAGCCCGGGCCGCCACCTTGATATTCCCACTTCCACCCATGATCCCTGTCTATGTTTATAGAAATCTGCATTGGAACCACCACCATCGATGCTCAGTAGCAGCAGTGTGTACAAGATGTACTGCAGCAATTCACCAAAGATCCTTCGACAGCACCTTCCAAACTCATGACCACTTCCATCTAGAAGGACAAGGACAGCAGATATGTGAGAATACCACCACATGCATGTTCCCCTCCAAGCCCGTCACCATCCTGACCTGGAAAAATATCCCTGTTCCTTCCCAATTGCTGGATCAAAATTCTGGAATTCCTTCCCTAAAGGCATTGTGGGTCAACTCACAGCACATGGGCTGCAGTGATTCAAGAAGACAGCTCGCCACAAGGCAACTAGGGATGGGCAATAAATGCTGACCAGCCAGCGATGCCCATGTCCCACAAATGAATAAATGAAACTATACAAATTACTTAGAGAAACCCAGCGTTGAGTTGGCTGTGGACTTGCCAATTCAGACAACCATGTCGGTACCCCATTGTCAACTTTGTGCAAGAAGATGTCTGTCACAGGTTCTCTGCGGAGAAATTGCCTGACCTTCTCCTTGCACTGTTCGGGGAATACAATAATGCGTCTGGTAATAATTTTAGGGAAATGAAAAAGTGATGAACAATTTAATGAAAGAAGCTACATCCACAGATAATTATAGAAAAACATTAATGAGGGCCATCAGGTCACTAGGACTGAAGAAGTCAAATTCCCTTGTTAAACCTTGGAATTCTGGATTTCCAATCGGTCCATGGCTCCTTATTCTGAATTAGGACATCGAAAGTGAAATTTCATTTTATAACTCTGTCATCTTTAGTGATACTTTAGGTCTATTTGTAACTACAAAATAGTGGCCTTGAGTATAAACTGGTGGTAGATTCATAGAATCCACCCAGTGCAAAGGAGGTCATTCAGCCCATCAAGTCTGTATCAAATCTTCAACAGAGTGTCTTACTCAGGCCCTATCCCCATAACACCACATATTTATCCCATTAATCCCCTTAACCCACAGAACCTGAGATATTAAGGGACAAATTAGCATGGGCAGTCGACCTAACCTGCACATCTTTGGACTGTGGGAGGAAACTGGAGCACCCAAAGGAAACCGATGCAAATAGTGAGAGAATGTGCAAACTTCACACAGACAGTTACCAAGTCAGGAATCAAACCTGGGCCCCTGGTGTTGTGAGGCAACACTAGGTTGTGCTAACCACTATGCCACTGTGCTACCCACAATTCTGTAAACATCAATTTTTTTTCTTTATTGTCTCCCAAGATGTGAGTGCCACAGACAAGGACAGAACTTGTCATTCCTAATTGCCCTTGGATTGATCTGACTTGCTACATTATTTCGGAAGGCAATTAAGAGTCAACTGCATTGCCACAGGCCTGGGTTACACATAAGGATGGCAGATTTCCTTTCCTAAATGGCCAACAGATGGGTTTTTATGGCAATCAGTTATGGTTTTCAATATCACTGAGACAAGCTTTCAGTTCAGATTTATTAACTGAACTTAGAAAACACGAGCTGCCATGGGGGTATTTGAACACATGGCCTCAGTGTCTTAGCCTAGGCTTGTGGGTTGCTAGTCTGGTGATATCACCACTATAAGAAGTCTCACAACACCAGGTTTAAGTCCAAACAATTCATTTGATAGTAATCCCACAAGCTTTCGGAAACGGCATTCCTTCGTCAGGAGTGTGGATGGTTCTGATCAGAGAAGGGCATATAAAGTCACACACAGTTTTCAGATATGCCATAGTCTTTCCCCAATACATTGCAGTATTAAAGTATACTATGAACATCTTAGTTGCAACTCTACTTTCTTAAGAAGCCAATGACTCCAAGCCCCTGATAAATACAATATTACAAAGGATAAGTACAGTACAGGAACAGGCCCTTCAGCCCTCTAAGCCTGTGCTAATCATGCTGTCCTAACTAAAAAAACCTTTTGCCCTTACTTGGCCCATATCTCTTTATTCCCTCTCTATTCATACACCCATCCAGATGCCTCTTAAATGTTACTAATGTGCCTGCTTCCACCACCTCCTCTGACAGTACGTTCCAGGCACTCACCACTCCCTGCGTGAAAAACTTCTCCCACACATCTCCCTCAAACTTTCCCCCTCTCACCCTGAACCTGTATCCCTGGCAATTGACAAGTCTACACTTCTACACTGGGGAAAAAAAACATGGATAGTCTTCACCTCAGACAACATCTGCTATTCCACATTCCAGATAGCAGCAGTCTCTGTGTTAAAATAAGCCCGACAAAGGCAAAAGGTTGTTAAAAGTATTATCTCTTGCCCGTGACTCTGTCTTTCAGGCTCAAAGCTTAGTCAATAATCACTGCACAGGCACCTCGCAAAACAAACTTACACTGTTCTTTTTTAAAAGGAGTTGTTACTTTTTTATTTGAAATTTATGTCAGATCATACCCCATCACAACTAAATCAAGATAGTTACTAGATAGACTAAATCAAGACAGTAAAATTTTATGAGTTGCTGCATCCGAAAGTTGGGAGACAATATACTGTTGGTTACAAGGATTTTGTACTCTCTGTTCGTGTGACAATAAACAACACCATAAATTTGGTGCAAATGTAACTGGGTGACGCAGATCAAAAGAAAGCTCTGCAAAAACTGTAGATTTGAAATAAAAGGGGAATGTTCTAGAAATACGAGTTTCTGTTTTAGAGCAGAATCTCAATTCTTTATTTGTTCCCCTTCCCCCCTGCAGTTTAAAATGTTTAAACAGCTCTGAAGAAGAGTCATGCAGACTCAAAACGATGGGTCCTATTTTACTATCTTGATTCTAAGTGTTAGGCAGCTTGAAACTAGGAGTGTTTCAGATTCAACTTTTAGACCCATTTTCAGATGCCCCCATACACACTTTGCCTCAAAAAATATCAATGAATTACGCTGCACAAGCCTGTACCCGAAATCCTGCAGCTCCGATCTGTGCCTCCAACTGCGCATGCGTAGAAAAAAATGATAGAATGCTGCCCTCCTGCCACACTCCTCCTCAGCTGGATAATAGCTCCCTCTGGCCCCCACAGACATTGCCCCACTCTTCCAACATTACTGACCCTCTTATCTCCTCAGATGCCCCACACCATCCAGACCTTCTTCCCCTTTATCTCCCCAGACATCCCCACACACCGAGATCCCCTTGCCCTCCACTGATCTCAGGCAGAGTGGCTGCAGACACCCCTCCCTGCCCCCATTGATTTCAAGCAGAGTGGCAGTGGATTCCCCTTGCCCTCCCCAATCTCAGGTAGAGAGCCATTGAATGCCAGGCACCTACCTCCTCACTAACTGGACTGCCTGAACCTGACTCTTATGGAGCATGCCTGTTTTGCTTCAATTGTGGATGGGCGACTGCAATGGTAAAGAGGGAAGTGCCGGTAAAGTTGGACATGCAGCCCATTAAGTCAATTAAAATACATGTAAATGCATTTAAATTGCTCTCACACCCATCTTGGGCAGGGTCCTAATCACAGCCATTTTCAGGCATTGGTAAAGAGGAAAACCAGCATGGCTGCTGGTGCGGATTGCACTCCTCCTTTCATGCCCAAATTTACCAAGTTTTTGCATCTGAAAATGGATGCAACACAATGGTAAAATCAGGCCCTTTATTCTCTCTCCACAAATGCTGCCAGACCTGCTAAGATTTTGTTATTATTATAATATAAGTAGTTGTGATCATTTGAAATTTGGTCTTCTTGCATTTGGCCTGATGAGTGCAAAATGAAAATCTGAGCAACATGTCTCTCTTTTCAGCAACATTCAAATTAATTAGTATGTGCATAAAATGATGTTATTACAATGGGTGTAAGAATTGCAATTTAAAGGATCTACTTGTAGCTTGAAGTCTTGTGAGACTTAAGTGCTGATTGGAGCTAAAGCTATATCTGGAGTATTTTGTATAGGGCTGGTCTCCTTATCAAAGGAAAGATGTCAGTGCCTTAGAACTACTGCATAAAAGGTTTGTTAAACTAACACCAGAAATGAAAGGATTGTCTTATGAGAGAATGTTGATATGGAGATGCCAGCTTTGGACTTGGGTAGATACAAGAAGAAGTCTTACAACACCAGGTTAAAGTCCAACAGGTTTATTTGCTAGCCCAAGATATCAGAGTGCAGTCCCTTCATCAGGTGAGTGCAGGATTTGATTCACAGACAGGACATACATAGACATAAACTCAATTACAATTTGGAATGCGAGTCTTAACAAGTACTCAAGACTTTACACTTATAGACAATGTGAGTGGAGAGAGGGTTAAGTACAGGTTAAAGACATGTGAATTGTCCCAAGCCAGGACAGTTTGTGCGATTTTGCAAGCCCAGACAAGTCATGGGAGTTACAGATAGTTGACAAGAACCCAAGATCCTGGTTGAGGCGTCCTCACGTGTGCAGAACTTGGCTATTAATTTCTGCTCAGACATTCTGTGTTGTTGTGTGTCTTGAAGGCCACCTTGGAAAACACTTCCCTGAAGATCAGAGGCTGAATGCCCTTGACTTGCATTCCAACCATTATCTTGTAATTGAGTTTGTATCTATATATGCCCTGTTTGTGAACTAAATCCTGCACTCACCTGATAAAGGGGTCATGCTCCAAAAGTTTGTGCCACCAAATAAACCTGAGGGAAGGTTGAAGAGATTAGGCTTGAACACATTGGATTTTAGAAGAGTAAGAGGCAAGTTGATCAAAACCTTTAAGAACCTGACTGGAAAGTGACAGTATGGATGAGGAGAAAATGTTTCCCCTTGTCAGAGAATCTAGAAAAAGGGGTTGCCATTTGAAAATAAGGGGTCATCGTTTAAAACTGAGATGAGAAGAATATTTTTCTCTTGAGGATTATGAGGTTCTGGATCTCATTTCTTCAAAAACAGTGGAAGAAATGTCATTGGATATTTTAAAGGTAGATTCTTGATTAATTATGGGGTGAAATGTTATTGGGGGGTACAGAGGATTGTGGCGTTGAATTTACCATCATATCAGCCATGATTTGGTGGCACAGCAGTTAGCACTGCTTCCTCACAGCTTCAAGATACCAGGTTCAATTCCAGCCTTCGGTGACTGTGTGAAGTTTGTATGTTCTCCTGTTGTCTGCGCAGGTTTCCTTAACAGTTCAAAGATGTGCAGGTTAGGGAGATTGGCCGTGCTAAATTGCCTGATTTGATCTATTATTGTCACATGTAATAGTATCCAGATACTCTGTCAGAGAGTTGGTGCAGACTCAATGAGCTATATTGTCTCCTTCTGCGTAGTAGGGATTCTATAATCTTATTGAATGGCAGAACAGGTTCAAGGAGCTCAATCCCTGCTCCTGATTCATATGTTTATATAAGACTTAATTATCAAACATGTGCTTACACTTGCAGTATTCCATACTCATTGAATAATATCTGTTTTGTGACATCCTTTCCAAGCATCTGCGGGAAGCCCAACACATGCCAGTAAACCATGTACACATTGTTAAATGTAATATTTGTAAATTGAGACAAGAATGACTCTAAAACCTTAAAACAGATTTATTTCCAAGCCTGCAGAGTAAGGACATAGACTACAATTCCCTCTACACTTTGTGTGTGAACACCTTTTCATATTCCTGCAATGAAGCTGAATACTT
Source organism: Sphyrna mokarran (assembly GCA_024679065.1). NCBI lineage: Eukaryota > Metazoa > Chordata > Chondrichthyes > Carcharhiniformes > Carcharhinidae > Sphyrna > Sphyrna mokarran. The sequence goes on from JAGIQG010000029.1 coordinate 24,488,710, forward strand.
CCTCAACTGGGAACAGCCTGTCTTGATTACCAATTGAACGCAAGTACATAATTCCAACATTAATACGCAATCCATCATTTATAAGGAACAAGTTAGGATCGTGATGGAATACTCTCTGTATGCCTGCATGAATGCAGCTCAAGAAGCTTGTCACCATTCAGGACAAAGCAGCCTGCTTGATTGGCACCACATCTACAAACATCCACTCTCTCTATCACCAACGCTCGATAGAAGCAATGGGTACTATCTACAAGATGCACTGCTACAATTCACCAAAGATCCTTAGACCTTCCAAATCTAGCCCACTTCCATCTCAAAGGACAAGGTCAGCAAATATATGAGAACCTCACCATCTGCAAGTTGCCCCCCGAGTTACTCACCATCCTGACTTGGAAATATATATTGCTTTTCTTCACAGTCGGTGGGTCAAAATCCTGGAATTCCCTTCTGAATGGCATTGTGGGTCAACCCACAGCATATGGATGCAGCTACTCAAGATGCCAGTTCTCCACTAGCTTCTCAAGGGCATCTAGGGATGGGCAATAAATGCTGGCCAGTCAGTGAAACTCATGTCCCATAAATGAATTTAAAAAAAAAAATCTAATTTTCTTGAAGACAGGTAGAACTGGATTCCAGAACTTGCACTGCCAGAAAGATATTGGACCTAAATTCTCTGAAAAGCTGCCAGCAGGGACCCTGCCCTTACAATGGTGCACACACTGCAGCAAATTACATTGTGGGAGACCAATGCCAATATGTAAACCACAGCACAATTTGCTGGGGCTTTTACACCACAGCAGTTTGCAAAGACAGCTGAAAGGTAATTGCATAAACTCCACACTCAATAAAATCAATGGTAATCATGAATTTGCTACATCTAAGCCATTCTGCAGACCTCTTCCACTTAGACTGACAAAATAAATAAAACTAAAATAAAACAAGTAAGATTTCAGGCAAGAGCATAGGCATAAACGGGCCATTTCCTGGATGCCAGTATGAGGAGTGTGATGTGCCACAGGGATCAATATAGAGGCCTTAACTCTATAATTTATATCAATGAGTTAGACAAAGGAAATGATGGTGTGCTTGCTAAATTTGCTAAGGACACAAAGATATCTAGAAAAGCAAGTTGTGAAGAGAAGGTAAGGAGGCAACAAAAGGAAAGAGACTGGTTTAGTGAGTGGGCAAAGATTTGGCAAATGAAGTAAAATGTGAGGAAATGTGAAATGGTCAATTTTAACAGGAAGGTTAGAAAATAGATATGTTTTCTAAATAGTAAGAGATTGTTAGAGATTTAGAGAGATCTAGATGTCCTTGTGCATATAGAGGGCATTGATGAGACAATATCTGGAGTACTGTCTACAGTGTGGGTCTCCTTTTTAAGGAAAGATGTAAATCAATTGGAAGCAATTCAAAGAAGATTTATTATATTAATGGATGGGTTGTCTTATAAGGAAAGCCTGAACAGGCTAGGATTGCATTCTGCTGAAGTTCAGAAGAGAAAGAGATCACTTGACTGAAATACATTGGCTGGAATTCTAACTCTTGCCCCCCTGGAATCAGAGCAGGCGAGAATCCGCCACCAGAAACCTGCATTGACTTTGGATGGGATTTTCTGGTCTCGCCCGATCTTGGTCGTAAAATCCCGCCCAAGGTTGCTGAGGGGACGTGACAGGGTGAATGTAAAAAGGATGCTTCCCTTGTAGGAGGTCCTAGAACTAGCAATCACTATTTCAAAATAAGGGTCATTCAGTTAAGATAGAAGTGTATGGGCTGCACAATGGAACAGTGGTTAGCAGTGCAATCTCACAATGTCAGGGTCCCCAGTTCGATTCCAGGCTTGAGTTACTGTCTGTGTGGAATTTGCACATTCACCTGTGTCTGCATGGGTTTCCTCCCACAGTCTGAAAGACATGCTGGTCAGGTGTATTGACCCGAACAAGTTCCAGAGTGGACTGACTGGGGGAATTTCTCAGTAACTTCAATGCAGTGTTAACGTAAGCCCTACTTGTGACTAATAAATAAATTTTACTTAAATTCTTTCTCTTGGAGGTTGTGGGACAATGGAATCCATTTCCTCAAAGGGTGATTGAAGTAACGTCTTTGAATATACCTAAGGTGGAATAGACTTGATAAGTGAGGGGTGAAAGGTTATCGGGGATGGGCAGGAATGTGAACTTGAGGTTAAAATTAGATTGACTGCGATCTTATTGAATGATGCAGTAGGCTCTAGGGGCTGCTCCTACTCCCAATTTGCATGTCCGTCTGTATGTAATGCTGCTGGAGGCACGTAAATAATGTGAATTATGGACATGTGTCAGGATTCTGCTGAGAGAGAAAAGAAAAGAATAGAATTAAATCGATATACAGGTCATACAATGATTTTAAGATTTAACATTATGAAAAATCTAACTTGATGCATTCTTCATGACAATGTAACCAAGGCTAACACAATGTTAGCATTGAAAACAAACAATCAAAGCTTTGTGAGAAACTTAAGTGGTCCAATGATTCAACTGAAAGGAATCTTACTAGTCATAGACAGTCATAGACAGCAGTGGGAAGTTGTGTGTGGAGCCTGAAGAGATTGGAGAGGCACTGAATAAATATTTCTCTTCGGTATTCACGCAGGGTGATGTAAATGTAGTTATGGAGAACACTGAGGTACAGGGTAGCAAACTGGAAAGTATCGAAGTAGATAGGGAGGATGTGCTAGATATTCTCAAGGGTTTGAAGTTGGATAAGTCCCCTGGGCCGGACGGGATTTACCCTAGGAGGCAAGAGAGGAGATTGCAGAGCCTCTGGCTCTGATCTTCAGGTCGTCGTTGGTTACGGGTGTGGTTCCGGAGGACTGGAGGATAGCGAATGTGGTCCCATTGTTCAAGAAGGGGAAGAGAGACCTTCCAGGGAATTATAGGCCAGTGAGTCTTACTTCTGTTGTGGGCAAAGTATTGGAGAGAATTATTAGGGATAGGATTTATAGTTATTTAGAGAGAAATGAATTGATTGGGGATAGTCAGCATGGTTTTGTGAAGGGTAGGTCGTGCCTTACTAACCTCATTGAGTTTTTTGAAAAAGTGACTAAAGAGGTGGATGGGGGTAAGGTGGTTGATGTGGTATATATGGACTTTAGTAAGGCGTTTGATAAGGTGGTCCATGGAAGACTTCTGCAGAAAATGCAGATGTATGGGATAGAGGGTGATTTAGCTAATTGGATTAGGAATTGGCTAGCAGATAGAAGACAGAGGGTGGTGGTTGATGGGAGATATTCATCGTGGAGTTCGGTGACAAGTGGTGTACCTCAGGGGTCTGTTTTGGGGCCCCTGCTGTTTGTAATTTTTATAAATGATCTGGATGAGGGTATTGAAGGATGGATTAGTAAATTTGCAGATGACACTAAAGTCGGTGGAGTGGTAGATAGTGAAGAGGGGTGTTATAGTTTGCAGAGAGACTTGGACAAGTTGCAGAGCTGGGCCGAGAGGTGGCAAATGGAGTTTAATGTGGAAAAGTGTGAGGTAATGCACTATGGCAGGAATAATAAATGTGTAGAGTATAGGGCTAATGGTAGGATTCTTAATAGTGTTGATGAACAGAGGGATCTTGGTGTGTATGTGCATAGATCCCTGAAAGTAGGCAGTCAAGTCGATAAGGTTGTTAAGAAGGCATATGGAGTCTTAGCTTTTATTGGTAGGGGGATTGAATTTCGGAGCCGCAACGTCATGTTGCAACTGTACAAAACTCTAGTGCGGCCGCACTTGGAGTATTGTGTGAAGTTCTGGTCCCCGCATTATAAGAAAGATGTGGAGGCATTGGAGAGGGTACAGAGGAGGTTTACCAGGATGTTGCCTGGTATGGAGGGCAGGTCTTATGAAGAGAGGCTGAGGGATTTGAGGTTGTTTTCGTTAGAAAGGAGGCGGCTAAGAGGGGACCTTATCGAAACATATAAGATGATTAGAGGTTTAGATAGGGTGGACAGTGATAGCCTTTTTCCTAGGATGGAGAAAGCTAGCACGAGGGGACACAGCTTTAAATTAAGGGGTGATAGTTATAGGACGGATATCAGAGGTAGGTTCTTTACCCAAAGGGTGGTTCGGGAGTGGAATGCCCTGCCTGCAGCAGTTGTAGATGCGCCAAGTTTGGTGGCGTTTAAGAGGTTAGTTGATAAGTATATGGAAGAGAAGGGAATGGTTTAGTTTGGAGGGGCATTGCTTTTTATATTGGTCGGCGCAACATCGAAGGCTGAAGGGCCTGTTCTGTGCTGTAATGTTCTATGTTCTATGTACTATTGAATTCCACATTTGAATTGTATTCATTTCAGATCAAAGCAAGATGATGATTTACAATCTTGAATACTTGTCAGTGTCCAACTATCCTGTTGCAGCAAACCAGTATTAGTTAGGTTTATTGGAAACGGCCAAAAGAAAAAATGCTGGAAAGTCTCAGCAGGTCTGGCAGCATCTGTAAGGAGAATAAAAAGCTGGCCTTTTGAGGGCAGATGATGCTTTATCAAAGCTAAAAGCCCCCCTCCCCTTTCCGCAACATCATCATATGTCACAGTTTATCGTATGGTTCCAGCTTCTCTGCTATTTGGCCAGTCACACTTTCTATTCTCCCTATCGTTATCAGCCTTTCCCTCTATTTTTGTGACTGTGATTCATTTTTCATTCCTTCACCTGACGATATTTTCCACTTTCTATGCATTTTCGCTTTAACAAAGAATCACCTGAATTTGAAATGTCAGCTCTTAATTCTCATTATAGGTGTTGCCAGACCTGCTGAGATTTTCCAGCATTTTCTCTTTTGGTTACAGATTCCAGCATCTGCAATAATTTGCTTTCATTTGTTGGAAATGGCCATTTGAATGCAGACCTTGAGCAATACAATACCTTCTTGTGCCAGCCACTTTAGATCTCATTATACAAGAATAATTAGGCTTCATATTCTCCAACTCCATTGTTGACTGTTGCTCATTTTGACTTTTAGACTACTTGTATACAAATGATTTCAAATAGAACATCACCTTTCATCCATTAACTCTGTCTACACTTCCCTCTGTCTCGAGAAAGCAGCCAGCATAATTAAGGACACTATGTACCCAGTCATACCCTTTTCCTCCTTCTTCCATTAGAAAAAGATTTAAGAGTGGGAACACATACCAACCAACTCAAGGACAGCTTCTTCCCTGCTGCCATCAGACTTTTGATGGACCTACTTTGTATTAAGTTGATCTTTCTCGACACCCTAGCTATGACTGTAACATTATATTCTGCACTCTATCCTTTCCATCTCCCCTGTGTAGTCTATGAACAGTATGTTTTGTCTGTACTGTGCACAAGAAACAATATTTTATAGTATATAAGTATGACAATAAATCAAATGAAATTAAAATCAAATCAAATGTTGACATACTAATATTGGTTGATTTGATAGATAACTGGGTAAAAATTGCAAAAGTTCACAATAGTTAAAATTCTAACCAAGTCCCCAACCCTCCCCAATCACTAAAGCACGCTTCTAGGGCATAAAAGGTCAATGAAAATTCAGACAGAGATATATTTTTAAATAATGCTTCATCGCTCTTCCACGAAAGTAATTCTGTGTTTGAGGTGACCGACAGTAGGTTGCAAGCACCAAACAGACACTGATAAAATGAAAGAAAAATGAGACACCCACTGAAACATGTGTGATGAAACCTTTGCTCGTGTCAATTGCAACTGCCTGAAATGTTTTAAAGAGGGAGTTTCCTTGTCAAAATTCAAACAGATGTCAACTCAATGACCCATCCTTTTTAACTCACTCATCTTTCTCTCATCTTTGTCTAATGAAATGCATTAATGCAGAAAGGAAAGGTTCTCCCTAAGTGTCTGCAAACTATAAAGGCATTTTTAATTATTAATGTAGGTAAGAATTTAGAATTAGAAAAGTGATTGTTAATAAATTAATAATTACTGGGCTTCATAGTTTCTGTCCTGGCTTACCATAATCTGTATGGAAGCCTTGCTGATGTTAGAATGTAACCGGTGACAACTTTGATTGGATGTAATGTGACCAATGGGAACAAGGTGTAATGGTCCCAGTAAAACATGGAACCAATCACAGAGTGATATATTAGTCAGCTGCCAGCTGATTCACTATAAATAAGAAACTTTATAGCATTTTTGGGAACTTGGAGTGGTTTAGGACAATGCCTCATGTTTATAGTAATGATGTCTGTTTATTAAAACCTTTCTTTGATTTGGAGGTTGGAGTAGGTTTTGTTGTATTTTCATTAGTTGCATTTTGAAGAGTTCCTTCTGAAGGAACAGCTGATTTTTTCCCTCTTAAATTTAAATCTGTATCCTATTGAACCGACTCACCATGTTGTCTCCTATTCTGCCTCCTTGGGGTGGAATGGTGGCACACTGGTTAGCACTGCTGCCTCACAGCACCAGGGACCCAGATACAATTCTGACATCGAGTGATATCTGTGTAGAGTTTGCATGTTCTCCTGATGTCTGCTTGGGTTTCCTCTGGGTGCTCTGGTTTCCTTCCAAAGATGTGCAGGTTAGGTTCATTGGCCATGTTAAATTGACCCTTAGTGTCAGCGGGATTAGCACAGTAAATATCTGGGTTGGGGGATAGGGTTTGAGTGGGATTGCTGTTGGTACAGACTCATGGACTGAATGGCTTCCTTGACCAAAATAAAGAGTCTCACAACACCAGGTTAAAGTCCAACCGGTTTATTTGGAATATGAGTTTTCAGAGGATTGCTCCTTCATGGGGTGAGTCCTGACCTGGGCAATGCAAAAATGAAAAACATCACAAAACAAACATTCCAAAACAAATTCGACTAAAACTAAATTTATGCTATTTAATAGCAAAATGTCTTACTCTGTCTATGATCATGAAATGTTAATGCTTGATAACTCTGTACTGAGCAAGTTTTCATTTACAAATATCTCTGAATCTGGCTGGATCATGCTTTGACTTTTAATTTCCGTGTTGACGTGATTTTTTTTTAACAAGGTCAGAGTACATTGAGACTTGCTTTCTTCTTTTTGTTTCTAGTGCAGAGGTGGCCGTTCACTGTTGACTGTGACAGAGCATCTTACCCAAGCCTTCTTCCCCCAGCCTATCTTTGCAGCATCACACATTTATCATACCTTATCCCTCTAACCTACACATTCAGGGTCACTAAGGGGCAATCTAGCTTGGCCAATCCACCTAACATGTGCATCCTTAGACTGTGGGAGGAAATTGGAGCACCCAGAGGAAACCCATGCAGACATGGGGAGAATGTACAAACTCCACACAGTAACCCAAGGCTGGAATTGGATCCAGGTCCTGGAGCTAAGAGGCTGCAGTGCCTGTCACAGCACAATTGTGCCACCCTAACTCGTTTTTTTTGTATCGCAGTACTCATTACCATCATTCAGATATCTATACTGCCCATTGTGCATTATGTTGATCTAATTCATAAAAACCTTTTCTCGCAAGTTAGACAGCATCTTTCATTTTGGAATTAGATTTATGACCCTTTTCACCTCCATTACTGTGACCTGTACTCACTGATTTACGGGCCCGCAATGCACATAAGGTGCCAACTCCACCTGCTTCTGTTAATCTATCAAACCTTACTTGGAAAAACACCTGCTATTTGAAAAGTTTGTCACATTTTACTGTCTCTTCTTATAATCTGAGGTTGTGTGATTTGATCATATATGCTGAGTGTTAAAATTGACTCACTGAGCTAAGTGAAGCTTAAATAAAATAAGTAAATTTATAAATAAAACCATTCCCCATTACAGAAGCCCTATAGTGCAGAAACAGGCCATTCAGCCCATCAAATCTGCTTCGATTCTTTGAAAGGGCATCTTTCCCAGGCCCTCCCACCCTATCTCTGCGTCTGTCATGGTTAACTCACCTATTGTACACATTTTTGTACATGAAGGAGCAATTCAGCATGACCAATCCACCAAACTTGCGTATGTTTGGGACACTCAAAGGAAACCCATGCAGACATGAGGAGAATGTGCAAACTCCACACAGAATCAAATACGGGTTCCTGATACTGAGGCAGCAGTGCTAACCACTTTTGCCTTTGGGTCAGGGTTTTCGGTTGCCCAAGCATCAGAATCTGCCTCTCAGCCTTGCTGGTGTTGTCCAGAGAAGTGCAAAACACAGCATCTCAGACAAGTTTGGCAGTAGAAGCGCTGGACTATGTTCCTATTGCATAGAAATATTAATGAATCACCCTTGTGCATTGATGAAGGGTAATCTAGATTCAAAATGTTGACTCTATTCTCTCCCCACAGATGCTGTCAGACCTGCTGAGATTTCCCAGCATTTTCTGTTTTTGTTTCAGATTTCAGCATCCATAGTATTTTGCTCTTACCCTTGCACATTTCCTTGATTCTTGTCTGGAAGTGCCTGTCTCACATAGAGCTAACCCAATGGGCACTACATAATCAGGGGATGACTGCTGACATTCAGTGGGGGTGACAGCAGATGACTTTGGAGGATGAGCTTGAGTGGTTCTGGGCATGGCCCACTGGGGTTGGCAGCATCAGTCTGGGCTGGCTGGCTGACAGGTAGAACAAGGATATCGCAGAGTGACAGGCAGGATGGGTGCGATCATTCTGGCAGAGGACAGTAAGTGTGTGCTCCATTCACTTGCAGAAGCAGCTCCTCAGCAATTCTAGTTGTCGCAAGTTGTTGAAAGACAGATAGCAGGAAGACAGTAACATCCTCCAAGCCTCTTTGGACACTAATACCCATAACAACTGTGGGAGCAGTCTGAGCTTGCATTGGAAGTTGATTGTGAGCCACCACTCTGTGTGGCAAAGTAGTCCTGCTCTGATCCCTCTGCCAAATCAGGGCTTGCTTCCTCAATGCTCCTTGACTTTAACCACCAGCTTTTGGCAGCCTGCCTCTTTGACCCTAGCAGTTTGGTTGCATTTATTATCTTTGGCCCATTGAGGTTCTCACCTGAACCCCCTGGAGTAGAATGTCTAAGCGACTTCACATTGCAGTTGCATCCGCACTAGCCTTGCCTCCACCTGTCCCAGCCCAATGTCTCATCCAGTGCAGATCCCATCTCTGAAATACACGTGGTATCAGTAACTGAGCCAAAGACTGTCAGTGTTAAAGTAAATTTGTTGGCACAGTGGTTAGCACTGTTGCTTCACATTATCAGGAGCCTGAGTTCAATTCCAGCTTCAGATCACTGTCTGCGTGGAGTTTGCACATTCTCCACAATTCTATGTGGTTTCCTCTGGGTGTTCTCATTTCCTCCCACACTCGTAAAATACGCGGATTGATTAGTCATGCTAAGTTGCTCCTTAGTGTGGGGAGGGGGTGTTTAACAGGGTAAATATATAAGGTTATGGGGGTTGGGCCTGGATGGGATTCTTGTCCGTGCAGGCTTAATGGGAGAAATGGCCTTCATCTGCACTATGGGGATTCTATGACTCAAATGACAATGTGCTCTTTGATCTTTTCATTCTTCCTCCGCTATCGGGTTATCTTGTGCTTCTTTGGTATCTGAAAGGAGAAAGTAACAAAACTGAGATGGCAGTAAAAGGTGGGGTGGCATGGGAAGCAAGATGTGTGTCCACTACCTACGACAAATTGGCAGTAAAGATAGAGTGAGATGGGAGAAAGAGGATTAAACCTGAGGATGCTGTCACTTCAAGCCTTTCAAACTCACCTCCTACCATGGTTACAGCTTCCACACTGACCAATCTGATAGTGACCAGATCTACATTATCCTCCATGGGAGTTGGAACAAACAGCAAATTAGAATTTCTTCTGTGCCAATAATGAATGGCTTGGTTTACATCATCTGTAAGCAGAATTCGTAGAATTTAGCAGACATCACCAAGGATGACACAATGGTTAGCATTACTGCCTCACAGTGCCAAGGACTCAGATTCGATTCCCGGCTTGGGTCACTCTCTATGCGGAGCCTCTGTGAGGGTTTTCTCCTGTTGCTCCAGTTTCCTCCTACAATCCAAAAGACGTGCTGGTTAGCTGCATTTTCCATGCTAAATTCTCCCTTGGTGTACCCAATCAAACAGTGGCAACTAGGGCATTTTTATAGTAATTTCATTGCTGTGTTAATATCAGCCTACTTGTGACACTAATAAATAAACTTTAAAGATGTCATTTTGGTGCATCACATTGAACAAGCGTGTGTTCATTGTGCATCGCACCCATTTTTCAACTTCCTTTCTTTCATAGTAACAACACATTGCTCCCGCTGCACATTTCTCAAGCTCTAGTGTATTTGCCACTGCCACGCTGCCATTGTCAAAAATAAAACATCTGCTTGACCTTTTTTCCAATTGTCATGTGCTGAAGGAAATATCTGTTTGGGGCTGTGCAGGAATGATCTACCACTCAGTGTCGCTGTCCAAAAGCAAAGATACAAAAATGGTGAACAGGTACTACATGAAATCTTAACAGTTGGCCATCTATTATTTCACATAATAATCATTGTCTAAATGCTTCCAAAGCCCCCTTCCCTTGTGCGAGCAATTTGGGATAAATGTATGAAGGCTGTACTCCCAGCATCAGATCTAAATGGATTGCAGTTTTAGCCCCTTTGGCTAAGTGACAGGCCTGCAAATCTCACTCACACACAGTGAGGCCTCAGACTGAGAGCGTGGCCTTGATAAATTTATGAGCAGTGAACACAGTGGAATTTCTCAAAATGGCATTCACTGAAGCAAGTACTTTTGAGATTGCGTAAGCACTGCTTTATAAATGCTGACTGTTATTGTAACATCATTTTCAGCATCACGGATGTTACGTTTATTGGTGATAGCATTACGAGGTTCTATGACTGGGGAGCCTCGACTGTGTTCAGCATGTGGAAGATATCTCCTCAGGTGAGACCCGCCAATAGGGCAGAAATTTATCAGTGGCATCTTGTTCTCTGTTGTTCTTTGCTACTCTCCGCCAATTGCCCACTGTTGCCTCGATCCTCCAGAAGGGGCACAGCAGCACTGTGTACCATTCGTGGAGTGTAAAATGCAGATTCGCAAGTCATCATTAAGTAAGTCGGAGATACTAGGGAAGGCTGCGACTTTCATCCTTTCTGAAAGATCAAATAACACATCACAAGGTACTTAATAGTGAACATAAAACTTGTCAAATGAAACATAGACTGGCCTTCTGAACCCCTTCCTTAAGTACAGCACAGACATAGATAAGGATTTCAGCAAATCTAAGGCAGTGTGGTGACATAAGCTGTCTTGTTTTGTAAATTAATGAACGTTAAACTGTTCTTAATTTACTGAACCCATTACTCCCAGAAGAAGTTGTGTAGAATGAAGTACTTGCTTAGTGATTTACCTTCTTCCCAATTATATGTTAAGGATTGGATGACTAATTTTATTGTGCTTCAATTATTAAGGATGGTCAAGACACTTAGAACATTCTGCTGCAGAGGCACTGACATTAAGTAGCCTCTACAATAGAATAAGTAATTACTATGTAACTTAGTCCTGTTATTCTTTGTTTTTTTACTTTACGTTTGTGCTTACAGTTGCATAGCTTCTCTGGGTGGCACAATGATTAGTGCTGCTGCCTCACAGCGCTAGGCACCCAGGTTCGATCCCCTGCTTGGATCATAATCTGTCTGGAGTTTGCACATTCTCCCTGTGTGGGTTTCCTCCCACACTCCAAAGATGTGCAGGTTAGGTAGATTGGCCATGCTAAATTGTCCCTCAGTATCAGGAAGGCGAGCTAGGGTAAATGAAGGGGGTTATGGGGATAGGGCCTTGATGGGTTTGTGGTCAATGCAGACTCAGTGGGCTGAATGGCCTCCTTCTGCACTGTAGGAATCTATGATTCTAACAGTGTTGTGTTAATCTTTGTTATGGAATCCAATGCAACTCCAGTAAATCCCATGTAAAGTGGTGGTCAGAGAAGCTGTCCTTCCCATTTGAAGAATTGAACCTGTTATGACAAAACTATCAATCATAAATATAAATCCACTAGGAAATAAAACAGAAACATTACTTCCAACATGGTTAGAACTCTGTCCCTGGGAAGCGGGAAAATTAGACAAACACATGAGAAAGAAAGAGTTGAAGAAATACATTGAACATGTTAAATGGAGAGAGGGAGGAGATTTTTGTGGAGCACCCACAATTTAGGCCAATTAACCAACATTTACATTCCTTTTGTCTTTTTGCCTATGATATCTTGGTCAATTACACAAACCTCTCCCCATGCCCCACCCTCAGCCTTACAATACAAACCTGTATAAATCTTGTCCTTTGTCTTTAGCTCTAAGAGGCATCCAGACTCGAAACATTGGTTCTATTCTCCCTCCGTAGAGGAGAGGTGATGGCCTAGTAATATTATCACTGTGCAATTAATCCAGAAACTCAGCTAATGTTCTGGGGAACTGAGTTCAAACCCTATCATGGAAGATGGTGGAATATAAATTCAATTAAAAAAAAATCTGAAATTAAGAATTTATTGTTGACCGTAAAACCGCTGTCAATTGTCAGAAAAACCTATCTAGTTCACTAATGTCCTTTTGGGAAGGAAATCTACCATCCTTACTTGTCTGGCCTACATTTAACTCCAGAACAACAACAATTGGTTGACTGTTAACTGCCCTCGAGCAACTTGAGATGGGCAATAAATGTTGGCCAGCCAGTGAAGCTCATGTCTCATGACTGAAAAAAAGATGCTGAGATTTTCCAGCATTTTCTATTTTTGTTCAAACAGGCTGAATGGTACAGTTTCTGTGCTATATATGCTTTGCAATTCTGTGCATTTATGAGGTTTTTTGACACCATCCTATTGGCACAAGCCTGAATATTTTGGCTAGATATGGGGATTGACAAGGCCCACTCATACTGAGAACTGCAGTCCCTTGTGTCCCTGCATTAATAGACTCAATTGCACACAAAGCTCAAGTTCTCAATTGGGTAAGAACTTTCCCAGTTAACTGAGGTATTGTAATTCAATGAGGTTCAGTCATAGGAATGAGATTAAAAGGAACAAGTTGAGTGTACATTAGACTTTCATGTGAATCACTTTTCGGATAAGTACAGAATGCAAACATTATGGAGAGTAACTTACAACTTTGATGGGAGTGCAATTACGTCAGCCAGAGCGCGGTGAATCTGTGGAGTTTTTTCCACGCAGAAGGCTGCAAGGCCAGGTCATTGAGGTTTTTAAGACTGAAATACATAGGTTCTTGACTAATAAAGGGGTCAGGGATTATGGGAAAAGACAGGAGAATTGGGATGAGAAAAATGTCATCCATGATTGAATGGGCCTAATTTTTCTCCAATGTCTTATGATCTTATAAAGTGTAAAGCTAATCAGATCAGTTGGCTGTTCAACCTTCATTTCTTTTCCATGAAAGAAAATCAAGTGAGCGATGGTTAGATAGAGCCTTGCCAAAGTTGAGATGATGTCTTTACTGTATGTAGGGTGGACATAAAAGACCATTTTGTGAGTGAGGTTGTTGTATACATTTAAAGTATGGCAGAGATCTTGACAATCATATTCATCCATAATGATAACCAGCTCTGAACCTTTTCCAACTTGGCAAGTTCCCAATCTTAGTTGATCTAATAGTGACAATTTTTAAAAAATTAGACATTCACCACAAATAAATTATTGTAACATTTTCTGGTATCCTGTTTCCCTTGCGCACCATCCCATTCATAGAACTTTAGAACCTTACAGTGCAGAAAGAGGCCATTCGGCCCATCAAGTCTGCATCGACCACAATCCCACCCAGGCCCTACCTCCATATGTCTACATATTTTATCCAATAATCCCTCAGGACACTAAGGGGCAATTTTAGCTTGGCCAATCAACCTAACCTTTGGACTATAGGAGAAAACCAGAGCACCTGGAGGGAACCCACGCAGGCACAAGGAAAATGTTCAAACTTCATACAGACAGTGACTCAAGCCGGGAATCGAACCCAGGTCCCTCGAGCTGTGAAGCAGCAGTGCTAACCACTGTGCTACCATGTGCTACTCATCCTAGTGTCATCTGTGAATTTTGACACATTATACTTAGTCCCCAGCTCCAAATCATCTATGTAAATTGTAAACAATTGCAGTCCCAACACAGATCCCTGAGGCATAGCATTAGTCACTAATTGCCAGCCAGAAAAATATCCATTTACCCCCATTCTTGGCTTTCTGTTAGTTAACCAATGTTCTATCCATGCTAATACGTTATCCATAACACCGTGCACCTTATGCAGTAGTCTTTAGTGCGGCACCTTGTCAAATGCCTTCTGGAAATTTTGACACACAACATCCATTGTCCATTGTGCATGTAATGTTCTCAAAGAATTCCACCAAACTAGGTAAACATGACCTTCCCTTCATGAACCGTGCTGTGTCTTACCAATGGAACAATTTATATTCAGATGTCTCGCTATTTCTTCCTTGATGATAGATTCAAGTATTTTCTCTACTACAGAAGTTAAGCTAACTGGGGTCATGTTTGCTGTTTTCCAATGTGTGGGAACCACCACAGAATCTAGCGGACTTTGGTAAATTACCAAATTTGCTATGTATTTACTATTTCGCCCACCATCTCTTTTCGTAACCTGGAATGCATTCCATTAGGACCAGGAGGCTGGCTTATCTTTAGCCCCATTAGCTTGCCCAACACTTTCATGATAATGACAGTTCCTATGTCCTCACCTGCCGTAGCCTTCCTGTCATCAATTTTTGGCATGTTATTTGTCTTCCACTGTGAAGACCAACACAAAATATCTATTCAATGCCTCAACCATTTTCTCATTTCCAGTTATTACATCCCTCTTCTTATTCTCTAAAGGGCTAATGTTTACTTTAACCACTCTTTTTTCATTTTATATATTTGTAGAAACTTTTGCTGTCTGTTTTTATATTCTGAGCTAGTTTATGCTTATAATCCATTTTACTTTTCTTTATAGCTTTTTTCATAATTTTCTGTTAACCTTTAAATATTTTTCAATCATCTAGTTTCCCACTAACCTTTGCCACTTTGTATGCATTTTCTTTCAATTTGATATCCTCCTTTATTTCCTTAGATATCCATGGCTGATTATCTCTTTTTCTATAGCCCTTCCTCATCACTGGTATATATTTTTGCTGAGAACTGTGAAAGGTTGCTTTGAAAGTCCTCCATTGTTACTCAATCGTCGTACTATAAAGTTTTTGCTCCCAATCTACCTTAGCCACTGCCTCCCTCATCCCTTTGTAGTTTCCGATATTGGATTTGTACACTGATATTGGATTTGTACACTAATATTGGATTTTACCTTCTCACGTTCCATCTGTGTTTTAAATTCACCGATCACTTCTTCTGAGAGGATGCCTATCTGTAAGATCATTATTATTACTGTCTCATTACGCAGGACCAGATCTAGAATAGCTTGCTTCCTTATAGATTCCACAACATACTGTTCAAGGAATCTATCGTGGATATATTCGATGAGCTCCTCCTCAAGACAGTCTTGACTGACCTAGTTTGACCAATTAACATGGAGATTAAAATCCCCCATGATGATTGTTGTGCCATTTTTACGTGCATCATTTATTTCTTTGTTTTAGTTCTTGCCCAACCATGATGTTATTATTTGGTGGCCTATAGACTATGCTTACCAGTGACTTTTTCTCCTTATTATTTCTTATTTCACCCAAATGGATTCAACATTTTTTCCATGGAACCTATATCATCCCTCACTATCACCCTAATGTCATCCATAAATGTCAGAGTTACACCACCTCCTTTACCTTCCTGTCAGTCCCTCCGAACAGTCTGATACCCCTGATTATTTAACTCCCAGTCGTGACCATCCTGTAACAACTCCCAGTTGTGACACCGTGCAATAGATTTCCATTACTTCCCGTTCAAATTCCATTCCTCAGATTGTCTTTATTCAAAGGAGAAATCACAAGGATTGATTCAAGTTCTATATCACTAGCTAATATGTGGTAGTGTTGTACTCTCTATCTGTCTAAAGGTTCCTTTGTCTCTACACTGGATAAAAGTAACACAATAACTTGGATGAAATTTCATCAAAGGTGTTGGACCTTTATAAAAACATGAAGCAATAGTACATTCTCACAGTGCCAGTTGTTTAGTTCCCCCTGTGTGTCGATGTCTGTCTCAGCAAAAAGTCTTCCAACACCAGGTTAAAGTCCAACAGGTTTATTTGGAATCACGAGCCTTCGGAGCATTGCTTATTCATCAAGTGAGGGTTTTGACTTGGTTTTGTGTTGCGGCTTGATAACTGCTTTGGGGATGACCTGTTTAGGTATTGATTGTTTGATCCATGGTCCTGATGTTGTGGGTAAGCTATGTAGATGGTTTGACGGGTCTGTCTGTTACTGGGCCTTAGTTGGGATGGAGGTGTTTATGGAGTTTGTGGACTATCCTTGCATAATATCTGGAGTTGACTCCACTATGGGAGCTTCTGGACAGGCCACGTTTGAACTCAGCCTTGGGCTATTATTTAAATGTTAATGTCTCTTGGGGTGTGATTCACAGACAGGCTGCTATTCCATGACCATTAAAAAAAAACAGGTTTGTTTCCCATTCTACAGCTGCCCCAAAGTGCAAACTCATAAACCATAACTGGGGGATTTTTAGATATTCTACATACTGCAGACAATGCGTGAGTGAAGGGTCAGAAGACACAGATGTAACCGTGTACCATGGAACAGCCACACACATTTCCAACTATATTTGAAGTTTTGTGAAAAATTTGACTATTAATAACCATAATTTTATGGTAGATTTCTTTTTCAGGCATGATGATGGCATGGTTATGAAAATACTAGCGCAAGCTATGCTGTTAATCTGAAGCAAGGGCTTAAAGGAATCAGAAAACATTTGCTTTTCAAAAATGACATCTTATAATTTAAATTCTGTCGAGTACGATACCAGAGATCTAATATTGTGCCCCCCGCTGACTGGGAGACAGTTGTACAGAAATATTCAAAGAGGGTGACACGTGCACGCATGACTTGTGCAATATTGCCTAGCAACAGTTTGAAAGCAAAGCAAACTTCAAGGCAATCCTCTTCATTAAACTACAGTTTTATTGCATGGCTGCCTGAATACATGTTTGTCATTGAACATGCAGTGTCATAGGTCACTTACCAGTTTATATGTCGGCAAGGAATTTTTAAGTTAACTCTTTCATTTTGACGCTAATGCTGTCAAACAGTATATAGCATAACACATACTCACAGCTAGGCAACCTCTGAAGCTTCTGTGCATACTTTCTCAATTCTACACATGCAGTATAATTTAGCCATGTCAGGAGACTTAAAGGATAGGTGTTTGAGGCCCATCTGGAGGGAGAGGAGGTGATGATGGCACAGAGGTTAGCATTGCTGACTCACAGTGCCATCGTCCCAGGTTCAATTCCAGCCTTGGGTCACTATCTGTGTGGAGTTTGCACACTTTCCCTTTGTGTGGATTTCCTCCGTGTGCTCCGGTTTCCTCCCGTAGTCCAAATAAGTGCAAGTTAGCTTGATTGGCCATGATAAATTCACCCATAGTATCAGGGTGATTAGCAGGAATACAGGAATGGGGAATGGGCGGGATTGTGGTCAATACAAAATCAATGGGCCGAATGGCCTCCTTCTGTACTGTTGGGACTCTATGACAAATAGTATGCCTGTTCCTTTGCAGCAACTTAGAGGGCTTACTCCAGCTGGTTCACCCCTTCTATGTACTGAGTATGGTAACAATCAGAATAATCCAGTGATGAGCTGAGATGCCATCCTAATGGTGTGATGTTGGGGCAATTGAGTTTGAGGCAAGATTTCAGACCTAATTCACTCAGTTTAAACATAGAAGTACCACTCAGTGTGGCATGGTAACAGAGTCAGTAGCACTGCTGCCTCACAGTGCCAGGGACATGGGTTTGATTACTGTCTGTATGGAGCCTGCATGTTCTCCCATGTCTGCGTGGGTTTCCTCCTGGTGCCCTGGTTTCCTGCCACAGTTTGAAAAACATGTATTAGCCATTCTAAATTCTCCCTTAGTGTGAACAGATGTCAGAGTGTGGCAATTAGGGGACTTTCAGTGCAACTTCATTGTAGTGTTAATGTCACCCTACTTGTGACTAATAAATAAACTTTAGAAATAGTTTTGCAATTTTAGATTGGATAGCAGATGAATATTCCATGGGGTCAGTTCACATCTCAGAAATCTCTCCACTGTCCAACCATGCATTGCCAGTCCAAAACATGGTCAAGAATGGTAACATTACTAGACTTCAGCGATATACTAGGAACCTTTATGTTGCTGGTGTGAACTTCTCAGTGATATAGCTCCAGATATGGTCTAAGAAAATCTATCAAAGATGCAAAAAGACAATACCAGACCAAGTTGGAATCCCAGACTAACCATACAGATCGCCATTGACTATGGCAAGGTCTGCAAGGCAAAACAGGTACAAGGTGAAGGCAGGTAAAATTGTCGGCTCCAATGCAACCCTCTCTGATGAGGTCAATGCTTTCTATGCCTGTTTTGTGTAGGATGTCAGCGAGAGCATGCCCTCCACGCTGGAAACCTTGGAAGAACCTATATCTGAGGTCGACATTGCAGATGGCGAAGCAACCTTCTCAACCATCAACACTCAAATTGATTGGTCTGGATGAGTTACCCAGCCAAGCACTGGATTAGCTAGCAGGAGTATTCACAGACACCTTCGTCCTCTCTTTACAACAAACTGAGATCCATATCTGCTTCAAGAAGAAGACCTTCATCCCAGTACCAAAGGAAAGCCAAGCAGGGGGCCTGAGTGACTATCATCCGATGGCTCTCACGTCCATCACTCTGAAATGCTTTGGAAGGGTAGTCATGGCAGGAATCAATTCAAGCCTCCTAGATTGCCTGGACTCATGATAGTTCACCTACAGCCACAACAGGTCCAGCAGATGCCATCTTCTTGGCTCTGCATTTAACCCTGGAACACACAGGGAACAAAGATGCCTACATCAGACTCTGATTTATTGACTACAGCTCAGCCTTCAAACCATTATTCTTGCAAAACTCATCTCCAAACTCCATGGTCAGAGGCTTGGCTCTTCCCTCTGTGACTGAATCCTGAACTTCCTAATGCACACGTCGCAACCACTAAGGATGGGAAACAACACTTCCTCTGTGATCATCCTCAACACAGGTACCTCACAAGGCTGTGTCCTCAGTCCCCTACTATACTCCTTATGTACTTACGACCGTGTGGCCAAACTCCCTTCCAACTTGATTTTCAAGTTTGTTGACAACATCATCATAGTGGGTCAGATCTCAAACAATGATGGGACAGAGTAAAGAAATGAGATGGAAAATCTGGTAAATGGTGTGATGGCAATAATCTCTCCCTCAATGTCTACAAAATGAAAGAGGTAGTCATTGACTTCAGGAAGAATAGAGAAGAAATGCCTCTATCTACATCAATGGGGATGAAGTAGAATTGGTCCGGAGCTTCAAATTTTTAGAAGACCAGATCACCAACAATTTGTCCTGGCCCTTCCCATGCCGACACTATAGTTAAGAAAGCCCACTAACATCTCTGTTTTCTCAGAAGACTAAGGAAATTTGTCATGTCAGCTACGATTCTCACCAACCTTCACAGATGCACCATAGAAAGCATTCTTCCTGGTTGCATCGCAGCTTGGTATGGCTCCTGCTCTGCCCAAGACCCCAAGAAACAAAAAGATTCATGTATGAAACCCAATCCATCACGCAAACCAGCCTTCCATCCATTGACTCTCTCTAACCTTCTTGCTACCTCAGAAAAGTAGCCAGCATAATTAAGGATTCCACACACCCCGGATATTCTTTCTTCCATGTTCCTCTATCGGGAAAAGGATACAGAAGTCTGAGGTCGTGCACCAACCGACTCAAGAATAGCTTCTTCCCTGCTGCCATCATACTTTTGAATGGACATACCTCACATTAATCTGATCATTCTCTACACCCTGGCTATGATTGTAGCACTCTTTCAACACCCTCTCCTTTCATTCTCCCCACGCACTCTATAAACAGTGTGCTTTGTCTGTGCAACACACAAGAAACAATACTTTTCACTGTATACAAATACATGTGACAATAACAAATCAAATTAAAACCCTTTCTTTCCGGAGTATCTTTCCATCTTCTCTGGCAGAAACTTAGGTCCTTACCTAAGAACTGTTGATCTTCAATGCCACAACATATTCTTGCATCTCTCGTCTTCACATTATTTTTATTCCTTTGAAAGGCTGGAGATGATTTGAAGGTTTCAATCTCCTTTACTTTGTTGTAGGATTTCACAGAGAAAAGGCCAGAACTGTGTGGAATAGGCATAGATCCAATTCAGGGTCTCTTGACTCATTTTTCTTTGCATTAACCCATTGCGTGCTGAACCAAAAAGACTTGAAAGGAAACAAAATGTTGAGCTGCATGTTGAACACAACATACTGAAGAGTCTGACAATGATATTGAATTGGCAAATTCTCTTTCCCATAGTTTCCAATAGTCCCACCCCCGAGAGGAACATATGCGTACTACTCTCCACAAATCCTTGCTCCAATGACGAGGCACGCAACTTCAGGTCCAAGAGATTGCCTACCTTTTTTTGCTAGTCATAAACTATGTCAGAGGCAGATTTATATCAGAGATAACCCAAGCACATACCAGAGCAGGAGGTAAATAGAAGACATTGCATAGAAATAGGCTATTTCGCGCAAGTGATCTGTGCACTTACTTCTATCCCACATAGGTCTCTGCTCTGTGGCATTGTGGTATTGTCACTGGAGTATTAATCCAAAACTCCAGAGCAATGTGAGTTTGAATTCCAGTATGGTAGATGGTAAATTTTGAATTCAATAAAATCTGAAATTAAAAGCCAAATGATGACCATGACACCATTGTTGATTGTCTGGTTCTTTTATGTCTTTTAGGAAAGGACATAAGTGAACCATCCTTACCCAGTCTGGCCTACATGTGACTCCATGTGATTGACTCTTAAATGCCTTCTGAAATGGTCTAGCAAGTCACTCAGTTGAAGGGCAATTAGGGAAGGGCATTAAATACTGGCCCAGCCAGTGACACCCACATCCCATGAACGAATATTTTAAAAATTATGTAATGTTCATTTATTAGTCACAAGTAGGCTTACATTGACACTGCCATGAAGGTTCTATCGCCACACTCCAGCGCCTGATCAGGTACCTGAGGGAGAATTCAGCATGACCAATTCATCTAATCTACACATCTTTGGGCTGTGGGAGGAAACGGAGAACCCGGGAGAATACCACGCAGACACAGAGAAAAAGTGCAACTCCACATAAAAAGTGATCCAAGACCGGAATCAAACCTGGGTCCCTGGCACTATGAGGCAGCAATACCAACCATTGTATCATCATGCATTTACCTCATCTCAGCCTTTCGGTATATAATTCTTATTCTCTTAAATCCTTGTGTTGTTCCCTTGTGAAAGGATCTCCGCTGTTTTCCTTTGGTCATATATTTCACATTCTAATCTCTCTCTGAGTAATGAAATCCCTCATTATTTCCCTTTAAGATTCATTAACCATCATTCAATAACCAACTTATATTAACAATTTTGGATCCTCCCACAGTGAAAATTCTCTCCATATCTACACTGTTCAACACTTTTCAGAGCTTTGAGAATCTCAAGCTTCAAATTTTTAGGTTCCAGATCACCAACAACCTGACCTGGTCCCCCCATGCCGATACTATTATTAAGAAAGCCCACCAATGCCTCTACTTTCTCAGAAGACAAAGGAAATGTGGCATGCTAGGTACGATTTACAGATGCACCATAGAAAACATTCTTTCTGGTTGTATCACAGCTTGGTATGGCTCAAAGAACAAAGAAAAACAAAGAAAATTACAGCACAGGAACCGGACCTTCAGCCCTCCAAACCTGCACTGACTATGCTGCCCGATTGAACTAAAACTCATTACCCTTCCGGGGACCATACCCTCTATTCCCAGCCTATTCATGTATTTGTCAAGACACTTCTTCAAATTCACTATTGTATCTGCTTCTATTACCTTCCCTAGCAGTGAATTCCAGGCATCCACCACTTTCTGTGTCAAAAACTTGCCTTGTACATCTCCTTTAAACCTTGCCTCTCATACCTTAAACCTATGCCCTCTAGTCGTTGACTCTTCCACTCTGGGGAAAAGCTTCTGACTATCAACTCTGTCCATGCTTCTCATAATCTTGTAGACTTCTATCAGGTTGCCCTTCAACTTCCAGTGAGGACAGACCATGTTCCTCCAACTTCTCCTCATAGCTAATGCCCTCCATACCAGGCAATATCTTAGTAAATTTTTTCTGTACCCTTTCCAAAGCCTTCACATCTTACTGGTAGTGTGGCAACCAGAAATGAACACTTTATTCCAAGTGCAGCCTAACCAAGGTTCTATAAAGCTGCAACATTGATTTGCCAATTTTTGATCTCAATGCCCTGGCCAATGAAAGCAAGCATGCCATATGTCTTCTTGACTACTTCTCCACCTATATTGCATTTTTCAGTGACTTGTGTGCCTGTACACCCAGATCCTTCTGTCTTAAGGTTTCTGTCATTTACTGACTAAAAATGGTAATTAATTGGCTCCTGTTCTGTCCAAGACCACAATAGTCTATAAAGATTCATGAATGAAGCTCAGTCCATCACTCAAACCAGTTTCCCACACATTGATACTGTCTACATATCCCACTGCTTCGGAAAAGCAGCCAGCATAATTAAGGACCCCACCCACCCTGGACATTCTCTCTTCCAGCTTCTTTAATCAGGAAAAAGTTCCAAACATCTGAAAACACGTACCAACTAATTCAAGAACAGCTTCTTCCCTGCTACCATCAAAATTTCAAATGGACCAACCTAACATTAAGCTGATCTTTTTCTACACCCTACCCATGACTGTAACACTACATTCTCTCCTTCTCTATGTATGGTATGCTTTGTCTGCATAGCACGCAAGAAACAATACTTCTCATTATATACTATACATGTGACAATAATAAATCAAATCAAATCAAACTTTCTTAAAGACTCACAGTCAGGTCTCCTCCTAGTTTTCTATTTTCTGAAGAAAGGAAGAAGAGTTTTGTGGGAGCTCTTAACTACCAATTCTGCTTGCATTTTCACTAAGATAAAAGCAAAACATTGCAGATGCTGGAATCTGAAACCAAAACCAGGAAATGTTGGAAAATTGCAACAGGTCTAACAGCATCTGTGGAGAGAGAATTGAGGAACTCTCTTCAGTTCTGACAAAGGATCACTCAGACTCAAAACATCGGCTCGATTCTCTCTCTCCACAGATGCTGTCAGATTGGCTGAGATTTGCCAGCATTTTCTATCTTCGTTAGCACATTTACAAATTGGTTTTGCCAACTGAGTGCAGCCTGACCAGGGCCTTATGCAACATTAATATAAATGCACCATTTTTGAATGCCATGTGCCTAGAGAATCAGGAATAAAGAAAATAACTGTCTGAGGATGACAGCTGAGTCCTCGTGCATGAGGATTTCTTGAGGGGGTGAAAGTCACCCCCACCTACTTTGTGAGATGCTGGAGCACAATGACCTGCCCAGTCCTGCCTCTGGAACAGGCTCTCTTTGAATAATAATAAAAACGAAAGATTCACAATAAATTGAAGATGCTGGAATCTGAAACAAAAACAGAAATAAATCCCAGAGCTTTATTAACATCTTGAATCTTTTCTAAAAGGTTTATTTATTAGTCACAAGTAAGGTTTACTTGCACTAAAATCACTGTGAAATTCCCCTAGTCACCAGATTTCAGTGCATGTTTGGATAAATGCATCTAACCAGCACGTCTTTCAGACTGTGGGAGGAAACTGGAGCACCTGGAGGAAACCCATACAGATACCAGGAGAACATGCAGACTCCACACAGACAGTGACCCAAGCCAGGAATCAAACCCAGGTTAGACCTGCTAGTCACTGTGCCACTGTGCTTCGTTGACCAATGATGCTGCTTTGAATGATATCCTCATTGTATTGCTAAATCCCATTGGGTTTTTAGCAATAAGTAGCTGTAATCCGGCTAGGGCAGACATTTCAGCTATGCTGTTCCTGTCTCGCATCAGGGACATTTTACTTTTGATGGCTTCATATAAAGAATAAAGAACAGTACAGCACAGGAATGGGCCCTTCGGTCCTCCAAGCCTGTACCGATCAGGTTATCCTATCTAGACCAACTGTCTTTATCCCTCTTTTCCCTGTCTGTTCATATGTCTATCCTGATAAGTCCTAAATGTCACTAACGTGTCTGCGTCAACAACCTCACTTGGCAGTGCATCCCATCACCTTCTGTGTAAAAAAAACTCCCCCCGCTGTATCTCCACTGAACTGTTCTCTTTTATCTTGAACTTGTGCATTCTTGTGATGGTCATTTCTGCCCTGGGGAAAAACTGTTCACCGTATCTCTACCCCTCATAATTTTATAAACTTCTATCAGGCCTGTCTTTCCAGGGAGGACAATCCCCGTTTATTAATCTCTCCTCATTGCAAATACCCTCCATACCAGGCAACATCCTGGTAAACCTTTTCTGCACTCTCTCCATTAACTTCATTGCAATGTTAATGTAAGCCTACTTGCAACACTAATAAATAAACTTTAAACTTAATTTGATTGTGAGTTTAATTGCCCATCAGAGATGGAGTTCCAAGCAAACTATCAACCTGCAAAAATTTAAAACTGGGCATTCAACAGGTTGGCTGCTGCCAGAAAAAAAAACATACCACGCATCCATTAGGAAATTCAGGCCTATATATTATTTTTGTAGTAAGATATATCGCAGAGAGACTAGTTTTGTTCTTCTGGGGAAAGATAACTAGCAAAACGATTGGTCCTGTCACTTAATGAAATATGAAAAAAAATTACTCTCTCAGCATCTTCCTGCGCTCACAGTGAGATGTTGGAGAGTGTTCCCTTGTTTCTGTGAGTTATATCCGTAGAACAAAGATTGAGGAGCTCTCAGAAAGTGGAAAAGGATAAGCAGGGAATGTGCCATGTTTCTTACTGAACAGCACACTTGACTCCGAATTAATGCAAACTGGAGTAAAAAAAAAACCGGACTCTTCTCAGCTCAACTGAATCAGCTTATTTCAAATTGATTTTGTATTTGGTTTGTCTTTATAAATTGGAGTGCATTTTGGATGCCCTCTCACTTCTGATGAGAAAGAATGCATCAGTGACAACACATTCTGTTCATCCAGGGAGATTTGTTATTACATGTGAAAGAGATTTATGAAACCAGTGCATTGTGCAGTTAATTAAGTGATTGCTCACTGTATTCCTAATTTTGCCATGGCAACATATCACATTACAGAGCAATGCAATTATCAATAACGTCTCAAGGAATGAAATTATAGATATGGGTACAGAGTCACTTATTTCCCATTCCAAACAGCTATAGATGTTAGTAATTCTCATTCTTCAAGTATGGGTAATTCCATTTGTTTCTCTTCTTCCTGGATGATATATCTCTGCCCAGAGTTCATGCAGCAAACTTGTATTGTGGGTTGGAGGAACACTGAAACATTCTTTTCTTGATTACACTAAATGCAAAACTCTTGTATATTCAGGAACATAGAAACAGAGGTTGGTACAATGGCACAGTGATTAACACTGCTATCTCACAGCGCCGGGGACCCGGGTTCAAATCTGGCCTTGGCTGACTGTGAGGAGATTGCATATTCTCCCCATGTCTGCATGGGTTTCCTCCGGGTGATCCAGTTTCCTCCCACAGTCCAAAGATGTGCGAGTTGGGTTGATTGGCCGTGGTAAAATGCCCCTTAGTGTTTCAAGATATTTAAATTAGTGGGATAAATTTAAATTAGTGGTATTATGGGGATAGAGCCTGGGTAATATGCTCTGTCAGAGACTCAATGGGCTGAGCGTCATCCTTCTGCACAGTAGGGGTTCTATGATTCAGTTTCTTTTTTTAACAATAATCTATTGATCTCAATCTTAAATGTTTCGATCTTTTCTTTGCATCCACCTTTAGGGAATAGATCTCCAGTAACCTAGATTTAAAGGTATATTTGAAAATACTTATTGCTGCAGATGCTTGATCCTGTCAGAATCAGCTATATGGAGGCAGCGAATCTCTATTAAGTTATTTCCTGCTGGCTCCACATGTCATATTTTGGAGTAAGGGACAGAGATCGCTTTCACTGTCAAAGAGGACAGCCACCTATCCATCAGTTTATCCAGAATGGGTTTTAATGTAGCAACAGTAAAGCAAATCCTGTCCTCATACAATCCTAGACTCACTACAGTGTAGAAGAAGGCCATTTGACCCATCGAGCCTACGCTAATAACAATCGCGCCCAGACCCTATCCCCGTAATTCCACATATTTACCCTGCTGAACTCCCTGATAGCAAAGGGCAATCTAGCATTTAGCAATCAAAATAACCTGCACATCTTTGGGCTATGGGAGGAAATCCAGGGCACCTGGAAGAAACCCACTCAGACACAGTGAGAATATACAAGCTCCACACAGGCAGTCACCCAAGGCTGGAATTGAAGTCAGGTCCCTGGTGCTGTGAGGCAGCAGTGCTAAACACTGTGCAGTGAGGGGATTTAGCACTGCAGAATGTATTTTTTTTAGGTTGTAGGTGAGGATGCAGCTGATTTAATGACTAGTGCAGTTCCTTATAACAGTATTAATTGTTCACTGTCTCATCAGCGTACAGAGCTCATGGGTGGGGAGGGGGGCTCATGTTGAATAAGTATAGCTAGCAAATATTGATAAAGAAGGAGAGCAATGGGGAAGGCTTGCACTGCATCATTTACCACAGCTCTGAGGCCATTGGGAATTTTCAGGCTTCACAATGTTAATTAGTTGCTTGGTAGTACAGAAATTGAGTAATATGGAGAAAAAGAAACATGTTCTCAAACATTTTCACCTTATACTCAGCAGGGCAGACTGTTTCAAATAAAGTAACAATCAATAAAGCATGAGGAAAGGGGACTGATTATTTGGCCAGTCAACTCTGATTACTAGAACATAGAACAATATAGCACTGTCCAGGCCCTTTGTCCCTCAGCATTGTGCCGAGTGATGTCCAAACCCAAGATCAAGCTATCCCACTCCCTATCATTCTGGTGTGCTCCATGTGCCTATCCAATAACAGCTTGAAAGTTCCTAAAGTGTCCCACTCCATTATCACAGCAGGCAATGCATTCCACACCCCAACCACTCTCTGAATAAAGAACCTATCTCAGACATCCTTCCTATATCTCCCACCATGAATCTTATGTGTCTCTTACTAACAGCTACATCCATTCAAGGAAACAGTCTCTGCACATCCGTTCTATCTATCTCCCTCATCATCTTATAAATCTCTATTAAGTCACCTCTCATTCTCCTCTGCTCTAAAAAGAAAAGCCCCAGCTCCCTCAACCTTTCCCCATAAGACCTGCCCTCCAAACCAGGCAACATCCTGGTAAATCTCTTCTGCACTCTCTCCAATGCTTGAACATTCTTCTTATAGTGAGGTGACCAGAACAGCACACAATATTCCAAATGTGATCTTGCCAAGGTCCTGTATAGTTGCAGCATAACCCCATAGCTCTTAAACTCAATCCCCTTGTTAATAAACATTAACACACTGTAACCCTTCTTCACAGCTCTATCAACTTGATTGGCAACCTTCAGAGATCTGTGAATATAAGCCCCAAGATCTCTCTGTTCCTCTACACTCTTCAGAACCCTGTCATTGACTCTGTAATCTGCCTTCAAGTTTGTCATACCAAAATGAATCATCTCGCACTTATCAGGGTTAAATTCCATCGGCCACTTTTCTGCCCATCTCTGTATCCTATCAATGTCCCTATGCCTATGGAGAAAGCATAAATAAACTATTGTTCCCCATGCTTTTGCTTAATTAAAATACCTACACAAATTCTTTTTACTTACAAATCCTTTTTATCTTACTCATCAGGACAGATGCAAGGATGCCAAATTTTTGTATTGCAGAAACACAAAGGTCAGTATATGCGTAGGCACTCCTATAGCTCGACACATCACAAGATTGGTTTATTCAGATTCCAGTAAATTGGGCTCAAGCCACTTGCTCAACATGCAAACTTAATACGGAAATAGGATGCATTAATACTGTTCTGATAATAAGGCTTTGAATTTTTTTAATTAAACAAAAAACAAGGAGGACAATATCTCCCTTTATATTTTCCACAGTGATGCTTGACCAATCAGAGCTGACTGGCCAACCAATCAGGAATCTTTTCTCATGCAATATATATTGTCGCTTACTTTGAAATTTTGCATTCTTGTATTGTCCTGATGAGTCCAATATGAAAAGCTTTAACAACATGTCTTCCTTTTCTGCAAGGTACAGATCTCTAGGATGGCAGGAATTCACCTCTCCCATGCCAAAGAGTTGTCAGGGAGTACAACCCTCTGATTCCAACTGCACCACTGCCAATTTATGCTGTAATGATCAATGATTGTCAGGACTTCCATCCCTTGCTTGGGGGCATCCCATCTGAGGTGTTGACCAGCTAATCTGACTGGCCAGCAACTCTCCAGTCCTGCACTGGCTGGAAAATGAACTGCACAAGAAGACCTGATACCAAATCAGGACAGTAAGAAATCTCATAACACCAGGCTAAAGTCCAGCAAGTTTATTTGATAGTAAACCCACTAGCTTTCGGGGTTTGCCCTTTTGTCAGTTAACTCACCTGATGTGGAATCTTTGTGTAGGGGAAAACTCCGAAAGTTAGTGGGTCTACTATCAAATAAACCTGTTAAATTTTAACCTGGTGTTGTGAGACTCCTTACTGTGTTTACCCCAGCCCAAAACCAGCATCTTCACATCATGACCAAATCTAGGAGCCAGAGTGAAAGATAAGTGTTAGACGTCCAAGAACAGGGAGGGTCTGAAAGGCGCTAGAGAGTTCTGAGAGGATGATTGGGATTCCAAGGGGAAGGCAAAGGGATAGGGAGCTCCAGATTTTTCAATCTTCTTTTCTTCGAAATGCCATCGTGAGAGTCCTGAATCTTCATGCCAGTTTGCCATGCACCATGATGAAGGTCACAGTGGTTGCAGTATGTCTTTCCATTCTTTCACAGACCATGCTCTTGTGACATTTGAATTCTGCAATGCACAGGCATGTGAGTCTTTGTAGTAGATAGGTAGAGACTGGGGGCATGCCCAGTTATAAGGGGGAACACCTAGCAGGATAAATGCATCGCACTGTGGTTAGCACTGTGGGTTCAATTCTGGCTTAGGGAGTTTACACTTTCTGTCTGTGCGGAGTTTACACATTCTCCCCGTGTCTACTTGTGTTTACTCTGGGTGCTCCAGTTTCCTCCCATTCGCCAAAGATGTGTGGATTACGTTGATGGGCCATGATAAATTATTCCTTAGCGTCAGGGGGATTAGCAGGGTAAATGTATGGGTTAGGGCTTGGATGAAATAGTGGTGCAGAGTTGATGGGCCAAATGGCCTCCTTCTGCATTGCAGGGATTCTAAGATTCGATGCTTCTAATGGAGGTGCAACCTCTTTCCAGTGTCCTGATCAAACTCAGATTATTTACAGACTTCCCTTCAGAATTTCAATCTTAAAAACTGATGCTGGGTGAGAAATGATCCTTTGACACGCTGCAGCTTAAAATCACTATGAGGTTGGGAACAGGTGGGAATCCAGAGGGAATTCCATCTCTGCAAGTTCATGCTCCTCACCCCAACCTAAGACCCACTCACCATGGGAAACGGAGATTGGTGGGGAGGTGTGGGGAGTGTAAAATTCAGACCAAAGTTAATTTCATGAATCTCAGAACTCAAAACAAATTGAGATTACAGTGAGAAAATAAGGTTATTCTTAGCTTCAGCTTGGCTGTTTGCGGTCAATTTTATCACCTAATTGTTCATTTTTATTGCATATCAGAAGCAAACCAGGGATGGCACAGTGGTTAGCACAGCTGCCTTACAGTGCCATGGATCCAGGTCGATTTCCGGCTTGGGTCACTGTCCATGTGAAGTTTGCACATTCTCCCTTTGTCTGCCTGCGTTTCCTCCAGATGCTCCAGTTTCCTCCCACAGTTCCATATATACGCAGGTTAGGTGGATTAGCTATGCTAAATTGCCCTTAATGTCAGGGGGATTAGCAAAGTAAATGCATGGGGTTCTGGGGATAGGGACTGGGTGCAATTGAGGTTGGTGCAGGCTCAATGGGCCGAATGGCCTCCTTCTGTAGTGTAGGGATTCTAAGATATTTTAAACATAAAACTTGGACTTTTAAAACCTCTGCCATGATTTTAGAGATGCAAAATTGCAGAAAGTTATAAATCATGGAAACTTATTTTAACTTACATTATGAACACAAAGACAGAAGCACAAAATTAATGAGCCTCAAAGCTAAACTTCAGATTGTAACACATTTTCCTTATTGGGCATGGGTATGAGGAATTTGCCACCAGCAAAAGCAATTAATGTTGCATCATTTCATTCCTGTTTTATTAAAAAAGAAAAAGTGAGATGAGCATCTGATTAACAATAGCATTCAAGGTTATTGAGATAAAAGAAAAGAAAACCTGCATTGATTTTACTTCTCTCAAGATAATAGATGGTTACGTGTTTTGTGGAAGATGGTTTGTGTGCTCCTAAAATCTTGGAAATGTATTCATATTATGGTCAGAGATGAGGTTGATTTGGCAGTAATGCCAGCTGTAGCTCTGTGACTTGCAATTTGATGCCACCTTCCAGGTAGGGGCATACTTTTTTTATCGGCACTTTTTGCCACTTTATTTCTAATCAAATTCAAATTTAGTCCAATCATGGTCTCCACACGAGGGACAAACATGATCCAAACTGGCAAGACAAGTCTTTGCATCCCAGGGCATGATGGGATGTTGGTGTCATATTCCATTTGTGGTGTTAGTGTACCTTTAAGAGATTTTTTTTAAATCATGATCTCTGCAGCTCTCACAGCCTTAGCTGATGCCATTATGTTGCCAGGCTGAAAATGATGAGTCCTTTTATTGCTACTTAAGTGGCTTAAATGGAGTTGTTTGTGTTTGCTTTGGGATTAGTTTTAAGATTCTGCATTGTTAGGAGGGCAGTCACGTGTTTTTGGAGAGTTTTTTTTCAGGGACTTTAAGTTTTTTTTGTGTTTGGCTGTAGTTAAAGTTGAAGTTTTAGGATGGAAGCAGGTTAAAAAGAAATGATCTCCCTCTCTCTCTATTGTTTCGAAAATTCTATTGGTTTGCTGAAAACAGGATCTTGTGTCCTATACGGGCGAAGATCTGCTGTTGTTGGGACTAGACTAGTCTCTCTGGTGTTTTGGAAGCTGTTTTGTCTTCAAACTGTTTGGCGTAAACCCAGACATAAATGCAAACTTTAACCAAGGATTCAAATTTCCTTATCACCTGAGTAGTTGTCTTTTGCTGTATTGAAACCGTTTAAAGGATCTTGTCTACAACAAGAGCTTTGATTTGATTGGAACACGTTAGATAACTTTGTTCAGGGTTATATATTATGCTGATTGTTTTGTTTCTTGTTTGTAATTGATAAAAGTTATTGCTAATCTTTGTACTATGCATGTTAACTATATTCTTAAATAAACTTTGTTTGATTAAAACTCCGTATTAAATCGTTGGAATCATACCTGAAGTGAAATGTACCTAGCTAAATTCAGGATGCAAAATTTATGGTTCTGATGGACTCCATACAACACCTTGGAGTTTCTAACCTGAAACATAACACATTGCATGTTCTTTTAATTCAGTTAACAAAAAAATGGACTAATACCTCAGTTAAATTAGCAGAAAGAGGATCTTGACACAGACACATTAGCTGTCCTGTGGGTGGGAAGTGGTTGATTGTGGGTCATCAGTACTGTTTCATAGCTAATCCCAGTTCTCCATTACCATGGGAACACCAGTTTTTAATCTCCATAGAGACAGTAAGCTCTGCAGCAGGGACATCAGCTCATAGAATTTACATTCATGCATTGCTTTCTTCCCCTCAACATGTCCAATTTAAATTGCTTCACTATTGATGGCCATGCTTTCAGCTCTTGTCAGTCTTAAATACTGTAATTCTTTCCATAAACCCTTTGAGCCTCTCTGCTTATTGCGCCTCCCTTAAGCCATTCCTACCTCTATTAACAAGGTTTTGGTCATCTGTCCTAATTTATGTAATCCATTGCCGAGTGATATTTGATGATATGCTTCTGTGAGGTAGCACGATGGCACAGTGGTTAGCACTGCTGCCTCACAGTGCCAGGGACCTGGCTTCTATTCCCACCTCAGGTTTTTGCCTGTGTGGAATCTGTACATTCTCTCCATGTCTGCTTCGGTCTCCTCTGGGTGAGCTGGTTTCCTCCCACAGTCCAAAAATGTGCATGTTAAGTTGATTGGCCGTGCCAAATTACTCCTTTGTGTCAGGGAAATACATGGGGTTTTGGGAATAGAGTTTGGTTGAGATTGTTATCAGTGCAAGCTTAATGGGCCCAATGGCCGCTTTCTGCACTATAGGGATTCTATGATTCTACAATTCTATGTTATAGATATCATGGGCCAGACTTTCCTGCCAAGTTCGGTCCAAGATCGGATATTCCTATACAAGGTCAATGGACTTCTGCAGCTCCAGCAGCACCACAACTCAGTCATGGATATTTCTGCTATGCCAAGAAAGCTCAAGAATAAGGAATCTTAGATCCCTCAGGACTGGGATTCAGATAAATTAGGAAATTGTAACACGCCAAGTTACATCAATAGGCAAGGCTTCTTGATCTACCAACCCTGTTCTGCCTTAAACAGGGAATTCATATTTTAAGAAGTCCACATTCAAAAACTTACTCATAGAATCATAGAATTCCCACAGTGCGGAAGAGGCTATTCAGCCCATTGAGTCTTCACTGATTCTCTGACAGAGTATCTCACACAGGCCTTCCACTCTTCCTAATCTCTGCCATTCCATACATTTACTGAGGATACTAAGCGGCAATTTAGTGCCTTTAGATTGGAGGAGGAAATTGGAACACCCAAAGGAAGCGCACATAGGAACGGGGAGAATGTGAAAATTGAATCTGGGTTCCTGGTGCCATGAGGCAGCAGTGCTAACCACTGTACTGCCTTATAGTCAATCTTTTTGACCAAACAATCAAACTAAATCAAATTAACAGAGGAACAAATTAAAAAGGGCAGCCCCCAGAAAGCGGAGAACCGCCCAAAATAAGAAAAAGCAGAAAGAAAACTTAAAAACATCAAATTAAAACGTAATCAAATGTTTTAATAATACAGCTCAGACCATCCTATGCCCAACGAGCACAAAAGGTCTCGACGGTTTCCTCAGACATCACACGTTCCTTCTCCAAGGACACCCAGCTGTGAATATAGTCATGGTAGATGGGCAGACAGTCGGGTCGGACGATCACCTCAGTCATCTGCTGCCTGGATCTGATGATGGCAAGTTTGGCCAGCCCAGGAGCAGGTTCATGAGGAGGTCCTCCGCCTTCCCTACCCCTCTTTGCACTGGGTGCCTGCAGATCAGGAGCGTGCGGCTGCAGTGCAAACAAAACATCAGTAAAAGGTTTTTTAAGATAACTAAAAATGGAGTGCAGCTTATAACATTCAATGTAGACATGGCCCACTGACTAAACAAGATTGCAAAAAGGGCAGGTTTCTTCGGAGCCCGTGAACCAGTGTAATCTACGATTGTATGGAACTGGTGCATGTAATATCCTCCACCCCAGGTCCCCGTGGTAGGGGGGGAGGATCTCTCCATAAAGAGACCTCCATGGGGATCTCTGCCATCAGATGGCAACAAGGCCCGCTAAGGTGTATCCAGGCGATGGGCAAAGAAGTGGCAATGGACGGTATGTAGCAGCAGCCCATACAGGAAACCCCTCCCTGCTGTGGCCAAGGGCATGGAGGGCATTTCCACAAAGTGGCTCAAACTATGGGCCAATGCTGCCTTGTAGTTTGGGTGGTTTTCAATTGACAATTTAACAATATTTGATTTTCAGTAGGGTTCAAATGGTGTAGTTCCTTGAAATAGGCTGAAATATTAACTCCGTATTTAAAACTGGGGGCGTGATGTAGTTTTCATCTTTGAATGGGCAAAACGCATATGGCACTCACTCCACTCATTCATTCTATGTATTGAGTGGCTCCCTTCCAAAACTATACCTAGATCCTGCTTTAAAAATGGGTGAGGAAGATCATTCTGTCTGGGCTTGGCCTCACAATCGGCCAGGCCGATTTGCTGCAGACCGATCGATAAAAAGACCTTGGACATCCCAAATTGCTTTACCAATAAGAATGCTATATGGAAATGTCATCGCTGTTGTCACACAATAAACACAGTTGTCAACTTGCATACAACAAGGCATGGTGGCACACTGGTTAACACTGCTGTCTCAAAGCACCAAGGACCCAGGTTCGATTCCTGCCTCCGGTGACAGCGTGGAGGGTGCACATTTTCCTGAGA
This sequence comes from Sphyrna mokarran, assembly GCA_024679065.1. NCBI lineage: Eukaryota > Metazoa > Chordata > Chondrichthyes > Carcharhiniformes > Carcharhinidae > Sphyrna > Sphyrna mokarran. The sequence continues at coordinate 24,523,200 of JAGIQG010000029.1, forward strand.
CTACGTGGGTTTCTTCCGGACACTCGGTTTTTTTCCATAGTCCGAAAGGCGTGCTGGTTAAGGTGCATTGTTTTATTTATTTATTAGTCACATGTAAGACTTATACTACATGCCAAAGTCCGCCTCCTTTTCGGGTCAATACACCTAACCAGCACATCTTTCAAAATATGGGAGGAAACCAGAGCACCCGGAGGAAATCCATGTACACATGGAGAGAACGTGCAAATTCCACACAGACAGTGACCCAATGTCAGGAATTAAACCCGGGTCTCTGGCGTTGTGAGGCAACAGTGATAACCATTATGCCACTGTGGCCATGCTAAATAGCCCCTTCGTGTCCCAAAGTGTGTAGTAAATATGAGGGGTCGGGGGATAGAGTGGGGGAGAGGACCTGGGTAAGATACTCTGCCAGAGAGTTGGTGCAGCCTCAATGGGCTGTATGGCCTCCTTCTATACAGTAGGGATTCTATGATCCCACAAACAGCAATAAGGCAATGATAAGTTCATTTTTTGAACTTTTGTTTGTTGATCCACGCCGTAAAATGAGTTATATCACATATTTATTGATTTAAATGTAATTTTCTTGCTTCAAAGGTGTCTGAAATTAAGAGGTATAAGAAAGACAGGCCTTCCCTGGTCATCACATTTGTTCTGTGTCCAAATTCCTCACAAAATTTTAATCACTAGAAAAGCTAAGCATCCACAGTAATGTTGCCCAGAGTGTATTGCAGGAGACAAAAAAATGTATCTCCTTCTCATAGCGCACATTTAAAAATGAATGTCCTGCTGTAAGCTGGCAGACTGTACAATACACTAGTTCATGGCAGAGTCTAGTTAAAGGAAGATTGAAATTGATCACTTAATTTTAAGGAATCTGGTTAACGTCCTGAATAATGCAAGAAAGCAGACAAATTTCTACAAAGATGCAAGAAAGCAGACAATGCCGGATTCTCCACATCATACATCTGGATTGTCAGTTGTACATTTGACAGAAGTGGAAAATTTTCAATGTTGCTGGGAAGAAAATAATCATTGCAGCACTGAGGGAACCACCTAACTAGTGCAGCTGACACCTCATACAACACTGACATATCTGCTAAGTCATGTTCATTGTTCCAAAGAGGTCAATGTTGAGACACTTTAAGGAAACATATGTGTATACACATAATATATGTATTAGAAACACAACAATTAAACACATCTTTTCCTCAATGAACAACAGCAGCATTCCACTAAAACACTATTTTCTACCTCAAGCAGTCTTGTCTCAGTTAACAGACACCATCGTACATGGTGTGTGTTGGATTGGGTTACATAAAATGAATGCTGTTAGCAATGTGTTGTGGCAGTTTATGACAGCTAAGTGATTTAACTGAGTTTAGTAACTCTAACCACTGCATTACATCTTTGTGCAAAGAACATACAGACCCTAGAAAAAGTGACAGTGGCTCATGACTTCATGAGAATGTAATCTTATTACGCATCAATTAGTTTCAAGTTATGGATTGCAACTGCCAGGATCCATATTCCCATGCCATTTATTTATACAGAAGATCTTGTTGTTTTCATTTTTTTTTATTGTGTTGGTGAGTATTGTGCATAATTCAATTGGAGGAGATTGATTACTTTTGCTGCAGTTACTTTTCTCTGGTGTCGATCAATAGTCATCCTTCCCCGTGACTGGATTAAAATGTGTGCCCAGATAAAGACCCGTTTCTTCTCCATATCATTTTTACTCACTGAAGACCACAGCATCTGTGTCGCAAAGGGCAAAATTCTAAGTGATACAAGAAAGGTCAAGGAAAAGTAAGGACCAGGTTAAGAGTCAACCTGACATGCAACCTTGTTAAAAGATTATCATTAAAACCTAAATATCGGATACTGGGTTCAGGCTGAGTGCAGTTTAAGTTGATTATTGCTAATTCTTCTGTAGCTAAATATATAGTTTATAAAAAGACTCGCATGTACCAAGTATAATTGACTTACTTACTTCCCGTCACACTGTTGAGAAATAGATAGCTTGGAGAATGGGCGTTGATACAAAAGGTTGAATAGCCTTTACCTGATGTCAGAAGTTCTCGATCACAATGAGCATCTTTTGATTCACCAGAAGAAACACAAGGCTAAGCCAGGTGGAGCAGGTAGACCTGCTAAAATCTCAAGTATACTTCAAGATCCTTTCAGCAAAGCCGTTATAGTGATTTGATTTGATTTATCATTGTCACAGTGAAAAGTATTGTTTCTTCTGTACTACATAGACAAAAATGTCATTCTTCGCGTACATAGGGGAGAGGAAAAGAAGAGGTTGCAGAATGTAGAGTGACAGTTATAGCTAAGGTTTAGAGAAAGATCAATTTAATATATGGCAGGTCCATTCAAAGGTCTGACGGCAACAGGGAAAAAATTGTTCTTGAGTCAGTTAGTACACAATCTCAAACATTTGTAATTTTTTCTGACTGAAGAAGGTGGAAGAGAATATTTCTGGGGTGCATCAGGCCCTTGATTATGCTGACTGCTTTTCTGAGGCAATGGGCAGTGTAGATAGAGTCAATGGATGGGAGGCTGGTTTGTGTGATGGACTGGGCTCTGTTTACAACCCTTTGTAGTTTCTTGCAGTCTTGGTCAGAGCTGCAACAATACCAAGCTGTGATCTTTTATTTTTGGCAGCAGATCTCCTTGTATTCTGGGAAGAAGATCAAATTCGGACGTTGAACTAGCATGAGAATGTTTGGTAATCATTTGCTTCAGAATTGACAGAGACCTTCAGAGTTGACAGAGACAGTGTATACCAGATGAGGGAGTGAGCTTCAGAAATTAAGTTAAGGCAACAACTTACAGGACAGTTAATTGGTGTAAAATAAACTATGGCCCAGATTTTGTTTCAAATGCCACCTGCCTTTCACTTAAAATTTCTACAGAATTTTGGACTGGAATTCGCTGTCTTTAGTTTAATACAATGCCCTCTGAAGGGAATCTTAGAACCATGAGAATAAGGTAAGCATTCCTTCTTCACTAATCAGTTTGAATACTGGCACTGAGCAGTCCTGAGTGAATGTGATTTATTTAGATTTCCAAAAGATCATTGACAAGAGATTGTTAAATAAGTTAAGTGCCCATTGTGTTAAGGGTAAAATCCTGGCATGGATAGAGGATGGGGATAAAGGGGTCTTTTTCAGGATGGCATCCAGTGACTAGTTGTGTGCCTCAAGGGTCGGTGCTGGACCATAACCTTTCACAATATACATTAACAATTTGGAAGAAGGAACTGGAAGTACTGTTGCTAAGCTTGCAGATGACACAAAGGTATGTAGAGGGACAGGTAGTTTGAGGAAGTGAGTGGGGGGGGGGGAGATGCAGAAGATTTGACAGATTAGGAGAGTGGACAAAAAAGTGTTGAGGTTGTTCCCTTTGGTTCTAGTTTTTCCTACTAGTGGAAATATCCTTTCCATATCCACTCTTTCCAGGCCTTGCAGTCTCCTGTAAGTTTCAATAAGATCCCCCCTCGTCATTCTAAACTCCAAAGAGTACAGACCCAGCGTCCTCAACTGTTCCTCATATGACAAGCTCTCCATTCCAGGGATCATTCTTGTGGACCTCCCCTGGACTCTTTCCAAGGGAACTGCCTCAACAAAGCAGCCAGCATAATCAAGGACCCTATGCACCCTTGTCATTTCTATCTTCCACTTTCTTCTGTCAAGAAAAAGATACAAAAGTCTGAAATCATGTAGCAACTAATTCAAGAACAGCTTCTTCCCTTTTGCCATCATACAATGTGGATAAGTGTGAGGTTATGTACTTTCGAAGGAGGAATGGAGACATAAACTATTTTCTAAATAGGGAAACGCTTCGGAAATCAGAAACACACAGGGACTTGGGAGTCCTTTGCTAGATTCTCTTAAGGTTAACATGCAGGTTCAATCAGCAGTTAGGAAAACAAATGCAATGTTAGCATTCATGTTAAGAGGGCTAGAATACAATAACAGGGATGTACTTCTGAAGCTGTATAAGGATCTGGTCAATCTTCATTTCTAGTATGTGAACTGTTTTAGGCCCTGTAACTAAGGAAAGATGTGCCGGCCTTGGAAAGAGTCCAGGGGAGGTCCACAAGAATGATCCCTGGAATGGAGAGCTTGTCATATGAGGAACAGTTGAGGACGCTGGGTCTGTACTCTTTGGAGTTTAGAATGACGAGGGGGGATCTTATTGAAACTTACAGGGGACTGCAAGGCCTGGAAAGAGTGGATATGGAAAGGATATTTCCACTAGTAGGAAAAACTAGAACCAAAGGGAACAACCTCAAGCTAAAGGGATGATCCTTTAAAGCAGAGATGAAGAGGAATTTCTTCAGCCAGAGAGTGGTGAATCTGAGCTCTTTGCTGCAAAAGACTGTGGAGGCCAGGAAATTGAGTGCCTTTAAGACACAGATTGGTAGATTCTTGCTTAATAAGTGAATCAAAAGTTATGGGGAAAAGGCAGGAGAATGGGGATGAGAAAAATATCAGCCATGGTTGAATGGCTGAGCAGACTCGATGGGCTGGTTGGCCTAATTTTGCTCCTATGTCTTATGGTCTTACGGTTTAACTCAGAGTCATTCCAGAAATGCCAATTAGGAATATTTAATTCAATATAATTATATAGAAATCAAAATAAAATGACCAAAAAAAAGGTGGCAGAAAGAAAGAGAGAAATGGAAGATACAGAGGGAAAATGTGAAAGAATGAGACCTCATTTGCAAAAGATATTTCTAATGCATGAGAGGATGTTTTGCAGTCATTAACACTAGCACATTATTAAAATTTTACTTGCATTGCAGCTTGGTGCCTGCTCTGACCAAGACTGCAAGAAACTACAAAGGATTGTGAACGTAGCCCAGACCATCACGCAAACCAGCCTCCCAATTATTAACTTAATCTATACTTCTCACTGCCTCAACAAAGCAGCCAGCATAATCAAGGACCCTATGCACCCTTGTCATTTCTATCTTCCACTTTCTTCTGTCAAGAAAAAGATACAAAAGTCTGAAATCATGTAGCAACTAATTCAAGAACAGCTTCTTCCCTTTTGCCATCAGACTTTTAAATGGACCTACCATATATTAAGTTGATCTTTCTCGACACCCTAGCAAAGACTGCAGCATTACATTCTGCATCCTCTCCTTTCCTTTTCTTCAATGAACTCTATGAATGGTATGTTTAGTCTGGATGGCACGCAAGAAACAATAAGTTTCACTGTGTGCCAATACGTGTGACAATCGTAAATCAAATTAAATCAAGTGGATGGCTAGTCACTGTTCCAAATGTTTGAAAGGCAACTGTCTTAAAGAAATGGTGTAAAAACAACTTTTCCAGAGGAGCAGATTTGAACAGCGATGTCCTGATTTCCTCATTTAAGTGTGCACATGCAGTTGGCAGATGTTGCTGTCGGAGTCACTATTCAAACCATTACCTCGATCATGTACTCTGGGCTATTGTGTATAAGATTTCCTTGCAATCTAAATCATTTCCTAATAACATGCAAGGGACCACCTTACGAGTGTCTGCACACAGACAGAAGAACTCTCCTGGTAATGGTAAGACAAAGAGGCTGTCATTTCTAACTTGGAGAACAAAGCAATCAGGCTATAATTCTTCAGGAAAATGAGTTGCAGCACGCTGGGTATAAGTTAACAGTCCATGAGCTCAGTGTGTTGATTCAATAACTATGATTCAGCTCTGGACATGTGGAAGTTGAAGCAGAAGTAGAAGCGGTAGATCAGCTTGCGGTCAGTAACCATCCTGTTCACTAAATTATTGACAACCACAAGATGTCACCATTAAAAATGTACAGGTATCTTGCCAAGAGTTGTTCCCCTTTCAGATGCTGCCAGCAACAATACCCAAGAGAATCTGATCCAATTTAAATAATGGCTGATTTTACTTCATTTACTAAAATAGGAACAAATGCATCCTTCTGAAGAATTCTAGAAGAGCCGTGTCCTCCAGCATTTAAGGATGATTTTCACCTTCTGAGATAGTGTAAAATGAATGGCACTGAATTAAGAAATGTCATACATTTTTCTCTGTTATCATTTCCATTGAAGTCAATTTCCCCTATTATCATACAGGATGGAACAATGATTAGTGCCGCTGCCTCATAGTGCCAGGGATCTGACTGTGTTGAGTTTGCACATTGTCCCTTGTCGGCATGGATTTCCTTTGGGTGCTCCCGTTTCCTCCTAAAGTCCAAAAGATGTGCTGGTTAGGTGCATTGGCCATGCTAAATTCTCCCTTGGTGCACCTGAGCAGGCGCCGGAGTGCAGCGACTGGGGGTTTTCCACAGTAACTTCACTGCTTTGTGAATATAAGCCTACTTGTGACAAATAAATAAACTATACAATTGCATTTCTGAAGGACACAGTCTATAGTAATCCTCCTCAGTCCCGAAGGAACAATTTTAAAGAGCCTGGGGGCCTTGTCACTATGTGGCTGCCCCGGATCATCAAGAGAAACCACACACACTCTGAGTGAACACTAGTGTTCCCCTAGTGAGATCAGCCATGTCAGCTGTGAGCTTGAGAACTAAGGCTGAGACCCATGGCAGCCTAAGTTTGAATATTGTCAACTGCTGCAAATCTTTTGTGCAAAAACTATATTGTCAAAGGTGCTTGAAGAACCGTTTTCAAAGCTCTTCACTGGTCCCCATCCATTGGAACCAAACTCATGAAACCCTTTCAAAAACAGAAATTGCTGGAAAGTCTCAGCAGATCTGACAGCATCTGTGGAAAGGGAATAGAGCCAATGTTTTGAGCCTGAATAACTCTTCATCAGAGCTCTGTTCCCTCTTCACAGATGCTGTTAGACCTGCTGAGTTTCTCCAGCATTTCCTATTTTTGTTGATTCCAGCGTGAAGACTTTTGTTTTTTTAAAAATCATTTATGGGATGTTAGCATTGTCGGTGAGACTGGCATTTATTGTCCAACCCTAATTGCCATTAAGAAGCTCGTCTGACTATCTTGTTGAACTGCTGCAGTATCTTTCATGTAGGTACACTCACTTTGCTGTTAGGGAGAACATTCCAGAATGTTGACCCAGCGACAGTGAAGCGATGGTAATATCTCTCCAAGTCAGAATCATGTATGTCTTGGAGGGGAACTTCTAGATGGTGGCTTTCCCATCTGTCTGCTGCCCTTGTTCTTCTAGATAGAAGTGGTTGTGCGGCTGGATAGTATTATTTAAGGAACCTTGGTGAATTTCTGCAGTGTTTCTTTTAGATAATGCACACTGCTACCACTATGGGTCAGCGATGGAGGGAGTCAATGCTTGTGGATAGGGTAATTATCAAGTGGGCTACTTTGTTCTGATGGTGTTAAGAATCTTCAGTGTTACTGGAGCGGCATTCATCCAGGCAAATGAAAAATATTTCATCACACCCCTGATTTGCCTTGTAGATAATGTACAGGTTTTGGGGAGTTAGGAAGTGAATTATTCTCAACAGAATTCCCAAAGTTTGATCTGCCCTTGTAATCAGGGTATTTATATGGCTAGTCTAGTTCAGTTTCTGGTCAATGGTAACCCTTCTGGAGATTGATAGTGGGGGATTAACAATGGTAATACCATTGAGTATCAAGAAATAATGATTAGACTCTGTTGTTGGAGATGGCCATTGCCTGACACTTCTGTGACAGGAATTTTACTTGTCAATTGTCAAGCCTGGATATTGTTCAGGGATTGCTGCATTTAGACACGGACTGCTTCAGCGTTGCAAACTTTGTGCAATCATTGGTAAGCATCTTCACTTCTGACTTAATAATGGAAGAAAAGTCATTGATGAAGCAGCCAAAGATGGTTGGGCCTAGCACATTATCCTGAGGAGCTCCTGAAGTGTACCTTAGCGCTGGGTAAATGATCTCCTACCATCATGATCATCTTCCTGTGCACTATAATCATCTTCCTGTGCACCACAACCATCTTCCTGTGTGCTCCGACAGTGAGGGGGAGGGCAGTTGCGGGGAGAGGTTTCACTTTTCTGGATAGATGCCAGTGTTGTAACTGTAATGGAACAGCTTGACTAAGTTCTGGAGCACATGTCTCCAGTACTATTGCTGGAATATTGTCAGAGCACATAGCTTTCACAAAGCATATGCCGTCAGCCGTTTCTTGACATCGCACAGAGTGAATCGAATTGACTGAAGGCTGACAACTGTAATGCTGGGACCTCTGGAGGAAGCTGAGATGGATCACCCACTCAGCACTTCATATTCGCTTGCACGGAAAATGAGATAAATCATAAAAGTAATGATCAGAGGATGCCAGATTTGAATTGTAATTGACTGTAGACTATAAAAGAAAAGAAATGCTGAAGGAGATAAAGCAAAGTTGCAAAGTTCTGAGGTCTTGGGAATAGATGAGCATATAAGGCAATATTATGAGCCTTGATTTCAAATGAAGGCTGCTGGAAGGGGGAAAATAGAATGGTTTGCTCTCTGGGGAGCAGGAAAAAAAGACTGATGTTTGTATAGCACTTTTCACAACTACCAGACATTGCCAAGTGATTTACAGCCAATGAAGTACATTCAAACGTAATGTAGGAAATGTGGCAGTCAATTTGTGCACAGCAAGGTCCCACAAATGACAATGTTATAATGGTCAAACAATCTGTTTTTGGATGTCAGTTGGGGATGAATGTTGTCCAGGACACTTGCGGTAATTCCCCTGTTCTTCTGTACCATGGTCAGAATTTCATGTTCCCCTACTAGTGGGTTTTTGGGCAGTGGCAGGGTTGGCAGTGTGAAATTAAAGGAATGGAGTTACTTCTGGTTTCCTGTGTTCCACAAGCACACAGCTATTTTATATTGGCACTGGCAAAGTCTCAAGTGAAAAGCACACCCTTGCCCTACTTCAGACCCTCAAGTGGCCAATTAATGACCATTTCACTCCTAGCCTCAATTTGTTCTTCATAAATGGAGGCAAAATACAACAAAGTTATATTTCTGCTGGGAAAGGGATAGGAGGGGAGGCTTGAGGGCAACTCCATCAAAAACCCCTTTCTGAAGTTGGGTGCAAGTCCCACTCACTCCCTTAGGGTTTGGTATTTTCCAGACCTCTTTCCCCCAGCTTCTTCCTGAGACTGAATCATCCACTCACTTTACATTGCATATATTCTCCTTGTTCTGGGACTCTTTGAATTCACCTTGGCTGCCAGTTCCCAGACAGGGGGCAGAATTTTCCCATCCAACCTGCCATGGAAATCATAGTGGTCTCAACAGAAAATTCGACGAACTATGCAAAGATCTGTTGACCTTGGACAGAAATTTATGATCTTGGGGTGTGCTTGGCCAGAATATCTCATCCTTGGTCTCCAACATTTTCTTGATCTTTCTCTTCTGTCCACTGCAGCGCTGTGGCTCACCGGATGGTGGGAAATCAGATCTCACCATCTAAAGATTTCAGGTCTTTGTGGTCTTTTACATTAACCCATAGGCACTGTCGGGGACTCAGTTAATGTCTGATGGCCCTCCCACAATGCAGTATTCCCTCTGTACTGGAGTGCCAGCCTTGATTCAGGTACTGAACTCTCAGAACAAAACGTGAACCCAAGTTTTTGACTCACAGATATTACCAACTGAGCTGTGGCTGGCACAAGATACATGATCAAAAAAAATAGGAGCCATTTGGCTCCATCATTCAGTAAGTGTATGGCTGTCCTGTATGTGTTTCAAATTCCATTCTCCCATCTATCCCCTGATAGCCTTTGATTCCCTTGCTGAGCAAAAGTTTTTCTACTTGCATGTTAAAAGTATTCAATCACCCCAACTCCATCACCTCCTAATGCAGAGGGTGGAGTCATGCCAAAAAAAATGATGGTCCCGGAGCGAGGCAACTCCTTACAAATTGTCCTCAGATACCCTCTAATTCCTTTTATTCTCATTCAATGCTTTTAAATCTAACTCTAAATTCTTTAAATTACCTACACTATATTCTGCACCCTCTCCTTTCCTTCTCTCCAATGCACTCTATGAACAGTAGGCTTTGTCTATTTAGTGCACAAGAAGCAATTCCTTTCATTGTATCTCAATAAATGTGACAATAATAAATCAATCAAATCCAATGAAAAATCAGCAAAGTCTGATTCTGAGTAAGACACCATTTGACCCATAAATGGTTATAGCAGCTTTTTACATCCTATTTCTGGCACTTTGTGGCAGAAATATGGTGCTCTGGTGCTTCTGGCACTTTGGAGTTTGCATGTTCTCCCTGTGTCTGTGTGGGTTTCCTCTGGGTGCCCTGGTTTCCATCTACAGTCCAAAGATGTGCAGGTTAGGTACATTGGCCATGCTAAATTGTACCTTAGTGTTTCAAGATGTATAGCTTCGATGAATTGGCCATTTGGGGTTACAGGGATAGGGTGGGGTGGTGGCCTGGGTAAAAAGTTAAAGTTTAAAGTTTATTTATTAGTTTCACCAGGAAGCTTACCTTAACACAGCAATGAATTTATGGTGAAAATCCCCTAGTTGCTACATTCTGGTGGCTATTCGGGTGGAGAATTTAACATGACCAATACACCTAACCAACATGTCTTTGTGAGAGAAAAACTGGAGGAATCGGAGGAAACCCACGCAAATGGGAGGAGAAGGTGCATCGACTCAGCACGGACAGTGACCCAAGCTGGGAATCAGACTCGAGTCCCTGACATTGGGAGGCAATAGTGCTAACCACTATGCATACAAGATATTCTGTCAAAGAGTTGGTGCAGACCCAATGGGCCAAATGACCACCTTCTGCATGGATTCAATGGCATTTTGATAAAAAAGAGCTTCTGAGGGATAGAATGTAACTATGTTCAAGGTGAGGCAAATACCACCGATGTATCATTGGGCTGCTTCTTGAGATCTTCAACTATTCCTTCAGTCTTCTCAGTCTCTAGCCATTGTGGAACCCGAGAGATATTAATCTCATAAAAATATTTTTAGGCAATTTATTCAAATCAGGACCACATAACAGACACATCATTACATCAGAATATTATTCAATTATTTATCTAATGAGCAACACACAGGTAACTACCTAATATGAGATTCCTTATTATTTAACACAGTTGTCTCCTGTTGATTTTCAAAAGTGTAAAATTTCTGACAAAAATGTTAATTTGACAAAACTACAGTCCAAAGAATAATGACGTGAGGTGTGAATAATTATGATATGGTTTCTATTTCCACCCCACAGTTTGTCAAGTTAAGCCATTAAGCTCGTGTGATGGATTTTACTGTCAAGTTTCTGTCTTTGAGATGAACAGATCAGTCATATCAATTTTTATAATTTTTCAGATCTTACATTGGCTAAATTGGTCTCAACGCTGCATTGAAATTCTTTTCATGGATCTTAGGCATCACTGACGAAAATGATGGGAGGGATTTAGGCAAATAAGCAACTTGGGTAAAAGTATGCACTGAATTGAAGTTAAATTGGACAAAGTTCTTGTAGTCATGTGGCTAATCATTGCACAGTGTCAGCTCAGTTCAGCTCTGTGGCTGAATTATACAATCTGTGGATTGTTTAAAGGTCAGGGGGAGTCCCCTGAGAAGAACATAGAAACAGAAAATAGAAGCAGAAGTAGGCCATTTGGCCCTTCGAATTGCTTCTCCATTCATTATGGTCCTGGCTGATCATAAAATTCAATAGCCTTCCATGTCTCTTGATTCGCTTAGCCCCAAAAGCTAACCTAATTTCTTCTTGAAAGAAAGGGAACAATGGAATAATGGTTAGCACTGCTGCCTCACAGCGCCAGGCAGCCTGGTTCAATTCTAGCCTGGGGTGACTGTTTGTGTGGAGTTTGCACATTTTCCCCATGTTTGTGTGGGTTTCCTCTGGGTGCTCCAGTTTCTTACCATATTCCAAAAATGTGTAGGTTAAGCTGATTAGTCATGCTAAATGCCCTACTGTCCCAAAACGTGTAGTTTAAGGGGATTAGCAAGGTAATACTTGGGAATAGGGCTTAGGTGGCATTGTCATCAGTGGAGGCTCAGTGAGCTGAATGGCCACCTTGTGCACTGTAGGGTTTCTATTAAAATCATGCAATGTTTTGGTTTTAACTACTTTCTGTGGTATGAATTCTACAGATCCACCACTCTCTGGGTGAAGAAATTTCTCCTCACCTTAGTCCTAAAATGTTTACCACTTATCCTCAAACTGCCCAATGGGTAGAACACCCTTTAAGGAAAGAATACCTGCTGCCTATTACAGGGCAAACTACTGGAAAGGCTTAATGTAAGCCTCTCCCACCTCATAGAATCCCTCCAGTACAGAAGAAGGCCGTGTGACCCATTCAGCCTGCACCAACAACAATCCCACCCAGGCCCTATTACTGTGTTTACCTGTATTTACTCTGTTAATTCCTATAAGAGCAATTTTTAGACTGTGGGAAAAAACCAGAGCACCTGGAAGAAACCCACACTGACATTGGGAGAATGAGCAAACTCCACGCAGTCACTCAAAGCCAGAATTGAATCCGGGTTCTTGGCATTGTGAGGCAGCAACGCTAGACACAGTGCCACAGTGCCGCCTGTTAAATACTGGCAGTGGTCAGGTGAGGATTAAGTGGGCATTAATTGCTCACTTAAGGGCTCACTTTGTCCACTAGTATGTGGGGTGCCATATGCCACACTCTTGTCATTGGTGGAGGTAGAGCCAGGGTGTCAAGTCTGTCTGCTGGATTTAACACACATCGCACCTTCAACATCAGTGGACAGGGGGTACATTAAAGTCAATCCCTTATTTGTGAGTTGGTAGGTTATAGATTCAAGTCTCAATCTAGAACTTTACTGCACAATTGATGCTGGCGCTTTAATATTATTATTAAGGGAAAGCTAAATTGTTACCTTTTGAGTGAGATTTTAAATGAGGATATGACTACACATTGTGATGAATACAAACAAATTGCATTGTGCTGTTCAGAGCAAACCTAGAGTTCAACTGGTCATCTCTCTCATCTTCTTAACACTCTCCACGATAACCAGATTAAATCGTCATTAACTACTTCCTATCTGTGAAATCATGCATAAATCTACTGGAAAACATTAAGGTGCACGTAAAAGCACTTCTTTTATTGTACTGGACTTCGACATAATAGAATGATTACCTTATATTACAATGTTTGATAGCAATTTATGCAAAAAGCAAATTGCTGATTCATGTAAACATCTTTCTCATCTCTATGATATCACTTCCTGTGCTTAAGTTGTGGGGCAGAAAATGGCTGTCTCTCTGTGGAAGTGTAAATAGTATGTGTGGAGTGAATTCCTGTGCAATGATGAGCTGTCTTTTGAGAGAGAGAGAGAGAATTGTACCAATGATCGCAAACATTGGGTGCTGTACAGGACCAAACAACAGTAACACTTGCTGTCAATGCATTTTATGAAACTCTGCAAGAATTGGAAGGTAAGTGTTATTTTGTGTTGGCATTTGTTATTTGGAGCACATTCTGTGCGAATAAAACAAAATTGGTCAGCCATTATTGATTGCAAACCAGAAGTTTTCTGTGGAAAAAAAAATGTCTTAAATTGCTATTGATGGTATTTTGTTTTCCCAGAGTTACAACTCCAGAATGGCCCAGTAGTTACTAAGTTTCAAACAGAGGTTTTGTTTTCTGTTTGGGACTACCCCGATTCATCAGCATTTCTACTTTCTGTGATGCAGATAGTCTTCTCCCCTGTCTCTGCTGTTGTTGACTGCCCAAATGATGCTCACATTGATTTTGATGCTACTTCCATTTTTGTTTAAATCCCTTCTTCTGAAGGGTTCACCTCTCAATGGTATTCATTCATGAGGAGCCTCAATAAGATTTGTAATGTTGAACTCAAATCTTATTTTATGAACTACTTGGGCTACTTCAGATTAGAAAACTGACTGATGAGTTCTCACTTCTATTCAGTTTTCCATAAAAGTAAAGAGGAAGTCCAAAGACCTTTGTAGACAGTAAAATTCTTGCTTGAGGGCATAAATGTTTCCAGCAACCTATAAATCTGGTTGTAAGATGGTCTGGACTGTTCTCATGTTCAGCCTTCATGCCTCCATTACTCACACATACACACACACACAATGAAAGGCCCACGTTTCCTTTCAGAAATGCAGACTATTGCTAAGAAATGGCAATAACCATCTAAATTCATGCTCACCTGAATGATGGACTACATATAAGCAATGCAATTGACATTGGCAGCTCATCACTTAAATTGAAATGAGTGACTATGGTGCCCATCTTTTTAACATAGAAACAGAAAGTAAGAGCAGGAGGAGGCTCTTCAAGCCTGTATCATCATTCATTATGATCATGGCTGATCATCCAACTCAATAACCCTGAACTGTGCTAAACACAGTACCACCCTGCCTCCTATTAAATACTGGTAGTGGTCAGATGAGGACATTAGTTGGGCATTAATTGCCCACTTAAGGACTTCACTTTGCCCACTAGCAGGTAGGATGCCATATGCCACACCCTCGTCACCGGAAGGGGTAGGACCAGGTGTCAAGCAGTCTGTCTGCTAGATTTAAAACACGTCCCACCTTCAAAATCAGTTGATGGGGGCAGATTAAACTCAATCTGTTATCTGTGATAGGTTATGGATTCAAGTCACAATCTAGAACTTTACTGCACAATTGATGTTGGCACTTTAATATGTTATTAAAGGAAAGCTAAATTTGTCACCTTTTTGAGTGATATTTTAATGAAGGAATGGCTACACATTATAATGAATACAAATAAATTGCATTGTGCTGTTCAGAGCAAAGCGAGAGTTCAACTGGTCATCTCACTCGTGTTCTTTTCTTAACACTCACTACGATAACCAGATTGAATTGTCATTAACTACTTCCTGTTTGTGAAATCATACATAAATTTGCTGGAAAACGTTAAGGTCATACAAGATACCATGTAAAAACACTTCTTTTATTGTTCTGGACTTTAACACAATAAAATGACTATCTTAGATTACACTAATAATTTATGCAAAAAGCAAATTGCTGGTTCATCCAATCATCTTTCTTACTTCCATGATTATCACTCCCTGTGCTTAAGTTGTGGGGCAGAAAGTGGTTGTCTCTTTGTGCAAGTGTATGTAGTATTCCTGGAATGAATTTCTGAGAAATGATGAGTTTTGTTTTGAGAGAAAGAGAGAGAGAAAAAATTGTGACAAAGATTGCAAATGTGAAGCAAAAGACAACAGTAATACTTACCCTCAATGTATTTTGTGAAACTTCCACTCCAACCTTCTCTAAAAGAATTGGAAGGTATTATTTTGTGTTGGTATTTGTTACTTGGAGCTTATTCTGTGCGAATAAAACAAAATTGGTCAGTCATTATCCATTGCAAACCAGGCAGTTTTCTGTGGGAAAAAAAATGCCTTAAATTGCTATCGGTGGTATTTTGTTTCCCCAGAGTTACAACTCCAGAATGGCCCAGTAATTACTAAATTTCAAACAGAGGTTTTGTCTTCTGTTTGGGACTACCCCGATTCATCAGCATTTCTACTTTTTGTGAGAGCAGACAGTCTTCTCCCCTGTCTCTGCTGTTGTTGACTGCCAAAATGATGCTCACATTGATTTTGATGCTACTTCCATTTTTGTTTAAATCCCTTCTTCTGAAGGGTTCACCTCTCAATGGTATCCGTTCATGAGGAGGCTCAATAAGATTTGTAATGTTGAACTCAAATCTTATTTTATGAACTACTTGGGCTACTTCAGATTAGAAAACTGACTGATGAGTTCTCACTTCTATTCAGTTTTCCCTAAGTGCGAAGAGGAAGCGCCAAGACCTTCGCAGACAGTAGAATTCTTGCTTGAGGGCGTAAATGTTTCCAGCTACTCATACGTCTGGTTGTAAGATGGTCTGGACTGCTCTCATCTTCAGCCTGCACACGCACACACCAAAAGACCCAACTTTCCTTTCAGAAGTGCAAACTGTCTCTAAGAAATGACAACAACCATCGAGATTCATGCTCACCTGTATGATAAACTGCATATAGACAATGCAATTGACATTGGCAGCTCACTACTTAAATTGAAATGAGTGGCTATTGTGCCCATCTCTTTAACATAGAAACATAGGAAATAAGAGCAGGAGAATGCCCTTTGAGCCTGTACCATCATTTATTATGATTATGGCTGATCATCTAACTCAATAACCTAAACCCAGCTTCCCCATCCTCCCATCCCCTCCATTGCAAGTGCTTTATCAAACTGCTTCTTGAAAACATAGAATCCCTACAGTGCCAAGAGAGGCCATTCAGCCCATCAGATCTGCACCAACCATAATCCCACCCAGGCCCTATCCGCATAATCCCTCATATTTACCCTGCTAGTCTGTCTGATACTTAAAGGGCAATTTAACATGGCCTATCCATCTAATCTGCACATCCTTGGATTGTTGCAAGAAACTGGAGCTCCTGGAGAAAACCCACACAGATATGGGGTGATCATGCAGACTCCAGACTCTTGGGTCGTGCAGTGACCCAAGTCAGGAATTGAACCCTGGTCCCTGGTGCTGTGAGACAGCAGTGCTAACCACTGTGCTGCCCCAATGTTTTGGCCTCAACTACTTTTTTGAAATAGAGAATTGCACAGACTAACAAATCTGTGTAAAGAAATGTTTCCTTATCTCTGTCCGAAACAGTCCACCCAGTATCCTCAGATTGTGTAACCCCAGGTTCTGGACACTCCCAAAAGGGACATCCTTCTTGCATCAGCTCTCTCTAACCCTGTTCAAATCTGATAGGTTGCTTTGGGATCCCCCTCGTTCTTCTGAACACCAGTGAATCCAATCCTTACCAACTCAATCTCTCCTCATACAGCAATCCTGCCATCCCAGCAATCAGTCTGATAACCTTCTCTGCACATTCTAGAGAAAACATCCTTCCCCTTTCTCATAAGGAGACCAAACAATTCAATGAGTGGTCTAACTAAGACTCTGTATAATTGCATCAAGACCTGCTCCTGGCTTCAACACAGGCAAGAGGACTGGGTCCATGGCCCACCCTACACAGAATATACCCTCACAAGGAAAGTTGGCCCCTGCAGGTTTTCATCCAGAACTAAATCAAATTTGATTGTCAGAGGAATGTTGATGAATGAGATTGGCCTCCCACTGTTTTCCATAAAATTACGCTTTAATCGTAGAATCCTACAAATGCAGAAAAGGCTACTTAACCCATCAAGTCTCCACCAACTCTCTGACTGTCTATCTTGCCCAAACCCCCTCTCCAACTTATTCTGTAACCTTACACATTTATCATCTAACCTTCACCTTTTGGGACACTAAGGGACAATTCAGCATGATCAATCCACCTAACTGGTGCATCTTTGGACTTGAATATTAAATCTATAAATGTTAACCACAGTAGCTCCTTTTGGAGTAAGGAGTAAAACTTGAGATATAAAGGACTCATTTGCACAGGGCTAATAAATTTGACAGTAGATAAGACAATTGTCTTTTAATTACTCATCACTCATATTTTTGATTTGCTCAAATCTACTTATTAGTTACATTGATGTAATTTCTAAGAGTGTAATGACAGTTGAGTGGTATCTATCACAACCTTGGGGCATTTCAACATGCTTTTTGTCAATGCTGTCATTGGCACAATAGCACAGTGGTTATCACTGCTGCTTCACAGCCCCAGAGACCTGGGTTCAATTCTTGGCTTGGGTCACTGTCTGTATGGAGTTTGCACATTCCCCTCGTGTCTGCGTGGGTATTCTCTGGGTGCTCCAGTTTCCTCCCACATCCAAAGATGTGAGGATTAGGTTGATTTGCCTTGCTAAAATTGCCCCTTAGTGTCCTGAGATCTGAAGGTTAGAAGGATTTGGAGGTAGGACCTCCTGTGACTATTAATGATTCAAATATCTCAGCTGAGGGACCTGCAATTTCCTCCCTGGCCTCACATGATGTCCTGGAGAATAAGATTCTCCATAGCTGTCTTAAAACCAATAGAATTATGGTCACTGGTTCCAAAGTGATCCCTCACGAACACTTCTGTCACCTGCCTTTCCTTATTTCCCAAGAGGAGATCAAGTTTTTCCCTTCTCTAGTCAGGCAATCCATACTGAATGAGAAATTCCTCTTGAATACATTCAACAAATTTCTCTCCATCCAATCCTTTAATACTATGGCTGTTCCAATCAATGTTGGGAAAATTAAAATCTCCATCCATTGCTGCCCTATTATTCTTGGAGCTATCTGTAATCTCCTTTAATTGCTCTTCAATTTCCCGCCGACTATTTGGGGGCCTATAGTACAACTTACCAAGTGATTCCCCATTCTTATTTCTCAGTTCTATCCTTATAGACTGAGTGGCTGTACCCTTGGGTATATCCCCTTTGAGTATGGTCGTGATGCTTTCCCTAATCAAAAGTGCAACCCCCCTCTCCTCTCTTACCTCCTGTTCTAGCTTTCCTATAGTATCCGTGCCCTGGAACATTGAGCTACCAGTCCTGACCCTTCCTTAGCCAAGTTTCAGCAAATGCTATAATAAACCAGTGCTATGTACTCATCCATGCCCCGAGTTTATCTGCTTTGCCCGTCAGGCCTCTTGCATTGGAATAAATACAAGTTAATCTGGATTTCCCTTGCTCTCGTTCTTGCTTTTGCCTGATCTGTCTGGTACTCAGTGCCTTTTTGCTTAATGTGTTCTCTTTAACCTCTGTGCTGTGCTCCCACTTCTGTTCTGTCTTCTACTGCTTTGGATCCCACCTACCTGCCAAACCAGTTTAAATCCTCCCAAGTGGCTCCAGTAAATCTCTCCATCAGAATGTTAGGACTTGCCTACTAGTCTGTACAAAACAAAGGTGAGATAAACAAACAGTGAAGGCTTTTCACTGGTGTTGAGAGAAGCTGAGAGCATCTCCTGTTCTTCTTGGATTAGTGCCTTGGAGCCTTTTATTTCCATCAGACAGAGAATGCAGGGAGTGTGTTTAACATCTCTTGTGAAAGGCAGGACCTCCAACTGTGCAGAGTCTATTGGATGTCAGCCTAAATTAAGACTTCATGGCTTTGGAGTGAAGCTTGACTTTCTGAAGCAAGAATGTGCCCTGCTGAGCCAAGGTTGTTGATATCTTTAGAGTTTAGTTGGTTCTGTGTTTGAAGTGACTTGAGAATTTTTTTAACCTTTATTATTAAAGTCATCATTTTACAATCGTAGATTTAAAATGTGTAGGATTTGAAGGCCCAGCCTCAGAATAAAGGGACAACCTTTTAGAATAGTGATGAGGAGAAATTTCTTCAGGCAGAGTGTGGTGAATCTAGAATTCATTGCCAAGAAAGCTGTAGTGGCCAGGTCACTGAGTGTACTTAACTCAGAGGTAGGTAGGTTATTGATTGGTAAGGGAATCAAAGGTTGTGGGGAAAAGGTGGGAGCATGAGGTTGAGAAATTTATCAGCCATGATCGAATGGTAAAACGGACTGGATGGATCGAATGATCTAATTCTGCTCCTATATCTCATGGTCTGTGTCAAAAAATATACGCAACATTTCATTTTATATTCTCATATTATAAAATGACAACTTTTAGAAAGCTTGTGATTTGTAATAAAGACACTGCAAATAACATCAAAACTATCGGATTGTAAACCTGGTCACCAGATCTTGGTTGTATAGAAGAATTATGCCAACTAGCATGATATGCCCAGGTTTGTTGTATTGAAAAAGCTTAATATTCCAACCACAAGTTTACAGTCAAAGACTTCCTTGTAAAACGATACTCAAAACCTCTTTGCCCATTCTTAAGAGTTAAAGTGAAATGATGTGCAAAGAGAAAACATAGGGAAAAGCAATGTTAACTGTCTTACATTGGACTTAATCGTAATGTTGGAGATTTAGTGCAAGCGGGAGTTAGTCAAGGATGATTTGTTAAAAGCATCAGGTGCAAACACTATCTAATGAGCCACCCTGGTACCTGTGACCAAAAGAGCAGGCCAATCTAATCAATTTCATAAAAATAAATGAGCAACGTGTTCTAGGTTTTGTAATGGATTTGGGGAATAGAATAAAATCATGTCCCGCAGCTAAGTTCAGCCACAAAGCTCCTGCTGTTTTTGCACTCTGAGAATATAACATCCAATGATCAATTCAAGCTTTAATTTTATTTGAGGGGAGTCTGCCCCAAAGCACCAACCACCAGTTCCTTGTGTATGCTAATTAAATTACTTGTGCAATGGTGGAACAGATGCATTCCAAAACCAATTGGATATGTTTTCAGTGGCCCTATGGTTTCGCTGATACTTGCGTGTAATTTCTGAATCATTCTATACCGTATATGACTCCCATTGAGGGAATGATAGATGCTCGGTCTTATCAGAACGAAGTACCAAATTCAGGCATATCCAGATGTGCTTCCCCGGCACTATTCTCACATTCTGCTTGCGTTTTGTTTGCTGGCTTCTATTTTGGGAAGACAATGTTTCTTCAATACTTATCTTAGTTGCCCAATTCGGTGATTGCATTCGTAGAATCGCTACAGTGCAGAAGCAGCCATTTGGCCCATTGATTCTGCACTGAGTCTCTCTGAACAGAGTACCCAGGCTCTTTACCCCACCTAATCCCCATAACCCTGTACATTTACCATGCATAATCAATCCAACCTACACATCTTGGAAAACCAAGGGGTAATTTAGCATGGCCAATCTACCTAACCTGCATATCTTTGGACACCAAGGGATAATTTAGCGTGGCCAATCCACCTAACCTGCATATCTTTGGACACCAAGGGGTGATTTAGCATGGTAAGAGGTCTGACAACACCAATTTTAAATCCAACTGATTTATTTGATAGTAAACTTGCTAGCTTTCGGCCTTTGTAGCCTTCGCCTGACGAAGGCTACAAAGGCCGAAAGCTAGCAAGTTTACTATCAAATAAATCGGTTGGATTTAAAATTGGTGTTGTCAGACCTCTTACTGAGTTTACCCCAGTCCAACGCCGGTATCTCTACATCATGATTTAGCATGGCCAATCCACTTAACCTACAAATCTTGCGACACTAGGGGACAATTTGCCGTGGCCAATCCAATCCAGCTTTGGATTGTGGGAGGAAACAGGAGTGCTTGTTGGAAACCCATGTAGACACGGGGAAAATGAGCAAACTCCGCACAGTCGCCCAAGGCCAGAATTGAACCCTGACACCTGGTGCTCTGAGGCAGCAGCGCTTGCCACTGTGTTGCCCTATCTTTTTAAAAAAAAGTCTTAATCAGCTTCTGAGATTTCAAACATCATCTTCTGTATGTTGTGTGAATGACTATAGCTAAACAGTATCAACTTGTTTGCTCAGCCATTGTAAAGAGCAACGTTACATTGTTGAAAGTGTCACATCACTCAGGGAAATATTGAAAAGACCAAATGTTTTTCCGTGTACCCCAATCTTTTCAGTATACCTCGGAACTGATGTGATTCACTCCCTGTAATTAGATTCCAAGTGCTACACAGAGAGGAGATAATAAAAACAGTGCCCGGAGCCTCCAGTGGGTTAAGTTGTCAGACTCTCGAATGATGTGGCTATGTTGGAATCGGGGTTTTGTAGCAAAATACCAGATACTTGGCATCAGCCTTTCTCAGTCACATCCTGATCAGAAGTAATCCCTAGGGCTTTATTTCTGGCTGTGTCTGCGAAAGGTATAACTCTCGGCAGGGCACCACTGTGTCTTGTAATTCTCAATAATTTAATAACAGGTGGCTTTCTGATGAAGATCAGCCATAGTTTCAACTCGTATTTTAAACCTTTCCACCTGCCAACAAAAATCATCAGTCCTGACAAATGACTGTAAAATCTTTCAATGGATTACTGCCACCGAGTGTCTTGATTCCACTTATTAATGTTTAATGTCTTGCTTAATGGGAGTAAAAATATATTTTCCTTTTAAAATAATGGATAATGATAAAGTTGAAGATCAACTTTAATCTGAATATGCTGGTGTGAGGTAACACTATTTCATGTGCTTGAAGTGAAAAAATGTGCAGTAATGCAAGTAGCAATTAAGTTCTAAAATTGCAGTTTCATGATGGTAATATAAGGCTCTTGCTAATGTATTTTCATAATTGCTATCAGTTAGATAATTGCTATCAATTGACACTAGTTAAGATGAACTTGAATGCGGTGTTAGAATGCTCAAAATAATTCTTTTTAAAAAGATAAGCAATGAGCAGTAGGATGCAGGTCACTCTCTGACAAACAAGGGCAGAACATGGTTGTATTTCAAGTTGTCCAGCCACATCTGGCAGTGGGTGACTTAGGACCTACTTTTCACCATATCTTTTCAAGTCTGCTTTCCAACTGGAGTTCGGGGAGTGAAGGTGAGCACCACATCGTGGAACTGGCCAGAGTAAAAGAGATTAATGTTTCTTTCTTGGAGACTAGGACATAAGTAAATTATAAGCTTCAGAAAAGTGGTGGTAAACACGGGGTCAAAACTTAGGTGGTTGGCATTTTGAAAGTGCAATTGTAAATGGATTAGAGATCATTTTTTCCCAGTGCAAATACAGGAGGAGGTAGAGGTGAATGACACAAGGAAGGGATCAGAAATGGCCTTATTTGTGATTGGCTTAATGGGACTGTTAAGGCCACGTTCGCTAACAAGGTGGCTGAGTATCTATGGAGTGAGAAATAAAGAGCAGCAAATACTGAAGAAAGAGACAAAATGTTGAGATGGAAGTGTAATGGATGGCATGGTGGCACATGGTTAGCACTATTACCTCAGCTCCAGGGACTTTGCTTCGATTCTCAGCTTGGGCCGCTGTCCTGCTGAGTCGTCACGTTCTCCGCTGTCTGAGTGGATATCCTCTGGATGCTCCAGTATCCTCCCACGTTCCAAAAGACACGTTGGTTAGGTGCACTGGCCATACTAAATTTTTCCCTCTGTACCCAAACACGGCATCGGAGTACGACAGCTAGAGGATTTTCACAGTAACTTCATTGCAATATTAATGTAAGCGTACTTGTGACACTAGTAAATAACTTAAAGCTTTTAAAACTTCACCAGGGCTGAGAAGTCACTGGATGCCAAGGCTAAGGAAAAAAAAGTGAAGATAATTTGGCGATTTTTTTTTTATCATGCGTGATATTGGGTTGAAAAATTCTTTTGTTGATGAGCTTGTGCTTTCCTTATACAAAAGAGACTTGGTTCACAATTTCCCAGTGCTGCTCAGCCTTCCTCATTTACCTTGAATAATCACCCTGGCATAACTTTTCATTGCAATTTTTCCATCTAAACTTCACGCAGGAGGAGAGAAAGAAAAATGACATAAAACAGTATATTAGGAATAAAGTTAACCAAATACAAACAAATGATGAAAGATTCTCTCAAAGTTTATTCAGAAAAGTTGTTTTTAAAGTGCACATCTTATGAACCATTTCCTGTCCTTAACACATATTTTCTCTATTGTGTATTTGTACATTTTGGCAATGGCTTTTCTGACCCCATTGGACACTCCTACCTAATGTAGGGCATTGCTAGAGATTCTCAGAAGGCTAGCCAGAGATTAACTGCTTCCTCGTGCGTGATAATGAATTAGATACTTGTTCCATGGTTTTTAATAAATTTTCATTGTCCCGAGTGTGTAGTTAGCCTCCTGAGCAGTGATATTTAAACAGAAGCTTAGCTTAGTAATAGTCAGGAATGGCTTTTCAGGCAGCTTTATTTACTTACAGTAGTTGTGGTATAAAACTTTGAGTCAACACAATTAAATATGGTTTTGCAGATTTACCATTGTTTTTCATTATGTTAACATTTACCATCATAGGAATGATTTTTTTTGGGTTGATATGGACAGCACAGTGGTTAGCACTGTTGTCTCTCAGTGCCAAGAGCCTGGGTTTGAATCCCGACTTGGGTGACTATCTGTGTGGAATTTGTATGTTCTCCTCATGTCTGTGTGGTTTCTTTTGGGTGCTCTGGTTTTCTCCTAAAGGCCAGAAGATATGCTGGCTAGGTGCATTGGCCATGCTAAATTCTCCCACTATCTGAATAAATGCCGGAGTGTGGCAATCTGGGGTTTTTCACAGTAACTTCATTGCAGTATTAACGTAAACCTACTTGTGACACTAATAAATAAACTTAAAAAAAGGATCTTCATTGTGGCAAGTGGCACAGTGGTTTGCACTGCTGTCTCACAGCGCCAGAGATCTGGATTCAAATCCCGACATGGGTGATCATCTGTGTGGAGTTTACACATTCTCCTCATGTCAGTATGGGTTTCCTCCAAGTGCTCAGGCTTCCTCGCATAGTCCAAACGGTTAGGTAGATTGATAATAAATTGTCCATTTGTGTCAGGAAGATTAGTAGGATAAATATATGCAGTAACATAGGGCCTGGGTGAGAATGTTGTCAGTTCAGGCTTATGGGCCAAATGGCCTCCTTCTGCACTGTAGGGATTCAATGATATTTCCTGGTAAATAATCTCCCACCTGAATGATTTGATTATGAAATCCATGTGAAGTGAGTTTACCAGGTATAAAGGCCGAAATTTTCCCAGTTCCTTTGAGATGTATTTTTGAGGTGGGACCAGAAGCCCATTGGGTTTCCTGCCTGGTTGCCTGCCTACACATTCCTGCTGCCACCTTGCTCTGGAGGGATCAGCACCCAGTACTACAGACAGTAGCCAATGAGGACAATGTTCACTCATTGTCTGGCGGGTTCCCCACCTTGTCTGAAGCCAGCAATCCCTGGAGAAGGCCTAATATCGATAGGTTTATGGGGGAACCACTGATGCATTCTGACTTCTCCATCAGAAGCTCTGGGGGTCAGAGTACCACAGCCACAGAAGCAAATGGCTTGCTCTCCACAATAATGGCATGGCAGCTGTGGCTATTCTTCCCTTTTAATTTTTTTCAACTGTTCAGGGAGCTTTTGTATTTTGAGGTACCCTCGCTCTCCCCAGTCTGTATCAGCAGCCCTCACCTTTCTCACTGGGGCTGTTGGCTTTAAGTTTTGAGTTGCCTGACTGAACTTCCTGCCTTGGGAAGCCATTCTCTGTTCTGAATCCTCCCATGAACAGGGAGAAAGAATGTTTATTGACAAGATGTCCCTCTGACCTGTATATGGGTGGGACACAAAGAATTCCAATACCAGAACTTCATCTTACCTGAGTTCTGCAAAGTGTCCTGAGGTCTGACCATGGTGAATACTGGGTGGGTTGACATTGTAGGTGTAGGGGAAAAGGATTGTGGGTGGGGGTGGCATGGGATGGCATTAAACTGGCACAGGTCTTATCATAGGCCATTGTGGAAAGATGCAATGGCATAAATTGGATGAAGAGTATGAGTGTTTATTGAGTTGGTCGAATGTCACAGGTTTGCATGGAAGGTGGGATAGATTATGAGGGTGAGTACAGGGGTATAGATTAATTAAGGGTATGATTGCATAAAGGGCATGAGGTGGCATGGAGGGGGACTGGAGAATATGTAGGCGGGATGAGGGAATCTAACAGGCAAAGGCAGGAGAGATGTTTCATTTTTATTGTTTTTACACTGTGTTGGAGCTTTGAGGCAGACTTTCTGCCCAGCCTGCCTCTGCAGCTGGAAGCTTCCACACTACTTCCAGGGTCACCCATGCCCCAGGCTGAAAATTCAACATCAGGCAGCCATATTTAAAGCTTGGGTTCACTGAGTCAGGACTCTATAAACTTAACTGATTGATGACAATCTAAACCCATGACTTACCAGCCTTGCTGTTTAGTATTACAGGACCATGGTGAGGGTCCATATCTTTTGGTATTGCCTTAGCTCACAGCATTCTCTGGAACTGAACAAGGGAGGACTCCAGCCCCAGGTAATGTGTTTTCTCTCCAACTCCCATCAATGAGTTGAACGATACTTGGCCCAAATGCTCAGGTATTGTATCACAGTCTCCAGTATCCCACTGCTAAGTTACATCTTGGAATTCACTCAGCACAAAAAGAGAGGCTGAAACAAAATACTCTGGATACAAAATCATCAAACTTAAAACTTTGGCCGGAACCTTCCGACTGTTTACGCCAGCAGGATTTTCTGGTCCCGCTTCAGTGAATGGAAATTTAGCTGAAGGCTACCTTCTCCATCTTTGCAGTGGTAACTGGGCATGAATGCTCAGAACATTAGCTTTGTTTCTCTGCACAGCTGCTGCCTGATCTGCTGAGAATTTTCCCACATTTTTGTCTTTATTCCAACAGGAAAACTGACAACCTTCCCCCACCCTCAAGGAGAATAGTCACCATTTGTTCAGAATTAGATATCAATACCCAAACTGACCCATTCATCATAAAGCACACTATCCCTGCCTGCTTGACTGCAACATCGTTCTGTACGTTCCATTGAATGGTGGCTTTCACATCTGGCTATCTCGTATTGTTCAACAATAAGCACAACGATATCATTGAATGTTTGCTTTTTCCGTTTCTAACCTCTCATTCAAAAAGTTCATGTTGAGTAGTTACAGACATCAATCACTAGTGAGCATAATGAGCAGAGGATTTGTGTGACAATAAGGTCAATTTGCTGAACATAGTGGTGTCCTCCTAAGAAAAACTTAAATGTAGAAAGTAGGAATTGGAAGCAAGAGTAGACCATTCAACTCTTTGAACTTACTCTGCCATTCATCATGATCATAGCTGAACGTTAAATTCAATATCCTGATTTCCACTCCCTCCCTTCATCCCATGTTCCTTTAACCCAAGAGCTATTTCTAATTTTTCCTTGAAATCACATAATGTTTTGGCTTTATCTACCTTCTGTGGTAATGAATTCCACACATTCACCACCCTCTGGGTCAAGAAATTTCCCCTCACCTCAGCCCTAGAAGGTTTTCCCCTTATCCTCAAATTATGACCCCTTCCTCCGCCTAGTTTGGACTTCCCCCACCATCATTCAAAACATGCTTTCTGGATCCACCCTATCTAATTCTGTTAGAATTTTACAAAAGCCTAAGGGATCCCCTTTCACTCTTTTATCTCCAATGAATACAATTTTAGCCAGCTTAGTGTCTCCTTGTATGGCAGACCTGCCATCCAAAGGATCAGCCTAGTAAACTTTCCCTTCATTCCCTCTATAGCAAGAACATCCTTCCTCAGATAAGGACACCAAAAACTGCACACAATATTCCAGGTGTAGCCTCACTATTACCCTATGTAATTGCAGTAAACTGTCCCTATAGGTTAAGGTACATGAATATTTTACTTCTTGATTAACCTTGTTAAATAAGACCTGATATTATAAATATATTTTGCACTTGATGCATCTTGGTTAACTAATGCTTATTTCAGTTAGATAGTAATGAAGTGCCCGAGGTATGTTTGTGTCCTCTGCTGCTGATGATGTAAGAAGCATAGAATCCTACGATGTGGATGGAGGTCATTTGGTCCATTGAGTCTGCACTGACCGCAATCCTACCCAGGGTCTATCCTCATAATCCCATGCATTTTCCCTAGCTAATCCCCCTGACACTAAGGATCAGTTTAGTATGGCCAATCCACCAAACTCACACATCTTTGGGGTGTGGGAGGAAACCAGAACACCTGGAGGAAAGTCTCACAGACATGGGGGGAATGAGCAAAATTTTATACAGTCAGTATCCCGAGCTAGGAATCAAACCCAGGTCCCAGGTCCACAGTGAAACCACTGTGCCGCCCTAGGCGTTGTGAATTTATGATGGGGATTAAAGAAAATGAGCTGGAGCTTTCGAAGTGTCTGCTGCATTTCTTCCCCCCCCCCTCCAAGAATCCTGTTCAGGTGATGGTTAGTTCTTGAACCTGATGTAAGAGATGGATTGAGATTTCTTTCACTGCCAATGAACAAATTCCTTGCTGGAATTCTATACAGTTATTAGATTTTGATTCATGTTGCTGCATGTTGTTAGGCTTATTTCCTTGTGCTATTATTTTCTCAGTCAGTTTCTACACCTTGGTTATCCAAATGTCCTTCCAAATACTGAGCAGTGACAAGGTAATCAACCTGTCCATGTTTCCAACACACGGTGCTTCCATGCATCTCAGCTGCTTATTTTTATAACTATTTTCTAGAATTGGTGTTTCTTATTTCATCTGTGTTCCTTTCTGAGTTAATTTTTCTTTCACCCCATTCGATTCATACAGCAACACATCGCAGCAGGTTGTTTCTCTTGATTGCTATGTTATTTAAACGTGGCTTTGTCCCAGATCAAGTCAGAATGCAGATGTCCTTTCCCTGCTCCCCCCACTCTGCCCCACCAGCCCTTCCCACTTTGTATCCAATTTCAAATTTATTTGTGTGAACAAAATCAAATAGCATTTTGCACAAAATAAATTGGCAGTCCAACATGACTTCTCACTAATGTGTTTTTCATTTGCACTTATCACAGCTCTTGACTTCACATTTTTTCCCAGTATCGTGCTCCTCTTCTAAACCCAACATCCAATTTATTTTGTCTCTGGCTTTTGTTAAGAGACTTTGATTGTTGGAGTCACGTTTCCAAGTATATTGCCTCCTAAGTAATCTTCTCCAATAATGGTTAATAATAAATGTGAGCCAGCAGTGGATTATATAAAGCTATGTATGAGCTATAAGGAGAGGCTGGACAAACTAGGGTTATTTTCTTTGGAGTGGTTGATAGAAATCTATAAAGTTATGAGAGGCATAGATAGGGTTGACCGTCAGAACCTTTACCCCCAGAGTTGAAATGTTTAATCCAAGGGAGCATGCGTTTAAGGTGAGAGGGGGAACATTCACAGGAGATGTGAAGAACGTTTTTTTTTCTGTAGCAGGTGTCTAGAACAAGCTGCCAGGAGTGATGGTGCAGGCAGATAAAATGAGGGCTTTTAAATAAGTTCATGAATTAGCAAGGAATATGGACCAAGGGCAGGCAGAACAGATTAGTTCAATTTTGTGTCCTGTTTGGCACAACATTGTGGGCCGAAAGGCCTATTACTGCTTTAAAAATGTTGTTAAACGTAGTTCTTATTGACAAGATACGTTATCTCAAAGCCCACTTTTCCTCTGTTGCTATGTCTTTTTATAATCGGAAGAGAAACTATCCTTTGTCTTGTAATGACCTCATCAATCACTCAATAATTACTATATTCGGGTAACAATTATCAGAGTATATTAGAGTTTATAAAATATAAAAGAAGACTGATATGCTAGCTTACTTCAGACAGATATATCTAGATGGATAAAGTTCTAAGGTAGTGCTTAACTTGGACTTGTGACAAGTTACTGCACTACTGTGCATTCGATGGATTAATCTGCATAAGCACAAATTACTCAGCAGCTGTTTGCCCATCTGTCACTTACAGTTTGAACCTTCTGGGTTTAAGCCTTAGTTTGGGTTTTCTGGATACTCCAGTGCAGGACTTTAAGATTACTGCTTTACTGGTGGTGCTGCCCTTCAGCTGAAAAATAAAACCATCTTTGTAGTAATTACAAAGATTAGTGACCACCAGTTAATGCAACCAATGATAAAGATTCATTTATAAGCAGATTGCCAGAATTCTCTCGTCGTTCACTGCAAGCAAGGGTGGAAAGTTTGGTGCCAATTCAAATCTTCGTCCACTGCAGCAGGACCAGTGGCAGGAACGGACAGAGAATTCTGGCCAATGTACACAATTTACTCCCACGGTCTGTGTTCTGCACTAAGATCCTTGCGCTCAGCCCCCCATTGGGCTATAAGACCTTTCTGGCATATACCTCTGAAAGTGGCCAACTCCTGCAATCTGCTTGATCCAATAGATCCCATGGTTTGCTTTGAAAGGAAAAGAGTTGTTCAGGTCTCTTGGGCAATATTTCTCCCAAATGAAAATGGGTATCATTGTCTCACCTCGCTCATTTTGTATAGGTCTCTGGAGTAGTTATTTCAGCCTCTTGAGGCTGCCGCGTATCTAACTAAATTAGAGATTATCTTTATCTCAACTCCACTTTTACTTTGTCCATGAACTACGGATGGAATTCTCCCATCCTGTGACAAAGTCCTGTGGTAGAGGCAAGAATGTGGAGAATTTGCTCATGAAGGCCAGCGATAAAACGTGCCAAATCCTCCGGCCTTGACCTTACAAATTATGCTGCTGGGTGTTTTGTGCCATGTTCAATGATGGGCAGGTGTGATGGCACATAATCCGCCATCCTATCTGATACCATGTTGAAAAGATGTCCAACGTCGCTGATCCACTACTAAGAAAGAAGGTGGACCTCCTGAAATTGAAGATTGTTCTCCAAGAACACTCTTGAGACCAGAAAATGGACTTCCTGAGAAATAAGGTGGATTTCCCAAGAATGTTCTGAGGCTAGAGATGGACCTCCTCCAGGACACCGAATTTGGAAGGTCCATCTGCAGATGCTTTTCCCCACCCACCCACTGTTGTTCCAGGATCCTGAATTCTGGAGGGACCCCTGGCATTGTTCAGATGAATCCTGACATCTGCATGCCACTTTGTTCCAAACATGTTTTGCACTGGCACGTTTTCCATTGGTTCTTTGGAGAATAGAGTGTGGGTGACTGAATTCCCCAGCCCATCCAGCTACCGCTGACCACACCAGCATGGACTTGGGAGAATTTCACCCATTTTATATCTTCACTCAACAAAAAAACACTGATACAAAAGCAATGTTGTGAGTGCTACGGAACTGGCATTAAACTAATCAAAGAGGTCAAAGAGCACTGGATCATGAGGCGAGACTAAATAGGCTAGGTTTATACTCGTTGGAGTTTAGAAGGCTGAGAGGGGATCTGATAGAGACATATAAGATAATGAAGGGGATGGATAGAATAGAGGTTGAGAGACTCTTCCCACTAGCAAAGATAGTAGGACTAGAGGGCTCAGCCTCAAAATGAGGGGGGGGCTGTGGTTCAGATCAGAGTTGAGGACGAATTTCTTCATTCAAAGGGTGGTGAATCTTTGGAATTCTCTGCCTGTTGAAGTGGTGGAGACTTCCTCACTGAATATATTTAAGTCAAGGGTAGATAGGTTTTTGATTGACAAGGGAATTAAGCGTTATGGGGAGAAAGCGGGAAAGTAGAACTGAACCACTGCAGATCAGCCATGATCTTATTGAATGGCGGGACAGGCTCGAGGGGCTGGATGGCCTACTCCTGCTCTTATTTCTTACGTTCTTATGTTCAAGTCACGTAGCATCAGGGTGCAAGGAACAACCTATGGCTGCAATTCAGTGACTATGCTAGCCGTGGGCAAAGTTCTTGTAAATCTTGCGAGATGCCAAAAACATAATTCTCGACAGCGAGGTTTTGGTTTGCGATCTTCCCAGCCCACCCTCCCTGACCTCAGATGACAGTCTGAAGTTCTTGTTCAGGAAGAGCGCGAGGCTGATTTTTACCTGCATTACTGTCTGCTGAGTACTTCCCACATTCACAAACCTGTCTTGCATTTTGCACATTTGCTGAGACCCAACAGTTGTTTAAAATGCATTCTCTGCAAACTTGTACCAGTGTTGATGCTGCAAATGTACCACCCATGCTCACGGAAAACTGCCATGATGATCGGCATGGATTCTGCATTTCTCGATGTGAAATTTGAGGGAAAAAAGATGCTTCGAACACACAGCATATTTAGCTGATGAATTATAGGCCAGGAGCCTTCTCTGCTGATTTATATCTGCATATGCCTCATCCATTATAAGGAGTTGTCATTGACTTCAGCAAACGTAGTGGGGGACATAATCCTGTCTACATCAACGAAGAAGAAGTGGAAATGGTTGAGAGCTTCAAACTTCTGGCTGTTCAGATTACCAACAATCTGTCCTGTTCCCTCCACACCGCCACTATGGTTAAGAAAGCCCACCAACACCTCTACTTTCTCAGGCTAAGGAAATTCAACATGTCCACTATGACTCTCTCCAATTTTTACAGATGCACCATAGAAAATATCCAGAAAGGATACATCACAATTTGGTATGGCTGCTGCTTTGACCAAAACTGCAAGAAGCTACAAAGAGTTATGAACATTGTTCAATCCAATACACAAACCAACCTCCCATCCACTGACTCCATCTACACTTGCCACTGCCTCAGGAAAACAGCCAGCATAATCAAGGATGCCACGGCCCCAGACATAATCTCTTCCATCTTCTTCCATCAGGAAAAAGATATAAAAGTCTGAAAACATGAACCAACTGACTCGAGTCAGTTGACTTCCCTGCTGCCATCAGACCATTGAATGGTCCTATCGCGTATTAAGCTGATCTTTCTCTCCACCTTATTGGTAACTGCAACATTTTATTGTGCACTAAGATAAAAGCAAGATACTGCAGATGCTGGAATCTGAAACAAAAATACAAAATCTCAGCGGGTTTGACAGCATTTGTGGAGAAAGAATATAGCCAACGTTTTGAGACTAGATAACCCATGATCCAAATATGAATATTGAACAAACATGATGTGCAGTACTGCTTTTTCAATCAGGAATTATTGAATTATTGTTCTACACAGCATTGTGCAGTTGGAGCCAAGTTCATCTCTTCATTCCCCCTATCTTTTATCATAAAAGTAATGCATAATACAAGCATTTTTAAGTCATTGTCAGCGTGGAGGATAAATATTTATTTGCCTAATGTACCATGTTTCATATAAAAGAGCTAATTTGTCATTTTAAGCAATATATAAGTTTGATTATATGCAACTTGTATTATGTTGTATCAGTTTGAATACAGGAAAAAAATAAGAATTTGGTTTTGGTGAATTAGCAGCAGTTTAAATGTCAATATCTGGTATATTATGACTTGATTTGATCACTTGACTTGATTTCCGAAAGGTTGGATGGTATTGACATTACTTAAAACTAGACCTGATTGCTTAGCTCAGATCATTACTGTTCCTATCAATAGACTGAAGATTCTGATTGTCATTTGTGCAAATGCAGTGTGGTGTGAGAAGATTAAATGCTTGAAAAGTTTCAGTTGAGCATCATGTGTACTGCTTATAAAATGAAGTTCTTTGCCATGATTTTTTTTTTGTTTTATCACAGTGCATTTTTCAAAAGTCCATTGCAACTATAAAGCAATATATGGAGCCAGAGCAATATATGACTTCAAATTGTTTAGATGAAAATCGAATTGATCATGTAACCCCAGAGTCCGTCTTCTGCGGGTGTTCTTTTATACTGCTATCTGAATTGTCTCTAGTAATCCATTTTATTCCAATCCATCTTGGACTGCAATTTAAAAAATGTTCATGATGGATCCTGAAATGTCATAAAAGAAAAATGTGATACTTTGACAGGCTCCTATATTAGTTCCTAATGCAGTGATCTACGCCAAAGAAAGATATCGTTTGAAGTGTGACTCAGTAGGATGTATCTGTTTTGATATGGAAAGGAATAATTATTTCAAGGTCGTATATGATAGTAAAGACTGCACAGCAGCCATCAAATTCAGTTCCGTGGTTTGGCGGTGGCACAGTGGTTAGCACAGCTGCCTCGCAGCGTCAGGGACCCAGGTTCGATTCCCGGTTTGGGTAACCATCTGTGAGGAGTCTGCACATTCTCCCTATGTCTGTATGGGTTTTCTCTGACTCTCTGGTTTCCTCCCACAGTCAAAAGATGTGCTGGTTAGGTACATTGGATGTACTAAATTCTCCCCCATGCACCTGAACAGGTGCTAGAGTGTGGCGACTAGGGGATTTTCACAGCAACTTTACCGCAATGTTAATGTAAACCTACTTGTGACACGAATAAACATATCTTGAAATGAGAATAAAACCTAATTATTGTCTAGATAATGAATTTCAAATTACATATTCTCCACAGTTTGTTTAGGGGTTTTGGTACCAGCTGTGTCTCTCAAGTATCAGTGTGCTCTCCTACTTTTCTTATATCCACAACCTTTTATTGTAATTGGTGATGCCTTGACCATTTTGACTCTGGCTCCCTTCTGTCCATTCCTAAATCAAAAATCACTTATTTCCAGTTATGAACTTATTTCTCACTGCTGGATTTCCTGGCCCTTCCCACAGCTGGATCATCCAGCCCCAGTGAAGGCAAATCCCCGCCATGAAGAACTTATGGTGAAGAGTTTGAACAATGGGAAACCCCATTGACAGTGGTGGGATGAGAAGATACCAATAGCAGCCCACCTGTGCCACATGCTAGTGGTTTGAGGTGGGGGGGCGGCGGTGGTGCTGAATTCCTGCCCTTATCCTGATCCGATACACACATGCTCAGATATATTCTGGCCATGCTGCTGCTGATATTTTGAAAACCTATTCACCATGGTTCTCTCTCCAATGTCTCCTTCTTTCTGAACTGCATCAAATATCATCTCATATGCCTTGTGGCAATCCTACGTATTTAAGGCATGTACAAGCAGGCAGTTTGAATTTTGATTTGATTTATTATTGTCGCATTTATTAATAGAGTGAAACGTATTGTTTCTTGCATGCTATACAGACAAAGCATACCCTTCAGAGAGAAGGAAATGAGAGAGTGCAAAATGTAGTGTTAAAGTCATAGCTAGGGTGTAGAGAAAGATCAACTTAATGCAAGATAAGTCCATTCAAAAGTCTAACAGCAGCAGGGAAGAAGCTATTTTTGAGTTAGTTGGTACGTGACCTCAAACTTTTATATCTTTTTCCCGTTGGAAGAAGGTGGAAAAGAGAATGTCCGCAATGCATGAAGTCCTTAATTATGCTGCCTGCTTTGCTGAAGCAGCGGGAAGTGTAGACAGAGTCAATGGATGAGATGAGCAGCAGCTCTCTCTCTCTCTCTCTCTCTGGAGTTTTGTTGTTTGAAGACTGTTTCTCTGTCAAAGAGTCAGAAGACAGGTGTCTCTCTAAATCTTTGTCCAGAGTTGTTAAAATGCTTAATGACCAGCAACTCATGTAAGCCTGTGTTTTTGGTTACTGAGAGGAGTTTATGCCCATGAGAAGTATTGTTTAAATTGGAACTAATAGAGATAGTTAGAAGTAAAGAATTATACTTTGTCATGTTTAAGTATTTCAATTAGTAAACGTTCTGCTAATTATTTTTGTAATAGTTAAGCTGTATTGTTAAATAAATTTTATTTTAATAAAAACTTCCTAGTGGTTCAATAGAACCAAACTCAGTGAAACATTTTATCTGAACGCTATTGCCAATATCAATAATAGTTGGGGACTAGTCTGACTTCATGAAATACCCTGTTCTACCTGGTCTCTAACCCTTTCAAAGAAGAAAGATTATCCAAAGGCAGGACTGAGTCTGCAGTACTCAGTGAAATATCTCCTCAAAAAACACAAACCATATGGGCAGCATAGTGCACAGTAGTTAGCACGGCTACCTCAGACAGTACCAGAGACCTAGGGTTCAAATCCCGGCTCAGGCCGCTGCATGGAGTTTGCATGTTCTCCTTGCATCTGCATAGGTTTCCTCCCAAAGATGTTTGAGTTAGGTTGATTATGCTAAATTGCCACTTAGTGTCAGGGGGACTAGCAGGGTAAATATATGGGCCTACAGGGATAAGAATTGGATGGGATTGTGGTTGGTGCAGACTCGATGGGCTGAATGGCCTCGCTTTCCACTGAAGATATTCTAAGGATCACTGTAATTAATGTGATATTTTCCTGTGCTTTAAAGGCTAAAAGAGTGTTGCCGTTATACAGCTTTACCTTTCAATCATGGATAGCAATCTAAAGTTGTGCTGAATCTCATGACTGGAAAATGAACAGAACAAAGGGATAAAAATAATAACTTCTTGATCGTCTTCTAAACAAAAAAAAGCTCTTAAAAATTTGCATTTCTATAATGCCTTTCATATGGTGGGATCTGCTGGTTCTGCCTCCAGCGAGTTCACTGGTCCGCTGGAGTCAATAGACTTTTAATTGGCTTAACCCATCCACTGCGCTGGGGCCAGGAAATCATGACCCTAATACCAGTGTGTTCCAAAGTGCTTCACAACATGTTGTTACACAGGGGAGGCAATGGCCTAATGGTCTTATCGCTTGACTATTAATCTAGAAACTCAGCTAATATTCTGGGGCCTTGGTTCAAAACCTGTCATTGTAGATTGTGGAATTTGAATTCAATAAAAAAGATCAGGAAGTAATCTATTGCTGACCATGAACCCCTTGTCAATTATCAGAAAAGCTCTTTTACTAATGTCTTTTAGGGAACCAAATTGCCATCCTTACTTAAAGTTTATTTGTTAGTCACAAGGCTTACATTAATATTGCAATGAAGTTACTGTGAAAATGCCCTAGCTGCCACACTTTGGCACCTGTTCGGACACACACAGGGCGATTTTAGCACGGCCAATCTACCTAACCAACACATCTTTTGGACTGTGGGAGGAAATTGGAGCACCCAGAGGAAACCCATGGAGAATGTGCAAACTCTACAAGACAGTAAATGAAGCTGGCAATCGAACTCAGGTCCCTGATACTGTGAGGCAGCAGTGCTAACCACTATCACCATGCCACCAACACTTGCTAACTCCAGGGCCACAGCAATGTGGTAAGAGGTGGTAGTTATAGGACGGATGTCAGAGGCAGGTTCTTTACACAGAGGGTGGTGAGAGCGTGGAATGCCCTGCCTGCAGCAGTTGTGGACTCGCCTACTTTGGGGGCATTCAAATGTTCGGTGGATAGGCATATGGATGATATTGGAATAGTTTAGGTTAGAGGGTCCACTGGCCGGTGCAACATCGAGGGCCGAAGGGCCTGTACTGCGCTGTAATGTTCTATGCTCTATGTGATTGACTCTCAACTGTATTCAGGCAACTAGGGATTGTCAATAAATGCTGACCAACCAGCAATGCCCATGTCACACAAATGAATAAAAAAAAATCATAAGTTGCCTGAACATCATGTAAATTTGCTTCACTGGATCATTCTCCCGCAAAATTTGATGTTGAGCCACTAAACGTGATATTAAAACAGATGGCTGTAGGTTTTTAAAAACCATATTGAGGGAGGAAAGTGAGGTGGAGAGGTTTAAGGAACGTATCTCAGCTGAAGGCTTGGCTACCAATGGTAGTGCCAATTAAAATCTCAGATGGCCAAAGCCAGAATTAGAGTGTGAAGGTCTGGAGGAGATTGCAGATATAGGGAGGGGACGGCCACATGGGGTTTTGGAAAAGAGGATTAGAATTTTAAATCTAGGCTTTGATTAACTGTGGAGCTAATGTGGTTACAAAGCAATAGATTCTTGGCCATTTCCATATATTTGAAATATTATCATTGCTGAAATGCAGGAAAACACAGCACTTACTCTGCACAGGTCAAAACCCCAGAAAGATGCATGTTCAGATGCATTTTTTTTTAAGTGATGCTAAGTAATTCTCCAAGATAACATGTCAATTTGTTTTACTAGTCAGATCATTATCATGCATGAGGAAATTTAGAAATGCTTTCTTGACTCTTCATGCTGGGATTTTTTTTTTCCCGCTTTTAACCTATGCTGTTAGATTGCAAACTGATATATATTTGAGCTGGAACACACCAATTTCATTCACACTGCTACAAATAATGGAGAATTTGACGGTCAGCCAAATCTCCATTCCCTGCAACGGGACTGGAGAATCCCAGTCATAATCACACTTTTCATATTCCCATTCGACAAGATTACACTGAATGAAACTTGAATTGTATAGCTATGGACATTGAGAAGGGACTGACTAGATTGCTCTTTAGAGAGCTGGCATTGATACGATGGGCCAAATCAAATGGCTGTGTTCTGTGCCAGAAATTACTCTAATTCTGACTATCGAGCAGAACACTGGCTTTCTCTTTGAAAAGTGCTCTGGGGTGATTTACAGTGTAATGTTGAACATGTTATTTGAAAGGCAGTGTCTGTAACAAGGTTTACATTAACACTGCAATGAAATTACTGTGAAACAGTCCTGTTTGGGTCAATGCACCTAACCACATCTTTCAGATTGTGAGAGGAAACTGGAGCACCCAGAGGAAATCCACGCAGACAACAAACTCCACACAATGACACAAGCTGGGAATCAAACCTGAGTCTCTGGTGCTGTGAGGCAGTGATGCCAGTTACTGTGCCACCACACCACCCTCTCCGCCATTGCCTCCCCTCACGGCTGATTATCTACCACAACACCACCTTGAGAGAATGTAAAATTGGAGAGAGATTTCAAGGAAAGAATGAAGATTTTCAATTTGGTGCATCATTCAATAAGAAGTCTTTAAGAATGATAAGCACAATGGTTAACACTGATGCTTTACGTCTCCAGGGAACTGGGTTTGATTCCCGGCTTGGGTCACTGTCTATGTGGAGTTTGCACCTTCTCCTTGTGTCTGCGTGGGTTTCCTCTAGGTGCTCCAGTTTCCTCCCACGGTCCAAAGATGTGCAGGTTAGGTTGATTGGCCATGTTAAAATTGCCCCTTAGTGTCCCGGGATGCATTGGTTAGAGGGATTAAAATATGTAGAGATAGGGGAGTAGGGCCGGGGTGGGATTGTGGTTGGTGAAGACTCAATGGGCCGAAAGTCCTCTTTCTGCACTGTAAGGTTCTATGATTCTATGAATGGGGTGGTGTACAAGGGAAACAGGATACAAGAAAATGTTACAATAATTTACTTGTGATGAATGTCTAATTTTTTTAAATTGTCAGTATTAGATCAACTAAGATTGGGAACTTGCTGGAAAAGGTTCAGATCTAGTTACCACTATGGGTGAATATGATTGTCAGGACCTCTGCCATACTTTTGGCAGTGTTGGTTTAATAGGAAACCTTAAAGAGGACAGCGGGTTACTTACTGCGTGATACTTATTTCAAGATATCTACAATATTCTGTGGGTGCATTGTAAACTGACAGAGCTATTATTTAACACCTAAAAATACAGTACTTAAGCACTGGCCGTTGCACACACACTTCTTTAATTCATTTAAAATTACTACCTTGAGCGGCGTAACCACAGGCTACCTCTGTAGTGTCATTTCATTCCTGGTGTTTTGTGCTCAGGCAGAAGCCGAAATGGTTTATGTCAATGCTTCTCTCTTGCTGAAGTGAATTTATCGCATTTCATCCGGCCATGAACTGTTCTTGCCGAACTTGTGGGTGAATGCTCTTCAGTGTAGTATGTATCACTTAATAGCTATTCTGACAACATCACATGGGGAGGAAAACTTTGCTGAGGCAGGGGTTAATTCTTACAGGGACAAAAACTGATTTATGGACATTGGTGACTCTGGCCACTGAATTGGTGGGCAAGGAGCCTGCTGGTCTTGCATGGGTGGAAAAGTCTTATCAATTCAGCAGATCAAGAATTTTCAGCTATTAATACTAAAGACGTTCTTTTCATTTACTTGAGATCAAACAAGTGGAGTTCTTTGCAATGAATACTGATTATCATCTCTTTTCACTTTTCTTGTGTTGGAAAGTGATGTGACCTTGATATGACAAGCTGAGATGTGAACTGAGTTCTCTCTATTCAACCAACTCCGTTCCTCACAACAAAGGTTTAAGTTCTTTTTCACAAAGATATGACTTTTCTGAATCCAGATTAGTTCAACCCTTCGGGCAGCGAACAAGGTGTCCACAAAATAAGATTCTCTTCAGTTGAAAGGCAAAGTTATTAGCCAAACAACTTGGGAGGAAAATAATTTTCTGGCATTGGTCACCTCAGAAAAATCCCACTAGAGGTCAATGGACGTTTCCATGGTCCGCCCCTCGCCCGCTCCAATTCTTGTAGCAGGCGGGATGGTAAAATTCACTCCAAAACATCTGTCATGTGTACCAGAAATAGGAGACGTTAAGAGTCCAGTAAAGGATATATGGTTAAAAGTCCTTTGGTCTGGAGGGATGGATTTTTAAACATTATGGCTGATTTGGATTAACTGCTTTCATGGATATGATCAAATGTCGAAAATGTTGCAGTTGTTAGAAGATCTCAGTTTGTTGGTTGGGTTTGCTTCCAAACTGAATGATACTTTTGTTCCAGAAGAGAGAGGGAGAGACTTCAGCATACGTCTTCCTTGTAGCTCTCCCTCGTGACTGCAGTGGCCATTGTTTCTGTGTCCAATACTTTGCACTTTTAATGTCTCTTACTTGCCTTGGCCTCGCATTAAGTCTTTTGTTTTGACACATTTCAAATTCTGAAAATCCCAGTCAGTCAAATGTTGAAAAATCATATTTTCAAAAATGGAAGGATGGAAGTTGGGAACAGGAGTAGGCCACGCAGCCTGTAGAGCCCAATGTAATCATGGCCGGCAGAAATCTCGGTATCTTTTATATACACTATCCTTACACTCAACTAGCAACACTGCTAATCTTTAATTAACTTCCAATATTGAACAAATTGGAAGAGGTCTACATTTAGCCATGATATTAAACTCTACAAGAGATACACATTTGTTGGTCTGCTATACTTGGGGGTTATTTAAGACATTGTGCCACAAAGACTCTCAAGGATGCTGTAAAAAAAAATATCCAAAATGATTAAAAGTTCGTATAATTAAACTAAAACTAAGCTTCGTCTTTAGCTCTGTGTTCGGTATCTTGAAGAGCCAGTGAACCTTAGATGTGCTGGTTGGGAAAGAATCGCACCTGCGTGGTTTAGACTTTTTATGTTGATATGACCTATGCTGAAGATAAAGGTCCCATATGTCCGCAAAAGAAGCAAAATCTCAGTGCAATGGGCTGCACGGCAGTACAGTGGTTAGCGCCAGGGATTTAGGTTTAATTCCTGGCTTGGTCACTGTCTGTGTAGAGTCTGCACATTCTCCCCATGTCTGCGTGGGTTTCCTCCAGGTGCTCCAGTTTCCTCCCACAGCTGGAAAGACATATTGGTTAGGTGCATTGACTATGATGAATTCTCCCTCAGTGTATCTGAACAGGTGCCGGAGTGTGGCGATTAGGGGATTTTCACAGCAACTTCATTGCTGTGTTAACATAAGCTTACTTGTGACTAATAAAACTAAACTTTTTGAGGCTTAAAAAAACTCTGGGAGAAGCGATAGAGAGAAGTAAAACAAATAGGAGAGAGGACAGTGAGGAATTAAAACTGAAAGCTCCCAGTAAGGGAAGAGGACAGAGGTGTGAAATAAAAATCAATCAAGTTAAGAAAAGAAAGAATAGAATACATCAGAGCTGTCATTGAGTGAAGGGAGCTCAGAAGAACATGAGCTGCAAATTGTCCTCATTACTCGAGGGCAGCTCAGAGAAAATAGGAGGTATACCTCAAAATCTTTCTGTAGTATCGAGTATGACACTGTAACCACTGATTTCGGACATGCGTTATTGCCAATGAAAGCAGAAAATGTTCAAAACCCTCGGCAGGTCATGCAGCACCTTTGGAGAGAGAGAAGCTAAGTTAATGGGCTGAATTTTCACTGAGTTGAGATGACTCGAGAGCTCTTTAAAAATGGCGGGTGGGTTCTGATTCCAGAATTCCCCACCCAGTCCCTGGGCTGTGAGATTTTCAGAGGTGCTTTTAAAAGGCATCTGCTGGTTACTCTCAAAAGCAGCCTGGCACTTCTGACCTGGCTTCCTGGGGAGATGGACATTTTCTACTCTTCAACTTTCACAAGGTCCGATTTAGATTTTTAAAGAGTTGTGCTTTGTAGCATATCACAGGAGTCATGGTCCATCGCTCATATTGGGGGTCTTTTTAAAATGTTCAGCTGTAAAGTTGCTTCTCATGCTGTATATGTTAAGGTAAGGCCGCACTAACACCCCCAAGGTCCCTCACATCCCCATGCCAAACTATTGCCCTTACATGTCCTATATATATACTGTATACACCATTTAACACTTTAGTGTGCTTTGAAAAAAAGGAAAAAGTATCATTCATTACTTTCCACTGTTTAAAAATGAGAGAATTTCACTATAAGTCAATAAAAGTGTCAATCATTTAACCCTTTAACATGTAAATTACAGAAACCATTAAAAACTAGAAACCACATAACCTTGTGTAAATAAACATTGTAATTTTGAGCAGAGATCAGAGAGCCCAAGTATTCCATTGAGCAATATTTTCTCTGCCTCAAGAAGATTAATGGCAGTGTGGGCTCTCAGCCAAGCATACATAATGAGATATCCAACATTTAATGTGGCACCTAATATTTAATATGGTGTCTGGATATCTTGTGTTTTAGGAAATTCTGAATTAATGCTTGGGTCTTTATTCAAGTGCTCTGCCTCCCTGGGAATTCTAAGCAATGGTGGTGAGGATAAATATCTGATACAGGATCCTACTTGTGTAGATGAGAATTATACATGATCTAAAATTGCCTAAAGGTAGCAGATTTTCCTACGCAATGAAGTGTTGCTTGTTCAGGACAATAACTCCGCTTGCGATTCATTCCCAAGTGTTTTATAACAGGTTTTAATTGATGGGTAACAGTCTTCAGTGTTATATTAAATTGATGAACAATTAGTTGAAACTGTGCTTCAACACCCTGATCACTCCAAAACAACAGTCTGGTTCTCAGGTTTAGTGTGACTGGTCCAGTGCTCCAGGCTATTTGTGTGGCTCTATGATGACTCCCACCCAACTCAAACACTTTTTTTTGTATTTTAGCACAAACATGCTTTGTATGATATGTAGTTGCATTTTTCATAGAATCATAGAGTCCCCACAGTGCAGAAAGATGACCGAGTCTGCACTGACAACAATCCCACCCAGGCCTTATTCCCATCACCTCATGTATTTACCCTGCTAGTCCACCTGATGCAGCAGGCCAATCAGCCTAACCTGCTCATGTTTGGACTGAGGGAGGAAACTGGTGCACCCAGAGGACACCCATGCAGACATGTGGAGAACATGCAAGCTCTGCACAGGCAGCCACCCAAGGTCAAAATTGAACCCAGGTCCCTGGTGCTGTGAGTTTGCATTATAAGAATAAATTGCCTATTGAGCCAATGTTATCCAACTTACAATACTTGTAAACAAAATATTGTATGGAGTTAAAAGTGTTTGAATTGCAAGTAGCAATTTTTTCTTTATTGTGATACATTAGCTACTGATCTCTGAACACATTATGAGCCTTTTTCTTGTCCTGGGTAATTGTTAGTTGTTTCCCTTTGCGTGTCCAAACTGTCCAGTGTGTGGGCATGAAATCAAGATTTCCCTTCTCCCACATTTGCTCCAACACCAAAAACATTAATGGACAGGATGCTGAGATACCTTGACCATTTAAATCAAAGGTTTCCAACACCTAATCTGCACCTTGACATATTTACACAGGAAAGTTTAAAAAGAAAATCCAAATATAACTAGCAATTTTTGGAACAGTAGAAATTTGAATTTGAGTCCTGGGAATCACAGTGAGCTGGAAGTATAGCTATATCACCTTTCATTGCACTACCTAGTCTCCAACCAGAGTATTGCTAGTCTGCCCAATCCAGTCTGCAGCCGAACATGATATTCATTTCTATATTTGCATTACATTAAAAGGAGGAATTTACGAAGAAGATTTGATTGTGGGGTTAATGGGAGGCTAAGGCAGGAAGATGGCCTTCATTAGCCATCTCCTCTCCAATGCCGCCTTCCCTCAATCAGGCATTTGTTGCTTTTGAGAGAAGGACTTCCTCTAAAAGCTGATGTTGGA
Source organism: Sphyrna mokarran (assembly GCA_024679065.1). Taxonomy (NCBI): domain Eukaryota; kingdom Metazoa; phylum Chordata; class Chondrichthyes; order Carcharhiniformes; family Carcharhinidae; genus Sphyrna; species Sphyrna mokarran. The sequence continues at coordinate 24,566,650 of JAGIQG010000029.1, forward strand.
AAGCCATCCAAATCCCACTTAATAGATCCCTACAGTGCAGAAGAGACCATTGGCCTATTGGGTTTACACTGATTCTCTGACCAAGTGTCTTACCGACACCTCTCCTCCACCCTATCCCTGCAATGACCATAAATTTACCATCTAACTTCCATATCTTGGGGAGAATTTAGCATGGTCAATCCACTAATCAGCACATCTTTGGACTGTGGAAGGAAATCCACACAGACACAGGGAAAATGTACAAACTCCACACACAGTCACTCAAGGCTGGAATTGAACCTGGGTCCCTGGCTCTGAGACAGCAGTGCTAACCAGTGTGCCACTATGTTGCCCAAGTACCTGAGCCAACACTAAAATGTGGTACATTTGGATAATTGGTAACAATTAGCTCTAATATGCCCTGTTTTCCCAGCACTGTTGGGCAAGTTCCTCCAAAGAAGCCCCTTTCCAGCCTCCAACTAAGTGTTTGGAGCTTTCTCCACTGCTGAGAGGGGATATGTGGTCTCTCCCACAACTCAGTAAGCTCCACCCACTTGTTTTTCACCTTGATTGGTTGCATCACATCTGACTCATTAGATGTCTAAGACGTAGTTTTAAAGAGTATCTGGAAGGAGAAAGATTTTGAAATGGAGGACCAGAGAGGTGAAAGTTGGGAATTCCAGAGCTTAGGCAGCAGGTGGCACAGATGCCAATGGTGGAGTGATTAAACCAGGGGATGCTCACAAAGCCCAAGTTAGAGGAGTGCAAATACCATGGAGGATTGTGGAGCTCGAGGAGATTAACATGATGGAAAAGAGTTTGAAAACAAAAGTGAGAATTTTAAAATGTAGATATCGATTGATTGGAAACCTGTGTGGGTCAGAAGGGGTGATAGATAAATGCAACATAGTGCACTCTAAGACATGGGCAGCAGAGTTTTAAAACAACCCTTGATTTATAGAGCATTTGGAGAGGTAAGAAAAGATTTACCAGATGTTGCCCAGTATGGGCTATGAGGAGAAGTTGGAGAAACTTGCGTTGCTCTCACTGGAGTGATGGAAGTTGAGGGGAGACTTGAAAGAAGTCTACAAAATTATGACAGGCATGGACAGAATGGATAGTCAGAAGATTTTTCCCAGGGTGGAAGAGTCAATTACTAGGTTTAAGGTGCCAAGGGCAAGGTTTAAAGGAGATGTAGAGGCAGATTTTTTTACACAGAGTGTAGTGGGTGCCTCAAACTCATTACAAGGGGTGGAAGCGGATATTATGGTGACTTTTAAGGGACATCTTGACAAGTACATGAAAAGGATGGGAATAGAGGGACATGGAACCCAAGAGGGTAGGGAGTTTTAGTAGTCAGGCAGCATGGTCAGAGCAGGATTGGAGGTCCAAAGGGCTTGTCCCTGTGCTGTAATTTTCTTTGTTCTTTGATATGGGAAACCAGTTAGGAGTCCAGAGGAATAGTCATGAAGGCACGAATGAGGGTTTCAGCAGCAGAGATGGGATAAGCCTCATCTGAGTGGGAAGTGGAAATGGACAGTCTAAGTAATGGGGCAAATATGAATAACAATAAAGGATCTGCTATCGACAAATTGATTAAATTGTGTTGCCCCTTTTTAGGCTAATTCAAACTGAAACATGATCTGTTGTCTCAGCTGGATTTATCTGCACAATATCTGCTGTCTTAAGCTGTGCTTGTGAACCAGTGTATAACAGCTCGCATATATCTGTTCCCCAGCTGATCCCCATGCTTCCCTTTTGGTTCTATTATCTTAAAAGGGACAATTTAAATAATTTAGTGGCAGCAGCATCCTGTTTTTTTAAAAAAAATACCATTAAAATAATAATTTCCAGTATTTTAACAACATGCAGCCATTCCCATTGATGTGATTTTCCTTATCCTCATGACAAACCACTAACCTTTATTGCAGTGGGATTAAAGCTGATTTTAAAAAGGGTTGTGAATTTTAAATCAAGTACTGTTGTGGAAGGGCTGCTAAAGTTCCAAAGAGTGTTACGGTGATTAGCACTGCCGCCTTGCAGTGCCAGGAACCCAGGTTCAATTCTAGCCTTGGGTCACTATCCGTGTGGAGTTTGTATGTTCTTCCCACATCTGTGTGGGTTTCCTTCGGGTGCTCTGGTTTCCTCCCACAGTCCAAAGATGTGCAGGTTAGGTTGATTGGCCATGCTAAATTGACCCTCGTGCCAGGAGGATTAGCAGGGTAAATGAGTAAGATTATGGGAATAGGGATTGTGATTGGTGTAGACTCGATGGACCAAATAGCTTCCTTCTGCATTATAGTGATTCTATGAATATGAGCTTTATTCCATTTTGAGCATTTCAAGTAGATTTTGTCCATTTTTTTTTTTCATTTGTGGGACATGAGTGTTGCTGGCTGGCCAGCATTTATTGCCTTTCCCTAGTTGCCCTTGAAGAACAGTTGAGATCCAACCATATTGGCTCTGGAGTAACATGTAGGTCAGACCAGTAAGGATGGAAGATTTTCTTCTTTAAAGGTATTATTGAACAAGACGTATTTTCCCGAAAATTAACAGTGGTTTCACACTGGTAGATTCTTAATTCCAGATATCTTTTATTGAATTCAAATTTCACCATCTGCCATGGTGGGATTCGAACCTGGCTCCCAAGACCGTTAGCTGAGTTCCTGGATTAACAGTTTAGTGAAAATTCCATTAGGCCACTGCCTTCCCTTATAAGTTGGGTGGGTCTGCCTGTGGCCACATGCACATTTGTGTTCCTCTATGTAATATATAATAACTCAGGAAGACAACTGGAAAGAAACAATGTTTTGTTTGACAAAGTAACAGTACAACATAAGCCTGTGATATTCCTGCCGAGCACAATGAGGGATAAGAGAATATCGGATCTGCTCAGGAGCCTGCCTTATCAAAGACTCAGGATGTGGGTTCCGCCTGGTTAGATGACTGCCAATCACCATGGGAACTTGCATTCCATGAGTCCTACTGAGGTCAATCCAGGATTCCCTCAGCTTGGACAAATGGCTGGCATTGTACTGCCCTGCCTGTCACAGGAATGGGAGCAGGTCAGGGGTAGACCATGAAAAGGTCCATTGACCTCGGGCGGAATTTTACGGTTTGGGACGAAGACAGCTGGAAAATCCCTCCCATTTTTTGTTTTCTATTGAGATGAAAGAATTCTGGGAGAAAATTGGAAACAGTTAAAGTTTTTTGCTTCCTCCAAGCAACAGTTATAGCATCAATGCTCTTGTCTCTTCCTTAGTAAATGGTGTTCATGTTTTAATTGTTTTCAGAGTTCAGATTTAAGAGAAAGGAAATGAATTGGAGGTCAGCAGTCTGAGCAGTTCAATGTGTACGATCAAGTGAAGACTATTTTGGGTAGCTGGCTGGGCCCTATTTTTAAAATTAGATGCCTGGCATATCCATTAATTTCTCTTGATACCTGGATCATGCAGAGTTTTTCCTATCTGCTGTAAACATATGGTTGGCCTCCCAACTCATCAAGTTATGTATCTGTTTGCAGACCTTTTAGGAATTGGGATTATAAGATGATGGAATTCACATTACTGGAGCGGACACACAATGCCTTATTATGAACATCTGTCAGTTGAGATCAAGCATTGAACAGTTGCCAGCTCTGTATTTAGTTTATTTGTTTCACTAATACTGAACACATTTTTATTTGTCTGCTGGCTCACGTCAAGCTTTTGCAACATTACACATTGTAAAGCAATTTCTGCCCTTTTCACTGCATGTTCTATTCTCATAAACTCATAAGGATTAGGGCAAGAATAGGCCATTCAGTCAATTGAACCTGTCCCACTATTTGATAATATCATGGCTGATCTCGATGTGGCTTAACTACATTTACCTGCCTGCTCTCCAAAGACCCTTACTCCTTTTGTAGATCAAAAATTTGTCTTGCTTAACCATGAATATATTCAATGAATAGTACTGTTGGAGGCAGATGGAGCCTCAGTTTTATATTCCATTAAAATTGCATCACTTTCATGTGTGTAGCCCTCCCTCAGTACAAAACTGGCAGGTCAGCTTTGCATGATGTGTTTGAATCTTGGAGTGGGCCTTGAACCCATAACTTCCCAACTCCGAGGTAGCAATGCTACTAACTAAACCACAGCTAACACATGGTCATTTCACTTATCCTCATTTAGTGAACATTCACTGATGCATTTAGTGATACGTACTTACCAGGAAAGACTGCGTAGAGTAGGGCAATACTCATTGGAATTCAGAAGAATAAAGGGAGATCTTATAGAAACATGTAAGATTATGAAGGGAATAGACAAGATAAAAGCAGGAAAGTTGTTTCCATTGGCAGTTGAAACTACAACTAGGGGCATGGCCTCAAGATAAAGGGGAGCAGATTTACGACTGAGTTGAAGAGGAACTTTTTCACAAAAAGGGGTGAGAATCTGTGGAATTCCCTGCCCAGTGAAGCAGTTGAGGCTACCTTATTGAATATTTTTGAACAGTAGAGGAATTAAGGGTTATAGTGAATGAGTGGTAAGTGAAGCTGAGTCTACGAGAAGATCAGCCATGATTTTATTGAACAGCGGAGCAGGCCCGAAGGGCTAGATGGCCAACTCCTATTCCTCTTTCTAATGTTATATAGATTATTATGATAATTAGTAGACTATATTGATTCAGCCACAAGATCACAAAACTATTAGTAAATTACTAATTATTAGTAAATTTGCAGATGACACTAAAGTCGGTGGAGTGGTAGATAGTGAACAGGGGTGTTATAGTTTGCAGAGGGACTTGGACAAGTTGCAGAGCTGGGCCGAGAGGTGGCAAATGGAGTTTAATGTGGAAAAGTGTGAGGTAATGCACTATGGCAGAAATAATAAATGTGTAGAGTATAGGGCAAATGGTAGGATTCTTAGTAGTCTAGATGATCAGAGGGATCTTGGTGTGTATGTGCATAGATCCCTGAAAGTAGGCAGTCAGGTCGAGAAGGTTGTTAGGAAGGCATATGGAGTCTTGGCTTTTATTGGTAGAGGGATTGAATTTCGGAGCCGCAACGTCATGTTGCAACTGTACAAAACTCTAGTGCGGCCGCACTTGGAGTATTGTGTGCAGTTCTGGTCCCCACATTATAAGAAAGATGTGGAGGCATTGGAGAGGGTACAGAGGAGGTTTACCAGGATGTTGCCTGGTATGGAGGGCAGGTCTTATGAGGAGAGGCTGAGGGATTTGAGGTTGTTTTCGTTAGAAAGGAGGAGGCTAAGAGGGGACCTGATCGAAACATATAAGATGATTAGAGGTTTAGATAGGGTGGACAGTGATAGCCTTTTCCTAGGATGGAAAAAGCTAGCACGAGGGGACACAGCTTTAAATTAAGGGGTGATAGTTATAGGACGGATATCAGAGGCAGGTTCTTTACCCAAAGGGTGGTTCGGGAGTGGAATGCCCTGCCTGCAGCAGTTGTAGATGCGCCAAGTTTGGTGGCGTTTAAGAGGTTAGTTGATAAGTATATGGAAGAGAAGGGAATGGTTTAGTTTGGAGGGGCATTGCTTTTTATGTTGGTCGGCGCAACATCGAAGGCCGAAGGGCCTGTTCTGTGCTGTTATGTTCTATGTTCTTGTTCTACATTGGATTAGAAATGGGACACATTTTCATTCCTTTATTCGCATGCATGAAGATGATGGGTGACCTGGTTTCTGTTTAAAAATACAGGGTAATGGAGTAAGATTGAAAGAATGTTGTCAATGTTAATGTTGTCAATTACATGCAATGTGTTGGCCACTTTTGATCTAAGAATAGATCCACGATGAAAGAAAATGTTAGAAATACTGAGTGAGTCTGGCAGCATTTCTCCATTCACCTGATGAAGGGAGAAACCCCAAAAGCTTGTGAGTTTACTATCAATTTACTTAACCTGGTGTTGTCAGATTTCTGTGTTTACCCCAGTCCAACACCAACATCTCCACATCATGAGTATCTGTCGAGACAGAGTTTGAATTTCCCATTGATAATCTTTGCATCTAGAATGAATTGATTGAAACGTCCTTTATTAATGTCAGTTAAAATCATTTTTTCTTCACCCTTTGTTATAACATGTGTTTTTGTTTATTCATTTTTGGGTCATGGGCATTGCTGGCTGGCTAAAAACTCTAGTTTCCCTTGAACTGCCTTCTTGAAACATGCCATTGGTTGACCCACAATTCAGTTTGGAAGGGAATTCCAGGATTTTAGCCCACCGGCTGCGAAGGAATGGTGATATATTTCCAAGTCAGAATGGTGAGTGGCTTGGAGGGGAACTTGCAAACAGAAACATGGTTGTTCCCATGTATTTGCTGCCCTTGTCTTTCTTGATGGAAGTGACCATGGGTCTGGAAGATGTTGTCTAACGATCTTTGGTAAATTTTTGCAGTGCACTTGTGGATTGTACACACTGTTGCTACTGAGTAGGGATTGATTGTTTGTAGATTTGGTGCCCATCAAGTGGGCTGCTTTATCCTGGATGCTGTCAAGCTCCTTGTGTGTTTTTGGAGCTGCACCCATTCAGTCAAGTGTGGCGTATTCCATCACACTTCTGACTTGTGCTTTTGTAAATGGTGGGCAAGCTTTAGGGAGTCAGGAGGTGAATTACCGATTAAAATAAGCATTAATTTCTCCACTTTTATTTTGGAGACTGCTAGTGATATTATAATCTGCAGAAATCTAACATGCAAGAATGGTCTAGTGGTGTGTCTTATTGACCTAAGGCATGCTGCTGGTGATTTGGAGCAATATGACATGCCATGATAAATTCAATAAATTTGTTCTGCTTGCCTCGTGTTGCAGAATGACTGTCCCATTATTTCAATCTTGTACTTAGAACATCCTGGAGGCAGTGAAAATGCTTGTATCTGACCAACAACACAACACTTGACCTATTGCAGGTTCCCAAGCCACTTTGACCAGAATTGGGATTTATATGCCATTTTCATTCTTGATGATTGATTTGAAGAGTCATTTCTACACATCTGCTGCTACTTCTTTCTGGAAGGTTTTATTTTTGCCTAGCGGACTGTTGGGTCCGGTCCTGAAGTCCACTTAAAACAAACCTTTGTTCAGTTATTCTACCAGAAGACATTTTTCTAATTGTCTTCTTGGATGTTTTAAGCATGTTTGTTATCAATCAATTGCGTACAACATTGGATTCTCCATGACTTTTATAACATAATGCGTCTCGGCTTCAGGCTTATTTATCCAGCCAAAAAAGTGGTCCTGTCAATCTCTTTCCCTCGCTTCCCTCCTGCATTAAAGTAATTTTATTTTATAGCATTACCTTCCCATTTAATCCTCTCAAATATTTCTCATAACCGTTTACTTCATAAGTAGTATTTTTTCTGTACATAGGTTGATGTTGGTGTTTGAGTTTCACTCTGGGTTCGAAGAAAATCCATCTTTTTTTTTTAATTTATTCACTTACGGGAAATAAACATTGCTAATTAGGCCAGTAATATTTTTGCCCATCTCTGATTTCCTTGAGAATGTGGTCGTGAATCTGGGTGTCTTCTTGAATGTGCATGGACCTGGGAACACCATAAATTTGCCACTCATTACCACACATTAGTTTGCAAGGGTTAAACGCCATATCCTGATAACACAAATGCTTGAAAACAAGAGATATGATGATGTGTAACAGATTACTTGGGGAGTCAAGAGTTGCTGTGGCAACATGCACCTTTGCATGTATGTCATTGTCTGAAGCTATAGATTGTGATGATAGTGGCTTCCACTTTCTTCTTCCACTGGGTATTTGCCCAAGAACTTCCCCCACTCTTACCAGCTGCCATCGGTGTGAGTTGAAGGATTTGCAAATTGATTATAAATCTTCTTAGCCGTGTCATGAATAACATTTTCCTTGGCCATTTAGTCCTCAGAAGGGATTGGAGCTTCTGACTCAGTGATAAGGATGCTGCCCAATGTGTCGCACCTTCTCCCTCTACACCTCCACTTCCCCCCCCCCCCCCCACCCCGCACCTCCTGCCCCACTCTCCCCCAACAAAGGTGACGCAAAGCTTCAACTGCTTGTTTGGAATAAGTGTTGATATTTTAACCTTGGAAACTTCACAATGCCACCAGCAAAAAGCAGTTCTGATCTTGTTTGGAGTTCAGCAAATTTACAGTTTGTGTCAAACCTGTGGGGAATGTTATAAAGTTTATTTTTAGTCACAAGTAGGCTTACATTCACACTGCAATGAAGTTACTGTGAAAATCCCCCCATCGACGCACTCCAGCGTCTGCTCAGGTATACTGAGGAAGAGTTTGGCGTGGCCAATTCACCTAAACCACACGTCTTTGGATTGTGGAAGGAAACTGGAGCATCTGGAGGAAACCCACGCAGACATAAGGACAACATGCAGACTCTACACAGACAGTGATCCAAGCTGTGAATTGAACCCAGGTCCCTGGCGCTGTGAGGCAGAAGTACTAACCACTATGCTGACCCTGGATTATATGGACTCTGGAGATCATAAAATATCAGAGAAGCTCATCTGATTCTTGGTTTTGGATCATGAATGAACATGTACCCGCTTAACCTTTTTGCAAATGAACTGAGGATTTTGAACATACAAACTGGCCCACATCATTTAAAAAAAAGACAATTCTGGGCAGAGAACCGTCTGTCTGATTTGGCAAGCCTTCACCGAGACTTCAAAAGTTGTCTTTCAATTCCTGAACACTTGGCATCAGAATTAATTGTGATCAGGCGTTTGGGTTAATTGTGTAGTTTTCTTCCATCTGGAGATGCCATTGACTGCCAGCTGCTGCCAGTCTCTCTGCCAATGTGACTTGAGGGGACTCGAAGAGAACTCCACTCTGAAATCATTGTTGCCAATTGGGGGTGAATTGGTAGTATCCAAAGAATCTGTTGACAGAGACCTGAGATTCCTACATGATTAGTAACCAACTTCCACGGGAGCAATCTTCGAGAGAAATGTTTCCAAGAGAATTAAAAAAAAAGAGATATTGGAGCCTTTTTACATATAAATGATGTTTTGCTCATCAATAAACATTTGGCTAAAATCTCAAAATTAGCTTAGTAATTTCAGATATTTGCTGGTGCAGACACAGTCTGCCAAAAGCCAAATTCAGCAGTGATTTTTTTTTGATCTTATTTAGTTTTGATAAGCTACACAAACTAAACACAACCTTTGTTGAATTTTATGTCATGATTTTTTGAGTGGTATTCTGAATGTTATTTTTGCAGTCAAAAACCTCAACTAAACTACCCCTGTATTGTTACTTGGTTTTTATTTATATGTGGGGTATGGGCTTCACTGGCTGGCCAGCATTTATTGCCATCCCTAGTTGCCCGAGGGCTGTTGACAGTCAAATGCATTGCTGTGGCTCTGGAGCCACATGTAGGCCAGACCAGTTAAGGATGGCAGATTTCCTTCCCTTAAGGATTTTAGTGAACCAGATAGGTTTTCTGACAATTAACATTGGTTTCATGGTAACGAGTAAATTCTTAATTCCAGATACTTTTTATTGAATTCAAATTTCTCCAACTGCTGTAGTGGGATTTGAACTCAGTTACCCAGAACATTAGCTGAGTTTCTGGATTAATACTCTAGTGATAAGGCTGCTCCGCCATAACCTTTCCTTATGGAAATGATGTTTTGCTTATCAATAGACAACTGGCTAAATTTCAGAATAGCTTCACAATAGATGGCGTGGTGGCACAGTGGTTGGCACTGCTGCCTTACAGGAATCAGAGTAGGAGTCTTCACATTCTCCTCATGTCTGTGTGGATTCCCTCCAGGTGCTCCGATTTTCTCCCATACTCCAAAGATATGCAGGTTAGGTGGATTGGCCATGAGAAAATTGCCCCTTAATTTCCCAAGATGTAAGATTTGAGAGGGATTTAGCAGGATAAATGCATAAGGTTACAGGGTAAGTCTTGGTGAGTCTCCTTCTGCACTCTAGAAATTCTATGAATTTCTCATATTAGCTGATACAGTTGCAAAATCAATAGATCTGAAGATTTGTCTGTTATAGAAGCCAAATTTGGAGGTGAAATTTTGAGTTCATTTAATTTTGATAAATTTAAAAGAGTAAACATAAACAATCACCTCTATTGAAATTTTATAACATGATTTATTGACTAGAACTCTGAATTTTATTTCAGCAGTCAAAAACCTCAATGAAATTACCTGTGATGTTGCTTTGAAAGTTCAGAACTGCCATTAAAACACCAAAGCTAAATGAGTCATGTAACATTCCAAAGTAGCTTGTTATCGACTCAAACTGCAAGAAGCGTTAAAAAAAATTATTTTATTCACTAATTTATCGATAGCATTCAGTGTGCTTTTGAGAAAGTAAATGTAAACATGTTATATAGAATGTTGTATTACATGATATTATGTTTAAGGAGTGTTATCACAAAGTCTGAGATTGATTGCATCTTCAGAAAGTTAAAATAGTTTATTTTTAAAGTTTATTTGTTAGTGTTGCAAGTAGGCTTACATTAACACTGCAATGAAATTACTGTGAAAATCCCCTTGTCGCCACACTCTGGCGCCTGTTCAGGTACACTGAGGGAGAATTTAGCAGACCTAATGTGAATGTCTTTCAAACTGTGGGAGCATCCAGAGGAAATTCACACAGACACAGGGAGAAAGTGCAGACTTCGTATAGACAGTGACCCATGCCAGGAATCGAATCCAGGTCCCTAGTGCTGTGAGGCAGCAGTGCTAACCACTGTGCTGCCCTATAACTGATGTTAGAATTTCAGTTTCTATGTCACGTCAGAATTGAAGATAAAAATGGTTTGGCTGAAGGTCATTTAAGCACACAGCACAAGTGTTCAAAAAAACAGAACATGCAAGACAGAACAACTTTAAAAAATGAGAGGGAGAGATTGGACTTGAAAGCAAATCTCCAAAGTGATTCATGAAATGCAGCTGCTGTTAGGTAGGGGAAAAAAAACAACAGCATTGTCCATGAGACTTCACAAACAGCAAGAGGTGAATGGTTATAGAAGCAAGGGAATGTGGAAAGATTTACAGCATAGAAGAGGGTAATTCATCCCAGCATGTCTGTGTCAGATAGTAAAGAGCTGTCCTACCTTGCAGCTCTTAGGCTTGGGGGAGAAGAATCAGTGTATGGAGACAGTCAGTGTCTCATCACAAACTTACAATGTATTGATGAACGTGCAGTTAGAACCATAGGAAATAGAGGCAGAAATAGGCCATTTGGTCCTTTCAAGCCTGCTTCACTATTCATTTTGATCATGGCTGATCATGAAATTCAATATCCTGACTCTACTTTCCAATCCCCCCAACTCATCCCTCAAAATCCCTTGATCCCTTTAGTCGCAAGAGCTACATCTAATTTCTTCTTGAAATCATTCAATGTTTTAGCTTCAACTATTTTCTCTGATAGTGAATTCCGCAAATTCAGTACCCTCCAGGTGAAGAAATTTCTCCTCACCTCAGTCACAGAATTATAGAATGCCTACAGTGCGGAAGGTGGACATTCAGCCCATCTCGTCTGCACTGGCAATAATCCAAGCCAGGCCCTATCCCTATAACACCATGTATTTACCCTGTTAATCCCCCTGACTTTAATGGCCAATTTAGCACAGCCAATCAACCTTTTCCGCACATGTTTGGAGTATGGGAGGTTTCCTCCCACAGGTTAGGCTGATTGGCCATGCTAAATTAATCCTTAGTGTCAGAAGTTAGCAGGTTAAATATGAGGGGTTATGGAAATAGGGCCTGCGTGGGATTGTGGTTGGTGCAGACTCGATGGGCTGAATGGCTTCCTGCATTGTAGCGAGCATCTGGAGGAAACATACACAGACATGGGGAGAAGGTGTGAAGTCTGCACAAATTTGAACGCAAGCCCCCGGTGCTGAGAGACTACGGTGCTAACCATTATGCCACCATGCCACTGCCCCTTATCCTCAAACTATCACCCCTAGATTCCTCCACCTTGGGAACATTTCTTTCTGAATCCACCCTATCTAATCCTGTTAGAATTTTATTTAGACTTATTATGAAATGTGGAAGAAGTGGGATTAACATACTGATGACCTTTACTCATGCAATCTGATGGGCTGATGTTAACAATATTGGGGGGGAGAAATCATTAACAGCTTTTTGTCACCAGGTGGTGATGTAGTGCTGAGTGGCTAGTTGAAACATGGGAAGTTTTAAAAAATAGCACACTCTGAAGGATTAAATTATTGGAGGATTCTGAGTGCTAGTGATTCAATGAAGTTAAACAACTCCAACATTTTGTGTTGTGTAGCACTGTCTTTCACCTGGAATCATTTACATCAGTAGGTATCTGATTTCAGTGACTCAAACGATTGATTCTGACCATTTCCTTACAACATGGATAAGAAAATTGGAGACCCTTTGGTCACTCGTGCTGTTTTGTGTAGTTGGTGTCTCACTAGTGTTTTGGGGATTTTCTATTCTCCCAAAGTATGCTGCTCGAGTCTGAGAGCCATTAGTCTTTATTTACAGCAAGTATTTACAAATTTGGACCTCGACATGAGGGTTGGAGCTTCTCCTCTTTGATGTTCATGCAATGCCTATAGTGCAGAAGGAGGCCATTTGGCCCATTGAGCCTGCACCAACAACAATCTACCCAAGCCTCATCCCCGTTGCCCCACATATTTACCCTGCTAAGCCCCCTGACACTCAGTGACAATTAATTAACATGGTCAATCAACATAAACCTGCACATCTTTGGAGTGTGGGAGGAAACTGGAGAACCTGGAGGAAAAACATAGGGAGAACATACAAGCTCCATACAGTCAGTAACCCAAAGCCGGAATTGAACCCAGGTCCCTGGTGCTATGAGGCACAAGTGTTAATCAATGTTCCACATTTAATCTGCGCACAACTATTTTAATGGCTGGTTAAGGAATGTTATTGGTAGAAGTGAGGGGAGCAGATTCTGAGATTCATCTGAAAGTGGGATGTGGCAGCAAATTCAAGATTCAAATGATTCTGAAATCTTTCATGACATCTCAAGAGGCCTTTGTAACCAGTGTGAGAATAGATTTTTTTAAAATGTTTTTAAATGTGTCATCCTGTAAAGAAAGCTGTGTGTCTGCTTGTCCATGTAAATTTAAACCGGGGAAAGGTTAGTAGAGGCAGGTTGTCTGCAAGAGTTAAGACATGAAAAGTTACAGGTTTGTCCATTTGTAATATGATATTATGATAGGTTTGAGTTACAAGGAAATAAATTGGTTCTGATACTTTGCATTTTTTATAAAGTTGTGTTTATTTGAATATCAAAGCAAAATCAAAGGTGATCAAACATTTTGCAATTTACAGGAGTTCCGTGGGTAATCAGAAGGAGGAATATGATTGGCCCAAAAACGGAGACAAAATAGAGATATGAACGATCTTATATTTGGAAGGATTTGAGTTTCAAAGAGGTGTGGAAACGATAGGACCTGAAATGAAGGGGAGAAACAAGGTATTTTAAAGTTACAGTGGAGAGTTCAGTTGGCTGTGTGAAGAAGATCATCTGAGAATAAAACATAGAACATAGAACATTACAGCACAGAACAGGCCCTTCGGCCTTCGATGTTGTGCCGACCAATATAAAAAGCAATGCCCCTCCAAACGAAACCATTCCCTTCTCTTCCATATACTTATCAACTAACCTCTTAAACGCCACCAAACTTGGCGCATCTACAACTGCCGCAGGCAGGGCATTCCACTTCCTAACCACCCTTTGGGTAAAGAACCTACCTCTGATATCCGTCCTATAACTATCACCCCTTAATTTAAAGCTGTGTCCCCTCGTGCTAGCTTTCTCCATCCGAGGAAAAAGGCTATCACTGTCCACCCTATCTAAACCTCTAATCATCTTATATGTTTCAATAAGGTCCCCTCTTAGCCGCCTCCTTTCTAACGAAAACAACCTCAAATCCCTCAGCCTCTCTTCATAAGACTTGCCCTCCATACCAGGCAACATCCTGGTAAACCTCCTCTGTACCCTCTCCAATGCCTCCACATCTTTCTTATAATGTGGGGACCAGAACTGCACACAATACTCCAAGTGCGGCCGCACTAGAGTTTTGTACAGTTGCAACATAACGTTGCGGCTCCGAAATTCAATCCCCCTACCAATAAAAGCTAAGACTCCATATGCCTTCTTAACAACCTTATCGACTTGATTGCCAACTTTCAGGGATCTATGCACATATACACCAAGATCCCTCTGTTCATCAACACTATTAAGAGTCCTACCATTAGCCCTATACTCTACACATTTGTTATTCCTGCCAAAGTGAATTACCTCACACTTTTCCACATTAAACTCCATTTGCCACCTCTCGGCCCAGCTCTGCAACTTGTCCAAGTCTCTCTGCAAACTAGAACACCCCTCTTCACTATCTACCACTCCTCCGACTTTGGTGTCATCCGCAAATTTACTAATCCATCCCTCAATACCCTCATCCAGATCATTTATAAAAATTACAAACAGCAGGGGCCCCAAAACAGACCCCTGAGGTACACCACTTGTCACCGAACTCCAAGATGAATATCTCCCATCAACCACCACCCTCTGTCTTCTATCTGCTAGCCAATTCCTAATCCAATTAGCTAAATCACCCTCTATCCCATACATCTGCATTTTCTGCAGAAGTCTTCCATGGGCCACCTTATCAAACGCCTTACTAAAGTCCATATATACCACATCAACCGCCTTACCCCCATCCACCTCTTTGGTCACTTTTTCAAAAAAACTCAATGAGGTTAGTAAGGCACGACCTACCCTTCACAAAACCATGCTGACTATCCCCAATCAATTCATTTCTCTCTAAATAACTATAAATCCTATCCCTAATAATTCTCTCCAATACTTTGCCCACAACAGAAGTAAGACTCACTGGCCTATAATTCCCTGGAAGGTCTCTCTTCCCCTTCTTGAACAATGGGACCACATTTGCTATCCTCCAGTCCTCCGGAACCACACCCGTAACCAACGACGACCTGAAGATCAGAGCCAGAGGCTCTGCAATCTCCTCTCTTGCCTCCCAGAGAATCCTAGGGTAAATCCCGTCCGGCCCAGGGGACTTATCCAACTTCAAACCCTCGAGAATATCTAGCACATCCTCCCTATCTACTTCAATACTTTCCAGTTTGCTACCCTGTACCTCAGTGTTCTCCATAACTACATTTACATCACCCTGCGTGAATACCGAAGAGAAATATTTATTCAGTGCCTCTCCAATCTCTTCAGGCTCCACACACAACTTCCCACTGCTGTCTATGACTGGCCCTAATCTTGTGCTAACCAATCTTCTATTCTTAACATACCTAAAGAAAGCTTTAGGATTCTCCTTAATCCTATCAGCCAAAGTCTTCTCGTGTCCCCTCTTAGCTCTCCTCAATTCACTCTTTAGCTCCCTCCTGGCTAATCTATAGCTATCCATTGCACTAACTGAGCCTTCAAGCCTCATCCTGACATAAGCCTCCTTTTTCCTTTTAACCAGCAAATCAACTTTTTTCGTACACCAAGGTTCTCTTACTCGACCATTTCCTCCTTGCCTGACAGGGACATACTTATCAAGGACTCGCAGCAGCTGCTCCTTGAATAAGCTCCACATTCCAGATGTTCCCAGTCCCTGTAGTTTCCTAGTCCAATCTATGCACCCTAATTCTCTCCTGATGGCCTCATAATTACCCTTTCCCCAGCTATAACTACTGCCCCCAGCTTCATGCCTATCCCTATCCATCACTAAGGTGAACGTAACCGAATTGTGGTCACTATCACCAAAATGTTCACTAACTTCCAAGCCTAACACCTGGTCTGGCTCATTGCCCAACACCAAATCCAATGTAGCCTCACCTCTAGTTGGCCTATCTACATACTGAGTCAAAAAACTTCCTGCACACTTTGTACGAAAACTGACCCCTCTAACGAGCTAGAGCTATAGCTATTCCAATCAATATTAGTAAAGTTAAAGTCCCCAATAACAATTACCCTATTACTTTCACTCCTGACCAGAATTGACTTTGCAATCCTTTCCTCAACCTCTCTCGAACTTTTAGGAGGTCTATAAAAGACTCCCAACAGGGTGACTTCTCCTTTCCTGTTTCTAATCTCAGCCCATACTACCTCAACAGACAAGTCCTCATCAAACTTCTTTTCTGTCACTGTGATGCAGTCTTTGACTAATAATGCCACTCCTCCTCCCCCTTCTACCTCCTTCTCTACTCCGACTAAAGCATTTGAACCACGGAACCTGCAACATCTATTCTTGTCCCTGCTCTACCCAAGTCTCTGAAATGGCCACAACATCAAAGTTCCAGGTACTGGTCCAAGCTGCAAGTTCCTCCCCCTTATTGCGAATACTCCTTGCATTAAAGTATACGCATTTCAAACCATGCCCTACCCCACCCGTATGCTGCTGTGTTTTACAGCTTTCCTCTATGACCCCCTTACTCTCATCCCTCTTAGCACCCCAACTACTTAGGATCCCACCCCCCCCCCGAATCAGTTTAAAGCCCCCTGCATAGCCTTAGCAAATTTTCCCCCCAAGATATTAGTTCCCCTCTGGTTCAGGTGTAGACCATCTCTCTTGTAGAGGTCCCACCTATCCCAGAATGAGTCCCAATTGTTCAGGAACCTGAACCCCTCCCTCCCGCACCATCCCCGCAGCCACAAGTTCAAACATTCCCTCTCTCTGGGAATAGCTGTAGGCTGGGAGATGGTACAGTTTGGATCAGCCATCCAATCAAGCTAGATAAATCTTAGGCTGCAAAAAAGCTGTCTTGTTTCTTGGGTTTCCATATTTGAGTGGAAGTGAATTTGAGAGGTTGTGTGGTATATTTTATTAGAGTGACAGCTGCTCTACCTTGGGTCCCTTTACTGGGTTTTTATGGTTAAACATCATTAAGGGAGTATTGCCTGGAAGTGTATGTGTGGTTCTGACCAAATAGGGAATCTTTTAGGGAGAATGTGTTTTAGGGCATGGCTACGTGCAATTCTGCAGACCATCATTTGTACATATATAAACATTGTTGATGATAAACCCTTTATAACAAAACCACAACAGGTAGCCTTCAAAATTCTTGCAGTTGATAGGGGCAACTAGAGCAAATCTTTGGTGCTAATCTGATGAGAATGAGTGACTGAAACTCATTTAAATTTGCTACCTTCAGATTTCAGGTTATGCTGGGGGTGGGGACATGGGAGCGGGAGAAACAATATCAAGTGTATTGTCATCAGGAATCGTTGTGCAAATTAACACATACATGTTGGACAATTGGACTGAATTAACAGAATCCAATTTTTTCAACCTTTTTAATATAGAATCATGGAGTGCAGAAATCATGTCAGCACGGATCACAATCCCACCCAGGTTCTGTACCCATAACCCTTTCATTTACCCTAGCTAATCCCACTGACACTAAGAGGTAATTTAGCCTGGCCAATCCAGCTAACCCACACTTTTTTGGATGTGTATATGGGTCACTTGCATCTTCCTGCATGATAGATTATGTTGGGTCTTACCAAAATAATTAACAGCAATCATGCTCCACAAAATATTCATGATTTATGAACTGCTATTGTCTTCAAAACATCAGGATAGATTCTGCGCACAGTTGAGAAACAGTTGCTCACCAGTATGCAGTTTGCATTTTGCTGAAATGAGAGACATGTTGATAAAGTTTTTGTTTTTCTTTCATCAGGACAAAAACAAAAATAACAAATTTCAAGCGATCACAACAATTTACACTGCAGGGGCAAATGCAACCGAAAGCTGAGGAACAGCCCCATCAAATAACTAAAAAGAGGCTGCAACCTCAGGCAATCTATATAAATGTGGAGCACAGACTCCCCTTGGCTGCAGAAAGGACGTGCAGCCTGGTAGCCTGTGAATAACCTTAATCTAACAAGTACATAGCACTTTTGCACCCTTTACGCTAGGTCCTTGATGGGAAAAGGCTTCCATGTGGAAAACCTTTCACTGCAGAACTCCCAATTTACTAGGTGGCTGAATGAATCCCTAGATATGGCCTGACAATGGAGGAAAGCAAGAGGTGGAGGGTATATTGCAACAGGTTATACAGGAAATCCTTTCACACCAAATAGAAAGGCATGGTGAATCACCTACTTGTATGTGTTTGGTGTGCTTAATTCAACAATGCCCTTCATCTATCTATCCTATCGATATAATTAGCATAGGCTCTACAAGCTGCCAAGTAATTCAGAAAAGGTGCAAGTTTTGAATATATTCTTTTAGTTTGCAGTGACTAGCTACTTGTGAAGTCCTTTCCTTGTAGTGTATGTTGTTTTGATCATTTGAGATTTAGTATTCTTATATTTGTCCTGATGAATGCAAGATGAAAAGGTTTGCTAATGCCTCTCTTTCAGGAATATTAAATTTCAGAAAATATCTTGGCTGGCTTTTGCCTACTGCAATCCAAAGCAATGCCTTTCATTTGGGAATAATATGCCTACTGCATAAATAATGACCGAGTTAGTGTAGTGTATGGCATGACAGCATATTCTTGTCTTCTGACCTAACCTACTCATAGTGAAATGGAGCCTGAATCAGTGAATGGGTTCAAGAAGGAGATAGAAACATTACTAAGAAAAAAAAGGATAAGGGGATATAGGGAACAGGTGGGGAGATGGATTTGAGACCAAGGAGAGATCAGCCGTGATCTGATTGAAGGCGAAGCAGATTCAAAGGGCTGAATTTGCCTACTTTTGCTTCTAATTCCTATGTTTGTTCCTAACCTGCTATTGGCTGTCTTGCCATCCACTAAAAATCATCCTGCATCATTGCTATAAAACTCATGTAATGGGTTTAATTTAAGGCTGATATTGTTATAACTGTTTTTTTTAAAAAAAGTGCAATAAATCAATACCATCTGGATTTATTGCTTGAAAAGACATTGCCACCGTAAAAAGTTACTTTAATTTAATTGTGGAAGGATCAAATACAACCTTAGGAAAATTAAACTAATTGGCTAATTTTAAATAAAGAAATGCCATTTTGAAATTATCCTTTATCATCACCAAATCATCAGGAATTACTGAAGCAATTGAATGTAATGTCTCTCAGATATTAATTGAATAACTTCATTTTTAACATTGTTGAAGGTGCTATTAATTACTTTGAATAACTTTTCATCGAGTATTTTGCTAAAGTTTATGCTGCTTCATGAGTTTTGCAAAACCTTCAATTGAGTGCATTCAGCTTTTGAATTTTGGAAACGAAGATTGGGCAGTTTCTGTAAAGGACAATCAACTGACAATTAAATTTCTCTCAATCAGAAGACTGATCATCTTCCCTGCTGCCCTTGGACATTAAAGAACATTCCAACATCTCAGTCAGTGTGAGGGTAAAGTCTTTTGAATACACAGCTCCACAGTCCATTTTCCTAATGTCACAATGTTCAGTCATATTATTATGTCAGTTGGTGTTGAAGTTGCCTCCATTACCATTTGTGGTATGAGTATAAACACCAACAAATAGAACAGTTCACCAGACTGATTCCTGGACTGACATATGAAGAGAAACCAAAGCGACTGGGCTTGTACTCACTGGAGCTTAGAAGAAAGAGAGGGGATCTCAGAGAAACATATAAAGTCCTGATGGGACTGGACAGGCTGGATGTGGGAAGAATGTTCCCAGTATCGGGAAAGTGCAAAACTAGATGTCATAGTCTGAGAATAAGGGGTAAATCCTTCAGACCTGAGATGAGAAAGAATTTCTTCACTCAAGTTGTGAATCTGTGGAATTCTCTACCACAGAAAGCTGTTGGCACCAGTTCATGAAGTATGTTCAAGAGGAAGCTGGATGTGGCCCTTGCCGCCAAAGGGATCAAGGGTATGGAGTGAGATACTGAAAGTGCGTGATCAGCCATGATCATATTGACGCAGTTTCGAATGGCCTACTTCTGCATTTTTTTTTAATGTTTCCAAATAGCTCGGTCCTCTGCTATAAATGTCTGTGCAATTTGGTTGGTATGGTAGCACGGTGGTTAGCACTGCTCCTCACAATGCCAGAAACCCAGGTTCAATTCTAACCTTGGGTGTCTGTGTGGAATCTGAATGTCCTCTCCATGACTGCATGGGTTTCCTTCCACGGTCCAAATATGTGTGGGTTAGGGTGATTGGCCATGCTAAATTACCTCTTAGTATTGGGGATTCGTAGGGTAAATATGTGGGGTCTACATGATTAAAACTTGGGTGGGATTCTTGTTGGTGCAAGCTCGATGGCCCAAATTGTGACCTTCTGCACTATACTGTTCTATGACTTTGTGAATTTGGAATTTAACATTTGCATGTAAATTTATATAACTGTCTGTGTTTAAAAAAAACTCTTGATAATTATCAGTTGACACCATGAGCCATTTACTACTTAATTTGCTTTGTGATATTTTCACAACATGATATTTCTTGGTGTTAATCAGCTACTTAGGATAGCATATGCCACATATAGGGATAATAGATCAGTTAACTTGCAAGAGTAAGTGATTGGGGGTAAATACTGGTGGTTAGGAAGGACTCAATTATTCTGCAACGTGCATAACAAAACGAATACCTATAAATTTTTTGATGAATATTCTGCACCTGGACACAGAGGGGGCGGCACAGTGGTTAACACTTCTGCCTCAGTGCCAGAGACCCAGATTCAACTCCCAGCTTGGATCACTGTCTGTGTGGAATTTGCACATTCTCTTTCTTCTAGGGCTAGCGTTTCCTCCCACAGCCCAAAGATGTGTGGGTTAGGTGGACTGGCCTACTAAGTTGCCCGTTAATGTTAAGGGCACTAACTAGGGTAACTGCATGGAGTTATAGGAATAGGGCCTGGGTGGGATTGTAGTTGGTGCAGACTCATTGGACCGAATGGCCTCCTTCTGCACTGTGGGGATTCTATGAAATATGTTGCATAAACCGAAAATCACAAGACATTTGGCTGCTCTTGCAGTAGTTTTAGTGCTTTTTGTATGGAGCGCAAAGTGCCCTAAAATACCATGTTTCAATTTGGCTTAACGATGCATTCTGAGATAGTGACAACTTAAATCGGACTAACATAAGCGATAGGTTTCAAGCGAGTGAGTATTTAGATGCATCATGATGAATGCTGTTGGCAGACCTCAAATATGACAGGGTATGGCAAGAACATGCTGAAACATATAGTGGACAGCTTCCTTAAACAGTGGGTCAATGGTGCAGTGTGCTGCGGAGGGATATGGAAAAAAAAGTCTCTGTCTAAATCACTACTTTATTCTGAATTGGCACTGCTTTGAAGTTACTGAGCTGGTCCAGAAAATTCAAGGCTTCTTACTCCAGTTATAAATAAATAATCTTCGCTGTAACATCAGAGATACAGTTATGCTGTGATTGCTATCATACCACTTTTCTCTGTTTGTTTTTGTCAACAACACTTGATAAAACAGAAGTAGACCATTCAGCCCCTCAAATCTATACCACCCGTAGTTGCAACTCTAATTGTGACTTGGAAGGAAGTAAGCATTTGTGTTGCTGTCAACATGCTCAGTAATACCTGATGATACCTATTTCAGTTTGGTATGACTCTGACTAAGACTGCAAGAAATTACAAAGGATTGGGAACGTATCCTAGTCCATCACTCAAACCATTCTCCCATCCACTGACCCTGCCTCGGAAAAGCAACCAGCATAATCAAAGATCCAACATACACCACTGACATGCTCTCTTCCACCTTCTTCCGTCGGGCGAAAAAAATACAAAAGAGTAAGAACACATATCAACCTACTCAAGAACAACTTCTTCCCTGCTGTCTTGAGACATTTGAATGGTCCTATCATTCATTAAGTTGATCTTTCTCTTCACTCTATCTGTAACTGCAAAGCTATATTGTGCATCCTCTCCTTTCTTCCTTCTCTATGTACTCTATGAACAATATGTTTTGTCTGTGTAGTGGGCAAAAATCAATACTTTTTACTCTATCCCAAAACAAGTGACAATGATCAAATAAAAAAAAAAGGTGAATGAAGAGTATTGGGAACCAATTAAGACCAATGCTGTTTTGCAATAAAAATTGGATATTAAGAATGTAGGATCAAGTCTTGGACATTCAGCCTCTTGAATTAGGTCTGCTATTCAATTAATCATAACTAATCTCAACTCCACTTTTGCTTCTAACTTCTTAATACCGTATGTTTAAAAACGTTACCTCAGTAGTAAACATTTAAATGGACTCTCAATCTATTGCCAATTGGAGGTTTCCATTAGTGTTTAAAAAAAATTCTGATTTTAGTGTATCCTTAGGAACAAGTGCAGGTTATTTAGCCCCATGAATTTGGTCTGCCTTGCATTATAAATACAAAGTTTATAAGATGATTATGTTTTGGACTGTCTTTAATTTGAGGCAACAATGGAAGGGATCATGTGACCTATTCTGAAGCTCTATGAGAAGCAAACCTGATGATATGGCTGTTAGAGATTGAAAGAATGCTGTTTGCTGGAATGAATATGGAGAAAATAGTGATAATGTATGTGATTACAGTGGTTAGACTGCTAGTAAATGTTAAGGACAGATTGTAAACAGGTATGCTTTCAACACTCAATTTTCTTCCGAGGTGAAAGAGAATTAGGATCTTGAGGCTGGCGAATAGCATTTCTACCTGGAGACAAGACCCATGTAATTGATGTCATCATGGAGATGGTCTTTGAGAGTGAAACTATTTCCAAGATATCTCTGAAATGTAGACACAAGCATTCAGGCCAGGATCTGTGAGAGAGGGAGAACAACTAGAGGCAAATGTCCCTCTGCTTCACTGTGCAGGAATATGGCTGGGAGTATGCACTTGGATGGATGGACAGATCAAATTTGTGATTATTTGAATTGAGGCTAGAAGCCTTACAAGACTTGTACCAGAGCGAGAATCTCTAGGAAAAAAACCCTTACTGTAACACCTCATTTTGTTCCTCTTCTCTTGTTAAGCAACCATTTTTTATGATGTTATTTCATGAATGGAAAGTTGATGTCAATTGACCCGGGAGGACAAAGACAGCAGACTCATGGGAACATCAACTCCACGTTCCTCTCTCAGTTACAAAATGAAAGATAGTTCAATTAAAAGTAAAATTTGTTTATAATTCACAAGTAAGGCTTGCATTAACTCTGTCATGAAGTTACTGTGAAATTTTCTAGTTGCCACAGTCTGGTGCCTATTCGGGCTAATGCATCTAACCAGCACATCTCTTAGAAGGTGGGAGGAAATCAGAGCACCCAGAGGAAACCCATGCCAACATGGGGAAAATGTCTGTGTGGAGTTTGCACAATGATCCAAACCAGGAATCAAACCCAGATCTCTGGTGCTGTGAGGCAGCAGTGCTAACCATTGTATTACCATGCTGTCTTGGTTTTGGAGAAAAAAAACAAAAGCAAACCCTCAGGGGCCGACACTCACTCTGGATTGGGGCTGAGATAATTGAATGACAGTGCAAAGAATAATCTGAAATGCGTTCTTATTCTTTCCTGTAACATGGACATTACAGCTGGCCAGCATTTACTGTCCATCTCTAGTTGCCCTTGAGAAGGTGGTGTTGAGCTGCTGCCTTAAATCACTGCAGCCCATGTGCTGTGGGTTGACTCACAATTCAGTTAGGGATAAAATTCTCGGATTTTGATCCAGTAGCTGTGAAGAAACAGCTATATATTTACATGTCAAAATGGTGAGTGACTTGGAATCTTGCAGGTGGTGGTGTTCCAATGTATCTGCTGCCCTTGATTTGTCAAAGCATTTGTTTGGTTGCATTGAAATTAAAAGGGGAAAGTTTTTGTTCTGTACTTTGAAGTATAAACTGAATTATAGTGTAGAATCCCTACAGTGCAGGAGGAGGCCACTTGGCCTGTCAAGTCTAGACTGACCACGATCTCACCCAAGTCCTGCCCTCACAACTCCATATCTTTACCTTAACTAATCTGCTGAGACTAGGGCCAAATTATTGTGGTCAATCCATCTATCCTGCACATCTCTGGACTGTGGGAAGAAACTGGAGCACTCGGAGGAAACCCACATCAACACGGGGAGAGGGTGCAAACTCCACACAGACAGTGACCCAAGTCGAGAATCAAGCCCTAGTCCCTGATGTCAGGCAGCAGTGCTACCCACTCTGTCACTGTACAGCCCTTGACTACAAGAATAGTGTTCAGTTAATAGTGCTTTTAGTCTGGTTGTTTCAGTAAAAGTTTTAAAATATGAAATCTTGAGTCATCCTTTCAACCAACGGTCACAAATTTGGATTTCTATTTTAAGTGAGACTAGTCTGTACTCGGACTGTGACAATGATTTTGGATCTTCAATCAGAGAAAATGTGTTCAACACAGATAATGCATTTGATACTCTATAACTTTATCCTTTGATCTTTCTAATATCTGCTCTAGCCTTGTAATGTTCTGTGTTCACAGCTGCACAGGACATTGATGATGTAGATTTAAGCAGTTTCTGACAGTGAAAGAGCACCTGGCTTATCTTGCTACTAGCAATGAGTGCCTGGGTCACCTCAGTTGACCTGGCAGTTAAAGGTAGTGTCGAGTTTAAAATGTTGAAACTTCAAGGGACGGGTTGAGCTGAGAATGCAACTGGTATTGAATAGCAAATCTGTCTTCTGCTCTAATTAATGGAATTACTGCAGTGCAAATTAGATGCAGGTGAGTCAAGAAAAGGTCGACCTTGAATAATGTCTTCAAGTAATTCCTTTTCAGAACTAAAGTAATTATAAAGTTCAGACATGTATTTTCTTTTAATCAGCTTAACGTGGCCTTTATTTAGGCAGTCAGTAACACCTAGTACAAGCCGTTTTCTCCTTCAAACCTTTGTGCTTTGAACTGTATGTAACTCCGCTATAGCTTAAGGTTCTCAATTAGGGTGGGAGTCCATGGACCACAAAGGGTCTGCAAGAAAGTTTCAAGAATACTGCCTGCCGTCCTGCTGTTTCCCTAATCCCCAACCTCTCTCTCTCCCTCTCTCTCAACTCTCCCCCCCCCCCCCCACACACACACACCACACCACACACACACACACACAACACACACACACACACACACACACACACACTTCATTCTTGCCCAGTGATGGACAACCTAGGATATCATGAGTGGTCCTCCTCCTTCTCAGTGGTCAGCAAGATTGAAATTAGGTTTGTTCACTAACTATGATCCTGAAATAATGATTGATCGCATTTAATATACGCTGAATATTTTATCAGTTTAGAAAATTCTCAATCATTCATATATTAATGAAACTACCATCAACTTCAAGTAATGAAGACAGAGGGAATATTTGTGCTTGATATGATATGTCTCTGGCGCTCAGTGCCAGAGACCCAAGTTCAATTCTAGTCTCTGGCAACTGTATGGAGTTTATATATTCTTCCCGCATTTGCGTGTGTTTGCTCCCAGTGCTCTGGTTTTCTCCCACATTCCAAAGATGCGCAGGTTCCTGCCCTCCTTGTGTAGGAAGCAGATTATGTCTGGACACGGGCTGGGGGAATCCCAAAAAGGTGACTCCTGCCAGTGTAAAATGCACTCGTCTCCTCCCCTATGTTTCTCGGATCCTGTGAGGCCCCAGCGTGACCTGTGCCTGAATGGGCAAAGTCAGAAAATCGCCCACGTGGCGTCCATGTTTTCCTTTATGTAGTTCTTTAGCAATCTAATAAAAACCTGGAACGTTTTGGTTGAACAATGTTGTAAAAGTAGTGTATCCCATTTTCTGAGAGGAAATTGGTGTGTAACTGACGCTTTAAATATCACTTATGCTAAAAGATTGGATTTTTAAACATCCAATTGTGTCCACCATATGTTCACCAAAACCATCCACATTCTTCCTTTGAACTTGCACGAGTTTCTCATGTTTTTGTAGGTTGTGCACAGTGTGGTTTTACTCCCACGTACTACAGTATTGGTGATGTGGCATTTTGTGCACCATTTTTATGTTTTGTTCTCGGCGGGAAACAGCTCCAGTTTCTTTGTATAAGACCAGTGCAGAACCCAACAGAAATAAGCTAGGAAAATCCAGCTGAAGCTGCCCTTCAGAACTTTTTATATATTACAGTACTGTGATCCTTTGTGCAACATTTGTCTAATCACTATTATGTAACAACATTTTACATTCCGTGTCTACCAGTTGGCATTCGTTATATTAAGAAACTACATGAAGGGCCATAAAGCATATACCAATATAATTGTAATGACTCTGGACTCAAAGTCAATAGTGTTCCTAGCTCAGTCAATTATTGTAATCACATTCCAAGTCAGAAAGCAGGATGAATACCAGGAATATAGATTACATCAGTATGACATAATGAATGAGAGTGACACAGTGGTTATCACTCCCCCCCCCCCCTCACGGCACCAGGGACCCAGGTGCAATTTTGGCCTTGGGTCTGTTTGCACATTTTGGCCTTGAGTCTGTTTGCACATTTTCCCTGTTTCCTCCACGTGCTCCAGTTTTCTTCTATCATCCAAAGATGTGCAAATATAATTGCACAAAATAAAAGTTCAAGATGTAGGGGGCAACATGTTAGCATGGATAGAAGATTGATTGACAGGGAGCAGAGTATGTATAAATGGGTATGTCTCTGATTGGCAAGATGTGACGAGCAGGATCGGGCAGTGTTCTTTGCTGAGGTCTCAACATTTTACAATTTGCATCAGTGACCTCAATGAGGAGAGTGAAGGCATGACAGTTACATTTGTGGATGACACAAATATAAGTAGGGTATGTTGCAAAGAAGAAGTAAGGGTTTGTAAATGGATATAATTAGGTTGAGTGGTCAAAAGTCTGGCAAATGGAATATAATGTGGGGCAATGTGAAATTTCTCACTCTCAGGAATAATGAAAAAAACCGCATATTACTTAAATGCTGACCAACTGCAGAATTCCAAAGTGTAAAGAGACCTAGATGTCCTGGTGCATGACTCATAAAAAGTTAACATGCAAGTACAGCATGTTACCAAAAGAAGGCTAATGGAATGCTATCTTTATTGTGAAAGAAAGTGAATATAAAAATGAGGATGTTATGCTTCAATTATACGTAGCATTGTAGTGAGACCACATCTCACAAAACTGTGTGCAGTTTTGGTCTCATTTAAGCAAGGATGTAAATGTGGGGGTGGTTCAGAGGAAGATTTATTAGAGTTTGCATGTTTTCCCCATGTCTACGTGAGTTTCCTCCACAATCCAAAAATGTGCAGGTTAGGTTGATTGGTCATGCCCAATTGCCCCTTGGTGTCAGGGGCAAATATATGGGATTAGAGCAAGATAGGCCTGGGGGGAGCGAGGAGGGGGATTGTTGTCAGTGCAGACTCGATGGGATGAATGGCCTCCTTCTGCATTGTATGGACTCTATGGATTGATACATGAGATGGGTCTTACGATGATATTTTGGTCAAAATGAGTTAGTTATCACTGGAGTTTAGAAAAATGTGGAGTGACCTAATTGAAGTATAAAGTTCCTGAATGGTCTTGTCAACATAGAAAGGATGTTTCCTCTTGTGGGCGAGTCAGAATGAAGGGGCACTATTTTAAGAGTAGGGGTCAAATATAGGACAAAAATGAGGAGAAAAATGTTGTGTTGTGAAACTTTGGAACTCTCTGCCTCAGAAGATGGTGGAAGTTGAGCGGTGGGAGGAATCATTGAATATTGTTTAAGACAGGTAGATAGGCTCTTGTTAGGCAAGAAGATCAGGGCTTAGCAAAGATAGATCAGCATGTGAAAGTCATGATGTAAACCAACCAACCAACCATGATCTTATTGAATGATGGAGCAGATTCAAGGAGCTGAATGACCTACTGCTCCTATTTTGTGCGTTTTGTATACTGAGGCTTTTGGATGAAAGAATCCCAAATCTTTGTGAAATCATGTACCTGGATTACTTTATTCCTAATGAGCCACCATAAAGTCCAGATGTCAGCTCCAAACTGAAGTAAATTTCAACAGCTGAGGGCGATGAATCAGATCAAAAGCATTTTCTGTCAAGGCTATGAATAAATATTACTTGTCTTCTTCTCTAACATCCCTTTGATTCTTTGGATATTGACAGACTTCGCTGTTCCCCCAATTTGTAGGCTTGCATGTTTTAACACTTCAAAGAGAGTCTTCCTCAGGCGTGGCATCTTAGGGGCAGCACACTGTGGTTAGAATTGCTGCCTCACAGAGCCAGAGACCAGATTCAATTCTTGGTTTGGATCTCACACTCTGTGGAGTTTGCATGTTCTCCCCATGTTGCATGATTTTCCTCCCACAGTCCAAAGATATGCAGGTTAAATTGGCCATGGTAAATTGCCCTTTAGTGTCAAGGGATGAGTAAAGATGTGGGATTACGGGTATAGGGTGGGATTTTTCCAGTGCAAGCTTGATGGGCGGAATGACCTTCCTTTGCACTGTAGAGATTCTATGATTCCTTAACGCATATCAAGCAACCTTTTGACCTAATTAACAAAGGTGACCATGGCCAGAATATGCAGATTAATCTTGTCAGTTGGCTAAGCCTAGCCAAAGTGGCACATTCTCTGAATGAAACTGTTATTGAAATCATAATTATCCTGTCCAGCTGAAATAATTCGAAACAAAATGAAGAATTTCCATTCCAGTTTGAGATTGTGCTTGCAACAAGATTCTGGATTTCTAAAAGGGCGGATAATTGTGAAAATCCCAAATGATTAAATATTTAAATCCCAAGCTTTAAAAGGGAAATGTGTCATGATTTAGCAAGAGGAACTGCAAATCTAAAGCCATGTTTCCTGTCTTGGTATAATTTTATTATTTTGTTATTCTATTGCCTTTGTTAACCCAGACACGGCACCAAACTAGACCGACAAAATGCGTAGGTTGGATTCAAATAACAAAACATCATTTGAAAATAATGAGGCCTTGTTTACCCAGCAGTTCAGATCCCACATGTGTCTGGACAGGTTGACATTTGAATGCTAAAGAGCTGAAGGAAATAAAAGGAATGCAACCTGTCATCACTTGTGCACCTCCTAGCTTGATCAAAGCTACATGGAAACTGTGTTGTTAAGTACAGATCTAGGACTAGATTATCAGAGAAAAACAGTCCAAGGAAAGATGCTACCAAACCATATTAATTCACAACTTGTTATGATGCCTGTAGAGACTGATAACTTTTTCAAAAGCAAAATAAATTTGAATTTCATATTGATAGCTAAAAGGATGACTCAACAAGGTTTCTCCTTTCAAGACATTGCCTGTAACAACCAGACTAAAAGCCATTGGCGAAACATTATAGGCAACTTGTCCTTTTCTTTCAGTAAATGGTGAGATATGGACCTCACTTGGCCAGCATTTGTTGCCCATCCATAGTTGCCCTTGCAGGGCAATTGAGAGCCAACTACATTGCTGTGGCTCTGGAGTCACATGTAGGCCAGATAAGGATGGCAGATTTCCTTCTCTAAAGAACATTACTGAGCCAGATTTTTTTTTCTCTGACAATCAAGAGTGGTTTTATGGTCATCATTAGAGTTTTAATTCAAGGTTTATTTTATTGAATTCAAACTGCACCATCTGCAATGGTGGGACTTGAACTTGGTCCCCAGGACATTAGCTGTGCTTCTGGATTAATTGTCTAGCAATAATACCACTAGGCCATCACCTCCCCAGAAGTGTAGACAGGATGTTCCCTTTTAACTTTTATCACAACAAATATACTCATGTCACAAGTATATCTCCCATTGTCCCATGTGTAGTTATTCAATTTTCCAAGTCCCAGTCCAAAATTCCTTACCTCCTGAGGATTTGCTTCTGTTCCTTCCATTCCCAGTCTGGTAACTGTTAACCTCAGAATTGTTTTTCACAGTGTGACTTGGAGATGAATTTGGCATTGATAGTTATGTGCACCAGCTGCCATTGTCCTTTCATGGTCAGTTTAATATTCATTGCTTACACACAAAAGCTTCTCATGAAGATAATTTTCATAAAAAGTTTTACCATGGAATCAGCGTTTAATTATAAATCAAGTTTAGTTTATTTATTAGTGTCACAAGTAAGCTTACATTAACAGTACAATGAAGTTACTGTGAAAATCCCCTAGTTGCCGCAACCAAGGGCCTGTTTATTTACACCGAGGAAGAGCCTAGCATGACAAATGCACCTAACCAGCATGTTGTTTTTGGACCGTGGGAGGAAACTGGAGCAAATCCACACAGACAAGGGGAGAATGTGCAAACTCTGCACAGTGACTCATGCCAGGAATCGAACCCAGATCCCTGGTGGCGTGAGGCAGCGGCACTAACCACTGTGCCACCATGCTGCCCCAAATTAGAATAAAGAAGAAGAACAGCATGTTCTTTAATTTGTGATAATTTCAGTGGCTAATAAGGAATGATGGTATTATTGCAACACTTTATGGCTGGAATTCCATCACCTCATCTACGGTTGTGATTCTCTAGACTATTGCAGCGGCGAATTAAAATTTGGCTGAGCACCAAATTTTTCTTTTTACTGACAGGTGATGAGGCAAAGACAACATTGGAGAATTCTGGCCTATATTTCATATAATCATGCCAAAACTTTAGTGGTTGCAGGAGAGGGAAGAAACTTGCAAAATGTTGCAGAGAAGGTCAGTGCAATCGTTTTTAATTAAAAGCAAGAGTTGCAACTTGAGAGTTTTGAGTTCAAATCTCAAGTTGGACTTACATTTGATCTAATCTTTTCTGAATGATACTGGGTTTCTGTTTGGTCTGCAGTGGAGTTTGCCAACGCTGAGTGCTGCACGTGTTGCAATCTGAGCAGAAAGCTGGCAATGTTAATTCCTTCCTGCAGAAGAATACCTGCCAGTGCAAAGCCACAGAAACATTACTCGTTCCACTTAAACTATTCAAAGCAAAGTATCACAGCTAGCTTTATAGAACATGGAACATAGAAAAACTGCAGCACAAACAGGCTCTTCAGCCCGTAAGTTGCGTCGATGATATCCATACGTTCTAGGCTTATGTATAACCCTTAATTCTATCAGTCCCATGTCCTCATCTAAATATCATCTGTTTGATTTGAACTTTATGACTTGCCGGTTAAGATGTCAGAACATTTTCTTACAGAAATTGAGGTGGTCATATTATCTTACGGCGGGCACAGTGTTTAGTGCTGCTGCCTCACAGTGCCAGGGATGAATCGGGTTCAATTCCCGGCTTGTATCTGTGTGGAGTCTGCATGTTCTCCCCATATCTGCGTGGATTTCTTCTGGTACTCCAGTTTCCTCCCGCAATCTGAAAAACGTGCTGGTTAGGTGCATTGGCTGTGCCAAATTCTCCCTCAGTGTACCTGAACAGGAGCTGGAATGTGGTGACTAGGGGATTTTCACGGTAACTTAATTGCAGTGTTAATGTAAGCCTACTAGTGATGAATATGCAAACCTCTTCATAACCATATTCCTTCCCTCACATCTCTGCCTGTATCTAAAACCATTAACATCTCCCTCCGTTTGTGTCATTGAACCATTGAATTTAGCTTCTTTACTCTTCCACAAGCAGAAAACCTTGAATAAGTACACACATTTATTTTCCTTTCCCAGAAATAGACCCATGAAGCCCAGCAAATTCATAGACGTGAGATCAAGATCTTTAAAAAGTATCCCAAAGTTGAAACAAATAAAGGTAAATTTTGTTTAATTTATTCATTCTGTATGCAGACATGAGTATCGCGGGTAAGGGTGACTTTTTTTTTGGCCATTTATAATTAACTATGAGCTACTTTTTTAAACCATGGCAGTCTGGATAGCAAGAGTGCATTCAGTGAAGCAGAAATCTGTTGTAAAATTAACAAGTTCTGGAATTATTCAGCAGGTCAAGCAGCATCTGTGCAGAGAGATAGATCAATGCTCCAGGCTGGCATTTTATCATCAATAGGAACATTAGAGATGTACATGGTTTTAAGTGGCAGTGCTTAGAGATGGTTAAATTCTCTTGCATCTCTTAACTTGTTCTAATTTTGATCAAAAGGGCATTGACCCCAAGCGCTAACTATTTTTTCTTTCCAAAGACATATCCTCTCAAAGTTGACAGTTCATGAGTCTTGTTTTCAGTGCCAAGAAAGAGAAGGAATCGATCTTGCTATGAATTGATTGGTTTCACCAGCTAAGATGATGTGCTGAAGCTTAAGTCTTGGTTCAAAGTTTGCTTTTGCTTGATGTTATGGTGTTTTTACAATCATAGTGCCTCATGCATTTGATTCAGAGTTTGCTGTTTTGTTTGATGTAACCTTGCCCAGAGCTGGCAGCTCTGTTCCTGCCCCGTACAAACCTTTACTCAAGTTAACTGGAAGGAATGAGCGAAATGCCGCAGATACTGGAATCTGAATCAAAAATAGAGAATGCCAGAAAAACTGAGCACGTCTGGCAGCGTCCGTAGGGAGAGAAAACAGAGATAAGATCTGATGATGAGTCAAATAGGGTTGAAACATTTAATTTAGTTCCCCGGCCTATGGATGCTGCCAGATCTGCTGAGTTTTCCTGGTATTCTGTTTTTTGTGACAGGAAGAATGTATGCCTGCAAGTTTGACCAGTCCATCTCTTTAAAGAGGAGGTGATGTCCTTCTGCTGGTATTATCACTAGACTTTTAATGCAGAAACTCAGCTAATGTTCTGGGGTTCATATCTTACCTCAGCAAATGGTGGAATTTGAATTCAATAAAGTAAATCTAGAATTAAGAATCTACTGATGACCTTGATCTTGAAACCATTGCTGATTGTTGGAAAAGCCCATCTTGTTCAGTAATGCTCTTTAAGGAAAGAAATCTGCCGTCCTTGTCTGGCCTACATGTGACTCCAGAGCTATAGCAATGTGGTTGACTGTCAACTGCCCTCCAAGGGCAACTTAGGGTGAGCAATAAATGGTGGCCAGCCAGTGATGCCCATGTTGTTTTTATATTCATTCGTGGGACATGGGTATCACTCTCTGGCCAGCATTTATTGTCCATCCCGAGCTTGCCCTTGAGAAGGTGGTGGTGAGCTGCCTTCTTGAATCGCTGCAGCCCATATTCTGTGGGTTGATTCATAATGTTGTTAAGGACAGAAGTCCAGATTTTGAACAAGAGGCTGTGAAAATATGGCAATATATTTCCAAGTCAAGGGTAGTGAATGGCTTGGAGGAGAACTTGCAGATAGTGGTGTTCCCATATATCTGCTGTCCTTGTTTTTCCAGATGGAAGTAGTCTTGTGTTTGAAAGGTGCTGCCTAAGGATCTTGGATAAATTGTTGCAATGCAATCTTGGTAATAGTAGCAGCGGTGTGTACTGAGTGTCAGTGGTGGAGGGAGTGGATGTTTGTGGATGTGGTGCCAATCATTCAAGCTGCTTTGCCCGGTTTGTGTCAAACTTCTCAAGTGTTGTTGGAGCTTGAGGCAAGTGGAGAATTTCCATCACACTCCTGATTTGTGCCTTGTAAATGTTGGACAGGTCTTGGGGAATCAGAGGGTGAGCTACTCACTGCTTTACTCCTAGCCTCTGATCTGCTGTTGTAGCCACTGTGTTTATGGGGCAAGTCCAGTTGAATCTCTGGTCAACGGTAACACAAAAATATTGTCAGTGGGGGATTTAGCAATAGTAGCACCATTAAATGTCAAGGGGCAGTGGTTAGTGTTTTTATTGGTGATGGTCATTGCCTGGCATGCATGTGGCTTGACTATTACTTGCTACTTGTCAGCACAATCAGGGCTGGCACTGTGGTTAGCACTGTTGCCTCACAGCGCCAGGGACTCGTGTTCGATTCCCACCTTGGGTCACTGTCTGTGTGGAGTCTGTATGTTCTCCCCATGTCCATGTGAATTTCCTCTAGGTGTTCTGGTTTCTTCTCAGTCCAAAAGATATGCTGGCTAGGTTCATTGACCTGTGTGTAATTTTCCCTGTGTGTACCCAACCAGTGGTGAGGAGAGGGGGAAGTGTGGCAACTAGGGATTTTCACAGTAACCGCATTGCAGTGTTAATAAAAGCCTACATGTGGCATTAAATAAATTGTAAAATGTCCCATGAATGAATAAAAAAATACAATGACTGAAGTTGAGCCATATGAGGTTAATTTTCTCAATACACCAATAGCTTGTGTTATAAAGATATTTTAAAAATCAGCATCTTTCTACCAGTAGCTTCTTATAATGGTGTGGCAAGTTTTAGTTTGTGCTGCAGGACCCAGGAAGTGTGCGTAACTGAATGAATGCAGTGAGACTAAAACGATAATCTCTGTATGGTATGAGTAAATATGAAAATAGTCTCCAGAGTGTGGTGCATGCTAAAAGTCTGGCATTTGACCTTGCCTGTGAAAATAAACGGTGGATGAATTGTATTTTGTAGCTGTAGTTTGCTCAGATAATGAACCTTCAGGGTACTTTTATATGCAAGGCGTAAAAAGCTTGGTTCTCTCTCCGGTGGAAAAAAAAGGGTTTGTTCTCATGGTTCTGAATGCTAAAGCCAGGCTCGCAGGGGTAAAGAGAGCAGCTGTCCTCCACGTTTCATTTGCAGAATCATTTCTGTCTCTGTGAATCAGACACTGATCCTGTGGGATTGGCTCATCTGTAATCAGCAGCTCCAGTCCAGGAGAATAAGTTATTGGAGACTCTTCAATACCATACACCCCATTTACTGAAGTGGCTGGTGCGATCATTAACTGGACACTGTGCAAAGTAGTTAAGGTCATTCTGTGTTGCTCTGATCTTTACAGATGTCCTCCAATACCAGTTGTGCTATTTGAGTCTATCTGGTACAGCGTGATAGAAATTGTGCTCTGCGGATGCATAAATCTACAAATTTGTCAAAGTAGTCCAGGAATTGTACATTGTTAGAATTCAATCGCTTATCTCAGGATGTTTTTCAGAAGGGCCGGTGAGCAAGACAGTAAGATGAGCATTGATATGCAAACAACTAGATGTCAAATTGTTATGGACAGTGGCCTCAAAACTCAGCATAGGTGGTCAATGTATGCTTTTTGTATGTTTGTGCCATATGGTGGAGGAATGATAAGAGTATGCATGCGTTTTGCACAATTCTTTGTTAAAAGAGCATCATAGTTAAGAAATCATATCTTACACTTGATCATCTGATGTTTTTTCCTGTGAAATGCTAATCTCACAACTCAGGATTTTGTCCAACTCAAATGTGAGGAGAATTGATGGAAAAACTACTTCTGAGGAACTCAAAGGGCAGAAATTTCCTGTCCCGCTCACCATGGGAATCATAGCGTGAGACAGTTGACCTTGGGTGGGACTTCCTGGTCTTGGGACGAGTGATGGCAGAAAATTCCATCCATAATATGCACATAGGCTTGAGGCTGAATCTTTGGTGACAATTGATTACTCTGATTCCCCAAAATTTCTCTCCCACTTACAAAATACACATCAAGAGTATGATCTATTTTTTATTTAACAAGTTTAGTCCCATTCCAACAACACTAAAGAACAAAGAACAAAACAGCACGGGAAAGAGGCCCTTCGACCCATCGAGCCTGCGCCGCCACCCAGATGTTCCCACCTCTATCCGTGATCCCTGTCCATGTTTATAGATCTATGGATTAAAAACCAAATTTGAGACAATTTAGGGAGAATTTGTTCTGCCAATCAACCTAAGAGCACATCTTTGGGATGTGGGAGGTGTTTGACACCACCTCAGAGCATTGCAATCCATTTGCTCAGCACCCCTGTATATTGGCTATTGTGTCCAATTGCGTCGCCATCCACTTACTGTCCATAAAAGCTGCAGAAATTCACCAAGGTTGCTTTAACAGCGTCTTCAAAACATGTGACCTCCAGAGCTCAGAGGAACTCAAGAAAGCTAGAAATGCCATAGATCAAATTTCTATTTCTTAAATGCAAATATGCCACAGCCCACAGAGCAATTTCCAGCATGTATTAGTGTGATCTTCCAGCAGCTCAAGTGTTATTGTATGTTAAGCTTGACGTTAGCCCAGTCAGAATGTATCTTTCTACAATTCACTTTGACGGAAAAGTTTTCAGTGACATCCTCAGAGAAATTTGACTTGGGACTTTGACTTTGGACTGAGCCAACAATTTTCTGAACTATGTAGGAATATTTGGTATCAAAAATTTTGACATATAAACATATGGGAACATTGATTAGTAAGATACATGTGCTACTGGGTATTATGATCATAGAAAACTGAGAGTGCAGAAGGAGGCTATTTGGCCCATCGAGTCTGCACTTACAACAATCCCACCCAGGCCTGATCCCCGTAACCCATATGTTTACCCACAAATCTCTTAACTGACACATGCTGGGATACTAAGGGGTAATTTAGCAATGCCAATCAACCTAACTCTCTCATCTTTGGATTGTGGGAGGAAACTGGAGCACCCCAAGGAAACTCATCTAGACACAGGGACACCATGCAAACTCCACACAGACAGTCACCCAAGCCAGGAATCGAACCCAGATCGCTGGAGCTGTGCAGCAGCACTGCTAACCGTGCTGCCCTGATACCTATTTCCTTTCCATTCTCAAATGTAGCTGCATCAAAATACTGTAGCAGACAAATGTGTTCCTTGATGCTTTTCTCTCCAGTGTACAGCAGATGGTACAACAATACACATCAGATTATCATCTCATCTAACTCATAAATTAATTATATTGTTTAATGCATTTGAAGGACCTGCCATCCTGAATCTCTGGCTTGCAAACCAAAAATCAGTTTGACAGAATTTGATTATGTAATACCATGGATCCAGACTGTGATTCATATTTGTAGTGATGGTTTTGATGAAATTCAATCTATGTTACTTTTAAACATCAAATTTCTAGTCAAAATGATGAAATTTTCCAAGAGTGCTTTCAAAGGACCCTGATTCATTCAGTGCCTCAAACGATACTTTGTTTCAGTAAGTAATCTCATAACATTAGGTTAAAGTCCAACAGGTTTATTTGGAATCACAAGCTTTTGGAGCGCTGCTCCTTCATCAGGCCAGTGACTGAATAAATCTGTTGGACTTTAACCTGGTGTTGCAAGACTTCTTTATGTGCCCACCCCTGTTCAACGCTGGCATCTCCACATCATATGTTTTGTTTATGAGCGGTGTTAGACTTATTCTGACTGGTCTCATTATTTTGACCGCTAACGTATATATTTATCAGTTGTAACAATGCAGAATTGGGTCATCATTGGAATTATGAAGTGTGTAATCTCAATGTGAATTCTCGGGACATCACACTTCATAACTGCAGTATGTGTACACAGGTCTTTATTAAACTTATATTTGACGATACATACAATTAAGAAGCAGGAATGACCACTTGGCCCCTTGGACTTGCTCTGCCATTCAATAAGGTTATGGCTGATCTGACTGTAACCTCAACCTTAGATTCCTGCCTATCCTTTTTAACCTCCCGTATTACTCAGTAGTCTAACTCTGTCTTAAAAATACTCTCAGTTTCTGATTCTACTGCCTTTTGAGGAAGAGCATTCCAGATACTTGTGGTCTTCTGAGAGAAGAAATTTCTCCTCATCACTAACTTAAATGATCTATCCCTTATTTTTAAACAGTAACTCTGGTTCTAGATTCTCTAACAAGAGGAAACATCCTGTGTATCAGTATGCCTCAGGATCTTAAAGGTTTGAATCAAGTTGCCCCTAATGGATAAAAATCTAACTTCTACAACCTTTCCTCAAAAGACATCTTGCACATTCCTGGCATCAGTTTGGTGAACCTTCTCTGAAATGTTAACACATTTATATCTTTCCTTAAATAAGGAGACCAATATTGTACATTATACTCAAAATGTGGTCTCTCAATGCTCTATCCAACTGAAGCATTACCTCTCTACTTTATAATCACTTCCTCTCATAATAGATAATAACACTAATAGTATTGCTAATTATTGCTATAATTGTATACAAGCCTTCTGAAATTCACGCAATGGGACATCTAGATTCCTCTGTATCTCAAAGCTCTAAAATCTTTTATCCTTCAGATGATAAGTTTATATTTTTAACATTTCTGCCAAAATGGACAATTTCACATTTGCCCACATTATACTCCATTTGGCAGATTTTTGCCCACTCACTTAACCTTAGAAACATTCTTAAGTCCTCTTTACAAGTTATTTATCTTTGTGTTGTCGGCAAAATTAGCATTGAAGTCTTCGGTCCCTTTGTCCAAGTCATTTATCTGAATTGTAAAAATTTGAGACCCCAGCACTGATCCCTGTGACAAACCAATTTTTACATCATAGAAAACATCATTGCTGGATGGACCACAGCTTAGTATGGCTCCTGTTCTGACTAAGACTGCAATAAACTATGAAGGGTCGTGAATGAAACCCAGTCACGCAAACCAGCCTGTCATCCATTGACTCTGTCTACACTTCCCACTGCTTCAGAAAAATAGCCAGCATAATCAAGGACCCCATGCACCCTGGACATGCATTCTTCCACCTCCTTCCATCAGAAAAAAGAATCAAAAGTCTAAGGTCATATACCAACTGATTCAAAAACAGCTTCTTCCCTATCACCATCAGACCTTTGAATGGACCAACTTTATGTTAAATTGATCTTTTTCTGCAGCCAAGCTATGATTGTAACAATACATTTGGCACTCCCTCCTTTTCTTCTCTATGAACGGTATATTTTGTATGGTGCCAAGAAAGAATACCCACTGTATCCCAACAGAAGTGACAATAAGAAACCAAGTCAAAATACCACTTACCACATTCTGCCAATCAGAAAAGCCCCATTTATGGCCAATCACTGTCTCCTGTTATCTAGATAATCTTCAATTCATGGCAATTTGTTACACTCTACACCATGAACTTATATTTTCCACAGTAACATTTGTGACACCTCATCAGCCGCCTCACCAAATAATCCAATTTGAGCATTTGGTTTTCATGCCTTAAGAATGTGCTGCAGCTTTCTGAAGTCTGAAGGCCTTGCAGGTCCTTGAGCATATGCCACAAAAAACTAGCAAGTAGGTTCAGCAGATAATAAGGAAGGCAAATGGAACACTGGCCCTTATTTCAAAGGATATAAAGGGAATAAAAATAAGAGGGTCTTGCTGAAACTATATAGGAAACGAGTTGGATCACACCTGCAATGCTAAAACACTGAAAAGTTTTATCCTCCTATTTAAGGAAAGATATTCTGGTATTTGAGGCAGTCCAGAGAAAGTTCAATTTGTTAATCTTGACATGGAGGAATTTTCTTACAAGAAGAGGTTGAGTAGGTAGTGCCTGACATTAGAAGAATGAGAGGCCTTATTAAGACATATAGGATTCTTGGAGAATTGTCAGAGAAGATGCTGAAAAGTTGTTTCCCCTTATGAGAGAGTCACAGATCAGTGGGTAAATAATCTCAGTGTAAAAGGAGACAGATGAGAAGGAATTTCCTCTGAGGATAGTGAATCTGTGGAAAGAGAGCTGTTGAGGTTGGGTCATCAAGTACGTCTTTCTCAGCCTTGAACATACTTCTAATCAGTAAGAGAATTGAGGGTTATGAGAATAAGGTGAGAAAGTGGCGTTCAGAACTAACATATCAGATCAATCATGACCTCCTTGAATTGAGGAGCTAAATGGCCTACTTCAGTTTCAACATCTTCTGGTCTTATTCAGTAAGAAGTCTCATAACACTAAGTTAAAGTCCAACAGGTTTATTTGGTGACAAAAGCCACCAGCTTTTGGAGCGCTGCTCCTACGTCAAGTCAGTAGGATTTCAGTTCACAAACAGGGCATATAAAGACACAAAATTGATTTACAAAATAATGGTTGGAATGTGAGTCTTTATAAATAATCAAGTCTTAGAAGTATAGACAATGTGAATGGAAAGAGCACAGGTTAAAGAGATGTGTATTGTCTCCAGCCAGGACAGTTACTGAGATTTTGTAAGCCCAGGGACATAATCGGGGTTACAGATAGTGTGACATAACACCAAGATCCCTGTTAAGGCTATCCTCATGTGGCCATCAGTCTCTGCTCAGCGACTCTATGCTGTTGTGTGTCATGAAGGCAACCTTGGAGAATGCTTACCTAAAAATCAGAGGCCGAATGCCCGTGATCGCTGAAGTGTTCCCCAACAGGAATAGAGCTTTCTTGCGTGGTGATTGTCGTACGGTGTTCGTTCATCTAATCAAATGTACCCAGCTGTCCCATTGTATCAGGCAAAGGGACCCTGTGCAGAACCTCTCTCACTACATCGAGGGCATTCTAAAACCTATTGTACAAAGAAATAGGTGTGAAAAACCATCCAATTTTCCCATTGTGTTGCAATAGCCTCAGACTTCCAAATCATTCTTGGTAGACAATGGAATAGATCATATGATTGAAACTGTCTTCAGATAACATTTTACATTCCAAGTTTCAGGAGAAAAACCAGTCAATCTGAAAACCATAAGGAAAAGCGGTCATTCCTCCAACTGGAAGAACAGAACCCTTCCCACAACCAATTGGCCTCAGCAAAGAGAACTAATTCCTCATTGCCTGTAATCTAGGCCATAGCCTCATCATAAATTCAGGGTTGTCCAACTTCCATGCATCTCAATGAACCACAAAAGAGAACCCATCCGGGCTTGCACCGTACACATTTTAAAGGACGAGATCTGAATGTGATTTGCTTCTGCTAATATTCTAGCCTCATGTCTCATCCTCGGAATCCTTCTTTACTTGTGTTTGTTTTGTGCAAGAGGGTGTGTGTGTTTTTCAATTGCATTTACATTTCAGGATGTTGTGTGAATAAACATTGGGCAAGATTATCCGGCCTCCCAGCCATGTGTTTCCTGCCAGCAGGAGGTGGTATGTTGCTTGGTAGCAGCGGGATTCTCTGGTTCTGCTGCTGTCAGTTGGAATTTCTATTGACACCACTCCATGCTGGTGTGAAACCCATGAGTGGGAATGCACTGTGGACAGGACTGGACAATCCCGCCACCATGAATGGCCAGAGAATTCCAGCCAATATCTTTTTAACCAAAAGCTGCTTCATGTCCATTACCAAAAGAGCAACACTAAAAACAATGTGATTGCACTGGAAGGGATGTAGAGGAGAATGCTGCCTAGGACAGAGCATTTATGAAGACAGCTTGCATAGATTTGGGTTGTTTTCATTGGAGCAGAGAAGAGCGATGGGTGACCTGATCAGGGTGTACAAGATTGAGGGATGTGGACAGAATGGATAAGGAGCAGTTGTTTCCCTTAGTTAAAGAATCAGTCACAAGTGGACATAGGTTCAAGGTGAGGGGCAAAATGTTAAGGGGGAGGGCAAGTGAGGAAAATCTTTTACTCGGTGGATGGTGATGGTCTGAACTGTGCTGCCTGGGAGGATGGTAAAGGCTGGTTGCTTCATCTTTTTAAAAAGTGTCTGGATGAGCACTTGGCACATCATAACAGTCAGGGCTCCGGGCTAAATTCTGGCCGGGATTAAGCAGGAGTTCAGTTGTTTCTAATGTATCAGTCTGGACTCAAGGGGCTGAAGGGCCTCTTCTGTGCTGTATGATTCTAAAGAAGTCCCTGTTCACACATACCTTGTGGCTACCCAAAAGGTGAGGAGCAAGGGCAAAGATTATCCAACCATCTTTCTCTCCATTCCAAACACAGTGAATTAAAAGTACACCCGATAGCAGAATGCACAAGAAGACACACATGGCTGCTTGTGAAGTTAAGCTCACTTCAAGAGAAAACTTCTGTAAATGAGAATCTCTGATGCCAATTTGTGTTACTGCTTTCAGGTAAACTTAGAAAGAACTTTAAACATTCTGTGGTACAATCCAACCACAAGATGTTTTCAGATCATCATACATAGCATGTCCCCCCTTTTATCACACATTCCAGAACCACCAGGATAATTAAACTATCAGAGTCATTGCAAATCACTGACTTCTGAGCAACAGTCGAAGATGCCAATTATTTATATGAACACCTCATTATTTACAATTTAACAGGTTAATCAACCTCACTGATTTCAATTTAGTTCAGATCAATATCTGGAACTAGGCTCCGCACAACTGGAGAAAGAGGACAAAGCTTCAGCCAGCAATGAGAAAACATTTTCAAATACTTTGCAAAGAGACATTAACATTCATACTTTAATCAAAAAAACCTGTAAAATGATAGAGCCATTATTTTGCTCTTGTATCATCAATTTATTTTTTCTCACTGTAGCCAGTTTTAGATTGCTGAGGTTTTCTATTAAATCCTGAAATAAGTCTTTGGAGGCAGCAGTCCCT
Source organism: Sphyrna mokarran (assembly GCA_024679065.1). Lineage (NCBI taxonomy): Eukaryota > Metazoa > Chordata > Chondrichthyes > Carcharhiniformes > Carcharhinidae > Sphyrna > Sphyrna mokarran. Next base: position 24,608,800 of record JAGIQG010000029.1, read on the forward strand.
TCATCAAAATCCCTTTATTTACAATTCCAACAGTAGTACACAAAGTGCTATTTGTCTACCTTCGGGAGTGCCAGAGGAACTGACACTCCTTGTTAAATACAGGGGAAAAACTCAGATTGGCCCACCAATCGACTCCTTAACTGTGGAGTTCATGTTCCAATAGGATAACCTCAATGGCCTGATCAAAGTCATTACAAATCCAATTTCGGAATCAAAATCTTTTTAGAATTCAAGCTCACCATCCATGATCTCATCCCAGTTTGTTACATCTGCACAGGACTTAACACTTCTAATTGTTAAATGAAATGACAGGTAGTGAGGGGTGGAAAGAAGATTGAAAATTCAGTTAATAGTCCCAGGCTTTTATTCCACAAAATCTTCTTTACCATCTGAGGATTTCTCTTTTGCCCAATTTCTATCCCTCACAGACTGAAACTGATGTTGGAAACCAAACTCTGATGGATTAATTCACAATCATCTGCCACTTCTGCTGCCAATCTTCCAGTTTTAACCCTCTGCTCTTCCACATAACTTCTCACTACATCAAGTAGTGAATTTTAAATTCATCCAAAATAATCATTTCTCTGAGTGTCATGCATCTGGTCTATTTTCATAGCCCTTATCTGTCTATCAAAACTACTCTGTTTGATCTTTTCAAATTCTGGGCATATTTGATCAGGTGCTTAGATTTCTAAACCTTGTCTATAGTCTTTGAAACTAGTTCATATGCACCGATGATGGATTTTTTTCACTTCATCATACTTCCCAGATATCTCTTATGCTAGTGATGCAAACATTTCTCTAGCTCTATCTACCAACTTGGAATCAGTGATGACCACATAGTCTGTGGTCATTTCATTTTTTTAGCCACTTTCTCAAATGAAGTGAAAAAGGCTTTCTACATTTTTCTTGTGAAACCTTAGCAATGCTTGGACACTTTTAAATAGACCTCCTCAAGCCTTTGACTACAAAGTTCTTGCACTTCCTCATATCCTCATCACTATATTCTAACTGTAATTTTCCCTTTGTCTCTGCCAATTTTAACTGACATTCACTTTTTATTGCCAGTTACTGAAGTTTAATTTTTTTCTTTCTTTCTCTTGCATATAATGGAAGCAGATTTTTTTTTTGTGCATTTTGTTCCTCTCTTTCTCTGCTCTATGGCCTATGTTTCTTTTGCTATTTCTGCTACAATTGCATCCTTTCTTTGGCTTTTGCTATCTTCTCCCTTCCCTTTATTTCCAATTCAAGTTGTTTAATTCTTTTTCATGTTTAAGCTCTTTCAGTTGTAATTGAATTCTAGCCATCTTCAATGATTCTGGCTGTTTCTGGTAATTTTAAATGCTGCACTATCGCCACAATTATCCCCCCTTTCTTTTTGGCATCAGGCAATGTCAGGCATAATGTTTTTTGCTAATTCTGAAAACTTTGTTTAATCACTCTTTGTAAGCCACCTTGTGTGACTTCGTCCACCTTCATGATCCTCTGAACATCTGAAAGAGCCATTATTCCACAAGACACTCCTTATTTAAACCTGAATTTACCATCTAACAGGGAAACATTAATATGCTCACCACTCGCTCTCTTTGAGTTCAATAATCCCAAATCAATCAAGAAATATAGATTTTAATCCTGCAAGAGAGCCTTCAGTTGCTTCAGTTCAGGTTAGAAACTTCAAAGTGTCTTATGGAGCCCATCTGGATGATAAGTTTTGCATTTTTAATTTGGTTAGGATAAGCATGATATGTTTCATTTCAGGTATGATTCAAATGATTAACTAGAGAGCTTTTATCAAACAAAATTTAATTAAGAATATAGTTAGCCTGTATGGAAAGAAAATTAGCAATAACTTTTATCAATTACAAACAAAAACAAAACAGCTATGATAATGTATAACTCTTGAAGGTATTTGAGGCCCCCATTTATAACAATAACAGGACATCTGGTAGACACCTCAGCAATTTGAGAAATACGGAAGTTCTGAGACTCCAGAGATCATGATTTCTTTGCTTTCTTAAAGGTACTCCAACATGCAGTTCTGTCACCACAATATCAGAAGGATGTGGAAGCTTTGGAAAGAGTGCAAAGAAGGTTCATCAAGATGTTGCCTGATGTTGAGTGTTGGCTATGAGGAGAGATTATAAACTGGGATTGTTTTCACTAGAAAGATGGAGGCTGAGGGGAGACCGATAGTGATCTACAAAATTATGAGAAGCATAGATAGGATGGATAATCAGAGGCTTTTTTCCAGGGTGGAAGTGTCAATTATAAGGGAGCACAGATTCAAGGTGAGAGGAGGAATGTTTAAGGCAAATCTGCGGGAAAAGTTTTTCTTGCAGAGAGTAGTGGGTGCCTGGAACACACTGCCAGAGGAGGCAGTGGAAGCAGGCATATCAGCAACGTTTAAGAAGCATCTGGGTGGATACATGAATAGGGAGAGAATAGAGGGATACGGACCAAGTAAAGCCAGAAGATCATCTTTTGTTTACTTATTACGATATGGAGGGCTGAAGAGCTTGATCCTGTGCTGTACCTTTCTTTGTTCATTTGCTGCACGGTAGCCACTATATGATATTGCTGCTTTTGATTGGGATAGTTCTAAACTTACAAGTGGCTACAGAATATGAAGGGGCTCGACTGGCACTGAAGCCATATATATCTCTTTGGTTAAGTTGTATGAATATTTTCTGGACTAGTCACCATTTCTAATTATAGGATGTACAGCTCACTACAATGTAGACAGCCACATTCAATAGGGTTTTATTGAAGCATTGAATACTTTGTGATTATTAAGCTTTTCTGTTTCAATGTAACAGTGTTCCATAATGTGATCAAACATGCAGTTTGCATGAGATCCTAACTAGTGAATAAGACATTGATTATATAAGTCTATGTCTTGCAAAGTTGAGCCCTCACTTAACCAATGCTTTCACATCCGAATATCTGAGTGAGCTGAAAATGGCATTTAGATGTGTGTAGGTCACAGAATAGATTGAAGGATTGACTTCTTTAGCAGAAGATTGGCAAACTGACATTGTCACTTAGCTTTCATTTTAACTTTGCTGATTTGCTGCAATCTATAAAATGACATTTATTTCCTAGTGGGCTTCACATAAAAAAGTGTTGTCAATGCAGACTTGAGCAAGATTGGTAATATGAAGTATGGTCAGTTATTTCAATTAATTTTTTTGTTTGACTTGGGCATTGCAATGTAGCATTCTAAGAATGGAATAATGAACACTATTTGCATATCATACTTTCATTGGGGTGGGATTTTACAGCCTCATTCATTCTGGAAACGTAAAATCCTGCTTGTGATCAACAGACCTTTCCATGGCCCTCTCCTCGGGCGCTTCGATTCCCAAAGCAGATGGGGTGGTAAAATGCTGGCCACAATTTATCGCCTTAATTTGTGGTTTAAAACAACGTAATTCTCTGCATTAGTCAAAGAATCCCTACTGTGATGAAGGAGCCATTTGGCCCATTGGGTTAGTACCAGTCACAAACCCACACAGGCCCAATTCCCATTATCCCTTGCATTTACCCCAGCCAATCTGCCTGACACTAAGGGGCAATTTAGCATGGCCAATCCACCCAACCCACACATCTTTGAACTGTGGGAGGAAACCGGACTACATGGAGAAAACCCACGCAGACATGGGGAGAACTTGCTAAATCCACACAGATTGTTACCCAAGACTGGAATTGAACCCCAGTCCCTGATGCTGTGAGGCAGCAGTGCTAACCATTGTGTCACTGTGCTGCCACTCATTTACTGTCTCGTTCCCTGACAGTGCCTGTGCATCTCACGCAGGCAACTGTTCTTTTTGTGAACTATGTCTTGCTGTTTGGCCAATTCTGTCCTTGTTAACATTTAGACAAATGGGTTTCTTAACAGGAGTCGTGGAGGAGCAATCAGGAGTAGAAACTGATCTCACTTTAATTTTTTGGTCTCCTTGCTCAACCTGGTACGTGTTAACCAAGCAGCAGTACCGAACTATCACGATATTACTGATATTTTGACCTAAACATGGAGCAGGAAATGGAGACAAACAGTGAGTCAGCATGGTGGCACAATGGTTAGCACGGGTGCCTCACAACACCAGAGACCCGGGTTCAATTCCAGCCTCAGGTCAATGTCTATGTGCAGTTTGCATGTTCTCCACATGTCTGTATGGGTTTCCTCTGAGTGCTCCGGTTTCCTCGCGCAGTTCAAAGATGTATGGGATTAGGTGGGTTGGCCATGCTAAATTGCCCATTGGGGTCAGAGGGATTAATAGGGTAAATATATGGGATTACAGGGATAGCATCTGGGTCAGATTGTGGTTGATGCAGACTCAATGGATCCAATGGCCACTCCCTCTGCACTGTAGGGATTCTATGATTCATCAGTACAACAAAGATATATCTTACCCAACCACACGCAAACTCATTTCTCTCTGCAGATTGATGCGGATCCAAACTTCTCTACCTCGACCTCTACCCAGAATCTATCATGCACTCGATCAATTCATTCCCTCCAGTCACTTCACCAGCAGCCATATTCCATCAGAGGTCCTTGTAGGCAGTCATCACCAATGGCACAGTCCTGCAGAATCTATTCACTTTTTATTGCATAGGTTCCCCAGAGACTCCCCTTGCAATTGATGCAATCTCTGTTTCTATGGGATTTCGTGATAAGCAGAATAAACTCTCAATTCAAATTAGATTTTAGTGAGTATGGAAACATGCAAACATCTTTTGTTCTCTTTGGCATGTCTCTCAATGGTGTCAAATGACTTGTTTGGGCACACCATGCAGGACCTGTTAAATGTCCATTCCATCGTGCTAACGCACTTTTTATTTGACACTAATTGGATCACAATCAATAGGGATAGGAATGGTGGCACAGTAGATAGCGCTGTTGCCTTACAGCTCCAGGGACCTGGGTTCATTCCCAGTTTGGGTCACTGTCTGTGCAGAGACTCCATGTTCTCCCCTTGTCTGCATGGGTTTCCTCCGGGTGCCCCAACTTCCTCTCAGTCCAAGGATATGCTGGTTAGGTGTACTGGCCATGCTAAATTCTCTCAGTATACCACTGTGTGTAGTGACTAGGGGATTTGAGCTTTTAGTATAGCCTTAGTTGAGACAGCACAAACTATTTAATATGCTGCTGAGTTGTCTTCAACTCCAGGATTGTTTTGGCATTACTGAGAAGCAGTAAATAATTGTCATAACTGTCTAAAGTAAAAATAAATTGCATAAGCTCTCCTGAACTTCAAAATGTAGCATAAACACTCATATTTTTGAAGTGTAGTCAGCATTGTAATTTCAGCAACTATGTGGCAGGCAACTTGACTATTGCAAAGTCGACTGAACAGTACTGAGTTAGGCAATCTGATGAATGGTGGTGAGGAACACGACAACACAGGGAATTCCCTGCTCATAGTGCAATGGGATGTTACTCACCTACTTGACATGATGGGACGAGTTTTCCCATTCCGCCCAACATGAGAATCGGAGCGGGTGAGGGACTGACTATGGGAAGGTCCGTTGACCTCAGGTTGGACTGTACAGTTTCAGGATGAGCAGGGCCGGAAAATCTTGTCTGAAATATAAAAGGGAGCACTGGTTCGGTACTGCACTGAACTGTCAATTTAGCTTATGTACTTATTTACCTTATTGAGTTTTTTGAAAAAGTGACCTAAGAGGTGGATGGGGGTAAGGCGGTTGATGTGGTATATATGGACTTTAGTAAGGCGTTCGATAAGGTGTCCCATGGAAGGCTTCTGCACAAAATGCAGATGTATGGGATAAAGGGTGATTTAGCTAATTGGATTAGGAATTGGCTAGCAGATAGAAGACAGAGGGTGGTGGTTGATGGGAGATATTCATCGTGGAGTTCGGTTACAAGTGGTGTACCTCAGGGGTCTGTTTTGGGGCCCCTGCTGTTTGTAATTTTTATAAATGATCTGGATGAGGGTATTGAAGGATGGATTAGTAAATTTGCAGATGACACTAAAGTCGGTGGAGTGGTAGATAGTGAAGAGGGGTGTTATAGTTTGCAGAGAGACTTGGACAAGTTGCAGAGCTGGGCCGAGAGGTGGCAAATGGAGTTTAATGTGGAAAAGTGTGAGGTAATGCACTTTGGCAGGAATAATAAATGTGTAGAGTATAGGGCTAATGGTAGGATTCTTAATAGTGTTGATGAACAGAGGGATCTTGGTGTATATGTGCATAGATCCCTGAAAGTAGGCAGTCAAGTCGATAAGGTTGTTAAGAAGGCATATGGAGTCTTAGCTTTTATTGGTAGGGGGATTGAATTTCGGAGCCGCAACGTCATGTTGCAACTGTACAAAACTCTAGTGCGGCCGCACTTGGAGTATTGTGTGCAGTTCTGGTCCCCACATTATAAGAAAGATGTGGAGGCATTGGAGAGGGTACAGAGGAGGTTTACCAGGATGTTGCCTGGTATGGAGGGCAGGTCTTATGAGGAGAGGCTGAGGGATTTGAGGTTGTTTTCGTTAGAAAGGAGGCGGCTAAGAGGAGACCTTATCGAAACATATAAGATGATTAGAGGTTTAGATAGGGTGGACAGTGATAGCCTTTTTCCTAGGATGGAGAAAGCTAACACGAGGGGACACAGCTTTAAATTAAGGGGTGATAGTTATAGGACGGATATCAGAGGTAGGCTCTTTACCCAGAGGGTGGTTAGGGAGTGGAATGCCCTGCCTGCGGCAGTTGTAGATGCGCCAAGTTTGGTGGCGTTTAAGAGGTTAGTTGATAAGTTTATGGAAGAGAAGGGAACGGTTTAGTTCGGAGGCTCATTGCTTTTTTCATGATTGGTTGGCGCAACATCGAAGGCCGAAGGGCCTGTTCTGCGCTGTTATGTTCTATGTTCTACTCCAATCTTGATCTGCAGTGAAACAGAATTCTGACAGTGCAGAAGGAGGCCATGCTTCATTCTCCCTCAGTGTAGCCAAACAGGGCTACAGTGTGGCAGCTAGGGAATTTTCAAAGTAACTTCACTGCATTGTTAATGTAAGCCTACTTGTGACACTAATAAATAATCTTTAATATGGCCTATTGTGTCTGTACTGGCTCTCCAAGCAAGCATCATGGCTTAGTGACATTCCCCTGCCTTTTTCCCAAAGCCCCACACATTGTTTTTATTCAGTAATCATGTAATACCTGCTTGAATGCCTCAACTGAACCTATCTCCATAACACCACCAGGCAGTGGACCCCAACCACTCGCTGTGTGAAAAAGATTTTTCTGAAATCACATTTTGCTTCTTTTGAAAATCACTTAGTCTGTGCCCTCTGGTTCTTGATCCTTTTACAATAGGACCAGTTCCTCCCTATCTACTCTGTCCAGCCCCTCGTGATTTTGAACATCTCTATCAAATCTCCTCTTGGCCACCTGCTCTCCAAGAATAGTCCCAACATTTCCAATCTATCCTCCTAACTGAAGTAACTTGCCCACAACATTGTGATGCTGATTAGGAGTAGTACGATATTTACTAGTCAACTCAATTCCATTTTACATTAACTTGCATGTACGTTTTTCATTAAACAGTTTCTCTTTCGTCATCAATTTTAGGGACTCTCTCAGTCAAAATAATTATTTTACCAGGATGTGAGGGAAATCCATCTGTTCAAAGAAGTGTTAGAAATAAGGGCCATTTTTCAAAATAAAAATATTACTGATGAAGAATGATAATATATATGCCATACGCTATGCAGTTACAATTGAGATAAAAAGCAGATAACACTGTCAGATTATTGTACAAGTGATATCCTTTGACTTGGAAGCAGGACAAGAAGTAAAGATGTGTAATTTTTTTCAAGTGTCTGTGAAATCTGCAAGTAATTGTTTTTAAGAATGTTTGAAAAGGACTTTGAAGAGGTTGCATCAATTATTAGGGAGGTCTCTGAGGAACCTATGCAATTAACAGTATTATACATCAAACTGAAGAGATTCTGCGGGAATGTGCCATTTGGTAACCACTGCTTCCAAGGATCACTGATGGAATATGGCTGCTGATGAAGTGACTTAAGGGGTGAATTAATTGAGTGGGTCCTGATCCTGTGCAGAGATAAAATTAGAGAATTTTGAACCTGCATCGGTCTGCAGCGAGTGCTTGTGGTTGTATAAGGATGTATCTGTTATGTATGCAGGTCATAGCCCCTTTAAAATAGTGGGTCAGGTGATCTGAAGCGTGGGGTGATCTGCGGTGGAAATCACACTTACACCCATTTGAAAGCTGGAGTGTGATGTGTATAGCTCTTCAATAAACATTATTGCTTCTATATTTGCCTTTCTATATGACATTTTTCAAGCTATCTCCCCAGTAGACTCAGACTTAACAGTATCTTTGTTATATTTACTAATCATAGAATCATACAATCCCTACAGTACAGGAAGGGGCCACTGGAATCATCAAGTCTGTACTGACAACAATCTGACCCAGGCTCTATCCCCCTAACATCACGTATTATCCTACTAATCTCTGACACTAAGGGGCAATTTAACATGGCCAAACCAACTAACCTGGACATCTTTGGATTGTGGGAAGAAACCGGAGCACATGGAGGAAACACGCACAGACACGGGGAGAATGTGCAAACTCCACGTAAACAGTGATGGAATTGAATCCAGATCCCTATTGCTATGAGGCAGCAGTGCCAACCACTGTGCCACCCTTACTGAAAATCAAATTTATCTTTTATGTTCAAAGAATCATTTGCCTGTTAATTCATGTTTAATTTACATTGTTTCTGATTCTCGTTAAGTACAAGTTGTAAAAGAATTAAATCTTATTGGTAATTTCTTCTTAGGGCTTGTTTGGTAAATTTGGTTATTTTGGTTTATGGTTCCCCTACAGGGATCATTACATTGTAGGCATTGTTGCGACTGCTAGGTCCTTTGTAGTGAAAAAGCAGAAAAGACATTTCGGGCCTTTCACTTTCTGTATTTGAGGCATCTCTTCCCATCCCTGAAATTCTGATGGACCTGTGCTATTTATCCAACAAACCGTCTTTTTATTGTCAAGCATCAAACAACCTGCAGAAAAGTAAACTCGGGCATTTGAAGGATACTTTGTTCAGTCTGACGTGACAAATTGCACATTGCACCCGTCAATTATTGCATTTGATGTGTTGGAATAGAAAATGTTCCACAGACCTTAGACTGAAAAGTCACTTATTTAAATTAACTCTGCCACAGCAATAACTAATTCATTTAATCCAGTTTTTTTTGGTTGTTGAAATCGATCAATAATAAACCCTTCACAATGCCAGCATGAGCTACAAATATATTGACAAAGGAGAATGATCATATAAAATTCAGCATAACTTTGAGCCAGTTAAGTACAAGTAACTTTGCACGCCAAATAGAAAGTCTGACGAAAGGTCACCCAGTCGTGAAACACTCTATAAATGCTGCCAGACCTACTGATTATTTCCATCATTTTCTGTTTTAATTCTATGCTAGACTATGCTGTTACATGGGAAACTCAACATGATGGTTAGCACCGCTGTCTCACAGCGTCAGGAACCCGGGTTCAATTTCAATCTCAGGTGACCATGTGGTTTGCACATTCTCCATTCTACATGGATTTCCTCCAGGTGCCCCCTCTCAGTCCAAAGATGTGCAGGTTAGATGGATTTGCCATGCTAAATTGCCCCTTTGTGTCACAAGGTGTGTAGGTTGGGGGGGTTAACATAGTAAGTATGTGAGATTTCAGGGATGGGGCCTAGTTGGAATGCTGTATTGCAGAGATGATGCAGACTCAATGAGCCAAATGGCCACATTCTATGCTGTAGGGATTCTATGAAAAGATCATGGTGTGAAATGGATTGGCCGTGCTACATTGACCCTAAGTGTCAGGGGATCAGCAGGGTAAATATGTGGAGTTACTAGGATAAGGCCTTGGTGGGATTGTGGTCAGTGCCAACTCAATGGGCTGAATGGTCTCCTTCTACACTATAGCGATTCTACAGTTCTATGACTCTGTAGAGTTTTTACGTTCTCTCTGGGTTCTCCAGTTTTGTCCTATAGTCCAAAGATGTGTGGCTGATTGGCCATGATAAATTGCTCCTTTTGTATCAGGGGAATTAACAGGGTAAATGTGAGGGGTTACAGGGATAAGGCCTGGGTTCAGTTGTTGTCGGTGCAGGCTCGATGGGCCAAACGGCTGCCTTCTGCAATGTTGAGATTTTGCGAACAAATGTTTTCTGATGCTTCTAGATGCTTCTGTTCTGCATTCCATTTGGCAACCCTGAAGCATTACCATTGTTCCATGTAAGGTACCAGTACAAGATTAAAACATAACAGAGTATTTTTCTTTTCAAAACAATATTTTGCGTCACTAAGCTGAGCCATTGTATTGAATTGAATTGTATTGAAACAATAAATGAAGGATAGTAACACCCAAACACACACTCAGGATTTCTGATTCAATCAATTAGTTACTTCTGAAGTGTGTTGTTTGTTAGGGATGACAGCCAATTTACCAAACAAAGCCACAAAACAGAGCAAGCAACCTGTATCTGTTCTCCCCAACATCCCCACCCTCCGGTCCCTCCTGAATGAACCATCAATTGGTGGCGGAGGGGAAAATACTGGCTAGGGCATTTGAGAACTTCCTGATCTTTGGATAATTCCATGAAATTTCAAATTTCCACTTAAGCTTTGACTCCTCAACTGAAAGAGAGCTTCTTCAACCATTGCCTTGTCTGCTTCATTTGCAGGATTGTGCTTTGATCCAATACCCTTCTGAATCCAAGGTGAAATTGCTTCCAATCAGGACAATCTGACTTCTAATGACTGACAGCTCTTCTCCATGAGCTGGCTTTGAACCACAAAAGGTGCAGACAGTACAGGGTGCCACAATTCATTCTTCAGTATAGATTGAAAGCTAAAGGTCCCATTTAACAGGAATCTTGAATATTATTTTCTTCTAATAAAGACAGGAGCTGAAAGCCTTAAAATTCTGCGGACATTTGTAAAATGGTAACTATCTGGAAGTAACTGTGATGAATGACCATATGATTAATGTGCAGTCCTTCTGTCTCATTTAGAGGAGGCTCTAGCTAAGTAATGCAAAGTAGTTTACTTGTGCCCTAAAGCTGTGGTCTAACCTCAACATTAATAATCCAATGCATTTTCATCTTTTCATAATTCATCGTTTTGCATTAGCATAACAATATAATAAGTAAGAGCAGGGGTACTCTGTACGGTTCCTCAAGCCTGATCCTACTCCCCATGACCCCTTGATACTCTTGAGGCCAAAATCTGCTTAACTCATTCTTACCAATAATGAAACACCCACAAGACTCTGGACAAGAGAATGGCACAGATTCACAACTGGAATCATAGAATCCCTACAGTACAGAAGGAGACAATGTGGCCCATCAAGTCTGCACAGATTCTACATCAGAGCATTTTACACCAGCTCTATCTCTATAACCCCATGTATTTAACCCACTGCTCCCCTAACCTGCACATCTTGCAACACTAAAAAGAAATTTAATATGACCAATCAGCCTAACTGGCACATCTTTGGACTGTCGGAGGAACCTGAAGCACCCGGGGGAAACCCATGCAGACATCGGGAGAATGTGCAAATTCTTCCAAGGCTGTAATCGAACCTGGGTCCCCGGTGCTATGAGGCAGCAGTGCTAATCCACTGTACCCCAGTGCCTCCCAACTCTGAGGAAATTTTGTTTCTCTCAATCCAGGATGATCGGTACTTTATTCTGAGACAGTGATTACATAATTTAGATTCCCCAGCCAGGGGATCAAACCAGTGTAATATTCATCCATGATGTCCTGCGCTGCTGTACTGGTAAAAGTGTTACATCTAATGACAGTTTTCCTTAGATTTAAAAAGAAGGTAAATAAACTTATCCTGCCTCTTCATTAACCAGAAGTTTTCCAGAGACAAAAGATAAACAGAGTAAATGGAGTGCAGAGTTGGCTCATCTGTGTTTAGTGAGTTGGAAGTTTTAAGTATCAATATATTTCTAAATATCTGGTCTGCAATTAGCATTTAACTGGTATCTACTTGATCTAAGTTAATCAAGTGAAATACGTTTCTTTTAGCCTTGGGCAAGAATAAACAAGCTCTATTGGAGGACAGCTGATTGGATCAGTCATTTAACCAATCTAGTTGTAGTTTCAGCTCTAGAGACTTTAAACAGAGAGATCTGGTGCAGCTTTTAAAAGAGCATGTGGACTGCAGGGGCGGCACACTGGTTAGCACTGCTGTCTCACAGCACCAGGGACTCGGTTCAATTCCCTATGTCTGTGTGGGATTGTTCTGAGTGTTCCAAAAGATGAGCTGGTTACGTATATTGGCCATGCTAAATTCTCCCTCAGGTGTACCCAAACAGGCGCCAGAGTGTGGTGATAGGAGGATTTTCACCCTAACACCATTGCAGTATTAATGTAAGCCTACTTGTGACTAATAAATAAACTTTAAGATTCCAAGCATAGTCTAAGCCAATATGTGTTTGATGGTGGCGGGGGGCGGTGGCGGTGGTGGGGGGAGAAAGGAGTTGGCTTATTTTTTTTCAATGTTTTTCTTTTTTTTTGCAGGAGGGGCACTGGTTGGTGAGTAACTGGTAAGCCACTAAGAAGCTAATTAGGAATTAAATGTATATCTTAAGTGGTGCGAGCATTTAATAAATTCGGCAAATGGTAGCATACGTAGAAATTATTCAAAATAATTAAATAGCATAAGTAACAATGGAAGGAGAGGGATTGTGTTGCAGCTGTGAGATGTGGGTTTGTGAATAACAATGGGGAACAGCAGAGGGTACAGTAGGATAATAGATCAGTTGGAGACTTGGGCAGAGAGATGACAGGTGGAGTTTAATCTGGACAAGTGTGAGGTAATGCATTTTGGAAGGTCTAATACAGATAGAAAATATACAGTAAATGGCAGAACCCTTTGTCCATTTGCCAAATTTATTAAATGCCAGTACCACTGAAGAGAAGCATTTAATTTCTAATTTGCTTCTTAGTGGCTTATCAGTTATTCACTAACCAACGCGCCTCCTGCAAAAAAACCAAAGAAAAAAGTTGCAAAAATAAACCAACTCCTCCCCTCCACCAAATTGACTTAGACTGTGCTTGGAATCTTAAAGTTTATTTATTAGTCACAAGTAGGCTTTCATTAATACTGCAATGGTGTTAGGTAAAATCCTCTAAGTCAATTAAAAATTGGTAGGTCGTGTTGCAGCTTTATAGAACCTTAGTTACTAGCACTTCGAATATAGCGTTCAATTCACGCTACGAAAAGGAAGTAGAGGCTTTGGAGAGGGTGCAGAATGTTTACCAGGATATTGCTTGGTATGGACAGCATTAGCTGTGAGGAGAGGTTGGAGAAACTTGGTTTGTTCTCACTGGAGCAATGGAGGTTGAGGAGAGACCTCTCAGAAGTCTACAAGATTATGAGAGGCATGAACAGAGTGGATATTCAGAAACTTTTTCCCAAGGTGCAAGAGTCAATTACTAGGAGCGTGCATTTAAGGTGTGAGGGGCAAAGTTTAAGTGAGATGTATGAAGCAGATTTTTTACACATAGAGTGGCAAGTGCTTGGAACTCGTTGCTGGAGGAGGTAGTGGAGGCAGATACGGTGGTGACTTTTCAGGGGCATCTTGACAAGTATATGAAAAGGATGGGAATAGAGGGATATGGTCCCCCAGTAGGGTAGAGGGTTTCAGTTAAGTCAGGCAGCATGGTCAGTGCAGGCTTGCAGGGCTGAACGGTCTGTTCCTGTGCTGTAATTTTCTTTGTTCTTTGTACTGAGTGACAAGTGGGTTCCAGTTTGTGGGACACAGTTTCAGTGCTGGAGAAACTGGGAGCTGTACCTCTGGAACAGTCTATATGATAGCACAGTGGTTAGCACTGTTGCCTCACAATGCTAGGGAACCCGCATTTAATTCTCGGCTTGGGTCATTGTCTATGTGGAGTTTGCATGCTCTCCCCGTGAGTGCACAGGTTTCCTTCAGGTGTTCTGGTTTCCTCCCACAGTTCAAAAGATGTGCTGGTTAGGTGAATTGGCCACGCTAAATTTTCCCTCAGAGTTCCCAACAGGCGCTGGAGTGTGATGATTAGGAGATTTTCACAGTAATTTCATTGCAGTGTTAGTGTCAGCCCACTTGTGACACTAATAAATAAACTTTAAACCTGAACCATGTTGGTGTGAATGTTCTAGTGAGCTATATAACTAAGGAAGTAGAGAGTGGGCACAAGGGATCAAATTTGAGAAGATGTGTTGAACCAAACATTGGAGATATTCCGAGGAGGTCTTAATCCATAGGTTCGTATGATTGGGCATCTAGAAGAAGGAATCAGGTTATTCATGTGATAGATGGAAGCTGCATCTGAACAAAGGTACTGTGGGGTCGGTAAAATTCCAGCCTATTTATCTTGCAATAATTTGTTGTGCATTAAGGAATGCATTTGTACCATCAGTCTCCTACTGGGTATTATATAGTTTTTCAACACAAATATTTTTATGTATGAAAGAGGGACAGCTGCTACCTTATATCAAAACTGCAACAAAACCTGTTCAAATACTACCTCTGACCTCGCTGACATCTTTGACAATTACAACTCTGATATATTAGCTTTAAAATCCCCATTGGAGAGCTGATGGTGTCATCGCTAGATTATTAATACAGAGACAAAGCTAACATTCCGGAGACCCGGGTTCCAATCCCGCCATGGTGGAATTTGAATTCAATAAAACAAATATCTGGACTTAAGAATCTACTTATGACAATAAAACCATTGTTCAGTGTCAGAAAAACCCATCTGGTTCACTAATGTTATTTAAGTAAGGAAATCTGCTGTCCTTATCCGGTCTGGCCTAGATGTGACTCCAGAGTCACATTAATGTGCTCAACTGCCCTTGGGTAACTGGCCAGCCAGCGATGCCCATGTCCTGTGAATGAATTAAAAAAACACTCTTTTTTTGTTTAAATCCTTGCATGGCTATACTCTTTCCAATCTCTATAAATTTAGCACACGCCAAATGTTCCTCCTCATTTTACCTTTTCTGGGTCTCTTACGCCCTGCTCCCAGTTTTGGTCCAATATTGGCAGTCGTGCCTTCAGCTGCCTAGCCTCCATGCTCTGGAATTTCCTCCTTAAACTCCTTTGCCTCTCCATCTCCATGTTCTTTCAAGAACCTCTTTTTTTTTAAAAAGAAAGGAAGCTTTTGGTCACCAGTCTTTCTTTCACTCAGTGACCTTTTGCTTACAATTTTGTCAAGCTCTTTGCAACCTTTCTTTAACAGTGTAAACGTACTGAAATGTGAATGATTTATTATTGCCATATGTACTGGGATACAATGAAAAGTATTGTTTCTTGTGCGCTATTCAGACAAAGCATACGGTTCATGGAGTACATTGGGGAGAAGGAAATGAGGGGGTGCTGAATGTAGCATTACAGTCATAGCTAGGGTGTAGAGAAAGATCACTCAGTATAACGTGCATTGCATTGATGGCAATAGAGAAGAGTTAAAGCATTGTTAAGAGAATTTATAAGAATTAGGTATAGTTTTAAAAGCATAGAATGAGAGTAAAAGATAGAATTAGAAGACATGCTGGGCACAGCTTGCAAAAAGTCGCCTCGCTCCAGCACCATCTTGAATACATGTGAGCAAGTTTGCTAATAAGAGAACAATCTGCTCTGTATCAAAACCTCTGAGGCACTGAACTGGAAAGTTACAACCAGGACCTTTCTGAGACGAGGAAATATACTTTTGATCAGTGTGGGTAGGCTTGCAACCACCATGATTTGAGCAGATTGGCTGTATGAATATATGAGAAAAACAGGCAGTGAAAGAGCAGCTGGCCCATTGAGCTAGTTTCAGTCTAACTAATGATGCAACTGAACATCACGACTCTCCAGGCTCCACATTCATTAATAGCCATGTAGTCTATATTCGCATACAGCAGGTCAAATGTATCATAGATGGTATATAAATTTAACAGCTGTCGATGCAATCTCCTCTGGTAATACACAGATAAATAATTTCATTCATTTGCAGTTACAAAATGTGTTGCCAATTACCATCAGTAAATCCAATTCTTTTTAATCTTTTCAATTGTTGGGGGCAATTGTGAAGTAAAGAATGTTTGGTGCACTGACAAATACTCTCAAAATGCCCTGAAACTCAAAAGATCTCTTTACCTGAGAGTAGCTTTTCCAAAGATGATCATTTGTAGGATTGTCGAGCCTCACTGATATCATTTAGGACAACTGAAGATTACCATATTTAAGAGCAATTTTAAAACAGGAGACCAAAGTTCTTATACTAACCCAACTTTGTTACCCATCATGCTATTTGTGTGGAGTTTTTTGTATCAGTTTGAATGATAGTCCAGGCCTATATACAATTTAATTAATTCTTTGGGCATGCATATCACTGGAAAGACCAGCATTTATTGTCCATCCCTAATTGTCTTTGAGAAGGTGGTAGTAAGTTGCCACCTTGAAATGCTACAGTCCATGTGAGTATAAGTTTATTTATTAGTCACGAGAAAGGCTTACATTATCACTGCTGTGAAATTTCCCGAGTCGCCTGTTTGGGTCAATGCAGCTGACCAACACGTGTTCCATAATGTGGGGTAAAAAACTGAAGTACCCAGAAGAAACCCATGCAGATACAGGGAGAACATGCAAACTCCACACAGACAGTGACCCAAGCCGGGAATCGAACGCAGGTCCCGGCTCTGTGAAGTTGCAGTGCTAACCGCCATGCTAACCTGCTGCCTCACAGTGCTGTTTGTAATTTATAACTACCACATCGTGTTCTTGAAACAGTATGGGTTTTTACACATACCTTGAATTCAGAAGCTTTTCAATATGGTTATGTGCCAAACGCGATGGGCAATGTGTGCACAGCAAGATCCCACAAGCAGGAAATGAATTGAATGATCATTTAATGGGTAGGAATTTTTGCATTTCCTATAGTGTTTTTTTGGTAGTGGAGGAGTTCCACATTGGCCCATGATGGGAATTTCTAGTGCGGCTGCTTTCAAAGACTTTTCCTCTTGCTTACAGCCTCTATTCCCAAAGGGCCAAAAAAGTTTTTGGTGGGAGGACTGTTGGCTGGAAGACTTGGAGATTCTCTCTTTGCTCCTGTTTAAATAGTGCCATGGGGGGGCCCTTACATCTCTCCTGAACAATTGACATGTCCAAGATTAATATCTGCTCCGAAAGACCATACTTCTGGCAATGTAGCATCTCCTCATCACTGCAGTGTTGTGTTTTTTTTTTAAGTTTCATTTATTAATGTCGCTAGTAGGTTTACATTAAATCGGCATTGAGTCATAGAACCCTACAGTGCAGAAAGAGGCCCTTCGGCCCATCGAGTCTGCACGGAACACAATCCCACCCAGGCCCTATCCCCCCATATCATACCCACTAATCTCTCTAACCTATGCATCCCTGGACACTAAGGGGCAATTTCTTAGCATGGCCAAACAACCTAACCCGCACATCTTTGGACTGCAAAGTTACTGTGAAAATCTTCTAGTCACCACACTTTGGCATCTGTTTGGGTATACTGAAAGAGAATGGCCAAAGCACCTAACCAGCACATTTTTCGTATTGTGGGAGAAACCAGTGCACTCCAAAGAAACCCACGCAGATAAGGGGAGAATGTGCAGAGACTGCACCATCAGTGATACAAGCTGGGAATTGAACCTGTATCCCTGGCGCTGTGTGGTAGCACTGCTAACCACTATACCACCATGTCTGCAGTGGAGTACTGGCTTAGATATTTCTTTCATGGCTGAAACTATTTCTCTGCAAGAGATAGCCTGGACTGTTGACAGATTTCTGGGTCTTGAACACTTCCACTGGATAACTCTGCAAATGTCCTGATGAATAGTTTTGAGTGGACTCGCAATAGGAATTGGATGCTTCATGCTAGCAACATGGAAGGCATGGCAGTAGAATTTGCAGATCTATGTCACAAAGCTTTGGCAAACTTTTGGACATGAGTGTCTGCAAAAGTGGGTTTCATCTTCTTGCGGAAGTTTTTCAATTGTTCAGTATGAACCTTCCTTAACATACTTAATAGATACCTGGCTTACCCAATCTAAAGGGGTAACTTTTCACTAATGAATAATTTGACTTTTTTTGCATTGAATTTTGTTCTGAATTTGACTTTAAACTTAGGTCTGTCTTTTTTTAAAAAAGATATATACGTTCACGAGACATGAGCATCGTTGCCTGGCCAACATTTATTGCCCATCCCTAGTTGCCCTTGGAGGGCATTTGAGAGTCAACCACATTGCTGTGGATCTAGCATCACATATAGACCAGACCAGGTAAGGATGGCAATTTTTTTTCCGTTAAGGACGAGTGAACTAGATGGGTTTTCCAACAACTGACAATGGTTTCATGGTCATCAAGATTCTTAATTCCAAGTATCATTTATTAAATTCAAATTTCACCATCTGCCATGGTAGCATTCAAATCCAAGTCCCCAGAACATTGGCTGAGTTTTGGGATTATTAGTCCAGCAAAAGTACTACTGGGCCATCATTTCCCCTGGAAGGATGGAAATTTGGCCTATCATGTCTATACTGGAAAAAGCTATCCAGCCTCACCATGCTTACCAGCTCCTGTAGGTCAAATGTTTATCCATGTATTTGCAGATGCAATCAGACTTTGTCTCTACCACTCTTTGAAGGATGAGAACTCCAGGTCCCCACCATCCTCTGGGTGAAAAACTTGCTCAATTAAATGCCAGCTGGTTATTGATCTGTCTGTAATGGAAATGGCTCATTCAAGACAATGGCCTAATGGTTTTGTCACTAGATTATTAATCCAGAAACTCAGCTAATGTTCTAGGGATCTAGGTTCAAATCCAGCCAGGCCAGATGGTGGGATTTGAATTCAATTAAAAACAAATCTGGAATTAAAATTCCATTGACCATGAAACCATTGTCGATTGTCAGAAAAACCCACCTGGGTCACTAATGTCCTTTAGGGAAGGACTACATGTGACATCAGAGCCAATAGCAATGTGGTTGATGCTGAACTGTCCCCTGAAATGGCCTAGCGATTCACTTAATTCAAAGGCAATTATGGATGCTGGCCCACTAGAGACGCCCATGTCCAATGAATAAATTTTTAAATCACACTTTAGTTTGAAGTTTTAAGCTTCCTTTCTATTTTGTCTTTTGTTTTGGGTGGTTCCTTTCTTTTTGGGAACTGATCCTTTAAATTTGTCCCTGAGTTAATTTGAATTACTTTAATTGTTTAATCAAAAAGATTGATTACATCCAGACCTCTTATATACATTTAAAATTCCCCTCAGCCACCTTTGTTGCAAAGAAAAAAAATAACAGTCTCTTTAATCTTTTCTCATGGCTAAAATTCTCCAGGGCTGGCAACATCCTTGTAAATCTCTGTATCCTTTCTGTGCCCTCTCTCCACTTACCACAATTCATTTGCATCTGTGCTGTGATTCTCTGATATTGATAACAATTGGGTAAGGGAAGCACTTAATCTAATTGCATTTGAGAGGGGCAGGGTTCTTGCTCTTCACATGAGTGTGGGCAGCTATTGCAAAGCAGGAGGACTGAATCAGATTGGTATCCGATCTAAATCTCCTCCTGATGTCAACTAAAAAATCTGGAGTTGCCCCATTCACCAAGCAATTAATTTTAGTTTGGAATCCGCTGGCAGATCAAATTCAGTTCAGGTCATTTTCAGCTGAGCTGAGTGTAATTCCACTGGTTGAAGTATATACAAGGCAGGCTCCTAATCTCTTCTTTTAATGAATTAGGTGTGCAAGATTTGTAATGTTGCTTTGGAGCACAAGTTGCACCTTTTTCCCTGATAAAGCAGATTGTGGTCTAAAGGAGGAAAAAACGATATTGGTGACAGGGCAGAACAAACTGTTTGATTAACTGTGAAGACGTTATCTCAGTGAGGCGCGGGTTTTGTCGCTGTGCGAATTATATTAAGAAACAGTACGATTCTTTCTCGGATGTCACGCTGCAGCGTTAAATTCAAAAAAGCAATTTACGCATGTTTTATTTTTGTGAATCACTGGAAAGTAGAAACGCAAGTTGCCAACAAATATCTGTGCGTTCTGTCGCCATGAACCGTGGAACAGTATTCATCCTTATCCCAGAAGCTGCAGTATGGAAGAGGAAGAGGTGGAAGAGGTGTAGGCATTTACCTGTTGAGTCATTCCTACTTCCTACTATCTACCTCAGAGGACCACACAAATGGTGAGCAGAAATGGCACAACTTAGAGAGGTTGGGATTTTACAGTCCTGCCCACCATGGGAATCGCAGCGAGTGAGGGGTGGACTATGGAAAGGTCTGTTGATCTCGGATTGGATTCTATGGCTTTGGGTTGAGCGGAGCCCTAAAATTCCACCCAGAGAGGTAGAGCTGTCGATGCGTAAGGAAGGTGGCATATATATTTGGATGGTGTCATTGTGTAGGTACAAGAAGGAAGGGCCCCAAGCAGCGTCCTCCTGAGGTTTCCACATCACAGGTGCCAATCTTCAGACAATTTGACTCATTCTAAATGATATCAAGAAATTGCTGAAGGCGCTAGATTTTATAAAGACTGTGGGGCCCTGTTGATATTTTGGCAATAACACTCAAAATGGAGCTTTTGAACTAGCCACTTGCTGAACCAAGATGTTCCAATAGAACAGTGAGCTTTCCTGGCAATATGGAAAATTGCACAGGTATGTCTTGTCCATAAGAAGCAGGTCAAATCCAACCTGGTCATTTACTGCTAGTGATGGAAAGTATTGTCCACAATGCTATCAAGTAGCACTTGCTCAAAAATAACCAAAGAACGCAGGGGGCGTGCACGTTTGGAGGTATTGCGGAGGGTCCTCTGAGAAGTTGGTCATGTGGAGATGTTCCATCCTGTGCTTGGTTGAGTCTTCAGTTACTCTGAAGCTATGTGTTTTATTTTCCCTTCAGAGTAACTATTGGGGAAAACTGGCAGAACCATCCAAACTTAATGATTTAAATCACTCATTGAATTATTCCCAGTCTAACGCAACGGGTTTTTCAAAGAGTCCAGTGGAGTTAGGCCTTCTGAATAAATGCCAGGTAAGTAGGAATTTCCAAAAGGGATTCCCCAGCACATCATTTGTACCCCAAATGCGATACTGAGGAACCACGAAGTTATGGCCCTATTTCTTTTCAAAAGTAGGAAGCAGTTTTAAACCCTGGATGATTTGTTCAGCATCTAGAAACTCAAGCAAATTTCAATCTGGGAAGTCCTTTGAGCAGAGACTCTTCAAGTTAATGTCAATGGGAACTGATGGCTGACCAAAGAACTGCAGCGATAGTGATAAGTTGCTATCTTTGTACAGAAAGAACAAACCAAGCTCATAATGCAAAGTTAAATAAGTTCAAGTTTCAGCAACATAATTAGAAATAACTGCTTGTTGACCCCTCAGGTATTGAAATTAACTATTACAGGCCTGGAGTCTCATTAAGTTTAAATTATTGGATTTGCTTCACTGAAGAAGTGTGGAGTTATTCTTGCTGATCTAGCCAATACTAATTCTTTAACCAAGAGCAGATTATCTGGTTGCTATCACATCGGTGTTGGTGGGAATTTTGCTGTGTTCAAATTGGCTGTTGTGTTTCCTATGTTACAACAGTGACTATATATCAAAAATACTTCATTGCTATAAAATGCATGGGGCTGTTTTTAACTCATGGAATACATCGGACATGACTTTATGGACTCGCTCAGGGGAGACCGGAAATTCCTGCCCGATGTTCACGGAGTTGCCGGAGCCTTGCCTGTGGCGGGCCAGGTGGTAGAGTTCTGGCCATTATATAAATTCAGGTTTTTGCTTTGGAGATTTTATAAATGTGAATTATTTTAACATTCATCCTTCTTTCCACTTCAGCCTTGGTTCATTTTTTTATACCTTCTTGGGTATTGAATTTGAACCTTTTGAATATTATATATATATATACCTCTCTCCTTACTACTTGCACTGGTAATTACGTAATCTTTCAGACTTGTTGGTTAACACAGGTGCTTAGAAGTCTAAGGAAATTTGGCATGTCAGCTACGACTCTCTCACCAACCTTTACAGATGCACCATAGAAAGCATCCTTTCTGGTTGTATCGCAGCTTGGTGTGGCTCATGCATTGTCCCAGACAGAAAGAAACAACGTAGGATCATGAATGAAGTTCTGTCCATCAGGCAAACCATCTTCCCCACTAACCCCTGCCCCCCCACACCCTCCAATCCACTGACTCTGTCTACACTTCCTGCTGCCTCAGCAAACAGCCAATATAATCAAAGACCCCAATCAGCACGAATGTTCTCTCTTCCACTTTCTTCTATCACGAAAATGATACCAAGTCTGAGGCCATGTATCAACCAACTCAAGAACAGTTTCTCTGCTGCCTTCAGACTTTTGAATGGATCCACCTCGCAGTAAGTTGATCTTTCTCTACACCTCATCTATGATGGTAGAGCTACATTCTGCATCCCCTCTTTCCTTCTCTGTGTACTGTATGCTTTGTTTGTATAGCACTCAAGAAACAACACTTTGCGCTGTATGTCAATACATATGACCATAATAAATCAAACCACATCCTTGCCCATCATATCATCACCTCATGTACTTCAACAGTTTATGCACAAAATACACTTTGAAAAACCCAAATCTGCGAAGGCAAATTTAACTACTAGCAGATGCTGTTTAATGTTCTGTGCAGCAAATTATCTCTCTTTTCTGATGCACTGATGTCTGACATTATATGCATTGCACGCATGGCCCAAGTTTTTAATACTGAGCAACTCGGCCGTGTAAGTAACCCTTTTCACCTCTTGTCACTCCTCTGAGAGAAACAAAGTCCAGCCTGTGTTGCAATATTGTGCTAATGTAGTACGCTACTTTATCAATAGATCATAACAGTCCCACATTAACAACACTAATCTCATGCAACATGGTGGATTTGAATGCCACCAGCTACAGCGACCCATGAGCTGTGAAACAAGTGATTTTCCTTCCGCCCTGCTTGGCTGTTTCTGAATAAGATCTCCGATTGTGTGAAGCAATTGTAACTTCGTTTGAGTAATGGGAAAAGACTGATGAATGTTGTGATGAACTTATTTGAACTTCAGCCCATGTCAGACAGCACAGTAAAAGATAAATGTCACCTCCATCACAGGTTGCTTTCTCTCATGGGGCATGCTAGGCCTATTGAGACTCTGGGGTGGTAGCCGCAATTTATTAAGATTGATTTGAAAAAAACAAAATCCTGACAAGCTTAAATGCAATGCAGTGGTCATGTCACATCTCTGATAATTACTACCTATAATTGATGCTGAAGTATAATTGTTCATTTTCTGATGGATTGAAAATTGTATTCAGGCATGACAATGCCTGTAATATTGGAAATCAAACGAGAACTAATCTTCAGGTAGATAATGCACCGGGGATATGACGGCTGCAGATAACTGGATCACAGTGTCGTGCACACAGACTGTCAGACTGCCATGTTTTACAGATGCATTTAGTGCTGAAGGTATTTAAGGAAATGCGTAACCAACAAAATGAATGTACGTAGAGTGCATGCTGTGTGTAACTGGAAAATACTCTGCTAATCCATTGAATTGGATTTGATTTATTATTGTCACGTATATTGGGATACAGTGAAAAGTATTGTTTCTTGCATGCTACGTGGATAAAATGTACGTTTCCTAAAGGACATAGAAAAGAAGAAAAGGATAGGGTGAAGAACAATGTTGCAGTTACAGATAGAATGAAGAGAAAGTTTAACTTCATATATGATAGAATCAGTCTGATGGCAGCAGGGAAGAAGTAGTAGGTGACACAGTGGCACCTGTTGCCTCAGAGTCAGGGATCCGGGTTCGATCCCCGACTTGGGTCGCTGTCTGTATAGAGTTTGCATGTTCTCCTCTTGGCTACGTGGGTTTCCATTGGGTGCTCCATTTATCTCCAACAATCTGAAAGAATGTTGGTTAGGTGCATTAGCCATGCTAAATTCTGCCGAATTTACCAAAATTCGCTGGACTCTAAGGTGGTTCTTGCAGGTTGGAAAATAGCAAATGTGATGCCACTGTTTGAAAAAGGAAGTAGACAAAAGGCAGGTAACTATAGGCTGGTTAGCTTAACTTCTGTAGTAGAGAAAATGCTTGCGTCTATCAACAAGGAAGAAATAGCAAGACTTTCAGATATAAATTGTCCCATTGGTAAGACGCAGCGTGAGTTCATAGAGGGCAGGTCATGTTTGACTAATTTGTTGGAATTCTTTGAGAAGATTACATGTATAGTGGACAATGGGGAATTTGTGGATGTGGTGTATCTGGATTTCCAGAAGGCATTTGACAAGGTGCCACACCAAAGACTGCTACATAAAATAAAGGTGCACAGTGTAACAGGTAATGTATTAACATGAATAGAGGATTGGTTAACTAACAGAAAGCAAAGAGTTGGGGTAAAGGGGTGTTTTTCTGGTTGGTGATGAGTGACTAGTGGTGTGCCTCAGGGATCAGTGGTAGGACCACAATTGTTTACAGGTTTGCACAGATGATTTGGAGTTGAGGACCAGGTATAGTATGTCAAAATTTGCAGATGACACTAAGATGGGTGGAAGAGCAAAGTGTGCAGAGGACACAAAGTCTGCAAAGGGATATAGATAATCTGAGTGAGGGAGGGTCTGGCAGATGGAGTACAAAATGTTGGTAAATGTGAGGTCATCCATTTTAGTAGGAAAACAACAAAATGTAATCTTATTTAAATGGTAAAAAATTGCAACATGCTGCTGTGCAGTGGGACCTGGAGTGGGTTTGCAGATGCAGCAGGTAATTAAGAAGGCAAATGGAATTTTGCTAGAGGAATGGAGTTTAAAAACAACAAAGTTATGTAGCCGCCGTATAAGGTGCTGGTGAGGCCACACCTGGAGTACTGTGTACAGTTTTGATCTCCTTACTTGAGAAACAATATACTGGCACTGGAGGGGATGCAGAGGAGATTCAATAGGTTGATTCCGGAGTTGAGAGTGTAGACTTATGAGGAGAGACTGAGTAATTGGAGCTTTACTCATTGGAATTCAGAAGAATGAGGAGAATCTTATAGAAACATATGTAATGATGAGAGAAATAGATAAGATAGAAGCAGAGAGGTTGTTCCCACTGGTGGGTGAAAATAGAACTAGGGGGCATAGCCTCAAAATAAGGGGAGGCAGATTTAGGACTAAGTTGAGGAGGAACTCCTTCACGCAAAGGGTTGTGAATCTGTGGAATTCCCTGCCCAGTGAAGCAGTTGAAGCTACCTCATTAGATGTTTTTAAGGCAAGGATAGATAATTTTTGAACAGTAAAGGAATTAAGAATTATGATGAGCGAGCGGGTAAGTGGAGCTGAGTCTATGGAAAGAGTTCTTAAGTTCTTATTACGTTCTCAGTAACTCGAACAGGCACTAGAGTGTGGTGACTAGGGGATTATCATAGTAACCTTATTGTGATATTAATGTAAGCCTACTTGTGATACTAATAAATAAACTTTAAAACTTAAAAAAAAACTGTTCTTGAGTTGGTTGTCATGTGTTTTCAAATTTTTGTATCTTTTTCCAAATGAAAGAAGGTGACAAGGTGGCATAGTGATTAGCTGTGGAACCAGTGACCTGGGTTCGATTTCTTACTTACGTTATTGTCTTTCTGGGGTTTGCACATTCTCCTCGTACTTGCATGGGTTTTCTCTGGGTGCTCCAGTTTCTTCCCACACTCCAAAGATGTGTGGGTTTGGTGGATTGGCCATGCTAAATTGCCCCTTAGTTTCAGGGGTCTAGTTTGGTTAACTCCTAGACCCCTGCGTGGAGTTATGGGGATAGAGCCTGAATGGGATTGCGGTCAGTGTAGACTCGATGAGCCAAATGTCCTCCTCCTGCACTGTAGGATCCAATGATTCCAGAGAGATTATATCTGGAATATGTGGGATCCTTGATTATGCTGGCTACTTGTCTGAGGCAATGGAAATTATAGACAGAATTAAGGATGAGAAATTGGTTTGCGTGATGAACTGGGCTATGTTCACAACTCTTTGTAGTTTTTTTGTGGCCTTGGTCAGAGCAGAAGCCATATCAAGCTGTGATACATGTAGAATGGATGCTTTCTATTGTGCATCTGTAAAAATGGTGAGAATGGCAGTGGACAAGCTAATAATTCCTTCACTTTCTGGGAAAGTCGAGATGTTGGTATGTCTAGACACATTTTTCACATTGCCTCCAAAATTTTGATTACACTATCATAGTTTGAAACTTCTATTAATTCCAAATGACACTATTTGTGATAGATTTCATGAAATCTAATAAACCACTCAAAAGACAAAACAAAGACCAAATTCAGACTGGAGGAATTCAAGCTTGCTGTTGTAAATCTTGCCACTGAGAGTTGAAATCAGTTCAAAAGACAATGAGGTTTATATTGTACAGGCCATTGTCGATCTTCAAATTAATTCCATCTGGTGAATTTTGGAAAATTTGAAATGCTGTGATTAGTCAGGCTGTGAAAATAGAGCTGGAAGAAAAGTTTGCTAATGTGTTTTTAATCATTGAGGACACATTTCCATTTCATTTTTGTTAATTACGCAACAATAAGGGGGTGGGAGAGAGTATTGGGAAGGGGGGGGGCAGGGGAAATGGCAGGTTGGAACGATGATGTGGGTTTGGGGGTCCAAGTTTTCCTTGGGGGCCTGGAAGGGATTAACTCGTTCACAAGAAGACAAGAAAAATAACTCCCAGTTTTTTTTGATTTGATTTATTATTGTCACATATGTTAAAACCAGTGAAATGTATTGTTTCTTGTACACTATACAGACAAAACATGCTGTTCATAGAGAAGGGAAGGAGTGAGTGCAGAATGTAGTGTTACAGTCATAGCTAGGGTGTAGAGAAGGATCAACTTAGTGCAAGGTAGATCCATTCGAAAGTTTGGAGGTAGCAGGGAAGAAGCTAGTAACTCTAATTATGTTCTTTGTTTGATAAAGATTGCAAAATGCCTTCCCCAAACAAGTGTCAGGTAAAATTCGCTCTCAGGTCAGCCCAGCTGGTTTATTATAGCTCAATGTATATGTTTCTGGTGGATGTCTCTCCAACTCAACGATCAGGTTAAAATCCCAGACAGTGATAAGGCAGAAACATCCAAGGAGAGGGTTGAGGAGGGTGTGAAGTGACTTTCAACTATTCAATTAACACCAGATGACCAGGATTAAAATGGAGACTTGAGTGACAGGTGAGGAAGAAGAAATCTCACCGGCTCTGAAATTTGTGCAAATGATCTTTTGTGGCAATTTTCTTTAAATTCTTTGCCATGGTAAGCGACCTGCCTGAAATCATTCTGGAAATTCCACTCACGATCTTGCACCATTTTCTCAGCTCCTTTATTTTGAAGAAAAACCTTTCTTGCAATTGTAAGATGTGGAAAAATGGAAACTCTTCCTTTGAGCAATAAGCAGAATTTTTTTTCCCAGTCCTTTGTGTGTTTCCCCTCAAGTTTTCCAAAGCTCCCCCACTTCATGGTTTGTTTCCAAACTTTTGGCAGTAGATGTCTTTTATTGAGACAAAGGGTTATCCAGACTCGATGTTGGCGCTATTCTGTCTCCACTGATAGTGTCAGATTTGCTGAGATTTTTCCAGTATTTTCTGTTTTTGTTTCAGATTTCAGCACCTGCAGGATTTTGCCTTTATCTTGGTGTTTAAGTCTCTGCCACTTCTCTTCTAGGAATGCCTTTCTTGAAGGAATATTGCTTTTCTCTCTGGAAGAAGATCAGTTTGTCTCTTTCTCTCTGTCCACCTTCATCGCTTTCCATTTCCCTCTTGGTGTTCGACAAGGTGTTTACCAAAATTTGCTTTCACGGCCATGTTCCCTTCCTCAGCAACTGTCTCTGTCTCCAACTTACCCACTTGGATTCCAATTGAAGCTTTGCCCCTGGGTTATGGGTATCTGCAGGACGAGCAACGCCCCTCGGACTGCTGTTCTTGTCACATCCTGAGACCCACACTCAGTGCCGTATGCCACCATATGTACTCACTCAATGTCTGTCTCCACTCACTCTATCACAAAGCTTTCTTTATTGCCAGCTTCATTTCATTCTTCATCTCATCCGATGCTTTAACAGAAGCTTTATCTCTTCTTTACAGGTGTTAAGGAATGCAAGTTCCAATAACTCATCTGTACCAACATCCATCCAGAACCCTCCTCTCTTTCTTGTCCCTTCAAACCTATTCTTCCTAACCCCAGCCCTTGCCAGGCATTCACCATTCTCTGACCATTGCTGTCTGAGGCTGAGCGTGCCTCTTCATTTGCTTACTTCCTCACCTCAATGAAATTTGAGCTTGACATGATGCTGAACTCTTCTCCCCCTACCTTCATCTCTGGGCTCAATTCTTTGGGCAGGAGTCCTCCCTCCCACTCCCCCTTCCCTGTTTAGCAGATCCTTTCACTCATCCTCAGCATTCCCTCTCCATCTGGATAACTTCCCTTTGGCCTCTTATCTGCTCTTGATCTTTATGTCGAGAACTGTCAGCATTACATCAGCCATCTCAATTTCTCTGCTCCTCTCTCCCACTCTAACCTGCCTCCTTCAGCTCTGACAAAAGATCGTTCTGACTCAAAACCTTGGCTCTATTCTCTCTCCACAGATGCTGTTTGATCTGCTGAGATTTTACAGCATTTTGTTTTTGTTGTCCTTTATTGAGACTCTGTTTGAATGCTGCTTTCCTTATGCAAGCTACCCAGCTGAATGATGATGCAAGCATTACCATAACGTGACTACAGCAAGACTAAGATTTAGTTCCCAACATAATTGGTATTGCAGTGAGAAAGGGGAGAATGGCATAATTAAAAATTTTAAACCTTTGCACATTATTATAAAGGTCCCATTAATTTTCAAAATGCTATGTAATATGATTAGGTTGGGACTTGGCTGTGAGGCTATTTTGAAGGCATTTGTATTATTGTTTAACTACAAAAATAAAACGTGTTTTGGCTTCCAATTGTATTGTTGCCAGAATATAATTACAGTAACAATGGTTATTAATGATGGGTGCCATGAATTATTAAACAAAATAATTGAAGATCTATTTTAGTATTTCACTTCAGGGCAGCAGTTTGTAATAAGGCAGATGCCAATGAATTTAAAAAAAACTTCAGTCCAAGTACAATATTACCTTTGGAAAGAATGTTTCTATTATTCTCAGCAGTTCAGCGCTCCTCTGCATAAAGTCATTATGAATGAAAAGCATCCATCTGTTTAGTGTTTTGGAATGTGTCAAGCTCAATTTGAATATCTGGGACACATCTGGGTGTATAGATTGGACTCTCTCTTCATGTGGTGAACTTTTCTCATCATAATAAAACAGGTCAATGCTGGAAATAGCAGCCTACGATGCAATAAAAGCAAGATTTTTATTTTGCATGACAACTGGACCTTTTAAAGTGCCTTATAGCCAACGATGCACTTTTGAAATGTAATCACGTGTGGTGTAGGAAACATAGCAGTTAAGTAAATTTATTAGTCACAAGTAAAGCTTACATTAACACTGCAATGAGGATACTGTGAAATTCCCTTATTTGTCACAGTTTGGTGCCTGTTCATGTCAATGAGCCTAACCAGCACTTCTTTCAGATTGTGGGAGGAAACTGGAAGCATCTAAAAGAAACCCACACAGACATTGGGAGAATGTGCAAACTCCATGCAGACAGTAATTCAAGCTGGGAATCGAACCCAAGACCCTGGCACTGTGAAGCAGCAATGATAACCACTGCGCCACCGTGCTGCCCTGAATTTAAGTTGTGTCTACAAACTCCCACAATAAATGGCCAGATAGTCTATGCTTTGTGACGTTGATTGAGGGATAAATATTGTCCAGCATGCCAAGGATCGGTCTCCTGTTCTACTTCGAAACAATGCCAAAGGATCTTTTATATCCACTGAGGCAGATGGGCTTCTGCTTGTCATTTTATTCCATAAATGCTAACCCTAATTTCTATGTTCAAACTCTAGAATGGGAGTTGAACCTGGAAACTTGTGACTCATGAGGCGAGTGTGCTACTGATTGAGCTGTGGCTGATTGGGAAATTGGGTCCAAAATGCCCAAGATTGAAACTGCATCCAAGTTTCCACAAAAAATGAACTGATGAAAACCCAAATGTAAAGCCAGCAATTATTTGGCCCAATCCATAATTTGAACATGACTGGAACATAATCAGTGATAAAATGGGATGGTATGATGTGGAAAAAAATAAATAGTTCCCTTTAGGTTAAAGCTAAAGATTGCAACGTAGGCGGCACTGTTCTCTGTTCTGTAAATATTTATAATTTGTTTAAGTTGATCAATAGTTGTTTCAA
This sequence comes from Sphyrna mokarran, assembly GCA_024679065.1. Classification (NCBI taxonomy): domain Eukaryota; kingdom Metazoa; phylum Chordata; class Chondrichthyes; order Carcharhiniformes; family Carcharhinidae; genus Sphyrna; species Sphyrna mokarran. The sequence continues at coordinate 24,639,196 of JAGIQG010000029.1, forward strand.
CTTTTTGACTATAGGGCCAGTGCCTAGTTGCCTGCAAAAGGGCTTTCACGTAGTGTCATTACTTACGTCATGAGTTGAAGTTTCTCATGATCCCATCAACCAAAGTCCAAAGATGCATACATTAGGTGAATTGACCATGCTAAATTACCCCTTAGTGTCCCAAGACGTGTAGGTTAGATGGATCAGTGGGGTAAAAACATGGAGGTCAGGTGTTTTGATTTGATATATTATTGTCACATGCATTTTGCTTGCCTACATTAATAATTGAAAATGCCTTTGTAGCTTGCAGACACTTGGGGAGAACCTTTCCTCTCTGCATTAATGCATTTCATTAGACAAAGATAAGAGAAAGATGACTGAGTTAAAAAGGATGGGTCATCGAATTGACGTCTTTTGAATTTTGACAAGGGAACTCCCTCTTTAAAGTAATTGACACGAGCAAAGGTTTCATCACACGTATTTTAGTGGGTATCTCATTTTTCTTTCACTTTATCAGTGTCTGTTTGGTGCATGCAACCAACTGTGAGTCACCTCAAACACAGAATGACTTTAGTGAAGGAGCGATGAAGCGTTATTTAAAAATATATCTCTGTCTGAATTTTCATTCACCTTTTATGAGCGAGAGCAAGAGTGCTTTAGTGGTGGGGGGAGATTTGGGAATTTGGTTAGAATTTTAACTGTTGTGAACGTTTGCAATTTTTATCCGGTTACCTATCAAATAAATCAATATTGGTATGTCAAACTTTGATTTCTGATTTATTATTGTTGCATACGTTGGTATGCAGTGAAACATATTGTTTCTTGCGCACTATACAAAACATACCATTCATGGGAAAAATAAGGGAGAAGAAGAGGAGAGGGTGCAAAATGCAGTATTACAGTCACTAGGGTGTGGAAAAGGATCAACTTAATTTAAGATAGGTCCATTGAAAAGTCTGATGACAGCAGGGAAAGAAGCTGTTCTTGAGTTGACAGAAGAAAGTGGATCAGAGTATGTCCAGAGTGCATGGGGTCCTTGAGTTATGCTGGTTGCTTTTCTGAGGAGTGGGAAGTGTAGACAGTGTCAATGGATGGGAGGCTGGTTGGCATAATGGACTGGGCTTCGGTCATGGCCCTTTGTAGTTTCTTGTACTCTTGGCCATACCAAGCTGTGATATTACCAGAAAGGATGCTTTCTATGGTACATCTGTAAAGGTTGGTGAGAGTCATAGCAGGCATTTCCTTAGCTTCCAGAGAAAGTAGGGGCACTGGTGGGCTTCCTTAACTAGGTCTGGGTTGGATGCTCCATTGGAAAGTCAGTGCAGACTCATTGGGCCAAATGGTCTGTTTCTACACTGTAGACATTCTATGATTCTGTGACAGGCTCAACAGCAAGATGTGAGGAGGGGGATGGAATTCAGCTGGAAGCCCAAAAATTGATTTTATGCCAGCATGAACAGCCTTCAATCATTCAGCCATATTGTATTTCTGGAGATCCATCTTGTTTCTTCAATAGTAGATCAGTGATGTCCAGCACCTTTGAACTATGGCAGCCAGGTAGGCCTTCGAGCCTGACTCACCAAAGAAGATGGCACAAATATTGGATGGATAATTAACGAGGTTAGGGCTGGGGGAAATTGTCTGAGAAGGTATGAAGTGATTTCCTGCCAACCTCTGCAGCAGGAAACGGTGCCTGCTGTGGAGCATAGCCCAAGAAGGGAGAATTCTGTCCTAATAGTTCACTTCAGCCCCAATGATGGGAGAAGACTCTGAATTTCATTTAGTGCAACTGTTGCTGAGCCTGTTTATCATCAATTAGGATTTTAGACGCCGACCATGCAGACGGTGTCTTTTCCCAATATGCGAACCCCAGTTTTCAATCCTGTGAAGTAGATCACTATCTTGTACTGCAAAGGCAGGCCTTCCTGTCTCATGTGCCATCCACATTTATCCCTTTTTCTTTCAAATGCTGTTCCATTTGGAATTATTTGCAGCTCGCTCTCTACACTTGACAGCACTGCTGCCTCACAGCACTAGGAACCTGGGTTTAATTCTGGCCTCGGGTCACAATCTGTGTGGGGTTTGGACTTTCTCCCTGTGTCCACTTGGGTTTTCTCTGCATGCTGTGGTTTCCTCCTAATCTCCAAAGATTCGCGGGTTAAGTTGATTGGCCGTGCTAAATTGCCCTTAATGTCGGGGGCTAGAGAGGGTAAATACATGGGGTTACGGGGATCAGGACTGGGTGGGATTGTGGCGTCAGTGCAGACTCAATGAGCCTAATGGCCTCCTTTTGCGCTATCAGATTCTATAACTGTCAGAATTGACATATTGCCCTAACTTATTTCAATCATCAAAAAATAGATTTAAGCAATTAAAGTGCAACCTAATTAGTGTCCCTGAGAAGCATATCACGAAAATAGCCTCTGATCAGCAGGAGAAAGTGAAACCACAGCATCCACATTAAGAGTGCAACAGAGGTCAGAAAGGTTCATGAATGTTAGCTCCAAAATCTCTGCTGAAAGGTAAGATTTATAAGAAGAAAATGGTAATGATCATTTGTAATGAGATGTTAATATCGTTTGCTGATGTTTCCTTTCTGGTTGAACCCAAGGTTCCATTATAGGATTCCATTGAAGCAATGTTTTGAAATTCTGTGTCTGATCCAAATGGCAGTAGAATTGGATTGGGAGTGCATTTACATTGATTTGCATCAGTTCCAAAACACACAAACAGGTCTTTTGGTTAACTGTTCTATGCAAGTGTTCCACACAAGCCTCAATCACCTTCATTTATCAGCACATCCTTTATTTCCTTCCTTTCTAATGTGTTTGTTTATCTCTTGACTCCTTAAATATACCAACGTTATTTGCCTCTACTATTCCCTGTAGTAGTACATTCCCCATTCTTACACCCTTTGGTAAACATGTTTCTCTTAAATTCCATAATGGTTTTATTAGTGACTTCATTTATTTATGTCCTCCAGGTATGGACTCTCCTATAAGAGTGAAAATATTTTGCCCATGTCTACTCAGAGGCATGTAGTTAGTCTACTCCGAGACAGTGGTTAGCGTTATTGCTTCAGTGTGTCAGGAACCCAGGTTCAATTCTAGCCTTGGGTGACTATTTGTTTGCACAGCCTCCCCATGTCTGTGTGGGTTTCCTCCAGGTACTCTGGTTTGTTCCCACCGTCCAAAGGTGTGCAGGATAAATGGATTGGCCGTACTAAATTTCTCCTTGGTGTCAGGAGGATTAGCAAGGTTAAGGGGATAGGATCTGGGTGGGATTATTGTCAATGCAGACTTGACAACCCTCCTTCTGCACTGTAATTCTATGATGCACAATGGCATGGTGACACAGTAGTTAGCTTTGCTGCCTCAGAGTGCTAGCAACCCAGATTCGGTTCTGGCCTTGGATGACGTTTGAAGTTTGCAACTTTTCTGTAAGGGTTTCCTCCAGGTAATCTGGTATTCACCCACAGTCCAAAGATGCACAGGTTAGGTGAATTGGCAGGAGCTGAAGGGCAAAGAAATAATGGACAAATACCATAATTAATAAGATGTGACTAGTAATGTTCCACAAGAATTTGTGTTGGAACCCAACCTATTCACTATTTTTATTCATGTCTTAAATAATTAAAAAGTATTGTCATGCACGCTCTCCCCACCCACCAACACCTCTCCTGTTCAAAGGTATTTAGGGATTTGGAGTAAAGTTGTAAATGGAGTTAGATTATAAGTCAGCCATGATATTACGTAAAGGTGGAATAAGCTAAATAATCTTTCAGCCGTATTGTATTCCTATGATTGCAGAGCCCCTGTGATGATCTTTGCGTTGTCAAGGGAGATGAGAGAAGTTCTGGAAGATTGGAGGATTGCGGATGTGGTGCCTATTTTCAAGAAAGGGAACAGGGATAGCCCGGGCAATTACCCACCAGTGAGTCTGACCTCAGTGATCGGTAAGCTGATGGACAGGATTTTGAGAGATAGGATTTATGAGCATTTAGAGAAGTTCAATATGATCAGAAAGAGTCAATATGCTTTAAGGGCAGATCGTGCCTTACGAGCCTAGTTGAGTTCTTCAAAAATGTGACTGAACACATTGATAAAGGAAGAGCAGTGGACGTGATTTACATGGATTTCAGCAAGGTGTTTGATTAGGTCCCCCATGCAAGACTCCTTGAGAAGGTGAGAGGGCATGGGATCCTTAGGGCTTTGGCCTTGTGGATCCAGAACTGGCTTGTCTGCAGAAGGCAGAGAGTAGTTGTGAATGGGTCTTTTTCTGCATGGAGGTCAGTCACCAATAGAATGTCCCAGGGATCTGTTCTAGGACCCTTGCTGTTTGTCATTTTCATAAATGACCTGGATGAGGAAGTGGAGGGATGGGTAAGTAAGTTTGCCATTGGTAGTGTTGTGGATAGTCTGAAAGGATTCTGAAGTTGCAGCGAGACATAGATAGGATGCAAGACTGGGTGGAGAAGTGGCAGATGGACTTCAACCAATGGGACCAATGAGATGAAGGAGTATAATATCAAGGGTAGGACTCTTGGCAGTGTTGACAAGCAGAAGGATCTTGGGGTCTGGGTCTATAGGCTCTGCAAGTGGAAGATGTGGTCAAGAAGGCATATGGTGTACTGGCCTTCATTAATAGAGGGATTGAGTTTAGGAGTTGGGAGGTAATGCTGCAACTTTATAAGACTCTTGTCAGACCCCATTTGGAGTACTGTGTGCAGTTCTGGTCGCCTCACTATAGGAAGAATGTGGAAGCTATTGAGAGGGTGCAGAGGAGATTTACAAGGATGTTGCCTGAATTGGGGGGCATGCCTTAGGTTGAGAGAGCTAGGTTTCTTCTCCCTGGAGAGATGAAGATTGAGAGGTGATCTGATAGAGGATTCTAGGAGGCTATTTCCCAGGGCTGAAATGGTCGCTACGAGAGGACATAAGTTTAAGGTACTGGAGGGCAAGTACAGAGGAGATGTTAGGGGTAGGTTTTTCACTGAGGGTGGTGAGCGAATGGAATTGGCTGCCGTCAGTGGTGGTAGAAGCGAACTCACTGGGGTCTTTTAAGAGACTTCTGGATGAGTACATGGGATTTAACAGGATTGGGAGTTACAGATAATTCTATGATCTGGTAGGTATAGATATGATCAGCACAACTTGTGGGCCGAAGGGCCTGTTTGTGCTGTAGTGTTCTATGCCCCATCTCCGCGCTAAGGGGTATAAAGTGGATGCCAGCAGCTTCTCCACATTGAACCTTAAATTTAAAACAAAGGGATGTATTGAAAGGTGTTCAAATTAGATCAGAATACTTCTGAGGAACAGGCTGTCATGAGCAATGGAAGATGAGTCTGTGGATTAGTCAAAGTGACTGGACAGATTTCATTACGGTGGACGTAGAGTGACAAAAGATTGAAAGCAGCGGAGGATGGTGATAGGCAGCCTGATCTCCCTTGAGCTGTCACTTTGCATAAAGATTCTGTTATTGCCGCATTCTGTCAGGTTCTCTAATACCTACTATTTCAAGAAATAATAGGAAGCAATAATCTTTTAAAGCTACTGACCTTTACTCCTTTGCTTAATTACTCATGGTGCTTTCTACATAGATATTTCTAATGCGTAGTAATACTGGTATACTTCAGAGAGATCGGACTATATTTGTAATGGCCATTAATTGTCTCAGTATGACCTGACGGATGCTTTTAAAATCACTGATATGCAAACCCTTTGGTATCTTACAGCGTGGCGATTGTTGAGTTTGATAACTTTATAAATCAGCTCCTCTTTTTAATTAAATCCATCTTGCCATGCAACCATTATGACCCCTGGTGGGGCAGCATGTGTTACCAGGGCCCTGATTGAAAATGATCTAAAAGAAGAAAAAGACTTGCACTTATTTCACACTTGCCACTGCATGTCTCAAAGGATTAACGCTAACCCAGTGATTGAGGGAGCAATGTTACCAAAGAAGCTGTTGCAGTGAAAAAGGGAAGGGAATAGAGGGGAGTTAATCCCCTCTCTATCACCCCGCCCCCCCCCACCCCTCCCCCCAACCTGATTGTAACAATTTCAGATAGGATTTAACTTAGATAAATGCGAAGTGAACAAGGGCAGGTCTTTCTCAGTTAATGGTAGGGCACTGGGGGGAGTTATAGAACAAAGAGATCAAAGAGTACAGGTTTATCAGAGTAACTTTCTAAGTGGAGTTACAGATGGATAGGGTGATGATGAAGATATTTGATGTGCTTGATTCCGTTGGTCAGAACATTGAATACAGAGGTTGGGGCATCTTGTTGAAGACGTTGGAAAAGCCAGACTTGGAATACTGTGTACAGACCTGGCCACCCTATTATAGAAAGGGTATTATTAAACTAGAAAGAGTGCAGAAAAGCTTTACTAGGATGCTACTGAGACTTGATGATTTGAGTTATAAGTCCCTGGATAGACTGGGACTTTTTTCTCTAAAGCGTAGGAGGCTTAGGAGTGATTTTATAGAGGTGTATAAAATAATGAGGGGCATAGATCGGTTAGATGACCAATATCTATTCCCAAGCTAGGGGAGTCTATAACTAGAGGTCATAGATGAGGGGGGAGAGTTACAAAAGGATCCAGAGGGGCAATTTTTTCACACAGAGTGTGGTGAGTGTCTGGAACAAGCTACCTGAGATGATAGTAGAAGCAGGTACAATTTTGTTTTTTAAAAAGCATTTAGACAGTTACGTGGGTAAGATGGGTATAGAGGGATATGGGCCAAAAGCTGACAACTGAGACTAGCTAAAAGCGTTAAAAAATGAATGGCATGAAGAAGTTGCGCCAAAGGGCCTGTTTTCATGCTGTAAACTCTCTGACTTTAATTGTAAGAATACGTATATGATGGTCATGACAAAGAGAAAGGAAAGTTAAGTTTTTTATTAATGCCACAAGTTGGTTTACATTAACACTGCAATGAAGAGACAGTGAAAGTCTCTGAGCTGCCACACTCTGACACCTATTCAGGTACACTGAGGGAGAATATAGCATGGCCAATGCATCTGACCAGCACATCTTTTGGACTGCGGGAGGAAACTGAAGCACTTGGAGCAAACCCACACATACGTGGTAAGAACGTGCACAGACAGTGACCCAAGCTGGGAATTGAACCTGGGTCATTGTGCTGCCATACTGCCCATGGGCATTCCATGATGCAACATCACAGGAACTGGAAGCCAGTTAACCTAAACCAATTAAATCAACAATCTAGGATACAGAGTAATATCAGATGTCAGAAGCAGAACTGAAATCTACAAAAGGAGTGGATAAGCCAAGTGCTTTAAGAGAATTAAACAACATTTAAAAAACGGTCAGTTTGGATCTTGAAACAAGAATCTGCATAATTAAATTATATATCTGGTCAAGAGTGAATTATAGATGTGAAGCTTGGAGCAGTGGGAATGAGGAGGGAGGGCAAATCAATAGCTTCAAGCCTGGTGCTAAGGAAGGATGATAAAGAACTGAAGTAGTAGCCCAGAACTAGGGTCATAGTTTGAGGATAAGGGGTAATCTTTTAGAACTGAGATGAGGAGAAATTTCTTCACCCACAGAGTGGTGAGTGTGTGGAATTCACTACCATAGAAAGTAGTTGAGGCCAAAACATTGTGTGATTTCAAGAATAAATTAGATACAGTTCTAGGTACTAGAAGAATCAAGGGATATGAGAGGGAAGGGTGGGTCAGGATATTGAATTTGATGATCAGCCAAGGTCACAATTGGCTCAAAGCGCCAATTGGCCCACTCCTATTTTCTATGTTTCTATCAATGGGATTGGAACAACAACAGAAAACTTGTGGAAAATCAAAAGGGGACAAATGGAATTCTTCGGACATGTTAACCATGTAGAAAGGAGGGAGTGCCTTGTCACCACTGGAAGATTTAATAAAAGAGCAGGAGTTTGATAGCGAAGATCAGCAATAAAGTCTGGCTTAACTAGAACTCATGAGATTATCTAATGTTGCTTTATTGGAAAGTTTGGAAGGGCTCTGGCCAGTTACACCACTCGGACTGACATTTAGCGAACAATGTGTGTTGCTTGAAAGAAGGGTTGAATGTGACAATGCGTTATAATGTTCTTTGTGTCACATTGTTTGTATTTGCAACCTAATGAAGGAAATAGTTTTAAAGACCATATATAGCCTTTTAAGAGAGCTGAGAATCATTCTCATGGAGTTGGCAGCATTGGAGATTGCTCTGTTTTGCTTAGAGAAAGATGAGAGAATAAGTGAAAATTCACAAGGGACATTTCTCATCGTAATACCTTTAAAGAGAGGTGAAAAATCATGTTTGTTTCCAATTTATATTGATGAGAATGCATTGGATTTATTGTTTAGAGACGAGCAACACAGGTTCTACAAAAAACCCAAGTTGTACCAACATTGAGATTGTTCTTTAATTGTGCCACAGTGGAATTTGACTGCTTATTCTATCATTCAGCCAGCTCCTGACATCCTCACTTGGAGCGAAGCAGTGCAGGATTGCCACAGAGGTACTCAGTGAATGAATTTGCCCGGCTCTTGTCTGGCAGCACTCAAATTTCAGTCAAATCCCTTCAGATTTCTTCCCAACATAACAATTGCAGAATAGCGCATGTATCGGAATTCATTTACATTTTCTTGATAGTCTTACATTTGAAAAGAACTTGTTTTCCTCCCCTTGCTGCATACAGGTTGACAGATTCCATTTGTGGAGGTATGATGTGAGATTCCAACATAGCAGGCACTTGTTGGCAGCTAAGTGTTGTAAAATGTATGTGCACTCCACTCAGAGTGCTATGATCTGGCTGTGCCCTTCTGCCATGGGATGGTGAAATGTCTGGTCATGTTTCACTTTTAGCCCAATTTTTCCTCCTCCTAGACTTTACTTTTGTTTCTCACTGGCACCCAAGATAACTTAAAGTTTATTTATCAGTCACAAGTAAGGCTTGCATCAACATTGCAATGAAGTTACTTTGGAAGTTACCCTAGTCGTCACTGTCTGGTGCCTGTTCGGGTCAAAGCACCCAACCAGCACGTCTTTCAGATTGTGGGAGGAAACTGGAGCACCAGAGAAAATCCACACAGATACAGGGGAAATGTACAAACTCCACACAGTAACCCAAGCCAGGAATCGAAGCTGTTTCCCTGGTACTAATCGCTGTGCTACTGTGCCGCTTACAATCGACAAGGATGATCTTGAGCTCATCGTCACCTAACATTTTAATTCTTTAACCACCCCCACCCCCCAACCTCCATGCTGACCTCTCGATCTTTGGCCTGCTGCTCCGGTGACCAGTAACGTCAGCTTGAAGAGCAGCATCTCGAAGCGATTTCCCCAGGCTGCTACGCTGCTTTTGTAGCACAGTAGGCTGGGAGACGCAGGCAGAGGCCGTTTCGCAAGCTCCCCATCGGGAGCCGTGGCCAAACTGTCCTCATAAGGGCAAAACACCAAACGTTTATTTACTATCCCAATCCTTCCCATTTACCTCGGTGAGCACCAACTTATTAACACGCTGTTTTAGCAATGATTTTTTTTTTGGCTGTTAGCTGCAATTAAGGGCAAATCATTGCAATTGAAGTAAAAGTCACATCATATTGACAGGTTTATTAACTGACCTTCTGTTCTAACCCCAAGACTTGATTTGTCGTCTTAGCCTGAAGCGCATCCAAGCACAGGAAGCCACTCTAAATGAAAGCAACGATCTGATTGCTTTTCCATCTAACTGTCCGTTTAATCGAAGGGAAATGTGTGAAGGTGAGCAGTTCTGATGGAGTGAGAGCAACTAAAATTAACTGCCTTTTGAAATTACATCAAATATGAAGCCTGATAGTGGGGTGGTAATGACACTTAGAATTGCATTCAGACACTGCTCCACGACACTTCACAAACATCTCAAAGAATTCCTATGAAATAGTGATTTTTTTTTGTGTGTGGGTTAATACAAATGCTGTTTTACTCAACTAACATGAGGCATTGTGCCCACTTTTATTTTGCCTCTTGTCCCTGAATTTACTCGCTTTGACACCTATATCTGAACCTGGTCATCATTCCGTTTCTAGCTTTGAGAAAGGGTCGCAAAATGTCAACTCTTTTCTTTCCTTACAGATGCTGCGAGACCTGCTGAAATTTTCCAGCATTTTCTTTTTTAGTTTCAGATTCCAGTATCCACCGTAATTTGTTTTTCTCAATCCTTCCGCTGATGTTCCAAGCTTATTTTTCACACTCTTTCCAAGTCTATTGGTCCCACCAATAGACATTTATTAGTGTTACAAGGAGGCTTACATTAATACCGCATTGAAGTTACTGTGAAAATCCCTAGTTGCCACACTCTGACATCTGTTTGGGTACACTGAAGGAGAAGTTAGCTTGGCTAATGCATCTAACCAATACGTCTTTCAAATTGTGGGAGGAAACCAGAGCCCCTTGAGAAAACCCCATATAGACATGTGGAAAGCATGAAGACTCCACACAGACAGCGACCCTAGCCGGGAATCGAACCTGGGTCCCTAGCACGAAGAGGCACAGAGCTAACCATTGTGCCACTGTGGACTCTCTCAAGTCATCCCCTTCCTATCCTCTCGATAGGCTTTTACTTCAATTGTAATGATTTTCCCTAATTATAGCTAACAGTTGACCCAAAAGAGTCATTAGTAAAGTAACTTATTGACTTGAATTGGTGCTTGCAAGATAAATGGAAAGGAATGGGGTAGTAAATAAATGTTTGGTGTTTACCCTTGTGTCATGAGGAAAGTTTGGCCACAGCCCGGAAACCATTCATGTTGGTCATTTGCAAATTGGCCTGTATCTGACCATGAGAATTCCCTTTATCTCCTGATTTGATAGAATTCATTTATCCTAATCTCTGTCAATCACGTCGGCTGAAGTCTATGCAAATAGCGTCACCAGCATTTGCATGCACATAATGCCTGTTGATCAGAAGACAAATTTAATGGATCAATTACTTTTCTGTCTTGGTGAGGTGGGAGGAGGGGAGTGCTTCTCTCACCAGTATCGTTCTTCTGTTACCCAATATTCCCCCTTTCACCTCCCCCTTCGGTTTCTCCTCTTCATCCCAACTATTGCCTCAAATTTCTTGCCAATTTTCCTTCTACCCTCACAATTCAACAAACAAGTGCAAGAAGCTTGTGGTTATTTTTCCTCTGTCACGAGGAGTGTGAGATCCATTCAGCAGTATCTGCCGTGTAACCCATCTTCCTCCCGGTACCACTCTGCCATAACTCTGATCCTGTACTTTTCTTCACATTACTGATTTTACAGGTAATGCCATTTCTACCTTTTGTAGTTTGATTTTCCCATTATGTTCAGGTGGGCATCGTTAATCATACAATCTTAGAACCCTACAGTGCAGAAAGAGGCCTTTCAGCCCATCGAGTCTGCACTGACCACAATCCCACCCAGGCCCTAGCCCTATATCCCTACATATTTTACCCAATAATCCTTCTAACCTATGCATCTCAGGACACTAAGGGGCAATTTTAGCATGGCTAATCAACCTAACCCACACACCTTTGGAGTGTGGGAGGAAACCGGAGTGCTCAGGGGAAACCCACACAGAAGTGAGGAAAATGTGCAAACTATGTATAGACCTTAAGCTCCTTAAGCTGATGAAAAGCTAAATGATAAGAGCAAACATAAGTGTTTGCCCTCTGATACAGTAAAATTTATTCTGATCAATTTAAATTCCAGGATTCCTCAGTGGAATCCTATTTTACATGGGTATAATTTGAAGTGGAGATGCCTGCATTGGACTGGGGTAAACACAGTAAGAAGTCTCTCAACACCAGATTAAAGTTCAACAGGTTTATTTGATAGTAAACACCACAAGCTTTCGGAACACTGTTCCTTCATCAGATGAAGTAAATAAATGTGTTTTTAACATTTTAGGCCAACATGACTAACCTGACGAAGGAACAGCATTCTGAAAGCTTGTGGAGGTTATGATCAAATAAACTTGTTGGACTTTAACCCATTGTTGTGAGACTGCTTATCATAATTTTGAAAACAGATGAGACCAAATGTTGATTGTGAATAGATCCCATTACTCATTCTGAAGATAGTCTAGTTTTCCCAATGGCATCAATTCATTGAATTTATGGTGACTGTATCTTTTCCATTAGGCTTTTAATAAGATCAGGTCTACAGCATGTGCATATAAACTATTCCCAAAATTGACCTCTGCTGCAAAAACTTAAATAACTTCCATATGAATAGTGCAGAGATAAAAGGCTCCTTTCTGTCCATCATTTCTGTTTTGATATTCCTGTCTGCACTCCAAAATAAATAATAGAAGCAATGAGCATTCTTTTTGGATTAGACTGATTGAGATATACACTATTGTTAAGAATGGGTAATTTTCTGCTCACAGTTGAGAAACTGATATTTGAGGATAGAACAAGCAATGGGGCAACATGGTGACATAGTAGTGAGCACTGCTGCCTCACAGCGTCAGGGATCTGGTTTTGATTCCTGGGGTTGGGGTCACTGACCGTGCAGACTCTGCACATTATCTACATAGGTTTCCTCCGGGTGCTCCAGTTTCCTTCCATAGTCTGAATGATGTGCTGGTAAGGTGCGCTGGCCATGCTAAGTTCTCCCTCAGTGTAACCGAACACAGTGTGGCGACAAGGTGAAGTTACTTCACTGCGGTGTAAATGTCAGCCTACTTGTGACACTAATAAATTTAAAATTTAATTTTAAAACTGATCAAACAGCCTACTTTCTCTCTCCCAGATATGTACAGCAAATTTATGTTCAGTGATGTGTGTCTGATTCCCAGTATACACCTTTAAGTTGACCATCAAATGATACATGTATCAGTGATAGGTTTGAGCCAATTTAAGTTGTCAGTTGCCAAGAGCTAGCTGAGATTAGCAAGTTAGTTTTAAGGAGCTTTTTTTTTTTGATGTCTAATATTTGTTCTGTGGCCTCCACTTATTCTCCCCATGACAAAAGCCGATTTGGTTTGTATTATGTAGCAGCATGTGATTCATGTCAAGTTTGGAATCATTCAGACGTTCCTGTACATTAATGATTGCGATCTTTCTTTCGGAAAGTTAAAATAATCACTGATTGCTTCTTTATGTGGAACATTGATTTCCACAAGATATGAAACTGTGGAATAAAGAAAGGCAACTAGCAATGTTCCTCCTACGTTGATGTACATTGTAAAGGTATATTTATAATCTGCCAGTGAGTCAAGTTTAAAGATTGGAAAGTTGGAAAGAATGGAACATTTCAGACTTATTTGCAGAAAACCAACAACTATTTTCCATTTGCTCCAAATAATTCAATCCCAGAATATTACTGGGAAGTGAAAACTAAATGTTGGCCTAAATGTGAAAAACACTTATTTATTTACTTCATAAGGAAGGAAAGTACAAGTGTGCCTCCTTTTTTCTAGAAAAGGTTTATTTGTCAATGTCACAAGTAGGCTTGCATTAACACTGCCATTAAGTTACCCCTAGTCACCACATTCCAGCGCCTGTTCGGATACACTAAAGGAAAATTTAGTAAGGCTTCTGGATTATGGGAGGAAACTGGAACACTCAGGGGGAACTCACGCTGACACGTGTGCCATAGAATTCTTACAGTGCAGAAGGAGGCATTTTGGCCATCAAGTCTGCACTGATTCTTTGACAGCGCGTCTAACACAGACCCTGTCCACCTAGCCCCTCATAGTTACTCCGATAATTCCCCTAACCTATACACCTTGGGACACTAAGAGGCAATTTAATATGACCATTCTACCTAACCTGCACATCTTTGGATTGTAGGAGGAAACTGGAGCACCCAGAAAAACCCACATAATCACCCAAGGCCAGAATTGAATCTCGGTCCCTGGCACCATGAGATTCATAGAATCCTATAGTGCAGAAGGAGGCCATTCAGCCCATCGAGTCTGCACTGACCACAACCCCACCCAGGCTAACAACTGTTCCACCATGTGACCTTGGATTCAGGAGATAAAAGAGACATCAGCACAATTTCCCAAGGGATGGGTATCCAAAGACATGTGTTGCAAGATACATTTGAGTAGGATTGTATTTAGAATGTGCAGACTCTGCACAGACAGTGAACCAAGTCAGGTATCAAACCCAGGTCAGTGGTGCTGTGAAGCAGCAGTGCTAACCACTGTGCCACCATTGGAGCTCACTTTTGAATTTACAACTGTTGGTAATAACTGCATCCTTAGATTCATGCACCACTTTAAGGATTGAATCATGTAATCCAGATTGACAAGTTGGTAGGTTACCAAGAGTTACTAGGTTATTGAAGGTGTGACTTGTTCTTTAAATTAAAGCCCCATCTGTCCAAATCATAAATTAGAAACGATTTTGGAATTGCAGAGAAACAGAATATTCTGCGGCTGTCTAAGCTAACATTCCCTCCAACATTCAGCATCACGCAAAAAAATCAAATGATCTTTCGCCTGTCAATGGAAGATCACACTTCATCTCAAAATTTTTAAAAATTTAATTTACCTGAAGTACTATTGAATGTTTGAAGGAGATGTGAAGCCGCCTTCTGTACATGTTTGTTCTCTTTTATTTCAGTTTAACATGTAGTCAATTTGAAACCAAGCTTTAAACATCCAGAAGATTCTAAGTTTGATTTCCACTAGCTGGAAAACAAAGTGGGACATTCCACAGAATCATAGAATTCTATAGTGCAGAATGTGGCCATTCAGCCCATCAAGTTTGTACCAACTCAGTCCCACCCAGGCACTATCTCCATAACCCCATGCATTTACCCTAGCCACCCCCACACTAAGGGGCAATTCCGCATGATCAATCCATCTTTGGACTATGGCAAAAAAACGGAGCATCTGCAGAACACTTGCACAAATAGAGAATGTGCAAACTCCACATAGATAGTGACCCATGTGGAAATTGAACCTGAGTCCCTGAAAGTCTATGTGGATTTTCTCCAAGTGCTACCCTCTGTGCTGCCTATATTTCATATATGTGTCTTAGAATCCCTAAATTGCAGAAGGAGACATTTTGGCCCATCAAGTCTGCATAGACTCTTTGACAGCGCACCTAACCCAGGCCCTGTCGACATAAACCTTCATAGTTACTCTGATAATTCCCCTAACCTGTACATCTTGGGACACTAAGAAGCAATTTAGCATGGTCATTCTACATAACCTGCACATCTTTAAATTGCAGGAGGAAACTGGAGCACCCAGAAAAACCCACTCAGACAATCACCCAAGAACAGAATCAAATCTGGATCTCTGCTGCCGTGTGAATCATAGAATTCTACAGTGCAGAAGGAGGCCATTCAGCCCATCGAGTCTGCACTGACCACAATCCCATCCAGGCCCTATCTCCATCACCCCATGCATTTACCTTAGCTGTTCTCCCTATAAAGAGGCAATTTAGCATGGCCAATGAGCCTAACCCATACATCTTTGGAATTAGTGCTAATAACTGTGCCACCATGCTGCTCATGTGACCTTGGATTCAGGAGATAAGAGATACAACAGCAAAGTTTCCCAAGGCATGGGTATCCAAAGATATGTGTTGCAAGATACATTTAGATAAGGATTGTATTTAGACTTGGTTGTATTGCCTCTCAATATTAAATGGTCTACTGATACCTGTATGTGCAAAATACTCATTTGGTTGAAGGACCAAAGAGTAGGTAATGATAATAAAACTGACAGCCATTAGGGGAGATGGAAGAGAACAAAGGGAGAGAAAATTTAGATAAGAATGGAGCAAAAAAAGACACTCGTTACAATATTTGCTGTTGTTCAGTCATAAAATACTCTGCTTCCTTGCTCTACGAGAAGCAGATAAAATTTCGACACAATAGTACCACTTGTAAAACAAAACATAAAACCTCTTGAAGCTGCAGTAAATGTGCAATAATGGATTGTTTTGAATGAGTTACCAGCAGTATGTTAAAATACCATGACAGTGAGGCCCAAGGGTTTTGTAGCATCATTTAAACTACAAGAGTTGTGTCCTTGTCTTGTTCTCTTGTCGTGTTTCTATGCTTTATATACTGTAACATTTGTGTTTTATCTCAAAAAACACGTACCGAGTACTGATTTTCTTGCTGAAGGCACTTAGTTCCATCCTGTTAATTGCAAGTAACAGGAAGACACGAGGAAAATTCACTTAGGAATAAAATATGCAGGATAAGTTCATTCAGAAGATTAGTGTGCTCAGATTAAAGTAGCTTGTGCCTAAACAACAAAATAAAAAATAAATCACCAATACAAGAATCTCCAAAAATGTGTTTCTAAACGATAGGTCAGCAGAGTGGGAGTTACAAACGAGAAACTGTAAACCATATCCAAAGTAAGACATTCCTCTCAGCAGAGCAAACCAAGACCTTGTTGCTGTTTTTTTTTAAGGCTGCCAAGGTGTTTAAAACAAAAGATGGACTAAAAATAGGTGACTTGTTAAATAATATCAGGTCAGAACCTGCAACCTCACACGAGAATCTCTACACCTTAATTTGGAGTTCTTCTTCCATCGGGAGAAAGATACAAAAGTCTGAAATCATGTACCAACTGACTCAAAAATAGCTTTCCTGCTGCTGTCAGATTTCTAAACGGGCATATCTTGCATTAAGTTGAGCTTTCTCTACACTGTAGCTATGTAGCTATGACTGTAACAATACGTTCTGCGCTCTCTCATTTCCTCCTTTATGAACAATATGCGTTGTCTGTGTAGTGCATAAGAAATAATACTTCTCACTGTACGTTAATACATGCGACAATAATAAATCAAATCAAATAAAAATCACTTTAATAGTCAGCCCATCCGGACTTGCAGTACTCAGAATAAATCAGCAAGGCCAGTTGGTATATATACCAGAGCGTACTAAATGAGAATGAACTGATTTGTTTTATACCACAACTGAACAGTTAAGGTAACATCATTGTTGAGGTGGTAACACGTGGGGTGAGATACTTGAGCTCAAAGGCACCTAAGGCAGACAGGTGCACATGGTGGCACAGTGATTAGCACAGCATCCAGTGCCAGGCACTCAGGTTCAATTCTGGCATTGGTTGACTATCTATGCGGAGTCTGCATGTTCTCCCCATGTCTATGTGGGTTTCCTCCAAGTGTTCCAGTTTCCTCCCACATTCCCAAGCTATGCAGGTTAATTAGGTTGGCCATGCTAAATTGCCCCTTAGTGTCCAAAGATGTGTAGGTTCTGGAGATTAGTAGGGTAAATGTACAGGGTTATGGGGATAGGGCAGGGAACGGACCTGAGTAAGATGTATCAACATAGCCAAGTTCATCAGGCAAATCAGCCTCCCATCCATTGACTCAGTGTCCTCTTCCTGCTGCCTCGGAAAAGCAACCGGCATAATCAAGGACCCTATGCACCTCAATGTTTTTTCTTTCAATGTCATCGCCCTGATGGGTCAAATAGCCTTCTTCTGCACTACAGGGACACAATGATGCCATTTAAGCTGACATTGCCTGTGTATTCCTGAGGGACATATACTTTTCTGTGTGGCTGTTAAATTGAACATCCTGACCCATTGGGATATTAAAAATTCCACAACAGTGGTTAAAGAGCAAGGCATGCTCCCAATGAACTGCCTGCTAAAAACACATTTCATTAGTGTTTCTTCTTTGTAAAGAATGGACACTGAATTTGGTGGAACAAGATTCAAAACCGAGGAAACACTTCAAGGTGTCTAAAGATGTATATAAATGGACACAGCTTTAAACACAGAACAATCTACAAAATTCAATATATTGAACAAAATCTTTGCATAATTTCCAACACAGTCATGCTTAATTGATGCAATCCCTTGCTTTGATGGAAAAAGAAGCTTGAAAATAGCATGACTGCAAGTGAAGAGTTCACTCGTGTCTAATACTGTCTGACTGATACATATGTCAGTGTCAACTATTGTTCGTATAAGCTGTAAACAAGGCGAGTTGCACAGCAGAGCAATTGTTGTGTGAAATCTGTACATGTCATGTCGGGGATGGAAGAGTCAATATTCATTCAGATGCCCAGGGACAAACAGTGCACTGCACCACTGGTGTCAACCCTGACATGGTGTTCACTGTACTTTTTAAGTTGATTTGCTATCTTTTTCCAGCTGCAGACGAGAGAATATTCCATCAGGTCACCGTTCTGCCAATGAAGTGGATGAGACGAATCGGACGGTCGTGCAAGGAGCTAATAGAATCTCCGCAGAAAATGTGCAATTGAGTTGATCGGATGTTCATTCTGAAAACAGTCTCGGAAAAGCAGCCAGCATAATTAAAGGCTCCACACGCACTGGACATTCTCCCTTCCACTTTCGTCCGTCAGGAAAAATGTACAAAAATCTGAGGTGCCAACTAACTCAAGAACAGCTTCATCCCTGCTGCAATCAGACCTTGAATGGAGTTATCATAAATTAAGATATTTCCCCAAACCCTAGCTATGACTGAACAGACAGTGACCCAAGTAGGGAAACGAACCCAGTCCCTGGTGCTGTGATGCTAAATCAAATCATATCAGTAACATCAAGTTAATTTGATTTATTATTGTCACATGTATTGGGGTACAGTGAAAAGTATTGTTTCTTGTGTGACACACAGACAAAGCAATATTGTTCATTGAATACACAGGGGAGGAAGAAAGGAGAGGGTGCAGAATATAGTATCACAGTCATAGTTAGGGTGTAGCAAAAGATCAGCCTAATATAGGGTAGATTCATTCAGAAGTCTGATAACAACAAGGAAGAAGCTGTTTGTGCGTCAGTTGGTGCATGATCTTCAACATTTGTACCTTTTTCCCAATGGAAGAAGGTGGAAGAGAGTATGCCTGACATGTGTGGGACCCTTGATTTTACCAGTTGCTTTTCCAAGGCGGCAGAAAGTGTAGATGGATTGGAGGCTGGTTTGTGTGATGGACTGGGTTACGTTCACAACCCTTTGTAGTCTCCTGCAGTCTTGGTCAGAATAGGAGCCATACAAAGATGTGATACATCCAGAAAAGATAGTCTCTCGCATCTGTTTAAAAAAAAATAGCATTTCATAATAAACATGCCAAATTTCCTCAGCTTCCTGAGAAAGTAGAGGCATTGGTGAGCTTTCTTAAATATAGCATTGGTGTGGAGGGACCAGGACAGGTTGTTAATTGCCTGTAAACCTAGAAACTTGAAAGTCTCAACCAGCTCCACTTCATCACCGTTGATGTGGACAGTACTTCTACTAGGTACATCCTGTCGAAATGTATGCACTTATATAGCATGTTTAATGTTGCTGGAATGTTGTCAGATAAAAATAGATACCAGTCCTTATGAAGTGATATATGGCCAGATGGCTTACAGTGTAGCTAACAAGGTGGTTCTGAAATTATGCCTTATGAGAGGTGAAGAAACAGTTGACATTTAGACTGGAACTGATTGTTTTCCAAAGCTTCAGTTGTCTCAGCATGGAATTTGATAGCGTTTGGAGCACTCCAAGTTCCTGCATCAATCTTTTCCTGTGATCCTTGAGATTTTGAGTCCTTTTCCCTGCTCGGGACAGTGTTACTCAAGCTTTCAGCTAATTTACTCTTTTATAAGCTGACTGGCATCCAGTGGCTTGCATGATTGTTTTCCAAGACTGTTTTAATGTCTTTCCAGTTGGTTAACAATCCTCCCAGAGAAGTGCCAATGGGAATCTCGCTAGTGCCAGGAATCAAAGACCTTGAAATTAGACTGTTGGATGCTGATCATTGGTCACTGTTGGGCTGTAACTTTACAAGTGCAGGAAAACTGCTGTTTTTGTTTCCATTCAATGTTACGATTCCCGTGGAGACTAATAGCATTTAAAAAGAAATTAAAACATCCAATTGCTAACATTCCAAAACTTTTGCTGTGACAATGGTTGAGAGCGTTATTGACTGCAAATGAAGTTTTTGTAGGAAACCCATCCTTCTACCCCCTTTTATACATGGCCCACATTCCCACTCCACAATTATAACTTTATAGCAAACAATGCTTCCAATGAAATCAGATTTTCCTGTTAAACTGAGTATCAACATTAAGTATCATTTTCAACACTTCTCTTATTTTTCAGAGTTTCGTAATCCCACTATTGGCGGTGAAACTCACTCTCATTT
This sequence comes from Sphyrna mokarran, assembly GCA_024679065.1. Taxonomy (NCBI): domain Eukaryota; kingdom Metazoa; phylum Chordata; class Chondrichthyes; order Carcharhiniformes; family Carcharhinidae; genus Sphyrna; species Sphyrna mokarran. The sequence continues at coordinate 24,659,277 of JAGIQG010000029.1, forward strand.
TTCATTCCCCTCCCCATGACAAAATGGATCTCTCAGAATCCTTTTTTTTTTATTCATTTGTGGGAAATGGGCATTGCTGGCTGGCCAGCATTTATTGCCCATAAGAGGTAATTTGCCCTTGAAGGTGTTGGTGAGCCTTGTTGTTGAATCACTGCAGTCCATGTTCTCTGGGTTGACCCACAATGCATTTAGGGAGGGAATTCCAGGATTTTGATCCAGCAACTGCGAAGGAATGGCTGATATATTTCCAAGTCAGAATGATGAGTGGTTTGGAGAGGATCTTGCAGGTGGTGATGTTTCCGTTTATCTGTTGCTCTTGTCCTTCTAGATGGAAATGGTCATGGGTTTGGAAGGTGTTATCTAAAGATCTTTAGTGAATTGCTGCAGTGCATCTTGTAGATAGTATATACTGCTGCTACTGAGCATCGGTAATGGAGAAATTGAATGTTTGCAGATGTGATGCCAATCAAGAGGGCTGCTTTGTCCTGGATAACGTCAAGCTTTTTGAGTGTTGGAGTTGCATCCATCCAGACAAGTGGGGAGTATTCCATCATAATCCTGACTTGTGCTTTGTGTTTGGTGAATGGCTACAGAATGTATCTCTTCCACTCGAGAACATTTCCCCTCCAACATCCAACTTCATGAGCTTGCAAAGAATCTGCAGCTTCATCACTCTTCTGTCCAAACCAACTGCTGCTTTTCACCTCTCTCTCTGTTCTCTTCTGGCCAAATGTTTGGAGTCTGAAAGTGTACTCACCACTAGCACAGCTGCCCTTGCCCTTTGTTCCCAGCTGTGAGAACTTTGCTCATTGTCAGGCACTATTTTGAATAGTTATATACATTTCCTTTCATTTTAATCCAAGTTTGATGATGCAGTCTGAAACATTGTACAGAGGAGAGTGATAAACTGAACTCCTTTATATTTCTCACCAGCTGCCCATAAACAGAGGTGATTAAATTTTTGAAATAGTCAGTCTCTCTCTCTCTCTCAACGTGACGCTTTTTCATTTCACCTGACTTCAGACATATTTAAGAATTTCATAGAATACCTTCATGCAGAAGGAGGCTATTTGGCCCATTGAGCCTGTTCCGACTCTGATGGAGTATCTTACCCTGGCCCTTTCCTTCCCAGTAACCCTGCATATTTACCATGGCTAAATTCCCCCTAACTTATACATCTTTGGACACTAAGGGGTAATTTAGCATGGCCAATGATCAAACCTGCACATCTTTGGACTGTGGGAGGGAACCAGAACACCTGGAGGAAACCCACACAGACAGGGGAAGAATGTTTAAACTCCACACAGTCACCCGAGGCTAGAAATGAACCTGGGTCAATGGTGCTGAGAGTCAGTGGTGCTAACCACTGTGCCAGCATGCCACCCTTATTGGCCTCTATTTAGGGATGTGCAACAGACTCCTTACTTGTTACCAGGATGAGTGTTAAAAAGTGACCCGACAACATGTTTTTTTTTCCCCCTAAGCACAACAAATGAATGGGAAAAATTTATTCCTGAGAGTCACGTTAGCAATAATGAAGCTATTTCCTTAAAACAAAATCCAATTATCATTCAACTACAGTTCTTGGTTTAACTATGTGCAAATTAAGTTGGTGATTGTTTGTTCCCTGCAGTCCATGTGTGCACTAATCAAGAAGAGACCAGTTGTGCTGATTGAGAATGGTAACACAGCCACCCTATTTTCTACGAGATTTTTGTCCTCCGTAAGAATGTAAATGTCAAACAAATACTCTTACGTTTCCTGTGTTGCCGGGTGTGGAGATGCTCCACCATTGACAATACAACAAGTTAACTGATATCACTTGCTCAGCTCCTGACAAAATATAGGTCAGGATAGGTAAATGTTGTTTTCATGGAACATAAGCTGTCATTTATTGCCCATCCCGAATTGCCTTTGAATTGTTGGCTTGCTTGGCCAGATCAGAGGACAGTTAAGAATCAGTCACATTGCTGTGGATGCAAAGTCACATTTTAGGACAGACAGTTCAAGGAGTTAATAGTTGCAATAGAATCATAGAATCCTACAGTGCAGAAGGAGGCCATTCGTCCCATTGGGTCTGCACCAACCACTATCCCAACCAGACTCTGTCCCTATAACGTCACGCATTTATCCTAGCTACTCCCCCTGATATTAAGGGGCAATTTAGCAGGACCAATCCACCTAACCCACATATCTTTGGATTGTGGGAGGAAACCGGAGCACCCAGAGGAAATCCATGCAGACACAGGAAGAATGTATAAACTCCACACAATCCTGCCACAGTAGCCTCTCTAAGACATGCCAGATCATCAACACGGATGCCATCATCTCATGTGAGAATACCGTCCACCAGGTACACGGTACATACTCTTGCAACTCGGCCAATGTTGTCTACCTGATACGCTGCAGGAAAGGATGTCCTGAGGCTCGGTTTGTAGGGGAGATCGTGCAGGCACTGCAACAATAAATGAATGAACACCGCTTGCCAATTACCAGGCAAGACTGTTCTCTTCCTGTTGAGGAATACTTCAGTGGTCACAGGCATTCAGCCTCTGACCTTCAGGTAAGCATTTTCCAAGGCGACTTTCATGACACGTGACAGCGCAGAGTCACTGAGCAGAGACTGATAGCCAAGTTATGCATACATGAGGACAGTCTCAACCAGGATCTTGGGTATCTGTAACCCCGACAACTTGCCTGGTCTTGCAAAATCTCACTAACTTGCCTGTTTGGAAACAATACACATCTTTTAAATCTGTGTTTAATGCTGTCTCCACTCACATTGTCTATACCTTTAAGACTTGATTAGTTGCAAAGATTCACATTCTAATCATTATTCATGTAAATTTGTGTCTTTGTGCCCTGTTTGTGATCAGAAATCCCATCCAGCTGATGAAGGGACAGCCAGTTCCGAAAGCTTGTAGCGTTTGTTACAAATAGACCTGCTGGACTTTAAGCTGGTGTTGTGAGACTCCTTTTTGTTTCAACTCCACACAGACAGTGACCAAAGCTGGGAATTGAACCTGGTTCCCTAACACTGTAAGATAGTAGTGCTGACCAATGTGCCACCATACCGTTATATTAATAGTCAATCATCCTTGACTATCATAATGGCTATCAGAATTAAAGGATTTTATCAGTTGAATGAATGGAGGCCACTATTGATATATAGAGCTTCTAACAGCTAATGACAGAAAATCCCTTTGCCACAAAGAGACAAATGGATGTTCAGTAAAGGCCAATCATGACAAAGCAGCCATCTTGCTTGCTGTCAGAAATATTGGAAAAGTCTGGAGAGGTAATGTGCAAATGGAACTGAAAAACAATCTCTCTTCCTACTCTCCCATGTCTGGATCTCTGTAATATTTTGGAATACATAATAGAGAGAGAATTTCAATGGAATGCAACTTGGCCTGTTCACTGGGGTCAACAGACAGTAGCTTGAAGGATAGTTCAAAATTTCAAAGCAGCATTTCCAGGGGCAAAAGCAGGAACACAGTTTTTAAAAATCGTCTCAGGTGTGAACAATTGCAAAGGAATCATAAACTGTGAACTCTGTTTTGGTTTTTATCTCAATTTAATCTCAACAAGATCAAAAGTTAACCTCCTCTAGTGTGTATAGTTGTGTGTTGGTATGTGTGTGCATACAAATGCACATACATAGGATAACCTTTATAAAATTATTTATATCTCTACCTAATGGGTAGCACCATTAAAACTAATCCCTTAATGTTCAAACTCAAAAAAGCCTGCCCAACTGTGTTTTTGCAATCAGCACATAAATTGTTTTAGTATCAGACACTGAATTAACACCTTCATCCTGCTAAATGACAAGAATCTTGTTAACACCATCAAGGAATGGGAAAGAAAGGACAAGTCTTGGTACCAGATATCACTGATTGTCATGATCTGTGGCACTGTGGTTAGCACTTGTGCCTCACTGTGTCAGGGATGCAGGTTCAATTCCTAGCTAGGGTGGCTATCTATGTGGAGTCTGCACGTTCTTCACCTGTCTTCATGACTTTCTTCTGAGTGCTCCAGTTTCCTCCCACAGTCTGAAGGACATGCTGATTAGGTGCATTGGCCGTGCTAAATTCTCCCTCAGTGCAGCCGAACAGGCGCCAGAGTGTGGCGACAAGAAACTTTCATGGTAACTTCATTGTAATATTAATGTAAACCGATTTGTGACGCTAATAAATAAACTTAATCCTGGATATATTAGTGATTACCTTATGGTGTTGTTGCATATACTAAATGGTCCTACATACCATATTTTGTGAAAAGATAACTTGTTGATGGAGTATTGCGGAGTATTTTAAGATGTCAAACTATCCTGCATTCAGGAACGGCTGGCTGAAGCTTAGTTCCACTTGTATTGAAGTGCTGGCTACAACGTGATTCTTTGCTGAACCTCTTTGAGTAATCTATGATCATGATTTCTAGCTACTGCAGTTCTACAAGATGTTGGTGAGGCCACACTTGGAGTATTGAGTGCAGTTTTGGTGTCCTTATCCAAGCAAAGATGTCTTTGCTCTTGAGGAAGTATAGTGAAAGTTTACCAGACTGATTTCTGAGATGGCAGGTCTGTCATACGAAGAGAAACTAAGTTGGTTGGAATTGTATTCACCTAAGTTTAAAAGACTGAGGGCGGGTGTGGGGGAGAGATTCTCATAGAAACTTACAAAATTCTCACAAGATTAGACAGGGTAGATTCAGAAATAATGTTCCTGCATCCTGAACTAAGGTTCATAGTTTGAGGATAAGTGTAAACCTAGCACTGAGATAAGGAGAAATTTCTTCACCCAGGGAGTGGTGAATCAGAAAAATTCACAACCACAGAAAGTAGTTGAGGCCAAAACATTGTGTGATTTCAAGAAGGAATTTGATGTAGCTTTTGTAACTGAGGCACTGTGATTAGCACTTGTGCCTCACTATGTTCAAGGGATATGTGGAGAAGGCGGGATTAAGATATTGAATTTAATGAACAACTATGACCAGAGTAGGCGTGAAGGGCCAAATGGCCACCATCTGCTTCTATTCTCTGTTTCTATGTCAATGTCAGCTGAGTATCTCAGTATTCCAGCCTTGCCTCACCTGTACTCCCCATTATAAACTCCAACTCCTCGATAATGAGTTTGTGTCTATGTTCTCATTCTCCGAATCCACAGATCAATCTGATATTCTTTCATTCAAAATTGACTTGCGCAAAATGGGTTGAGTCAATTAATGCGGCTTTTCTTTCTCCTTATACATTTTTAACGTGAGACAGTCAACAAAAATGTTATTAGGGAACCTTATTAAAAGCACTGGGCCACACGAAAATGAAATTAAAATCCTAATTACTCTGTTAGTGGGTTGAGTACCCCTATGTTCTTGTTATCCATTTTATGTCACAAGGCAGTAACAGATAAACATCCATGCTCGACTACAATTTACACCAAGCTCATTAATTATTAAGTCATGAATAATTAGTTTATGCCATTTTACAGTGCATGTCAGTTGTATTGTAATACACAGAATATAAATTATTAGCAACATTTTTATTTGCAGTAAGAAATGTCAGCAATTTTACAACCAGGTAAACTTTATAACCAGGTAACTTTTGGATTTGTTGATCATTACTTCCTGATTGTTCAATGTGAATCCTCTTGGAAAGTATACATGTAACCGGCAGGTAACGACAAAACTAGACTTAACTAGGTGCTCTTCAACTGGCAAATTACCTCTGAACATTCTCTTCCCCCTCTTTCTTTGTCAATCCCTTGGGATTAGAAGATTATTTGCTTCCACTCCAGTTTGATGGATTCTGAAGTGGCTGATTGGCCCAATGTGCTATCTGCAGCCTCTGTCACAAGTGAGGCAAGTGGTGCTTGAAGCTTTGTGTAGATTGTACATTGTCAAGATCAGGATGGCACAGTGGTTAGCATTGCTGCCTACAGCACCAGGGACCCAGGTTCAATTCTGGCCTTGGATGACTGCAGTCTGCATCCCCCAGGGGCTCTGGTTTCCTCCCACAGATGTCCAGTTTAGATGGGTTAGCCATGCTAAATTGCCTCTTAATATCACGGAGAACTAGCAGGGTAAATGTGGTGTTATGAGGGTAGGGTCTTTGTAATATTGTTGCTGGTGCTGGCTCAATGGACCAAATAGCCACCTCCTGCACTGTAAGGATTCTATAATTCATTTGTATGAGACATTGCTGGATCTCTAATGGTAATCAAATACAAGGAATTGAGGCCTTCGGGTAGGCAAGTTATTTCTTGTGATTTTACTTACTATTATCACTCTGATCTTAGTGTTTTTAAAGATAATTGGAATGGCTGAGCATTACTGAGTGACCAAAGATAATTGCCATTTCTATGATGTAGAATTTGAAGATATAACAAAATTTAAAAGGTTAGAATGGAGACGATCAGAAATTTTTGATATCTTTCCTTCTTGCAATGCCTTATCTTTGTTTTTATCATTATCTTTATTATATGTATCCACTTTTGCTATTAGCTTTGAGGGCAGCTTGAGTAACTTAACTAATGGCTATTAAGGATACAGTTTTGATTCCAATTTTACTTCAGACTTAGAGGCTTCTTAGTGTGTTATGAGTGGACGAATGCTTAAAATATTTTCATAAAGCATTCCCATGTCTTAAGAAACTTGATCAGGTTGATGGTGAATGGATATTTTTCTTGGCTGTGGAATCAGACCAGAGAGATAAGGGGTCAATCATTCAGGACAGATTTCCTCACTCAGTATTGTAGATCTTTGGAATTTTCCACCCAGAGATTTATGGATGAACCATTATTTAATATGTTCAACATGTGGATAAATAGATTTTTGAATATTATCTTTGATCCCTTAATTCCTTTAATGGAGAAAAATAGACCTGAGATAGAAAATCAACCATGACCATGCTGAATAGTCAAATGACCTAACAGAGTTCTTTCTTCATTTTGATCCTTTGTAGTCATTTAGGATTTAGTGCATGGTACACTAATACACTAAGGATAATGTGCTGACAATGGGACATAGTTTAAAAAAAATGAGCGGGCAAATTGAAATGATTGGTTTTGAGAAATGAACACTACAGTAATAGCCCAGTGTTGATATTCTATTTATGTATAATTGGGGCATTAAGTTATGCTTATATGCACTGTGGGATAAAAGCAAAATACAACGGATGCTGAAATCTGAAACAAAACTAGAAAATGCTGGAAAATCTCAGCAGGCCTAATGGCATCTGTGGAGAGAGAATGCAGCCAATGTTTTGAGTTTGGATGACTCTTTGCCAGAGCTAAAAGCAACTCCCCCAACACCTTCACCCTACCTCTGTTTTATTTCATTTCTTCTTTTCATCCCATTTTTATTATCCTTCGTTCTCACTTCCATTTTTACTCTTCTCCAGTGTTGGTCTCCATTTTGCCCCAAACCACCACCGCCACCATCTCCCCCCTCCCCCCACCCACCTTCCTCCCAATTTCAGGGCCACAGCCACATTTTTCAGATAATCCTTTAAAAAGTCTGAATCTCTGTCCCTCCCTTCACACATTCTGATCACTTAATAGATGCTTTTAGCACCTTTCTCTGCCTTCTTCATATTCATTCACATTCCCTTTGCCTAAATACAGCCCCCTGCACTCCCCTACCCCAACTCTCATTATATAAATCGCTTCTGAATTTTATAGCTCTGACGAAGATACATCCAGACTCAAAACATTGACTCTATTTTCTGTCTCCACGGATGCTGTCTGACTTGCCGGGGTTTTCAAATTAACTGGACCAACTACCAGTATCATAGATAGTTTCCCTGTTTCCGAAAGATTACACACATTCTGATTCCTATCTCAGAAAGCATTCTGACTATATTAATAAGAGAATTCAATTCACTGCAAGAATAGTCAGTTTCAAACTGAATACTAAGGTCGAACAGGCCTTGCTGTTTTGCTCATTAATTATTACTCTAGTCTTGTCTTTGCTTGGTTCCAGTTTTTCAGTGTTTTTTGTCGGAAAAAGAACATCTTGCTATGATGCATTAGATTGTCTCAAGAAATGAGAAGCCCGATTATTCCACTGTAATGAGAGAGCATGTTCTCCTCCCTCTCTCCTGTATCGTAATCATCTGTTCACGTCACAGGATGTGCAAAGGTGTTCCTCAGTCTTGGCTTGTTACAGAAAGATTATATCATGCGTGTTTGTGATGTAGTTGATATAAAAGTTCCCCTGTCTTTTTTTGAAGCTGCTTACTCTGGAAGATGTGTTGCTCTAGTTGCTAGTCCATGTGTCGTGATGGATGGCACTGCATGCTTAGCTCTCAGGGGTTGGAACACCAGCTGATATCATCAGCCCCAGGGTGCCAACTGCAATTATAACCATTTTGCTGTAACTCCAGCTAAAAGATAAGCTATCAGTACAGTACCATGCAGTGAAATTACCCAATGAACAATCAAGAAATCCAAAAACAAAATACTGTGGATTCTATGAATTTGTTGTCAAAGCAGGCAATACTGGAATTTTTTAACCGATTAGGCAGCATCTGTAACTCAGGTTAACTCTCTTTCTCCCTCTGCACAGGTACTGTCTAACAAGCTGTATCTTCACCATCATTTTCTACTTTTAATCCAGAAATCAAAATAGTTAAATCCATGTAATATTTATTAGAAACTGTTTTGAATTGTGTTATTTTTTATTATCTGAAATGTTAATGGTATCCAGTCGAGGGAAGAGGAAACACTACTATATTACAGTGGCGCAGTGATATTGTTGCTTGACTAGTAATCCAGAGACGCAGAGCCATGCTATGTGTACCCCAGTTCGAAGCTCACCATGGCAGGTGGTGGTACTTGAATTCAATAAAAGTCTGGAATTAAAAGCCTAATTGGCCACAAAACCATTATCGATTGTCATAAAAACCCATCTAGTTCATTAATGTCCTTTAGGAAAGGAAATCTACTGTCTTTACCTGGTCTGGCCTGCATGTTAGTCCAGACTTTCAGACGTATTTTGATTTGATTTATTATTGTCACATGTATTAACATACAGTGAAAAGTATTGTTTCTTTTGCGCTGTACAGATAGAGTCTTGATACAGTCATAGAGAAGGAAACATGAGTACAGAATGTAGTGTCACAATCATAGCCAGGGTGTAGAGAAAGATCAACTTAATGTAAGGTAAACCCATTCAAATGTTTGACAGCAGCAGGGAAGAGGCTATCCTTGAGTTGGTTTGTGCATGACTTCAGACTTTTATATTTTTTTCCTGATGGAAGAAAGTGGAAGAGAGAATGTTCGGGGTGCGTAGGGTCTTAATCGTGCTGGTTGCTTTGCCAGGAAGTGTAGACAGAATCAATGGATGGGAGGTTGGTTGTATGATAGATTGGGCTACATTCACAAACTTTGTAGTTCCTTGTGGTTGTGACTGACTCTTAACTCAGGGATAAATGCCAGCCCAGCCAGTGACTCCGTTTCTCATGAATGAATAATAAAAAAAACAAAATTACAGAAGCCATTTCCCTGAATGCATTTGTGTGAAGAAACATGTAATGTTACAGTCAGGAGGAAAGTGAATTTAAACACCAATAATTTCTCCTCTCACCACTCGTCCATGAACAAATAGATAATTTGGTTGATTTTGCTCCCTTGTATATTAGCACATTTCCCAACCCATCATTTTTTTGATGTGATTCAGTTTTCTATTCATAACCCTTCAATAAGATTAAGATAAGATGAACTCAAAAGATTAGTTTATTTGCACCCATTCAGAACTCAACATCCATTCCTACTGATGCAATAAAATTGGATATAGAGAAGAAAGTGGACTGCCCGCAGTGGATTCTGCATAGATAGAGGGGTATTTTGTTTCTTTTTTGTTCATGAGATATCACTTGCTAGGCTATCATTTATTGCCCTTCCCTGAGCCCATTTGAGTCAACCACTTTGCTATGAGTCAAGAGTCACATATACACCAGACCAACTAAGGATGACAGAATTCCTTCATCAAAGGACATTAGTGAAATGGATGTTTTTTTACAACAATTGACTGATTTGTGGTCATTATTAGACTTTTAATTCCAGGTCTTTTAACTGAATTCAAATTTCATCGTTTGCCATGGTGGGATTCAAACCCAGATCTCCAAAACATTACCCTGTGTCATTAGAGTATTTGTCCTATAACAATACTGTGATACGACCATTTTCCTACAGTGAGAGTAAAAATTAGTGCTATTTAAATTCACCCTCCTCTTGACGTTACCGTGATATGTTTCTCCCCAGGCATGCATTCAGAGAAAATGGCTGCTACCATATAGCAGTATTTCCTCGAGCCTCTAATGCATAAGGCTGTCATTTAAAGTAACACAAAATGAAAACTGTTTCAAATGAATCGTAAATGGTTTTAACCGTTTTGATTTCTGTATTAAAATCAGAAAGTGCTGGAAACAATACAGCTAGTTGGACAATATTTGTTGAGAGAGGAAGAGAGTTGACCAGAACTATGAGTGCTGCCTGACCTCTCAAATCATAATATAATGCAGAGACATGTAAAAATCTATAGACTTCAGTGGAACCAGAAAATCCCACCAGCAGCCAATGGCTCTTTGCATGCTTCATGGGAAAACTGCTCCAGATGCTGGTGGGAGAGAGGGGGAGTAGGGGAGATGCGATGTAGGTGATTGTGGGGAGCTGGAGGGAGAGATGATGAAGGAGAGGGTAACAAGTAAGTAGGAAGCAGGAGAGTGTGGAAAATCCCTGCCATGTATTAGTAGACCTTCAAAACCTGACTACAGTGGCACAGTGGTTAGCACTGCTGCCTCACTGCACCACTGACCCACATTCAATTCCTGGTTTCGGTCACTGTTTGTGTGGAGTTTGCATGTTGTCCCCATGTCTGTGTGGGTTTCCTCCGGGTGCTCTGGTTTCGTCTGAAAGACATGCTGGTTAGAAGCGTTGATCCGAACAGGTGCTGGAATGTGGTGACTAGGGGAATTTCACAATAATCTCATTGCAGCATTAATCTGAATCTTACATGTGACTAATAAATTTAAATTAGTTAGAAGTTACAATCTTAAACTCTCTTGCTTTATTTATTACCTATTGCTCAATCCTGTAAAACCTCCATACAGAAAATTATCAATGTGCATCATAAAAGTGCCTGCTAGTTTCTGCTTGAGATATTAATCAAACATTTCTGGGTCTGTCTTTAACTGAATATAAGCTGTTTTCAATAGGATTGAACCAACTGAGTAATATCACACCCTCGATGAATCATTCAACTAATAAATATGCTTAATTTCCAATTTTCCTTCTATCTCACCAGCTTATTCAGATATTTTCAAAAACACCTCCCTTTGAAATTTCTCAATCCAGCTTTTATACAACTGAATTTCATTTCCTAGAATGTGTTGTTTAAAAAAGCTAAGAAAATCTTCAAGCTCACTTTTCCTGCATTTGGGGGGGATCTATTCTAATAGCTCTAAAGCCTCTCTTTGAATCCTTGAGCGATTAGTCATACTTTAACCTTATGCATGCCATCAGGAAGTAAGTGGCCTTTCTGTGCGTATCCCCCTGTGTGGTAAGACTAACTATCCCCTGTCTGTTTTCTTTCAACTTTCCAACTCTTTTTGTTGGATAATCTTTCTCGACTTATCTCCTAATTTGTTAAGAACCACGAAAGCTTCTTGATCTAAATGGCTTCTATTTCTAGTGGTGCTCCTATGCGTGTTCTATGGTCTTTGTTCTTACCAAACTATGCCCTCTGCTCACTCTGCTTTCTCTTTCTGGACCACTGCTACACAATCTCTCACTCCTTCAGAGTCCCTTTTGCAAGTCTGTGCTCCTTTCCTAGGGCTGTGATCACTTCTTGGCCCACTTTAGAACTCATAGCATTTTCTGGCCTTCCCCCTCATTTTATCAATCCCATTTGTCCCTTATCTCACACATTCAGCCAATATTTGTATTTGCTGGTGGCTTTTCCTGGCCTCCTTATAACTGTGGCATCCCTCCATTCATTCCTCCCAATGTATGTTACACCAGTGTCATTGTACATTAGGCCAAATAGCCTGATCTTGTATTTCAGTATCATTCCCCAGAACTCTACCACCTCATCCACCATGGAATCAGAGTGGGCAAGGGTCCAACAATGAAAATCTTCATTGACCTTGGACGAGAATTTCCAGTCTCATTTGAGCATGGCCATAAAATCCCGCCTGTTGCGTTCACATTTAGTCAGTCCTTTATCTGCTCATCACCAATGTCCTGTGTACATGCTTATGAAATCCATAATGCTTTCACTTGTTCAGATTGTGTTAATATCTGATCAGTACCAATTAGTCTTGTGAAATGTGTCCTACAAGTTTGATTTCCATGCTGTAAAAATATTGTTCACGTTTCAACCGCTGCCTATTACAATACCCTGGCTTTGAAGTTCTTCATGCTCTTTTCTTCTGCAATATACAATGTCCTTTGAATTAAATTGTATTTCTAATGGCCTTACACTGCTGTAAGGCTCACTGAATTTTCTCTGAAACTTCAGCCTTGATAAATGCCCTTTTCTCTGAATGCAAGCATTCCAGTTCTCAGAAAAAAATAAGCAAGCTATTTGTAATCCCTTCCAAGGATGGTGAATGATCCCATATCACTGAAGGTTTTTTTTATTTCTTCCATAAACTAATTGATAAGGTCTCCAACCATTTGAAATGAATTATTTCTCTGGATTGTCCACACCAGGATGGACGTTAGTTTACAGCTCAATTAGTCATCTAAGATTTTGTGAAGCAACTCATTCATAATGCAGTTTGTGGAAGAGATCATGCAGTAACCCAAGGAACTTTTCCTGCTATGTTCATTACTGCAATGTTTATATTTTCTCTCACACTTTTAAATACCCCCATGGCCACTCAGGTATTTAGCTGTGTTCACAGTCCATTTCCGAACTATTCTTCCATTATCTTGTCCACAATTAAATTTTGGCCTTTACTAATTATTATTATTGACAGATTGAGTCTAGTTACCATGACCATGAAGGGTAAGAGAAAGTCTTTTTGTTTATATCCCATACCTTCAAGTCCATTGCGACAATATCATTAAAGCTCTTGCTAATGGGATTACATACTATGGACTGTGTTGACGTCCTATATATTTTACATACATTAATTTCTCACCGATTTTCTCTAAATTTAGTGTATTCATCATCCATTACCTTCAGAAAAATTTTTACCATCAAAAAGGTGGATAGGCAAAATGCCAATGTAGTTTTAAAAGTACTTGACTTTTCTTTTTAGATTCCCACTCACTGATATCATCAGTGAAATGATGATTAAAAAAAATCAATGGAAATGGCAGTAAAACTGAATGTGTGTCTGTTTCTTTGAAGCCATGGCAAACAAACAGCAATGTTATGCAAGGGATGGAGCAAACTGTGCGCAGTGTACAATCCCCACACTGCAGAAAGAGGCCATTTGGCCCATCAAGTCTGCACCAACTTGTTGTCAGAGTAGCTTATTCAGACCCTCTCCCCTATCCTGGTAACCTATGGCTAATCCACTTAACCTACACATCTTAGGATACTACAGGGTGATTTTATCATGGTATTGTCTAGTTTAATTAAATAAACATTAGCAGGTTTCAAAAATTATTCTGTTAATTTTCTTTTCTGTCCAAGGTCGTAATGTGATAGAGCATGAATGGGGATAACATTTTTTTAATACAAGGGTTATCTTAAGTATGTTCATAGTTAGAATAAGAGTGATTTGCTGCAATATCCTCCATGTCTTTTTTTTTTTTTACAGACTACTTGACCAGAAATAAGACTTTTTACTGGGGAAAGGGTCTGGGGAGGTGGGAGAGCAACAATCTCTCCCATTACCTGCCTTCAGATTTTTACGAGTTAAAGTGAAGCTTGAGTACTGAAAGGTACTGGAGCTAATAGACACCATGGGCTGTACTTTGCTGCAGTGTTAGATTATTTTCTGCACCCTTTAGCTTGGAGGCACTGTTACTTTCTGTAATATGAGCTTAATGGTGTGTGGAACACATTGAGACATCTGGAACCTTACTGACCCGTGGTAGTAACCATACATTTCCTGAACCAATGTACATTTGGGATTAAAAAAGGCATGGAGGAAAGGATGGTGAATGAGGTCAAATCAGCCTGCTGACTAGTTTGGGAGTGAGGTGTGGGATTGCACTCTGCATATCTTGCTATCTAATCCCATGTCGATTAAAACTGGGGGGTAGGGAGAGGAAGACATTAATGGTGCTGAGAATCCCAAGTTTGGGCCCCAACTATCATTCTTAGAGATCTGTAGAGGCTCCCTGACTCTGCAAAAAGCCTGCCCCCTGAGCTAAATTTCTCACTCCACAGTTGTTGCAAGACCTATTGCATTTTCTGATATTTTTCTTCCCTAGATTTCCAGCATCTGTAATAATTTGCTTCCATCAGAGCTCTAGTAGGTTTGTTTACAAAAAAAAGTGTGGGAAAGAAACACTGGACTTGGAAGGAAAGAAAGAAGAGACAGAGCAAAAGTAAAAAAAAAATAAACTGGTCATTTTTAAAAATCCCCTAGCAGCAATTCACTACCTCAGAGAATGAGGCTTGACAGTTTAAATTGTTCCCTTTCTGGTTTGGTTGTCATGAAGATGCTCTATGCTCGTAATTGCTGGAGATAATTATTTGCAGTGAGTTTGGGTAATTTACGCACAAATCCAACAAAAGTAATGAAGAGTTTAAGGACGAAATTTTATTCATACAAAGCAAACCATAAGACATCGGAGCAGAATTAGGCCACTCGGCCCATTGAGTCTGCTCCACCATTCAATCATGGCTGATTGTTTTTCATCCCCATTCTCTTGCCTTTTCCCCATAATCCTTGATCCCCTTATTAATCAAGAACCTATCTACCTCTGTCTTAAAGACATTCAATGATCTGGCCTCCACAGCAAAGAGTTCCACAGATTCACCTATCTCTGACTGAAGAAATTCCTCCTCATCTCTACAGCAGTAGAAATCAAATTTTGAGATTTGCAACTCAGTGACGGGATTTTCAAGTCTTGCTCAACTTAAAGCTAGAAAATCCTTCCTGAGATCAACGGACTTTTACATGGTCCATAACTTGCCCGCTCCGAATACCTGGGAAAATTTCGTCTCTCGTGTCCTTTAATTCCCTGGAATTTCTGGCCCATTTAGGCATTAATTAGGTTATGTGTCACAAACAAGTGCTTTTTGAACAAGATCCATCCCCAGATGTAAGTATTGTCCTAAAAAAAATTTACTAATAATCCTGATATTTGGAAACACTAATAAAACAGATTGACATCATAATACTTTGTCAAATTTAGGCTGCTGAGTCACTTGTGCTGCTGGATTTCAAAGTAATTAAATGCCTGTGAAACAACAGCATGCTTTTAGAGGCATATTAAGACATTATATAGATGTAGGTCTTTCATTTCTTTTAAATGAAACTAAAACTAATTTTCTGATTGCATTCCCATTGGACCCCATCTCCCATGAATTCACAGTGGGAAACCCTGATGAATGAGAGCACAAATAGTTTAGGCGCAAATTCTCGAAAAGCCCTACAGCAACAATCAGACAGAATTACCTCTTACATCTTTCTCTTCAACCTGTTTTTGTCCAACCGATTAAAGTAAAAAAGTTTATTCATCACAAGCTGGCTTACATTCGCCCTATAATGAAGTTACAGTGAAAACCTCCCAGTTGCCACAGTCTAATGCCTGTTAGGGCAAACCAAAGGAGAATTTAGCATGACTAATGCATCTAACCGTCACATCTTTGGATTGAGAGGAAACCAGCACAGGCATGGAGAATGTGCAAACACAGACAGTGACCCAAACCAGGAATTGAACCTGCGTCCCTGGTGCTGTGAGGCAGCAGAGCTTGCCGTTGTGCTACGCCAAACTCAAATCAACTCTGGCAGCCGTGGGATTAGTGAGTGGAAGTGACGATGTAATGTGCTGCTAATTAGCAGATTTTTGGCTTCTCTCTGCTTTGTAACAGAGGAACGTACTTGACTGAAAGGTGTTTCAAGACAACCTCAAATTTGTCAGAAATTTGACTGGTTTGACCTTGAAAATGGCTTTTTTTTTCCTTCCTCCGAATAGCAATTTAGAAACAAAGAATTCTCTACCTTCCGTTATTATTTTTCAAAACAATGTTTCAGTCAGTGTTAGTAAGTGATTTATTAAACACAGCAACAGTGATGACCCTGTGCTTGACTGAGAGCAACACAGGAAATGGCCTTCCAAAGCTATTTTTTTTGTTGAGATTAATTATTTAAAAAAAATCCATTTATTTATAAACAAAACAGATCTTATCATCTTTGAGACAACTTGGAAAGCAGATTTAGTTTAAATCAGCTTAGGGGATAGCTTTTGAAACCTATTTAAATTTTCAGTCTCTGTTTTTCTCCACAGTAAATGAAACAAATTAGACTAGCAACATTCCATTCTAAAGCTGCTTAATGTCACTTTTTTATGGCGCCCATGTCACAAAGTTTTGAGGATTACTTAATTCCTCAAGTTTGCCTGTTGCCTCAATTCTTGTGTTTTGAACTTAGATCTGGGTCTAGACATTGCTAGAAATTTTTCCGGTGCTACACGGATTACTACATCCCCAGTATGATGGTTAGGAAGTGTTAAATCTCTTAATGCTGAGAATAGTGGGTGGGATTGTTATTGGGGCAGGCTCGATGGGCTGAATGGCCTCCTCCTGCACTGCAGGAATTCTATAAAATGTTCGTTAATACTGCGCAAGCTCTCGCACTGACCTTCCAGCTCCATTGAAATGATATTCAAAGTTCACAAAGTGCCACAGAAACCTGACTTCCATGCTAAAGGCAAATTACTGTGGATGCTGGAATCTGAAACTAAAAGAGAAAATGCTGGAACATTTCAGCAGGTCTGGCAGCGTCTGTAAGGAGGAAAAAAAAGCTGATGTTTTGAGTCCAGTGAGTGTGTCTGGCTGTTGTGAACTGTTTTTCTGTTTTGTTCTCCTGTTTAAAAATGCAGCAATACGTGGAATAGTATCTGTAATAACATTTTGGGGAAGTGCACATGAAGTCAAAAGGCACATTTGCTTCATACATAACAATGATATTCATTCATATTTATTTTCTTTGTGATGTGCTAAAAGCCTTCAGATAACTGCAACGTTACGAATGTTACAATGGATCTGTTTGAAAGGAAACTATGCAAGACTGTTTACTAATGTATGCAGCAGAAATGAGCAAATGATTTGAAAGAAACTTCACTTTATCAATATAATAAAAATAAAAACCTGTCGATGCTGAAAATTTGAAATAAAAACAAAGCACTGGCAATACTCAATATGGTCTGACAACACGTGTGGGATGGGAAGTAAAATTAAAATTTTCATTTGAATATGACTCTTCAGAACTGAGGAATTGTTTGGAAAAAGAGTCAAATTGGGCTCAAAACAATCATAGAATTTCTACAGTGCAGAAGAAGGGCACCCTGCAGCGACAACAATCTCATTCTATCTACATAACCCCACTTATGTACCCCACTTGGCTAGTCCCCCTGACACTGAGGGGCAATTTCGAATGGCCAATCTAATCTGCATGTCTTTGATCATGGGAGGACACCGGTGCACCTGAAGGGAACCCACATAGACACTGGGAGAAAGTACAAATTAACTCTTGTTTCTCTCTCCACAGCATTTCCAGCATTGCCTCTTTTTATTTTGCAAATTATCCTGAAGATAAGTGAACAAAAATTTAGCTAAATTGCAATGCCACATTTTACAATATATACACAATCGCTTTGCTGAGTTTTATTACCCAGATGGTCAATTAACAATTTGGGGTGTGGGTGCAACTTGGGTTGCCGAATCCTGTCTAACATTAGCAGTAGTAAGTGGTGGTTGCAAATCAAATAACACACATTGGCTAGAACCTCCAATCTCCAGAGGTTTGTAGTTTATCCCTCCTCCCCCAGGTATAGAATTCTCCCAAATATTGTTATAATTCAGGTTGGAAACTCCAAAATGTGTTCCGAAGCCCAGGTGATTCCTAAGTTTTGTACCTTAAATTTGGCTGGAATAAGCATGACATGTTCCACTTCAGCTAAGGTTCAAATGACTCACTAGGAAGCTTTTATCAAGCAAAGTTTATTTTAGAATATAGTTAACATGTATTGTAAGAAAATTAGCAAGAACTTTTATCAATTAAGAACAAGAAACAAAACAACCATTATAATCCTTAACAAAGATCTCTAATGTGTTCTAGTCAAACCAATCTCACAGATAAATGACCCTTTTCACAGGTTTAACACATCACAGACTAATGCTCACATGATACTGGAAATTGAGTCCTTTCCTTGAATCTGCAATTTCTGGATTCCCTCCAAACTATTTGAAGACAAAACAGCTTCCCAAAACGCCAGAAAGATTCTAGTCCAGCATCAACAATAGACTTTCATCTTTCAGGGAAACAAGATCATGTCCTCAGCTAACCAACAGAACCCTCAAAACAATAGAGAGAGAGGGAAAACACTTCTTTTTGGTTTGTTGTCCCTTCTAAAACAAAACTCAAGTCTACAGCTCCAAACTGAAAAATGGAAAAAAAAACCTTGTCCAAAAACACATGACTATCCTCCTAACAATGCAGGGTTATAGAGTTAATCCCAAAGCAAACACAAACAACCCCATTTAAACCACTTGAATATCAATAAAAGGATTCATTGAAGTCAGCCCAGCAACATAATGACAGCAGCTAAGGCTGTGAGCTGAGAAACACTGATTGTGAGAATTGCAGAGATCACAATTAAAATAAAAACTCTTAAAGATGCACTAATGTCACAATATTGGTTTCAAGTAGCAAACTTCAGATGGTTCCAACTCTCTGAACAGAACTGCAACCCAGGAAAACTTAGTCAGATTAAAACCAATTCTAGGGTTTTTTCACCACAGAAACTTTTCAGACACTTCGACTACTTTCCCACCCTCAGCCAGCAACTACTTACTATGATCCCCACCCATTCCTAATACCTCAATTAATCCCTGGTCCACCCTACCACTTCATCCCCCCCCCCCCCACAACTTGTCCTTCATCCACACATCATCCTAACCTCTCACCCACCCTGATCCATCACCCTCTCACCTGTTACCCTGCTCTATTATCCAACTACTTGCCACCTTACCCCCTTAACCAGCCTGACCCACCCAGCTGCCATCTTAACACCTCATCCACTTGCCATACGTGCTTATTTACTCTGCCCAACTTCTCAACGTGCCTTTGGGATATTTAAACTCATTGGATTGTTGCAGCTAGTGGCATGAAAAGAGGAGTGGTTTCTTGTTCTCCCCACTCCCCCACCCCACCCCCTCACCTACCAGTTGTTTCTGGATTTTTTTCCATCTGTTCCCTGAAAAAATAGTAGACTCCACACTCCAAATTTCTGACATGGCTTGACAATCAATTGTGGGACAAAAATGCAGAGTTTGGTGCAAGCAGGATGGCAGCTAGTGGTGTGCTTCAGGTGTCGGTGCTGGGACCACAACGTTTCACAGTATGCATTAGCGATTTGGAAGAAGGAACTTAAGGCAGTGTTGCTAAGTTTGCAGATGATACAAAGATATGTAGAGGGGTGGGCAGTATAGAGGAAGTTGGGTGGGGGGGTGTGCAGTGGCTGTAGAAGGATTTTGGGCAGGCTAGAAGAGTGGGCAAAAAAGTAGCAGATAGAATACAATGTGGAAAAGTGTGAAGTTATGCACTTTGGAATAAGGACTCGAGGCATGGGCTATTTTCAAAACAGGGAAATACTTTGAAAATCAGAAACACAAAGGGACTTGGGAGTCATTGTTCAAGATTCTCTTAAAGTTAACATGCAGGTTCAGTTCAGAAGACAAATGCAATATTAGCATTCATATTACTAGGGCTAGCATATAAGAGCACAGATGTACTTCTGAGGCTGTGTAAAGTTCTGGTCAGACCCCATTTGGAGTATTGTGAGCAGTTTTGGGCCCCGTATCTAAGAAGGATGTGCTGGCCTTAGATAGGTTCCAGAGGATGTTCATAACATGGATCCCTGGAATGAACTTGCTATCTAAGGAATAGTTGAGGACTCTACATCTATACTCGTTGGAGTGTAGAGGGGGCATCTTATTGAAACTTACAGGATACTGCAAGGCCTGGATAGAGTTGATGTGGAGAGGATTTTTCCACTAGTAGAAAGACTAGAACCAGAGTTCAAAACCTCAGGCTAAAGAGATGATCCTTTAAAACAGAGAAGAGGAGAAATTTCTTCAGTCAGAGAATGGTGAATCTGTGGAACGCTTTGCCGCAGAAGGCTGTAGCGGCCAGGTCACTGAGTGTCTTTAAGATAGAGATGGGTTCTTGATTAAGAAGGGGATCAGCGGTTATGGGGAAAAGGCAGGAGAATGAAGATGAGAAAAAAATATCAGCCATGATTGAATGGTGGAACAGACTTGATGGATGAGTTGCCTAATTCTGCTCCTATGTCTTTTGGTTTAAGTAGGCAGCAGCCAAGAGGTAATCTGATGGTGAATTTAGTTGACGCTGCAGGTAAATACTATCTGACCTAGACAGTTATGCTCTGATATTAAAGAAAAGAGCACGTCAGTGGATTTTGAAGCATTGCATCTGATATAAGTATAGTAATGGGAGTCTACACTCCATTGCAGCACTAACTGTATTCCTGATGATTGCCATAGCAAATATGATGCTACATTGACTTCTGATGGCTCTGGCCTGATATGAACAAGATACTTGATGCTTTCTGTGGTGTGCTTTGCATATCATTTGCATCGTAATTTCATCAGATGTTTTTATTTTGTATAAATTGCAATGGAACCTATTACTGAGATTGTTAAAAATATTGTATATCGTTGTTATGAGGATTTTACAAATAAGATTGGCTACATTGAGTCACAGGGCAGGATTTTACTGCCTCGCTTGGGTGAGGCTGGAAATTCCCACCTTAAGTCATTGGAGATTTCTGTTGTTGGACCTTCGCCCATTCTGATTCTATGGCAGGTGAGTTGGTAGAGTTCAGGCCACAGAGTCTTGGAAGTGTATGCACAGGAAAAGGCCATTCGGCCCATCGCTTCTGTGTTGGTCAAAGACAGACCACCTAACTATTCTAACCCCATTTTCCAAGGCTTTTGCCTTGTATACTCAAGTGCACATTTAAATACTTAAATATGATGAGGTTCTCTGCTTCCAACACCCTTTCAAGGCACAGATGGAAGGAAATCCACGAACGAATGGAAAGAACAGGGCAGCACATTTGCATAACTGTTGAGTTGGATGATCAGCTATGTTGTAATGAATTACACAGCAGACTCAAAGGGCTGAATGGCCTCCTCCTGCTCCTATTTTCTTTGTTTCTATGCTCTTATTTGTGTTAAATGCAAAGACAAAATGTCTCTTAGATGTAGAATTTAACGAGGGGTTTGGTTTATATAAATTGGGAACTTCTTCAAAGCATTCACTTTCATTTGGTGGCAATGTACAGAAATGGATTTGACCACTTTAGAGTTGCATAGATATAGCTATCAAATTTCATTTACCTCACAAACTACATATTGAGCTAATGTGCTGTAATTATTCCAGTAGCTGAACTCTACTGTGCAAAAGTAAAGGTATTGTTAAATATGAAATAAACCACAAATTTTAATGTGTTTTAATGCGAGTGCATTTGTAAAACAGCCAAATGTGTTCATTTCTTTTTCCATTTTAAAATGCCGAGCAACTGAAGTATGACTGTGTAGAGCAGATTGTCAAATGTTTAACTAGAAACAATCTGTTAGAGAGATAGGAATGAATAAATTCATTACTTCAGTAAATGCCAGCCTTGCTCATTTGGTAGCACTCGTATTTCTGAGTCTGAAGGCTATGGGTTTAAACTCCATTGTGCACATTAGCACTTAATTTAGGCTGACATTGAAGTGGAGCAGTTGAGGGATTGCTGTGTTGTTGGAACTTCTGTCTTGATGATGTGTTAAAGTGAGCTGAGGTTGGGTGGAATTTTCATAATCATTTGTGGCACATGGGCATCACTGGCTGGGCCATCATAAAACCATAAGATATAGGAGTAGAATTAGGCCACTTGGCCCATTCATTCTGCACCACCATTCAATCATGGCTGATATCTTTCTCATTCCCATTCTCCTGTCTTTCCCCCATAACCCTTGATCACCTTATTAATCAAGAACCCATCTATCTCTGTTTTAAAGAAATTCAATGACTTGGCCTCCACAGCCTTCCGCAAGAATGAGTTCCACAGATTCAGTGCTTTCTGGATTTATTGTCCATCCCTAGTTGCCTTTGAACTGTGTTGCTTGGCCACTTCAGAAAGCAGTTGAGAGTCAACCACATTGCTGTAGGTCTGGAATCACACGTAAGACAGACCAGGTAAGGACAGCAGATTTCCTCCCTTAAAGGGACATTAGTGAACCAAATGGTTTTTTTCTGACAATTGACAATGATTTTGTGATCAGCAGCAAATTCTTAATTCCAGTTTTCTTTTAATTGAATTCAAATTTCACCATCTGCTATGGCAGGAGTCAACCAGGATCCCCAGAACATGAGTGGAATTTCTGGATTGATTGTTAGTGAAGGTACCACCAGACTATTGCCTCTCCCATGATGCGTTAGTACTGTTTGAAGGAGATCAGAGGATTCTGGTTGAATATTCCTCCATTAACTAACACCACTAAAATTTGGTAAGTAAATCATTATGTGGTTCATAGAATTCTTACAGTGCAGAAGGAGACCATTTGGCCCATTGAGCCTGCACCAACCACAATCCTACTCAGGCCCTATCCCCGTAACCCCATGTTTTTACCCTGCTAATCCCCCTGACATTAAGAGACAATTTAGCATGGCCAATCCACCTAACCTTTGGAGTGTGGGAGATTATTTGAAAGGCATTGTTGCGTTCAAATAGACATCCATATTTGCTTGCATTAAAGTGAGAGTTCCAGGGAGACTCAGATTTGGAAAAAAAAATGATGCGAGTTGGAGTGAGAGTTCTATGGAGACTCGATTAAAGTTCAAAAGCAAAAATTGAGGGATCAAATCACAGGAAAGATTTAAGCTGATTATCTGGTGGGCATTGTTGTTTAGGTGTTCTGAACAACAGGAATATTAAAAACAATGAATATATTCGGCATTAATAATAAGGAATATTTGAATAGATTATGAATATTATCTTTTTTAAGTAAGGTTTATTACAACCTATGACTTGTGTTAGTAGGGTTTGTCAAGACTGATATGGTTTATTAATAGGACTAATATATATTAACAATGATAAGGTGTTTATTTTATACTTACAAGGCTCACTAATGAATAAAGAAATGTCAGGGCTGCTCCAAATTAGAGACTGCTTATCCTGCACTATGTTGGAATTCTAGAATGCTTCCCATATCCTGAATAATGATTTGTGCAGGAAGTGACATCATGGTAGCACCGTGGTTAGCACTGCTGCTTCACAGCTCGAGGGACCTGAGTTCGATTCCCAGTTCAGGTCACTGTGTGGAGTTTGCACATTCTCCTCATGTCTGCGTGGGTTTCCTCCCACAGTCCAAAGATGTGTGGGTTAGGTTGACTGGCCATGTTAAAATCGCCCTTGATGTCCTAGGATGCTTAAGTTGGAGGGATTAGTGGATAAAATATGTGGGGATATAGGGATAGGGCCTGGGTGAGAATATAGTTGGTGCAGACTCGATGGGCTGAAGGGCCTCTTCCTGCACTGTAGGGTTCTGTGAATTGCTGCACCTTGAGCTCTGGATTTCAGAACTTAATAAGTCTGACAACACCAGGTTTAAGTCAAAACTTGATGTCTGTGTCGATATATGCAATCTCCTCTCCACTTGGATCCATCAGTCTGGCAAAACTGGCAACTCAACATCATTTCTGAACTTGAGCAGCAGTTGGCATCACTATGCTGCACCAATGAGACAGAGTGTTACTATGATTGTAGATGTGGTCATAAAATCTTACATTGCAGAAAGAGGCCATTTGACCCATTGAGTCTGGACTGACCCTCTGAAATGGCATCCCACGCAGACCCTCCTCTTTGCCTTTGATTAGTCATGGTAAATGCCCTTGCATTTACCATGACTAATCCACCACCCCTCTCCCGAAACTTACATATCTTTGGACTGTGGGAAGAAACTGGAGCATCCAGAGGAAACCCCCACATACAAGGAGAGAATGTGCAAATTCCACACAGACACTCACGCAAGGCCAGAATTGAACCTGGGTTCCTGGTACGGTGAAGTAGCAGTACTAACCATTGAGTTGCCCATACAGGTTAAAAGTATTCAGAGAGAAAGAAGAGAAGTGGGACCACCAGAAAAAAAGGACAGACAAAAAATGCAAGAGTCCTCTGAGGGTATACCACTCTCCGACAGTATTCAATCTGGAATACTGATATTCATCTGGGCAGTGCAGTCTGAGTCCAGCCCATGGCACACGGGTGGCTTAGTTGCACAGTGATCTAGAAGAAATTCTGAATGAGTAACAATGATAGGTATTCGATAGATATGGAAACAGCTATGTGTTTCTGTTACGTGGAAGTGCACCCAGAGTGATGGGTTGCCTTCCTGGTGCCAGTGTCAAGAGAACCTCAAAAGTAAAAATCTTCACATTATTCTCAGTGTCACATGCAAGTAAATACAGAAGTAGGAAGATAGGAAGTAATGCATCTTGGTAGATCGAACCCAGGCTGGACTTGCTCAGTGAATGGTAGGGCAGACTTGTAGAACACAGGGATCCAAAGATACAAGCTCATAGTTTCTTCAAAGTGGAATCACAGATGAGCAGGGTTGGCGAAGAAAGTATTCGGCATGCTTGGTTTCATTGCTCAGAAGCTGGACGGAACATGATTTCTGCAAAAGCCATTGCAATCTTGTGTTTCTTCTCACATTTTGTAACTCAAAATGACCTGCAATCTGTCTGTAAGTATGGTCTCATTAGTCCCTTTACGATCATCCAAATTTCTTCACTCTTATTTCCTTCACTCGGTAGAAATCAGCCATTCTTGGCAGGCTGGGGAAGCCAATCGCAAATGGCCTTTGATCGATCATCATACGGATTCAGCCGAGTGTTACAGTTCAGTTCCTGAACAATCAGTCTACTGATGAGCTCAATGTGTTCAGTTCCTCGCTCAAACTCCTGGTGAGACCTGCAGCCTGTGTATGGTGGACAGTTCAGAGATATAGTGAATAATTTGTTTCAGGATTCCATCTCGATTAAAATTTTTTTCTCCCCACCTCCATTCCTTCTCAGATTCAAGCATGCACCAAGGATCCAGTTAAAGGAGCAACATCTTGATGATAAAGCTATTTGCAAAACAGCACGCTGGCACAGTGGTTAA
Organism: Sphyrna mokarran; assembly: GCA_024679065.1. Lineage (NCBI taxonomy): Eukaryota > Metazoa > Chordata > Chondrichthyes > Carcharhiniformes > Carcharhinidae > Sphyrna > Sphyrna mokarran. The sequence goes on from JAGIQG010000029.1 coordinate 24,684,644, forward strand.
CACTGCTGCCTCTCAATGCCAGGGACTTGGGTTCAATTCCAATTTTCGGGTCACTGTGTGGAATTTGCTCATATTTTCCATTTCTGCATGGGTTTTATCCAGGCAGACTGGTTTTCTCCCACTTTGAACAGTAAAGAAATTAAGGGTTATGGTGAGCGGGTGAGTAAGTGGAGCTGAGTCCATGAGAAGATCAGCCATGATCCTATTGAATGGTGGAGCAGGCTCAAGAGGCCAGATGGCCTATACCTGCTCCTCGTTCTTACATGCTTATGTTCACAGTCCAAAGATATATGGGTTAGTTGGATTGGCCATGCTAAATTTGCCTTAATGCCAAGAGGACTATCTAGGGTAAATGCATAGGGCCTGGGAGGGATTGGTGCAGACTCGATGGGCCAAACTGTCTCCTTCTGCGCTGTATGATACTGTGATTCTATGAAATCCTGATAATTTGCTTAAGGCAGGTGAGATGCACATTCTCCCTGTGTCTATGTGGATTTCCTCTGGGTACTTCAGTTTCCTCCCATAGTCCAAATGTGTGCCGGTTAGATGGATTGGCTATGCTAAATTGCCCATAGTGTCAGTGGGATTAGCAGGGTAAATTCATGAGATACTGGGATAAGGCCTGGGATTGTCATCGGTGCAAGCTCAATAGACTAAATGGCCTCTTTCTGCACTGCAGGGATTCTATGGATTCTAATATTCTATTAATTTGCTTAATTATATTGATTTGCATGTCAAAAAATGAAGCCAGGCTCTGTTGATCTACAAGCTAAATTTTTTTGCCTAAGTATTTTTTTAATTGAAAATTGTCCCTCTTGAAACAGGATTTGTCAAACTTAACTTGGTCCCTGCTTTTTGGGGAGCCCTGCATTGCAGTTTAAAAAAAACATAGAACATGATGTGATATTTAATAGACTTATTTCAAATCAACATTATTTCTAAATTTTTACTCTCACACTTAAAATGTACTTGAAATTTTGTCTGATTTTTCTAAATAATTTTCTGAACCATCAAAGAATCCTTACAGTCCAGAAGAGGCCATTCAGTCCATCGAGTCTGCACCAACTCTGACAGAGTATCTTACCTCGGCCCTTTCCTCCATCCTATCCCTTAATACCATACATTTACCATGGCTAATCCATCTAGTCTACTCATTTTGGGACATTAGGGAGCAATTCAGCATGGCCAATCAACCTAACCTGCACATCTTCAGACTGTGGGAGAAAGCCAGAGCACCCAGAGGAAACCCACGCAGACATGGGGAGAATGTGCATACATTTTTCATGGCCATAAAGTCCTAAATTGGCCCTTGAACTCGGAACTCCTAGTCCACCGGTAGGGACACAGCCACTATGCCACAAGAAGCCCTTCTCTATAGCATAACCTGTTCAATCCTTCAATAAACAGTTCAATCTAAACATAAGAACTGTAGCATGTAGCCAAAGCCAGTATTATATTATTAGGGAACAGATTAACTTCTAAAATCTGCTGCTGTCACTTAGTGAAATCTGGCAGTGGATTAATAATATTTAATGGGATACAGATTTAAAAATAAAAATCATTAGAAATTCAGTACAATAGAAATAAATGTTTTGGTGTGCTTCTAACACTTTGCATGGATTATAACTATCATTGATATGCATGCCAGGAAAATATGCTCAAATTCCACTTCTAAAAAGGGCCTGATACATGCCAATGTTTTCCAATTTTCTTTCATATTTTGCAATGGTTTGATTTTTGAAATTTAAAGTTTTATTGGCATCACAAGTGGGCTTATGTTAACACTGCAATGTAGTTACTATGAATACTGAGGGAGAACTTAGCATGGCCAATGCACCAAACTAGCACACTTTCGAACTGTGGGAGGAAACTGGAGGAAATGCAGGCAAACATGGGGAGAACGTATAGACTCTGCACAGACTGTGACCCATGCCGGAATTGAACCTGGGTCCCTAGTGCTGTGAGGCAGCAGTGCTAACTACTACTGTGCTGCTGGCAACTTGTTACCTCTTCGTTTTTTTTTAGCTATTCCATGTATGTAACAAGATTTTGGTTTGATCAAGAGTTGATTTATTATATAAAATTTCAAAACTATTTTCCTAACAGACTGAAGTATTGGTGTAGTGACACTAATTTCTGACTGTATTTGCAAGTACTGTACAAAGGTAGTGAGGCAGGTTTACTTGTTACTAAGTAATATCAAGTGACAAATCTCAATTTTTATCATTCGCTTTGAATAAAGGGATATTTTTAGCAAAATTCTTGAGCTTAAGTGAAAATGCCAGTTCTCATTTCAAGTAAGGCTGTTCAGAACATTGATTTTGGACATATGGCTCATGATGTAAATGCACTATTTCTGTTCAGGCTGCTTTACTGATGCTTTGAACCTGACCAACAAAATGTAAGGATGACAGCTTTCAATGTGGTTGCCAGCAACTATTTGAGATGAATTGGGAGAGAGAGAGAGGGGAGAGAAGAAAAGAATAAGATTTCTAATCGAAATGAAAAATACTAATCTTGGATTAGTTTGAAACAGAACAATAATCCAGCACTAATGAGAGCAATGGCAGCAGGCATGTGGAAGTATCCCTCCAAGCCTCACCCCACTCTAACTCAGAAATATATTTTTGTTCCTTCATTCTCGCTGGATCTAACCCCTGAAGCTCCCTCCCGAATAACACTGTGAGTGTGCCTATACCACACACTGCGGTGGTTCATGAAGGCAGCTCACCACCACATTCTTAGGAGTAATTAGGGATGCTAGCCTTGCCAATGAGTTCCACCAATTAGTTAAAAGAAACTAAATTAATGTGCATCAATAGGGTAATTTGCTCCATTTAGTTTGGCTTTATTAGTCTGTCAAAATCCTACATCTGAAAAGTTACACCTAAACTGCCTTTTTGCTTGATTTTTTGAATATTGCCCAGTATTTGGCATGCAGCTTTGTGTTGTGCATTAAGACCTCTTTGGGTCAAACGAAAAATCTAATTTGAGACTACTTTGCTAACCATGACTATTCAATTGTATTATGATACACTTTGGTCAGTGATTTTTTTTTTCTCTTATGGTGCTCTTCATAGAATCTCTACAGTGCAGATGGAGGCCATTCAGCCCATCAAATAGGCACCAAAGCTTTGACAGGACACCTCAGACCTTCTCTGCAATCCCACGCATTTATCTAGCTAATCCCCCTAACCTGCACATCTCTGGATTGTGGGAGGCTGTCTCCCTACATCTGGGCCAGAAGTTCCAGTTGAGAACTTGATAGCCATGGGAAATGTGTGCATGTTTATATGTTCTCCATAGTCCTATGCTATAGAGAAGGACTTCTATAGAGAAGGATTTCTTCCGGTGCTGCAGTTTCCTCCCACAATCGAAAGATTTGAGGGTTAGGTTGATTAGCCATGCTATATTGCCCCTTGGTGTTGGGAAGACTAGCAGGGTAAATGGGGTTACTGGGATAGGGCCTGAATGGCATTTTTGTTCGTGCGGGCTCGATGGGCCAAATTGTTTCCTTCTGCACTTTAGAGATTCTATGATTCTGCTGGTGAGGTAGTGGCCTAACACTAGCGTTATTGGTTGCACTCACTGCCTATGGATGCATGACCAGTGCTGACGGCTTTCACCAAGTTATTGATGACTCAATGTCTGAAGAGTAATCTCCATCGATCTTTTGAACTTCTTCGTTTGAGCTTTGGAGTACAATTGCTGTGGCTTTATGGGAAAATGAAATAGCTCATTTGACATTTATCCTTGCCAAAGTCTTTACTTATTTTTTACATAGTGCACAACACCCAGGTGAAGCAGTTTAATGACTCATCCAAAAGACTGCTCTATCTCGATAATGCAGCATTTTCTCATTTCCAAAAGCCAACATGCTAAGGTGGAAACTCGGCTGAGCTGACACTTATTTCGATAACAATGAAAAATATCAGTGTTAATAAGACTGTTTTTGAGAATGCATCCTAAATAAATGACACTATATGCCCAGTAATACTAAATCTAGAGGATTGATGCATTTTTCTTACCCATGTGAGATGGTCTGATGCAGTCAAGATGTGGATTATTACCCACATGAAACAGGAGGTGATATTCAATCCATTGCATCTTGCAGAGGGCAAGTCCCCTAAATTTAATAAAGCAATAGGGGCATTTTTTTCAATTGGTTCAAAACAGATCAAATTATTTCAAGAAGATGTGCGCGTGTAGCACTCTACTTATGTTGATTGCACACTTCTGTTCTTATGTTGTGGCTATTCTGGAGTTTGCACTATTGTTGACTGTCATAAAAAAAAATTTGTTTATTAATGTCCTTTAGGGGGGAAATTGCCGTCCTTAACTGGTCTGGCCTATATGTGACTCCAGATCAGCAGCAATGTGATTCTTAATGGCTCTTTGAAAGGTCCAGCAAGCCAAGCAACTCAATGAGATTGAGAGGTGTTTAATAAATCTTGCCCAGCCAGTAATCCCACATCCCATGAAGGAATATTTTAAAAAAAAAAGGTTGATCTACATCCCCTCCCCCCACCCCCCTCAACTGTCCCATCTACTGCCTCCTTTAAGTGGCCAGTTAATGATTACTTAATAGCCTTTTCTGCCTCTGCCACAATCTTCCCAACTCCAGATGGATCTGTTACCATCCAGCTTCGTGAGTGGGAATGGCACAGTAATTAACACTGCTGCCTCACAGAGATTCCTGACTTGGGTCACTGTCTGTTCGGGGGTCTGCGCATCCCTCACCACCCCTCCCTTCTGTTTGCGTGGGTCTCCTCTGGGTACTCCAGTTTCCTCCCACAGTTCAAAAGACGTGCTGGTTAAATGCATTGCCATTGCTAAATTCTCCCTCCGTGTATCCGAACAAGAACAGAATGTAGGAACACGGGGATTTTCACTTCATTGCAGTGTTAATGTAAGCCTACTTGTGACACAAGTGAATAAACTAAACTTAATGTGGGCTGTATATCAGCTGGAATGGAGGTAGTCTGCCTTAATTTGCATTAATTTGTGCATGATTGATTGAATGAACATGGTGTGGGATGATGGGGGTGGTAGATACAGCCAATCCTCATGTCTCTGCAGCAATCATCCCATCTGTACTTACCTCTTTCCTGGGTCCTTCCTTGATTTTACAGGAGCCATGGCTGCCTTCCTGACACTGCTGATTGGAAGAAGTGTCAACCTCTGGCTGGCTGCTCTTGGGTGGGCCTGAAATTGCCTCAGTCTCGAGATATTTGACTCCCTGATGGATAAATGATATGATCCTCAGAGTCAACACAGGTGTCTCGATATCTTTTCAGTCAGTACGCAAGACGCTCATTACAAATCAATGACTTTGTCCTTAGCCTCACTGTAAAGATTCTTGAAAACTAGTTGAAAAAAGTGTAACTCAGTTTTTTTAAATGATGACCTAAATGCAAAATTACTGCTAATTTTGCTAAACCCGTTTGTGAAAAGCTAATTAAATTGTATATTTGTAGAATATCAATTTTCTTCATTATGACACAAAAATTCCATGAGGGGAATTTTCCCATCCTGCACGCCACGGGAATTGAGGAGTGGGTCTCATGCAAATATCCATTGATCTTGGGTGTGATATTCCAATTTTGGGGCAAGCACGGCAGAAAAATCCCATTCCACATTTTTCATTTTTACAATCTCGTTTATGATATTCCAGCTTCTACTTGAATCTATTCATAATCATTCATTTCCATTATCCAAATAAAAATGTGATGGCACTCAATGCTTTTTAAGATTGTGCTTTGCTGTCTATGAGAATACTTCCCTGTGATTGATTGCTGACAGGATGCCTCGAGGTTTCCCTTGGCTTGATGCCAGAGTTAAATTTGCCATTGGAAAAGAAGAAATCACATCACATGGGTCGCAATATCTTTGCAGTCATTGGTGAGCTCCATTGTTTCACTGCTGGCTACAAATCCAACCCATCAGAGTTTATTTTTCCACTTGAGCCTCAGTAGTCTGGTTTTTGAGCTGACCTTTGTGGTCAGAAGGATGTTGTTTCGGCACCTAGTCTGCACATAATATCAACTAATAATGAATTGCTATTCTAAATGAAACAGTATTGAGTGTACCTTAGAAACCATAAAAACCTAAACAGTGCAGGAGGAGGCCATTCCGCCCATCAAGTCTGCACTGATAACCAGCCCTTCCAAGCCCTATACCCAAAAGCACACATATTTATCCTGCTAATCCCTCTAGATACTGAGGGGTAACTTAGCGCATCCAATCAATCTAATCTGCACATCTTTGGGCTGTGGCAGGAAACCGGGAGAATGTGCCAACTCCACACAGCCAATGACCCAAGCTAGGAGTTGAACCTAGGTCCCTGGAGCTGTGAGGCAGCTGTGCTAACCATTGTGCCACTGTGCTGCCTTTATTTCAGATAAAATGTTTAAAATGAGACCTGATTTGCTTGTTACTGCTGTTATGAGAGCCGCAACCCTCTAACACAAAGTCAAGTGTGTTACCAATTGAGGCCTCACTGGCACTGTTAGCCAAATTAGAGGGGAAGGTTTATTAAGTGATCTTGTTAACTGGGGAAATAACAGTAATGCATGGAGAATGAGTTTGCCTCTAATGTGTACATGCGTTCTGATATTAACTGAGTTTAAATTGTATCATAAACCAGATAGCAAAGTTATAGGGTGGGATTTTCCAGCTGCGTCTGCCCCAAAACCAGGAAATCCTGGCCAAGGTCAACAAGCCTTTGCATGCACCCTCCCACTCTCCCTGGCTAAGTGGTAGGTAGGACGAGAAACTGTCCCAGCCCCTCTTCTTTAGGGTTTCATGAAGTAAACTTGATCTAGATGGATGCCCTTATCCACTTTTTTGTTGCTAAGGTATTAAAATATCAAGATCCTCATTACATTCATAATTTCCCTTAACTGTCTTTATTCAATCTTCATGTAAAAGAGAAATACATCTTAGAAGTGATACAATGCAGGCAATTTTGCTACTGCCTGTTATATGGCCTACTTGACATTGATTTTTATTAACTTTAGAAGAATTGAAATCATAGTTGGATGAGAAAGCTATTTCCCAGCTCTGTTTCTTGCATTTTGGTTGGTAGGCTACCAGATCAGAAAAAAAACCTGCAGAAATTGGGAGTTAGTTCAGGTGCTTTTTTATTCATTTGTGGGACTTGGGTGTCACTGGTCAGCATTTATTCTCCACAACAATAACAATTTGTTGTCCATCCTTGATTGTCCTTGGAAAGCAGTTGAGAGTCAATCACGTTCTTATAATTTTGGAGTCGTATGTAGGCCAGACCAAGTGAGGCCAGCAGATTCCTTCCCTGGAGAACATTAATGAGCCAAATGGCTTTTTCCAACAATCAACAATGGTTTCGTGGTCATCAGTAACTTCTTAATTCCAGATATTTTTAAACTGAATTCAATTTCCACCATCTGCCGTGGTAGGATTTGAACCCAGGTCCCCGGAACATTGGCTGAGTTTCTGGATTAATAGTCTAGCAATAATAACATTAGACTATCGCCTCCCCCTAAGGTATTAAGATATCTTATGGCCTGATCTGTGGTCACAGATCAAAAGGATATCCATTGGTTCCATGGAAACACCTAAATGAAACTAACTGACAGATATTTCTTTTTCCTAAATTCCAATTTTTAACCCCACCAGCAGTCCCCTCCCACCTCCAATGCTGCCACTGACAATCCGATTAATGCAAGTCTGCAGTTATTCTCCTGAACTGTTTTCTAGTTGTACCCTGGGTCCAGGCTAAATAAGACAAAGTGGCTCTTGGGGACAAAATGGCATACCATACCACGGTATTGGAGTAGGACTGAGCTCCAATTCAGCATTCATTTATCTCCATGCGTAACTTTTGGGTTTGGTTTGATCATCAGCAACAGCAAGACAAATGTCATGCCACCATCTATCAGCATTGACGATGTGAAACGAAGGGTTGTTGATAGCTTCACATATTTAGGCCCCAAAATCGCCAGCAATCTGTTATATGATGCTGAAATTAACATGCACATCACAAAAAAGCTTCAGCTCTTATGTCCAAGTTAAACAACAGCTTGGAACTGTCTGAGGGGAATCGGTGGCATAGTAGTAATGTTGCTGGACTAGTAATCCTGAGATGCTTTGGGGACCTGGGTTTGAATCCCACCACAGCAAATAATGAGATTTGAGTTCAATAAAAAAATTCTGGAATCAAAATTCTAATGATAGCCACAAATCAATTTTCTGAAACTCTATTTGCTTCATGAATCTCCATTATGGGAGGAAATCTGTCATCTTTACCTGGTCTGGCCTACACATGATTCGAGATGCACAGCAATGTGACCTTAATGTGCCCTCCGAAATGAGTAACAAATGCTGTCCCAGCCAACTATACCCAAATCCCATGAATGAAATAAATCAAACAAGCTGGGTCTCCCAAGCTTTTGTTCTCAGTACAGTACAATATAGTAGGAGATGCGAACAACATATGTTAAACAGGAGAGAATGATGAACATGTTCAATTTCTCAGACGTATCCTTGGCATCGTTTGGTAGGGCAAGATCGTTAACTCAGATGTTCAGAAATGTGCTGATTCCATTGGCATACACCATTGCTAAGCTAATGACTTCAGTGCTGGTTAGAGCGTGTTCTTTGGAAGGTTGACAGTTGTATACACAAAAGGACCTTCTGAATGTTGAATTGCCCATCGGATCATGACCTGCTGGCCATCCACAAGGAGACTTGCAAGTAATATATGAAGCTGGAGGACATTAGCCGAGACAGTAGGGAAATAGTCACCAATGGCAACATCCCTGGAGATTGACTGTTTGTTTGGAGAGACATAATTTGAGGCAAGAGGAAATTGCAACCTCAACTGATTGAGGGCAGTGACTAGGGAATTTTCACGGTAATGTCATTGCAGTGTTAATGTGAGCCTACTTGTGACACTAATAAATAAACTTTAAAGTGATGCTGAAGCAGAATGGCATCCTGTGAGGTAATGGCAGCCTGAACAGATCATTTTGTGTGTATATCGTGCAAACCCTTGAATGAGCCTGAGGCCTGTCTGCCCTAGAAGGACAAGGCATCTCAAAGATTTCAGCAACAGGTGAAGTTAGTTGTTTAATGCTGCCATGCAGTAACAAGCAACTAACAGAAATAACTGTTTTAGAATTGGTCCCATGGATTGTTTCACACAACAGCTGCTTTCACACCTGCTGCAGTACAAACTCTCCTGGTCCCTTTATAGGGTTTATGGAAACAATTCTTCCTGAACAGTAACAGAACCAGTTTGGGAACAATCATAAAGTACGGTCCTTTTTGTTAGTCTGTCAGTTGGTGCATTTTTCTCGACGGGGCTAATGTATACACCCACTTCTTTTCTTCCTCCTTGCAATCAACCTTTGATATATCTCTTCCATTTTGGAGATGGGCTATAATTGGGTAAAAGCTAGTGTGAGCAACAAAGGGTGAAATTGTTTTGTCAAGTTCTTATTTAATCGTGAATTCTTTTCAACAGCCTTTTCTGGGCTCATGTTCCTCTGCTGGCGACGGCATGTCTTTTGCATTGATGTCTGCATCCAGCTGTTGCCAAATCAATTTGGTTTTGCTAATATCAGCCAAACCCTTCAAACTGATTGCTTGCTACATTTCCAAATTAGGCAATAATGCCAAAGGAACCTTGGAAGATTGAGGTGAATAATGAAAATAACATGCAAATGATTAAACAAAATGAATTAGGATTCACTTCAGTTGTGAAGTCGGTAATGATTGATAGAAGGAAGACAATGAGGATTGGTTTAGAATTCTGTACTGATGGAAAGAGTTCTGAGAGGAAAGATAATGGAAGGATTGATGATTTGCTAATTGGCATGCAAAGCCAACCTTCGATCATTTGCATAGTGTTGCAAATAAGCACTTGGATTTAAAGCACTTGGTTGATGGTGCTAGGTGTGTCGCTACGAATTATTCTGTGCTCCAACAGATTGTGTGAACAATATCTTAACTCTTGAAAGACCGTACAGCCATCCAGCATTAACAGGAATATGGTATCATCTTAGAATTTCCAGAGAATCAAATGAGCAAAGTTGTCACAATCAGGTATATTATGACCTAATAAGTGGGTGCAGCATGGTGGCACAGTTGTTGGCACTGCTACTTCACAGCACCAGGAACATGGGTTCAATTTTGGCCTTGGGTGTGGGGTTTGCACATTCTCTCCATGTCTGTGTGAGTGTTGAACCTGTGTATGGTTTGTTTCATTTTTGCAAAGACTTCATTTTAAGATATCCCTTCCTGTGCAATTTACATTAAAATGCTAAGTTTAAAAAATTAACTTGACTACATTTTAAAAATTAGAAGGCATGCTGGGTTAGCTGGAAAATTGACTGCATTTTTTTGAAAGGTACAATGCAAGCAAGCATAAGGTTTTTATAAGCCAAGCAAAGTTCTTTGTAAACAGCATCTGTGAAGCTGGTTTCTCCAAGTTAGAGACAGCATGTGCCAAACAATTTCAATAACAAAGGTAACAACTCACATATATGGTAGTCTTAGCTGTATGTTTTCAGTTTAGTTTGGTCTGTTTTGGAATTTTGTTTTGATCAGAACAGAATTGGCGGAAAAAGCAAGTCTCTCTCTCTCTAGCTTTTCTCTTGCTGTTCGCATTCTGTAATGATTTAATTTTAATCTGTTCAATAAAACAAATTCATCGTATTAGCGTTGTCTTCATCTATTCTAAGGAATGAATGGACCCTACAGTGGATTTCCTCCCACAGTACAAAGATGTGAGGGTTAAGTTGATTAATAGAGCTAAATTGCCCCTTAGTGTTAGGGAAATTAGCAGGGTAAATACATGGTATTATGAGGATTGGACCTGAGTGGGATTGTTGTCAGTCCAGGCTCAATGGATAGAAGGGCTCCTTCTGTACTGCAGAATTTGTATGTATGATGGTGGGTCTTCACAAATTAATTTTTGCAAATTGGATTTCTGAACTGTTCCTGAGATTCTAGAATGAGGAATGACTCCCATAAAAAGTAAAGGAAGGGAACAGCAGAGATAAATCAAGTCAAACTGTTCGCACAACTCCCAGTGGCTGCTTATACATTGGAATGAAAGCTTAGTGAGTAAAATTAGACTGATGGCCTCTCTTTAAAGGAAGATAGTTAGTTTAGGTACATTCTCATGAAATGGAAAGGTAGAGGAAGCAAGTAAGAGCTCCCTGGATGATTAGAAAGATAGGAATGAGATAAACAGAGACAGAAAAGTACAACTGATGTCAAGTTGATAAATGAATGAAAGACCAAACTGAAGAGAGAAAGTTGAGAGGAAACATGAAAATAGATATCTGAGAGGGAAAGAAAGTTTGAAAAGGACAGGTAGCAGAAAATGGAGTACCAATGTATAGAAAACTGATTTAAAATAGGGATCATGATCCTGGGGAGTCCCTGGGAAGTGTGTAAATAGACGATGATATTGATGTATTTGTTTTTAACCTACAGGTGCTTTGGTCCACCTTGTTGTCTAAGGGATCATTGGATCATGGTTCATGGGATGGCTGCTCTTGGAGTTTTCGAGAGTATCCTAATGCTTCACGTTGTTAGTATATGCTTGACCTGGACCATTTGATGGGCAACACGACAGCTCAGTGACTATCGCTGTGCTATGCAAATACACGGATTTGGGCCTGTGTCTGTGGGAGTTTGCACATTCTCCCAAAGCTTGTGTGGGTTTTCTCCGGATGCTCCCGTTTCCTCCCACATCCCAAAGGTGTGCTCTTAGGTTAATTGGCAGAACAAATACTCCCTAAATTGTCTCAAATTTGGTTTCAATGCATAGATCTATAAGCATAGACAGGGATCATGGGTAGAAGTGGAAACATCGAGGTGGAGGCGCGGGCTTGTTGGGCCGAAGGGCCTGTTTCCTGTGCTGTTTTGTTCTTTTTTCTTTTGTTCTTTGTTTTAATGAATATGTAAACAGTGAATATTAGTAAGAGTCAGAAGGAGTTTTATTTATTGAGACTGGAAATATGTTTGAGATACTAAATGAATACTTTCTGTCTATCCTTTACCAAGGAAGAAAATTTTGCCAAAGTGACGCTGAAAGAGGAAGTAGTTGAGATACTGGATTGGTTAATTATTGGTACAGACAAAAGGCTCGTTTTGTTGATAGGTTACCAGGCTGGGATGCATCTGAAAGTGTTGAGGGAAATACAGGTGGGAATTACAGAGGTACAGGCCATTAACCCAATCCTCCTCAAATTCAAGGATTGTCAAAGCCTTGAGAATTGCAAATACATAGAGAAAAAGAAACAGCAGTAGGCCGCCCATTTGGCCCCTTGAACCTGCTGTGCCATTCATTTTGATCATGAATTATCAGCAAATTCAATATTTTGATCCCCCCCCCACCCCATCCCTTGATTCTTTGAGCCTCAAGAACAATAACTAATTCCTTCTTGAAATCACAAACCATTTTGGCCTCAACTACTTTTAGTGGTGGTGAATTCCACAGATTCACCACTCTGGTGGAGAAATTTCACCTCATCTCAGTCCTAAAAGGCTTAGCTTCAAACTATGATCTCTAGGTCTGAACTCGCACACTATTCGTTCTGACTCTATGGATCTAATCCTGTAGAATTTTATAAGTATCTATGAGATTCCCACCTCACTCTTTTAAACTCCAATGAATATAATCCTAACTGGCTTGTCTCTTCTCATAACATACTATTTGCCTTATTTACTGCCTGCTGTATCTATACATTTAGCTTCAAGTGATTGATGCATGAGGACATCAAGATTTCACTAAGTATCCACCTCTCTCAATTTACACCCATTCAAATGATTTGTCTTCCTATTTTTGCTACTGAAATGGATAACTTCACATTTATCCACTCGTGATATACTTGAAGGGAAGGGTCAAGATCCCTTCCTGCAATACTGGACACGGGTTAAGTGTAAGGAAGAGAGAGGAATCTGGTTTGCATGCAGCTTAAAATTTCTCCAACAAGTGGAGGATTGGCAAGTGCTCACTTCTGTGCTGTTCAGAGAGTATGTAGAAGCAGGAATGAGGAATTTGAGTTACATTGGTGAGTTGTTCTCCTTCAAGGAGTGAAGATTTGGAGGAGAATTGATAGATTTGTTCAAAATCATGAAGGGTCCGGATAAAGTTTCTACTGGCAATACCAACAAAAGGACACCAATTTAAGATAATTCACAAAAGAATCAATTGCAACTTGATGAAAAATATTTTTATGCAGTAAATAGATGTGACTTAGACCCCAAGAGTGTGGTGGATACAGATACCACTGAGGCTTTTGAAGTAGAGTTGTATAAGCATTTGATAGTATATATGCATGGTGACAGTGTTGTTACAAGGCCAGCAGTCCAAGTTCTTTAGAAAACCATTGAGCAGAATGGGCAACTGGTCTCCTGTTTCTATTCTTTGATTCAGTTCTGTGATCGTTCTTCCTGAAGCATTTGTCGAGGTTTTTTTTTCTTTCCATTGTACTTCTATTCACAGATGTGATGGCCGTGTGGTATTACCGCTGGACCATTATTCCAGAGACTCAGCTAATGTTGCAGGGACCAGGTTTTGAATCCTGCCACCTCAGCTGGTGGAATTTGAATTCAGTAAATCCAGATACCAGAACAACTTCCAAACTCACAGAAAGAATCAACAGTACAGAGCCAGCCATTTCCTGTAGAAGAAAGGGTCAAGATTTTCATGTTTTTAGGTGTCCAGATCACCAACAACCTGTCGTGGTCCCCCCAGGCCAACACTATAATTAAGAAAAATCATCAATGCCTCGACTTTCTCAGAAGATTAAGGAAATTTGGCATGTCAGCTACAACTCTCACCAACTTTTACAGATGCACCATAGAAAGCATTGTTTCTGGTTGTATTACAGCTTGGTATGGCTCCTGTTCTGCCCAGGACCACAAGGAAATACAAAACGTCATGAATGTAGCCCAATCCATCAAGCAAGTCATCCTCCCATCCATCAACTCTGTCTACACTTCCCATTGCCTCAGCAAAGCAGCTAGCGTAATTAAGGATCCCAAGCACCCCGAACATTTTTTCTTCCACCTTTGTCCATCGGGAAAAAATTCAAAATTCTGAGGTCATATGTCAATTGACTCAAGAATTGCTTCTTCCCTACTGCTGTCGGACTTCTTAGTAGACTTATCTTGCATTTAGTTGATCTTTCTCTCCACTCTATCTATGACTGTAACACTACATTCTGCACTCTCTCGTTTCTTTCTCATGAACAGTATGCTTTGTCTGTATAGCACACAAGAAACAATATTTTTCACTGTATGTTAATACATGTGACAATAATAAACCTAATCAAAAATCCTCCAACAGTAGCTCAAATAAGTTATGAAATTGTTGTATAGGCTCCAGACTGCCTGTACTTTTCAATTCAAAATTTTGAAGGGGGAGATGTAACGATAATGTTGTCATGACAATGTAAATGTATGACAGTAATAACAATGAAATACATAAGGTTATCAATAATCCTTTAAAATGCATTGGAAAAAGTCTTAGAGGAAGGTGTAGTACAAGCATTTGGCACGTCATGTTAACATAGGACAGTAAGCACCTCCCAGCAATGGAGTAGAGCACTTGATCCACACTTAGAGTCAGTGAAGTATTGGACAAAGCCATGTGTACCAGCAAGCATGGAGAATGCTTCGGGTTTGTACCCTCTAATGTATATTTGTAAATAGATCTTGGAGTCAGTAAAAACAACAGTTAACCGATGTGTGACTGCAAAGACTCCTTCAGAACAACCAGATTGTAAATAATACCCAAAAAAAATTGTATAGATTTTCCTTCAAAGTGACGTGATGAACAGGTATTGTTCATCTGCTCTCTTGTTTGTTCAGTTATAGGAAGAAACATACCAGAAAATGCTGAGGAAAATTTAATGTTGATTATCTGTGATGATAGGAGATGATTAAGAGATGGATTATTACATTTATGGCAAGATCAACTTATATCTTGAACATAATGAAACCTATCCCGAAAGTGTGTTCAGGAGCAGTATGACGACAAGCCATCTAAGGAGATGTTGGTCAAATGATCAAAAGTTTAGTTCAGGAGCAAGGTTTAAGAAGTGCATTAAAGAAGGTTTAAGGATGGAATTCCAAATCTTGAAGCCTAGGAGATTAAGGGCGCACCAGTATAGTTTAATTGTGATTGGGAATGTACAAAAGACTAGAATTAGAGGGATGCAGATATATCAGAGGGTTGAAGGATAGATAAAAGGTAGAAGGACATTGTCATGGAAGCATTTGAAAATATGGATGAGAATTTTAAAGTGAAGGTGTTGCTTGCTTGGGGGTCAAAATGGGTCAGCTGAGTGGGAGCTGCAAGTTAAGAAACTGACTGAATTTTACCACCTCGCCCGCTCCAATTCCGGGGCAGGCAAGGCTCGCAGAATGGAATTCTCTGTTGGCCTCAGGTGGAATTTTACGAACCTCACCTTAGTGAGGTCATAAAATCTCATTCAGATGATTCAGTTTAGTTTGCAGAGAATTTAGGCTTGTCGATTCCTTCCACTCAGCTCACATTAACTGTGCCAACATCCTGCTAAAGGGCACTTCATAGTAGCTGATGACCCCCTAACAGCAGAAAGTCTAATTATTAAATGTGTGGTATCAGTTAATTAAATTCCAATATCTACCTTGTTCATACCTGAGGGTCTATGGTTTTAATAACCTGCTTTTCAGACCGGCTCATTTAGGGCAATTGCCTGCATTCTGCATCAGGGAAATAGAAGTTCTATATTTGTACATTCCTCAATAGTTTGAGTTAGAGATGCTTTAAATATGATCATGGATATTCCATGTGTTGGAGAACAGTTGACAAATTTAAAAATACAATCAGTGGAATAAAATTCCCTTTGACATTTACTTTAATTATCTTTGATTTATTCCTATCGGCAATATTTAAATGGACATTTTGCAATTCATAACAGCATTTGCAGCCTTGCAGACAGCTAACTTTTTTATTCTTCCATGAGATGTGGTCATTGCTGGCTGGGCCAGCATTTGTTGCCTATCCCTAATTGCCCCTTGAATTGAGTGCTTGCTTGGCCATTTCAGAGGGCAGATGAGAGTCAGCCACATTGTCGTGACCTGGAGTGACATGCAGGACAGATCAGGTAAAAATGGTAGACTTCCTTCCTTAAAAGAACATTAGTGAATGAAATGAGTTTTTACAACAATTGACATTGATTTCATGGCCATCATTAGATTTTTAATTCCAGGTATTTTATTAAATTCACATTTCACCATCTGCTGTGGTAGGATTCGAACCCAGATCCCCAGAGCATAACTCTGGGTCTTTGGATTACTAACCCAGTGACAAACCCACTATCCCACTGCCTCCTTATTGGTATAGTCCTCCCCAGATTTACAGTAAGTATTATAGTTTGTCCAGTGCTGTAGTTTATTTAATACCAGGCTTATACATTCAAATAATCTGATAATCAACTACTTTTTTTAAAAAAAGAAACTATTTATATATCAGTATAGAGGTTGCATTAATATGTTTAAATGAAAAAAAGGCACCTTTAAACCAGGTGATGTTAACTTTGTCGCAAATGAAATTCACTATTCATTTTAACCTGTTACTTATGCCTATTTCTTTCTGAAATGGTCTCTTTTCTGTTTGCTTTCTTTTGTCTGTTTCGCTTTGACAAAATAAATGTAACCAGCAGAAGAAGTGATAAGCTGTAAATCCCACTGGGGAGTGAATTGGTATTCTACTTGTCCTGAGGCATTACCAGATGAAAGATTTTGTTAACGCAGTGCATCCGATCCCATTCAGAGATTTAGTGATCCTGTGTTTGCACAACGGGAGACTGGAAATACAAGCTCCCATTTATACTAAGTAAATATATGAATACCAGAGGCAGGACGTGTGTACGACTTGACAAGCCTCTACTATATTGTAAACTGGAGAAAATGTAATTAATCATTTGTGAAAACTGCCACAATGCTTTATGAACCAGATTTTGCTGAAATCCAATTAGGGCTGATTTCCCTTGGGATTGCCACAGAGAAAAAAAAACCCATTTGATTCAACTCGGACATGAATGCATCACAATGTGTTTGTAACTGAGCGAGAATGTTATTTGGAGTAAGAGCATCAAAGAATAGTTGTATTGGGTGATGTATTTCTTTTTATATGTACTCTGTCAACAGTAATGTGACAATAACCTGTGGTGGCTGAAAAGCAAAGACTTTGGGGATACTCTTGTGTACGGTCAATTCCATAATGCATTGAGGACTTAGCTCATCTCAGAGTTTTTCAGCTGACAATCTTATAGACATCAACTTTAAAAAGAAGGCACAGGACCCCATCATTCGCGTCTATCAAACAGATCTTGCCTTCAAACAGAAGGAAAATTGAAGGCAGCAAGTGCAGAATAGAATAAGTTTTTTTATCCTAGAAAGGTTTACTGCCTAAGACAAAACTAGGCTCATAATTGTAGGTTGATACTAAATCTTTGTCTTTAATTTCTCCAGTTTTAGAATCATACACTCCCTACAGTGCAGAAGGAAGCCATTTGGCCCATCAAGCCCCCACCCAGATCCGAACCCTGTAACCCCACATATCTTCTCTGCTAATCCCCATGACATTTAAAGGCAATTTAGCATGGCTATTGCATCTAACCTGCATATCTTTGGACAGTGGGAGGAAATTGGACCATCCAGTAGAACTTCACACAGACACAGAGAGAACATGCAAGCTCTACACGGAAGGCCAAGTCGGACCTGGGACCCTGGCACTGTGAGGCAGCGCAGTGTTAACCACTGTGCCATCATAAAGCGATAATCTCTCGACTAATCCCCTTAAGTGAGTTTATTGATACATTTTCAATTTACTTGGGCCGTGCAAATTATGGACTGTTCATTCTGAACCATAAGTAAAATGTAGCAATAGAGAAATGTGCACTGGATTTGCATTAATTTTTTGGAGTGAGGTATCAAATGGTGGGCATCGTGAGTAGGATTGTTTTTCCTGCCTGTTCAACTCCAATTAATTTTATGCAAACAGTTTGGTGGAAGTAGGAATTGACAGCGCAGTGAGCTGAGTAGATGGTGGGACCAAACGTTGTCTCCATAATAATGAGACTTTAGGAGCAGGACTGGTAGAGGAGGAAATAATAAGAGTTTCAGTCCATTTAGATGGAAAAAAGAGAAGACGAGAAAGGTTGGATTGAAAGAGGAGATAAAAGACAGAAAAAATAAAACTTTAGCTTTTAACTACATAGGAACATAGAAACAGAAACTAGATGCAGACGGAGGCCATTCGGCCCTTCGAACCTGCTCCGCCATTCATGTTGTTTGAGGCTGATCATCAAGTTCAAACCCTGATTCTGCCTTTCCCTCCATATCCCTTAACCCTTTTAGTCCCAAAAACCATGTCTAATTTCTTCTTGAAATCATATAACATTTTGGCCTCAACTACTTTCTATGGTAATGATTCCACACTTGCTGGGTGAAGAAATTTCACCTCTCCTCAGTCCTAAAATATTTACCCATTATCCTCAAAATATGACCCCTAGTTTTGGACTTCCCCACCACTAGAAACATTCTTTTTGAATCTAGCCTGTCTAATCCTGTTAGAATTTTCCAAGTTTCTATGAGATTCCCTGTCACTCTTGGAATAATCACAAGCAGGTGAAGTGAGTAAAGAGGTCTGTTGTGATAAAAATTTGAAACCACTCAAGTCTGTTAATCCAGTCATGAGGATTGGTTATTCATTTATGTTAGGGAGATGCAGCCTTGTTCTTCATGGTGGCTCTCTGATACAAAAGTTGTGTAACATATTTATATCTTTTGTTTATCATGTTTCACTAAATGAGCAGATTTCTGCAGGTTTCAGATGTTCCCTGTTATCTCCTCACTGGGAGGATGTGATCAAATCCTCCCAGTCTTTCCCCCTTGTCAATTTTTTGCTTACCCATTCTGTGAAGGTAAGTAAGTTTATGATTTTAGTTCTGTTCCCAGAAAACTATATATATATCATACCTATGTATTGGCTGTATTTCCCATCATGTCAAGAAAAAGCTTTGGTAACTACTCTAGTCTACTTTTAAAGCTGTTAGTGCTCACAGAATGCCTACAGCGTAGAGGAAGGCCATTCAAGCGTATACTGTGAACAATCCCATTGGGGCCCTATTCCTGTAACCCCACATATTTATCCTGCTAATTCCACAACACTAAGGGCCAATTTAGCATGGCCAATCCACCTAACCCACACACGTTTGAAAGATAAGTGGAAACTGCATCACCTGGAGGAACTCATGCAGACACAGGGAGAATGTCTTTATGGTGATTGTACAATTACTGAAGGCTGGAATCATTTTAGTATCAATTGTAATATCAAATTATTTCATTTATCCCATTTCAATTCCAACAATTCTCTATATGGGTCTCTGAGAATGTGTGATATGCCAGGGTTTACTTCCTGGTCTGTAGCTTGTGCCTGTGGAAGCTTGACAAGAACTGTTCCGTTGACTCGTGGACAAATCCTAAATGGGAACATTAAAACCTCTTTGTATCAACAAATTAGTGGATGCAACAGTCTCAGAACTTTCAATGAAATGACCTTGATGTTATATAAACTGGTTATTTAACCCACCTACACAAATCAGAAAGTTCAGACAAATTTGAGGGTCACCACAGATTTTCCACATTAATAGGAGTCCTCCACTAATTGTCACCTCTGTTTGATGTGATTTCTTCACTAAGACAAATTCATGCCAACAAAAGTGTGAATTATGGCAACCAGATTGAACTGATCCTTTGCACAACTATTGTTGATTAATGCAAAGTGTTTATATACTGCATACACTTGCCAAATTGATTCATTTTTGATCAGAATAAGGAATGTCAGCCTCATTGCACAGGTACCTAGGTTCGATTCCTGGCTTGGGTCACTGTCTGTGTAAAGAATGACTCTGTACAGTTATGATGTAGAGATGCCGACTTTGGACTGGGGTAAACTCAGTAAAGTTTTACAACACCAATTTTAAATCCAACCAATTTATTTGATAGTAAATCAGCGAGCTTTCGAGTTTTCATCTTCGCCAGGCAAATGCAGTGTTCTGGGCACTGCATTTGCCTGACGAAGATGAAAAGTCGAAAACTCACTGATTTACTATCAAATAAATTGGTTGGATTTAAAATTGGTGTTGTAAGTCTGTACAGTTACACAGTGAGTGATCCTTACCCTGTTTAATAAAGAGTGACTCTGTACAGTTTCTCCCCATGTCTGCTTGTGTTTCCTCTGAATGCTCTGGTTTCCCCTCTCAGTCCAAACAAATGCTGGTCAGGTACCTTTAGCAAGGTTTAGCCTTGCTAAATTCTCCCTCAGTGTACCTATACAGACGCTGGAGTGTGGCGACTAAGAGATTTTCACAGTAACTTAATTGTGCTGTTAATGTAAGCCTATCATGAAACTAATAAATAAACTTCATGAATCAGCAAATCCCTATGATGCTGAAGGAAGCCATGTGGCCCATCAAGCATCCTATTAGCCAGGCCCATCCCTCGCACCATCCCCAGGACTCCATTATCCCACTAATCCCTATAACTTACACATCCTTAACTTACCCACCTAACCTGCACATCTTTGGATATGGGAGGAAACTGGACTACCCAGAGGAAACCTATGCAGACATGGGGAGAACATGCAAAGTCTGCACAGTCACCTGAGGCTGGAATTGACCTATCAAATTTGACATTGGGTGCCTAATCCTGTGGGGCGGTAGCGCTAACCATTGTACGATCGTGCCACCCATTCATTCTGTAATGATACCAGAAAGCCTTGTTCTTGCTTTGTGCCAGAATTCTGGGGATTTCGTTCTTTACTTTGTTTTTTAATTAAAGAGATAATAATTGCTTTCTTCAAAGGTGTAGAATACATAAAACCTTCCACCATATAGATCACTCTTAGTTTATTATTTGTTTTTTTGTGGAACCTTTTGTGATAGTATTTCATAGTTTAACAGAATAAATATAGGGCATTTGGCTTAATTGATTTGTGTCAAGTAATTAAGCTCTGGGTAGACTTCTTTCTGCCCTCCAACATCGAATCCATTAATATATCCTGCTAGTTATTTCTCCTATTTAATGTGCTTGCAACGTTGAATGGCATGGTGGCACAGTGGTGAGCACTGCTGCCTCAAAGTGACAGGGAGCCGGGTTCAAATCGGCCTTGTGTCACTGTTGTGTGGAGTTTGCATGTTCTCCCTGTGTTTGCGTGGATTTCCTCCAGATGCTCTAGTTTCTTCCCACAGTTCAAAGACGTGCAGGCTAGGTGGATTGACCATTATAAATTGCCCCTTAATGTCAGGAAGTTTGACAGGGTAAATATGTGGGTTACGGAGATAGGGCCAGAGTGGGATTGTTGTTAGTGCAGGCTCGATGATCTGTAGCTTATCTATGATCTATCAAATTATCTAATCATCTCATGAGCCCTGATCATAGCCCTGATTTCTGTTAGTGTTGATGGCTGTGCCCTCAAATGTCTACGTCCTAATATCTGGAAATCCTGAACCCCTCCCTTCCCCCAAATCTGTTCACCTCTCTTCATAGCTTTCTTCCTTTAAAATTATCCTTAGATCTTGCCATTTAACATGGGCCCCTGTTTTATTCTCCTCCATGATAGCACAGAAATTAGCACTGCTGCCTCACAGCACCAGGGACCCAGGTTCAATTCCCAGTTGGGTCACTGTCTGTGCGGAATCTGCACATTCTCCCCGTGTCTGTGTGAGTTTACTCCGGGTGCTCCAGTTTCCTCCCACAGTTGGAAAGATGTGCAGATTAGGTGCATTGGCCATGCTAAATTCACCCTCAATGTGCATGAAGAGGTGCTGGACTGTGGCAGCTAGGGGATTTTCACAATAGCTTCATTGTAGTGTTAATATAAGCGTACTTGTGACTAATTATGAATAACCTTTAAACTCCATTGATTTGTTGACAACATTTCCATTGACAACATTTCCATTGACAACATTTCTGCGGAGTGCCTGAGCATGGTTCACCATGCTCAGGGACACTACATAAATACAGATTGCTGTTGGTGAGTTGCTATTGACACACCACAGGAGAGCAACATTGAAGCAGATGCTGCCTTGTGGGTATCCCCAGTGTTCCCATCGGTGAATGAAAATGGACGTTTTTTGTCACATCAAAAACCAATAAATATTGCTATTTTATTTTTGTCAAACTCTGTGTGTGCTTGTGGGATGGGGGGGATGTGGATGGAAGGTCTACAATCAAAAATATAGATGTGAACACAGTTTGCTTCCCAATTGATCAGTGCTGTGACTTCAGGTTCTTTGTGTGAAGAAGGTCTGTGCCCCTTGAACCCGAAATGTGTTGCAGAATACCTCCAAGCAGGCAAAAGGCATGGAATAGTTTGTGAATGGAAGCATGTATTCTGAGATTGTCTGATGGGTGCTTTCAATTTGTGCTATTGGAGATATGCTTTCTCATTCCTACCACCCACCTGAAGAAAAGGCATATTCTGGACTGTCACCAAAACAGGAAAAGGTATTACACTTAAAAAAAAAACAGTCAGTTGGGAGTATGATGGGAGTGTAGCTTTAAGAGTCTTTTTTAAAAAAAAATGCTCACAGTCTTGTTCACAGGTGATGTTATTGTTGAGGGGAAAACAAACTGTGTGCAGCTCAGGATTTCATTTTCAGTTTGAGTTTGAGTTTTAGATGGGACAGCAAGTTAAAAAGAAGTGTTTTCCCTTTCTCCTTGTTGTTTTGAAAGTTCTGTTGGTTTTCTGAAGAGTGAAAATCTGCTGTTTTTGGGGGCTGGACCAAAGTGTCTCTGGTGTTTTGGGAAGCTGTCTTGTCTTCAAACTGTTTGGAGAATCAAGAACATTAGACTGCAGAATTCAACTAATGGTCTCAATCCCATTATCACATGAGCAGTAGACTTTGCTGTAGTGAATCTGTTTAAAGAGTTGATTATGAAGGTTGTTTTGTTTATATATTCTTTAAGGGTTATACATTATCATGGTTGTTTTGTCTCTTATTTGTTATTGATAAAAGTTGTTGCTAATTTTCCTACTATATATTCTAAAATAAACTTTGATAAAAGCTCCCTAGTGGGCCTTTTGAATCATACCTGAAGTGAAACATCTCCTGTTCATCCAAGCCAAATTCAAGGTACAAAACTTATAATTCAAGCAGGCTTCATATAACACTTTGGAGTTTTTAACCTGAACCATAACAGGAGATTTTGATATATGTAGTCAAATAAAAAGTTTATAGTTTTTAGCTTGCTAGGTTTAACTTGTCACACTGTTGTGAGCTGCTTTAATTCCATTGCTTTGAATCCATATGCCCAGTTCAATGTAATTTGTTCCAACAGTTGGAGAATTAATGGCGCACATTTGAGTACATTTTCTACCAGATGAAGCTGGATTTTATATATTTTTTTAAGTGTTTTATATCAAGCATTTATTCAGAATTATGATCTTTTTCTTGCCAGCCATATAAGTCATTGGTAAAGTAAATGTTTGTCTGCTGAACCATACGCAATAAATTAGTTATATTAAACAAATCTCCTGTCCTTATATAATGTCCACTATGCACAATTGTGAATAGAGCGGTTATGATCACTTTTCACTCCTCTCCTTACTTCATGTGTCTATTTTCTAGGTGATTACAGTCCTAGAAGCCCTTTGGTACTTGACCATTGGAGAATGGAAGCTATCATAACCATGTTATCTCTGTCTATTTTCTAAAGTTTAACAGTGTCACAAATAGGCTTATGTTAACACTGCAATGAAGTTACTGAGAAAATCCCCTAGTCACCACGCTCTGGCACCTGTTTAGGCACACCAGCAGAGAATTTAGCATGACTAATGCATCAAACCAGCACAAGCTAATCCAAGGCCTGTGCTGAGCTGTGTATTGCTAGTAATAAACTTCATATAACTGCGTTCAACAAGAACTTATCTTTCTTAGCATAGTAACAAATCCCTTAAAATCAACATCAAAATCTTCAACATAAATGGTGGCAGTAGATTGTACGAGACCATGACATAATTCAACATTCCTCACTGCAGAAATATGGCCAAACCCAGAGTGGGACATTGGCCAGTCGCAATATATAATATATAGGTTGAACATGCATCTTGGAAAATGTGAGGTGAAACCATCTCCTCCTTCCATTCTGGCACACAATTCTCTACATTTGAACTCATAACCAGTTTGGAACATAAGAACAAGAGTAGGCCACTCAGCCCATTGAGCCTGCTCTGCCATTCAATTTGATCATTACTGCCTTCAAAGCCTTTTCCCCACATGATCCCCATAACTGTTGCATTATTATTAATCAGAAATCTATCAATCTCTACATTTAAAAGCACACAATGACTGAACTATCACAGCCCTTTGGGGTAGCGAATTCCAAATATTCACAACCCTCTGTGTAAAGACATTTCTTCTCATCTCAGTTCTATAAGTGGTTTTCCCTCTATTTTTAATCCTGGCCCTTGGTTCTAGACTTCCCAACCAAGGGAAACATCTTACCTGCATTTACCTGATCTATTCCTGTAAGCATTTCATAGGTTTCAATGAGATGACCTCTCATACAGATGTGGTTTGCCCAATCTCTCTCCATAAGATAGTCCCACCATCCCCAGATTAAATCTGGTGAATCTTTGTTGCACTCCTTATATGGCAATGATACGGGAGCGGGGCTTCAGTTGCCAGCTGCTGATTCAGTCTATTGCAACCCTTTCATCCAAATTTGCAAATCATCAATACCTACCATATCTTATACAGGAATGTATCAAAGTCGAATCATTTTCAGTGCATGGATTATGAAGTCCATGCTGCAGAATGTATTCTGTTTCAAATCATGTTTATAAACATCCTATGTGAAACAGCTAATAATTATACAAAAAAAACTCTGCACTTCCAATAAATTAATACAGGAGAAATCATCAAATCTTTAAAAGTTATGCAACTTTTACCAGATTTAAATAATTCCGAATCTTCAGAGTTGTTGGAGGATTGTAATTCACTGATAAAATTATTAATTTCAGTTTAAATTTCTGATAAACTTTGAATCTTATTATGAACCTTTAGCCGCTGTAACTTTGAAACAAGTTACTGCTGTGGATTTTTCGATTCAAGTCTATAGTCCAGAGCTTATTTTATTCTAATTATATTGGTTCTCATTGAGCTGAAAGATTATAATGGTGAATAAAAACAGCACTGTATTAGTAGCAAAATCAAACATTTGAAAATCAAGACAAGCAGAAGCTTTGGATTTCAAAATGCCTTGTATGCAATAAATGACATTGTAATGCAACATTATTGTTATCTGGATAAAAGCATCAGCAATATTGTACACAAAGATCCCACAATATCTATATTCCTCAACACTATTGGCATGAATGTCCAATTAATGAATTTCTGGCGGTTGTTGAAGAGAGGAATATTGGCTTTGAATGGCAATAGGAAATCTTCTAATTCTCTGTGTCGGTGCACAGGAGTGATTCGACTTCTCAATTCTAAAGAAAACGGCCGAGATTCTCCAGCCATTGATCCTGGTGGGATTCTCCAGACCTGCTGGTAGTGCACCCCCTGCCTGCCATTTCCCCCCAGCAAGAATCCCCATTGACAACGGCGGGATCAGAAAATCCCACTGCCAGCAAACCACTCACCACCTCCCGCCGGCAGGAAACACCAAACGGGGAGGCCAGAGAATCCCACTCAACATTGCCAGCAATCACAGGCTGCACTGAATTGTCCATTCAGATTGTTTGCTCGGTCCTGGAATGGCTTTAGATCTTCCAGCTACCCACCCTCCCCAAACCAGACATGCATACGTACATATAAATTTGGAGCAATTCCCTATTATTTTTTCCTTGGAATCCCTACAATGCAGATGGAGGCCATTTGACCCATCAAGTTTGCATCAAAAATAATCCCATCCAGGCCCTACCCTTGTAACACCACGTAATCCCCCTGACATAAGGGGCAATCCCACCCAAACCCATTCCTCTTAACCCCAAGTATTAACCCAGCAAATTCCCCAAACCTCCACATTTTGGGAGCATTAAAGGACAATTTAACTTGGCCAATCCCCTAACCTGCACATCCTGTAATGTGGTTACTTTCAGGAGACCTGTAAACCATTCCCATTAGTGACTGCTTATCTTTACAATACCTTATCTCTCCCCAAACTGATTTTACATGTTGTTCTCCAGAACTAAGGCCATCTCTCCCTCCCTCTCTCAACTGCAACAATGTAATCCTTGATTTACAGATCTACCTTCTTACCTTTTCCTAGCTTTCTCCTCTTCCTCAATGTAATGTGCATTTGAACATTCAAGCTCTAGTCTTTGTCATTGTCATCTATCATCCATGTCTAGACGGCTATTAGATCATATGTATTTATTTCTGTTTGTGCTGTCAATTCATCTGATTTGTTGTGAATACCATGTGCATTTAGAAAAGGAAGGCACAATCTTACCTCATGCCAAACTCCTGCTGAAGCAAAGTGGGATAATTTGGCAGCCAGCCAAATCTCCATTTAGTGTGGTGGGATGGGAAAATTCCACTGGCTTGTACAGTGGGAAGATTTTGACGGGAGTTCTGCCTTTTCGCTTTTTTTTTAATTAGCTCTAGTTTTATCTGCTGGTGCACATCCGGTGGAGGAGGTAGCGGAAGTAGATACTCTTTCCTGCCACAGTCTGCTTATCGTTCCCTTATCCCTACCTTGCTTTTTTGCCCTGTCTTCCCTATTTACTTAATTACATTTCCTCTAAACTCAACCCCTTATCCCCACTATTTAGTTTAAAGCCCTCTCTATTTCCCCAGTTATATGATTCTCCAGAACACTCACCCCAGCCCAGTTTAGATGAAGGTCATCTCAACAATACAGATCTGCATTCCCCAGTACTGCTGCACATAAGTTACAGGTATACTCTCCCACACCAATTTTTGAATTATACATTAAGTTCTCTAAATCTGATTTACCTTGTGCTAATTTGCTCGTGGCTTAGGTGGTAATCCAGGGATTAGCCTTTTGAGGTCCTGTTTTTTTAACTTGAACCCTAGTTGCTCATGTTCCCTCAGCAGAAACTTGTTCCTAGTTCTACCTGTGTCTTTGGCTGGAATCAATCCCCCCTCCTCCCACAACTGCAAAAGCGTGAGGAAGAGTCAAATGAACATCAAAACAATAGTCTTTTAATGGCAATTTTCTCTTTGATGCTGGGATTGCGTGGTTTCTAATTTATACATCGTTCATATACTTTCTTAGTATGAGATTGCTGGATAAATATAATTAAATTAAAGAGCAATTTTATGCTGCAGAATTATGTCCATTGGGAAATGGATTAAGACTTCACAAGTTAATTGCACATGAGAAGTGCAATCAGTAGTGCATATTTTCATGCCTTCTAACTGGGTTTGACTAAATGAGGGGAATGCAATTCTTTCCATTCATGGAACACAGGAACAGTCTATCCGCCAGCCAACCAGAACTCTAACTTTCCTTGGAGTTGTCATTTTGCGCTTTGGCCACCATTCACAAACGGCTTTGCCTGTTTATTTTTGTTTGTTTGCAGGGTCAGGGCAAACTCGTACAACAAGTATGGCAGTGGTACATTGGCATTTTTATTTTATTCATTCACTCATGGGACGTGGGCATCTCTGGTTGGCCAGCATTTATTACCCATTCCTGGTTTCCCTTGTTCAGAGAGTAGTTGAGAGTCAACCATATTGCTGTGGCTCATGTAGGCCAGACCAGGTAAAGATGGCAGATTCCTTTCCCTAAAGGACATTAGTGAATAACATGATTTTTTCTGACAATTGACAATGGTTTTATTGTCATCAATAGATTCCTAATTCCAGATATTTTTTATTGAATTCAAATTCCACCAACTTTCATGGAGGGATTCAAACCCGAGTTTCTGGATTAATAGTCTAGCAATATTACCACTAGGCCTTTGCTGCCTCATTAGTTAAATTTATTAATATTTGTGGTGGACATTTGTCATTGGGATATGCGTTCAGGCAAAGGCTAGGACTATAACTATAACCTGTTGTTACTGACTAAACCTTAGTGCATTTTCAGCATGTTAAATTCTTTTTGAAGATTTCAAGGATCAGCAGTACATTTTTTCATTACCGGAGGAAATAACATCTGTGTTTATACACCCTTATTGCTGCTGTCACGATTCAAGTGAAAGCCTTGTGGATCTGAGACAGATCTGCAGCCGTGCATACTTTTCCTTTCAAAGAAATTTTTAAATGTAAAACAACATAATACTGGATAAGCTGGCATTGCCACCTGCCACTTAGCTGGGGTGTAAACACTGGCATGAACTGGCTGGGCTGAATGGCCTGATTCTTTGATCTCAAACCTACGAAAAGAAACATCTATGCATACCATCTGCTTCAAATCCTTCTACTGAAGAACACTACAAGTAGATCATTACAGAACTCTTTTGCCAAGTTTTTGAAGATTATATCTGAACAAGATAAATCTTTGAAATTACATCCATGACAGCGGGATGTAGGAGCCATGGGCTCAAACTGATGGAGGGGACATGACAGAATGAATTCTATACATTATAGAATTGCCCCCAGAATGACAGAGGCTAAAGCCCTAAATAACCCATGAGCCAGTGAGATGTACTGATGGGGTTGTTGAGAATTAATCTACCAGATTACATTCACCATACATCTAAAGCTAGAATTGAACATGCACGTTGCAATATGGTGAGAACAAGTTGGATTGTGGACCCAAATTGAAGAGCTTTTTCCAAAAGTTGGCAACGGCATTCTTGGCTGAATAACCTGCTACTTGTCTGGGGCAGCACGATGGTATGGTGATCACAGCTTCAGGAATCCAGGTTCGATTCCAGCTTGGGCCACTGTCTGTGCAGGGTCTGCACATTCTCCCTGTGTTTGCATCGGTTCGTTCAGGTTCTCTGGTTTTCTCCCACAATCTGAAAGACGTGCTGGTTAAGTGCTTTGGCCATGTTAAATTATCCCTCAGTGTACCTGAACAGGTGCAGGAGAGTGGTGACGACACTAACTTCATTGCAGTAACGTAAGCTGACTTGTGGCAATAATAATAAACTTTCAACTTAAGACTTTATGATTCTATTTAGGATTATGGTAAGGAAGAATCCAGCTTGTGATATTGCAAGTTTACTTAAAATAGAGCATTATTTTAAGTGCTTGTTAACATAGATGTTGCAATCTCTTGGCCCTTCATTCTTGTGTTAAGAATATAGGTAACGGTTTTGCTTTATATACATGTACAGTTGATTGTTTTAGCTATTCTAAGGTTGGGGTGCTGAGAGTGTTGCACTTAGCTTCAAACTCCCAGAAGTGTTGCATTATGTTTCATTGGAGAATAGAACTTTAATATCTTTTACGATGTCACAGTTAATTTATATGATTCCTTTTATCCTGTGATCAGTTTGATACAAGAAGTGTGTTTCATTTCACCTTCAGACTGAAAGACCCAATTAAACAATTCCAGCATAAAGTTCTTTGTGAGTTTAATAATAAAAAAATTATATTGTTATGCACTGACCCCCAATTTTATTGTATTTCACTTTCACATTTTGCAATTAGTCCTACATGCATAAAGATTAGACACAAATGAAAATAATATACTGTTTCAGAATCATAATCTTTACATAGAAGCATGGAAGATAGGAGCAGGAGGAGGCCATTTGGCCCTTCAAACCTGTTCCATCATTCATCATGATCATGATTGATCATCCAACCAAATAGCTTATTCTGCTAATTACAGTGCAAAAAGAGGTCATTCAGCAAATTGGGTCTGCACTGGCTTCCTGAAACAGCATTCTACCTAATCCTCTCCCTGCCTTAACCCTAATCTTGCACATTCTTTATTTCCAGAGTGCATCCAATTCTCTTTTTAATGCCACACCAAACCTGCCTCAGCAATTCTTTAAAATCCATTCCAGACTCTAAACAACCTGTTGGCAAAAAAGTTTTCAACACGTTACTTCTATGCATTTTGTATTTTTTTTTTAATTTTTTATAGTTCTTCATGCTGTTTTGAGTGGCAACGGTTTCTCACTAATCACTCTGTTTATATTGTGATGATTTTTTTTTACTGGAACATGGTTATATTCTATTAAGTAGGCTTTGTGTGTCAATGATTAATTAAACTGAAGGAAAGTCGATAGAGACCTGAGAGATAAAAGGGTAAATGTGCCAAGTTTATATATTTTTAGTGAGATACTATAGTGAGGTTAGATTTATAATAAGTTGAATTTAAAATATTCATCATGGGATAAATAGGGACTTTTCAGCTGTTTTATTACAAAGGAATGATCCTAAGTGACATGGACATTGGCAGCAAATGCAGCCTTTTGTAAATTGATTTTAGACATTCAATGAATTTCCATCTGCAAAAGAACCAAAGGAAGAGAGTGAGATCTTTAATGAGTACTTTGTATCGGTATCCACAAAGGAGAGGGTGATGGTGTCTCAGTGGGATATGTAAATCCATTAGGGCAAGTCATTATTACGAGGCAAGAAGTGTTAGGTGTATAAAAAGCATTAAGGTAGACAAATCTTAAGGGCCAGGTGGCATCTTTCCCAGATTATTGGGGAGAGACAAGAGATTAAATTGCTGAGCCTGCAACAGAAATCTTTGTTTCCTCATTAACCACAGGTAAAGTCCCAGAGGACTGAGGGATAGTCAATGTTGTGCTGTTATTTAAGAACGATAGTAAGGATAACCCAGCTAATTATAGGCCAGTGAGCTTGGTATCAGTGACAGTGAAATTGTTGGAGAAGATTCTTAGAGATAGGGTCTATATATATTTGAAACTGAATGGACTTAATTGAGTTTTTTGAGGAAATGACCAAAATGATTGACAAAGAAAGGGTAGTGGATGTTCTCCACATGGATTTTAGTAAAGCATTGACAAGGTTCTTCATGGCAGGCTGGTGAAAAAAGGTTAAATCACATGGGATCAAAGGTAAACTAGCTAGATGGATTTAGGACTGGCTTGGCCACAGAAGACAGAGGATAGAAGGGTGTTTTTCTGAATGGAGGTCTGTAACTGGTGCTGTTACACAGGGATCAGTGCTAGGACCTCTGCTGTTTGTAATGTATATAAATGATTTGGAAGAAAACGTAGCTGATAGCTGGTCTGATTAGCCGAAGATGCTAAGATTTCTGGAGTTGTGAATAGTGGTGAAGATTGTCAGAGAATACAGCAGGATATAGATAGACTAGAAAATTGTGTTGAGAAGTGGCAGATGGAATTTAATCCGGACAGATGTGTAGCGGTGCATTGTGGTAGATCCAGTTCACGTGGGAGCTATAAAATAAAAGGCAGAACTATCAGGAACTTAGACACACAAAGAGATCTGGGAGTATAGGTCCACAGATCCTTAAAAGTAGCAACAAAGATGGAAAAGGTGGAGAAGTAATCATATGGCATGTTTGCTTTTATTGAAAGAGGTGTTGAATCTAAAAGTTGGCAAATTATGTTACAGTTATATAAAACGTTGGTTCGGCCACATCTGGAATACTGTTAGTAATTCTGGTCACTACACTACCAGAAGGACATGGAGGTTTTAGAGGGAGTAAAGAAAACACATGGGATCAAGGGTAAACTAGCTAGATGAATTCAGACCTGGCTCCACCATAGAAGACAGAGGGTAGCAATAGAAGGGTGTTTTTCTCAATAGAGGGTCTGTAACCAGTGCTGTTACACAGTGATCAGTGCTGGGACCTCTGCTGTTTGTAATGTATATAAATGATTTGGAAGAGAACATAGCTGGTCTGATTAGCAAGTTTATGGATGATGCTAAGATTGCTGGAGTTGTGGATAATGTTGAAGATTGTCAGAGAATACAGCAGGATATAGATAGACAAGAAACTTGTGTTGAGAAATGGCAGATAGAATTTAATCTGGACAAGTGTGCGGTGATGCATTTTGGAAGATCCAGTTCAGGTGGGAGCTATAAAATAAATGACAGAACTATCAGGAGATAGTTAACTATCTCTAGAGAACTGGGAGCACACACACAAAGAGATCTGGGGGCACAGATCCTTAAAAGTGGCAACACAGATGGAAAAGGAGGAGAAGAAAGAATATGGCATGCTTGCCATCATTGGATAGAGTATCAAATATAAGGTTTCAAGTATCAAATATAATTGGCAATTATGTTACAGTTACATAAAATGTTGGTTAGGTTACATCTGGAATACTGTTACTAATTCTGGTCACTACATGGAGGCTTTGGAGGGAGTACAGGAAGTGTTTACTAGGATGTTGCCTGGTACGGAGGGTATTAGCAATGAGGAAAGATTGAATAAACTGGATTTGTTCTTCCTGGAAAATGATGGCTGAGGGTGACCTGATAGAAACTTACAAAATTATGAGGGGCATTAATAAGATGAAAAGTTGGGAGCTATTTCTTAGGATAGAAATGACAATTATAAGGAGGCACAAGTTCAAAGGTTCAGTGGAGATGTGCGGGTGATGTTTTTTACATAGATGGTGGTGGTGCCTGGAATGCACTGCCAAGTGAGGTTGTTGAGGTAGATATGTTAGTGATATTTAATACTTACCTGGATAGACACACAAACAGGTAGAAATAGAGGGATGCAAGAGAATGGTCTAGATAGGACAAATTGATTGCGCAAGCTTGATGGTCTGTAATGTTCTTTGCTGATCACACCATGGCTCCACCTCTTTATGCTATGGCCTGCTTATCGTTGTGGTAAAACATTTGTGCCTCGTTGTGTGACTGAGGACTAAGCTGTTCAGATCCCAAACATGACTGATTTGTACGTCACTTTTGCTTACCTGCCTTTGTTTTATGTCCTTTGATACCTTTAACTAACAAAAGGGTTGAAAATATCAGTTGACTCAGTACCAGCAGCTTTTTGAGGGAAACAGTTTTTTTTGTTATCCTTTGTGTGGATGTAGTTGTATCCGGTTTCAGTTCCAATTGGCCTTGTGTAAATATTTTGATCATTCCTCTTGTTCCTAATTTTTCCACTACAGGAAATAGTTTCTCCTTATCTATCTTGTCTAATCTCCATCATTTTGAATGTCTCAATTAGATCCTCTCATTAATCGATAATGTGCTTCAGGGATGAAATCTGCCACCCTTTTCTGGGCTGGCCTACATGTGGCTCTAGACCACAGCGTAGTGGTTGACCCCTAACTGCCCTCTGAACCATTCCGTTCAAGGGCAATTAGGAATATGCAACAAACAGAGAAGAAGCAGGAGAATGGCATTGAGTCATAATGTTAGTTTGGCCTCCTTCTCCACCACAACAATACTGCAAATGTGATGAACTTTGTACCCAATAAGAGATAATGATCTGGAACTCGATGCAGACAAAGCTGCTGGCAGTACAGAAAAAGGAATATAGGTGGCACGGTGACACAATGGTTAGCACTACTGCCTCACAGCGCCAGAGATCTGGGTTCAATTCTGGCCATGGGTGACTGTGTGGAGTCTGCGTGTTCTCTTCCCGTCTCTGCGTGGGCTTCCTTCGGGACTCTGGTTTCCTCCCACAACCCAAAAATGTTCAGGTTAAGTGGACTGACTGTGCCAAACTCCTTTGTGTCCCAAGATGGGTAGGTTAGGGGAAATTAGTGGAGTAAATATGGGCCTGGGTGGGATACTCTGCTGGAGAATCAGCAAAGACTTGGTGGGCCGAATGACCTCCTCTTGCACTTAAGGGATTCAATGAATAATTTCAAAAGGAAATTGGGTGCACAGTTGAAGGAGATAAAGGGTGAGAGTGGAGAATAGGACTGATTGGGAAGACCTGATGGCCTCGTGATATTATTGTTAAACTATAAATTCAGAAACTCAGCTAATGTTCTCAGGGACTGGGCTTCAAAGTCTGCTATGGCAGATGATACAATAGGGGAGGTGCAGTGGTTAGCACTGCTGCCTTACAGCATTTGGAACTCCAGCTTAATTCCAGCTTTGGATGATTGTCTATATGGAGTTTGCACCTTTTCTCCGTGTCTGCATAGTTTCCTCCAGGTGCTCCAATTTTCTCTCACAGTCAAAAATGTGCAGGTTACGAGGATTGGCCATGCTAAATTGACTCTTAGTGTTAGGGGGATTAGCAGGGTAAATACATGAATTTAAGAGGATAGGGTTGGGTGGGATTGTTGATCAGTGCAGAGTTGATGGATATTCTATCATTAAATTCTATGACTGGATTGTTGTACAGAGAGCTAGCAGAAACACGATGGGCCGAACAAACCCCTCTTCACTGTGATGATTCCATGGCTTGAGAGTGGAAGTTATTTAGAAATATAACTGGAGCATAGAACGGCACTGCCCCTTCTTTCCCATATTCCCATCCCTCTGTCGAGTTGCTATATTAAAGAAAACCTCTGCAGCAGACACGTACACTGCCAGCCTGTCGAGCAGAGTTATCAGAGGTGTCATTTTGCATGTGCCATCACCATGGTATCTGTCATGATGGGAACCATCTCTTTGAATTACCAAGTCTGTTTAGTGCCAAGAGCAATTAAAGCTTTATTGAATTTTTCCATTAACTACCATATGGTTGGGAATCTTTCCCCCTTTGTCTTGAAAGTGTCTATGTTCAGGTGATAATTATCACACGCGCAGTCTCTCTCTTGGAGAAGATAAGATGCTCATTTGGAAGCTGACATCTGTCACCAGCACTCAAATCTGCCAGAATTCTGAAAGTCCATTTCGAACATATCGTGCAGTTCCCTAACTGTGGAACATAAGAATTATTATTGCAAACGGTAAGCGTTAGAAATAGTTAATTTATTAAAAATTAAATTTGCATCTTAATCAGTTCATTACGGCAAAATTAAATTGCAGCCACTCTTGTGTTTTGCAACCAAACTGGGGTGTTGGAAGAGATAAGCAACTCAATTAGAAATGCAATAATCTTGCAGTCAACACAAGATGATGGAAACTAACATACATTTGTCAGGCCAAATGTTCCCAGTGCTTTTTTTAGCATCTAGGAAGTAGGGTTATGGACAGTTAAGAAATGCTGGTAGGGAGAGAAGGAAATAGCTCATCATCAGGGCCCAGATAAGAGGTGACCATTATGACAATAATGAGTCATGTTTCTTGCACAGAATTTGTTTTACCAGCTTGTCTTATTATCCGTGTCATTTGATCTACATGTAGCAGCCTTTGTTGTTACTGCAGCAGCATAATTGATCTTAATTGCTAAAATGTGTGTTTTAATCTGGAGTGAAGTATTTCCCCTTTGGGGTTTTTTCAGAATGGCGCTTGATTGACAGGTAAGGTCATATGACTGGATCAGGCTAGACTCCCAACAAGAAACCCAGTTCAGTTGCTGTTTGGGATCTTTAAAAGGAAATAGCTCTTTTTGCCCTTAGAAATTAGAGATTGGGATCTGTCAGAATGTTGGTCTTTTGTCTCTTTCTCTGAAATTTGGCTGTTTAGAGGTAAATCTTTTTCTGGAGTCTTCTTGCTAATGGGGAAAATTCGTAAAGAAGAACAAGTCGAAAAAGAGGAGAATGGGCAGTAATATACTACAGTTCCTTACATGATTGCCACTTGGATAGGAGGAATGCTTTAATTACATAAGGATCTTAAGCAACAAAAATATAATGTAGCTGAGATGGCAACTTTTCAGTCTAAAGCTTCTGCTTTTCATCAGAATGGTTTTTGGAATTACTGTACGTTGTAACTCACTGGACACTGAATTTCTCCCAGCTATCTTGCTTAGACAGTTTATCATATCTATTATATGGCTGTTAAAAGTCCTTGATCTCCGACTGCTGTCCAAGGCATCCATGATTCTGAGTGATTAATTCTTTTCATTTTCCAGAGTTCGACAGGATTCTTGCAGATGTAACTTTTTAGGCCATTTGTGCCCTCCCATCTGACTTATTTTTTCCTCCACCAGTACCTATATTATCATTTTTTATTTAAGTTCGAACATAGTGTCCTGAATAGTATTAAATAATAGAATGGAATAATAATGGAATAATTAAATAAATGAAATAATAGAATAGATTTCTGATAGACAAGGGAATTAAGGATTGTGGGGACAAAGCGGGAAAGTGGAACTGATTCACTTCAGATCAGCCATGATCTTATTGAATGGTGGGGCAGACTCAAAGGGCTAAATGGCCTATTCCTGCTCCTATTTCTTATGTTCTTAATGGAACAACAACTGTCCCAATATTCCACAGAGAATCCATTACAACTGGTGGATAATAAAGCATAAAGCATTTTTTGCTTTATATTTCCCATATTTTTCTTCCTATTATCACGGACTTTAACATGCTCCCTATCTTATAGACATTGTGTTTCATACGTTATGGCAGTTTAACTGAATTAGTGTAACAAATGTAGTAGAATATAATCAGTATCTATTCACTTACAAGGTTTTCAGACATTGAACCCATTCTATTATCACAGTATTTGCTATTTTAATGAAGATCATCTTAAGGGTTTTAAATAAATGGTTTAAGTATTCATTAAAATGATGGGCAAAACAATTTTACTATACTCCCATTCTGTTATTAAAAAGCCTAACTTCAAGACAATGGGGAGAAGAGTTTCTTTCCATGTGCACATTTGGGAAATTACATCAAAATTCACACACACAAAGTACAGTATTCATTTACATTCCAAAAATGGCAGTAATAAGGGCACTCTGTGTCCATATGCAATAGAACCTTGGCAGTATTCAGACTTCAGCAAGGCAATCACCAACAAGAGAGAATCCTATTATTTTCTCTTGACATTCAAAGATATTTACCATTGCTGAATAACCCACTCACAATATCCTGAAGGGATTACCATTGCTTAGAAACTGAACTGATATTAAAGTACTTTGGCCACAGAAGCAGGTCAGAGCCTTGGAATTCTGTGGTGATTAACTCACCTCCTGACTCCCCAAAATCTGTTCACCATCTATAAGGCGCAAGTCAGGATTATAACCTAATATCCTCCGCTTGCCAGGATGAGTGCAGCTCCAACAATATTCGAGAAGCTCTACAACATTCAAGACAAAGTAGCCTCCTTGATTAGCACCTCATCCTCAACTAAAATAGTCACTCACTCCACCAGTGATGTATAGTGGCAGCAGTGTACAACATCTAAAAGATGCACTGCAACAACTCACCAAGGCTCTTGAGTTAGTACCTTCCAAATCAGTGGCCTTGTTCACCCAGAAGGACCAGGGCAGCAGATGCATGAGGACACCAACATGGTATGTTTCCGCTATGTCGCACTCCGTCCTGAACTTGGAATAATATCACAATTTCTTTGCACTAGCTGGAACTCCCTTCCTAAAAGCACTGTGGGTGTACCTACACCATATGGACTACAGCAGTTCAAAAAGGCATCTCACCACCACTTTCGATGGCAATTAGGGATGGGCAATAATTGTTGGCTTGGCCGTCATGCCACCCACATCATGCAAGTGAATTTTTAAAACCAAAATGCGTTTTGTCATCAAAAGTGATGGGGATCCAGTGCACCATCTATAAGCAACTTGACTTAAAAATCATTTGAAAACATACTTTGCTTGAATTAATTACTTGTTTCATTAGTGCATAACAGTTTTTTTTTGTAATACAAGTTTAAAACATGCCTACACCAAATAAATAAGCACCAGTTGAAGAGCTTTCCCCAGCGAGGTTAATCATTGGGGAAGGGGGCCTGGTCAGATTTGTGGATGGGGCCTGATCCCAGCAAATTAAATCTTAAATCAACATAAAAGGTCATGAAGGACAATAACAAACACTTAACTCACTTTTACAATTCCTTGTTTTTTTTGCTGTTTTTTAAAATTCTTTTTGCCCAAGTTATTTTTTGATATTATTAGTGCAAATGAACCGATAAATCTACCCCCTCTATATAAGCATAAGATTGTAAGAATTCTCTTAAAAAAAAAAACCCAACAGATTAATTTGGATCACAGGCTTTAGGAGTGCTGCCCCTTCATCAGGTGATTCACCAACCTCCCCTGCCCCATCCACTTCTTCAAGCCAACTGCACATTCCTAAGTCAATCCTTTACCAAGCTGTGCCTTTTTTTTTGCCATTCACACATTCTGATCACTTAATCAAAGTTTCAACTGCTTTCAACACCTTCTTAGCCTTCTGCATGCTCATTTGCATTAATTTTCTCCAATTCTACCAGCTCTCCCTACCCTCACAGTATAAATGTCTGCTGACTCTCCTTCCCCTCAGTTCTAACGAAGGGTCATCTAGACTCAAGATGTTAGTCTCTATCCATATATGCTATGAGCACCGTTTCCGAAAGCTTGTAGGATTACTATCAAATAAATTGGTTGGACTTTAACCTGGTGTTATGAGACTTCTTACCATAGATGCTATGACATGGAGATGCTGGTGTTGGACTGGGGTGGACACAGTAAGAAATGTCACAATGCCGGTTTAAAGTCAAACAGATTTATTTGGTATCACGAGCTTTTGGTATGCTGCTCCTTCACCGGTATTCTGAAAGCTTGTGATTCCAAATAAATCTGTTGGACTTTAATCTGGTGTTGTGAGACTTCTTACTGTGTCTGCAGATGCTGTCAGACCTGTTGAGATTTTTCAGCATTTTTCTGTTTGTGCTTCAGATTCCAGCATCCACAGTATTTTGCGTTTATCGTATGTCCATATGAAGTCCATGACTCGCCTGATGAAGGAACAGGGCTCCAAAAGCTCGTGATTCCAAATAAGCCTGTTGGATTTTAACCTGGTGTTGTGGGACTTCTTACGATGCCCACCCCTGCCAGCATTTCTACATCTTAGCACAAGACTCACTTAAATGTATTGATTTCAAGTACCAAGGCCACTATGGGGTGCGCAGTATATTTAAGAAGTTATGATTTAATGAAGATTATGAGAAACTTTGTCACCCAACTCCTGCCTTACTTCATATTACAGCAGTTCAAGAAGGCAGATCTGGGGGGCATTTACACTGGCTAGCACTGTCTTTTCATAGATCAATAAGTTTGCAGAAATGTCAATAAAGAAAGTGCAACCACTCCAAACTGCACGGCTGTCAAGGATAGCAACATTATGTAGGTTGAACTTCTGAGTACTTGCATTTAATAGAATGGTGTTGGACTTTTAAAATAAACACTTAGTATCTTTTGTACAGCTCAGGCGATATCGCCCCATAGCACCGTCAATGTCCCTTGACATTTCATTCTTTATTGATTGACATGAAGGATTTATCTCTGAGATGGTGTACAAGATATTTCTGAAGCCATAATTCATAGCTCATGCCTGACCCCTCAAAAGGTTCCGTGAGTGATTGGGACTGTAACGTTGACAGAAATATCCTGAATGTGGCAATAGAATTGAACTCCATCTGACTCTTGATTTTCTTTTGCTTTTTGAAATGTTTTGCACGAGTCTTGAGGTGGAATCTCTATACAACTTGAATTCCATACTTGCTCTGTCTTTAGACAAGTTTCAGTGAGCTTGGCTGGTTTATTATGAGGGGAAAATGAAAGTGTCAAATGAATGGTCCTGTTCTGAATGAGAAATCTGCCTCTGATCAGCTGGCCCAAGATGATGTGGTGATGAGGTTCTCAGCACAGTCCAGAGCTTGCTTTGTAGTTGGTGTTATGGCTTTATCTGTACAAGGAAGATTTCCCTCTTGCCATGAACAAACCTAGTCCAACTTCAGCAGGTTTCTTAAACTATTTTTTTAAAACACTTCATATAATGGCCAGGGGGTCAGCACTGGAGGCAATGGTCTAGTGGTATCGCTAGACTATTAGACTCAGTCCATGTTCTGGAGATCCAGATTTGAATCCTGTCACAGCTGATGGTGGAATTTGAATTCAATAAAAATAATTTGAAATTAAGGATCTACCGATGACCATGAAACTGTTACTGATTGTTGGAAAAACCCATCTTGTTCATTAATGTCAATTAGGGAAAAAAAAACTGGTAACATAGTTGTTGGCACCGCTGCTTCACAACACCAGGGACCTGGGTTCAATTTCTGGCTTGGGTAACTGTCTGTGTTGAATTTGGACGTTTTCCCTGTGTCTGCGAAGGTTTCCTCCGAGTGCTCTGTTTCCCCTCTCCTTCTGAAAGACATACTGGTTAGGTGCATTGACCCGAACATTGCCAGATTATGGTAACTAGGAGGAATTTCACAGTAAATTCATTGCAGTGTTAATGTAAGCCTTATGACTAATAAATAAACCCAAATATGCCAATCTTACCTGGTCTGGCCTTTATGTGAGTCCAGAACCACAGCAATGTCATAGTGATTTACAGCATGGAAACAGGCCCTTTGGCTCAACTTTTTCATGCCATCTTTTCTTTTTTAAAACACCTAAGCTAATCCCAATTACCCACATTTAGCCCATATCCCTCCATACCCCATTGTAGCCATGTAACATCTCAATGCTTTTAAAAGACAAAATTGTGCCCTCCTCTAATACTACCTCTGGCAGCTTGTTCCAGACACTCACCACTCTGAAAAAAATTGCTCCTCTAGACACTTTCATACCTCCCTCCTCTCACTTTAAAACAATACCCTCGAGTTTTAGACTCCCCTTTCTTTGGGGGGAAAAAAAAGACTATCTAGCTGATCTGTGCCCCTCATTATTTTATTGATCTCTATAAGGTCACCCCTCAGCTTCCTACATTCCAGAGAAAAAAGTCCCAGTCTATCCAGTCTCTCCTTATAACTCAATCCATCAAATCCCAGTAACATCCTAGTAAATCTCTTCTGTACTCCTTCTAGTTTAATAATATCCTTTCTATAATAGGATGACCAGAATTGCACACAGCATTCCAAGTGTGACCTTACCAATGTCTTGTACAACTTCATGTACAACTTCAATAAGATATGCCAACTCCTGTATTCAGTGTTCTGACCAATGAAATCAAGCATGCTGAATACCTTCTTCACCACTCTGTCCACCTGTGATTCCACTTTCAAGGAGCTTTGAACATATATCCCTAGATCTCTTAGTTCTGTAACTCTCCCCAGTGCCCTACTATTAACTGAATCAGTCCTGCCCTAGTTCAATCTACCAAAATTCATCACCTCACACTTCTCTAAATTAAACTCCATTTGCCGTTTGTCAGTCCATTAGCCCAATTGATCAAGATCGTATTGAAATTAGACATAACATTTTTCATTATCCACTATGCCACCAATTTTAGTGTCATCTGCAACCTTGCTAACCATGCCTCCTAGATTCTTATCCAAATCATTAATATAAATGACAAGTAAGAGTGGACCCAGCATTGATCCCTGAGGCATACTGCTGGTCACTGGTTGAAAAACAATTCTCTACAACCACCCTCTGACTTCTGTCAAGGAGCCAATTTTGTATCCATTAGATACCTCACCCTGGATCCCGTGAGATTTAACCTTATGCAACAATCTATCCTGTGGTACCTTGTCAAAGACCTTGCTCAAGTTCAGTAAACAATATCAACTGCACTTCCCTCATCTACCTTCTAGCTTACATATTCAAAAAAACTCAATCAAATTTGTGAGACATGATTTTCCGCTCACAAAGCTGACTGTCCCTAATCATGCTGACTGTCCCTAATCAGTCCTTGCCTCGCTAAATGCCTGTAGATCTTGTCTCTCAAAATACCTTCCAACAACTTACCCACCATAGATATGGGCTCACTGCCCTATAGTTCCCAGGCTTTTCTCTGCAGCCCTTTTTTAAACAAAAGCACAATATTTGCCAATCGATGATTCAAATACCTCGGCTAGAGGACCCACAATTTCCTCTCTAGCCTCCCACAATGTCCTGGGATACACTTCATCAGGTCCCTGGGATTATCTACCTTGATGCGCTTTAAGACTTCCAGCACCATCTCCTCTGCAATATGTACGCTCCTCGTGACATTACTATTTATTTCCCCAAGTTCTCTAACATCCATGCTTTTCTCAAAAGTAAATACTGATGAGAAATATTTCTCATTTAGGATCTCACCCATCTCTCGTGGGTCCCCACATAGATGACCTTGTTGATCCTTGTTACTCTTTTGCCCTTTATATATTTATAGAAGCTCTTTGGATTCTCCTTTGCTTTATCTCTTGTTCTCTCCTTCCCTCCTGATTTCTCTCATAACTCTACTCCTACAATCCTTATACTCTTCAAGGATTCACTTGATCCCAACAGCTTATGCACAGCGGTGCCTCTTTTTTTCTTGACCACTTTCTCAATATCCCAAGTCATCCAGGATTCCCTACTTCTGCCAGCCTTGCCCTTCACTCTAAGAGGAATGTGTTTACCCTGAACCCTGATTAACACACTTTTGAAAGCTTCCCACTTACCAGATGCCCATTAACTTCTGAAAGTTCCTGCCTGATACCATCAAAATTGGCCTTGCCCTAATTTAGAATTTTAATTTTTGGGCCAGTCCTATCATTCTCCATAGCTCTCTTAAAACCAATAGAATTATAGTCACTGGTGCCAAAATGATCCCTCACTAACGCTACTGTCACCTGCCCTTCCTTATTTCCCAAGAGGAGATTAAGTTTTGCCATCTCTATAATCGGGTCATCCACATACTGAATGAGAAATTCCTTCTGAATACACCTAACAAATTTTGATTTATCCAACCCTTTAATACTATGATTGTCCCAGTCAATATTGGAAAACTTAAAATCACTGACTATTACCACCCATTTTTTCTTGAAGCTATCTGTAATCTTCTTACATATTTACTCCTCAAATTCCCAACTATTTGGGGGCCTCTAGTAAAACTCTAATAAAGTGATTTCCCCCTTCTTATTTCTCAGTTCTACTCACATAGATTCAATGGCCGAACCCTCAGGTATATCCTATCTCAGTACAGCCATGATGCTTTTCTTAATCAAAAGTACAACTCCCCCTTCTGTCTTCCCTCCTGTTCTAACTTTCCTATAGCTTCAGTATCCTGGAACATTGAGCTGCCAATCCAGTCCCTCCCTTAGCCATGTTTCAGTAATTGCTATAATATCCCAGTCCCATGTACCTATCCATGCTCTGAGTTCATCTGCCTTGCCTGTCAGGCCTCTTGCATTGAAATAAATGCAGTTTAATCTGGACTTCTCTTGCTCCCTATCCTGCTTTTGTCTGATCTATCTGATACTAGGATTACTGGCACTGCCCTTCCTACTTAATGAGGTCTATATTAACTTCTGTGCTGTTCTCAAATTTCTCTTCTGTCTCTCCCTACTGCTTTGGATCCCACCCTACCTAACCCACCCCCCCCCCCCCCCCCCCCCCCCCCCCCAAACAAACTAGCTTAAACCCTCCAATGTGATTGACTCTCAACTACTCTCAGGCAACTAGGGATGGGCAATGAATGCTGGCCAGCTAGCAACACAATAAGAAGTCTCAACACGTGTTGTGAGACTTCTTACTGTGTTTATCCTAGTCCAATGCTGGCATCTCTACATCATGACTACCATTGATACCGCAGCCAGCAACACCCATCTTCCGCAAATGAATTTAAAAAAAAAGGTCCTGAGGTAGGTACACCTCTTTTGAGTACAGGCTGTTCCATTAGCTCCACAGGTCTCCAACACATGACTGTTGATGT
Source organism: Sphyrna mokarran (assembly GCA_024679065.1). Classification (NCBI taxonomy): domain Eukaryota; kingdom Metazoa; phylum Chordata; class Chondrichthyes; order Carcharhiniformes; family Carcharhinidae; genus Sphyrna; species Sphyrna mokarran. The sequence goes on from JAGIQG010000029.1 coordinate 24,728,235, forward strand.
CACTGTTACATTATCATAATCATTAACATAACATATTGAATACAGGAGTTGTGACACCTTGTTAAAGTTGTACAAAACATTGGTAAGGCCACATTTGGAATACTGTGTGCAATGCTGGTCATTCTATTGTAGAAAGTATATTACTAAACTAGAAAGAGTGCAGAAGAGATTTAATAGGATGTTACTTGGACTTGATGGACTGAGTTATAAGGAGAGGCTGAATAGACTGGGACTTTTTCCTCTGGAGCATAAGAGATTGAGGGGTGACCTCATAGAGATCAGTAAAATAATGAGTGGCATAAACAGTCAATATCTTTTTCCAAAGGTAGGGGAGTTTAAAACCAGAGGGCATAGGTTTAAGGTGAGAGGGGAGAGATACAAAAGTGTCCAGAGAGGCAGTTTTTTTACACAAAGGATGGTGAGTGTCTGGAATAAGCTGCTAGGGGTAATAGTAGAGGCGGATACAATTTTATCTTTTAAAGAGCATTTAAATAATTACATGGGTACAATTGATTTATAGGGATATGAGCCAAATGCGGGCAATTGGGATTAGCTTAGGGAAGTTTTTTTAAAAAATGGGCGGCATGGACAAGTTGGGCCAAAGGGCCCAAATGCTTTAAACCTCTATGACTCTAACAATCAATCCACTATACCACACTTCCCCCAAGTATAATATCAACTTAGTTAATGACAATGTTAAACTATTTATTAAACTATTCACACAATTTTGTCAATCTTCTGTAACCTGGTTCATTGTTATAGATTTTGTCCATCCCGAATCTTCTCTCCAAACTCCCCAAGCCAAAGTTATGAAGGAGTTGATCTCCCGCATTGTTCTTTGTTCTCTGGGAAGATGTTACAAATACATTCAGATGCTTATCTTTTTCTTGGTAATCTCCTTCATTATCAGAGTGGGACAGCAGCTTTCCGAGATTTCAGAGAAGTGGGGTGTGACTGCACGAGAGATGAATTGCAAAGATCACCGAACCTCTTCAGTGAAATACTGATCGAAGACTAAAGAATATCAACACTTGTACAGAAAGAAGATAGACTAGCACTTGCACAGGAATCTTTGGCTTTCTCGGTCTACTGAGGGAGAAATCTGAGAAGACAAAGTATCTTCAATTGCACTGAAGGAGCGGCATCATGGACCAAAAAGGTTTCCAATGTCTGAGAAAACCACTGATTTTTCCTGAAAATCCCAATGGTCACAAAGTGGACTCACTTTCTAATTAAGGATGGCCGGGGGGGGAATCTCAAAATTGAAAGTTCAACAGGGTGATAACCAGAACTACAATCTCAAGATAATCCCCACTTGGTTTACATTTTAAACTGTAAAGTGGCCTCGGTAGCTGGGCTACCATTGTTAGGCTGGAGAACCTTGCCTCCAGATAGCTCTGATGCCTCTGGGAACCTTGAGGTGGGCTGGAAAATACAAAACAGCTCCTGAAAATAGACTCAACAGATCTTCAACCTTCTCACTTGTTTACAGGGTAAACAAGTAGCTCTTTGAACAGCACTTGGGCAGCACAATGGTTAGCATTGCTGCCTTACAGTGGCAGAGACCTGGATGCAATTTCCTGGCTTGGGTCACTCTCTGTGCAAAGTCTGCATGTCCTCACCACGTCTGCGTGGGTCCCCTCCAGGGGCTCTGGTTTCCTCCCACAGTCCAAAAGATATGCAGGTTAGTTGCGTGGGCCATACTAAATTCTCCCTCAGTGTGCTGCAGTGTGGCAACTAGGGGGTTGTCACAGTAACTTCACTGCAGTGTTAATGTATACTTGCGACACTAGTGAATAAACTTAAACTGAAGCTTAAAAAAGCTTAAACCACTCCCCATACTGCCTCCAGGAAAATGATACAACAGAAACTGACATACTCACAGGGGTGCCATATTTCCCTGCCTTCCCACTGAGTCCAAAATATTCAGCTCACAGAGAAACACGTTGGTCCTGTTTTAAAGCCTTTTTGTTTATCCCTGCTTCTCATTTTGAATATCTTTGACCATTTGTTGTAGATGCACTGCAGATGTTTTTTTTTGCTGTTTGCGCATTACCTATAAGTCAGGGCTGTCACACTTATTTATTTTGCTGAGATATTTCTGGCTCCTACTTCAGACCCAACTCCATTCTGTCTCCCACGATACATTACTTGAGAGCAAGTGTAGTTTCAAAGTAATGGAGAGTTCATTTTTGTGTTTAGTTGCCATTAATCATGCACAATCTAATTATTATTAATAGCAAAACCTAGAGGCAGTGGGTTTTCAAATCTCTCATCATAACTTTCTTAATAGAAGTGAACTGTGCCCCTAACGATTATGAAAAGGGTAAACCACTCCAGCAAATGGGACACAAAACCTCAATTCAACCTCAGCTTTCCTGAATGTTAAAATATGATAATTTGATCAAAGTGAATTTCATGTGATAATATTGTTCAATTCTCTTGGATTTAGCTGCAAGGATATGAGAGGCAAAAGCAGTGCAACATGCATGGTGTATGGTTTTGGAAATTAAAATGAATATCTTTTAAAGCGCACTTGTGAAGTATAATGGAGAACAAATTGTTTTGTCTTGTCAAATTGAGTACAAACTAAAAGATAAAAAAGACTGCCCTCTTGTTCCATTATCAAGATGTGCCTTATTTAATAACAGCATCCACAAATGTATCAGCCTCTCTGTCAAATATATTCACATTTAATTTATAGAACACGTATTGTAAAATGGATTAGTTTCAGCAAGAGTTTAAAGCTCCCATTATCCACTGACAAATTACGATAAATCTCTAAAATCCTGATGAGTATCTCAGGTGACCACGTAAGAAACCTTTATTTCACTCATTCAATAATCATAAATCAATGGCATGCATATGGACATAATGATAAATGCAAAATACTGCGGATGGTGGAATCTGAAGCACAAATAGAAAAATGCTGGAAAATCTCAACAGGCTTGACAGGTTCTGTGAACATAGTAAGAAGTCTCACAAGACCAGCTTAAAGTCCATTTATTTGGAATGACGAGCTTTCGGACCACTGATGAAGGAGCAGTGTTCCAAAGCTTGTGATGCCCAATAAATCTGTTGGACTTTAACCTGGTCTTATTGTGCCCACCCTAAATGCTGACATTGCCACATCATAGCATCTGTGGACAGACAGTAAAGCCAACGTTTTAAGTCTAGATGTCCCTTCAGCAGACCTGAGGGGAAAGAGAGTCAGCAGAGATTTATCCTGTGAAGGTCAGGAGAGGTGGTGGAATTGGACAAAGGAAATGGAAATGAGCATGCAGAAGGCTGAGAAGGTGTTTAAAGTATCCATTAAGTGATCAGAATGCATGAATGGCAAAATATTTGATTTATTATTGTCACATGTATTAGTGAGATGAAATAAAATAAATGGAAATGGGGTGGAAGTGGGGGGGGGTTCATGCTCTGAAATTTTGGTGGCACGGTACCACAGTGGTTCACGCTGCTGCTTCACAGCTCCAGAGATGTGGGTTCTATTCCCGGCTTGGGTCACTGCCTGTGTGAAGTTTGTACATTCTGCTAGTGTCTGCATGGGTTTCCTCCAGATGTTCCGATTTCCTCCCACAGTCCAAAAATGTGCGGGTTAAGTTGATTGGCCATGCTAAAAATTGCCCCTTAGTGTCCTGAGATGCGTAGATTAGAAGGATTAGTGGGTAAATATATGGGGGTAGGGCCTGGATGGGATTGTGATTGGTACAGACTCAATGGGTCAAATGACCTTTTTCTGCATTGCAGATTTTCTATGATTTCTATGATTAATATAGTGAAAAGTATTGTTTCTTTCATGCTAAACAGACAAAACATTCTGTTCCGAGAGAAAGAAACAAGGGAATATAGTGTTTTAGTCATAGATAGGATGTAGAAAAAAATCAACTTAATGCAAGGTAAGTCCATTCAAAAGCCTGGCAGCAATGAGGAAGAAGCTGTTCTTGAGTCAGTTGGTATGTGACCTCAAACTTTTGTATCTTTTTCCTAACGGTAAATGAAGGTACAGCTAGATAAAAGACTGCCTGAAGAATGTGGCAGTTAGCCTAAAGAGGAGGTTGGGACAGGGGAGTTTGGAATAACAGGGGAGGACAGCAATAAAATAGAGAATGAGATGAAATGAAATAAAATAAATGAAAATGGAGTGAAGGAGAGGGTTCATGCTCTGGAGTTGTGGGACTCAGTGTTTAGTCCAGAAGGCTATAAAGTGCCCAATTGGAAGATGAAGTGCTGTTTCTCCACTCTGCATTGGGGTTTGCTAGAATATTGCAAAATGCCATGGACAGATCTGGGGCAAGAGAGCAGAGGATGGTGTGTTGGATATATGTACAGACAAATGAATTAGCTGCAGGAGCAGACCATTTGGCCCCATGATTCTCCCCTGCCATTTGATAAGATCATGGCTGAACAATTTGTGGCCTCAACTCTGTTTTCCTGCCAAGCCTTTAACTCACTTGCCAATCAAGAATCTATTCAGTTCAGCCTTAAAAAATATCCAATGGCCCTGCCCTCCTGTAGGAGGAACGAAATGCTACAGACCACTAACCTTCTGAGCGAAAAAAAAATGCTATATCTCTGTCTTTAAACTGTGATCCCTAGTTCCAGTTACTCCCATAAGGGGGAAAATCATCTCAGTAGCCACCCTAATTCCACTCAGGATTTTCCATGTTTCTTTAATATTGTTCTCATTCGTCTAAACTCCAATGGATGTAGGTCCAATCCTTTCTTGTAAGATAACCTAGTTCTCCTTTCCATGATATGGAGATGCCAGCGTTGGACTAGGGTGGCCACAGTAAGAAGTCTCACAACACCAGGCTGAAGTCCAGCAGGTTTATTTGGCAGCACTAGCTTTCAGAGTCTCAGGCTCCTTCATCAGGTGAGTGGGAATTAGTCAAATGAGCTCTCCCTGAACAGCTTACAATGCAATTATATTCCTCCCTGTCTAAGAAGATTGAAAATGTGTTCTAGAAGTGGGCCAAAATCATAGTGGGTGAGACAAAAAATACGACAGACTATTTAAAGATCTTTTGAGCTTGGGTGGAAATTTTTAGTCTTGAGATGCATGCAGTTAGCAAATTCCATCTGTGGTCTTACCAGCACCCTGTACAAGTGTTGCAAATTATCCTGATTCTCGTATTGCATTCTCCTTGCCTTAATAGTATACTGTGCTTTGCATGGATAACATCCCTATTATTCTGAAACAGTGAGTCCTTTGAACCACCTGTGAACAACACCATGGGAAATCTGCTTGTTTAGCGAGCATTCAGCTTCACCACAGTTCATGTCATTCATGTCACAGGTTGATGCATGCGATTTAATTACCCTCGGCAAATTTCTCCCAACATCATCAGGAATATGTAAAGATGCTCAACTCCTTGATACTTTTTAAAACTAATCAGTACAAAGTTTTCATGCTTCCTTTTTTAACTCTTTTCCCTTCCTTCACTCTACTGCAGAGATTCTGTATATTCCCCGATCCGTACTTCCCTCTATAGACGGCACATGGAGCAATGAACGGCACGGTGGTGCAGTGGTTAGCACTGCTGCCTCACAGCGCCAGGGACCCAGGTTCAATTCCTACTTCAGGTCACTGTCTATTTGGAATTTGCACTTCCTCCCCATGTTGGCATGGGTTTCCTCTGGGTGCTCCGGTTTCCCCTCTCACTCGAAAGATGCGTGGGTTAGATTGATTGGCCATGCTAAATTCTCTATAGCGTCAGGGGCATTAGCAGGGTAAGTGAAGGTTATGGGAAAAGGGCCTAGGTGGAGTGGTGGTCATACAGATTCGACAGGCCAAATCATTCCTTCTATACTGTAGGATTTTATGATTCAACTGTTTAGCACTTCAAAATTTACTCTCCAAGGTAGCTTTTCTAAATGTTCCTATATCTCCAAACTTTCTCAATAGTTCTATATTCCTTTCTCACTAACATCAGCCCTATTCATTCCCTTAATACTCACTTCATTTTTAAACCATATCCAACCCATCCATTGTTCCATATATCCAATGTGGTCTTGCTTTCATATACACCTCCCTTGCTTCTGACATTCCAACAGTGTCGGCACTTCGTAAGTACTTCATTGGTAGTCAATCACTTTGGAGTTCCCTGACATGCAAGGTGCTATATGAATGGAACCTGTTCATTTTTTATTATCCCATCCTCAACATTAAAAGGCAACACACCTTCTTTGCTTTCCATCTCACCTGTTTGTTACACTAATGCAACAACACCCAGATCTGTCATCCGTCACCATACTTCTTTGGGGGAGAGTTTCCATTTTGAATGCAGTCGGAAAATGGTGTCTAATGTGTGATTTAAGATTGAACTGGTTAGATTACACTCAAAGTTCAAAGATGTGCTGGTTAGGTGAATTGCCCATAACAAATTGCCCCTTAGTGTCAGGAACATTAGCAGGGTATATAAGTGGGGTTACAAGGATATGGCAGGGTAAGGTTGTGCTCAGTGCAGACTCGATGGGCTGAACAGCCTTCTTCTGCACGTGGGGATTCTAAACGTTTCTAATAAAATTCATTTGAAGAATCAAAAACATTAAATCTTCAGTAATTAGACAAAGGAAGAAAAGAATACAATGGTCACTTTTTATCTGTCCATTAAATAATGTCCCTTGACAAAATTAGCTGATAACATAGTCCAGTTTTATTAGCACATCTCAAAATTGGTTTATCACCAAATAATCATTTTTAATAAGAGCATGCAATGCTTTATCTGAAACCATAACCTAATATAAAATCATGGAAAATTATTTCAAGAAACTATGCTGAACAGTTTAATAGTTTCACTGTTGTACGTAAGTCAGTTTCTTAGATTCAACATTTTTTTAAAAAAATTACCAATCAGTATCTGTGTAAATTAGTGCAATTTGAAGACATATGTATAATCATAGAATCCTATAGTGTAGAAAGCAGCCATTTGGCCTATCAAATCTGCACTGACTACAATCCTACCCAGGCCCTATTCCCATAAACCAATGCATTTACCCTAGCTATTTCCCCTGACAGTAAGGGGCAATTTTGCATGAACAATGCACCTAACCAGAATATCTTTTGGACAGTGGGAGGAAACTAGAGCACCCTGAGTAAATGCAAGCAGACACGGGGAGAATGTGCAACTCCACACAGACAGTGACCCAAGCTGGGAATTGAACCTGGATCCCTGTGAGGCAGCAGTGCACCGAGGCAGCACTGTGTCACCCTGCTGCCCCAATGTGGGCATAGATTGACATTATAATTGAATATAAGCCCTATAATTTTATGTAATACAGGCTTCTTTTTTCTGCCTGTTTCTGGAGTATTTTATATCGTGATAGCGAATCACTTTAGAGTAGAATCCATCTTACTCTAAACTTGCTCTAACCTCTAAAATTGTTCATTTTAAGAGAAATGGCAAAGTGTTTGGAAATTTATGATAAGTTTTTCTTTGACATTTTAATGCATTGGGACGATTATTTTTGCATTATTTTCCTGAAATTTTAATATCATATGAAATATTTAGATGCATAAAATTTCTTAGTATTTCATGCTAGCATTCAGATTATTCTGCTATCAAGCACCAAGATTCATATAATGTACATGTAATATTTTGCACAGTCAAATTGTGTATATTGTCTGTACATTTTCTTCATTACTACTTGCTGATGTGTTCTTTATCGCCCTACTATTCATTGGGATTAGAATTAGATTACAAATGAAAAGCCAGACACCTTTTCTAGGGTGGCTTATTGCCTGTATGTAGCAACCCAATACAATTCCTAAAGCAAGGTACTGCATAAATATTGTTCCTGTTTTGAAATATAAACTCGTCACCTCACTTTAAACCCAGAAATGTTGGCTGTGGATTAGCAAGAACCATGAGAAAGAGATTGGGTAACTGTTTTTGCTGTTTCTTTAGCAAGTTACATTACAATAATGTGCAAATTAGGTGGATTGGCCATGCTAAATTGTCTATTAACTGTCCAAAAGATGTGTAAATTAGGGGGATTAGCAGGATAAATGCATGAGGTTACAGGACTAGGGTGGGGAGTGGGTAAGATGCTTTGGTGGAGAGTCAGTGCAGACTCAATAGGCCAAATGGCTCCTTCTGCACTGTGGGGATTCTACGATTTCAGGCACAGTGGTCAGTACTGCTGCCTCACAGTGCCAAGTGCCCAGGTTCAATTCTAGCCTCATGTGACGGTGTGGAGATTATGTGTCTGAGTGGGTTTCCTCTGGGTGCTCCAGTTTCCTCCCACAGTTGGAAGATGTGCAGGTTAAATTGATTAGTCATGCTAAATTGCCTCTTAGTTTGAGGGGGATTAGCAGGGTAAATATGTAAGTTATGAGGATAGGGCCTAGATGGGACTGTTGTCGATGTGGGCTGAATTGGCCAAATAGCTTCTTTTTGCTCTGTAGGGATTCTATAATTCTACATAAGACTTCGATCTGCCAACAGCTCTTAAATAAATGAGTCAATGCAAAACCCACATTATTGCTCCTCTTCATCTTTTGTCTTGTTGGTAATACTGGTCAGACATGTAACAGCTGTTATTAAGTGGAAGAGATGTCTGACTGTCTATGAGAGCTCAAACATTTGGACAGATCAGGTTTTACCTTTTGGACTATTCAGCAACCTTGCATACTAATAACTATCTCCTACTAAGCTGACCTCATGTTGAAGAGTTAACACAATATCTCGACCATCTCTTCAGCAATGACTAACAAGTTTGTAATTGTGATTGCACTCCGATTTAATCGAAAAGTTATTGGTTCCTTACATGCCATCATAATACTAGCCCACTTATGGCCTTGCCAACCATTCCCTTTGCCAGGAGACTTGAGCATTTATCATTTTCGGTTTCTGAGTTTCCAAGTTGTTCTTTGTTCATACAAATTCACCACATGCTGGTATCTCACCAAAGTAAGCTGGGATATCCTTATCATTTTGGATTAGTTTAAAATGTTCTAGCTGTAAATTGTGGTTCTACCTATACTCTGAGTTTCTGAAATAGATAACAACCAGAATCTTACTGGCCACTAATGCCCCATTGCCACTGCAGTGAGGATGGAGAATTTGGCTCCCTGCCAAATCTTCCTTCGCTACAGTGGTAGCAAAAAGTCCTGCTGATATGAATGGCCATAAGATTTCACCCACTGTGGCATGTAAACATTTGATTTGGACATGAGGAAGAATATAACCTTTGATTAGAGAGTGGCTTGGACTATAATTTTCAAGACAGCTTTATTGAACACTAAATGGATAAAGAGCAATACTCTGTCCAAGCAAAATATTGATGGTGATGACAAACCTTACTGTTCTCTATTGTCAAAAATGCCAATGATAATTTTACACAAACTCGTGCTATGGAATCGAGCTAATTGCTCCTAATGAACTTCCGACTATCCTGACTCCCTCAGTCTGACTTGTGAATCTGGATACCAGATTGTGAAGCATGAGTGCACCATTCATAGTTCTGCTGCTAAATGAGACAAAGATATGATTCTCATCTCGTCAAGCTCCTTGGAACTAAACAACAGGAGGTGACACAAAACCTACTCTGGCTGGCTATGCTCATCTTGCACAGGCGAATAAAGTAATTCTTACCAATCACAAAAGGTTTACAATGTATTCAAATGAAGCTCCTTCATTTGATATGTAGCCTCTGCTAATTCAGGAATGAGTCTAATGCACTCGTGACCAAGGATTCTGCAGCAACAAATGCAACAACCTCTTCCCTAACGAACGTGTTTTACCCATTCAGAATGCAATGAGAATTGATCATCGAGAGTAAATGTGCCCTTTCGCCAGCATTCCTGTCAACAGGCTATCCATTAACTGCCTTATAATACATGCTAATGAAAACTCATTCACCAAAGTTTAAAGAAATGCTTGGACTTACTGATATGTGAGCTAACAGAAATGATTATTCTCTTGACAGTATATATTATGATACCGTGAGTTCCTTACTCGATTAATTGCCTTTGAAATGTGCTCCACCTCATTGAGGGTCTTATGCATATATTACAGAAAATATTCCTTGATCAGATGTGAGGTGGCTTCTATCATTGTCTCCTGGAGAGATAAATGTGTTATTTAAGCCTCGCACTGTGTATCTTTTAATTGTATGGAATTTTTTCCCCTTTTGTACTAATACTATACTGACTGTCAACAATATCTGTTACAGCAAAATGGCCAAGAAGAATATTTCTATCAGAAAAGCTTATTGACTTGAATTATGCAAAAATAACCTTTACTATTGAAAAGTTTAATTAAATTGAATAACAAAATACTTTAATCCATAGTATCATAGAATCTCTACAGTGCAGAAGGAGGCCATTTGGCCCATCAAGTCTGCACTGACAAAAGTCCCACCAAGGCCCTATCCCCATAACCTCACTATCAACCTACCTGATACCAAGGGGCCATTTAGCATGGTGAATCAACCTAACCCACACGTTTTTGGACTGTGGGAGGAAATCAGAGCACCCACAGGAAACCCACGCCGATACGGGGTGAACGTGCAAATTCCACACAGACAATGACCCAAAACCAGAATTGAACCTGAATCCCTGATCCTGAAGCAACAGGGCAGCATGGACAATTTGGGCCAAAGGGCTTGTTTCCATGCCTATAAACTCCATGATTCTAAGGCTCAGTCCTCTCCACTGTCCCACCTCTTTTTTAATATTGAATCCCCTCAGTTCAGGAATTGTTCATAAAAATTCTAAATAGAAGTGCTGGGCAACTGAATCTTTTTTCCCCACCTTTCCCTGCTTTCCACCAACTGTGTGTTTTTCTTTCATTAATATTTTATATATTTCACGGACAAAACAACAGTTGAATTGGGACTCTCAATGATGTCAATTTATGACCTTTGACACAAGGTCCAAGGTTGCTGATGTCCATTTCATTAAAAAGCTTTAAAGCCAGATTTAATCTTCAAACAGCTGATTTGCTGACTTAATGACAGTAGTTAGTTATCACAAAGCAAATAGGGGTCCTTGGTACAAGGATATCACACAGTCTGGGATTGACTGGCTCACCACAGTCCAAACCATTGACTCTCAGATAATCCCTCTAGTCTTTCTGTCATTAAGTAATGTGGCCAGCAGGCTATTGTCTAATACAAAAATGGCCAGGCAAGAAAAGGACACAACTATGTCCTGAAGGGGAATATGGTTAACTTCAGGACAAGAGGTTTTAAACTTCATATTGAGTGCATGGACTGATTTGTTCACTGGCTACAAACGGCTTTGATTTTATGATGGGTAATAAAGTTATTCTAATCAACCAAATGGACAGAAACCAAATACAAATGGCCAGAAGTTTGATTTTAAATGTTAATCAGATTTAGGACACTGCCCTCAAGTCAGACAGTTGCAATAAGCTGATTTGGATGATATGCCTAAGGTTAGTGCATATGTGTACATAAGTATACATTTGAGCCAGCCTCAGGGAATAAATATTGGAGTTTTGAAGACTCAGAAGAGAAGAAACAGAATAGAAGAAAAGGAGCCTCGAGCTGTAAGCTTGATGAAGTCTGATCCATCTCTGTCTGTCCAGCATGACTAGATAAAGACAGCCCTATAAGCCCATTAACTAAGTATAAATAATTAATATCTATGTTTATACATAGTAGATTTATAAGAGAATGGAGGTATTAAATTGTGATAGTGTATAGGAGTCATAAGTCTTTAAAGTTTTGTAACTTTTTCCTAAAATAGGTGTAATTTGATATAAAGCTAAAATTTTTTGTGTCTATCAATCAAGAGTCTCAGTTAACAATAACATAACTGAAACCAAAGGAGAAAATGCTGGAAAACCTCAGCAGGTCTGGCAGCAACTGTAAGGAGAGAAAAGAGCTTAATTTTCAAATCCAGACAATCCTTTGTCTGGACTCAAAACATTCGCTTTGATAAAAGATCATCTGGACTTGAAACATCAGTTCTTTTCTGTTCTTAACGATGCTGCCAGATATGCTGAGATTTTCCAGCATTGTCTGTTTTGGCTTCAGATTCCAGCAGTAATTTGCTTTTATCCAGTAACATAACTGAGGCAAGTTGCCAGTAAAAAGGCACAGAAAATCAATCACAGGCAAAAAAAACCTGACACTTCTACATCACTCAGTTAAATAATATCCTTGTAAGTTAAAATATTTGAAATCTAGTTTGAGAAGATAAAGCCTAAAAAGTTAAATGAACATTTGTGTAGATATAAATCTAGGCAAATCAATGGAGGACAGAAAGAAACAGATGCAAGATTAAAATAGACAAAGTGAATATTGAGGAGGAAAAACACAAATTGCTACTTACAATCTGTCTATTTTCACATGTCGCAAAAACTACACAATGACAAACCCTCAGTCTAGCAGGTGAGGATTTTTTTAGCTTTACCATATAGACTCTTATATTGGGCAAGTCATGTGTCAGAGGAGATGTCAGGGCTCTGTCCCATGAACTTATGCTTGCAATCTCTTCATAAGTCAAAAAACATTGGTTACACCCTCCTATCTCTGTTCAGGGTTGCTTGTTATGTGTTACCTCCCCTTACATACAAGTTAAAAAAGACATGTTGAAAAGCAGAATGATGGATGTAACATAAGTGCACAAATCACCATCTGGGAGTAAGTGGTCTAATCAATAGCACTGTCACTACTGAGGTAAAAGATTGTGGCTTCCAGTTCTACTCCAAATCTAGGCCAATAATATTTATTTATTAGTGTCACAAATAGGCTTACTTAACACTGCAATGAAGATATGTGAAAGTCCTCTTGTTTCTACACTCCAGCACCTGTTTGGGTACATTGAGAGAGAATTTAGCGTGGCCAATACACTTAACTAGTACGTCTTTCAGACTTTGGGAGGAAACAGGAGCACCTAGAGGAAACCCAACCAGACACAACGGGAACATGCAGACTCCATACAGACAGTGACCCAAGACGGACTCGAACCCAGATCTCTGGTGCTGTGAGGCAGCAGTGCTAACCACACTAAAAGCTCTGAAATGAGCCATATGGACTCAAACTGTGTTGCTTTTCACAGTGTCTGTTAGACCTGCTGAGTTTATCCAACATTTTCTCTTATTCTTGTCACTACTAAGAGAATACTGCATTGTTGGAGATGCTGTCTATTGATTGATATGTTAAAGTGAAACCCCATCTGACAATTGCATGAATTCTGTGACATCTGTTAAAGGAAAAAAGAAGGTTGTTCCCTTGTAGCCTGACCAAAATTCTTCTTCCGATCCCCAGAGAGTTCAGTTAGATCTGATGCATACAATCCAATAATAGATCTAAGCTTGTTATTTATTTGCTAGCATGCTTTATTCCCCTCAGGAAAAAAAACATAAAATATAACATTGTATATTATATATCCATGTCCATTTTTATTTTAAATTCATCATGCCACAAAATAATATTAATATAACATAAGAACATTAGTAGTAGGAGCAGGAGTAGACTATCTGGACCTTCGAGCCTAGTCTGCTGTTCAATAAGGTCTTTTCGCAGGCTCAGCTCCACTTACCCGCCTGCTCACCTTAATCCCTTTACTGTTCAAAAATGTATCCTTGCCTTATCCTTGCCTTAAAAACATTCAATGAGGTAGCCTCAACTGTTCCGTTGGGCAGGGAATTCCACAGGTTCACAACCTTTTGTATGAAGAAGTTCCTCCTCAACTCATTTGATCTGCCTCCCTTTATTTTGAGGCCAAGCCTCCTCGTTCTAGTTTTACATGCCAGTAGAAACAACTTCACTATTTCTATCTTACCTATTCATAGAACATTCTATGTTCTTATCTATTCCTTTCATAATCTTATATGTTTCTATAAGATCTCCCCTCATTCTTCAGAATTCCAATGAGTATAGCCCCAGTCTATTCAGTCCCTCCTCATGAGCCAACACTCAACTCTGGAATCGACCTCTGCGCCCCCTCCAGTGCTAATATATCCTTTCTCAAGTAAGGAGACCAAAAGTATACACACTTTTGTGTGGCCTCACCAGCACCTTATACAGCTGCAACATAACTTCACTCTTTTTAAGCTCCATCCTTCTATCAATAAGGACAACATTTAATTTGTCGTATTAATTATCTGCTGCAACTGCAAACCAACTCCTTGTGATTCTTGCACAAGGATACCCAGGTCCCTCTGCACTGCAGCATGCTGCAATTTTTTTTACCGTTTAAATAATAGTCCTATTTCTATTATTCCTACCAAAATGGATGACCTCACATTTACCAACATTGTACTCCATCTGCCAGTCCCTCGCCCACTCAGACTATCTATATCCCTTTGCAGACTTACAGCGTTCTCTGCCCACTTTGGTCTGTCACTCATCTTAATGTCACCTGCAAATTGTGACACACTTCACTTGGTCCCCAACTTCAAATCACTGATGTAAATTGTAAACAATTGTGATCCCAACACTGATCTCTGGGGCCCATCACTAGTCACTGATCACCAATCAGAAAAACACTCATGTATCCCCATTTTTTGCTTTCAGTTAATCAATTCTCGATCCATGCTAATACATTATCCATAATACCGTGCACCTTTATCTTATGCAGTCTTTGGTGCAGCACCTTGTCAAATGCCTTTTAGACAATGGAATGTGTCACATTCCAGGCATTTGGTTGTGCCATCAAGCATTATTTATTTATTAGTATCACAAATAAGCTTACATTAACACTGCAATGAAGATACTGTGAAAATCCCCTAGTTGCCACACTCTGACATCTGTTTGAGTAACTGAGAGTTTGGCATAGCTAATGCACTTAACCAGCACATCTTTCAGTCTGTGGGAGGAAACTGGAGCACCTGGAGGAAACCCACACAGACACAGGAAGAATATGTTGCCACATTGCATACAGAATATAATTCCCTCCTGTTTCATGTTTTAGACCCATGGCCACTAGAATTTAGATTGAGTGTGCCCAAGCTATCATCACATAGACCTTTCTGGGTAACAGGCAGAGAAGTTGTTCATCCTATCGGTCTGGGCTGGGCTTGAATCAAGCTTGTAGAGTCTACAGTTCAGGCATAAAAGCCACTTGGCCACCTAGTTTCACCAATTATTTTTAAAGAATTTACTTGTGCAATTGTCCCTTAATTCTGCAAAGCAAACTATGTGTGAACTTTACATGCTGTTCATTCTTCTCTTTGTGAAACCTCCCAAGGATGGCACAAAAGTTAGCATTGCCACCAATACTGGCATTGGGCCTCCGTCTGTTGGGGTTTGCACACTCTCCCTGTGCGTGTGGGTTTCCTCTAGTTCACTCCAAAGATCAGCTAGGATCCCTCACAGCACCAGGGACCCGAGTTCGATTCCTGACTTGGGTCACTATCTGTGTGGAGTTTGCACGTTCTCCCTGTATCTGCATGGGTTTCCTCTGGTTTCCTCCTACAGTTTGAAAGCTGTGCTGGTTAGTGCATTGACCCAAAGGCACCGGAGTGTGGCGACAAGGGGAACTTCACAATGACTTAATTGCACTGTTAATATTAGCTTACTTATGACGAATAAATAAACTTTAATGCAACAGATTCTGCTGTTTAATGGAGATACCTTCAAGAAAAGAAAGGTCAGAGATTTCTGCTTAACATTTTTAAACAAATACATTTCTCTTGCTGCAAGTAACCTTGTATCATCCATTTCAAAGTCTATCTTCCATAATGAATAGTTTGGAGCATGACTATTTTTAAACAAAGTGAACTTACCAATCTAATAAACGTGACAAAAACATTTGTCACAATGCTAATTTGATTGTAGCTGATCTCAAAGGACACATTTCCTCCATACTAATGAGTCAATTAGTACTTTGTCTGATGGACTTTCAAGGTACTTAATCTGATAAAACATGGGAATGAGTACCTATGAGGCACTACACTAATGTAGACTAAATGACACATAGTAAGATTAAACTAAACTCAGGATATTGTATATCATTTCTGCTATCAATATAGGTCAACTAATTTAATTAGATACCAGAGTTTTGTAAATTTAAATTGAAATAAAAGCAACTGCTTCAACTATCTGATTATGCTAATTGCACTTTTTAAAAGCCATTACAGACAATGAGTTTTAAAACATTTGGCTATCAGTTTAAGCTTTTCCTTCTACGTATTTGTTTAGAAATTAGTCACGGTGATGGATGACACCAAGGCAGAAATTTATTTTTTATCAGTCTTGTCTATAGTTTGAAATAATAAGTCAGTACATTCTTTTGGAACTCTCTTGATTACACTTGAGATCATTCTGCAAAGCATAGGTATTTGTTATAATCTTCAAGCATTCTGCCCATATGGATTTTAAGATCACTGAATTTGTACTGTTGTGTATATGCCAGTACAGACAACGAACTGTACCTTTAAGAACCTGCATAGTGACATTGCCTTGTATAAGGTTGGAGGATAAAAGGTGCAGGCTCCATGTTAGATACTCGCTTTGCCTGAGAGCTTTCTTATTGTCACAAGTATTGGTTTTGAGTAAAAAGTATTGTTTCTTGCGCAGATAAAGTACACAGATGACAGAAAACATTGTGGAGAAGGAAAGGAGAAGATACAGAATGTAGCGTTACAGTCATAGCTAGGGTGTAGAGAAAAATCAACTTAATATAAGGTAGGTTCATTCAAAAGTCTGATGGCAGCAGGGAAGAAGTTGCTTGTGAGTTGGTTATGCGATCTCAGACTTTTGTATATTTTTTCCAACGAAAGAAGCAAACTCAATTCCACTCCTAAAAGTGCTTCAGGTACAAAGTCAGAATCTGTAGAACCAGGAGGACCTGGAACTCTCAAATTTATAAGTGAGGCTCCTGATTGGGCAGGAACTTGTGACCTTAACCAGGGACATCATTTTGTGTATGTTTATTTATATATAAGTAGGCTTCCATTAACACTGCAATGATGTTACTGTGAAAATCCCTAAGTCGCCATGTTCTGGCACTGGTTTGGGTACACTGAGGGAGAATTCAACATGGTTAATGCACCCAGGTGAAACTCACACAGACATGGGGAGAACCTGCAGAATCAGCACAGACAATGACCCAAGTCAGGAATCGATACTGGGTCCCTGGTGCTGTGAGGCAGCTGTGCTAACCACGCTGCTGCTTCATGTTCATAAGTCAAATTACTGAGGTTGGGCCAAACACCTCTTACACTCACACTGTAGTAGCAAATATATTGAAATTTCTCCTCAGAGGCCCATGTCCCTTCACCAGATTCACATAATTTACAAACTCAATTCCACTCCGAAAAGTGCTTCAGGTACAAAGTCAGAATCTGGAGCACCAGAGGGACCTGGAACTCCCAAATTTATATACAAGTGAGGCTCCCTGATTGGGCAGGAAATTATGACCTCATTCAGGGAGCTCATACTCAAAGAGGCCAACCTCATGGGCCTCACCAAAGTCATTACATATATATTGATTGCAGGTAAGGGATATAGCCATAAAATAGTGATCTAAAAATAATATCATCTGTTAGTCCTGATGAGTGCCAACTATTTGTAACCAGAAGACTGTAGTCAATATTAATTTTATTATATCTCAAAATTATTTTTTTAAACACGAAGGATTTTAGACTAACATTAATTAGTAGGTAAAAGAGATTGGCTGGTGTAATGAGTTAGCACACAATACTTTTACACTTGAGAGTTTGATATGAATTCAGTCAAGGATGGTGCGATGACAGCTTCCTGTCCCTGCCAGATGTTAACTCCCAAGGAAAATTCATCTGAATAATATGAGTACAGTAACTCTTCAATGGAATTCTAGAGTTTAAAGGGTGCCGTAATGCATTGCAGATTGGGATTGTATTACCAAATATATTTGTAGAAGCCAGAAGAGTAGGTGGTGTGATAAGTAATTTAATAAAATTCAAATGATCATTGTAAGGGATGTGGTTATGCATAATTGTGAAGTAAAGATCTGATGAAATATTTTCTGTCACACCAAAACCAGAAAATCCCCCCCCAAGGTCAATGGATATTTGCATGATCTGTTCCCCACCCCGCCCTGCCCCACCCACTACAATTCACATGGTGGGCAACACAGTAAAACTCCACCCTCCCCTCAAAGTTACAGAGCAATACAGCATCTGGTCCATGCTGACCACGGTGTCCTCCCATCCAGCCCCAATTGCCTGCGTTTGATCCATATCGTTCTAATTCTTTTCCATTCAATGTATTCAATCCAATGACAATTCTATTTTAATTAACGGATTAAGAAGGAGCTAACTGCTACATCTGTGTTAAATTTGAAAACAACTATTTTCTTTCCAAGTAAATTGAACGGCAAAGATGTCACGGTTTTCAACCCAGAATACTTCCTGCTAGGTATCTAGGCTAGACTTTCACAGAGTTGGGAAGACTCCATGCATATTTAGAAATGGTGGTGGCACTGTATGCACAAGTTTAGCTCCCATTCCTAACAGATCTAATTTTTATTGCTAGGGAAAGGAGGTGGGGCATCCTTCATTCATGAGGGCAATCTGAGCTCAGAAGAGTCTTGCAAATCTATCATAAAATCCTTATGGTGGAGAAGAGACCATTTGGCCCATCAAGTTTGCACTGACACTCCGACAGAGCATCTTACCAAGTCTCTCTCCCCACCTGTAACCACACACATTTACTATGGCCAGTCAACCTAACCTGTACATTTTTGGACTATGATAGAAACACACCCAGAAATGCATGCAGACATGGGGAGAACATACAAACTTCACACAGACAGTCACCCAAAGCTGCAGTTGAACCCAGACACAGACAGTCACCCAAAGCTGCAGTTGAGCTGTGAGGCAGTAATGTTGCCACAGTGCCACCGTTCCGCTCTAACACTGTCCTCAATGTGATGCATATTGTTTTTGCTATACTCCAAGTCAAACTCCACTCTATTTTATGAAGTAAGCCTCAACCATAAGCTTTGCACTTCAAATTTGATATGGATAAGCATAAGATATTTCACTCCAGCTTTTATTCAAGACTCACTAGGGAGCTTTTATCAAACAAAGTTTATTTAAGAATATAGTTAACACATAGAAAATTAGCAATAACTTTTACCAGTTACAAACAAGAAAAAAAGCCATGATATCTAAACCTTAATGACTAAGTATCCTGTTTTAATATAGCAAACCTGCTTTCAAATTTTCCTCAGGTTTAGAATAGAAAATAAGAATGTTCATGTGATTTTGCAGCTCAGCAATACCTGCTGTGAATTAGTCCTTTGGATACAATTGAAACTCTGACTTCCCAGCTTTGTAATTTCCAGCAGATGCTGAAGTAGAGATTAAGCCACTGCTGGCCTCCAGCTTTTAGCTAGCTAACCATTTACAGCAAAGTTTTCATTCCAAGGCAACTGCTTCCAATGTTGCAGAATTTCTAAGAACAGCAAGAGGGACACATACATACACTGCTTTCAGCCAAGAATCCATACACCTTCTAACTTACACAGCAGCCAAAAACTGAAAGTTAAAAAAAAACTCTTGTCACCTGACCTGTCAATCATTCTTCTCCCTAACCATTCAAAAAGCTCTTAAACTTGTAAAACTCAAGAATATCACATTTGATCCAGGTTAAAAATAAACAAATGTCCAAATGTCCATTTAAGCAGCAATAAGAGGACATCTAATCAGACAGTCCATGCCAATAACAAAAAAACTGTAGAGAACATGATTTAAAAAATACATTTCTTAAAGGCACAGTAGTGTCAGGTTTTGGAGATGAGCTCTGGGAAGGGAGTAGACCCTTCCTAAAAAGCCAAAATAGTTTGAGATTTCTGGGTTGCTAATATATCCCTGAAACTCTTCGAGACATGTCTTCAAGGCTTATGCTCTGGAAACATGAGTTCAAATCCCACCATGGTAGCTGTTGAGTGCAAACCAATTAATGGAATTGAAAGCTTATCTCAGTAAAGCTGATCATCAAATAATCATCAAATGCTGTTTTAAAGAAAACAATCTTGTCCACTAGAGAAGGAAATCTGACTTCCTTATCTGGTCTGGACTGTATGTGGATCCAGATCCACAGAAATGTGTTTGAATTTGAATTGCCCTCAAAGAGCAATTAGAGATGCACCAGAAGTGTTCATGTTGTTAGTAACATCCAAATCCAACAAAATAATTTTAAAACGTGTTAAAGGGACAAGAAAGCAAACCCTAGAGAAGTCAGAAACTTTTGACTGGCTTTGGGGGAATTCAGTGTCTAATTAAAGGATAGAATAAAGTGTAAGGATAGAGAGAAGTCTTATCAAAAACTGAATGAGGACTTGTTTGTCAGTATTTTAGAGTATAAATTGCCTACTAAAAATGTGTTTACGCATTTTAATTTTTAGTTTGTTACAGTAAGGATCTTAGAATCTGAATTCTGCTGTGTGATTCTTTCAGTCAGACACTGGCAACTCAGATACTTTTTTAAAAGTTATTGGTCTCTATGGGGATGTATATTTTCTTACTTTTCTTCCCCTGAGTCAGAATTTGCTTTCCAATTATTCTGTAAGCGCAGATGCCTTTATTAGCAGTAACACTAATAATTTCTATGTCAGGATGACCATCAGGGTAAGAAATCATATTTTCTTCTCCTACATGACTGTTTTCCTAAGGGAGTAGTTACTGCTGGAGTGACATTCCAGAGATACCAATGACTCTCTAATTCCTTTTTTCTTTAATCTTTATGGCTCAAATTGTAGAATATGTGTCAGTAATATTTATACTGTGGCAACTCAGTCCCTAGTCTGGTAACAAGGCGACCAATATAGAGCATCTACTAACATCACAGCAGCCATCCGCTGATGTAACACCAAGCTTGCATTGGGATTTGTGTGGTGTTCAGGATGTCACGATGGGACAGTGGTTGGCCCTGCAGCCTCACAGCACCAGGGAACCTGTGTTCAATTCCTTGGGTCACTGTCTTTGTGGAGTTTGCACATTCTCCCTGTGTCTCCTCTGAGTTTCTGCAGTTTCTTCCCACAAACCAAAGATGTATGAGTTAGGCTGATTGGCCATGCATAAATTGATCCTAGTGACAGGGGGATTAACAGGTAAATGCATGGCGATATGGGAATATGGACCTGGGTTGGACTGTGGTTGGTTGTAAACTCGGTGGGCCAAATGGCCTCCTCTGCACTGAAAGGAGTCTGTGAAATTTCGTCCACCTGGGATTTCTATATTCTGAATGTCATTGTTGTTCGTCCATCATCAACGATCAGAATCTTGATACCATTAGTCATTTTGAGACTGGTTGCAGTGTGTCCGAAGATGACTGATCAGGCCAATTTGGTCAAGGAATGTCCTGGCACGTATTGGACAGACTTGTTTAGACACTGTAGTTGTTGCGCTGGTGACTCTGGACTTGTGCAGCTTGTGCTTAAGTTGTGTTTCAGCAATACACCTTGCTTCATGGACTTGACAGTCTTTGTGGATGAGGCAGCACTAGGTAGGGCAGTTTTGTGGCCGTGTCAATGTCAAGTGACTTCAGGAAGGCCTTGAGTGTGCCTTTGAAACAATTCCTCTGTCCTCCATGCTGCAGAGAGTTCTCCAAAAAGGAGCTGCTTGGGTATGCGCTCATCTGACATACGGGTGACATCACCTGCCCTCCGGGTCTGCGCTCTCATCAGCAGTGTGTGGATTGATGGTAGACTTGCTCTGGAGAACTTCAGTTTCTGGTACTTTGTCTTGCCAATGGAACTCTGTGAAGACAAGTCATGTGGAAGTGATTGAGCTGTCTTACATGCCTTCAATACACAGTCCACACGTTTCATAGGTGTACAGGACGGTAGTGAGTAAATGTCAGTCTTCGCTCAGTGATAACATGCTTACCTCTGAGTTGGAATGCCACATGTCAGTTGATACTTAAATGCAATGCTGAGAGAATGTTGCGCTGGAGAGTTAGCTGGGAATATGTGCTCAAGTTCTGGAATGTGTTGTTTGGAGATGCATTTTTCTTTTTGGATGTCCTAAGTTTGTTATCTATAGTCGATGTGAAACATCCCATGCCACTCTCATCTAAAGGAGATCAGAGGCTATTTGCTCAGACCAGCACTTATCCCTATTCCAGCTCCATTTTTCATCATAGTATTTATTTCATTGCTGTTTGTAAAGCAATTCTGTGCACCTATTAATTATTGGAGTCACTGTTATTGATGTTTACAAACAGGCCCTTCCACCCAACTTGTCCATGCTGTCTATTCTTCATCACTAAGCTAGCTCCAATTGTCCCTATCTCTCTCTACCCATCTTACCCGTGTAACTGTCTAAATGTTTTTTAAAAGGCAAAATTACACCCACCTCTACTACTATCTCTAGCAGCTGTTCTAGATATTCACCATCTTCTGTGCAAAAAAAGTTGACCCTCTAGGTCTTTTTGTATCACCTTAAACCCAACACCCTCTAGTTTTAGACTGACCTACCTTTGGGAAAAGATTTTGACTATCTAGCTGATGTATGCTCCTCATTGTTTTATGGATCTCTGTAAGATCTCTACTCTCCAGAGAGAAAAGTCCCAGTCTATCCAGCCTTTCCTTATAACTCAAATTATCCAGTAGCATTCTAATAAATCTTTTCTGCAACTTTTCTAGTCTAATAATATCCTTTATATAATAGGGTGATCAGAACTGTACATACTACAGTTATTGTGTTTCTGATGACAATACTTTGGAAGTAATCAATGGACTGTGAAGCACCTTCGCAGAATCTGTGGGTATGAAAGGTGCTATGTAAATTCATGTGGTTTATTTCATCAAAGAGTCTCTGGGCCCTGGCAGGACTTCACCAGCATGTTGGAGATAATTTTAGGCAATTGCACTTGCTAGATACTTAAGTGTTAGTAAATCATTATCGGTACCAGCTCATTGAAATCATCCAAGTTTATATCTGGAATTAACATGATTTATGTTTAAGTTCCTTTGCTGATTAAAATTGAATTTCAAACACAAACGCATTGACATGAAGTGAATTTGGCAGAATCAGAGCTTTTTCATGTACTGTTAACTGCAGGTCACACTTTTTCTGATCTTCACAGGTATTAAGAAATTCATGGAAAGCATTTGAAATACCTGTAGGAACCTTCTAAAATAGCTCCATCGTAGTTAAGAAAACCATAGAATTTCTACAGTGTAGAAAGAGGCCATTTGGCCCATCAAGCCTGCACCAACCCTCATATGGAGCATTTTACTTAGGCCTCATCCCTGTAACCCGACATATTTGCTGCTAATTCCCCTAACCGATACATCCTGGAGGTCCCCTCGAGCAATTGAGCATGGCCAATCCACCTAACTTTGCACATCTTTGGACCATGAGAGGAAACCCATGCAGTCATGGGCAGAAGATCCAAACTCCACACAGACACTCAAGTCTGGAGTTGAACCTGGGTCTCTGGCACTGCGAGGCAGCAGTGCTCACACTCTGCTGATCTCTAAGTTATCTCATACATTTTGGTCCTTATGAGGTAATTCTTCAATGATAATCTATTCCAAAGTAATCTCGTTTGGATTGATGAATCACTTCTGATTGTAGCTGAGTCACACAGGCAATGGTTTGATCCATTCTATTTGCTGAGGTCATGAGTTTCAAACGGGGTTCGGTCAGGCCTTGTTCAATAGGCCACACAGCCTCTTGGTTTGGTGACAGGAAGTCCCGGCTCACACTTTGTATTCCTTTTACTAAGTTTATTTGTTAGTGTCACAAATAGGCTTGCATTAACCCTGCAATGAAGTTTCTGTGAAAAATCGCCTAGTTGCCATACTCTGGTACCTGTTTTGGTACACTGAGGGAAAATTTCAGCATGGTTAATGCTCTTGACCAGCACGTCTGTAGGAGGAAACTGAAGCTCCTGGAGGAAATCCACACAGACATGGGGGGATTGTGCAGATTCCGCACAGACAGCAACTGAAGCAGGGAATTGAACCTGGCTCTGTGAGGCAGCAGTGCTAACCACTGTGCCACCATGCTGCCCATGCTTTATGATTGCTGTTTAGCAACTCTATTGGAACTGTGTTCAGCTGCTATGTTGTGACAAGATCAGACACTTATGAATCTCTTTCTCTCTCTGGAAGGTAGCATTTCAAAGGAAGTTAATTTTTTTTTGACAGAACCAGAAAATGTATAGTTCACACTGAGACTCCCCAATCTGTCCAACTCCCTCCCCATGTAATGGAATCTGTTGTAAGCTTCAAAATTGAAATTGGTCTGAAATTTCATCTGAATGATGGTGGGTTATGCAACTTTCTGCTTGGTGAAATGATCTTATATTCCCTCCGTAGTTATTTTATTGCAAAGTTCTTGGCACCCTTTATTATACGATATTATTAATAAACTGCTCTTTCCACTCTACATTAAAAGATAATAAAACAGCGATTAAATTCTCAGGTTCAGAAAGGCTTAAGACGACATGATGAAACTATTATATTATCCTGTGGGAAGAAACATGATCCGGTAACAGCTTTGACAATTTAAGATTGTTACATTTTAGGATTGAGGCAAAATGCTTTGAGAGTTAGAAGCTATAAGGCTACTTGCTTTTTTCCTCCTCTTCCCCTCATTCTCCACACAAATGTTCTCAGCTGCCACAGTGGGTGGGTGACTTTTGATAACACTGTACTTCAAACACTGAACAAGAGTGGCTCTCCTTGTTGCCTGGCACTCTATATGTAAATGAGTGGTTTGCCAGGGTCAAAGGACAAATTCATGTCAAATGTCTCTTGTGTAGCGTTAGTCATGGATAAATAATTATTTTGAATTCTGCATCAGCATAATTAAATGTCTGCATGCTCTCCTCTAGCCACGTAATGGTTTTCAAATGAGTATAATTTTCATACTGATAACAGTAAATGAACAAAGTGCTTAAATTGCAACAAGGGAGATACCTGTGTTTAACTCTGTTCATTGACTTTTGAAACTTAGCAAACAGCAATTTCCCTGAAAGTCTTACATGCTACTGGACATAGCCCTGTCCTTTTGAAGGTCTGTATGAGTAGGTAATTACTGACCTGGAGCTAAATTGCACAGCCTAGGCTTTCACGGAGAGCTCAAGGCAGCCTCTGCTTTTTGGGATCTGGGCGGCACGGTGGTATAGTGGTCAGCACGGCTGCTTCATAGTGCCAAGGACCTGGGTTCGATTCCCGACATGGGTCACTGTCTATGTGGAGCTTACACATTCTCCCCATGCCTGCGTGGGCTTGTTCCAGTTTTCCCCCACAGTCCAAAAGGTGAACTGGTTAGGTGCATTAATCCAAACAGATGCTGGAATGTGGTGATTAGGAAAATTTCACTGTAAATTCAATGCAGTGTTAATGTAAGCCTTACTTGTGATTAATATTAAATAAAATTGACCTTAGGTAGAGGGTGCTGTCTCTGTTCCCCCTGCTCTGTCTGAAGTGGAGTCTGGAACCTGCTAAGAAATAAACATTTTCTCGGACGTTCTACTGTTTTGGGTTGGAGCTTTCTCCGGAAGTTGCTACATTGGAATTAGAAGATAGGTATCTGTCTGGATTACACACCAGAAGTGTCAAAAGGCCATGTACCTCGTACCTACATTAGCATATTTTGTTTCTGTGCTAACTGGTTCTAAATACGGGATTCAAGTCTACGGGGGATGCTGTTAAATTGAACCAGTAGAGATAGCTAGCTGTGACAAATTATATTTTGTGATGTTTAAGGAATTTAATTGGTAAATATTATGTTAATTCTTTTTTGTTATATTCTGTGTTCTTAAATTAAGCTTGTTTTGATAAAATTTTCTGACTGAGTCACTTGAATCATACCTGCAATGAAAATCTTATGCTCACCATAACGCCAAAGTCAAATATAAAAGAGTCTAGACTAACTTCATAAAATAACTTGGATTTTCTGATCTGGTCCTTAAAAGATTGGGAAACCTCTCTGAATGTACTCCAGGATGTTCTTTGCCTCACAAATGCTCCACAGTGTCTCCACCTGCCATTCCAGCCCCAGAACTCGGGCTTCCAGGAATTGCAGCTGGAGACACTTGTTGTATACACAGTGGCCCCAGGCACTGGTGGTGTTCCTGGCTTCTCAGATTGGATAGAGGAAGCACACCAAGGCTTTTAGCTTTGGATGGCATGGTGGCACAGTGGTTCGCACCGCTGCCTCACAGCGACATGGTCCCGGGTTTGATTCCCAGTTTGAGTCACTGCCTATGTGGAGTTTGCATGAAACTGTAGGGTTTCTATGATTCTGTATACTGATGTTACAGCTATATGGGCTAGTTTGAAAGATCCAGAAGGTTTGTTCCACTCCATCATTGTTGATACATTCTCACTAATTTCCTTCGCTCCTTTTTCCTTCCAAGGTTGCCATTTCCTATCGTAACTTCATCTAGATTGTGATTATTCATATGCAAATCTCATAAAGGGTGTCAACAAATTACCTGCCATCAGTAGCATCACATTTAGCCCAATCCTATTCCCTCTTAACATCTGTAAGCATTAAGCTCAACATGAATTGGTGACGGTGGTTATGAGCTGGAGGGAACGATTTTGACTTGGACATACTTTGCCAATCCTTCATCAGCTCTGGGCTAAAATCCTTCGACTCCATGTTAGACAGCTTTGCGCTGGGACTTTCACCATATAAACTTAAAAAGCAGACCCATTATCACCTTCTGAAAGTATCTAGGGATAAGAAATAAATGTTGTTTGCAGGTGACCTCCACATACCAAGAATGATTTAAAAGAAACATAACCCCAGCATTCGAAAATAGTTTCATGAGCACCATTACTGAGAAGTGTTCAATTTCAGATATTTTAAGAAATAATTAATTTATTAATTAAATTCCCACCAGTAGTGGGATTTGAACCAATGTTCCCCCAACAATTAGCCTGAGCTTTTGGATTACTAGTCCAATGACATTACCACTATGCAATTGTCTCCACTAAGACCAATCTATTGATGTTCTTATTGGTCTTTGCAATCTTGGCAGGCCAAGAAAAAACAGTCTCAGAAAAATCTCCGAGTCCTGTTTTCAACTCAATATGAAGCCATGACGAACCTTTGGATTTAGTAAGGATGAATGAACTCAAAGGAGATTCCATTCCCCAAGCATCAGGACTGGGCTATTTGTTGTGTATCTTGTTGAGAAGAACAGCACCAATTGATTTGTTGACACTTGGTTTAAACATCATGGCCAAATGATACTTCAACACTCCATATCTATCCAAAATATCCTGTTTGTGGGAAAGCTGAACACATTCTTTATTCTTGATATGAAAATCCAAAACAAATTTTGGGATTATTTAGAAACTTGTACCAAAATGTACGTAGGCTTATGACCTCCCGGTTAACTGTGTGTTGAGTATTTAATTATATTTGGTTGGTTGGCTTCAACAGGGGATCCTTTGAGGTAGTTGGGTGGGGAGTACAAGTTCATAAATAAAAGCTTAAAAGATTAAATGCCAATTCTATCCTTCACTAGAATAGAACATCCTAGTAAGATTACCTATTTTATTTTGGATTCACAAGGATCTAGCTATCATAAGCCATCTCCCTCCCATTGTCCAGAAGCAGAACACACAGCCTGTGCCTGAAATGGAGGAGGGTAATTAAATTCTAAACTAATCTCTGGGAACAATATTTCAGTGAATGAGTGGTTAGTCAATGGAAGAAATCTCTAAGGAGATGGTGAAAAGAGTTAGTATTGATTCATTCAAATGCAAATTGGATAAGCTTCTTTTGGAAAATAACATGTCATATATCTGCTAAGTGTAGCATACTTGGAAGGAAAAAGGTGATTTTGGAACTATAGCTTATAAATCTCCCACCTCATCTATTTGTAGGTTTTCTTGCAGACTAAACTATCGAGAATTATTTACTACGATCAGACAACAATTCCTTTATTCACATCCTTCCCACCTCTGTTATTACTAGAATGATGGAAGTTGAAGAAGATGGTCCTTGGTCTTCTATTGCCTAGCAATTCTCCTTCATGATATCAATTTTTCTTGACATTGTCCCTGTTACAGCCATCACTTTTTAATTTACACAATGGGCTTCATAAGTACAAATTTAATATCACAGTCATTTAACTTTGCTATAATTTTATTTGGTCAATCAAACAATTACAGGATTGTGTGGACAGCACTCAACAATGAGAGACAACTTGCATCTCTTCATGTGGTGCTAGAAGGAAAGGGGTTTGACAGAAGGAAAAATAAAATCTGTTGAAGAAATGGATCTTTAAGGTGCTGCTGATAAATAGAAGTAAAGTAAAATTTATTAGTCACAATTACATTCAACTTCAATAAAGTTTCCGTGAAAATCCCCTAGCCACCACACTCTGGTACCTGTTTGGGTACACTGAGGGTGAATTTAGCATGATCGATGCACCTAACCAGCACATCTTTGAACTGTGCAAGGAAACCGGAGCACCCAGAGCAAACCCACACAGATATGGGGAGAATGTGCAAACTCGCACAGGCAGTGACCAAAAGCGGGAATTGAACCTGTATCCCTGGCACATTGAGGCAGCAGTGTTAACCACTGTGCCATCGTGCCATGCCTAGCAGGAGGTAAGTGATGGCTTCTACCTGGTGAATTACCCAGTTATGTACCTTACATAAAAAGCAGGACAAATTCACCCATGCAATTTCCCTTGCAATCAGCCTGATCTTGATCATTGGTAAAATAATCAAAGTGGTCATCAACAGTACCTTCAAGCCACATTTGCTTCGAAATTACCTGTTCAATGTCACTCAGTTTGGGTTCCACCAGGGCCTCTCAGCTTCTGACCCTTGAACATTAAGCAAGCATTTGACTAAATGTGGCTTCAAGGAGCCCTAGCAAAATTGGAGTCAATGGGAATCAGGGGAAAAATTCTTTGCTGGTTGGAGTAATACATGGCACAGAGGAAGATGGACGTGATTGTTGGAGGCCAATCATCTCAGCTCCAGGACATCAATGTGAGAGTTCCTCAGGGTAGTGTCCTAGGCTCAACCATCTTCGGCTGTTTCATCAATGACATTTGCTCCCTCATAAGGTCAGAAGTATGGATGTTCACATTGATTGCACAATATTCAACACATTTTGTGACCCCTCAGATATTGACACAGTCCATGTTCAAATGTATCGTGATGTTAGTATACCTTTAAGAAAGTTGTTTTTAAAATCATCATGTCTGGAACTCACAGCTTTAGCTGACGTCATTGTTGTTGGGCTGTCTATGAGGATTTCTTTTTTTGCCCCTTAAGTGGTTTAAATGGGGTTGTTTATGTTTACTTTGGGATTAGTTTTATGAGCCTGAATTGTCAGGAGGAAAACTGGGTGGGAGGCTAGGTGACAGGAGATCTTTCATTTTTAGATCTGTGCTGCAAGCTTTAGTTTTCAGAAGGGACAGCAAACTGAAAAGAAGTGTTTCCCTCTCTCCCTGTTTCATTTGGAAGTTCTGCTGGTTATCTGAATAACTGCTTGCCTTCCTAGAGTAGAAAACCTGGCATTGGTGACTGGAAGCTGTTCTGACGTCAAACTATATGTTAAGAAAACTACTAGAACTTTCAAGACCGAGTGTTTTCAATTCTCCAATCAAAAGATTCAATTCCAGTATCACGTGAACATTAGACTTTGCTGTATTGAGCTTGTTCAAAGGGTTTTGTCAATGGAAGGTTTTGGTTTGATTGGAACATCTTAGATATATCTGTTAAAGTTTATACATTATCGTAATTATTTTGTTTTTGTTTGTAATTGGTAAAAGTTATCCTAATTTTCTTTCCATATATGTTAACTATGTTCTTATTTAAACTTTGTTTGATAAAAGCTCCCTAGTGGATCACTTGAATCATTCCTGAAGTGAAACATATAGGCCGGAATTCTCCCATCTTGCCTGCCACTGGAATTCTGGTGGGTGGGGGACATAGACCATGTTAAGGTCCATCGAAGTTGGGCAGGAATCTCTGGTTTTCAGGAGTACAACTGGAGAATCCCACCCATCATGCTCTTCCTAGCCAAATTCAAGATGCAAAACTTATGATCCAGGTGAGCTCAATAAAACACTTTGGAGTTTCTGACCTGAACCATAAACATATTAAGACCTGGACAATATTCATGCTTGGACTGATAAGTGGCAAGTAACATACGCACCACACAAGTTTCAGACATTGACCTTCTCCTGCAAGGGAGAATCTAACCATCTCTTCTTGATATTCAATGGCATTAACATTGCTAAATCCTTTACTATCAGGATGGGGGATCATTTCTGGTTATTTTAAGATGAGGAGGAAAAAGTCTCAAACACAACCCTTTGAAATATGAAGTTTGGTGAGAATGGGGTTGCTGGGGATTCAAAGCTTTAGCATTGGGTACGAATTAAAACAGGATTGAAGTACAGAGAATGATGAGGAGAATCTTGAAGAAATTCAACCTTGAGATGATAAAGTTGCAGATCAGAGTTCTGGCCATATAATTAAAGGTATTAAGGTAGAACCAAGTAGGATAGAGCTACATAATGGTACAATGGCATTAAGTAGAATAGAAGGCAAATGGAATTTTTAAATGGAGAAATTAAGAAGAAAATATTTCCATTTGACTGAAGGGCAGATTAACCAAGCGCACAGATTTAAATTGATTATTTGGCAAAAGAATCAGAGGTGAGGTGAGAAAAGTAAGTGGTTAGAATTCGAACGGCATTGCCTGAAAGATTGCTGGCAACCAATTCAGTAGCAAGTTTCAAAAGGGGATCAGACAACTATTTGAAGGAGAAGAAATTGCAGAGATTTGGGGAATGAGTTTGCACAGACTTGAGGTTTAAATGACTTCTTTGCTATTCTACTCTATATTACTATGAATTCTGTTCGAATATTCTGCTGGGATGTGTGTGTTCATGCGTGGATGTGTTGTATCAACATCACAAGAACAAATAAACATTTATAAAATTGAACAGAACATAGATGTCTCATCTAATGCCTGAAGTTAGCAAAAGGCTTATTTCTTTTGTTCTATAAATAGGACCTGTATAACTGGCTAACTCTGGAATCTCAAAAAAAGTTTTACTTTTTTAGCTTAGATCTCCTACAGCACCCCATCAAAGTGATTGAAAGTGGGAGAGGAATAGGATGAGTGAAGGAGGACTTGGTAATGTTAAAAGCCTTATTGTCAGCTGTTTCGTCAGTCCGGGTTGCTGTGACGTCAGTTGCGTCTTCCCATGCCAACACTCTCTCCTCCACAGGAGTTAAGACAATCAAATTCACTTACCCTCATCCAGTTCTGTGCTGCTGTGCACCACTATCTTCTGTATAAGAGAGGAAAGTATGGCATTGAGTGCCCTGCAGAACATTAGGGCACTTGGCTATGACAGTTGATTCATGGATCCTAGACTTGCAACCATGTGAAGTGAGGAGGGGTGTGATAAAAATATGAATGTTAGATAGGAGCCCTGATGAAAAAAGTCTCATGTCGAGCATATATGACTATGTTACAAATGGATAAAAGAGTACTTTATTTCAAAACTGGGCATCGTTGGACTTTGAAAATGGCTGCCAGAGATCACCTGACTTTTGGAACTACAAGTTGGCCAAACTCCTGGCAGATTCTGAAGGTGGATTACAATGATCACAGCCTTGTGTGATGTTGCGCCTACCACTGTCAGGATTGGTCCCCAAACAGCAAGGACAATAAAGGGTCAGATGTCTCTAATACTGCCAAATACCAGAAGGGAACTACCAAAACTGATTATACAGAAGGAAGCATTAAGGACTTCTTTTCTGCCCTTGAGATATCAATGGTTTTGACTATGGATGGTGTAACCTACTTCTTTAATGAGCCATCATGATTGCCATTCTTCCGTTTCTGTTGGTCTTTGTGATTATCATTCCTGCTTGCTTGCAGGAAGAACAGCACTGCAGGTTGTTGAAGTTACGCTACCGCAGAAACCTGTCACCTAACCTTTCATTTAACCAAGCTACAAGGCTTATAGTTTAAGGCCTCAAAGATTATAAATTCACCTGGAAAAGAAAACGTTTCTCCATGTACTACGCATCTTTTATGTCAAAGAAAAATCCACAAACTCCTGTCTTCAGCTATTTGGTCTGACCTAGGTTTTATGTCCTGGGTAAAAAATACTTCTCACTGAACTCTGATACCACTGAACTGTTAACTACTCTGTTAGATTTCAATATTCATAGCGGTAAGCCTCATTACTCTTATTGCATTCATTCATGTGTGTGCATTTTAGTGAAATAGTAACAAACCTTTCCAGGATAACATTACTGGTTTAAAAAATCAAGTAAATCGAGTGCTAGTGACTTAGTGGGGGATAGGAGGAGGAAGCAATCTGATTACATGGAAGCTGAGTTTGACAAACATAACTCAGCCCTATCAAAATTAAATCACTCTGATTACAGACAATAGATTAAAAGAATTAGAAGATTCAGTCTGTCTCTTGCTTCCCTGTCTATAACCAGTTATTATTGGTATTTGAGTTATGGGGTGTCGTGAATTAAACAAGATTAGTGGCACAGTGGCGAGGAAATGCCATTTGAAGATGGATTCACTCATCTTGACAATTTATATGAGATTAATAATCTTCTTCCTGCACTCCAGCCTCTGAGAGCAACATACCATATTGATCTCCATAACTACTACTACTCACTGTCTCCTAAGCATCTGTCTGATCCGTCACCACCCCTCTGGAGATACAAATGACCTCCTTCCTTCCAACCTCCACCATTATGGCTTCTAATGCATTATAAGAAAATGGTGCAACTCTATCTCACACATTCCATGTTGTGAAAGAGTGAAGAATAATTGAATTAGTACACAAAGGTTCCCATCTCTTATTGCAGTCTCAATGGGAAAGCAATGGCCTACTGGTATTATCACTAGAGTATTAATCAAGAAACTCAACTAATGTTCTGGAGACTAGGATCGAATCCCACCATGGGAGGGGTGGTGTTTGAATTTGATTAAAAAGTATCTGAAATTAAAAATCTAATGATGATCATGAAACCACTGTCAATTGTTGGAAAAACCCATCTGGTTCACTAGTGTCCTTTGGGGAAGGAAATCTGCCTTCCTTTCCTGGTTTGCCTTCATATGACTCCAGAGTTACAGCAAAGTGGTTGGCTCTCAACTGCCCTCCAAGAGCAATTAGGGATAGACAATAAATGCTGACCAGTCAGCAATGCCCATATCCCATGAATGAATAATTAAAAAAAGTACACCTCTCCTTTAAGAGATGGAGGCTACCTTTCAGTACTATATTTTATTGATGTGTGCAGCCAATAAATACACAAAATTGCTAATGCTACCCGCAACACAATGGACACGTGTGGATTAGTCTCAAATTGGTATTCTTATGCCCACTTTTAGGTTGTATCCAGTTGAACCTCATTGAGTGAAAGGATGCCTTATCTTAATGTTTCTCTGGAAAGCTACCTGTGAGAACTTGAATTGCTATGTTAATTCTGAAACGCTGTCTGCTGCTTCAATGATTCACACTTGTGAATTATATTTGATTTTTGCATGAAATTGCCACCTTTTCAATAATTAAATTACCTAACACAGTCAAAGAAAGTAGGCTACCTATACTTAGCCATTGAATTTCTCCATCTCTGCTGAAGTGAATTGTTTAATAATTGCAACGAAAAAAATCTGTTTGTGTGAGACTTGTCACTTCCACATGTTATTATCTCTGCATACTCACATTTTCGCTGATTTATCTGTCAGTTTTAATGGAATTAATGGGGTGAGATGGATCTTCCCTCAGCACCAGTTAGCCGTGTGAGCTTAAAACTCATATTTTGTCAAATCCTACTGGACTAATTAAATTACAGGAGCACTCGTTCGAGGTGGAGATCTGGAACGTGAGATTTGATTCTCTACTAGACGTCCCTGCGAGGAACAGCGTTCAAAGAGAGTGCTGGTCTGAACTTTATGGGCTTGCAGTCTTCGATTTCCTCTGATATTGGCCACTTTCTTCTTTCATCCTCCGCCTCGAACTTCCTTTTTGATTTTTTTTATAATACCTTCTATATTTTTCATGATACTTCTCTATCTTTGCCCTCTGTCTCCTCTTTCTACCTCTAATTTTTGCATGTTCTCTCTGTATATCAATGGAGTCAATATCTTTGGACCCCTTTCTTCTTTTATCTGGGATATTTTTAACTTGCACATTATTTTTTTTTTTCACATTTAACTGTCTACTTTCTGATCCGTTGCTGCATTTATTTCAAATGACTGTTCTTGGTGAAAAGGTGCCTTAACGATCCATGGAAAAATCCCTGCGAGAATTTGAATTACTACGTTAAGGTGGCACAATGGTTAGCACTGCTCCCTCACAGCACCAGGGATCCCGGTTCAATGCCAGCCTTGGGTGACTGTGTGGAGTTTGCACATTGTCTGCGTGGGTTTCCTCCGAGTGCTCCGGTTTCCTCCTGCATTCCAAAGATGTGTGTTAGGTTAATTGGCCATGCTAACTTGCACCTTACTGTCCCATGAAGTGGAGGTTAGTTAGATTGACTGTTCTAAATTGCCCCTTACTGTCCTAAGATGTAAGATTGAGTGGATTGGTCATTCTAAGTTACACCATCCTGTCTCAAGATGTGTCGGTTAGGTGTTTTAGCGGGGTAAATATGTGAAGTTACAGGGAGAGGGCCTTGTTAAGATACTCTGTCAGAAAGTCACTGTAGATGCAAAGGGCCAAATGGCCTTTTTTTGCAGTTTAAGAATGCTATATTAATCCTGAAAAGTTTAATTCACTGGTATAAGATCATTATTGAGTTCAACCCCCTAACTGAGGGCTCCTTTCAATATTGGCTTAATTGTACTTGGATTATGGTCACTATTTCTCTTAAGTTTCGGCCCCTCCACTTGTCCTGATTCATTTTGGGGGATCAGGTGAAACATAACAGTGTCTCCGCCACAACTTCAGTGAAACTTTCAGTTTCTCCTGAGTTACTTTTGAAATAAAGTGTGCTTTTCCAATTTCTTTCACATTCGAATGTCTTGGCTATACAAGGTAAGCTAGATAAGGTCAATAATTTAGATGGCAGCCCAAGGTCTTATTTCAGAATGGGAAGTTCAGTGACTGAAGGCTTTTATATATTAAACTTAATTTGGCGTTCAACCAGCTGAAGCAGATATATAGGATAGTTGCCCAAATCAATAGGTATTCAGCTGTAGAAATCATAACCCTCAAAATGAGATTGGGCCACATAGATGAATTTCATTCTGGTCCAGATTTTCCAGTACTTCTCTTCTGATGACTTATGTCACTGCATGAGTTGGTTTCCAGAAATGTATTTGAATTTAAAAGGTTTCTCATTACCCCAAAAGTCTCAAAGCTAATGTTATCTTAACAATTAAAGACAACCTCGAATCTCAGGAAACCTAATGAGCTAATCATTGCTGTGTTGATTTCTCGGTTTGATTGTTCAAATGTATCAACATTCTACACCTATTTAATTCTACCTTGTTCGTAATGGGATTGGAGATAGTTGTAATCACTTTCTGCATTTGAAATAATCAAGAAAACTTGTGATTGATTCTTTTTTTCAAAAGGAAGACAGCTTTAGTAAATGTTGCATCTAAATTCTTAAACGTTTCTAGTTCTGAAATATGTTGTAATTCCAAAACTTCAGCTTTATGTTAGGAAAATGCTTTTAAAATGCAAAGAAACAAATGCATTAATTAAGACAACCTCTGAGAGTACAAAAATGATTAATGATAACTACCTTTTGAAATGTAGGTGTTGTTGTTTTGATGTAAATGGGCATCAATTTGCACATAGTAAACAATAACGTGATAATGTCTGGATAAATTGCCGACGTCTTACCGCCATTCACGCCTTACCACTGCTGCAAGCGAGGATGGAGAACTTGACATTCAGTCAAATCTCTCTTCACTACAGCAGGATCAGAAAATCCCACCTGCATGAATGGTGAGGAGATTCCACCAGCTGATATAGAAGCTGATTTAGGCCATTCGGCCTATCGACTCTGTTCTGCCAATCAATCGTGTTTCTCAACCGCAATATCCTGCCTTTTCCCCAAAACCTTTGATCCCCTTAGCAATCAAGAACCTGTCTATCTCTGTTTTAAATACATTCAATGACCTGACCTCTATAGCCTTTTGTGGCAATGAATTCCAAAGATTTACCACCCTCTGGCTGAAGAAATTCCTCCTTATCTTGGTTCTAAAGATTTGTTCTTTTATTCTGAGACCCCAGATCCTAGCCTTGCTTACTAGTGGAAACATCTTCCCTACATCTGGTCTATCCAGGCCTTTCAGTATTTTTGCAATGCCAATGGAGAGATTAATATTGCCACTAGGACACCAGGGACAACTGCACTATTCTTCTTCCAAAAACGATGCCATGGTATCTCAACTTCTACCTGAGAGGGCAGATAGGTGCTCAGTTAAATACCTTATCCAATGTGGCACTGCCTCGATAGTGTACTAGTTCCTGGATGGGAACTTCAACCTTCTGACTCCGGTGTAAGTGTGTTGCTGATAGCTGACATTTCACGTATGACTCATGCAGTGCACGTTTGTACCGATAACTTTTATTCTGCATGAGTTTCACTCACATTAACTGGACAATACAAATGGTTTCCTTCCATCGTAGCGAGACCTAGCTAAGTGGCTGCAAGTTAGTAACTGAAATTCAAGCAGTGGTTGGTTTAAATGAGAACCATTGAAGTTTACATTTTATTTAAGTTTTAGGTTTTATTTTATTAGTTGTCACAATTAGGCTTACATTAACACTACAATGAAGTTACCGTAAAAATCCTCTAGTTGCCACACTGCGGCCTGTTTGAGTACACTGAGGGAGAATTTAGCAAGGCCAATGCACCTAATCAGCACACCTTTTGGACTGTGGGAATAAACCAGCTCACCTGAAGGAAACCCATGCAGATGCAGGGGAAACGTGCAGACTCAGCACTGAACATGACTCAAGCCAGGAATTGAACCCAGGTCCCTGGCACTGAGAGATAGCAGTGCTAATCACTGTGTCACCACATCAGACAACTTAGCCCGTTACTTCTGTGGTAACTTTTTGTTACAACAATACAAAACTAATTTCACTTGGTCTGCTTTCGCCCCATAACTTCCGTAATTTATTTTTATCCATAAACTGCCTTTTGGGATCTTGCCGTCTGGACAGAATGAAACAAGTTTTGGCCATTTACTCGTGCTGTGTTTACATTTTAACCACGATCCTTAACTACCTTTCATTTTACTGTTAAATAAAAGCACTGTAGATGCTGGAAATTTGAAATAAAATCAGAAAATAGTGGATAAAGTCAGCAGCATCAAGTTAACATGATCCTTCTAGAAAATTTAATACTCTGGCTGAAACCTACATTTTTTTGCACATATCTTGTTACACACATTCTCACCATAGAGTGTAGAAGGAGGTCATTTGGCCCATCAAGTCTGCACTGACTCTCTGGAAGAGCATCTTACCCAGGCCCCCTCTCCAATTCCATTAACTTTGTGTTTTTATCGTGGCCAGTCATTTAATCTGCACATTTTTGGACTGTAGGAGGAAATTAGAACACTCAAAGGAAAACCCACACACACAGGAGGAGAACTTGCAAACTCCAAACAGTCAGAACTGAACCTGAGTTCCTGGCTATATGGGGCAGCAATAGTAACCAGTGTTCTGCTATGCCAGTCCTGTGAACAGATGAAATCCAAAGAGACAAAACTAACCTCTTGACTTCATGAATAATGAGGCATATGCCGGGTAAAATTAACTTCATGTCTGCTGCCCACTGAACTCGCCAAGTAATCAGAACAAAAAGTGAAGTTACTTAGTCAGAGAGAATAACTGAACAGTGATATGACAATGTGATGTTGGAGATCTGACACAGACAATAGTGAAGAAAACGGCCCGGTCAAAACAAAGGGCAATGAATCGAGGAACATCTCAGCCCAGGTGGGCCAGAGTGAGACTCCTGAACCACAAGGCAAAGTTTAAGACAGAATTGATCACCATTGTGTAAATCATCATTTCAGAAGATGGAAAGTTGTCAAAGACCTTAACAAATAGAATTGCAGAAAAATATATCCAATCAACCATTTCCCATGACTTATTCCATCCAATGGCATGGCAATATAGTTTGCATATTTATGTCCAAATACAGATACTGTAAGCCCCCACCAACCACCTCTCTTTTAGCTCCAACACAATGTGTTTCTATTCATGCAGAAAGTCATTCACTGCTTATGTTAGTGGTATTATCACTAGCCTATTAATCCAGAAACTCAACTAACGTTCTTGGATCCGGGTTTGAATTCTGCCACAGCAGATGGTGGAATTTAAATTCAATAAAAAATATCTGGAATTAAGTATCGACTGATGACCATGTAACCATTGCTGAGTGTCGGAAAAACTCATCTGGTTCAATAATGTCCTTTAGGAAAGTAAATATTCTTTCCTTACCTCGTCTGACCTACATGTGACTCCAGAGCCACAATATAGTTGACTTTCAACCGCCCTCCATGGGCAACTAGGGATGGGCAATAAATGCTGGCCCGCCAGTGAAGCCCATATCCCACAATGAATAAAAAAAAATTTTTAAAAATTCAACAACATCTCTTAATGCCAGGCACTTCTGTTCCAACTTCACCTGTCCCCACAATCTAAAATAAAATTTGATGCAAATAAATTTGATGCAAAACTGTGATGTAGCAAATCTTGGCATTGAATAATATAATGGATTAAATTCCAACGTGAGCCTGAAGAGTCTCAATGCATAACAAAACTTGCCACAATTTGGCAAATTTATAGCTAAATTAACCACTTAAGCAGAGAGGCTGTAAAGATGTCTGCAATGGAAAATGGAAATGCCTGCACTGACAGAATGGGATGTGGCTCCACTGAGACTGTGATTGTAAGGATATTATATCGAGATATAAATTGTTGGATCCAAGATTCAATAATGTTAATTAGTGGTGGGAAATCGTCTCTTCCCAAAAGTGGTGTCTTTTATTTTAAAAAGTAGAATCCTTGACAAAATATATAATTTGGACATATTTGCTGGATAGCTTGTTCAAAATAAAATGTTTAATTAGAGACTGATGATTATATTTTATTGATCAATGATAATTTAAATGCAGATATTTAAAATAAAGTGATTTAAAAATCTCAGGTCAGGGATTCAAATGATCACAGTGTTGTAAAAAAATAGGTGTTGCCCAGTCTGCCACTGCAACTTTGGTAGAGGGTTAATGGAAAGATCTATTGTTTTTATTTTAATTTATTATCTTACTGGATGTTAGCATCTACCTAGACCAGCATTGATCACCCATCCCTTTTTCTTCTTGAAAAGATGATGGTGAGCTGCCTTCTTGAAGCACAGTGCTGTTAGGGAGGGAGTTCCAAGATTTAGGACCAGCCACAGTGAGGGAATGGTGATACAATTCCAAGTCAGGATAGCGTTTGGCTTGTAGGGAGATAGTAAAACTATGAGACCATAAGACATAGGAGCAGAATTAGGCCACTCAGACCATCAAGTCTGCTCCACCATTCAATCTTGGCTGATAATTTTCTCATTCCCGTTCTCTTGCCTTTTCTCCATAACCCCTGATCATCTTATTAATCGAGAAGCACCAGTGGTGTTCCCAATTATCTTCAGCCCTTGTTCCTTTAGGTAGTAAGGATCATACTTGAGGAAGGAATCTTTGTGAGTCCTGTAGATGTTACACGCTGCTGTCATTGTGCATGTGTGGAGGGAGTGAATGTTTAAGGTGTTGAATCGGATGCTAGTCAAGCAAGCTGCTTTACCTGGATGGCGTCAGGCTTTTTGAGTGTTTTTGTAGTTGTGTTTGTTCAAGGAAGTGGAGCATATTTCTTCACACTTGTGCTTTGTAAATGGTAGACAGGCTTTGAAATGTCAGGGGATGTGTTATTCTGCAGAATTCCTAGCCTCTTCACCTGTTCTTGTACCTATTTATATGTGACTGGTCCACTTTTGGTTAATAACATCCCAGGATATTAATAGTGAGAGATTATTTTGTGATAATGCCATTGAATGAAGGACATAGTAGCAGGGAAGTTTAATTCTTGATCTGGAGTGGAAGATGAGGTGTGGTGTATGTGGAGATCCCAGGGAGGTGACACGTCTGAGACATTTGACATTCGGGGAGGGGGAGGGGAGGTCTGATTCAAAATTTTGACAAGAGGTGGAGGATTCCCATCTCTGTCCTGGAGATATTTTGCATGGGTTGGGGTCAGTGGACAACCATTCCTCCTCCTGGCTGACAAGTCATGCTGTAAAGGCATTTACTATTTCCCCAAAGAAACTCTCATCTCCCTTTAGCTGCTATTTCCTCCAAACTTCTAACAGTATTAGACAGAGTAGACTCGGAAAGAATGTTCCTGATGGTGGGGAAGTCCAGAATTAGGGGTCATAGTTTGAAGATGAGGGGTGAACCTTTTAGGACTGAGGCAAGAAGAAGTTTCCTCACCTAGAGAGGGGGGTGAATCTGTGGAATTTACTACCACAGAAAGTAGTTGAGGTCCAAACTTTGTGTATTTTCTAAAAGAGACCTCACCTGATGAAGAAACATCAGTCCAAAACCTTGTGATTCCAAATAAACCTATTTTACTTTAAGCTGGTATTGTGAGATTTCTTACTGTGCTTACCCGCATTAACATGAAGAAGAAATGAGATAAAGCTGAAATTACTTCAGTCAGGCATTTGAGGTTGACCTATTGGAACATGAACTCCCTGATTAAGGAGTCAATTGATGGGTCAATCTGGGAGTCTTTTCCTTGTATTTAACTGAGAGTGTCAGTTCCTCTGGCACTCCCAAAAGTAGACTGCTGG
Organism: Sphyrna mokarran; assembly: GCA_024679065.1. Lineage (NCBI taxonomy): Eukaryota > Metazoa > Chordata > Chondrichthyes > Carcharhiniformes > Carcharhinidae > Sphyrna > Sphyrna mokarran. Next base: position 24,769,000 of record JAGIQG010000029.1, read on the forward strand.
CTGATAGCACTCTGTGTACTAGTGTTGCAATTGTAAATAAAGACTTTTTGGTGAAGAAACTTCTGCTTCCAAAGATTTATTGCAGTAGTTCTTGGGGCTAAAGGATCAAGGATTATGGTGGCAATTTGGGGTCAGGGTATTGAATTTCACGATTAGCCATGATCATAATGAATGATGGAGCAAGCTCGAAGGGCCTGCTTCTATTTTCTATGTTTCTGTGTTTTTAGACTAGAAAAATCCAATCAGCCACTATTGAACCTACCAGGTAGGTTAAATCAGAGGCTGTCAGCCTCATTAAAATATTTAAAATGCCATCCTGTCACCTGTAATGAGGTTGGCAGCCTACTACTTGTCTTGGTAAAACCCAGATGGCAAAATTGGAAGAGGATTTGAGATATTAAAATTCTTAATAATCTGACCCAATCCCAACCTCAATTTTTCACTGTTGAAATTCACCCCAACATTTCTCTGGGATGTTTGCCAAAATTACTGTGGGTAGATGGCAGGATCTTTGGCCCCCTTGATGGAAATAATAGCTTTTGAGGTGAATATGTAATACAAGTTAAAGTTGATTCAAGTGCCCAATAGTTCGAAATGAATGAAAAGGAAAATGCAGTTAAAAGTTATCTATTTGAAATATAAGAAACCCTACAGTTCTGGAATTAAAGATTGAAATCATAGAATCCTGGAATTCCTACAGAACAGAAAGAGGCCATTTGGCCCATTGAGCCCGCACTGACAACAATCCCTTCAAGGTCTCTATCCCCATAACTCCAAATACTTACCTCACTAACCCCCCAATACTAAAGGGCAACTTAGCATGGCCAATGCACCTAACCTGTACATCTTTGGAGTGTGGGACAAAACTGAAGCACCAGGATGAAACCCACGCAAACCCAGGAAGAACGTGCAAACTCCACACAGACAGTCACCTGAGGCTGGAATTAAACCTGGGCCCCTGGCGCTGTGAGGCATGGTACCAAACATTCTGCCACCGTGCCACCTAAGTCATTATAATGACTGAGACCAGGCGGAATGAAAATATAGTGTGCTCCGGACTAAGTGGTTTTCCAACGTAATTAATGGCTAGATAGGATGGGGGGGTGGGGGAAGGGGAGAGGAGAGATCTATGCTTCACATAGGGAGAATAGAATTCCTACTTTGGTCATTGGGCTCATCAAGCCTGACCAATCCCACCCAGTCCCCATCCCTGTAAGCCCATACATACACCCTGCTAAGCTGCCTGACTCAAAGGGTCCATAAATCTAACCAGCATGTCTTTCGGACAGTAAGAGGAAACCAAAGCTCCTGGAAGAAACCCATGCAGATATGGGGAGGACATGTCCCATATCCACTCTAGACTCCACACAGACTGAGGCTGGAATTGTGAGGCAGCAGTGCTAACCATTGTGCCACTGTGCCACCCAAATCATTATAGTGATTGAGACCAGGGGGCATGGAAAGTGTGTTCCAGACTAAGCTGCTTCCTCACGTTACTGTGGGGGTGAGGGAGGAGGGTGGGATCTACGCTCTATATGTGGAGGGTACCCCACATATATCAATTTAATAGTTCAAACATACTCTTATGTCAGATCAGAGTTCACATTGTGGAGTCTAGAGAATAACAGCATCACCTAGTAATCGAGGAACATCAATTTGACCTTCAATCCTAGCCAAACCTAATCGTCATTGCGTGTACAGTTTAGTAACTCCTGTTTTACAGCTGAAAGTGCTGGATTAAGTGAGGAGAAGGTAATGTGGACTACTTACAACATTTCATGAAACATTCGCCAAACATGGCAAGATGAAATAATTTCCCCAAGTGCTGTTCCAACGTTGCCTGGAGACAAATTAATGCCTTTCTCTGCATCATGAAGTTAACTGTCGTTTGGCAATGGACTCAAAATAGCATTCAGCATTTGCACAGCTATCTTCCCACCTGTCCCAGCTGGAGAAGAATGCAAGGCATCTTACGACTGTGATGGGAGACAAAACTGCAAAGGGAAAGGAAAAAAATAAACCACTTTGCTCTGTTGAACACTTAATGAAGACGACTGTGGCAGGTTCGAGAAAGAGGTCAAGAGGTTCTGGCTTATCAAAATCCTGCCACTTCTCAAATTGCAAATATAACATTTAAGGCACTAATTACTGAGGATTCTTCATGCTGAGTGAAGATCTGTTGTCCCAAAGGATGCACCCATTAGAACTCCCTACACATAACTCCATGGCCAGGCAGGTTGGCCATTACACTCGAAATCGCAGCAAGTTCTTTCGCTTGGTTTTTCATCTGCCAACTGCACTGTGTTAAGGGGAAAGCAACAGCTATGCAATATTTCAGTGCCAGGGTGCAATGAAATGGTAACTAGTGAGAAACATTAGTGCGTAATACTTACGGTCAAGAAACAGAGCCTTAGTCAGGCTGTTAGTCTTTTTTTTAAACTTACACATTTCTATTTCAAGTAAAACAATAACGACGCGAGGAATGTTATTACCAGACTATAGGATTGTTAAATACTCTGGGCTGATAGCTCAAAGGCTGATCACTCTCCTCAATTGGATGACAGTTCAATCTCTTAGCCAGTTTCCACAGGGCTGGTATTCAGTCATATCCATTCATACAGTGTCAGCATCTGATTTTGGTTATGGTGGAGACCTGTCATAGAATCCCTAAAATACAGAAGGAGGACATTCGACCCATTGAGCCTGCACCAACTACAATCCCACCCAGCCCCTATTCCCGTAACCATACATATTTACTTGCTAATCCCCCAACACTAGGGTCAATTTAGCATAGTAAATCAACCTAATCCGCTTATCTTTGGAGTGCGGGAAGAAACTGGAGCACCTGGAGGAAACCCATGCAGACATAGGAAGAATGTGCAAATCACACAGAGAGTGACCTGAGACCGGAATTGAACCTGGGTCCCTGATCCAGGTTCAATGCGAACTACTGTGCCACCCTATCTTTCTAATTTTCCTGACTCTGTGAAATAGAAACTATAGTTTGATGATCATTGCATTTTGAACTATATTGGTGAGTGTTGTTTCAATTGATTTTAACTTTGTGAATGCACTGCAGTAAAAATAAGAATTCAAAACAAATTATAGCATTGAGGTGATTGGAACTGTAAGATTAACATGGCATGAGAAAAACATTATCACCCAGATTGTGATGCAGAGAATTACAGAGTGTAGTGGTGTGTCTAGCTAAAGTTGCCATGATGATAGTACCTAACCAGGATTGTGTCTTGTAACATATGATGTACTAATAAACAAGTTATTGTTCAATCATACCGACCTCTAGATCTCTACACGAGACAATACACCACTATAAAACATGGTGGCAGCAGGTAAAGTGCCCCAAAATCCCTAAGAATAATGTAGCTGAGTCTGGTTTAAGAGAAGTGCACTTAAAGAACACAGATACACAGGTGAACTTCACCTTAGAAGCTCCAATACAACTGTTGAGGCCCATAGCAAGACTTAATTGAAAACAGAGTCAAAAAACCTACCCAGGTTGCAAAAGGGAAAACAAACTCCAAATAAAAACTGGCATAAGCCTTTATGTCCAAAGCAGTAATCAAGCTGCACTAATGGACTGTTTAATGAGGCAGAGCTTGATGACTGCTGCAGCTCAGGTCCAGAGTCAGGATCAGAACACTGCATAGTAACAAAAACAACTTTAACAAGAAACTTTATGGAGAAGTCAGAGCCAAAAGATTGGCAAAATCAAGGTTTCAAAGGTTAGATTGAGAGAAGATTACAATCAGGCCATCTTACAATACTAACCTTGTCTGCTTTGGGCTGCAATAGAATGTTTAAATTGGAATGTGGTGACTGAGGTAGTTTGATGAAGAGGGCAGGCCACTCTTTCCTATCTCAGAAAGAAGAATTGTTGCTTTGGTAAGCAGGATCTGGTGGGTATTTCAACTGTTCTTATTCTAAACTAAAGGAAGTAAAAGTAATGGGAGTAATTTAAGGATAAAGTAAAATATTTACTTAAATGAAACAATTAAATGGTTCATTAGAATACATTAAGTATAACAGGACATATGAAGTGTCACAGCTGCTCTATGTGGGAGCTCAGGCAATGTGTCACAGCTGCTATATGTGGGAGTTCAGGTGATGTGTCACAGCTGCCATATGTGGGAACTCAGGTGATGTGTCATAGCTACTCTATGTGGGAGATCCTGGAATGCCATTTTGATCCAGGGAAAACACGTCTACAGCAAGTGTTTGAAGTTCCAGCAGCTTTTGGCTCAGAGTCTTTGAGCTAGAGATTCAACCGCAGACTCTGCGACATAATAGGGAGGGAAAAAAGTTACCTGGATTCTTTATACCAGTTAGCAGTCACAACTCTTAGGACAGTCTTGTGATTTGGTCACTCGTCAGGGACAGGGGAATGTGGCTGAGAGTGAGGCAGGTCAGGGGACTCAGAGGGCAGGGACACAGTAGCCTCAGCTTTTACAAATGTCCAATAGGTTTGAGATATTTTTCAGTTAATTTTGATGAAAGTGAAGGCTGCAGGGTGTCTGAGCTTACTGACTATGTTACCATGATACAAGAAGCCATTCAAGTGGAGGGGAGCAGCAAGGAATGCAGTGCTAGTAGGGGATAGCATAGTTAGAAGGTTTGATATTGGCATTCTCTACAAACAGCTGTGTCGTCAGCCCAATACCAGGATTCAGGATGTCTGTTCAACTGTCAAGGAACTTGCACTGGGAGAGGATCTAGTCATTATGGTTCATGTAGGTACCAATAGTCAGGACAAAGAAAGAGGTTCCTCCATAGTATGAGGACCTTGGCACCAAATTAAGCAGCAGAACCTTAGAGGTTATAGTCTCATAATTATTACCTGAGCCACATGCAAATTGACATTGGACAAATTATAATAGAAAGATGGATGCATGGCTCAAAGATTGGAGTGGGAGAACTGGGTTCTTAATCATGGAGCATTTACACCAGAACTGAGACAGACCAAAACCATGTTAGGACCAATGATCTTATGAGCCACAAAACCAGGAAAATTGAGATTGGGGGCAAGGGATCAAATTAGTGTTGCTGTGATAAACCAAAGAGCAGAGAAAAGGCAAAAGGGAAAGGTACTGTTACGGGAAATGAAAAACGGACTGGGATAAGAAGGTAGAGAGAGTACAACTCTAACAGTAAATTAATTGTTAAGACTAAAGTTTATAAAAATAGTAAATAGACAAAACTAAAAGCTCTGCATCTGAATGCAGATAGCAAATAAATGAGCTGAATGTGCACATAGAAGTAAATAAGTACATTTTATCACCATTATAGACATGGCTGCAGAGGGTCATGGATCAGGACCCAAACATTGAGGATATTTAGCAGGGACAGGAAGTGAGGAAAAGGTAGAGGGGTAGTTGTTAGTTAAAAATGGTATCAGCATAATAGACAGGGAATCACATAAAGACCCCCTAATGGTAATCACTAGTATAAGCAGTTCAGATTCTGACTTCGTCCTGAAGCGTTCTTGGAAGTGGAATTGAATTTGTAAATAAAGGGAATCTGGTGAAGGGCCACTGAGGAGTTATTTCATTGACAAGATACAGAGAATCCCTCATACACTCACTAGTCAACAATCACTGTGGCTAAAATGAGTTAGATTATTTTTAAATACTGGGGTAAAATTTTTTTTATTATGCTTCTGATTATGATTGTTCTCTTGTCAGCAATCTTCTTTGGGTTTGTCAAGTTAGAGTTATTTCCCTTGTTGAAATCAGCTCCAGAAGTCAACAATCAGACTGTGATAAATTGAAAAAAATTCAAGGGTGGAATTCTCTGGCCGTTCACGCCAGCCGAATTCTCCGGTCCCACTGGCAGTGCCTCCATACTTGTGGGTTTTCTACTGGTGTGGAGTGATATCAATGGGAATTCCCATTGTCAACACTTGGGCCAGAGAATCTCACCACTAGCAAACAAGGTGCCATCTCTCATCGACAGGAACCATGCAGCTGGAAAGACAGAGAATATCGTGCAATATCTTTTAGTGTATATATTTCACAATAACGGTTTAATAGCTCAGTTCCTCATTCTTCTCATTTTTAATATAGTTTTTGATGATGCCTGCAACATAAAAATATGATTGGCACTCAAGTAGTAAAATGTCCAAAAGAAAATCAATAAAAATACAAAAATCTTTTGAGTCATAGTAACTTAGTCTTTCATTAAATTGGGATAAACTCTGCAGATAGAATGGCTACTGTACAATTGGTTAGTAGTTCAAGAAAAGCAATAGAATGGAAAATGACTGTATGCATGGGAAGAAAGGATAAGCAATAGGGACAGAGATGCCATCAATATACATTCCATTAAGGATGAAAAATTCCATGAAAACTGCAAATAATATCATTATTGTCAAAGACACGGGTTCAGCTTTTGTGTGTATCTCAATCTGAGGTTTCTGATTCATAGCAACCCCAAAGCCAAGATTGAATTGCTTTGGGGATTCTCCGCATTTTTCTTCACCCTGTATTTGAATGGATGCAAGGGGATTAAAGATGCCAATGTTTCACCATTGGACTCACCTACTTCAATCCGTCCCATCTATAGGACATTCTTAAAAGCAATGAATAACCCATTTGAAAGAATTTATCACGCATATAAAAGGAAGTGAGGTAATTTTGTGTTGCGTACCAGGATCCTGACTTGCATGTTCTTCTAATTAGAACTGTGGGAATAGTTGCAAAAGATCCTTGGAACAGTAGAAGCTCACATGCACTGTACAAGCATCACCTACATAGGAAAGACTCCTGGACTAATGACATAGCTGATAAGGATGCAATTCCTTAAAGACAACTTTGGCCCAGATTTTGTTGCAAAAATAATAATTCTTAATTTCCTCAGCATTATTAATGTGAAACCCAGACAGCAACTTATGAGGCCCATTAATTGTGAAATGCCCCACATTGCCAGAAGTTTCTGGGTCACCACCCGGAGACTCACAAAACAGCAGTTTACCCTCAACCTCCCCATGCATTTCATGAAATCATTGTATTTCCACATTAATTACTGATTAAACTTGCTGCCAAGTTAGAGCAGCTATTGATAGCATTTTAATTGGATGGGGATAGGGGTGCCAGTTGAGATTTTTAAGTGACCGATTAATGCTCACTTAAAGATTGTTTCTCATCTAGTGGCATGGTGGTACTTTGGTTAGCACTGCTTCTTCACAATGCCAAGGACCTGGGTTCGATTCCCAGCCTTGGGTAGCTATCTGTGTGAAGTTTGCACATTCTTCCCATGTCTGCATGGGTTTCTTCCAGGTGTTCCTCTCACAATCCAAAGATGTGTGGGTTAGGTGGATTGGCAATGCTAAATTGTCTCTTTGTGTCAGGAGACGAGCTAGGGTAAATGCCTGGTGTTATGGAAATAGGGCCTGAGTGGGACTGTGGTCAGTGCAGACTTGATGGGCCAAGTGGCCTTGTTTTGCAGGGTAGCGTTCCATGATTCGGGCCTCAATTTTCAGGTAGGGGAAGGAGTTCAAGGACATAGGGAAGCCTGAAGAATGAACTGGCTCAGGCCTCTTGCAAGAAGTTAGAAGTTGGTGGTGGAGAAGACCTCCATCAAAGACTTCTTCTCAACACAGGTATGCCACCTTTTCCTGGCCTCTCTGTGGACATTCCTCTTGACCTATTCCTCTCCCCTCCCCCTTGCCAAGGCCCTCTCACCCACTTACCTGATCCTAGCTTTCCAGGGTTTAGATTCTGGGAACTGCTTGTTGTCCCAGCTCAGTCTACTACAGCTTCCAGTGCTATTGGGATAGAACAGCTGCCAACTCACCTGATAGGCTGATACTCTCTAAGGTGGGACTTCTTCCTGAATGAATGGCAGAAGTTTGACTTCCTGCCTATGAACACTTCTTGGAACCTTAAGTTGCTGTGGGACAGCTGGCATTGGCTGTGATGAGCTCTCCGCCAATTCTTTGGGTGGCAGGCTGGAAAATCTTAAAAACCTTGACCAATCCTTCTTGACCAATGTTCTATCCTTGCAACATTGAACGCCCTCTTTACCCAGGGGGATATTCAAAATATTGAAGTCTCATTGATTTAATTGTAATGGAATATTAAAATGTAAAATTAAAAATTGCATTCCAACAATTTCTGAACCAGTAAGACATATCAAACAGTCAAACATTATTACATACAAAGAGCAAAGAACAGTATTACAGCATAGGACCAGCCCCTTTGGCCCACAAAGCCTACATTGTCCTACCTAGACCAACCACCTGTATCCCTCTATATCCCACCTGTTCGTGTGCCTATCCAGATAAGTCTTAAATGTTGCTAACGTATCTGCCTCAACCACCTCACTTGGCAATGTATTCCAGGCCCCAACCATCCTTCGTGTAAAAACATTCCTTGCACATCTCCACTGAACTTTTCCCCCCTTATCTTGAACTTGTGTCCCCTTCTGATTGTCATTTCTGCCCTTGGAAAAAGCTTCCAATTGTTCACCTTACCCATGTCCCTCATAGTTTTATAAATTTCAATCAGGTTGCCTCTCAGCCTCCTTCTTTCCAGAGAGATCATTCCCAGTTTATTCAATCTTGTATGATTGTCTTACTAAAGTATAGAAATTATAAATCTTATATATGTCTGTTACATTACATTCTTTAAAAAAAATGTGTTCTTGCAGCTAAGAACTGGTGATTATCAGATTTTGCCCTCAATGGTGAATAAGTGGTTCAGCTTAATTTTTCTATTTATTCATTCATGGGAAATGGGCATCACTGGCAAACATTTGTTGCCCATCCTTCGTGGCCCTTGGAGGGCAGTTGAGTGTCAACCACATTGTCATGGCTCTGGAGTCACATGTAGGCCAGACCAGGTAAAGACAACTGATTTCATTCCTTAGACATTAGTAACCAGATGGCTTTTTTCTGACAATCGCCAATGGTTTCATGATCGATTTTTAATTCCAGATATTTTCTTCATGGAATTCAAATTCCATGATCAGTCATGGTTGGATTGGAGCCCATGTCCCCAGAACATTAGCTGAGATTCTGGATTAATAGTCTAGTCATAATACCTTGAGATGCAATAGGTACACCTTGATGGACAATGGGTAAGCAGGCAATTGGTAGAATTAGGGAGGATTAGATGAAGAGGCGTGGGGTGAACATGATGCAAATTGTAAATGCCCAGTTGGGCTAAATTATCTCTTTCTTACTGTAAATTCTACCCAAGAACGCGATTACATTTCTTTTTTGCTCTGTTGCCACCTCTGACTTAGGTGACCGTAACCTATTCGAATTCCTTCTCTTTGATGAAGAATTGCCCAGAGGGAAAGAGTTTGCTAAATACCTCTTCCATTGATGCAGCAATTGTTTTTTAAAGCTACCTCACCACCAGATTCGACCTTGTGGTTGCAAGCATCTGCGTTTCCACTAATAACTCATAGTCCTCGTTACTTGTAAGCATGGCCAAGTTGCCGATTGTATCTCCTCGAGTGAGATTTTCAGTCATGATAAATCCTGATTATGGTTGAAAAAGCCATTTTGTATGCTTCAGGTTATCAGAATGTGCACCAGTCAGTTTAAAACCATTAAATTGAATAACTGTGAGATGAAAAATTAGGTTTCTTTAGAAAGCGCCGCTCGACTCTCTGGCTAATTTGCAGTGACCAACTGAGGAGAATGTAAATGACTTCATTGTTGTATTCAGAAACTATATTTCAGAATGTCCTACTTTACTGATGGGCCCCTATTGTTCCCCAGTACAGAAAAAGGTGAACTGTGTGTACCTTACTGCCCTAGTTCACTGCTCTAAATGATGTTAGGTTTGTGACACTGTCCTAATATGCAATGAATCTGATTTTCAGAAATAAATCCATCACCAGAACGTAATGCATGAATTCTTATTTTATGTAGTGTTTAGCTTTACGTCCACAGTGGCAGTGGTTGTAAAACACACTTACGTACCTCAAATAGACAGTTAAATATTTCCTCGTCAAAACACAGTTCGCAGTGTCATTTGGGTAAGTAACAATGCAATGAAACTCCACATAATCTAAAGTAATGTAATGTTGTCTAACAGTAATAATGTAACCTGTATGTAAAAACAAATGGATTCTACTAGGATTAGGGACAAGAGATGTTGTATTTCTTTAATATGAACTACTGGCCACTGAACATTATTTTTTTCTTTGTACTCAATAAAAAACTACCCCCAGGAGAAGAGCAGCAGGAACTAATAGGAAGGTTTCTCATGTTGACTCATGCTTCAGTCTAAACCATTATCGCATCAGTAAGTGACATTTCTATTTCCCTAACTCCTGATCTTTGCTAACCTCTCAAATCAAAATTTCTGTATTACATCCAATTAATGATTGATTTGAGGGTGGTTTAGCACCACTGATTTACATCCACGAGAAGCAGGGTTTACACTGCCTTTGCTCATCATGCTTGGAGTCCCTTAGGTTGTCAGAGAAAGAAGACTTTCATCATATCTGTTTGGATTGACTGATTTGTACCCAGATCCCAAAGGAGAGAAGATAAAAGACTAACCTCGCCTGCCTCCCCAGATGGAATTATTTTTAATTAAATGAGAAAAGTAGCAATAAAACACTGTTAGAGTCTGTTCGTAATGGAAGCCAGGAACAAGATAGCAGTGTGCTGAATAGGACACATCATGTATTTTGTGGAATTGGGATAAATTGGTGACAAATTTAATACAAGGAGCACAGAAAAGAAATTACTGCAGAAGAACATTAAAAAGAATACAGTAAGGACCCCATACATCTTCATCGATTGTATCAAAAATATTGTTCTATGTGGAATTGATAGAATGGAGATGCATCACTGTGTTAATTATCTTCTTAAATGATCAAACCTTTCACTCTTGTGTTCACAACATCCCAAAGATGGAAAAATTTTAAAATTTATTTATTCATGTCACAAGTAGGCAATGGCCTAGTAGTATTGTAGCTAAATTATTAAACCAGAAACACAGCTAATGTTCTGGGGACCTGAGTTCGAATCTTGCAGGTGGTGGAATTTGAATTCAGTGAAAAATACCTGGAAATAAAAATCTACTAATGACAGTGAAACTGTTGTTGATTGTCATCAAAACCCATCTGGATCACAAATCTCCTTGAGGGAAGGAAATTTGCCGTGCTTACCTCATCTGGCCTACATGTGACACCAAAGCCATAGCAATGTAGTTGACTCTCAACTGCCCTCTGAAATGGCTCAGCAAGCCACCCAGTTGTCACCACGACTTTCTCAAGGGTAATTAGGGATGTGCAATAAATGCTGGTCAGCCAGTGGCACCCATGTCCCACAAATAAATTTAAAAAAAACACTGCAATGAAGTTACTCTGAAAATCCCCTAGTTGCCACAGTCCGGCACCTGTTTACATACAGAGGGCGAATTTAGCATGGCCGACGCATCTAACTAGGTCATCTTTCAGACTGTGGGAAGAAATCAGAGCACCCGGTGGAAAACTCACACAGACACAAGAAGAAAATACTAACTCCACACAGACAGTAACCCAAGTCAAGAATTGAACCCTGATCCCTGGCGCTGTAAAGCAGTAGCGCTAACCACTGTGCCACCGTGCTGCCCGCAGTGATAGCTCCCATTTACAGTGATAACATACGGCAAAGACTTTAGCACATGAGAATGAATTTTATATTTATATTGATTATCCTTTTCCAGTTCCTTCAATCTTCATTCAACAAGATGATGCTTTGGGTTACAAACACATGAAACGTGAGAACATAGGATGGCACGGTGGCACAGTGGTTAGTACTACTGCCTCACGGCGCCAGGGACCCAGGTTACATTCCAACCTGGGGTAACCATCTGTGTGGAGTTTGCATGTTCTTCCCATGTCTGCATGGGTTTCCTCCGGGTGCTCTGGTTTCCTCCCACAGTCAAAAGATGTTCAGGTTAGGTAGATTGACCATGGTAAATTGCCCCTTACTGTCCCAAGATGTCTAAGTCAGAGAGGTGTGGTGTAAATAAGTGGGGTTACATGAATAAGAGTAAGAGACTCTATCGGAGATTAGATGCAGACTTGATGGGTCAAATGTCCTCCTCCTGCTTTATTGGGAGTCTATGATACTAACAGAAATAAGAGCAAAGGAAGACCACACAGCCCATCATTCAGTCTGTCATGGCTGATCTTGGGCTTCAATCCTACTTTTCCATTACTTCCCATATGCATTGATTCCCCAAGAGATCAAAAAACTGCCTATCCCAAGCTTAAATATTTTCAGTGATGTACCCAGAGTTAGAGTCTCCAAAGTCACCATCAAATATTGCACATGAATACCTGACAGGCTTGCATTGAAACAATTCAACTATGTTTTTCTTAAAAACATCTCACCCAACAATGGTCAATTCCTTATTGGAAGTCCAGATGAAAAGAATATAACTGAAGTTGAGATCTAAATCCAGGCTCCAAAAACAGGATTGGTTTTATTAACCTGCTTTGCGAATTAAATTTGGATTGAGAGCCTGGTATGATTTTACTGACAACTTGAGGGGGTTGTGACCAGTATGGTCTTGCTGACCAGATTACAGGGTGTGTGTTCAGAGACAGTGCTCATTTGTTTGCTTAATTGTTTATTATTGTCACAAGCAGGCTTACATTAACACTGAAATGAAATCACTGTGAAAATCCCTTCGTTTCCACACTCTGGTGCCTGTTTGGGTACACCAAGGGAGAATTTATCACAGCCAACATGTTCTCTCGGACTGTGGAAAGAAACTGGAGCACCGGGAAGAAACCCATGCAGACACAGGGAGAACGGGCATATTCCACACAGACAGTGGGTCCCTGCACCATGAGGCAGCAGTGCTAACCATTGTGCCACCATGCCACTCCACACAAAGGATCTAACATTCAATAATGAATTCACTTTTCTGTGACATTGAAGGTTGATACTCAAACGCTGTGATGCAGAATTACTTCAGTCTGTGACTTGGTACTTCTTGCGTTCTGTTACTGCTCATCCAGGAAGATCGCAACTGGAGGAGGTTCTACAAGTCTGTTCAGCCTCTTGGTGAGATCATGCATGATCCATATACTACTATTGTCCCTCATCTCTTAAGAACTGTGGATAACAAAAAGCTATCAATCTCAAATTTAAAATTAATGTCTGTCTTCACATCATTTGCCAGTGGGGTTCCAAGCACCTATCATCCCCAGCATGTTACATTTTATAATTCCCTCCCCCACAATCATAGAAACTCTACAGTGCAGAAGCAGGCCATTCAGCCCATCAAGTCTACACTAACCACAATCCCACCTAGGCCCTATTCCCATAGCCCACATATTTACCCTGCTAATCTCCTGACCTTAGGTCAATTTAGCATAGCCAACAACCTTACCTGCACATTTTTGGACTGTGGGAGGAAAGAGGAGCGCCTGGAGGAAATCCATGCAGATACGGGGAGAATGTACAAACTCCACACAGATAGTGGTCCAAGGCTGGAATTGAATTCAGATCCCTGGCATCAAGAAGCAGCAGTCCTAAACACTATTCCACCATGCTGCACAATAACTGCTCAAGGTAGATTAAGCTCCCCAATTGAAAGTTAGTTGGAACTATGTCAATTGAAGAAGTGTCAATAAAGATGATTTTGCCTTGCTGCACTCTTTTTCTCTATTAGGTATTTTTCGATATTTTGATTTCTCTGCTCATTAGTATTCATCTTGAAGGTAGTTTGGCTTTTGCCAGATGAAATATGTCAATCATTTTCTTCTCAAAAATACTGCAATTGAAACATATTTCCCTGGTGTCCATTCTGAGCAACGCAGTCACATGAAGCGATGCTAATAGGTTTGTTACACTTATCAGATTGTGCAACAATGTCAGAAAACATTAGTATTTCTTCATGATACAAGGAGCACAACTCTCCACTTCAAATGTAAATTCATACTGCTAATTCTGTCAGAATTTTAAAAGCAAAATATCAGTCTATGAATAGGTGCTGACAGTAACGAGGTTTTGCTCTTATAGTTTCTAGGGCTGGAAATCTGCCATTTCAGGATTAAGCAAGGGGTTGTGGAAAATTAATATTAATCAATCTAATAAATGACTCAATTGATATCTTCTAGTTCACTGGCAGTATGATATTTGTATGCCATTGCATGGTGGCACTGTTGTTAGCACTGCTGCCTCACAATATCAGGCACTTGGGTTCGATTCCCAGCTTGGGTCATTGTCTGTGTGGAGTTTGCACATTCTCCCCATGTCTGCATGGATTTCCTCCGGGTGCTCTGGTTTCCTCCCGCAATCCTTCTGCACTGGTTAGGTGCTAAATTCCCCCTCAGTGTAACCAAACAGATACCAATCAGAGTGTGGTGACGAGGGAATTTTCACAATAACTTCACTGCGATGTTAATGCAAGCCTACTTGTGACAATAATAAATATATGGCTGGTGGTAATGTTCATGGAAGTTCTCTAACATTTTCCTGTGTGGGTTCATTATCAGCTTTACATTGTCAATATTCTGCATATAAGGTTCCATACCAACAGATAGGCATTTGATGCCTCGCAACATCAACATTATTTGTTGCATTGATGTGGCACATGTTTGAAGACATTAAAATATGTTTAGAGTTCAAATAATTAACTATTTGAGCTTAATTGTTTGTAGTTTGGTCTGGAGTTAACTAGTGGTATCCTATTGGAGGCAAGAACAACATCCTTTCACAAGCTTCCTTATTCAGGTGTCATGTTTTACAACATGAGCAGTCATGGCTCTTTAACTTCCACGGTCTTTGGTTGCAGCCAACATCTTTTTTTCAAGTCTTATGGACAGCACGGTAGCACAGTGGTTAGCACAGCAGTCTCACAGTGTCAGGGACCTGAGTTCGATTCCTGGCTTGGGTCACTATCTCTGTGGAGTTTGCACATTCTCCCCGTGTCTATATGGGTTTCCTTCAGGTGCTCCGGTTTCTTCCCCCAGTCCAAAGATGTGCAAGTTAGGTGGATCGACCATGCTAAATTGCCCCTTAGTTTCCTAGGATGTGTATGTTAGAGGAATTAGCAAGGTAGATATGTGGAGTCCCGGAGATAAGGCATGGGTAGAATTGTTGTCAGTCTGACCTGATGAGTGGAATAGCCTGTTTCTGCACTGTAGGCACTGATTCTACCAGTTTTTCTTCCTGAGTTGCTGTTGTTTATCCTCCTTTATCTCCCTCTTGCTCTGCTGCCCTCAATTTGACCGGTCTCGATTGGATATTCTAGTTTTTCCCTCCAAAATTTATGCGCAAAGAATTCTAGTTGTCTTTTGGCGATTAACCACAGATGTTCTTCACATGCACCTGCCTTACTCAAAACTTCCTCATTCGTCCTGTTTTCAGTCGATAAGAGTTTGTCATGTTGATGAGGTTCTCATCATAAATATAAACCTGTGGAGAGGCCCCCTCCAGGGAAGCAGTCAGTATAGCACCTGCAGGGAGAAGACCATGAAAAGGTGGTGCTCTGGCAATGTCTCTCGGCATTACCCCCTTAGCAGGGGTTGGCAGAGCTAGTTTGGGGCTGGTGGAAGTGGCTGACGCTAGGGGTAGCCTCACAGGGGTGGGGGAGCTCATCTATTTGTGGTGGGGAGGGGGGAAGAGTTCAGCAAGGATATGAATACCAATCAGTTATAGTGGCGAATGAGGATATTAATGCCAGTGATAATTATATGAGGGGTGTAGTGATGGGGGGGGGGGGGGGGTTCATATAAGCTTTGTGTTGATGGCATCCCCTTCTCAATGAAACCTGTTGCCAGCTCTAAGAATTGTCACCGCATCAGGACAAACTATAAGACCAGGAGACCATAAGATATAGAAGTAGAATTAGGCCCTTCGGCCCAATTGCTTGCTTCGGCCAAGCAATTGAATCTGCTTGGCCATTCAATTGTGGCTGATATTATTCTCATCCCATTCTCCTGCCTTCTCCCCATTATCCTTGATCCCTTTATTGATCAAGAACATATCTATCCCTGTCTTAAAGACATTCAATGACCTGGCTTCCACAGCCCTCTATGGCAATAAGCTCCTCCCTCTGCCTGAAAAAAAACTCCTCCTCTTCTTCATTTTAAAGGATCGTCTTTTTTTCAGACTAAGCAGCTGATAGTCTGGACAGAAAACTGGTCAGTGGAGCTGGAAATCTTCAAACCTGCTGTCTCTTCGGGACTGACAGTTCCCCAAATCCTGGAAGCTCACCCCTCAGTATTCTTTTCCTCATGTTCCAATCTCCAACAAGCTTTTTTGTAAAGAAATGTGTTTTAATAACTTTTTCTCTTTCTTATTGATCATTTGATAGTGATAACCCCTGATCACAGCATGCCCAACCGAAAGAAAGGAGGTGATGGCCTAGTGGTATTATCGCTGAACTATTAATCCAGAAACTCTACTAATGTTCTGGAGAACCATGTTTGAGTCTCACCGCAGCAAATTTGAATTTAATAAAATAAAGTCTGGAATTGAGAACCTATTGATAATAATGAAACCATTGTTGGAAAAGCCCACCTGTTCCACTAATGTCCTTTAGGGAAGGAAATCTGCCATCCTTACCAGGTCTGGCCTATATTTGACTCCAGTGCCATGGCAATGTTGTTAACTCTTAACTGCTCTCTAAGGACAACTAGGGATGGATGATAAATGCTGGCCAGAGAGTGACAACAATGTTCTACAAAAGAATAAAAACAAAAGTCTTTCCTAATAACTTTATCAAAAACTGTTAGGCCTTTGTTTAATTGGCACAGCTGCCCATGGCTTGTAAGATTGTGTCTGAGGCCAGTGAGGAATGTTGTTTTGCGATTTCGGGGCAGTCGTGCCGGTAAAATCAGGACCTTAAAGTTTCCTGCTGCAGTGAGAAACAAACATCCTTTTATCGCCAGTCTTGCCCTGTTACTATAATTCCTTATCCCTGGTGTCATCCTGCTGAATGTAAGCTGAATGTAGCCAGAGAGCAGTAAAACAGCCAGAACTGTTTGAAATTAGGGCAAACGAGCTACCACAGGGTTGGAATCACTCAAGGAACAACTGCAGTTATATATAGAACCTGACAATACCCTGACAGAGATAAGAAAATAAAAACGTTCAGGTTAGAGAGCTATAAAGTTCTTAACAGCTTCTTGAAACTGCAGGAGTGCAGGAGTTTATAAAAGTAATGGAAGCAGTTGATAAACTTTGAAACCTTAAGAACAGTGTTGAGAAATACCAAATTTGTACCTTTATCATCCAAGACAGCAGAATAATGGTAAAGTGTACTCTGTAACAGCAGATTCCTGCATGTTCCTGTAGTTCAGTGAAGTGCATGCATCTCAGATCATGAGTCTTTGATCCTGGAATATATATTTCTCCATTTCCTATATTTAACAGAAGGTGGGGGATAGAAAAAACCTTTCCTTTTAGTAAAGGAAAACAAGCTACAATATGCTTCATTTCATAGAATCCCTACAGTGCAGAAAGAGGCCTTTTGGCCCATCAAATCTATACTGATAACAATCCCATCTTGACCCTATCCGTGTAATCCCATTAGTTACCCACCTAACCGATACAGCCCAGGACGCTATTGGTTAATTTAGCACATCTTTCGTTCTGAGGGAGGAAACCAGACTACCTGGAGGAACTCATGCAGACACAGAAAGTTCAAACTTCACACAGAGCCAAGACTCAAACCCAGGTCCCTGACACTGTGAAGCAGCAGTCCTAATCATTGTGCCACCGTGCTGCAGTCCCACCATGTGGGATTGAAGATACTCTTGAGGTAGAGTGATGGAAACAAGCTTAAAGCTCTACAATAATATAAAAGCAAAATGCAGTAGATACTGGAATCTGAAACTGAAACAGAAAATGCTAGAAAATCCCAGCAGGTCTGACAGCACCTGTGGAGAGAGAGAGTAGAGCCAATGTTGCTGTGTTGTTTAGGGCAATGGCAAGAGCCTGGCGTTTAATCCCCAATCTGGCTGAAGTGAATTTAGGACCTGTCTCCCCCACTGTGCCCTATGGCAGAGTAGGGGAATGGTTTGGCGACCATTAAACAATTGTGAATGCCACCAGGGACCCGAGTTTGATTCCAGTTTGGGTGACTGTTTGTGCGGAGTCTGCACGTTCTTCCCATATGTATTTGGGCGGTCTGGTTTCAGAGAACATAGAACATTACAGCGCAGTACAAGCCCTTCAGCCCTCGATGTTGCCACAGTCCGAAAGATGTGCTGGTTAGGTGCATTGGCTGTGCTAAATTGCCTCAAGTGTATTGAACTGGCACCAGGGTGTGGCAACTGACAGATTTTCACAGTAACTTCATTGTTAATGTAAGCCTACTTGTGACACTAATAATTAAATAAATACCTGCAGGAGAAGTAAGTGTATAGTTGGAGATTTTAGGAGGGCAATGACAGAATAGTAGACACATAAAGGGTGAAATTTTACACAGAGAGGTGGAGTGGCTCATTTGAAGAAAAAAAATGGGAAGACAACATAAATTGAATGGCATAATTTTGTATGTAGGAACAGAATGACAGAGCATTCACGAAAACATCTTTGAAGATGGTGTGACAAGTTAGTAAAATAGTTAAAAAAGAATGGGATTTTTGGCTTCATAACCAAAAGCACAAAGTGCAATAATAAGGAAAGTTATGCTCAGCCTCCCTACTATATCCAATTCTGGGAATGATATGAAGCCTAGTGATAGGAGCACTGTAGGTCACTGTGTTTGCACAGTCTGCACATTCTCCCCAGTCTGCATGGGTTTCCTCTGGCTGCTTCAGTTGTCCCCCCACAATCTGAAAGACGTGCTGGTTAGATGCATTAGTCATGCTAAATTCTCACTCGATGTGCCCAAACAAACATTGGAGTGTGGTGACTTACTCAGAAACTTCATTGAGCATTAATGTAAGCCTGACAGTGATAAATAAACAAATAAACTTTGGGAAATAATAGGAAAGATTTGTCAGAAAGGCACATGTTTCAATGTAGCTTTGCTAATTTTACCAATTATTTCAATTATCCATTTTAATTAGTCTCATTTGTTGTCACAGTTGGCAATTTGTAATGGTGCTGACATTTAATGCGGAGCTAATTTTTCCAAATTCAAACTGCTTGGGGAAATCTGCTGTCAAGAAAAGCAGCATGTTATCAAAATGGTGAATGATTTCACAACTATGAGGTACAGAGGGATCTGGATGTCCTGGTACATGAGTCTAAAAATGTTGTATGCTGGTACAGCAAATGATTAGCAAGGTCAAAAGAATATTGCAATTTATTGCAAGGGGGATGGAATTTACAAATAGAGATGGTTTGCCATATTTGTATGAGGTGTTGTGAGATTGTATCTAAAGCAGTATGTACATTTTTGGTTTCCTTATTTAAGAAAGGACATACACTTGGAATACACTGTACAGTTCTGGTCACTATTGTAGAAAGGGTGTAAAAAGAGTGCAGAAAAAGATTTACGAGGATGCTACCAGATTTGATGGTTCGAATTATAAGAAGAGGCTGAAAAGATTAAGACTTTTTCCCCTGGGGCGTAGGAGGCTTTAGAACGAATAGAAGTCTATAAAATAAGGAGAGGCATAGATCAGCTAAATAGTCAACATCTTTTCCCAAAGGTAGGGGAGTCTAAAAGTATAGAGTATAAATATAAGGTCAGAGGGGAGAGACACAAAAGGGTCCAGAGGAGCAGTTCTTCCACTCAGAGAGTGGTCAGTGTTAGGAATGAGCTGCCAGAGGCAGTAATCGAGGCAGGTATAATTGTTTCTTTTAAAAAGCCTTTATTCAGTTACATGGGTAAGATGGGTGTAGAGTAATACAGGCCAAATGTGGGCAATTGGGATTAGTTTATTGGTGAAAACTGGGCGACATAGACAAGTTGGGCTGAAGGGCCTATTTCCATGCCATAAACCTCTATGACTCCATACATTATAAGAGTTAAGAGAAGATTCAGTCCATTGGAACTTGGGATGAGGGGAATGGGT
Source organism: Sphyrna mokarran (assembly GCA_024679065.1). Classification (NCBI taxonomy): domain Eukaryota; kingdom Metazoa; phylum Chordata; class Chondrichthyes; order Carcharhiniformes; family Carcharhinidae; genus Sphyrna; species Sphyrna mokarran. Next base: position 24,788,956 of record JAGIQG010000029.1, read on the forward strand.
CATCAAACAAGGAAACGTTGGATGGGTTGGATTGATATCCTTTGGTTTTCTTATTGAAACATGCAACATCCTGAAGGGATTGACAGGTTAGAAGCAGAAATGATATTTCCTCTTGTGGGGGAGACCAGAACTATGGACACAGTTTCAAAATATGAGTCTTCCTGTTTAAGACTGAGATAAGAAGGCATTTTTTTTTCTCTCAGAAGGCCATGAATCTTTGGATCTCTCTTCCCCAGACAGCGATGGAGGCAGGGCCAATAAATATTTTTATAACAGACATAGACAGATTTTTGATAGTTATTGGTGGTAGGTGGAATGTGCAGTTGAGGCCACAACCCAATCAATCTTGGACGGCATGATGGCACAGTGGTTAGGTCTGCTGCCTTACAGTGCCAGGGACTTGGGTTCAATTTCAGCCTTGGGTGACTGTCTGTTATGAATTTGCATGTTCTTCCCATGTTTGTATTGGTTTTGTCCAGGTATTCTAGTTTTCTTCCAGTCTCAAGATATATGGGTTAAGTAGATTGGCCATATTAGATTGTCCCTTAGCATGTCAAGATGTGTAGGTTAGTGGAATTATGGTAAATATTTGGGGATACAGGGATAGTGTGGGGGAGAGAGTATGGGTAAGATACTCTATTAGAAAGACAATCCAGACTCAATGGGCCAAACAATGTTTCTTATATTATAGAGATTCCATGTCTCTATGATTTTTTGAATGAGGGAGCTGGCTTGAAGAGCGAAATTTTCTATCCTGGTCCTTAATTCATATGTTCTCATGTTCATAAAGTATCTGTATAGGGAAATTGCAGGCAGTTGTTTTGAACTTCAAATGATAAGTGCCTTTCTTTTCCAGTCTTTTATTGGGGGTGGGCAGGTTGGGCTCCTCAGCTACAACACATTCTAAAGTAAAGGATAAGGAAATTCCATTACACGAAAGCAGAGATGATCAAGGGGGGATTTAATAAATGAGTTCAAAATTAGAAAAAATTTTGTGAGATGGACAGGACAGTTGATAACCAGACGACATAGGGCACCAGACAAAAGAATCTGAGGGACGGAGTGGGGGAAGATTTTTAGGCAGTAAGTTGTTACGATTTGAAATTCATTTCCTGAACGGGCTCTGCAAGCACATTCAAAGGTAACTTTCAAACCAGTATTAGGTATGAACTTGAAAAGCAGAAATTTTAAGGGCAACAAGAAAAAAGTAGGGAAGTGGGACTAATTGGCTCTTCAAAGAGCTGGCATTGGCTGTAATCTAATTGGCCTCTCTCTGTATGCTTCTCTGATTCACTGATTCTGATAGTGTCCTTGTAAATCTTTTCAGCAATTTTTCTTGCATTCAATACCTTTCTTTTTTGAAGGATGGAGACTGGAATTGCACGCAGATCTCCAAGTGTGGCCTAACCAAGTTTCTTGCTAAATTGATCATTTATCTCTACCCTTTTGTATTCTATTCCTGCTGATTCGCAATCACCAATTTTGCATCCAACAAGAATCACTCCCACTTTGATTGCAATCTTGTTGCTGTTATTTTTGAGCTCGGAATGTGTAAATTGCATTTACGATAGAATGCAGCTTTGGTCCACATGTGTTTTACTTTCATCAGCGCTGTTAGAATTGTTAGTCTGAACATTAATTGGGTTTAGTTGCTCACAGGCACTGGATTTTAACCAGAACTTAACTTGTGCTCAGATGAAGATGTGCTGCTCAGGGTCACTGTTTGAAAATAAGGGGTTACCCATTCAAAATGGCTAATGGTAGGGCTCTTAATAGTGTTGAGGAACAGAAGGATCTTGGTGTATGTGTCAATAGATCCCTGAAAGTAGGCAGTCAAGTGGATAAAGTTGTTAAGAAGGCATATGGAGTCTTAGCTTTTATTGGTAGGGGGATTGAATTTAGGAGCCGCAGCATCATGTTGCAACTGTACAAAACTCTAGTGCGGCCGCACTTGGAGTATTGTGTGCAGTTCTGGTCGCCACATTATAAGAAAGATGTGGAGGCATTGGAGAGGGTACAGAGGAGGTTTACCAGGATGTTGCCTGGTATGGAGGGCAGGTCCTATGAAGAGAGGTTGAAGGATTTGAGGTTGTTTTCGTTAGAAAGGAGGCGGCTAAGAGGGGATCTTATTGAAGCATATAAGATGATTAGAGGTTTAGATAGGGTGGACAGTGATAGCCTTTTTCGTAGGATGGAGAAAGCTAGCACGAGGGGACACAGCTTTAAATTAAGGGGTATGAGTTATAGGACGGATATCAGAGGTAGGTTCTTTACTCAAAGAGTGATTAGGGAGTGGAATGCCCTGTCTGCAGCTGTTGTAGATGCGCCAAGTTTGGTGGCGTTTAAGAGGTTAATTGATAAGTATATGGAAGAGAAGGGAATGGTTTAGTTTGGAGGGGCATTGCTTTTTATTTTGGTCGGCACAACATCGAAGGCCGAAGGGCCTGTTCTGTGCTGTATTGTTCTATGTTCTATGTTCTATGTTCTATGAGTAGAAATGTTTTCGCTCACAGGGTTTGGAAGTGTCCCCAACTCTCTTCCTGAAAAGATAATCGAAACAGAACCTTTGAATATTTTTGAGGCAGTAGTGGCTCGACTTTTGGTAAGCAAGGGGGTGATAGGTTATGAGGAGTAAACGGAATGCAGATGTGAGGTTACTATTGGATTAGCCAAGACCTCACAAAATGGTGGAGTGGGTTTGTGGGACTGAGAGGTCCACTTGCTCCTTGTTCATATGTTTGTCATGTTCCTATAATGAAACAGGGGTAACCCAAACAGAAAATGCTGCAAGATCTCAACAGTCCTGACAGCATCTGTGGAGATAGAGATTAGAGTCAATGTTTTGAGTTAAGATTTTTCTTAGAGCCATAGGTACCCACATGGGTCCTAGTTATGCCTATCTCTTTATGGGGTGTATGAGGTATTTCCCTGTTTCAATCTTACTCTGGCCCACTCCCACAACTCCTTTATTGGTACATTGATGACTATTTCAATGTTGCTTCATGCCGTTGTCTAGATTTGGAAAGATTTATCAATATTACTTCCAATTTCCACCTCTTTACCACCTTTGCACGATCCTTCTGCTCTTCCCTTCCTTGATCTCTCTGTCTCTATTCCTGGTGATAGACTGTCTACCAGTATCCATTGCAAGCTCACTGCTACCTAGACTACAGCTCTTCACACCCCACATCCTGTAAGGGTAAGCTCTGATGGAGGGTTATCCAGACTTGTAATGTTGGCTCTGTCCTCATTTCACAGATACTATCAGATCTGCTGAGATTTTCCAGCATTTTATGTTCTTGTTTCAGATTCCAGCATTTGCAGTATTTTGCTTTTATCTGAAATTGTGGTGGTTGGGTTTAGAGGTACATGCTTGCAATATGTCATTTGGTAGATAAATATTCATGGAATTTTGCAAACACTAGTTTCAATACTGGCTTCCTAGAATATAACAATAGTATTAATGTTGCATCAAATTCTATATCATCCAGGCCTAATCCCAAAAGTATGGCTTGAATTTTTCAGATGGTAGCACTGTGGCATAGTTGTTAGCACCACTGCCTCACGGTGCCAAGGACTCAGGTTTGATTCTCAACTTGGATCATGGTCTGTGTGGAGTCTGTATGCTCTTCCTGTATCTATGTGGGTTTTGTTTGGGTGCTCCAGTTTCCATTTACCGTCCAAGAGATATAGTGGTTAGTTCGTTGGCCATGCTAAATTCTCCCTCGGTGTACCCAAACACGCGCTGGAGTGTGACGACAAGGGGATTTTCACAGTAACTTCATTGCAGTGTTAATGTAAGCCTATTTGTGACACTAATAAAATAAACTTAGCTGAACTCCCTTTCCACATCCAAAGAGTCAGCAGGGAACACATCCCTCACTGACTCCAAGTACATTGCAGCCATTTCATATTCGGAAAAGTGTAATGATTGAAGACAGAACTAACATCCCTTTCTTGAGAGGAAATCTTGCCTGACCAATCTCATTAGTAATCAGTTTTTCAGTACTGCAGATACAGTAGCTGCAGTGGACTGAAGATGAAGTGCTTCAGCATACCTGTGCCCAAGCCCTGGGACCAGAGAAAGTTACCTTGTCCTCTAGTCCCAGGACAAGGAGGGCAGAGATTGCCCAGGGAGGGAATACACAAATGCGGTGATCAGGGTGTGGTGAACGGCCAGCAGGGGAAAGGCAAGTGGTCACTGGATTTAAAGAGTGTCACCTACAGACACAAAGGGGCTTCTGATGGAGGTATCATGCACTCCCTCCCATCCCATTTTAAGCCTTCTCATTTCCAGGTTTCTCCCATTGCAGATAAATCATCCCTCCAGCCTTCGAAATGAGGCTGTTTGGGAAACAATCCCTCAGTGATCAAAAATTATCTGAGCCCTCAAGTGCTCCGGTGTAAAATCCCTGAGAGGGCAGGCTGGGCAAAAACTAAGATGTTTCTCCGCACCTGAAATCTTACCACTGGGGGAGCTTGGAAACTCAGCCCCATTTTAAGCGTAAGTGAAATTTCCTTTTCCTCAGGATCAGTTTGTGCTCTGGACTGCAAAGGACAAGTTCTGAACTGGTGTGAAGTGGGATTGTCTTTGCATTAATACTAAACAGGTGCAATATTCATGCACCTACTAGATTCCTAAAAACCCTACAGTGCAAAGAAGCCATTCAGCCCATTGATTCTGCACTCACTCTCTGACATAGTATCCTGCCCAGGCTCTCTCCATGTAATGCAGCACATTTACCATGGCTAATTCTCCTATTCTACACATCTTGGGACACAAATGGGCAATTTAGCACTGTTAATCCACCTGACTAGCACATTTCCTTGCCTGTGGGAGGAACCCAGAAGAAACCGACATACACATGGAGAGAACCTGCAGGCTATGCATAGACAGTGACCCAAGCCGGGAATTAAACCCAGGTCTCTGACATTGTGAGGCAGCAGTGCTAACCTCTGTGCCACCATTGCCATAATGTAGAGATGCTGGCGTTGGACTGGGGTAAACACAGTAAGAGGTCTGACAACATCAGTTTCTTCAGGTGAATGAAGTGAAGGCTATAAAGCCGAAAGCTTGCGAGTTTACTATCAAATAAATCGGTTGGATTTAAAAGTGGTGTTGTCAGACCTCCCACCATGCCAACCCAGCTTCTACAAGAAAATGCCTTTTCGTTTTGATGTAAGAACAATGGCTGCATTAAAGAGAATTGAAACAGGAGGATATTATAAGTTAAGGTTTTTTTCTGAAGTAGGTAATCGAACGCTATGAAAGAGTTACCTTTGACAGGATTATACAGTGACGGCAATTACTTTGAGAAAATAGCTCAATAACTAAGAGTGCTTGGAGAAGTGCCTTAACTTCTAAAATGTGGGAAGACAGTTTCTCTTCGGTGCTGTAAAGAAGAAACCCTCTCTTTAAATGACGTGAAACACAAGGCTCCCCATGAACTATGTGAAACAAGCTGGATTTAGACAGAGTTCACACAGCTGGATAAACATTTATAAAGCAAAAGTTCCCAATTAATCAAGGTAGTTGAATAGAAGAAGTGCCTGAGAAGAGGAATTACACATTTCAGAAAATCAAATAAGTGCATTGTTTCAGAAACTTGATCTATGATTTCAGGAAATAAACCTTTAAACAGATTTCAAGATTATTTCAGAATTGTTTTTTTTGAAAAAAGAATTGCAAAACTTGAAATTCGGCAAACTGGGTGGCAGTTGGCACAGTGATTAGTGCTGTTGTCTCACAGTGCCAGGGACCCAGCTTCAATTCCTGCCTGCGTTACTGTTTGTGTGGAGTTTGCACGTTCTCCCATTGTCTGCTTGAGTTTCCTCTGGGTTCTCTAGTTTCCTCCCAAAGTCCAAAGATGTGTAGGTTAGGTGGATAGGCCATGTTAAATTGACCCTTATTGTGGGATTTTATGGCCTTGTTTGATTTGAGACTGAAAAACCCATCCAAGGTCAATGGACCTTATGAATCCGACTCCTGTGACAGGTGGGGCTCTCGAATTCCAGTGCTGGTTTCCAAAGATATGTAAGGGGATCAGTGAAGTAAATGCGTGAGTTTATGAGGATAGAGGCTGGGTAAGATGCCCAATAGGAGATTAGATGCAGACTCGATGGGTCCAATGGTCTCCTTCTGTAATGTAGGGATTCAATGATTCTTTTTTAAGGGATGCCCAGAAAATGAGGTCTCATCAGGCGGACAATGTACGTGGTCATCAAATACCCAGTCTTAGTGACAACCTAATGAGCTAGAAATTCCTTTGGATAGTGCAGACAAAAAGTAGATGTTCTACGCAGATTCTGACATTCAGCTCGAAGAATTTATCTTTATTCCAGTGATTTTGTCAAGACACAGCTATAAAGAAAATGGAAATTGTGAATTTCTCTTCAAAGTGCTTTCACCATTTTGAAGTTCATTTGAATTTACAGTTTACAGAATACCCTGAAAGATTTGTTTTCTTCTACATGATATGTAACATATCAGTTCCATATTTGGCAATTGGGATTTTCTACCAGAAATAACATTACATAGGGGTATTTTCTGGTCCTGTCTGCTGTGGGGAATGTCTCAGGTGGGACAGAAATGTTGACGGATCATTTAAAGTCCATTGATCTCCCGGTGGGCATTTCTAGTCTTGGGGAGGGAATGACCAGCAGGAAGTCCCACTCAATAAGCAGGATTTTACAGCCCCGCTCATCCCAAAACCATAAAATCCCACCCATGGTCAATTGACATTTCCATTATCTGCTCCTCGTCTACTCCAATTCCGGTGGTGGGTGGGACGGTAAAATTCCGGCCAGTCTACCTGATTTGTATTTTGGTTCCACTCTTTTGAATAGTCAAACATCACACAATGTTCCCTTGCATTATAAAAATGGATGTGCATAATGAAGTCAATGAGGCTCCTGAGGTGGAACTGTTAGAGTATGAGCTTCCTGATTGATTGTATCAGGAAGCCTCACCGGTGTATAAAATGGGAGTGTTGAGTCCATTGACACTCCTAATTCTGACTTTGTACCTGCAGCACTCTAGGAGTGGGATGGAGTTTGTAAATAAAGGGAACCTGGTGAAGTTTCACGTCAGGTGGCACAGGTTCAAGATGAAAAGGGGAAAGTTTGAGGGAAATATGTGGGGGAGGTTATTCATGCAGAGAATGGTGGATGTCCGGAATGTGCTGCCAGAGGAGGTGGTGGAAGCAGGCACATTAGCAACATTTAAGAGGCCTCCCTACGGGTACATGAATAGGGAGGAAATAGAGGGATATGGACTCTAAGAAGTTATTTCAATGTGTTTGTAGATGTGGGGCATTGTTCAATACAGACTCTGATACGTAATGCAGTTTACAATATCGACTGTGGGTTTTGAGTGACTGTGGTATTTCAAAGTGGGCCATTACTATATTGCCACCAGCTGAGTGTCAATGCACATGGTTAAGCTGTCAGTGTAAATCTAGAGTCATAGCCTGACCTATTCTGGAATCAAGCAGAGTGTTGCTCCCAGAGGGTTTCCAGTCACACTGCTTCAATTTGACACTGCATTAAATGCAAATCCAGTTTGATAGCTAACTGGGTTTTCATGATGTGACCTGATTTCCCCTCTACCTGCTCTGTAAACATATAACTGTCACTGCTGTGAGGTGGCCTATATTCAGACATGGATTGAACTCTCTCTTGTAAAGAGAACAATTGGTATGGCAGGCACAGAAGGAGGCAGGCCATGCAGACAGGGTTCTACTCAACAGGTTAGGCAGCATTTGGCAGACTCCTATTTCTTCACAGATGTTGCCTTGCACACTGAGTGTTTTCATCTTTTATTTTCAACATCTGTTATATTGTATAAATAAGGTTCAGCCTGGCTGGAACCTGCATCACCGTTCTTGGTCTCAGTCCAGTACGGTTGCTTTCAGAATGGCTTGTGGAGATCAAATAAGAAGTGGTTCATTCCAGAATCCCAACAAATTTCACCTTGCTGGGTATGAATGATAAAATATAGCTTTATTCAACACAACAGAGATATGAAGGGGATAACAGGCATATTTTACATATACTTAGATACCCATGTGAATCTAATTTGAATGTCACCTTTTTTTATCATAATTTACCTTAATCTTTTATATAAATTATGAAAGCATTGTATTGAGAAGAAAATGTTCCCTGGGACATTTTGCTACTTTAAGGACACTGTACGAATGCACCCGTACAACAGTAGGCATGATTTCTTCATTGTCAAAAATCATTCACAAGAATTGTGAATTCCACACATGCTGTGAGCTTCACTCTACAAGATTATGAGAGGCATGGACAGAGTGGATAGTCAGAGGTTTCTTCCCAGGTTGGAAGTGTCAATTACAAGGGCGGGCACAATTTCAAGATGAGACAGGGAAAGTTTAAGGGAGGTGTGTGAGGGAAGGTTTCTCACACAGGGAGTGGTGAATGCCTGGAATGCGATGCCAGAGGAGGTAATGGAAGCAAGAATGTTAAGAATATTTAAGAGGCCTCTGAATTAGTACATGAATAGGGAGGAAATAGAGGGATATGGACCAAGTAAGGACAGAGAGTTTTTATTTCGTTTAGTTAGGGCACCATGATCGGCACAGGCTTGGAGGGTCTCAGGGTCTGTTCCTGTGCTGTAGTTTTCTTCATTCTTTGTTTATTAGTCCAGAATGATGCAGTCTTTGCACCAACTTCCACCTTCGGGTGATAATAATGATGGACCATTGCTAGACTCCTTAGCACATTCTCTCTCTCTCTCTCTCGCACACTCTCTGTTTTCTCCAAGTGGCAATGATTAAGTGGTGACCTTAGGACACAGTGGAGCACTGGCTGATTAACAAAGCCAGCGAGCGGGTTGACAGAAACATCAAGATTTTGCTCACATTTCACAGAATCCTGACAATGCAAAAGGAGGCCATTCGGCTCTTCAAGACCACACTGACAACGGCCTCACCCCAAGCCCTAGTCCCATAACTCCACATATTTACCTTGCTAATCTCCCTGATACTAAGGGTCAATTTAACATGGCCAACCAACCTAACCTGCACATTTTTGGAATGTGGGAGGAAATCGGAGTACCTGGAGGAAACACAGGCAGATATGGGGAGAACGTGCAAATTTCACACAGATGGTGTCCCAAAGACTGAATTGAACCCAGGTATCTGACACTATGAGACAGCAGTGTGAACCACTATAGAACATAGAACATTACAGCGCAGAACAGGCCCTTCGGCCATCGATTTTGCGCCGACCAATTAGGAAAAAGCAATGATCCTCTAACCTAAACCATTCCCTTTTCATCCATAAACTTATCTACTAACCTCTTAAACGCCACCAAACTTGGCGCATCTACAACTGACGCAGGCAAGGCATTCCATACCTTTACCACCCTCTGGGTAAAGAACCTACCTCTGACATCTGTCCTAAAACCACCACCCCTTAATTTAAAGCTATGTCCCCTCGTGCTAGCTTTCTCCATCCTAGGAAAAAGGCTATCACTGTCCACCCTATCTAAACCTCGAATCATCTTATATGTTTCAATAAGGTCTCCTCTTAGCCGCCTTCTTTCTAACGAAACAACCTCAAATCTCTCAGCCTCTCTTCATAAGACCTGCCTTCCATACCAGGCAACATCCTGGTAAACCTCCTCTGTACCCTCTCCAATGCCTCCACATCTTTCTTATAATGCGGGGACCAGAACTGTACACAATACTCCAAGTGCGGCCGCACTAGAGTTTTGTACAGTTGCAACATGACGTTGCGGCTCCGAAATTCAATCCCCCTACCAATAAAAGCTAAGACTCCATATGCCTTCTTAACAACCTTATCGACTTGATTGCCAACTTTCAGGGATCTATTAACATATACACCAAGATCCCTCTGTTCATCAACACTATTGAGAGTCCTACCATTAGCCCTATACTCTACACATTTGTTATTCCTGCCAAAGTGAATTACCTCACACTTTTCCACATTAAACTCCATTTGCCATCTCTCGGCCCAGCTCTGCAACTTGTCCAAGTCTCTCTGCAAACTATAACACCCCTCTTCACTATCTACCACTCCTCCGACTTTGTGTCATCCGCAAATTTACTAATCCATCCTTCAATACCCTCATCCAGATCATTTATAAAATTTACAAACAGCAGGGGCCCCAAAACAGACCCCTGAGGTACACCACTTGTCACCGAACTCCAAGATGAATATCTCCCATCAACCACCACCCTCTGTCTTCTATCTGCTAGCCAATTCCTAACCCAATTAGCTAAATCACCCTCTATCCCATACATCTGCATTTTCTGCAGAAGTCTTCCATGGGCCACCTTATCAAACGCCTTACTAAAGTCCACATATACCACATCAACCGCCTTACCCCCATCCACCTCTTTGGTCACTTTTTCAAAAAACTCAATAAGGTTAGTAAGGCACGACCTACCCTTCACAAAACCATGCTGACTATCCCCAATCAATTCATTTCTCTCTAAATAACTATAAATACTATCCCTAATAATTCTCTCCAATACTTTGCCCACAACAGAAGTAAGACTCACCGGCCTATAATTCCCCGAAAAGTCTCTCTTCCCCTTCTTGAACAATGGGACCACATTCGCTATCCTCCAGTCTTCCGGCACTATACCCGTAACCAACGACGACCTGAAGATCAGAGCCAGAGACTCTGCAATCGCCTCTCTTGCCTCCCAGAGAATCCTAGGGTAAATCCCGTCCGGCCCAGGGGACTTATCTAACTTCAAACCCTCAAGAATATCTAGCACATCCTCCTTATCTACTTCAATACTTTCCAGTTTGCAATCCTGTATCCCAGTGTTCTCCACAACTACATTTACATCTTCCTGCGTGAATACCGAAGAGAAATTCTTTGGTATGTCATATTCGGTACTGTGTCAGCGGTTCTTCATTATCATTGATATAAAAGCTTTGAACTGATCAATTAGTAATCTAGGAAAGCTCTTCCAACTTCATGTTATCGCTCTTTCAATTGTAGAATCTTAGAATCCAGTGCATCTAGTCCACCGAGTCTGTATCTCATCCAGGCCCTCCCCTCCGCCTATCCCTATAACTCTATGCTTTAATCCTGGCTAATCCAGTGAACACATAGATCTTTGGACCATGGGAGGAAACCAGAGCACCTGAAGGAAAGCCATGCAGACATGGGGAGAACATGTAAACTCCACACAGATAGTCAACCAAGGCCAGTATTGAACCTGGGTCCCTGGTGCTGTGAGACAGCAGTGCTAAACACTCTGCTACCCAAATAGTTATAAGATGTTCAGGTAAGGCTATCTTTGATTGTCTATATATCAGATATTCATCCCTTTTTGTTCAGCATAGATGAGAATATCACTTGTGTGATCCTCCATTTTACTCCATGGATGCCTGACAGAACAAGCTTTACATTCTTATTGTGAAAACATTAGGGAGTGGCCAAATCAGTATCAGTCTGTTCTCCCTGAGGAATAAAATGCTGTAAGAAGTGATGCCAGTATACATCACACATCAGTGTGATTTGCAACTCAATCTGCTGAGCATTGTTGATGATTTTGATTATGAGTATGATTTTACATTCACTCTCTCCACTAGAGTGCAGTAGATGGAAGATACCAAACATCAATGAGATCTGTTCGCTTTCAAAACTACGACCCATGAAAACTACGACCCATTCAAACTGCGCAGAAGAGCCAACGGGCTAGAGTGAGTAACTTTTTTGGACATTAAGAGGCTGAGAATTTGTTTCCCACCTATTTGATGTTATCTTGCCTGCACTTTCTTGTTTCGAAATGAAGCAATTTCTGCAGTACTGTGTTTGTGATATGTGCCTATGAATCTGTTTTTGTCATTTCCATCCAATGCAATGTTTCTGTCAGTTTCCATAAGTTTATTGCTTTGCTGGGAAAAGCAATGCAGCGAATTCAAATAGGAGCCTTGATCATAACAGCCACCAGCACATATGTGACAAAAATAGAACGTTTTTTGAATGCACTTTTGACAGACACCTCTTCATGGAAAATGGATTAACTCATACAAAGTTAATTTGTGAACAGGGATGGAATGGTGGCACAGTGGTTAGCGCTGTTGCCTCACAGTGCTAGAAAGCCAGCTTCAATTCCTAGTTTGGGTCGCTCCCTGTATGAAGTGTGCACATTCTCCCCATGTGTGCGGGTTTCCTCCAGTTTCCTCTCACTGTCCGAAAGATGTACTGGTTGGCCATGCTAAATTCTCCCTTATGTACCCGAGCAGGTGCTGGAGTGTGGTGACTAGCGGATTTTCACAGTAACTTCAGAGCAGTGATAAATAATAAATAAACTCTTCAAAAAGTGTAATGAGCAGCCATTCTCTAAAATACAATTTTTGTGCAATCTTTTTCACTATGAATGCTAATACTGATTGATACAACGCAGTAACTCCATTGCAGTGTTAATGTCATAAATAAACTTAAACTTAACACTATTGCCCACAATAAGATAGTTTATTTCCCACAATTGCTTGTTTCAACCCGTTCAAATGTTTTAAAGTTATTAAAATGGTTATCAAACATTCTAAATTCTCCAACTCTTTAAAGATTGCAGTTTGTGAGTGAATTTATTATGAACAACTATTTATATCCTTCGAGTACTACATTCAACAGTGTACAAATGCACTGGGGAAGACAGACACTGGACAAGTGTCTGTTGCTTCTTCTAATGGTGCCACAGGTCATCCATATTGTATGTATCGTCAATTTATTCCTGAAACCGCAGAGTATAACAGACCTCAAAAAGTGGCTCACCAAAAGAAATGAGTCTTCCACACGATTTTTAAAGTCAGCAGGGAGTGCAATTGGAGGATGATATCAAGTCAAAGTTCAGCAATGGCGTCCACTTGACAACAACAGAGTTGCACACTTAACATACGATGCTGCAACGGAGAAAGATTTGATCTGCTTTTAATGAGAGGAATTGCACAGCTAAGTTCATTAATTTCGCAAACACTGAATCTCATGCGCTGCAAGGTGATTGCTGCAGCATTAGCGTAATGTTGTTGTCCCTCTCTCTCTTTCTCTCTCTCATACTTAATTGGTCAAATATGCCATTATTGATATCTAAGGACAGCATCACAGTGGGAGTAATCGCTGGTAGTAATTACTGTTTATAACTGATCTTATTGCCTGCATACTAAAAGGAATGTGCACATTGTAGCATTGATGTGATTAGAAACCCAATACAGAGGAAAGAAGCAAAATAACAGGTGGGACAATTGACCAGATGGCCATATTTACTTGAACATCTGAAACCTTTGTTTGTGCATGAATTTATGTATGATTTATTTCTCCTGGTGGGTCCCTATCAGCCTTGACCTTGCTGCACACACATGCCTAACATGTTGCTTCTAAATGTTTGCTGTTAACCTTCTCTGTCATAACAAGTACACTCATTTCTCCGGGCTGAATATCTTCTACAGATACATTAGGAGTGCAGTCTGGAGAAGGATTGAATTATTGATTTGCAGAAACAGTTCATTATCTCAAACCCAGTGATTTTCCTGGATAAGGATATTCAGCAGATCTACTGTTGGTATCTAATTTTTAATTCTTCTTCCTTGTATATTGGAATGAGTCATAGTAAAGAATGCAACTCTGTAGATTCTTAATACCGGATCTTTTTGAATTCCAGAAACAAATTATCACCAAGAGTTTACAGCTTTTAATACATTACATACGTTACCGCAAATAGAAAATTTTAATTTTTAACAGCGTAATTATTAACACTATGAATCATAGAATCCATACATTGCAGAACTTGGCCATTTGACTCGTCGAGTCTGCACTGATTCTCCAACAAAGCATCTTGCCCAGATTCTATCCCCATAATCCCATGCATTTATTTGATTTGATTTGATTATTATTGTCACATATATTAGTATGCAGTGAAAACTTTTACTTCTTGTACACTATAAAGACAAAATAAAACGTTCATAGAGAAAGAAAGGAGTGCAGAATGTAGTGATTACCCTCCTAATCCTCTTAACTACACATCTTCAGACACTAAGGGACAATTTAGTATAGCCAGTCCAACTAACCTGCACATCTTTGGATTTTGGGAGGAAACCGGAGCATCTGGAGGAAACTCATGCAAACATGGGGAAAATGTGCAAACTCCACACAGGCAATGACCCAAGGCTGGAAATGAATCCAAGTCCCTGGCACTGGCAACTTGGTTTGCTGGAATTCTCCGGCTGTTCATGCCAGCGTGATTTTCCCACTCTATTGCAATGAAGGATTGGAGCAGCATATTAACACAGTGATTAGCACTGCTGCTTCACAGTGCCACGGACCCAGTTCGACTCCCAGCTCGGGTCACTGTCTATGAGGAGTCTTTACGTTCTCCCCATGTCTGTGTGGGTTTCCTCTGGGTGCTCTGGTTTCCTTCCACATTCCAAAAGATGTGCTGATTAGGTGCATTGACCCAAACAGCACCGGACTGTGGTGACTAATGGAATTTCACAGTCACTTTATTGCAGTGTTAATGTAAGCCTTACTTGTGGCACTATTGTATAAACTTTCAACTTTAACTTTAAAGAAGTGAGATTTGGCCTCTCTGGCAGCAGCGATGGGGAGTGAACAGTCGGAGAATTCCTGCCTACATTCTGAAAAAGATATTTCAAGTAAAACAGCTGAAATGCAATACACATCTCCCAGAACAAACACTCCCATGGCAATCTCCCCAAAATATTTTCAGGCTCTTGTGTTTCATGTTTAGAAAGGACTCCTGATTAGAATTTGTTCTTACCAATTATTTTTATCTCGTCATTCTGACCTGACTTTCCTTCCTGGTATTGTGCCACAGATTTATCCTTGTATCTGGGTGCAATTTATTCAACTCTACCCACATCATTCAACCTCTTGGGGCTAGATTAGCAACACAGGAAGAATTTCTAGTCACCTCTGCAGTTTTGTTAAGCATCATTTTTCTTTCTTCCAATTAAAAACCCCCAGGGAAGCAGATTGTGTGCTTTTTTTTAATTCATCTATGGCGTTTTATTTCCACAGAAACAAAGATAAAAGACAACAGATTGATCTTATTAACTTGCATTTGTTTGGATCCTAAGATATATTGTACTGCTGATGTAGTTATACAACACTATTCCCAAGAGAGGCTCTTTATGTAAATATACACAGAAAACCATTTGATTGCACTGCTTTTGAAATGTGTTTAAAGTTCTAAATATTGTCACAGAAGGTGGCATTTGCTTATTATGGAAATTGGCTTTGACTATTCCCCAGATGCGTTAGTATTAATCCAGGTTGTGGTGTTATTAAGCTGTTTTCTCTGGACAAATGGAGGATTTTAGTCAGTTAGCAGCATCCAGAGTTTCTATGGTGGAATTCTTGGAGATTATAAAGGCTGCCATATTTCTTGCTGAAGAGTAGGAATAAGGTCATTATTACTTCCACTGTGCCACCACTTTATTTTGCTGGAGGTATGAGGGGTATTCTGATATTGGGAACATTTCTATTGAAATTCCAAGCTAGGTCAATCAGTTCTGAATTCCAACAGTAAGTTTGGAATTTTTTTTTGATATACAATCCATTATTTTGACACAAAAGTTGATTATTTAGCCCATTGAGTTCATGTAAAGTAATCCTATCAGCTCCACTCCTCACTCCATTCCCTGAGCCCTGCAAGTTTTTTTTCCATCAAGGCTCCATCCAAATTCCTCTCATATTATGTTTCCACTTCCATGTCTGCTACGACTCTCACCAATTTTTACAGATGCACCACAGAAAGCATCCTTTCCAATTATATCACAGTTGGTATGGCTCTTGATCTGACCAAGACCGCAAGAAACTATGGAGGGTTGTGAATGTGGCCTAATCCAACATTTGAACAAGCCTCCCATTCATCGACCCAGTCTTCCCATTGCCTCGGAAAAGCAGCCAACATAATCAAGAACCCCACAAGCCCTGGACATACTCTCTTCCACCTTTTTCCATTGGGAAAAAAATACAAAAGTCTGAGTCACATATCAACCAAGAATTCAAGAACAGTTCCTTCCCTGCTGCCATCAGACTTCTGAATGGACCTTTCTTATATTAAGTTGATCTCTCTCTGTGCCCTCATTATGATTGTAACTGTCATTTTGCACTCTCTCCCTTCCTTCTCCTTTATGTATTCCATGAATGGTATGCTTTATCTGTGTAGTGTACAAAAAATGATACTTTTCACTGTGACAATAATAAATCAAATCAAGTCAATGAGTTCTGAGTCATCACCACTCAACACATAAAGTAATCCTTCTTCACATCTCTGTGTATCTCTTATCCAAATCTCTTAGTAGGATTTTCTGACTACTTCGCACCAAAACTGGAAAATTCTGTCCAAAGGTCAATGGACTTTTGCATGGTCCTGTCCCGCCCACTACGATTCTTCTCTTTACTCTCTTAAGGGCTCTCACCAAAAATGTTACTTCTTTTTTTAAAAAGATCCATTTTATTCTTCATGCTAGTTCTCAGACTTCTGAGACTCAGACGGTATAAATACAGGAGTCTGAGTGAAGCGTGTAAACAGAGTGCAATTTGAACATTGAAAAGCTAGCAGCTTGGTGAGTGAGGGAGGTGGGTAAAGGAAGGTTTTTCTACCATTTCCCCTTGCATTATGCAGTGTTAATGTAAGCCCACTCCTGACGAATAAATAAACTTTACTTTGGTTTTACTTTGAGAAAGCTGAGTAGTGAGCAACTGATTGTCTATAGACTGTGGAAAGGTTCTTGTAGACTGGAAAATAATAAATGTAATTCCACTATTGAAGAAAGGATGGAGAGGGGTAATAGAGAACTACAGGCTTGTTAGTTTGGTATCAGGTAGGGAAACGTTAGAATCCAATACAACAGATGTTATAACCAGAGACTTTAGGAAATAATAGTGTGATTGGGCCAAGTCAACATGGATTTATAACAGGAAGATCATGTTTGACAAATTTGTTGGAGTTTTTTAAGGATGTCATGTGTAACGTAAACAAAGAAGAACCAGTGGATGTGGCATATTTAGATTTTTAAAAGGTTTTTGATCATGTCTCACACAAGAAGTTAGTAAACAAAATTTGAGTTCATTTAATTGAGGGTAATATACTGGTATGGACTGAGGATCGGTTAACAGACAGAAAGCAGGGAGTAGGAATAAACCAGTCAGTCTCAGTATGGCAGGCTAGTGGGGTAGTGCAAGGTTCAGTGCTTGGACCATAGCTGTTCACAATCTACATAAATGATTTGGATGTGGGGACCAAATGTAATATTTCCAAATTATCTGATGACTCAAACGTAGGTGAATTCATGAGTTGTGAGGAGGATGCAAGGGGACTTCAAGGAGATTTGGAAAGGCTAAGTGTTTTTCTCCTGGAATTTCATTGGAATTAGAACCAGTGTTTCAGACACTAATCATAACAGTGTAAACTAAGCAACATTGGGATTTTATTTGAATAGAATTATTCAATACAATGCCCTTGAAAGGCATTACTAAGAATAGCAAGATCTACACTATTTTGTTTACAATTGATTTGGTTAGTCAGAACAGATTGACATGTATAGCAATCCCACGATGTTTGACTGATTGACTTTGGGGAGGGAGGATATTACGCTAAAAATTTGCCAATTAATTTCTGTGGGAGGCATACATCCTTAAAATGTCAACTCTGATCCACGCCATAGATGCTGTCAGATCTGCTGAGTTTTTTCAACACTTTGTATCCAAGATTATGAGGGGCATGGACATAGTGGACATGTTCTCCTTCATTGAAGGGTCAGTTACGAAGACACACAAGTTAAAAGTGAGGGGCAAAAGGTTTAGGGGGAATGTGAGGAAAAAAACCTTTTTACCTAGAGGGTAATGACAGTCTGGAATGCGCTGCTGAGAGGGTGATAGAGGCAGGTTGTCTCACATCTTAAAAAAAGCACCTAGAAGAATACTTGACACTAACATGCAAGACTATGGACCAAGCACTGTAATTAAGCGGGAGGTCAGGTGATTCTTGCATGTTAGTGCAGAACCGATGGGCCAAAGAGCCTCCTCAGCACTGCATGATTCTATGATTTTCTGTTTATTTTACTTCACATGTCCAACATCCACAGTAATTTGCTTTTTTTTAATCTGGGAAATGGGCATTTTCAACAATTTAAAGTAGTGATCATTTCAAATGCCTTTGAGTCAGGTACGAGTAATTTAGAAACAGCTTATAGGCTTTTCTGTGTTGCCCCTGTGTTGTCCGAGACGAACATCCTTTACTGTGGCAAGGTGACATTATTGATTCCTATTGATAAAAAGGATCTGAAGCCAAATGCATGCAAATCTTGAAACTCTAATGCAAGACAACAACCCAAGGATTATCTGATAATAAAATTGCCTCAGATGGCTTTGAACTTCAGGAACACTTATCTTGAGATTGAATTACCTTTGAACAGTAGTGGTTACAGTGGACCAAGCCTGGACTGAAATTCTTTCCCTTCAATTCTCATTTATAAATCAGATCATCACAGAAAGTTAGTCCTTTCAAGGATGCGGAATGCCAAAAGTATATATGGGGAGACAGCTGAAGGAAGCCATTTGTAAGTGAGAATGTCATTCGTTCCATCCCACCCTTTGCGCACAACAAACCCAATCAGCAAAATGACCGCTGATGTGTCAGTTTTTGCTCAGAGTGGCTAATGTTAATTGTGCAGAACAGCATTGCCACTTGCTGCAACAATATTTATACCATGCTTGGGCTATGTTGTAGCTTTTGATTACAGATAGTTACATGAAGTGTGCCAAGATACGCACAAGAGGAGAAGTTTAAACTCTCTGCTTGGTGACGGAATCTTCTGCCTTAGTCTATTCTGAGAGCTGATCCTCTGTAATGCAAATGTGGTGAGATACCTGCTTGAGAAAGCTGTCCAAATGTAACTTTCCAGGATCTGCCTGGCAAAGGTATCAGTTAATGGTCTAGTGGTATTATCATTAGGCTATTAGTTCAGAAATTCAGCTAATGTTCTGGGGATCTGGGTTTGAATCCTGCTACAACAGATGGTGGAATTTGAATTCGATTTTAGAAACTGTAATTAAGAGTGGGATATCATAGGTAGCTCGGAAATATCTAGTTAATCCTCAGGGAAGGGGATGTGCAGGGCTTCGGTGGGGGAGGGGGAGATTTGCAACTCAAACTTACTTTTTGGCTTCCAGAGCAGCATTCAACTTGACTGCAAAATTTTTTGCTTATTTAGTGCTGCTGAGCAGGACATCCAGAGCAGTCCATCATCAAAGGAACTTTGGTGTTCTAGGTATATCTTTGGGGCACTGATTTACATGTGTTCGTGGGCTCCTGACCTCTTACAGATCATTGTAAAAGCAGCACAGTAGCACAGTGGTTAGCACTGCTGCCAGGAATCCAGGTTCAATTTCGATCTCGGGTCACTGCCTGTGTGGAGTTTGCATGTTCTCCTCGTGTCTGTGTGGGTTTCCTCTGGGTGCTCCGGTTTGGGAGGAAACCCACACAGAGTCCAAAGATGTGTGGGTTAGGTTGACTGGCCATGCTAAATTGTCCCTACATGTCAAGAGTAAATATGTGGGGTTATGAGAGTAGGGCCTAGGTGGGATCGTGGTCAGTGCAGACCCAATGGGCTGAAGGGCCTCCTACTGCACTATAGGGATTGAATTATTCTGCAATTATGGTGTTTAATTGACCACAGTGTTGATATCTGCACTGGGATTTTAACTCCTGCCTCCCAACAACCCCTGGCCTGGTTTCCTCCAATAATTCAAACAGTACTCCGGTTGTCCAGTAAATTTGATGAGATTTGAAGGGTCACACTGACTTGAAATGTTTGCTTTATTCTCTCACCAAAAATGCTGTCAGACCTGCTGAGATTTTCCAGCATTTTCTGTTTTTGTTGCCCCTTTGTTGGCGGATCCAGTTGTTGCAATGCTTGAGTTGAACGCCCAATCAAGTTTGGATGATAATTCATTGGTTGCCATATTGACTAAGCAACTTTATAGCGAGTAGTTATTTCCATTTTTGGATCATGCTGGCTGAATTGTAATTCCATTCCGCGTACTGCATATGGCTGAAGGCTTCACTCCTGAACAGCAGTTAAAAATCAATGGTGTACCAGTTGTACTGATCGACACATTGAAATTCCAGAAACAAGAAGCAGGAGAATGTGTTCTGGTTTATATTGAAGGCTGCGTGTTTGCAAAGACAGTAATGTCAGCATAGGTCATACTGTTCCTAAGCAAGTTGATTTTCTAAATTCCAGTGAGGAATTTGTGATCAAAGGTTACTAAACAAACATTGTTATTGCAGTTCCATCCTTAATGCTTGTGATAACCTCCAAAACCTGAGATTTACTCAGTTTTCTTCCCTCCGATTTTGATCCAATTTCTTTTAATTTAAGTGTGAGCAATGTTAGATGGTTGGAGATTCTCTTGTCCATCCAACCTGTTCTACTTAATTGTGACACCTTTTTTCCATGACATATAAAGATGTCCGCCTCATCCAAAACCATGTGATCTCTTGGGATGAGAGGAACAATGAGTAAATACTTGAGAAAGAGAAATCTGATCAACTCCTTCTTCGTCTTAGGGCGGCACAGTGGTTAGCCTCACAGTGCCAGGGATCTTGGTCCGATTCCAGCTTTGGGTCACTATGCAGAGTTTGCATGTTTTCCCCATGTATGTCAGGGTTTCATCTGGGTGCTCTGGAGTTACCTTGCTTGAAGTTGATCTTTCTCTACACTATGACTGTGACACTACATTCTGCACTCTCTCACTTCCTTCTCTATTAACAGTATGCTTTGTATGCATAGCACGCAAGAAATAGTACTTTTCACTTTATACTTATACGTGTGACAATCATAAATAAAATCAAATCAAACTAAGTCAAAGTTTACCCTTCTTAGGTCAAGAAAACAGAGCAGTTTTTCACCTTTTCCTGACAGAGCCTTCATTCCATCTTCCTCGACTCTCTCCTGAATCATTACCTTCTGATAGCCTTTTTTTTAAGGTCTTTACAAAATCCATAATGGAATGCATGTCTACTTTCAGCAATCAGGTTTTCCGCTGAGCCTAACAAGAGCCTGCACTCACAATTCTCAGTGAGGTCCAGAATTACTCAAAACAAACCTTTAAGGTCGGGTGCTGAGAACTGCTGTGTGATTCACTTGGCATGAGTGATCTCACACGGGAATTAGACCTGGGAATATCTGGATGTGGCTCTGTTCCGTGCTGAGTAATTCAGTTGGTAGGTAGGGGGCAATTAGAAGTCTTCACTTTGCCTTTTTTACTCCTCCAAACTGATGATACAGCAATCCTAAAAAGACCTGACAGATTTGAGTTTATCCCACTGTCTTTTAACTTGCCTCATAAATCTTGATACTCCTTCCATCTTTTCTTTCTCAACTTAACAAAAGCTAAAGCCATCAATACTGCAACAAAGCAAGTTTTCTTTATGCTTTAAGATTTCCTGACTTTTATTTGCTTTAAGTTGTATTAATCCTATAAACTTTGATTAAATTCTTTGTTTTTAAGTCCTATTTTGCATAAATTCATTTGGTTAAATCCATCTATCGCAGACATTTATATCAGAGCTCCCAGTTTTCATTTATAACTGAAAATCATCCATTACTATTCTTCCAGTTTGGTTAATGCTATTTAGGAGCACTCACAATTGTAATTGTCCTAATTTAATTATTTTCAGTATAGTTAGTATGGCTTTGTTGGAGGAAGACCATACCTAACAAATTTGATTGACTTTCTTGAGGCAATCACCAGCTACTTAGATGAGGGTAGTGCGGTTGATGTAGTCTACATTGAATTCAGCAAAGATTCCACATGGGAGGCTTATGAAGAAGACATGCACATGGGATTCAAGGTAACTTAATAATGTGGATTCAAAATTGGTTTAGTTATACAAGTCAGAGGGTACAAGATGACAGAAGGCTGTTTTAGTGACTGGACAGGGATCTGTGTGGGTCTCCTATTTTTCATCAGTTAGAAAACATAGAAAATTGGTGCAGGAGTAGGTCATTTGGCCCTTTGAGCCTGCACCGCCATTCAATATGATCTTGGCTGATCATGCACTTTCAGTATCCCACTCCCACTTCCTTTCCATACCCTTTGATCCCATTGGCTGCAAGGACCATGTCCTGCTCCTGCCTGAACATATCTAACACACTGGCCCCAATAGCTTTCTGTAGTAAAGAATTCCACAAGTTCACACTTGCCTGAGCGAAGAAGTTCTTCCTCATCTCAGTCCTGAATGGTTTACTACTTATTTTTATTCATCCCTTTCATCTTCTACAGATCCATGTTTGGTTCAAACATGGACAAAAGAGCTGAATTCGAGAGCTAAGGTGAGAGTGACTGCCCTCGACATTAAGGCTGCTTTTGACCGAGTGTGGCATCAAGGATCCCTAGCAAAACTGGAATCAATGGCTAGTGGGGGGCAAACTTTCAGCTGGTTGGAGTCATACTTGGTACATTGGTAGATGGTTATGTTTTTGGAGAGTCAGTCATCTCAGCTCCAGGACATCTCTGCAGGAGTCCCTCAGGGTACTTCCCTCGACCCAACAATCTTCAGCTGTTTCATCAGTGACTTTCCTTCTAACATAAGATCCAAAATCTTTAAGCTTATTCATTAATGTCAGAAGTGAAGGCATTCATCAATGTTTGAACAATGTTCAGCACCATTCACGACTCTTCAAATACTGTATTTGAAGAGTTCATGTTCAAATGCATCAAGATGTAGACAGGGCTGACAAGTGGCAAGTAGCATTTGCGCCACACAAAAGCCAGACATTGAGCATAAGAGACACTAACCGCTGCCCCTTGACATTTAATGGTATAACCATCACTGAATCCCCCACTGTCAACAGCTATTGACCAGAAAATCAACTGACTCACCACACAAACACAGTGACTACAAGAGCTGATCAGAGGTTAGGAATATTGCAGTGAGTAGCTCAACTCCTGACTCCCCAAAGCCTATTCGCTATCTACAAGGCAGAAGTAAAGAGTGTGATGGAACACTCCCCACTTGCCTCGATGGGTGCAGCTCCAACAACATTCAAGAAGCTTGACACCACCCAGGACAAAGCAGCTCGCTTGATTGGCACCACATCCATAAACATCCACTTCCTCCACCACCGACACTCAGTAACAGCAGTGTATACTATCTACAAGACGCGCATCAGTAATTCACCAAAAATCCTTAGACAGCACCTTCCAATCCCACAACTGCTTCCACCTAGAAGGACAAAGGCAGCAGATACATGGGAATACCACCACTAGCAGGTTCCACTCCAAGCCACTCATCATCCTCACTTGGAAATATATCGCCATTCCTTAGCAGTCGCTGAGTTCAAATCCTGGAATTCCTTCCTCAATGGCACTTCCTCAACCCACAGCATGCGAATTGCAGTGTTGCAAGAGGCAGTTCACCACCATCTTCTCAAGGACGACTAAGGGTTGGCAATGTATGTTCACCAACCTGTGACACCCATGTCCCAGAAATGAATAAACAAAAAATTCCAGTAAGGTGTTCCCGAGCTGCCGTTACTAGATGCCAGAATGACAGCTCCTCTGGAGGTCACACACGGTGAGGAAGCACCATCACATGATTTATACTCATCCTTCATGTACACCATAGTAAGGCCTTCAAGAAAGTCAGAGTTTCTCATTGTACAACAGGAATGAATAGGAGAGAATGTTAGTGACAGCAGTGGAGAGCACCCATAGAGGGTACAGGACCTTCATGTTCTGCTTAGCTGGAGGCAGATGCTGAGCCTAGTGGGGGAGTTCATCAACAAAGAGAATTATTCATCGGTGAACAGAGCTATTCATCAGCAAAGAGAATTATTCATCAGGGAAGAGAACGATTCATCAGTGAAGGGGAGGCACAGTGGTTTGCACTGCTGCCTCACAACATCAGGGACTTGGGTTCAATTTCCAGCTTGGATCACTGTTTGTATGGAATTTGCACATTCTTCCCGTGTCTGTGTGGGTTTCCTCCGGATTCTCTGGTTTTCTCCCACAGTCCAAAGATGTACGGGTTAGGTGGATTAGCCATGCTAAATTCTCCTTCAGTGTACCTGAACGTGAGCCAGAGCAAGGCCACTAGGGAATTTTTATAGTAACTTAATTGCGGTGTTAATGTAAGCCTGCTTGTGATTAATAAATAAACTTTACTTCAAAGCAGCAGCAGCAAATATTTAATATTCTGTCAGCCTCCCCAAAGGCACTTTGTATGATTGGCAATAGTTTGTAAGATTCTATCCTTCGCATGGTGGGGAAAATTGACAGTGTTGGATGAGATTACAACATGTTTAGATAAGGGGATCTCATAGATACTTACAAAATTCCAATAGGATTAGATAGGGTAGATGCAGGCAATGATGGCTGTGTCCAGAATCAGGGGTCATAGTGAGGATTCAGGGTAGATCATTTAGGATAGAGATGAGGAGACATTTCTTCATGCAAAGAGTGGTGAGCCTTTGGAATTCATTACTTCAGGAGCTTAACGGAAACACTGTGCGGCATTCATAGACTCTTAACGTCAATGTTGCACAGAAAGAAGCTATTTAGCCCAATCGAGTCAATGCTAGCTCTCTGCAGAGTCAGTTTCACTTCACCACTTTATCTTCTTGGCCTGGCCAAGAAGTTGGCCTGGTCAAACGTCCATCCAACTTCCTTTTGAAATCATTGTCTCCATTTGCACGACACTCATCGGCAACGAGTTCCAGATCCGTACCTCTCACTGATTATAAGCATCTTCCTGACATCTTTCTCCCACATCTCTTGCCCAATACGTTAACAGCAGTTAATGGGGGCAGCTTTTCTTATAGAAATATAGAAGATAGGAGAAAGAGAAAGCCATCAGCCCTTTGAGTCTGCTCCACCATTCATTACGATCATGGCTGATTTTCCTATTCAATATTCCTATTCAATAACCTAATCCTGCTTTCTGTCCATAACCTTTGATCCCATTCATCCCTAGTATTATATCTAGCCACCTCTTGAATTCATTCAATGTTTTGACATCAACTACTTCCTGTAGTACAGTCAATTTTGGGTGTTTTCCTTCCTGCGAGCACAGAAAACCACTCACCTTGGCAGGTTAAACTCTTAAAGAGTTAAACTCTTATCCTGGCTGTTCTCCAAATGTTATCGCACTGGAGTCTCCAAGCAAGTAACTGGTCTTAAACATTTAGCGTTTTAATTGATTGTCATTTAGGATGAACACATGGATTGCTGAATGTTGTAAGAACTGTCAGTGAGATTAGCATTATTAAGGTGGGCAAATGGACTCATTCCATTTAAGGCTTTGTTATCTAAGATCCATACATTGTCTTGATTAAATTGCTATCTGCCTTAATGCTCCAAACTACATTGAATGAAGGTAGAGGGAATTCTATATGAAGCTGTTAAAATTACATTGGTGTGTGATGATGTTTGCCTTGATAATTTTTTTTTTATCTGTTTGATTGCAACACTATGAATTCATTGGCCTTCTAATGTGTACTACCTCTCTCTCTCTCTCACTGAGCTGCCAAGTATTCTGCAGAGCAACTGGCTGAAATCATCACATTATGGAGAGTGTTAGTGATGTGTTAGGGACACAGCTTTAAATTAAGGGGTATGAGTTACAGGACGGATATCAGAGGTAGGTTCTTTACTCAAAGAGTGATTAGGGAGTGGAATGCCCTGCCTGCAGCTGTTGTAGATGCGCCAAGTTTGGTGGCGTTTAAGAGGTTAATTGATAAGTATATGGAAGAGAAGGGAATGGTTTAGTTTGGAGGGGCATTGCTTTTTATTTTGGTCGGCACAACATCGAAGGCCGAAGGGCCTGTTCTGTGCTGTATTGTTCTATGTTCTATGATTGTAAAACTTAAAACAATCGGTAGATTAGAACTCTCTCTATTGTTGCTCCATTTTGTTCAACATTGGAGGCTGTCAGTTCTTCAAGGAATTTCTAAACCATTATTTCAAGTGCTTAGAAAAAAAGAACTCCCTGTAATGCTGCTGCCTTGTAACTTTAAATTTGACGAGAAGATGAACAAAGGTCCGATCTCTTTTGCTATCAAGCTGTTAACATAAATAGGTTTGCTGGCTTCATAAGGCAGACAGATTCAACTTGGATCTTGTTTGATTCTCTTGTGGAGACCGTGAATTAGATTCCGTTTGAACTTGGATTTTGGAATAGACAAGGAGACGGATTCAAGCTTGTCCAATCCATTTCGCGCATTAGTTTTGCATTTAACAATGGAGTAAAAATTTCAAAAAAGCTTTTCAGAGAGTGTTCTCCATTTAGATTGTTGGTGGATTTTTCTATCTCCTTGTGCACTCAGAAAATTATCATAAAGTGCGATAATTTCAATATCTTTTATAATGGGCTGTGGTATAGAGGTCCTTCCACCCCTATTCCCAGCTGCCCATCTTCAATTTAATGCTGGGTGCAGTGTTCATTTCTTTAGGCCAAAACTCCCACCTCACCTGGGGAGGAAGCCCGCTGTAGAGAGTGGTGCCAGCAGGCCGGAGTGGTGGCCAGGTACAATAGCCAGCCCAATAAAGAGGAACCTGCTCTCACAGTTAACTCCAGTGTATTGGCAGGGCCAGGCTGGCAGGCTCAGTGAGGAGGATGAGTGGGCTGGGGAGCCCAGTTTGGAGACACTAGGGCTGAGGGTAAAGGAACAAGGGTAAAGGGAGAGTATTCTCTTTTCAGGTAGGAGAGGGTCACTCCGATGGACACAGGGGATCTGCAAAGAAGGACCGCACTTACCCCTGCCCCCGCTTTTACTCCCCCTCACCTTTTCCTGACACCAGCCCATGCAACTAAAGTTCTCAGACTTCTGACATGGTGTCATCCCATCCTGCCATGGGTAACGTATTGGTGGGGCTGGGATGATATCTTTATATCACCACTAATTGTACAACTTAGGGCCTCACTAGGCTTTTAAATATCTCCAAACCCCTACCCATGTAAAATTTCAGACTACTCTGGAGTAATCGGATGTGGGTAGGCATTGGCAAGCCATCAGCTTGATTTACTAAGCCCACTGACCTTCAAATCTATTGAATCCAGCCCAATTAATTTATTTTGTATGATCGCATAGACATGTGTGGAGTGTTAAAATCCCACCTCACTGGTTATGAACAATAAATAATTGAAGATTGACATTGTGTTATCAACTGCGGTCTAGAATTTACTGAGAAATTCATGATGTGTGATCAATTTACACCATTATTAATGTTCAAATTAGCCATCAAATTGTGATGAGGCAGAGAAGCCTCATGAAGTGCAACTCACCACAAGTTGCTGGTTGTTTGTTCTGTGTTACTTTGTGAAAACTTCATCTCACCTTCAAGCTCACTATGAGTTACATGATGTTGTTGGAATTTTGTATTAACTGTTGATTAAGTTAATTAACAGTACAAGTCATATCAAATAACATGATATTTTCTGTGACTGGACAATTGACCTCTTTACTCAGGAAGTGAACAACTAAAAGTGTGGAGTCATATTCCTTCAGGCTGTGAATTGTCGTTGGGGATTTTGTCCAGTTTTAAATTTGTTTGTTTATTTGTTTTGTCTTTCTTCCTTTCTTTCAATCTAATCGTTCCTTCTTTCTCTTTATTTCTCTTTCGATATCTGATTGCATTCATCCACTCTAATTCATCCTCTTTCTCCATTTTACCTCTTTATCTCTCAATCATTTCGGCGACATAAAATGGGATTTTATGACCTACCTCGGGCGAAATTGTGAAATCCCGCCTGAAGGAATGAAGATTTCTGTTGGACAACCCTCGCCCGCTCCAATTCCGCTGCAGACAAGACGGTGGCGTTCTGGCCATCCTGTCAGTCTTCTTCACCAAGATCTAGTTGCCCTCACATTCTTTCCATGTATTTCCAGGATTTTTGTGAGGAAAACAATCCTAAAACATAAACGAGCAAGTAGAATTAATCAGATACAGCACAAGACATCCCAGTTCTGGCACAAAGACAACTGGTGCATGAGAACCTACCAGCAAACTTGCCTCCGAGCTACGCATCATCCTGACTTAGGAGCATAGGAATTAGGGGCAGAAATAGGCAAATTCAACCCCTTGAGTTTGCTCCATCGTTCAATCAGATTATGGCTGATCTCTCTCTGGTCTCAAATCCACATCTCCAACCATTTCCCATATTCCTTTATCCCCTTTTTTAAAAAATTATAAATGTAGCTCTTTCCTCCTTGAAACTATTCAATGATTCAGTCTCTAAAACCTTACAAAACAGTGGTTTCCACAAATTCTTCACCTTGCAACTGTATCTCCATTCCTTCACTGTCGCTGGGTTAAAATCCCAGAACTCACTCACGAACAGCACTGTGGGTATACAGGCACCACATGGACTGCAGCAGTGCAAGGAAGTGGCTCACCACTTTTTATAGATAAACTGATGCAGGTCTTGCTAATGTTGGCATCCCATGAATCAACTAAAAAATCATCTGGTCCCCAACATGTGTATGCTGTTATTTCCACTGTTCTAATTCAGTTGAGAAAAAGTTCATAGAGTATATCTCAGGTGGAACAAAAAAAATCAAGATGTTGGTTGAAAAGGAAAAGTATCTTGTTTTTCCTTTCATTTGAATGTTTTTTTCCTGGGTTTAGCCACTTTCTAATCTTTTTTTAGCACTTGTGAGAAGAGCATTTAATTGCTAGCTCCCAAGTCCCTTTCCATTTGTTTATGCTGTGGAGTGACTTGCCCAATGCCTCAGAAAAGGTGTCAGTTTGATTCTACAGATAGAATGCCACAGATCATCTTCACACAAGGCAACTTGTGGTATTGATTGCAGACAAACATACATAACAGTTCCTCCATCCATCACTACTGGGGTTTACTGCTCTGTAATAAATACCTCAGATGTTGGACTAACAGCCATCCTTTATCCTTTAAATCACGTAAGCAGGTAATATGCATCCGTAACCTATCTTGACCCACATATCCTTACCAATATATATGTTCTGTATAATTGAATGTGACTCCTAGCCAAAGAGGTTCTGATCTTCAGGGTCCTTTGTTTACTGATGCTTCAGACTTTCAACAGGATCTCTGACTGGGATGTGGGGTAAAGATTATTGTGACAAGAAGTTTAAAATGCGATTCTGTTCCATTGAGGGATGACACTGATGAAATGTTGCCCATTTTCAATGACACTGACATTATGTGCTTCTAAAGCAGACCCGTCATTATCCTATCCTTCAGACCCTTGGAAGAATTATGGCAGTGCAATAGGGACTTTTTGAGCTTATCTGATATAGATTCTGTTTTAATGAGAGAGCCATAAATAATGTAGATTATATCAGAGCTCAGGATACACCAGAGAGTTGGAGTGAGCAGTGATTGTATCCATATATGAATACAATCAGATTGCTTATGCTTCCTTAAATATTATTAAATTAAAGCTAGCAATTGTGTTGATTACATTGTTGTTATTCATTGTATAGCTATGACTCTCTTCACTCCTACTTCACTCCAAATTGGTTACATGATACATCTAGCAAAATGGCTGCCTATTTGATTTGATTTATTATTGTCACATGAATTAGCATACAGTGAAAGTATTGTTTCTTGCACGCTATACAAACATACCATACATAGAGAAGGAAATGATGGAGTGCAGAATGTAGTGTTGCAGTCATAGCTAGGGTGTAGAGAAAGATCAACTTACTGCAAGGTAAGTCTGATGGCAGCAGGAAAGAAACTCTGTCCTCAGACTTTTGTATCTTTTTCCTGATGGAAGATGGTGGAAGAGAAAATGTCCAGGGTGCGTGGGGTCCGTGATTATGCTGATTGCTTTTCTGCGGCAGCAGGAAATATAAACAGTCAATGGATCGGAGGCTAGCTTGAGTGATGAACTGGGCTTTGGTCACACTTTCTATTTGTAGACCACATCCAATGACAGTCCACATTTTTATATCACGGTCAAGTCTCAACCTGCATTAAGAGCTACCAGTCTGAAGTTATTCACAACCATACAAAGGAAGCGTATGAAACCTATGTGGAAATTCATCCACATCATTTTATACATTAAATCAAAGAGACATGAATTCCCAACTGACTGCAGCTAACTGATGTGTGAACTGCACCAATTCAAAAAGACGGACTTGCATTTATATCATGCTTTTCACAATCTGAGGGTGCTCCAAAAGCAGCAAGTAAGTATTTCTGAGTTGTAGTAACTGGTGCAGGAAACACAATCAGACCACTTCCAGATAATCTTTTTTTTATTAATGTTATTTGAGGGACTGATGAAATTTGGAGACTTTCCTTGTCTTTGAAGAGCACCATGGGATTTTTATGACCAACCAAGAGGCAAAGGATTAACTTTTCATCCAAAAGATGATGTACCTGACAAATCAGAATGCCTCAGTATCGCAAAGGTGTGTCAGGTTAGAAATGTAGATTGAATATCCCCCGAACGGGACTCAATTCACAAACGCCTGACCCTGGTGATAGTCCTATCAGCTGAAGCACATTTGACACAAATCCCACAACCGGCAAAGGACAGAGTGAAGTGTTTTTTTCCATTAAGATTATTTTATTTAAATATGGACAAACAACCTGCTGCTATCATTTTTTTTGGAGATACTTTATTCCTTTGAACAAAATAATCAATGAATGGAAATTGCAGCCTTTTTGCAACATAGAAATAATTATTGATCTGAAATCTGTATAAATTAACTGTTGATACAATGGGCATCAAGTTACAATGATAGCATGTCAGTTTCTCTGTTTGGAAACATCTATGCAAACATATGACATCAGTGACTCATTAATTTGGGAATATCGAGGCAGAACACTTGTGTGAAATGATCAAGAATTTAACACTGATGAATGAGATGTGGGGACATTCTCTTGGTAATGCCTGGTTTGGAAATATCTCTGAGGGAAAAGGTTCACTCAGCACTTCCAACAGAAAGCAAGTGGAACTTTCTGAGTTTTTCTCCTTTCACCTAAACTTTGAGGAAGATAGATTACTATTAAAGGATGGCGAAACCCAAAGTAATTTGCTAAGACCGGGCCTAGTACATGAAGTGAGGAAGTGAGAGCTAAACGACTGAAAGGAAGGTTAAGATAACATTTGCCTTGG
Organism: Sphyrna mokarran; assembly: GCA_024679065.1. Classification (NCBI taxonomy): domain Eukaryota; kingdom Metazoa; phylum Chordata; class Chondrichthyes; order Carcharhiniformes; family Carcharhinidae; genus Sphyrna; species Sphyrna mokarran. The sequence continues at coordinate 24,820,105 of JAGIQG010000029.1, forward strand.
TTTACCTACAGTCACCCAAATTGCAGGATAAATCATTCGACCCAATACCCTGCTTTCTTTGCTCCAATAGCAGTGAACAGATGTAACTCTAAGCAATTACAGTCTTAATTTTCTATAACTTTGGAAAGTGCTCTGCTTACATAGTATACATTCCCATAGTGGTGTGGCTGCTGTAAGTTTTGCTTATTAGTGTCACAAGTAGGCTCACTTTAGCATTGCCATGAAGTTACTGTGAAAATCCCCTAATCACCACACTCTGGGGCCTATTCGAGTACACTGAGGAAGAAGTTAGCATAGCCAGTGCACCTAACAGCGCATCTTTTGGACTGTGGGAGAAATCTGGAGCACCCAAAGGAAACCCATGCAAGCATTGGAGAATGTGCAAACTCCACACAGATGGTGAACAAACAGGAATCGAACACAGGGTTTCTAGCACTGTGAGACAGCAGCGCTAACCACTGTGCCACTATGCCACCATAAAAGCAACTGCCCCGGAGATGACTTGACTTTTAATCCCTAATATTTGCAGCTGGAGTTTTCTTTAAGATTTAAAATGGCAAGCTATTTAGCCTATTGCCTCGACAAAATGAAGTGTGAAGATATGAAATTCAAGTAAATTACTTGAAGTCGAACGCCGCTTGGATTTGATTCAATTTTACTTGGGGTTTTCGAGTTGTCTTGTTTCAAATTGGCAGGATTAAAAAGAGAACAATCCTGTTTTAAAAGATGACATCCATTCCTTCAGTAAGAGTAATAAATCAATATTACAGGAATGTCAGCAGCTGTCAGTATTTCTACTCTGTCAGAGTCTGATAAATCAGAACAGATGCATTTTCTCTTCTTTCACATTCTCTCATCACCTTTAAATTTACAGGTGTATTTTTTTTTTGCTGCTATCCTTCTACTTCCAGATTTAAATGACTCGTACTTCAGCCAAAATTTCATATGAGATTTTCTTACTCACAACAGGTAATCTACAAATAAAATTGTTGCACTGATGGATGCCAAGTGGATGAATAAATCTATGCATGCAACAGCTGTAGCATATCCTATGCTTTGAGAATAGATGTCGCCACAAGATTTAAAAGATTTATGCTTTAAGATTTGTGAACTTTTGCAGTAAGCATTGGAATAAATAGTAATTGGAGCAGGAGGTGGCTTGCTCAGTAGACTAGATGGTTTGACTGTGATATAAAATAGCACCAACAGTGTGGGTTCAATCCCTACACTGGATGCGTTTGTTCTTGGGGTCAACCACTTTGCATTGTGCAATAATGGTCTCATGATGCATGCGGTGATTATTGACCCTTGGGCAATGAGGGAACTGCACAAAGAAAGTGTAGGCAAATAAGATGATTTAAGGTGATCTAGCTGAAGGATATTTTGATAAGGTTACTTGACTTGAATTGGGAGGAGGCTTGTGTGGGGCAGGAATTGCCCAGAATGGCCTGTTTCTGTGCTATTTGCTCGATATAAGATAAACAGGCTTGTGGTTATCTTCAAAGTATTCATTGCAGCAAATAAAAGATTCCCTGGCTTTTTTTTTTAAATATTCATTCATAGGATGTGAGCATCACTGGCAAGGCCGGCATTTATTGCCCGTTCCTAATTTCTCTTGAACTGAATGGTTTACTAAGCCATTGCAGAGAGCAGTCAAAAGTCAACCATATTGCTGTGGATCTGGAGTCTAGAAGTCTATGAAAGCCAGACCAGGTAAAGGTGGCAGATTCCCTTCTTTAAATGCACATGAGTGAACCAGGTAAGTCTTTACAACAATTGACAATGGTTTCATGCCATTGTCAGATTTTTAATTCCAGAATTTTTTTTCATTGAATTCAAGTTTCATCATCTGCTATGGTAGGATTCGAATCCGGAATGGCCAGCGTATTACTTTGGGTCTCTGCATTACTAATCCAGTGACAATATCACTATGCCACTGCCACTTCTCAATAAATCTGGAGTCCGAATTGGTGAATGGTTTCAAAAAGGAGATAGATAATAAAAAAGGGATAAGGGGATATAGGCAACAGGTGGGGAGATGGATTTGAGACCAGGAAGAGATCAGCCATGGACTGATTGAATGGCGGTGCAGACTTGAAAGGCTGAATTTGCCTACTTCTGTTCCTAGTTCCTATGTCCTTATGTTCCTCTTATGCCACTGCCTCCCTCAATAATGCAATGCATAGAGACAATGATGGGAGTTGCCAAAACAAGTCCCAGCATGCTCTGTGAATGGCTTTTCTTGCTGTTAATCCAAAGAAATTTCCCCTCAGCTTCAGAATATCGAGGCATTGATTATGTTCAAAATGAAGCAGACTTAATGCAGAGGTTGGGTATTTTCTCCAAGTGTTGCATGTACACAAATGCACTGGTGCAAACCATTGCCTGCTTGAATTTACTATTGAAACACAGGCTGGCATTCTCTGGCCATTCATGCCCCACTGCAAGGGCAGACAATTTGGCACTGAGCCACATCTCTGTTCACTGCAGCAGGACTGGGGAACCCCACTGGCATGAATGGTCAGAGAATCCCACCCACAAGGTCACGGTGATGGCTAGGGAAATGCCTCTGAATCATAAGTTTTTATATTGAAGACTACTTAAGCACAAAAGTCAAGGCTGTCACTCCTGTGCAGTACCAAGAGAGTGCTGCATTGTTGGAGGTACTGCTTTTGGAATGAAGCATTAAACCATGGGCCATCTGCTAACTCAGCTGGAATTTATTATTAATACTCTTTCATGAGAAGTGAACATCACTGGAAAGGCCAACATTTGTTGCCCATTCCAGAATCTATCTGAACTAAGGTCATTTCACAGGGATGTTAAGAGTCAACCATAGTGCTTTGCTTCTGGAGTCAACTGTAGGCCTTACTGAGTAAGGACAACAGATTTCCTACCCTAAAGGAGTAAAAGATCCCACCTGATTATTTTGAAGAAGAACAGTGAAGTTATCCCCAGTGTCTTGGGTAATATTTATCCTTCAATCAATATGACAGAAACAAGTTAATTGACCATTATCACATTGTTATTTGTGGGAGTTTATTGTGTGCCAATTGGCTGCTATGTTCCCTATGTTATAACAGTGACAACACCTCAAAAGTGTTTAATTGGCTGGAAAACTCTTTGAGGTGCCCAATAAATCATGCAAAATACTGTACGTTATTCTTCGGTGTTTTATTTGCCAGCAGGTCTCTGCTAAATAGATTAATTCATTAAGATGCAGCCAAAGGGCACGATCATACTTGCCATTCACACTACACTCTCATTGCAGTGAGGTCGGAGAATTTGGCAGCCAGCCAAGCCTCCATTCATTGCGGCAGGATGGGAAAATCCCATCAGCATGAACGGTGCTAAGATTCCAGTCAAAGTGTCCTAAAAATATTCTGAATTATTTGACTGACTTTCCTCCATTTCAGTCTGTATATCTTTCTGACTGATTATTTGTGGTTGTGTTTAAATGCATGGAGCATTCTTTCGCAGGAAGCTTACCTTTCTGTTTTTCCCACATTTGATCTGTACATTTCCTTTTTTCTATTGTGTTTTGTTGCTTTTTTGTAAGAGAATTCTTCCCGTCAACCAGTTGCAAGTATAACATTATACTTCCATGCACAGAAACTGACACCCAAGTATAGCACCTGATGATGGGTGAAGTATTCAGTGTAGTGAGTGTCAGGTGATGCCATGTTGCACAGGCACATTGATGCTTTACTTCCAGTCCCAGGGCCATGTTTGAACAGAGGGATGTTACAGAAGATTCATGTGCTTTTATCACTTCTGTAAGTCTATCACTGGAGATGGTTTTACTGACTTACTGTGGTTTTGGATTGAAGGTGTGCTTCACTCCAGAGAATCCATTGTCAAGGAAACAATCATTCATCTGTTTAAAATAGTGCTAGTGAACACAGACAAAGAAATAAGTCCAAATAATTTGGCAAAATCAATCAACCTATATCCAATTTTATTCTGTTAATTAATGGAACAGAAACAGAGGCTTGGACTGGGATTTGAACACACAGCCTCTGACTGAGATGAGAATAATACCACTCTTAGGTTGAAACACACTTTAACCACCAGTTCAAATTCCTCTCCAGATACAATTCTTTGTAATTTTTTTGAAATAGCACTGCCATTCTAATCCACAATTGTCCTTTTCCTTTTCTGAAGATGACAAGAATGCATCTTTCCTATTCCTTTGGAGTTATCTGCACTGCACCCTTGGAAACCTACAAATGCAGAAGAGGCCATTCAGTCCATTGAGCCCACACCAACACTCTGTCAGTATATCTTACCCAGGCGCTCTCCCCAGCCTTCTCCCTGTAATCTCATACATTCACCATGGTTAATCCATCTAATCTGCACACCTTCGGACACACAGAGGCAATTTAGTGCATCAACCTAACCTGCTCATCCTTGCATCTCTTTGACTACTGATGCTAAAATATCAATTTAGGCAACTGAATTACCCTTTCAAAGATTTCTACAATAAAGCCAATATTTTTTGTGGACTCAACTGTATCCCTGCCTTTCTGCTATTTTCTCAGGACGAAGAAATCAGGGTAAGATACATCCTTAGTGAGTAAATGTTAATGTTTACAGAAGATATATATGGTTGGTAGAGAGGATCTAGCTAGAGTTAGTGTTGTGAAAACCCCATCACAAAAAATACATATTTTGAGATTCAGGGTCGACCTGGGTCAAATAGGGTAGGGATAGTATATATAGGCCTATCTTTCAATTAATTAACCAGATGAACTAAATATTATACCTATGTGTCAGCAATGAGGTACAAGTCTCAGTAAAAAAGCCTTATTTTTGTCCTTTCTAGCAACACTCCTTCTGAACCACATATCTCCTCATCTCTTGCCATTAAAAATTGACTTGCTCCCTTAAGATCTTAATCTCTTTACCTATTCCATTTTGTACACATGAGTAAACATAAGCAACATAAATACAATCTTTTCAAAGATCTGGCACTTTCTTATCAAACAGCCCCTGACCAGGCTGTATATCCTTTTGCAAGTCTTCAGCTTCAAACATGGTTTCCTTTTCCAATTTAACAAACCCTACTGGCCAATCCTGTTTTAACACATCTGTCTTCCTAATATTTTCATTGAGGCACCAATTCTGTGACTTTGTGTGTCCAACTTTATTACAATGAAAAATTTAAGGTTTCTTACCTCTCTTCCATCCTCATGTGTTTCTTTTTTCATGAAGAAAACTGTCCTTATTATCATCAATGAGACCTGCTTTGCTTTGACCACCTGCAGATTTCTCTTTTCCCCAGTTTCTATCCTTCACAGATCAAAACTGTTGTTGAAAATGAAATCTTGATTTACGAACTAATTCAAAATGATCTGCCATTTCTGCTGCTGCTGTTACAGTTTTAATCCTTTGCTCTCCCACATTAGAGTTCACGACTACATGAAGTGAATTTTTAAAATACTCCAGAATAGTTGTTTCCCTAAGAAAATTATATATCTAGTCTATCTGCTCTTGTCTGCCTAACAAAGTTAGTTTCTTTAATTATTTCAAATTCTATATGTCTAACCTAATTCTTTCCTTGTTCTTTGTAGATTAGTAAACTTCTGTCTGTATACACTTCTGGCACTTAGTATGCGCTTAAGGCGGCTTTTTTCACTGCATTATAATCCCTAGATACCTCCTCTGATAATAACACAAATACTTCACTGGTTCTACCGACGAATTTTGTTGGAAACAGCAATGCCCACATAGTCTGTGACCATTTTAATTGTTTGGCTATTTTCTGAAATTAAATGAAAAAGGTGTTTACATCCATTTCATCAAACTTGGAAGTGATTAAATATATTTAAACGTATCCTCAGTAGGCCTTTGACTAAGAGGGTTCACATTTTCTTGCATCATTCTCCTTATCACTTTCCTCAGTTTTTGCCCTTGCCTCCATCGTTTGAATTTGATGTTCTTTTTATAGTTCCAATTTCCAAAGATCGAGTTCTCTTTTTTTCTTTTTCCTTCCCCATGCCACTTTGTCTCTTTCCTATTGTGCTGCCATTGTCTCTCTCTCTCCTTCCTTTGCCACTCTCTCTTTCCTTTGCTTCTAATTCATGCTGTCTCTGTTCCTTAGCCTGTCACAATTGTTTCAATTCATTTTCTTTTTGCAACTGTTTCATTTGTAATTGAATTCTAGCCAATTCCAATGTTGCAGACTGTGTCTCTGGCAAATTTAAAGGCTGCACAATCACTGAAATTATCTCTGCGTTCCTCATCTTTCCAGGTGCAGTCAACTGCAGCCTGTTTGCTAACCTAAAAAGATTTGGTTTAACTACCCTTTGTAAACCACTCCTTTTCCATACCCAGGAAACCTTTTGCCACTGAAAGAGCCATTTTTCATAAGGAATTGCCAACTTAATTGAATGCCATACTTGAAAGAAAGCACTAGTTCCTCGCATTCACTGTCCTGAAATCCAATAATCTAAGCTACTGGGGGGCGGCATGCTGGTTAGCACTGCTGCCTCACAATGCCAGGCACTTGGGTTCAATTCTCGGCTTGGGTCACTGTCTGTGTGGAGTTTGCACGTTCTCCCCATGTCTGTGTGGGATTCCTCTGGATGCTCCGGTTTCTTCCCACAGTCGAAAGATTTGCGGATTAGATTGATATGCCTAAATCAACCCTAGTTTCAGGGTGATTAGCAGGGTAAATATGTGAGGTTACAGGGACAGAGGATAATTGTTGTCAGGGCAGGGTCAAAGGGCCAAATGGCCTCCTTCTTTACTGTAGACATTCTATGATTCCAAACAAAGTATTATACTATCATGATCCCAACAATAGCCCTTATTTCTTTGATAGGATGCTGGTCCAGAACCCCAAGTTACATCAGGAAGTCAGATTAGAGCATACCAATTTATCTTTTTGGCAGAAATATAAGGTAGGATATTTCCCTCCAGGGATGATTCTATTGACGAAGTATGAGGTCTTTTATTGTGGAGTAAACCATATTTAACAACACAGTTTAAATATAAACCTATCAAATTAATCAGCTTAACATTAACAGTTAAATGATATTTCAAAACAAGATGAAACAATTTTATTTTCTAGCTATAACTGTTCCAATTCCAAGTAAGCAACAATTCTGTGCAGGTCAAAGCCTCTTTGAAATAGAGTTAACCAAAACAATTATACTTGTTATATTATGGGAAGTCAGTTTTGAAGCTCCAATGAAGATTTTTGGAGAGAGAGCAAGTTCTCAGGAACAGCTGCAAGTCGCTCTATCTTAAGCAGAACTCTAACTGAAACTGCTGAGTTTTCCCTGCTACAGGCCGAGCTCCTCCCAATAATCACATCATCACATGACCCTGTCCACCTGTCCCACATTCCACTCCTTTAATCAAAACCCACCAGGAAACCTCCTTTTCATGAACAAAAGTCCATTATCTCTGTCCTATGTGAACACTGTATAGCTAAAATGAATAATTATCTTGCTGTCCCAACATCTGAGCTGTATTCTCTCCAGACATGCCAGCTGCCTGTAGAATAAAGCTGTATTTTTAAACACTCCCCTTATACGTCACATCCTACATAACAAAATTTATGTCTCTGTTGCAATGTTTCAATTGACATAGCATCAACCATTTTAATTTCTTATATTGCCTTGTTAGATTCAGTCATTGCACTTGGATCTAATTTATGCTCATTTTAAGTTTTCTTTGCTTTTCTCTCCCTCAACTTGCTCCATTATGCATTGATCATTTTTACTAATGTCTATTTTGAGATCCAGCACTGTTTCCAGAGTTCTGAATATTCCATTTTTGTTGGTTTTCCATGTCTCTTAGACATCCATTTCTTTGGTCATTGTAGGTATGATGTTGCAGAGAACAACATCACACCATGGACTATAAACATTGGTGTTGAAAAATGGGGCTGCTCTACATTCTGTGTAACCTCTTATTACATGTTTCTGATGTCTTTATCCAGGATTTTTGTTTTAAGCACTTCCCTGGGGACTCTCATTCCCAGGATAACTAGTTCAAAACTTGCTTCTTGCAGAGCTGACATTGGCTGCAAAAGATTAGCAGGCTAGAACATTGTTTATAGTTATTACCATCTTTGTTCATCTCCTGCTTCCTAACATTACTGCTATGACCTTCCACTAAGTAAGTCCATGATGGCTACTAGTATCCGTCGTACACACGGAGGGTATTGCTACTGTTCACTTTTATAAATAGTATTTAAAGGCAACTCGACTCACTTGGTTTGGCTCTCACTTTTTAATACCTGACTAACTGGAGGACTATGTTTTTGTTAAAACATCTTAAACATGCAAGCTTTCACGTGGAAAATTCATTGCCTTGGTGTGTGTTTCTATATGCACCAACACACTGCTGCTTCACACATTCGATGATAACACTGTACCAATTTAGTTGACACCAAATCACAGATAGCTCTGTCACTGAAGAGGAACAAGGTGCCTTCATCATTTTACAAAAGGATAGGAACCTACAGACAAAGTTGAGAATTTTTACATTTAAATGAACCCATCTGAAACTTTCCCTGTTACAATCAGTGCAGAAGAATGAAGATGGAGTGCCTATTAGTTATGTAGTTCCAAATCATCTCCCTTGAGATCACATAAAAGATGAGACTTTAACAGCACATTCTAATTAAACTTTCTCTAAATGAACTCAAGATTAAATGCACAATTGGAGGCAGAAATTGCTGCACTTTCTAATGAACTTTATTTTTAATGTCTGTGGCACTAATGTTAAATTGTAAACAAGTCATTTTTTGCTCTAATAACTTTCTGATCTTATCTCCTGCAGATTGCAAATTCTTCCAGTGCAGATGTAATTAAAGATTTTAAAAAAAAAAATTCATGTATTTTTTTCTTCCCATAAAGTGTGAATAATTTTATGTGCATTCTAAATTAACATTGATCAGAATAAAGAATAGATCATTTGATATTTTGTAAAGAAAATAATTTGGAAAGTGATTAAATAGGTTAATAAAGGTGGATAGCATTGACCAGTAGGTTAAAGCATACAACACAGTTGGGTTTAGCTCACCCACTTATGATTTCAAGAACTTATTTTGAGCCATTGCTGTTAAAAATGTGCAATCAAGATAAACCGGATTCAAGAATCTTTTCTCAGCATTCTTTTCTTAACATGTTTTAAGAGTTAACTTAAATTTTCAGAAAAGTTGGCAATTTTTCAATTAATGTTGGGCACTGTGAAAACATCTTAGGCTAGTTAAGCATATGATGCAATTTTATTTGGGTGGCACAGTGGCACAGTGGTTAGTACTGCTGTCTCACAACATCAGGGACCTAGGTTCAATTCTGGCCTCAGGTGACTGGCTGTGTGAGTCTGCACATTCTCTCCATGCTTTTGTGGGTTTCCTCTGGGTGCCCTGGTTCCCTCTCACACCCCAAAGATGTGCAGAGTAGGTCAAGTGGCCATGTTAAATTGTCCCTTAATGTCAGAGAGATTAGCAGAGTAAATACGTGAGGTTATGGGGATAGGGCCTGGATGGGATTGTTATCAGCATAGACTTGAGGAGCCAAATGGCCTCCTTTTGCATTGTAAGGATTCTATGATTCTACTAAAATCAAAGTCAATATTCTCCTCAAGTGATATCAATAATATGGCAATAGTTTCATGTGGACCTTTGGTCCATCTTACTCATCTATTCAGAGCATTACCTTGGTGCATTTCTAATGACCGTGACTACTACTTGTTGCCAATAACCTGTCTGTTTTTTTTGAAATCAGGTTTCCAGCGAAGCTTCCTCCAATGCTGGCCTTTGATGCCTCCATCATTCTCCTATCTCCATTATTGATTGGCAGCTCTCAGTTCTGGAACTCCCTCCCTAAACCTTTCCAACTTTGTCTACATTTTTTAAAGTTCCTTAAAGCTGCCACTTTGACTAATGTCATCTCTCCTAACTGAGCCCCTCATGTGCTCATCAAGTGAGCCAAGTTCAGTTCTGCTTGTACTGAGATACAGACGTGCCCACAAGCTAATTTCTGTCTTCACTTCTAGCCCAGGGCTCTGAAATTAGTTGTTAGAGCCCCAAAGCCGTGTTTCCTCAGATTGTCTAATTAAGCAGACTTGGCATCAAATCTGGAATTTTTTATAACTGAATGACTTTGTATCTTTCAATGTAACTCTCTACTGCAACATCTGAAAAACATATACTTACAAAAGGTCAGACAGTTTTTTGAATTTACTGGTGCCCAGGATACATTACATCGAAAAAGCTTTTAAGATTATCTGGCAGTTTTCACATGTTTACGACATTTTGACTGGTAAATAGGCAGCATCCTGGGAAAATGCACAAACAAATTACAGAATTTGTTTCATCCATGATTCTATGATTTCAATAAATTTTGCTTTTGCACAACTGCTCCATTAATTACAAAAAATAATGAAAGCAGGACTACAAAGAACAAAACAGCATGGGAAACAGGTCCTTCGGCCCACCGCGCCACCACCCCGATGTTCCCATCTCTACCCGCGATCCCTGTCCATGTTTATAGATCTATGGATTAAAAACTAAATTTGAGACAATTTAGGGAGAATTTGTTTTGCCAATTAGCCTAAGAGCACATCTTTGGGATGTGGGAGGAAACCGGAGCTCCCGGAGAAAACCCACGCAAGCACGGGGAGAATGCGCAAACTCCCACAGACACAGGCCCAAATCCATGTATCTGCACAGCACAGCGATAGTCACTGAGCTGTCGTGTTGCCCATCAAATGGTCCAGGTCAAGCGTACACTAACGACGTGAAGCACTAGGATACTCTCGAAAAAGATCCAAGAGCAGCCCTCTCACGACCCATCGCGTGTATGCCCCTCGTTAGACAACAAGGTGGACCAAAGCACCTGTAGGATAAAAACAAGTACATCAATATCATCATCTATTTACACACTTCCCAGGGACTCCCAAGGCTCATGATCCCTATTTTAAATCAGTTTTCTATACCCCTCCATTCCCATTCTGTTCATGTGCCCATCTAAGTATTTCTTAAATAACTCCAGAGTACCTGCCTCCACCACTTTACTTGGCAGCGCATTCCATACCCCCACCACCCTCTGTGTGAAAAAACTCCCTCTAGCATCCAAATTATACCTTACCCCCTTCACCCTAAGCCCGTGACCCCTCGTGCTATTTGAGTCCATCCTAGGAAAAAGCTTAACCCTGTTTACTCTATCTATCCCATTCAAAATCTTGTACACCTCTATCAGATCTCCTCTAAGTCTATGTCTTTCTAAGGAAAACAGTCCCAATTTGCCTAATCTCTCCTCGTAACTCAGACCTTCCATACCAGGCAGCATCCTGGTAAACCTCCTCTGCACTCTCTCCAGAGTCTCCACGTCCTTCCGGTAGTAAGGCGACCAGAACTGGACGCAGTATTCCAAATGAGGTCTAACCAGCGTTTTATACAACTGCAACATTAAAGGCCAGCTCTTGTACTCTATACCCCTTCCTATAAAGGCTAACATACTATATGCTTTCTTCACAACCTTCTCCACTTGCTCTGCCACCTTCAGAGACTTGTTCACCTGCACCCCCAGGTCCCTCTGCGTTTCTATACTCTTAATAGGTCTACCCTTTATCATATACCTCCCCCCTACATTCTTTCTCCCGAAATGCATCACCTCGCATTTATCAGGATTGAATTCCATCTGCCATCTATCTGCCCAAGCTACCAGCCTATCTATGTCCTGCTGCATCGCCTGACAATGCTCCTCACTATCCGCAAGTCCAGCCATCTTTGTATCGTCTGCAAACTTGCTGATCACTCCACTTACTCCCTCTTCCAAGTCATTTATATATATTACAAATAGAAGAGGTCCCAGTACCGAGCCCTGCGGCACATCACTAGTGACCGACCTCCAGCTAGAGCAACACCCTTCCACTATTACTCTCTGTCTCCTATTACCAAGTAAAGTTTTGCAACACCAATTTAAAATCCAACCAATTTAATTGATAGTAAATCCACGAGCTTTCGACACTATGTTGTGCCTTCGTCACGCAAATGCAGTGTTCTGATCTGCAGAGGCACTCATATCCACACAGACAGTTACATACTGCTGATTAGAATGCGAATCCTTACATCTAACCTGCTATTCAAGTGTTAAAGTGGCTAACAATGTGTGTGAAGGGAATCCTGAGCATTTGTTAGAGAATTGTGTATTTTCTCCAGACAGCACAGTAAGTGAGGTTTTTTGCTAATCCAGGCAAGTTACGGGGGTTACAGATAGTGTGACATGAAGCCAAGATCCCTGTTAAGACCGTCCTCATGTGTGCGGAACTTGGCTATCAGTCTCTGCTCAGCAACTCTGCGCTGTCGTGTGTCACGAAGGCCCCCTTGAAGAACATTTACCTGCAGGTCGGAGGCCGAATGCCCATGACTGCTGAAGTGTTCACCCACAGGAAGGGAACTGTTTTGCCTGGTGATTGTTGAGCGATGCTCATTCATCCGCTGTCGTAGTGACTGCATGGTCTCCCCAATGTACCATGCTTCGGGACATCCTTTCTTGCAACGTATTAAGTAGACAACGTTGGCCGAGTTGCAAGTGTATGTACCGTGTACCTGGTGAATGGTATCCTCACGTTTGATTATGTCGTCCATGTCTATGATCTGGCATGTCTTGCAGAGGTTGTTGTGGCAGGGTTGTGTGGTATTGTGGTCACCGTTCTCCTGAAGGTTGGGTAGTTTGCTGCGAACAATGATCTGTTTAAGGTTGTGCGGTTGTCTGAAAGCAAGAAGTGGGGGGGTGGGGATGGCCCTAGCGAGATGTTCATCGTCATCAATGACATGTTGAAGACTCCGGAGAAGATGTCGTAGCTTCTCCGCTCCGGGGAAGTACTGGACAACAAAGGGTACTCTGTCCACCTTGTCCCGTGTTCGTCTTCTGAGGAGGTCAGTGCGGTTTATCGCTGTGGCACGTTGGAACTGTCGATTGATAAGTCGAGCGCCATATCCTGTTCTCATGAGGGCATCCTTCAGCGTCTGGAGGTGTCTGTCACGATCCTCCTCATCTGAGCAAATTCTGTGTATACGGAGGGCTTGTCCATAGGGAATGGCTTCTTTAACGTGCCTAGGGTGGAAGCTGGAGAAGTGGAGCATTGTGAGGTTGTCTGTCGGTTTTCGGTACAGTGAGGTGCTGAGGTGACCGTCCTTGATGGAGATGCGTGTGTCCAAGAATGCAACTGATTCTGGAGAATAGTCCATGGTGAGTCTGATGGTGGGATGGAACTTGTTGATATCATCATACAGTTGTTTCAATGATTGTTCACCATGAGTCCAAAGGAAGAAGATGTCATCAATGTATCTAGTATATAACCTTGGTTGAAGATCTTGTGTAGTGAAGAAGTCTTGTTCGAACCTGTGCATGAAGATGTTGGCATACTGAGGTGCAAATTTGGTCCCCATGGCTGTTCCATGTGTCTGGATGAAAAGCTGGTTGTTGAAGGTGAAGACATTGTGGTCCAAGATGAAGCGGATGAGTTGTAAAATTGCATCCGGAAACTGACAGTTGTTGGCATTGAGTACTGAGGCAGTTGCAGCAATACCATCATCGTGGGGGATGTTGGTGTAGAGTGCCGAGACATCCATTGTGACCAGGAGTGTCCCTGGTTTACCCCTGAGTTTACCCCAGTCCAACGCCGGCATCTCTACATCATCCTATTACCAAGTCAGTTACTTATCCATCTAGCTACCTGTCCTTGTATCCCATTTGCCTTGACCTTCTCGACTAATCTCCCATGAGGGACTTTGTCAAACGCCTTACTAAAATCCAAATAGACAACATCAATGGCTCGTCCTTCGTCCAATAATTTTGTCACCTCCTCAAAAAATTCTACCAGATTTGTAAAGCACGACCTCCCCTTAACAAATCCATGCTGCGTATCCCTAATCAGATCACAACGCTCTAAGTGCCTATACATCCTATCTCTAAGAATCCCCTCCAACAGCTTCCCTACCACTGACGTCAAACTCACCAGCCTATAATTTCCAGGGTTATCCCTACTACCCTTTTTAAACAACGGTACAACATTAGCTATTCTCCAGTCCTCTGGGACCTCACCTGTGTCCAAGGAAGAGACAAAGATTTGAGTCAGAGGCCCAGCAATTTCACCTCGCACCTCCCTAAGCAGTCTGGGATAAATGGCATCAGGCCCAGGAGATTTATCAGTTTTAATGCTACCTAAAAGCTCTAACACTTCCTCCGTCAGTATGGATATTTCCCTCAACTGGTCTACAGCTCCCTCAGAGACAGGAGCTGTCAACAAGCCCCTCTCCTTTGTGAATACCGACGCAAAGTATTCATTCAGGATCTCCGCCATTCCCTCGGGCTCTAAGCACAGTTCCCCTCCTCTGTCCCTAAGAGGTCCGATTTTTCCTCTAACCACTCTTTTATTCCTAACATAGGAGTAAAAAGCCTTTGGGTTTTCCTTAATCCTATCTGCCAAAATCATTTCATGCCCCCTTTTTGCCTTTCTAACTCCCTGTTTGAGCTCCCTCCTACTCTCTCTATATTCCTTCAATGCTGTCTCGGTTCCCAGCTGCTTCGACCTATCATACGCTTCTCTTTTCTTCCTAACCAAGTCCTCAATATCCCTAGTAATCCACGGCTCTCTAATCCTACCTTTCCCATCTTTCCTCTTGGCCGGCACGTACTTATCTTGCAACATTTTCAGTATTCCCTTGAAAGAGTCCCACATGCCTAGCGTGGACTTACCCTCAAACAACCATTCCCAATCAGTTTCCCTAAGTTCCTGCATAATCCGACCGCAGTTAGCCTTCCCCCATTTCAGCACCCTGCCCCTAGGGCAACAAGCATCCTTTTCCATCTGAATCCTAAAGTAGACAGAATTGTGGTCACTGTTAGCCACATGTTCCCCTACTACAGCATCAACCACCTGCCCTGGCTCATTACTCAGAACCAAATCCAATATAGCCCCTTTAGTCGGGCTAGCCACATACTGTTCCAATGATCCTCCCAGTACACATTTTACAAATTCCTGCCCATCCAAACCCCCAACTCTAGGGTACTTTCCAATCCACCCTCGGGAGATTAAAATCTCCCACTATAACGACTCTGTTCTTTCTGCACCTATCCAAAATGTCTTTACATATGCCTTCTTCAACTGCCCGTGGGCTGTTGGGTGACCTATAATACACCCCTAGCATAGTAATTACCCCCTTTCTATTCCTCATCTCCACCCACAGCGACTCCACTCCTAACTCCTCTGTATTGTCCTCCCTCTGCACTGCCGTGATGCTCTCCTTAACTAACAACGCCACTCCCCCACCTCTTCTGGACCCTCCTCTGTCACGCCTGAAACACTTATACCCAGGAATGTTCAGTTGCCACTGCTCCCCTTCCTTTAACCACGTCTCTGTCACTGCAACCACATCCAAGTTCCTCGCAAACATTAAGGCCCTAAGTTCATCCGTTTTTCCCGTTATGCTCCTCGCATTGAAACAGACACACTCCAGACCTCCAAGACCACTCGGAACCTCCTTCTCCCCGGTGCATCTCTTCTCGTCCAAGCTTAGTCTATCTCCCATCTCGCTCTCTACCAAGCTATCGGTCTCAGCCCCTCCGCCCCTCCATATTAGTTTAAATCCTGCCGAAACACTCCAGCTAACCTCCCAGCTAAGATATTCACATCCTTTCCATTCAAGTGTTCCCCATCCCTTCTATATAGGTGCCCTTCTTTCACAAAGAATTCCCAGTTATCCACAAATATGAAACCCTCTGCCCTACACCAGTCCTTCAGCCACGCGTTCAGCTGTAGGATCTCATTTCTCCTGGCTCCGCTATTACCCGTGCCTGGAAGCAGACCTGAGATCGCCACCTTCGAGGCCCTGCTCTTCAGCCTACCCCCCAACTCCCTGAACTGCCTTCTTATATCCTCCCTGCTCTTCCTTCCTACATCCTTCTCTCCTATGTGAATTATCACATCCGCCTGGGCCCCCTCACCCTTCAAAATGCCCTCTACCCTGTCCGACACATCTTGCACCCCTGATCCAGGGAGGCAAACTACCATCCTGGAATCCCGCCTTGGACCACAGAAGCGTCTATCTATTCCTTTAACCCTCCCATCCCCCACCACTATCTCCTTTTTAGCCCCTTTCCTCCCCTTTGATGTACTCTGGTCCTCGTGCCTTGCCTTTTTTAACCCTCCACCCTCGATATTTTGGGTGGCTGCCACTGGGGAAGTCTTTGGACTGTCTCCCCTCTCCTTTTTCCCCTTCCTGACAGTAATCCACCTGGAAGGGTCAGGATCCCCCCCCTTAGGCTCCAGGTCTGCCACCCTACTCTGCCTCCCTTCCATGATTGCCTCGTTCTCCCTGACTAAAAATGCATCTTCCAACTGGCGCTCTAGTTGCTTGACCCGAGCCCTCAGACGCTGCAGCTCCAAACACTTGACGCATACGTGGACTTTCGGGAGAGGTCTCGCCTCCAGGAACTCCCACATGTGACACCGTACACAGGTGAGGCATCTTCCCTTAATCCCTGCCATTGTCTTGGACATCTTTGGAGGTGTGAATTCCAGTGGTATAGTGAAGCTTCTTAATTTTTCTCCATTTCTGCATGTTTTTATTAAAAAGTTTATTTATTAGTCACAACTAGGCTTGCATTGACCATGAAGTTATTATGAAAATCCCCTAGTCACCACACTCGAGCGCTTGTTCAGGTACACTGAGAGAGAATTTAACATGGCCAGACTTTCAGACTGTGGGAGAAAACCAGAGCATCCAGAGGAAACACACACAAACAAAAATAGGTAGATTCCACACAGTCAGTGACCTGAGCTGGGAATCAAACCTGGTTCCCTGGTGCTGTGAGGCAGCAGTCCTAATCACTGCATTCAATTTCTTCAAACATTATCCAGTTTTTTTTCCACCAAGTCTTGTCACAGGCAGGAAATGCAGCGTGTAACCCAATTGTTACGCTGATGGATTTTCTCGCCAAATTTTTAAACATTTGAAACAAAAATCGCTGGAGGCAGCTGATCCAGAAGACAACATCAGCCTCCAGAGATCAGAAAAGCGCACCTTGACCTAGCAAAATGAGAGGTAAAATCAAAGATTCCCTCTTTCCACAAACAAGAAACCCACCCATGCACATGGGGAATCACATCCACTCCCCAGACACAGGGGAGTGTCTTCCTCCACTGTCATGAGCTCAGGGAACTGTCCCCGCCCCCCACAGCATCAAAGGCTGTGGCAAGACGTACTGACAGGGTATGTTCCCCAAACACCCCCGGGACTGTATTTAAGTGTGCTCCCTTGGCAGGTTCTTTTTGCCATGTTTTCACATTGGCCTAGACTTGTTGATCTGAATGTGGGGGCAAGATTTAGTGGGGAAGCTGACTAATGATAATAAAATGTATTTGAATGGGGTTCACTTTGTTGCATGGTTTGAACTCCATTACCTCATTAGTGGGGATGATCGCATTACGACATCTCGCCGATGTGAATTTCATTTTTGATCTCTCATGAGGTTTTATCATTCATGTCTGGGGCAAACAGGCATGCAACATTCACCCCCTTCCTCCATCCCGCATGCCCCTTCACCCCACTTGTACAACTATGTATTCAATATATAATCTGCCTGATGTGCACTTGTTATATCCAAAAAAATGAATTAAGTTAAATTCAGTAGCAGGAATGAAAAGTGCTACCACACCAGATAACAGGCTGATATTAGATCCAGAGAACAGCAAGCAAAATATCTCAAAAATATCTCAAAATATCTCAAAAAGCTTTTCTACCTACACCATCCCTGACTCAGATCAGGATTTTTAAAGTGCTTTCCTACTAGTGAAATTCTTTTGAACTGCATTTACCATAGGTTCACACTGAAAGGTCCCACAAGTAAGTGTATCAATACTGTCCTATCAATCCACAGATGTGCAGGTTAGGTACATTGGCCATGCTACATTGCCCCTTAGTGTTCTGGAGTGCGTAGATTAGAAAGGTTAGTGGGGTAAATATACAGGTTACGAGGATAGGGTCTGGTGGGATTGTGGTTAATGCAGACTTGATGGGCTGAATGGTCTCCTTCTGCACCATAAGGATTCTATAATTTTACGAATACTCTATTTTTACTGGTGAGAATGCTGACCCAGAGATCAGGGAACTCCCTGCACTTTGATAGATGCATCGGACCTCTTACACCAATGTTAACAATTGGACGGTTATGCTCAAAGTTTTGCATTCTCAATAAGTTCATCAATTTGAAAGATATAGGAGAAGATTTAGGCCATTTGGCCTATTGTGTCTGCTCTGCCATTTGATCATGGCTTATATATCCCTCATCCCCATTTTCCTGCCTTCTCCCCATAACCCTTCAACCCATTACCAATTAAAAATCTGTCCAACTCCTACTTAAATTTGCTCACCATTCCAGCATCCAACGCACTTTGGGGTAGGGAATTCCATAGATTCACAATCCTTTGGGAGAAGTAGTTTCTCCTCAATTCTGTTCTAAATTTGCTACGTGTTATCCTAGGAGTATGACATGTCATTGTAGAATGCCTCACTAGCGGAAGCATCCACTCCGTATCTACTTTATCCATACCTTTTATCATCTTGAATATCTCAATTTGATCTCCCTTCATTCTTCTAAATTCCAGACAGTGTAAGCCTAAACTGTTCAATCTCTCTTCAAAAGACAAACTCCTCATCTCCAGAATCAATCCAGTGAACCTCTCTGAACTGCCTCCAATGCCGCTATATCTTTCCTCAAATAACAGGACCAAAACTGTGCACAGTACTCCAGGTGCAGCCTCACCAATGTCTTGTATCCTGTTTCACAATCTAACACTTGAACTGAAGATTTATTGTGTTCATTTCAGGCAAACCTGTTGCAGCAAGTATTTTGATGAACATGACAAGGGTGTGAATAGAAATAATTCTTCACAGCCTTCCGATGAACCACTGGTCCTCTGCTTGTGCTCAATTCAGAATCATCCAATCAGTGTTTGCAATAAGCCATAAATTATCATAGAATCCCTACAGTGCAGAACGAGGCCATTTGGCCCACTGATTTGCACTGACCACAATCTCACCTAGGCCCTATTCCTCGTATTTATAAGACCTAGTATTTACCTTGCTAATTCCCCTGATGCTAGGGTTAATTTAGCATGGTCGATCAACCTAACCCGCACATCTTTGAATTGTCATGTTGTTTCCAAATTTGCTGACTAGCATTGCTGTATTTTCTAAACATAAAATGACGCTGATCAAGTGGGGATTCTTTCTTAGAACTCCACAATGACCATCTGTTCCTGAAGCACTTTGTAAAAAGCAATTGGAGTGACAGTAGATTTACTGAGTTTCTTGTCATTGAGATTCCCCGAGCTGCGACTTTTCCATCGTCACAACTACCAATCAATGCACATTTTAATTCAGCATGTCATAGTGCAAAAATAATTTTATTCAGCACCCCAAAGTGCAAGGTCTGGCACCTGATTAGCATTCACATCTTTTGTACTAATTTGCATGATATTTACTGCTGGAATACCAGAATTGTGACAGCACCCTGCAGAGAAGTTCATTGCACAATGTCCAAAATATAAAGGACAAAATCCAGGCCCTGATTAAGAGATTGAAAGAGGGCAGCAAAAGGATGATATACGCAATGACGATTTGTTGAAATGAAATATTAAGGGGTGACTCTACAATACTGATTCACCGGCAGAATGGGACCAATAACATCTTGAAAGGCCAAAAACCAGGCATGAATCCAATTTTTCACCACTCGCCCAATCGTACCTGCTCGTCACAATGATCATCAGCATGACAAACCAATCAGATTGTCCCCTAAGAAGGGTTGTTTGATTAAAGAAAGACCTTTGTCGAAACATGATACTGGATCCAATTACATATGGTGGCACAGTGGTTAGCATTGCTGCCTCACAGCACCAGGGACCCGGTTTCGATTCCTGGTTTAGGTCACTGTCTGTGCGGAGTCTAAACATTCTCCCTGTGTCTGCGTGAGTTTCCTCGTGCTCTGGTTTCCTCCCACAGTACGGAAGATGTGCTAGGTAGATATGTAGGCCATGCTAAATTCTCCCTCAGTGTACCCCAACAGGTGCCAGAGTATGGTGACTAGGGCATTTTCACAGTAACTTCATTGAAGTGTTACCCTAAACCTACTTGTGACTAATAAATAAAAATCTTTTTAAAAAATGTAACATAGTGAAAGATAAAAAAAAACAGGCTTGAACCCAATTTTTTCATGTCTCACCTGGTCTTACCAACTCGCCACAACAATCACTGAACTGACAAACCAATAAGATCGTCCTCTAAGAAGGGTTGTTCTCTTCCAGAAAAACCATTGATGAAAGATGAAACTAAACTCAATTTCTCAGTCTTATATTCATGTTCAAAATTTTTGATTTGATTTTTATTGTCACATATATCAATATACAGTGAAAAGTATTGTTTCTTGCTTGCTATATAGACAAAACTTACTGTTCATAAAGAAGTAAATGAGTGAATGCAAAATGTAGTGTTACAGTCATAGCTAGGGTGAAGAAAAAGATCAACTTAATGCAAGGTAAGTCTATTAAAAGTCTGATGGCAGCAGGAAGAAGCTGCTCTTAATATATTGTGCAATTCATAACGTATGTGATCTCAGACTTTTGAATCTTTTTCTCTTCTTTTTTGGAAGAGAGAATGCATGGGGTCCTTAATTATGCTGACTACTTCACTGAAGCAACAAGAAGTATAGACAGGGTCAATGGATGGGAGGCTGGTTTGCGTGATGGATCGGAGCATATTCATGACCCTTTGTAGTTCCTTGTAGTTTTGGGCAGTGCAGTAGCCATACCAAGCTATGTTACAACCCGAAAGAATGCTTTCTATGGTGCATCTGGAAAGGTCGGTGACAACCGTAGTTGACATGCTAAATTTCCAAGTTGAAACGTTATGGCTGGAATCTTCCAGCTGTTCATTCCGGCAGGAATCTTTGGTCCCACTGCAGTGAATGGAGGTTTGGCTGAATGACCGGAAAATTCCATCCCACATTTTCTATTCCAAATACACCACAGTTTTAGCCAATACCTCCTTACACTCTTTTGCGTGAAACTAAATTAAACAAATGGAAGGACAATTTAAAGGAACAGCATTTCAACGGATAGTGTCTCCTTATACATGCTCAAGTGAAAACTCCAATTAACGTCCCCACCCTTTGTATTATTAAACAATCATCATGTTAATACAATCGACAATATGTTTCCACAAAATTAGTGACAGTAAGCTTGGTGTATTCATTTATATGCTTTGTTTATGAATTGCACAATGTATTAAGCAGCTATAGTTATAACAGCCATTAACTCCACACACAGACCCACTGTGAGTACTTACCTTGATAAGGAGAACCAGACATTGTTTGAGCAGGAGAGCAGTGAGTGAATCATTGCTGGTAGCAGAGTTAGCAAAGCTTCTTAAAACGCTTAGTAAAGTTATAGTTGGCTTATTTTCTGCATTAGTGAATGAACTATGGATAAACAAAGCCATGTATGCACACAGTGATTTAGGACCTTGTGTCAGAGTGTCAACATTCAAGCACTTGAGATATTGGGCCTCAAACTCCAGTGTTAGTAACAACTGGATAAAAATTAAACATGAGGTACCCATGCACTCCCAGGCCATTGTTTTTGGGCCTTATTTGTTCTTGTGATGTTTGAAAAACAGGCATTTCCAATGGTCCAGTTCTTCCTGTCTCCAAATAGTTGAAGGCCAAACATACCACCAGGAGCACTTCGGAAAGATATGAAATTCCTGATGCAATCACTCTGTGGGAATTGTCCAGAAAATCTGAGCTTCCAGTGGGCAATTTCCCTGCCACCACCACCAGCACCTCTGACTTCTCATTGCTGACTCCTGACCTGACATTAATAGTCCCCTACCACCTGAGTCCCCCTTCTGGCCACATTCAACTCATCCTGATCCAATCTGTCTAGCCCCTTCTTCTAACCTGATCCAACTAATCCCCCAATGCACTCTGCCCACATCACCCATCTGCCAATCTATCCACCTGCCACCCTTCCTAGCCATAATTCTATCCACCTGTTACATTATCCACCTCACCCACCTGTCACCCTGCCACTTTACCCACATACTGCATCCAACCTACCCCTTACACAAACACCTATTCATCCCGTCACTCATACATTCATTTACCCACACAATGAACAGCACAGAGTACAACACATACCCAAATATGGCAGCTAAGGGTGTAAAAGTAGGGGGTTGGCTTATCTTGTCCTCAATGATCCAGAGTTACAAAGGCTGTTATTGTGGATTTGTGGATTGGGATCTCTCAGTTTCTTACTCTAGAGCGGACATTGCTGGAAGCAATTATCTTTCAACTTTATTTCCATCACTGACCATTTACAAGGATACAGACTATCAGGGCATCGCTTATAGCTTCTTGCTAAAGTACTTCTCAATCCTTTTCTGTCAAGTGACGTCGCAAGTACATAAGAAGCTACAACATAGTTTCTTATATACTTGCTTAGTAGTTAAAGTTGAATTTAATCCTTTATTCTGCAGAAAGAGGCAGTTTGATGGAAGATTCTATATTTCCAAAAAGAGCCAAATCAAAAAATTGTGTGGCACAGTGGTTAGCACTGCTGCCCCATAGTGTCAGAGATCCGAGTTTGATTCCTGGCTTAGGCCACTGTCTGTGTGGAGTTTGCATGTCTTCCCACACTCCAAAGATGTGCAGTTAGGTCGATTGGCCATGCTCAATTATCCCTTTGTGTCCCAAGATATATAAGTTAAGGGAATTAGTGGGGTAAATGTATAGGATTATGGTGATGAGGCCTGAGTAAGGTGCTGTGTTGGGGAGTTTGTGCAGACTCGCTGAGCTGAATGGTCTCCTTCAAACACTGTAGGGATTCTATGATTCTAAGACTCTGCCTAAAATCCAGAGCTCCATTGCGAGGCAGTAGGAGTGGAGCAGCAATCTGACAGTGATTGCCATTCCTCAGAAAATTCAGGTCAATGTTGAAGCCACAACATTAATGACATAGCACTGTCCAGACCAGAAAAGGCCACTCGGCCCATCTAGTCTGCATTGACAACAGCTACCATGAAAGTTACAATTGCCTGCATGCTTTGATTGTATAATCTTAGTTATCAATTCTTTTCCATTGTGTTTAAAGTTGTGTAACAGAAGGTTGATGTGTGACATACAGCTCATTATAGCATGCGCAGTATTTGGCACCTCAAAACCCAGAAAGCAGATGGAGCACAAAATATAGGCCACAAGATAGATTGAAATAGAAGCTGAGAACCAAACTTGCAAAAGTTCAGGGTCCTCAAAGATCCACATGAAACAATTGACATGGAATTTTCCCATCCCGCCATAGGAATCGTAGTGGGTGGGAAATGACCATGCAAAGTTCCATTGACCTCAGGTAGGATTTTCTGACCTTTGGGCTAGCATGGCTGGAAAATCCCATCTTTGATCACTTCAAACATGCATACTTTCTCTTTTGATAAATATTTTTGCCCTTATGATCAGTAAACACCAAACAGTACGAAGGGAGGACTCAGTGGCACAGTGGTTAGCACTGTTGCCTCATAGCTCCAGAGACCCTGGATTCTGCCCTTGGATAATTGTCTGTGCGGATGTTGCATGTTCTCCCCGTGTCAGCATGGGTTTCCTCTGGGTCATCCAGTTTCCTCCCACAGTCTAAGGATGTGCGGGTTAGGTTGATTTGCCATGCTAAATCAATCCTTAGTGTCAGGGGGATTGGCAGGGTAAATATGTGAGGTTACAGGGATAGAGCCTGAGTGGGATTGTGGTCGGTGCAGATTCGATGGGCCAATTGGAATCCTTCTACATTGTAGGGATTCTATGTCCAAAGATGTATTAGTGAGTGCTGTAATGGCCATGCTAAATTCTCCCTCAGCATACCTGAATAGGAGCTAGACTCTGGCGACAAGGGAATTTTCACAGTAACCTTATTGCAGTGTGAATGTAAGCCTACTTGTGACTAATGAACAAACAAACTTAAAAAAAAGATTCCATGAGAACAAGTAGAAGGCATCAAACTTAACGCCATTTTTTCCTGCCTGCTTTTTTTCAGCTTGGCTTCTTCAATCATTGTTATTGATGCTAACCCTCAAACGGAAAAGCAGTAATCCAATGATAGACTTTAGTTGGTTGAAGGATCATACGTTCTCGACACATTTTCTGCTGAGGTCTGACACTGACTCAACATGAAGGATATTTTTATAAGGCAGAAGACACATTGAATAAACATTATGCAGACATTTCAAATATATTGCACTTTTCTTCCGTAAGGGGTCATTCATTTACTTATTTGCTCATCTCTAATCGGAGCTACTGACTTTCTGTTGTTTTGTATCACTTATTGAAGGCAGGAATTAACTGTTGTGCTAGTAGCTTGATCATGGAATGAATCAAGCCAAACAATATTACATTGCTCAGTGGAAAATAAAGCTGAGTCTGGCTTTACTTTCCAGAAAAATATGTCCCTCTGTGGCTCAAGAAATCATTCACTGAGAATGAATATGCTCTTGCAATGCACATTATCAAGCAAGACCATAGTGCAGTTGGAATAGGAAAGAGAATTTTGGCCTGAAGGTGCTATCAAGTATGGAAGAAATTGACGCAGAAAGGGTAGCTTATATTTGTCCGGCCATTCACTACACAGTCAATATTGGTGTGTGTAATTACTATTAAAACATCATTCCCATTTTTAAAGCACCTCAGCAAATTTGCCTAAATGGTGATTGAACTGAAGAATTCATTTCTTGTTTACAACTGGCTATTTATTAACGGTGAAACCTTGAAGCAGTCAGACCGTCTCTGAGGAATTTTCAAGCCAAGTTCAATGCAATTGCAAATCCTGTAATGGCAGGTAACTCTCGCAAAAGAGCCAGAGAGGGATTTACACCAGAGAAGCTCAGAATGACCTCCTCCTTCCTCCCATTCCCCACACTATCCCCACCAATAACATCATTCAGTTCACACCCTCAATTTCCATTCACTTGTGTTCAAATATTCAAAACAGGCTTAACATCGATCTTGCACGAACATCATGGGTGTGATCTTACTAACCATTCATGCCACATGCCCATTGCAGTGAGGTTGGGGAATTTGGTACCCAGCCACACTTTCATTCGCTGCAACAGGATGGGAAAACCCTGCCGGCATGAATGGCCTGAGCATTCTAGCCCATATCTTCTCACCTGTTGGTGTGGCATAGAGCCAGCAGAAATCATTACTGGCTTCAAAAACAGAGACCATGCCAGGGGCTCGGAAGCCAGTGTAACTCTTGGATAGTCAGGAATGGGGCACTACGTCCGGGCAGCAGATGGCGCCTGGAGGAGGCAGGGCCTATGCAGACAGGTCCTGAAAGTAATCTCATAGCGGGGATCCAGTTCATGTACTGGATGTTTGTGGTCATGATACTTTCTTTAAATCATGAGTCTGTTTTTAAGTTGACAATATTGGTATTCCAGCTTGTAATATTTTAGCGTTATAATGGGGAGGCTGAATGTTCAATTTTGTTACCTTTGGACCAACAACTGGTTTAGAAAGCCATTGAAGCATGCCTCTGAAATAGTTGAAAGCCAAAATCGGCAGTGAAGGGGAGATGTTGACACCCCGATTATGAAAAATAGTGGGAGGGTGATGTCCCAAAGACACATTGTGGGGAGGGGTGGATTGCCGATACTGACACCAAGGATTAGGGGATGGGAAGAATCTTCAATATTGATTTGAGATCAGAGCATCTTTTATTTGTATAAAAGGCGTTGCAACATCTTTGGGCCCCATCCCTTACAATAACAGCACAAAATATGCTCTCCCTCCACTCCCACCCTGCTTTAAAATGGCAAAGTGCGGGAAGCTCTGGATGGGAAACTGTTTCTTTTCTTTTGCTAGCACGAGGGGACACAGCTTTAAATTAAGGGGTGATAGTTATAGGACGGATATCAGAGGTAGGTTCTTTATCCAAAGGGTGGTTTGGGAGTGGAATGCCCTGCCTGCAGCAGTTGTAGATGCGCCAAGTTTGGTGGCGTTTAAGAGGTTAGTTGATAGGTATATGGAAGAGAAGGGAATGGTTTAGTTTGGAGGGGCATTGCTTTTTATATTGGTCAGCGCAACATCGAAGGCCGAAGGGCCTGTTCTGTGCTGTAATGTTCTATGTTCTATTTTCTTGGAGAGAAACACACCAGTTTTCAGCTAGAATCTAACACTGCCACTTTTTGGAAAATTCCACCCTCAGTTGTTAGTTTTGGGATTTGTACTACAGGGCATGTGAGTAAACATCAAGTTACAAAGAGTTTGTATTTGTCGGGAGAAGAGAGAGATTTAGATTTGCCCAATGCACGTTATAAAAATGTACCAATATTAGTAGAGACCAGAGATTAGTGATTTTAGAATAAATACTTGCCTGAGATCCCATGTGTTGTATTATGGTATTGCTGCTGAGCACCATGCCGTGTTATAGGTTTGTTTATGGTGTCCCATTTATAAGATATTGAGACCTGTATATTTAAACATAAACAACCAGTTCCTAGACAATGCCATGCATGGTGCTGCACTCCTCCCAGAGTGAGCTTATTACCATGTGACACTATACATCATACTACGGGTGGTCCTATTTTTCAGTCTCACATTAACTCTTGCTCTGCCAACACCATTTTATTACAATGACAAGCAGGGACCTGATACAACACTGTAAGTGTAAAATACACCACAGCAATGTTTTGAAAAAGAGTAAGAGTAGTAAGGACATGGAATGCCTTGCCTGCAGCAGTTGTAGACTCGCCAACTTTAAGGGCATTCAAACTGTCAGTGGATAGCCATATGGATAACATTGGAATAGTTTAGGTTAGAGGGTCATTAGATTGGTTCCACTGGTCGGCACGACATCGAGGGTCGAAGGGCCTGTACTGTGCTGAAATGTTCTATGTTCTATTTTTTTCCCAAGTGTAAGCGAATATTTTTTTCTCAACCAACTTCGCTAAAACATATTATTTGGCAGTAATTACCTTGCTATCTGTGGGATCTTACTGTGCACACATTGGCTGTTTTGTTTCCAACATAACAAAGCAGACAACATTACAAAATTACCCAGTTGATGGTACAGAACTTTAGGATGTCCCAAGGCCTAGAAAGGTCATAAAAGCAGATCTTTGTTGACAAGACATGTGGAACAAACACACACTTTGATTCATTTTGGCCAGAATTGAATAAGCCTTAGACTTTGATGCAGTATAATGCAGATCCCGGCTCACATTGCATCCTTTCCAGCTTGGTATGGCTTTTCTTTAACTAAAACTGCAAGAAATTACAAAGGGTGGTGAATGTAGCCCAGTCCATCACACAAACCAACCTCCCATTCATTGACTCTGTCTAAACTTTCTGCTGCCTTGGAAAAACAGCTAGCATTATTAAGGACTCTATGCATCCGAGACACACTATCTTCCACCTTTTTCCTCTGGAAAAAAGATACAGAAATCTGAGATCACCTGTCAACCAACTTTGTGCGCAGTTCTGGTCACCACACTACCAGAAGCACATGGAAGCTTTGGAGAGGGTCCAAAGAAGGTTCACCAGGATGTTGTCTGGTCTTGAGGGTGTTAGCTATGAGAAGAGGTTGAATAAACTACTATTGTTTTCACTGGTAGGATGGAGGCTGAGGTGAGACCGGATAGAGGTCTACAAAATTATGAGTGGCATAAATAGGCTGGATAGTCAGAGGCTTTTTCCCAGGGTGAAACTGTCAATTACAGGCATGGGTTCAATGTAAGAGGGGGAAAGTTTTAGGGAGATGTGCGGGGGAGTTTTTAATGCAAAGGATGGTGGGTGCCTGGAACATGCTGCCAGAGGAGGGAGTGGAAGCAGGTACATTAGCAACATTTAAGAGGCATCTGGATGGGTACATGAATAGAGAGCAAAATAAGGGCAGACTTTTTTTAGTTAGGGCATCATGATCGACACAGGCTTGCAGGGCTGAAGGACATGTTCCTATGCTGTACTTTTCTTTGCTCTTTATTCTTTGTAAAAACAACTTCTTCCCTGCTGCCATCAAACTTTTGAATAGATCTACCATACATTAAATTGATCCTTCTCTAAATCCTAGCTATGAATATAATGCTACATTCCACACCCCTTCTCCTGTCCTTCTCCCCTATGTACTCTGTGAACGATATGCTTTATCTGTATAGTGTGCAAGAAACAAGATTTTTTACTGTATCCCAATACATGTGACAATAACAAGTCCAATCAAAGTTAGTGGTTTTCCTCTGGACAATGCCAATGAATGATTACCCCTCGCTGACAGCACAGGATGCTGCAATACAGTCTATGAATTTGTGATTCAGGAACTTAAAGCCCTGAGATTGGGTAGCACAGTGGTTAGCGCTGCTGCCTCACAGCACCAGGGGCCTGAGTTCCATTCCAGCCTTGGATCATTGTCTGTGTGGAGTTGGCACATTTTCCCCATGTCTGTGTGGGTTTCCTCCAGGTGCTCAGGTTTCCTCCCACAGTCCAAAGATGTACAGGTTAAGTTGAATGGCCAAGATAAATTTTCCCTTACTGTCAGGGGGGAAAGGCAAGATAAGTAGATAGGGTTAAGGAGATAGGCCTCAGTGGGATTGTGTTTGGTGAAGACTCGATGGGCCAAATGGCCTCATTCTGCACTGTGGTGATTCTATGATTCTATGAGATTTCAGTACATGATGGCGTTGTTTCTTGGTATCTTTAAATGGCAGAAATACTTGTGGCATGCATGGAGGCTTTTGCTTCTGAAGTCGCAGATATTCCATTGCCAAACTATTTAGATAAGAATTAATTTGTAGTTTTCATATTTTGATTTTGACCAACCTGAATTTATCCTTTTTCTTAAATTACAGTCCGGTTATAGAAAATGCAGGGGATTTACAAAGTACCTGTCTATCTCACTTTTAAATTGGTTCATTAGAGCAACACCACCAGATGGAAAAATAAAGTAAGACTTCTATTTACACAGCCTCAGAACACCCCAAAGAATTTTATAACCAAAAAAAGAGGTGCTTCTGAAATCACTGTTAAAATATAGGAAATTCTTCAATTAATTTTATGCACAACAAGATCTTACCAATAGTAAGGTGTTCAGGATCAGATGATCTGCTATAGCATTGAGTGATGTTTCTTTAAGGAAGGAAATCTGTGTCCATATCTGCTCTGGCCTACATGTGACTCCAGACCCACAGCCACGTGTGCAGTTCTGGTTGCCATGTGATAAGAAGGATGTAATTGTACTGGATAGGGTACAAAGGAGATTCATCAGAATGCTGCCTGGAATGGAACATTTAACTTGGAGAGGTTGGTTGTTTTCCTTCGAGCAGAGAAAGCTGAGGGACGACCTGATCGAGGTATATAAGATTATAAGGGACATGGATAGAATGGATAAGAAGCAGTTGTTCCCCTTAGTTAATGGGTCAGTCATGAGGAGACACAAATGCAAGATGAGGGGTAGGAGGTTTGGAGGAGATGTAAGGAAAATGTTTTTATCCAGAGAATGGTGATGGCCTGGAATGCACTGCCTGGGAAGGTGGTAGAGACGGGTTGCTTACATCCTTTAAAAAGTATCTGGATAAGAACTTAGTATGTCATAACATTTAGGGCTATGGGCCAAGTGCTGGCAGAGGGGATCAAGTGGGAGTTCAGATGTTTCTAATGTGTCAGTGCAGATGCAATGGGCCAAAGGCCTCTTCTGCGCTTTATGATTCTGATTCTCTAATAATGTGGTTGACTTTTAAATGCCCTCTGAAATGGAGGATAATAGAAATGGGAAGTAAATGCTGGCCCAGTTAGTGACATCCATCCTCTGAATGAATAAAACAAATTTGTCCAGAATTCCACTTAAAAAGTTTTTTTTTCCCTTTTCCTCTGCCTACCAAGTTAAATAATAAAGTTTTAATTTCTCTGTTATATAAGGTTAACAAAATCCTAGTCATATATTGTGCGGGAGCCATGTTTTATTACTGACACGAGATTAACCCATGTCTCATTGCAATGAAGTATTTAGCAACCCAGTACAATCAACATGTGGGAGGGGAGGAGATGTGGAGTAGGAAGAGGGTGTAAGATGGGAGGGGGCGTGAGGTAGGAGAGGGTGAGGGGAGTTGGAGGGGAGTATAGGGTGGGAGGGGGTGAGGGGGGGTGGGTTTTGGAGACAGTGGGGGGTAATGAAAGATGGCAGGTGCATCAATGGTGGAAACAGAAAATATGTGGGGCTTTAGCCCTGAGAAAAATTCACAGATATAGAATAAATCACACGGATGTTTCAAAGAAGCACAGCCTAAGGAGATTCAGTATCAGCAGGGAAATCACGACTGAACTGTACCAATTAATAGCAGCTGATTTGGAGGCCCTTGGTGACTTCAATTGGTTTGCCTGTGGCTATTAAATTGACAGCAGCCATAAGTTTCTTTGCTATAGGGTTGTTGCAGGCACCAAGAGGTGCTTTAGCCGGCATTAGTCAATGCACCACATCCACCTGTATTTGCAACATGACTAATACACTGTCCCACAAACCTGGCAGATTCATCCATTTTCTGAGAACCCTGAGAGACAGCTGGCCAGACAGCAAAAGTTTTGAGGAATGTAAAAATATTGTAGAAGTGCACCACTTGAGCCTGTTTGGTCATTGCATTAGAACGTAGCTGATCTGTACAATACCCCAGTTAGCAGCAAGTGCTTGCACATTCTCAAAATGTGAACATAACTAGCAAGGCTAGGATTTCTAATATCTATCCCTAGTGGATTTGAAAATGTAGTGGTGAGCCATCGCTTTGAACCGTGGTAGTTTATGCATTAAAAGTGCACTCATTCTGAAGTAGGGACTTGTAGGACTTCAGCCCGGCAACAACAAAGGAACAGAAATATATTTCCAAGTCTAGATAATGTGCAATTTGGAAAGGTAATTGCAATGATAATGTTGCCATGTGCCTACTAACCCTATGTTTTGGAAAGGCTGTAATAGAAGTCTTGGTGAGATGTTGCTAAACCTAGAGTAGGTAGTACACACTGCAACCATAGTGTGCCTGATGAAATTAGTCAGTGTAGTGCCACATAAATGGGCTGGGTTTTTCCTGGATGATAGTTAGCTTCTTGAATATTGGAATTTCACTAATCCAGGCAAGTGGAGAGTATTCAACCACACTCCTGGCTTGTGCCTTACAGATGGTGGAAATAGTTTGGTGAATCATGGCATGAATTGCTTGCCAGAGGAGACCGATCCTCTGACCTGATCTTGTAGCTACATATTTATATAACTGGTCTAGTTACATTTATTGTCAACAGTAACTCTCAGCACGTTGTTTCAGCAATGTTAACACCATGGCATGATATGGGCAAATGATCAGATGCTCTTGGAGATGGAAATTGACCTTGTATAGGCATGAATGTTAAGAACTAAGAACAAAGAAAGGCACAGCGCAGGAACAGGCTTTTTGGCCCATCAAACCTGTGCCGATCATGATGCCCTAACTAAACTAGAAAAAAAAGCTTCTCATCGAAACCCGACAGTGAAGAGGAGACCCATTAAGTTTGCACTGACAACAATCCCACCCTGGCCTTATCCCCGAATTCCGCATATTTACCCCACTAATCCCTCTAATCTATGCATCCCGGGACAGTAAGGGGCAATTTAGCATGGCTAAAGCACCTAACCCACATATCTTTAGACTGTGGGGGGAAACCAGAGCACCCAGAGGAAACCCACGCAAGACATGGGAAGAATGTGCAAACTCCATGCAGATTCTGACCCAAGCCAGGAATTGAACTCGGGCCCCTGGCTCAGTGAGGCAGCAGTGCTAACCACTGTGCCACCAGGCCACCCATCTACCCTTATTCAGTCTATATATCTCTATGCCCTCTCTGTTCATGAACCCATTAAGATGCCTCTTAAATGTTGTTAATATACCTGCTTCCACCACCTCTTCAGGCAGTGCATACCAGGCATCCACACTCTCTGCATCAAAAACATCTCCTACACATCTCCCTTAAACTTTCCCCCTCTCACCTTGAACATGTGCCCCTTTGTAATTGACAATTTTGCCCTGCGAAAAAAGCCTCTGACTATCCACCCTGTCTGAGTCTCTTATAAATTTGTAGACCTCGATCAGGATTCCCCTCCGCCTCCAGCTTTCCAGTGAAAACAATGCTAGTTTATTCAACCTTTTGCCATTTATCACCATTAGCCTTAACCTTGTCTTGCTGCAACTGAGATAATAACTGCTTTATTGTCTGAGGAGTTGTGAATGGAACCGAACATTGCAGAATCATCTGCAATTGTAACCTTATGATGGAGGTAAAGTCATTGATGAAACAGCTGGAGTTTAGAACACTATTGAAGATCGCCTGCCCTGATGTCTGAGAAAAGCTAATGTTACTGGCTGCAATCAGCTCCATCCATATGACTTTGTGTCAGGTATGACTGCAGCCACTGATGAGCTTTTACTAATGATTTGACCATAGTGTTTCTAGGGCTCCTTGGAGCCACACTCCACCTGACGCTGCCATTATATTAAGGGCAGCAATTCCACCTTATCTCTGAACTTCAGGAAATGTAGTTATGTTTGGACTCTTAGTGAGGTCTGGAGTTGAATGGCCCTGTGGAACTCCAATTGAGCATCAGTGAGCAGGTCATTGGCGAATGAGTGGCACTTGCTCACTTGGGCAGCACAGTGGCACAGTGGCTAGTGTTGCTGCCTCACAATGCCAGGGACCCAGGTTCAAGTCCAGGCTCAGGTTACTGTTTGTGTGGAGTTTTCACTTTCTTCCTGTGTCTGTGTGGGTTTCTTCCCGGTGCTCCAGTTTCCTCTCACAGTCCAAAGATGTGCGAGTTAAATTGTTTAGGCATACTAAATTGAAACCAGTGTTGGGGAATTAGCAGGGTGAATATGTGGGGTTAAGGGAATAGGGTCCGGATCTGATTATGGTCGGTGTAGACTCGCTGGGCCAAATGGCCTCCTTCTACACTGTAAGGATTCTACAATTCTATACTTCACAGGATGGTAATCGGTCTGGCTGCATTTTTCCTGCTTCTTACAGACAGGATTTGGCTCTATATTTTTCCACTTTGTTGTGCGATTGTCTGTGGTGACAGAAACAGAATTGGCTGTAGCGTCATAGCATGGTATGTGACCAGTTCTGGAGCACAGGTCTGCAGCATTAAAGCCAGGAACAAAGCTACTTCTAAATTCCACATGATGTGATTGAAATTAGCTGCACACTCATATAATGTTGGGAACATTCGATGGGGTTATAGGTGAGAAGGGCAGAGGCTGAGATGGATCAGCTGCTTAAAGATGTTGAAAATATTCTGTCTTATGATTTCATTTTCTTCCTCAATCTCAATTTATCTTCAGATGGCACAGTTGCACAATGGTTAGGATTAACAGCACCAGGAACCTGGGTTCAATTCCTGGCTTGAGTCACTGTCTGTGTGGAGTTGGCATGTTCTCCCCATGTCTGTGTGGGTTTCTCTAAGTGCTCTGGTTTCCTCCCACTGTCCAAAGATGTGCAAGTTAGATTGATTGGCCATGCTAAATTGCCATTTAGTGTTCAGGAGAACTAGTTAGCACAAATGCATGAGATTATGGGGATAGGGCCTGGGTGGGATTGTGATTGATGATTAGCTGGGCCGAATGATCTCCTTCTGTACTGTAGGGTTCAATGATTCTATTCTATGTTTCTATGATTCTATCTGGGAACTAGTTAATTGGTTAACATTTATTTGTATTGAGTACGTACTTAGATTACATTGCAGAACCAACATTTTACATGTATATCCGTTATCCCCTCAAAATTTATATATTTCAGCAGTAATTTCCAGTTGATATTGTCTAGTTAATTTCTTGTAATGTTTGCCTTTTTAAAACCTTTTCTGGTGTTGATTGTGTGATAATTAGGGATGCAATTTCATCATTGATCAGTGATGTTGGACAGAATCTTGTAGAGGTGATGGGACAAGATTTTACCACATCACCTCACCAAACAGCAGGCAGGATAAAGTTGTAAAATTGCATCCATGGAGTCTCAGGCTGGGAGAGCAGGCAAGGGACCTGCATCGTCTCTATTCAGGCAAGCCCAGTGCATGTTTGTAGTGATTGTCCCTTTAAGGGCAATGCAGCAGAGTAAGAGTCACCTGGCCTGGGGGGAGACATTCTCTGAGGCAACGACATTCAGAACTAGCTGCAAGTATATTGCTGTTCCTGTAGTTCTTGTAAATCAATCCTTTGTAGTTCACTAATGAAGTCTCTGAAAGTGCATCATTACCGTCTGGTTTGCTGACATCTTTCAAGGAAGGAAATCTGCCGTTCTTCCCTCGTTTAGCCGACATGTGACTCCAGAGCCATAGGAATGTTGTTGACTCTCAACTACCTTTGGGCAACTAGGAATGGGCAATAAATGCTGGCCAGTCAGTGACACCCAGGTCCCATGAATTAATTTTAAAATTATAATGTCCCACTAAGGCATTTAATAGACTCTCAGCAGGTCTTTCTCCAAGATTAAGGAACCTGAGGCAGAAGGCCCATCTTCTGAGAGCCTCTGACCAGTCAGAGGGTGGCAGTGCTTCTGTACTCAGCGGCATTATTGTTAGAGGGTGAGTTTCAGTTGCTCTTCCCTTCCCAATGCCAGGTCTCTCAATCAGATATTGAGTGCCTTTGAACAAGGGACCCCTTGCATCAAACATGTCAGGGCCTTGCTTGGTGAAGTATTGAGAAAGCTGACTGTGGGATTTGCTGCGTTAGATTTAGTTAAGGTGCAAATGGAAAAGTGGCAGGGGTGCAACTCCAAGCCCATCACAGGGGAGGGCACAAAATTCTACCCGTCCTTTCAACTGTATCAGGAAGGTAATCCTGTTCCTTCATAGAATAGAATTATAGAATCCCTACATTGCAGAAGGAAGCAGTTCAGCCCATCGAGTCTGCACTGACCATCTCCATAATCCCATATATTTACCCTGTTAATTCCTCTCATACTAAGTGCCAATTTAGCATAGCCAATGTAACTAACTTGCACATCGTTTGACTGGAAGGAAACAGAAGCACCTGGAGGAAAACCACACAGACACGGGGAGAACATGCAAACTTGGCACAAACAGTGACCCAAGCCGGGAATTGAACCTGGGTCCTTGGTGGTGTGAGGCAGCAACTATAATCACTATGCCACGGTGCCGCTCTTGCTGCTTAAACATTAATTGAGAAATGAGTTACATCCATAATGGATTATATACTGCATTGGGTTAAGAAACAAGTTTGTACAAGATTTATTAATTCATTTAATCCCTATATACAGAAGGAGGCCACTCAGCTTATCAAGCCTGCACCGACAAGAATCCCGTAACCCCCATGTATTTACACTGCGCACTCCTCTGACACTGGGATCAATTTAGCACGGCTGACCAACCTAACCCACACACCTTTATTGCCTCACTTCAAATGGCCCATTTTATATTTAATTAATTATCCGGTATTATCTTGCCAAAGGGCTTGGTAGTAGGGTTGCAATTATAACCATGTCGTTCGTAATATAAATGTGGTCATTTCATTTTTCTTTCCCTTCACTTTGAAGATCCAATGGCATGCACCATGTACAGCTGAATTAAGAAGAACAATGTGCCATTGTCCATTGTTGGTTTGGTAATGGTACTGTATAGAAATTGTGCCCCAGTGCGATTGCAATTACATATGTGTTCATTGTGCCTTCCTTATATTACAATATGACTGACTATTTTGTATGTACTGATGATTTTATGTTGATTTGGATTTGATAGAAATCTGAAATGTTGTCCTTCCAAGAATATGAATATTTTGAACCAAATTTTCTTCTTACCTTTCTTGTGATTAATGAGCAGTGTAGATGGGTCAAAAATGAACACATTTAAAACATGGATAATTTATATTGCACACATTTAATCAGTGATTAGTAGTAAGATTTGTTAAGGGCAACAATGCACACATTCCCATGGGTTGTCGTGCAAGAGAGCTGAGACACATTGGGAATTCATCATTGGCTGAGAATTGGATTGAAGTTATTACAACCTTGCATTCTGATTGACATGATATAAAACAGGATCCAAGTGTTCCAGATTCTTGTAAGTGCCTCACCGGAACAGAGGAAATGTTTTGACTATCCACTCCTAACAGCACTGAATGAACAATGACCAGCTGACGGGAAACTCAGAGGTTGGGAATGCCTGAAAGAAATTGGCAGGACTAGGGAGAAGATAAATTGAGGCCTAAGCTTGAGGGCTATCACTAAATTTGAGTGGGATCTGAGCGTTGCGAAGTTTGAAAAATTAGCAAAAAAAAACAAACTGTAACATCGCAGAAAAGATGTGAATTGATTGGCTTTCTTCAAAGGAGAAACAGAGTTAGCCTTGACAGCTGGAAAGTTAAAAGAAAATAAAATGATTAAGCAAAGCACTTAGTTTTCTTATATTTACATG
The DNA here is from genome assembly GCA_024679065.1 of Sphyrna mokarran. Taxonomy (NCBI): domain Eukaryota; kingdom Metazoa; phylum Chordata; class Chondrichthyes; order Carcharhiniformes; family Carcharhinidae; genus Sphyrna; species Sphyrna mokarran. Next base: position 24,856,606 of record JAGIQG010000029.1, read on the forward strand.
GTGCCAAGAAAAGGGAAGTGAATAACTGGTGAGTCTATCTTTCCTTAGGTAGTAAAATTTATTAGTAATATTAAGATATATTAGTAGTAGCAAATTCTATTATCAAATAAAGGAATGACAAGGCAGCTCTGACTTCTGAAGTGCACATCCTGTGCTGTGTGGGAACACCAGGATATGCCCCATAACTAGATGTAGATGCAAGAAGTACAATAGCTGCAGCAGCTCCAGACTTTAGAGCTTAAGCAGCAACTGGCCTGGAGCATCCTTAACTTTGAGAGCTTTGTGGATAGCATGTTTAGGGATGTGGTCTCCCTGCAGCTTAAAAATACTCAAGAAAGGCTGAGGTTAGTCTTGCTGATTAGGTGTACATTGACTTTGAAAAGGTATTTGCCAAAGTGCCACACAACTAACCTGTAAGCAAAATTGTAGCTTATGGAATAAAAGAGACAGTAGGAATATACATGCAATATTGTTGAATAACGGGAAACAGAGAGTAGTGGCTTAGAGTTAAGGCCGGAATCGAATCCAGGTCCCTGGCAGTGTGAGGCAGCCATGTTAACCACTGTGCTACCGTGCAGCCCATGTAGGCCAGACTAGGTAAGGACAGCAGATTCTCTTCCCAAAAGGACATTAGTGAACCAGATGGTTTTTTTCAATAGTTGACAATGGTTTCCTGGCCATTCATAGATTCCAAATTCCAGATATTTTTTATTGAATTAAAATTCCACCATCTGCCAGGTGTGATTCGAATCTGGGTCCCCAAAACATTAGCTGAATTTCTGGATTAATAGTCTAGCGATAATACCACTAGACCATCACATTCCCTAAGTATGTTTTATGGTACATGTTAATACTTAGACCTTGATGTACAGGGTACAATTTCAAAATTTGTGGATGATACAAAACTTGAAAATATTGTGAACTGTGAGGAGGATAGTATAAAATTTTAAAAAGACTTAAATAAGTTAGTGAAATCGAGATGGAATTTATTACAAAAAAGCATGAAGTTATGCTTTTTTTGTTGAAAGAAGCAGAAACAACATAAAATAAAGGGTACAATTCTAAAGGAGATTCAGGGCAGAGGGACATAGGTATATTTATGTATAAATCATTGGTAGTGGCTGGCAGTGTGTTTAATATAGCATACAGCATCTTAATATAGCTTACAGCATCCTAGAGTCTATTAATAGGAGTATAGAGGGCAATCATAGATTAAAATACAATGGAATCCCCACTAGAATCCCAGGAGGCCATTTGACCCTCAAATCTGCACCAACTCTCCAAAGTAGCATCTTATCCAGTCCCCCACCCCTCTGTTTCCCCATCACCCTATACATTTACCATGGCTCATCCACCTAACTTACATATTTTTGGACACTAAGGGGCAATTTTTCATGGTCAACCCACCTAATCTACACATCTTTGGACTGTGGGAAGTAACTGGAACATTCAGAGTAAACACACGCAGACATGAAGAGAACATGCAAATTCCACACAGTCGCGCAAAGCCAGAATAGAATCTGAGTCCCTAGTGCTGTGAGGCAGCAATGCTAACCATTGTGCCACCATGTCATTAACTTTCTGTAAAATATTGGTTCTATCTCAGATAGTGTATTGTGTTCAGTTTTGACTTCAAGGAAGGATGTGAAGGAAATAGAGAGTGAAGCAGGATTCACATTGAAGTACTCAGTTATGAAAATCTAGAATCAAAACGTTGGCTCTATTCTCTATCCTCTAGAAAATTAGAGAGTATTTTCTAATTCTCTCTAATTAGAAAATTAGAATTTTCTAATCTAAGAAATTAGATTCTTCTAATCTGGCAGGTGTTGTCAGATCTGCTGAGATTTTCCAGCATTTTCTGGTTTACAAACATTCTTTAAGGAAGGAAACCTGTCACCCTCTTATCTGATCTGGCCTATGTGTGACTGCAGATCCACAGTAATATCGCTGACTCTTAACCGTTCTTGGGAATGGCCTAGCAAGCCACTCAGTCAAGGGCAACAAATGCTAACCTGGTCAGCAATGCACACATCCCATTAAAGAATAAACAAAAAATAAAAATCGTGGAAAACCCAGAGAAATATTTACCCAGACTTGGAATAATTATTTAATAACATTGGACATGAAAGGCTACAAATTAAAGCTTAGAAATAGATATGAAATGACCTAAAGGGTGGGATAGATCCTCAGTGGAAGAGGTTACATCAGAGCTACTCCCAGGATCGATGCTGGAAACATCTCCTTAATAACGTACAATGATTTAGATTTAGAAATGTATTGTAAAATGTTCATCTTAGCAGAACAATGGAAATGCGAGAAAGACTTCTATTCATAGAGTACTGTTCACAATGTTGGGACTTTCCAAAGCACTTCATAGAAAATAAAGTACTTTTAAAACGTAATCATTGTAAGACAAATGAAGTCTGATATAGAAAAGTATAAAATACCACACGTAGGAAGAAAAGATGAACAGACCATACCCTCTATAAATACTTGTGATGAAATTGAATGAAACCCAGGGATCATGGAGCCAATACTTATTGTGTGCAGCTATTGAAGAGTGAAAACTAACAAAACAATTTTGAAAATGTTATCTTTGATAGCATGTGAGCAATTTGGCTAGGCCATTTATTGCTCATTCCTAATTGCCTTTGAGAAGGTGGTTAGTGTGTTGTCTTCTTAGGCAGGAAATTGGAAGAGTAAACTGGAAGGAGGTGTTCTTGGGGAAAAGTACTGAAGGAAAGTGGCGGATTTTCAAGGAATGTTTATCTGGAGCTCTGCACGACAATGTTCCGGTGAGACAAAGAGGTTTTGGTACGTCAAGAGAACCGTGGTGCACAAAGGTTGTGATGAACCTAGTTAGGAAGAAAAGAAAGTTGTACAATAGGTTCAGGGAGCTAGGGGATGTTAAGGATCTAGAGGAATATAAGATTTGTAGAAGGGAGCTTAAAAAGGAAATTAGAAGAGTCAGAAGGAGTCACGAGAAGGCTTTGGCGGGTAGGATTAAGGAGAATCCCACGGCATTCTACAAATATGTGAAGAGTAAAAGGATGAAAAGAGAAGGAATAGGACCTATAAAAGGTGAAGGAGGAAAAGTCTGTGTAGAACCAGAAGAAATGGCAAAGGTGCTTAACAAGTACTTTGCCTCAGTATTCACAGTGGAGATTAATCTGGGGGTTTTACCACAGGAATGCAGCAAACTGAAAAGATTGAGTATGTGGACATTAAGAAAGAAGAGGTGTTGGAACTGCCATCAAGGTAGATAAATCACTGGGTCCGGATGGGATGTACCCCAGGTTACTGTGGGAGGTGAGGGAAGTGATTGCAGAGCCCCTGGCGATGATCTTTATGTCATTGATGGAGACGGGAGAGGTTCCAGAAGATTGGAGGATTGCAGATGTGGTGCCTATTTTCAAGAAGGGAAAAAGGGATAGCCCGGGCAATTACCGACCAGTGAGTTTGACCTCAGTGGTCGGTAAGTTGATGGAGAGGATTCTGAGAGATAGGATTTATGAACATTTAGAGAAATTCAATATGATCAGGAATAGTCAACATGGCTTTGTTAAGGGCAGATCGTGCCTTACGAGCCTAGTTGAATTCTTTGAAAATGTGACTGAACACATTGACGAAGGAAGAGCAATGGACATGGTTTACATGGATTTCAGCAAGGCGTTTGATAAGGTCCCCCATGCAAGACTTCTTGAGAAGGAGAGAGGGCATAGGATCCAAGGGGCTTTGGCCTTGTGGTTCCAGAACTGGCTTGTCTGCAGAAGGCAGAGAGTAGTTGTGGATGGGTCTTCTTCTGCTTGGAGGTAAGTCACCAGTGGAGTGCCCCAAGGATCTGTTCTAGGACCCTTGCTGTTTGTCATTTTCATAAATGACCTGGATGAGGAAGTGGAGGGATGGATTAGTAAGTTCACCAATGATACAAAGGTTGGTGGTGTTGTGGATAGTCTGGAGGGATGTCTGAAGTTTTTCAGCGAGACATAGATAGGATGCAAGACTGGGCGGGGAAGTGGAGATGGACTTCAACGTGGATAAATGTGTGGTGGTCCATTTTGGGAGGACCAATGGGATGAAGCAGTATAATATCAAGGTCTTGGCAATGTTGAGGAACAGAAGGATTTTGGGGTCCGGGTCCATAGGTCTCTTAAATCTGCCCCGCAAGTGGAGAATGTGGTCAAGAAGGCATATGGTGTACTGGTCTTCATTAATAGAGGGATTGAATTTAGGAGTCGGGAGGTAATGCTGCAACTTTATAAGACCCTTGTCAGACCCCACGTGGAGTATTGTGTGCAGTTCTGGTCGCCTCACTATAGGAGGGATGTGAAAGCTATTGAGAGGGTGCAGAGGAGATTTACAAGGATGTTGCCTGGATTGGGGGGCATGCCTTATGAAGATAGGTCGAGAGAGCTAGGTCTCTTCTCCCTGGAGAGACGAAGGTTGAGAAGTGACCTGATAGAGGTTTATGAGATGTTGAGAGGAATAGATAGGGTGGATTCTCAGAGGCTATTTCCTAGGGCTGAAATGGTCGCTACGAGAGGACACAGATTTAAGGTGCTGGGTGGCAAGTACAGAGGAGATGTTAGAGATAAGTTTTTCACTCAGAGGGTGGTGAGTGAATGGAATCGGTTGCTGTCATTGGTGGTAGAGGCAAACTCACTGGGGTCTTTTAAGAGACTTCTGAATGAGTACATGGGATTTAATGGGATTGGGAGTTACAGATAGTTCTATGGCCTGGTAGCTATCATTATGATTGGCACAACTTGTGGGCCAAAGGGCCTGTTTGTGCTGTAGTGTTCTATGTTCTATGTTCTTGAACCATTGCAGTCCATAGGTGTAAGTATAACCATAGTGCTGTAAAAGGGAGTTCCAGGGTTTTGATCCAGTGACAGGGAAGGAATGTTGACATAGCTCAGGATAGTGTGTGATTTTTGTTTTTGGAGGGGAGCTTGCAGGTGGTGATGTTCCCATGTATCTATTGCTTTGTAGTGGAAAATATGGATTTGGAAGGTGTTGTCAAGGAGCAAGCTGCTTTGTCCTGGATGGTGTAGATCTTCTTAAATGTTAAGAACATAGAACATAGAACACTACAGCACAAACAGGCCCTTCGGCCCACAAGTTGTGCCGAACACATCAAAACCTATCCAGCCATAGACCTATCTATAACCCCCAATCCCATTGGATCCCAATGAACAACACCACCGACCTTCGTGTCATCGGCGAACTTACTCACCCATCCCTCCACTTCCTCATCCAGGTCATTTATGAAAATGACAAACAGCAAGGGTCCTAGAACAGATCCCTGGGGCACTCCACTGGTGACCGACCTCCATGCAGAAAAAGAGCCATCCACAACCACCCTCTGCCTTCTGCAGGCAAGCCAGTTCTGGATCCACAAGGCCAAAGCCCCTTGGATCCCATGGCCTCTCACCTTCTCAAGAAGTCTTGCATGTGGGACCTTGTCAAATGCCTTGCTGAAGTCCATGTACACCACGTCCACTGCTCTTCCTTCGTCAATGTGTTCAGTCACATTTTCGAAGAACTCAATTAAGCTCGTAAGGCACGACCTGCCTTTTACAAAACCATGTTGACTATTTCTAATCAACCTAAACTTCTCCAAATGCTCGTAAATCTTGTCCCTCAGAAGCCTCTCCATCAGCTTACCAACCACTGAGGTCAGACTCACCGGTCGGTAATTTCCAGGACTATCCCTGTTCCCTTTCTTGAAAATAGGGACCACATCCGCAATCCTCCAATCCTCCGGAACCTCTCCCGTCTCCATCGACGACGCAAAGATCATCGCCAGGGGCTCTGCAATGACATCCCTCACCTCCCACAATAACCTGGGGTACATCCCATCTGGTCCCGGAGACTTGTCTATCTTGATCGCATTTAAAAGTTCTAACACATCCGCTTCCTTAATATTTACATACTCAATCTTTTCAGTCTGCCGCAAACTTGTAGAGCATCCTCCCAGATCACTTTCCACCGTGAATACTGAGGCAAAGTACTCATTAAGCACCTCTGCCATTTCTTCCGGTTCCATACAGACTTTTCCCCCTTCACCTTTTATAGATCCTATCCCTTCTCTTCTCATCCTTTTACTTTTCATGTATTTGTAGAAGGCCTTGGGATTCTCCTTAATCCTACCAGCCAAGGCCTTCTCATGACCCCTTCTGGCTCTCCTAATTTCCTTTTTAAGCTCTCTTCTATAAGCCTTATACTTCTCTAGATCCCCAACATCTCCTAGCTCTTTGAACCTTTTATACACCTTTCTTTTCTTCCTGACTATGTTCACCACAGCCTTCGTGCACCACGGTTCCCGCGTCCTACCAAAACCTCCTTGTCTCACCGGAACGTTGTCGTGCAAAGCTCCAGACAAGCATTCCTTGAATATCTGCCACCTTCCTTCTGTGCTTTTCCCCAAGAACACCTCTTTCCAGTTTATTCGCCCCAACATCTGCCTGATGTCTTCATATTTCCCCTTATTCCAGACAAACACCTTCCTAGCCTGCCTGATCCTATCCTTTTCCAATGCAAGGGTGAAGGAGATAGAATTATGATCTCCATCCCCAAGATGCTCTCCTACCGAGAGATCCATCACCTGTCCTGGTTCATTAGCTAGTACCAGGTCCAGTACAGCCTCTCCTCTTGTAGGCTTGTCCACATGCTGTGTCAGGAAACCCTCCTGAACACACCTAACAAACTCCTCCCCATCCAAACCCCTTACCCTTGGGATATTCCAGTCGATGTTTGGGAAATTGAAGTCTCCCATCACAACAACTCTGTTATTTCTACATCTCTCCAGTATCTGTTTCCCTATCTGCACCTCAACTTCCCTGTCACTATTGGGCGGCCTATAGAATACACCCAGCAACGTCACCGACCCTTTGCTATTCCTAACTTCCACCCACAGAGACTCCGTAGACATTCCCTCCTCGGTATCTACCTTCTCTGCAGCCATGACACTGTCCCTGATCAACAGTGCCACTTCACCACCTCTTTTGCCTCCCTCCCTGTCCTTCCTGAAGGATCTGAATCCCGGGACCTGTAGTACCCAGTCCTGTCCCTGAGACATCCAAGTCTCAGGATGTCTTGGATCCTGAGACTTGTTGTTGGAAATGTTGTTGGAACTTCATTTATCCAAGCAAGTGTAAAGTATTCCAGCACACTCCTGACTTGTGCCTTATAGATGGGGGACATGGGTAGTCAGCAAGTCAATTACTCACCACACGATTCCCAGCCTTTGGCCTCTGTATTCAAGTGGCTGGTCTAGTTCAATTCCTGGGCAATGATATTTCCCAGGATGTCGATAATGGGAGATTCAATGATGATAATGTCATTGAATGTCAAGTGGAGGTGGTTAAGTTATCCTGTGTTGAAGATAGCCATTGCCTTATACCTGTATGGTATGAATGTTACTTGCCAATTACCAGTCTAAGCTGAATATTATCCAAGTCTTGCTACATTTGGACACAGACAGTTTCAGTATCTGAGGAGTTGTGAATGATGCTGAATATTGAGCAATCATCTATGAACATCCCCCACTTCTAAACTTTTAATAGAGAGAGGGTTGTGGATGAAACAGCTGATGATGGCTGGGCCGAGGACATTAATTTAGAATCATAGAATCCCTTAGTGCAGAATGAGGCCATTCAGCCATCAAGTCTGCACTGACCACAATCCCACCCAGGCCCTAGTCCCACAACACCACGTATTTACCCTGCTAATCCCCTTAACATTAATGTCAATTTATTATGGCCAATCAACCATACACACTCATCCTTAGACCGTAGGAAGAAATCGGAGCACCCAAAAGAAACCCATGCAGACATGGGAGAATGTGCAAACTCCACACAGACAGTGACCTGAGGCTGGATTTGAAACCAGGTGCCTGGCGCTGTGGACAGCAATGCTAACCACTGTGCCACTGTACTGCCCCACTACGTTGAGCTGCACTGGAAACAATGTCCTGGAACAGGTTTAATGATATCCAATGGCCACAGTCATTTTCCTTAGTGAACATATAACTAGAACATATAACTGGAGAGTTTTCCCCCCCCGATTCTCATTATTTTCAGTTTTGCTTGGGCTCCTTGAAGCTACACTTGCCCTATTGCTGTCTTGACATCAAAGGCAGTTACTCTCACCTCCCCTCTTGAATTCAGCTCTTTTGTCCATGCCGGGATCAAGGTGGATTGGTGAGGATAAGGTCAAGTAGGGTTTTCCCTTTTGGTTTCTGCACCACCTGCCAAAGACCTAGTCTGGCATTCAATGTTCTGACTTGAAAATATATTGCCATTCCTTCACTGTCACTGAGTCAAACTTCTGGAACTCACTCCCGACTATCAATGTGGGTATACCCAGACCATATGGACTGCTCACTACCATCTTCTCAAGGACAGTTAGGGCTGGCCTAGCAAGCAACGCTGAAATCCTAAGAATGAAGAACAAAAATCTCATAAACATGAAATCTTACTGATACAGAGTCATAGACAGTTGTGAACATCCATAGGAGGTGTCTCAGGCAATAGTATACGCCTAACAAGGAGGTTGTACCTTAAACCCTCCAACATTATACACAGTGATGACATAGTGATGCCACCATACAGCTTCTTAAAAGTACATGTCATTGTCTACATTGGCACATACACAATATCACAATACGAATAATCCCATTGATCTCCGGATGTTCTGTCTTTAGCAAAGGCCTCAGCTTCTTCCCTTTATATTCTTGCCTCAATGAATTTCAAGCTTGATACGACACTCAACTGTTGATCTGCTGCCACCACTTTTGCACGTATTTTTTCAGCTAGGAGTCATACCTCACTCATTGTCCTTTTATCCATCTCCAGTGTTGTTCCTCTTTCAGAACCCTTCCAGCTGATATCACACTCTTTTCATTGAGAATTGTTACAGGCATCAGCCAGTTTCTCTTCCGCCCTCACTCATTCTGACCTGCATTCTCTGAATGGTACAACTCTCTCAGGTCCAATACTACCATCAAACCTGTTGATGAGGATGTTGTCTGGCGTGTTGATCCTCTACGCTGAGTGAAACTTGTCTGATTTGGCCTGCATCTCTCGAGCCCATGATTGTACAATTACTGAACATCAAATCTTTGTATCCAGACCTCTCGTTGACCTAATCTTCTCGAGAGATCCTTCCGCCACAACGTCAAGCTTCAAGATTTACTTCAGCCCAAGTCTACCTCCTCCCAAAATCCATAAGCTAGACTTTTCTAAAAAGAAAAGTTGCAGACCCTAAATTGTAAACTTTATTTTCTCTCCAAAGATGCTGCCTCATCTGCTGAATACTTCAAAACTTTTCTCTTTTTAATTCAGATTTCCAGCATCTACGGTATTTCTTATAGAATCCTTACAATACAAAAGGCGGCCATTTGGCCCATTGAGTCTGCACTGCCAATTCCACCCTATCCCATTGACCCCACATATTTATCTTGCTAACCCTTGCTAAATTAGGCCTGCTAATTTAGCATGTCCAATCAACCTAACCCACACATCTTTTGACTGTGGGAGGAAACTGTTCTTTTGTGTAAAGGGCTCTTGAGCTTGAATACTAATGTTACAGATCTGAAGTGTGAGGAAATAGCAGAGAAACATATGATTTTCAGCCTCAGAAGAGAGCAACTGCGATGTGACTCATAAGAGCAGACATAGATAGTAAATGACATGAAAAAACATATCTCCAGAAAATGACTTCAAAGTAAATTGAAAGGTCAAGATAGAAACAATCATTAAAAGGCAAATTTAGGACTGACTTCAGAAAATGCTTTTCACAGCAAAGGTAATCAACAGATAAAATGAACTTTGAAATTGAGTATTGGTGGCTAAATCCTCTGAAATTATTTCTAAAAAAACAATTGGACACCGCAGCAAAAGAACTGGGAGTTATTTCTGGATAGATGAGCTAAGATGAGATGAACAGTCTTGCTCATCTATATTTATTTTGTGATCCTGCGAAAATAGGAACCTAATTTCAGATTGTTGGAGACATTGACACATCAAATACGTTTGCAGAGCTAACTGCATACTGTTAGCACTGAAGCAAACCCACAATATATTTTTTTTGACTCTGTTGGTTTCAAAGCATTAATGTCAGAAAGAAATCATCAACAGAAAGTGGAGAGGTAAGGGGGTTTTCTCAATTAAATGAAGAAGAGTTAATCTTTCATGTGAGGTGTTCCTTGGTACAAGTTCCCTTAGCACAAGCACTATAGACCAGAGTGTGAGCACTTTTCATCAAGTTCTTATCAAAGAATGGATGCGAGCTCTATAATGTAACTGATTGCTACTTTGGCTCCCTCAAATAAGGGAGATATTGCCAGGCACCTACACTTTGAAATAGACAAGCCAATATATAAAGCCAGCATGACAAAGCTTCTTGATACATCAGTATAAGGGTTAGAGGCTGACAAATCATCTGAGAAACTGACAGAGTAAATGGGAAATTTGTGAGGAAATAACTTTTTTTTAATTCATTCACATGGGTGTCACCGGCTGGGTCAGCATTTATTTGAGAGTTAACCACATTGCCGTGGATCTAGAGTTACATTAGGCCAGACCAAATAAGGACAATAAATTTCCTTCCTTCAAGGACACTAATGAGCCAGACAGATTTTTACAACAATCGATAATGGTTTCATCATTAGACATTTAATTTTAGATTTTTAATGAATTTAAATTTCACATTTGCTGTGGTGGGATTCAAATCCAGATCCCCAGACCATTACGTTGAGTCTCTGGATTACTAGTCCAGTGACAATACCACTACCAAACCGCTGTTCCTTGACTACTTTTTATTCATTCATGTGACATGGGTTCTTTGGTTGGCCAGCATATATTGTCCATCCCTAGTTGCCTTTGGAAGGCAGTTGAGATTCAATCATGTTGTTGTGACCCTGGAGTCAAATGTAGACTAAACTAGGTAAGGATAGTAGACTTCCTTCCCCAAAAGACATTAGTAAACCAAATGGGTTTTTCCGACAATCGACGATGAGTTCATGGTCATCAGTAGATTCTTAATTCCAGATATTTTTTACTGAACTCAAATTCTGCTATCTGCTGTGGTGGGATTTGAAACTAAGTCCCCAGAACATTAGCTGAGTTTCCAGATTAATAGATTACCAATACTGCCACTGGGTCATGAAATCCCTGAGGATTTCCTCACAACATCAGGCTCTGGTGAGGTCTGACAAACTAAGCAAACAAAGCAATATTTAAAAGGGCCTATTAAAATCTGAGTTAGGCAGCTTTGAGGACATTAGGTGAACGTCAATAATAAATAAAATAAAGGAATTGATACCAAAGATTGGTTGGAGAGCCACTTGTATAGTTAGAACTTAAAAAAAGATACAGCCATACATTTACAAGGGGTTGTAACACATTAAACTGCCTTGACTTGTTTGGGAACATCATAGATTTATGAAATAAGTACATAAGGAATAGAATCAGAAGTATTTCTCCAGGCTGTTCTGCCATTCAGTATGATTATGACTGGTTTTCTTGTGACCCGAACCACACTTTCCTGACTGCCACATCTAACCCTTGACTCCCGTGTAGATCCAAAATCAACTTTGAATATATTATATAAACATAGTTTAGATTCCTATTCACAGATTAGGTTCTGAAAAGGAGATTGGGAAAGGACTAAATCACTCATGCCCAGAGTTAAGGATGTAAGAAGGAGAGGCTAATGGTTTTTATTACAAGTGGATTAGCCCTGGGCAATTACAGAGTCTTACAGCAAGTTAGAAATGCTTGTGATGGAATATGGTGCAGCCAGGCTCATTGTTTACTGATTACTGATCCACATTTGTTGTAAAATGGAGAGTGCAGCTAAGATGGAGCCTCCGATCCACGCTGAATAATTTCCCCCCAGGTGGAACTAGCCTCCACTACTGTCTGGAGCAGAGAATTTCAAGGATTACCAACTGTCTGAAAGAAAGAATTCCTCCTCATTGTCATCACAAATGGGACACCACTTATTTCGCAACTATGCCACTCAATTCCATGTTCTCCCCCAAGGGGCAACAAACATCCACTGAACCTCAAATTTGTCAGGCCACTTGAGGATAATATATTTTTCAATAAGATGACCCATCATTCTTCCAAATTCCAACGACTATAGGCACAACATGCTCAACCTTTCCTCAAAAGGCAATCTCTTCAGCCCAGCAATCTTCACTGAACTGCCACCTTAAATAAGGAGAACAAAACTATTTGTGTTATGTAAAAACATAGAAAACAGAATCAGGAGTAGGCAATTCAATCCATCGAGCCTACTCCACCATTCATTTTGATTGTGGCTGATCATTAAATTCAATATTCCACCTCCCTCTCATATTCCTTGATCTCTTTAGCCCAAGAACATTTGGCTTCATATCAATGTGTACTATGTACAAGGTACAGTGCAACAACTCATCTAGGTTCCTTCCAAACCCATGATCTCTACCATCTTGAAAGAAAGGGTGGCTGATGTCTGATAATAAAGCCATCTGCAAGTCTCCCACCATGTCATACACAATCCTGGCTTTTTCTTACTTGACATCAGGTCAAAAACATAGAAGTCCATTCCTATCAGCAATGTGAGTTTACCTACACCACATTGACTGCAGCAGTTCAAAAAGGCAGAGCACAACTACCTTCTCAAGTAAAATTGGAACTGGATAAGAAAGTCTGGCCTTGCCAGAAATGCCCCACACCCCACTAAATAATTAAAAGCTCTTATTCATACAAAGGATTGTGCAGATCTAGAATTTCATTCCTAGAAGCTATTGAGTCAATTAAAAACTGTAATACTGAGACTGATAGATTTAAATTAGTCAAGGGTATTAAATGTTATGGAACCAAGGTGAGTGTGATGAGTGTGATGGGAATTGAATGTTATAGCTGGATTTAACATACAGATTAACCATGTTCTACTAAATAGTGGAATAGCTTAGAAGGGCCAAATGGCCTATTCTGCTTCCTGTGTTCATACGTCCCAATTCTGGTCACAACATAAAAGCAAGTTTACTGCCTACCCCAGAATCGGGTCAGGCGAGACTGGCAGCATGGAAATCTCCACTGGCCTCGGGTGGTATTTTACCGTCTCACCCAAGCAAGGTCATAAAATCCCACTGAAATTTACAATCAGGTGTGTGATGACAGAAACAAAACTTTGTGACAGGAAGCCGGAAAAACCTTGTAAAAATATGAAGTATTGAACACTATAGTTTAAATAAGAATATAATTTCGGATTGAACCAGGAAGATAGAACCAGAGGTCACGTAAGTAAATTTAAAACCAGTACTAAGAATAACTTCTTTATTGAATGGGAAGCATTGGGAATAAGTGAAGTGGGGACTCAGTGGAGCACATACCTCTGCCATGATGTGTTAATTCAATATTATTACAATTACGAGCCCTTCCTTAAGACTATCTAATTTCACAATGGCACAGTGGTTAGCACTGCTAACTCGCAGTGACAGCAACCTGTGTTCAATTCCCGGTTTCGGCCGTTGCCTGTGTGGAGATTGCACATTCTCCCCATGTCTGTATACGTTTGCTCTGGGTGCTCTGGCTTCCTCTACACTCCAATGATGTGCGTGTTAGGTTCATTTTCCATGCTCAATTGCCCCTTAGTGTCAGATGGAGGTCAAGTTATGATGGTTAAGGGCTGAAGGGTTTTTCTGTTTTCATTATAACTAAGTAAAATACTTGGGGTCACAAGGAATAGGATTGTGTAGGATTGTTGTCGGTGCAGGCTTGATGGGCTGAATGGCCTCCTCCTGCACTGTAGGGATTCTATGATTCGATGAAAGCTGTAAAAATATAGATATTTATTCAGAGCCTCCATCTCATTGAAGAGGATTCAGTGCAATCCATATTCATCAACCTGCACTGAGAACTCTGTGCACACTTTGACAGTCGTGAAAAATTGCAACCCAGCCGCTGAGACAATCCATGATATTCCAAATAAAACACATTTATAAAAAAACAATCAATTTATCCTCATTCAATGTCAGCAAATCCTTTAAAAAAAATCAAGGTCCTGGATTCATAGCTTTTCCAAATACTGATCAATTCTTGCCAAGGCTTTACTATACTCAGAGTTCCAAGTTTAATTAAAACCTATCCACTGTTTTTTATTGAGATGGGATGAATCAGGACATTTTTAAATATGGTGGCAGGAACTGATTCTGGGATTCCCCGCCCCATTCCCAAGCTTTCCAAGTTTTGCTAAGACAGTGTAAGCTTGTTCAGGGAGAATGAATCCTGCACTCACAGACTGGCACTATTGTGGAGATAGGCAGGCCCTCATTCTGTGCAGGTTTAATAGGATTGGGCTAATATTTCAAAAGATCATGATTCACGGCATCTCAGAATTCATAGTGCCAGAGCTACCAATTAAATGTTGTATTCTCTTGGCTCAGGCATTTCAATAGAACCAATGGATATCTGGGCTCTCAGACCAGAACACATAATGAGGCTTGGCTGAAAGGTTAGAAATCCATTATTCTGTTGAGCCTCAGAAAAAATATTGCTTGACCGATAGCTCTGGCTCTCTGACTTCTGCTGTCTATTTCACAATGTTTATTTATGCAAGGTTAAGAGTATTTCAGTGTTTGCAATTTCAGCTATTGAAAATTCAAATGGTCAGAATGATTGACACTTTTATTACCCTTTAGTAAAAGGCATTGTTTTCAGCATAATAGGACTTTTTTTAAGGATGTGACCTTGTCACTACATGATTCTTTATTTCTATACAGCTTGACATAAGGGAGCATGAAGGGCCTTAGGGAGTGGGTAGAGGGATGTAACTTGGCATGTGGGCATGAGGCCCCATTGCAAGTGAGTGGAGGACTACGGCTAATCATAGGGACCATGAGGTGTCATTGGGAGTCAGTGGCATGAAGTGACATTGATAAGACATGGATAATTAAAGTTAAAGTTTATTTATTAGACACAACTAATAACATTAACATTGCAATGAAGCTCCTGTGAAATTTCCCTGATTATCATAGTCCAGCGTCTGTTCGCATCAAAGCAACTAACCAGCACACCGTTCGGACTGTGGGATTAAATCAGAGCACCTGGAGGAAACACACACAGACACGGGGAAAATGTGCAAATCCACCCCCAAGCCGGGAATGGAATCCGGGTCCTTGGCACTGTGAAGCAGCAATGCTAACCAGCGTGCCACTGTGCATGAGTATGTGTGTGTGTGTGTCTGTGTCTGTGTGTGGAGGGGGGAAGGATTATGAGTTATGTTGGTTGAGGTCTGGAAGGCCATTCTGTTTTCATTGCAACTGGTACACAGCACTGGGGTGACCCTTTTAAACAGCCCATTTTTGCATCTGAGAATCCCTGAGGCTGCCTTCAAACATTTTCCCAGATCAGCTGGTCCGAGTGCAAGATCTCACAACACTAGACCAAAGACCCCACCTTTGCAGGCACTTTCAACTAAGGTGAGCAAACCAACCCAGATGTTTCCTGACCTCCACTCGCTACCTTGAGGATAAACATCTATGGCATACTGATAACAGGCACACTGAGTGACAAACAGACAGAAACACTATATCACTGCCCATCTTTAATGGGGAAGGTAATAAACTTTGGGATGGAATTCTGTGATAAAGAGATGAAACTCAAAATGCAATTAGCTGTAGTAAGGCAAGAGTTGGATTTAATAACGAATGACACTGGGCCAAATGATCTTCTGTGTCTTTAATATCAGTCATTGAAAATTGAGGCCAGGATTGCAATTTTTACATTTCATAGAATCCCCAAATCCCTGCAGGGTGGAAAAAGGCCATTCAGCCCTTTCAGCCTGCATCGACAACAATCCCATCTGAGCCCTATCACTATAACTCCATGTGTTTACCTTGTTAATCCCCCTGACACTAAGAGGCAATTTAGCAGGGCCAATCAATCTAACCTGCACATCTTTGAAGAGTGGGTGACACAGTGGTTAGCATTGCTGCTTCATAGTGCCAGAGGCCCAGGTTCAATTCCAGCCTCAGGTGCCTGTCTGTGTGGAATTTGTGCATTTTCTCTATGTCTGTGTGGGTTTTCTCCGGGTGCTTCGGTTTCCATCCATTGTCCAAAGATGTGTGGATTGATTGATTGGCCATGCTCAATTGCCCCTTGGAGTTAGAGGGATTAGCAGGGTAAATGCATGGGGTAACAGAGATAGGGTCTGAGTGGAATTGTTATTGGTGCAGGTTCGATGGGCCAAATGGCCTCCTTTTCCACTGTACGGAATCTATGATTCTATGAAACCCAGAGGAAACCCATGAAGACATGAGGAAAATGTGCAAACTCTGCACAGACAGTCATCTGATGCTGGAATTGAACCTGGAACCCTGACACTGTGAGACAGCAGTATTAATCGCTGTGCCACCATGCAGCCACTCATTTGAGTTGAATCACAGTTCCATAATTGCGGATTCTGTACCACAGTGGAATTTCCACCAAATTTCCCAACAAAATGCAAAGGATAGAAGATCGAGCATATGAACTGCAATTGATCAATTTCTTAGATTGCCATTGTGTTCCCAATTTAATACCCCCGGAACACTGAGACCCAAATAACCTTAAGTTTTTTACAGCATTGTTCTAATGGGATTAACATCAAAATGAAAAAAAAAGAAAGCTAAAATGCAGGAAAACTACATTAAATTTGTGATGGACCTTTGTTTAATCTTTCAAACCAATTCCATTTTCATGAGGTAAATAGAAGTTGTTAAAAGGCCATGTTAGAAATATAATTAAGTTCTTCAAGATTCCGCACAAACTAAAGGATTGCTATTCAAACATGACTTTTTGTTTTGTTATTATATTGAGTCTAAAGGAAAAGGACATTGGTTGCTGAGAATACATTGTAATCGAGAGTGAGATGTTTCCTCTGACTCTTAATAATCTAAAAGCAAAGCAATCCCAACAAAATGTAGAGAGCAATTTCAAATGGATGGAGTTGACTTGAAATTATAAATAAGCACTTCAAGGTGCTTATCATGAATATTTAAAACAATGTAGTTTGCATACACATATACATTTTAATATAATTATTATTGCTTCCAAGTTTACATTTTAATATGTTTTACCCTGCAGTATAGTGCACTTGATGTTAATATTCATAATGGCAAGGACAGCGCAGGACCAAATGAAGGGCCATCTCATGGAGACTTATAAAATTCTAACAAGAGTAGACAGTGTAGATGCAGGGAGGATTTCCTGATGGTGAGTGTGTCCAGAACCAAGGGTCACAGTCTGAGGATTCAGAGTAGACTGCTTAGGACAGAGATGAGGAGACATTTCTTCACCCAAAGAGTGATAAGCCTGTGGAATTCATTATTACAGGAAGTAGTTGATGACAAATCATTGAATATATTTAAGAAGCGGCTGGATATAGCACTTGGGGCGAATGGATTAAAGGTTATTGACAGAAAACAGGATTATGCTATTGAGTTGGACAATCAGCCTTGCTTGTAATGAAGAGTGAAGCAGATTTAAAGGGTTAAATGGCCTCCTTCTGATCCTAGCTTCTATGCTTCTATGTTTTCAAGTTTATTCTGAATTCATGCTTCTTGGGAATCTTGCTCTCTGGCTATCTATATTGGGAAATTACAGGCAATTTTTCAGCTATCAGGCTGAATTTCTCAGCCCTTCCTGAGGTGGGAAGTTCCAATCCCACCACTGCCAACTCACTTGTGGTGAGTTCTGCGCGTTGGAGGGGGTGAGCCATGCAAAATGCCGTAGACATCAGCAGGACTGGACAATCTCACTGGCAGCCAATGGTGAGCAGCTTCCGTTGCTGGAAAACATGCCGTAGGAATTGAGGGCGTGGGGTTTGAAATGTCCTACCCATGGAAATCAGGATAGATTTGCCACTTGACACAATAAATAGACTTCAAACTTTAAACGTGCAAGAGAGACAATCAAGACTCTCACCCACTGCATTTCACAGATCTGGGGGATGAGGAAATTCACTTACGTAAATGGATTAGAAAAGCTGAGGTTCTCTTGATGAGAGGAGAGAAGATTAAACGGAGGCATTCAAGATTATGAGGAAATTTGATGGAGTATGAAAGGAGAAACTTGGTCTGGATTGGTAAACAAAAGTCACAGGTGGAAAGTAATTGCCCAAAGTGCCTGAGGAGATTTTTGTTTTTAAGCAGCAGATTTATTAATTAGTGTCATAAGTAACTTACATTAATACTGCAATGAAGTTACTGTGAAAATCCCCTTGTTACTGGAGTCTGTAGGACTACATGGAGAATTTAACATAGCCAATTCATCTAACCAGCGTCTCTTTTGGACTGTAAGAGGAACAACCCGGAGGAAATTCATGCAGACATGGGCAAACTCCACACAGACAGTGATCCTTGCCAGGAATCAAACCCGGGTCCCTGGTGCTGTGAGGCAGCAGTACTAACCACTGTGCCACCGTGCTACCCAGTAACTGAGCTCCACAGATTTGGAAATGATGAATTCAAACTCGTTTTTGGGAAAAATGAAAAGATAGCTACACCTGGTATGTTTGGAAATTTTATTCTACTGGAGAGTGGGTGATGAAACGGAACTGTATGCATGAAGTAAAACACGAGGTAACTAACAACCTCAAGAGGATAAAATTGCTTTTTCCTAAAAAATGGGATCTGTCCTAACAAAGTTTCCCAGAAGTCTGAATCCACAATCGAAAACTTCAATTTAATAGTTATCGGTCATGCTATGGAAAGCCCAGAATAATGAGTAAGATGATGAATGATAGGACTCCAATAGTCTCTGCTGAGACTGAAGAAGAGGGAGGTACTCTGCTATGGCAATGAATTATTAGACTTTATTTGTCTTGGCACATCTGACTTGGGAGGTATGCTTTCAGGTACAAAGTGTAAAAATATTAATATTTATCTACATTCCCACCTTGCATTGATTGGCGTGTTTAAAACTGCATGAATAAGGTGTGTGAGAAAATAGAATCATGCTGCTTTTATTATTTATAGCAAATCTAGAGGTCTAGCATGGGAGTACGGCTTGTAGCACTGATGCTCACATCTCAGACATGTGGAAAGATCTTTCAGGATTTTACATGGAGAAGTTTAATTCAGATCCAGCAGGTTGCACATCAGTCGTCTGGTTTTATTAGCAGCCTGCCCATTGAAATCAATACAGTTTACTGACAAGTTATTGATTCAAAAGGCCAATTAAGCATGACTCAGATGTAATTTGCAGGAGATTAGCAGTCATTAACAAATCAGAGTTTAGATTAAGTTTCTGAGAGGTTCTTAATGTAATGAGGCAAAGCGTCGTGATGGGTCAAGAGATGTTGACTTTTGTCCTTAAGGTCATCTTGCAAAAAGCAGGTATTAGCGCTTTGTACCAGTGGATAATCCTCTTTTGACTAAGCTTGTGCTTCCTATGCAACAAAATCTCTGAAATGGTTGGCGCGATTTAGCAAGAGCTCTCTTCTGTTAACTATTTTATTGGAGATCCAAAGTATATTAAAGTTAGGCAGTGCATTCAAATTCACTGCAAATTTGTTCTGCATCAAGTAATAATTAGGCAAAACAGTGGCACAGTGGTTAGTACTGCTGCCTCATAGCACTAGGGATCTGGGTTCGATTCCTGGCTTGGGTCACTGTCTGTGTGTTCTCCTTGTGTCTGCATGTGCTTGCTCTGGTTTCTTCCCACAGTCCAAAAGATGTGCTAGTTAGGTGGGTTGTCAGCACTAAATTCTCCCTCAGTGTACCTGAATAGATGGTGGAGTGTGGCGACTAGGGGATTTTTGCAGTAACTTCATTGCAGTGTTAATGTAAACCTACTTGTGATGAATAAATAAACCAAATCCAGTCAAAGGACCCCGTGGAACCCAGACATCAAGTCCAGTTGTATTAATCCTTCTTATCTTGTTTGAATTATTTGGGGCCAAAAGGATCACAAAGAAATATGTTTAACAATGCAGTCAAGAAATCCTCGATCAGAAAACACCAGGATTCATTAGCAACACTACCCTGAGACATCTGAAAGCCAGAACAAGGATTAGAACTTTGGGTGGCTGCCAATTTTCCATGATAAATACTGATGAGCTTCCTGGATAAAAAGCATGGGTGAGGAATTATAGAGAACTATTGATAGCTGTGAAACACATCTCCTCTTTTGGCTCAAAATGAGTGATTTTCAGATAATGAGAATCATATCATTCCATTGCACTGAAAAATGCCATATTGGTCCATCAAAATGATTACAGTTCTTAGAAAGAGCCAACCAATCAGTCTTAATCCCACTCCTTCTCCATGGAATTGAAAATGTATCTTTTTCAAATATGTACCCAATTTCTTTTTTCTAAGTTATTATTGAATCTGCTTCCAAACAGCGGATTCCAGATCATAATAATCGGACGGTACGGTGGCCATGATAAATTCTTCCTCAGTTTACCCAAACAGGCAGCAGAGTGTGGCGACTAGGGCTACATTGCAATGTTAATGCAAGCCTATGTGTGTGTGATGACTTCAACCAGGCTAATGAGGTTGGATTGCTAGATATGGACTGCCTGATGAATCCTAATTGACGGTTAAATCAGGAGCCTCATGCTCTCTATTTAAAGCAGGTGCGTCAGACTCTGACATTGTTGAAAGGGAAGGAGGTATATTTGGTGGTGATGAAGTTGGAGATGGCAGAAGGCGTGGAGAATGATCTTTAAAAATTAAAGGCTAGGCAAGTGGAAATTGAGGACAAGGGAACACTTTTGTTGTTCTGGGATGGGAGAGAAGGGAAAGGGCAGAAATGTGGGAAACCCAATAAACAGTTCAAGGATCCTTGGTCGAGGGTGAAATATGAATATTAGAAATGCCATTATAGGGGTTGCATCATTATAACAGAAACAGAGAATAAAGACAGAAACAAACTGGGAGAATGAAATATTGCCTGACAGGAATTAAGATGGAAGGAAGTGTAATCAAGATAGCTGTTGAAGGCAGTGCATATTGTGGATATTGGTAGACAGTCAAAACCCAGCAATGGAAGGAGAGGCAGAGTCAGAGGTACACTATATGAAGGCAAGAGAGAGCTGAAAATTGGAAAACAACATTGGTGAAATTATCAAGTCTGAGCAAGGAACATGAAACACACTAACATAGTTAAGTTTCTTCATTAGTCACATGTTGGTTTGTATTAACACTGCAATGAAGTTACTATGAAATTCCCCTATTGTCGCACTCCACCACCTGTTTGTGTACACGGAGGGAGAATTAAGCATAGCCAATCCACCTAACTAGCATATCTTTGGACAGTCGGATGAGATCAGAGCACCTGTGGGGAAACTCATGCAGACACGGGGAGAATGTGCAGATACCAGACAGACAGTGACCCAAACCGGGATTTGAACCTGGCTCCCTGGTGCTGTGAGGTAGCAGTGCTAACCACTGTGCCACCATGGCACCCAATGTGTTACCATGCTGCTTTCAAACAAAGTGATGAGGCAGATGATCTGTATAGAATTGAAACAAGGAATGTTCCACCTATCCCACAAAAGGGAAATATAACAAGGTTGCCATAGCAACATCTTTATTGGCAGAATGCAAATGGAGTCAAACAGGTTTTTCCAAGCATGTTCAGTCAGCCAGAAGCAATGGGTGGTGACTGTTGGACTGCCATTGAAGGGAGAAGTGGAGGGTTCAAAGGTTATCTTGATGGAAGAGGAAGTGTAGAAGTGCTGGGCATCCATGGTAAGAGAGGATAGTTAGTCAGGAAATCTGAAATGGCAAATGGTGGATTCAAGGATGGAGGTAGGAAGAGACTAGTCAAAGGGAGAAATAACGGAGTTGAGGTAAGAAGAAGTAAGTTGCATGGGAAAGAGCAGGCTGAAACAATGAGTCTTCTAAGGGAGTCCAAGTTGTGGAACTTGGTAAGGAGTTAAAACCAGGTTGAACAAAAGCTCAGGGTAATGAGATTGAAGGCCATGGAGTGAAGATCTCTGGGGAGATGAGGTCAGTAATGATCTGGGAGACAATGGCTTTATCCTAAACTGAGGGTTTATGGGTGAGGTGAGAGTAAGCAACAGAAAACTGGTATTCTGCCTCTAAAAAACAGAGATTTCTTCATTAAATAACAATGCTACATTTTGTTGATGTTATGTCAGGGTTTAATGTGAAAAAACAGAGTGTGTGTGACAATACCGTGTCTTTAAGTAATATATTTATGTCACGTTTCTTGTCAAGGATATGTTTAAAATTCAATTCTAGTTTATGGTGCCAGTCTGTCTGCTACAGGCAGCTCACTATTGAAAATGCAAAGGAATAATTGATTCGAGATATTGCATGTTTATTTTAATCTGAACTAATGCAGTTTAGTTTATTTTTTGGGTTGTTCCTTGGGGTTTCAGAGTAGAGTTTGCTTTAGTTGATTGACAAAGGCTGGGTTGTGTGCTAATTGGAGGAGCTCCACTTTTAGAGACAAGCAGACAGTTTTCTGCTTGGGTCCGCAAACAGCAGGATCTGGAGCTCTTTTCTCTCCCTCTCGCCCTCTCTCTGGAGATTGCTGTTTGGGATCTACAAGAAAATAGGTATTACACTGCCAGAGTGTTAAAAGACTTTGGAATTGATAACATTACCTGTGTGTTTTTGTTAACTAATCTTGAACGGGAGTCTGAATCTCTTAGGAATATTACTTAAATTGAACAGGGATAGATTAGTGATTAAGAATTGTATCTTATCATGTTTAAGTATTTAAAATGGTATTTTTTTGTTCTAGTAAACTGTATTGTTAAATAAAGCTGGTTTTAGTAAAAGCTTCCTTGAGAGTTAATAGAATGGAGTGAAACATCTTATTCTCAGTTTAAGGCAAAAAGCAAAAATAGTTGAGGTCTGGTCTAACTTCATAACAAAGCTTGGAGTTTCTGATCTTGTCCCTGACAAGTGCAGCAAGTTTGGAATGAGTTAGGGTGCAAAGAACATGAGAAACTTTGTCACAGTTCCCAATGAAAAGATATAGAGTGGCTAAGGAAAATTAGCATGCCCACTACAACTCTCACTTTTACAGGTACACATAAAAAAACATGCTTTCCAGATGTATCACAGCTTAGTATGGCTCCTGCTCTGATCAAGATTGCAAGAAACTACAAAGAGTTGTGAACATAGCCCAGATCATCATGCAAACTAGCCTGCCATCCATTGAGTTATTGACACTTTCTGCTGCCTTGGCAAAGCAGCCAGCATAATTAAGGACCCCACGCACCCTGGACATTCTCTCTTCCACCTTCTTCCTTTGGGAAAAAGGTACAAAAGTCTGAGAACACTTATCAACCGACTCAGCAACAGCTTCTTCCCTGCTGCCATCACTGTTTTGAATGGAACTACTATATTTAGACTGATCTTTCTCTTCATTCTGACAGTTACTGGAACACTATATTCTGCACCCTCTCCTTTCCTTCTGTCTAATGTACTGTATGATTTCTCCATATAATATGCAAGAAACAATATTTTTCAGTGTGGTTTTATACATGCGATAATAAAAAATCAAATTAACGTGGCCAAATAAAATGGTAGAATGAGAATTCCAAAAAGGGATGAAGGTCAAAGCTGTGGCTGGAGATGCAGGTAACAAAGCAAGAGCTTGATTTTGAACCTAGTTCAGCTCATTAAGTTGTGAGGTGCAGAAACTGGGGACGCTGTCAGGGACTGTCTTTTTGGGGTCAGAAAGGAAAAGGTCGGAGGGCATTACAGAAACAGTACAAAGGACGCGAACGAGAGAAGTCATGGGGGTCAGAGGAAAGTCAAGGGGAAGGAGGATCTGGAGGGTCATTGATTTTTTTTTTTAAGAATATAGTATTGATTAATATCACAAATATTTTTAAACCATGAAAACAGTCAATTTTGCAACTCAGATATCCAACATGACAAATTTAGTATGCAGCTGATGAAACTGTGAAGGAAAATGTGAGCAAGTTATTGTATCCCTCTGGATTTAAAGGGGCGCTATCATTATACTAAGCTTGTAAGTCAAGAATAATGTATTGTGTGACTGGCTAGGGGTGATGTAGACAATTTTCTTGCTAATATCTTCATACTTTATATAAAACCTAATTAATATCTGGGAACCTTGCCTCAATACTCTGCGTTGGTGCAACCACAGCATCTGTGACATTTTGATTTTATTATTGTCATATGTATTAATATACAGTGAAAAGTATTGTTTTTTGTGTGCTATGTAGACAAAGCATATTGCTCATAGAGAAGGAAAGGACAGAGTGCAGGATGTAGTATTACAGTCATAGCTAGGGTGTAGAGAAAGATCAGCTTAGTGCAAGCTATATCCATTGAAAAGTCTGATTCATTCTATCTATAGAATCATAGAATCTCTACAGTGCAGAAAGAGGCCATTTGACCTGTTGAGTCTGCACCAACTCTGACAGCACATTTCACCCAGACCATACCACATAACACTATGGACTTACATCAGTAATGCCCTCTTAATCTATACAGTTTAGACACTAAGCCAATTTAGAATGGTCAATTTACCAATCCACTCAGGTTCAACTGTAACCCCCATCTTTCATCCGGCCTCACCTATTCCCGTAACCCCACGCATTTACCATGACTAATCTATTCAATTTACATATTATTGGACACTAAGGAGCAATCTATCATGGCCAATCCACAAAACATTTACATTTTTGGACTGTGGGAGGAAACTGGAGCACCCCTGGAGGAAACTTAAGCGGACATGGGGAGAATGTGCAAACTCCACACAGTCAGTCACCCAAGGGTGGAATCAAACCCAAGTCCCTGGCGCTATGAGGCAGCTGTACTAACCATCAACAGTGGGATGAAACCACAGCATCTGGGGGAAGCCCACGCAGCCACAGGGAGAACGTGCAAACTTCACATAGTAACCCGAGGCTGGAATTGAACCCAAGTCTCTGGTGCCATGAGTCTGCAGTGTTAACCACTGTGCCACTGAGCATCAATGGGGCATAGTCTTCCTGCATACCCCTGATATGAGAGCAGGACCTCTTTCTTGATGCTGGTGGATGTTTGATATTTTTTTCATCTGGTGAGGCTGATACATTTCAACGGGTTGGGAAATCCCAGTTATCAACCATCATCGAAATAAAAACGCCACAAGATAAAAATGTCTCCCTATTCATTGAATGAACAATGAGCACCCTAAATGATGAATGCTGTTTCACTCTCACTGAGTTTGTCAGTCAACAATCGCACTTCAGATCCTTATTTCAGCATTGTCTTGGGAAGGGAAATAATTCAGCTTGAGATGCTTTGTGCCCTTTTTCAAAGAATTGGAATATATCATGAGTTTGAATTCATAGCTTATTCTCTGAATACATGGGAATTTTATCTGTTGCCTCATTCTTAAGACTTGAGCTTCTCTGTTCTCTGTTTCTCTGCTTAACAAAAGAGCATCTTATAAAAGAACTTAATTTTTAAATTCTCTGTCATTTGTTACTCAGAATAAATCACCTGGGTTATCTAAAAACAGGTTCAGCTTTCAAAGTATGTAAATTTTCTCATCATAAAATCTCTCTTTTATTCACTTCAAGTATCTGGGTTTTACTCGTTTTCTTCTTTGGCCTTGGTACTTCCAGACTTTTCAATACAGTGTGCATCTCCCGGCACGGGGAAGTGAGAAACTAGACATGTGATGGAATTTTCCAGCTGCGCGCAAAACCAGAAAGTCCCATCCGATGTCAATGGACCTCTGCATGGTCCATCTCTATGATTCTAAATTGTCACTTAGTGTGACGAGCTCGAGTAAATGCATGGGGATGGGTTTGGAAAGGATTGTAGTTGGTACAGACTCAATAGGGAAAATGGCCTCCTTCTGCATTGTAGAATTCTATGACAGGTGGGAGGTGAAAATCTGCCCCCCCCACCCCCCATTGTATCTGGCTATAGTCATTGGTTCATGCAAGCACAAATCATCAAACAATTACAATACACCATTCTACAACATCTCTGCCCAGACGTAACTAATGTATCTTAAGTTAGATCATTATTCATTTTATGTTAAGTAATTCACCATGGGTAGTTCAGTGGTTAGCACTGCTGCATCACACCACCAGGAATTCTGGTTTGATTCCGGCCTTAGGTAGCTGTCTGTGTGGAGTCTGCACGTTCTTTCAATGTCTGTGTGAGTTTCCGCCAGGTGTCCCGGTTCCCTCCTGCAATCCAAAGGTGTGCAGGTTAGGTGGATTGGTCATAATAGATTTCTCCTTAGTGACCAACTATATGCAGGTAAGGTAGATTAGCCATGATAAATTCACAGGGATAGGGCAGGCGGATGGAGGGTTGGGGGGATGCGATTGGTGTAGACTTAATGGACCAAATGGCCTCCTTCTATGCTGTAAGATTTCTATGGAATGATGAGTTTCTGATTCTCCAAATTAAAGAATATCTTCAAAATGATTAGCACCATTCATCCAGTTACTCTCAATCAGTCTGTGCTTCCTAGGATTATAATTGGGTGATGTTAATTAAATCAAGGTTAGAAAGGGAAAGATATGTTCCCCTGTCATATGAATGTATTTAATCAGCTGGTAGAGCAAATAGAAGAAAATCACTGAATGGGACCTCTTATAGGGATATGCTCATCCTCATCTGATTGTTTCTTGCAATCACAGTATTTTGGTAGTAGAACTGGAAACATCAACCCTGATAGTGTATATGTCAGTAAGGTGGAAAATTTTGAAAGTCTCAAATATTTCACCTTACATGTTCCAGGATGAATCAATGCAGCAAAGCCAAAATATCCAGGTCCAGTCACGATTACTACTGCAATAAGCCAATAGGACCTTTACATAGTACAGCTTGTGCCTCTATGAAATACTGTTGACTTGCAACATACACCATGCCACAAACTGAAGATAAGCGTATGTATGTCTGTATGTATTAATTATTGGTTTAACTGTCAGCTGCAGAATATAAAACATTCACATTGGTCTCTGTTAACATTCTGAAAGGGTTGGGGATATATTTTACCTCTGCTTCAGCTGGAGTATGTGAAATGGGCCATCTGAAAGGAATTTAAAACATGGAGTAGGGGTGCAGCCTGAGAAAATGTATTATGTCTTTGATTTCAAGATGACACTGGACATCTTGCAAGCTATGCTCAGCAAATCCTCAAATTCAATATTTTACTCTTAAAACTGTTATCTAGTTATTTTAAACTCTTCAATAATGTTCTTTTAATAAACCTACCATATATTTATCTGATTTTTCTTTACACCCTATCTGTAACTGCAACATTATATTCTGCACCCTCTCCGTCCCTTCTCCTCTGTGCTCTGAACGGTGTGCTTGTCTGTACAGCACGCAAGAACCAATAATTTTCACTGTATCCCAATGCATGTGACAATGATAAATTAAATCAAATTAATATTCCTGGAACATCAAAACATCAGTGTTAGTTGCTGATTAATCCACATAACCAGAGTCATAAGTTAACTTACTCAGTCTTTTGAATTTTGAAATATTTTATTTTATTAAGGACTCATTCACTGTCCTGTTATATTTCCAATTCACTTCAAAGCTTAGTAAGAACACCTCATCCACAAAATAAAATTTAAATATTATCTTTTTGCTTCGACAATTCACATGATTAAGAACATTTCAGTGTTTCAATATCCTGTGTTCAACAGTGACAGTGGAAAGTTACAGTCCATCTGCAGATAGGATGTGTATATTTGAGTAATCAGTAACTAATAACTAATGTTACGGTCTAAGATTTTCCCTCTGCATCACTATATTTGATTTATTATTGTCACATGGATTGGGATACAGAGGAAAGTATTATTTCTTGCGCCCTATACAGTCAAAGCATGCCATTCATAGAGCAGAAAGAAGGAAGAAGGTTCACAATATAATGTTACAGTCATAGAGAAAGATTAACTTAATATAATATAGGTCCATTCAAAAGTCTGACGGCAGCAGGGAAGAAGCTATTCTTCATGCCTGCCCTGACTCTCACCAATTTTTACAGATGTACCAGAGAAACATTTCCCTCACTAAATTACCTTGAATACTTATTTTCTCCCTGCAGACTTCCAAAATGGCTTTGGGACAAATCTTATCCTTGGATACGATTGATCCCAAATCCTATTTGGGGTTTTTGACCAAACCCCAATAGGTTGGTACATGATCTTGAATTTTTGTATCTTTCCCCTGATGGAAGAAGGTGGAAAAGAGTATATCTGGAGTGCATGGAGCCCTTCATTATGATGGCTGCTTTTCCAAGGCAGCGGGAATGTAGACAGAGTGAATGGATGGGAGGTTGGTTTGCGTGATGGACTGGGCTATATTCACTACCCTTTGTAGATCTTGGTCAGAGCAGGGAGACAAACCAAACCACTTTAGGAATGGAGCACGTCGCTATCCTTGGAGTTCTTCCTTTGCAGGATAGCATCATTGGGACAAACCAGATGGCATGGTGGCATAGTTGTTAGCACTGATGTCACTATCTATGTAGAGTTTCTGTGTTCTTCCTGTGTCTGTGTAGGTTTCTCTGGGTATTCCAGTTTCCTCCCACAGTCTGAAAGACATGCTGGTTAAATGCATTGGCCATGCTAAATTCTCCCTCAGTGTACCTGAACAGGCGCAGAACTGCAGTGACTAGATTTCACAGTGACTTCATTTGCTGTGTTAATGTAAGACTTATTTGTGACTAATAAATAAACTTTAACCATGTCATGCCCCCTTTTACTGTCATTCTAGTAAGTTTAATTGTCCCAAAGCCACTTTGCAAATCTGCAGAGAGAAAGTAAGTATTCATGATAATTGTGTGAGGGAAAGATTTTCCTGGTGCGTCTGTGAAAATTGATAAGAGTCGGAGCATGCATGCTGAATTTCTTTCAACTTCTGAGAAAGTTGAGGCATTGGTGGGCATTCTAGTGTCATCATAGAGGGATCAGGACAGGTTGTTGGTGATCTGGACACTAGAAACCCAAAGCTCTCATGTTTGTGCTTATGTAGTTTACAGAGAGATCTGCCCAGTCATTTTCCTTTTACAAATGTGACATTGCCAATAGGAAGCTCTGCTCTTTGTTTCTGAGATACAATCCTTCAGGCACCTTCCTTCAGCAAATGAGTCATGAGATACGACTGTGAGCTGGAGGAATGTTCTCTTCTAACGTGCTGCCAATAATAAACCAGGGTAATTCTCTTTAAGAGTTTATCCCTGATGTTTTTGAAGTAATGTAATTCATCATTTGAATCTCACAATTTTAGAATTTGTCTGTGCTTCACTTCACAGCGTGATATTTATCAGGACGGTAAATTCTGGATGATTGAACCATTACTAATTCAAAACGGTGTCCTGAGATATTTAGTTTGCAGACCTATTAATGTACTGAATCCTCCTTTGATTTTCACATGACAAAAATTATATGCTTTACTGCAATTCTCCTCGCAGCATCTGTGGCACCATCCGTTAAAAGTTCTGTGATTGAACTCTCTCCATTGTCACATCCTGTGTAAATGTGACAAGCCGTAAAATGCATACAGTTGAGTCTAGGGAGGATATTCCTTGCAAACTTTTCTCTCACATTTGCAGCATTCCTCTTCAATTGTGCTCCAAGAAATCTATTGTTTACCCAAGCATGTAGTGTACCGACATAGAGAAAATAAAACCACACATCAATCAAGCATAATTGTCCCAAACCAAGCAGATTGTTTACAATGTACACTGAATCAATGATTAATTAGATACGCTTAAATGGGGTATCTTGGACTGAAATTGCACCAATTCTCAGATGGAAAAGTTTTCTCAGAGTTGGATTATCACACTGCTCCAATTATTTACCTTGTATCGAAGCTCCACATTCCTTTCCTGGACTTCCAAACCAAACCTCTTTAGGGATGAAGAGTGTCGCTATCCTTGGAGTTCTTCCTTTGCAGGGTCACATCATTGGGACAAACCAGGTGGCACAGTTGTTAGCACTGCTGTTACTATCTGTGTAGAGTTTGTATGTTCTCCCTGTGCCTGCGGGAGTTTCCTTCGGATTCTCTGGTTTTGTCCCACAGTCCGAAAGACACATTGGTTAGATGCATTGGCCATGCTAAATTCACCCTCAGTATATCTGAACAGACGCAAAACTGCAGTGACTAGATTAACTTCATTACAGTGTTAATGTAAGACTTACTTGTGACTAATAAACTTTAACCATGTCATGCCCCCTTTTACTGTTATTCTAGTAAGATTAATTATCCCAAAGCCACTTTGGGAATCTGCAGACAGAAAGTAAGTATTCAATATAATTAACTGAGGGTTATCAAATGGCAAGTAAGTGGATGAGGGAGTTGGATGGCTATTAGGTGGGTGAAGGTGTCAAATGGTTATTGGTTGGGTGAGGATGTAGGGTCGGTTAAGTCAGTGAGAGGGTAGGGTGGCAGTTGGATGGGTGAAGGGATAGGGTGCAGGTAAGTGGGTGAGAGGTACAGTGGCAGGTGATTGGGTAGTGTGGATCTGGAGTGGTTTGTAGGTGGCCAGGCATGAAGAGAAGTTGTGGATTCTGGGCTATTTCACTGTGCCAGAATAATCTTGTTTAAAGTTTTTGGTTTCATTCTATCCATTTAACTGTAGTCAGAGAATCACCTGGAATGGCTTCTTCTCCTACTCCTGTACCGTTATCTCTGGAATTCCCCTAAGCATCTATCTTTGGTCTCATCCTATTTCACATGAATATAATGACCATCAGTGGTATCCAAAAAAAAGCAACAGTTTTCATGTGTACACTGACAATACCCAGTTCTCCCTTACCAGCACCTCACTCAACCTATCCACATGCTTTTCTGACATGGATGAGCAGAGCTTTCCTCCAACTAAATATTTGGAAAAGCAAAACATTCTCTTTGATCTCCTCCCCAAGCTCTGCTCCCAAATCACTAACTCCATCTCTCTTCCTGCTACGGTTCTGAGACTAAACCAGGATTAACAAATTCTAATACATTAGTCATGTTTGAGCTAATGTTTAAGAGCTCACAGGACGACATTAATGGACAGCCATTGAGTATTTGCATTAAGATTATGATGAAATCCCATTGAAAGCTGGCTCTTCGGGTTGACTTGAGATACTGGCCTTGCCTCTATGTCTTTCCTTCCATTCCACTCTGCTGTTATTTGGAGTACAGACTGGGAGAGGGGACAAAGATTTAAAAAAATACAAACCCACTCCACCCCAAGGATGTTTCCCTGAACACCTCCCTGGAATGGCTTTTCCTCCTACTCCTGCATCGTTACCTCTGGAATTCCCCCATTTTGGTCTTCTCCTCTTTCTCATGCCTTTTCTCCAAAGTCATAATCACCTCTATCCCAACGCCCCCTTCCTGAGTATCTCCTGCTCTCACATCCCCAGGCCACCAGCTGTTACTGCTTTCAGCCACTGTTGGATATTGTTAGCTTTTTGATGACAACTCCTTCATCCCTTCCAGGAGATCTGACTGAAATAAGATGGTGACCTGGCAAGGTGCACTATGGAGAATATGTCACACCATTGAAAACAGGTGGATTCAAAATACTGTTTGCTAATGCCACACAAAGAATATATCTGCTTTAATATTTTTCACGATTAGTGTTTTGTAACAGGTGTGTGCATTTTTTAATCCTCAGAGTCATTGTCCCAAATTAAATAATTCCAGGAGCAGACTTTTTCGAGTTTAAAAACAAAGAAGGTTATTTATTATCTCACACCTTTTCTGGAGTTCTAACCATGAGATCCCATACATTATAATACTCACAGGATTAGGTACAGATAAAAAGTATGGGTTTACAGTAATATAATCGCAATATGGGATAATTTCAGGTTATTTTAAAGGAGCCTGTAGTTTCTTAGATGAATTGATACTTTGGTTGGAGTGAAGATCTAGGACAGTTCTTGTAGTTGAATTGGCAGGAAGTTGGCTCTCAGATGAAGTTGAAGTTGGAACTGGTGGGGGAAGAGTGCTTCTTTGAGCTGCATGTTACCTTGGCTGCATAGCTGTCTGCTTCAATGGATCTCCAGATAATCTGTCACAAAACTGCTTCTGCTGTTATTTCAAAACCAGGCAACAAATATGGTGTTCTTACTCATGTCACCTGATACCAGTCCAAAGTCTTTTTCCAAATGTGTTTTAGACCAATAAAAATCCTGTGTTGCAACTTTTCATGCCTTGAGAATTTGAGAAGGCCAAGTTTTGTTTTTTTGGGTAAGGGGCCATCACAATACAAGGAAAGGTCGATGGGATCCAATTCATGTTTGTCTGACACCTACTGAGTTTGGTGACTCTTTCATCCCTGGTGAAACATGTAGATGAGTTATTAGCAAACCCTATTGAGAGTAGGTCTTGGTCCATACTTAAACAATAAGATGTGTGAATTTCACAAATGGCTCTGAGGTTTCTTCATGTAAGTCCATATTTAATCAGTTATTAGCTATAGACTCTACTGTGTACAGTTCAAGTGTCAAAAGTCATATTGTATGTTGTAATCATTTTTTTCTTAAAATACAGTTTAAAAATTTATGATATTTTTATGTTTGTATTGATCATGACCAATAAATATTTTTGATTCTGTTTTTGACCTGTGCCAGACAGTGCTGGTATTCGTCTTAGCAGGAGGAATCTCTGCATTCCCTCAGAAGAAATGTTATCCTCTCATTAAACAATGAATATTGGATGCCTGGGGCAACAAAGTAGCTCTTGCATCCAAACTGTTTAAATGACAGGAATCACACACAAACTGTTGATCTTGATTTTTATATAGTTTCCATATAAATATTGGTGGGTGGGTATATTCTGTGTAACAGACACCAAAAAAAAGGAGGATGATCTATCTATCTCCCCAAGCTGGATTCCTCACTACATTGGTAGGGTGCCAAGAAAAAGCCTAGAGGTAGATTCCCTGGCATTGGTAAATGACAAAAAATGTCGCAGGCTTCAAAAGGACTGGAAGTTCCCACTGGAAAAACCAATGGCGAGACGCATCCATCACTGGAAAAAATTATGTGGGGATTAGGGGACTGGAAAACCCAACTCTCGGCCAATTTTCAGAGACAAAGGATAGAATTTTAAGGATGACAAATACCATCCTGAGAGTTCATGTCTAACGCACAGCCGCCAATTTTTTGACTTGCGCTAATATTTAACACTCGCTTGAGCATTGATTAACAGTGATCAGGACTTCCATCCACCCTCAGAAGGAAATCTGATCTGTCAGAACCGTGGGACAGCTCTTCAATCCTGTCGGGCATGGCACTGCACTGGCTAGAAGTGGCACTGCAGTTCTCTGGCTGGGACTGAGTCCCTTGCTTTAAAAAGTTAAGTACATGGGGCCCCACAGGTGGAGAGCATGAGATACTCAGGAAGGAGTATTGGGATGGGGGAGGAATGTGGTTTTGGGGGGAGGTGTCCTGAACCTCAAAGTTTTTGAGATGGCTGAGGGGAAGGGGGCTGGCAAGATCATCCCAACACTAAGGGGGGATCCCTTCCCGATTGACCAAGCTAGGGAAAAGTGCAAATGTCACTTTCCCATCCTACTGGCACCCACTCCCACCAGCCTAGAGATTGAGGCTTGGTGGGAAAAGGCCAACAAGTGTTCGCCTAAGGCTTTAATAAGTGAACGAGCGGGTTTATCGCCCCAGGATCTGACAGCCGATGTGTGAAATTATATCTAGGTTTGGGTGGGTGAGTTCCAAGGGGAAACCCATCTATTCAATTTTACATCCCTCCCCCGCCTCAGAACTCACTCTTGGGGAGAACATTAAATTCTGCCTAAGGGGTTTACAAAATAGAGGCCTAAATTATCCCAGGAATAATTTAGTATTTGAAATGAAACACTACAAACAAAATAATGAAATGTTTTAAAGGGAGCATTAAAGAAAAGGCTCATTCCACAGATTGGGGTCAATAATCATGGGGTTTTCAAACTGAAATTTTAATTTGATTTATTATTGTAACGTGTAGGGGGAGATAGTGAAAAGTATTGTTTCTTGCATGATATACAGAAAAAGCTTAACATTCATAGAGTACATAGGGGAGAAGGAAAGGAGTTGGTACAGAATGTAGTGCAACAGTCATAGCTAGGATGAAGAATAAGACAAGCTTAATACATGTAAGGTCCATTCAACAGTCTGATGGCAACAGGAAGAAGCTGTTCTTAATTTGGTTGGTACGTGATCTCAGACTTTTTCTCCGTAGAAGAAGGTGGAAGACAGTATGCCTGGGGTGCGTGGGATTCTTGATTATGCTGGCTGCTTTTCTGAGGCAGCAGGAAGCGTAAACAGAGTCAATGAATAGGAGGTTAGTTTGCGTGATGGATTCGCAACCTTTTATAGTTTTTGTGGCCTTGGTCAGAGTAGGACCCAAATTGACATTTGGAGTCATCAAGAATTCAGGAAAAACATAGAAACAATTACAGCACATTGCCAGCCACTTAGTCCATCATGTTTCTGTACAGCGAGTCATTAAACTATAGCAAGTTGTTTGACAGGAAGGGATCAAGGCAAAAACATTGCCTCAATGTGGGGGAGCATATGAGGCAGAGGAAATTAATTTAAGACTGATAGTACAGACTTAGTGGGCCAAATAGTCTCTGCAAGAAACTGCTATGGACTTTTTTCCTGGTTAATCTCTAATGAGAGTGAGCAATTCTGCATTGTGATGTCCAATTTATCTTGTGATCCCTTCTCCCTCATGACACTTTGATTAATCATGTCCCATTTTAAATACTTAACTATTCCGTGGATAATTTGGGCCCTTCATTTAAAGCGATCAATGTTGAAAATAATTCAGCTTCAAGTGAGCCAAACTTTTAAAAAATGAACGCAGACCACGTTGAGAAAAGAGAGACTAAAATAATTTCACTTCTGTGATCTGCTTGAGACTTCCAAAAGTGCTTCACAGCCAATGAATTACTTTCTGAAATATTGCCACTGTTGTTACATAAGTGTCAGCAGCAATTTGGGGGCAGCAAGTTCTTACAAACAGCAACTGAGATAAGTGGTTAGTAAATCTGCTTTTTTTTTGACAGTGTTAGATGAAAGATAAACACTGGCCAGGACATCAGAACTCCCAGTTCTCTTCAAGTTGTGCCACTGGACCTTTTACATCCACTGCTTTTCTTAAGAGGGCACCTTTAACAAAGGACATCTTTAACAATCAGAAGTGTCAGCTTCAATCGTATCCTGTGGAGGGCTGGAAGGGCTTGGCTCAGAAGCAAGAGGGTAACTGTTGAACTACATTGAAGAAACGCACCATCAGCTTCTGCAGGGTCATGAATTTTATAATTTGTCATCTATCTCTCATTTGTCATCTGGATCAGTATTGCAAAGCCAAATGCTGTTCTGCCCTCGGGCAAGATAACTACTGGGAGCTCCTTACTGTGATGTACGGACTAAAGTTTCATGTTAAAGTTCTCTCTATTGATGTATAATCAGAAAAGCTATCTAGGTCGGTACGTCCACATCTACATTCATCTTGGGCTTTGAGACTTCAGATAGAGCTTTATGTCCTGTTGTTTGTTAGAGCAACTTGTGTTCAACTCACTGCAATTTTAATTTTGCTTCTGAGCCAATGGTCGTGGGTCTGAACTGATCTCTATCATCAAGTCCCCTTTCAAGTAGTTTTTTCCTTCATTCATAGGACATAAGTGTTGCAGCCTGGCCAGAATTTATTGTCCATCCCTAATTGCCCTCCAACTGAGTGGCTTGCTTGGCCATTCCAAAGGGCATTTGAGAGTCAATCATATTGCTGTGATTCTGGAGTCATGTGTAGGCCAGACTGATTTTCTTCCCTGAAGGACATTAGTGAACCAACTTGGATTTTTCCAACAATTAACATTGGTTTCATGGGTCATCAGTAGACTCTTAATTCCAGATATTTTTTCTTTATTGATTTCAAATTCCGACATCTGTCGTGGCGGGATTTGAATCTAGGTCCACAGCACATTAGCTGAGTATCTGGATTAATAGGTGAGCATTAGGCCATCACTTTCCCAGCTGTTATCCTCTTCTAAAGTCTAATGTATGGAATTGAATAATCACAATAAGATCTAGTCATGCTACATCAAGTAAGACACATCCGCTGCAGAATCGGATACCCAGCAAACAAATTAATTGTAGTCACAAAAGTGTTTTGGAGTTATTTGAAAATGCCGACATAGTCATTTATGTTGTAGCTCGGTGTTGCCGCCTGTCATCAGTTCTATCCCTGTTCAGTTATTTACAGAACAAAGAGATCTGGGGTATACATTCATAGCTCCTTGAGAGCGGAGTCGCAGGTAAACAGAGTGGTGAAGAAGGCATCCAGAATGCTTGGTTCCATTGGTCAGAACATTGAATACAAGAATTGGGATATCTTGTTGAAGTTGTACCAGACATTCGTAAAGTCACACTTGGAATACTGTGTACGGTTCCGGTCACCTTACCAAAGAAAGACTGCAGAAAAAAATTACTAGGATGTCACCAGGACTTGATGGTTTGAGTTATGAGGAGAGGCTGTAGAGACTGGGTAACAAATTGTCCCAATATTGGTCTCTATATGTCATTAAGACGTTAGGATGGTGGCGCGGGCTCGTTGGGCCGAAGGGCCTGTTTCCCGTGCTGTGTTGTTCTTTGTTCTTTGTTCTTTGACTGGGACTTTTATCTCTGGAGCATAGGAGGTTTAAGGATGATCTTACAGAGATCTATAAAATAATGAGGGGCATAGATCAGCTAGATAGTCAATATCTTTATCCAAAGGTAAGGGAGTGTAAAACTAGAGGGCATAGGTTTAAGGTGAGAGAGGAGAAATACAAAAGAGTCTGGAGGGGCATTTTTTTTACACAAAGGATGGTGAGTGTCTGGAACAAGCTGCCAGAAGTAATAATAAAGGCTATTACAATTTTGTGTTTTTAAAAAGTGTTTAGACAGTTACATGAATCAGATGGGTACAAAGAGAAATGGACCAAATGCGGATAATTGGGACTAGCTTAGGGGGTTTAGAAAAAAGGGTGGCATGGACCTGTTGGGCCGAAGGGCCTGTTTCCGTGCTGGAAAGCTCTACGACTCTATGGCTCTATTCAGACTACATCTTCAGAGTATAGGGTGCAATGTTACTGACCATTCATATCACATTCCTGCTGCAGCAAAGTCATAGAGCTTGGAGCCCAGCCAAATTTCTGTTCATTACCGTGGGATGGGAAAATCCGGCCGGTGTGAATGGCACTAACATTCTGGCTAAAGCGGGCCTTGTCACAGGTGAGACAGGAGAATTTGCACAGCCGTTGACTTTAACAGCTCTCCAAATTTTTCAATCCCACCTGTAACAATGCCCACTGCCATCAGGAAGATCAGCCATTGTTTCATAAGTAACATGATCATTGTTCAGAGTATGAAGCATTCTCATACTTGTAGTAAAAAGGTACTTTCTCCATGAAGTCAATAAACTAGTTTTAAATTAAGATTGTTTAGTATGCATTAGATGTTGCATGGATAACATAAACCCAATAATTTAATAATCCCTTACTTACACAGTTGAGTCCTGGGTGATTCATGCCTGTAAAAAGCACTAAAGAATTAATGTTAAGATTTGGTGCTGTTGATACAGCTGCAGTTTGTGACTGCCAATGCAAAGTTTCAGCTTGCATTAACCACAATCATGCATTCTTTAAATGTAATTGGCAAAAAATTGTGCTGGTTGCAAACTGGACTTGCTGACTATCTCCGAGATACATCGTCACAAGTCATGCTCCAAGACTGCTAAATCATGGTTTTGTTAAAAGGAAAATGTGTTTAGTTAATTTATGACAATCCTTTGAGGACATAATAAGCAAGGTAGTTGAAGGGGAAAGCAAAAAGCAAATTACTGCGGATGTTGGAAGTTAAATCAAAAACAGAAAATGCAGGAAAATCTCAGCAGGTCTGAAGCATCTGCGGAGGGAGATTTGGAGCACAATCTTACTAGCTATTCACGCCTTACTGTTGCTGCAAGTGAGGACAGGGAATTTGACAATCAGGCAAATCTCCATTCACTGCAGAGGAACTTGAATATCCTGCCAATGTGAATGGCTGTAGAATTCCACCCAAAGAGTCACCCAGACTTGAAACACTGGCTCTGTTTTCTCTCCATGAATGCTGACAGACCGGCTGCCATTTTCCAACATTTTCTGTTTTTGTTGCAGTTAAAGGGGAATCTGTAGATGGTGCTTGGAATTCAAAAAGATATCACATCAAAGGCTACAACACAAACTAAGAGCTCATGGTGTAGGCGGTAACATATTGGTATCAATAAAGGATTGGTATGCTGCCAGGAAGCAGAGAGTAAGAATAAATGAGTCCTTTTTAGGTTAGCAAGCAGTGCAGTAGAGCAGTGCTATAGGGATCAGAGTACTTGCCCCCATCCATTTACAATTTATATCATTGACTTGGATGGAGGGACCCAAACTATGTTAGCTAGATTTGCCAATGACACCAAGATAGGTGGGAATGTAAGTTATTAAGAGGAGCTGAAGAGTTTACAAAGGAGCACAGATGTGTTAAGTGATGGGCACATATTTGACAAATGGATATATAATGTGGGACAATATGACACTGGTCACTTTGGCAAGAGGAATAGAAAGGAAGATACTTTGTCACAATCAGTACAGACTTGATGTGCTGAATGTCCTCCTCCTGCGCTGCATGGATTCCATGAACTTTGAATTCAGTTTTCTTCAAATGAAAACCATCCTATTTCAGGAATTGATAGGGTAAATACAGGGAGGATGTTTCCTCTTGTTTAGGAGAATGGAACTAGAGGATACAGTTTAAGAATGGGATGTGTCACGTTTAAGTGATGAGAGTTTGAAAAGCTTGACGGTTTCCAGAGGGTCACACAATCAAAGGGACTTAATGCTCCATTGAGAGTCCATTAGATCCCCTGCCCTTGTTGCCAACTCCATTCCTTATCCTTTCTTGCTGCTCACACCCCAAAGCCCTCTCTAGCTAACAATGACATACCATGCCTGGCTGCATGCCGATTTGAGGCCTCAGGTGAATGTAGTGCCAGCCACAGTCACCTCCTCCCCATGAGTACTGAGCAATGAAGAGAATCCAGGCTTAGGCTAGCAGCTCTCCACAGGTGGGTGTTCCACCCTTGGGAATTGTGGATCCCAAGAAAGACCAGTCCTGGCCAACTAAGAACATCACTGGCACTTAATGTGGAATATCTTCCTGAAAGTAGATGAGGAGATGATCCCACTGGTTCTTCAGTGAGAATCCTGACATTTCATAGAATAATTACAGTGCAAAAACAAGTCACTTCGCCTGCACTGACAACAACCCCACCCAGGCCCTCTCCCTGTAACCTCATTTATTTACCTGCTAATCCCCCTAACACTGAGGGACAATTTAGCATGGCCAATCAACCTGACCCACATATCTTTAGGATATGGAAGGAAACTGGAGCACCGGAAGGTGGAGAATGCACAAACTCCACACAGTCGGTAACCCAAGGCTGGAATTGAACCAGATCCCTTGCTCTGTGAAGCAGTAGTGCTAACCATTGTGCCGCTGTGCTGCACAATCTGCAACAGCAATCACCCAAGTTATTTATCTTGGGAGGTAGGGCTGGAAAAGATTTTTCAGATAAGACAGAGTGACATCAGTCAACTTGTTGGGACAAAGGAAAATAATGAAACTGTGAATCCTTAATTAGTTTAAAATTCAGAAGGATAGAGGAAAGAGATGGCAAAGGGGAACAGAGAGGGATAAGGCAGAGGGGATTGCAGAGAGCATCTGATAATTCATATGTGCATTTAAATTATATTACACTGCAGTGTCCTTGCAATGAATAAATCATGAAGCCCACAGCTATTGCCCCAGGCATGGTTTCAGGGATTTTTGTTCGCATGAATAAAAAAAATACCCTTGATTATAAACAAACATGAAGAAATGATTTTAAAGAAAACCTTGTTTTAATGCTGAAGCTGTTCTTTCAGACGGGGTTCAATTCAAAAGTGAAGTCAGATCAAAAGCCCATGTCGCCCAGCAGGGATGGCAAGGCTGATATTGAAATTTGCCCAGATCA
Organism: Sphyrna mokarran; assembly: GCA_024679065.1. NCBI lineage: Eukaryota > Metazoa > Chordata > Chondrichthyes > Carcharhiniformes > Carcharhinidae > Sphyrna > Sphyrna mokarran. Next base: position 24,896,642 of record JAGIQG010000029.1, read on the forward strand.
GAATGGTTCTCATTATTGCCACAGCGATGCTATCAGCTTGGAATGCTTTCCCATTGGAAACAAGACTTCAAAGTTTACATTTTTTTATAATTTATTTATTAGTATCACAAGCAGGCTTACAGTAACACTGCAATGAGGTTACTGTGAAAATCCCTGAATCACCACACACCTGCGCCTGTTTGGGTACACTGAGGGTGAATTTAGCATGGCCAATGAACCTAACTAGCACGTCTTCCAGACTGTGGGAGGAAACCAGAGCAGCCAGAGGAAACCTACACAGACATGGGGAGAACTTGTACACAGGCAATTACCCAAGCCCGGAATCGAACACAGATCCCTAGCGCTGCGAGGCAGTAGCGCTAACCACTGAGCCACCATGTCACCCCATGTAAGTTCCCCTGTAATTATTACAGTAGAATTCAGAATTCATACAGAAGCTTTTTTAAAATATGGACTTCCCCATGTTAAATGTTTCAAAAGTTTGAAGCAAATATTGTCTTATATGACGCAAAGCTTCAATTTCTCCAGCATTGTCAATTACGCAAATTTAACACTTTGAAACTGGTTTCAACCCATTCAAAGTTCTGTTTGAGATACTCTAATTATTCCATATCATCAATATTTTTTGGTTGGGGCACTTTAATATCTCAGATATTCTGGGATTCTTGATTTTGCTTCCTTATTCATTCCCAGCTTTGTGATTGTACAATCATCATAGTTGCCACTGCTGCCTGAGCACCAGGGACTTGAGTTCAATTCTGGTCTTGGGTGACTGTCTGTGTGCACATTCTTCCAGTGTCTGTGTGGGTTTCCTCCAGTTTTCCCCCCAAGGCCAACGACATGCCAGTTATGTGGGTTATGGACACTAATCCTTAAGTGCCCCAAGATGTGTAGGTTAGGGAGATTAATGACATAAATATCTGGAATTAGGGTGAGTGATAGGGCATAGTAAGATGTTTTGTCAGTAAGTCAGTGCAAACTCGATGGGCTGAATGGCCTCCTTCTGCACTGCATTGATTCTGTGATTCTACGAAAATTCAGCCACCTGTACAGAGTTAAAACCTTTCCCATTTCTACGTAAACAGGAACTAGAGAAAATAGCAACAAAAGTTGAAATGTTGGATGGGAATAGATAATTTTGTCCATTAATCTCACCCTGCAGTATTCTAGGCGCTTGACTTAATGCCTCAAATTCATGTTTATCTCTTCAGCAGCCTGTCTGTTTTAATTAATCTTCACTGACAGTTACTTCAACCAAATCATAGATCTATTATTTATATTCCCCAATACCCTCTCGCAATAACGTACTCAGTTCCTTGGTTTGATAACAAGACCTTGTTAGGGCAATACATAGAGAGGTGACTGGGAAAGCTAATAGAAGTGTTGTTTTTACTTTCTAGATCTTTGGACCACTCTATCAACAACAGCTTACATTTCTATAGCTACCATCCTGTAGTAAGCCATCCCATTCACAGGATTAGACTCAAATCAGAACTAAGACACATAATCTGATCATTCGCCAGATGATCGAAGAAGTAAATTTTACAGAACAACGTAAAGAAGGAAAGAGAGGGAATTTGAGAATTTAAGGGCTTAGGCAGATGTCAATATAATCACTATTTCTGGAGCAAATAATTTCAGCAATGTTTAATGTTTATTTATTAGTGTCACAATTAGGCTTATATTAACATTGCAATGAAATTATTTGAAAATCCCTGAGTTGCCACACTCCAGCACTTGTTTGGGTGCACTGAGGGAGAATTTAACGTGGCCAATGCACCTAAACAGCACGTCTTTCAGATTGTGGGAGGAAACTGGAACACGCAGAGGAAACCCACACAAACACGGGGAGAACATGCACATTCCGCAGACAGTAACCCAAGCTGGGAACTGAGCCCGGACCCCCGGCGCTGTGAGACAACAGTGCTAACCACTGTGCCAAATGCAAATATTTCAATGGGTGTGGGGTTACACAGATAGCATTGGTGTCTTGTAAACCATGTCACTTCCAAATTATAGAACATTGTAGCAATATTTAACAGAGGACAAACCAGAACTTATTAGTTTCTGTATATAGCTCAAAGCTACACAGGATCATCAATTTCACTTAAATACTATGGGTCAGAGTTCATGCTTTACAAAGGAAGAATGATTTCATTGAGTGGTTGGCCCTGAACAGTTTTATCACCAAGGCAGCACTACAAGAATTGCCAGTTTCTAAATCTGACCTTGAAGGAAATATTAAAGCTCCTCTTTTACAATTCAGGTGAATCCAATTTGACCTGAATCCAAAAATGATCATAGAATCCATACAGTGCAGAAGAGGACCATTTGGCCCATCACATCTGCACCAATTCTTACCCAGTTTTACCCCATAATCCCATGTAACATAGCTAAGTTCTTGATCGGTAAGGGAATCAAAGGCAATGGGGAAAAGTGGAAGAATGAGGTTGAGAAACATATTAGCCATGACTGAATAATGGAGCAGACTCAATAGGCCAAATGGCATAACTCTGCTCCTATATAGAAACATAGAAAAACTGCAGCACAATACAGGCCCTTCAGCAACAAAGTTGTGCCCAACATGACCCTACCTTAGAGATTACTAGGCTTACCTATAACCCTCTATCTTACTAAGTTCCATGTACTTATCTAAAAGCCCCTTAAAAGACCCTATCGAATCCACCTCCACCACTGTTGCTGGGGTAACTACATAAGATAGTTATCCCACTAATCTATAGATCTTGGGACTCTAAGGAGCAATTTAGCATAGCCAATCCAACTAACTTTCACATCATTGGAGCATCTGGAGGAAACTCACACAGAGAACATGCAACTCCACACAGACTTTAACCCAAGGCTGGAATCGAACCCAGGTCCTGGGTGCTGTGATGCAGTAGTGCTGACCACTGTGCCACCATGCTGCTCCATGCGTAAAATGTCACTGCAGGCATTTCATATCGCTTACCCTGCTTGTGATCTCTTGCCCTTGCAGTTTGGATTGTTGCCTGGGATGTTGCTCTTCATTGCACAATTCCAAATACAATCTGATCTCTCTCACCTTCAACTTGGGAAGTTGGTGCAAAAACGAAGAATTGAACATGTGTTTCTGCCTTCTGTGATTTCTCTGAGCCTTTCTGTTCAGCAATTATATGATTTGACCCTGACGTCACTCCTTTCCCTTCGCGAGAGCATCATTGAGAATCATTTGAAAATGTGATTAATTAAATCAAGAGCTTGTAAGCCTGAACAACCTTGATGTTTGTGAGCAGCTCACCATTCAAAATATTCAAACCCATTGAAATCAGGTTATTAAAAATAAATCTATTTTTTACTTCAGTCTGACAGTGAATTTATGATACAGTCCTTGCCAATTATGATGAAACGTCCTCCCCCAGTAAGTACAGTGAGCTGAAATGTTCCAAGTGGTTCACCATAGTGAACTCTGGAAGTGGCCGTGATGTGATCTTCCCAGAAAGAAATGTTGGTTAGATACATTGGCCATGCTAAATTCTCCCTCAGTGTATCTGAACAGATACCGGAGTGTACCGACTAGGGAATTTTCAAAGTAACTTCATTGCAGTGTTAATGTAAGCCCACTTGTGGCACTAATAAATAAACTTTAGAAAAAAAACAGAGGCCATCAATGAAGAAGCCATATCCAAGTCGCCCCATCCAATTAAGGACAAGGGTCAGAGTCCAGAGGTCAGCATAGTCGGCTGGTACACCTTGGCACTGTGCTGTCCATCACAGGAAGGGCACAAGTGCCAATACTGGCATCATCAGTGGGAGGGAGATGAGTGTCGCTGCAAGAGGGCAAGCAAGAGGAGAGCATCAGTCTCCACAAAATGGTTACAAAATTCTGCCCGCCGCGTAAGGATGAATCCCCTTGTGAATTACTCCTGGCAAATACATCAAAGCTCAATTTCATTTTGGATCTTCCACTGAAAAGCTGCTTTGAATCCATTTTGTGGCCCCTGACACAGTTTTGGAGGTTGGGGGATCAGAGAGAGAGGGCGAGAGGAGAGGAGGCTAAGGGGCTGAGGGGGCTGGTGTGAGAAAGAGGAGGATTAATGTTGAGGGAGTTCGAGTTGAGTTTTCATTGTGGAGAATGTGTTACCAGGGAAAACCCCTGCAGTTTGGAACATTGAAATCATGCGGTTCATAGTTGAATCTCCACTGAAGCCAGACAGTTGAATCCACCAGCACGCTTGGAGGAGACAGAATGAATCGGGGTGGGGGGGGCACAACCACTTTTCACATTTTCTCCGCCCCCTCCTTCCAAAGTGAAAAATTCAGCTGAGCGAGTTCAATACTTCAGCTGATCCTTATCCAGCTGCCTAACATCCAATCTTCTTTTTTGCTTCAAACTCATCAGCTGTGCGAGAATAGCTCTTCTTTCAAGGATATAATCTAAGAACTGATAAATGAAATGGCGTCATTTCACTTGGAAATTTTGAGAAAATATAGACTGCATCCTGAACTGGAAGCTAAAAAGTTAAACGCTGTAATTCTGAAGGGAAATGAATAAGAATTTGCCGGATAACTGTAGGGGGTAAGGTGTTGAAGTGCTTGTAATGTCCATTTCAATCCCCTCTGCTGATTTGAACATCAGAGATTTCATTATAGATTACACAAATTCCGTGACTTACTACAGATTAACTTGCCCTCCTCTATAATCACAGCAAATTTAGAAACAGGGAAGTGAGGCGAATCTTGAAAATAGATTAAACGTAGCTATCCCAAAAGACAGTAAAGGAGCTGATAATAATTGTATAGTGAAAGCCATGTGGAATCTGATGTGCTCAGGTGTGGACCCCTTTCATTTTTGCTGTATTATAGTTGGCAGTAATAACAGATGCTTAACCAAAGTAGCAATTAAGGACTGGTCCCCACCCATCCCATTGTTACAACCTGAGCTAGGGTTATTACTGGACATGTCAGATACAAAGATGAAACAAGGTCTGGTAGATCCTAACCTTTTATTTTCTGTTTAGAAAGATTGGGAGCGGCTACTGAATAGAGTCACAGGGTGGATTTTCCAGGTGGAAATTCCTGCCCTCTGTCAACAGATGTTTTCATGGTCCACTCCCACCCACTACAATTGGCGGATAGGATGGGAAAATTCCTCTCACAGAATTCACTGATGAACCTTTAACTAAAGGAATATAACATTTATTAAGCAAGAAAAGATGACTTTATTATTGTACCCCTTTAGTCATTATCATATCTTTGTAGACGTATGCAGATTTGTAAGAATAACACTGATTACAAAATTCTCTTACTCTCTAATGTTGACAGCAAGTATACAGCCCATGTAAACTGATAGGCAAACTGTGGTCAGACACATCACACTCTGAAACCAAGTAACAGATGCCAGCCAAAACAGGTGCTATGGATCTTTTATCATCTCCCCTCCAGATGCTAGTCTTACTCAACTCTGTCATTCTCTCAAAGGTCTACAGTATCAGTAGTCAAAATACTCATCTTGGAATCTTCTCCAAAACAATGTTGTCACTGGATGTCTTCAACATGGATCCACCTCCAGGTTTTTAACCTCTTCTTCTGGTTTTCCCTTTCCCCGGATCATCATGTGAGTTTAGACTTCACCTTCTCCTTGCTCTCTCTCTCTGATGCTCAACAGAACATCACTGCTTCACTGGCCCATTGTAAAAGTTACAAACCTTCTGTGTCCTTGGATCTTTTGGCTTCTCACAAGTCAATTTTGCTTTAAGTCTGCTTCCTGCAATGTATTTAAATCTGAATCATTAAATGGTTTCAAGAAAGAGATAGATATACTTCTGATTTTAAAAAATGGGTTAAAGGGATATGGGAAACAAGTAGGGTATTAGATTTGCAACCAGGAAGAAATCAGCCATGATTTGATTGAATGGCAGAGCAAGTTTGAAGGCCTGAATTTGCCTACTTCAGGTCTTAATTCCTATGTTCTTGTGCTCACTTTTAATTTGGAGTCTTTCCCCCTGATCTTTATTTTAACTTCACTGGTCAGGATCTGTTTCAGATTCTCTGTTCTTGTCCTTTGACTTAACTTAAAGGTATTCTTGGGACTTTTCTCCTTTTCCTTTATAACCTATTCTCTCTCCCGGTAAACTGCTAACAACTTGGTATCTCCCTTGAGATCCAAAACTCACTTGGCATTCGCTGTCACTTTAACTGTGGAGCAACTCATACAGGATTTGGTGATTTTATTTTCCTCAGCAATATGCTAGTATGTGCAGCTAGAGAGAGACAAACTGCTTCCTTCACCTTCCAACATAATCACCACTGACCTCAAACTATTGTCTGTTTCTCTCTGTGTCTTTGTGGATCCTCAGTCATTAGTTCTCTCTACTTCAAGAACCACTAAAATGTCATTCAAATGCAGGTATACAAAACCCCACAGACTTACAGGCAACCTGTGAGAAAGGGAATTAAAATCTGGTCCCACCTTTCTAAACAAACAACTACAGATTTATAAATTAAACTCAAAGCTATAGCGGAGTGCTAACATTCACAAGCTCAAATACAACTTACGTAACCATCTCTGTTTCAAAACACTGCTCCTTCCTCATTGAAAAGCCTGGATAGAGTCAACGTGGGGAAGATATTTCCATCAGTAGTAGAGATTAGTGCACAGCTTCAGAGTAAAGAGATAATTCTTTAGAACTGAGATGAAGAGGAATTTCTTCAGCCAGTGGGTAGTGAATATATGGAATTCATTGCCGAGAAGGCTGTAGAGGCCAGGTTATTGAGTGTATTTAAGACAGAGATACATAGGTTCTTGATTGGTAAGGGGCTCAAAGGCTATGGGGAACAGATGAGAGAATGGGGTTGACAAACTTGTCAGCCTTGATCGAATTGTGGAGCAGATTCAATGGGCTGAATGGTCTAATTTTTTTCTATATCTCAGGGTCTATGGTCCATGTACCTTTACTACACTCCTGTTGATGCTGTCCCTCTTGGGTGTTAAATTCCAGCAGCAACTTGGCCATTCCCAAAGGCAGTCACTCTTCATGATTTCATCCAGATCTCCTGCACTCATCTTCAATCTCATGTGGAACACTGTCTTTGTCAATTCCACCAACTCCGCCTCCTGTAACAGCTCTGGATGAAATCCTCTTCACCCTTCTGTGCAAATCCACTTCTGATCATGCTACCTGTATCTCAAATCACACCCTGAACTCCAGCACAAATTGCAGAGCTCTACACCACCTTTATCAGAGTAAAACATGCTGTGGCATTTCACAGCAGCCTTATCAAACCACATTTGACAGCAAGTCACATAAGTTGTTAGGACAGGGAAGAATGTAGGTTTTACAGACTGTCTTAATGTAGGAGAGAAAGAAATCAGAGGCAGGGAGATTTCTAGAGGGAATCCGAGATCCCTGGTAGCTGATGCTAATACAGGTACAGAGTCTTAGTTTCACCTACCTGGAGAATGGTGATATCTAAAAAACAGATTTTTTTTTTGAACTGTCATGAATTGTTAATATTATTAAATGAGTATAGCAATTTGCTAACTTGTTGGGTTAGGTGTTGCATTGCCAGAGTAGCACATTGACTAGTTACTGGCTTCCTGTGCGTGTCTTTTCTGCTGCTTCAAGTAGCTCCAGTGAGCCTTGACCTGACCTGACCCAAACTGAGATGCCAACCCCAAAATAACCCGATCCTGACAAAAACTTGCAAGATCCAAAACCTAAATGGTCTCAGTCCTCAGCTTTCTAGTTTTGTGACACTCTATGGATATTAAAATGATTAAATGGGGAAATACTCACTAGGCTAGAATTGGAAGGGTATTTTGATCTGGGAGGGTTACCAGGTGGTTATCCAAATAAGGCAGGATGAGGTCAGGAAGGGATTTGAAAACAAGGATGAGAGTTTCAAAATTAAAGCTTTGTCAGACTGTAACCTTATTGTTAAACTCCTCCCCACCACTTTGGGCTCTGCTCTCAGGGGTTTCTCACCAATATGTCTCTGACCTGCTTAATCTAAACAATCATATCTTGTTGAATCAGGACTGCTTTACAGTGTTTCACATTCTGTTCAATTTTTTTCATTTGTGGAACATGTCTGTCACTGGCTGGCCAGCACTTATTGCTCATCCTCAGTTGCCTTTGCTATGGCTCTGGAGTCACATGTAGGCCAGATCAGGTAAAGCAGATTTCCTTCCTTAAAGGACATTAGTGAACCAGATGGTTTTTCCCACAGTTGACAATGGTATCGTGATCATCAGTGGATTCTTCATTCTTAATTCCAGATTTTTTTTTATTTGAATTAAATTTCACCATCTGCCGTGGCAGGATTCGAACCTGGATCTGCAGAACATTAGTTGAGTTTTTGGATAAAATAGTTTTGTGATAATACACACAGGGCCATTGCCTCCCCACAATAATGGCCACGCAGGTTAACAACTTTTAGTCATGACCAAACCAAAATGATTTGGTTTTTCGGTACATAGCCATTTTATCATTTGATAAAAGCAGCAAACAGAAAAACTGACATGGTGTTATTCTAATTTTGACTTCATGTTTGATTAGCTGGTAAATGTGAATAATTGTGCCTATTAACCTTACGTTTCAACATCTACATCTCAGCTAGCATTTATATTTGCAAAGAAAGTTAAATTAAGTTAATGGATGTTCCAACTTCAAATTAAATTATATAGTCTTTAAAAGCTTCTAATTTTATTCATCTTGAGGCCAGATTTTAAATGAAGATGAAACAGAAACTGGAAAGTTGAACTCCAGAAAAATAAATGGAGAAATCTCTGGGAATTCTTGTGATTTTGTTTTAAAGAAGATAGCTAGTTTCTGTTTATGGCAATTTTACTTTTTCATTGAGAGCCTTAAATAGCCATTTTTAGCAGACTCTTAAGCTGAGAAGCTTAAGGTTGATTCCATATTTGGCCTTGGAGGTGTATGGGGGAAGTTCTTTACTCAGAGGATGGTGGGGGCACTGCCAAGTGAGATGGTTGAGGCAGATACGTTAGTGACATTTAAGACTTGTCTGGATAGGCACATGAACAGGCAGGTACAGAGGGATACAGGTGGTTGGTCTAATGTGATCAGTACAGGCTTAGAGGGCTGAAGGGCCTGTTCCTGTGCTGTGTTTCCTTATTAATATACAAGTTGGAGGTCTGGTGATACAATAGATGGTGTCCTTGTCTTTGAGACAGAAGTTATGGTTTTGAGTCATACCAGGACTTGATGGCTAAGAAAGGTGCGTCCATAATGTGCTCAAACAAGTTGAATGACAACCTGCAAATCCTTCTAAATGTGACAATGGTTGGTGGTAAAAGCATAAGAAACTCTTGGTCAATCATTGTTTGTTCAATTGTTCAACAGTGTGGATGATTGAAAATATTTGGATGACTGAGTAAGCAAGTTAATTGTCCCATTCCTGTTATCTAGAGAGAATATTGGGGTGAAATTCTATCCCTTCAAAATTAGAAGTATTTATTTTCTTTTCCTCAGACAGCAGAGGATTAAAGATCCCAACAAAGGTAGTTCATATGCTGATTAACCCTTTTAAAAGAAAGTTGGATAATTATCTGAATCGAAGTCTGAAAGCTTTGAGAATAAGCATTAGTTTAAATAAAATCATATGTGCCATGAACACTTCCTACAGAGGCAGAAAGGGTGTAATAATGAAGGGCAATCAACCAGAGTTGACCCATGATGAATGCAACCATGAGCTATACTTAAATAAAAGCAAGATACTGCTGATGCTGGAATCTGAAACAATGACCAGAAAATGCTGGAAAATCTCAGCATGTCTGACAGCATCTATGGAGAGATGCTGTCAGACCTGCTGAGATTTTCCAGCATTTTCTGTGGAGCCTTGTTATAACATAACCATTGATAACATTGACGTGGAGATGCCTGGGGTTGGACTGAGGTGGGCACCAATAACAAATCTCACAACACCAGGTTAAAATAGAACTTGTTTATTTGGTGTTATGAACTTTCAAAGCACGGCTCACCTGATGAAGGAGCAGTGTTCCAAAAGCTTGTGATACCTGTTGGACTTGAACCTGGTATTGTGAGACTTTTTTATGGTAACATTGGAATTGGTTATAATATGACCAAGGGTAACATGCTGTGAGAGTCAGCTGACCAGGTAGACAATGTAACCAATGGCAAAATGATGTGGTGGTCAGCTGACCCACTACAAAGAAAGCAGACGGGGATTGTGGGAAGCTATTGTGGCCTGAGTATTGATGTAATGAAGTTTCATTATTAAACCTTTTTCTTTGATTGACTTTCTGAAGTTAGTAATTTTATTGGTTGCAACTGAAGATCCTTATGGCCAGATGAACCAGTCTTGTTTGTTTGGCCTTTGAGAATATATTTATAAAGAAATTATTTCCGGATAATAACCAGGGTGGATTGCATGAGCCTATGTTGTCAAAGGAAGAATGTAATTTAGAAAGGCTAAATATTCTCTTCCAATTTTGTCTTTCCTTCTGCGCTTTAGGTATGGATCTTGAAATGAATTAAACCACTGAAAATTGGAGCACTTTGTAATAACTTAATTAGGCCATTGAGGTTGGCCTATTGGAATATGAACTCACTGATTAAGGAGTAGCATGCGGTGTCCAAATTAATGCTTTTCGTGCTCATTGGGCACCACAGGGACTGGAGTGCATTATTGATCCACTTAATCACATTTTAATTTGATGTTTTCAGTTTTCTTTTTGCCTTGTCTTTTGTTTGGATGGTTCCCTCCTCTTAGAGAGCTGCCCCTTTTGAGCTGTCCTTAAGTTAGGTTGATTTTGTTTATTTGATTGGACACCAAAAGACGTCTCTGATTAAGGAGTCGATTGATGGGCCAATCAGACTTTTTCTTTTATTTAACTGGGAGTGTCAGTTCCTCTGGCATTCCTGAAGATAGACTGCTTGACTAATAGCACTCTGTGTACTGGTGTCAGAATTGTAAATAAAGTGATGTTAGTGAAGATGTTTCTGCCTTATTACACATCGCCAAAACTTCTGGCATTTCTATCAACTCACTTGCTTTATGAATTATCTTTGACTGAGAATATTTCTTGGCAGATTCAACAGAGTTCAAACTTTTCCTCGGCTAATGATCACATTCCCTCTTTGCAACAGTATTCACCAAATATTACTGGGTGCAGAAGCCATGGGAAAGCTATATTCTTCCCTGTTTTCAGACAAGGATATTGTAGCTAACTGTAGCATCATCATCAAACTATCCATTTATTTGCTAAGTGCAACTGAGCTACATGTGAAAGTACTTGTGTACACCTGAATTCTTCCCTCTCCATTTGCAACTGTTTGGATTTGAATGCAAATTGGGTCCTAAACTGTTTCTGAAACCAATCATTCAGCAAATAGCAAGTGTATTACAGGGGAAAAAATATCCTTGGGCTGTGATCTGCAGTAATAGTTGGTGCTGCATTGTAAAGTAACTCTTTGCTCAATCAGTTAACATTACAATTGCTATGGGACTTCAAAGGAGGCACGTAGTCAGTGATTTGTTTAGCTCAAGACAACAATTGATGAAAATGGTGCACTTGGCAATCCCAATTACCTCGTAAAAATGGAATCACTGAAAGAACTGACTCCAAAGGCATTCAAGCACACGCTCAAATAAATGGTCCTTGATCATCTGAATCTTTGCACTGCCTGTTAAAAATTGGAAATGGCCCTTTCAGTAGATCATGCCTTGCTCCTCATGGGTTCCTGGTAATGATTATCACCAGCACAAAAGTAATAAAATGTCATTTATATGCCAACAAAGAATATTTTCTGTTTTCTGTTATTTTCATGCACATTTTGTTTTTGTGAGGAAACAGCCTGATGACATTTATGGCAAAAATGAGAGCTCTGGGTTACAGCTTCCAATTATTCACTGCAAAGGAGTGCTTTATACAGACAAAAAAATATCTGTTCTGCAAGACGTAGATCAACAAGAATCTGATTTTAAGCTTCATTAATGGAAGTGTAATGGTTTTTCTTATAAATGTATTGACTAATTTATAAAATGTGAAATGGGTGATTTCAAGATGGCGCCGGAGTGTGGCGACTTCTTGCAAGCTGCACCCAACGCATCCTCGAACTCTATCTTTTATTCTCACTCTGTGTTTTTAAAACTATATTCTAACCTTTTTAAACTCTCTAACAATAACACTATCCTCAGCCTCCTCTTCTTTCCTTTCTTATGCATAGTATGCTTTGTCTGTATAGCGTGCAGAAAACAATAATTTTCACTGTTTAATAATGCACATGACAATTATAGATCAAATCAAATCAAATTAGCATATCTAATTGGGGTTATGCAAAGGTATTACTTCTCACAGAAGGTGGTGGATTTGTGGAACTTACTGCCCCAAAATGAGGTGAAGTCTGAATCATTGAATGGTTTCAAGAAGGAGATATATATATATTTTGAATTTAAAAAATGGATTGAAAGGACTTGGGGAACAAGTTGGGAGATGGACTTGAGACCAGTGAGAGATTAGCCATGATCTGATTGAACGGCGGAGCAGGCATAAAAGGCTAAATTCCCTGTTTCTGCTTCTAATTCCTATGTTCTTAAATCTTTGAATGTAAAATTAAAAACACCTTTTATTCATTCATGGGACCTCCCTTTCCCTCAACCAATCTTCTCCCCTACCACTGTCGTTGACAGGGTGTTGACTGTCCTTGTTCCATTTCACACACTTCTACTCTCATCCCCTTCCCTTCTATCCCAGAATTGTGAGCCCTTGTTGCCACTTGCCACCCACCAACAACAGACATGGGAATCGCCAGCATTTATTGCCCGTCCCAAATTGCCCTTGAGAAGATGGTGGTGAGCTTCCTACTTGAATTGCTGTAGTCCATGTGCTGTGGGTTGATCCGCAATGCCTTTCAGGAGGGAATTCCAGGATTTTGACCCAGTGACTCAAAGGAAAGGTGATATTTTTCCAAGTCAGGATGGTGCATGGCTTAGAGGGGAACTTGCAGATTGTGATGCTCCCATGTACCTGCTGCCCTTGCCCTCTAGATGGAAGTGATCATGGGTTTGGAAGGTGTGTCTAAGGAGCTTTGGTTGATTGCTGCAGTATATCTTGTAGATAATACACACTGCTGCTACTGAGCGTTGATGGTGGAGGGAATGGATGTGAGTGTGGTGCCAATCAAGCAGGCTGCTTTGTCTTGAATGTTGTCAAGCTTCTTAAATGTTGTTGGAGCTGCATCCATCCAGGCAAAGCGGGAGTATTCCATCACATTCCTGACTTGTGCCTTGTGGAAAGGCCATGAGAAGTCAGGAGGTAAATTACTCACCTCAGTATTCTTAGCCTTTCACCTGCTCTTGTAGCCACAGTGTTTATGTGGTGAGTCCTGTTGAGTTTCTGGTCAATGGTAACTCCAAGGATGTTGACAGTAGGGGGATTCAGTGGTAACATCATTGAATATCAAAGGGGCGGTGATTAAACTGTCTCTTATTGGTGATGGCCATTGCCTGGCATTAGTGTGATGCAAATGTTGCTTGCCACTTGTCACAATGCCAAGCCTGGATATTGGCCAGATCTTGTATTTCAAAATTTAGCCTCTAAGGAATGTAATTTCCTGACAAGTGAGAGGGTTTTGTGCTCATTCTGCTACTGGGAAGGGCTTACATAATGCCCAAACTCTTTCTGCTGACTTTGAAGGTGATAGTTTCAACCCCCTCTCCAGGAATTGAACATGCAATTCAAGTTGACTCTTCAGTCCAGTATCTAGGGAGGTACAGAGGGGAGAATAAAGGAATCTATATTTTAATAGCATGTGTAGCAATTCTGCTTCTTAATGTCTTACCATTAATTTTGAAATACCACAAAGGCATTGCACTCTTTTACCTGCATGAGAAGGAAAGGTGTTACTAAGGTGATCCTTCAGTGGACCAGGGTTTCTCAGAAGGAATGGTCCCTCTGGAATGCTGCAAAGGGAAGAGAAGGATAAAAACAGGAAATGCTGGATAGCCCCAGCATCTGTGGAGAGAGAAATAGAATTAATGTTTCAGGTCTGTATAGCCCTTCTACTGAACTGAAAAATGAGGTACTGTTCCGCAGAGCTACACAAGATATGATTGGTGGAGGCATCGTTCTTAAGATGGCAGTAATAACAGAAGATGAGTCATTAGTTTAAAAGCTGGTGGGTGACAAGTGGCAACAAGAGCTCACAATTCTGGGATAGAAGGGAAGGGGATGAGAGCAGAAGTGTGTGAAATGGAACAAGGACAGTCAACACCCTGTCAACGACAGTGGTAGGGGAGATTAGTTGAGGGAAAGGGAAGTACTGATATAGAAAGCAACGTGGTCAGAACAGCTGAGGCAGAGAACTTGGAAAAATGGATTCTTACAGAAAGCAGCGTGGGAAGTAATGTAGTTTGATGCATGTCATTCTTAAGAATAAGCACATCTCCCAGTGTTGAAATGTTCTTGCAATCTGCCTCACACCTGATGCTCATAAATCTCACTCCAATTTCAGGTGCTATTGACAGCTCTGGACTTAAGGGACAGGATTGGCAAGCACCATTAGAATACTGAAGAGGATTTAGTAATGTTTGAGAATGTGATTTACAATGTTCCTTTCAATTCGATAGCCCCTTTAATCCTCATGGAGCAACAGTGGAAGGGAGAAGGCAGATATAGCAAAGTCACGGCCTGCAGATACAATTTTAAAGGTGCAATACAAAGGGAAAGTGAGCAGAGTAGAGACACATGAAGGATCTAGCCTTGATGGTGGCACTCAGGAAGGAGGGGCACAAAAAACCAGAACCCATAGGACCTGGTCTGAAATGGAAGGCTGAAAGATGTTAATGAGATGGTGATAAGGTGGGGAAGAGGGCCTGGGTAAGATACTCGGTCAGAGAATTGATGCAGTCTTGATGGGCTGAATGGGTTCGTTCTGCACTGTAGAGATTTGCTGATCAAACGCAATGAGGCTATTTCAGTACTTACAAGTGAAGGAAGAGAGGATTTAGAATTGAAACCTTTCGGAACAAGAGGCACAGGTCACCAATGGGTAGGGACATAACTGCCACCGTCTACAGGTTTACGTACAAACTCCCACATCGTCGTTATCTGGAAATATATTGCTGTTTCTTCACTGTTGCTAGATCGAAATCCTGGGACTCTTTAAGAGCACTGCAAGAGCATATTCACCATGTGGACAAAAGAGGCTTAAGACAGTGGCTCATCATCACTGTCTCCAGGGTAATTAGGGATGGACTAGAAATGCTTGCCCTGCTACTGGCAGCCACATCTTGTGAATGAAAAATATAGATAACTTGCATGTCTATTTAGGTGCACCAACCTGTCTCTTTGTGATGTCGGAGAAACCAGGAATATTTGCCTGTAATCAAATCTGACAGGAAACAACCCATTAGTTGTTGCATGGAGCATTGTGTTCCTATTGATGTTCAAATCCCAGGTTTCATTGTTAGCTGAACTTGGCTACCCTCTGTTGTTGATTGGCAGCACTTCACAGGAGAGTGACTGGATAAAAAGCATTGTGCTAGCGGAGAGCCTTTGTCTTGGGGAGGAGAGATTGGCAGGGTTCTAACCCATCCCTTCAAAGTGCATTTCCCCTGCATTGATCGTTGAGTAACTTTGATGGCGAAATTCCCTTCCCACTCAATTGGAGGGGCAGCACGTTGGCAGGTGGGACGAGAGCAGTGGCATAAAAGAATAGTACAAAACGAAACAAAGAAAATGTCAGTGAAAAAATTCCAGTCACAAAACCATAGAACTCATTTTGGAAGCTTCATTATAATTAAGTGCTTCAACTATGTGACTGGCTCAAGCTGAAATTCCAACATTCTTCAATTGCACCTTTTTCATTACTATGCATAGTGGTTATGTATGTGCATTTCACAAAAATGTGCCTCCTTATTACTACTTCTATTGGATAATTTTTTTGTCCCTATGATAAAATAACACAGGAAACACCGCAACATGATGAAGTTAAGGTACTTCATTGTAAAAATAGAGAAAAACTGAATTATCGAGTGCAGTATTGCTTTAGTAATACCCTTGTAAGATTTTTTTGTTGTTTCATAGAATCCTCCACAGCACAGAGAGAGGCCATTGGGTCCATCAAGTCTGCACCAACAACAACCCCACCCAGTCCCTATCCCCCTAACCCCCATATATTTACTCTGACAACCTCCCTGAAACTACGGAGCAATTTTAGCACGGCCAATCAGCCTTATTTGCACATCTTTGGACTGTGGGAGGAAACCAGGACACCCTAAGGAAACACACGTCAACACAGGGAAAACATGTAAACTCCACACAGTCACTTACCTGAGGCCAGAATTAAACCCCATTCCCTGACGTTGTGAGACAGCAGTGTTATGCACTGTGCCAGCCTGCCACCCATTGTAACATTAGTTTGTTATATACTTCTAAGCTGTTTGTACCCAGTTTGATCGAAACAACTATAATAAAATGGATGCCAGGTCTGAAATTCTGCTGAAGTGAAAGGTTCAATGCAAAATTTAGAAATCACAAATCAATTTAAGCTAAGGAAAGATGGGAGAAGATGTGAGTGGAGCAGTATGAACTGTTTAATGTTTGTTTATTAGTGTCACAAGTAGGCTTAATTAAAACTGTAATGAAGTTAATGTGAAAATCCCCTAGTTGCCACACTTTGATGCCTGTTCAGGTACATTGAGGGAGAATTTAACACGGTCAACGCACTTAATAAATTTATTTATTTGATGTAAATAAGAAGCTTTGATTCATTGCTATTGTCTGAGCAAAGGCTAAGCTTTTAGTGCTGTCTAAGGCAGTGTGAAATAAGTCCAGAGCATAATTTTGAAATAAAAAGTCACAACATACTTGCACTTCAAGGTCAAGAGGCAAGCTATTCCATTTTAATGGTAAAATATTTCTTAAATTCCATTTCAGCCATACATTTGTTATGAGGGATTAGCAAAACAGATGAATATTTTTGACTTACCTTCTGCACAAAATAAATGAGTCAAACATGTAACAGAGAAAATCTTTACATACAAGTAAAAAGTTATACAAGTGTATACAAGTTTAAAGTTAATTTATTTGTCACATGTAAAGCTTACGTTAACACTGCAATGAAGTTACTGTGAAATTCCACAAGTTGCCACACTCCAGCGCCAGTTCAGATCAATGCTCTGAATGAGCATGTCTTTCAGAATGTGGGAGGAAAACAGAGCACCTGGAGGAAACCCACATAGACATGGGGAGAATGTGCCAACTCCACACAGACAGTGACCTAAGCTGGGAATCAAACCTGGATCCCTGGCACTGTGAAACAGTTGTGCTAACAACTCCACCACTGTACTGTTCACAAAGTTCTAAAAAACTCTCCATGGCAATAATGTGTCACCAAAGGATTCTCGCGTTACAATGTGGTAAGTGGGCAATTAGCCTGTTGTGCTATTGACTCAGGGAACCATAGCATAGAATCCTTACAGTATAGAAGGAGACTATTCAGTCCATCAAGAGTCTGTACCAACTCTCTGAAAGAGTATCTTACCCACTCTCCAGTCTATTCCTGTAACCCTACACTTTTACTATGGTTAATCCACCTAACCTCTCTTTGGATCTGAAGGAGCAATTTAGCATGGCTGATCCATTTCAGCTGCACATCTTTCGACTGTGGGAAGAAACTGGAGCAACTGGAGAAAACCCATAAAAACACATGGAGAACATGTAAACATTCAACCCACTGTAATATTTATTACAGACCATATTAATAACAATGTTGTTTCCCTGACTATGACTGTAACGTTACATCCTGCACCCTCTCCTTTCCCTCGCTATGTATGGTATACTTTATCTGTATAGTGTGCAACAAACAGTACCTTTCACTGTATATTAATATATGTGACAATAATAAATCAAATCAAATAAATGGTTAGTGTAATCAGGAGATTTTAAAATAACACCACAGGCAACTTCATCTTCTGGCTCCTCGCTTTCTGCTCAACTCTGGACTCATTAGGTTGATTCCAGAGTCAAAAGGCTTGGCTAACGAGGAGAGACTGAGTAGACTGGGGTTATACTCATTGGAATTCAAAAGAATGAAGGGCGATCTTATAGGAACATATAAGATTATGAAAGGAATAGATAAAATAGAAGCAGGGAAGTTCTTTCCTCTGGTGGGTGAAACTAAAACTAAGGGGCATAATCTCAAAATAAGGGGAAGCAGAATTAACTGAGTGGAAGAGGAACTTCTCCACACAAAGAGTTGTGAATCTGTGGAATTCCCTGCCCAGTGAAGCAGTTAAGGCTACCTCATTGGATGTTTTTAAGGCAAGGTTAGATAAATTTTTGAACAAAGGAATTAAGGATTATAGTGAGCAGGTGGATAGGTGGAGCTGATCCACAAAAAGATCAGCCATGATCTTATTGAATGGCGGAGCAGGCTCAAGGGGTCAGATGCCCTATTCCTCCCCCTAGTTCTTATAAAATGCCCCTATGCTGTTGTTTGCAATGGAGGGATGATCCAACTCCACAGCAATGTGGTTGACTCTCAACTGCCCTCGGGCAACCAAGGATGGGCAATAAATATTGGTTCAGACAACGATGCCCATTTCCCACGAATGAATTAAAAAAAGTGGAAAATGACCATATTCCACCTGTTTCAGGCTCTGAAATTAAAGCAGGAAATGCTGGAGATACTCAGATCAGACAACATCTCTGGAGAGAGAAGCAAAGCTGGTTTTTCAGATTATTGTCTTTCAACAGAAGCTAAGTCTCTGTCCTAATGGATCATTTCAGGGCTCACTGTCAGCAGAGTAAGAGCTCTGGCTGGATTTAGGTTGGGCTGTGACTCCATATTTACACTTCTCAATGGAGGTGCAGATCAGTGTCTCAGTTCTGACAATGCAAGAGCTTAAATTTAAGCAGCAATTTCCAACTTTCCAAAGATAATTACTTTTTATGTATTCTAAATAAAATATATATTCTCATTGATACAGGCTGCCGACATCCAAAAAGGATTAAGAGGATTAAAACATCGCTATGCCAACATGGTGAGGGAGGGATGGAAAATATCAAAAGCAGCCATCAAAGGAACCAAATGCATTTGTATTATGATGCATGAGAAAGTAAAATTAAACTAAGCATAGATAGAGAAAGAGGATCTAGGCATCATTTTTGGAATCAAATGTTTTTACCACTATCAATATGGAAGGAAATTTAATTCACTAATGAACCATCGAACCATCGATAACTGACATTGATACTTGGGCCACAGACCAGTATTGTATCTATTGGCAGTGAGCTGGATGCAGAGATTGCTGTTGTGAGCACATACACACATGATAAAATACCATCAATCAAATCTCATTGATGGACTCTGCAGATTACCTTTGCCTAATGAGCCATCAACAAATAGTTCAAGTAATAATATTTTCGATTTCAAAGGAGTAGATAACATTCCTGTAACCACAGGACAAATTGAAAACTATATCAGAAATTATTCACTATTGTCAGAGGCTATGGACATGGTACTTTGTGACAAAAACATGGGAACAAACCCAGAGTTGAAGACATGTGTCACCTGAAGACTCAAACTATCTGCACAATTCGTGGGGCAGTACGGTGGCACAATGGTAACAAGGTGGCACAGTGGTTAGCACTGCTGCCTCACAGAGCCAGGGATCCAGATTGGATTCCCGGTTTGGGTCACTGTCCACACATTCTTTCCGTGCCTGCGTGGGTTTCTTCTGGGTGCTCCGATTTCCTCCAACAGTCTGAAAAACATCTTGGTTAGCCATGCTAAATTCTCTCTCAGTGTACCCAAACAGGCACCGGAGTGTGATGATTAGTGGATTTTCACAGTAACTTCATTGCAGTGTTCATGTAAGCCTTACTTGTGACTAATAAATAAATTTAAACTTTAAAAAATTGGTTGTGTCCTTTCAGAATGGAAATCATCCTTCCACCATTATTAAGGAAATGTCTTCTAAACCAATTATGCAAAACTCACTGTGATATCATAAGAATGAAGAAGGCAGCCAGAAACAATTTTTAGTGGCCAAGGCTCAATAGCGAAATCAAGAAAAAGGCAGATATGTATCCAGCGTCTGCAAAAGTCTGAAACCTCCCACCACTGACACTTTTACAATCATGGAAATGGCCAGAAGGGCCATGGCAAAAAGTTCATATAGATTACGACAGACCATTCGCAAGGCTGAATGTTTTTCATTGTGGTCGATGTGCACTCAAAATGGCCTTAAATCACTATTATGAAAATTATTGTCAGAAATTTACTGCCTCACCTGCCCAAGGCTTTTAAGACCCCACCCGAGACCAACAAGAGAATACCGTTCTGCAAGCTTTGCCCAGCCCAATTCTGAAGCAGTAAAATTCCAGCCTATGTCGTCAAAGAGGACAATAGAAAGACTGGGTGAGATTTTTGAAAGATTCGGTTACCCTGAACCGAATTGAGTGAAAATGGGCCACAGTTCATTTTGCAAGAATGCACAAATTATCTAAAGGAGAATGGAATTCAACACATCCAATTCATTCCTTATCATTTTGCCACAAATGATGTGGTGTTAGATAGTGAAGAGGGGTGTTATAGTTTACAGAGTGACTTGGACAAGTTGCAGAGCTGGGCCGAGAGGTGGCAAATGGAGTTTAATGTGGAAAAGTGTGAGGTAATGCACTTTGGCAGGAACAATAAATGTGTAGAGTATAGGGCTAATGGTAGGGCTCTTAATAGTGTTGAGGAACAGAAGGATCTTGGTGTATGTGTCAATAGATCCCTGAAAGTAGGCAGTCAAGTGGATAAAGTTGTTAAGAAGGCATATGGAGTCTTAGCTTTTATTGGTAGGGGGATTGAATTTAGGAGCCGCAGCATCATGTTGCAACTGTACAAAACTCTAGTGCGGCCGCACTTGGAGTATTGTGTGCAGTTCTGGTCACCACATTATAAGAAAGATGTGGAGGCATTGGAGAGGGTACAGAGGAGGTTTACCAGGATGTTGCCTGGTATGGAGGGCAGGTCCTATGAAGAGAGGCTGAAGGATTTGAGGTTGTTTTCGTTAGAAAGGAGGCGGCTAAGAGGGGATCTTATTGAAGCATATAAGATGATTAGAGGTTTAGATAGGGTGGACAGTGATAGCCTTTTTCCTAGGATGGAGAAAGCTAGCACGAGGGGACACAGCTTTAAATTAAGGGGTATGAGTTATAGGACGGATATCAGAGGAGGTTCTTTACTCAAAGAGTGATTAGGGAGTGGAATGCCCTGCCTGCAGCTGTTGTAGATGCGCCAAGTTTGGTGGCGTTTAAGAGGTTAATTGATAAGTATATGGAAGAGAAGGGAATGGTTTAGTTTGGAGGGGCATTGCTTTTTATTTTGGTCGGCACAACATCGAAGGCCGAAGGGCCTGTTCTGTGCTGTAATGTTCTATATCTATATCTATATCTATATCTATATCTAAATGGGCCGGCAGAATGGTTTGTTCAGAGAGTGTAGCATTCATTGAAGACGGCCTATGAGCAAGGATCATTGTCTAAATGACTAAACCAACTTCTGATGATATACAGGAATACAACACATTCAACTACCAAATGTTCACCAAATGTTAGTGATGCACTGTGTTTGTCTTGCTGAAGCTTCTCTCTTGTCAAAGACAAGGGAAATTATTGAGAGGAAATGGCAAGGTCAGGTTTTACTGTGTGAGAATAGGGCTAAATGCTGTGTTTTTCAAAAAGGTCAGGAAATATCAACAAAGGAACCATACCACCAGTAAGAAGTGGATAACTGCCATTGTCTTTGCACAGAGAAAACTGGTCTCCTGCAATGTACAAACTCAAGGTGATGTAGTGTGGAAAAGACATGCAGACCATCTTTTAGCACCCAGAGTGTGATAGCTTGGTCAAGCAGTCGAAGGCGCTGAATTAAAGCTTCAATCTCTGCAGGAACATGGCTTTGAATCTCTCCGCTGCCAGAATTGATTTGATTGTGGTGTGGCATGGTGGCACAGTGATTGGCACTACTGCCTCTCAGTGCCAGGAACCCAACTTCAATTCCAGCCTCAGGTCACTGTCTGTGTGGAGTTTGTTCTTTCGCCTTGTGTCTGCATGGATTTCCTTCAAGTGCTTCGGTTTCCTCCCTCAGTCCAAAGATGTGTGGCTTAGTTTGATTGGCCATGCTAAATTGACCTAGTGTCACGTGGATTAACAAGGTAAACATGTGGGGTTACGGGACCTGGGTGAGATTGTGGTTGGTACAGAGTCAATGGGCCAAATGGCCTCCTTCCACACTGTAAGGTTTCTATGCTTCAATGATTGTCAAATGAAAAGATGGACATGCCTTAGAAACAACTAGGAAAGAAAGAACCTCAACTGTGGGCACTTTAACACCAAGTAAGCCTCCAAGTCCTACATTGATCCTGGTTGGAATAACCATGAACAACGTTGAAACTAAACCAAAAACACAAGAAGTTACAGCTAACATTTCAAAGCAGATGCCTAATGCTTACTGGCCAACAGATAGAAATTGGTGTCCTCCAAAACATTGACTTATTGATTGTTATATTTATCAGTTGTCATATTGTAAATTTTGATTGTTAATGTCATATTGTGTTTCACTGCAGAAATCTCTAATGTAAAGGGGAAGGAAAGCGTTGTGTATTCATGTTTGTTCCTAGTTTAAACAAGATCACTTTAAGTGTATAGGGTATAGAATATAAGAGTAGGAGTTTGATGTTGCAGTTGTATACAACTTTGGTTAGGCCTCACTTGGAATACTGCACCCAGTTCTGGTCTCCGTACTATCGGAAGGATGTGGAGTCCTTGGAGAGAGTGCAGAGGAGGTTTACCAGGATGCTGCCTGGTATGGAAGGACTGTCTTATGAGGAACGATTAGATAGACTGGGGTTGTTTTCCCTTGAAAGACGTCGGCTTAGAGGGGATCTCATAGAGGTGTATAAGATTATAAGGGGTATAGATAGAGTAAATGGAGGTAAACTTTTTCCACCTTTAGAAATGGATAGGACGAGGGGTCATGGCCATAGGGTGAGGGGGGCTATGTATAGGACGAATATTAGAGGGCAGTTTTTCACACAAAGGGTAGTGGGGGTGTGGAATGCACTGCCGAGTAAGGTGGTGGGAGCAGGCACGCTGGGGCTGTTTAAGGGTCTCTTGGACAGCCACATGAGCGGTATGCAGATAGAGGGATATATTAGGACTGTTTAACTACGGCTTTTTTCCACAGGTAATTCGGTCCATAATTTGAGCACGCATTCGGCAGGTGGTGCGAGGACAGCTCTTGGATGTTGATTCATGGGTTGCCTGGTACCTCATGTCGTATATGAGTGCTTTATGTGGACCACCTGAAGGGCACCATGACAGCTCAGAGACTATCGATGTGGCTGTGCAGACACTTGGAATTGGGCCGGTGTCTGCGGGAGTTTGCGCGTTCTCCCCGTGGTTGCGTGGGTTTTCTCCGGGCACTCCGGTTTCCTCCCACAACCCAAAAATTCGCTCTTAGGCTGATTGGGTAACAAATTGTCCCTATGGTGAAAATTTTCCAAATTAGGATTAATATATATACTATTATATAGGACTATTAAAATAGGATAATGATTTGGTATTACGGTGGCGCGGGCTCGTTGGGCCGAAGGGCCTGTTTCCCGTGCTGTGTTGCTTAAAAAAAAAAAGTGTGATTACAAGACATATTGATGATGTCATCAGCCATTTGCGCAGGCAAATCAGCTGTCTGTTCTAAAATCCTATAGAGTAAACAGCTTTCTAATAAAGCACTTGTTTGTTTGTACCTTTGCGATCCATAAGCCTCTCCTTTAAAAATACCACAGCCTGCTTTGATTGACAGGGCATCTTCTATAAGTTAAAAATACCAACTTGTTGTGCAGTTTCAATAAATGCTTTCATTGCCCTTGGTATAATAGTATGTTAGGCTTAGCTGTGTTTCAAAAGCTACTGTCATCTCAACTGCACTTCTGAGTCTACAGTTTAATTAACAATTTAACAATGATTCACAGTAACTTCACTGCAGTGTTAATGTAAGCCTACTTGTGACACTAATAAATAAACTTTAAATAAATAGTTCATTGAACTGATCACTGTCTCACAATGAACTTATTGGCTGTAATTTTCCAGATTCTTCATCCTGCTGCAGTGAACAGAGGTTTGGTTGAGCACCAAATTTTCCATCCTTGCTTGCAACTGCAATGAGGTGTGAATGGCCAGAAATTCCAGCCTTTATTACTGCACAAAATTGAGGGACTGTTTGCAATAACAAGTATCACTGGGTTTTCGACTGTATCTTGCTTTATCTTCAGTTCTTTAACAGCTCATCACAGCACCAGCAGCCCCTGCAAATGCCTCTGCTTTCAATCCAGGCATGCTGTGGGGTCAACTCCTGTTAGTACCATGCCCGACACACCCCTCCCTCCGCAAATGATGCTAATCCTACCTCTGCAAGTACTCACTCCTGTGGTGATTGTGCTGACTGGGAAGTGACCTATCCATGGCTATCTAAGTCAAAGCTCAAAATCTAACAAAATGGGTGGAATTTTATGGCCTTGCTCATCCCAAAACCATAAAAGATCAACAGACATTTCCTTGCTCCGCTCATCAGCCGCTCCAATTGCCGTGGCGAGCAGAGCAGTAAGACTCTGGCCACTGTGTCTACATATTTCAGGTGTTCAGCATTTGCAAAATGTTCTTTTTGTTTTCAATGGCTTTGATAATTTAATAAGTATGGTCAAATAGTAGTTGATGCAAAGTTGATAAGTCTGTAGTCTGAATAAACAAGGACAATGGTGCTACTTTGGTGCAAGTAATGAGTTGACCTTCACTTCATAGGATCCCTATAATGCAGCAGGAAGCCATTCGGTGCATCAGACCTGCAGCGGTAACAATCCCACCCAGACCCAATCCCCGTAATCCCACATATTTACACAGCTAATCAATTTAGAATGGCCACACATCTTTGGAGTGTGGGAGAAAACTGGAGCAACCAGAGGAAACTGGCGCAGACACAGGGAGAACGTGCAAACTGTACATAGAAATTGAGCCAATGCCAGAATTGGGTCATGTGGTGCTGTGAGAATAGCAGAGCTAACCACTGTGCCACCGTGACACCCAATCTGATTACATTAACTATAACAATCTATTGGTATACATTACTTATAACTGTCTTTGGGAATTTTCAAATGGTAGATAAATGGTAGAGCAATTGTGAAGCCTATAGTTCCTTTTTCATCAGTGAGGAAAATTAACTTGACTTGGTCTTGACGAGAGTAGACTTGGAAATCCTAAATTAATACCTGCTATGCACAAAAAAAAGTCAATGACAAAAGCAAGGCTACAGTGAGACAATTTCAATGAACATAAAACATCAGAGATATACTGCCGCTGCTGTGCTAATGAAATGGTGACGATAGATCAGAGCAATTAAAGCTGACAGATGGAGAATGACAGTAAGATAGAACATCACCAATCAAACATTGTTGTTAATACCTCTATTACTTCAACTCCCCATTCGAATTTTTAAAAATTTGTTCATGGGGCATGAGTGTCACTGGCTGGCCAACATTTCATAGAATCATAGAATCCTACAGTGCAAAAGGAGGCCGTTTGGCCTATTGAGTCTGCACCTACCACAATCCCACCCAGAACCTGTCCCCATAACTACATGCATTTACATCAGCTGGTCCCCCTGACATTAAGGAGCAATTTAGCATGGCAATCCACCTAACCCGTGCATCTATGGACTGTGAGAAGAAACCAGAGTATCTGAAGGAAACCCACGCAGACACAGGGAAAATGTGCAAACTCCATGCAGACAGTGGCCCAAGCAGAAATTGAACCCTGGTCACTGGTGCTGTGAGGCAGTAGTGCGAATCACTGTGTCACTGTGCTGCCTCACTTGCCCATCCCTAGTTGGATCAGGGCCATTGACAATCAATCACATTGCTGTGGCCCTGGAGTCACACGTAGGCCGGACCAAATAAGGCGGCAGACTTCCTTCCCTAAGGGTCATTATTGAGTCAGATGGGTTTTTCCGACGGTCGACAATGATTTCATGGTTACTGCAGATTCTTAATTCCAAATGTTTTTATTGAATTCAAATTCCACTGGCTGCCATGATGAGATTCAAACCTGGAACATTAGCTGAATTTCTGGATTAAAGGTCCAGCAATAATATCTAGCCATTACCTCCTTCCATCCATGAATCTGTACAAAATCACTGTCCAATGAAACAATGAATGGTGGTTGCACATGATTTCTTCTTTTTTAGACCATGAGTTAAGTTCAAGATTTGATTGTAAATAGTCTGATGCCTTGGCTAATTAGAGAAATGAACACTGAAGCACAGTCAACCCTGGGGGTGCTGGTGTGATTTCAGATTGTGTGTGATTCACTTGCCTTGGGACAGTAAGAGCAGATATTAGGCCTCCGTACTCCAATATCAGGGGGGAAGAATTAGCCACGGCTCCTGGCTTCCATCATTCAGCTCTGATTGAAGTGTAAAGTTTGCGATAGTTGGATGAAGACAAATGGGGTTAAGCCGAGATGCCCATTCTCATCAACTTGTTGGCTGTAATAAATCTTTAGAGGCAGCGATCCCTTCCTTTTATTTACAATTCCAACAGTAGTATACAGAGTGCTATCAGTCAACAGTCTATCTTTAGGAGTGCCAGAAGAATTGAAACAACTGGATAAATACAAGGAAAAGACTCTCTGATTGGCCCATCAATTTGCTCTTTAATCAGGGAGTTCATAGAACATAGAACATAGAACATTACAGCACAGAACAGGCCCTTCGGCCTTCGATGTTGTGCCGACCAAAATAAAAAGCAATGCCCCTCAAACTAAACCATTCCCTTCTCTTCCATATACTTATCAATTAACCTCTTAAACGCCACCAAACTTGGCGCATCTACAACAGCTGCAGGCAGGGCATTCCACTCCCTAATCACTCTTTGAGTAAAGAACCTACCTCTGATATACGTCCTATAACTCATACCCCTTAATTTAAAGCTGTGTCCCCTCGTGCTAGCTTTCTCCATCCTAGGAAAAAGGCTATCACTGTCCACCCTATCTAAACCTCTAATCATCTTACATGCTTCAATAAGATACCCTCTTAGCCGCCTCCTTTCTAACGAAAACAACCTCAAATCCTTCAACCTCTCTTCATAGGACCTGCCCTCCATACCAGGCAACATCCTGGTAAACCTCCTCTGTACCCTCTCCAATGCCTCCACATCTTTCTTCTCATGTGGGGACCAGAACTGCACACAATACTCCAAGTGCGGCCGCACTAGAGTTTCGTACAGTTGCAACATGATGCTGCGGCTCCTAAATTCAATCCCCCTACCAATAAAAGCTAAGACTCCATATGCCTTCTTAACAACTTTATCCACTGACTGCCTACTTTCAGGGATCTATTGACACATACACCAAGATCCTTCTGTTCCTCAACACTATTAAGAGCCCTACCATTAGCCCTATACTCTACACATTTATGGTTCCTGCCAAAGTGCATTACCTCACACTTTTCCACATTAAACTCCATTTGCCACCTCTCGGCCCAGCTCTGCAACTTGTCCAAGTCACTCTGTAAACTATAACACCCTCTTCACTATCTACCACTCCACCGACTTTAGTGTCATCTGCAAATTTACTGATCCATCCCTCAATACCCTCATCCAGATCATTTATAAAAATTACAAACAGCAGGGGCCCCAAAACAGACCCCTAATATTCATATTCCAATAGGCCAACCTTAGTGGCCTGATTGAAGTCATCTCATTGACATCAATTGCATGGAGTTATGAGTGAAAAATAACCATGCTGATAGTTTAGTGATGATCAAACAGTGCTGGAAAGCCCTTAATCCAGGAAGAGTTGAGATCACCTGGAGGGAGCGGCAGATGAAATTTAGAGAAGAGAAAACAATACCATTCAATGGGCCCTTGTTTTCAGACCCTTGGCCGCTAGGTCTCAGCTATAATCTTCCTGACGATCGACTCTCCCTTCCACTCAATATGCTTTACTGTCAATAGAACTGCTTGCGACAGTGCAACTCCCTACGGACCTTGAAAAATTGGGTGTGTTCCTGATTTTATGTTCTTGTCTAATGCAAATGAGAGATGTGTAAAAATAAATTCCTGGATCATGTGTGGTGTGAACTATCACAAACTGACCCCAGCGAGTCTCACCCTGGATGAAAAACAAAGTGAATTTCTTCTTTTCGGTTAAGTTACTGCAGAGGCATTTCTGCTTGCCGACTTGCATGTTGTTTTAAATTACACATCTCAGTCTCTTATCGAAGAGCATTTAACTACAGAGATTGACGTTCAATGTACTTTCATCCTTTACATCAATTGATTCAGTTAAAATGAACCAAAGGCAAGCTACGATACTGCGCTGTTAGAAAAATATTCCCTTGAGTGTTTAATGCATTGACCCTTTATGCGATCTGAAATCTCTATTGCTGTGTTGAAAGAACCAATGGGCAGTTGTGGACTATCTACAATAATCAATTAACACTATAGGGCTGATTAAAATTCATCAGGTAAATTGACTGATTACTGCACAGATAGCAAGGGGCTATATCAACGCAGAGAAAAACGAAGAACATTCATTCATTCATATTATCAGATACTACCAGTTTTAACTCTCAGGCCTGAAGTCTGATGAGGAAGAAAGCAGCATAACTTGTGGCAGAGGCAGTGAGAAAGGCCCAGCCAATTTTGATGTCCAGCATTGCAATTGAAGACTGTTGTTACTGAAGATTTCAGGTAAGACTCATTCACGCAGCAATACTTAAGCTGTCGATTTTCTGTACTTAAAATGCAGGGAAGCAGATGATGCTGAGGGTTGACGAGGTTTATTTCACACCCCTGGGGCTTCAGTTTGATTCCAAAACTGCCTGACATTTGCATTGACATTGCTGTCATGGAGACAGCCACAGATGGTTCATTCAACTGCTCACCCACCCGGTCCTGTTAGGAGCTGTCTGGAGAAGTTTGAGAGGGTAATGATGGAGCGATGGATCAGAAGAAACAAAAATAAATCCCTTGCATAAAAACAAAAGCGGGAGCTTGTAACATAACCTTCAACATGTTAATTGTTTTTTTTCAAGTTTTCTCCATATACCTCTAGATGCTAAGACATTATAATAATAAAACCTTTCAAATGTTCATCCCTTCAAGGCACCAAGTCTTCACTCCAAATTTTATTTTCCTTTTAATTGTTAGTTTTATCAGTCCATAAGGGCAGCACGGTAGCACAGTTGTTAGCACTGCTGCTTCACACGCTGGGTTCAATTCTCGCTTTGGGTCACTGTCTGTGTGGATTTTGCATGTTGCCTGCTTGGGTTCTGTCTGGCTGCTCTGGTTTCTTCCCACGTTCTGAAAGATGTGCTGGTTAGGTGCTTTGACCCAAACAGGCATCGATCAGTGGCAGCTAAGTGAATTTCACAGTAACTTCATTGCAGTGTTAATGTAAGTCTTACTTGTGACTAATAAATAAACCTTAATTTGCCTTGAATAATATTCTCATGTTGAAGACTCCCACAGTGTTTAGCATCATTTTGTGGCCTGTCAGGTAATATTTCCCGTATCATTATTTGCAATATTTCTCTCTCTCTTTCACTTTTATGCTACCCAATTTTATTGCCACCATTATGGTTAATGTTCCTCTAGCTTTTCTTTCTAAGTTAAGATAAACATGCCACTCTACCTCCCTAATTTCCCATTATGATGGCAACAAACCTCATCGCACAGCCTCTGGTTTTCATTCCTGGGACCTGTGAAATCGGCTACCTCCCTTCAGCTTGTCTTCTAACTAAAATCTAACTTTTGTTTTTCATCCTCATGGATATCCGACACTGGTCTTTGACTTTTAATCTTGGATTTGTAATGAAATAAAACTAATAACAAAGGGAGAGGGAAGAGGTCCTAGGTAAAGTAGTCTGTTAGAGAGTCAGTGCGGACACAATCGATCGAATGGCTAGCTCTTGACTGTAGGCATTTTATGACTCAATGATTCTAAAAACACAATTGTTTAATCACTTTTACATAAACATTAAATTTGTACATTAATCTGAGTGGAAACTTAGTTAATGTAGAGATGCATGGCACTAGTATTTTTCTGAAATTTCTCCACAAATTTAAGTCAAGTTATTCTCCCTATAAATTGCAATAAAAGATTTTTTTCAGAATTTTTTTCATATCCAATTCAATCCAACCAAAGTCCATTTCAAAATCTCAGCAAGTGAGACATTCCCAATCCAAGCTGACAAGACAGGCTCACCACTTTCTGTCTTGGGCTCAATCAACATGATCCAAGCTGATTGGTGCAGGCATTCCACCTTCACCAACGCTTCATCTCATTTGTATCTCAGTCAAAAGGCCAAGATGCCACTTTAAAAAAATTGCTTCAAGTGAAGACTCAATGTAAACTCATGACTTCAATCAAGCACAGGAGGCCAACACTACAATTGATCTTAGCCAAAAAGCCTTTAATTCTTTCATTGTGACCCTAACCTTAGTGAGACCATTGGTATTGTCTTGCTTCTTCAGCTTTCTTCAAACCTCCCCTCATCTATGAGCTTCTAACTATTGTTCACCCATCAGATTTTTCTTCTTCTCCTTTCTGTTTTACACTTAATTTCTCCTTTGATTGTTGATAGAACAAGGCTGCCAAGTCTCTGTTTCCAATGTCCATACTCAGACATCTCCCTCTCTCTAACTGTAATTAGCAACCTTTGTGATTCCTTGGGTGATTTTCTATGTGGAATTTGCATATTCTCCCAATGTCTGTATGTGTTTCCTCCAATGCTCCAGTTTCCTCCTACAGTCCAAAGATATGTGAGTTAGGTGGCCATGCTAAATTGCTCCAAATTTAGGGGCAAGCATGTATAAATACAGGGATAAGATCTGGATAGGGTGTTGTGTTGAAAAGTTGGTGCAGTCTCAATGGGCGCTGTGGAGATCCTATGATTTGATGATTCTAACACACTCATTTGTAATTCTGATTAGAAACCTGACAATGCAGAACGAAGCCATTTGACCCATCGAGTCTGCACCAACAAACAATCCTACCCAGGCCCTATCCTCTGAATCCTATATATTTACAATGCTAATTCCATTAATATATGTATCCCAGGACACTAAGGGGCAATTTAGCAAGGCCAATGCACCTAACCTGCACATCTTTGGACTGAATGCTGGGCAATCCTATATTTCAAAAGCTCTTATCAATCTCCCATCAATTTTTTCTAGAATCCATCTCTTTATATTGAAGATGATAATGAGAATCTTAGCTTTGGGTACCTCAGCTAAATATTGTCCAAGCTTTAAAAAGAGAATCTGTGAGTTGATTTCCAATTGTGGGATCGTTATATCAGCTAATTTTCTATAACACTATTTATTATAAGGACAGGTTTTGTTGCAGAAAAGGCTGACCTCATATGAATCAGAACACACGAAAAGCTTAAAATCATTGAATGTAGCAGAGCTCTCTTGTGAATTGAGTACAAGTTTTTAAAAAATGTTTAAGCCACTTTTGAAATTAAAAGGCCAGTGCTTAGAGAAGGGGTCAAACAGATTGAAATCCTCCAAAAACCAATTCAAATTCCAATTGAATCCAATTCATGGTGGTTCCCACTAGAGAGACAAGCCAGATCCAAGCTGACAAGATAAAGCACTACACCCTATTTTAGGCTGACCTGATGCTTGATCTTAGACAAAAGTTCGAGAAGCGATATGGATCAAACAAACAAAAGGACAATGGGTTGAGAACTGTTGTGGCCATAGGATGGTAGCCATAATACCAGACGCTATATTTGGATGATGTAGTCCTGCAGGCATGTTTCGTTAATCATTAATCATTATAATTAAGCAGGCTGATTGTGGCTGTAACCTGTTAACTATATTTTTGAAATAATCAGAATTATTAGTTGTATTTTGATTTCAGTGACTTCAGTACAAGTGTACACTTGGGATTGGTACATGCAAATTGCTTGTAAGATAAGCAAAAGTATATCTGCCTGTGCCTTGTTTCACTCAGGAACTCTGTATGCCAGATTTCCTCACTAAATCTTGTAGAAAAGGCCAATTTTAAATTCTGAAAACCGTGTCCAGTCTATCAAAGGTGCAAAGTGTGTGTTTGCTGGATACCGGCATCACATGGATGATGACATTCTCCTTTTGGGATGAATTCATTTGGGAAATATTCAAATATAGTAATAAGAACATAAGAACATAAGAAATAGGAGGAGGAGTAGGCTATCTAGCCCTTCGAGCCCACCCCGCCATTCAGTAAGATCATGGCTGATCTGAAGTGGATCAGTTCCACTTTCCCACCTGTTCCCCATAACCCATAATTCCCTTATCAATCAGAAATCTATCTACCTGTGACTTAAACATATTCAACAAGGTAGCCTCCACCACTTCAATGGGCAGAGAATTCTAGAAATTCACCACTCTTTGAGTGAAGAAGTTCCTCCTCAACTCTGTTCTAAACTGCCTCCTCCCCTCCATTATTTTGAGGCTGTGCCTTCTAGTTCTGGTTTCCTTTCTAAGTGGAAAGAATCTCTCTACTTCTACCCTATCTAACCCTTTCATTATCTTGTAAATCTCTATAAGATCCCACCTCAGCCTTTTAAACTCCAACAAGTACAAACGCAGTCTATTTAATCTCTCCTCATAAGCTAACCCCCTCATCTCCGGTATCAGTCTGGTGGACCTTCTCTGTACTCCCTCCAAGGCCAATCTATCCTTTCGCGAATAAAGGGACCAAAACTGTACATAGCACTCCAGTTGCAGTGTCTTGTACAGTTGAGCAAGACCTCCCTACTATTATATTGTATTCCTCTCGCTATAAATTCCATTTGCTTTCTTGATCACCTGCTGCACCTACAGACTGGGTTTTTGTGATTTGTGCACAAGGGCCCCAGGTCACTCTGATGCTGCAACTTTTCACCATTTAAGTAATATTCCATCCCACTATTATTTCTTCCAATGTGGATAACCTCACATTTGCTAATGTTATATTCCATCTGCCAGGTCCTTGCCCACTTACTCAGCCTATCCAGATCTCTCTTGCAGACTTTCTGCATCCTTCATGCAATTTGCTTTTCCACTCATCTTCATGTCATCAGCAAATTTTGTTACCCTACACTCAGCCCCCTCCTTCAGATTGTCTATGTATATGGTAAACAGTTGAGGATCCAACAATGATCCTTGCAGCATGTCATTAGTCACCAACTGCCAACCAGAAAAGCACCCATTTATTCCAACTCTTTGCTTTCTGTCCGATAGCTAATCCTCAATCCATGCTAACACTTTACCCCCAACTCCGAGTACCTTAACCTTCTGCAGCAATCTTTTGTGAAGCACGTTATCGATTGCCTTCTGGAAATCTAAAAACACCACATCCACCAGTTCCCCTCTGGTTACCACACTAGTCGCATAATGCTCCTGAGTGGCACATCCATTACATAAAGCTAACAAGCAACATCCTATAAATGAAATAGAGTTAGTGTCACTGAAAATATAAGCTTTGTGTGTGGTAGCATGCCCCTTTAAGAGGCAAGTTATTGGGGGGTCACATGATCCATTGGGCCAATTGTAAAGTTGTGCTGCAAATTGAGGGTGGGACATGCTGTCTGGCTGTTGGAGTCTGGGAGTCATGATGTTCAGAAGTGTTTGATTTGTTTTATTACTGACATTCACAGGGAAAAGAATTGTTTCTTGTGCATGATACAGACAATGCATACCGTACATAGGGGAGAAGGAAAGTAAAGGATGCAGAATGTAGTCTTAGGGTCATAGCTAGGATGGAGAGAAAGATCAACTCAATATATGATAGATCCATTCAAAGTCTGATGGCAGCAGGGAAGAAGCTGTTCTTGAATCTGGTGGTAAGTTATCTCAGTTTTGGATCTCTGTCTTATATACAGTTATTTTCCCCCAAATAAGCACCTGTTTATCTGCCCTGATTGTCATCTGTCCTTCACAGTTTTTACAAAGTATTCCTAAAATAATTATGGTCAGATCTATTTCCTGCCTTTATTAGCTTTGATCTTTCTTACAATCTTCAAATAATATTGGACCAAATATGAAATAATTAAAGCTGGTGAAAAATACCAGAATGATGACAGACACTTTATGTATGTTTATAGTTGTATGCTGTGTTCATTTAGTTGATCGCATATGTTCTGAACACGTGTGAGTGTTAGAGTCATAGAGGTTTACAGCATGAAAACGATCTCTTTGGCCCAACTTATCCATGCCACACTTTTTTAAAAAAACTCCTAAGCTAATCCCAATTGCCTGCATTTGGCCAATATCCCTCTATACACATCTTACCAATGTAGCTATCTAAATGCTTTTTAAAAGACAAAATTGTACCCGCTTCTACTACTAACTTTGGCATCTTGTGCCAGACACTCACCATCCTGTGTGACAAAAATTGCCCCCTGGATACATTTGTATCTCTCCCCTCCCATCTTAAACTGATGCCCTCTAGTTTTAGATTCCTCTGTCTTTGGGAAAAGGTATTGACTATTTGGCTGTGGTTTCCTCACACAGTCTGAGAGACGTGCTGGTTAGGTGTGTTTACCATACTAAATTCTTCCTTAGTATACCTGAACAGGCACCGGAGTGTAGCAACCAGGAGATCTTCACAGCAACTTCATTGCAATGTTAATATAAGCCTACTTATGGCTAATAATTAAATTAAAACTTAATCAATGTTTTTATTGGTAAGCATTTTCACTTTTTATTGTGACACATTGAGTGGGATTTTTAGGCTGCACTCACTCTGAAATCAGAAAATCTCTCCCAAAGGCAACAGACTGACATGGTTTAAGTTTATTTATTATTATTTAAGTTTGTTTAAGTTTATTTATAATTGCCACAAGTAGGCTTGTTGCAGTTTGAGTTTTACATGCTGAGCCAAGTTTATGTCCTTGATTGGGTCAGAACGCACAAGCTAATCAATGAATAACTCATCTCAACTGGCAAAAGAATTATTTTCAGGAGAAGTTAAAGCAGGGATCAGAGAAAAAAGACAAGAAAGGTGAAACTTTAAATTATCATTTGGGATTTGCCCTATCGTAATGATCAATTGGGAAAACATGACCAAGTTGGACAATCTGTAATTCTTCTAAACACTGTAATGAAGTTACTGTGAAAATCTCCTAGTTGCCACACCCTGACACCTATTCAGGTACACAGAGGGAGAATTTAGCATGGCCGATGCATCTAACCAGCACATCTTTTGGACTTGGGAGGAAGCTAGAGCATCCAGAGGAAATCCACACAGACAATGGCCCAAGCTGGGAATCAAACCCAGGTCCCTGGATCTGTGAAGCAACAGTGCTATCCACTGTGCCACCATGTTGCCCACTATGATACCCACAGTGGGCAGGATGGAAAAATTCAACCCACGATCTCAGAGATAAAAAAATCACCGAGTTTCAAGTAAGCCATAAGTATT
Source organism: Sphyrna mokarran (assembly GCA_024679065.1). NCBI lineage: Eukaryota > Metazoa > Chordata > Chondrichthyes > Carcharhiniformes > Carcharhinidae > Sphyrna > Sphyrna mokarran. The sequence continues at coordinate 24,932,115 of JAGIQG010000029.1, forward strand.
CATTGCTGATCTTAATCATTAGGTTTGAGACATAGCCATGACTTCAATGAGACATGAAGGGGAACATAGCAAAGAGTCAAATTCGTGCTGGCAATGTTATTTGAAACACCTATGGTCCCAGGGAAAGATAGCTTGAGGAGACGTGATTGTAACACAGCCAAGGCAATTTCATCCAAATGCTTACATTTGTGCTTTGATGTCATTCTGATTTATCCACACCTTTGTTTACTTTTGAAATATTTGTATTGCTGACACTGTGTGCTCCAACAGTATTAATATTCTGTCAGTATTTCTCAGGTCATTGGCGAGTGTTTCATTACAGAAAGTATTCTTTACTAATCACATGTTCTAGCTGCGCTATAGTGAAAGAGGTCAAATAGGTTTGGAGTCATGGGTCATAGCTGTAAGTGGGATTGCATTCTGGAGATGATGGCGTAATTAGCCAGAGGAAGCGATTGTTCTTTTGGAAAGAAACACTTCTGATTCCGATGCTAAAATGTCAGGCTCGCTGTGTTTAAGCATTGCTCCGAATTCATCTCTGAATGTCAAGTGCTATAAACAAATATCAGAATGATCAAGGAAATAATTCTTAGCCAAGCCATCAGCTGCGATGCTTAATGTGGGAAAAATTTAACTTTCCAGATATTCGATTTGTTGAAGTAAAACAATGTTGTTGATATGCAGATGCAATTTTCTCCTCACTGTCATAAACCAAGTATGTTGCTGTAGCTTCAGAGACACAAATGGAGAAAAGCAAGTTGCCGTGGCAACTGTCAGTTAATATATAATCTACTGTGAAAGTGTGCGAGCAAAATTGCAGTGTTTCGTATATCGCAGACCTCCCGGAAGCATGCATTAAGATGATAGAAACAACTACAGTAAAGTCTGTTCATGTGCCCATCAGCTACATACTGTCCCATTTCACTACCAGCAAGGCAGATCCTTGACCATCTAAATTGCAGCCTGCAAAAAAGTGCTGAATCCAATTTCAAACAAAATAGAACACAAAAAAGGCAATTTCTGAATCAAATCATAGAATTCCTATGGTGCAGAAAGAGGCTATTCGGTCCATTGCGTCTGCATCAACAACAACCCCACCCAGGCCGTAGGCTGTAATATAGAATCATTGAATTCCTACCATGCAGAAGCAGGCCATTTGGCCCACCTAGTCTGTACCAACTCTCTGATAGAGCATTCCACCCAAAACCAATCCCTGTAATCCCAAATATTTACCCTGCTAATACTCTGATTGCACATTTTGGGATACTAATTTACCATGACCAATCCTAACCTGCACATCTTTGGACTGTGGGAGGAAATCCACACAGACATGGGAAGAATGTGCATACTCTATGCAGTCATCTGAGGCCGGAATTGAACCCAGGTCCCTGCTACTGTGAGGCAGTCATGCTCGCCACTGCACCACCATGTTGCCTGTCATCTGCTTGCATCATCTTGCATCTTAGGATCATTGGAATGAAATCCTATATTAATTGAGTAGGTTGTCTTCACAAAAGTATGGAGAAGTCACCCAGTCCAGATAGGAGACATCCATTGTTATTGAGGGAAGGAAAGCCTGTTTTGGCCAGTTTTTTGATCCTTGTTAGATATTGGTTTAAACTTTGGGGTTGAAAGATTGCAACTAGCATGTGCACCCTCTTTAAAATAAAGAAGATAATCACAGTGACTACAGGAAAGGGGAAAATAATGATTGAAATTTTATCGGCCCACCTACTACAGGAATCGGAGTGGGCAATAGGTGGGATTTTCCAATTGTGGGTCAAATGAGGCCCACCCAATTCAAAACCAAATATCAGAAAGTGCTGAAAAACTGTGAGTGAGCCCCTAATGATGCAGCAAGATATGTATAAGGTTTCAAATGCATGTTCTGCCAAATCCTCTGATGTCTCCCCACGCAATCTTCTATTTTGCTTTGCAATGTAAAAAAAAAAATCTACTCTATCATTCCTGGAGTTTTCATTTAGTCTGGTAGCCTGGGAGAACACTGTGGGAGGCCATAAAATAATAGGTCAGAGTAGGAATAAGAAACAGGTATCAGGAAAGAGGAAAGGCAAGCTGTAACCTTGATCACAACCTCCCTTTAAAACTATATTCTACCAAGAGACTTGCACTAGTAACATTAAAATATCTCCGCACTCCCCCTCCTCCCCCCTCCTCTTGTCCTCCCTTAACATCTTCTGCATCCCTCTCTTATCCTTCCTGACCTATTCCAGCTAGATTTTAGATTAGCAAAATATTTCTATCAATCAGATCTTGCTGGCATTCAGATCTCTCCTGGTCATTTTCACCCCAAAGGATCAGCAACCAGGTTATCTGACTGGAGGTGGCTTCTTTGACTGCAGATCCTGAGGCAAGGGCGGGGGGAGGTGTGGTTGTTGCTGTGATAGAGGGATGGGGGAAGCCCTTCAGGCAGGCACTGAAAGTCTCGCTGCAAGCCCAAACTTAGTTGGGGACTCTGAGCAGCCAGTGGCAGCTCCACCCCACCACCGCACGCAACCACCACCAACCCCGCCCCGCCCCCCTGCCCTCCCCGCCCTGCCCTCCCCTCCCCGCCCCCTCCCCCCCCCCTGCCCCCTCCCCTCCCCGCCCTCCCTCCCTCCCCGCCCCCCTGCCCTCCCCCCCCGCCCTGCCCTCCCCGCCCTCCCTCGCCCCCTCCCCCTCCCCTCCCCGCCCTGCCCTCCCCCCCCGCCCCGCCCTCCCCTCCCGCGCCCTGGCCCTGCCCTCCCTCCCTCCCCCGCCCTGCCCCCCCTCCCCTGCCCTGCCTCCCCTCCCCGCCCTGCCCTGCCTCCCCAGCCGCCCTCCCCTCCCCGCCCTCCCCGGCCCCTCCCGCAGCCCTGCCCTCCCCTCCCCGCCCTGCCCTCCCCTCCCCGCCCTGCCCTCCCCCTCCCCGCCCTGCCCCCCCTCCCCGCCCTCCCCCCCTCCCCGCCCTGCCCTCCCCTCCCCCGCCCTGCCCTCCCTCCCCTGCCCTCCCCTCCCCTCCCCTCGCCCTCCCCCCCTCCCCCACGCCTCCACCCCCCCCCCCCCTGCCCTCCCCCCCCCCCTGCCCGCCCCTCCCCCCCCCTCCCCGCCCCTCCCCCCCCTCCCCCCCCTCCCCCCCCTCCCCGCCCCGCCCCCCCCTCCCCGCCCCGCCCTCCCCTCCCCCCCCTCCCCCCCCCCCCCCCCTCCCCGCCCCGCCCTCCCCTCCCCGCCCTCCCCACCCCGCCCCTGCCCTCCCCTCCCCACCCCCGCCCCGCCCTCCCCGACCCGCCATCCCCACCCCACCCCGCCCCGCCCTGCCCTGCCCTGCCCTGCCCTCCCCGCCCCGCCCTCCCCTCCCCTCCCCCTCCCCCCCCCCCGCCCTGCCCTCCCCTCCCCTTCCCCCCCCCCCCTGCCCTCCCCTCCCCTCCCCACCCTCTCCTCCCTCCCCACCCCCCCGCCCTCCCCTCCCCTCCCCACCCCCCCGCCCTGCCCTCCCCTCCCCTCCCCCCCCCCCCCCCCCGCCCCGCCCTCCCCGCCCCCCCCCCCCGCCCCGCCCCGCCCCGCCCTCCCCGCCCCCGCCCCGCCCACCCCGCCCTCCCCTCCCCCCCCGCCCCCGCCCCCCCGCCCTCTCCCCTCCCCACCCCCCCGCCCCGCCTCCCACCGCCCCGCCCTCCCCTCCCCACCCGCCCCGCCCTGCCCTCCCCTCCCCCCCCCCGCCCTGGCCCTCCCCTCCCCCCCGCCCTGCCCTGCCCTCACCACCCCCCCGCCCTGCCCTCCCCTCCCCTCACCACCCCCCCCGCCCTGCCCTCCCCTCCCCTCACCAGCCCCCCCGCCCTGCCCTCCCCTCCCCTCCCCTCCCCCCCACCCCCCCCCCGCCCTCCCCTCCCCACCCCCCCCTGCCTGCCCTCCCCTTCCCTCCCCCCCCCCTCCCCTCCCCCCCCCCCTGCCCTCCCCCTCCCCCCCCCCCCCCCGCCCTCCCCTCCCCCCGCCCCCCCGCCCTCCCCTCCCTCCCCGCCCCCCCGCCCTCCCCTCCCCTCCCTCCCTCCCCCGCCCCCCCCGCCCTCCCCTCCCCTCCCCGCCCCCCCGCCCTCCCCTCCCCTCCCCGCCCACCCCCCCTCCCCCTCCCCTCCCCGCCCCCCGCCCTCCCCTCCCCTCCCCGCCCCCCCCGCCCCGCCCTCCCCCCTCCCCGCCCCCCCCCTCCCTCCCCTCCCGCCCCCCGCGCCCCTCCCCTCCCCTCCCCTCCCGCCCCCCCGCCCTCCCCTCCCCTCCCCTCCCCGCCCCCCCGCCCTCCCCTCCCCTCCCCGCCCCCCCGCCCTCCCTCCCCTCCCTCCCCGCCCCCCCGCCCTCCCCTCCCCTCCCGCCCCCCCTCCCCCCCTCCCTCCCGCCCCCCGCCCTCCCCTCCCTCCCCGCCCCCCCCCGCCCTCCCCCTCCCCTCCCCCCGCCCTCCCCGCCCTCCCCTCCCCTCCCCGCCCCCCCCCCCGCCCCTCCCCTCCCTCCCCGCCCCCCCGCCCTCCCCCTCCCTCCCCTCCCCGCCCCCCCGCCCTCCCCTCCCCTCCCCTCCCCCCCCCCCCCCTCCCCCCCCCGCCCTCCCCTCCCCTCCCCGCCCCCCCGCCCTCCCCTCCCCTCCCCGCCCCCCCGCCTCCCCTCCCCTCCCCGCCCCCCCGCCCTCCCCTCCCCTCCCCCCCCCCCCCCCCCTCCCCTCCCCTCCCCGCCCCCCCCTCCCCTCCCCTCCCCTCCCCTCCCGCCCCCCCGCCCTCCCTCCCCTCCCCGCCCCCCCCGCCCTCCCCCCTCCCCTCCCAGCCCCCCCGCCCTCCCCTCCCCTCCCCTCCCCTCCGCCCTCCCCTCCCCTCCCCGCCCCCCCGCCCTCCCCCCGCCCCCCCGCCCCCCCGCCCTCCCCTCCCCCCCGCCCCCCCGCCCTCCCCCCCCGCCCCCCCGCCCTCCCCTCCCCTCCCCGCCCCCCCGCCCTCCCCTCCCTCCCCGCCCCCCCGCCGCCCCCCCGCCCCCCCGCCCTCCCCTCCCCTCCCCGCCCCCCCGCCCTCCCCTCCCCTCCCCCCCCCCCCCCCTCCCGCCCCCCCGCCCTCCCCTCCCCTCCCCGCCCCCCCGCCCTCCCCTCCCCTCCCCGCCCCCCCGCCCTCCCCTCCCCTCCCCGCCCCCCCGCCCGCCTCCCTCCTCACCCCCCCCCCCGCCCTCCCCTCCCCGCCCCCCCGCCCTCCCCTCCCCGCCCCCCCGCCCTCCCCTCCCCCTCCCCGCCCCCCGCCCTCCCCTCCCCTCCCCGCCCCCCCGCCCTCCCCGCCCCTCCCCGCCCCCCCGCCTCCCCGCCCTCCCCTCGGCCCCCCGCCCTCCCCTCCCCTCCCCGCCCTCCCCTCCCCTCCCCTGCCCCCCCGCCCCCCCTCCCTCCCCTCCCCTCCCCTCCCTACCCCCCATCCCCCCTCCCCCCCCCCACCCTACTCCTAACCCAACAGCTGAGGCCATTTATAAAATTTAAAAGTTTGAAAATTTGAGGAGAGTGTGCCTCACTTTGGAGACACCTTCTGTCTCTCAGATGAGCTGCAATCTCTTGCTGCGTTGCAATACTTTGCTATGCAAGGATGTCGTTCGTATCTGCCTTCTGGCAAACGGGTTGGCCAAATTGAGGAGAGTCACTGGCAAGTGTGGGGTTGTGAACCTCCATTTGACAGTGATATCAGGGTTCCACCCATGAAGCAAAATGTCTGACAGTTTTCTCTTGGTATTGAAATGCAACCAAGATTCGGTGGTCACTGCATCGAAAACTTTCTGTCTCGCCCACCATGAGAATCGTAATGCACAAGATAGAAAATTCAGTGGACCATTTAGAAACCTGTTGAGTCTCGTTTTTGAGGTGCATGCAACTGGAAAGTCCCACCCCAAATCTTTGGAATGGAAATTGAACCTTTTGATTCAGAAGCGAGACCAGGTCATGACACTGACACAATGCTTTTCATGAGGAAGGAGACCTGTTCAAGCATCCAGCAGAATAACAATGGTGATATAAAAGAATCCCTATAATGTAGCAGGAGGCTACTCAGCCCATCAAGCCTGCACCGACAACACTCCCACACAGGCCTAGCCCCATAACCCAAAGTGTTAGCAGGGTAATTTATCATGACCAATCAATCTAACCTGCACATCTTTGGACTGTGGAAGGAAACCAGAGTACCCGAAGGAAACCCACACAGACATGGGGAGAGCATGCAAACTCCATACACACTGTGACCCAAGGCTGGAATCGAACCCAGATCCCTAGCACTGTGAGGCAGCAGTACTAACCACTGTGCCACTCTGCTGCTCTTATCTGTTGTGCCTTCTTGGTCAACAAACGATGGACAACTACGGGGAGAGCACCATTTATTTACAAATAACTGGAAGAGGTAGAATTGGATAACGAAACAAAACTGATTAACCTGGTGAATAATGCTTCGAAGGTGGTATGTGAAATGATTTTAATGAACTTTGTTAATGTAAACTAGAATTTCAAATCAATTTTGACATGATTAGTTACAACAAGTGAAGATTACAGTTCATCAAAATAATTGCAGGTTCACCGTCAAAATTATAAATTATGAATTCACATTTTTATTAATTTAAATCCAATCAATTATAGATTACTTTAATGCTGAATTTATGCTTTTAGTATTACACCCATTGGGCAAAATGTAGCAGCAAACATTTTTTCAAAGATTTTTATTGTCTGGGTATCTCAGCTTGTTTAGCAGTGGTAATTAACAATTTTAAAGTATCAAGGTTACTTTAATCAAATTAATTTGCTTAATTTTATAATTCTTTTTGTTTTAAAATTGAAATCATATTCTTCTTTGTATATCTAATCCTCAAAGAAGTTAATGCTGGTGAATGCAGCATTTGCCACTTCTGGACATGTCTGTGAATGGCATATAGCACAGTTTGATGCAGCAAGAAACTAACCAATGTTTTTTTGAGTGATATTGTCAATTTAATGGAAATTAATGTTGTTTTTCTAGCTTTTTTTGTGCTGATGGTCTATGTACACAAGCAATTTGCTTGTTCATGCTCAAAACTGTTTCACACAGGAGCGGCATGGTGGCACAACACTTGGCCTCAGAGCTCCAGGGACCTGGGTTCGATTGCCATCTTGGATGACTGTGCAACCTTCACACAATCTTCCCATGTCCCCATGGGTTTCCTCTGCTTTTTTTCTCACAGTCCAAAGATGTGTGGGTTAGGTGAATCAGCCATGCCAAATTGCCCCTTAGTGTTCAAAGATGTGTGGGTTAGATGGATTAGCTATAGGAAATGTTGGGGTTGCAGGGATATAGTGTGGGAGAAGGCCCGGCTAAAATGCACAATCAATACAGAATCTTTTTGTTATTCATTCCTGTGATATGGACATTGCTAGCTGGTCAGCATTCATTACCTTTCCCTGAGGGCACATAAGAATCAATCACATTGCTGTTGCTCTGGAGTCACATATAGGCCAGACCAGATAAGGAGGGTAGACTTCCTTTCCTAAAGGACAATCAACAATGATTTTGTGGTCATTAGACTTTTATTGAATTTAAAATTCACCACCTGCCTTGGTGGGATTTGAACCTGGTCCCCAAAGCATTATCCTGGATCTTTGGGTTACTAGTCCAGCAACAATACCATTATGCCACCACCTTCGCCAATGTAGAGAGATTCTATGATTCAAAACATTTTTATTTGCTGATCTATTGAATCCTGCCTATGGCACTTAACTCATAAAAGTTTAATGAATAAAATGCCCAATCTCAAACATAAAATATCAGTGTAGCTTCGAGGTGGGGGGTTGAGGGAGGGAGGGTTTAATGGCTACATTTCAACTCAATATCTGCATACTTTTGAAATCTAATTGAAAAACGTACAACTGAATATCTCAGTGCTCAAATTCAATCCAGATCACAATGTAACATTAGCCTAAGAAAGGGTTGTGGGCATAGAACCACAGAATTCCCACAGTAGTGCTAACCACTGTGCCACCACATGTTCTACCACCCACACATTGAAGATGAGCTTGGGTAAAATATTTCTTTTAACGCTATGGCGGGATTTTATGGTCTCACTCATCCCAAAATCATAAAATCCCACCTGAGGTCAATGGACCTCCATGTTCTGTCTCTCACCTGCTCTGATTTCTGTGACGGGCAGGATAGTTAAATTCAGGATGATATCTTAAAATGGTCTCATAAGATTGTCAGCCCTTTGTTTAGCTGCCTTTAGTCAGCAAACCACCACAGGAGTGTGATTTTGTTTTTGACTCTAAGAGGGTTTTCTGTTGGAGAAACAATGGTAAACTTACATCTGGTGAACATAAGAATGCAAGTGGGGAATGCCTGCACGCTTTCTTAACCTGCCTGACCCACATCCTACATCACTCTTCAATCCATGGCAGTTTGCTGTCAGTTTTCTAAGGGATGCACCATACTACAGGTTAAAAGCTCCAAGATGATAAAACAGTGTTAAATTCCTCCCTGACCCTCAAAGATAATTGAACAAAATGACTCCAGCCTTATCAGCGTTTATTTAAAAGATGTGCTGAGCTTCACAGGTGATTCACCCATCATATCAACAGAGCACAAGCTGTCATGTTTTGTCAAAAATGTAACCACCCAGATTTATCCTTTCCATGGTGTCTTCAAATTGTTATTAATTAGATAATCATCCTGTTATTTCTTCAGGGACAGAATCATCATGTTATTAACTGGACATCTGATATGTATTTCCACCAATCTTCAGAGGAAGATAGGATCTCATTCTTGTTATTGACTGAAAATTTCACACTTCAGACCTGTAGTTTTGCTGCAATGTGCATTCTACGTTAAATGGTTTACCCCCATCTATGTTGTCTAAGACTTTCATTATTTTTAAACAGTTAGATTGGGCTCCTTTTTAATCTTCATTTCTCCAAGTAAGCTCAGCCTCATGGCTAACTCTTCATGATATGGTGCTCTCACTGACTGCTTTGTTTCTCTTTGATCTCAATCCAATACTTTAATATAGCGTGGGTGGAATTATCCGACCATGCTTGCCCCAAGGTTGGAAAATCCTGCCTGAGGTCAACCGACATTTACATGTGCTGTCCCACCCGTTATGATTCCCGTGGCAGGCGGGCTGGGAAAATTCAACCACATGTCTATCAGTCTCAGTACTTTTAGAGAATGTCCCAAAATGCTCCTTTTCTCAAGTAGAGACAACAGCAAAATGATGGGTTGAGTGGCCACCTCCTGTATTGCAAGACTCTATGATTATGGATTATGATGTGTTTTTTTTTTGCGTAACCTGGCATAATATTTTAATTTAATTCATTCGTGGGACATGGATGTGGCTGACTGTCCAGCATTTATTGTCCATCCCTAGTTGCCCTTGAACTGAATAGCTTGCTTGGCCATTTCAGGAGGCAGTTGAGAGGCAGCCACATTGCTGTGGCTCTGGATTTATCTCTGGATAGACATGACCAGGAAAGGATGGCAGATTTCCTTCCTTAAAGGACATTAGTGAACTAGATGGGTTTTTCTGACAACTGACACTGGCTACAGGGGCATCAATAAATTCTTAATTTGAGATTTTTTTTATTGAATTCAAATTCCACCAGTTGTTGTGATGGCATTCCAACCCGGGTCCCCAGGATATTAGCTGAGTTTCTGGATTAATAGTCTAGCAATAATATCACTAGGCCATTGCCTCCCCAAATTCCAAAAGTGTGTCACTATTTTGTATGATGAAGGATTAAAATTATTACACTCTTTTAAAGGAAGTCAAATCAACTATACAGGTCAGACAGCTAATATCAGTGGTGGGGAAACTTTCAGAATAATTTGGAATAAAATTGATAGGCTCTTTTTGAAAGCACAGTTTAAATAAATAAATATTGATAGTCAGTCTTCTGGGTACAGTTTTCCATCCGTTTTTATCCCCAGGACTTAAAATTCCCACCCTATGTCAACGGATGTTTGTGTTCTAGCAAACCTTCTGTCTCTCCCACTACGATTCCCCCAGCTGCTGAGCCCAGAAAATTTCGATCATGTTTGACTGACTTGCTCGTGTTCGTTAGATTAATGGATAGATGTATATGTGGACTTTCAAAAATATGTGTGACAAAGTTTTGGGGTGATATGGTGGCACAGTGGTTAGCCTCACAGGATTCGATTCCCGACTTAGGTGATTGTGTCCGTGTGGAGTTTACACATTCTCCCCGTGTTTCCTCCCACTCCAAAGATGTGTGGGTTAGATGGATTGGCCATGCTAAATTGTCCATTAGTATCAGGGGTATTAATAGGGTAAGTATATGGGGTTACAGGAATAAAGCCTGGCTGGGATTGTTGTTGGTGCAGACTCGATGGGCTGAATGGCCTCCTTCTGATTTCTGTGATGATTCCTATGCTTAGAATGGCTGGTCGCACTGAAGAAAGTGAGATGGTTCTTAGAGCAGACACAGACATAAAAGGAATTGATAATAGTGTACAATTAAGATGGTGATAATGAGAACAAACTGTTTTCAGTGTGGAAGGTTTGACGATCAGAGGACATAAATTTAAGATGAATGGCAAAAGATTTTGCTATGAGATAATGTGATCTGGACTGCACTGCTTGAAAGAGTAGTGAAATCAGATTCAACCGTAACTTTCAAAATGGAATTGGATTCATTCTTGATAGGAAAGACAAGTTGTGGAGCTATGGGGAATGAAGAAGAGGGGAGTTAGGGAGTGTGGGGGGCTGGAGGCAGGGCACGGCAGTTGTTGTTGGTTTGGTTGTGTAGATCTACCAAAGAGCTAAGAGCCAAATGACCTTCTCCTGTGCTGGATCATTCTACAACTATGTAAAATGTTATTTTATTCTTTATTTGTGATTGGGATGGAATAGCCTTTTTAACCCTAAATGCATTGTATATGTGTGTTATTGAAATATTTTATGTTTAAGTGGATTTTTTTTAATTCAGATTTATTTGCCAGCAGCTAGGGTGTCTGCAAAAATTTAGCCCAAGGATTATGAAAACAAATTAATAACCCATTTATCTGGGAATGTGTCACTTTAATAGAACTAATGGACTTGTGTTTGTACTAGAAGTTCTCCTGGGATTTCTGACTAGGTTGATTGACAGAGTCAGGTGATAATGCAATTTATGTGCAGGAAGAAAGAGATTTTTGCAGAAAAATAGGTTCTCAATTTGAGCTGGGTTTCCATTGAAGACAGATCTACAAGCTGCTCTAAAATCTCACTTTCTCCATGATAGTTTTAAAACTATTAGCAAAGTTTTGTTGGCAAGTATATTTTTTGTTTGCTAACCACATTTAAAGTGGCATTTAAGTTTGGGAGCAATGTTGCTAATTTGGAACTGGAACAGTCATAAATTAATACATTTTCTTCATTTTGTTTCAAAATATTGTTCAATTGTCAATAGTTAAACTGCATCTTTTGTTAGAAGTATGATCGGGCTGTGTAATTAAATAAAGGTTGCTTTAATATAAAAGATCCTTCATTTGTCAGTGGAATCACTCTGGAATGAACCATTTTATCCTCACATTGATGTCAAAATGGAAAAAGTTTGGAGTCTAGACTGGCTTCGTAATATAAATTGGGGTTATACTCTGAGACCCTAACACTATATCCATATATATTGGCAACTATAGGCTTCCATTGGATTGGCAAAGTATTGCAGTATTTTGCATTGCCTTCTGCAGTGAGTCTGACTAGGAAGCTCTCCTGTTCTTACTGCCTGCCCTCGGGCATGTTGGAATCATAAAATTATAGAACCGTACAGTGCAGAAAAAGGCCGTTCAGCCCATCAAGTCTGCGCCGAACACAATCCCACCCAGGCCCTACTCCCATATTCCTACATATTTTACTCGCTACTCCCTCTAACCTGTACACTCAGGACATTAAGAGGCAATTTTAGCATGGCCAATCAACCTAACCCACACATCTTTGGACTGTGGGAGGAAACTGGAGCACCCAGAGGAAACCCACGCAGACAGGAGGAGAATATGCAAACTCCACACAGACAGTGACCCGAGCTGGGAATCAAACCCAGGCCCCTGGAACTGTGAAGCAGCAGTGCTAACTGCTGTTCTGCAAGTATTTATAAGCTGATCATCAACTTGTTTGGCTACATTATGAACAAAACTCCCATAGCCATGGAGTCCTGAAGTGGACCTAAACTCTCAACTCAACACAGAGATAGGAACGTCACTCCCTGCACCTCAAGAACTCCCATAAATCATATTGGGCAATCGATGTCAATAGATCTTCTGATGTTGTAATTATACCCTTCCACTAATGGTGGCGCTCTCTGTTTGATATCTTTCCACGTCCTTCATCGCAGGGAAAACTTGTGCTCCAACCAAATTCAACTCCAAGCTCCCTCCTTCTCTTACCATTGAACTATGAATAATAATCACAATATTGTAGCAAAATAAGAATAACAAGCAAGTCTTTGAAAGTTGGAAATGAAACGAACGGTTATAAAACCAGAATTGATGGTCAATTGCCTTGAAGCATTAAAAAAGAATTTTCATTTTTCTACTAACTTTACCCTTGATTCGGTGTGTCTACTGAGCACTCAGATGTGATTGATACTGTTTACCTCCAATAATAGAAATAAAAAGTGTGATTGAAAGTTGTCTTACTAATAAAGGTGAATTAATACTTTTTATGTGGCGGGGACTGTAACTCCTCATGCTCATTATGGCTGAATTTGAAAGGTTTTAAAGCTGGGATTTCATGTTGGCCTGTTCTAATTTGTCTAAGTAGAACTGCTTAACAACATTAATTTTAAAACCAGCCCATTGAAAAATAATAAAGTTTTTACAAGGTGAAATCCCATCAATAATAGTTGTAGTACTGCACTTTAAAACCCCCAAGTAACCTCAAAAATTGCACATGAACAAATTAAGTATTGAATCAAGTGTAGTTTTGTTGTAAAAATGATCAAAGTTGCAAAGAATAGTTAAATGAAAATGCATTTTCTCCCTATAAACTCCTTAGTTAACTAATTCATTTCTGTGGCTAAGGGCAAGAAATGCCTAATTAAATGTTTTTCTTACAAAATTTGCAGATCTGTCATCACTGACTGGTCTTGGACAAGAATCAGACAATAACACTGCACTCACAAATAAAACAGTCATTTGTTCATTTTTATGGTGTTGGCAGAAGATACTGGCCCAGAATTTGTTGCCAAAATGAAAACGAGTTCAATGTCATCCTGACCTGTTCTTGTATCGACAGCAGTAATGTGGCTCTTCCATTTAAGGTCCTGCTCTGTGAGAAAGCTCATTGTCTCGATGATGGAGCCTTGGCCATGATAATGCCATTGATTGTAAGGAGGAAGTAATTAGGCTCTGGTTTGGTTGGAGATGGTTTTTCTTTAGCACTTTTGTCTCACAAATTTTTCTTGCCACTTATTGGCCCAAACCTCAAAGCTATCTGAGTCTTGATGCATGGTAGTCGTGCACTGTTTTATTACCTGAAAAATTGTGAAGGGGAGCTGAGCACTGCAGTCATTAGCCAACATCCTCACATTTAACTGTATCAGACTTGAACCTTGAATATTCCTCCAAATCACTCCGGCAGCAATGTTCTAGCCAGAGATGGTTGATTTTTCAGCAATCATTTTTTGTTATGCCAGCTATGACTCACGTCACTCAGCAGTTCTTCTCTTGATTCATATTGAGTTCAACCATCTCTCCTTGGCACGTCACACTCAATTGAATGCTGCCTTTATGTTGAGAGAAATCATTCTCACCTTTAATTTAATTAGGGCATTTAATTTCATTGGCTAATCTTATGATATTGGACTAGTATAGGTTAGATGAGCTTTAGATTGATTTCACAGGTTGGCACAACAGGGAGCTGAAGGACCTGTGCTGTAATATTTACCTCACCTCTGCCAATCAATTATTGTGTCTACGCTTAGATTGAGATTCTAAAGAGGCCTTGAATTCAATGATGCTGTCATAACCCAAACTGAATATTTCTGAGCAAATAATTGGAGAGCGAGTGCTATCTGTAAGCAACTATTTCATTGCTTTGCCGATGATTGAAAGTAGGCCAACAAGCTATCATTTAATCATGTTAGATTTGTCCCTTTTTGTTATATAAACATGCCACATTGTCAGGTGGATAACAGGTTAGAACTCTCCTGGAATAAGAGCTAGATCTGGAATGTAGGGGTGCAGAACTATTGTTGAGATGTTGTTCAGGTCTGGAACCTTATTGTGGGCAATGCACTCAGCTGTTTCTTATTGCCATATGATTAGCACTGCTGCCTCACAGAACAAGTGACCTGGGTTCAATTCCTGGCTTGGGTCATTGTCTGTGCGGAGTCTGCACGTTCTCCCTGTGTCCATATGAATTTCCTCAAAGAGCGCTCCAATTTCTTCCAACAATCCAAAAGGTATGCTGGTTAGGCTTTTTTGGCCATGTTAAATTTTTCCTCTGTGCATCTGAACATGCGCTGGACTGTGGCAACTAAAGGATTTTCACTTCATTGCAGTGTTAATGAAAGCTTACTTATGACACTAATAAATAAACTTTAAATTTAAACTTAAAAAGTGAATTTGTGGAAAACTTGCATCTAAGATCATGGGGAAGCAACAAATGTGTGTTGAGAATGCTCATCCATGGGCACTTATGGCTGAATATTTTATCATCTTTTCATGAGTGGGACTCCAATTTTGTTAAGGCTGAAGACTTTTGGTGGAGCATCTTAATTCCATTAGTCGCTTAATTCTCCATTACCATTCATGACTGGAAGTGACAGAGCTGCTGGGCTTGAATCACATTGCCTAGCTTGCTGCTTCTTCCTCTATCCATTTTGAATAAAAATAAATGTGGATATTGGATAATTATAAACATTGGTCAGAACAGCATGGATCATAAATTTCACTCTGATAAATGTGAAATAAATTTATACCTTCTAGTTATTCTATATACTTTAAACAACTTATATTTTGTTGTATGGAATGCAACAGCATTTCATGAAGATGCATCATGCTTCTACACATTAAATACCTCTGACCCACAAAGTGATCAACTATAATAACTCTTGGCATGCCCACTATCCTCTACAAAACTATGCACTGGTGCCAAACTCTATTCAAATAAATAGTTCAAAAAAGTTGTCTTTTGATCAAATGAGGGACAGGACAATTAAATCGAAAATGTTCTGCATATGATTCCTCACTGTTACAATGCTGCGCAAATATTAACTGGAAGTGTGCAGTGAATCAGAGTGATATTTTAATACGCCTCTGCTCGACTGGTTCTGCTTGAGTTGGTGTGATGTCGAATACTTTTGTCATTACCCTAGGGATTATAAACTTTTCCAAAAGCAAAACTTGACGCTTTGTTATAGCCCTCTCTGCTGCCACTTTGCACATGCTCTCCCTACGAGTCTGAGATCTTTTTCCACCATTTATCTAAAAGATGTAAGCCGCATCAAGCACTTTTTCTGTGAATTGCTTTGGGATTTTGTCTGCGTGGTGTTACGGTCCATCGGGCTGCAGCTTCAGATCTTAGCAAGTTAAAGATAGGCATACTGACACTGAAGCATTTAGTTTAGCTGCATACTTTACCCTTGGGTCAGGGTGTCACCTACCATAAATTTACTGTAAAATCAACATTCTGGCATCGAGTCAACCAGCAGAGATTTAAGCAGTTCCATTAGATCACCAGAGAACAAGAGGGTTTAGGCATTAATTATAATCTAATAATTATATCAACTTGACCTTTGCTTTCACAACTTGTGTGATTTGAAGGTTATTAGTTTAACACTTGGGCTTCATCACTGAGTGTATTTTTATGAGAGATGGATATGTCAATTGTAGTAGTTTGCACCTTTAAGGATGTGCATCAGAAAGGTCATGTGACCTGATCATCCAGTGGAGATTACATGTGGGGGCCACGTGGCTGAGCTTGGAACTTTGCAGCTAGAGTGATCCTGGTGCCGCGGAATGCAGACCTCTGTTATAGAGGACACCGCTCGACAATCACCCGGCAGGAGTGTTCCCTTCCTGTCAGAAAACACTTCAGCAGTCAAGCCCATTCAGCCTCTGATTTTCGGGTAAGTGTTCTCCAAGGTGACCTTCGAGACACACAACAATGCAGAATTGCTGAGCAGAGACTGATAGCCAAGTTCCACACGTATGAGGATGGCCTCAATCGGGATCTTGGGTTCATGCCACACTCTCTGTAACCTCCATGACTTGCCTGGGCTTGCAAAATCTCACTAACTGTCCTGGCTTGAGACAATTCACACCCCTTTACACTGTGCTTGACTCTCTTGCCACTCACATTCTGTACCTGTAAAGGCTTAATTACCTGTAAAGACTGTCATTCTATCTTGTAAATTGAGTCTGTCTCTAGGTCTGTCCTGTTTGAGACACTTCACTCACTCAAGAAGGAGCAATACTCAAAGCTTGTGCTACTAAATAAACCTGTTGGATTTTAATCTGGTGGTTGATTCTTAGTGTGTCTTCCCCAGTCCAATGTTGGCATCTCCACATCACAACTATTATAGTGCCCAGTAAATAGTAATGAAACTGTTGTTGTTCTCTTGCCAATGTGTGGTCACCAATCATTACATTTACCAGCGGGATGAATCTGACAATTGAGATTAAATCAATAACCCAATTGTTAACCCACCTTGTGTAAATAAGGTAGAATCAGTAAAGAAAGGAAAATGCTAAAAATTCATTCTGATCCTTTCACATGATCTCTTCATCTTGAACTGGAGCCTATTGCACAATTGCACAGTCGTTAGCATTGCAGCCTCACAGTGCCAGAGATCCGGGTTCAGTTCCAGCCTTGGGTGATTGTGCGGAGTTACATGTTCTCCTCGTGTCTGTCGGTTTCCCCATGGTGCTCCTATTTCCTCCCATAATCTCAAGATGTGCGGGTTAAGTGGATTGGCCATGTTAAATTGCCACTTAGTGTCAAGGGGATTAGCAGGGTAAATATGTGGGGTTAAAAGGCCTTGGTGGAATTGTTGTCTGTGCAGGCTCGATGGACTGATTGGCCTGCTTGTGCACTGTGGGGATTCTATGATACCGTTTTATGCACTTGGATATTAATGGGTCCTGTCTTGTCTTTGATCCATCCTCATTTCAAGTGTTGGCCCTTACGATGAACAATCTTTCTCCACTGATTGTCCGCTGCCATTACTGCTAGTCCATCCCACAGAGAGGCCACTCCATATTTTTAAATTTCTGGTCTTTCTCATCTTCGTTTTCCTCATATACATTCCGTTCTACGTTCAGATACACTGAGAGAAAATTTAACATAGCCAATGCACCTAACCAGCACAGCTTTTGCACTGTGGGAGGGAACTGGAGCATTCGGAGGAAACCAATGCAAACTCGGGGAGAATGTGCAGACTCCGTACAGTGAGCCAAACTGGGCCTCTGGTGCTGTGAGGCTGCAGTGCTAACCATTGTGCCATCGTGCCACCCATTGTCTTATAAATGTCATTACCACAGCTGGATAATATAAGGTAATAACACATTACATAGATTTTCATGCATGTGTTGGAAAGATAATGATTTGATGTAGCTGCAATAAAATGGAATTACTTTGTAGGAATGCATTAAAACAATATGTTTAGAGTAGAGAGATCCAAGTTAATAATGTGTCCCTCTTTCTCTTGACTTCATATAGTGCAGAATATTCATTTCACAGCAATAAATACCAGATTTGATTTGATCTTTACATAGGACAATTCGGGGAAAATAAAATCTGTAATATAATTGTCTAAGGCAAATGTTCCAGTGTACCACTGCTGCTGAAGTTTCCTCATTACTTTTTCAGTAATGTTAATGTTGCACTCATTGTTATCTGGGGTACACCAAATCAAATGTAATGAAAAAGAAAGTTAAATGCCTAGCACTTTGTCTAAGGTGAGGCAGCAATGAGTGCTGTAAAGTCTACGCCTGATGCGCGATGAGCGGGATTTTTCAGCTGTGCTCTGGTGACATCATGGGTGGGAACTTTTCCAACCAGCCCACTACATTTCCTGTGGCGAGCAGGATAGGAAAATTCCAACCGTGTTGTCACCAGAAATACAATTTAGAATATCTTTTAAAGAAACCTTTAAGGATTTATGCATGCATATGCATTGTGGAATGATTTATTAATGTTTACATGGAATTCAACTGAAAAAAACTGAAATATCATGAGCTTTTTTTTACACTGGACTTAAATATTTTAGGAAATATCAGTTTTCAATGTTTCTTCCATTAGTTTTATACATAATGATGTGGGCAGGGAAAATAGTGTAACAGCGATATCATAAAGAAATAGATAATGTTCTGGAAGAATGCTATTTTTGCTGAGTAGTTGATCTTTTCTCTTTATGTAGGCAGCACAGTGGTTAGCATTGCTGCTTCACTGAACTAGGGACCCGGGGTTTGATTCCCGACTTATCACAGTCTATATTCTCTGCTGCATGGGTTTCCTTTGGGTGCTCCAGTTTCCTCCCACAGTCTGAAAGATGTGCTGGTTAAGTGCATTGGCCATGATAAATTGGCTCTTACTATACCTGGACAGACGCAGGAGTGTGGGGGCTAGGAAATTTTCTCTGTAACTTCATTGCAGTGTTAATGTAAGCTTACTTGTGACAAAATAAATTAAATTTAAAAAAAAAACTTATTGCTCAAAGTGGGAGTTAACTGCAGCATTCTTCCATCAATTCTCTAAGCATTGCTACAAAATAGCCAAATGATTTAAGATGCTACAAGTACAGTGCGGCCTCAAAGGTTTGTGTGCACAAAATGTTATTGCCCAAAAAGCGGGGTTATGCTAAATCTGGGTTCAAGAAAATCAGCATTCAAACTGACCCAATATTGAGCTAACATCCTAAAACACCCCTATTATCACCCTATTTGATGAATTTTTTGCACGTTTACCATCTGGCAAGTAAATTACCTTTTAATTAAAGAATTCCGCCAATAAATCGTTGTTGTTATAGTAGAAATTAAAACAAATTAATTTTTAGTAAAGATTTTTAATAAACTAAACAAAACAACAACAGTTTTTTTCTTAAAAAAAGAGTAAAAAAAAGGATTCAATGATTCATCGTGTTATATCGGAACTCGTGCTAAATTGGGGCATATAAAATCGGGGTTTCACTGTACCATATGGCTTGATATTAAAAATGAATCTTTTAATCCCTTGTGCTGATAAGGTGACATTTATGTCCAGTGAGTTTCCACTTTATTTGTCCATTATTCCAAATGTATCTCCAGGGCCACGTATAGTCACAGTAAGGAGATGGTGCAGGCACGTGAGTGACAGATTGCATGCGTGTGCTGCTAGGGTTGTTTAACTCTCCGACCAAAGAACACTTTACACAAGGCACAATCTGTGCCTCGTTCTCAGTCTTGACTTCTTTCTTCAAGGCTGGCCTTGAACATAGCTCATCAAAAGATCTGCGAAAATTGAAATTCTTTTCTTTGATTTGATTCAGATTTCTTTCTTGCAAATACTTTCAGTCTACCGAGAACTCTTTCTTCAGTCTTCAGTTTTTCTGGCTATCTCAGGGATAGCTGTAAATGTGAAATGGGAAAGAGGGCAGAATTCCATTTACAGTTTAAACAGGAGTTGTATGTGCATATGCAATTTTCACATGTAGAATCAAATTAATTTCCTCTCTTTCCAGCTCTCAAATCCAGAGCTGTGTTCATGTCTACATTTTTTTTTAAAAAAGTTTGTTTATTAGCAACACAAGTCCGCTTACATTAAACCTGCGATGAAGTTACTGTGAAAATCTCCTAGTTGCCACATTCTGGCATCTATTCGGGAGCACAGAGAGAATTTAGCATGATCATTGCAATCAACCAGCATGTTTTACAGCCTGTAGGAAGAAAATAGAGCACCCAGAAGAAACCCACGCAGATATGGGAAAAACGTGCAGACTCCGCACAGTGTCTCAAGTTGGGAACTGAACCCAGGTCTCTGGCACTATGAGGCAGTGGTGCTAACTACTGTGCTGCTCAGAATGGAGGGCTTTATGTAACTAGATATTAAAATGGTTTCTTCTCATCAGTTAGAACCAGATCTGACTTGAGCAACCAGCTGGGAAGTCTTAGATAAATCATAGATACCTTACAGTGCAGAAAAAGGCCATTTGATCCATCAAGTCTGAATTGACCACAATCCCACCCAGGCCCTACCCCCATATCCCTAAATATTTACTCACTAATACTCTAACCTACACATCTCAGAATACCAAAGGGCAATTTTAGTGTGGCCAATCAACCTAACCCACACATCTTTGGACTGTGGGAGGAAACTGGAGCACCCGGAGGAAACCCACCCAGATATGAGAATGTGCAAACTCCACGGACAATGACCCAAGCCGAGAATCAAACCCAGGTCCCTGAAGCTGTGAAGCAGCAGTGCGAAATACCATGCCGCCATTTCCCAATTTAAGTGAATCCACTTTTAATTTGTCCCCACTTATTCCATTTGAATAGATTTAGGTTTTAATGTTAATCCAATCTCTCTGTCTCCCATTTCCTACAAGTATGTTAATATCGGTTGCACTGACAATTTCAGAAGCTGACTCTGCAAATTGAAACTAAGGATTGGTTTTGGAAATTCCGGGTTGGAATCTACAATTCTGATCTGTCTCGTCGGGATATGTCTCATTGTAGCTGAAGTGAACGACTCCTTTTCGTTGTAATTAAGGAACTCAAAAATTTAATTCATTCTGTCACTTCACTCAGATAATTATTAATCAGATTCCTGAAAAATGCAACTTGTGTCATAATTTCAAGTCAATGTGACGTATTACAGGTCTCATTCTGCTCAGAGATCCATGTTCTTCTCTAGTTCAGTGCCTTGCGTGGTAAGTGGCCGGGATATATGATACTCGTATAGAATGGTTGCATTGAAGGCTACACATCGTCCCATGCAATGGTGTTTTGTCATGCTATTACATTTAGTGCTTTCTCACTTTGGAGATGCAGATGAGAGACTCTTACAGCACAGTGGTTAGCACTTGTGCCTCACAGTGCCAAGGACCTGGGTTCGATTCCAGCCTTAGGTAACTGTGTGGAGTTTGCACCTTTTCCGTGTGTCTGCATGGGTTTCCTCCAGATTGTCTGCCTTCCTTCCGTGCTCCAAAGATGTGCAAGGCAGGTGGATTGACCATGCTAAATTGCTCCTTCGTGTGCAGTGGTATGAAGGTTAGGTCGATTGGCCATTCTAAAGGCAGATGGTGCCGTTAAATAGCATGCTGGGATATCCTTCCTGCAGCTGTGTAGAGGGTAAGTGAGAGCATTAGCTGGAAAGTGGTTCACTTATGTCAAATCTCTGTTGCGAATGGAAAGCCGTCATGATCTGTTTACGATAGTACTAGTGCCAGGAGCACATACCTGAATTATCATCCTTACAAAGTAGCATTCTGGTTAGCACTGCTGTCTCACAGCATCAATGACCCAGGTTCGAATCTCCGTTTGAGTGACTGTCTGCATGTTCTCCCCATGTCTACATGGGTTTCTTCCGGATGTTCTGGTTTCCTCCCACAATCTGAAAGATATGCTGGTTAGATGCATTGGCCATGGTAAAATTCTCCCTACCCAAAAAGGTGCTGAAATTTTCACAGTAAGTTCATTGCAGTATTAATGTAAGGCTATTTGTGATACTAATGAATAAATAAAAATGGCACCTGGTACAGCTAGTGCCATGTGTGCGTGATGATACCATGTAACCATTTTATAACCTAAACAGAATAGTAGCCATGAACAAAACAAATGCAATTGCAACCGAGTTTTGCTGTAAAATACCTCATTTTGCAATAGGTGGTGAGGTGATATTTCTGGTTAGAGGTTAGTAACATGCTTAGGAAGAGAAGAGGAAATCATTTTTGACTTGACGAATGTAAATGAAGCTTGGCCTTAAGATTGATGCTGTATTTGTTCTGCTCTGATTGGAATTAAGGTGCTTTGTATTTGGTGTTACAAGGGAAGCACTTCATTATTCATTGCTTCGAAGCAGCAGATACTAAGTGTGAGGCCACAGTGCGTAACACTGTTATCTTTTACTTAGATTTGTCAAGCATCTCCAATCAAGCAGTTGGATGAGGCCTGATAGTTTTCATGGGGTTATTATTTTTTTTCTGCTTGATGACAATTGAGATCTCCATCTCATAAGTGAATCAGGCTAAAATTATTCATTTTCTAATGGCTGCTCCTTGTACAATCAATCTCCCTTGGTGTTGTATTTGTGGACTCATGCCCAAGCTATGTCTGGATATGAGATTTTGGAATGGGGCATTTGGATTGAGGGAGAAAGAGAGGAGGGGGAAGATGGATTGTGTTCCCCCCTGCCCCCAACTCTTCAGATGGCAGGCACGAAAAGTCCACCGTCAAGAATTCAAGCCGATATTACTTTGGCACCTTACTGTGTAACAATCTAAAATTTTGCATAGTTTTTTTTTTGAACCATTCTTTGTGATGTTCAGTGCTGCCATTAGCTTTCATCAGCTTAAGTGCTGCTCTCTCAACACTATGTTTTGAAAGTGATTCCTTGCCTTGATGCTCTTCACGTGGGTTTGCCTGTGTGAATCGTTCATTATCTCTGTTATTTTCATCTCGCTAATTGGTGACCACTAACCTGCTGGAGCAACATCAGCATTTCAGGATCCTGACCTAATCAATGTCTTTGCTCGTTTCATAATTTTCTTCCCAGCCACTAAGGATCATTTGGAGACACTTCACATCAATACCAACTAGTTATATTCAGCAGACACCATATCCTGGCATCCTGCGAGAGCTGGCTAACTGTACTTAATTGGTGTGTTCAAACTGCTGACAGTAAAGTGACTTCACACTAGTAACTATTGATTGGCCTTGGTGTACAAAGTATCTACTCATTATTGACTGCTCAATTAAGGATGTCAGAAATGTTGTCTTCTCATGTTCTACTCATCAGCAGTTTTAAGATTTGGCGACATGTAAATATGGAAGAGGTAACGCAAGAAATGAGTTCAACAACTGTGTCCAAAGTGCTTTAGTGGCTTTCCTAAGTGAAGAACTAGCAGAAGACTTATTTTGCCAATCTAAATCAAGCCAGTTCACTGAATACATTTTTTTCTCATTCATTTGTGAGACATGGACTTCAGTGGCTGACCATCATTTATTTCTCATCCTGAGTTGCCCTTGAGAAGGTGGTGGTGAGCTGCCACCTTGAGTGATTAACACGACTGGAATAGCAAGCCGCTATTCTATTCAGAGGGCATGTAGCTGTAGCTCTGGAGTCACAGGTGGGCTAGACTGGGTAAGGATAGCTGATTTCCTTTCCTTCAGAATCCAGATGGGTTTTTCCGACAATTGACAATGGTTTCGTGGTCATCAGTAGATTCTTATTCCAGACGTTTTTATTGAATTCAAATTCTGCCATCTGCTGTGGTGAGATTCGAACCTAGGCCCCCAGAACATTAGCTGGGTTTCGGGATTAATAGTCGACCGATAATACCACTAGGCCATGGCCTACGATTGAACAATGCATGGCAACATTCAAACAAGGATAATAAGCACATAAAAATATAAGAGCTAGGAACAAGAGCAGGCCATCTGGCCCTTCAAATCTGCTTCACTATTCAACAAGATCAAGGCTGATCTTTTCATGGACTGAGCTCCACTTGCCCGCCCACTCATCATGACCCTTAATTCGTCTACCGTTCAAAAATTTATCTATCCTCACCTTAGAAATATTCAAACGAAGTAGCCTCAACTGCTTCACCGGGCAGGGAATTTCACAGATTCACCACGCTTTGTGTGAAGAAGTTCCTCTTTAACTCAGTCCTAAATCTGATCCCCCTTATTTTGAGGCCATGTCCCTTAGTTCTAACTTTGCTTGCTAGTGGAAACAACTTCTCTGCTTTCTTATCTATTCCGTTCATAATTTTATGTTTCTATAAGATCTCCCCTAATTCTTCTGAATTCCAATGAGTATAGCCCCCAGTCTACTCAACATCTCCTCCTCATAAACCAACCCTCTCAACTCCAGAATCAACCCAGTGAATCTCTTCTGTACCCACTCCAGTGCCAGTATATCCTTTTTCAAGTAAGGAGACCAAAACTGTACATAGTACTTCAGGAGTGGCCTCACTACCATCTTATACAACTGCAATATAACCTCCCTGTTTTTAAACTCCACATTCCAGCAATGAAGGACAAAATTCTATTTGACTTCTTAATTACCTGTGGCACCTACAAACTGCTTTTTGTGATTCATTCTCAAGGACACTCAGGTACCTCTGCACAGCAGCATGCTGCAATGTTTTTACCATTAAAGTAAGTCCCAATTTGCTGTTATTCCTACTAAAATGTATGACCTCACTTTTCCCAACATTGTAATCCATCTGTCAGAACATAAGATTCATTCACAGAGTGAATTAGTAAACATTTAAATAAATAAAATCAATTTATTACATTTAGAAAACCATTTAGATACTAATATAAAATATAATTTCTCAGTTTTGATGTCTACTGAGGTGGTTATTTTCAGCCAAGAGAATGCAAACGTCTATCTTAATTCTATTATCCCACTCTCTTAAATTGGATGCTTACAGGAGTATTTTCAGAGGCTGAATATTGAGATCAATCTTAGACAATACAAAAACTCGTGAATACAGCGTCTTCGTGAAAGATATTCTTTATTAATTAACATAGGTTTAGGAGTCAGAAAATAATGCTGCAACTTTATAAGACCCTAGTCAGACACCACTTGGAGTACTGTGCTCACTTCTGGTCGCCTCATTCCAGGAGGGATGTGGAAGCTATTGAAAAGGTGCAGAGGAGATTTGCAAAGATGTTGCCTGAATTGAGTGGCATGCCTTATGAGGATAGGTTGAGGGAGCTCAGTCTTTTCTCCTTGGAAAGATGAAGGATGAGAGGGGACCTTATAGGTGTTTAAGATGTTGAGAGATATTGATCAGATGGATTCTGAGGTTATTTTCCCAGAGCTGAAATGGTTACTACAAGAGGACACAGGTTTAAGGTGATGGGAGTAGGTACAGAGGAGATATTGGGGGTAAGTTCTTTGCTCAGGGTGGTGGGTGAGAGGAATTGGCTGCCGTTGGTGGTGGTGGAGGCAAATTTGATAGGGTCTTTTAAGAGACTTCTGGATGAGTACATGGCACTTAATAGGATTGAGGGTAATAGTAAGCCAAGGAGATAGTGATATGATCGCCACAACTTGTGGGCCAAAGGGCCTGTTTGTGCTGTAGTTTTCTATGTTCTATATGCTGCGAGAGGTAAAGTAGGGCAGTCCAACACTTCTCTGAAGTTACATCACAGTGGCAGTAGAATTATGCATCTTCCAAAAGAGATTTTATCTGCTCTCTGGCTCATCTCAGTCAGAAATAAACCAATCGTCATTAGTACAGGTCAATCATTTTAGTGAATGCCGTATACCTTGGCCAATTACAGATATATTCTGACATTATGGGAACAGTATGTTCTAGTGGTTTTTGTCTGACTTTCCCATGGCCACTTGTTGCCAGTTTCAGACACTCTTATCTGGTTGAAGGCTTTGTCTATTCATTAGGCTGTCTGAGTTCGCTAGCTTTGTCCTTGGCTTATGAATTTTCTGTTCACGAGGAGTGTCTAAAGTCTATGCTGATAAGAGCTATACTTCTATGCATGTATTGTTAAAAGAAATGCGCTTCACTTTGCTGGCCTATTTCCCATGCTGCCTCAGAACCCTGTGCCATTAGCCAAGATCTATGCCTGTTTCTTAATACACTTTTAAAAATACATGTTTAAATTTCATAATTGTGATTATATGTGTTTCCGTGCAGATAGTATCTCTGTAAAATATATGTGTAAGGCACTCTGTCATTCTTATCTTAAGTTAATCCCAGGGTAATTCAAAATCTTCTATCAATGTTCTATAGGAAGAAAGAGAATTTTGGGTGGTACTTCATAACCATGTTGCATCTGTTTTTGGGCACAATGTGATCTAAAGTGGCATGTAAAGTGATTAGCACGATTGGTGCCAGTTTTCATGACCACTGCCATTTTATGGCAATAGGACTTCTGGCGCTTCTCACTGGAAATGGGTGAGAGGCTGGCTAATGTATTCAAATTTATTTAAATATGCATTTCAGCATGATGAATGAGCCTGGTGATCGTCCAGGATTGCCTGCCTTTATGACCTTGCCGGGAGAGGTTCTCGCCAGCGAAGAACGGGGCTTTACAAAAGGGAAGCAGTCAACTTGGCCTTGCCAGTGGAACCGCCGGTCACTGAGGCTGAGGACAGGGGGCAACTTTCCCTTTGTCAGTGCCAGATTGACAGCACCACACTGGCACCTTGGCAATGCCAGGTTGGCACCTGAGCAATATTCACTGGACAGTGCCAGGGGATGGGGCCTATAGAGGAGGGGCCGGTTGGAGTGGGGCCAATGGAGAAAGGGTGGTGGGAGCATGGATAATGGGGAAAGGGTCCACTGTAACTCTGCAGTGATTATTGGTAGAGGACAGCAAGTCTGCAATTGGTGGGGGAAAGGGTCCACAATCAGTTTGGGCGGTGGTGGGGAGTGGTGTGGTCGGTGGGGGCTACGGATGCCTGCAATTTGCCGGGGTGGGGGGGGAGCTGCCTCAGTCTGCCTGCAATAGCAGGGGCCTAACAGCTCTCTCTTTGTCAAACTGCTGATGCACACGTGTAGTGTCAGAGGTCTGCACGTGCGCACGACCTCCCTCTGCAGATGTTCGGATCTATTGAGCCCTGTCCACAGGTTTGTGCAGCGAACAACATTTCCTCAAAAGTTTGCAATCTGAGTGTGTAAGGGGGGCCCTGAAAATAGGCCCAAAAAACAGATCAGCAATTCTCCACCCACCCAGCACTTAGAAATAAAATGGTACAATTCTGGCCTTTGTCCTCATCCACTATTGGTCTAGCAGCACAACATTTTCTAACCTAATTTTAAACAAAACCATTTTTTTCTGTCTCTTCAACGCACTAGTTTACAGAATGATGATTTTGCTGCATTGATGTTTGGGGTAGTTTTTACCTTGCCTCCACCATAGTAAAAGGTTTTAATTGTTCCATTTACAGTATTAGAAAATCACCTCTCTATCTCATTACTCTGGCCAAAATCATTTGCTAAACAAAAACAAGCACATATTCAAATTCTTTGAGCGAATATTGTGGCATTTTTGTCAATGCACAACTCTGATTTCTAAAATGCGTTGATGAGATATGGACATTGCATTCTAGGCCAATGCTTATTGTATTTATTGCCTATTCTTTGAATTGAATGACATTTCAGTGTCGCACACATTGCTATGAATCTGTAGACCACAGTAGGTCAGGACTATTTATTCCCTAAAGGGCATTACTGAACCAGATGGGTTTTTACTACGATTGACAATGGTTTATGGCTGTCATTGCTGCTTTCATTCCAGATACTTTTATTGACTTCACGTTTTAATATCTGCCACAGTGGGATTCGAACCTGGGTCCCCAGAACATCATCCTAGCTGTCTGGATTACTAACCCAGTGACAATACCACTATGCCTCACCATATAATGTCTAAATAGACATCCTTTATTTTTCAATGGAACATAACTTTGCATGTAACCTGCAGTTGACTATAACTGAAAACAATGTTTAGATGGTGTATATTGACTAATATGCCATGTTGAGGTTAAAATGACCGCTTCAAGAGACGTTGCGTACTATTGCACTCTGAGATTGCCTCCACACAAAAGTTAAACTTATGGGTTTTCTACATTCAAGACACTTTCACTTTCTGTCCATAGCAATTTATATTCTATTGATAGAATATGAATGGTGAGTTTACCCACTTTCATCTTATTTCTCTATCTGTTATATGCAACAAGGTACTCCCCATGTGTTGTCAAGCATATTGTATTTTAATTTAACAATTGTACCATTGTGCTCTGCTTTTCCTGCAGTTACTCAACATGCCTCCAATGCAGGAATGCCTGAATTTAAATTCAACTGCAGGATATCACAGAACGCCTACAGTGCAGAAGAAGCACTGTAGCCCATCGAGTCTGCACTGATTCTCCGACAGAATGTCTTACCCAAGCCCTCTCCCCTGCTGTATCCCCATAACCCTGCACATTTACCATGGCTAATCCATCTAACCTATACACCTTAGGGCACTAAGGGGCATTTAGCATGACAGTCCACCTAACCTGCAAATCTTAGAACTGTAGAAGGAAACCAAAGCACCTGGAGGCAACACAGCCGTGGGTATAATGTGCAAACTCCACATAAGCAGTCATCACAGCCAGAATTAAACCCAGGTCTCTGGAACTGTGAGGCAGAGACCACATGTCACCATGTGAAATTAAGTAACATTGAACTAAATCAAGGGTGTAATTTATCCTGGCGGGGGCAGCATGGTGGCACAGTGTCTGTGTTGAATTTGCACATTCTCCCCATGTCTGCATGGGTTTCCTCCCACAGTTCAAAGATGTGCAAGTTAGGTGGATTGGGCCATGCTAAATTGCCATTTCATGTCGGGGGACTAGCTTGGGTAAATACATGGGGTTATGGGGATGGGGTCTGGATGAGATTGTGATTGGTGCGGACTCGATGGGCCAAATGGCCTCCTCTGGCACTGTAGGATTCTACGATTCTATGATCTAGAGTTGTTATTTTATATAAATCACTTGAGCTTTGTTGTTATTGTTTATAATATTGAAACTCTCAATTGAGTTTTAGCTCCTTCAGAGCATGCATTATTTTATATGGTAATTTCTGAGGTAAAATAACAAAAACAACTTGTATTAATAATAGCATTATTAATTGTATTAATTATAACTCTCTTGCCTCACAAGAGAGTTACAAAGCAAAATCTGACACTATGCCACAAGATTTTAAGGCTAATAATAAAAATCTTGGTGGGAGAGAACTGCTTAAGGTGGAGATAGCTTCTAAAACATGGAAAGTGAGGGTCTTCTTCCAACACATCACCATGAATCTTAGCTGAAGCTGTTAAATTTCACACAACTTGGATGACATATCAAAGCTCTAGAACAACATGGTCAACACTGGCTTAGAAGGATCTTGCCAAGGACCAAAAAAAATAAGTATCTTCCAAGGCACAGGCATGTCAAGTATGGAGGTCATGATAATCTCGTAATAACTGAGATGGACTGTCAGCCATAGCCATACAAATCGATCTGGTTCACTAATACATTTTCAAGAAGGAAATCTAGTCTAACTGCCCTCTGAAATGGGAGAGTAAGCCACTCATCTCAAGGGCAATTAGGGATGGGCAAAGACATTGGCCCTGCTTGCAATGCCCACATTCCATGAAAGAATAATAAAAAGTTGAAGCACCCCGCCAGTATAATGATCTGCTGCCATGCAGGCAAATACAGCAGGAGCCAATATAGATTATGTGAAATAGAGCAAACTACATAGCCTATGTAGTTCTTTATGTTAGCTTGGTCAAAGCCTGAAAGCATGTAGTTCATTAGCCTGAAAAGGTAACCAATTCACTTTGACATAGCAGCTACTCCCAGGATACCGTGACTGCTTTTTAGTGTATATAATTATGCTACATGGCATTATTCCTCCTCTATGAAATTTAGGGGAAAAATAATGTTACAGCCTCACCTAACTGGGATTCAGCAGTTTTTTTTGTGGTGACTTAAGCATTCCTTTTTATAACTCTCTATTTTTGCATATGATCCCTGTGGTATTAGAAGTAGTTTTGGCATTTTCACAGTACTATTGCCTAGAAACGTATCTGAAAGATTGAAGATCTCATCTTTCCAAGTATGAAATCTTTTAAACTTTTCCTGTTGATGCCAAAAATATCACACTATTTCTTTCTTTTCTTACTACCTTGAACATTTTCAGTGCCTCTATAATTTTGTTCTTTCCCTGTTTACTGAGTTTTTTAAATTATCTTTTCATGAAATTATTCTCGCAAAGTCAATGAGTTGGGATTTCTTTTTATTCGTTTGTGGGACGTGGGTGTCACTGGCCGGGCAGCATTTATTGCCCATCCCTTGTTGCCCTTGAGAAGGTGGTGGTGAGCTGTCTTCTTGAATCGCTTTGTGTGGGTTGACCCACAATGTCTTTAGGGAGGGAATTCCACGATTTTGACCCAGCAACTGTGAAGGAACAGCGATTATATTTCCAACTCATGATGGCAAGTGGCTTGGAGGGGAATTTGCAGGTGATGGTGTTCCCATGTATCGGCTACGCTTGTCCTTCATGATGGAAGTAATTGTGGGTTTGGAAGGTACTGTCTAAGGATCTTTGGCGAATTGCTGCAGTGCATCTTGTAGATAGTACACACTACTGCTACTAAGTGTTGGTGGTGGAGGGAGTGGACATTTGTGGATGAGGTACCAATCAAGGAAGCTGCTTTGTCCTGGATAGTGTCAAGCTTCTTGAGCGCTGTGAGAATAGCACTTATCCGGCCGAAGCGAGAGCATTCCATCACATTCCTGACTTGTGCCTTGTAGATAGTGGATGGGCTTTGGGGAGTCAGGAGGTGAGTTACTCACCACGGTATTCCTAGCCCCTGACCTGCTCTTGTGGCCATTGTGTTTATGTGGTGAGTCCAGTTGAGTTTCTGGTAAATGGTAACCCCAAGGATGTTGGCACTGGGGGATTCAGTGATGGTAACAACATTGAATGTTAAAAGGTGGTGGTTAGAGTGTCTCTTATTGGCGATAGTCATTGCTTGGCATTTGTATGGCATGAATGTTACTTGCCACTTGTCAGCCTAAGTATGGATGTTGTCCAGATCTTGTTGCACTTGAACATGAGCTGCTTCAGTGTCTGAGGAATTGCGAATGGTGCTGAACATTGTGCAATCATCAGCAAATATCCCCACTTGGTGATAAGACAGTTCCAGTCCAATTTGCACCATTACCAAGATTGACACCTCCTTAATGTTGCTCTGGCCACATCTGACCTGCTGCTGAAATCGTTGTCCAGGTCTTTGTCACGTCTTGTCTTGATTGTTCTAATACTTTCCTGGCTGGCCTTTCATCATGCATGAGGGGGAATAATATCCGCACTAAACATTAGTAACTATATTTAGTGAAAGGATTAAAAACAAAATATATTTCCTGCACACAGTTAGCTAATAAGCCACTTTACAAAGACTGACCTGTCCTTCCAGAAGAGAAGAGGGGCAAGACAAAGAGTCTTAGCCTGGGGAAAGGTCATCAAAGCAAATGTTAGGATGATTTGTGTTCTAATATTCAGGTGTAGCTGGAGTATTTAAAGATAGTTGTAACAATATCCTACTTTTTCATAATTTTATTTATTAGCGTCACAAGTAGGCTTACATTAATACTGCAATGAAGTTACTGTGAAAATCCCTTAGTTGCGCCTTTAGAGAATGTGACATGGCCAATGCACCTAACCAGCATGCCTTTCAGATTGTGTTGATGTAACTAAAAACCTCAGGCTGATTGCTTAATTATAATTATCCAAGCATAAGGTGATTTGTAATTGGTTTTAATATGTGTATCTTATTAATGATGTAACCTTAATCAATAATTGGGTAGATAGACATGACTCCTCACTTGTATGATACTATTTGTGCTCAAATTTGAAACTATAATTGCTTGTGTATTTACGAATTCAGCATTCTGGCTGATCTTTAGTCAAGTTCCTCTAGCTGCAGTAATAAATCACCTGAAACCACTCTGTGATTTGAGGAGAATGATAATTTAACTACAATAAGATAATGATTGTGACAGCCCCACAAAAATGTAAACTCTAAACCTCATCTTATCCAAAGGTCTGTTGTCCATAGCCTAACTTGGACCAAATCCCATTTGTCCTGGAATTGGCTTCCAGTCCAGCCATAGTTTGATTTAGTAAAAGTTCTTATATTTGATTTAAAATCCCTCCATGATCTTGTCCTTTCTTTTCTCTGTAAACCCCTCTACAACTCTCCATGATCTTTTCACTTGTCGAATCCTGACCTCTCTTGAATTCCTAGTTTTCATCATTACACCATTGTTGTGCATTTATTGAGCAACCTTGCCCTTGGAATTTCCTTCCTAAACTTCTCTGCCTCTCATCCTTTAAGGTGCCCCCGATCACTTGTCCTAATATCCCTCTTTATGACTCAGTGTTATATCTGGTTTGATAATGCTGCTGTGAAATCCCTTGGGATGTTTTACAAATGCAAGTTGCTCTTCTTGATAGCTGCACTCTATAATAATTTGCAAGTTGCTTTCTTTCAGTGAATAATCCATGAAATGCAATCTATTTTCAGTCATATAATCCAATTTGGATTTCTCCTTGTGACACTTAGGAGATCCTGTTTGACTTAAGAATGTGGTCCCTCTCACCTCACCTCACCGCTTAAACCATTTGAACAAGTGTGTCTTTATTGGCTGTTTTTGGGCATACAATCATACTCTGCTCCCTCATGGGGCAATCTAACATGCTCAGTATCCCAGCACTTACATTTCTTATTCAAATAACAAAGAGTACATGCTATGAGTTTTCCAATTTGATTATGCGGATACTCTTGGGTAGCTGCAGAAGCAGTTTGTTGTGCTGTGTATGTGAGGGCTAATGAAACAGCATTGAAAACAAACCCTGGTGTTCCTCTCAATAGCTCCACTCTGAAATTCAAGATAAAGGAATGTGAAAATTAAATAATCACTCCATCTGAATAGATATTGAAATGAAGTCATACCCCATGTATTCGATTTCATTTTACTGACCGGAAACACTTATCTCAAATGTATAATTTCACAAAAGCCAATTGGAGAAATGCTGGAATTGAAGGTAAAGTGTCTCAAGTCCAACTGTCCACAAACCTGAGTTTTGGAACATTTTCAAAATGGGGGCAGTATGTTGGCACATTGGTTAGCACTGCTGCCTCACAGCGCCAGAGACTCAGGTTCAATTTCCACCTCGGGTCACTGTCTGTGTTTGCATATTCTCCTTGTGACTGCATGGGTTTCCTCCAGGTGCTCTGGTTTCCTCCCATTGTGCAAAAAAAAGTGGGTTATGTTTAGCTATGCTAAATTGACCCGAGTATCAGCGGATTAGCAGGGTAAATATGAGGGTTATGGGAATTGGGCTTGGTTGGTGCAGACTCGATGGGCTGAATGGCCTTCTTCTGCACTGTAGGGATTCTATGAACGTGCCATGCATCAATTTGAATTGAGTGAAATAATTCACTTTTGGCTTGGTGCTGCTTTGGTTCAGTGTGGCACCGGAGTATATGCTTTGCCACTTGTATGCTAGTGTATTCCTATGCTCCAAACAACTCCTGATCCAACCTGGCTCGCTCAGCCCGGACCACCACAGGCTGTCAATCATGATCTCATTGAATGGTGGAGCAGACTTGATGGGAAGAATAGCTTCCTTCTGCAAGTCACCTGAACCACCCCACTATCTAGAATGGCCCTTGGTTTGTCCTTGCAGAATTTGAAACAGTGGATGGGATTTTCCAGCCACATTCACCCTGAAACCGGAAAATCCCCCCGAGATCAACAGTCACTTGACGGGATTCCTGTGGCTGGTGGGATGGGAGAATTGCCCCCCTACCTACAATGGGTATGACCTTGCCTGCTATCCATGCCACATTCCCACTGCAGCGAAGTCCAAGAATTTGGTCACCAGCCAAATCTCCATTCACTGCAGTGGGATGGGAAAATCCCACTAGCGTGAATGGTGACAAGATTCCAAACATTGTCTTTGGAAGTTGTGTACAGAATAATGACGTATTGGAGGTAATTAGCATTTGTTGCTGATATGATGATAAATTGTAGCTCTGAACAATACAGTATTGAACTCCTTGCTCTGTTTCACCTTACCAGCTGAGTTCTTTAGTTCTGTTGGTTTATAGCACTTCTCAAATCTTATTGGTAGGTGCCAGTGTCTGATTTACAATTCCTTTTGTCCGGATTTGAACAGCTGATGATTGAGAAGTCATCAAAAAATCATGTCACAAAGAAGATTGAAGTTCAGGATGAAGGGCAACTGCTGCAAGTTCTGTCTTCCAATTGGCAGTCGATTTTTCTCAGAATCCTGTGGATTGAGCTCAGTATCTAAGGTGAGTTCACGTTGATTTTTAAGGAGAACTGCCTGAGGCATCAAAGAATAATTCAGTAACCTTGCTGTGCCTCCTCAGTGCTATTCAAATTTTCTGGCAGTCAAAGTTCTGGCTCCATTCACAAAGTTGACAAGGTTTAGCGAGTGTTGGAATTGAACTCTCCACTGTCAAACTGAGTAAGCGTGCCCAACTGATTAGCATCGTGAAACATGATGTTTCCCTGTACTCGGGAGATGTGGCTTCTGATGGGTTGCACAAAAAAAAATTTAAAGCTGTGATTTATGAAAAATTTAAATGGAAAAAAAAGTCATTTAAAAGAAATGAAATCATTTCCCTTTTTTTTGAAAGCCCATAAAATCCTTACAGTGCAGAAGGAGGTTTTTTGGTCCATCGATGCTGAACTAACTCTATGTAAGAGCATCTTACTCTGCCCCCACCCCGGCCACACCCACTGCCACATGCCATTTCAGCATAACCCTGTGTATTTACCAATCTACCTAACGTGCACACCTTTGAACTGCGGGAGAAAACTGGAGCATCCGGAGGAAACCCACGCAGACACAGGGAGAATGCACAGACAGTCACCCAAGGCCAGAATCGAACCCGAGTCCTTGGTGCTGTGAGGCAGCAGCACTAACCATTGTACCACTGTCTGCTAAAACGGGATACATTTTCTGTCGTGGATTCAAAAATGTTCTTTTTTGTTAACTGAAGTTCAGCGTTGCAGCCAGACCAGAAAGGAATTATGATTTCAACATAATCGCTGTAACCAAGCACTTTCAGCCTCAAAGTCAAATTACTAAACCCGCACATTTTCATTTCTATTTCCACACTAATCTTCTGCCTTTTTGTCAATTTATATTGTACTCTTCGTAAAATTTACCAGAACTGGTTATCCAGAACAGACAAGTGAATACTGCAAATACTACGAAACTGAAATAAAAACAGAAGATGCTGGAAATAATCAGGTCTTGCTGCGTCTGTGGAGACAGAAACAAAATCAAGTTTCAGGTGTTTGGCCTTCCATCAGAAAACTGAGTTAGTGCGTTGTCAATTACAGGGTTAACATTTGTTAATGTCAATCTACTGATGACCATGAAACCATGATCGATTGCCTGAAAAATTCCATCTGGGTCACCAATGTCCTTTAGGGAATGAAATCTGCTGTCCTTATCTGGTCTGGCCTACATGTGACTCCTAAGCCACTCTCAACAGCCCTTGGGCAATTAGGGATGGGTGACAGATGCTGGCCATGTCCCATCCATGTCCCATGAATGAATTTTTAAAAATTATACTATTACAGTTAAGTGAAACAGATAATGGATATTAATTGACTTTGAGTGCATGTATATAAGGGATTCAAACCTTCCATGACCCATGGGTGCCACTGGTATTATCACCTCCAGAAACTATATTTTTGGTTAGTTAATTAAGTTAACTGACCAATTTTAGTTATGATTCCCTACCAGGGGCTATCACCCCTTCTCACTTCCTTCAATTTACTGGGTTTTAATTAATTAGGTCTATAAATAATGGGTAGCTGGGGCATTAGGTTGAGAAGGAGCAGAACTGTGAGATTGAGCAAGAGAGTGAACTTTTTCAGTAAAGAAAAACTCTATGGCTGGGAGTTTCTGGCCGTGCTCACCTCAAAACTGGAAAATCCTGTCTGAGGTCAATGGCCTTTGCATGGTCCACAGCCTTTGCTACCCACTACGATTCCAGGATAGGAAAACTCTCACTTCACTAACTGGTTTGGAACCTATCAACTGTTTCAAAGGTTACAGACTGGAAACGTCGACTCAGTTTTTCCCTCTCCAGAGATGCTGTCAGACCTGCTGTGTGTTCCCTGCATTTGCTAGTCAAATTATCCAGTATAATTTTGTGTTGACAGAGGAAAAATTTATTTAATTAGTCAGGATTAGATACTCAACTGATCCCAAGAGTAAAATCACTTCATCACTTGATTCCCATATTTGTAGTGGTTTCCCCTTCTGGGGTGAATAGGAGCATTGTTGGATTGTTACTGATGGAGTATTATGGCCAATGCTCCTTTTAATTTCCTTTCTCTATTTATCCATTTGTTGTACTGCACAATTCCTTTATGGTTGTTTGGCCAAGCTGGCATGTGTCTTAAAGAAACCATTGCTTGTGGTGGCCTGCTGATTCCCTACATAGTGAGTTCTGGACCCATGTGCGGCTATGTGTCCACATACAATAGGTAGCATCTGTGGAGAGAGAAACGGGGTTAACATTACAGGTCAAAGTTTTACTTTTGAATTCTTTCATGGGACATAGGTGCCACTGACAAAGCCATCATTTGTTGCCCATCTCAATTGCCCTTGAACCAAGTGACTTTGTCCATTTTAGAGGGCGGGTAAGAGTTAACCATATTGCTATGGATCTGGAGTCATATGTAGGCCAGATCAAATCAGTTTGGCAAATTTTCTTCTCTATGGGACATTAGTAAACCAGATGAGTTTTTCTGACAATCAATGATAGTTTTATGGTTACCATTGCTGATTTCAATTCCAGATTTAGGATCTGATTCAAATTCTGCCAACTACAATGGGTGAGATTTGTACTCAACTCCCCAGAGCAGTAGCTTGGCTCTCTAGATGACTAATCTAGCACCATTACCTCTATCCCATTATCTCTGCTTTCAACAGAACTTAGATGGAACATTGCTAATGACACAAGATTATTATTTAATCATAACTGAAAACAAGTGACAGCAATGCTCCCTGTCATGCCTGTTGGGTAATTTTGTACTCCAATTTCCTGTCGAGTTGTTCACAAAATTCTCACATGGGGCAGAATAAAGGAATGGACAGAAGATTTGATTTGATTTATTATTGTCACATTCATAGGGAAAAGTATTGAATCCTGCGTACTATACAGATAAAGCATACCGTTCATAGAGTACATGGAGGTAATGAAAGGAGAGGATGCAGAATGTAATGTTACAGGAATAGCTAGAGTAAAGAGAAAGATCAGCTTAATATATGATATGTCCACTCAAAGATCTGATAGTCTTGAGTGTGCACATTCTTCCAATGTCTGCGTGGCTTTCTTCCGCATGCTCTGGTTTCCTCCCACAGTCCAAAGACATGTGTTAGGTTGATTGGCCATGCTAAGATGCCCCTTAATATCAGAAGAATTAACAGGGTATATACATAGGGTTATGGGGATAGGGTCTGGGTGGGATTGTAGACTCAATGGACCAAATGGCCTCCTTCTGCACTGCAGGGATCTTATGAATAGGTTGTTCCAGACTTTTGTATTTTTTTTCCCTGATGGAAGACGGTGGAGAAGCAATAGTGAGTGGTCATGGCAAATAGAATCTGTCATTCAGGGACAGCACAAATCCTGTTCTGAGTTCACCACTAATTGACTTTGGAATGCATTTTTAAAAGGAGATATTAAAGGAAGCTTTACCATAATGGAGACTGCATATCTAGTCCCTTTGATAGATAGAGCAACTGCATAAGCAGTCTCGGCCTTTTGTGCAAATATTAAGTACACCGTGTACAAATTCCACTTTCTGTACAATGCAGAAGAACTTCTGTCACTTTTTATATGTTGTATCCTGTCCTTCTCCCAGTCTAACACTAATGAGTGACAAACCTTCACTATTCATGCCAACTTGTATGACAGCCAAACACGTAAGGGGAAAACAAAAGTCTCTTCATGCTTGAAGGTGACAGATGATGGCTTCAGTGAGCTCTGGGCTCAGATTTGTGACCAGGAGATTGCTTTTTCTTGCAGTACTGAATCCCTTCAAACCGCAATGCTTTTCAGCATCACTTTGTACTTTACGACACGAGGGTATTAAATTACTGGCCGAGCGCTAAATCCAAGCTAATGGTGGATTATTTTAGTTGTTGCCGACATTTTGTTTGGTAAATGGAGATTAAAGAGAATTAAAATTGGCTTTCAGAGGAGTAAGAGGTAAATAATAAAATAGACTGCCAATGGGAGCAAGAGAGCTGAAACCAATTAGTTTTTGGTAGATCTTCCACGACAATATTTGTGGTGAGCTAGACAATGACAGGAGTGTTATATAAGGCATAACAAACAAGAGATTTTTCTGGATTTGCCCCTGGGTTAGTTTGGCTGCAATGAAATATCCGAAAGTTGAGTGGGCCAGTGTTCATGCCTCTAAACGAGGTTGTCCAAATTTCTTCCATTTGCATTCATGGAGGGAAACAAAAGCAATTCTTTGTATTTATCGCTTCATTTTGCAGTCAAATGCACTCTGACATTTATTGAACCAGCTTAATCCACTGCAGCTGGACAAACCCACAACAAAAAAGATTCTTGGGGGGAATTTTCCAGCTGCACTTGCCCCGAAACCTTCGCAGGCCATTATTCCGGGTGCAGGACAGGTGAATTCCACCCTCTGTTGTGCTTGTATAACCATTGGACTCTGGTTTCCTCCTACAGTCCAAAGATTGGCCAAGCTAAATTACCCCTTAGTGCCAGGGGGATTAGCACGGTAAATTAGTAGGGTAATAGGGATAGGGCCTGGGAGGGATGCAGACTCGATGGGCCAAATAGCCACCTTTTGCACTGTAGGGATTCTATAATTTCATAGTGCTTTACAACCAGATTTGAGGTGCAGTCATTGTTGTGTTTTTTTTGTTATTCATTTGTGAAATATGGGCATTACTGACTGGCTAGCATTTATTACTCTTGCCTAGTTGCTTTTGAACTAATGACTTGCCTGGCCACATCAGAGAGAAGTTGAGAGTCAGCCACTTTGCTGAATTAAGGATAGATTCTTAATTCCAGATTCTTTTTATTGATTTCCAATTCCACCATTTGCCGTAGCAGGATTTGAATCCAGGTTTCCAGAACATTGCTGAGTTTGTGGATTAATAGCAGTCGGCCATCGCCACCCCCACCTCATGTAACATAGAAAGTATAACAGCCAATTTGTGAACAGCAAGCTCCAATAAATAATGGATGTTTTTTATGTGGTTAGGGTGAACATAAATCAGCACACGACAGATAACTCCCTCGCTTTTCTTTGAACTTTTTGCTCGGAAGCATTTATGTTCACTTCATCTGACAGAGCAGCACTCTCTCCATGTTGCACTGAGATCGGAATTGTACGGGCATTCACGCCAGTGGGATTTTCCCATCCGCTACAGTGAACGGATGCCAAATTCTCCCGACCTCGCTGCTGCCGGAGCATGGCGTGAACAGCCGCTCTGATCGCATCCTGAGTGTTAGTCGTGCCTTCTGTGTTCAGGACCTGGGGATCCTATGCTTGAACCTTGCAAAGTGCTCACTCAGAGACGAGAGTGCTACATGCTGATCAATGCTGGTGACACCAGTGTCCCTTTCAGCAGCAAAGATGTCAAAATACTCAGCACTCACTGTCAAGCAAGGCCCGAGGCAATCTTTCCGTATGTCTATTTCTGGTGCTGAGGTATGGTTATATTTAACCTGGTCTGCCCCTTAAGAGCACAAAACATAATTGCGGTAAACATTGAAAGGTCAATCTCGCTGTTGATGAGGGAGGGTTGCTGATTGGTGCTTGTAGATCTTTGGCTCCAGGGCAGAAAAAATTAACATAAAATGAGAGTGGTTTTATTCCACCGTTCAATAGTGTGAATCTCCGAAATGTAATATGTGGAAGATATCAGCATATATATAATTTCTGTCTAAATAGAATATTGAAAGCCAGGGAAGCCTCTCAATGAATGAATTGTGAATAAATCCCAGGAGAATCAGGAACTGACAAATACGTTTAACTATTTCTCCTCATTATTTCATAAATGAAAACTTGCTATAATCTATAATGTTAATGGACCAATGAAGCATGTTGCAGCAGTGAATCCTTAAAACCTACCTCTCCGACCAATGTTTTAGTCACCTCTTCTAATATCTCTTTATCTGGTACAGTGTCTGATTTTGTGTGACTATATTTCTGTGAAGTACTTTGGGATATTTCACTTAAACTTTATTTATTAGTCACAAGTGAGCCTACATTAACACTGCAGTGAAATTGGTGTTACCACACTCCCGGTGCATGTTTGGATACACTGATGGTGAATTTAGCATGGCCAGTGAACCTAACCAAGTCTTTTGGACTGAGAGGAAATGAGAGCAACCAGAGGGAACCCATGCAGACAGAGGAGTCTCTGCACAGACAATGATCCAAGACAGGAATCGAACCTGGGCTCCTGGTGTTGAGGCAGCAGTGCTAGCCACTGTGCCACTCCATTGTTAAAGGAACTATATAAAGTGGATGTTAGTGTACATAATTTATAAGAATGCATGATTCAAATGTTAAGTACATTCAGATTGACTTAATCCAGATTTTTTGATAATTCCCATACTTTTGTCAAGGTAATCCAGAAGAAGGTTTGATATATCTGCACTTCAAATATTTTAAGAGTTAGAAATGATTCCTGGAATCTATAGATTACTCAGCTGAAAATATCGGAAAAACACTTTCCAGCAATTTTTGGGACATCTAATATATTCAAGAGAAGTGTGTGGATGGCTTGAGCTAACCAATGTGGTGGCAAAAAATGAAAGTTCCCATCTCATGCCTGTATTTGGATTATTGGAAGGTGTTTGGTAAAGTTGCAGATATGGGGGGGTGATTCTCCCCAAAAAAATTCCAAGTGTTGAATTTGTGTAAAACCTGGAGTAAATCATGCTGGATTTTTTAGCGGGAGTTTCAAAATGAATCTCCCACGCTCTGTGTGTTGCTGAGTGCTCAAGTGGGAATTACTCCAAAAAGCTGGTGCTGGACATATTCCCGCTGGAGAGGTCCGTACCATAGCACTGAGTGGGCCACTGTGCGTGCACTGATCTGTCAGTTTTGAGATCAACGCAAGTGCAGTGGTGCCTTTCTGCTGGCCTCCTGATTGTCGGGCCCCCAAACATGTCTGGGTCAGCATTGTGCCTCGTCCACCCCCCTCGTTTCCCGCAGTCCCAACCCGATCTTCTGCATTCCAGACTCGCCTCTCCAGTGGATTACCCCATTCTGATGGCCAGTCCCGATTGCTAGCCTCCCTTCCTCTGTCAGTCCTCTTCCAAAGTGTAGAGTGGCAGCAGTACCCCTCACTGGTCACCCCCCTTCCAGAGACTCCAGCCCATTGGCACTGCTTGATGTGTAGTACCAAGATGTCCCCTGGACAACTCATGGCAAACCTGCTCTTTAAACTAAAATTGAACATTGTAATAATTTAAATAAATGTGAGGTGATGCATTTTGGTCGATCAAACCAGGGCAGGAATTATTCTGTTAATGGTAGAGCACTGGGGAGAGTTACAGAACAAAGAAATCTAGAGGTACATGTTCATGGCTCTTTAAAGTGAGCCACAGGCGGACAGAGTGGTGAAGAAGGCATTCAGCATGCTTGGTTTCATTGGTCAGAACATTGAATACAGGAATTGGGACATCATATTGAAGTTGTACAAGACATTGATAAAGCCACAATTGGAATTCTGTGTACAGTTCTGGTCACCCTATTATAGAAAGGATATTATTAAACTAGATAAAGTGCAGAACAGATTTACTAGGGTGCTACTGGGACTTGATGGTTTGAGTTATAAGGAGAAGCTGGATAGATTGGGACTTTTTTCTGTGGCGAATAGAAGGCTGAGGAGTGATTTTATTGAGGTCGATAAAATAATGAGGGCATAGATCAGATAGATAGTCAGTACCTTTTTTCAAAGGTAAGGGAGTCTAAAACTAGAGGCATAGGTTTAAGTTGAGAGGCAGCGATACAAAAATGTCCAGAGTGGCAATTTTTTTACGCAGAGGGTGGTCAGAGTTTGGAACGAGTTGCCAGAACTAGTAGTAGAGATGGGTACAATTTTGTCTTTTAAAAAATGTTTAGACAGTTACATGGGTAAGATGGACATAGAGGGATATGGGCCAAATGCAGGCAATTGGGACTAGCTTAGGAGTTTAAAAAAAGGATGGCAAGGACAAGTTGAGCCAAACGGCCTGTTTCCATGCTGTAAACCTCTATGATTCTAATAAAAAAATGAACACATTTCTGCCTTCACAGTGACATCTGGAATTCTAGAGATTTGTTCTGTATTCCTTTGCTCTGAATCGATCCTCTTTTCGTTTCCACCTGGCTATTATTAGGGCACAGGGAGAAAACTCAAGGGCTTCTCCTCTCCCCAGACTCCATATATCCTCACACCTACCTTCTCTCATATGCACTTAACCCAAGCACTCGAACAAGCACGATATTTTTCCCCCTTTCCGTATTCAGTGATCAATTCAACAGTCACACAAACATACTACTAAAGTGACAACGGCCAAAGTTAGATCTGTTGTTACAGCTTGTTACATTAGATCAAGATCTTGAGACTAAAGAGATCCAAGGATATGGGAGAAAGTGAGATCAGGGTATTGAATTAGATGATCATCTATGATCAAAATGAAGCAGGCTCAAAGATCCTATGGCCTGCTCTTGCTTCTAGGTTCTATATTGTTGGAATATTTACAAATGTCATCTGATTACATATGCAGCATGGATCATTAATATTGATAGCAACAATGATACAATGCAGTGTTATAAGTGATCCCGCCACGACTATTAAACAAAGCAGAGAGTAAAAATTTTGCTTCATCAGCATCATGCAATGTTGTTAATTTGACAGGAAAATATCCCATTAGTTATTTATAACACTGTGCGGATGGAATCCCTGATTTCAGTGACTGTCTCAGCCTCATTAAGATGTTCGCACATTGCACAATATGGACACCATAACAGTAAATTCATATACGGGGGTGAAATTCAATACTTTGAATCCAGAAAAAAAATTGCACAAACTCTTTTTTGTTCTGTAGAAAAATTAGTAAGAAATCTAATAACACCAGGTTAAAGTCCAACAGGTTTATATGGAATCATGAGCTTTCAGAGCACTATTCCTTCATCTGACTAAAGGATGAAGAGATTTGTTGTACTCCAACTTCCTTCCACAGTCCAAAGATGGATTGACCATGCTAAATTACCCCTCAGTATCAGATGGTCCAGCAGGGTAACTCCATGTGAGTTACAGGGATATGGCCTGGGCGGGATTGCTGTTGCTGCAGGCTCGATGGGGGAATGACCTCCTTCTGACTGTAAAGGTTCTACGATTTGACAATTCACTGCAACATCTCCCAAGCTATTCCCCACCCCTCCAGCACTCCCTGAGCTACTCCAGAGCACCTGGAGGAAACCCACGCAGATGGAGAACATACAAACTGTCATCCAAGCCAGAAATCACCCACTCCCAACCAAGCAGCCGGGAAACTGGCTGTGAAATAGAGATTTGACTTACTGTTCTTCAAGCAAGAACTCTCTCCATTGTTACTGCCAGGCTAGTTTTGGTCATTTCAATCAAGAACCAACACTCTGACTTTTGGACATTTTTGTGGCTTTCTGAGAGGACCATTAGCTCCCCGACATTCGGAGGCATTGACATTGACAGACTGGCTTTATTTAAAAAAAATCAGAACTCAACCTGAAGTTCCGATTTTATTTTAAAGTCAGACATTTAGGGTTGAAGCTCCATCTCTGGCTGCTCAGGTCCAGAGGGCTGCGGATTTGGGATGGGGGTGGGGGGTCAACAAGAGCAACTCGGTTGGGATCCCTAATCCCAGGCCCTGGTGTTTGCAAACCACTCTCTCTGACCAAACCAGTTTTTCAGAGTGACACATGGAAGTGGAAGGGTGAGTAATGAGATAGTGCAAAGAGATATATTTCTCTTAATTGGACTCATAAAAATATATTTTGACATTAAAAACTTTTATTTCCCCATAACAGCTACACACCATATAATTACATCTGTTTTTTCACTATTGCAGAGCGTTGTTTCTTGATTGAAATGGCCAAAGCTAGCCTGGGGCTACTGTTATCATTCTGCAGTAACCACTGCATACAGTCACATTGTGTGACATCTGTTGCAGTAAAGCTCAGCAAACTGCTCCCCACCCCCTCCACCACCCTCCTACATATGTAAATTGAGCAACTTCCTCCTGATGAACAGAAAGGAACTTTAACACATGATATTCTCTCAGCATTCTGCTTTTAGTTCCAATTTTTCCCTCAGTAAGTGGGATT
Organism: Sphyrna mokarran; assembly: GCA_024679065.1. Taxonomy (NCBI): domain Eukaryota; kingdom Metazoa; phylum Chordata; class Chondrichthyes; order Carcharhiniformes; family Carcharhinidae; genus Sphyrna; species Sphyrna mokarran. Next base: position 24,976,224 of record JAGIQG010000029.1, read on the forward strand.
TATAACCACTCCTTAACCTTGCTTGTGGAGACACCAACTTCTTAAATTTAAGTTTATTTGTCAGTGTCACAAGTAAGCTCACATTAACACTGCAGTGAAGTTACTGTGAAAGTTCTTTTTGTTGTTGGGGTACACCGAGGGAGAATGGCCAATCCACCTAATCAGCATGTCTTTCGGACGGTGGGAGGAAACCAGAGCACCGGGAGGAAACTCACGCAGATATTGGAGAACATACAAAGCCGGAAATCAAATCCTGGTTCCTAATGCTGTGAGGCAGCATTGCTAACTACTGCCACCGTTCTTCTCTACAAAGAGAAAATAAGACACTATTGCCAGAACTTTACCATCCCGCCCATTACGGGAACCGGAGCAGGGCAAGAAGTAGATCTTGGCAATGTCCATTGACCTAGGGTGGGATTTTGGGATGAGCGAGGCCATAAAATCCTGCCCCATCATTCTTCTTCATCTGATGTTGAAACTAAAAGACATTTATTTTGTAATCCTATCAAAGTTTATATTACAAGGCCAACAAGCAGTACAAACTTACTTAACAAGCAGAGGGTCTTGTGGTAGTAAATTATTCCATAATTTATTGTGATTGATTACCTGATGCTATGTTTTTAAGGATATCATTTTGAGAGAGTGCCAGGAACTTCTTTCCAATAATCCGTTGAGCGAATATTCTTCGTATTTAACTGGGGACCAATGAAGCTATTTCTTTTTTTCCACATTATTTTCTTCTGCTTTTTTGGGAGGAGTGGCGGGGTGGGGGGCAGGGGGAGGAGAGTGGTGGTGGTGAGGAATCCAATTATACACACCCAACAACACCCTCGCATCAACAGGTGGCCAAGCTGTATAAGTATTACTTTCATACCTGCAACTACAGCAATGTGAGGTAACAGGCTTAACTGTGACAGTACCAGTGAGAGGAGAAAGGCTGAAAGTACAGATAATGATGTGGAGATTCTGGCATTGGGCTGAGGTAGGCAAATAGCCTCACAACTTCAGGTTAAAATCCAACTGGTTTATTGGGAATCATGAACTTTCGGAGCACTGCCCCTCCATCATCTAATCACTCAGAAAACTCATGATACCAAATAAAGTTGTTGGACTTTTACCTGGTGTTGTGAGACTTCTTACTATGTACATATTATGCCATGAATGGCTTCTTTCAGATCTTCACTTTCAAAATTTACACATAAACCATCACAAATTATGTAAAATGTACCTATTTGAAATATGCTGCCTGCTATTGGAAAATGATTGATGTGGCTTTTGTAGTACAAATTGTTTGGATGTTTTGTTCTGTAGTAATCTGTGATAAATGCTCAACCTGACTACAAAGTGCAGACAAAGAAGACAGGGTTGACTGGAGTGTATTAATTGATTACACTTCAGGTTTTAAAAATGTGACAGGTGAGGAGAAGTTCTTCCTGATTGACATTGAAATACCAGAACTCTCGAACATCATTAGATGAATCATTCTGTTGCAAAATGCTTCAAAAGCTATTTGAAAACTAGGTTAGATTAACTGTGAGATTATATGGGAAGGACCAGCAGATGGTGCATATTCACTGATGGTGGTTGCTGGAATATGATCTTTGCCAACATTGGGCACCTTAAAATTGATAGTCTGGGTTTTTCTATGGGCAACAGGACACATAGAACGTAGAGCAATACAGCACAGTACAGGCCCTTCAGCCCTCAATGTTGTGCAGAGCTATGTCCAAACCCAAGATCAAGCTATCCCACTCCCCTATAATTCTGGTGTGTTCCATGTGTCTAATCAATAACCACTGAAAGTTCCTAAAGTATTCCATTCTACTATCGCAGCAGGCAGTGTATTCCACACCCAACCACTCTGAGTGAAGAATCTACTTTGGACATCTCTTTTATATCTCTGATGATGAGCCTTATAGTTATGCCCCCTAGTAACAATTACATCCATCCAAGGAAATAGTCTCTGCACGTCCAGTCTATTTATCCCTCTCATCTTATAAACCTCTATTAAGTTGCCTCTCATTCTCCTCCATTCTAAAGAGAAAAGCCCCACCTCCCTCAAACTTTCCTCATATGACCTGCCCTCCAAACCAGACAGCATCCTGGTAAATTTCCTCTGCACTCTCTCTAATGCTTCCACATCCTTCATATGGTGAAGCAACCAGAACTGAACACAATTCTAAGATGTGTGGATTAGGTTAATTGGCCATGCTAAATTGCCAATGTCCTGGATTGTGTGGGTTAGAGGGATTAGTTGGTAACATATGGGGATAGGGCCTGTGTGAGATTGTGGTCAGTGCAGACTCGATGGGCCGAATGACCTCTTTCTGCACTGTAAGATTTCTATGATTCCTATTTCTACAATATTCCAAATGTAGTCTCACCAATGTCCAGTATAGTTGCAGCATAACCTCATGGCTCTTAAACTCAAACTCCCTGTTAATAAAGACTAACACACTTTAAGCCACACGTCTCTATCCACTTGAGTGGCAACCTTCAGAGATCTGTGGCTATGAGCTCCAAGATCTCTCTGTTCTTCAGGACCCTGCCGTTGACGCTGTAATCCGCATTCAAGTTGTCCTACCAAAATGAATCACCTCGCACTTATTAGGGTTAAACTCCATCTGCCACTTTTCTGCCCAGCTCTGCATCCTATCAATGTCTCTTTTCAGCCTACAATAGCCTTTCACCTCATCCACTACTCCACCAATCTTGGTGTCATCAGTAAATTTACTAACCCACCTTTCAGCCCCCTCTTTCAAGTCATTGATAAAAATCACAAACAGCAGATGACCCAGCACTGACCCCTGTGGTACACCACTATTAACTGGCCTCCAGTCTGAAAATTTTCCTTCCACCACCACCACCCTCTGTCTCCTATGAGACAGCCAGTTATTTATCCAGTCGGCCAAATTTCCTTCTATCCCACACCTCCTTACCTTCTTCATGAGCCTATCATGGGGAACCTTATCAAACACCTTACTAAAATCCACGTATACGACATCAACAGCTCTACCTTCGTCTACACACTTACTTTACCTCTTCAAAGAATTCAATCAAATTTGTGAGGCAGGACTTATCTCTCTCGAAACTGTGCTGACTCTCCTGGATTAAACTGAATCTTTCCAAATGGTCATAAATCCTACCTCTCAGGACCCTTTCCATTAACTGACTGACCACTAAACTAAGACTAACTGGCCTATAATTACCAGGGTCACTCCCTATTTCCTTTCTTGAAGAGAGGAACAACATTCGCCACTCACTTTTCTCTTCTGACTCCATGCACAATTTCCCACTACGATCCTTGACTGGCCCTAATCTCACCCTGGTCATTCTTTTATTTCTCACATGAGAATAAAAAGCCTTGGGGTTTTCTTTTATTTGACCCGCCAAGGACTTCTCATGCCCCCTCCTAACTCTCCTAAGCCTTTTCTTTAATTCATTCCTATCTACCTTGTAACCTTCAAACAATCCAACTGAACCTTGTTTTTTCATCCTTGTGCACGCTTCCTTTTTCCTCTTAACAAGACATTCGACCTCCTTTGTGAACCACGGTTCCCTCACTTGGCCTTTTCCTCCCTGTGTGCCGGGGACATATTTATCAAGGACACTCAGTATCTGTTCTTTGAAAAAGCTCCACTTCTCATTTGTGTCCAGACCTGACAGTTTCTGTTCCCATCTTATGCTCCCTACTTCTTGCCTAATCGCATCATAATTACCCCTGTCCCAATTATAAACCTTGCTTTGCCGTCTAATCCTATCCCTCTCCATTGTAATAATGAAGGACATCGAATTGTGGTCATTTTCTCCAAAGTGCTCCCCACGAACAAATCTAACACTTGGCCCGGTTCATTACCCAGTACCAAAGCCAATGTGGCCCCAACTCTTGTCGGCTTATCCACATTGTGTCTGGAAGCTCTCCTTCACGCACTGTACAAAAAGTGTTCCATCTGAATTATTCGATCTGTAAAGGTTCCAATCAATATTTGGAAAGTTGAAGTCACCCATGATAACTATCCTGTGACCTCCACACCTATCCATAATCTGCTTTGCCATTTCCTCCTCCACATCTCTATTACTATTTGGGGGCCTATAGAAAACTCCTAACAACGTGACCAATCCTTTCCTGTTTCTAACTTCAGCCCATGTTACCTCAGATCACCCTTGAAATGCCTTTCAGCAGCCGTTAAACTATCCTTGATTAACAATGCTGCTCCTTCACCTCTTTTACGGCCTTCCCTACTCTCACATATCGATCAATCTTATTTTTATTCATCCATGGGACATGGGCGTCACTGACTGGCCAGCATTTATTGCCCATCCCTAGTTTCCTGAGAGCAGTTAAGAGTCAATCACACTGCCATGACTCTGGAGTCACGTGTAGGCCAGACCAGATCAGGGCTGCAAACTACCTTCTGGACAGATTGTTAGTGATAATCATCAGTAATTCTTAATTCCAGATTTTTTTATCAAATTCAAATTCTGCCATGGTGGAATTCGAACCTTTGCACCCCTCCCCTCCCACCCCGCTCCCAGATGATTAGTTGAGTTTCTGAGTTAATACAACTAGGCCATCGCTTCCTCTTACTTGTTATCAATTATGATTCATCATTTGAATTAAAATCCATGAGGATTTGCCAAACTTGGGTTCCAACGAGAGTCACTTTGCACAGATGTTGGAGGAATTGAGAGTTTAAGGCAGTGGATAGAGTGTCAACCAAACAAGTTGCTTTATCCTGCTGATTTTTATTTTTAACTCTTTCATGGGATACAGGAGTTGCTGACCAGGCCAATATTTATTATTCATCCTAACTAGCTTTGAGAAGGCAATTGTGAGTGACCCAGTGACAGTGAAGCAACAGATGATACAGTTCCAACTCAAAATGGTACAAGGCTTGGAGGGCAACTTTCAGGTAGTGGTGTTCCAATCATTTCCCACTCTTGTCCTTCTAAGTGATAAAGATAATGGATTTGGAAGATGTCATCAAAAGATCCTTGTTGTATTGTTGCACTGTATCTTATAGATGTTTCACTTTGCTTCCAATGTGTGTCAATTGTGGAGGGAGTGAATGTTGAAGGTGGTGGATGGGGTGCCAATCAAGAAGGCAACTTAGCCCTGGATGGTGCTGAATTCCTTGAGTGTCATTGGAGCTGCACTGATCCAACCAAGTAGAGAATATTCCATCATACTCTTGAACTTGTGTCTTTGTTGATGATGGACAGGCTTTGGGAACTCAATGTGTTACTCCCACTGAGCTTCTGCAGTTCTGAACGTACACCTTGATTGCAAGAGCATTTCTGTTTATATAATAATCTGTTACAACATTGTTCCACATCTAAAATAGTGGTGTTTTTTGAAAATTTAAGCACACAATTATTCATTATATCACGACAGATAGCCAAAACAAGAAAAATGACAAGTAATATGTATAAGAAAAGTTACTTGTCTAAAATGACATTGTTTTGCATTTGGCCTTTATGTACTATTCTAACCTTTTACAATATTGTGATTGGTACAAATGGTGTCATTATTTAATTACCCATTGATTCTTCAGTAACACAGAATCTTTACGCTAACAGTAAAACCATGTTGTTCTCAGCAAAAAAAAAAAATCTTTATTTGGGAATTTAATTGCAGGCCCTGGCATGGTCAATTGTCCTAGTTTAGCTTTAATCTTCCTCATAAGAACTTAAGAACCAGGAGCAGGAGTAGGCCATCTGGCTTCTTGAACCTGTTCCACCATTCAATAAGATCATGGCTGATCTTTTTGTGGACTCAGCTCACCATAATCCTTAATTCCTTTTCAGTTCAAAAATTTATTTATCTTCGCGTTAAAAACATTCAATGCGGTAACATCAACTGCTTCATTGGGCAGGGAATTCCACAGATTCACAACCTTTTGGCTGAAGAAATACCTTCTCAACTCAGTCCTAAATCTGTTCAGCCTTATTTTGAGCCATGCCCCCTAGTTCTAGTTTCACCTGCCAATGGAAATAACCTCCTTGCTTCTATCTTATCTATTCCTTTCATAGTCTTGTACATTTCTATAAGATCACCCCTTATTCTTCTAAATTCCAATGAATGTAGTCCCAGACTACTCATATGCCAACCCTCTGAACTTCAGAATCAGCCTGGTGAATCTCCTCTGCACTCCTTCCAGTTCCAGTATATCCTTCCTCCATATCATGGGATATGAAGCCGAATCCAGGGACTTTCTTCCAACTTTGAGTTAAGCTGGTAAATTTGACTGTAATCTTCACTCATCCTACAAAGTTCGTTACAATGCTTGACGGTGAGCTAGTATCTTCCAGCTTTGAACACTACTTTGTTAATTCCCACTTAGACAGTGGTAAACCTACACTTGGCAGCTGTTCAATGCCTCCGACTCAAATGATTTGAAGCCATTTTAATCCAGTTCCTTTTACGTGTGTGAATCTAACACAAAGCTAAGTTTATTTATTGATGTCACAAGTGGACTTACATTAGCACTGCGATGAATTTACTGTGAAAATCCCCTAGTCGCCACACTTGGCACCTATTTGGATGCACTGAGGGAGAATTTAGCATGACCAATGTACCTAACTGACATATTTTTCAGATTGTGGGAGGAAACCAAAGGAAATCCACACAGACCATGAGAAAATGTGCAAACTCTGCACAGACAGTGACCTAAGCCAGGAATCAAACCTGGGTCCCTGGCACTGTGAGACAGCAGTGCTAAACACTACACCATCATGCTGCCAGCTACTCAATACTTATACCACTTTGCTAACTGTAGAATCTTTAGACATATATGTCTTTTTTAATGTATTCCATCACATTCCTGACATGTGCTTTGTAGATGATGGAAAGACTTTAAGGAGTCAGAGGTGATTTACTCATTACAGAATACCACTAAGCCTCCAACTTGCTCTTGTTACAGCATTTGTGCAGCTAGCAACAATATCATGTTTAATTCAGTATGGTTTATACTGTGGTGGCAGTATAGTTTTATTGCATTACTACAGTCTAATTCCTTAGCTTAGAAGGTCATCCCTCCAGTAATGTTTGCCTTTCATGCATCTCATTTTTTTGTCTAAAGATTTGCATTCCACAGTTAGCAAAGTCAAACTCAAGTAACTTTGCATTGTAGGTTCACAGTTCAAGGCAATTGGATGCAGAGATGACAACTGTACGATCTCTTCACCTCTGTTTGAGTGCACATCAACTGGTGTCCAAAGCTCACTCTGACCAATGCAAGCGATTGTGCAGGATGAGTGAAGATTACAACAGAATTTCACCAGGTTTACTACGGCTGGCTGGAAGAAAATCCCTTCTAAGATTCAACTTCAAATCTCATTGGAAAGCAAAATGCACCTTGATTCTAAACAAACTTGCAGGCAATTGACCATATCAGGGTATGAAGTTAGTTTCCCAAATGAAGACCATTTCTTTTGCTTGAGCTCAATATGGGGTAGGATTTTCCAAGTGCTCCCACGGTGCGTTTTGCAGTGGTGGCTGCTATAGGCGGCAGTGGGATTGTCTGATCCTGCACTCTCAATAGAGTTTCTTGTTCAATGCACCCCGCACTCCCAGGAAACTCGCATGACGGTTTGCTGGTGGCAGAACTGGGAACTCCTGGTGAGAATGGCCAGAAAATTCCAGTAAGAGTCTGGCAACACCAATTATAAATCCAACTGATTTATTTGATAGTAAGTCTGCAAGCTTTCGGCCTTTATAGCCTTCGCCTGACAAAGGCTACAAAATAACTGTGTTGTTTCTGGCAAGAGAACCAGTACGTTTCTCTCTGGAGAAACTTGTCGGTTTTCTCTCCAGATCTTATGACACTCTGCCCAAAAAAAAATCAAGGGTGTGTGTTCCATGTTATCATAGAGGGAGAGCGGGCCTCAACATTCTGGAAAAATGAACATGCTCAGAGATTGGAGAGCCATCTTTAAAGGGAACCTCTGTTATAAATTGCTATTCTGACATAGATGTCACAGGGGCACCTGTCCCCAGCCATGATTCAAGTTGGTCCCTTCTCCCCCCACCTCATTCCCCCAATCATCGGCCCTTTTTCTCCCCCCTCCCATCAAGCATTAGCCCTTTCTGCTCATCCTCCAGTCATTGGCCCCTCCCCCCCTCTTCATTGGCCTATGCTGCCTTCCCTGGTCATTGCCCCCTTCCCATGAACATTGGCCTATTCCCCATCCTTGATCATTGGCCCCTTTCCCCCCAGAGTCTGAGCCATCACTGGCATGTCCTGCCCCTCTGTCTGTCTATGGTCACTGCCACATCCAAATGAATCCATTCACCGCTCCCCCCCCCCCCCACACTTCAAGGAGCTCCTGCTGGGGTCCAGGTTGGCATTGCCAAGTTGGCATGGTACTCAGCTGGAACTATCAATTTGCCAACCTATACCAAGGGGAAATGCTGGGAGGCATTGCCAGGCCACTGCCTAACCATGACTCTCTCTCCCGGGAGCTATGCTTACTTTTGAGCCTCATGGGGAGACCCGCAACAGGTTCACATTTGTGAGGGGCATTGGAATGGGGTTGGGGAGTGGTTGGAGGAGGGAGTAGTGGGGGGAGGGTGGAAGAGAGGTGGGGAGAGTGGTAGAAGGGTGTCAATGCCTGGTGAGGTGGCAGGTTAATAATACTTAAGAACATTCAAATCAACAGAAAGCATGTTTATGCCCAATATGATTTCAGACCTCATGATGTCATTGGTGAGAGGCGGGGAAATCGCATTTTCACTGGCAAATGTAGACTCAAAATCGCTTCCCTCTGTTTTGCTAAAGAACCAACTGAGTAATTAAAGAATGAGATTATTTGTACCAGTCACAATATCAAATTAGCACTGAACATAAAGACCAAGTGTAAAACAATGCAATTTTAGTCAAGAAACTTATTTCACACAAAACACCTTCAATTGTTCTTGTTTTGACTTCCTGTCATGATATGGCAAATAATTATGTGCGTAAATTTGCAAAAATGCCACCATTAAAGATTTGGAACTGTATTGTGACAGATTGTTAGATAAACAGGAAAGCTACTGCTGAGAGCTCCATTAACAAATTAGTTCATTCCAGTGGGTCAAAGTGCAAGGTTTCTGATGAATTCTCCTGTCAAGGTGTTTGGGTTTGCTATGGCCACTGGCATTTTAATCTGTTATATCCATAATGCAGTTGGTGTTGCACTTCGTGGCTAATAAAACAGACTTTCAACTCATGCTTCAGCCAGTTCGAGATAGATGGAAATCCTCGCTGCTCTGGTGTCAATGGAGTTCAATTTTGGGGGCCAAACAGAATGGGAGGAATGGTTAGATTTTGGCATTCTTCAATACAGATTACTGGAATTACAATCATGGATTATGTGAGATTCTATGCTAGATTTTGTAGGTTGTGCCACTGTGCTGTTGGGAGGGAGGGCAGACCTTGTCGACAGTTTGGATAAGGACTTCAAATGCTTTCCCAGACACCCTGCAGAAATCAATCATGAGACATCTTCTTATTTCTCCATGGACAACAGCCAGCCTGTGTGACATTCAGCCTTCTGGGAGGCATAGTGGTTAGGGACCCAGGTTCGATTCCCAGATTGACCCACCTTGCAGTATCTGTGCGTTCTTCCATGTGTTGCATGAGTTTCCTCCAGTGCTGTGATTTCCTCCCACAGTCTGAACTCATGCTAGTTAGGTCCATTGACCTTGCTAAAATTCTCCTCAGTTTACCCAAACAGGTGCTGGGGTGTAGCAGCAAAAGGGGGATTTTCACAGTAACTTCATTGCAGCGTTACTGTAAGCCTACTTGGGGCACTAATAAATAAACTAAAAAATAGACCGTGACAGTGCAAGTCCACAAGCTTGTTGGACCACATGGTTGGCAGGTGGGGATGGAGTTTGAGTGCATTGGCTGGGGGGGAGGTGGTGAAATTAATGCTGTCCCTGGCCCACAAGCAGTGTTGGAAATGCAATAACTTCATGGATTTGACCACTCTCAATTCCTTTTACCTATCTGGTTTCCCAAGGCTCAAGAAACTCCACCAAAATGGGGTTAAAATGAGAAAACTTGTCAAACTGGATGTAAGCAACCTCCTTCAAAGATAGACTGAGTGACATTTCTCATAAGAATTGATTTGTTGCTTGCCCCAATCCCATCTCCATCAAAACTGAAAGTGTGTGGGTTAAGATTGCATTTGAATTTCTTATTTTTATTTGGATTCTCAAGCATGGGCCAAACCCACTTATTCTTGAGGGTTTAAATTTCCCTCTATGACTCAACCGAGCATCAATTGTCACCTAACTCCTCCCCAGCAAGGAGCAACATAGTGTTTTATTGCAGAGTGTCTAATTAATAATAATAATTTTGTTTCCAGCAATCACCTGTAATTCTAAATAAGGTGGAGCTGCATTTTTAAATAAAAGCAAACAAGTTGAACATTTGAAGAGAAATAATAAAGGACACAGTTAGAAGAGTTTATTCTGGGTGCACGTTTGACAATTTACTTTAAACTGTTTGAACTTCACAAGCGGACACAGATCTATTCACGTTTGCAATTCTTTTCAAACAACACTGGCAAATCAAATGATCATTTCATTGTATTTGGTCCAACACTCATTTTAATAAGATACATAATAAGTGCATCGTATTTATAAAATAATATCCTTTCTTCCACATAATGGCTGGCATTTACAGGAATGGCTGGAACTCATTAAAACTGGTTATTTATGGAAAGCAGATAATTAAGAACTAATTAACAACAATTATGCAAGCACACGAACGTTCTTGTGTAATTAAGCCCTTGTTAAAATATGCGATATAGACAGAAAGGTAGCTCCTACTGCTTTGACATACAAGGACTTACTCGCCAAGTAATATACATTATTGTTGAATGCTATTTACATTTCATTGAATAACAAACCTAGTTAATTAAATCCGTGTTAAATTACTGTAAGGTTGCTGCCACAACACACAGGAAGCAACCCCTACAGTGAAGGGCTGTGTGGGAGCTTGGCTGTTTCGAATAAAACTGAGCACAGAGCTAGGGTATTGCTGAAAGGCCCACTATGTTACACAATCATTTGAATCTCATCTACTTTTATCCTTCATTTCGCAAGCCTAGTATTTTTTCCCATATCTCTCCATCATCTCCATTTAATCTTAACAGAAAATAGACCTATTTAAGTTTACTTTTTTTGAATGTTTTGGATTATTTTATTGTAGTAACTTCAAGGTTCACCAGTTAAACTATAAAACATGCCAATTCATTGCAATTATAAACAACTATTTACACAGTGCTGTAAGCAGCATTTCCAAACTCAACCCTAGGGTTCAACTGCTGGGTCAGAACCAACTCATCCCAATGAATCTCCGACTCTGTCCCTGATTGGACCAGCAGAATCATTGAAAGAATCATAGAAACCCTACAGTGCAGAAGAAGGCCATTCAGCCCATTGAGTCTGCACTGACAACAATCCCATCTTAGCCTCATTCCTATAACCCCACATGTGTATACCCCACTAATCCTTCTAACCTATGCATCCAGGGGCGTTAGGGGGCAATTTAGCATAGTCAATGCATCTAACCTGCACATCTTTGGACTGTGGAAGGAAACCAGAGCATCCAGAGGAAATGCACGCCGACACAGGGAGAACATGCAAACACACAGTGACTGAAGTCAGGAATCAAAGGCAGATTCCAGGAACTTGTGGGCAGCAGTGCTAACCACTGTGCCATGATGCTATCTGACTAATGGGTAACATGATTCTTACCTTATAGAAAAGGGGTTAAACTGGGCTAGCCATTAGACTTGCACAAAAAAGAGATTATTTATTCATTTAATGGACATTGGTCCAGTGGACATTGCTGGAAAGACTGCCATTTATTTCCTATCCCTAACTGCTCTTCAGAAGGTTCTTCAAAAGGCGATGGTGAGCTGCCATCTCGAACTGTTCCAGCGTAATGGTTTGGTGCAACTGAATAGTTTACTAGATCAATTCAGAGGGCAGCTCGGAGTCAAAAATGTCACCATAAGTCCGGAGTCGCAGCTAATGGCAGATTTCCTTTCCAAAAGGTTAAGCTGAATGTAAATATTATTTTCTAGGAAAAGTTGAAAATGTTAGCAGAGGGGCAAGGCAGTGACTTCTAATTTTTGCTAGAGAAAGCTTGAAAAAATGACAACATTCTTCCTCATGCTCTATGCTGACATTAGGCACAATTTGGAGAATTAGTCCAATCTTTGAAAATTTAGGGCTGAATTTTTTCAGAGGGCTGTATTGCTCACCTCCCTCCCCTCACACTTCGACTGTGAAAGAAAAGTCATACTTTTACGATATCGCATTGGGGATTTAAAAGGTTTAAAAGTTGAGGGTTAGACTTTCGGCTTTCAATAGAAACCTCAGAAAATTGCCAGACTATTTAATTGGGAAGACAGTGATGTAGTGGTAATGTCACTGGACTAGTGATCCAAAGAATGAGGTGAACTATCTGGGGTCCCAGGTTCAGATCATGTCACAACATTGGATGGATTTTAAATTCAATAAATAAATCTGATGTATAAAGCTGGTCTCCGTGATGGTGATCGTCAAACTGTCATGAGGAGAGTCTCAATGGGCCAAATGGCTTCCTTCTGCGCTGTAGAGATTCCGTAAAAATCCATCTGATTCTCTAATGCCCTTTAGGGAAGGAAATCTGCCATCCTTCTGAACTGGTCAGGCTTACATGTGATTCTAGATTCTTAAATACCTTCTGAAAGTTATTCAGTTCAAGGGCAGTTTGGCATGGGCAACAAATGCCACCAATGTCTAAATCACATGAATGAATAAAAGTCGGGGGAGGAAAAACCTGTATTATGGGGACCAAGCTGGGTAGGTAGTAAGACAGAGGGTTCCCCAATTAAGGTTTTACGTGCTCAATACCCCATTCCACTGAAAAAAAAAATTAGGTTGAAGGGAGAGGAATGTGGGATGATCGAATATGTGGATGGATGCTAAATTTCCCTGGGGTGATATTTTCTGGCCATGCCTATTCCAAAACCAGAGAATCCTACCCAAAGTCAGTGGACCTTCATGTACTCCATGTTCTGCAAGCTGCAATTCCCATGGCAGTCGGGATGGGAGAATTCCGCCCCAGGTCTTTGCAGCAAGACATAAAGTGCAACAGATGGCTTCTGAGGAATTATATGGAGCTGTGCCTTTGATTAGAGTGATTCCCATCAATATGTCGCTGCTTTATGCGTGGCACAGGTTGTACCCCTGCTTCTGTACATGTCCATTCCCCACACCAGGAAAAAGTTCAACACAAAAGCTACACTGGCATTTTAGTGCAGCACCGTGGTGAGGTGGTGCCGAATCTTTGCAGATGCTGCTGAATTAAACATTAAGCTGAGGCCCCATCTGCCTGTTCAAGGTTGACATTAAGGACCTCCAGCTGGCATTACGGAAGGAGAACGGGGAGCTCTTCCAGTGTCCTGGATACAATTATCTTCCACCCAAATTAACTGTTCATTCACCTGATTTGTTGTTTAGCTACATCACGGTGACCACAATGCTCCAGCTGATTTGTCATCTATTTCGCGAATTTGGACTATTGGTTAAATTAATACCCGTGCTGATCACTCTCAGTTGAGGAGACACTTGGCCACACAAGGGACTTCCACCACCTCTAACTTGAAGGTGAGGTGATTTTGACTTCCTTCTGCTATCATGTAGTTAATGAAAGTTAGAATTGTTTTTGCTGGAGTTCAGACAAATGAGGGAGGAATCGCATAGAGACTTTATAAAATTATAACAGGACTAAACAGGGTAGATATAGGGAGGATGATCCTGGGGTCTAGAACCAGGGGTCACAGTCTGAGGGTTTGGGGTAGACCATTTAGGATGGAGATGAGGAGACATTTCTTCACCCAAAGAGCCTGTGGAATTCATTACCACAGGAAGTAGTTGATGCCAAAACATTGAACGTATCTAAGAGATAGCCAGATACAGCATTTGGGGTAAATGGAATCAAAGGTTATGAAGGGAAAGCAGGATTAGGCTATTCATTTGAATGGTTAGCCATGATCGTGATGAATGGCAGAACAAGCTCAAAGGGCCACGTGGCCTCCTCCTGTTCCTGTCTTGTATATTTCTAAGTTTCTGTGTCAACACCGTGAATGGTTTTGTAGTGAGTTGCTGCACGTATACAGAGGGACAAGTGAATCAGGCGATCCAACTTCATACAAGGTATGGAGGCTGTGGTTGCAGGGCAAGAGGGAGAAGCGCTCTGTTGAGAAAGCTACTGGAAAACACTTTCTTCCTTTTCTTAACCTAGGAGCAGCACCTAAGGCAACTCAAGTTCAAGAGATATAGTGATGCAAAAAATCTTCTTCACACACCCTGGAACTTTACACCAAGGCAATGACAGTGCTGCCTCCTGGCCATAAAGATCATAGTGTTATCAAATTTCTATACATCTAGCTCTTTCTAGGTGAGTGCATATCCAATATCTTCCAGTGTGTTGTCTTAGACTGGAAGCCATCTATACCAGGAGGGGTGAATATGTTATTTTCCCCCTTAGCAGAAAACAATTGAATGAGCCGGTATCTGGCTTTGCCAAGTTAGCAAAATTCTGGTTCAGGACGCTATCTACACATGGATCTAGGAGCTCCTCCCTCCTCCATGTTGATGGGGAGAGATATAGAGAACACAAGGACTACCACTCAGTTAATGTTGCAGTCAGCATGTGAGTCGGTGAATGCTCGCAATCCTGATGCCAACTTCATTCCCTTCATTCTGAACTAGTCTCTGTCTAGGCACCTCCAAGATGAACCAGAGGATAACTGTTCAGAGTCAAAGGTTATTCCCCTTATACACATATAGTTCACAACTCCCTCCTGCTTTTTTAGGAGGGGGAAGCAGTGAAAGTATCTAAGGAGAGCCATGGAGCCACTAGAACAATGTGGAACATGCTATCAACATGAAGAAGCAATGCTTCAGATAGCTGGACAGCTCAAGGAAGGAGGGAGAGGCTGGTAGGAAAGGGGATCAAGGAGATCGTCCCTCAGGCCTCTCTTCGCCAGTAAGTAATGAGTACCAGTAGAACAAAGAAATACTTATCAATCAATAAATAAAAGCCAATTAAACCAACATTGTGACTTAAGAAAATTTACAAGAACCTTGCATAATTAAATGTGAATGTCATTTTGGGAGCTATGGAACTACTCCAGCCCCATCAGTGCCTACCAGTCAGGAAAGGCACGATGGCACAGTGGTTAGCGTTGCTGCTTCATAGCACCAGGAATGTGGGTTCAATTCCGGCCTCAACTGACTTAGTGTGGAGTTATGCACATTCACGTTGTGTCTGTGTGGGTTTCCTTTGAGTTCCACGGTTTCTCTCCTCAGTCCAAAGATGTGCAGATTAGGTTGATTGGCCTTGCTAAATTAACCCTAATATTAGGGGAATTAGCAGGTTAAATATGGGGGGTTACAGAATAAGGTCTGGATGGGATTATGTTTGGTGCAGACTCAATAGGCCAAATGGCCTCCTTCTACACTGTCGGGATTCAATGATTCTATGTGGACGTTAGGTATGGAAAATTGCCCCTTAATTTCAGGGGGATTCAGGGGTAAATATGCTGTGTTATGAGGAATAGGGCCTGGGTGAGATTGTTGTGTCTCCTTCATTATAAGGATTCTAAGGCCTCAAACGTGCTGTGTACATCATGTACTCCCTCTCCAAGGGCATGAGGCAACCAGGAAAGAGGAGCAGACTGTTGAGCTGGACAGCTCTCTTGATTGTCTAGACCTGTTAATGACCTGCATGGCTAGGCCCAGGAGCAGATTACAAGGAGGTCCTTCCACCTCCAGGCTCTTTTTGTTCAGTATTGGTGAAAGTAATCAGACTAATGAAACAAATGAACTGAATTAGCAAAATTGACAGCTCTTAAAGAGACACAGTAACGAAAGGACAAAGACTGAAAGAATGCTTAACCAATTAAAGCAGTCTCTCTTTGGGGGTATGCCAGTGAAATAAAATTGACCCGTTAACACATAAAGATATTAGATAAATTAACAGTTCCTTAAAGGGACAGTGTAACAAGAACCTAAACTTTAAAGAAAATACATATAATTAAATTAAAATAAAATCTTTCTTTATACTCTTTTGAATATATCAAATAAACAGGTCAAGTTAACAAAATACTTTAAATTAATAGCCCTTATGGAGAGTCTCTCCTTATATTCAAGCAATTAACTAAGTAATTGATTTTAAAAAAGCTAATTTAACCAAAAAACCAAACGATAACCTTTAAGGAGCACTGCAATTAGTGAAAAAAATAAAAGAACTTTTATCAAATTAAATCAGAATGTCATTCTGTGGGGTAATCATTATCACATTGCGTGAGTGGGAGGTAGCTGAGTACAAATTTAAAATTTAGAGTTAAAACGTTTATTTATCAGTGTCACAAGTAGGCTTACGTTACTCTGCAAAGAAGTTACTGTGAAAATCCTTTAGTTGCCACACACTGGCTTCTGTTCAGATATATTGAGAGCAAATTTAGCATGGTTAATGCACCTAACCAGCATGTCTTTTGGACGGTGGGAAGAAACCGGAGTACCCAAAGGAAACCCACACAGACTGGAGAGAATGTACAAACTCTGCATAGACAGTCCCCTAAGCTGGGAATTGAACCCGGATCTATGCCACTGTGAGACAGCAGTGCTAACCATTGTGCAAGCGTGCTGCCCTCATGCATTTCCTACATTGTAACAGTAACTACGGTTCAAAAACCACTTCGTTGACTGCAAAATATTTTGAGATGCCTAATAATCGAGAAACATCGCAAATGAATGCAGGTCTTTCCTTTTTTTGCCAATTAACTCCTGGACCTCCTGCCAGCAGCATCCCACTCAACCTAACACACACATTTGAATGCAAAGACAGCATTCTTTGCATGCCAATTGCAATTCACAATCTCCATACCCAAAAGTGGGGCTTAATGAATTTTTATCTTGAAAAGTAATTACCCAACTATAGAATGTATCTAATGTCATAGTCAGTGAGTTAGCACCGAAAAAGGCTCTTCAGGCCACCACATCTGTGGCGGTCAAAGAAAATCACCTAACTGTTCTAATCCCATTTCCCAGCACATGGCCCATTACCTTGTGTACCTTGGCATCGCAAGTGCATATCTAAATACTTCTGAAATGTTACAAGGTCTCTGCCTCCACCATCCTTTCAGGCAGTGAATTCCAGACTCCTACGATCTTTTGTGTGAAACATTTTTCATCACCCCTTGCCAAATCTACGGCCCCTAATCATTGATTGCTCCACCAAGAAAAAAAGTTTCTTCCTGTCCATTCTATCTATGCCCTTCACAATTTAATACATTGCAATCATGTTCCCTTTTAGTTTCCTCTGCTCCAAGGAAAACAATAAGAATTTAGCAATACCAATTTTAAATCCAACCAATTTATTTGATAGTAAATCTGCGAGCTTTCAATACTCTGTGTCTTCGTCAGGCATTTGCAAATTGCATTTGCCTGACGAAGACACAGAGTGTTGAAAACTCGCAGATTTACTATCAAATAAATGGTTGGATTTAAAATTGGTGTTGCTAAATTCTTACTGAGTTCTTACCACCCCAGTCCAACGCTGGCATCTTTACATCAAGGAAAACAACCCAGTCTATAATCTCTCTTCATAACTAAAACTCCCCAGACCTGCCAAAATCATGGTAAATCTCCTCTGCACCCTTTCCAGTGCTATCACATCCCTCTTATAATGTGGATTCCAGAACTGCACACAACACTCTAGTTGTGGCCTAACTAATATTTTATATAGTTCCAGTATATTTTCCCTGTATTTAAACGCTATGCCTTGGCTCACAAGGGCAAGCATACTATTTGCCGCCTTAACCATTTTATTGAATTGCCTTGCAACTTTCAGGGACCAGGATGCATGCACACAAAGGTCCTTTTGATCTCGGTGTTTCTCCAAGATACAAGTTGTTTACCATGACCAAATGATTCCTTTCTTTCCCCGACCATCTATTTTTTTTTTGCTTGTATTTTTCAATGTTGGTAGGATCCATTGTGAAATAAACATTGTGAAAGAATAGATCAAAGACTTTCCGCGTTGTAATGTTGCCAGTAACCCTGGTAACGCTATCCACTGAAACCCAAAGCCTTTTAGGTGGCCCACTTAGTCGATGAACAGCTTTCATATTTGTGAATTAAAGCACCCTTCTTTTCGATCCATTAAATCCCTTTCCTGTCACTCTCGCTGAAGTGTCATTATTTGTGTGTGTGAGTTGTAACAGCTGAATGTTGCCAGGCTGTTGGATTTTGGAAGTTCCAGCAACTAAACTTTCTTCACGCAGCAACAACACATTGTGCATTTCAACGGCGGTGACTGTGCAGCACTGCGGAACAGCGATGACAGGCCGTACATTTTGACATAAGAAATTAGAGCAAGAAAAGGCTCCTCTAGCCAGTTCCAACATTCACTATGACCATAACTGATCTTAAATCCTGCAGTTGAAGTGGGAATATAATTAGATTCATTAAGCAAGGAATAACACATTGATTCGTTCATGGGATGTGGGCATCAGTGACTGGATCAACATTTATAGCCCAATTCTGAGGACATTGAAGAGTCATCCATATTGCTGTGGCTTTGGAGTCACATGTAAGCCAGACCAGCTAAGGACAGCAGATTTCCTCCCTAAAGGACATTGTTGAACCAGATGGATTTTTACAACAATGGTTTCATGGTCAAGAGTAGATTCTTAATTCCAGATTTTTCTATTGAATTTAAATTTCATCATCTGGTGTGGTGTGATTCAAGCTCGAGTGCCCAGAGCATTACCCTGGTAATCCAGCAACAATACCGTTATGCCATTGCCTCCCCATCATGAGGGGCTTAACTCATGACTTCCTTATTTTACAACAAAGGTGTCTCCAAACCAGCCAGTTGCAACACACGAGAAGACAATGGCAGGGATGGCTTGTGTGAAAAGGAAGGAAGGGCAAGACTTGTGTATGGTGATACACAGAACCCCAACAGTGCTAAAGAGACTATTTGGCCCATTGAGTCTGCACCAACTTTGTGACAGAGTATCTTATTCAGGCCTCTCCTTGGCCCTATCTCCATAACCCCACACATTTCCTGTGACTAATCCATTTAACTTATACACCTTGGGACACCATGGGCAATTTAGCATGGTTAATCCACCTAACCTGGCTAAGACTGTGGGATGAATTTTCTGGAGGAAACCTATGTAGGGAGAACATGCAAACATCACACAGTCAGCCAAGGCCAGAGCTGTGAGGCAACAGTGCCAACACTATGCCACAGTGCCAGGCAAGACTGTAAAGTGGAGGTGCAAGAGATTAATAGGGTGAGGGCCAGATGGAAGTATGAGGAGCATGTAGGGAGAGGAATGAATGGAGCTGCGATGTCATGTGATGCATTGTGCAGGAAAATTCTGGGCCAGTCAGTGTGTGGGGTGTGGCACCTGAATATGCTTTAGTATATACCTACATGCTCTCCTAAGATGCTCAGTCTCCGGGACAAATTACTTCTGCCCAGCTCCTCAGCCACTTCCTTCTGAATCCCCTTGGTTGGAGGGACTCTCCTCCTCCTCCTCCTCCTCCTCGTCCCCGTCCCCGTCCCCCTCCACCCACACTTGGGAGAATTCACTTTGCTTCAGTCTCTCAGCTGGACCCCATAAAAAGACAGATCCTGAGGGTAGGGTGGACTCCTCACCATTGCAGTGGGCAGTCTGTAAATTGGGTCAGCTTCTTTGAAACATACTCTGCCTCTTTAAACAGATACAGTTCCCCTGATAAAATGACCATGTCACCCTGCACACATCACCTGCCCCCCCCCCACCGCCCCCAATGCGTAAGGCAGTTCAGAGGAGGCCTGTTAATTGGTCACCTTCCATATTGGAATGTCCACTTCTCTTACATTCAGGTCCTCAATCCAAAAAAAAGGACCAATGCTCCACCAAAGCCTAAGGGAGTAAGATAAATTCTAATTTTGATATTAAGTTAGCCATATATTTACTTGAGTGTATAATTTTTTTTATTTGTTCAAGAGACCTAGATGTCACTGGCTTGGCCAGCATTTATTGTCCATCCCTAATTACCTTTCAGCTGAGGGCATTTAAGAGTGAACCACATTGCTGTGGGTTTAGAATCAAAATTCACTGCAGTGTTAACGTAAGCCTTACTGGTGACTAGGTAAGTAAACTTTAACATTACTTTTAACAGGTCTCATTCACTGCACAAAGCAGTCTATAAGGCAGCACACCTGGAGTGGGTGGCATAGTGGTTAGCACCACTGTCTCACAGTGCCAGGGACCCACGTTTGATTCGTGTCTTGGGTCACTGTCTGTATGGAGTTTGCACATTCTCCCCATGTCTGTGTGGGTTTCTTCCAGGTGTTCCGGTTTCTTCCCACAGTCTGAAAGACAAGCAGGTTAGGTGCATTGACCTGAACAGACACTGGAATGTGGCAGTTAGGGAAATTTCACAGGAATTTCATTGCAACGTTAACGTAAGCATTACTTGTATGTAATAAATAAATGTCTTACTTTTTACATGCAGGCCAGACCTGGTAAGGATGGTAGAATTCCTCTCCTAAAGCACGTTTGTGAACCAATTAGTCTTTCCTGGCAAAGCAGTCAACATAAGTAAGGACCTTACACACCCTGGACATTCTCTCTTCTATCTCCTTCCATTGGGGAAAAAAAAAATACAAAAGTCTGAGGTCATGTACCAGCTGACTCAAGAAAAATTCCTTCCCTGCTGCTGCCAGACTTTTGAATAGACCTACCTCACATTAAGTTGATTTTTCTCTACACCCTAGCTATGATTTTAACAGTACATTCTGCAGTCTCTCATTTCCCTCTCTATGAATAGTATGCTTTGCCTACATAGAAGAAACAATAGTTTTCGCTGTATGCCAATACATGTGACAATAATAAATCAAATCAAATATTCTGCTGATATTTATCAGTAGATTCTTAATTGCAGATTGTTATTGAATCCAAATCTCACCATCTACTGTGGTGGGATTCTCATCTGGGTCCCCAGGGAAGTACCCTGGGACTAGCTAGTCCCTGGTTGCTAGCCCAGCAACCATACCACTATGTCAATGTATCCTATATAAGCTCATAGTAGCTGAAGTGTTCACAAAATGACCCACTTGTGGACTATTCACAGGTTTAGTTTCCTTCTGCATTTTGAACTGTACAATGAATGATTTTCCAAACTCCACGAGACCTTTCAACCAGCTGTCATTTGTGGTAAGAATGCGTCCTGCGCGATGTATTGTACAGCAAAGAACTGTACGTACTCTGGGAGACTGGTGCATTATAATGTAAATTCCTGACGTAAAATGGAATTTAACAGATAATTTTGTGTTGAAGATGTTCAGTCAATAGTTGGGTGCAGATAGAAAGCAGCTTTGGATTTTCAATTTGTAACTACTTTTCAGGCAAAAATGTATTTGCCAATGTGAAAATGGATTAGCAGCTATTCTGCCATCACCCTGACAGATACAAAGTCCTATTGTGGCTGAAGTGGTTCACAGGGTCCAGTCTCAATGCTACCTCAATGGGATAAAGCCTTTTTTATACATGACAAATCACTCTGAGTTGATCAACTCAGTTACTGCTGGTTTGTCTCAGACGTTACTCGAGTTAAACGTTTAAAGTGTGGTAAACCTTTTAACTGAAAGTCTCAGAAACCGGTGGCATTTCAGGAAAACTTAATAATCCTACTTGGGAGGATAAAGAAATACTCAAGGCATCTCGTCCTAAATGGAGAGAGATAAAAGCCATTCTACCTTCCCTTCTTAAGTTGTGACTTTTGTGCTATATCATGGTTTTTTTGTGTACAGTCTGGTGAATTGCTTTTAGAGATTTTACTATGTTAAAGGTATTGTATAAATGGGAATTGCCCTTGTGTTGAAAGAAGGTAACCCGTATTTCTTTTGAGATTAAGGCCTGGGTTCTTTCAAAAAAATTCTAAGTATTGAATTTGCATAAAAACTGGAATAAATCCCGGTATTGTTTTCAGCAAGAGTTTAAGATCAAATCTTGCACACACTGTGCACGGCAGAGGGCACTAGCATTGTGAATCCTGTAAAATCCAGGGACATATTCCAGCTGGAGAGGCTGGTGGCATGGTGCTGAGTGGGCCCCTGTGCATGTGCCCATCTGACAGCACTGAGATTGGCACATGCGCTGTAGCCCCACACTACCCAATCGCTGGCCCGCCTCACAACCCATCATCGCTGCCCCTCCAACCTCCCCCATCTCCCAATCACTGGCTTCCCAGACATCTCTGGGCCAGTCTCGACTCCCACCCGTCCAGCCACCACAACTTCACCCCCTCCACCACCAGTTCCGATCTCCTGGTTCCACCACTCCCATCACCAGCAGCCTGGTAACCTCCTCCTCCACCTTCCTCATCCCATCCCTTGCATGCATTCCCAATACTTCCATCCCATAGCCCCAACCCCACCCACAACCCAATGGCCAGCCTCAATTAGCCCCTTCTCTCCCTCAGCCATGGATCTCGACTGCAGAATGGCAACAGGATCCCACAAACCCATCAATCTCCCACATATAGGCCTCTCCCTATAGGCCCTGCTCCCTCTGGTCCTGCCCAATACCCAGAAGGCAGAGCCAAGGTGGCCCTGGGCATTGCTACTTTGGCCCTTGGGCAGTGTTTTGGGGGTCAGGCTGGCAATGCTCAGGAGCACCCCCTTTACACCTCATCTCCTCAGGGGGCCTCCATGGCCTCACTTCACTGCAGCCGGGTCTGGCCGCCAGCTCCCTGTTAGTGAGGAAATCCCGCTGGAATGAAACACTCCTGAGAGGGATTGGGGGGAGAAAAGTGGGCCTGTAGTCTTCAGTCTGTGGCCCGCAAACAATATTAAAATTTGAATTTTAATACTTTACTCAGCTCCATGCTGATTTCTGGTACAGAGCTAATGACTCATGAAATCTGATGGCTGGAGACATGCAGAAACCATGCCTTCCTTCAGAAAGCCAGCTACATTGACTCTACTTATGTTTCCCAATCCACTGCCCTGCTCTAGCAGTACACAGGCCAGGATAATTGCCCCTAAGTTCTTCTGAATGATTTTAATCAGGACTAATCTTTCTTTATTTCCTTCAAATACTGTCAGACCTGCTGTTTATTTCCAGTATTTGGTTTTAATTTTATTATTTCTAAGTTTGCATATCATTGCTGTAACCTTCATTAACCTGACTCTCTCAGTAGAGTATGAATTATTGTAATAAGTGGCAAGATCAAAGCTGAGTGGGTTAGGTTGATTGGCCATGTTAAATTTGCTCGTTATAGGGAAGTAGTAGGGTAAGTGCATGGGATTATGGGAATAGGGTCTGGGTGGGATTGTACAGGCTCAGTGGGCCAAATGGCCTCCTTCTGCAGTGTAGGCATTTTATGATTCTGTGCTGGACAGTGTATTCTGTCTTCTGCTTCTCTCACACACACCTAGGCACAATTAATTTGTCACAACTTCCTTCCATAGACACATTTGCCCCATGAGCAGTGCCTAGGTGCCCCTTAGGCATTGTGAGTTTACCCCATAGACATTGCCAGAGGCCGGATTGGAACTGCCCAGTGGGCATCCCCCTTATCCTCAATCTCTTGGAGGGGGGGGGGGTGAACCACTCTTGGCAGCAGAGGTGATATTAGCAGACTTTAGAATCAGGCCTGCTAAACAAATGCAAATCCAGATGCAAATATGGAGATCAGCTCCACGCCAATTTCCTGGCCGTGGACACGTGCAGAGGCCATAATACCTAATGGCAAGACCGCGAAACAGCTTCCACTGATGTCTCCTGGCCTGTTGCACTGCTGGAACAGCACAGTTGGCTGGGAGAATCACACTCCTTTTGTTAATGTATTGTCCATGATGTTAGAAAATGCAAAAGATGCTTTAAATAAGTGCCTTTGGATAAACGTTGACGTTGACCCGGTGACGGAGATGATACGATAGTTAACAAAAGCATGTGATTGAATTTTTTGGACGGTGGATCTCGCCTCCTGCCATCTGGAGAACTGGCAGGGAACGTATCCTCACTGACTCTGACTGCCCTGCAGCCAAGTTATGTCAGCAACTCCCTGAGCAGAAGTGCTGCAGTAGACAGAAGAGAAATGAAGACAACCTGCCCGAGTCTAAGTGCCAGAGCCAGAGGACATTAGAAGTAAGGGCTCTGTAATATGTTGTCAATCAATGCATCTGTCTCTGTGTGTCACATGATTAATGTGGTGACATCATCAGAGGCATTTGGGAGATTTTCTCTCTTTTCCATCCTGGACTGTAAATGAGCAACGCTTATCTGATAAAACTCCACTAACTGATCAAGTAACCCACTGTGTGGCAACCTTTTCATTTCTTTTGTCTTACTGTTGAAGTGATCTAACCCCTTTAGTTCATAACAGGTTTCCAAGGTGGGGAGGGTAATAATGGGGCGGGTCCATGATGGGGGACAATGGAAGTTTTGGGGGATAAGTCAGGGGAGGAGAGCTATCTGGATGTTATTGTACCTTAAGGCAAGGGTGCCCCACTTAGAAAGGGGCTTCTGATTAAGCACCCCCCCCCCAACCCCTCATCATGCTGGAGATCTAACTTTGATACTTTCTGGCCTTCCCCCTGTCAAGGTTCAATGTTCTTCCTTGTTTCAAAATTGAGACTGGGTAGAGACGGCCCTGAAATGGTGGGCCTCAACTGGGGCTTTGCATCCGAGGTACTTCCCCCCACAGCATAAAATCGCCCTCTAGAATTCCGTCCCTGAAATTTCACTCACACTATTCCCCACTCCACTCTCAAACTTGCTGGTGGGGCAGTGCTGATTGGAAATCTCATTAATCGTAGGATTATTTTATAATGTTTCATTACAGACTCCATCCATCCTCTCAATATTGAAATTAAGGTTGATTGTCCCATTCTGCTGCTCAAGATCCCCAAGTTGTGCATTCTTATATCGCCTAATCTTTTCTTCTTCCTACAGTGTGAGGGTTCTTAAAGACCCAACCTATCTGTTCTTTCTTGGAAGTACCTGGCATTTTAACTCTGGATGTTTGCCTAGTTTTCCCAACTTAAAAACACAGATATTGATGGTTAGAATCAATACATGAATTTATGGTAGGAACTGAAATTTTTGTGTGTATTCTTATATCTCCAGATTTTAATGATGCAAGTTGACCTACAATACCGCGATAAAAATCATATTATTAAATGCATGAATGCCTAACTATTATACATATCTATAGCACACTTGTTAGCCTGTTAGTTAATAATTTATTTGATTTTGATTTGATTTATTATTGTCACATGTACCAGTATACAGTGAAAAGTATTGTTTCTTGTGCACTATGCAGAGAAAGTATAGAGAAAGAAAACATGTAGTGTTACAGGCATAACTAGGGTATAGAGATAGATCAACTTAACGTGAGGTAGTTCCGTTCAAAATTCTAATGGCAGTAGGGGAGAAGCTGTGCTTGAGTCAGTTGGTACGTGTCCTCAGACTTTTTATCTTTTTCCCAATGGGAGAAAGTGGAAGAGAGAATGTCCAGAGTACATTAGGTCCTTGATTATTCTGGCTGCTTTTCCAAGACAGCAGGGAGTTAGACAGTGTCATTGGATGGGAGGCTGGTTTGAGTAGTAGACTGGGCTTCCTTCATGACCCTATGTAGTTTCTTGAGGTCTTGGGCAGAGCAGGAGCCATATCAAGCTGTAATACAACCAGATAGAATGCTTTCTATGGTGCATCTGTAAAAGTTGGTGTGAATCACAGCAGAAATGCCAAATGTCCTTAGTCTTCTGAGAAGACTATGATGTATTAATGACTATTAACGTTTATTAAATGTTTATTACGTTTATTATTAATGTATTAATGATCTACGATGTATTAATGATGGGTGGAGAAAGCTTCAATTAATCATCGTTGATTTCAATGGGTTCATTCAATCCGAGCAATCAGTTTTTTGTTTAAGATCTGTAATTGTAAACTGTGGAGTATTGAAACATTGAAAGCAGGTAAAATAAATTATAATAAATATATCTTCAACTTTAACACATGTAACTTTTCTCCCAGATTTTAATTGGTGCACAGGACATAGTTGAGGAGACCACTGTGATTTATTTTTACCAATTCACCAGGAATGAAATGTAAGTTTACTCACTTGTAGCTACCAGATCAGAAACCCTGAGATATATCATGACGTCAATCCAGACCCCAATAATTTTTCTATTTTTGTGAGGATTTGGCATTTCACTCCAGGCATGATTCGATTAGCAAACGGTGAAGTTTTTATCAAAAAACTATATTTTAGTAACACAATTTAACTATAAACAATGAACTACTTAGTCGTTGAACAATACTTAAACATGACAAGAAACAATTGTTAACTGCTAACCTATCTATGAATTCCAATCAAGGAAACATTTCCCTTATGGACTTCAACCATCCTTTATAATTAATTAGAAAAACATAGAAATACTGACTTGTGGCTTAAGTTACCAGGCCTAGGGCTTTCAGAAAGCTTTTAGAGAGAGAGCGAGACAGAAAGACACTGCTTTCTACAGGCAGCAACTGCTTATATTTTAAAATGAAACTGAAGCAGCCTCTTTCCATTAAACACATGACTCTGTCTCTGTCAATCAACCTAATTAAAATTCTACCCTGAAACCCCACAGGTGAATCTCTGTAAACATAAATGCATTAGCTTTGCTTAAACAAACTTTCCATATCTGAAATGACCACAGATGTTGTTCTTCTAGCTACTAATTTAAAGGTTTCCCTTGGCAAACTGTTACCTTGCAAAACAGAGCTGAATTTTAAATGTATCCTTACAAGAAACATGAATTGCATAAAGGTACAGTATCATTAGAAAGTCTACAAGTTCTCCATTGTACCTAACTGAAAATATTATTTGGAGGGATTACTAGGCTGGATTTATCACCTAGTTGTCCTATTTCTTTCCAAATAGCATGTGTGCCACTCCTTGAAGGACTTCTAAAAATGATCAGCATCCTGCAAGCACCAATCATCATAGAATCATAGAATCCTACAATGCAGAAGGAGGCCATTCAGCCCATTGTGTCTGCACCAACCACAATCTCACCCAGTCCCTATCACCATAACCCCATGCTGGTTCCCTTGACGTTAAGGGGCAAATTTAGCACGGCTAATCCACCAAACCCACTCATTTGTGGGAAGAAACCGGAGCACCTGGAGGAAAGCTACACAGACATGGGGAGAATATGCAAACTGCACAGACAGTGACTCAAGCCTGGAATCGAAACCAGGTCCCTGGATAATCACTGTGCCACCTTGCTACCTCTGTGGCTTGACAGTTTGAGGAAGGGAATTCCTTTTTCCAGTCTTCAATCATCATGTTATTCCAGCATTAGTATTCCCCTATGAAGATGGCGTCAGACATTTTATCAATAATTTACATTTGGTCTGATGTCTACCCTTCTGCTTTATGGATTGTGCACAATAATGTTAGTACAGATTTAACAGTGTGATGTAACTATATACAATATATGCAGTATGAATCTTTCATGAAAAGATCTTATGTGCCACAGTAATATTTCCCAATACTCCAGAGCCTAGCATTCCCAGCTGAGTCTCCTTTGAAGTTTAAGAAGCATTTATCAAAGAAGACTATTTATTTACAAGTAAAATGACAAAACAGATTTCCTGCTGTGCAGTATCACGTTGCTGTTTAGTTTCTCACTTTTTAAAGGCAAAATCATTTCAAGGAGAGTGGCTTTCTCCATCAGTCCAAGTGCTTGAGCGTTGCTGAAACACTTTGCCAACTCTCCAGATGAGGACAGTCAGGTGAAAGCCAGTTCCATCCGACTCGTCCACTTGACTGGCCTCCCTTGGCATGCCTGTTTGAAGTCAAAGTTCAAAGTATTGCCAAAGGTGTCCGCAGTTCCAGGAACAGATGCGGCATCCCAGACAAGTTACACTCCGGTTCAATGAGGCAAAGCAGCTGTCTGCGACAGAAGTGACACAGGCTCTAAGACGGTTGAAAATCTTTTAGAAACAGACTGTCGAGGCAGGCAACATGTTCCAGGCAGTGGCAGTCTCTCAGCACTTATATCTGATCTGGCTTTTTACAATGCCTGCAATTGTTTGAACTCCATTGCCCACCCTGCCAGGAACTCAGGAATAGAGTTTATTCTCAATGCATAATCTAGGTACAGACTCGATGGGCAGAATGGCCTTTTCTGCACAATGTGGGTGGCACGGTAGCACAGTGGTTAGCACTGCTGCCTCACAGCTCCTGGGTCCTGGGTTCAATTCTCGGCTCAGGTCGTTGTCTGCGTGGAGTTTGCACATTCTCCTTGTGTCTGCATGGGTTTCCTCTGAGCACTCTGGTTTCCTCCCACAGTCCAAAGATGTGTGGGTTAGGTTGATTGGCCATGCTAAGAAATTGCCTCTTAGTGTCCGGAGATGTGTAGATTAGAGGGATTGGTGGGTGTAATATGTCAGGCTATGGGGATAGAGCCTGGGTGGGATTGTGTTTGGTGCAGACTCTAAGGACCTCTTTCTGCACTGTAGGGTTCTATGATTCTTCTTAAAAGTGGTTAGCACTGCTGCTTCAGGGCTACAGGGTCCTGGTTCAATTCCTGGCTCAGGTCACTATCTGTGTGGGTTTGCAGATTCTCCTCATGTCTGCATGGGTTTCCTCTGGGTGCTGTGGTTTCCTCCCATATGTGCAGGTTAGGTTGATTGGCCATGCTAAGAAATTGTCCCTTTGTATCCAGGGATGCGTAGGTTAGAGGGATCAGTGGGTATAATGTGGAGGGATATTGGGGGTAGGGTCTGGGTGGGATTGTAGGGACTCGATGGGCTGAAGGGCTTCTTTCTGCACTGTAGCGTTCAATGATCTATGATCTAGTACGACTTTATGGGTGGTGTTTTATGGCCTTGCTCATCCCGAAACTGCAATATCCTACCAGAGGTGAATAGACTTTCCATGGTAGCTCCTCGTCAGTTCCTGTGGCATGGAATGGGACAATTCTGGCCTCTAACTATGACTCTGGGCAGCTCTTGTTGTGTTTCTTCTGAATGCCAGGTCAGATTGCTGATTTGATCATTGATATATGGTCCAGAGAATTATTTCAAGACGCACATCTTGTGTTGCTTTAGTGATATAAATGCAGCAGTCATTCATAAGGGTAACAACATTGTGGGTTCATTTATTCATACTAAGCACATGGGAAAAATACATAGGTCAAAAGCTTGAAGACAACAAGCAGAGCTGGGAGGTTCTTTTGGGTAACTGAATAAACTACATTAACAAATTAAGGAATATATTCAAAGCACCCCTTAAAAGAATACAGTATTTTCAAAGACAAACATGGATTCAGAAACTTATTGTTCTTTTTTTAATTCAATCATGGGACATGGTATCGCTGGCTGGCCAGCATTTTTTGCCGATCTCTACTTGCCAGAGGGCAATTGAGAGTTAACCATGTGGCTCTAGGTCATGCGTAGGTCAGACCAGGTAAGGATGGCAGATTTCCTTCCTTAAAGGGACATTGGTGAACCACAATCTGCAATGATTTCACGGTCATCGATAGATTCTAAATTCCAGATGTTTTTTATTGAATTCAAATTCCACCAGCTGTAATGATGGGTTTCAACTCCAGGTTTCCAGAATATTAGCTGAGTTTCTGGATTAGTTAGTCTAGCAATTATACCACTGTGCCATCGCCTCCCCTTCTGAATCACTTGTCTTCAAGATTCTTTAATCGTATTGGCAAAACCTTGGATGGGATTCAAATCTTATGAATTTGTGCGCAAGTTCAATTTAAATCATGGCAAGAATGGCTATGACAAAACAGACTCGAGCTCAGTCAAGTCACCAGCTGCTGTGAACATCTCACTCAAAGTGGGCACTGCCGTTGTGTGGACATGAATCGATATCATTGGGGTGCATTATTACACAGCAGGAATATTGCTGTCATTAGGATAACATTAGATCGATAGATAGGTTGGCATGAAGACCCAATGAAAATGTGGTCATCCTGGCTACAAGTCTGATGATGTCCTATAGTTTCAGCTTTGCCTGGCTGTCTGCCATGTGACTCACAGCTAGGGAAGAAAAAGACAATATAAAATCCGTTGTTATAATAGCTTACTGGGGAACTGAGTGGGATGCAAGGATTGAACACTAGCAGCACTTCCAAGAATTTTCCAGAATAATAAAAGCAAA
Source organism: Sphyrna mokarran (assembly GCA_024679065.1). Taxonomy (NCBI): domain Eukaryota; kingdom Metazoa; phylum Chordata; class Chondrichthyes; order Carcharhiniformes; family Carcharhinidae; genus Sphyrna; species Sphyrna mokarran. The sequence goes on from JAGIQG010000029.1 coordinate 25,006,465, forward strand.
ATACTGCAGATGCTGGAATCTAAAATAAAAACAGAAAATGCTAGAAAATCTCAGCAGATCTGACAGCATCTGCGGAGAGAGAATAGAGCTAATGTTTTGATGATATGGGACGAAAACCTACTACTGAGGCAGGCGACGTTCCCAGATTGGAAATCTCTCTTGGCTTCAGGTGGGATTTTACAATCTTGTAAAATACTGTCCAGGCTGTCAGATCTGCTGAGATTTTCCAGTATTTTCCCATTCTGTCCAAGAATTTTCTGGCATATTCTGAAAATTAAAACAAAGACAATTAAAGTACATCTAGGATGATTTTGCTCAGACTAAAGATGATGCAAAGGTAGCACGTACTGGCCCAAAATCTACAAGTGTAGAATCAACTGAGTTGGTTAAAAGACAGACTGATACTTAATTGGCATGCAAATGAACTGGAAATGGCCTGCTGGTGCTCAGGACACTTCCGTCACTCCAGAGTGGCAGAATTTATGTCCATAACCATCTCAATTCTGCTGAGGTTCCTCTGTGACTGTATTGTTTTTCAAAATGGTTGATAGGGTTGGCTGGCAGTGCTGCTGAATTGGCACCACATGAGACTGATCCCTGTAGCAAAGACCATAAGGTTAACAACACAGGCCAAGATCCGTGGCACTCTCTGTCCCTCTCTCTTCCCATGGAAGTGAATAGGGTTCGGATCAATGGTGAACTTAGACTTGGTCTTCATCAGTGCAATGCAGATAGGTTTACTGTTCAGTATATTCACAGCATCTGAAAGAGATCCTCCAGCTCTCCTGACACAGTTGAATTCCAGGAGCAAATATTGTTTGTGTCGGAACTGTACAGAACTTTAACTGAAACTCTTTTAAACAATTTGGATGCCATGGAAACAGAGGAAGTACGTTCGCACAGTTCTTGGTTTAAAATAAATCCTTTCTATTTGCCTAGGGAGTATTCTGTATTCATTACATTTCAAAGTATCTGTGTATGGAACAGTTCATTTCAAAGATTACTGTCAGTGTAACTGAATCTATTTTAAGATTCAATTAAGATGTTTTGTGTCTCCCTTCATTGCTTTTTTTTCAACACCAGTTCTTCACGTACGCTGAAGTGTGACAGCTGTCCTCTTCAAAATAATTGTTCCTGTGCGATGTACACCCCATGCACGTCTAAACATTTCTCATATTGCAAAAAGAATAATTGTTAAAATTAGCATTCTGCCCAAGTTTCGACAGTGGCATCACTGCAATATTTTTTGATCTACTTGCAGATCTCCTATGGTGCTGCGTGTGGATGACACATTGTTTTACACTGACAGCGATACATTTGTTTTATTCATTTGTGGGGCATGGGCGTCACTAGCTAGACCAGCATTTATTGCCCATCCCTAATTGCCCTTGAGAAGGTGGTGGTAAGCTGGTGAGTGGTTGAATCGCTATAGAACATGTGCTGTGAACTGACCCACAATGCTGTTCGGAAGGGAATTCCAGGATTTAGACCCAGCGAACAGCAATATCTATTCAAGGGAAGAATATGAATAACTTGGAGGGAACTTGTAGGAGCTGGTGTTCTCATGCATCTGCTACTCTTATGCTTTGAGCTAAAAGTGTTTGTGGCTTTGGAAGGTGCTGTCTAAGTATTTTTGGTGAATTTCTGCAGTGCACTTTGTAGACAGTACTCTGTAGGCTGTTACTGAAGTTAATTCTTTTGTTGAGGGAGTGGATGTTTTGTGAATGTGAATGTGAATGCCATTTAAGTGGGCTGATTTGTCCTGGATGATGTTGTGTGTTGTTGGATCTGCACCTATCTAGGCAAGTGGGGAGTATTCCATCACACTCCTGACTTGTATCTCGTAGGTGGTGGACAGGCTTTGGGGTGTCAGGACATGAGTTACTCGCCACTGTATTCCTAACCTCCGAACTGTTCTTGCAGCCACATCACAGGTAGTGTATCAGGAGACAAGTGTGAAACATACAGAATGTGCACATTAGAACACATAACATTTAATCCATCATTAAGGACAATAAAAAATTGTATTTTTTTTATTCATTCATGGAACATGGGTGTGTTGCTGGCTGGCCAGCATTTATTGCCCATTCTAAGTTGCCCAAGAGCAACTGAGAATCAATCACATTGCTGTGGCTCGGGAGCCAGATGTAGTTTAGAACAGAGTAAAAATGGCAGATTTCCTTCCCTAAAGGATTTTAGTGAATCATTTTTTTTTCTCTGAAATTGACAATAGTTTCATGGCTAGCAGTAGATTCTTAATTCCAGAATTTTTTTTTTACTGAATTGAAATTCCACCATCTGCCATGAGCAGGATTTGAACCTGATTCCCAGAATCTCAGTTTCTTAAACGGTTAGCCTAACGATAATACCACTAGGCCATCAACTCCCCCTAAACACAGCCTTTAATATAAAACCTCCCACAGCATTCTACTGTGCACTACAAAACAATGTGTGACACCAAGCCATATGAGGAGTAATATGACAGATGACCAAGAGATTGGTCAAAGTTTTTAGGGAGTGCCTTAAAGGGGGAGAATAAAAGTCAATGTGGAAACAGATTTATGCAGGAAATTCCAATTTTTCAGCCCAGTCAGCAGTGGTAGTTGATTGATTAAATTTAGAGATATTCAGAAAACTAAAATTGGAGAAACACAGATATGTTGGAGGGTATTTAGACTGGGGAACAGGTAGGAGAGGGTGATGCCATGGAGAGATTTGGAAACAAGAATGAGCATTTTAAAATTGAAGTGATACTTAAGTGGGAGACCTTATAAGTCAGAGAGTGCAAGGAACTTCCTTTACAGCGCTGATTGAAATTGAATGATATAGGAGCAAACTTTTCCATTCTGCCTGCAATGGGGTTCAGAGCGGGTGAAGGGCGGACCATAGAAAGATCCATTGACCTTGGGTGGGATTTTCTAGTTTCGGGAGGGAGCGTGGCTTGCAAATCCTGCCCACAATGTAACTGCACATTGCAATGTTGGCGAATTCAGTGAAAGGTTGTGGTGTTTGGGACAGAGTATATATTTTAAGATAATTAGCGAGTAGATCGGGGGTCTGTATGCAGGGAATATATATTGCAGGGCAATGTAACTTAGAGTTCATTTGGCAGTAAGGATGTTGAGTTGCAGGCAACAAAAGAATTAACTTCAGAAAGTAAATTAAAGAAAACTGTAAAGAAACTTCATTGCACCAACAGTCAGGACATGCCTTGGCCACATAAACTCCCAACAACACCCCCACCCCCACACCCGCGCTCTCCACCTCCCCGGCCCTCCACTGCTTTCTATTTATACCAGGTCAGCTGGCCATCACATCATTTTGCAATTGGTTACATCGTATACTGGGGCAGCTGGTCAACTGACCCTTCACAGCATATGAATTATATCATAACAAAGAAAATACTATTAATTTCCAGCCATTAATTGATGGATCCACCACATCATCATTTCCTGTGCATGATTTTTAATATGATGGGGATAAATTAGAAATAATTTTATGAACAGGAACTTTACACTTGAATTCTAATTTTGGTCAGGTCAGGCATGTGTTTCTTGGGGCTTAAATAGCTTCTTGTTTTGGTGTGTATAATGGGATCTGGTCATAATTTTCCCACAACGTGCTTTATTATGTTAGTCAACTGTATAATGTACTGTTGAAATTTTAATTTTTAACTGTGCAGTTATCATTTATTTTAGAAATGACAGCAATAGATTGGAAGTCAATTGTTTGTTTGATAATTAATATCAGAGTGCTGATGCTTTTCTTGAAGAGTACCTGTAGGAAATCTGCATTATTGATGGTTTGTTTGGCTGCTTTGAAGTACGGGCAAGTTAAATCTTGCAAATTAAAATTCCAAAATTAAGTTCCACATTAAATCTTCTCATCTAATCTGCAAAAAAAAAACAAAGTTAGTTAAATAAAAGAAGCATTGATTAAAGGAAGGGAAATGGGATTAGTAGTTCAAATGTATGAGCTGCAAAGTGTCCTCAGGTTCCTTTTCTTGCCATTTTATTTTGTTTCTTGATCTTGAGATACATGGGCAGATCTGCTTGTTATTTGTCTGAAGTGGCACTGCGATAGTGCAGCTGGCTCATCTTCCTGAAGCTCTGTAGTTCTAATACAATGTCACCTCCATCAAAGTATTGGATGGGGGAAGTTCCAGTCGATTGACCCGAAGGGAATGGGATCGGTCTGATATGATGGTGACTTGAAGAGGTGTTTGAAAACGAAGCATTCACAGCAATGTCACTCTTGCTTTCTTCAGTAATAAAGGTTGCAGGAAAAGAAGATGCTACCAAATTAATCTAGTGAATTGCTGCAGCGTATTACAAAAAACAAAGAACATTGCAGCACAGGAACAAGCTCTTCAGTCCACCAAGCCTACAGCTTTTTTCCCTACTCGGCCCATATCCTTGCATTCATGTATCTTTCAAGATACTTCTTAAACGTTGTTATTATTATCTGCTTCAACCGCCTCCTCTGGCAACACATTCTAGGCATCTATCATGTTATGTGTAAAAATCTTGCCTTTCACATCTCCCTTAAACTTCCCCATTTTACCTGAAACCTATGTCTCCTAGTAACTGACATTTCTATCCTGGGAAAAGGATTCCATTTTTCCATTCTATCCATGCCCCTCATAATTTTATAAACTTCTATCAAGTCGCCCCTCAGTCTCCAATGTTCAAGTAAAAACAAACCAAGTTTGTCCAATCTCTCCTCATAGCTCACACTCTCCAAACCAGGCAGCATCCTGATAAACCTTTTCTGTACCCTATCCAAAGTTTCCAAATCCTTTTGGTAGTGCGGCGACTAGGACTGTACACAATATTCCAAATGTGGTCTAACTAGCTTATTTACAGCTGCAATGGAGATGTAGATACAGCTGTACCTTGCTTAGCAATTGTAATGGCTTCTGGAAAATTGACATATTAAACCAAAATCACTTTCCCCTAAGAAAACTTGTAATAAGCGTGGATAATGTTCCAGACCTGTGATTTTCACACTAAAAACCAATTGGCTGTATGTATGTACATATTACAGTCACAGTTCATTGGGTGAATGTATTGTTGAATGTAGGCCAAATGCAGGTTGACTGATCAAAAATTGTGATTGCTTTCCTATATGGATGAATGGTGACTGTTCCATCTCACTGTTGACTTGAGCATTATGGATGCTGAGCAATAAGATGAGACCTTGAGACATTTATCACAAGGTAACCAGCCTCTAACCTCTACTGGCCCCCCGGCTATCATGATTGTGCAACTGAAATTCTGCTGAATCATAAAATCATAGAGTCCCTACATTGTAGGAAGAGGCTATTCAACCCAGCAAGCCTACACTGACAACAATCCCACCCAGGCCCTATTCCTGTAACACTATGCATTTACCCTGCTGCTCCCCTTGACACTAAGAAGCAATTTAGCATAGCCTATCAACTTAGGACTGTGGAGGAAACTGAATCACATGGCGGAAACTCATGCAGACATGGATTGATACTGCGAACTCCCCACAGACAGTGACCCAAGATTGGAATTGAAATCGTGTCCCTGGCACTGTGAGACAGCAGTGCTAACCACTGTGCCACCTTTCTGTCCAACGACCAAGCTTTGCAACACTTCAGGTCTTCATTATCTTTTACATGTGCAATGCAAATATAATCTGGGCCTTCAGCCCAAGCTTGAGTATCATCTAGGACCTGCTGTCAGCTGTCATAGGAAGCTTAAAGTTAAAGTTAAAAGTTTATTTCTTTATTAGTCACAAGTAGATTACATTAACTATGCAATGAAGTTACCATGAAATTCCATCAAAGTCCGCCACCTGTTTGGGTTAATGCACCCAACCAGCACATCTTTCAGACTGTGGGAGGAAATTGGAGCACCTGGAGGAAACCCATGCAGACACGGGGGGAATGTGCAAACTCCACACAGACAGTGACCCGAGCCGAGAATCAAACCTGGGTCTCTGGCACTGTGAGACAGTTGTGCTAACCACTGTGCCATCATGCCGCCAAGGTTGGATGCATCATTCTATCTAGAGACAATTTATTTTCATTTAATTACATCAAGTTAACATTTCAAATAGGATTACAGAACAGAAACAACCATTCAGCCCATCGTGCCTGTGCTGGTTGCAAAAGGCAGACACTCAACTATTTTCTAACAGGTTCTTTGCCTGTTTGATCTCTGGAATAGATCTTCTTTTGAGAAATCAATTATTTTCCACTCTGCCTCCACACGTACTCACACTCATAGTTGTGTTATCTTTTGACTCAAGTGTACCACTAGGAGTGCAAAACTCAACATGAAACTGTCATAGTTTTTGATTCCACATCCCAATGGTTACAATCTGCAATGTGACAAAATTAATACATTTGATTCATGAGGTTAAATATTATCAATTGCTGCTTCTATTTTATCTTTTTGAGTAATCACTAAATCACAGACAAAGGCAAGTTTGCTGCCATACTGCAAGCAGATTCAGTACTGTAATACAACTGGCTGCATGGTTAAGGTGTTTTGTGCCTCGAATTCAATGTTTTTTTTTCAACAATAGGACCACAGCTGGTAGAAAAATAGATTTAAGAATATAATGAATAGATCAACTCCTGTTCAATCTGCAGGTGAAATAATATCTCCAGGATAACTTAAAGTATTGCGCCTTTAAAAGCCTCTTGTGGGTGGTTTATTAGTCAAGTTTTTTTTGCTTCCTCCCTCAGGGATTTATCAAAGCTTCTTAAACCAAGCCGAGTTATTGTGTTTTCCTTTAATCTTCAAATATCACGCCTGGTGTGTTTGCCAGCAGTGAAGTTACGTCTGCAGGAAACAGTAGAAATGACAATTTCCAAACAAGTGTTGGACTTCCACAGGAAGTGAAAGTGGAGCAGCCAATAATTGACTTGAATACTTTTAATATTAGTTAGCCCTGAAGTCTTTCAGAAGTGTTGGAGCTGAGGCAGTCTGGTGAAATGTGTAATCCTAATACTGTTAATCAACCAATTGTTCTTCAATTTGACACAGTTTTCATATGGAGAATGAATAAGTGGATTTGCCTTTTGGGAGGACAATAATTGAATTGGTTCCATTGAATTCTGTTCGATTCGAGAGCTACAATGCTCAGATTATTCCAAAGTGTGATAGAGATTTCTATTGTATATTTTGCTGAAAGGTCATTTTTGTTCACTCATTTTGAGGTAAAAAGAATGTCATGGTGTCCCTCGATGCATTTATTAAGAACTACAATTTTAACTTCCATAAAGCAATCTGGATGATGATATTCTCTGACGAAGAGCCATCCAGATTTAAAACGTTGGCTCTATTTATCAAAGAACAAAGAAAATTATAACACTGGAACAGGTTCTCTAAGCCTGCACTGACCATGCTGCCTGTCTGAACTAAAACTCCCTGTCCTTTCAGGGACTATATCCTTCTATTCTTATCCTATTTGTGTATTTGTCAAGACACCCCTTAAAAGTCACTTTCATATCTGCTTCCGCTACTTCCCCTGCAGCAAGTTCCGGGCACCCACCACTCTCCATGTAAAAAAACTTGCCACATACATCTCCTTTAAACCTTGCCCCTTTCACCTTAAAGGTATGCCTTCTCACAATTGACAAGTCCACCCTGGGAAAAAGCTTCTGGCTATCCATTCTGTCCATGCCCCTCGTAATCTTGTAGACTTCTATCAGGTCACCCCTCAACATCCGTCATTCCAGTAAGAACAAGCCAAGTTTCTCCACCCTCTCCTCATTGCTAATGCTCGTATTCTCTCTCCTTAGAAGCTGACAGACTTGCTGAGATTTTCCTGCATTTTCTGTTTCTGTTCTGGATTCCAGCATCCGCAGCATTTTACCTTTTGTCTGGTTAATTATTTTCTCAGTCATCACTGTTTCAATCATGTGTGTGCATTTGGTTTATTTAAAAATAAACAGGTCTCCCCTTCTCTTGGTAGGGTTTAGTTTGCTGGCCATCTCCCTCAGGTGACCATTCCTCATGGACTAATGTCTGCCAATCGTCCATTCTAATAATCAACATAGCTAATTCAACCCATCTTCTGAAGCCCACACAACCCACTATCTGGCTGAATTCAATGATAACTGATCAGAAGAGGGGAATAGTTGTCTTTTTTGGTTTTTTTTGTTGTTGAACCCAGAGCTAATAAGACCAATTGCACACAAAAAAGTAAAGTTTATTTATTAGTCACAGGTAAGGCTTACATTAACACTGCAATGAAGTGACTGTGAAATTCCCCAAGGTGCCAGATTCCGACACCTGTTTGGGTGAATACAACTAAACCAGCATGACTTTCAGACCGTGGGAGGAAATCGGAGCAAACCCACACAGACGGGGGGAGAGTGTGGAATCTCCACGTAGACAATGGCCAAAGCCAGGAATCAAACCTGGATCCCTGGCACTGTGAGGCAGCAGTGCTAACCATTGCGCCACCATGCCACCCTAAAAATCCATGCAGAAATGGGGAGAATGTGCAAACTCAACATACACAATGACCCAAGTCTGGAACTGAAGCACATGAATGAATTCTTTATTATCGATTAAGGCAGCACATTGTATACTGGTTAGCACTGATGTTCACAGCACTAGGGTTCAATTCCAGGTTGGGTCACCGTCTGTGTGGAGTCTGCACGTTCTCCTTGTCTCTGTGTGGGTTTCCTCCAGATGCTCCAGTTTCCTCCCACAGTCCAATAGACATGCTGGTTATGTTCATTGGCCATGTTAAATTCTCCCTCAATGTACCTGAACAGACACTGGAGTCTGGTGAGAAATAACTTCCTTGCAGTGTTAATCTAAGCCTACTTATGACACTAATAGATAAACCTTAAACGTTCTTTCTGAAGTCTACAGAACACATTTTCTAACTGAAGTCAATGGTGATTGATCACAAGAAGGGAATATTTGATTCTTTGGGGTTTTTTTTTATTGAACGCAGAGCTAATAAGATCAGTTGCACATAATTTAAATTGCAGAAAGAGGTCATTCAGCCCCACCAGTCGATGTTGCTGTTTACACTCCACATTAGTCTTCTTCTGTTTTATTTTTCTCTAGTGAACATATCTGCCAATTCTTTCTGTTGTGTACATTGAATTTCCCCTCAAAAACATCTTTGGTGTCTTCCTCATACAGTGAAAAATCACTGAAAACATGGCGGAACTTTCATGGGCACATTGTTACAATCTCGACAGAAACTGATAACCTTTAAAAAAGAAGTTCAAACTTCTAGCTGGAAGAATGACTATTCTGGGCATCTTATCGTTGGAAAAGCATTAGAGATATGGGATCACGTACACTGATAAGTTAATGGAATTAAGTCTGAAATGAAACAACATGATTGTAAAGGAAGATTTTTTTAAATTGGAATTTAAAAAGTTAGGGAGAGGCTTAAGAAAGTATTTTTTTTTCAAAACCTGGAAAGATTTTGAGGGAAAAGTTATGAAACATTGTTTCTATTCCTTGACATAGGTTCAAAATGATCACCAAATCACTAAGATCACCATGGGCGGCAAGGTGGCATATATGGGTGACATGGTGACACAATGGGTAGCAAGGTGGCACAGTGGTTAACATTGCTGCCTCATACCAAAAGGGGCAGTGAGTCACTGTCTATGCAGAGTCTGCACCTTCTCCCCATGTCTGCATGGGTTTCCTCTGGGTGCTCCAGTTTCCTCCCACAACCCAAAAGACATGCTGGTTAGGTGCACTGACTGTTCTAAATTCTCCTTCAGTGCATCCAGACAGGGACTGGACTGTGGGTGATGAGGGGATTTTCACAGTAACTGCATTACAGTGTTAATGTCAGCCTACTTGCAACACTAATAAATAAACTTTAAATTTTTAGCAAGTACATGAAGAAGAAAATTAACAGCACAAAAACAACAATTATTATTTTTTGGTAAAGAAGTTCCCGCCAGTGTGAACAGCTAGAAATTTCCTGCCAATATCATAAATACTTTTGAGACAGGAATTATAGTATCTGTTCATATAGACTAGGATAAGAATATGATAAAGAAGAACATACAAGGATGCAGGAAATAGAAGAGAAGGATACTGAGCATAGATAGTTTCAACAAAGGAACTGGCATGAATGCAGTGCAAAGGTTTTAATGGCCTTGTATGCTGTAAATTCTGCAATTTTACAATGAGTTATGCTGGCCACATCTCACAAAATGTATGCATGTCTTTTTGATACATGGATTGCACATCATTTGCTAAACAACTCAAAAATCATAGGTGTGAAACACATTAATAGTGGTAGATTGAACACCAGAAAGGTGTCACTTCATTACTAGTCTTTGTAAAGCTTACCTAAACCTTATTTACAATCATTGCTTTGAAAGCTGTTGAGTTATCCGAGCAATGTTAATGCTATAAATGGCAAAGAAATTACAATTCAAATGTTGCACCGTATGTCCTGAAAATTGGGATGTTATTAGCCAATTCTGGAAAGTCTGACTGATTTATTCTGTCTGCTTTTATTTTTTTATGCGCTCTTCAGCAATTGTGGATGCTTCCAAAACTAGGGACCATAATTACAAAATCTTCACTGATAAATCCATTAAGAACACAGTTCCAGAAGGATGCAAAGGAGTTCAGAAGCAAAGTCAGGATCAAAGAGGGTACATGCTGAATTGTGAGGCTGGAGGCAGTTGGAGAATTAGGATTGAAAGAAGAAATAAAGAAATTTGTAGGACGATACAAATAACAAGCTACTGACGACAGTCATGTAGAGTTTGCAAATTAAGTCTTTACTTTAAGCCGAGAGCTGGATAGAATCTTATAGTGCAGGAGGAGGTAATTCAGCCCATGGAGACTGTACCAGCCACGAACTTACACAGGGCCTCTCCCCAAAACCCCATGCATTTACCCTAGCCAGTCCCTTTGACACAAAGGGTCAATTTAGCATAGCCAGTCCACCTAACGCACATACCTTTAGACTGTGGGAGGAAACCCATGCTGACAGAGGGAGAAATGTGTAAACTCCACACATACAGTGACCCACGTTGGGAATCAAACCCTGGTTCCTAGCGCTGTGAAACAGCAATGCTAACCTCTGTGCCACTATGTCGCTGTAGGTAGATGATTTTGAGCATGATTTGGATTTTCACTCTCGAAGCAGTCAGGAAAATTCCTGCCATGGTCTGCCCATTTTGGAGGAAGAGCCTGCAGTTGTGAGTTGGACAAGACAACCCATGGAAAATGTGAGAGGCCAGCTACAGGAGCTGTAGGGCACTGGGGTAGGCTGGTTAATAAGCTTGTCACATCACTGTGAGATTGCCCAGGCAATCCTGGAAACATCTGGGAGTGAGTGGAGGGTGGGATGGGGGAGGGGAAGAGAGTCTGTGTGGGGGTTCACATCTTTGGGGTTACTCTTCTACCCCAAACACCTAAGGTTTCATTGCCCTAGAGCTCAAACATTACAGTCCATAGTGTGTCAATGGGGATAGAAGTGCTACAGCTTGGCATAGGGGGCATGAGAAGCTGGGGAGGTTGGTTCGAGGAACACATTTTTATATGGAGAGTATGAAGATTTTTGAACACGCATTTCAAAAGAATCCCTCACGCAACTCATCAGTGATACTTTCCAGCAAACCATGTAAATTGACATAGAATTTAATTGGACTGCAAAATCTCATTGGTGGCCAATGGCAAGCCAGCCCCGCTGCAGCAAAAATTGCTATGAGGGTGGGGGAGGCGGGAAATGGGGGAAGGGGGGCCTGAAAAATTTTGGGCAATATTTCATGACACTTCCGATGTTCTGTGAACCATGACTCATTTAAAACTAGGCCTGACTCCATGCAGATTGTGGAGAGTTAGGGCGTGCCTATCTCAGCAATGGAGCCAGCTAGAGTGGAAGAACAAGGTATGGGGTTCACCCCCAACCAGCCTGCATTCTTAAATTACACTTCCAAAAACTGGAAGCACTGGGATCAGGCCATTTTTGAAGAACTCCTGAGTCACGTCAACTCGATGAATATTCATGAGAACATAAGAACTAAAAGCAGGCCATTTGGCTCCTCAAGTCTGCTCTGCCATGCAATAAGATCATCTCATCAATAAGACCATCTTTTCATGGACCCAACTCTACTTATTCGTACAGGAAGAGGAGCATCTGGTAGAGCCGGCAAAGAGACTTCTGGGAGAATTCAGCCCGGCAACATCTCCTGAGGGACCCCTGCCGTGATAAACAGGAAGAAGAGCACTTGGTCAAGGCATCACAGGGACTTCACTGGAGCATTCTGGGAGAGTTCAGCCTGACAACGACTTGATGCAACTTTTTGGTGTTTTCCTGACCAATTGAGTTGCAGCGAACGTGGTTGTTAAGTTGGGTGAGCTGGGGCGATTGGGAGTGAATCTTGCTAATGACATTGTGATCAACGCAAAAAAAAATTGCAAGTTGACATTTCGCCTGTTTTGGACTGATTCCCGATTGTGCTGACTTTCTTTCTCTTGGTAAAATGGGAATGGGCACAAAAACGGACATCACTCCTGCTAGTCACAGCATACCCAATTTTCCTGCTGCATAACAGGGTCATAAAATTCTGTCCATGGCTTTCGTTCTTATCAATCTTTTCTTCATGATGTGAAAACTCTTCTACCTTCTTAAACAATCGGTTCAATTTTCTTTAAAATTGCCCAATTTTAACTCCTTGTAGACTATTTACTTCTGAAATTCAGAAGAATCTTTCTGGAATATAATAATAATCTCTTCTGTTATTGAGATTAAGATACATTAGAGAGAAACTGCTCCTAGTGACAGTAGGATCAATAACCAAAGATTACAGATATTGCCAAAGTCAACCAGAGGTGAGATTTTATGCAGTCAATAATTATGATGTAGAATGCACTGCCTGAAATGGAAAGGAAAGCTTGTTAAATAGTAACTTGCAAAAGGAAATTGGATAAATATTTGAAAAGGGGTACATTACACAGCTATGAGGAGGTGGTGGACTAATTGGCTTGCTCCATCAAAAAGCTGACACATGCACGATGGCCCAAATGGCCTCCTTCTGCACTGTAAAATTTCTGTGATTCATACAAGTTGGACAGGGAAGAGGAAATTTTGTGATACATCATTTGCCGTTGGGTGCAAGAAAACTCTCTTTCCCAACTCGAGCAGCACAGCTGTTTTCCAATTCCACCCCCTTTCAAAAAAAAATACAGCCAAAACCATCAAAGTTCTCATGTTGTGCAATGCATCACAGGTTAGGTTATTTTCAGCGAACAGCAGCTGCTCCATGGAGATGTCTGTTTAGGAACTTGAACACAACTTTTACTGGAAACTCAGTGATCCTGATTGCAGTATGTTTCTTTCAGTCACGCCCAAAAATGGAAATTTATCCGTGGAAATTAAACAGCTGTAAAGTCTACAATGAAAATTTTGCCTGATGGTCACAGCTGAACATGGAAGAATTTATTCCAAAATGTTACCCTTGTCCTGTGTAATATAGCACTGGTATTGTGAGATGTCTTCAAGTATTTTTGCCACTTCCTAAAATGGTCACCTATCCAATTATTAGGTGCATTTCAGAAATTTGCAGAATATTGGATTTTTATAACAGTGGTCCTTATTTTGCCTCATTTTAGTGGCCCATCTCATAAAGCAAAAATCTCGTTCAATTCGATCCATCATGTTTGCTGCTTCCAATGCAGAATTTCTACAGGGAAGGCATGGTGGCACAGAGGTTAGCACTGCTGCCTCACTATGCCAGGGACCTAGGTTCAATTCCAATCTTGGGTGTCTGTGTGAAGTTTGCACAGTCTCATCATGTCTGCATGTGTTCCCTCTGGATGCTTCAATTTCCTCCCACAGTCCAAAGATGTGCAGGTTAGATGGATTGGCCATGTTAAAATGCCCCTTCATGTTCAAAGCTATGTGGATTCGTCACAGTAAATGTGCAGGGTTATGAGGAGACGGCTTGGGTGGGATACTCTTTCGGTGAGTCAGTGCAGTCTCGATGGGCTGAATGGCCTGTTTCTACACTGTAGAGATTCAGTGATTCTAAATGTAGAGTGGGTAAATACTTTGTAGAGCACCTTCACTGAGCCTGCAAGATGAACACCAACCTTCCTATTTCTTGCTACTTGAACCCAACCTCTTGCCCTCATATCCACATGTCCATCCTCAACCTCCTGTAATAATCCAGTGAATCATAGAATACTACAGTGCAAAAGAGGCCTTTCGACCCATTGAGTCTGCACTGACACGTGAAATGTTCTGACCTATCCACTTAATCCCACTTGCCAGCACTTGGCCCATAGCCTTGGATGCTATGGCATGCCAAGAACTCATCCAGGCACTTTTTAAAGGATGTGAGGCATCCTTCCTTCACCACAATCCCAGGCAATGCATTCCAGACTATCACTGCCCCTTGTGTAAAAATGATTTTCCTCAAATCCCCCCTAAACCTCCCACCACACACTTTTAATTTGTGTCCCCTCGTAACTGACCCTTCAACTTAACAGCTGCTTCCTATCCACTCTGTCCATGCCCTTTATGATCTTGAACACTTCAATCAGATCCCGCTCAGTCTTTTCTGTTCCAGAGAATACAACACAAGCATGTCCCAACCTCTCTTTGTAATTGTACGTTCCATTCCAGGCAACATCCTGGTAAATCTCCTCTGCTGAATTTCCTCTGCATCCAGAGCAATCATATTCTTCCTATAATGAGGTGACCAGAAATGCACACAGTACTCCAGCTACAGTCTCACTAAAGTTCTATACAACTCCATCATGACCATAGCCCAACTGATAAAGGCGAGTGTGCCATATGCCTTTTTCACCACCCTATTAACCGAATTCAAACTGGAGGAACAACACTGGATCTCCCAATTAGGCACATTTCTAGCTGTAAGGACTCAAGGTTGAGATTGTGACCGTTCTCTATTTTAACCTTTGTTTATTCCTATTTTTGTTCCTATGAAAAAAACCATCTGTCTCCCTCTTGGCCATCTGTCACTTGTTCTTAAGTTTTTACTCCAACTTTTCTGCAATCTCTCCCAGCTCCTACTAATCCTGACCTTCTACTCTGTTCTAGCTACAGTACTTTCCCACACAAACTGGAAATGTTGACTGGGTTTTCCCTCCATTCAGATGCTGCCACACCTGCTGGGTTTTTCCAGCATTCCCTGCTTTTGTTTCAGATTCCAACATCTGTAGTATTTTGCTTTTATCATGTAAGACAATCAGCAGAATTCTACTGCCCCTCCCTGCACAGGAATTGGAGTGGGCAAAGGGAAGGTCCATTGTCCCCAAGTGGGAATATTCAGTTTCAGGTGGAGCAAGACTGTAAAATCTCCCTTGTGGTGCGTTTCTATTGCATGATTGGCCAGAAAATTCTGGCCATGATGTCTGATTAGTGAGAGTTCAATGCACGAAAAATAGAGATGAGAGTCATTATTAAATCTGCGATGTTTACAACATTAAAAGAATAATTACTTCATCTTCCATTATTAAATCAAATCCTAAACATTCAGTGGCATTGTAGAAATGATTGTTTTCAATGCTGACTGTACTATTTACAATATGATATTCCTTTACTAGCAGCACGTGTCTTTTCCATTTTTGGTACAGATATAATAGCCATATCCCTGTCGGCCGCATGTGAAATGACACACCCCATGACCAATCTATAAGAACTGTGCAGAATTGCATTTTCATCCAATCGTTGTCTCAGCAGCTCGGAAGAAACGTGTACAAGATTGGGTCTCTGCTGAAAATCTTAAGTTTTATCTTAGCAGGAAAACCTGCTAAGGTTGCAGGATTCACAAGAAAGTGCTGCCTCACCTGTACAGTAACAGATCGCAATAAAAAAACTTGGGCCCAAATTCTCTGGCTGTTCATGATTTGCTAATGAGAATGGAGAATTTGGCACTCAGCCAAATCTTCATTCATTGTAGCGGGACTGGAGAATCCCAGCTGAAGGTGATTGGAGAATCCGACCTGTGACTCCATTGAGTCCTCAGTCTTGAAAGGTATTGGCATAAGTTACCGATGGCACAATTTGATGCTGTGATCTCTGTACTGTTGAATAAAACAAACAGGGCTTAATTAAATTATTCCTATTAAGGGAATAGATTTGGTGTGAATCAAAATGCATTGTTCAAACTAAAGTTGCCCTGACCAGACAGCCGTGTTTCTTTTTATTCATTCATTGGACATGAGCATCGCTGGCAGGCCAACACTTATTGCCCATTCCTAGTTCTTGTTCAGAGGGCAGTTGAGATTCAATCACATTGCTATGGCACTGGAGTCATATGTAGGCCAGACCAGTTAAGGATGGCAGATTTCCTTCTCTAAAGGGCATTAGTGAACCAGATGGGTTTTCCGACAATCGACAGTGGTTTCAGTTGTTATCAGCAAATTATCAGTTCTGGATTTTTTTTATTGAATTCAAATCCCACAGTCTGCTGCGATGGGATTCAAACTCGGGACCCCAGAACATTAGCTGAGTTTCTGATTTAAAAGTCGACTGATAATGCCACATTGCCTTCCCAAGAATTGCTACCATCAATTTAAGGTCATGAATGACCATGTAGAAAACAGGAAGTAACTTCATAATATTAGTGTATGCTTTGTTTATGTTTTTATTTCATTCCTCTCCCTGTTATTTTATTGATGACTTATTCCTGTAGAATATTAGACAGAAGACTGTTGATAGGATAGACAAACAGGAACTTTGTTGTATTCCAAACTATAGAAGTATACAGGTGCAATTAAGAAGCACTTATGCACACAAAAAATAATTGAAATCTGAACCCTCTCACCTCTGAATAATGGCATATTTGTCAGCACTGCTGCCTGACAGTACCAACAAGTGGGTTCAATTCCCACCTTGAGCGATTGTATGACGTTTACATGTTCTCCCTGTGTCTGCGTGGGTTTCCTCCCACACTCCAAAGATGTGCGGGGTTGACGGATTGACCATGATAAATTGCTCCTTAGTATCAGAAGGGCTAGCAGAGTAAATATGTGGAGTTATGGGGAGAGGGCTTGGGTGGGATTGTTGTCAGTGAAGGTTCGATAGGCTGAATGACCTCCTTCCAAACTGTAGGAATTCAATAATTCTATGAATCTACAGCAATGGGAAATCTCAAACTTGAAATTGAAGGATATTTGAAAGGCAGGGACTTAAGAGTCATAGAACTGAGATGGGTTAGTAGAATTGAGATACAGATCAGTCATATTCTATTCAATGCTGAAACAGACTCATTTGTTGAGTGGCATCTTCTTCATTCCATTATATATGATACATGAGCATCTATTTAATATCAGTAATAATCACTTTTTCCCTAGAAAACAGTTCTCATTGACAGCACTAGGACAGAACTAACAAGGTACGGAAAGTTTGATAGCAGCTATGTATCATTTTGATTTTGATTCTCATTTGTCTCAACACTTTCCCCCATTTTCCTTAATGAAAGCATCCTGAGAAAAGAAATGGAGAGAGTTCTGAAATGTTGAAATGCAAGTTGTATTTGTGATCTCTTCTCTGGGTGGCACAGCGGCACGGTGGTTAGCACTGCTGCCTCACAGAGCCAGGGACCTGTGCTCGATTCCCAACTTGGGTTACTGTCTCTGCGGAGTTTGCACGTTCTCCCTGTGTCAGCATGTGTTTCCTCCAGGTGCTCCAGTTTCTCCCACCGTCTGAAAGATGTGCTAGTTAGGTGCACTGATTATGCTAAATTCTCCCTCAAGGTACCTGAACAGATGTCGAGCGTGGCGACAAGGGCGTTTTCATAATAACTCCCCGTTGTAGTGTTATAATGTGAGCCTATTTGTAACAATAATAAAATAAACTTTAAACTAATACCAGATGCTAACATTTTAGGATATCATCTATGCATTTACTGTCAGAAACATTAAATAGAAAATGGATTTTACTTCTCGATACACAAGTCTGCAGACTTTTGATTTCTCCATACTTTCTGTTCCCTTGTCAGCTTTATACCTTTGAATAATGTTCCAGAAATCACTCAGATAGTTTTGAACGATTCTGAAATGAAAGGCAGCATAATTGGTTTGTGATAAAATTCCTTTGTGATTTGGATGACCAAATTGTTCCTCTATCCCCCTGGAAATGCTCGACTGAAAATTATCTTATAGCCACAGTTCATACATGAAAGGAACTTCCAAAGTTTTTAGGTGGCACAGGTACTTTTCTATATTTGTATTGGCCCTTGGTTCTTATTGCCTCAATTTTCAAATACCTTGTTTTGAAATTTTTCCAAGTCCTCATCCCTCTTTTACCACTGTAACCTCCTCCTGCCTGACATTCCTCCGAGAGTTAGGGGCCAGAGGGATCAAGGGGTGTGGGGGAAAGGCGGAATCATGATATAGAGTTTGATGATCAACCATGATCATAATGAATGGTGTGGCAGACTCGAAGGACCAAATTGTCTCCCCTTCTTCTATTTTCAATATTTCCACA
This sequence comes from Sphyrna mokarran, assembly GCA_024679065.1. Classification (NCBI taxonomy): domain Eukaryota; kingdom Metazoa; phylum Chordata; class Chondrichthyes; order Carcharhiniformes; family Carcharhinidae; genus Sphyrna; species Sphyrna mokarran. The sequence goes on from JAGIQG010000029.1 coordinate 25,024,912, forward strand.
TTTGTTCTCTTGTAATTTAAGGTGTCTTGAGCAGATAATCGCTGCACCATTGACAGCCATTCTTTTAACTCCTAAGATGGGGCAGTACGGTGGCACAATGATTAGCACTGCTGCCTCACAGAGCCAAGCAATAAGGTTTGATTTCTGACTAGGGACACTATCTGTGTGGAATCTGCACATCCTCCCCATGTCTGTGTGGGTTTCCTTCAAATGCTCTGGTTTTCTCCTACAGTTTGAAAGACGTGCTGGTTAGACACATTGGCCATGCTAAATTTTCCCTCAGTATACATGAGCAGGCACCCGAATGCGGCGACTAGGGGATTTTCAGACTAACTTCATTGCAGTATTAATGTGAGCCTACTTGTGACTAACAAATAAACTTTAAACTTTGAAGACTCTGGGCTTACGAATTTCTCCCCTTTAACTCTCTGTCTCACTTTCTACTTTTTCATCAAGTTTGAGGCTACTTTTGTGTCTTGATGTCGTGCTTTTGATATTTTATTATGTTAATAGTGCTATATAAACAGGAGGTTTTTTTTCTATTTAACGTGAAAAAACAACCTCCAAACAACTCCTCTATGTAATTTGAGGATGACCTGATCCGAATGATATTTGAAGAGCAATGTGATTTAAATAATTCAAAAGAATTTGAATGTTTTTTGTTAAGAGAGCTGAATTTATAATGTATGAAAATGTTGTTCCATTATGGGGCGTGATATTACAATTACAGTGAGGAAGGTTCGTCAATTTCTGGATCTGGAATTCCTTGAACAGAGGTTCCATATCTTTATAATTGAATAATATTTCTTATTGGTTTGTTTAACTGCAAAATAGAAATGTGATGTTTGTTCTGCTTAGTAACTTGCGCACTATAAGCTCAGATTGCTCGATCCCTATCTTGTCAATAAAAGTGTATTGGAATCGAGCACATACGCACTTTTCCATTTAGAGGTTAGTCATGAGCATCTTAGTGAATCCTGAATATTTGTGAGCATTAATCTAAAAGTGTACAGCAGAGCTCTGCAGAGAGAATACATCGCAACTATGGAAAAAATGCAGACCAGCAAAAAAATTGAATGCTTCTTAAATTTCAGTTTTATTTATTTTTCATTAGCAAATCCATGTGGGCCTTTGCTATTGAAATCCTGTTGTCCATCTGTGTTTGTTTGTGTGTGTGTGCATGTGTGGATGTGTTTGTGTGTGTGTGTGTGTCTGTCTCTTGAGTGTATATATCTGTGTGTGTATGTGTCTGTGTGTCTGTGTGCTCGTGTGTGTGCATGTGACTGTGTGTGTGCGGGTATGTGTATGTGTATGCAGGTGCGTGTGTGTGGATGTATACAGTGTGTGTGGATGTGTGCATACAGTGATGTGTCTCTGCCTGACATGTAAACTAACCAAACTATTTCAACTGTGATGAAATTCAAATTCCTGTTTGTTAAAAGCAAAGAAGTTGGGTTTGCATTTCAGAGCATCCTGACCTTGAAAGCCTTTTCTTTCTATTCTTTGCTCACACTGGTTGCTTGCTTCAACCAGCACCAGAATAATATGCAGAAGAAATTCATTCAGGAGTCAACATTAATATAAAAACTTGAAAGGCTTGTTATCACACAATAGCTTTAATAACAGATAATACACAGTGGGAATTAAACTTCTAAAATTCTCACAGGATTAGACAAGATAGATTCAGAAAGAATGTTCCTGATAAAATGGCATAGTGGTTAGAACTGCTGCCTCATGGTGCCAAGGATCTGCGTTCGATTCCTGGCTTGGGTCACTCCCCATGTCCTGGTTTCCTCCCACAGTCTGAATGATGTGCTGGTTAGATGCAAAGGCCGTGCTAAATTCTACCTCAGCGTACCTGAATAAGATCTGGAGCATGGTAACTAGGGCATTTTCACAATAACTTCATTGCATGGTTAATGTAAGCCTACTTGTCACACTAATAAACTTCAAAAAAAAACTTATGATGGGGATGCGTAGAACTGGGGGGTCATAATTTGAGAATAAGGGATAAATCTCTTAGGACTGAGGTGAGGAGAAATTTCTTCACTTAGAGATTGATGAATTCACTACCACAGTAGTTGAAGCTAAAATGTTGTGTGATTTCAAGAAGGAATTAGATATAGTTCTTGGGACTAAGGGGGATCAAAGAATATGGGGAGAAGGCAGGATCAGGATATTGAATTTGATGATCAACCATGATCAAAATGAATGGAGCAGCAGGCCTGAAGGGCCAAATAGCCTACTCCTGTTTCTATTTTCTATGTTTCTATGAATTTCATTCCAGAAACATATTTAATAATAAATGGAATATAACAAAATGAGAAGAAAGTTATTGACTTGTTAAATATACTGCTGCCAAGATTTTATAACTTGTCAAACGTGGACTTACCTTGGATAGAAAAAAATAAGGGGAGGTAGTGGCATAGTCAGTGAGCAAGTAAACCAGTAGCTTATGGCTATGCTCTGGGGACCTGGGTTCGAATCCTACCACTGCCAATGATGAAATTTGAGTTTGGTAAAAATCTCAAATTAAACGTTTAATGACGTTCTGAAAACTCATCTGATTGATTCATATCCTTTAGGGAAGGGAATCTGCCTAACTTACCTGGTCTGACCTACATGTGACTCCAGATCCACAGCAATGTGGTTGACTCTTAACTGCCCCTTCAGTTATGATGACCAATAAATGTTGGCCCAGCCGACGATGCCAATTCCCATGAACAAATTTAAAAAAAATCCAGTTTCAAATTTCAAAAATACCAATCATATTTTCATCCCTTGTTCATTATTTATATTCACACTCCCTTTCCACAAGTTGGACAAAATTGAATAAAAGATCCTTGAAAGCTTTGAAGTTGATCAAATCTAATTGTTCTAGCCAACCAAACAGGCAGTAAATTAACATTGACTGCTAAATGCAACATAATTGTAAACCCACTTAAGAAAAGCAGCTTTAGAATTTTGTGAGGTGTAATGTACAGCAGAGAGCCACAAAAAGCAGGAAAGCCATTGTAACTGATTCTCTGGTTGTGGATAAGAATGGAACCATCTGGGAGCAGTTCCACCTGGTGGATGTTAGTGGCGGGGCATTGAAGGAGGGTACTGTGGCCAATCCATGTCAAATACCACAGATAGGCCAGGAAGGATGAAGGCATCAGGAAATTGGCTTGCTACTATTGTAAGGGCAATTGGGGTGGCCAATAATTGCTGACTTTGTCAGTAAAGTTCACATCCCATGAATAAAGGTTTGATTTGATTTGATTTGATGTATTATTGTCACATGTATTAACATACAATGAAAAGCATTGTTTCTTGTGCACTATACAGACAAAGCATATCATTCATAGAGAAGGAAAGGAAAGAATGCAGAATGTAGTGTTACAGTCATAGCTAGGGCGTAGAGAAAGATCAACTTAATGGAAGGTGGGTCCATTCAAAAGTCTGATAGCAGCAGGGAAGAAGTTGTCCTTGAGTTGGTTGGTACGTAACCTCAGATTTTTGTTTCTTTTTCCCAACGGAAGAGAAAATGTTCGGGGTGCGTGGGGTCCTTAATTATGCTGGCTGCTTTGCTGAGGCAGCGGCAAGTGTAGTCAGAGTCAGTGGATGGCAGGCTGGTTTGCTTGATGGATTGGGCTATACTCACAACCTGTTGTAGTTGACCTTTTGTATTAAAGGTAAAAAAATCCATAGTTCGTTCTTAATTTTTAACAGTTTAAGAAAAAATGTGTTAAATGTCCTCTCTGCTTCAGTGGAAAGTGTTTCATGTCTGCCAACTTTCCTCACAGCTATCTTTTTCTGCCCTGATTACATTGGGGCTTTAATGCTTTAAGGCAGAGGCAACTTTAGTATCTTTTCTATATAGGGTGGTACGGTGGCACCGTGGTTAGCACTGCTGCCTCACAATGTCAGGTGCCAAGGTTCAATTCCTGGCTTGGATCACTATCTGTGCAGAGTCTGCACATTCTCCCCATGTCTGTGTGGGTTTCCTTGGTATCTTCCCACAGTCCAAAAGACATGCCGGTTTGGTGCATTGGCCATGCTTAATTCTCTTTCAATGTACCTGAATAGGAGCTGCAGTGTGGTGATTAGGGGAATTTCACAGTAACTTGATTGCAGTGTTAATGTGACACTAACTACTTGTGACACTAATAAATAAACTTTAAACTTAAACTGCCTTCTCTTAAAACTCATTCTGATCACATTATGAACTGTTTCAGCACCTTCTCGGGCCTTCAGTTTGCTCATTTGTATTTCCTTTGTCCAATTCTACCACCTCTCTCTACCCTTATAGTATAAATCTCTGCTGACTCACTTTCCCCTCAGTTCTGATGAAGGGCATCTAGACTCAAAACATTGGCTCTACTCTCTCCACAGATGCTGTCAGACCTATTGGGATTTTCTAGCATTTTGCTTCCCAAAGCTAACTTTGTTATCTAACCGTGGCCTTTTTTTTGCCTGTACTCCATGTTCTAAGTACTTAAATTAACTGCAAGGAACTCCTTCACTGAATTTTGGATCTGCATGCAAGTCACGAGCAGTTAGCAGTTCGTACAGAAATCTCAGCAAGAAACATACTTCACCCTGATGTTAAAATTCAAGTGTTTAAAAATGTCTGCCATGAACTGGCCATTGTGTCTGCTCCATTCATTATTATAATGTTAGTTACAAGTTGGAGATTCAATTTTATTAGATTTTAGCAATCTCAGAATCCTTCCACTCTGCATCCCCACCTCATCTTATCTATGTGTTTTCTTTGAAGGGAGAGGATTCAGGCAGCTGGATAGAAGTAGCCTTATTAGAATCCCACTTGTCTTTTGCCCTGCAGTAGCACACAGCCAGAGCTGAATTGCATTTTCATGATAATCCCTGCTTGTCCTTTGCCAGGGCACAGGAACAGTGCAAGTGCTAAGTATATCACATTATATAATGTACACTGACAGATGCGTGGCATTGTTTACGGTTTGGAGTGTGATGTTTCATACATTGTTACTTATAACAAGTTCATTTTGTTTCTCACTGAGAGTTTGTTCTTGCTGTTTCTCAGTCTAAGTGGATCTGTGGACAGAAGACTCTCTGGAGCTGGCTTGAGACACTGAGAGTGAACCAATCATGCAAACAAGGGGCAGGATTAGGCCATTCAGCCCCTTGAGCCAAACTCCATCATTTAATAATACCACGGTTAATCTGAACGTAATCACAAATCTACATTCTGCCTACCCCATGATCCATCACCAACTCAAATACCAAGGATCTATTCACGTTTGTCGTAAAAATATTCAAAGACAGTGCTTCCACTGCCTTTTCAGGAAGAGAGTTTTGAAAACTGACAACTTTCTGAGTGAAAAAGTGTTGTCTCATCTCTGTTTTAAATCTTCTTCCATCAGGAAAAAGAAACAAATGTCTGAAGTCACATACCAACTGACTCAAGAACAGCTTCTTCCCTGCTGCTGTTAGACTTTTGAATGAACCTATCTCGCATTAAGTTGATCTTTCCCTATACCCTAGTTCTGACTGTAACCATACATTTTGCACTCACTCCTTTCCTTCTCTATGTACGGTATGCTTTGACTGTATTGTGCACAAGAAAAATACTTTTCACTGTATACTAAAATATGTGACAATAATAAATCAAATCAAATTAAAACATGACTTCAGACCACAGCAATGTGGTTGACTCTTAAAGCCCTCTGAAATGGCTGAGTATACCATTCAGTTCAAGGGCAATCAGCCCAGTCAATGATGCCCAGTTCCATGAACAGATAAAATAAAACACTGGTGAAAGTATCATAAGCATAGCTGTTACAGTGTCAAGGTGGAAATTTCCAGTAACTATAGGCACATTAAATGGTTTGAGAACTGCTTTCCCCAAAACCATCCTTCTTTCATCTTTCTTTCTCTTCTTTGTTGATATCTTCCTAATATACTGTCCTCTTGTGTATTTTACTTTCTCTCTGTTTCTTTTACTCTCACTGCTGTACTCTCTCTGTGTTTGTGACACTGTTAGGGACCACAATTAATTTGCACAATTGACTTGACAATTCCACCAAGCATCTGCCTTAGCCATGAAGCTGGCTTTATGAGTACCAATTACTGCAAGAACTATTTTATACATTCCAAATCAGCGCTTTCTTTTATCAAATATTCAAAAGATTTCCATCAATAGAAAAGCATAATTGCAGGTCGGATACTGCTTCCTGACCTTTCTGGGAATGAGATTGAAGCAGGTGGAGAAAGATAGCAAGCTGAATTGAAAGGCTTATGACATGAAGAGTTTTCTTGTTTGAGTCTCTTGATCTCTTCACAGAAATGTAGAAAAACGGAAACTGAAGCAAGAGTAGGCCATTTGGCAGTCCGAGCTTGCTCCTCCATTCATTCTGATCATGGCTGATCATCCAATTCAATATCCTGATCCCCCCTTTTCCTCCGTATCCCTTAACCCCATTGACCCCAAGGGCCTTCTTGAAATTACACAATGTTTTGGCCTCAACTACTTCCTGTGATAATGAATTCCATATTCTGGGTGAAGAATTTCTCAGTTGTAAAATGTTTGCCTCTTATTCTCAAACTATGACACCTGGTTGTGGACCCCACCATCAGGAACATTCTTTCTGAATCTATTTGTCTAATCCTGTTAGGATTTTATATATTTCTATGAGATTCCCCCTTACTCTTCTAAACTTCAATGAATACAATCCTAACCAACTTAATCCCTCCTCATATGGCAGACCTGCCATCCCAGGAGTCAGTCTGGCAGGGAGACAATATGAGAGATCTGTGCCAGTTATACTCAACTCTCTAACTTCAGTAGGGTCAATACAATTGGAAGGTCAGCTTAAAATGATGCTAGTTGCAAACAGGTTAAATGATCTGTGAAGCATGGAATGCACATAAAGCAAATGTGTCTGCTCTAAATCTTCATTCACTTTTCCTCCTTGAAGAATGGTATGGAGTTTTAGGAGGTAGTAGCAAGTTGATGGACATCCTGCTTGGAAGGGTTGGGGGGGGGGGGGGGGGGTGGGGGTATGCCTGGGCAGTGCAGACTTGATGGACCAAATGGGTGGCACCGTGGCACAATGGTTAACCCAGGTTCAATTCTGGACTTGGCTTACTGTCAGTATGAACTTTCTCCCCTTCTCCCCTTGCCTGCATAGATTCTCTCTGGGCTCTCTGGTTTCTTCCCACACTCCAAAGATGTGCCGATTAGGTGGATTGGCCATGCTCAAGTTCTCCCTTTGTGTCCAAAAGATATGCAGGTTAGGTGGATCGGCAATGCTAAAATTGCCGCTTAGTGTTTAAAGATTTGTAAGTTAAGGGGATTAGCCATGGTGAATTGACAGTGTTATGGGGATAGGGCAGAGGAGAAGGCCTGGGTAAAATACTCTGTCAGAGTCAGTGCAGACTGGATGGGCCACCTATTGGCCTCTTCTGGACTATGGGGATTCTATGATTTCTATGAGCTGCAAAAATGCTTTTGCTGTGCTCAACAAGTTCTGAAGTGGGATTTGAACCCAGAGCCTTCCAACACAGAAGGAGGAGAACTGAGGTCACTCTGGCTCCGTTAAATCTGCTTGTCGAGTTTCTTAAGCTGTATCCTGAAAAGTGCCTGAACATTTCGGTGCAGATGACTAGAAGAATTCAACTGCAAGCAGAAGAAGAAACCAGAATCCTAACTTGAATGCAGGCGGGGATAGCTGGTGGTTGGGGAAGTGGGTATAAAACAAGGGTGCTAGAGTCACGGGAAAAACACTGAATGTTTGCTGAAATGTCAGCATAACGTCAGATTTGTTTCTGAACATGAATCAAATTCAGGACAAGAATATGAGCAGCAGAGAGTGACTTATCTTACAGAAAGGTGTCACATGGAATTGTGATGTGCAGCTTTTTCTTGGGGAAAAAAGAATGATCATAGCCAAGCAAAGGGACAAGAGAACAAAGGACAGTGGCTTATCACACAAAACAATCACCAAAGCTGTAGGGATGTGCAACAATACTGGAAACAATGGATGTCAGAGCTTCAGGCAACTACAATGGCACTCAAGGGACCTGTTTGGAAAAAAATTAAATTTTTCTCCTGGATGTAGGATTCACATGCTAATTTGCTCACTCTAGCCCTTATCATAGAATTTCTGAACCATCTATTGCACCACAGCTGAGAATTGCCGAAAGCCGCTTTAATATGTTCCCCGTTTTTAACTGAAATTGTGAGATACCAATGTCAGTAAGTTTGAGCTTCTATCGCTATTAAATCTGACTCCCTTATCGGGAAGCAGGCTCGCAGATCCATTTTGTTTCCCCTTAGGTCTATTAGAGTGATATCAGGGAAAGGAAGCTGGCTTGGAAGTGGCAGGCTGTCAGCATTTAAATTAACAGTAGGCCTAAATTAAAAGCTTCTTAAAGACGTGTTTGACAACACACATAACACACGTGTGGGGTGAGATTTATTTTTGTGAGAATGACCTTTGAGTGCAGCCACCCATCACTGTTCGATGGGCTGAATAGCATCTTTCTGTGCAGTTGTGCCTCTGTGAATCAAATTACTGTGGAGGAAGAAGTCCAACTCTACCTCAGAGCCACATAGCAGAAATGCCAATGCAAAGCTAAACTATAAATGCTGTTTAACTATGTCATAATTTCAGTGATTGATATTAATTCTGAAATAATTCAGAAGGAAGGGGAGTCCATCTTTTATTTATTTATCCATGGGACATGGATGTCGCTGGTTAGTCAGCATTTATTACCCATCCCTAGTTGCCCTTGGTAGGCAGTTGAGAGTCAACCAAAGCTCTCAGATCGCAATCAAAAATAGAGATTTTTTTTTTCTATTTATTCATGGGATGTGGGCATCGCTGACGTGGCCAGCTTTTATTGCCCATCCCTGAGGACATTTCAGTGTCAACCACATTGCTGCGGCTCTGGAGTCACATGTAGGCTACACCAAGTAAGGATGGCAGATTTCCTTCCCTAAGAACCGATTAGTTTTTCCAACAATCGATAATGGTTTCGCAGTCACCAGTAGATTCTTAATTCCAGATATATTTTATTGAATTCAAATTCCACCATTTAACATAGTGGGATTTGAATCTGGAATTTGACAACATTAGCTGAGTTTTTGGGCTAATAGTCTAGTGATAACACCACTTACCATTACCTTCCCACTGTTATTTTTTAATTGAATCCATTTTTGAATCTTAGAAGAAGAAATGCTTGGGGTTGACTGGTAAAACGGAGAGGTGGGTTATTTTATGAATAAAGTCTGGTCAGATTTAGCCTGTATCCAATATTTAGAAGAATGAGAGGTGATCGCATTGAAACATATAAGATTCTATGGGACTTGACAGGGTAGATGCTGAAGAGGTGTTTCTCCTTGGGGAAGAGACTGGATCTAGGTGAAACAGTTTAAAAATAAATGTTCTCCCATACAAGATGAAGTTGAGAATTTTTTTTCTGTCAGAGGATCATGTGTCTTCAAAACTCTCTTCACATCGAACTTGTTAAATCATCTCAAGTGTTTCAATGCAATCACCTCTCATTCTTCTCAACTCTAATGGATACCAATCTGTCCATCCTTCAGAATAGAGGTGTGTAATCTTGTACAATCACCTGAGAAGATAGACAAGATCTTGGTTTAAAGTTTCATCCATTTGCACCTTCAAATGTATAGCACTTCCTAGTTATGCACTGTGGTATCAGCCTGGATTCATTTTTGCACTAGCCCCTGTTTGTTCATGGGATTGGTCATCCTTCTGTCTCGGAGGTGAGCATGCTGAGACACAGCTGTCACTGTTGAGTCTGAATTGAAGTCCTACGTCACGATTTCACCTAATGGTCCAGCCTGCCAATTGCTCCCACTTTTTAAGAAAATGCTACACTGTCAGGGAGACCATTCCCTGGTTGTGATTTTAAACTGTGGTCTCATTTCCAATGGCACAGCAACAAGAAACATACAAATTAGGAGTGGGCATAGGCAATTCAGCCTTTCAAAGATGACCTGCTGTTCGGTAAAATCTTTGTGGCCTGAACTTCATATTCCCACCTACCTGTCACGTGCATCTCTGCCAAGTTATCCCATAATTTTCCAGTTCATTTCAGCCAGCTTTGTCTTCATGTCCTTTTGATGAGGAGATGCTGGTGTTGAACTGGGATGGACAAGATGAGAGGTCACATGACATTAGGCAACATTCCAACAGGTTTATTTTGAAATTACAAGCTTTCAAAGTGCTGCTCATTTGTCAGGTGAAAGGACTATAACCTGGAGTTGTATAATCTCTCATCTTATCCACTCTAGTCCAACACTGGCATCTCTACATCATGGCCATCATCGACATATAAACTGTCAGTTCAGCGTGGCGAGGATCTCCAAGAAGATCACACATATCAACACAAACCTTCATGTCCTCTTAATTGCCCTTTTTTAAGCTTAAAACATTGGTATTAGATCCACTCTTCTCTCCCTGAAACTGAATTTGAAATTCAATCATATCATGATCACTAACATCTAAGGGATCCTTCACTAAGGGGCCAATCCTGTCTCATTGAAGATTACCAGATCTACTATAGGCTGCTCTCTGATTGTTTCTTGAATGTGCTGTTCTAAGCGATGTCCCAAAACTCATGAACTCATCACCCTGGATTCATTTAGAGGGCCTCTGGACATGTAAGATTGAGCTCGGTCAAAGTGTGTGAGTTCGAAGCAGGAAAGCTTAAGAGAAAAGTCGATGCAGAGAGGCAAAGAGACATTTTGGAGATCAGGACTGTGCTGAAGGTATGGCTACAACCAATGGTTGACCAATTAAAATGAGCATAAGAAGCCAGAATTAGATGAGCAAAGATATCTCAGAGAGATTGAGGGACAGGAGGAGATTACCAAGATATTTGTGGCCAAGGAGGAATTTGAAAACAAGTACAAGATTTCTCAAAACAAAATTTTGCCTGACCGGGGCACAATGTAGACCAGAGCCTGCAGGGGTTACTGGACTTTGTATAATATTTAAGGTATGTGTGAGCTCAAGTATGTGGGGATAGAGGACAGGATTTCTAACCGTTTACCCTCCGCCATCACTACCAGCGAGGATGGAAAATTTGGCGTTTGGCCAAATCTCCATTCACTGCAGCAGGATGAGAGAATTCCCCCAGTGTGAATGGCTGGAGAATTCTGTCCGAATGTGAGAAACCAGCCAGGTGCAGGTTGGAATAATTATGCCTAGAGGTAACAAAGGCATGAAAGAGAAGTTCAGCAGTACATGAACATTGACGATTCCTTGGCTCTTTGTGAAACCGGTGCTTAATGATTTTCATTATGAGGACAGGATGCATATGTCAAGCTGTGTGCCCTGCATACAGAAAAGTAAGAGGTAATTTCATTGACATGGTTAAGCTAACTAAATTATTTTCTCTCATGATGCAGTCCAGAACAAGAGGCCTGAGTGACCTAGTTATAATTTTAAGGTTATGTCAAAATGCATTTCCTTGCACAAAGGTTAGTGGAGATCTAAATGTCTTATTGAAAATTTAGTTTGATTGATTTGATTTTGATTTGATTTATTATTGTCACATATATTAGCACGCAGTGAAAAGTATTGTTTTTTGCATGCACACTATACAAAGCATACAGTTTATAGAGAAGGGAAGAAGAGGGTGCAGAATGTAGTGTTGCAGTCATAGCTAGGGTGTCGAGAAAGTTCAAGTTAATGTGAGTTAGATACACTTGAAAGTCTGACAGCAGCAGGCAAGAAGAAGTTCTTGAATTGATTGGTATGTGATGTCAGACTTTTGTATCTTCCTTCCGACGGAAGAAGGCGGAAGAGAGTATATCCCAGGGTGAGAGAGATTATGCTGGCTGCTTTTCCGAGGCAGAAAGTTTCACAATGGAGAAAGTTTTTCATTAGGTAAGGGTTAAAGGATGCTGAACACCGATGGGTAAATGAAGTTAGAAATACGATATAGTTGAGTGGCACAACAGACTTGAAGGGTTGAATGATCCACTCCTGTCCATATGCTTTAGAAGGACATTTGCCATGGTCATGAATATTACTCCTGTTAAAAATCTTAAACATATTAGCCACGCACCCACTTCATCATTCCTTGCAGAATCGGGCTGGATCAGAAAGACTGCCACATTTGTCTGTATGACAACAGCCTGAAAAGGTCTTTCATTGTGGATAGTTGTTTGTGACAGTCCAAGGACATGATCAGGAACTATATATTAGTGAAAGAATTTGAAGGGAGAGTATTACAGAAACCAACTAATGTATCAATTGAGCAGTTCATAGAATTATAGAATCCGTACAGTGCAGAGGGAAGCCATTCGGCCCATCAAAACTGCACTGACTAGTCCTGCCCAGCTCCTATCCCCGTAGCCCCACGTATTTACCCTGCTCATCTCCCTGACAGTAAGGGGTAATTTAGCATGGCCAATCAATCTGACCCACATATCTTTGGACTGTGGGAGGTAACCCCATACAGTTATGGGGAGAACGTGCAAACACCACACAGTGGAATTCAGCCTGGGTCCCTGACGCTGTCAGGCAGCAGTTCATACACTGTGCCACCATACAGAACCCCCTCCCCCCACCACCCCCGCCACCGCCACCGCCACATACCCACCCAGGTCTTTAAAAAGCTGGAAGTAAAAGATAACTGGCCTATTGCATTTAGTGTTAACTGTCCCAGGTGACATGCTGCATTTTTAAAGCCTAACCTTCTGGAATTTCACAGTAACTTCATTGCAGTGTTAATGTAAGCCTTGCTTGAGACTAATAAATAAATAAACTTTATTATTCTGCATTGTTGTCTGAGGCTGGATGGATTTAATTCAGACACTTCATATGACGACAGCATTACAAGGAAGTTCCTGACAGATAGAAGAGTGAGACATTTCCAAACCTGTTTAAACACATGGAGCTTGCTGCTTTTGTAGGATCAGCATGTGCCAAAATAGGGTTTATTTTAAACCAAAATGAATGAGGTGTGGCAGGTCAGATTTAAGTTGAGCCTCCTTTGTGGCATACAATGATTTGCTTTTTGCTTCAAGGTATTGTGAGGAAACATCACAATTTCAACACATAAAGAGATTTTTTTAAGCATTGTGACTGAGCCGGAATAAGCTCCACATTACAGTTAACTACTGTAATCCGATTTCCTTGCTTTTCCTTCATAGCTTGCGATATTTTTCCTCTTCAGATATTTATCTAAGTTTCTTTGAAATGCTGTGATTGAATCAGCTTCAATAGTGACTGCTGGCAATGCATTTCATTTTCTTATTACTGTATGGCAAAGAAAATCCAACCTCCCCTCTAATGCCTCTAAGTATCAGGCTGAAATTTGTGCCCCCTTGTTCCTGATTCACTGACCTGTGGAAATTGCCTTTTTGTTTAGTGAGGAAGGGAGACAGTATGAGGGAGAGAGTGGGAAAAATAAAGAGATATAGGGAGGGATTTTCCAGCCATGCTTGCTCCCAAGCTGGAAAATCTTACCTCAGGTCAACAGACTTTTGTGTAGTCCATGTCCCACCCACTACAATTCCTCTGACAGATGAGATGGAAAAATTTCACCTAGTGAGGGAGAGAGTAAATGACTCAATGACTGAGTGCGTAACTGAGTGATTGAGTGACTGAGTGAGTGAGGGAATGAGTAAGTGAGTCAGTGACTGAGGGCATGAGTGCCTGACTGCATGAGTGGTTGAGTGTGGGAGACAGAGTGTGTGATCTTGGGAGAGAGAGAGGGTGTATCATTGTGAAAGAGAGGAAGAGTGAGTGAGTGTGTAAGGGAGAGAGAATAAACATGTGGGTGGATGAGAGAGTTGGTGAGTGAGTGAGCTTGGAGGGTGAAAAATTGAGTGAGTCAATATAGGAGAGTGAGTGCATAGGAGACTGAGTGAATGTGGAAGAGAGAGAACGAGTGATTTAGTGAGGTAGATGAAGAGTGTGTGTGTGTGTGTGTGTGTGTGTGTGTGTGTGTGTGTGTGTGTGTGTGTGTGTGTGTGTGTGTGTGTATGTGTGTGAGTGTGTGTGTGTGTGTGTGTGTGTGTGTGTGTGTGTATATGCAAGTGTGTGACTTGCAGAGTGGGAATTTTACTGCCTTGCTTGACCCAAGACCAGAAAATCCTACCTAATGTCAGCATACGTTACCATTGTTTGCCTGTTGGCCACTCCAATTCCCATGGCAGTCGGTAGAATTCCAGAAGGACTCTCAGGATTCCCACCTACCCCCACATCCCAACATCCAAACAAACCCACTCACAGTGGGCGAGGGTGAATAAGTGAGTATCACATGATTGGGAATGAGCTTGTCCTTCTCAAACTCTGCTGATGATATTTATTAATTACACTTTTTATAAATTATCAATTGGTTCCTTTATTTCTGCCCACAAGTTGTTACTTTTCTTCATGCCTCAACTTTTTTTTTGAAATTGCAACTTTAATCTCTCCAAAATTTATCAAAATGTGCAAAAGAATCCTGCTGCTAGCCACCTCCTGCCAGCAGGAAAGACACAGCTGGGAGGCCAGAGAATCACACCTAATATCCTTATATATATCCAAAATATCACAAAGTATTTAAAACACACAATTTAATCTAACAGGTAACTTTCTGCTGTTAATGCTCCACATGAGTCTCCTCCTACACTTTTTCATCTAACCCTATAAACATAATATTCTGTTCCTTTCTCCTTAACTGCTTACATGATGTCCTCTTCAACATACTTTGCCTGAACTACTCCAAGTGGTAGCAAGTTCCACATTCTGACCATTCTCTGGATCAAAAGGTTTCTCCTGAATTGGGAAGAAAAATGAACCTTTATCAAACATTGGTAAGAGTGCTGTGTGCCATTCCAAACACTATATTATAAGAAGTATGTGTCATAAATCCCTACAGTACAGAAGAAGCCATTTAGTCCATCAAATGACTTTCTGACAGAGTCTCTGACCCAGGCCCTCTCTCCGCCCTATCCCCATAATCCCACACATTTCCCACAGCTAATCCATCTAACTCGCATATCTTTGGATTATGGGAGGAAACCGGAGCACCCAGAGGAAACCCACACAGGCATAGCGACAATGTGAAAATTGAACACAGACTGTCACCCAAGGCCAGAATTGAACCCAGATTCTTGGCACTGTGAGGTAGCAGTGCCAATTTTTGTGCAATGCTGCCGCCCCTGGCAGTGGAGAGGCTGCAATAAAGAGTTACAAGGAATGAAATTAATGGATGTACATATCATGAAAGGTTGTCTTTTCTCTTGGGAGACAAAAGGCGAAGGGATGATCTGTTAGATATTAGAATATTACCAATGATAGCATTGGATGTGTTATAGTGAGACCAATGGTAGCAAGCTGTAGGGGTCAGCTGACACAATAAACTATATAACTAATGACAAAATGATTTGCTGATCTGCTAACAGCTGTTTCAGTATAAATAAGAACCTGTTGGAATTGTTGGAAAGCTTAGAATGGCCCAGGGTGAGGCCTCAAATATTGAAGTAATAAAGTGTCTTTTACTTATCTGTTGGAATAAATTGTGTTTCATTTTATTGCCTAGAACTGAAGAGTATCTACTGGATGACCAGCTTTAAAATGATCGGAAATATTTGGTAGAATGGGTTCAGGTTAATTTTTACAGCGATATTGTTTCCTCTAGTGTGGAGGTCATGAATAAGATAGTCAAAGAAATCCAGTAGGGAATTCAGAAAAAAGTCATAGAATAGAATCACAGAATCTCTACAGTGTAGAAAGGCCATTCGGTCCATCAAGCCTACACAAATAATCCCATCCAGGCTCTGTCCCCATAACCCCATGTATTTATCCTGCTAACCCCTCAACAGTAAAGGGCAATTGAGCATGGCCAATCCATCTAATATGCATATCTTTTGACTTTGGGAGGACATCAGAGCACCTGGAGAAAACATGACACAGGGAGAACATGTCTAATGTCCTTTAGGGAAGGAAATCTGATGTCCTTACCCACTCTGATCTACATGCAATTCCAGAGCCACAACAATGTGGTTGATGTTCAAAAGTCCTCTGGCAACTAGGATGGACAATAAATGCTGGCCAGCCAGTGATGCCCATGTCCCACAAATGAATTTAAAAAACTGAAAACTCCACACACCTGAAGCTGGAAATGAACTGAATGTCTTCACCCAAGGAGCAGTAAGAATGTAGAATTCACTACCAAGTTGTTGCAGCAACTTCAAGGGATACATTTGAAGGAGAAAGGAATTGATGGTTACAATGGTAGACTTAGCTGATGAAAGATAGAAAGAGTTTTCTGTGGAGAATGAACATTTACATGGTCAATGTCTTGTGCCTTGCTAGAATCCGAGGAATTGGTAGTTGGGTTTATTCAAGATTATCTGATATTTATGGCTCCATTCTTTTAACCTTTATGAAAGTCCATGTTCATCATTTTTGATTAGCCTGCACCATTTTAGATGCCCACCTTATCCTGTCACTTCCCAAACTATTCTCCATCATACTTCACCTTTACTTTTAATAATTAACTCCACCCCAGATACTGGCAAAAATTAAATAGCATTAAAGTTGCATAGTAATATCCATTATATAACTATTAAAGTTCAATATTATCATAGAATCCTACAGTGCAGAAGGAGGCCATTTGGCCCATCGAGACTGCATCGACCATACTCCCAATCCCCATAAGTCCACACATTGTTCTCCAGCTAGTTCTCCAGACACTAATTGAGCATTGCCAATCTTCTTAACCCACATATCTTTGGACTGTGGGAGGAAACCAGAGCACCCGGAGGAAGCCCATAGGGAGAATTTGCAAACTCCATGCAGACAGTCACCCAAGTCAAACACTGAGAGACAGCAGTACTAACTACTGTGCCACTATGCCACCAAATAAATGAACTCTGATAATTCTCATAATGAATCATACATAAATCTATGATTCAAAAACACTTTGTAAAATATTACTATATGTACTCAGGTGGGCTTGAGTCAAACTGTTCATATTCTCTGGTGACAGAAAACTCTGCAAAATTCCTCTCTCTCTGCCTCCACCTCCACCCACACTGCAATCAGCCACCCTCTGCCCAACTCCCCCACGTAGTAATTGCCCATTCCCCACAAATGGTAATCAACCCCTTCCTCCCACACACATAGTTATTAACTGCCCTTGTTCCCCACACAGTATTTATCTTGTCTCCTCTCACTCCAACACACACAGTGATCAGTCTCTCTTAACTAGGATGTGGAAGATGCCAGTGTTGGAGTGAAGTAAGCACAGTAAGAAATCTCACAACAGCAGGTTAAAGTCCAACAGGTTTATTTGATATCACAAGCTTTCGGAATGTTGTTCCTTCCTCATGTGAGTGAAGAGTTATACTCATAAACAGGGTATATATACATAGATACAAACTCAATTCACAAGATATGGTTGGATTGCAAGTCTTTACAGGTAATCAAGTCTTAAAGGTATAGGCAACATGAGTAGAGAGAAGGTTAAGCACAGGCTAACGAAATGTGTATTGTCTCCAGCCAGGACAGTTCGTGAGATTTTGCAAGCTCAGGCAAAGGTTATAGATAGTTACCTCTCAACTAGCCCAGCATCAGAAACACAGCAAAGCTGCCACTCCCCTTCCAGGCTGAGCTACACAGTCTCCCATGTTCCTTCTGCACTAAATCAGTCACTGGGTTACTGTTCTCAAAGAAATGTTAGCTCTGTTCTGTCTCCATAGATGCTGTCAGATCTGCTGAAATTTTCCAGCATTTTCTGTTTTTGTTTCAGATTCCAGCATCCACAGTAACTTGCTTCTAACTGAATAACATTTGCTGGCCTCAGTGGCATTATTATAATGATATAATACCTCGGGCTTATTTACTGTACATGGCACATTGCATCAATCACTCATAAGGGATTGGGTAAACACATTGCGGGTTCATTTAAGACCAGCCATGGGAAAAGAGTTATACATAGGGATAAATCTTAAAAACATTGGGGGTGTGTGCGTATGACATGTGCATGAGGTGGTGTGTCATAGAAGCATACAATTCTACAGTGCAGAAAGAGGCCATTCAGCCCATCGAGTCTGCACCGACCACAATCCCCACCCAGGCCCTACTAACCAAGTTTATCCTACCTAGTCTCCATTACACGAAGGAGCAATTTAGCATGGTCATTCCCCCAACCTGCACGTCTTTGGACAGTGGGATGAAACTGGAAACCTAGAAGAAACCCACAAAGACACAGGGAGAATGTGCAAACTCCACACAGTCACCCAAGCTAGGAATCGAATCCGTGTCCCTGGCGCTGTGAAGCAGCAGTGCTACCTATTGTGCCATTGTGCGCTGGTGTATACATGTGCATGCGCACACATGGGGCAGTTTTTGTGTGTGTGTGTGTGCATGTGTGTACACATCGGGTAGTGTGTGTGAGAGTGTGTGCATGGGGTGGTATGAATGTGAGAGTGTGTGTGTGTGTGTGTGTTTTGTGTAAGTGGAGGTGTGTGTGTGTTCTCCAGCTCACAGCAGAAATGAAACTAAGACTGGACTACATGAAACATTTCCCTTCTACTGATACCATGTTGGAACCCTAAAAGGCATATTACAATGTTCCACCTTCATTACATAAGTGCACAGCACTGATGAATCTGTAACACTCTGAAGTGGAAAGGTAACCTGTCAGTATGCCCAGACTTGATGATAGTAAGACTGTCTGGAGGTTTCTTTAATTTCCCACAGTGATCTGTTTCTGGTTGCAGCTAGTATCTTTTCCTAGATGCAATAGAACTGGTAGCACAGTGGCAGAATAGTCTCAAAACGCCAAGGAACCCAGGTTTGATTCTAACTTCAGTCAGCGTCTGCATGAAACATTCTCCCGTGTCTGTGTGGGTTCCTCTGAGTATTTGGTTTCCTTCCCACAGGCCGAAGGTGTGCGGGTTAGGCTAATTGGCCATGCGAAATTGCCACTGAATGTCAGAGGGACTAGTAGGGTAAATACGTAGGTTTATGGAGATAGGGCCTGGGTAGGTTTGTTGTTGGTGCAGGTTCAATAGGCTGAATGACCTCCTTCTACATTGTAGGGATTCTATGATTAATGAACATTATGACAAAGGTTTGGAGACAAGGGAGCTAGTCTATCCCTCATGGACAATAAATTACGGGCAGCCTTAAGCAGAACAAAATAATCCCGAAATAACATACGCTGAAATGAAATGACGTTTCACTACAAATAATCCATTCAAAAGAAGCAAATATGCCCTTTCATTTTCAATTGGTTGCTTGTTTTGGATTCAATCTTCGGCTATATTTGCATTCCATAACATTAGTATTATCATCAATAATTAAATGAACTATAAACAAAGCTCGGGAGAGTATTAGTGGGATCAGGCCCAAGAAGCTATTTTGCCAAGCAAAATAGTTTGTGCTGTTATAAATGAGTGTGTTGACTCACTCATTTATTCAAAGAGCAATTAATTTCTAATTTTCATTCTACTTTCCCCTCCCTCCTTTTTATTGCTTTGCTCTGCACAGTTCCCCAAAGCTGCTACTAACCCTGACCACTTTCCACAATCAAATTTGCAGGAAATGGCAGTGGCCAAAGTCAAACAGACTTATGTGTTTTAATTTAAAAGGAATCGACTGTGCGATTATTAGGAATAATTGCACCAATTCCTATGATGGATTAGTGCATAAGCAGCGCAAGCCTGAACACAGATTAGAAGGCTTCCATCTTCACTCATCAGTCTGTGAAATTCCCTCTTTACTACCTTCTCTCTTGCACAATTTAATAAACAACAGGACTTTGGGAGTCCTTCACAATTTTGTACATGATTGCCACATGTTTGCATCCCTTCTGTGTTCAGGTTTCCAGGCAGAACTAAAGACATTGGAGAATTCCCCAGTATTTAAACAGCACAGTGTCCTCTGCAGCCTGCGTTGTTTAATTGGCCATGAACAAGAGACACGATGGTGTGATTTCATTGCCTCTTAAGCAAAGTAGCAGGTGTATACAAGTCAGTCAGGTTTCCTGTACCTGCTAAGTGCTTTGACCGCGAGTAATTCAATTTATGCCTGAAACACGCATCTGCTTCCTGACTTATTTCCACTCGAGTCGAACTTGTCTCAGTGACACAGATTACCTTGTCCGGAACAACAGCAGTAAATGCTGGAAAATCTCAGCAGCTCTGACAGCAACTGTGGAGAGAGAATAGAACCAACGTTTTGAGTCTGGATGAACCTTGTCATTTAGACTCGAAGCATTTGCTCTATTTTCTCTCCACAGATGCTGTCAGACCAGTTAAGATTTTACAACAGAAGATCATAAGAGCTGGAAGCAGGAGTATGCCTCTCGAGCCTGCTCCTCCATTCAATAAGATCATGGCTGATCTTTTCATGGACTCAGCTCCACTTATCCGCCTGCTCACCATAGCCCTTAATTCCTGTTCAAAAATTTATCTATCGTTGTCTTTGTTTCAGATTTCAGCATCCGCAGAATTTTATCGTTACCTTGTCTGGACACAATTTATAAAAGTATGATACATTCCATTTTTAACTTTAGCCAGCTTATGCCTGTGTTAGTGCTGATATAATTGTCACAGTGTGGAATCACATATGAAGGATGGTCACCTAGGTGAAGTAGCAGAGGGATGGTGGCACTATGTGATCTAGATCATGGCATGGATCAGTGTTCTGATGAGTCTAGAGAAAATAAGTATAGGATCATTTTAACCAGAGGAACATCCACATTATGGGCTGGATGTTTTATCTGGAGGTGAGTTTTGTGGGGTAGGGGGGAGGCGGAGGTAATTGGTGAGAGATGTTGAGAGATTGAGCTGTTCACTGAGTGGCACCTTTCAGTGTGGATCTTGCCCACAGGTAGCATGAGTAACAGCCTGGAGTCACGTCAGGCAAGAATGGGGAGTCGATGTCTTAGTGGTAATATCGCTAGACTATTAATCCAGATAATGTTCTGGGGAACTGTTTTTGAATCCTGCCACCACAGATAGTGGAATTTGAATTCAATTAAGTATATCTGGAATTAAGAATCTTCTGACAACCATTGATAATTGTTGTAAGAACCCATCTGATTCACTCATGATCTTTAGGGAAGGAAATTTGCTGTCTTTATCTGTCTGGTTGACAGAGCCACAGTGATGTGGTTGACTCTCAATTGACCTCCAGCAACTAGAGATGTCCCACAAAGTGAATTAAAAAAAGCCAGTTTCAAACAGCCAAAGTTTTCCACAGCAGGTAACCAACATACAGTGTAAGGGTACTTCCTCAAGGTGGATTCATCCTTATAGTTGAAAGTTTCTGATGGATCCTGTCACTTGCACAGATCAATCATTGTCAGGACGGTATTCAAATTCAAATTTGAGATTTGATGGACAGATCAAATCACCCAGTCCCAACATGCCAAATATATATTGTATTTCCTGGTGTGGAGTTTGGATGTAGCAATGCTGTCCTTCTCGTGTGAATGCAGAGCCAGATTGGATGTGCAACATTGTTAGGTCAGAGATTTGACTCTGAAGTGCGCTAAAGCAAATGATGTAAACCCACCTTGAGAAATGCTCTCACACCATTTGCACATTTATATCGGTTGGGATATAGTTCCAATCCAGCTCACTGGGAACTTATAAAGTTATAAGAACAATAATGCTTAACAAGTCCTCACACTTGTTAAAAAATAGATCCTTGGATTTCTGTGTCTTTATACACGCGTACAGAAAAACAGTTAACCCTGCTTTATTGCTTAGTTCAATGCCAGGCATATTGGTCCGCTGGCTATACATGAGGCATTTGAGACCAAGATCAATAGTTGCAGCATTAAAGGCTGAGATGCTTTGAAAAAACAAGTGGCAAACAGAAAAACATTCAATATATTGTTGATATTAGAAGTGCTTCCTTTACGTATTAAATAATTATTATTGATCTTCAGACCCCCATAGACAGAAATATTAGTCAGTCGGTTTAATGAATGATGCATTGTTCACCAAACAGGATCTTAGCAATAACAATATTTAGCATCGAATACAGATAGAATTTTTCTGAGTCTTTATTTATGGAACAGAATATTAATTTACCAAAGGCTGCATTCATATTTTGGAGGTTATTGTAACACTTGTTGCTTATTGGCAGAATTATTCACAATTTGCCACAAAATCAGAAATATTTTAAAATAATTATTGGTTTGGATTGTCGTATTAGCTTGTAACATATGTTTGTGAATCCTATATGTGTTTTTTGTTTAGTACAGATCAAAGTTTGTGCTTGGGAATTAAACTTTTAGCAACATTTAAGAGGCGAATGGATGGGTACATGAATAGGGAGGGAATAGAGGAATAGGAACCAAGTAAGAGTAGAAGGTTGTTTGTTAAGTTAACTTAGGGCATGGTGATTGGTGCAAGCTTGCAGGGCTGAAGGGCCTGTTTCTATGCTGTACTTTGTTCTTTTCTTAATCTGTTTTCATTTTGGGGTTTCAAATGATATTATCAAACAGTAAGATATGGCAGGACTTTGCTACTTATCCTTAGCTTATGGGATATAATGGGGTCAATGTGAATATTCCTTTTCCTTGGCTGTGTCTGGGGGTGTCTCAAACCAGCGACACAATCTCATAATAAGGAGCAAGCCATTTAGGTCCGAGTTATGGAGGAATTTCTTCATTTGGAGGCTGGTGAACCTTTGGAATTCTCTACCTCAGAGAACTGTGGAAGCTCAATCATTGGGCAGAATTTTCTGGCTACATTCACCCCAAGAGTGGAAAATCCCGTCAGAAGTCAACAGGCTTTTGTAGGATCCAGACCCCACTGGCTATGATTCCTGTGGTAGACAGAACAAGACCAGAAAATTCCACCCATTGAGTACATTCAAGGCAGAAATCGATAGATTTCTAGATACTGATGACATCAAGGGATAAGGGGAGAGTGGGGAAAGATAGCATAGAGATAGATGTTAGTCATGATCTGTTTGAATGGTGAAACAGGCTTGATGGGCTGAGTTGCTTACTCATGCTCCTAAATTCCAATTTCTGGAGAAAATCTTGACCTCCACATTATGAATTGCATTTTCCACAGGGGTGGCACAGTAGTTAGCATTGCTGCCTTACAGCACAGTTAGAAGTCTCACAACAGCAGGTTGAAGTACAACAGGCTTAATTAGTATCATGAACTTTTGGAGTGCTGCTCTTTCATCCAGGTTCAATTCCTGGCTTGGGTCATTGCCTGTGCAGAGTTTACATGTTCTCCGTGTCTCTGTGGGTTTCCTCCGGGTGCTCTGGTTTCCTCCCACAGTCCGAAAGACATGTTGTTTAGGTGAATTGGCCATGCTAAATTCTGCCTCAGCATATCTGAACAGGCACTGGAATGTGCCAAATGGGGGATTTTCACTTCATTGTATTAATGGAAGCCTACTTGTGACATGAATAAATAAATTTAAACTATCAGGCACCTGTTGCCATTTTAAGTAAGTCTGTCATTTTTGTGCCACTTGGGTGAGTCCTGGACCAATTTGCACAGCTGCAAAACAACTCACCCTGAACTGGGTAAAGCTCATTTCACAGTGAACTCCGACAGCTGGTCGACAGAAGACCATCGCTGTGCAGCTCTTAATCTCCGACTTGGAGTTTCCTCCATCCATTTCATATGTCACGATGAACAGCTAACAAAACAGACAGGCAGCCAAGCACGTAGGAAACTGATGTGGATGTTAATTGAAAGTAACACAGGAAGTTGTTTAAAAATATTAGCCACCATTTCACATATATTAGCTGGCACTCGCAGAAAGATAACTAACTGAAATCATTTTTACCCTTCCTCCCCCCCCACCCTATAAACATTTTGACATTAATGAAATGACTATAATTACAGATAATTAACATAATTACTTACTTTTAGCATGATGAATTGCTCAGCAAGTTTGGGTGTCAAACTCTGGTAAGAATGATTTATACACAGGTCACTGGGATTTCAGTCAGAATGTAAGCAAGCAGTTCATGCTTCAATATAATTTTTGTTCTTAATTACAGTCTTCATTTCTGAATTATAACCTGCATCTCATTACCAAATTTGTATATGAAATGTTTTGTGATTTTCTCTATCTCTCACTCCTCATTTATATGATGTGGAGATGCCAGCGTTGGATTGGAGTGGGCACAGAAAGAAGCCCCATGGCACCCAGTTAAAGTCCAACATGTTTATTTGGAATCATGAGCTTTCAGAGCGCTGCTCCTTCGTCAGGTGAGTGTTAATGTTGGGCTTTAACCTGGTGTTGTGAGACTTCTTTCTGTCCTTATTTATATGTTTCTGAAAGCCTATTTCTATGACCAAGATTTTGTTCCAATATCTTCTCATGTGACTCAGTGCCAATTTTAGTCTGAATACACTCAACCACCTTGATACTTTGGTACATCTTACCATATTAAAAGTGCCACAAAAATGGTCAAGAGCTTCAA
The DNA here is from genome assembly GCA_024679065.1 of Sphyrna mokarran. Classification (NCBI taxonomy): domain Eukaryota; kingdom Metazoa; phylum Chordata; class Chondrichthyes; order Carcharhiniformes; family Carcharhinidae; genus Sphyrna; species Sphyrna mokarran. The sequence continues at coordinate 25,049,332 of JAGIQG010000029.1, forward strand.
GTTTCCAGGTGTCAAGATCACCAACAATCTGTTGTGGTCCTCCACGTCAATGTTATAGTAAGAAAGCCCACCAATGCCTCTACTTTCTCAGGAGGATAAGGAAATTTGGCATGTCTACTACAACTCTCACCAACTTTTACAGGTGCACTATAGAAAGCATCCTTAATGGTTGTATCACAGTTTGATATGGCTCCTGTTCTGTCAAAATCCCTGTCCATTGACTCTGTCAAACCTCCTGCTACCTTGGAAAAGCAGGCCAACATAATCAGGGACATAATAATTCTCTCTTTCACTTTTTTCCATCGGGAAAAAAATACAAAAGCCTGAGACCACACACCAACTGACTCAAAATCAGCTTCTTCCCTGCTGCCCTCAGACTTTTGAATGGATCTTCCTTATTTTAAGTTAATATTTCTCTACACCCTGCCTTTGTCTGTAACACTACAATCTGCACCTTCTCCTTTCCTCTCTATGAACAGTATGCTTTGTCTATATGGTGTGCAAGAAACCATACTTTTCACTGTATACTAATACACGTGGCAATAATAAATCAAGTCAAATCAAAAAATACAATCAAATTGTCTGTTGCTATTGTGAAGAAATATCCCACTTGTAAGGAAAATCACAAGTTACAAAATCAGAAGATTTGCTTATTGAGTAACATATAGGCAATCCTTGGACACAAGGGCTGGAAGTTTCCAGCCATTCACATCGGTGAGATCTTCCAGTCCCATTGTTGGCGCACCACCGCAATGGGTTTTTCAGCAGTGGAGGGATGCATTCAACAGGAAATCCCATTGACAAAAGCGGGACCAGAGGATCCTACCGCCAGCCAATGATGGGCCGTTACAAAACACACAATGGCTTACATAGAAAATGCCGCTCAATTTGTTTCTGAAATCTGGTCTTAAATCAAAATGTCATAAGGTGGAACCAATTTTTCACATAAGAACAGTGTTATGAATCAGGCTTTCATTCCTGCACCAAGGCTTGCTACCCTATTTTCACCAAAATTTTCACTAAAAACCAGAAGTTTGTCCTCAACAAATTGCTTAAAATGTAATATTGCAATAAACTAATTTCAGAAAATAAATTTGAAGAATAAGTGTGGAAACATCAAGATTCACCAAGTAAAAATGCATTGTAAGAAGTCTCATACCAATAGACTCATTAACACTCATCTGATGAAGGAGCAGCACTCTGAAAGCTTGTGATTCTAAATAAACCTGTTGGACTTTAACCTGCTGTTGTGAGACTCCTAATTGTGCCCACACCAATCTAATGCCGAATTCTCCACATCATAAAAATGCATTGGAACAGACACTGAGCACCTTGAGCTAAGGGAGATGGGCAGTGCAGAAAGTCAACGAATGCATACTATGTTGATCTGGTTCATTGGCACAGCATCATAAAGTGAAAGCCCAGATTGTACACTCAGACAGAGGATGTTGATTTATAAATGTCATGTGTCATTTGTCATAACTGAAACATCATAAATTTGAAAACTGCCTTTAACTTCATTTTCAATCAAGCTGGAAGGAACATTCCGTTCCTGTGATTGATACACACAACTCCTGTGCGAAAAATAAGAAGTAGATTCATAGAATTACTTCCAGATGCACATCATATTTTTATGGTGACAAAAAATGTATGGTAGCATTCTGGAAAGTGGTGCAGGAGACATTCTGTTGTGTGTAGTCTTCACTCCTCCTTGTCGTATGACTGGGAGCTTAGTGGTATCTTTGGCGTTGTTTAGCCTCTAAATGACTTTCAGTTAGCAGATTGAAATTGAATTGAGTCTCTATGGCAGACATGAATCCAACACTGATCTGTAGTGCTCCAGGACATTGTTACTGATTGATCCTGGACCATTGATGGAATCACAAGGAGTTGACTTGTAACTGGAGCTTAAGATCCTTTCCTTTGACCTCCAGATAGCTCTGAAGGTTAATGGAAGGCTGTTATGAGCTTGTAGCAAGGTCTCAATATGCACTTTGGGACTCCTCACAGGGACACCCCTTGCCAGTCTTCGTCTTGTTTCTTTATCTAATCAGGTGTTCTACTGTAAAAAGAGAACATTGTGTGTTCCAGGGCAACAACATTAAAATTTGATACCGAGTTGCATGACGATAGTAACAACCTATTTTTAGATTATGTCTTTCATGCAAAAAAATGTCCAAGCTACTTCACAGAGCATTTTATACAATAAAAAATGGCACCAAACCAAATAAATATATCAACAAGTGTACAAAAGAATGATCAAAGAGGTTGGTTTTAAGGATTGCCTTAAAGGAAGAGCAAGAAAAAGAGAGGTTTAGAGAGAGAGCTCCCAAAATTAGGACCCAGGTAACTGGAGGCATAGCTACCATTAATTAAAATTGGAGATGTGTTATTAGAATCAGAGAAGTGCAGAGATCACAGATGTGTAGAGCAAGAGGAAGCCACAACGAAAAGAATGAGAAAGAGATTTGAAGACAAGGGTAAGAATTCTAAAATCAATGTATTATCAGTCTGGGAGCCCATGTATATCAGTGAACACAAGGGTAATGGGTGAATGGGACTGTTTGCAAGTTAGGATATAGATCAGAAAGTTTGGATAAGCTGAGGTTAACGGACACTGCAAGTGGAAGACCACAGGCGATTTGACATCATGAGGTTTAGAAGTAACAAAGGCATGGATGAGAATTACAGCAACAGATGAACTAATGCAGTGTGGAGTTGGTGATGTGACAAAGCTGGAAGTAGATGTTCTGAAAAAACATAGCTACTTACATGGGTCTCTCTATCCATAAAACCATAAGAAATAGGAACAGGAGTAGGTCATTCAGCCTCTCAAACCTGCTCCATCATTCAATAGGATCATGGCTGATCTGACATTCCTCTAATCTACTTTCCTATCCTTTCTCTGTAAATCTTCATTGCCTTACTGATCAAAACAAAACTTAAATTTGGGTTTCTGTTGTTATTATGATCACGTAACCAACAAATGCTGTGAGGGTCAGCCAACCTGATAAACAATGTAACCACTGGCAAAGAGGGGTGGTCACCTGACCCAGTATAAGTAGAAAACCGATGGAGATTATGGGGAGCATTTGAGGCCCAGGATGCGGCCCAAGTGATTTTATAATGAAATGTCGTTGTTAAACCTTTTTTTGATTTACTTTGTTAGTTCTTTTATTGCTTGCTGCTGAAGTATCCTTACTACCAGATGAACATTAAATGACAAAACTATTGTAGTTTGATTTTGGAACTTAGTTGTGCTCAATGAAGAGCTGTCTGTGCTAGAATATTTGGATCTAATCTTCCTGAGGGATTTATTGAGTCCTATTATACGTGAGTTGTTTATTATAAATTTATTGATGTTTACAAACTGTTTGATAGATCAGCCATGTGTCTCCTAGTCATGTCTTTCCTTTGGGTTGTTCTACTGTGTAGGTCCTAAGTGGTGCATTTGGAAATTTTAGGAAGGCCACAGGCCTGATTTTTGGAAAGAAAGTACATGTTTTCTCTTTTGTACTTGTTACATTTTCAATGAATTTTATGCAAAGCAGACCTCTGAAGCTGAACTCTGATTCTGCCATGTGCCCCACCATCACACCTGCTGTTCGACTGTAGACCAACCCCAGCTGTGCCATGCCACAAGTTAGGTTTTCTTTTCTCTCAAAACGATGCTCAGAAATGCCTCGAGACACTTACGGGAAAAGAAGTTGCCATAGTTACAGCTGTAGTTACAGCTTGGTGGTGGAAGTGAATGCACAGATGTTTCATTTATTTTTAAACTGCAGGTGCCTCACTGGAAGGTAAATCTGATTGGTTTGTTATCTCCCAATTTCACATGTGCAAGTTAATGAATGAATATTATGCATCGTTTATGAGCCAAAAGCATGACAAAAAGTCAGGTTCTTTTTTTTTGTAAGTAGTTGCCAAAGAACCCCTATGGAATCCAATCCTATGCAAGAACACAAAATATGTGTACATTACTTGCTGCCTACTTTAAGTATATCTGTGTATGTACAATGAATCCTTTGTTGCAGAATATTTGAATTATAGAAAAGGTGAGGGAGTGACAGTGGCCAAATGATATTACCATTAGACTATTAATTCAAAAACTCAACTAATGTTCTGGGCTCTCAAGTTTGAATCCCACCACAGCAGATAGTGGAATTTGAATTCAATTTTTTAAAAATCTGGAATTAAGAATCTACTGATGACTATGAAATTATTGACAGAAAACCCCATCTGGTTCATTAGTGTCTTTTAGAGAAGGAAATCTGCCACCCTTACTTGGTTTGGCCTAAGCGTGGCTGCAGAAGTATAGTAATATAGTTGACTCTCAACTGCCCTCAGGCAATTAGGGATGGGCAATAAATGTTGGCCAGCCAGCGACGCCCATGTCCCACAAATAAATAAAAAAGAAGTAACTTTCACAATCCCAGGATGTCCCAAACCATGTCAGGGCCAATTGAATCATTTTTGAAATGGTGCGGTGTGAAACTTTTATTCCAGGAAACTCAGCGTAAAGCACTGGTCCATTTCTACATTACAGCGGTGATTCCATTTCAAAATGTACTGTGATGTCTATAAAGTGCTTTGAAACATCTTAACTTATTTACTCCCTCAGGGCAGGATATTCCGGCTTGTTTTCTGACAGCTTGCCATTGACTAATGCAGGATCTTCCATTCTCGCTGACTATGGCACTTTGTGTGGCTCCTTTGTCCCCTGCCAGGGAATGCACTGGATACGAGGAGGGGGTCACCCTTGGTAGGACAAGAAACCCTGCTGCCCAAAATCTTTCTGTCTCTACCTCTCACAGCTCTTTGAAGACACCACTTCGAACCTACTTCTTTGAACAAGCTTTTGGTAACCATCTCTAATATTCCCTGGCACAGTTCGATTTTATTATAGGAAAGGCTGACGAGGTTGGGCCTGTACTCATTGGAGATTACAAGAATGAGAGGGGACCTTATTGAGACATATAGGCATGAACTTTACCCTCCCTCCTGCTATGGGAATTGGAACAGGAGAGTGAGGCCAGAAAATCCTGCCCATAGCATCCTCAGGGAGCCTTGACTGCATTGATGCTGTGGGAGACTTTAGGACCAAAGAGTGCACTCTCAAAGTAAGAGCTCACCCATTTAAGACAGAGCCGAGGAGGAATTTCTTCTCTCAGAGGGTAGTGAATCTTGGGAATTCTTTACCGCAGAGGGCTGTACAGGTTGAGTCATTAAATAGGTTGAAGTTGTGAAGTTCTCATATTGTACTATATTAAAAACTGTGCATGAAACAAACCTTCTATTCCAATTTTAATATGGACTAAAGTTAGGTCACTGATCTTGTGGGTGGGTTTAGTTCTGCACCATCTTAAAAGACCAGCTTGCCTTTCTATCGATACCAATACAAATTGCGACTGGACTCTGGAGTCCCCTCCCAATGGCTTGTTTAAAGTTACATTTGTACTACAGCTGTTGTGTAAATAACATAATCTAGTTATTTACTTCAAACCTGGCTATAAGTAAACACTCCTGTCTCTTGGAAACAGACTGGAGCTGCACTGTGAAACAGATGATCCGTATTCAGACAGAAGTACCATATTAACACTCGAGCTTGGATCTCCCTCACCACATTTTGCGATGAATAAGCAGACAATGCGCGCAACAAGCTGGTAATTTAATCTGTCAAAGTACGTAAATTAATCGGGGCGGAAGATTCAGTGAATGCCAGGAGATCACATGCGGCTCAGATCAAGCTAATCCAAACTGGAGGTGATATTTCAGAATAAATGTACATTTAGGTAAATAAACGCAGTCATTTCTTGCGCTGCAGTCGTTAGTTGCTTAGAGTGCTTTGGTGATCTTCCACTATTTGCATAGTATTGGATTTTCTTATTGATAATTCATAAGAGAGAAATTGAGATAGATTCTCCAACATGGAGATTTAGTTGCTGCATCCATAACTAAACAGTTAGTCCCCCTCCGGCTAGATTTTAACTTTTGCTGCTTTGCAGAAAACCTTCTGAAAATAAAAGTTGAAAATAGAAGTTGACAATCTTTTATGCATTTAGGATCACAATAGTAGCATCCCTACAGTGCAGGAGGAGGCCATTCAGCCCATCAAGTCTGCACTGACAGCAAATCCCTCCAAGCCCTATTCCCCTTCACCTCACATATTTACCCTGCCAGGGGAATTTCACAGTGGCTTCATTACAGTGTTACTGCAAGGCTTACTTGTGACTAATAAATAAATTTTAATTTTAAATTCCCACTGACACTATGAGGCTTGGCTAATGCACTTAACTAATACCCTAGAGAATGTAAGTCATGGACTATTTATGATACTCTGAAGGCAAAAGCCCTGGAAGGTGAAACCCCCAAAATGTTGCAAGATAATTTACAAAGGACTCTATTGCTATTTATAATGGATTATATTGCTCTGAAGGAACTGTCTATTAAAATATTATTCATCCTTGGTATTTTATTAATTTATTACTTTCACATTGTGGTTATCTGCACTTGGAGAAAACCCACACAGACACAGGGAGAACATGCAGACGCCACGCACTCACCCGGTGCCTGAATTGAATCTGGAACTTAGGCAGCAGTGCTAACTATTGTGCCACCATGCCATCCTCTTCAGACTGTGAGAAAGGTAACTGAGAAAAGGGATCCTTTTTTGATTAAATGGTGTTGTTACCAACAGAGAAGGTTGAATATATATATAGGGTGCAATTTTCCCAAAATTGCGCAGAGTGCTGGGTCAGATGGGAAAAACTGTGTGAAACTCATTGGCTTCACAGATGCATTTTCTCGCCTGATTAAACAGCACTGTGTGCAATTTCAAGTGCTGGTGAGGATCACGCAGGCAGCTGGAGAGGTGGGATCTAAATAAACCAGCAATGCTAGTATTCTGAAATCAAGGTGTCAATTTTAAAGAACACCCTAACTTCTAAGTTAAAGGTCTCGCTCCTTCCCAACAGAGATTGGGAACACCCCTCCTGCCATGGATATTGGGAGCCTTCAGCAGACAAGGGGAACAACTCCCATATGCAGTCCCTCTGCCCCCCACAATGCAAAGATTGCTACCCCCCCAACATACAAGTGACTCACCCCGTGCCACTACCCCGCCCCACAAAGTCTTTGTCCCTCCCACCCCAATAAATGCATAACCACCACCTCAACTATCATCATCCCACAAACAAGGGGAGCTCCACTGGAGTTCCCCAGAAGGTCTGCTCCAGCAATGCCAGCCTGACCAGGGGCAGTGCCGTGGTGCCAAGGTGTCATGTCGGAGTACTACTTAGCCATGTTCCTCTTCACCTGTGATGCTACACTCACTGGTATGCCACCAGCGTGGAGATCATTTTGGTTTTCATGACAACACGCCAACCGGGTGGAAGTATATGCTATGGGTGAACATTATGGTGTCAAGGCAGGTAATCAGATGTTAATTTATTATAATGTATGGAAATCAGGATCATGCCCTTTCTGGGTGTAAGGCTGATCATGCTCCTGGTGAAGGACAGTGTAGGGAAGGTCCAATATGAGATCTCACCTGTACAAATTCTCAGCCATTTGTGACATTCAGCAGTGAATGTGGGATTTACTCCTGCAATCCACAAGGTAACAAATTGCAGCCAGGGAACTCACTCTTTCTTCCTCACTGGGGTTTGCAGTAATTTGGGAATATCTCAGCCAGATGTTGGCAAATCACCTGGATCAACAATTTTGGGGAACCTCAAATTTAGACATGGTGAAGGAATGGGAGGGGGGGTTGCAGGGTAGGTGTAACATTAAAATCATATTAATCCCTAAAAGGAATTTCATCTTGCTTGTATTTGACCTCTAATTGCATTCTTGCAATTTGGTGGAACTGGGTCATCTGATTTTAAAATAATGCATTGGAATGGGATGCCTGTTTTTTACACATTTGACGTTATTATCATCCCATGACATAGAGACCTACAGTGCAGAAGGAGGCCATTCAGCCCATCGAGTCTGCACCAATCACAATCCCACCCAGGCCCTATTCCCATACTCCAGCTAGTCACCCTGACTCTACAAGGCAATTTAGCATGGCCGATCCACCTAACCTGCACATCTTTGGACTGTGGGAGAAAACTGGAGCACCCAGAAGAAACCCACGCAGACAAAGGGAGAACTGTGCAAACCCCATACAGACAGTGAGCCAAACCAGGAATCGAACTCAAGATCCCCGATACTGTGAGGCAGCAGTGCTAACCCACTGTGCCGCCTTCATCAACTTCAATGGAATCAAAGGGAATGGGAGGGATTTAAATTGGGCATACAATCTCAACTTTTCCTAATTTTCCCAATTCATGGTTGGCCACAATGAGGGTTTGTATAACAGAATGGGATTTCAGATTAAACATATTTAGTAAGTTCATGTGGTCTGAGTGAAGGTTTGACTTGGTTTGATTTATTATTGTTGCATGTATTAGCATGCAGTGAAAAGAATGTTTTTTGTGCGCCATACTGATAAAGCATACCATTCATAGAGATGGAATGAAGAGAGTGTAGAATGTTGTGATAAAATCATCGCTAAGGTGTAGAGAAAGATCAACTTAATGTGAGGTAGGTCCATTCAAAAGTCTGATGGCAGCAGGGAAGAGGCTTAAGTCGGTTGCTATGTGACCTCAGACTTCTATATCTTTTTCCTCATGGAAGAAGGTGGAAGAGAAAATGTCTGGGGTGCATGGGGTCCTTAATAATGCTGGTTGCTTTGCCGAGTGCAGATGCACTCAATGGATGGGAGATTGGTTTATGGGATGGACTGGGCTATATCAATGACCCTTTGTAATTTCTTGCAGTCTTGGGCAGAGCAGGAGCCATACCAAGCTGTGGCACAACCAGAAAGAATGCTTTCTGTGGCAGATCTGTAAAAGTTGGTGAGAGTCTTGGCTGACATGCCAAATATCCTCAATCTTCTGAGAAAGTAGAGGCAATGGTGGGTCTTTTTAACTACTGTGTTGGCAAGGGGGAGACCAGGACAGGTTGTTGGTGAGCTGGACATCTAAAAACTTGAAGGGTCAAGGGAACTCCAGTGCTCACCAGGCTATGGAGACAACCGTGACAAGATACAGCTGAAACTCAAAATTGTTGAAGCACTGAAGTTTAATGACTGTTGAGTTCAATCATGTTCCTTGTAGGGGCGGTCACTAATCTCAGATAATTCACTTCAATGAATTAACAGAGCTGCTTGAACAAAAATATTTCCATCAACAGAAATAGAAGAGTGTCAGGGAATGATGCCAAGATTTGTCATCATCCTCTAGCTGTTTGATTTTTGCAGGAAAAAGAAATCCTTGCGATTATTTTTCACTCACGAGATGTGGGTGACAGCTAGAGATTTTCAGGGAAGGGTGGAATAAGATTTTGATGCTGAGGTGTCATTTAGAAGCTGCCTTGATTTAATGACCTTCTTTCTTTTTAATTATAAAATGTAGGCCATTGTCTTTTCATGCAATAACTGGCTCAAGCAAATGGGTTTATTGTTAATCAGTCATAATACACACTGCACAAAGGATTTGTCCTGTATACTGTAGGTGACATAATCATCAGATGAATAGTGACCAGCGATATACATTCTGTTAATGAAAAATCAGAAAATGAATTTCACTTTGCCAACTTTTGTCCGAATGAAATGTGGTTTCGAGAACCAGAAACTCTTGTGCATCATATTGGTTTTATGCAGAATGAAAAGAACCATGTCAGAGGATTTCTTTAGAGCATTGTGTCATGAATCCTTTGTTGCAGGTGAACAATGCCATTAACAAATTATACGCTCACAAATATATGCCTCTAAATATAACATAACAAAATTTGCAGATGGTACTAAAATAGGTGGGAAAGCAGGCAGTGAAGAGGATATTAAGATTTTATAGATGGATATAGATAGGCTGAGAGAATGGGCCAAAATATGGCAGATGGAGCTTAATGTGTGAGGTTATCCATCTTGGCAGAAAAAAATAAAAAGGCAAATCATTACCTAAATGGAAAGTAGATTCAAAATGAGTCCAAGCACAGGGATCCTTGGTATCTATGTTCATGAATCACAGGAAGTCGATATGCAGGTGCAGCTTGTAATAAAAAAGGCAAATGGGATGTTGGCATTTATTGCAATAAGACTGGAGTATAAATATGGAGAAGTGTTGTTGCTATTGTATAGGGTTTTGGTGAGAGTATACCTGGAGTATTGTGTCCAACTTTGGTCTCCTTATTTGAGGAAGGGTGTGATGACATTGGAGGCAGTTCAGAGGAGGTTTACCAGATTGATTCCAGGGATCTAAGTGTTGATGTATGAGGAGAGATTAAACAGTGTTGACTTATACTTGCTGGAGGTCGGAAAGATGAGAGGGGATCTGATCGAAGTGTCTAGATAGGAACTGATAAAATAAATGTCGATCAAATGTTTCCTCTTATGGAGCAATCTCAAATAAGAGGTCACAGGTATAGGTTGATAAGTGGTAGATTTAAAGTTGAAATGAGAAGGAACTACTTCTCGCAGACGGCGATGAATTTGTGGAACTCACTGCTTCATAGCACAGTGGAGTTTGATTGTTGAATGATTTCAAGAAAGGGATAGATATATTTCTAATAAAAAGGGATAAGGGGATATGGGAAACAGGTGTGGAGGTGGATCTAAGACCAGGGAGAGATCAGCCATGATCTGATTGAATGACAGTGCAGGCTTGAAGGACTAAATATGCTTACTTCTACTTCTAATTCCTAGGTTCCTCTGCTGCATATCTTATTGGGTTTGGCAGCATTATGTTTACAAAACATCTTAAAACATGAAGCAGACATCTTCAGGATTAGACACAAATACAGAATAGAGAATACTGTGGGTGCTGGAAACATAAAACAAAAACAGAAAATTTTGGAAACCCTTAACAGGTCTGCCAGTCACAGTGGAAAGAGAAACAGAGTTAACGACCAAAACTTTCCCAGCCTGCTGCCACAGGAATTGTAGTGGGTGAGGCAGAAAATTTGGCGGATCATTTAAAGGTCCATTGACTTTGGGTGGGAACTTCCAGTCTTGGGGGGGCGTATGGCTGGAAAATCCTTCTCATCGTTTCAGGTCAAGGGCAATTCTTCAGAACTGAAGGAAGTTAAATGCAATACACTTAGCAATTGAAACAGAGGAGTGGGGAGGGAGAACAAAAAGGGAAGGTCTGTAATGGGTTAGAGGGCAGCAGAGGTTAAATGTAAAAAGATTTAATGGTACAAAAAGTGAAAAGAGTGGTAACGGCTGTAGGTAAGAAAGAACAAGGTTTGCTCAGAGTGGGTGAATTGCAGAATAATGAACAACTTGTGGTTAAAAACATGAAAGTGATATTAAAACAGGCATATGCAAAAAGAATCAAAATTGGAGGATAACATTTATGATCTGAAACTATTGAATGTAATATTAAGTCTAGAAGGCCAATAACCAGAGAAATCTGCACAGGATTTTCCACACGACCTGCCACATGTTTCATGCCAGTGGAAGTGTAGTGCCATTGGCCAGTGGTGGGATCTTCTAGTCCCATGGGGTTTCCCAAAGAATTCACCCCTCATCACTGGCATCCTATGGTAGGGGTAAACCTTTGCTGGAACCAGAATATTCCACCAGCATGATAGCTGAAAACTTCCAGCCAAGCGTTGCTTGTCCAGCAGGTGTTGAGCTTCATTTGCCTGGTCTCCCTTACAATGATGAGGCCACATGCAGATCAACTGACCGCTTTGCAAAACGTCTCCACTCAGTCTGCCTGAATAGAGTAGATGTGGGGAAGATGTTTCCATTAGTAGGGGAGACTGGCATCCGAGGACACAGAATAAAGCAACAACCCTTTAAAACCAGGTGAGGAGAAATTTTTTTTCAGTAGTGAATCTGTGATGTCCATTGCTGTAGAAGGCCAAGTCATTGAGTATATTTAGCACAAAGATACATAGGTGGGAAAAGAGCTGACATTTCAAGTGTAGATGACAGTCATCTGGACTCGAAGTGTCAGCTCTTTTCTCTCCTTACAGATGCTGTTAGATCAGCTGAGATTTTCCAGCAATTTTCTCCTTTGGTTTCAGATTCCAGCATTTGCAGTAATTTGCTTTTAGAGATAGATAGGTTCTTTATTGGTAAGGAGATCAAAGGCTGTGGAGAAAAGGCAGGAGAATGGGGCTGAGAAACTTATCAGCCATGATTGAATGGTACAGATGACTTGATGGGTCGAATGGTCTAATTTTGTTGCTATATCTTATGGTCTTGTGGCCAGCATGACCTGGAGTTTTTGATACCTTTCCATTTTAATTCTCCACTCTGTTCTCATTCTGACATCTCTATCCACAGTCTGCTGCTCGATTCTAATAAAGCCCATTCTTCTTCCTGCCATCATTCAATTTTTCAAAGCCTATTGTATTTCTATCTTCCTTCAGTTCTGAAGAAAGCGCCTTGACCTGCAACGTTAACTCTGTTTCTCTCTCAGCTAAACCTGCTGAGTGTTTTCCATCATTTGCTATTTTAATCTACAATCAGATCATTCAGAAATAGCTTTGAAATTATTAACAAATACTGAGTTATTTCATTAAATGTAGACTTTCCCCAAAACTTTTCAATATTTTTATTGCAGTCTTTTCTTCCAAAGACATCTTAACTTGCATGTAGTTCCATGGGTCATAAGAATACAAGTAGCAGGAGTAGGCCATTTGGTCCCTTAAACCCTGCCAAACTGAATAGATTGTGACCGTAATTCCACTTTGTTAGAAACCATAGAAACCTATAGTACAGAAAGAGATCATTCAGCCCATTGAGTCCACATTGACCACAATCCCACCCAGGCCTTACCCCTATATCCCTACATATTTTACCTACTAATCCCTCTAACCTAAGCATCTCAGGACACAAAGGGGCAATTTTACCATTCTTTCATTATTTTAGCAGACTTTCCGGTTTGTCCCCCATAATCTTTGATTCCCTTGCAGATCAAGGACCTGTCTAAGTCAATCTTAAATTTATTCAATGACCCAGGCTGGGATGCACCATTCCGGATTGAAGTATCGTGGCAGGGATGGGAAGTGAGAATGTTGACCACCACAGAATCTAGTGGGAGTTAGACAGATTTTTAATTGGTAATGGGTTGAAGGGTTATGGGGGAAAGGCACAAAAATGGAGATGAGAAGCATATCAGCTATGATAGAATGGCAGAACAGACTCGATGGACTGAATGGCCTAATTCTGCTCCTATATCTTACAAAATCATGCCAAATGATATGAAGCTGGGTTCATTTTTTACTCATGTGGGTGTCACTGGTTGGGCCAGCATTTATTGCCCACCCCTGAGGGCATTTAAGACTTAACCACATTGCTGTGGCTCTGGGGTCACAGGTAGGCCAAATCAGGTAAGGACGGCAGATTTCTTTCCCTGAAGGACATTTTGCAGCCAGAGGTTTCCCTGGCAGAGCGGGCAAGAAGTTGTGCATCCCACCCCATCATACCCGGGTAAAACTGTTAAAAGGCACCTGAATAAATACAGCTTCATGTGCTCCTAACTAGACCAGAACATGGAATGCAGATTTTAAGAAGCACTGGTGTGCAGATTCCACAATGTTTTGTTTGGAAGTACTGCTGGATGGAGTGGAAGAGAGAGGACATTCTCTACCCTAAATATTGTGGAACCTAGGGGTCTAAGAAACCCTGTTTGATGGCTTATGGTCTTTAGAGAGCCAACACTGCTACAATAAAAAAACTATCGCTGCAATAATTACTCACCATCTTCTTTCCCTACATTCTTGACTAATATTATGGCTATTTTCCTCTTCCTTATTTGCGTGCAATACTTTTCCATCTTCTCATACTAATTAAGTGCCTTAAATGGACAGAACTGAGCATTTATACCTATCAAGGAATGTTGAACAGGCTAGGATTATTCCTCTAGAAAAGAGACACCTAAGCTGTGGAAAGTTTCATAGGGTAAGCATGGAAATAATGTTTTTAAAGTTTATTAGTGTCACAAGTAGGCTTTCATTAACACTGCAATGAAGTTATTGTGAAAAATCCCCTAGTCGCCACACTCTGGCACCTGTTTGGGTACATTGAGGGAGAATTCCACATTCTCTTTACCAGCACTGAGGACCAGGAAAATCATTCCTGTACAAATTGAGATCGCACCATTAATAGGAGTCAGCAATCATTGACCCAACATCAAAAGTATTGAAGCACATGCACTCCAAGTTAATCAGGGCATTATTTGTAATAAATTTGCCAATATTCCAGCCATATTGACACTCGTCTCAAATAGACAGCCCTCTTTGTTGTATTGGAATTCGTTCTTGCCAGAGGGGAAACTCATCAGTTTACCCAAATGCTGCAATGAGTATCAATGGAAAACAGTGCCTCTAGTCAGAGAGAACTTCATCCTCGCTTGTGCTCTAAATGAATCTCTTAATTATTCTTGTAAAAGCATTTATTCCAGTTCAACCAAGGCCACACATCAGCTTTGGGATTGAGATTCTTTGAAGAATTGTGACCAGTTCCCCACCAGGGTGCTTGTTTAAACTGATCAGAATGTTGTAATCCTGAGACAATATATTGTATTGTACTTGAACTTGCTGCTCTCTCCATTTCATTGCGCTGTCAATCAATATTGCTTAGCCGCTACTTAATCCCTGAAACTCTGCTTTGGGAAATGATAAATGTATTCCACTGCAGCTAAAACAAAAAGCCAAATAGTGCTGGAAATCTGTAATTAAAAAACAGAAAATGCGGCAAACACTTAGTAGGTCAGGTAGCATCTATGGAAAGAGGGACAGTTGGCGATGGCCTAGTGGTATTATTGGTAGACTATTAATCCAGAAACTCAGCTTTTTTGGGGGGGAACGGGGTTCAAATCCTGCCACAGCAGATGGTGGAATTTGATTTCAATAAAATAATGTCTGGAGTTCCTGGTTACCCTTGGAAGGCAGTTGAAAGTCAACCACTGTGGTTCTGGAGTCACATATAGGCCTGGCCAGCTCAGTATTTTCTTCTCTAAAGTACATTAGTGAGCCTATTGTCAGAAAAACCCATCTAGTTCACTAATCTACTTTAGGGAAGGAAATCTGCCATCCTGATCTGGTCTGACCTACAGGCAACTCCAAAACCACAGTAATATAGTTGACTCTCAGCTGTCTTCCAAGGGTAACTAGGGATGGGCAATAAATGCTGACCAACTAGCGACGAATGTCTCATGAATGAATAAAAATAAAAGTTAACCCTCCTGGTTCATGGACAGGGAGATTGTTATTGCTTCTAGTCCACGTATTGTGTTCAGAACTTGCAACTACTTGTGTACATTTACTTTCTGACAGTGGATCTGAATGTAACTTCAAATGGTGAGAGCACAGGTTTGAACAAACGGAGGAAGATACTGTACCCATCCTGGCATAAGTTGAGTTACATGCTATGGTCCAGGACAGTAGTCAGCAATACTAATGTTGGTCAGAAACATCTTGGGTTAGGAAGAGACTTGGTCAGGGTTCCCAATCCTGATCACCAACATCTGAGACTGTTTCCTTACACATCATGTGGATGATGCAAAAGAAGAAAATGCTAGAAAATTTCAGCAGGCGGTGAAAGTATCTGTGGAGAGAGAATCGAGCCAATATTTCAAGTCAAGATGATCTTGTCAGACCTGTTGAGAATTTCCACCATTCCCTACTTTTGTTTCAGATTTCATTGCTGTATTTTGCCTTTAAGTTAATGTTAGCGAGGCAAGTGGGGATGGACAAATTCCAGATGTAACTCTCTTATGATATCAAAATCCTATATGGGGTACATCTGGCCAGCTCTGATCATCATGTAGATTGAATCTCATCGGCTTCTTTAAGGCCATAGCCAGTCGAATGCTGGCCCCAGATTTTAAGAAGGCTACCTGTTATATATTTGGGTAGATGTTGGCTGGAATTCTATCTCCTGGTCTGCCACAGGAATTGGAGCGGGTGAGGGGTGGACAATGGAAAGGTCCATTGGCCTCGGTTAGGATTTTTTGGTTTCAGGATGAGCAAGGCTGTAAATCCCACCCGTTGCATTTTATACTGCCACTTTAAGAGGCTAATCACGTGTTAGGTTCATGACATCACCAGTTGCTTTGCAGGCTTTTAGTCAGTCCAGCCCAAGCCTTTGCATGGTGAGCAACCTCTCAATAAATCTATCTTGTTGACTACAACCGACCCATATGTTGTGACTCCACTTTCTTTTATCCTCACAAACACATCATATACAATACCATCTTTACATAGGGTGGCACGGCGGCACAGTGGTTAGCGCTGCTGCCCCACAGTGCCAGAGACCTAGGTTCAATTCCGGCCTTAGATCACCATCTGGAGTTTGCATGTTCTCTCCATGTCTGCATTGGTTTCTTCCCACAGTCTGAAAGATATGCTGGTTAGCATCGACCATGCTAAATTCTCTCTCAGTGTATCCAAACAGGTGCCAGAGTTGGCAGCTAGGGGATTTTCACAGTAACTTCATTGCAGTGTTAATGTAAACCTATTTGTGACACTAACAAATAAACTTTAAAAACATTATTTCCATGCTTACCCTATGAAACCTTTCATGGCTTAGGTTTGTCTTTTCTAGAGGAATAATCCTGTTCAAAATTCCTTGATAGGTACAAATACTCAGTTCTGTCCACTTAAGGCATTTAACTAGTACGAGAAGATAGAAAAGTATTGCACGCAAATAAGGACGAGGAAAATAACCACGATATTAGTCAAGAATGTCAGAGAAAGAAGATGGTGGGTAATTATTGTAGCAATAGCTTTTTTATTGTAGCAGTGTTGGCTCTCTAAAGACTGTAAGCCATGAAACAGGATTATTTAAAGTATTGCAGGGCAGCTTCAAACTAATTCTCAGGTGATGGCAGATTAAATTACCATTTACACATCAGCCTGCACTCCTGTAGCAAATGTTTATCTTTCATGTGAATAGTGCTAAGTGTAAGAATAGCATTCTTTACATTGAAATAGTAATGTCATTTTGAACAGATTTGGAAAGGTCAACACTAATAGGACTCCTGGACTGGATAATATCCATCCATTAGTGGTTAAGCACAGTGCTCTGTCAGCTTATTGCCTTTATTGATAATAGCCTAATAGAATCAGGGAGGGGTCCTTTAAACTGGAATCTAACAAATATAGATCTTTTCACAAATTAGAGTTAGTACGGCCCAATAGCTCTCACTCATTATTGCAGAGATGCTAGAACATATCATAAGAGATGATATTTATCATTATTGGGTAAAGGAAAGGGAATCATTCAAAATTCACACATTGAGTATGAATTTAGCGGTTTTTCATGCCACGCTCCTGCTGAGGTGAAATTGGAGAATTTGGTGGCCAACCAAATCTCTATTCCCTGCAGCAGGTTGGGAAAATCCCAGCAATGTGAACTGTGGGAAGACAAAAAAATAAGATGAAAAAATTGATCACGTTTACCATATTTAATAGAATCCTTGCAGTGCAGAAGGAGGACATTTGGCCCATTACGTCTGCACCAACCACAATCCCATCCAAGCTCTACTTCTGTAAGCCCATACATTTACCTTGCTAATCGCCTGACACTAGGGTCAATTTAGCATGGCCAATCAATCTAACTCTCACATCTTTGGATTGTGGGAGGAAACCGGAGCATCCTGAGGAAACCCATGAAGACTCCACGCAGGCAGCCACCCAAGGCTGGAATTGAACCTGCGTCCCTAACGCTGTGAGGCAGCAGTGCTAAGTACTGTGCCACCATGCTGCCTGTGTTTTTTGAACAAGTCACTCAGGTGGCTGATGAAGAAAATTTGGAAGGCATTGGCAGAGATTTTCTGCCCTACTCCTCTATCCAGAGTGGCTTAGTTCAGTGAAGTCCAAGGGGGAGTAAACTGTTTTGTAATTATCCACATGAGAATGTTTAGTCTCAGCTCTACCAGATTTAAATTTGCTGTGCATAATAACCAAACTCTTATTTTTCAAAACTTGAAATTTGTGTCAATTGCATTATTCCTCATCCTTCAGTGTGGTTCCGAAAAATAAACCCATCCCTTCGATCGTTAATTAGTGAGTTTGATCATGACTAGTAAAACTGAATGACTCTCACACAACCTACAAACTCACAGTTTAAAATTTCTGTCATCCAGGAATTTAGGCTACTTCAGTTTGATTGTATCAATCAGTTATAGACACTTTAATGTGATTGAATGACAGCTCTTGCTTTGTGTTTTCACTATAGATTGTGTCCTAACATTATAATAGAAGAAAACTATTTGCTTCCAGTTTTCTCAAGGATGCAATGAGAACCTGGGTTCTGACAAGGGCCATCAAAAAAAGCAAAAGATGTAGAGTTCCTTCCGATCAGACTTATAACAAATCCTGTAGAGTCCAGAAGTGCACTGCTAATACATAAAGGGTTGAAAGTGTTTTTAAGTTGAAGGATTTCCCACATGATGCTATTTTTCAAATGCTCAAGATTATTACAGAAAGGTGTTAAGAGTTAATTCAATGTGGAAAGGTCCAAGTTAGCCTTTTCTGATGCCTTGGACTTACCTGAGGGAAAATATGCTCGGGTTCTAAATCCTTCGGTGCTGCATAAACATTTTGCTCTGTTGCCACAGGGGAACAGAGAAAATGTCAGCACAGTCACGCTAATAATTTAAATTTGAAATGTTACTCATTGACGCTTAGCTTCCTAAATCACAATCGATAACAAATGAGTACGAAAGTACACATTGAACTCCCCAGTGACATTCACTGATGGAGTGAGTGCACACAGCACAATTCTCTCTTACAAGTCTCCACTAATTTCACAGGCTGTTTAATTCAATGTGTGCCTCATGTAATCGGGGGAAAATATCAATTATTAAGCATCTAATAGTCTTCTGTGCTACTTCAATAAAATCCGATCAAGGCTCACATTTCTCAGTCAATTCAGTGAGGACGACAAATGCATATTGTTATTACCAGTTGAGAAGTGATGACCTGGTTCCCCTCTATTCAAACTACATGGTTGGTCACAGGAAAGGTTTAAGTTTCTTTTTCACGATCATGCATGTCATCTAAACGCAAATGTATTTAACTATTTAAGCTATGAACAATAAGGAGCCGCACTCACTCACTCACTCACTCACTCACTCACTCACTCACTCACTCACTCACTCACTCACTCACTCACTCACTACACACAACACAACACACACACACACCACACACACACCACACACACACTCATCACCTACACACCACACACACACACACAACACACCCACACACACACACACTAAATTTTCCCGTGCCGCCTGTCATGGGAATCAAAACCGGCAAAGACATGGAAAGGTCCATTGATATTGGGTGCATTTTTCAGTTTTGGATTGAGTGTGGATGAAAATTCCCATTTCTAAAGTCTAATAAAAAAAAAGTTTAAAGAACATACAATTACGTATCCTTTGATTACCCATGAGCTATAGATTTTTAAATGTTGCGACCAATTTGGATTAGCTGATTTTCTAGGTGTAGTCAGATGTAGAAGATGTTACAATTCATAGAATCATAGAGGTTTACAACATAGAAACAGGGCCTTTGGCCCAACTTGTCCATGCCACTCTTTTTTTTAAACTCCTAAATTAAATCCAATTGCCCACGTTTGGCCCATATCCCTTTATACCCATCTTACCCATATAACTGCCAAAATCCTTTTTAAAAGACAAAATTGTGCCCTCCTCTACTACAACCTCCAGCAACTTGTTCCAGACACTCACCAACCACTGAGTGAAAAAATTCCGTCTCTTGACACTTTAGTAACTCTCCCCTCTCACCTAAAATCGATGCTCTCTAGTTTTAGACACCTCTAACAGAGGGATGAGTACAAAATTACAGAGGTATGAGAAAGTATGAAAGGTATGAGAGGTATGAGAAAGTATGAGAAGGTACGAAAGTATGAGAACAGAGGGATCTTGGTGTAAATGTGTATAGATCTCTGAAAGTTGGCAGTCAAGTCGATAAGGTTATTAAGAAGGCATACGGAATCTTAGCTTTTATTGGTAGGGGGATTGAATTTCGGAGCCGCAACGTCATGTTGCAACTGTACAAAACTCTAGTGCGGCCGCACTTGGAGTATTGTGTGCAGTTCTGGTCCCCGCATTATAAGAAAGATGTGGAGGCATTGGAGAGGGTACAGAGGAGGTTTACCAGGATGTTGCCTGGTATGGAGGGCAGGTCCTATGAAGAGAGGTTGAAGGATTTGAGGTTGTTTTCGTTAGAAAGGAGGCGGCTAAGGGGGGATCTTATTGAAGCATATAAGATAATTAGAGGTTTGGATAGGGTGGACAGTGATAGCCTTTTTCCTAGGATGGAGAAAGCTAGCACGAGGGGACATAGCTTTAAATTAAGGGATGGTAGTTATAGGACAATGTCAGAGGTAGGTTCTTTACCCAGAGGGTGGTAAGGGTATGCAATGCCCTGCCTGCTGCAGTTGTAGATGCGCCAAGTTTGGGGGTGTTTAAGAGGTTAGTAGATAAGTTTATGGATGAAAAGGGAATGGTTTAGGTTAGAGGGTCATTGCTTATTCTTAATTGGTCGGCGCAACATTGAAGGCTGAAGGGCCTGTTCTGCGCTGTAATGTTCTATATTCGATGTTCTATGTTCTACCTTTGGAAAAAGACATTGAGTATGTAGCTGATCTATGCCCCTCGCTATTTTATGGACCTTCTATGCTCCAGAGAAAAAAGTCCCAGTCTATTCAGCTTCTCCTTATAACTCAAATCATCAAGTCCCGATAGCATCTTAATAAATCTTTTCTGCAGTCTTTCTAGTTTAATAATATCCTTTCTACAATAAGGTGACCAGAACTGTACACAGTATTCCAAGTGTGGCCTAGCTTTTGGAACTGGCTGTTCCCTTCGTCAGGTGGGTGGAACTCCCACCCATCTGATGAAGGAACAGCCAGTTCTGAAAGCAAGTGGTGTTTGCTACAAATAAACCTATTGGACTTTAACACGGTGTTGTGAGACTTCTTACTGAAATACTTCATCCATTGTGTACTTCCAAGAGGTTTTGAGTGGATCATCCTTTGCAGCCATTATTTAAACATGTTTCAGCATATTAATGTCACTCCCTTAAGAATGTCCCTTTCAGTGCCTGTGTGGGAGTGCCACAGATAGCACTACCAAGAGAAGGCCACCTAGGGAGCTCCATTTGTTGTGGGGGGGGGGGCATGTTTCCCCTGTGTGGGGAGGGGGAGAATGATGCTTGCATTGGGGTGAAAGTGGTACCGTGATGAGGGGGGGGATGTGCGAAGGCTCGTTCCCTGTGAAAAGGGTTGGGGTAGTTCCTCTGGTTAAAAAGGGATCTGGTACAAAGAATGGGTGTCCTAGTTTTGCATTTTCTAAGGTGGGTGGGGGGAAGCAAGGGTGTTCAGATGCTTCAGAATAGTGAGGGGTGGGGAGGTGTGGTTTATCTGTGTCTGTGGGGCCTGGAAGGGAGCCTTCAGTTTAAGTTGGCAATCGGCGTGTCTTTTAGAAATGGCGCCCAGATTTCAGACACTGTGGCCATGCTGACTTCTTTAGGCTTCACCCCTCCAGCTAACTGTTTGATCCTCCCCTTTTAAAATGCACAGAATCTTGTTGAACATGGCAAAAAAATCCAGACTGAAACCCACGAGCTTCACGTCGATTTTCTCATCTGAGCCAAGACCCTGAATTTTTTGAGAAGATTCTGCCATTTTTCGCAGTATCTATTCATTATCATTCTCACAAATAATAAATCGGTAGATGAAATAATTCTGTCCATTGGTAACAACATGTGTTCCTGTAAAACCCTCTTTTCACATTTTGACAATGAGCATAATGTTGATATGAACAATAACAAACAGATAAATATATTTTAACTTAATCCATGTAATTGCGATGATTTCTATATAACAACATATACTCTCTCAATCCCACTCAAAACCATCCTAATCTCCTTGGAAAGGCGAATAAGGAATAAGATCCAGTCCAACTTAAAAAAAAATCTGGGAAGTACTTCCTCAATCCAGATGATTGAAATAAATCTGGGAGATCGACTCTAGTTCTGAATTCTCTAAAGTATTTATCTTTTGTAAGAGGCGACATTCATTTCCTCAAGAAATACCATTAACATGCTAAAGCAAAAATATTTCACACTGCCAAGTTAGTATTTCCACCCTCACCAGTGACAGAGGAGAGTTTGTGACAATTTGTCACATATTTAAAATCAGATATTCAAATATGACAAAATGAATTTAGAACTGTACTATTTTGATTGGAGTTATTACTGTCACATGTATTAGGATGCAGTGAAAATATTGTTTCTTGTGCATTATACATGCAAAACAAACAGTTTATAGAGTGCATAGGGGAAAAGGAAAGGGGAGAGTGCAGAATGTAGTGTTACAGTCATAGCTAGATTGCAGAGAAGGATCAACTTAATATAAGGTAGGTCCATTCAGAAGTCTGATAGGAAAAGAGAAGAAGCTGTTCTTGAGTAGGTTGGAACGTGATGTCAGATTTCATATCTTTTACCTGACAGAAGAAGGTGGAAGAGAGAATGCCTGAGTTGCATGGGTCCTATATTATACTGGCTACTTTCCCAAGGCAATGGGAAGTGTAGACAGAGTCAATGATAGGTGGTGAGTTTGTATGAAGGACTGGGTGAAATTACAATCCTATTTGGTTTCTTGTAGTCATGGATAGAGCAGGAGCTGTGATATAATCAGAAAAGATGCTTTCTATGGTGCATTTGTAAATGTTGTTCAGATTTGTAGCAGACATGCCTAATTTCCTTAGCCATTGGAGAAAGTAGAGGCATTGGTTGGCCTTCTTAACTATAGATGGGTTGGTAGAAATATTTCAATCTCTCGCCCATACATTGTACGATTTACAAAAAAAAATGCCAGAAATATACAGCAATTCAGGCATCATCTGTGGAGCCAAAAAGAGTTAACATCCATGCCATTTCATCACAATACATTTCTCCTTCCTGTAAATTCTTGAAATCATTGCAAGATCTCTTTTGGAGTATAACCTTGTTAAGTGTCATAGTTTTGTGCCTTTTTTTGCATGAGAGAATTTAATTTCCTTCAAAAAGTGATTATGAAAGATAGCATGTGGTTATTAAATGATAATTACACCACTGGTGGCTGAAACCTAGATTCAAATCCCAGCCCCACTAACCTCCTTGCCTGATTATTTTGCGTTGGCAACTTTACTGGTTCTTGAATTGTCCCATTGAATGGTTCATAATGGAAACAGACCCTCAGGGATGGGACAAGACTAAGGAGGCGAATATATTTAAAGAAGGAATGGAGTGATAAATTCATGATGAGGTAGTATTTTTAACACATGTTAAATTTAGCAAAATTAAAAGGCATTATTCTACATATGCTGATAACTTAATGGTAATCAGATATATGGAAGTCTTCCAAATATTTTTGCATAATGATGTTGCCCATTTTCATTCCAATTCTCTCCCTGCACCTAGTGATGCGTTAAAGAAGACTTTTGTCAGTTTCCATTGCTAGAAATTCCCAGAACAGTTTGCTCATTTATTGCCAGAGATTAACAACTTGAGGGGCCCAGCTCCGCATCAAGTATGGCTGACCAGGAGTCTCTCCTGCTCTTGGCATTGTGTTTTGGAAGGATTTTGCAGGTTGGCACACTCAACGTGTTTGTCCACATTACGAAATTGACCATCAAGTACCGGGGTGGAACTCAATCCCTGAGTTTCTGGTTCAGAGGCAAGGACGCTATCCACTGTGTTATGGGAGCTCCAACTAATGATGTTGTGCTTTTAATATATAGCATAGCTGATGTAGTGGCCATGGTATACAGCTAGCTAAAGGAAGACATAATGAAGAAATGGTAATTACTGTCCAATTTGTTACTGTTTTAGTTTTAATAATTAAAGTTGATTTGTCACAATGAAGAAAATAGGTGCATTCTTCAATACTAATTAAACCATTATTTATAAACCTTCATATACAGCACGTTCCATTCATGCAAGTCAAGTGTAATGACACGCACACAAGATGCATTTTTTAAAATTTGAAACAAAAGTATGTAACCTTTAGTTACATACAAAAGTATAAATCACAAATACAGAAATTGGACATTGGTTTTCAATAGTGGACATTGGTTTTCAATAGCAGACATTTGGAGCTCAGTTGACAGCTTGCGGCTGCTCCATTTATTCAGTAAAAGAGAGATACTGACAGCTCAAAATTGGGTCAAAGAAAGCTCATTAACTCAAAGCTTTGCTAATGCAATGTTTGACTAGGCCAAAACAGGCTTGAAGCCTATGCAAACTGAGTTCGCAAACATGGCAACATACAGAATAGAAGCAAGAGTAGGCCATTTGGCCCTTCAAGCCTGCTCCTCTTTTCATTTTGATCATGGCTGATCTTCAAATTCAATACCCTGATCCCGCCTTCCCCTTTATCCCTTGATCCCTTTAGATCCAAGAGCTACATCTAATTTCATCTTGAAATCACACAATATTTTGGCCTCAACTACTTCCTGTGGTAGTGAATTCCACAGATTGACCACTAGCTGGGTGAAGAAATGTCTCTTCACTTCAGTTCTAAGAGATTTTCCCCTTATCCTCAAGTTATGACCCCGAGTTCTGATCGCCTACCATTGGGAACATTCTTTCTGAATCTAACCAGCCAAATTCTTTTAGAATTTTGTAATTTTCTAAGAGGTTCCCTCTCACTCTTCTAAATGCCAAAGAATATAATCCTAATCGATTTAGTCTTTTCCCAGATGACAGATCTGCCATCCCAGGAATCAACCTGGTAATTCGTTGCCATACTTCCTCTATATTCTAATAAACAGGCATGGGGTGATTAAAGCAGTGGTTTGTAAATGCACCAATGCAAGTTCCTCAAAAACAGATAAATTTGATGTGAGTATTTGAGACAGAAACATCCTTGCTCCTCTGGACTCAGGTTGACCCTGCCATGCCAACCAATCTCCAGTCTATTTCTCCCCGACAAGGGCCCATGCTTCCTTTTCCTAATAAATGTTGTGTAATATCATAAGCTAGCTTGACCAAAAAAATAAACTTAATCTTGTATATCCAACAAAATCATTCTAGTTACTCACACAATCTCGGCCTGCTGAAAAAACAGTAGGTTTTCATTGTAACCCATTCTCCCAATCAGGCAGCATAGACACCCACCCAAAACTGACAAGAGTTCTTTTTTAACATTTTGGGCTGAATCTTACCATCCCACTTGCCAAGAGAATTGGCGTGGGTGAGGGGCAGACCATGGAAAGATCCGTTTACCTTGAGTGGGATTTTCCGGTTTCAGGGTGAGAGAGGCTGGAAAATCCAGCCAGGTGTCAGTGATGTCATTAGGACCCAAAAGTAATTTTTAGACTGAGCCAGGAACATGAGTTTCCCACTAGATTGACTCAACTGATCTGAGAGCTGAGGAGGCTCAGAAAAGTAAATTTAATGTTTTATTTCAAATTATTCAAGTGGGAAACAGGTCAGGATACTCTAAGAGGAAATCTTAGGCCTCCTTCCCTTTTGATAGTGAAGAATGATTCACAACAATTAAAACAGGGTCCAAAGTGTGTGAGATACAGAATCATTTCCATCTGAGGCAGCATGGTGACATGGTGGTTAGCAGTGTTGCCTCACAGCATCAGGGCTCCGGGTTCAATTACAGCCTTGGGTAAGTGTGTGGAATTTGCACATTCTCCCTGTGTCTGCATGGGTTTCCTCCGGGTGCTCCGTTTCCTCCCACGCTCCGAAGATATGTGGGTTAGGTTGTTTGGCCATGGTAAATTGCACTGTAGTGTCAGGGTAACTACATGGGATTGAGGATAGGGTCTGAGTAGGACTGTTGTTCATGTAGAGCTGATGGATTGAATAGCCTGCTTCTGCATTGTAGGGATTCTATGATCCTGAACTGTGAAATGCATTATCAAACATACTACTTTTCATGCTACTGGTTTCAGTATTCAACTTCATAATGATGTCCAATCATTCTTTTTTTTTATCATTATTAATAGATGGATGTTGCCCATGCTGAGCTGTCTGCCATTTCAATTTGAGCGTATGACGATCTTTATTCAAACGTGGGACATGGATGTCACTGGTTGGCCAGTATTTATTGTCCCTCCCTAGTTGCCCTTGGTGGACAGTTGAGCGCCAACCATGTCTGGAATCGCATGTCGGCCAGAGCAGGTAAGGACATCAGATTGGTTTCTCTGAAGAACGTTAATGAAACAGTTAGGTTTTTCTGACAATCAACAGTGGTTTCATGGTCATCAGTGGATTGTTAATTCCAGATTTTTTTAAAATTGAATTCAAATTCCACCATCTGCCGTAGCAAAGTTTGAATCTGGGTCCTTAGATCATTAGCTGAGTTTCTGGATTAACTACTAGTAATAATACCATTAAGCCAGGACTGTAGATTTCCTTCTCTAAAGCAGCATTAGTGAACCAGATGGGGTTTTTTTATGACAATGGACAATGGTTTCATAGTCATCATTAGAGATTTAATTGCAGATTTTTATTGAATTCAAACTTCACCTTCTGCCATGGTGTGGCTCAAACCTGAGTTCCCAGAGCATCACCTGGAGACTCTGGATTGTTAGTCTAATGACAATACCACTGCATTCCCTAAAAAATGAAATCTTCCTAGCATGCCCATTTGTTTTATCTTCTGCGGGTTTTGTCATTTACTTTCTATTAGTTTATTTTACTTTAAATTGTCAATTTAATTCATTGAGAGTCATTTTTTTAACCTACGTGCCTTCTAATGCTTGGAATGCATCTATCCTGTGTATCTTTTCGTGCATTTGAAAATATTGCATGTGGCCTGAATGGTTGTATAAGTCACTGTAGCCCACCCCATCAAGTTTCCCATCCATCGACTCTGTCTACACTTCACGCTGCCTCAAAAAAGCAGCCAGCATGATTAAGGACCTCACACACCCTGGACATTCTCTCTTCCTTCTTCTTCCTTTGGGAAAAAAGATGCAAAAGTCTGAGGTTGTGTGCCAAACAAGTCAAGAACAACTTCTTTCCTGCTGCTGTCAGACTTTTAAGTAGACTTACCTTGTATTATGTTGATTTTTCTCTACACCCTAGCAATAACTGTAACACTACATTCTGCACTCTCTTGTTGCCTTCTCTACGAACAGTATGTTTTGTCTGTATAGCATGCAAGAAGCAATACTTTTCACTATATGTTAATATATGTGACAATAATAAATCAAATCAAATTAAGTAATTGGTTTTCAGTATCTCCCATACCCTCAATTTACCTTGTTCTAATTTTGTACCTCTGAGTGATGCCCCAATGAATTCCAGGTCACACTAAGGTGAAAGGTTATCTGAGGTAGGAAGGAATGTGGAGTTGATGTTACAACCAGATTAGCCCTTATCTCATTGAATGTGGGAACAAGTTTGAGGGGCAGAGAAGCTTCCTTCTACTCCTAATTCAAGTGTTAGTATGAACTTCTGAACATTTACAAATGACACTTGGAGGCTTCATTTGTGTGCTGGCATTGCTCAGAAACTATGATTGTCACTTCAAAGTATGGAGTTTCATCTGAAGTTGATACTGAGCTTAGCCAGTTGGTTAGTAATGTCATTTTCACTGTTGAAAATGTTAATTTGTTAATTGTGGATCTAAACATAACTGATAAATAGCTAATTATTCTCAATCTCTCACAGTCTATTATCATACTTCTAAAGGTGTCAAGCAATTCTATTGTAAATACAAATGTTTTAAATTCTAAATATAACTTCATTCATCTTTTATTGTGCATTGGTCCTGATTTATTCGAAGAGTGATGTGGTGTCGAAAAATTCTATTATTGCGTTTGTGCACAGTTTGACTTTATATAATCTAATAAGAGGCCCTCATGTTAAAATGCTGCTTAATGTGCTTCAAAGAGGATAATTTGTATTTAGGAATATGAGGACTTCACTTAGTTAGGAATGTTCACTTATTCTGAAATTAAAATGTATGATGATAGTGAATGACTTTTATCTGGAATTGCTCCCTCCATTATTTCAATAAAGATGTTAATCCCTTAAATTAACAGGTCAGCTTCTCTCCTAAGGTAGCATTTGATATTTGTCTGCTCCTATTTAATGCATAATTTCAAATCCGTAGAATAGTGGAATGAAATGGAAAAGACTCTTTTTCTCTTCGGGGATAATAACAATGTTCCAAAAGTATTTTTTGATATCAATTATACCCTTCAGTTCCTCTTTGTGCCCAAATAATATCTTCAATTTTTGTCCTTCTTCTCTTCTTGCTCAGTTTATTTCACATATTTGGGGGTGGAGGTGGGGTTCTCACCAGCTTATCCTGCCAATCGACTGGGAAAGCCAGCTGTTGGAGAAAGATAGTAGGCAGTATCCAGATTAGGAGGTGACTGACAGATCTCTCTGTTCTGTTCAAAGAACAGATATCTGCGCATATGCGAATGCAACTTCTAGCATGAGCAGCTGGCTTTTTAGTGATCTTAGGCTCTACTCCCTCCCCCTACTGGCAGGAATCAGATTGCAAAGTGCCATAAGATTTGATTTGTGGCTTCACAAAAAAAATCTAAAAATCTCCCATTTTCATGCTTGTTCAGCATTCAAATGTTTTTTTGGTAAGATCTTCCTCTTAGCTTTGTTAAACCTGAACTCTGTGCTCGCCTTATGTGTGGGAAAAGGTTGAGATCAGTTGTAAGTTGAGGTTGAGATCTGGGGAATTCATGTGGTAAAGCTGGCATGTCCTTAACTAAACTGTTCCATGCCAGTTAAAACATTAGCAATGTGGAAAGTTACCGTAGTATGTTTTGTCCAATAAATACATGAAAAATCCAATCCAGCCAATGGGTACCACAATCATCTACTTTCAACCAATCACTGCCCAGTGATGGAAAGTGTCCTGGTACCATTAATCTTCAGCAGCTACCTGCCTGCTGATGTGTCATTTGGGTTCCGCTACTGAAATTTGCGCCAAACTCCATTACAGCCCTGATCCAAACACAACCAAAAGAGTTGAATTTCAGAGAGGAGATGGGAAGGACTGCCCCTGATGTCAAGGAGCATTTGACTGACTGTGGCATCAAGGTTTTTTGATTTGATTTATTATTGTCACATGTATTAGTATGCAACAGAAAGGGTTTTTTGTGCACTATACAGCCAAAGCAAACCACACTTAGAAGGAAAGAAGAGGGTGCAGAATATAATGTTACAGTCATAGATAGGGTGTAGAGAAAGAGCAACTTAATGCAAGGTAGGTCCATTCAAAAGCCTGACAGAAACAGAGAAGCTGTTCTTTTGTGGTTGGTATGTGACCTCAGATTTTTGTATCTTTTTACCCATCAAAAGAAGGTGGAAAGAGAGTATGTTGGGCTGTATGGAGTCTTTGATTATGCCAGCTGCTTTTCTAAAACACTGGGAAGTGTAGACAGAGTCAATGGATGGAAGGTTGATTTGCTTGATAGATTGGGCTTCATTCATGACCCTTTGTAATTTCTTATGGTCTTGAACAGAACAGGAGTCATACCAAGCTGTGATGCAACCAGAGAGGATGCTTTCTATGGTGCATATGTAAATGTTGATGAGGGCTGTAGCAGACAGGCCAAATTTTCTTAACCTCCTGAAAAAGTAGACATATTGATGGATTTTCTTAACATTAGTATTGGTGTGGATGGATTAGAGCACGTTGTTGGACATCTAAAAACCTGAAGCACGCAACCATTTCCACTTCATTCACATTGATGTAGGCAGGGGTACATCTTCCACTATAATTCCTGAAGTCGATGACAATCTCCTTCATTCTGTTGAGATTGAGGAAAAGATTATTGTCATCGCACCAGTTTCTCTACCTCATTCTTGTACTCTGACTCATCATTGTTTGAGATCCAGCCTACTACGGTGGTGTCATTAGAAAACTTGAAAATCGAGTTGGAGGGGAATTTGGTCACACAGATTAAGCATATAAGGAATATAGTAAGGGGCTGAGGAGACTGCCTTATGGGGCATCAGTGTTGAGGATAATCATGGAGAAGGTGTAGTTTCGTTTCCCTACTGATTGGGGTCTGTGGATAAGGACATCTGGGATCCAGGCACAAAGGAGGAACTGAGTTCTGGACTACAGAGTTTGGCTATGAGTTTTGTAGGAATAATGGTATTGAAGGCTGAGCTGTAGTCAATAGATAGGAGTCTAACATAGGTGGTTTCGTTCCAGGTGTTCCAGGATTGACTAAAGGTCCAGGGAGATGGCGTCTGCTGTGGACCTGTTGTGACGATAAGTGAACTGTAATGAATGCAGGCAATCTGGGAGGCTTGAATAGATTTGCGCCATGATTAACTTTTCAAAGCACTTAATAACGATTGATGCCAGAGACACTGGGAGACTGTCATTAAGGCACATTGCCTGGCTTTTCTTTAGCACAGGGATGATGATTGCCTTCTTGAAACAGATAGAAACCTCACATCAGTGTAACGAGAAGTTGAAGATGTCTGCAAATATTCCCACCAGCTGGTCTGCACAGGATCTATGAGCTCTGAGCAAAACTGAAGTTGGTAGGGATCAGGGAAAATCTCCCACTAGTTGGAAGATGTTTGTAGATGTCGGGGATCAATTATCTCAGCTTCAGTACATCACGCTGGAGTTCAACAGGATCGAATCCTGGGCCCAACATCTTCAGCTGCTGGATCAATAACATTCCCTTCAACATAAGGGTTAGTGGTAGAGATATTCAATGAAAGTTATAGTGTTCACCTCCATTAACAATTCCTCAGGATAATGAAGAAATACGTATGCACTTACATCAACAAACCTCAGGCTAATGTGACAATTAAGGAATATCAAGCAATGACCATCTAGAACAAGGGAGAAATTAACCATGTCCCCTTGCCATTCAATGATATTCCCATTATTGAAGCCCCCATTATAACAACCAGGTGATCAGCATGGACCAAAATCTTATTTGACTAGCCAGATAAATATTGTGGCCAAATATTTGGGGGCGAGTAACTCATTTGCTGACCCCCTAAAGCCTGTCCACCCATTGACAAGACATTAGCCTGTCAAGCGATGGAATATTTCCCACTTGCTCGGATGGATGTAGCTCCAATAACATGGAAGAGGTTCATATGATCGTGGACAAAGCAGCCCACTTCATCAACACCCCATCTATCACCTTAAAAAAAAATCACTTTGCCCTTAACTTGTGCACAATGACGGCAGTGGGAACAATCTGTTGGGTGCACTGGAGGGATGCGCCAAGATGCACCAGAGGAATGGGCCAAAACTTGTTCAACAGCATCCCCCAAACCTCTAATATCCAAAAGAACAAGTGTTGAAGGTATGAAGGAAAACCACCACAATCTCCTCTCCAAGTTACTCAACATCCTGACCTGGAACTACATCACCATTTCTCCATTGTCATTGGGTCAAAATCCTGTTACTTCCTATACAACTATACTGTGGGGGACCTACATCACATGGACTTGGTCGTTCAAGAAGGTGGCTCATCATCAAATCTTCAAGGGCAATTAGTGTTGGATAATAATGCTGGCTTTTTTATTGCAAAAATATACTTTACTCATAAAATATCTGAAAGAACAAAAGACATAGGAGCAGAATTATGCCATTCAGCCTATCAGTCTGCCCTGCCATTCTATCATGGCTGATTTTTTCTCATCCTGATTCTCCTGTTTTTTCCCTGTCACCCATGATCTCCTTATTAATCAAGAACTTATCTATCTCTGTCTTAAAGACACTCAATGATCTAGCCTTTTGCAGCAAGGAGTTCCACAGATTCACCACTCTCCGGCTGAAGAAATTCCTCTTCATCTCTGTTTTAAAGGATGTGCCCTTGACCCTGAGTTCGTGCCCTCTGGTTCTAGCTTTTCCTACTAGTGGAAACATCCTTTCCATGTCCATTCTATCCATGCCCTACAGTATCCTGTAAGTTTCAATAAGATCCCTCCCTCATCCTTCTAAACTCCAACAAGTACAGACCCAGGGTCTTCAACAGTTTCTCAGACGACAAGCTTTTCATCGCAGGGATCATTCTTGTGAACCTCCTCTGGGCTCTTTCCTTAGATCTATGGTCCAAAACTGCTCACAATACTCCAAAAGGGGTCTGACCAGGGTCTTATACAGCCTCAGAAATATATCCCTATTCTTGTATTCTAGCTCCCTCAACATGAATGCTAACACTGCATGACAAAGGGGCAGCATGATAGTACAGTGGTTAGCACTGCTGCTTCACAATGCCAGTGACCCACATTGACACAAACTGGCGCCAGACTGCAGCAACTAGGGGAATTTCACAGTAACTACATTGCAGTGTTAATGTAAGCCTTACTTGTGACTAATAAAAAAACTTTAAAAACTTTAAGAAACATTTCAAAATAGCCAACGCACAAAGTGCAAAATATTCAGGGTCTACATTGATCATGTTGCACTCTGAGGTGCTTCAATACAGTGGTTCCAAAACCCAGGATTATGTGCTGAGGGACACAATAATGCTTGGGGGACAGCTGTTGCAGAGGTGCAGTGGGGAATGATTGCTGTCTAAGAACTTTCAGCCACAGTGAATTGAGGGGAGTGGAACTGTATAGAACCCCCTTAGGCTGTATGACTCACATTAAATGTATACTCTGAATACTACACATATCATAATTCCATCAAAGCACCTCAGAGTGTGACCTGAACTATGTAAAGAATTTAAATAAATGCTAGCCTTCCAGCAATTCTCTCACTGAACATGTTCAAATAAAAACTGGGAATAGTATTCCCGGGCCTCCTGACTCCATATTTATGGAGGTATATTTTACGTTTTTCCCTTGAGGAGCATCATGAAAGGACATATGGAGACCTGGTTTTCTTCAGTAAAGCTAACTTTGCAATAGTTGTGTTCAGACAACCCAATATATTGCAGTATTGCAGAGAGAGTTTCCAAAGAAGTGTCAGGCCCGCAATTTGAATGTGAAAATGTCCTGATTAATCCTTAGATGTCAATGTTTTACTTGTATCAACATAGCAGGCAGGAAGCTTCTGGCTCTTAATGAGAACTAGTTTCTTGTTCCTTCATTTTGGAGACTTGGTAACCCATTGAGAACCTGAAAAATGGGCACTACTAACTTGTCAAAGAGTTAAGGAAAGCTTCAATGAATCTTACCGAAGTCCACCACGTGAAACTCATTTAATTTTAAGAATCATTCATTTCAGCTGAGCATGCTTGGCAGCCTTATTTTCCTTGAGAGACGTCTTACACAATGACATCCTCATTGCTGAGGGAGAGTACATACGATTTGAACCTTGGATTGCAAACAGGCTGGCTACTAGCTGGAGATCAGCAATTGATCTTGATATTGAACAGACTTTCAACTCACCAGGATCCCCCTTTAAACAACAGAAAAAAATACACACAGTAGGAGAACAATTATGTTTGAAAGGAAACACTAAAGCCACTTACAATTCTTGAATATGTGGCGGACTCACGTGCAGCTTTTGCAAACAGCCTCATTGCACAGTCAGACTCAGTTAAGTGGAATATAATGATGAGTGACAGATGATTGTTAATTTGGAGCATATGTTTACTGGGACAAGGATAGCTCAGCATTAACAACTCGCAGGGAAATATCTTTAGCTCGTCTTTCTCCTCATTGCCTTCAAACATCTTTTATATTCAGCTCCTGGCTTACGTTTGTATTCACATTCATATGCGAAATTTATTTGTGGGATTGTTTATTCAGAGACTTTTCACAGGTCTCGGAACTTTAAATTGCTTCATTTGTAGCTGCTTTATTAATGACTTTCCTTCCAAGGAAAGGTCAGAATTGATGTTGCTCACTGATAATTGCAAGTTGCCGGCTTCATCCGAATCGTACTGAAATTGAAGCAGTCCACACGTCAAGACCTGAGCAACGTCCTGGTTTGGGCTGCTGAATGGCAAGTCATGCCACTCAAATGCTGGACAATGACCATTTCCAACAAGAAGGACCTATCACCAGCCCTTTATATTTAATGACATTACCATTGCGGAATACCCAACACTCACTGAGGGTCATTATTGGCCATACATTACATGAAGATGGCAGCTGGAAATTGAGTTCCACAGGACTGAGTACATATTTTGATAAGTGGGTAGCATTGCTGCCTTACAGTGCCAGGTTCAATCTTGGCCTTGCTGGGCTGTCTGTATGGAGTTTGCACATTTTTCCCATGTCTGCACGGGTTTTTTCTGGCCACTCCAGTTTCCTCCCACAGTTTGAAGATGTGCAGGTTAGGTTAGTTAGCTGCGCTAAATTAGTCCTAGTGTCAGGGGGATTAGCAGGTTAAATATGTGATGTTATGAGACGAGGACCTGGGTGGGACAGTGGTCAGTACAGGCTCGATGAGCTGAATGGTATCATTTCACACTGTAAGGATTCTGTAGTGGCGCAGTAGTTAAACATTGATGCATCAAAGCATTGAGCCAAGGATTCGGGTTAATTTCTTGGTTTGGGTCGAATCTGCAAGATCTCTCTGTGTCTGTATGGGTTTTCTCCGGGTACTCTGGTTTCTTCCCACAGTCCAAAAAATATGCTGGTTCGGTGCATTGCCATGCTAAATTCTCCCTCAGTATATCTGAACAGGTGCCAGAGTGTGATGAGTAGGGAATTTTCTCTGTAACTTCATGGCAGTGTTAATGTAACCTACTTGTGACACTAATAAATAAATTATTTTAACGGTTGATTTTCTAACTGTCACAGAACCTTGTAGATTTTTCTTCCAGTCTTACTCAGTGATAGACAAGTTCACTTCTAGAGGCAGCTGCAGTTAGTTAATCAGGTAAGTAGTTAGAGATGATTCCCTAGTCAGAAGTGACCAGCTCCACTTCAATAGAATCTGAGTGGCTGAAATGCAAGGTGTTTAGACACATAAAGTAAATCACACAGAGGGGGTAGCTGTGCTGTGGAACGGGGGCTCATATCCAGGAATGTGAAAACTGAGCGGGTTTGGTACTGTGAGGGATGAGATGTTGTTCTAGCCTTTTACAAAACAAGGAGTGGTCCAAGCTGATAACAGAGACAAAGGCTAGAGGCATTGATTCAGGTACAGATGAGTAGTTTGTGAGTTTTAAGGTATTTCCCTCCTCTAAGCTAGGACAATACTTTAAAACAATGCTAGGGAGATGTAAGACTTATGGTAACTTTATAGCATAAATTGTTAAACTCCATAATATAGCAACAGATAATTGTTGAATGATCGTCAAAAGGAGAAACTTTAGTTAGCTAATAGAGACAAAATAAAGGTGGCAGGACAAATGATGGGTTGTAGATGTAGCATCTAGGAGTTGGTGGATACCTTTCTGATCCATGATAATCACGTCTACAATAAGTGCCTGAAGTTCAAGGTCCTTTGGCTTAGTTTCATTGAACTGAAGGCCAAGCGTTGGACAGTGTGGGACACAGGAGATGGGAAGTCATCTGGCCACTTTGGATGAGATTCTCCAGCCTCCCAGCCATGTGCTTCCCAGCATTGGAGGGCAGCATGCTGTTTGCTAGCAGCAGGATTCTCCAGTCCCACTGCTGTCAATGGGATTTCCCATTGAAGGCATTTCACACCATCGACACACCCGCAGGCAAGTGTGTGTTGCAGGTGGGACCAGAGAAATCCTCTGGCCTGAGAATTCTGCCCTTTGTTTCAGGAGCCAGGCACACCTTGTAAAATTGGTTTCTATGATTTGGATCATGGTCAGGGACAGGAGAATGTGACTATAAGAGGGGCAGATGTGGCATTCCAGAATGTAGCAATGAAGGAGCCTCAGGCCTTTTAATTGGCCAAAAGGTTCATTGCTTTTGTAGTGTGTGTGAACAGGAACAGGGATTGTAGAGAGGATGAGTAAATGAACCATGCACCATAGTGGAGGGTGTCATTACAGTCCAGGAAACAAGGAGGAATGATGTAGTGTAAGACAGTATCGTTAGGGGAATAGACTCTGTTCTCTGCAGGCAAGAGCAGAAGTCTGAAAGTTGTGCTGAAATAGAGAAAAAGGCAAGTGTCCTTGTAAATGAATATCAAAAATTAGCATGCAGGTGCAGCAAGTAATCAGAACAGCAAAAGAAATGACACTTATTGTAAGGGGGATGGAGGAGAAAAGCAGAGAAGTCTTACAGTTGTACTTATGCTGGGAATGCCCTTCGCTGTCTCTGTCTCATAGGATCAGTGTAGAAGAGACCATTCAGCTCTTCAAGCCTGCAGCGATTCTCTGGCAGAGTCAGTGCTACCTCACAGGGCCAAGGACCTGGGTTAGATTCTGTGTCTGTTTGGGTTTCTTTCCTGGTGCTCCAGTTTCATCCCATAGTCCAAAGATGTGTGGGGTTAGGTTGATTGGCCAATTGACTCTAGTGTCAGGGGGATTTGCAGTACAAATATGTGAGATTACGGGGATAGGGCCTGGATGGGATGATGGTTGGTGCAGACTTGATGGGCCCAATGGTCTCCTTTTGCACTGTAGGGCTCCTATGATTCTATAGAATAACTGGACTGCCAATTACTGCCGCATTGATAGAAGGAAGATAGCTGCCATTGATAAGCCAAGTGTGACACTTTTCCCAGGCTCAGACATTGGGAACGGTCTCATGGTCAAGGGAGGCAACTGAATCCCAGCAAAACATAGATACATTCAGCAGAAAAATGTGGAAAATTAGGCTTCCTATAAAATATATTTACTCTCTACTCAATGATTCTTGGTTAAATTACATACATGTGGGGATCAGATAAAGTCAAACTTTGGCAAGGCCCTGGAAATCACATTGGTGATTCTTCCCTTGGCACTCATGTTTCAGACTGACGCATGATTAAGTAATCTGAACCTGTTGAATAACTGTAACTATTCCTTGTGTAAACTTATATCAGTTTTGTCTTGAGAAGATGATGGATGGAGGAGAAAATCTGAGGGAAAGTTTAAAAGGCACAAAGAAATAGTATCTAATTGTATTCCCTTTCATAAGGAAATGGAAATATTCTATTCAATGGGTTAATTCACTGTATCAAATAAAGTTGAAGATGGATTCTGTTTGTTAATATTCTAACCTCTGGCCATACAACAAAGCACATAAATAATGGTTGGTTTAAACTTACATATTTCGATATGACAGTATAATAACATGTCAGAAGTCTATGATGTATTTAGAGTTTCTAGCGGAGTAGCTGTATTCAAATAATCTGTCAACATAGCAAAATAAGAATTGTGTTCTCTGGAAAACTGGCTTAAAAATGAATGGTTTGGGGATAATTATTTCCATGTGAAAATTCCACTCAAAAGAGGACTACTATTGATGAGTGTTGTGGCTGCATTTGGTAAGTTATATTTCTAGTTACCTTCTTAAAAGTTAAATATAACTGGGTCATGTTGATACAGACTTTGAACATCAAGCCAATTATTGCATTGAAATGCTTCTTCATTGACTAATTATGCTCTTTTCCCTAGTTCTTCTAACTTCCTAAAACTAAAACACTTGGCACCTTGCATAATGTTTATCCATCTTGAGATCTGAGTGTTAAGCTTCAGTATCTCTCTCATGCATGTTTCTTGTGTTCATGTTTTAATCACAGCTTCCAGGGTGGTTAGCATTGCTGGCTCCTAGCCTCAGAGACCTGATTTGATTCAGGCCTTGGTGTGTGGCGTCTGCACATTCTTCCTATATCTGCATGGATTTTCCCTGGGGGTCCTGGTTGCCCCCCACTGTCCGAAGATATGCAGGTTAGATGGATTGGCCATGATAAATTGTCCTTTAGTGTCCAAAGATGGTCGGTTAAATGGATTAAGCCACGGGAAATGTGTGGGATTACGATGATAGAATGGACAAGAGGGCTTGGAAAAGATACTGGATCAGAGAGTCAATGCAATTCAATGGGTCTGATGGTCCTCTTCTGCGCTTTGGAGATTATGCGTGGGCCACATTTCTTATACATTAAAATCTGTAACTTTATCCTCTGCTTGGATTAAATGGTTTAGCCCAAGTGTTGGAAACAAGTGAATGCAATTCTCTTAAAAAGTAGAAAATTCACATACCACTAGATCTCTTTTTTACAGGCTAAAACCAGCTTTCCAGTTTATTAACAGATAAAATAATACACAGAAACAGGCAAACAAAAACAGGCAACGTTTTGTTTGAGTTGAACTAATTTCAGCTTGTTTTGCCTTTCTTTGTAGTTCTTTTGCTTCTCTTATCAGCATGTATAGTTGATCAGTTCCATCTAAGTATTCAATAGAAAATAACCTTATTTTTATATACTGTGCATCAGCAATTAATTGGCTCAAAGCTAGTTTGTTGGTGAGTGAAGCCTCTCTTTGAAAAGCATACATGGACTGAGAAAATCAATGAATTCATTATCCCCGATGGTTGAAGAATGGAGGAGTAAGCGAGCGAGGAAGATAATTGATATTTCCATGGCTGTGATGTGGAAGACTCCTTGATGACATAAATTACTATCTTTGCTGTTCAGCTTCGCTTTGGTTCTGAATTAACAACTGGATGCCAAGGCCGTGATTCTCCCATTGCAACCCGCAACTTTTCTATCAGGTAAGAGTCACACATCTGTGGCCTTGAACAGAGATTTGTGCATGAGCCAGGAATGCATGTGCATCTCCCAGAGCTGGCGAACAGACCACACTAGAAAACAGAGGGAAGGCAGGTAAATAATTTAAATTTCTTCTGCACATATTTTAAATATGTATATTTGTTCATTCCGGCAGGGTTCGGACTAGCCCCCCACGTTTGGGAACCAACAGGTGACCCCGCCAGAATGAAGGGGAAGTAATTGGGGCTCCCCAGGTGGACGGGCAGTGGGAATGGTGATGCCCCCTGGGTATGGGCATTCTGGCAGTGCCAGCCTGTGCCCCTGGCATTACCAAGGAGCAAAGTGCCCATGCCCAGGGGGCACCCTAGCACTGCTCCTATGCCGACTGTAGGATTCAAGGATTGTGCATTTGTTTTTCAAGTAGGGCAGAGAAATGTGATAGATAGAATTGAAAATAATATCAGTAACTGCTAAATAAAATCAGCAGGTGTGGTAGCATCCGTGAAGAAATGTTCTGCAGAAGGATCATTTAGATCTGAAATGTTGGCCAGAATTTTACTGTCGCTCCTGCCATGGGAATCGGAGCAGACGAGAAGTAAACCATAGAAAGGTCTATTGACCTTGGGCAAGATTTTCTGGTTTTGGGATGAGCATGTCCACAAAATCCCACTTGTTAACTCTGTTTCTCCCCATCGATGCTGCTGGACCTACTGAGATTGTCCAGCGTTTTCCATCTTTATTTCTGATTCCCTGCATCTGCTGTATTTTGCTTTAATTTTGAGAGTTGTGCTGTTATAAACTGGAACAACTGTTTGAAACCTGGAAAATAAATATCCAAAGGTTTTACAGGTCATCTCAGCCAAGTTTTCTGAATGCAATCGTCCAATGATAGATGACCTGAGGTAATTCCTCACGGAGTATCTATCGATCCCAGCAACTATATTAAGACAGGTGACAGTAATTGCTGAAAATGCCCAGACAGCAATAATTTGTTTCCAAATGCAATTATTTAGCCATCTTCATATCCATTTTTCTACAAAAGGGGAAACCCTCATTCAGACATACCTTTGTTATTTAATAGAGTTATTTATTATTGTTATTGATTTATTACTGTCACACGTACTAACATACAGTGAAAGCATGACATGAAGTTACTGGCGTTGGACTGGGGTAGGCACAGTAAGTAGTCTCCCAACACCAGGTTAAAGTCCAACAAAGTTTATTTGATAGCACAAGCTTTTGGAGTATTGCTTCTTCATCAGGCCAGTGACTCACTCGATAAAGGAGTGGCGATCGGAAAGCTGGTACTTCCAAATATACCTGTTGGACTTTAACCTGGTGTTGTGAGATTACTTTCCATGCATACAGCGAAAAGTATTATTACTTGCACATTATACAGACAAAACATATTGTTCATAGAGAAGGAAAGGAGAGAATGCAGAATGTAATGTTACAGTCACTGCTAATGTGTAGAGAGTTTAAAAGAGTTAGAATGAGATTTTAAAAGCATAGAACAAGAGTAAAAGCTGGAATTAGAAGGTATGCAGGACAGACTTTCATAAAATTACCTTGCCCCGGTGCCATCTTGGGCCTTCTACTGAGGAAAGAGATTCATATGATGACACTGTGCACACCATCCCTATGGCAAGAATACTGTCCTGGGACCCCACTCCTGACATTCACTTTAAGGGTGGCACAGTGGTTAGTTAGCATTGCTGCCTCACCTGCCAGGGACCTGGGTTCAATTTTGGCCTTGGATGACCAGCTGTATGGAACTTGCATGTTTTCCTTGTGTTTGCATGGGTTTTCTCTGGATGCTCTGGTTTCCTCCCACATTCCAAAGATGTGTGGGTTTTGGTGGATTGGTCATGATAAATTGCCTGCTAGGTCGGGCTATTCTGGCCACGCTCCTCTCAAGACCGGCAAGTCCCACCTGCGGTCAATGGACCACAAGACATGAAATTTCTGCCCTTTGTGCCCCGGGATGTGTAGGTTAAATGGACTAGCCAGACTAAATGTGTGGGATTACAGGGATAGGGTGGGATAGAGGACCTGGATAAGATACTTTGTCAGAGTCTTGATGGGCTGAATGGCTTCCTTTCGCGCTGTAGGAATTCTATGAAATATCATGGCAGCTGCATGCCTGAATATTCTTGTCAAATGAATGGACTGGTAAAAATGCTAAATCCAATCAAAGAGGCTTCATGAAGGGAGAAGCGTTCTGGTGCTGCCTATTATCCAATCCCCTGGAGATAGTTAATAAGGTTGATAACCATTTTCCAACAAAGAACCACAGGTTCTACAGTCCAGGCCTTCAAGAGAGTATGATTGCATAGATGTTTCCATCTTCTGTGGAGCCAGTCAACTGGTCGATTCTTTGAAATGAAATGTTTGGTTTTTGACATGAATCAGCGCAAACGTTTTTTTAACACACTGCAGTTGGAATATGAATACCTTTGAGTCTGTACTTGCCTGTGTGTCCAATAGAGGGAACCTCATCCTGGAGGCAATGTTATCCCATTTGGCAAGGGCATAGTGGAGAGGTGAAGAGTCAACTAGGTAGAACATGGGATGGGTGAATGAATAAACATTGAATGATTGACTTTCTTTAAGGAAACAAGTGGATTTTGTTCTCTTTTACTGGAATGCCATCCCCCCACACAAAATGGATGCTTTAAACTTTAATTCAGAACAATATCCCCAAATTAGAACCTCATAATGGGCATTTTCCAGGAATGTAATTTCAGGAAGAGATACACAGACCATGAATCCTCCTCTCTGCTAGCCACTGGGAAGTGGAGGCAATACAAGTTAGTTACTTTGCTGAGTTTGATTTTATCTGTTCGGTGCAGGAGACACAATTCATAGTCTGTGCCCCCTTATTTGCATGTAAAGTACCATTCCAAAGTTCCTTAATTGCATAAACATTTAAGCAACCAATTTTTTTCCAATAGGCGATAATACGTATTTGCTTGTGTAATTGCAAAACTCTATGCATAATATTTGTAAAGCTGTTTTTTTTTAGTCTTTTACATTTTGACTGGTGTATATATGGCACCAGTGTCCTCTGAAAATTGCCTAATTTACATATCAATCATTCATCGTACCTGTATTAGCATATTTCCCATCATCCTGGGCTTGCTGTCAAAATCCATAGAAGATTCTTGCATACTTCAATCACATGCAATGGGCAAAATGGCATCAATTTGATTCAGAGATTCAAATTCTTGTTTTATTGCAGCAGAAGAAAATGATGTATAAACGCACGTACTCTGACAGAATGTCTCTTTGCACATTGTCCATATGTCATATATGGTCCTTCAAGACATTTTGGAACCAGTGACCCTCTGAGACAGTCTGCCCCAAGACTTCACTGGTGTCAAAGTCCGATCTTTACCTGTTAAGTTTCTGAACAAATCTTCCCACCCATGCCAATATGTTGTACTTGCATTTGGGAATAGCTGTTGTTCTGTAAAAGCTTATTGCCTGAAAATATTAAAAGATTAGCTTTAAGCCAGGCTTACTGCGGGATGGGACTTTGTTCATGAGACTGAACTAGAAGGCAATGTTTGACCTTTAAGCCTTTAGTAGGAACATTTAAATCTTCAAACTGCATTTTCTTCTTTTACATAATTTTCCCTACTTGTCAGTTTCTAGGACATGTTGCTGCAGTCTCTTCTGTTTTTAATTGTTCCGTGCAGAGTTGGCCGGGGGGAACTCCATTTACTCAGTACCAATCCTGTAACCTTTTTTTCAAACTATTTGATGGGGCTAATCAGTGCAGTCTGCAGGTTACCCCAATAAAGTAACATGATATACAATTGTTGGATGCTGCCTGAGGATTTGGGTTGAAAATGAAATAATTTTAGTGCGCAGGTATAAATATTATAATAGCTCAGGTGTGTGGCTGTTCCCTTATACAAATGATGTGGAGATGCAGCGTTGGACTGGGGTAAACATAATAAGAACTCTCACAACACCAGGTTAAAGTCCAACAGGTTTATTTGTAGCAAACACCACTAGCTTTCAGAACTGGCTGTTCCTTTGCCAGGAAAGCTGGTGCCATTTGCTACAAATAAACCTGTTGGACTTTAACCTGGTGTTGTGAGACTTCCTACCTTGTACAAAACGAGATGACAGTAAAATTCACATCCTGGAATTGATTTTGTGGGATTTGGATGTGTAAAGAACAAAGAAAAGTACAGCATAGGAAGAGGCCCTTCAGCCCTCTAAGCCCCTGCTGATCATGGTGCCCTATCTAAACTGCAAAGAACATATTTGCCCTTAAACGATACATATCACGCTATTCTCTCCCTATTCATTTACCACAGGGTGCTGAATGTGTAGAATTCACTCCCACAAAATGTAGTTGACGCCAAAACATTGTCTGATTTCAAGAAGGAATTAGATATAGTTCTTGGGGCTAAAGGCCTCTGTCCCCTTGTAATTGATGCTTCCACCCCTGGGAAAAAGCCAAGGTGCAAGCTTCCTGAATAAGGGAAAAAAAATGAGACTAACAGACTTGTCAGAATCAATAGTTAACTACCAATGGTATAAGATTGTCAAAATAGAACCAAAATCAAGCTAAATAAATAAACCTGTGCATTTACAATAAAGATCATTCAAAGAGAAGCAAGCATTTACACAAATTATTTAGCGACGTTTTGTTTTCCAGAACTCTCATGTTGTTGGAAGGCCTTCAGTCTGTAGTGTGTTTTATCCGCAAGGAGATACCTGTCACTAAATTCCTCATGACAAATTACAGTGCCTATTAATATAACTCGAGTGGCAGCTGCTACACATTTCTTCTGCACAAATCAATAAGACCCTCTGCAGTGACTCGTGATTTTGATTGAACATAGCGTCATGTGTCAGTGGGCGAAATTGCTCTTGTTAACTTTATATCCAAAGGAAAACGTGGTTTACAGACTCGCTGAGAGAACCTGTCTCGTTCCTGTTTAATCTGGTTCAAATTGCCCTAGTTTTTTTGAACATCATGCCAAGCCACATTATAACTCATATCTGCCGCATAATTAAATAGGACACTAAAATAAACTTCTGGCCACCGATGTTAAAGACAAGCTTGAATAGCTGGCTGCTGTTGGTACTTTCCTCTGAACGATGTTGCAGATTTTTCTTGTTCAGTGACGTGAATGGTGTTCAGTGAAGAATACTTAAATGAAAATTGGAACCCTGTTGAAATAATTTAAACCCATTTTACCCATGGGTTTATTTGTATCGTAAGTAAAAACTCAAGATTATCTTGAAATGTTTTGACAAAGGCATATACATATTAAATACATGCTGCTTTTGAGACCAGTGTATTGATACACTTGGGATTTTTGACATTATTGTGCAGAGAGAGGTGTGTGTTTAAAGGCTTTGGGTATAATTCTTCAGCCTCCTGGCCATGTGTTTGCTGCCTGCAGGAGGTGGTGCGTTGATTTCGATTTGATTTATTATTATCACGTGTATGGGTATACAGTGAAAAGTATTGTTTCTGGTGTGCTATATGGACAAAGCATACAGTACATAAAGAAGGAAAGGAGAGAATGCAGAATGTAGTGTTACAGGCATAGCTAGGATGCAGAGAAAGATCAATTTAATGTGAGGGAATGTTCATTCAAAAGTCTGACAGCAGCAGAGAAGAAGCTGTTCTTGAGTCGGTTGGTACGTGACCTCAGCCTTCTGTATCTTCTTCCCAAAGGAAGAAAATGGAAGACAGAATGCTCAGGATGTGTGGGGTCCTTAATTATGCTGGCTGATTTTCCGCAGCAGCAGGAAGTGTAGGCAGTTCAATGGGTGGGAGACTGGTTTATGTGATGGATTGGGCTACATTCACGACATTTTGCAGTTTCTTGTGGTCTTGAGCAGTACAGGAATCATGCCAAGCTGTGATACAAACAGAAAGAATGCTTTCTATGATGCATCTGTAAAAGTTGGTGAGAGTCGTACTGGACATACCAAATTTCCTTAGTCTTCTAAGAAAGCAGCGGAGTTGGTGGGCTTTCTTAACTAAAGTGTCAGTGTGGAGGGCCCAGGACAGGTTGTTG
The DNA here is from genome assembly GCA_024679065.1 of Sphyrna mokarran. Classification (NCBI taxonomy): domain Eukaryota; kingdom Metazoa; phylum Chordata; class Chondrichthyes; order Carcharhiniformes; family Carcharhinidae; genus Sphyrna; species Sphyrna mokarran. The sequence continues at coordinate 25,093,960 of JAGIQG010000029.1, forward strand.
GTAATTTGGATAACATTTGCTAGTGGCATAATTCTCCAGTCCCGCCACTGTTATTGGGAATTCTCATTGACATCACTCCACCTGTGCGGGAAATCTGTGGGTGGAGGTGCACTGCCTATGGGACTAGGGAATCCCACCGAGGTAAATGACTGGAGAATTCCTGCCTTTATATTAAATCTGGTTGTACTGAGGCTGCTCCTCAATGACGAGTCAAGCCTCAGGGAATACAACAATCTCTTAGGTCTATTTGCTCCACATTCCAAACGCTGACTGCCCACTCTGAGAAGATCACAACAGCTCATCCCACACCTGAGGTCACATGACCTGTTCCCTTAAAAGGGCAATGCCCCATCATACATAACACTTTATTTTATGTAAATTTCATAATAGTGGTATTTTTATCACCCTGTCACTGCAACACTATCTTGCCAATTATCAGATAAAGCTGGGAGTGAGTTTTTCTGTCTGTTGGATACATGGACTTGGGGTGGGGGGGGTGGTGATGGTCTGGAAACAGACACAAAACATGCTACAGGACACTGGGATGTAATTCCATGCTGGCTGACTAATGAATAGGTAGCCAGGATAAAATATATGCTGGCAAAGACTAAGTACTGCCAGGGAGGGTGGGAAGAGAGTGGGTGTATACGGAGAAAAGGGAAGGAAGAGGGCTGACGCTTAATGTGCTCCCTCAGGGAAACAGCCACTGAGGAGCTGACTCAGGGAACCGTGGATTTATTATGTAAAAAAAAAAATAGCAGTGGAATAATAATAGTGTTAGGACAGCACACCAAATCACAAACCTCAGTCCCCAGATAGCTTATTCTGTCCTTGGTCGAGATTGAAGTTAAAATGTAAACTTGATTATCTGCAGGTATGCATCCTCCAACTGAAATATTGTGCAAGTGCGTTGTGACGTTGGGATACAGTTTTGATTTTTTTTTGTGCAATTCCATGCTGTTCCAAGTTGAGTGTGCATCTCCCTTGAGCAATGTGCAATTCTGGCCCTGGTGCACAGTTTAATTTGATTATCTGTCTAAAATAGCAGAGCACCCTGGCTGGAATTCAAAGAAAATTTGTCAAAAGCAAAAATAAAATTTGTTAGTGACTACAAGGAATGGAATCATAAAATCTACACCACAGAAGGAGGCCATTTGATCCGTCGAGCCTAGGCTGACAACAATCCCCCTCAAGGACCTACTCCCGTAGCTCCAGATATTTACTCTGCTACTGAGGGGCAATTTGGCACGGCCAATGAGCCTAACCTGCAGTTCTTTGGACTGCAAGATGAAATGGAAGGAATGGCGAGAATATACAAACTCCACACAGTCATCCAAGGCAGGAATGGAATCCAAGCCCCTTGCACTGTGAGGCAGCACTGCACCACCGTGACATGAAAACAAAAATGTAATTAGTTACAGTGAAGGAGGAAAAGTATTTCTAAAAGTGATTGGCTAGTAACATTGGTGATAGTTCACCACTCAGCACAAATAGCATTAAGAGGTTTGAGTGGGATACTTGTGCTGGAGAATCCTGGCAATGTGCATTTTTGCATTATTGTTTAATATGGCTGTTAAAATTTTATTGCAGTAACAATTAACAGTTCAGCACAGAGTCAATGATATGAGAAAAAACAAAATTCAAAAAAAATCAAAGCTTGTCAATGTAAATGGAGATGGTTACTATTGCAAATATGTTTTTCTTACAGCAACAGTAACAGATGCCAAAATCTTGCTGGTGTTTACACTATTAGAATCTTACAGTCCTGCCGGTTGTGCACCCCTGCAAGGGGTACACTCAATGGGAAACTGGGTTGACCGTAACATTCCCCACCAGTGAGGGACATGACATCTCTCATTGTCATGAATCACACAACAAAGAGGGAGGAAAATCCCAGCCAGAATATATTATTGCCATTATTGTTCTCTGACTCTACAATTAAACCCATCGACTTTATTAGCTTTTAGAATGTGAGAAAACCCTGTCAAAGTGTAAAGATAATGGAACCCTTTATACTTTTGAATTCTGGCAACTTGTGTTGGCAGGACATTGTGTTTGTCAATTGGAAGAGGGAGGGAGGGAGCATATCTATCACAAGATCAGAAGCTCCAGGTTCAAGTCCGATGTCAGGACCAGTTAGCCACATTGCTCAAGAGGCTGAAAATCAGCTCAGGCATCCTCCCACCACATTCCACCCACAGCGTGGGTGTGAAGAAACACTAACAATATTATGTTTGTATGATTTCTTTTCCATTGTGATAAGACTATTGAATATTTCTCTTTGTCACTAGCTCTTAAAGCAATAAGATTCATGTTGAAATTGTTGAAAAGCTATTCACTAATTTGCGTAAATGCATCCCCATTTTATTGTCACAATTAGGTTATGATAAATTAGGCTTTACCGAGAACGACCCAGAAAACTGATGGTTTATTTACAAAAGCTCAGCAGTTTGCTACTCTGAGAATGATGGGGTCATAATTCTTATTCATGCATTGATTCTCACTCTATTTCATGGAATCAGAAAATAGGAGCTGGAGGAGGCCTTTCGGCCCTTTGAATCTGTGTAACCATTCAGTATGATCACGGTTGGTCATCCAACTCGGTTTGTTTCAAGGTCATTACAAGATATGCATCACATCTGATTCTTTGTTTTCTAACTCAAACATGATATTTAAATATAGGTTTATTTACTAGTGTCACAAATAGGCTTATATTATCACTGCAATGAAGTTACTGTGAAAATCCGCAAGTCACTGCACTCCTGCACCTGTTCGGGTACACTGAAGGACAATTTTAGCATGGCCAATGCACCTAACAAGCGAGTCTTTCGAACTATGGGAGGAAACTGGAACACCCGGAGGGAATCCATGCAGACATGAGGGGAACATACAGACTGTGCCCAGACAGTGACCCAAGTTGGGACTTGAACCTGAGCCTCTAGCATTGTAAGGTGGCTGTGCTAACCATTATGCCGCCACGCTGCCCTATATGTGCTGCAGGACTGAGAACAATATTGTTCTTCCTGATATATGCAAGGGATTAATTGCAATTAAGTTTGGAATCAGACTCTGCACTTCATTATTATCAGCTGGATGGTGAGCATGGGGTTAGAGGGAAAAAGCCAACAGCACAGTAACACTCAGAAGGTAATAAAATAGCCTAATTAAAACAGTTTGTTGCACAGAACTCTTAAAAAAAATCATTTGTGTCATCACCATCTTTACAGATCATTAACTTTTACAGATGCACTATTGAGAGCATTCTTTCCGGTTGTATCACAGCCTGGTATGGATCCTGTTCTACTCAAGACCACAAGAAACTACAGAGGGTTGTGAATGAAGCCCTGCCCATCACTCAAACCATCCATTAACACTGTCTACACTTTCCACTGCCTTAGAAAAGCAGCCAGCATAATTAAGGATTCCCTTGCACATTCTTTCTTCCACCTTCTTCCATCGAGAAAGAAATATAAAAGTCTGAGGTCAACTACCAACAAACTCAAGAACAGCTTCTTCCCTGCTGCCATCAAACTTTTGAATAGACCCATCTAGAACTAAGTTGATCTTTCTGTACACCCTAGCTATGACTGTTACACTCCATTCTGCACTTTCTCCTTTCCTTCTCTATGAATGGTGTGGTTTGTCTGTAAAGTGCACAAGAAACAATACTTTTCACTGTATACTAATACATGTGACAATAATAAATCAAATCAAAATCATCCAATGTTTGCCTAATAATAAGTATGCTTAGATCACACCAAGTCTGCAAGCACCAAACTTTAAACTTCTGTTCTGCATACTACAAAGAGTTGCCAATGATTGAAGTTAGTTCTTAAGATGTTTGAGCAAATGTTTTAGTGTTATTGAATTTTATGCAAGGTATTATTGGTGAGAAAATGACAGCCTTGTGCCACCAATAACATTTCTGTATGTCAATCAAAAATAAAATGAATTATTATAGTGAAATGATCATCTTTAAGGATATTGGAAGCACTTGCTCTCCACAGAGGAGTCCAATATTTCTTTGAGCATAAATTATTGAAGAAATGCCCCATAAATTTCTCAAATTATATTTTTCATGAAAAATGTACAGAAAGTAATATTTTATTTTTGATTAGACTAGGAATGAGTAATGCACATTGCATTCATCCAGGCTGAATCCTTGGTATTTAATTAATGAGTTTAAACTGGAAAAAATTAACTAATGATATGGGAACACTGTATAATAAAACAGCTTGACTTACAGTTCCTAATCTTACAGCCATTGGTTGCATCAAATGCATTTTTTGTGGTCGGATAGTTACCACAATTAAGCTCTCCTCATGGTCAAACGCAGCAGAATCTGGTTTCAATGATAACAACTATTCTAATCTGTCAACGGGCGCCTGATATATTTGATCAGTCCCTAGGAAATTCTGTGAATGATTATACAATCTAAATATCCAACCTGGTTGTTATCAGCAACTACTGTTGGTAGCAAAAATTTTGGTTATCCGAATCCCATTTAGCCGCCCCGACTGTTGAAACTGATAAGAACACGTAGATCTCTGATGGGAAGGAAACTGAGCTGTGAAATTCAGAATTGTCCACAGTTGCTTGTGGTCTTAGTGACTATTTCATGTACTTTGTACCTGTTTGAAGTTTGCAATGTTCATAGAACCCCTACAGTGCAGAAAAAGGCCAATCAGTCCATTGAGCCTGCACTAATCCTACCCAGGCCCTATCACTGTAATCCTGCTAACCCGCTGACACGAAGGGGTAATACAGCATGGCCAATCAATCTAACTCGCATATCTTTAGATTGTGGGAGGAAACCAGAGCACTAGGAGGAAACCCACGTAGACAGGGGAGAATGTGTAAACTCCACACAGTCACGAGGCTGAAATTGAACCTGGATCCCTTATGCTGTGAGACAGCATTGTGAGTGCTAACCATTGTGTCACCTTGCCTCTCACTGCATCACCATGTTCTCTGCCTTCATTTCATACGCAACCTAATTGATCACAATATCATTTTACAGTACCCTTTGTAGCCATTCTAAGCAAGAATGATTTCTGGAGAAGAATGTGTGTTAAACAGTTTTTCTGCAGACATTCATATTTTATATGCAGGCAATGCATTTTTTTTCTCAGTTCACGTTTTGACATTTGATTCTCCCTTGCACCCATAATAGAAATACTTAGTATTTACCAATAGCAGGACAAATTCTAATCAATCTAAATATGGAGCTGATTGAAGAATCAGAGCTATGTAGCTCAGTCCATCAAAGGACTTGCAATCAGAATTCCCTATTCCAGTTATTTTTTTTAATTTATAAATTAAGATTCCACTGTGTAGAGTTAACTGTAACTGAATGTTGGGCAGATATGAATTTTGAAACCATTAAAGTAAATCTCCTAAAAATGCAGATGCTGTTTCCCCCTGTGTTTCCTCAGAGGGAACTTTTCAAATGCAGACAATAAAAACATAACAAAACTTACTCCAACTTATAAATCAAAGAAAGGGTTTAATAAAGAAACTTCATTACTCCAAACTTAGGGTCTTAACCTGGACCAATCTAAATTCCCCACAAATCCCAACAGGTTCTTATTTATAGCGAGTCAGCTGGCCATCACTTCATTCTGTAATTGGTTCCATGGTTTAGTGAGTTAGCTGACTCTTGCAGCTTGTTACCGTTGGTCACATTAAATCCGATACAAAGAAAAGTTTATTTATTAGTCACAGGTAGGCTTACATTCATGCTTCAATGAAGTTACTGTAAGAATCTCCGACACCTGTTTGGCTACACTAATTAAAGTTTATCATTACCAATTCACCTAAACAGCACATCTTTGGACTGTGGGAGGGAACTGGAGCACCCAGAGGAAACCCACACAGACACATGGAGAATGTGCAAACTTCACACAGACAGTGACCCAAGCTGGGAATCAAACCCAGATCCCTGGTGCTGTGAGGCAGCAATGCTAACCACTGTGCCACCAAGTTATCACAAATTACATTCTAACACCCTGAGCCATTTGGCTTTTCAAACTGCAAGTGAGATGTTCACTTCACAGTAAATGTGAGCTGAATTTTAGTCTTTAGCCGACAGTTTCAACAGCTTCCCATTTCAGCCAGTGAGCCAAAATCACAAGAGCAGTAATGGGTACTCAAAATTACTTCTTCTTTTATCGATTGAAAAAGCACAAGTCTGAGATGAGTTAATGGCATTTAGTTTGAACATTTAGTCTTATTAATACTCTGTAAAAATGTGAGCATTTTTGAACATCCGTCTGGCAACCTATATATACCCATATAATGCAATAAGGAGAGATGGAGTTAGCAAATTTCAGCAATGTTGTCAATGCTACACAAAAACCGACGCTCATTCTCCCACTAACTTAGCAAATTATTGATGGGTTCTGTTGCACTCCCAGCTAATGCAGCCAGAATTATACTTGGAGCAGCCGAGAGAGAATTTTTATTTCGGCTTGCCACCTATTCCACACAAGTAATTATTTCCAACAGTAAGCCAAAAGTAAACACTTTGGGAAAGTTTAACATTCATCAATATGCAGGTGCGGCAATTCGTGTTGACAGATGCAGGGCTGTGAAATACCATTTAAATGTAATAATGCTGTTCATTTTAGGCACAATGTCAGATTTTTTTTCAGCTGACATTTAAAACCTCGAGCAAAAAGAACCGTCCAGGAAAGATACCAGCCCGACCTTGGCAGAGTCTGCAGACGATCGTGCCTCTCAAAAAAAAATCAGAAAGAGGCGGAAAAGCCAGTGTTGAATTTTGTATTCAGTCAACATTTTCTTTTTCACCAAGGAGGATGTGTACAGGCTCAATCTGCCTTAAATGTGCCTGTCTCCCAAATTCCCAATTTAAAAGAAATGACGGTCAGAGTCAATGATTTCAATATGGCAGCAGAGTGGCACAATGGTGAACACTGGTGCCTCACAGCACCAGGGACCTGGGTTCAATTCCCGACTTGAGTCACTGTCTGTGTGGAGTCTGCACCTTCTCCCCTTATCTGCATGGGTTTCCTCCGAGTGCCCTATTTTCTTCTCTCAGTCCGAAAGACATGTTGGTTAGTTGCATTGGCCATGCTGAATTCTCCCAGCCATCACAGAGAAATTATTGCAAGTGACACAGAAGGTGCTCAGTGAGGACAGCTCTCTCTCTCTCTCTCTCTCTCGATCTCTCCCTTTGGAATAAGAGCGTCACAAGGTTCAGGAAGCCAACTCCACAAAAAATCTACCAGCAAGCTGAAAGCTTGTGATAATTACAACTTTTTGTACATACATTGCATCCAAGAAAGCAACTAACCTCAATACTAACCATCATTTAAAAATCTGCATTTCAAGGACAATTAAAAGACATTCAACTGTATATTCTTGTATCTTTTTTAAATTGATTCTAACTCCCTAAATTTTAATACGTTGGAGTGGCACAGTCATTGGCATTGCTGCCTCACAACATCAAAGACACGGGTTCAATTCCTAGTTTGTGGAGTTTGAATCTTCTTTCCATGTTAGCGTGGGTTTCCCCTCACCCACAATCTGAAAAATGTGTGGATAGTTACATTGACCTTGCTAAATTCTCCCTCAGTGTACGCAAGCAGGTGCCTATGTTAGTAACTAGGGGATTTTCACAGTAACTTCACTGCAGTGTTAATGTCACCATATTTGCGACACCGATAAATAAACTAAATGCCAGTGAAACTTTCATCATTCACCATCATTGCCAAGCTGAAACTGACAGCAATTGTGGGAGCCATCAAAAGATTCACAATTATGATTGTAAGGATGAGGAACTTCTGTCATGCTGTTAGATTGGGGTTGCTTTTCTCGGAGAAGCAAAGGCTCAGAATACAATTGACAGAGATACACAAAAACCATGAGGGGTCTGGACAGAATAGATCAGGAGAAACAATGTCCAATTGTGGCTGGATCAAGAATGAGAGGGCACAGATTTAAAGTAACAGGCAAAAGAAGAGAAAGTGAGGTGAGAAAAAGCTTTCTCATGTTGCAATCTAGAATATCCTGCCAGAAGGTGCAGTGGAAGCAGGTTCAGCTGAAGCATTCAAAAGGAAATTAGACTGTTATCTGAAAAGGAAGAATGTGTTAGGTTATGGGGAGAAGGAAGAAGAATGATTTGCTCATTCAGAGAGTCAGTGTAGACGAACCAAATGGCCATCTTCTTCACTGCAACAATTGTGTGATTTTCGTTCTAAATCATAGGTGTAGAATTATGTGGAAATCAGAAAGTGCTTGTTTTTTTTAAATCATTTACAAGATGTGGGCATCACTGGTTTGGTCAGCTTCTTTGCCCATCACTAGTTGCCTCTGAAAAGGCAGTGGTGAGGTGCCTTCTTGAACAACTGCAATCCCTGAGGTGTAAGTATATCCACAGTGTTGTTTGAGGATTTTGACTGAGCAACAATGAAGGAACGGCAATAAATTTCCCAATCAGGATGACGAGTGACTTGAAGGGAAACCTCTAGTTAGTGATGTTCCCATGTGCCTGCTGCCCTTGTCCTTCTAGATAATAGGTGGGTTTGGCTTTGTAAGGTGCTGTTGAAGGAGCTTTCGTGAGGTTCTGTATATCTAATTTAATGCTCCCCAGAGGGTGGATTGTTGCAATACTCAAAACTACAATTCCCAAGCAATCAGTGAATTGGCAAAAATTTCCACTTTTACTTTCACAATAAAACACCCTGAAAAAGTTGTACCTTGTTGAATGAGATGTAATTGCATTTTTAACAGACCAATAAGTTCACATCAATTGCCAAACACCCTCACTGCTATTAATATGCTCATTCTACATTTTTAAATGTTGAGTTTTTTATTTTGATTAGATAAATTAGATAATCAAAATTCCTCATTTTGATTAAAATAATGGTTTTTCTTTATAATTTGTTTATTGTTAGTTTATATCCTGATCCAATATCATTTTTCAATCTTCCAAGTTCCTGGTTTGCTGTCTGTGAGAATACGGATGTGTGACTGGCTGCTTGTCTGCTTAATGATGACACTGCTGCTCGACACCCGGAAACTTGACTTTGTTCACACTGATAGGGTTGTCTGCCCCGGCTGCAGTGAACAGAGATTTAATAAGAACATAAGAAATAGGAGCAGGAGTAGGCCATTTGGTCCCTCAAGCCTGATTCTCCATTCAGTAAGATCATGGCTGATCTTTTCATGGACTCAGCTCCACTTATCCGCCCACTTACCATAACCCTTAATTCCTTTACTGTTGTCCCTGCTCTCTGTGCCCAAAGGTGCCCCTGTGCATTGGCACTTTGCCACTTGGAGCTAGGCTGGGCACTACCAAGGTAGGCAATGCCTCAAGGGCACCAGTCACCAACCCTCTGGGGGCCTCAATGGCCTCCCGTTCACTGCAATGGTGTTGGGTCGCCAGCTCCCCGCAAGTGGAGAGCTGTACTAAACCCTGCTGGAATGAACAGGAGGCCATTGATTGCATTCACATTAGGATTAACATAAATTATGCAGCTCCACGTCGATTTCTGGAGTGGAGCTGACAGCACCAGAATTACGGCACTTGGAGACTCATGGAGACCGTGACATCCAGCAGGAAGCCTGTGAAACAGCCTCTGCTTGAGTGTCCAGGTCGCTGTACTACAAAAGCAGTGCAGTGGGATGGGAAAATCAACCACCCATATGTCTCTCTTCTTGCAAATGGAGAATCTTCCAAAGCCACTTCGTCTCCTCTGTTAAGATCACAGAACTGTAAAATGCATTCAATTTAAAAAGGGTATTGATTGTTGCACCGAATGCAATATCATTACTGATGCTCACGAGAGAGCTGAAAGGAAGCAAATTGCTTTTGATTAAATTAAGAAAACTTAATTTTAACATATCCAAGATGTAAAGGTATAAAATTTCCACGGACATTGATGAGGATGTGAAAATGCTACAGGAGATTAAATTTGATGCTTTGATCCTATCCAAAGTAGTTACTGGAATAATTGGTTTGGGTTTTCTATGTTACTGTGCCATTCAAACAGGAATGTCCTAAGCACCTTAGTGTGGTCAGTTCAGCCCAGTTGGCTGGACAATTACTTCATAAAGCAGGGCAATGCCAACATTCAATTTCCACACCAGCTTAAATAATTCATGAAGGCACCACCTTCTCAACGTTAACCCTTCACCTGATGTGTGATGATCCCCAGGTTGAACTGCCACCAATTAACTCTCCCCCTTGAAAGGGGAGAGTGGCCTGTGGGTCATTTGGGACTATTCACTTATTCAATTGGATAACATTTGCTTTTAAGATGGAAGCAAAAGAGATTTCAGCATTGATTGTTGGGTACACAATGAATCACACCCTGTCAATTCAAGAAAAGGAAACCATTTATCCATACTCTCCACCCATTTCCCAATCCATGTAGCTACAGTTCTTCCACTCATTTTTGTAACATCTTTCTTGTTCTTTTGCCTGGAGTTTCTGCCCATGCTCACCCCAAAACCAAAATATTCTACTCAAAGTCAATAGACCTTTGTATGGTCCACCCCCCTCCCTGCCTGCTACAATTCTCAAGTAGGGTGGGACAGAAAAACTCCCCCAATATCTTTATATCTTCCCAATAGCTTCTATCCATATACCCTGTCCCTTCTTTCAAGCATTTAATTAACATAACTTGCTGATAACCCTTTGGTTCATGTAAGAAATTCTTGGAAAGGTGTTTGGATCAAAATGTGGCACTGCTATGCATTCTTCCACCAGTTTTATGGTTTCAGCAGTTATCAACTAAATCATTCTGCAATTGCTGTACTTCTGCCTGTTGAGCTTTCTGATTGGCTACTGTTTATATATTGTAATTACTAAATTACATGGCAGATTGAAGTGTTGGACACCTGACTGTGATGAGTTCATTGTTTAAACTAATTTATCATCTACACATTCTGAAAAGAAGAACTACACACATTTGATTCAATTCATTTGCTTTTTTACCTGAAGTTAATGTAACATTGTCTTCCTCATATACCTTCCATCAAATTGTCCATTGAATGTTATCACAATGACAGGAGGCAGATGAGAGGTTATCCACTTTGGAAGGAATAATAGTACAACGGAATATTATTTAAATGATGATAAGTTGCACAATGCTACTGTGCAGAGGGACCTGGGGGTTCTTCTGCACGAATCGCAAAAACTCAGTCTGCAGGTGCAGCTGGTGATCAAGAAGGTGAATGGAATGTTAGCCTTTATCGCAAGGAGGATAGAATATAAAAGCAGGGAGGTCTTGCTGCAACAGTACAGGGCACTGGTGAGGCCGCAGCTGGAGTACTATGTGCCGTTTTTGTCCCCTTGTTTGCGAAAGGATATATTGGCCTTGGAGGGAGTACAGAGAAGGTTCACCAGGCTGATACCAGAGATGAGGGGGTTAGTTTATGAGGAGAGATTGAGTAGATTGGGCCTGTACTCGTTGGAGTTTAGAAGGCTGAGGGGGCATCTTATAGAGACATATAAGATAATGAAGGGGCTAGTTAGGGCAGAGGTAGAGAGATTCTATTCACTTAGAAAGGAAACCAGAACTAGAGAGCACAGCCTCAAGATAAGGTGGTCAGGGGCAGTTTATGAGAAGGAACTTCTTTGCTCAGAGGGTGGTGAATCTCTGAAATTTTCTGCCCATTGCAGTGCCTGGTTGAATATGTTTAAGTCACGGTAGATAGATTTCTGATTAATAAGGGAATTAAGTGTATGGGAAGCAGGCAGGTAAGTAGAACTGATCACTTCAGATCAGCCATGATCTTATTGAATGACAGGGCAGGCTCGAAGGGCCAGGTGGCCTACTCCTGCTCTGATTTCTTATGTTCTAATGTTCTTATGAAACTGATGGAGTGTGAAACCTACCTACAATTTCACCAGCTAACTACAGACATGTTGAACCATTTAATAGGAATAGACACTGATCAAGATGGCTGCCACAAGTCACTCTGATGTCTGATACCATTTGATCATTTAGCTGGAAAGTTTTTATTTGACCCATTGCATGAGATTTCATACTTTGGACATGCCAAGTTCATAATACTCCTCAGTTCTGTGGCTCTGTAATTGTAAAGTAAAAGTAACCTTTGTTTATTAGTCACAAGTAAAGCTTACATTAACACTGCAATGAAGTTACTGTGAAATTTCCCTAGTGACCACAGTCCAGCGCCTGTTGGGGTCAATGCATCTAACCAGCATGTCTTTCAGAATGTGGAAGGAAAATGGAGCACCAGAGGAAACTCACAAAGACACAGGGCGAATGAGCAAACTCTGCATGGACAGAGACCCAAGCCAGGAATCAAACCCGGGTCCTGGGGTTATGAGGTAACAGTGTTAATCGCTGTGCTAACATGCCAGCCATGTTGGCAGGGTTTATTCTTTTCCATGGATTTCAGCATTCATATCATTACAAAAAGGCAAGAAAGAGTGAGCTGGTTTTTGTTCAGGTCCTTCGGATGTCTGCAATAATGTTTTTTAAACTTTCTTTTTCCCGTGAATGCCTTTTCCAATCCAAATGTATTTCCTCCTTATGTCTGTATGGGTTTGCTCCAGGAGCTCCGGTTTGCTCCCACAGTCTAAAAGACGTGCTGGTTAGGTGCATTGGCCATGCCAAATTCTCCGTCAGTGTATCCAAACAGGCACTGAAGTGTGGCAACTAGGAGTCCTCACAGTAACTTCATTGCAGCATTAATGTTAAGCCTACTTGTGGCACAAATAAATCAACTTAAACAATCAAACCAGGTTTATTAGTTACTGAACCCAACAAAAAAAATTAAGGAATGAGGAAATACACACATTCTCACTCACAGATAACGTAGTCCAGTAACAAGTTTGAATAATATGAGTAACTCCTTTGCTTGTTTTTGAGGCACAGATTATTGAATGTTGTTGCTGTTTGAAGTTAGTTGGTTTCATGTAGAATTCTGGAGTTGACTTGGTTTAGGTCTGCACTTTGTTAAAGACACCCTTTTTGCTTCAGAGAGATCTTTATTACTCTCTCAGCAGTGTTTTCACATCACTATGATTGTCCTCTCTCCTTTTTCTCATTCTGCTAGGTAGTACCAATTTTTAAAACTCTTGGCTATATATCCCCAGAAAGCATCTTAATTAACATCTCTTCCAGTCATTGCTGCAGACTAAATAATCCCATTTTTTTGATATTTTCATTTCCAAAACTGTTGACACATTTCCAGATAGAAATCAACAGTAGACAGTGATATTTCTTCTCTGTAGGGGGTTTTCAATATCTGATGATTATTTAGGTGGTCAGCACTTTGCATTATTCCGATTGAACTACAGTTTACCAAAGCCAAACATTTTGCATTTTTAATGCCTTCTCTTCGAGAGCATTCCTGTTTGAAATGGACTTTGACACCCCTCAGATGTGAAATCTCATACAATGAAAGTGATCAAATTGTATCAGACATCATGTGACTCTTGGCAGACATTTTTAATCAGTGTCTATTTTTGTATTTTCTTCAATGGATTTTTTTTTTCAATTTCAGTCTAATATATCTGTGGTTAGCTGATGAACTGGTAGGTAGGTCTCACTCAGTCACAGTTTCCTGTCATTATGACAACGTTCAATGGACAATTTGATAGAAGGTATATGAAACACAGACTTCTACTCACACCAAGTATTGATATGCTTCCTGCAGGGTAGGGTTCAGTAACAGGTGAAGAAACCAAGAAACAAAGGTGAAGTATATTTATCAGATATGAGGCTGAGCACTATAGTGAGAAAATTAAAATTTTACTTGCTTGCATCGATATATTATTGGACATGATATCTTTGTGTCATATTTATTTGATTTGATTTATTATTATCACATACGTTAATATACAGTGAAAAGTATTGTTTCTCACACTCTATACAGACAAAGCACTCCATTCATAGAGAAGGAAAGGAGAGCATGTAGAATGTAGTGTTACAATCATAGCTAGGGTGTAGAGAAAGATCAACTTAATACAAGGTAGGTCCATTCAAAAGGCTGATGGCAACAGAGAAGAAGCTGTTCTTGAATCATTTGGTACATGACTTCAGACTTCTGTACTTTTTTCCTAATGGGAAAAGGTGGAAGAGAGAATGTCCAGAGTGTGTGGGGTCCTTAATTATGTTGGCTGCTTTTCGAGGCTGTGGGAAATGTAGAGAGAGTCAATGGATGGGAAGCTGGTTTGCATGATGGATTGGGCCACATTCACGACCTTTTATAGTTTCTTGTGGTCTTGGGCAGAGCAGGAGTCATACCAATCTGTGACACAACTAGGAAGAATGCTTTCTAAGGCACATCTGTAAAAATTGTTGAGAGTCATAGCAGATATTGAATTTTACGATCAGCCATGATCATAATGAATGGCTAGGCAGGCTCGAAGGGCCAAATGACCTACTGCTGCTTCTAGTTTCTATGTTTCTATAGCTTTAAAAATAACTATTGCTCTGGCCTCCATTGTAACAGCATCCGGTACCATGTGGAGATCTCAGTGGTGTTACACAGCCTGCTGCACACCACTGTATCAAGGTCTTCAGAGATGCAATGTTCAGAAGGGCAGTTAATTACATTTCACTCTCAATAGATTGCCAGAGTCAACGCAAAAGAGCCAGAGGGGATGTGACAATCTTAGATTTCCCCATGTCCAGGAAGTGATTGACTGCACGCACATCACATAAAGATTCCAGCTGGTCAGCTGTGTACTTTATTATCCAGAGGGATTTTCATTCATTGAATGTGCAGTTATTCTGTGTTTGCAGTTGATGAATTATGCAGGTATGTGTGAGATACCCGGGCAGCAGCCACAACTCCTACATTCTGTATAATTCTCAGATGTCAAAACTGTTTAGTCACCCAGAGGTCTTGGATGGTTGACTTCCAATGACAAGAGATTGCTCATGACTCTGGGAAGGTTCCCCAAAATGGGCACAGAGTGGAGGGCCAGTATAAAGCAGATAAATGTGTTATTGAAATGAGGTCCAGATGCTTTGCCAGATCAAAAGGGACATTAAAACATGTTCCATCATGTGTATCACACATGGAGGTAATACACAGTGCAGTGCCTACCAGAACCTCCCCATTCAGAGAAAAGATGCCCTTGAGGAAGAGGGTACATCAGAGAACGGTCATTCACCTCAGGACGAGGAGGAAGTCAAGGTGAAAGATCAACCTGATTTCAAGGTACAAGACCCAGGATGTGACAGTGTAGACATAAGGGAGATGGATGTTCCCTGAGAAGTACCTCCACCTACTGGCAGCAATGTTCACCCTTTACCATTAGGCCTGTTTGATCCTGACCGTTTTCCCGTGAGGTCCCATGAACTAGGTTAGAATCATGGCTCCCAGTCACCCTGTCTCCCCACCTCCTGGCTATCGATCCTGAGCTGAGAACCAGGGTGATGGCATGAAGGCTGGAGTGCATGCGGGCAATTGTATCTACAATATGTTCATCTTGACCCCCGAGGAGACTATTGCCAGTTTGCCCATGAAGAAAGCTTAGCATTCTGAGAAGTGGGTGATTGCAGTGCACATGGTCTGAATGGATCCTCTACAGTCCAGCTCTGGATTTGCAATCCCTCTGATATAGAGACGTAGAAAATAGGAGCAGGAGGAGATCATTTGGCCCTTCGAGCCTATACTGCCAACAATCCTATCCCTATCACCTCACATATTTATCCTGCTAATCCTTCTATCCTATATATCTTAGGACACTAAGGGGCAATTTAGCATAGCCAATCAACCTAACATCTTTGATGGTGTGAGAGGAAATCACAGCACCCAATGGAAACCCAAACAGACACAGGGAGAATGCATAAATTCTACACAGATAGTGACCAGAGGCCAGAATTGAACCCAGGTCTCTGGTGCTGTGAAGCAACAGTGCTAGCCACTGTGTCACAATGCCACCCCAAGAAGACTTCTATGAAGAAGCTTCCCCTACTCCCTCTGTGTTTTGGTTTCAGCCAATTTCTGTCTCAACAGACACACATCACTTCCAATCTCTCTTGTGCCAGTCAATCTCATACTATCAGCTGAGGAGATCAAGGGAACCACCTCCTTGCGCGATGTCAAGAAGGCCAGCCCAGTGACACCACTTCCAGTTTTGCCTTTCTCCCTGGATTGTAGGCGTGTTTTTCCTGAACATTGCCTGGACAACTACCCAGGATCAGTGAAAGGGGTGAATTTTCCTGTTCCTCTTGCCATAGCACTCATAGCAGACAAGGGGTTGACCATGGAAAGATCTGTTAATCTCAGGTGGGATTTTCTGAGTTTGGGGTGATCGTGGCTGGAAAATCCTCCTATAAAGATTAAAACCAATTATAAATCTTGACCCCTCCCCCAATTGGAATCTCTTAAATAGCCGCCCCTAAACTGCTGACTATCTGTGACCATCCTAAACTCTGACTAACCCACTTGCCACCTACCTTCCTCACCCACCCATCTGGCAGTTGATTACAAAAGTAGGGAGAGTATGCTTCAGTTATACATGGCATTGGTGAAATCTCATGTGGAGTACTGTGAACAGTATTGGTTTTCTTATTCAAGGGTGAAAGTAAATGCATAAGAAGCAGTTCAAAGAAGGTTTATTAACTTAATACTTGATGGGCACGTCGAGTTAGAGTTAGAATTTGGGTTAAAGAAAATATTGGAGAAGCTAGACTTGTACCTGCTGGAATTTAGAAGAGTAAGAGGCCATTTGATTAAAGCATATGAGATCCTGGGGGATCCTGACAGCATAGATGTTGAAAGGATGTTTCCTTTTGTGGGAGAAAATGGAAACATGGGGTCACTGCTTAAAAATAAGGGGTCACCCATTTAAGAGAGAGAAGAGGAACTTGTTTCTCTTACAGAGTATGTGGGTCTTTGGAATTCCTTTCCTCCACAGCAGGATTTTTGATTAGTTTTAAGGCAGAGGTAGATAGATTTTGATAAGTAAGTAAGTAAGAAGGGTGAAAGCTTATTGGGGGTATGTGGAAATGGGGTTACAATCAGATCAGCCATTGTCTTATTGAATGGAGGAGCAGGCTCAAGGGGCCATATTTGTACGTATGTTTTGGATGGTTCCAGGCAGAAGGTGATTGCCCATTGGAAGTTGAGGTCCAAATCCTTGTATGTTGCATTGCACCGAATAACATAAGATCTGGGCCATTTTGTGCGATCCTGGCCATCTTCATTCCAAATGGAGCATCAGAGAGGTTTGCTTAACAGAATCATGATGTGGAGGTGCCAGTGTTGGACTGGAGTAAACACGGTAAGAAGTCGCACAACACCAGGTTAAAGTCCAACAGGTTTAGCACAAACCACCAGCTTTCAAAGTTCTGCTCCTTCACTGGGTGAATGGGATTTCAGGACATATAAAGACAGAAACTCAGTTTACAAAATAATGGTTGGAATGTGAGTTTTTACAAGTAATCAAGTCTTAGAGGTACAGACAATGTGAGTGGAGAGAGGGTCAAGCACAGGTTAAAGAAATGTGTATTATCTCCAGCCAGGACAGTTAATGAGATTTTTCAAGCCCTGGCAAGCCATGGGGGGTTACAAATAATATGACATGAACCCAAGATTCTGCTTGAGACCGCCCTTTGTGACGGACAACTACATGTGTGAAGGTGGCCTTTACGACGCACGACAACTCTAAGTCACTGAGCAAAGACAGATAACCAAGTTCCTCACACATGATGACAGCCTCAATGGGGATCTTGAGTTCATGTCACACTATCTGTAACCTCCATGAACTTGCAAAATCTCACTATCTGTCCTATCTGGAGACAATATATATCTCTTTAACGTGCTTAACCCACTCTGCACTCACATTGTTTGTATTTTTAAGACTTGATTATCCGTAAAGGCTCACATTTCAACCATTATTTTGTAAATTGAGTTTGTGTCTTTATATGCCCTGTTTGTGAACTGAAATCCCACTCACCTGATGAAGGAGCAACGCTTTGAAAGCTAGTGGCTTGTGCTACCAACTAAACCTGTTGGACTTTAACCTGATATTGTGAGACTTCTTACTAACAGAATCATAGCAGAGATGACTTTACAGATACATGATTAATATATATGGAAGCATAATCCTTCATTGGCCTGACAAAACTGAAGAATTAGAGCATCAAAAACCTAAATTAATATTTAGCATTTCTCAAACCCACCCCACCTCCCTCACTCCATCTCAGTGCAATCTTGTTTTGGTTATTTTATGGCATAGACAATGTTGATTAATATTTTTCAGATAAGTAAGATTGTTGAAATAATTATAAATATATTCACTATGAGACATTATGATTAATGACCAGGACCAAGGAAATGGCAGATAAGAAACAGATCAAGAATATGTCCTCTAGATGAGGTAGAATGTTTGTTTTATTCATAGACTGGAGTCAGGAACTGCTAAATCATCTAAGACTTCGGAAGACCTCTTTTCATGATATGAAACATCCAAAATCATTGCAACTTTCATGCACTCCTGATGAAATTGGACAAGTGTGTGACTGAGTGAAGCCAGCATGAAAGTCAGCCCCTGCAAATCTTGAAATCATATAGCTTGTTGTTTGACAGCAAGTGTATTATGAGAAAAGAAATATTGGTTGTTCACATTATCCTGACTTAATCTGGGTGTGATAGAATATACCAGTGACAACTTTGTATTGGATATAATGTGACCAATGATAACAATCAATAAGAATCAGCTGACCCAGTAAACCATGGAACGAATTACAGAATGATGTGATGGTCAGCTGACCAACTGACTCATTGTAAATAAGAACCTATTGGGAATTGTGATGAACTTGAGGTGAGGCCCCAACTTGGGAACAATGAAATATCTTTATTAAGCCCTTTCTTTGATTTATAAGTTGGAGTATGTTTTGTTAGATTTTTATTGTCTGCATTTGAAGAGTCCCTTCTAAGGAAATATGGAGTAGCTGAAGAAAATGGAGAGTGAGACATGTGAGATTAAAGACTGCCTATTGCCTATTGCAATTGCACTTAAGACAGGCAATGGTGTAGTAGTATTATTGCTACATTATTAGCACAGAAACGCAGATAATATTCTGGGGACCAGTGTTCGAATCCTGCCAAGTCAATTGAGTTTGAATTCGATTTTAAAAAAATGTGGAATTAAGAATCTACGGATGACCATGAAACCATTGTTGATTGTCAGAAAGCCCATCTGGTTCACAAATGTCCTTGAGGGAAGGAAATCTGCCATCCTTACATGCTCAGGCTTACATGTGACTCCTGAGTCACAACAGTGTGGTTGAATTTCAACTGCCCTCAGGCAACAAGGGATGGGTAATATATGTTGGCCAGCCAGTGTCGTCCATGTCCCACAAATAAGTAGGAACAAAAAAAATCATAATCTTATTCTTAGTCTTTTTTTAAAAAGGTATTCACTATATATTTCCTCCACTATTTTGAATCACTTGTTCCTGTTATAAAACTTACAGCTCCAGATTTTACAGAAATATTATGCTTTCTGCTGCACACTTTCATAGTTGGAAGCTAATTCTTGGCCAGTACTTGCAGGGTTTAATTTGTATGTCGATGGCTCCTCGTATTGAGAAGTTTGATCCATCTCTCAAGTTTTCCTGCTGATTCTTTCTTTCTCTGTTTTTGCTTTTGTTATTGGGTTATTTGTCTTGTACTTTCTCTCTGAGAGATGGGTGGATAGCACGTTATCATTCATTGTGATTTAAAGCATTTCCACTAGACCATTAATCATATGCATTCTCCAATCAAATTCACATAGGAAAGAAAAAAAACTAGACCTATCTTTTTTCCCTTGATGTACTAACAATATAGATGATGAATGGTTTTAGAAAACTATTTCCATAAACCAACAATTATGCAGTATAATTCAATGGCGCCGATTAATGTAAAATGTTTTGGAATTGTTTATTCGAAACAGTTCAATTAAAAATCTCACAGAAAGCAAAGTAAAATCTCTATTCACTTCCTCAAAGAAAAGAATCAAAGATTATTTATTAGTGTTACAAGTAGGCTTACTTTAATACTGCAATGAAGTTACTGTGAAAATCCCCTAGTCACCACACTCCAGCACCTGTTCAGGTACTCTGAGGGAGAATTTAAGCATTGCCAATGCACCTAAGCAGCAGGCCTTTCAGACTGTAGGAAGAAATGCACGCTAACACAAGGAGAAATTGCAGACTCCTCACAGATATTGTCCCAAGCCAGGAATCGAACGCAGGTCCCTGATGCTGTGAGGAAGTAGTGTTGACCACTGTGCCACCCAAAGTAATTTTGTGTGCATAGCAATAATGATTGGCCATTTGTTCAATTTGGTAAGGAAAGCATTAAAGGATTGATCTCCTCTTCAAAGAAGATTTAAGTTGCAAAAACCAAGAAAAAGATTCAAGATGACAGAAAAATGTTTCCTTGAGAAAATTAAGAAATGTCTATGATCTGCACAAATTCAAAGAGAGATCAAAAGGCCATTCCATTTCAAAGAAAGACTAAAAAAAAACTTTTATTCAAAAAATAAGGAAGATTAAAAAAAAGGTAACCACTTAGGTTAACATCTATCATTTGGGAAAATCTTGGAGTCTATTAAAAAGGATGTGTTAGTGGAGCATTTAGAAAAACTTATATAATCAAGCAGAGTCAATGTGGCTTCACACAGGGAAAATCATACTTGACCCATTTATTAGAATTCTCTGAGATAGGAACAAGTAGGATAGATAAAAGGAAGGCAGCAGATGTAGTATACTTGGATCTTGAAAAAAGGTTTGACAATGTACTGCGCAATAATCTATCTGGTAAGTCAAGAACCCATGATGTTGGCGGGAATATTATTAGCATGGATGCAGCTCAAAGATGTGTGCATTCAGTTGATTGGCCATGCTAAATTACCCCTTAATGTCAGGGGGATTAGTGGTAAATACATGGGTTTATGGACATAGGAGCTGGGTGGAATTGTTGTCGTTGTAGGCCTGTTCTGTCCTGTATAGGTTCTATGAGGTGAATGGCTAACAGACACAAGACAGAGTGTTGGGATAAAAGCCGTATCTTCAAAATGGCAACCTGTAACTAATGCTACAGGGATTAATGCCAAGGCCACAATTATTTACCATGTATATTAATGACTTGGATGAGGGAAATCAATGTGTTATTGCCAAGTTTGTAAATGACACAAAAATAGGTGGGAAGGCAAGCGGTGAGGATGACACAAAGGACGGGAATTTTACAACCTCGCCTGGGCGAGATCATAAAATCCCACTTGAGGCCAACAAAGATTTTCCACTCTGTGAGCCTGGCCTGACCAGGTTCCAGAGCAGGCAAGGCGCTCAAATTCCAGACAAAGGGTTTATAGGGGAATATGAACAGGCTAAGTGAGTGGACAAAAAGCTTAGCAGATGGAATATAATGTAGAAAAATTTGAAATTATTCACTTGGGTAGGAAGAATAAAGCAGCTGGATATTATTTAAATGGGAAATATTTAAATACAAAAAGCTAAAGCACAGAGGGACTTGGGGATCCTCATGCATAAATCACAAATTGGATGCATGCAAGTTCAGCAGGAAGCCAAATGGAATGTTGGCCTTTATTTCAAAGGGTTTGGAGCACAAAAATGGGGAGCTCCTGTTAAAACTGTACAAGGTGTAAGTTAGATCACACGTGGAATACTGTGAACAGCTATATTTCCCTTATCTCAGCAAAAATATACTGGAGGAAGTCCAGAGAAGGTTCACCAGGCTGATCCCGGATATGAAGGGATTTTTTTTTTATGAAGAGAGGTAGAGTAGGCTGGTATTCATTGAAGTTTAGAAGAATGAGAGCTGACCTTATTGACCTTATAGGATTCCCAAGAGGACTTGACAGGGTAGATGTGGGAGAGTCTGAGACCAGAGGGCAGAATCTCAGAGTGAGGTGTTGCTCATTTTAGTTACAGTTGAGGAGGAATTTCTGCTCTCTCAAAGGGAGGTATGATAGAACATAGAACATTACAGCGCAGTACAGGCCCTTCGGCCCTCGATGTTGCGCCGGCCAGTGGACCCTCTAACCTAAACTATTCCAATATCATCCATATGCCTATCCACCGACCATTTGAATGCCCCCAAAGTAGGCAAGTCCACAACTGCTGCAGGCAGTTAGCACAGCTGCCTCACAATGCCAAGGACCCGTGTTAAATTCCTGGCTTGGGTCACTGTTTACACAGAGTTTGCACATCTCTCTATGTCAGTGTGAGTCTCTTCTGTGGGCCCCAGTTTGTTCCATAATCCAAAGGTTGTGATGGGTTAGGTTGATTGGCCTTACTAAATTACCACTTAGTGTCAGGGGGCCTAGTTGGGTAAATAGATAGGGTTAATGGGATTGTGGTCGGTGTAGATGCATTATTCCACATGGCCTCCTTCTGCACTGTAGGGATTCTGTGGGTAATGAATCTGCAGAATTCTTCACTGTGGATAGGTAGCAGTGTTTACAGGGAAATAAGGGGAATGAATGGGAGAGAGGGAAGAGGCTGAATGAACCTGGCAGTGATCTTCCACACTGTGGTGAAACTGGGAGATACACTCTTGTGCATCTTGGCTTCACATTCAGGTAGTATTCTTTTAAAAGTAATCTTTTAGTAGTTACCTGTATCATTCCCTTTCAGGGCCACCGATTAGAACTCAGCATTAGGGTTAAGTTTACCATAACACGAGTAGTGTAATGCTGGCCTTGTTCAGGATGGCTCAGTTTTACACAGGGAGCCTGAACTAGGCATGAGGTTCCCTGCAGCCTATGTGGACGCAGACCCTGGATGCATTTCTGCAGTTCATGAATGTGGGATGTGCATAGCTCGCCTGCCATTTTCAATGCTGAGGTGTAGGCTTTGTGCCAGGGAAATGGCTGCGGCACCACCAAATTTCTAGGCCATGGATTTGATAGCTTTTACTTACTGGAGCTTGTCGTCCTGCTCCCTGCTTCACCATGCTCATCAGGGTTAGACAGTAAACAGTGATCTATGTTGCTTCATGTTACATTCAAATAAAATATCAACTGCAGACTGGACTGTCTAAATATTTAATCTATGCTATGAATTAACTACGGCACACAGTGTACATTTGGTTACCTTTGCCGTCCATACAGGTGGGTTATTATCCTCTTTACGTGGATCATCGGTGTGTTTTGATTACATGCCTCTTGGCTCCTTTAGGCCCGTAGAATTCATATGGTTGTAACATTTGTTTTCCTGGGACTGATTCCAAGTATTGATTTGGTACATCCCTCCACGTCTCTGGTGTCCTGGCCTACTGCTCTGTGACTTTGTATCTCAGATTATTGCTGGTATACTTTTAGCTTTTTGTGTTGCTGTGAAATTCCATGAGCAGCTACTATATTTATTTTCTGATGTTCTGAATTTTTGATTCTTCATTGTA
The DNA here is from genome assembly GCA_024679065.1 of Sphyrna mokarran. Taxonomy (NCBI): domain Eukaryota; kingdom Metazoa; phylum Chordata; class Chondrichthyes; order Carcharhiniformes; family Carcharhinidae; genus Sphyrna; species Sphyrna mokarran. The sequence continues at coordinate 25,117,333 of JAGIQG010000029.1, forward strand.
CTGTAATTTAATCAAGGTTTCTTTCTTTGATTCTCATTTGTTATTTAAATTTGACGATCTTCTCGTCTGTATCTCCCCCTTTTCTCATTGCCACCTCATTCTCTCACTGCAAACGATCCTTTTCTGCCATTATGGCTGCTCACTTCTTAAACTTGCTGCGTGCCGATAATGTTACTTATTATTTGTTCTTGTGTTGCGGATGTCAATTAGTGAGGCCAGAATTAATTACCAATGACACTTTGCTGAATGGCTCACTGGACCACCTCAAAGGGTAGTTAGGAGTTAGGTGCTTTGGACTGGATTCCGTTCTCATGTAGGCCAGACCGGATAAGGATGTAAAGTAAGGTAAGGTCATCGAGCATCTTGAAGACGGAGATAGATAGGTTCTTGATTAATAAGGGGATCAAGGGTATGGGGAAAAGGTAGGAGAACAGGGATAAGAAAAATATTCGCCATGATTGAATGGCAGAGCAGAATTAATGGGCCAAGTGGCCTAATTCTGCTCCTATGTCTGATGGTCTTATGACAGATTACCTCTTCTGAAGGACTTCGGTGGATCATATTTTTTTAACAAATATTATTAATGATACTAGAGCTTTGTTTCAGATAGATTAATGAAGTGAATTTTAAATTCCTCTGACTGCAATGGTGGGATTTGAACTCATGAACCGGCCTTTAGATTAATAGTTCACTGCCACTAGGTTGATGTATTTTCATACAATTTGAACATTCTTTCTATTGACAAATATGACTGGTCAGCTGGTTGGCACCTTGATGGGCATACAATCAATGATAGCCTACATGTGGGGAAACACTGTAATAGCCACAAAACCTATGAACTGCTCAGCTTTACCATCCCAAAATGGATAAATGTGCTTACCCATCTGAACATTTGATTTGGTTTGATTTATTTTTATCACATGTATTAGTATACAGTGAAAAATGTTCTTTCTTGTACACTATAGAGGCAAAGCATACCATTCCTAGAGAACAGAAGGAGAGAATGCAGAATGTATTGTTACAGTCATAGCTAAGGTGTAGCGAAAGATCAACTTAATGCAAGGTAGGCCCATTGAAAAGTCTAATGTAGCAGGGAAGAAGCTGTTCTTGAATCAGTTGTACATGACCTCTGACTTTTGTATCTTTTTTCCCAATGGAAGAAGTTGGAAATGATTATGTCCGATGTATGCTGGCTGCTTTTCCAAGCCAGCAGAAAATGTAGACAAAGTCAAATGAAGGGAGGCCGGTTTATGTGATGGATTGGGCTACATTCACAAGCCTTTGTAGTTTCTTGCGGTCTTGGACAGAACAGGAGCCATACTGAGCTGTGATAGCACCAGAAAGAATGTTTTCTATCGTGCACCTGTAAAAGTTGAATCATTTTGGAACATAATTGGTGCATAAAAGTTGGATCATAGCATCAGTCACCATCTGATCACCAAAGATCACCCATTGATCCCTGGAAAGAGCTAGAGGCATAAAGATGAAGGGTTACAATGCCTTTGAAAGCCATGAACATTGGATGTTCACCCACACAATTGAAGGCTACATTTGGCCCAATCATCAGCAGGATGGACATGATGGCTTCCTTTAAAGGTCAGAGTCTTCTACAGCACTGGACTTTTGGTCTAGTCAAGATAGTTAGATTGCTGCCTGTAGACTTTTTGGTAGCTTGATAGTGGCAACTTCTGCAGGGCCATCTTCTTTGCCCTCCCTGCTGTTCCTGATCACTCTGTGCTTGCACCGCTCCTCTGATGTAATTGGTGTCTGCAATTGCCAGGTTTCGTCTCTCTTTGACCCGTGTCTTCCTCCTCGGGAAGGCATATGAACTCACCTACAGAGATACAGCTAGACTGACCCAAGCACTGCGGTTGCCAAAGGATGGGAAATCCCAGAGAGATGTTACAAGGCTGAAATGTCCTGAAAAGTCCAAAATATACAATGGATCTCAAAAGGAAACAGAGCAAATATTCACAAAACCCGAATATAAGCTTACACCAAACTCTGAAAAACACCGACCAACTCAGCCTGCTTTGTTTCTGTCCCTTCTGTCCGGCCCTTAGATGAGGAAATGACAAAAATGTATTGGCCACCTACCTGCGCTGACCTAAAAATTGCACTGGCAAAGTCAAAACTAGGTCAGCTGGTGTATAAACAATTTATGTTAACTTCATATTTGTTGTTTGTTCATGCATCTGACTCACGATCATGCCAATGGACCACAAGATACAGAAGCAGAACTAGGCCATTCAACCCATCAAGTCTGCTGTACCATTCAATCATGATTGATATCTTCCTCAGTCCCATTCTCTCCTGCCTTTGCCCATAACCTTTGACCCCCTTACCAAACCTATTTATTTCTGCCTTAAATATACTCAATGGCCTGGCCTTCACACCCAATGAATGCCACAGACTCGCCACCTTCTAGCTGCAGATATTCCCCTCCACCTCGGTTCCAAAGCAGCATCCCTTTACTCTGAGGCTGTTTCCCCTACTAATGAAAACACCTTCCCCATGTCCACTCTATCGAGGCCTTCCAGTACTCTTTAAGTGCCCTATGAGCAAAGTATCCCATGAGTGCATGATGACATTGGGATGTGCGTCTGACATCTTCTCATACAATGTTGCACACTTGCGGGTCAGGCGTCCCTCCAAACATTGACTGTAAAGCTACATTTTCCTGATTGAATTCCAGTTCATTATTTCTAACTTACCTTTGCTCCAACCTCCTGCAGTCTCCCATCGATAGAAATGGACATGCAGGATGCACATAGGATCTGTGTATTATTTGCCTTAAGTGTTCGAAAACTCCAACGTCACCTTGCATGTTTGAGGCCTAAGCAAGCACATTTAAGCAATGCCGATCAATAACGTAGTGCATGAACATTTCTGAATGAATGGAGCAGAGATGTCCTGTGGGTAATTTGATAAACAAAGAAATAAACAGAAACTGTCACGTATTCTCTCGATGTAGATCAACCTTCAGAGTCTGATAGATCTGAATAGACACCGAAAAATTACCACAAATCAATGCAAAAGAAGGGAAGTTTCTGCAACAGCGATTGTGTAACTCAAACTTAATTTTTGGATTTTGAATTACAATGCATACACAGAAAAACAAACCTGTAAAAGTGGAAGAAAATAAATTAAAATTGATTGAAGGACATGGATGTAAATATGTGTACAGAATTTGAATTGATGTAACCACCCTTTTTATATTAAGGAGTGATAACTTACATCATCCTTTACAAGACAGTGTCAGAATCTAACATGATTATCCATGTTACGATATTCCAATAAGATCTCCCTTATTCTTCTGAGCTCAAGGGAATTTAGGCTGAATCCATGCAATCTTTCTTCATAGGGCAAACCCTATGTAACTGTGAGTCTGGAATAAATACACCCCTCAGATGGAAAGACAGGAGGATGCAAAATAAAAACCCTACATTTTGCCACCCACCCAAGATGGCGCAGTCCAAAGATGTGCAGGTTAGGTTGATTGGCCATGTTAAATTGAACCCTTAATGTCAGGAAGATTTACAGGGGAAATAGATTAGGAAAAGGCTTGAGTGGGATTGTTGTTGTTGCAGGCTCAATGGGCCAAATGGCCTCCTTCTGCACTGTGAGGATTCTATGATTCCAGGAAAGCGACTCAAGACAACAACACAAGACATGAAAGCCCATTGCCAGAATTCTCTGGCCGTTCATGCCAGCAGGATTCTCTGTTCCCACTGCAGTGAACAGAAATTTGGCTAAGCACCAAATTCTCTGTCCTCGCTGGCAGTGGTGGCTAGGCGTGAGTGGCTGGAGAATTCTGTCCTACGTGTTTGCCTGCTAGATGATACTGTGGCCATTCTGAACTGCATTTGGCTGCTATCCAAATAGTAACTGTAATCCAATCTCCTTGCTTCTGCAGACATTATGATAAAATAATCCACAATGTGCAAACCATTAATACAAAGGGCAGAGTTTTTCTATCCTGACCACCATGGGAATCGTAGTGGACGGGACATGGATCATGCAAAAGTCTGTTGACCTTGGCCGCGATTTTCCAGTCTTGGGGCAAGCGCAGCCAGAAAATCCTGCCCAAAATGTCAACTTGGAGATGTTTGGATTTAATATTTGTTTCTATCCAATTATTACCAAATATTCATGCAAATTTCAATACCAGAGACAGAATGCGAGTGGAACTTGACTTTTTGAACTATCTTGCACATTGATGTACTGCCTCTTCTAGATTAGCCACTACAACTGGTGATTCAATACAAACTCCCCACTTCATACACTAAAATATTCTCACACCATTCAGATAGGTGAACCATTGGAGGTTATGATGTGAAAATGCCGGTGTTGGACTGGGATGGGCACCAGTCTCTCAACATCAAGGTTAAAGTTCAACAAGTTTGTTTGGAATCATGGCCTTTCAGAGTGCTGTTCCTTCATCATGCGAGTGGAGAACAGGCTCAGACACATCAAAACCAACAGATGTTAAGTGTGTAACTAAAACTTAATTTTCAGTTTTTGAATTGTAATGCATATACAAAAAAAATCAATCTAAGACCTGTAAAAATTGAGGAAATCAAGTAAAATAAATTGAAGGACATGAATTCAAATTTATTCAAAATTTGGGTTGATGTAACTACCGTTTTTATATTATGGGGTGAAAAACTTACACTGTCCTTCACCGAGTTGCTAAGGCAACGAAAACTTATTTTAAAATGAAGAATAGAGACTATTCATATTTTTGAATGCATGTCCTTTTTAAATTAAAAGTTAAAATGTGAGCCTTTTCAAATGTAACTTTGTTAATTGTTAACAGAGATTTACCTTGTGACCCAAGACAGTGATAAATCTCATCTTTATGGGCAGGATTTTATGGCCTTGCTCATCCCAAAACTGAGAAGTACCCCCCGCCCCCACTGAGGTCAACAGGCAATGTTCAAACCATGTTCCGAGCCTTGCCCACTCTGATTCCTATGGAAGACTGGGAAGTAAAATTCTGGCATAAATGCAATCTGTTAAATATCTTCAAGTTGATATTTTTATTAATTGTTTCACATATTGGAGTGAGAATAGTTTCTTTTATCATAATATAGATAAAAGCATAGAATTTGTATTGGCATTGTTACGGCAACCTTGCAGTTTGCTAATTCAAAATGGCCATAGTGAACACCACTAAACAGGGAATGATATGGCTATCATAACTTGTCTGCTGTTTTGCTGTCTTGAGTCACTTTCTTTGAACAATAAGAGACAGTGGCAACTGCTTTCATTTTGCATCTACCTACCTTTCCACCTGAGAGGTGTACTTATTGCAGATGTACTGATTCCTGGATGTGGAAGTTATTCTACAAAGAGTGATTGAGCAGATTGGGCTGGCATTTCCCAGTGTTTAAAAGAATAAGGTGAATTTAATTAAAACAGATGAAATTCTTCAGGGTCTTGATGGAATAGATGCTGGATGATGCTTCCGTTGGCTAGAATCAAGACTAGGAATCAGCCAATTAGAACTGAGATGAGAATAAATTTCTTCACTTAAGAGAATTGTGAATCTTTCCATGAACTGTGGATGTCCAGTCACTGAATATATTCAGGACAGAAATTGATATATTTTTACACATTAAGGGAATTGAGAAATATAGGCATGGAGTGGGAAAGTTGTTGTCTTCAAGTATCCTGCGAACTCACTCAACCACCACTTGCATATTGGACTTTACTCAAACAGCTCTGCATATATCAGGCAAAAGGAATACGCACATGAACTGGCAGTGAATAACCAATTCATAATTTTATGCCAAATAATAAAGGACTTAAGTTTTACAATTTTAACAATTCTCCTCCTCTAGCTAATGGATTATTTAGAAATTCACATACTACTCTGGATCCTCATGATCCTATCAGTACATTGAGCTTGCAAGACCATCTTTTTGTCTGTCTGTCTCTCTCTCTCTGTGTTTGACAATCTCTCTCTCTCTCTCTCTCTCTCTCTCTCTCACTCTCTCCCCTTCTGCGGCCTGGAGGCAAGCTGGTCTTATTGCTGCCATGTCCTGACATGCTTCTGGGAAGGCTGCACAGTGGGTTAGCACTGCTGCCTCTCAGTGCCAGAGACGCTAGTTCAATTCCCAGCTAAGGTCACTGTCTGTGTGGAGTTTGCATGTTCTCCCCATGTCTGCATGGGTTTTCCTCCCATGAACCAAAGACATGTATTGGCCATGCTAAATTCTCCTTGAGTGTACTTGAACAGGCACCAGAGTGGGGCGACTAAGTGATCTTCACAGTAACTTCATTGCAGTGTTAATGTAAGCCTAATTATGACTAATAAATAAATTTTTTTAAAACTTTCTTCCGAAGGTTTGGTCTATCAGTGCTGAGATCAAATTAGTTTCACATCATTGTTGATATATTTCAATGTATGTTAATGAGTTTCAATGGTGGACCTTTTGTGTTCATTTGCTACATACCTAGATGTGCAATTTCAGCTTCTAATAATCATTGAATCTTTTGTTTCACTGATGTGTGTCTGTGCAATGTATTTGGTGGTGCTTTATTTCATAGGAAATATATAACCATCCTTTTACACATGCTAATCTGTCCTGGTGCAACTTTGGTTTTCAATTGTCTGATCTGGAATTTTGTGAAAAGTTTATCCCCAAGCAGACTCGTCTCTGTGTGGAAAAAAAGCAAATTCCTGCGGATGCTGGAATCTGAAACCAGGAAAGGAGATGCTGGAAAATCTGGCAGCATTTGTAAGGAGAGAAAAAAGCTGATGTTTCGAGTCCAGATGACCCTTTGTCAAAGCAACTTCTATTTTATTTAAATTTTTTATTGTTCTCTACCTTTTATTTCTTTATTGTCTTTCTTCATTTTTCTTCCCGCCCCACTCTTTCCCCCTACTTTATCCCTCTTCCCTCATCTTTTCTCCTCCTTTGCTTCCCCTTTTGTAAATTTTATCTCTGACCCATCCATTCCCCCTGCCCTCTCCCCCTCCCCACCCCTCACTCCCCTGCCAATGTCTTCATCTGTCACAGTTTACCCTCTGATTTCAGCTTCTCTGCCACTTGGCCGTTCTTGCCTTCTATTCTCTCTGTGGACAGCTATTAGCAGTCTTTTCCTCTGGTTTCTGTGGCTATGACTCACCTTGCATTCTCTCCTCCTGCAGTATAAATTATCTCCCGCTTCCTGTGCCTTTTAGCTTTGGCAAAGAGTCATCTGCACTCAAAATATCAACTCTTTTCTCTCTTTACAGAGCTGCTGAGATTTTCCAGCATTTTTCTCTTTTGTTTCTGTGTGTTTGGACTGAGGTAATCTCAGCATATCTTGCTTTTACACCAATTTCTCTGCCTTTATATCATTTTTTTATGTCATCTTGGTGTGCTTGTATTTCTGGTCTGATGTTTGTTGGTTTCTTTCCATTAATTCAGTTCTATTCAAAGAGTCACAGGCTGCGACAAGGTGAAGTTGAGGTAGAACAATTGAATCCTACCATGTAAATGAGGCCATTCAGCCCATTGAGTCTGTACTGACAACAATCCTATCCAGGACCTATCCCTGTAATATTATGTATTTACCCTGCTAATTTACCTTAAAGTAAGGGAAAATTTAGCATGGCCACACAACCTAACCCACATATCTTGTGGGAAAAAACCAGAGCACCCAGAGGGAACACATGCATCTTACTGAATAGTGAGCAGGGTCAAAGGACCAATGGCCTACTCTTATGTTCTCCAAAGGCTGAAGGTCTTATCTACACAGCATAAGTTCTTGTGCATCACAATGTATTATAACCTCACCCAACCCGAAAACCATATCATCTCCTGGAAAAGGAGAGAAAAGTTAGATAATAGTTCAGGCCAATTAGGAAGGAAAAATATCTGAAAAATTCCTCTCCAACTCCTTCAAGTGATTAACCTAGAGGTTGCTCTTGACCTGATTATATAGTCTGTAATGAATGATAAAAGCATGGGCAAATGCAAACCAAAAACAGCTGCCACTCTCACCACGCTGCCCAAGGAATTTGGTTCAAGACAACAACACTGCAAAAAAGTTATGATAACCCATGTTTAAGTTCATTTATCAGTGTCACAAAATAGGCTTATATTAACACTGCAGTGGGATTTCCATGAAAATCCCTTAGCCACTATACTCTGGCACCTGTTCAAGTACATTAAAAGAGAACTTAGCATAGCCAATGCACCTAACCAACACGTCTTTTGAACTGTGGGAGGAAACTGGAGCACCCAGATGAAACCCATACAGATACAGGGAGAACATGCAGACTCTCCACAGACCATGACTCAAGCTGGGATTGAACCTGGGTCCCTGGTGCTGTGAAGTAGCAGTGCTAACCACTATGCCACAGTGTCCCCATGTTGTCCCCTCTTTGATACTATTCACTGTGGTCATTCTGAACTGCAAAAGTACCAGACTGCTGTAGCAATGGCAACCCAAACGCTATGCTTATATTGATATTAACAGCTGAGGTAAAGGACAGCTTGGCTTTTTGGATTCCAAAAAAAAGGATTCTTGATGGTTTGCCATCTTCCTGGTACTGAGTAGCATCAGAAATGATACTTATCAATTGGCATAATTTCTTCATTTGAATATAAATATATTCCATTACTTCACAAACCAACAATGAAAGCTTTGGAAATTAATCTTCTGAAGTTCTGAAGAAGAGGCACTTTGGATTTTATGTTCACTCTGTTTCTCTTTCCACAGCTGCTGCCAGACCTGATGGGTTTTTCAGGCATTTGTTTGAGAATTCATCTTTGATCTCTGTACATTGGTGATCCATTCCCAAACATTGACACAAAGGATGGCATGGTGATACAATGGCACAATGGTTGGTACTGCTGCCTCACAGTGCCAGGGCCCAGGGTTCAAATCCAGCCTCAGTTGACTGGCTGTGTGGAATTTTCATATTCTCCTTGAGTCACTGTGGGTTTCTTCCTCTGTCAAAAATGTGCAGGTTAGGTAGATTGGCCATGCTAAATTGCCCTTTGGTTTCCAAAGATGTGTAGGTTAGATGTGCTGACCATAGTAAATATATGAGGTTACGGGGACAGGGCTTCGACAAGACACTCTTCCAGAGAGCTAGAACAGACTTGATAGGCCAAATGATCTCCGTCTCTGCTGTAGGAATTCTATGAATCTGCGATGTAGCTGACCACATCATACTATTAGTGGCCCAGATTGTTAGAGAGCTGCTGGCAAAAGATGCAAAAGAAATGCAAAAACTCAGGACAAGATTCTCCAGCCTCCCAGCCACATGTTTCCTGCCGGTTGGAAGTGGCGCGTTGTTTGCTAACATCCAGGATTCTCTGGTGCTGCTGCTATCAATGGGAATTCCCACTGATGTCACACTGTGCCAAAGGGAAATCTGCGGGCAGGGATGCACTGCCAGAAGGACCAGAGTATCCCATCGCATGAATGGCCAGAGAATTCCAGCTTTCCTGTTTACAAGTGTGTTGACAGCATTAGTCTAGGATCAGTGCATCCTGGTGATAAATTGGATGTTATGGCCTGAAAAGACTCCATTGTAATGCAATGAAACTCTTTGCTTTATTATCAGAATGGACTCTGACTCAGGATTCAGGCTGCATTTCTGTTACATCTGCAGCAATTGGTTTTAGAGGCTAACATGCTTCTCATGTGCAACGCAATTAAAATCAGACTCTGCGGTATGAACATCAGAAGAGTTTCAAAGAACCATCACATTAGCCTTATATACTCCTATTCAACTGCATAATAGCACTTGATCAAAATATGACATTATATCCTTGTTAATTGTACATAATGAAGCAGGGATGCTAAAAGAACCACAATTTGGAAGCCATTAACCAATCAATATAACACAGTCAGCATGTGATTAATGTGGGATGATGAGAACTAATAATGATTTAATGGATAGTGCTTTGCACCATTTTACCTAATGTGGGATGTCTCATGTTGTTAAGTTAGTTGTTTGCAAGAGCATAATCCTCAGAACTAAAATATTTTCCCCACAAAACAATGCATCTTGCAATTTTGAATATTTCCAATGATTTCTTTATGTATGTTCTATTGAGTAGAGCTGTTTGAAAATCTAATTTAGTTGTTGAAAGGGACATCCATCGAGCTGTGGCAACTCAAATTATCTTATTCTATAAACTTCCCTGGTCTACACACTAATTAAGGAATTAATATTAAGAAGCCGCACATTAATCTGTGACTAATTTTCAGCGTGATTATTTTAGCATTAACCCATACAAGAAGTAAGCACAGTAATCCATGTATCAGTAGGTGTGTGGCTCACAACAACTAATGAATAATGCTTGATATATTTTTTTGACTTTTCTCATTCTTTTGCAGATAATCCATTAATAAATTATTAAAGATCTATCAAATAGTGGCAAAACTGCAGTAATTTCAATTTATTTCTTTGTTCAGGTCAGTTAATTTCAGGTCCAAAAACTCATGATACTTAAATTATATTTAAGAATGAATGAACACATTCAACTGAGGTACATCTGTCCTTCCAGTGACGTCAGATAACACCAGCCTAATACTAATGTACTATTCACAACAGAAAGAACTTATGTAACTTGCATTGCACTAATGGAATGTATTTTTTGAGTTAATTTGACTAAATAAAAATCCCATCAGTTTGATATGCAGTTGGAAAGATTTATCTTTGATTTAAATTCACAACCTAAACTGAGATGCCCAACAATATTTCAGATTTCCACCAATTTGATTTTGCTTCACACACATACAGTATGTTAGAGGTGGTGCAAGGAAAACTCTTTAATGTTACCAAAAACCTATTCCATTATGGATAATGCAGTGGTTAGCACTGCTGCCTCACAGTGCCAGAGACCCATGTTCAAATCCAATCTTTAGTGACAATCTCTGTGGAGTTTGCACATTTTCCCCATATTGTGTGGGTTTTCCCCCACACTCCAAAGATGTGCAGTTAGGTGGATTGACTATGCTAAATTGGCCCTTAGTGTCCTAAAATATGTATGTTAGAGGAGTTAGTAGGGGTAAGTATGTGGGGTTATGGGGCAAGTGATAGGTGTGGGTAAGATGCTCAGTTGGAGAATCAGTGTAGACTTGATGGGCCAAATGGCCTCCTTCTGCACTATATGAATTCTATGATTGATTATCAATTTTTTAAATCTTAAAAGATATGATGATACTGGGTGAGCAGAGTGCTGTGTACATGCAGAACAGTGCAAGCTGCCAGATCTGCATTCCTTTAAACAATTACCTTGAACATATCCCAGCACCAATATTGTAACCAGACATGACCTGCAGTATCTTCAGACAAGTCAAGAATCTTGGTGCCTGTGTGACTGCCACAGAAACATTCAGACCTCTTACATTACAGCCTGCTGTCAGCAACACATCCATTATAGACAATGAATTACTGTACAGTTTTTAACTTCAGAAATGCATTTATCATGCGGTACATAGCAATGATATTGTTTTGCATCCAAAAAAGGTTTGATAAATTATGATGTGGTAGATCAACCACAAGTGGCTTGCCATAATAACCAACTCCAGACAGACAATGAAACTGTAGCTATTTATACCGAAGTGGCACCACCCAGGCATTACAAAGTTCAGCTTCCGTCTTTTCCCCTGGTTTTCTGGGGAAGTAGACTGGATTAAGTTCAAGTATTAGTGTTGCAACTAGGCTTACATTAACACTGCAATAAAGCCACTGTGAAAATCCCCAAGTTGCCACAGTCCAGTGCCTGTTCGGGAGAATTTAGCATGGCCAATGCAGCTAATCAGCATGGCTTTCAGACTGTGGGAGGAAACTGCAGTGTCCTGAGGAAACTCACGCAGACATTGGGAAAAGTGCAAACTCTGCACAGACAGTCACCCAAACTGGGAATTGAACCCAGGTCCCTGGCACTGTGAGGCAGCCTTCTTTTCAAAACAACAATCCTTTTCTGAGGCAGCAGTGCTAACCACTATGCTACCATGCCGCTGTGGATGCGTTAAATAGTCTACACTTTTTGCAACAAAATAAAAAAAATTTTTGTATTTGTAATGAAGGTCTGTACATAATGTTCTCTTCTTACTAATCCTTTTTCTGACATCCTTGACGCATTGCTTATTTTTCATAGAACGACAATTGTGTGAAATGCAATTGAGCTCTGACTTTGTAAGATGATATATTGAAGATGGTACTTGGGATAATCAACCTGTTGTGAAGTGAATTATATTTTCACAGAGATCTGAGGGTACATGCTCAATCAATATATTGAGGGAGAGGAGGGAGCACTGTTTGTCTGTGTGGATGTCCAATCGATATGAATGTGCAAACTGATCAAGTTTGCATTTCCGGCTTTGTAAAAATGTCAATATATGTATATCTTTCTCAAGTCAGTTCACACTGTGTTTGTAGAATGGTTTCTGACAGATGTGGTTGTGCGTGTTTTATTCATTTTCAAGATGTGTTCATCCTTAGGTGACTTTAAACTTAATCCTGGGTCTTCTTGAATTGCTATATACAGCATTGCACACTCAGTCTAGGTGAGACCTACACAAGATGCTTGGGTTGTACCTTGGCAGAAGTGGGACAAACATCCTCACAGGGGGGGATTTGCCAGTGCTGTTGGGGTTTAAACTAGATTGGCAGGGGAATGAAAACCTGAGGGGGTGCTCAGATACAAGGGGAACAAAACTGGTAACAGGAAAATAGCGTGCAAGCTTCCAAGGCAGATGAAGCAATGGCAAGCAATGAAGCCGATCAGAATGCAGAATATTAAAAAGACAAAGTTAAAAGCACTCTATCTGAATGCACACAACATTCGCAATAAGGTGGATGATTTGAAGGCACAAACAGAGATGAATAGTGATGATTAAGTAAGCTTTGACAAAGGGTCATCTGGACTCAAAACATCAGCCCTTTGTCATTTTGGTCCTTCAATCTAAGATCCTCTCTCACTAATGTACTGATCTTGTCCCTTATTAACAATGCTATGCCACCTCCTTTTTCTTGCTGCTTATTCTTCTTAAACGACAAATATCCACGAATATCAGTTCCCAGTTTTAGAGTGCTCGTCTCAGTTCTGCAACAGTTAATACCCACATGCAGCAAGATATGGACAATGTGCTGATAAAAGGTAACATTTAGAACATAGAACACTACAGCGCAGTACGGGCCCTTCGACCCTTGATGTTGTGCTGACCTGTGAAACCGATCTAAAACCATCTAACCTACACCATTCCAATATCATCCATATCCAATGAACATTTACGTGCCCTTAATGTTGCTGAGTCCATTACTGTTGCAGGCAGGGCATTCCAATATCCTTACTATTCTCTGAGTAAAGAATCTACCTCTGACATCTGTGCTATATCTATCATTTGCACCACGCTACTGCCAGGTAATCATAATCTAAGAGTGTAACCTTCACCCTGGATGTTCAGTGAGGTTAGCATTGCTAAATCCCCTAACATCAACACCCTGGAGAATTCACCATTAAACTGAAACTTAAACTGGACTAGGTTTGGCAATACTGCGACTGAAAGAACAAATAAGGAACATGGGAAACTGGAAGGTTACTGAGTGAAGGTTGACTGTAAAAACTATCTTAGGTATGTGAAAAGGAAAGTTTAGCCTGGACAAATGTGTGTTCATTACACATGGAGATAGGAGAATTTATGATGAAACATAGGGAAAAGGTGGAGAAAATAAAACAATTACTCTGGGCGCAATCTTACTAGCTGGTGACACCCTGCTCCTTCTGCAATGAGACAGAGAATTTGACACACAGTCAAATCTCTGCAGCAGGATGGGAAAATCCCATTGACATGAATGGCCTGTAAGATTCTGGCTTTTGTGTTAGTCTTAGTGGAGAAGGATGCAGAAAATCTCCCAGAAATATTATGGAAACAAGGGACTTGAAAAATAAGGAACTGAAAGGAATTACCATTAATAAAGGATAGTACTCAAAACATTAATCACAATTAAGGTTAATAATTTCCCTGTTCAGCCATATCCCAGAGTGATGAAGGAGGTGGCTAAAGAAATAATGGATGCATAGGTGGATATTTTATGATATCCTACCGATTCTGACAAGGTTCCTCTAGACTGGAAAGTAACAAATGTAAACCCAATATTGAAAAAAGAAAAAAGAGCCAAAGCAGAAAACTCCAGACCTGTTACTTTTACATCAGTAATTGGAAAAATGTTAGTAACTATTATGAGTGATATGATAACTGGATATTTGGAAAATAATGATATGGCTGGGCAGAAGCAATATGGTTTTGTGTTTGACAAACATGTTGGAGTTTTTTGAGGATATTATCTGTGGTATACATGAAGGAGAGCCAGTGGATGTGGTATATTTTAGATTTTCAGAAGGCTTTTGATAAAGTTCCACACCAGTAATCAAACTTAGAGCACAGAAGTAATGTCTTTTTAGAAGCATTGACTATTAAAGTTTCCCTTTGGAAGCACTGTGCTCTCACTATCATTCTGGTTTGATGTTCTGGTTAGTTGGTCCCAGCTGTAATGTTTTACATGAACTTTGACTTCTGTTAAAAGATTCATCTTCCATCTCTTCTTCATTAAAAGGTCCTATTATTAGGTCTCCTTTAAAAAATCTTAACCGTTCAACAAAGTTATGAATTCAGTCTGTTCTTGCTTGTGAATCATTTTATTTAAACAATCAAATTCCAGGTATCACCAATAGCATAACAACTTCCCCGAGATATTGTCCCTGAAAGAGTGAAGGAAATATATAAACATGTTCAGGGTTGAAGCACCCTTGGGCTAATAACTGTCCTGATATTTATATGGCTGCCTGATACTATCAGCCTCAATTGTTCAATGAAGTGAGATGATGCCAATGTTTTATCCAAGCTCATGATTTAAACAAAAGATATTCAAAATTTAACAAAAGTATACAGAACACACATAATTCTTAAAAGAGATCCTGTTGGAAGGATTTGCACTTCATCATTGTAAAAGTTTGTTCAATAGGTGTTACAAAGATGTTCTAAACCTTGTAAGACCATGAGACCATAAGACATCAGAGCAGAATTAAGACATTCAGCCTATTGAGTCTGCTCCGCCATTTAATCATGGCTGATTTCTTTTTCTCATCCCCATTCCCTTGCCTTTCCCCCATAATCCCTAATCCCCTTATTAATCAAGAACCTACAACTTGGGCTCCACAACTTTCTGCAGCAAAGGGTTCCACAGATTCACCACTCTCTGGCTGAAGAAACTCCTCCTCATATCTGTTTTAAAGGATCATCCCTTTAGCCTGAGGTTTTGCTGTCTGGTTCTAGTTTTTCCTACTCAGAGATTCCCTTCAGTGCTGAAGGAGGCCATTCAGCCCATCAAGCCTGCCTACACCGACCACAATCCCTCCCAAGCCCAATTCCCATAACTCTTCATATTTACCCCACTATTCCACCTGACAGTAGGGTTAATTTGTCATAACAAATCACTTCATTACCTTTCAATATTGGAAGAGGACAATATGTGTTAAATAATGATTGTATGTAAGTTTGTCAGACATTTCAGTTCACTGCATATTTATATCACCTGAAATCACCTTTCGGCCGTACAAGTGCCAGACATCAATTAACACAACAACCACACTTTGCATCCTTTTCCCTCGAACCAAACTTACTTCATCCCACACTGATCCAATGATCTTGCTTGTCTACCTGTTCGGTAGCAATAGGGATTATTTGCTGTCTGTGTATCTAAGAAGAATGAGCTTGAGGAATTTAGCTAACATGTATACCTTCTGATGCATATAAAATGTCTTCCCTGTGGTGCAAGCTTTTGTAATGCCTTTGGGTTTTTTTTTAAAGAATTAGATATCTTTTATTCTAGAAATATTATTTTATTGTTTTATTGTTTATATTTCGAGGTAAAGTAGTGGAATGCTCAGTTCTGCCCAAAGGACTTTCTTCAGTTTATTTCAGATCCTGGTTATGCCACATGTAGCAAGTTGTGATTGCATAAGTAGAAATTTAAAGTTGGATGCAACCCTGAAGCTATTGGCCATAACTTGGAGTGACAAATGTGTCAGGTTGTTATTCTGCTAGAAAGCTCAGGCGATCCTAATTTCCGAATCAGGCCGGCTGAGATCTGGACAATGCAGTGCATTCCTGGTGCCTAGCATCAAGAACTAAAGGGTCAAAGCGAAGAAAGCCACATCTGATTTTTGATGGCACTGCCTGCACTAATTAACTTAACCATTAACACATTATTCTACAAAGACAACAAAGAATGAAACAATGCGGTCATTGACAGTGTTGTTTAAATGTGGCTTTGACATGTATTTCTCCAATGCTCAACAATTTTCTCCATGAATTAGTCTGCAACATTGTGAAGATTTGAAATGTTGGCTGGTCCTTTAAGACAATTAAGTTTAAAGGAGCAGCCAAGTTCACTTTCTTTGACAGAATAAGTGTATAGGGCAAGTGAGTAGGATTGGAAGAGTTGGGTGTGGGGTGGAGGTTGACATATGCAGGAGGTCTGGCCAGGTCTTGGGAGAGAGGTTGGATCAGCTTGTGCCTTAGGGGAGTAGGGCTTGAGTTGTGCGTTGGGGGAGTGGGGCATGGGTTGGGCCATGGGAATAGGGGCTGGGTCAAGTCAGACAGTGATGCGGGGGGGGGGAATGTTGTTATGTTGGGCCTCAGGGAAGGGGGAATGATTTCCTATTTGGGCCAGCGTTGGTTTTAGGGGGTAAGGGAGTGGTCATGTCAAGCATTGAGAGAGTGGGAACAGGTGGTTAGGTCAGGATGGGTTGCATCTTGTGAGGGAAAAGTCCTATGAATGGGGCAATCCCTTCAAGGGGGGAGTCCTGTAGGGTGGGGGAAATGTCAGGGTAATTGGAGTCCCCTGGGTATTTGAAGTTGCTGGGGGTGGAGTGTCCAATTGTGGCGTCAGTGGGAGCTTGTACAATAGTTGCCGAGAAGTTAGAAGCCATTTTAATTATTCTAATTGTTGTCAGGATAACTGTTGGTGGAACACAGTTGGAACCATCCAAAGTTTACTAAGTGGTTTCCGATGCAGAGCAATTGCCCATTTGAACTTCCCAGGGAATTGCCAGTGGAGGGGGGAATCCCCAGTGTGTCTTTGGGGTACTTTTTAGATGTGATGCCCTGGAGTTACAGCCCATCGTATGCTTATCAGACCCAGGTCCTATTTTTGAAGTGTATCTGAATATTGAAAAGCTAAACCATCCTTTCCAATATTGGTTTAAATCAGCCTTCAATACCTTGAGTTACATTTTAATTTACTTCAATTACCCATTAATTTAGATGGTAAACTCTGTTTGAAAAACTAGAACCAGAGAAGTCTAATCATATCTTTCCATCATGTTTGGTCTCGTGTTTACCAGCATCACTGTAAACTACTCTTACCATTATAAAGCATTGGTTCACATGACTCAATGCCTGATGTTACTATAAGGTAGAAGATAAGTGTTGAGAAATGCTGAATTGCTTGCATGGGGAGACCTGATAGAAGTCCACAAAATTATGAGAGGCATAGCCAAAGGCTTTTTCCCGGGGTGGAAGTGTCAATTACAAGGGGGCACCAGTTCAAGGGGCAAGTTTGAGTGAGATATGCAGGAAAGCTTTTCATGTGGACAGTAGTGGGTGCCTGGAATGTGCTGCCAGAGGAGGTGGTGGGAGCAGGCACATTAGCAACATTTAGAAGATATCTGGATGGGTACATGAAGGGGGAGGGAATAGAGGGATACAGTCTGAGTAAGAGCAGAAGGTTTTTTTTAGTTTAGTTAGGACATCATGATGGGCACAGGCTTGAAGAGCTATTCCTGTGCTGAATTTTCTCTTTGAGCTTTCTACTCTTTATACTTAAAATCTGCATTTGTTTTCGATATCTAGTTAGAATGGGATGGTATCGATGAGTCTATCTCAGACAAAGACGATGAGGTACAATGACTGACCTTCTTGGCTACTTCAAGGGTTACTGAAGGTCAATCACGTCAATGTGGGATTGAAGTCCCACATTGGCATGGATGGTCCCGCAGAAGACATTGGTGAATCAGTCAGGTTTTAGCATGTGGAAAGATATTGTACACTTTTTGTTAGAGAAACAGCACCTTGGGATGAACAGAAAAACCAAAAATGATCTGTGCCAATTAATAGCACCTGAATTTGAAGGAATTTAAGCGAATCCAACTTTTTTTTTGCCTCCAGGTGTTGAATTGACAGCAGCTATAAATTTATTTTCCACAGTGATGTTCAAGGCACTGGGAGTGATTTTGCTGGCATTACTCAACGTACAATGTGTCCACCTGCATTCAGCAGGTGACTGATGCACTGTTCCTGCAGTTGGCAGCTTCATCTATTCTGGCTGCATTGCTGAGATGGTTTTATGCTGTTGCGAGTTTCCCTAAGATTCTGCGTTGGGCTACATTCACATAAAAATCTGGGAACCATTGTTTCACCTAATGGTATCCATCAACCAAAAGGAGCTCTTGTCCCCTTAACGTGCAGGCGACTTACAAAGCTGGAGGATTCATCATTCTGATGAATGGCAAATTTCCAAGGTCAGTGAACAATTATGAACCAAATACTTGTTTTCATAATGATCTGAACAGGATAACAAACTTAAATTTTTGCGGACAGAAATGCCTTTTGTCCTCAATAATTCTTACCTTTCTCTCAAGTCAAAGTGCAGTGAGGGTGAAGTGGCTTCTGAGACACTTGTTTGAGGCAGGGCATTTTCTGATTCAGCAAAAA
This sequence comes from Sphyrna mokarran, assembly GCA_024679065.1. Taxonomy (NCBI): domain Eukaryota; kingdom Metazoa; phylum Chordata; class Chondrichthyes; order Carcharhiniformes; family Carcharhinidae; genus Sphyrna; species Sphyrna mokarran. The sequence continues at coordinate 25,136,071 of JAGIQG010000029.1, forward strand.
TGCCTCAGGGAGAGAAAAAAAAGTGCCTCGAATGGCATGATTTTTACTTGCACTGTTGCCCCTGGACACATATCAGGGCAGCCACAGGGACTGTCGAATGCCAAGATGGGCTACATAAAAGGCAAGCCTTGACTTTCTAGAACTTCATCCCAGTTGCTTTGCTAAACGTTAGATCCTCTGACTTTCACTCACTGAACCCCCAGAATTCCCCACACTTGAAACCTCCCAATTTCAGAAAAATTCTTTGCACGTCTCCTTTGCACTTCAAGATGAGATACAAGAAAAATAATGTTGCCTAACTTGACAAGAAGTTTTTTTTAAAGTTAATTTATTGGTGCTATAAGTAGTCTTACATTAACCTACAATAAAATCCCCAAGGGGATTTTCACAGTAACTCATTGCAGTGTTAATGCGCACTTGTGACATTAATAAATAGATTTTAAGTTTTAGTTGCCACACTCTGGCACCTGTTTGGGTACACCGAGGGAGAATTTAGCATGATCAATGTGTCTTAACCAGCACATCCTTCAGACTGTGGGAGAAAACTGGATTACCCAGAGGAAACCCAGGCAGACACGCTGAAGAATGTGCAGGTTCTGCACAGGCAGTTTCCCAAGGTGGAAATCAAACCTAGGTCTCTGGAGCTGTGAAACACCGGTGCTAACCACTGTGCCACTGTGCTGCCACAAAGTGCTGGTATTGTATATTTGTGAGGTTGCTGTATGCTTTATCTATCTGAGTAATTTTAGTGCAATGCTAGATGACAACTCGTTCTAAATCTAAGAATGTTTATTACATTTGTCAAGGACAGAATCTATGTGTTTCCTATTATTGCCCATGAGCTATGTATTTGTATGTAAAAAGTATATGTTTTCTTACCCTCAGAGCAATTGTCCAAATTTAAATCATCCCAGCAACAAGCTTTTTGTGAGGTTTTAAATGAAAAGATTATTTATTATAACATACAAGCTCCGAGTTTTAAAATACAACATATCGCTCACTGGGCTCATGCACATAAAGATTAGATACAGATGAAGGTCACATTGGCATTATGGTTAGCGTTGCTATCTCACAGTGCCAGGGACCCATGTTCGGCTTGGGTGACTGTGCACTGTTTGCACATTCTTGAAATCACTTAATTTGTGTCAACAAACACTGTGAAATTATAGTCACAGAGGTTTACAGCATGAAAACAGACACTTCAGCCCAACTTATTCATGCCAGCTAGTTTTTACCATTAAGCTAGTCCCAATTGTTCATATTTGGCCCATATTCCTAGAAACCCATTTTACCCATGTAACTGTCTAAATATATTTTCAAAGACAAATTTGTACCCATGCCTACTACTGCTTCTGGAGTTCATTCCAGACACTCACCAACCTCTGAGAGAAAAAAATGCCCTTTTTTATTGACCACAAACCAGAGACCAGAGAGGTGGAGCTGCCAATCAAACAATACTTCAGCTGGGGTGGAAATATTCTCATCTGACAAGATTCATTGTAGGAATTCACCAAAGACTTTATACAGCAACTTCCAAACTCTCAACCCCTTCCATCTAGAAGGACAAGAGCAGCAGATAAATGGGAACTCTACCACCTACAAGTTCCCCTCCAAGCCACTCACCATCCTGACTTGGAAATATATCACCATTCGTTTGCAGATGCTGTGTCAAAATTCTGGAAGTCCTTCCCTAATGGTATTCTAGGTCAACTCACAGCAGGTGGACTGTACCATTTTAAGACAACAGCTCACCATTACCTTTTCAAGGGTAGGTAGGTATTGGCAATAAATGCTGGTCAGCCAGCAATGTCCATGTCCCACGAATGAATGAAAGAAAACACTCTGGACTCTTGGCCGAGCCTCATTATGTATTCTCTGCACTTATTCCCATATCTGCTGGCCTAACTTCAGCCCATGCTCGGCCCCAGGCAACAAAGATCCTGCCTTTGCCGGCACTCCTCCTCAGGGTGGGTGGACCAGGACAGAAGTTTTCACAATGCCCCTGAACTGCCTCAAGAATGAAAATTCAGGCCATGGCCTCAGCTCAGAGCTCAGATTCCTCCTGAACTCTTTCTGTACAGTTTCAGTTCTTAGCTCTCACATTCCAATCACAAGTTTAAGGGACATCTTAAAGGAGGACCGGGATGTAGCGAGATGGAGAGATGCAAGGAACGTATTTCAGAGCATAGAGTCACAGAGTTTGAAGACAAATCAGCCACTGGTGGAAAAATTAAAATTTAGGACTGATAAGATGTCAGAAATCACATAGTGCACACATCCTTCAGGATTGTGAGGCTGGATGAATTATAGAGGTGAGGAGGGGTGAGGCTGTGGAGAGATCAGAAAAGAAGGATGAGAATTTTAAGATCAAAGCATATCTGGAATGGGAACCAATGAAGGTCAGTGACATGAGGTGATGGGTGAATAAATTCGTGCAAGTTAAGACACATGCGGCAGAGGTTTGGATGAGCCTAGGCTTATGTAGACTGGAAGGTATGAAGCCAGTCAGGGGAACACTAGAACTCAACATCTAGAGGTAACGGAGGCATGGGTGAGATTTCTGCCAGAAGATGTCCAGAGGTGAGGTAATCAGACAATGTTATGAAGAAGGAAGCAATGGTTTAGTTGGCAGAACAGATACATGGATAAAAGCTCATCTGAGGGTCAAATAGAATTTCCTTGGGATTCTGCCATTCGGTCTTTCATGCCACTTTAGAAGGCAAATTGGGGCTTTAATTGAAGTTTAAATCTAGGACACAGCACCTTGACATACAGATACATTCTGAAAGATATGCTGGTTCGGTGAATTAGCCATACTAAACTCTCCCACAGTTTAAAGTTTATTTTGTTAGTCACAAGTAAGGTTTACATTAACGCTGCAATGCAGTTACTGTGAAAGTCCCTTGTTTGGGTCAATGCACCTAACTAGCATTTCTTTCAGAAAGTGGGAGGAAATCAGGGCTCTTGGAAGAACCTACATAGACACAGGGGAGAACATGCAAACTCCTCACAAACACTGACCCAAGCTGGGAATCGAATCCAGGTCTTTGGCACAGTGAAGCAGCAGCGCTAACCAATGTGCTACTGTGCTGCCCTGCCTCAGTGCATGCAAACAGGCACTAGAGTGTGATGACTAGGTGATTTTCACAGTAACTTTGTTTCAGTGTTCATATAAGGCTACTTGCGATACTAGTGAATAAATTGATACAGCAAAGAACTAGGAAAGTGAATGGAATTTTGGTCCTTTTTGCAGAGGGAATGAAACATAAGAGTAAGAAGCTTTATTGCAAATCCATAGAACTTTAGTGGGACCAGTGGAGCTGTGTGTATAATTTTGGTCTGTTTATCTAAGGAAGGATACAGTTGGAGAGAATGGTTGAGTCGCTTGATTTCTGGGACAAGTGTCTTATGAGATGAAATTGAATAAACTTGCCCTGTATTCTTTGTGGTTTAAAAAAAATGAGACCTGATCTGATTGAAATGTATAAAATTATCCCCGGTCTTGATATTTAGATGCTGCAAAGGTGTTTCTCTGAATAAGGAATATCAAATTTGCAACAAAGAGTAGGATTTTATGACAGTGTTTACCCCAAGGCTGGAAATCCCACCCAAAGTCAACAGACCTTTGCACAATCCATGTCCTGCCTGCTATGATTCCCATGGCAGACTGGTCAGGAAACTTCCACCCAAAGTCTCAGATTAAGGAGTTGACCATTTCAGACTGAGATGGAGTGACGTTTCATCATTCTAATAGTTGTCTCTGGCATCCTCTATACTGAATGTTCATTTCTTGGGTGTATTCAAGGCAGAGAGTTTTGGATAATAAGAGACCTGGCAATGTAATATGGGGAAGGTGGAGTTGAGTTAGAAGATCAGTCAGAATTGTATTTGAATAATGGAACAGGCTAGAAGAACTAAATGGCCTGAATCGGCCACTATTGCTGTGTAATTTGAACAATATACTAAATCCTCAGTAACGCACTGAAGTATCAGCCAAGAATTTATACTCAAGTGTTTGAACATGTTGTATTCTGACTCAGCTGTCACACTGCAACCACTGAGCAATGGTGCTGACATGTTGACTGGTCTACGGTCACTGTTGATACTCCTTCTAAACTATAAAACCTTATCCCACACACATAGCCTTCACTCTGTATCCTCACTATTGCAAAGTTTATGGAACATTATTTCCTTTCCTGTGGAAGCCTTAGTCCTTTTAAAAAATAAACCTGGCACCAAATAATTGTGGCACAGAGTTTAACACAGCACAAGGGATCCGGATTCAATTCCAGCCTTGGGTGACTACCTATGTGAATTTGCATGGTCTCCCTGTGTCTGTGTGAGTTCCCTCTGGGTGCTCTGGTTTCCTCCAACAGACCAATTTAATATGGATTTGGCTATGATAAATTGTTCCTTATACCCAAAGATGCACAGGTTAGGTGAATTGGCCCCACTAAATTGCCCCTTAGTGTCCAAAAATGTGTAGGTTAAGTGGATTGGTCGTGCCAAATTTCCCTTGGTGTAAAAAATTCACAGATTAGCTGAATCAGCCATGCTACATTGCCCTTTAATGTCCAAAGATATGTAGATTATATAGATTGGTCATGCTAAATTGCCCCTAAGTATCCAAAGATATGAAGATTAGGTAGATTGCCATGCTAAATTCTTCCTTTATATCCAAAGATATGCAGAATTGGCCATTCTGAATGGATTATGGGGGTAGTGCGGAAGGGAGAGCCTGGATGGGATGCACTTTCGGAGTCGATGGAGATGGTATCTTTCTGTACCATAGGGATTCTATTGTTCTATGGTTCTAATTGCTTTATTTGAATATATTTCATGTTCTTTCTTACTCTTTTCTACTTTAGATTGAGGCACCCTGGGCTTCAGTTTTTCATCTTGGTCACTGGGACATGTTCTCATTCGCAGCTTTGGCTTTCTATAGGCCCACAGTTTAAAAGTGCCTTATTACACCTTTACATAACATACTTAATTCCACAATAATCGGATACTTTCAAAGCAGTGAACATGTCAAGATGATATCACTATAGTTGCTTGACTTCACTGGTTAATTATAATGTTAGCAACTTCAGCCCACCCACTCTAATTAGAGCAATTATTGTTCTGCAAATTAGATACAGGTGGGACAAAAAGCGATGGCACCTTTGAGTGATGTCCTGAAACTAATACTTCAGACAAATTAAAGTAATAACAAAGTCCAGTCATGCATCATCTTAATACACATAATGTCACAATGTGACATTTAATTATGTTTTGAGTGCCCACATTATAATTCACTCTTTCCATTGTGACTGCCCCTTTTAATTAGAAATCTTGAAGCAGGTTCTTTGTTTGTTGAAAGAGAAGTGTATTCTTTGCAGCTAACAGGGATTTAAATGATATATAGCTCAGCTATGCTGCTGATAAAGTCTTTTTTTTTGAATCAGATTTGAAATAGTTTGTTGGTATAATAGCTGTCGTGTTAGTGGAGCTGAAAATAGTCTCCTCGGTTCCTGGGCCAGGGTGGCTTTGCTCTTTGTACATCATATTCCTGATGATTTTTGATTTGATTTGATTTATTATTGTCACATGTATTAACATATAGTGAAAATTATTGCTTCTTGCATGCTATACAGACAAAGCATACCATTCATAAAGAAGGAAATGAGAGAGTGCAGAATGTAGTGGTACAGTCATAGCTAGGGTGCAGAGAACAACCAACTTAGTGCAAGGTATGCACATTCAAAAGTCTGACGGCAACAGGGAAGAAGTTCTTGAGTCAGTTGGTACGTGACCTCAGACTTTTATGTCTTTTTCCCGAAGGAAGAAGGTGGAAGAGAGAATGTCTGGAGTGCATGCCGTCCTTAATTATGCTGGCTGCTTTGCCAAGGCAGTGTGCAGGAGGCTCGTTTGCATCAAGGATTGGGTTGCATTCACAACCTTTTGTAGTTTCTTGCAGTCTTGAGAGAAGGAGCCATATTAATCTGTGAAACAACTAGAAAGAATGCTTTGCATGGTGCATCTGTAAAAATTGGTGAAGTTGTAGCAGACATGCCAAATTTCCTTAGTCTGAGAAAAGAGTAGTTAGCGAGCTTTCTTAACTATAGATAATTATTCTTAACAATATGAAATTGGAATTGTGGAGATCAGATGGATAGGATGAAATGTCTATTGTGTTCGTTACTCCCAATGCAGTTTACTCTATACTGGCGAGACTAAACATAGACTAAGTGATCACTTTGCTGAACATCTTTGGTCAGTCCGCGAGCAGGACCCAGATCTTCCTGTTGCTTGCTACTTCAACACACCACCCTGCTCTCCTGTCCACATGTCCGTCCTTGGCCTTTTGCAATGTTCCAATGAACCCCAACTCAAACTGGAATAACAGCACTTCATCTTCTGATTGGGCATTCACAGCCTCCTGGACTGAACACTGAGTTCAACAACTTCAGAGCATGAACTCTCCCCTCCATCCTCAGCCCATCTCCATTTATTTTATTCTGTTTCATTTCATCTCATTCATCCATTTTATCACTTTTCTTTCTCACTTCCATTTTTCCATTATTCCATTTCCAGCTCTCCTTTTTTTCACACCACATCCTGGCCCCGTTCAGGCAGTTCTTTAACAATCTGTACCTCTGATCTGCCATTCACATATTCTGGTGACTTAATGGACTCTCTTAACATTTTCTCAGCATTCTGTATCCTCATTTATGTTCTCTTTGCTCAATTCTACAGCCCCTCCCACCCCAATAGTAGAAACCTCTGCTGATTTCTCTTTTCTTTGATAAAAGGTCATCTAGACTCAAAATGTTGGCTCTATTCTCTCCCTGCAGATTATGTGAGACCTGCTGGCATTTTGCAGTATTTTCTGTTTTTGTTAGGGGTTGTTTTGCCTGCAATGCTTCTCATCAGATTAAATGCTCATTTTTTTTAAGTTCACTCGTTAAGTGGTTAGCACAATGGTTAGCACTGCTGCCTCACAGCATCAGGGACCCGGGTTCGATTTCCCATTTGGGTCACTGTCACTGCATATTCTCCCCGCATCCATGTGGGTTTCTTCCATGTGCTCCCGTTTCCTCCCATGGGTTAGGTGAATTGGTCATGCTAAATTGCCCCTTAGTGTCAGGGGGACAAGCTAGGATAAATGCATGGGGTTATGGGGATAGGGCCTGGGTGGGATTGTGGTCATTGCAGACTCAAAGGGCTGAATGGCTTCCTTCTGCACAGAAAGATTCTATGATTCTACATGATAGGTGGTGGTTGTTGTAGGATACTGCAGGATATCCTGTGAACCTGTGCACCCCAATGTGAATAACTCCCTTCAAGAGAAAACAGGCAAAAGATAAGAAAAGGATGCACTATATTCGCACCTTTCAGAGAACAAAGAACAATTGATAAAAAGATTTATTTGTTACCCGTAAGTGGAGGGAAGCTCGTGTCACGCTGTTCTTAATTCCAGCCTTTTTCTAAACGAAGATTATCTGTCACAAGTAGGCTTATATTAACATGGTGATGAAGATAATGTAAAAGTCCCCTAGTTGCTATATTCCGGCACCTGTTCGGGTACACTGAGGGAAAAATTTAGCGTGGCCAATACATCTAACCAGTGCATCTTTTGGACTATGGGAAAAAAAAATTGAAGCGTCTGGAGGAAACCCACGCGGACACAGGAAGAACATGCAAACTTCGCACTGTGACTCAAGCCAGGAATCGTACCTGGGTCCTTGGTGCTGTGAGGCAGCAGTGCTAACCACTGTTCCACCGTGCACACACACACCGTCTCTCTCTCTCTCTCTTCTCTCCCCCCCCCCCCCCCCACACACACACACACACACACACAATCCATCCACCAACTTATTTGTTTGTCATTCACAATTAGTAAAAGATCGCGTCAGGTTGCTTTTAATTGCAGGCTTTACTTAAAGGGAAAAGTTGCATTTTGGAAAGACGTAAAGTTTACAGCACAGTTTTCTTGTGTGAGAAACATAATTCAGTTTTATCCATAAGATTTTTGGAATGGAATAAATCTCAAAGTAGATCCATCAGGCAATGACTTCAGTCTGTTTCAGAAGATATTGAAATATTATGGGTATGGATAGGTGGGGAGTAATAGGTCTCATTATTCACAACTTTAAAAATATCTTTGATGGCAATGGGGCTTTGAGCTGCCTTGAGGAGATATTTCTCAAAAGCCTTCGAATTCAGCTTTTGAATATGTCTTTATGACTGGTGACAGTGAAAAGCTACAGAAGCAGCGAACTGATTTGATTTGTTCTTACAGGTTTCATTTATTAAAAGACTTATCATAGTGTCATTTTCTGCCAATATGATTACAAAGTAGATGACCTTATTCGTTATATAAACTAATGTGCAAACAGCTGGGGAAAACAAACAAAAAAAGGGATATACTAATATTTTGGGTTAGATATTTTAAACCATAGATTATGAGTAGGCAACTAAGAGTTGAACATAATGAGCTCCACTAACTGTGATTGGAATTTCTATAAATAACCCTCCAAGATCTGCTTGTTACCAATGGTTATATATAAATCCTATTTTAATTGGCATGGTATTATGACAACCAATTCATTGTGGAAAAGCAAATAATGGAATATTAAACATTCATTCCATGTTGCTATGCAATCAACAACACCGAAACAAATAGCAAACTACTACAGATGCCGAAATTAAAGCCAAAATTGTTAGAAACACTAAGTGCTATGAGTGAAGAAAGAGCTAAGGGGTCACTTAAATACCCTTATCCCTTCTATTTTCTGGCTCTGAGTTCCACTTATAGAATTCATAGAAGAATCCCTAAAGTGCAGAAGGAGGCTGTTTGGCCCATCCGGTCTGTACGGATTCTCCTACCCCAGTAACCCCACATATTTACCTTGCTAATCCCACTAACCTACGGATCTTGGGACTCTAATGGACAATTTAGCATGGTCAATCCACCTAACTTGCACTTCTTTGACTGTGGGAGGAAGCCGGAGCACGAGGAGCAAACCCACACAGACACAGAAAAAGCATGCAGACTGCACACAGACAATCGTACAAGACGGGAATCGAACCTGGGTGCCCGGCACTGTGAGGCAGTGGTGCTAACCATTGTGCCACCATTTTAAGCTGTTCATTTAGTGGAGTCAAAGTCCTAGTGGTATTATTGGTAGGCTATTAATCCAGAAACTCAACTGATGTTTTGGAGACCCAGGTTCGAATCCTGCCACAGCAGATGGTGGAATTTGAATTCAATCAAAGATATCTGGAATTAAGAATCTAATGATTATGAAGCCAATGTTGATTGCCAGAAAACCCATCTTGTTCACTAATGTCCTTTAGGGAAGGAAATCTGCCGTCCATACCCTGTCTGGTCTAATGTAACTCCAGAGCCATAGCAATGTGGTTGACTCCCAAATACCCTTGGATAACTAAGGATGGACAATAAATGCTGGCCAGCCAGCAAAGCCCATGTCCGACAAATGAATAAAAATTTGCAACATTTGATTGCAGATCCCACGCCCAAATTATGAACCTAACCTTTGTTTCTCCTCAGCTGCTGTCTGACCTCTTCACATTATTCCATCAGTTCCATCTGAATTAGATTGTCACATGAGAATGAAAGGAAAAGAAATACTTTTGCTTATACAACCAACTAAGTACTTTTGAAATGTAAGGTGGAATTTTCCCATGCCCTTGCTGATGGATTCACTGGCGGCTGGTGGGGAGAGAATTTTGCAGGAGATAATTTTACACCCAGGTGAATTTGCCATGGATTTTCTGCTGGTGTCCACCATGATGGATCAGCAAATCTGTTGGAGACCATAAGACCATAAGATGTAGGAGCAGAATTAGGCCATTTGGCCCATGGAGTCTGCTCCATTATTCAATCGTAGCTGATATTTTTCTCAATCCTATTCTGCCATTTCCCCATAACCTCTGACAGCTTTTCTAATCAAGAACCTATCTATTTCTGTCTTAAAGACACTCAATGACCTGGCCTTCACAACCTTCTGCGGCAAGGAGTTCCACAGGTCCATCACTCTCGGCTGAAGAACTTACTCCTCATCTCTGTTTTAAAGGATCATCCCTTTAGCCTGAGGTTGTGCCCTCTGGTTCTAGTTTTTCTGACTAGTGGTAACATCCTCTCCACGTACACTCTATCCAGACCTCACAGTATCCTGTAAGTTTCAATAAGATCTTCCCTCATCCTTGTAAACTCCAACGAGCACAGACATTGAGTCCTCAACTGTTTCTCATACCACAAGTTCTTCATTCCAGGGATCCTGCTTGTGAACCTCCTCTGGACTCTTTCCAAGGCCAGCACATCCTCCTTAGGCATGAGACCCAAAACTGCTCACAATGCTCCAAATGGGGTCTGATCAGAGCCTTATCCAGCCTCAGAAGTACATCCCTGCTCTTGTATTCTAGTCCTCTCGACATAAATGCTAACATTGCATTTGCCTTCCTAACTGCCGACTGAACCTGCACATTAACCTTTAGAGAATCTTGAACAATGACTCCCAAGTCCCTTTGTGTTTCTGATTTACGAGGCATTTTCCCATTTAGAAAATAGTCTATGTCTCCATTCCTCCTTCCGAAGTGCCTAACACTTTTCCACATCGTAATCCATCTACCACTGTTTTGCTCACTCTCCTAACCTGGCCATGTCCTTTTGTAGTCCTTCTGCTTCTTCAATACTAATTGTCCCTCTATACATCTTTGTGAAACTGGTTTGCATTCCGTCAATAAGATGCACATGAAGACCTGACTGGAATCTTTCTCACTCTACACCCCCACTCCCCTCCTACATCTCATGTGTCATTAGATAGCACTTTCTAAGACAAAATATTTGGAGGATAAATGGTAAGGCTGTAAACTGTTTGTTTTCCTTCATTTAGAAGCTAAAAGAGCAGATTTGATGGAGTTAATTTATCAACGACAGTGCATTAGGACCAGCATCCTGGATCTAATAGCCTTTCTCTACTCTTATCCTGCCTAACTTTCCTTATCACTGCAGCCTATCTCCTGTTACTGCACCATTTTCTCTGTCGCGATAGCTGACCCCTGTCACTGCAGCCATAAGGTGGAGATGCCGCCGTTCGTAAGAAGTTTCACAACACCAGGATAAAATCCAACAGGTTTATTTGGTAGTAAAAGCCAAATAGCTTTTGGAGCGCTGTTCCTTCATCAAGTAAGTGGGAATTCTGTTGACAAACTGGCATATAAAGACACAAACTCAATTTGTAAAATAATGGGGTATTTTTTAAGCAACACAGCACGGGAAACAGGCCCTTCGGCCCAACGAGCCCGCACCGCCGCCGGTTGGGATGTGAGTCTTTACAGGATGTGAGTCTGAGCAGAGACTGACAGCCAAGTTCCACATATATGAGGATGACCTCAACTGGGATCTTTGGTTCATGTCACACTATCTGTAACCCCCACGACTTGCCTGGGCTTGCAAAATCTCTAACTGTCCTGGCTAGAGACAATACCTGCGCTTAACCCTCTCCCCACTCATATTGTCTATATCTTTAAGACTTGATTACTTGTAAAGACTTGCATTCCAACCATTATTTTGTAAATTGAGTTTGTGTGTTTATATGCCCTGTTAGTGAATGAAGCTCCCACTTACCTAACGAAAGAGCAGCGCTCCGAAACCTAGTGGCTTTTGCTACTAAATAAACGTGTTGGTCTTTAACCTGGTGTTTGAGACTTCTTACATAAACAGGCATATCTAAGAGCTGAATTTGAAGGGCTGTAAGAATTGAGCAAAGGAGCTCAAAGTAGCAATGGGACACAACATGCTGTTGATGTCTTTAGAATTTATTACATGAAATTGCTTCAGATAGCCATTCAAAACATGCAGAAAAGGATGAATTCAAGAAACAACTTCTTGACCATTCTTATTTATTCAAACTGGTCCACAAACATCCCTTGCCATGACCAAGTACATGTGCAGCATTCATTAGGATAAATTTATCATGATTTTTCACCACATGTGGCATCATTCTGCAAGACATCAAAGTGCAAACCTCTTGCTGACTCTTCCTCTCCCATATCTTTATCTTGTTCACTTCTTGTTAGAATCAAAGGTCCCAATAGAAATGCCACGTCTGTCTCTATTAGACACAGTGAAATCTTCCACCATGTGCAGTATAATCTAATGCCTATCAGATGAGGCATCTCACAGAGTTACACGTGCATAGATTGTGAAACCACCAAGATTTTTTTTATTCTGTAAGTCACGACATGAAGAAACAGTAATGCAAGCTGACAATATTTTCCATTTCCAAATTACTGTCGAATTGCGCTGATTTGAATATATCTTCAAATTTTGCGAGGCCATGGAGATCAATCATACCTTCGGAGCAACAGATGCCAAGTGTTGTCATTGACGTTCAAGAAAAGCAACAGCAACATTCAGCAATTCCCCTTTTTGCTGTCGTCTTTAAATAATGAAGTTCTGCATCAGGAGTGGCACGGGTGACACAGTGGTTAGCACTGCTGTCTCACAGTGCCAGGGATCTGGGTTTGATTCCAGCCTGGGTAACTGTCCGTATGGCGTTTGCATATTCTCACCATGTCTGCGTGGGCTTCATCCGGGTGCTCCGATTTCCTCCCACAGTCCAAAGATGTGCAGGTTAGGTGGATTGGCTGTGCTAAATTGCCCTTTAATGTCCTAAGGCAGTAATGAACCCATCTGATTCACTAAGAGAAGGAAACCTAGCTGGTTCGGTCTGCTTGTGACTCCAGACTCACAGCAATGTGGTTGATTCTTTAGTGCCTGCAGGGATGGGACATTAAATGCTGGCCTAGCCAGTGACGTCCACATCCCATGAGCAAATAAAGAAAAAACACATATGCAGGTTTGGGAAATTAGTGGGGTAAATGCATAGGGTTGTGGGGGTGGGACAGGGTTGGGCCTGTGTGAGATGCTCAGTCAGAGTGTTAGTGTGGACTCAATAGGCGAGGTGGCCTCTTTCTGCACTGTAGGGATTCTACGAATAGTTGCAGTTGAAGAGGGCAGTTGATTGTTTAGTCTGTTAGTGCAATTCAAGACTGTAGTTTGAGCTCAGATCGCGAGGTCTGCTAAACAGTGGCCTTTACTGTCATCCATGATTGTATAATGGATGAATTCTGAAGTTCGGTGGCAACCTGAGGGAAATTAGATTTTTCTTTATTCATTAATGTGATTTGGGGGTCACTGGCTGAGCAAGCATTTATTCCAAATTGCCCTTGAACTGAGCAGTTTGCAAGGCCACTTCAGAATCAGCCACATTGATTTGATTTGATTTGATTTATTATTGTCACATATGTTAACATACAGTGAAAAGTAGTGTTTCTTGTGTGCTATACAGACAAAACATACTTTCATAGAGAAAGAAATGAGCGAGTGCAGAATGTAGTGTTATAATCATAGCTAGGGTAGAGAAAGATCAACTTAATGCATCACAAGTTCAATCAAAAATCTGATGGCAGCAAGGAAGAAGCTGTTCTTGAGTCGGTTGGTACGTCACCTTAGATTTTGTATCTTTTTCAAAAAGGAAGAAGGTGAAAGAAAGAATATCCTTAGTGTGTGAAGTCCTTAATTATGCTGGCTGCTTTGCTGAGGCAGTGGGAAAGTAGACAGAGTCAATGGATGGAAGGCTGGTGTGTGTGATAGATTGGGCTACATTCACAATCTTCTGTAGTTCCTTGCAGTCTTGGGCAGAGCAAGAGCCATCCCAAATTGTGATACAACCAAAAAGAATGCTTTCTATGGTGCACCTGTAAAAGTTGAAGAAAGTCAAAGCTGACATGCCAAATTTCTTTCGTCTTCTGAGAAAATAGAGGCATTGGTGGGCTTCCTTAACTGTAGCGTCAAAATGGGAGGACCAGGACAAGTTGCTGGTGAGCTGGACGCTAAAATCATGAAGCTCTTGGCCCTTTCTACTTCATCGCCCTTGATATAGACAGGGGCATGTTCTCCTTTACGCTTCCTGAAGTCAATGGCAATCTGCTTCATTTTATTGACACTGGGGGAGAAATTATTGTTACCACGCTAGTTCACCAGATTCTATATCTCATTCCTGCACATTGATATGTGATTCTGAAGTAATGCATACAAACTCCACATAGACAGTCACCCAAGGCTGGATTTAAACCCAGGTCTCTGGCACTGTAAGACAGCAGTGCTAACTACTGTGCTATCATGCCAATCCACCCAAATCCACCTCCTTCTTGCCCAAAAACCAAGTTCAATTTCAATTGAATCCAATTCATGGTTTACATTACAGAGATAAACAAGATCCAAGTTAACAAAATGAAGCATTGCACCCCATCTTGGGCACGTTCTGATCCTTGATCTTAGCCAGAAGAGACCAACGAGTGGGTTAATGACAACATTTTGTCATTTTAATTGAGATGCTCGCTGAACTATGAATTTTCAGAAATCACAGGCACTTTGTTAATTTTTTATGTGCATAACCATAACAAGATTCATTGTCTCAAAATATACCGGTGTTTTACATTTTTCTTTCCTCTGCCATTCTGTTGTGCCCCATCAATTCTGACCCTCCACTCCTGCCCTTGCTCTTACTCTGAACCTACACCATTCCTTCAACAAATCCCTCCTCTCTCCTTTAGCTCTCTGCCTCACTCCATAGATGTTTTGCCATGTACCTCTCTAACAGCTATCTCGGATGCTGGGACCAGTCATCGTGAAGCCAGGAAATTATCCTGTGCATTCATTTAGGTGGCACAGCAGGGGCGGCATAATGGCACATTTGTTAGCACTGCTGCCTCACAGTGCTAGGGATCCAGGTTCGATTCCCAGCTTGGATCATTGTCTGTGCGGAGTGTACATGTTCTCCTGTGTCTGCATGAGTTTCCTCCAGATGCACTGATTTCCTCCCAGAGTCCGAAAGACGTGCTGGTTGGGTGTATTGGCCATGCTAAATTCTCATTCAGAGTACCCAAACAGGCACCGGAGTGTGGCAACTAGGGGGTTTTCACAGTAGCTTCGTTGCAGTGCATATGTAAGCCTAAATAAACTTTAATTTTGTAGCTCGAATCATTGTGGGAGCGCAAAACACATTTATGCTGAATAGGCTGCTTGAAGATGGAGTCTCTGATTTCATGATGCTGTGAATGGAAAATGCAGAAACTGGGCAGCAGAATTGAAATGATTGCTGCAAGTCACTGTGTAGCGAGAAAATAAATTACTTTGATGTTTGTAGACACCAAGAAGCACTGGGGTTTGGTGGGGTGGTGAAGGTAATGGGGGCTTAGTACGAAGTGGGGAAGACCTCTCCACAACTCGTTCCTTAATCAAGAAACACTGCAAAATGTTCTTGTAATTGAGTATGTTTCTTTTTCTGTGATGCACGCAGGGAAGATATCAAAAGCTTACAACTCCACATGCAGTTTAAACCGACAAAAGAATGACAATTCGAGATGGTGGACTTCTTGTGAATCTGGAAACACTGCAAGGAATGACAGTTGTACAACGAATTTGCAATGATTGAAGGGAGACAAGCAAATAAAGATTGCTATGTGTCAGCTGCGGCTCAGTTGATGGCATTCTTTCTTTTGAGTCTGAAGGTTAGGAGGGTTATGTCTAACTCCAGCGACGTAAGCATTTATTCTCAGATGACGCTACAGCGTGGCACTGTAGGAGATCCTGTTTTCCAAATGAGAGGTTACACCGATCCCCTGACATTATTTTGACGAGGAGAAAGAAGTTCTCCCTGGTGTTCTGGCCATCATGTTAACCCTCTCAATTAATGTCACTGAAATAGATTATCTCTCATTATCTCGCGTCTGTCTGAGAAAACTAGTTATGGACAAATTAGCTGCCATGTTTCCAGCCTTTCAAAACCTCGGAACTGGATGTGAAGCAATTAGGGAACATTGGCCTGAATTTGTCAGTTGGATTTTATGTGTGATAGACGGGCCCGAGAGCAAACGAGATATCTATTCCTGCCCGCGATCTTGAGTTGAACCCAATTTCACATCGTCTGGCCAATTAATAGTCGGGAACAGCAGGAAACGTGCTGACAGTGGCTCAGCAAAGTTTAAAGTTTTCAAGTTTATTTATTAGTGTCACAAGTAAGGCTTACATTAACACTGCAATGAAGTTACTATGAAAATCCCCTAGTCGCCACATTCTGGTACTTGTATGGGTACGCTGAGGAAAAATTGAGCATGGCCAATGCACTTAATTGGCACATCTTTCGGACTGTGCAGCACCTGGAGGGAACCCATGCAGACATGGGGACAATGTGCAGACTCTGCACACAGTGGCCCAAGCTGCGGATAGAATTTGGGTTCCTGTGCACTGTGCCACCGTGTTGCCAGTGGCACGTGGCTGCATCTAGACCTGCGGGGCATTTAAAGTGGATTTAAAAATTTGACAGGAAGCTCCCTGAAGGTTGTCTTGAGTTGCCGAAGAGCCTCAGGGAAATGTGTGGGATTGACTTTGAGGAATAATGCTTGTTGGCAGGAATGGCCTTCAAAACATCAGAACTCCCAGACACACAGATATGCTCCTGATTGTTCTGCAATTTATTCTGTAGCTCCCATTTGAACTGAATCCACCAAAATGCATCACCTCCCCTATGCCTGGACAGGTACCTCCATGGAAGGAATGGCAACTCTTCCAGAGGGACAGCTGCAGAAACAGAATCAGAGTTTCCCTGGGTTGCATGCAGACCAGTATGACAAACGGAAAAAAGAACTGATCAGGACACAGGCCTTCTTCCTAACAATGCAGCGTCATAAAACAACCTAAAATAAGAATGAACAAACCTTATTTAAACCATGGATCGAGCAATAAAAGGGCTTCTATAGACAACTCAGCAACATTAAGAATTGAGAGCTGCAGAAAACATGATTTAAAAAAAATCCCTTAAAGGTACACTAACATCATAGGGATGAAATAATGATGCCAAATGGGATTACCAATCCTTGAAATGGAAATCACACTCTTCTGAGATGCCAGCCAACTGGGCTGGCCGTCAGATCCACCAAGTTGGCAACACCAGGAAGGCATCAGTGACTGGAGAAGAAAGGACTCCCAGACCCAGGATCCCTGAAGAAGATAAGTCTTGTAAATTTTGCCTCGGAAGCATTTGGGCAAGCTAGGGAGAGAGGCAGTGAAGCCAAGAGGAGCTGAGTTTAAGGGAGGAAAATGCCAGGAAGGAAGGATTGAAGGGGGAACCACATCACAATTGGCAAAGGGGAGATTCTGAAGAGTGATCCCTCGCTTTCTTCCCGTCCTTTGAGATCAAAATCAAGCATCTCACACCCACGTTGCTGCCTATATGCAAATAACATATTAGATTGATAATAAGCCCCTAATTGATAATTGAAATATGGCAAACGGATTGCAAACTTGGCATCCAAGCAACATATTGTAAAACTCAAGGATGGGCAGGAAGATGGTGGGATAGGTGCCAATGCAATTTTCCATGCTCCTTCTTCATATTTTACATGTCCTAACCCCCACAAGAAACACATCCAACTGGGGAACATAGTCTCATCACAAGTGGTCAGCTATTTAGGAGTGAGATGGGGAGAAATGTTTTCACAGAGAAAAGTTGTGGCAGCTATTGTTGAGTAAAATCAAGATGAAGATTGATTTTTGGAGTACAGAGCCTTTAAGAAATGTGTCATGTTTCTTGTGCCGGATTTATTTTTGCTGTCTCTTCTATTTATTGGTGTGGCTTTGTCTATAGCCAGCATCTCCTGTTGTTATTGTAACAGCAGAACTGACCTTAATTGCTGGAATGTTTGGTTTGATTGGAACTAATGCCAGGTTGTTTTTCAGTGTATTTCCCTGGGATTTTTGAGAGTGGGGTTTGTTAACTATTAGACTTAATATTTAAGCATATTAATTGGTAAAACCCTTTGCTAATTCTTTTTGTTATATTCTAATTGTGTTCTTAAATAAACTTTGTCTTAATAAAAACTACATAGTTGATCAATAGAATTAAACTTGGAGTGAAACACTTTATGCACACACTAATGTCAAAATCAAATAAAGCTGGGGCCAAGGCTAATTTCACAATATACCTTGGAGTTTCTGATCTTGTTCCTAACACAAGGAATAAGGTGACAGAAAAGGGAAATTGGAGTTGAAATAGAAGATTAGTCATGATCTTACTAGATGCTGGATCTGGCTTGAGAGGCTTTATGGGATATTCCTGCTTCTGTTTCTTACATTGAACTGCGGATCTGTTATTGCAACGAGTCATGCCCCAAAACATGAGGCCAGTACATTCTCCAGAGGTTACTGTATGGTGGAAGAGTCTTGTTTGTTTAGGTCAAAACTCTTGAAAGACACGTGTTATCACATGCCTGTTCAAGTAGATGTGAAAGAACATGGCCAGAATTCTCTGGTCTTGTTCGTTCCACTCACCACTTCTGCAAGCGAGGACAAAGAATTTGGTGCTCAGCCAAATCTCCATTCATAGCAGTGGAACTGGAGAATCCAGCCAGAGGTGAGGTAGGTGAATCCTGGTATGGCCCACAGTGATCTCTTAACAGTGGCACGATAGATAATATTGCTGCTTCACAGCACTAGGGATATGGGTTTGATTCCTGGCTTAGGTCAATGTCTGTGTGGAGTTTGCACATTCTCCCCATGTCTTCTGACTTTTTTCAAGCTGCTTTGGTTCCAAGATCCCTATAATGCAGGAGGAGGCCTTTCGGCCCATCGAGTCTGCATCGACCACAATCCCTATTTCCGTAAAACCACATATTTACCCCACTAATCCCATAACACTAGGATCAATTTATCATGATCAATCAACCTAACCTGCACAATTTTGGACTGTGGGAGGAAACCAGACTACCCGGAGGAAACCCATACAGATTCAGGGAGAATATGTAAACTCCACACAGACAATAATCCAAGGCCAGAATAGAACCTGAGTCCCTGGCACTGTGAGGCAGAAGTGCCTAACCACTCCTTCAGTGTAACTGAAGAAGCGTCGGAATGCGATGACTGGGAGATTTTCACTGTAACTTCATTGCAGTGTTAATGTAAGCGTAATTGTGACAACAATAACTATACTTTAAACTTCCAAAAATAAATTCAAAATACTGTGGATATTGAAACCCTGAAATAGAAACAGGAGTTGCTGCAATACTCAGAGGAATGAGTCATTTTTAAAAAAATGAGTTCTGGGTTGTGGATGTTGCGAACTTGACTAACATTTATTACCCATGTCTAATTGCTCTTGAGAAGGTGGTGGTGAGCTTCCTTCTTGAACTGTTACAGTCCCTGAGGTATTGGTGCATCCAGGATTTGACTCAAACCCCATTGATCCTAACGGGTGCCAGAATGTGACGACTAGGGGAATATCACAGAAGTTTCATCGCAGTATTAATGTAAGCCTTACTAATAAATAAACCTTAGTTTGATCAGTCTTTTCTTCTCTCCATAGATGTTGCTTGTTCCTACCTCCAAATGAAAACAGGCTAACTACTCGTTTGTCACATTGCTGTTGTGGAATTTGTTGAGTGCAAATTGATTACAGAGTTTGCTGATAAAACAGTAGTGATTCATTGGCTGTAAAGTGCTTAAGCTCATCCTGAAGACCTGAAAGGTGTTATTAAATTGCCAGTTTTATTTCTGCTGGTAATCAGAAGGAAAAGTATGAGCAGCGTAAAGAAAAATGTCCGAGATGACAGCTTTACGGGAATGACCAAATATATTTCATTTTACTAGGTAGTGTTCTGCTGAAAAGCAGAGACAAGTCACACTTCAACCTTTCATAGAAATAAAAAGCAGGCAAGACCTTGAGACTATCGAATCTCGAGCCCTGTTTCTAGAAGCAGAGCTGTTAACTGTAATCATGATGGCAAACAGCTTAAACCATCCTGTACAATAACATCAGAGCAGCCACAGTTCAACCAGATTCCAATGGGAGCTGCACCAAGATCACAGGTGAACATCTTTGAGATGTGAGCTACTTCAGAGCCTTGTGGGGTGCACCAGATTCCATGGCTGCAATTTTATGACCAATCATGCGGGCAGGATTCTCTGGTCCAGTTGCAATCAATGGAGATTTAGCTGAGCACCAAATTCTCCGTTCTCGCTTGCAGCAACGGGCAGGGAATATTTCAGCCAAATGTATGCAGTAGAGCATCCTTAGACTTCTGGGATGATGCGGACAAAATGTGGCAAACCCCAGAAGACTGTAAGAAATGTCACGTCAAATTTGTAATGATGGTAATCAACCATATACATCTGTTTGGAAGTTCATCTGGGTCAGTCATCAATATCCTGACCAGATATGGATCCCATGGTAAAACTCACTGTAACACAGAAAAATGACATACAACCTCTGATTAAAATATTAAATTCATGCTTCAATTCACTTTATTATCAATGCAGTGTAAAAATATTAAGCTTTCCATATTTGATTATTTATTTATGTTTTAATGAAGGGGAGAGGGTGTGGTTATGTACTAGTGCACAGGGGCTCTGTTCAATATCCTTTGTAGTTTCTTGCATCTTGGTCAAAGCAGGAGCCAAAGCAAGCTGTGATACATCTGGAAAGGATGCTGTCTATGATGCATTTGTAAAAATTGGTGATAATCATGTCAGATATATCAATTTTCTTTTCACCTCCTGAGAAAGTTAAGGCATTGGTGGAGTTTCTTAACTATAGCATCAGCATGGAGGGACCAGGGCAAGTTGTTGATGATCTGGAAACTTAGAAACTTGAAGTAACTGTTGGATGAGAATCTGTATATATTTGTGTCAAGAATGGTGCAATTAGGAGAAGTCGATGTATTATTTCTATTCGTGAGGGAATATGATTAGATTTAAACCATGCAAAAAAGTATTCAGCATTATGGATCCCAAATTGGATCCTTCCATGCATTCCTTGATGTTCATTGTTTATTATATATAATGCCCCAGTTGGCAGATACTGGAGATTGCGTGCACCCTTTGGTATATGCGGTGGACTCGAAAAATTTGACCATTGGAAGAAGCCATTAATGAAGTGATTGCCAGCATAAAGGCCATCACAGGCGTCTCATTGGTATGTGTTGAAAATTAAAGAAGCCCCCAGTGTTTGGAGCAAGCTCAAAACCTTTTTAGAAAACTGTTGTGTACAAAACCTACAACTCAACAGAAATAAGGATAAAATAAAGCTTTGAGAAGTTCGACATCTTAATCCAGCCCAAGGTTTGAAAGTATAAGCTCAGAAAATGTCAGAGCAGATTTGGAAATTCACGACCTCTTGAATGTCACAGAATTTTCAGGATTTATGGTGCTTCCTTCACTCCATTTTTTTGTGTGTGGTGGAAGCTCAGTGATGTATGTATGTGAAGCACTAAAACTAAACTGATGCTGAAAGATAGCAAATGGTGTTAGCTGCACATTCACAGTCAAGCGATTGATCAAGTCAAACAGCTGGCAGTAGCTTACTAAGTGCTGAAGTGTTGGAAGGGTAAACTCACCATGCGAGGAAATGTCTCAAATCCAGGGTCAAAAGCAGCACTGACATAACTGGAACTGTTCATTGCTGGAACTGTTAATTGCATTTGAAAGTATCATTTTAGGATAAAGCATGTCGAGATTGAAAAAAATATTTTATCTACACCAGAGTGGTTCCATTCAATATACCTATGCCACATCAGTAACCTTTTGGATAATAGGCCAGTAAAGGTTAAGTTGAGGAGACCACCTCATGAAACATCAAAAGAATTACAAAGCGTGCTAATTATATTTAGATACTTCATGTATAGATTAACTATCAGTCACAAAAATAGATGCAACTTAATGACCTTTTTATTAAAGTATATTTACCAGACAGTTGCAAAGGCAAACCGCAGCAACATCAAAGACTTACACAACACAAGAACACAACAATTAGAAGCAGGAATAGGCCACCAGGCCTTCATTTAATATGATCAAGACTGATCTATGCCAGCCACAACTCCCTTTCTGTGTCATTTCCCCAATAGCCCTCTTTTCCTTGATCTGTCAAGTATTTATCCACCTCCACTTTAAATCTTTCTAATGATCCAGCACCACCACACTTTGGGGTAGAAAATTCCAATGATTCACCACCTTCTGCAAGAAGCAATTTCTACACACCTCAGTTTTAAATGACCAGCCCTTTATCTTGTCGCTATGTCCCCTTGCTCAAGACGCTCCCATTAGTCAAAACATCTCAGCATCTAACCCTGTCAATCCCCCTCATCATCTTATATGTCTGAATAAAGTCACCCTTCATTCTTCTAAACTCTGAGGAATACAGACCCAGGCTATTTAGTCTCTCTTGACAGGATAACCCTCTTTTTTTAGGAATTAGCTTCTTAAGATAAGGGAACCAAAACTGTCCACAGTATGCTAGGTGAGACCTCACTCACAAATTGTGAAACTGATTAGAGATTGGAATTTTAATTGCAAAGTTTCACAGGAATAGAAATGTGTAATGAGTAATCCAAGCAACAAAATCTCCAATGGCAAAGGTGTCAATAGCTCCAGCAATTACTTTGCAATTTTGAAGTATAAGACGGAATCCAAAGTAGAGATCAATGCACAACATGAAGGATACTACAATTAAAGGAGCGGCATGATGGTTAGCACTGCTGCCTCACAGTGCCAGGGATCCGGATTCGATTCCAACTTGGGTCACCGACTGAGTGGATTCTGCACATTCTCCCTGTGTCTGAGTGGGTTTCCTCCAGGTGCCCCGATTTCCTTGCACAGTCCAAAAGATGTGCTGGTTAGGTGCAATGATCATGCTAAAATTCTCCCTCAATGTATACCAACAGGGCCAGAGTATGGTGATTTTCACAGTAACTTCATTGCAGTGTTAATGAAAATAATGTGATTAATAAATAAACTTTTACTTTGACTGTGTGGAGTTTGCACAGTTTCCCCATGTCTGTGTGGGTTTCCTCTGGGTGCTTTGGTTTCCTTTACAGCCCTGAGATGTGTGGCTTAATTTGATTGGCCATGATAAATTGCCTCTTAATATCAGGGTGGTTAGAAGGGTAAATATGTGAGGTTACGGGGATGGGACCTGGATGGGAATGTTGTCGGTACAGGTTCAATGGGTCTATTGGCCTCCTTCTGCCCTGTTGATTCTATGATTCTATACAATTGCAACAAAACTCCCCTATTTTTAAACTCCAACCCCTTTGCAACAAAAGGCCAAAAAGACTATTACCTACAGAGCCATGATTGCCGGAGGAAAAATCCTTCAGATTCTCTAAGCATGTACCTGAAAAACAAGAACGAGGAAAACCAGTTATTCCATTCTCTCTATTTAGAAATGAACTCAATGCCCAGAATGATAATGCATTCTGAGTTGAATGTGCAATCATTCCCAAGTCATTGAGAAGGGAAATCATGTCATTTATCGGTTCAACCTGCATTGCACTGGAAGGTTGTTTGTGAAAAGCAAACATGTTTTTGGCCAAAATAAATACGGTGTAGAACAAGCAAGATTACATTGCAAAATGTGGTTGCTCCTCAAACAATAGAAACACGACAGCAGGAGGTGATAAAAGCATGTGAAGTACTTGAGCTCATTGTTCAAAAGCTGGATTGGATTTATTTGTTTTTGATATTGTCCATCTGATAAGTGTTAATTATTATTTCAATTACAAGGAAACAGGCAACATGGAGGACATGCAAAGACTACAACTCGCAAATTTGCAAGGTTAATTTGCAAAGTGTGCAGTATCCACATGTCTGTTTTTTCAGATTACGGTCCATCTCAGAACAAGTTGTGAAGCTCATTAGAAACTGGAATTTTAAAAGCAATGCTTCACAGGAATAGAAACGTGGATTAAGCAATCCAAGCAACCACATCTCCAATGGCAAAGGTGGCAATAACTCTGGCAGACTCTTACTTTGCAATGTTGGAGTAGGGAGTCTAAAGTAGAGATCAGTGCACAGAATGAAAGATACCACAATTAATTAAAAGGGAAATTATTGTGAATGTGTAATGAGACCTCAGAGGCAATAAGAACATATTGTTACACATATTTGCCAAAGGACTTGCACCTTTTGAGAGAGATAGATGTGCATGCTGACAATGGACTAGATTTTGGTTAGTTGAGCAGATAGTTCGAGTTTTTCCAATGCACTCAGTAAAAATTGCCCTGATATCTTACCCGAGGGTGGTTGACTGCAGGGTGCTGACTCCAAAAGCAGAGTATCATTACGTTTGATGGGGTTGAACCCAGACTGTTAAAAGCATTAGTTCAGCAGGGGCTTCTGTGTTGACAACTGGATCGCGCTGTCGACTTTGCTTGATTGATACCTTTACCTGGATAAGATAAGGGCTGGAATTCTCTGGCTGTTCGTGCCTGTGGGATTCTCTGATCCTGCTAGTAGCTTGCCCATCAGTTTCACAATGGGCAACATCAGTGGGAAATTCCATGAACAGCAAAGGGACCAGAGAATTCCATCAGTAGTGAGCAGCGCACTGTCTTCCACCATTGGGAAACTTGCAGCTGGGAAACTGGAGAATCTTATCCCTGATGCTCTTTCCGTAATCTCTTTTGATGGTTCGCATGGAAAGATGGCATCTCCAACAGTGATAAAAGTTTAACTTTATTTATTTGTGTAGGCTTACATTAACAATGCAATGCAGTTACTGTGAAAAATCCCATAGTCACCACACTCTGGCATCTGTTCGGATACACTGTGGCCATGCTAAATTCTGCCTATGTACCTAACCAGCATGCCTTTTGGACCATGCAAGGAAACCGGAACCCCCGGAGGAAAACCATGCAGACATGGGAAGAACATGCAGATTCCACGCAAACAGTGGCCTAAGCTGAGAATTGAACCCAGGTCCCTGCCGCTGTAAAGCTGCAATGCTAACCACTGTGCCACTGTGCCGATCTAGCCGAAAAGTAACATGTCCTCAAGCCCAGATTAAAAAAACAACCCAAAAGGAACAAATAGTTGTGACAAGCATTCTTATTTCCCTGTTTTATTGTTCATTTTCCCTTCTGGAAAAATAGTTGGGGCATTGCAAATTTGAATGCTGGAAAAGCTCAGCAGGTCTGGCAGCGTCTGTGGAGAAAGAAACAAAGTTACAGCTAGAATTCTCCAATCTCACCCGTGGCTGAGTTTATCCAGTCCTGCTGCTGTGCAGGGAAATTTAGTTGAATGACACATTCTCCATTCTTGATAGCAATGGTAACAGGGAGTGCAAGACCAGAGGATTCCAGCCACCATTTCAAGTCAATTGACTCAGTTTAAATTTTTGTGTTCCATTCCTGAAGTGAAATTGAATTCAAAATCACATGATTCTGAAGCAAGAGTGCTGCCAACTAAGCCGCAGCTGACATTCTTAATTATTAATAACGTGTATTAATAATATATTCATTATAATTTGAGGTGGAGATGGTATAGAAATAATAGACATTTTTGGGAAAAGAAGTTACATTTAACCAGTCAAATGAGCAGCCTTAAAGAAAACAAGAAGGGGTAGTTGGATGAATGGCTCTTGCTCCAACAGTTGGCAAGATGGTTAGATTAGTTTCCCAAAACGGCACTATCTGTTGTACAAGCTGAGCAACTACATCTTAAAGACAACCACAGCAGCCACCTTCAGAGCTGGGATCTGTGCCAAGCCCGATAATGCTTTTTGCTTCTGTCCAGAAGTACAGCTTCTGACATTTGCTTCATGGTGTAAAGAACAAGGGAGGTTACATACACTTTTATCTTGTGATACGATCTTCCACTTGAATGTAGATGACAGAGAGTGTTCTCCCAAGCTTCTGTGAATGTTACTGCAATGACAACAAGCTGGCCTGCCCTTACTTTGCCATTCAGTTTCCTGCCCCTCAGTTTAAAGGAATTGGTGCAGGTTTTGTTTTCCCTTTCCTCTTGAATTTTTGAAGTCCAGTCATAATCTGGAGCCTACATTCTTTGGAAATCTTTGGCATCAGTTATCCTCAGTGCAACACATTCATAAATAAAAGGCATCGCTGCCCTATGAAATTTACCTTCAATTTAAATAACTGAAAATGCAGAATGTGATTAGTAAGATTTGGACAGCTAATATCGAAGGACATCGGAGCAGAGTGCTCAGGAAGCAGCCTGTCAGCAGATCTGATCTGCTGGTTCATCTCTCTACATTTCTATTCACATAATTTTCAAATTAAATTAAAATCAACCTCCAGTCAGGAGTTAAAGATTAACACAAAATAGAATTTTAACAGATTAAATAATATAACAGAATAATACTAAATTAAAAATGTGCTAATCTAATTTCTAAGCGTCGATTAAGATTTCAAATGACATTTTAAACTTATTTTCCTTTGAATTGCAATGGCCAGCAGCGAGTTTCCTGTGTAAATTGAATCATTTTTGCACCGATAATATCTAGTCAATAGCTTTTCAACTGCTTAAAGCAAATACCAAATCTTTGTTCCTTGAATCCTTTAGGCTGGCGCATGTTTCCTTTGTTTAATGAAAGGTCAGTGAGGAGCTAGTCAGTAAGATTAAGTCAAGCAAGAATGGGCAGGCCAAGATGTGTAGGTTAGGTGAGGATAACTGACACCATTCCAAGTGCCAACTAAGGATAGGCTTGATGGTTTCGGACTAAGGTTTACAGACACAACCTTTCACTGAGCACCTGTTCTGCTATAGATGTCGATAGTCCATTATTATCTGGTCACAATTTCAGCTGATTTTCATTTTCTTGGTCCTTTTATCCTCAGTGAGAGGTCTCACAATACCAGGTTTAAGTTATACAGGTATATTTGGTAGCACAAGCTTTCAGAGCACTGCTCCTTTATCAGGTGGGTCACCTGATGAAGGGGCAGTGCTCCTCATGCTACCAAATAAACCTGTTGCAGTTTAATCTGGGTGCTTTGAGACTTCTTACTGTGTCCACCCCAGTCCAACGCAGGCATCTCCCCACCATGGATTTTATCCTCAGGCCCCAGACAGTGGCTGAGTGCTTTGATACATTGACTTGTTGAATCTGATAATTGGCTAACACTCTGTTAATGGTAACATAAAACAGGAGTAAGCTGTTTCACCCCTCCTATCTCCTTCTGCCTTTCAATTAGATCAGGGCACGTGCACCTTCAACCCATCTAGTCCTCCTCACTCAATTTTGATTCTGTTGAAAACAACTCAGTGCGGCTTCAACAAGAAATGGTTTACTGACTAATATCAGGCATGAACAAGATAAGGGTCTGACATAGCTACTACAGAAGTCAACCCTATTCTCCTCACTGACACCAACTGAGGATCCTGCTTGTTCCAGAATGTGCGCCCTTGCTTCTGATTGGCTCGGCTTTCCGCGTGGCCTCTCCACAGGGTCCATCCCCATCATATGGCTCGCAAAGGATTTCCCCTTAAAGGGGCCACGTGACCAGACTGTGGTTTTCAATAAATCACAAGGTTGCAATTTTGTAGAATTGGTTCTTTGCTTGCAGAACATAAAAGTGGGTCTTTGGGAGTATGCTGGTCATCTCATGAATGACTTTCATGGAGTGCATATAATGCAGAAGAGGCCTTTTGGCCCAGCAAGTCTGCACTGACGTTTTGAGAGATTATCTTATCCAGGAACTGCCTCCCCCATATGGCCTGTATCTCCAAGGGTTCCCTCCGGGTGCTCCAGTTTTGTCCCACAGTCTAAAGATGCACAGGTTGATTAGCCTTAATGCTAAATTACTCCTTAATGTCCTGAACTGTGCATGCTAGAGGGATTAGCAGAGTAAATATGTGGAGTTTTGTGGATGTGGATGGAATGATTGTTTGTATAGGCTTGATGGGCCGAATGGTCTTCTTCTGCACTATACTGCACTGGGTTTCTATGATTCTTATACATCTTGAGCACAATTTAACATGGCCAATCCACCTTACCTGCATATTTTTGGATTGTGAGAGGAAACCAGAGCATTCAAAGGAAACCCATGTAGACATGGAGAGAACGTGCAAATTCCACGCAGGCAGTCAGCCAAGGTAGAATTGAACTGTGCCCCTGATGCTGTGAGGCAGCAGTGCTAACCACTGTGCCACCATGCCACCATATTTCATTTGAAGATTTAGAAGTCAGGGAAAAACAAAAGAATAAGTGAGCTATCATTGTTTCAACCCATTATCAGTGACAACAGAATGTGGTAAACAGCCGAAAGATTGGACCATACATGGTGGTAAAATTTAATGCAGAATCTATCTTGATTCTAAGATAATAAAACTCCCACAAATCAATATTATTCTCAATACAAGTACAATATCCAGAGATTGACGCTCTTATTTTTCAACTCTCTCAGTGCTTTATATAAAAGATGTAATGCTGAGAGACTAATCTTGATGATATGTTGGCAAAAAGTGAGAATTACTTCGTGGATAATGTATTCATCTGACACAATTTTCATTTTTAATGAATGGAGGTCATTTTATACACTTTTTTCAACTGCACGTTGAAGCTAAAATGAATGTTAATGGTCGCAGTGGCTGAATGTGTAAACTGTCTCACCTTCAGAATTTATTTTTCATCCTTGATATGTTGGGATACTTAACACATGCTGATACTCTGATTCACACCCTTCTCCAGACGTGCAGTCTAAACCCAGGATATTGGTCTCGTTATGTTTGTTAATCTATATATATTTTTATATATATAATATAAATATATATATATATACATAAATACCCTTAGATATATCAATGTACATACATGGCTATAACTACAGTGTTGGTTTCTTGCTGACGTGTCTAGTCAAGGAATAGCACAGTTACTTCTGTCTGGACACCACAGTCGTTAAAATGAGCAGGCAATAACTATAGCATGCTGCCTTCAATGCAAACCACGTGTATTATTTGATTTGATTTATTATTGCCATGTGTATTGGGATACGGTGAAAAGTATTGTTTTTTGCGAGCGATGCAGACAAAACATACCATTCATAGAGTACGTAAGGAAGAAGGAAGGATAGAGTGCAGAGTATAGTGTTGAAGTTACATGTATGGTGAAGAGAAAGATCAGGTTAATATATGATAAGACCATTCAAAATGGCTGCAGGGAAGAAGCTGCTCTTGAGCCTGTTAGTCTGGGTTTTCAGACTCTGGTATCTTATTCCCAATGGGAAAAGGTGGAAGGCAGTACGCCCAAGGTGCATGGGGTCCTTGATTATACTGGCTGCTTTCTTGGGGCAGCTGGAAGTGTAGTCAGAGTCAATGGATGGGAGGTTGATGGTCTAGGCTACGTTCACAGCCCTTTGTAGTTTCTTGCAGTCTTGGTCAGAGCAGGAGCCAAACCAAGCTGTGACAAATCCAAAAAAGATGCTTTCTATGGTGCATCTGTAAAGATTAGTGAGAGTTGTAGTTGACATGCCAAATTTCCTTAACCTTCTGAGAAAGTAGAGGCATTGGTGGACTTTCTTAACTTTAGTGTTGGCGTGAAGGGACCAATTGTTGGTGATCTGAATGCCTAGAAACTTGAGCAGTCAAACATCTCCACTTCATCACCATTAATGTAGGCAAGGTCATAATGGTGCAACACAAGCATTGTGTCTGCATTAAAGAGCTAGTGAATTTCACCCCAGTATCTTTGTCTCATTTCAGCTATTTCTTAAAATGAATGCTTTAAGTTTCAAGTGGTTGATGTCCAACAGGGGTTAGTGAAATCTGAGTGAAAAAGACATCTCACCTTCAGTTTGGACACTTTGCATTCGGTTTAGGGAGCAAGCAAAATCCTGGGTATCTTTGTCAATTCTAAGTTTCCCACTGGATGCCACCCAGGCTTTGTAAAGAAGCTTGTCAATGGCAGAAGTTCATTAAAACAAAACATTATACAGCTTCATATCCTTTCTCTGTGGAGAAGCCTGTAATCCCAGCAAAGTGATTGCCCTTTTTATTTCTAAGATAGAAACAGAGAAACTAGAAGCAGGAATTGGCTATTCAGCCCGTCAAGCCTGCTCCAACATTCATTTTGACCATGCCTGTTCATCGAATTCAATATTCTGATCCTCCCCTTCCTCTCATATCTCTTGATCCCTTTAGCCCCAAGAGCCATATCTAATTTCTTCTTGAAATCACACAATGTTTTGGTCTCAATTACTTTCTGTGGTAGTGAATTCTATACATTCACCATCTTCTGTGTGAAGGAATTTCTCCTCACCTCAGTTCTAAAAGATTTATCCCTTATCCTCAAACTATGACTCCTTCTGGACTCCCTCACCTTTGGGAAGGTTCTTTCTGAATCTATCTGTCTAACCCCATTAGAATTTTAAAAGTTTCTATGAGATCCCCGATCCACCCATATGGTCTCATTTGAAGAAGTTTCTAAGACACCTTTCCATATTATTGCAGTGATGCAATGCCTCCTCCTCTCTTTCATTTCCACAACCATGCCTGAAACTTCTATACCCTGGAATGTTGAATTGCTGGCCCTGCCTTTCTTTCAACCACGTCTCAGTGATTACAACAATAATAATAAATAGTGCATGCTGATTGATGCTCAAGTTCATTTTCCTTCATATTAAAGTAGACCTACCCCAGAAACTGTCCCAATAATTCAAAAATGTAAAGTCCTTCCTCATGTACCATCCTTTTAGCCATGCAGTCATGTAACTGATCTTCATATTGCTATACTCAGTAGCACTTTGCACCTGAAGTAATCTAGAGATTATAACCTTCGAAGCCCTTCTCTTTAATCTACTACCTAACTCCCTAAATTCCTGTTGTAGGACCTGATCCTTTTTTCTACCCATGTCATTGGTACCATGGCCACTGGTTGTTCATCCTCTGCCTTCAGAACATCCTGCAGCCATCCTGAGACATCTCTGATCCTGGCAACAGCAAGGCAGCATGCCATCCGAGAGTCACACTCATAGCCACACAAGTACCCCTTTGCAATCGAGTCCGTTATCTCTAAAGCTCTCCCAGTACTTTTTCCACCTCAGCTGTGCAGCAGAACCAACTGTGTTGCCACAAACATGGCTGTTGCTGCTTTTCCCTGTGAGTAAGAAGTCTCACAATACCAGGTTAAAGTCCAACAGGTTTATTTGGTAGCAAAAGCCACTAACATTCAGGCCTCTGACCCTTTGTCAGGTGGCTGGAGAGTTCTGCTGCCAAATAAACCTGTTATATTTTAACCTGGTGTTGTGAGACATCTTACCGTGTTTACCCCAGTCCAACGCCTGCATCTCCACATCATGATTCCCCTGAGAGGCCAGAGCATCCCCTCCCCTCAACACTAACCAACATGGTATATCTGTTTAAGAAGGGGATGTGCACAGGGGACTCCAGCCTATGCCAACTACTCTTCCTGGTGGTCACCCAATGACTGACTGTATTTCAGATTCCAGATCACTTCGGTTTTCATATACCTCACATTTGAATACATATTACAATAGCCTCAGCCTAGACTAGAAAAGTAGGATGTATCACTAAATGATAAACACAGGATTATTAGGTTTCTTTTTGACATGTTCACCACAAATATTATAAGGTAAATCATGCAAGCAACTAGACTTAAGTAAAAATGAAAATAGAGCTCTGATGAAGGGTCATCCGAGCTCAAAAACATTGGTTCTATTCACGCTCCACAGATGTTGTCAGACCTGCTGAGATTTTCCAGCATTTTCTGTTCTTGAAACAACTCGGGCAGGATTTTCTGGCTGCCCTCACCCCAGGGCCGGAAAACCTGCCTGAGAGCGACAGACCTTTGCATGGTCCGTGTCCCTCCCGCCATGATTTCCGTGACGGACAGGATGGGGAAATTCTACCTCTAGATTTTGTGCACTAAAGATCAAAAAGTTTCGAATATTGTGTGTTTTTTGGGTATATTCGGTTTTTGGGTATATTCGGTTTTTGGATATATGGAGAAAGAATTCTTGAGCTGTAATTTTTAAACAGATACCACAAAGAAGAAAAATTATGACTCCATAGGTTGTAACCTTTGAGCTCCCGAGCATCAGATTTGGGGAGATATCCAATAAACGTGCTGCAGAATCCTGCTCAGAGATTCTTAGGTAAACATTTGCATGGCAACTGTCCGGAAGCGCTAATCTCCCCACTGGGCCACAAGACTAGTTCATACCAGCACCAATTATCTTCAAGTTTTGTTGATATTTTCCCTCATTAGCATATCTGTCCAAGACAGCATTAACATTGTAACTTTCTTTGAACGGAATATCCTATCATATTGTTTTCCCTAACTGGGGAGCAGTGCAGAGCCAACAGTATAACTTACAGCCCGACAATGGTTGTGTATCTCTATAGAAGTGAACACTTGCAGTGTACCCTAAAATATATAATTCTTCAATTGTTTTATTTAATCTTCCATGGGATATGGGCTTTGCTGGCAAGTTCAGCATTTATTGTCTGTCCCTAATTGCAATGAGAAGCTTGCTTGGCCATTTCAGAGGCTCAGTCCAAAGTTAACCATATTGTTATGCATTTGTTGTCACCTGTAGGCAGATTTCCTTCCCAAAAGGACATTTATGAACCAGATGGGGATTTTACAACAATTTTGCAGTCACTATTACTGAATTACTTTTAATTCCAGGTTTTTTTAATAATTAAATTTAAGTCCTGCCATAGTGGGATTTGAACCCATGTCACCACAGCATTAGTCTGGACTTTTGGATTACTTGCAACATTACCACCAAGCCACCATCTTTCTCCAGCTCCCCATGTTAGTTATCATATAAAAATATATAAATACCATCCACGATTTATATAAATAGGTTTGTTTTCTCACTTTGGCTGGAATTCTCCATCAACAGATACCACAAAAAAGAAAAATTACCCCATGGGTTGTAATCTTTGAGTTCCCTAGCATCAGATTTGAGGGGTATCCAATAAATGAGCTGCAGAATCCTGGTCAGAGATTCCCAGGAAAACATTTGCACGCCAAATATCCAGAAGTGCTAATTTCCCCACTGGGCTACGGGATAGTTCAGATTCTCCAATCCCGCCAGCAATGGGTTTCCTGCTGGCATGGGGGTGACGTCAATAGGAGTTCCCATTGACAGTTGCAGGACCAGAGAATCCCACCGCAAGCAAACAATGTGCCACCTCCCGCTGGCGGGAAACATGCAGCTGAGAGGCCAGAGAATCTTATCCCTTATTATTAACTTGAAGAAAATACCAGGACCTGACTTTAAGAGCAATGCACTTTCTAATCATAACCCGCTTCTTTGATACAATTAGCGAACGAAAGAGAAAAAAATTCTCATAGTTCGCTGCATCAGCATTTCTATTTTCAGCCAATATATAGAGCAACGTGGAACTCAAAATTTTAAACTGGGTGACACTTGGCCCTATTTGTCTTTTCTGTCAACGCTTTTGTTAAAAATGAGATATTTCTGTAACATATGTCTTGTCCTGAGCAGCCTTCAGCACGCAAATATACAGGAACCCAAGAGCTTCTCTTCATTGTTGTGTTCTCTGCTGAGGAAGTGGCATTTTTCAGAGAAAATGATGCACTCTTCAGATGGTTGTCAGGGTGACACATTATATTGTGGAACTGATATTTTTCACCGTCTTGTTGGCCTTGACAATTGCACTTCTGTGAAGGATGGACGCCACATGAAGAGACTGGATGTTTGTTACCCTTGAAACTCCTAGTACATGCCACTGTAATGTTTTCTCCTTGTGGCCTTTTCTCTAAAGTTATTTCTCAAATAAGTTTTTATGATACGTGTTTGCTGCTAATTCTATTCAGTCACCACATCTTGTTCTCTGGAATTCATACCTCAAAATTATTTTTATTTGTTACTCCCTGGTCTTCAAAAGCTCATTGAAGACAATGATCAACAACAATACTTCCAGCTCTTCCCAAATGCCAGCCTTTTGTTGTATACCTGAGATATTTAAGTTTAAGGTTATTTATTATTGTCACAAGTAGGCTTATCCTGACACTGCAATAAGGTTACTGTGAAATTCCCTCAGTCGCCACACTCCAGTGTCTGTTCGGGTACACTGAGTGAGTACCCAATGCACCTAACCAGCACGTTTTTTTGGACTGTGGGAGGAAAACGGAGCTCGCAGAGCAAACCCATGGAAATACGGGGAAAATGTGCAAATTGCACAGACAGTGACTCAAACCAGCAATCGAACCCGGGTCCCTGGCACTGAGGCAGCAGTGCTAACCATGCCACCCTTTTATTTAAAATTTTATTTATTAGTCACAAGTAAGGCTTACATTAATACTGCAATGAAATTACTGTGAAATTCTCCTAGTTGCCACACTCTGACAGCTGTTTGGGTCAATGCACCTGATCAGCATGTCTTTCAGACTGTGAGAGGAAACTGGAGCACTTGGAGAAATCCCGTGCAGACATCTTAAGGAAGAAATGTTTTTTTTAATAAAAATTATTTTTAGTACAATTATTCAGAGAACTTGCGCTCCAGTTTTCATCCTTCTTTTCCACTTGCTCTTTTAAGAATAAATCTTTCCTAAGGTAATGAGAATGCAGCTTCAAAACTAATGATGACCATGAAACCATTGTTGATGTAAAAACTCAACTGGTTCACAGAGACCTTATGTATGCTTAGCTCTGTTTGCTTCAGTCTATGCAAAGACTTCATTCATGCTAATCTTAAAACTTCATTTTAAGATATTTCTGTCTATGTAACAAACTCTGCTGAGCTTAAAAAATTGACTGCTAACTTGACTCCATTTTAAAACCCAGGAGACTAAAGGTTAGCTAGAAATTGACTGCATTCCTGAAGAAGACGCAATTCAGGCAAACAACCGCAGCTGCAAGACATGATTCTCCTCCCAGAGACAACTTGTGAAAAACATTTCCAATTATGAGGTAAGAATTGAAATATAGTTTGGAATTTTATGATCAGTTTTCAGTTTGTTTTTGAGATCCTGTTCAAGTTTAGTTCAGTGTGTACAGCACAGGGATTGGCTTGCTTGAGAAGCCAATCTCTACAAATCCGCTTGGCTTTTACTTTTTGCTTCCGTTGTGATTTAATTTTCTTTAAGTTCAGTTCAATAAAAGAAATTCATTTCAAAACTCATACCAAGTGCTGTGCCCTTATCTTTTCAAATGAATGAATGGACCTTACGTTCACTAATATCCTTTAGGAAAGGAAATCTGCCATCCTTACCTTGTCTGGTGTACACGTGATTCAAAATCCAAAGCAATGTGGTCCAAAGCAAAGCAATCTTAAAGTGCCCTCTGAAATGGCCTGCCAAACCATTCTGTTCAAGGCAATTAGAGATGGACAATAAATACTGGCCCAGCCAGAACTGACCACAGTCCATGAATGAACAAAGAAAAACTGTGAGTTCTATTTGATGGCATCCATGTAATTAGTGATGAGATTCCAATGTGTGATATTTAAAAATTTAAATCCTTATGTAAGGAAATGTGTTCTCCCTTTACCAGTTCAACTTTAAATAAAAATTATGAATATACTGGAATAGTGTAAGTTAGATGGGCTTTGGATTGGTTTCACAGTTAGCGCAACATCGAGCGTCAAAGGCGCTGTACTGCTCTGTAATGTTCTAGTTACATTCTATTTATCTATTAAAGGCAAAATATTGATCAGATCTGAGTAAATTCAACATAGTAGACTTGTAAAGTATTTTTTGTTACTATTTGCCATCCTGAATTCTTTATTTATTCCTAAGTGACACAGCAGAGCAAAATGTAGAATTCAGTGAATAGGATTGTAAGATAAATATAGTGAAAAAAATCATTCTCAGGTGTTTAAACCCTTGGTGACCACATCAAAATTCCTCTTAAATGAATATAATAGAATAGAATGTCGATGGTGTGAAAGAAGGTCATTTGGATCATTGAGTCTGTGCCAACTCCCCCACCCTATTCCCATAACCCAAAACATTTACCATGTCTAAATCATCAAACCTGCACATCTTGGGACTCTAAGGGACAACAAGATGGTAGACTTAAGACTGAGATGAGAACAAATTACTTCTCATAGATGCTGGTGAACTTGTGTAGCTCACTGCCCCATAACATGGTGGAGTCTGAATCATTAAATAGTTTCAAAGAAAGAGATAGATATATTTCTGAAAAAAAAAGCAGGATATTGGGAGGTGGATTTGAGACCAGGGAAAGAAGAGCCATAATCTGATTGCATGGTGAAACAGGCTCGAAGGGCTGAATTCCCTAGTTCTGCTCCTAATTCTTATACTCTTCATAGTCATCCAGGCCAGAATGAACCTGGGTCCCTGACGCTGTGGGTCAGCAGTGCTAACCACTGTACCACAGTTCCTCCCAAATGAGTCCAAGTGTTTTTGTGTTCACTGCTCCATGTGGAAGCCCATTTGAAATGCTGATCAAACTTTGTATGAAGAAGAAATTCCCAACATTAGTCTAGGTTTTACATTCTTCAGTTTGATCCTGTATCTTACTCTCTGACTTATAATTGTATGTATACTTTGCATGTGATACTTTGCAAAGTATGTATACTTTGCACTATCACCTTCCACATATAGAAAAAAATCCACATTTCCCAATTTTCCATCAGAAAGCAATTGTTTAATGCTAGTGTTTAAATTCATAGCTATTCTCCATAACAATCTGGGGCTTGAATGTCTCCTTTATGTCTAACCATAGAACATAGAACATAGAACAATACAGCACAGAACAGGCCCTTCGGCCTTCGATGTTGTGCCGACCAAAATAAAAAGCAATGCCCCTCCAAACTAAACCATTCCCTTCTCTTCCATATACTTATCAATTAACCTCTTAAACGCCACCAAACTTGGCGCATCTACAACAGCTGCAGGCAGGGCATTCCACTCCCTAATCACTCTTTGAGTAAAGAACCTACCTCTGATATCCGTCCTATAACTCATACCCCTTAATTTAAAGTTGTGTCCCCTCGTGCTAGCTTTCTCCATCCTAGGAAAAAGGCTATCACTGTCCACCCTATCTAAACCTCTAATCATCTTATATGCTTCAATAAGATCCCCTCTTAGCCGCCTCCTTTCTAACGAAAACAACCTCAAATCCTTCAACCTCTCTTCATAGGACCTGCCCTCCATACCAGGCAACATCCTGGTAAACCTCCTCTGTACCCTCTCCAATGCCTCCACATCTTTCTTATAATGTGGGGACCAGAACTGCACACAATACTCCAAGTGCGGCCGCACTAGAGTTTTGTACAGTTGCAACATGATGCTGCGGCTCCTAAATTCAATCCCCCTACCAATAAAAGCTAAGACTCCATAAGCCTTCTTAACAACTTTATCCACTTGACTGCCTACTTTCAGGGATCTATTGACACATACACCAAGATCCTTCTGTCCTCAACACTATTAAGAGCCCTACCATTAGCCCTATACTCTACACATTTATTGTTCCTGCCAAAGTGCATTACCTCACACTTTTCCACATTAAACTCCATTTGCCACCTCTCGGCCCAGCTCTGCAACTTGTCCAAGTCACTCTGTAAACTATAACACCCCTCTTCACTATCTACCACTCCACCGACTTTAGTGTCATCTGCAAATTTACTGATCCATCCCTCAATACCCTCATCCAGATCATTTATAAAAATTACAAACAGCAGGGGCCCCAAAACAGACCCCTGAGGCACACCACTTGTCACCGAACTCCACGATGAATATCTCCCATCAACCACCACCCTCTGTCTTCTATCTGCCAGCCAATTCCTAATCCAATTAGCTAAATCACCCTCTATTCCACACATCTGCATTTTCTGTAGAAGTCTTCCATGGGCCACCTTATCAAACGCCTTACTAAAGTCCATATATACTACATCAACCGCCTTACCCCCATCCACCTCTCTGGTCACTTTCTCAAAAAACTCAATGAGGTTAGTAAGGCATGACCTACCCTTCACGAAACCATGCTGACTATCCCCAATCAATTCATTTCTCTCTAAATAACTATAAATCCTATCCCTAATAATTCTCTCCAATACCTTGCCCACCACAGAAGTAAGACTCACTGGCCTATAATTCCCAGGAAGGTCTCTCTTCCCCTTCTTAAACAATGGGACCACATTCGCCATCCTCCAGTCCTCCGGAACCACACCCGTAACCAACGAGGACCTGAAGATCAGAGCCAGAGGCTCTGCAATCTCCTCTCTTGCCTCCCAGAGAATCCTAGGGTAAATCCCGTCCGGCCCAGGGGACTTATCCAACTTCAAACCCTCGAGAATTTCTAACACATCCTCCCTATCTACTACAATACTCCCCAATTTGCAACCCTGTACCTCAGTGCTCTCCACAGCTACATTTCCAGCACTCTGCGTGAATACCGAAGAGAAATATTTATTCAGTGCCTCACTAATCTCTTCAGGCTCCACGCACAACTTCCCACTGCTGTCTATGACTGGCCCTAATCTTGCCCTAACCAATCTTCTATTCTTAACATATCGAAAGAAAGCTTTAGGATTCTCCTTAATCCTATCAGCCAACATCTTCTCGTGTCACCAGTCAATGAAGATGTGGTGTGAACACAGCACTGTGTGTGTAGCAGAAGAGATGGACTTCTTGTTGTTGAAGATTGTCCGATATTTCTTTTCATGCAAGTACTGTTATTAAAGATACAAGTGACTTTTAGACATACATTTGCACCATGCGTGGCTGAGCACATTATAAAAGTAATGATGGAAGCCTAAGTTTGTGTTTGGTGCAAATTAAGTGTAATCGTGTGAGGAAAATTAATTAATCAATAATCGAGCACTGGATCTCCCAAGCGAAGCAGTCATGTACAGCTAGGTCCCATATTTGCTTGAAATGAGACTGGTTGGAATTCTCCGACCTTGCCCACGACCGGGATTCTCCAGACCCGCTGCTGTGAATGGAGAACCCCCTCCCCCTCGCACTTTCTCCTGACAAATTCGAGCTAGCAAATATTGAAGATTAAATGGGGAATTTTGCAATCCCACCCACTGCGGGAATTGTGGCAAGTGGGGAATGGGGGGGAGGGTGGAAATCATGTGAAAGTCTGGGTGGGACTTTCAGGTTTGGGATGAGCACAGCTGGGAAATCCCATCCTAAATGTTGCTGTTACTCAAGACTGGGTAGTTTTGAGGTGATCGGTGAGTAAGATTATGCCTTTATTTCCTGATCTTTCTTTCTGTGCATTCTTTCTTTTCTCACGCTTTAATTTTTTTTCTAAGATCCAGTATAATGCTTTTTATTGTGCCCTATTTTCTGTTCTTTGTAATGTGTGCTGTTCATCGTCTGATTGTGCTTCTGACTGAATAAATCTGCCGCCAAATATATCTGCTTCGATTAAGAAGTGTCAACATTTTGGGAAAAAAGTCTCTTTCTAACAGAAAAGGAACTGAGTTTCAGGAAGCTCACAGCACTCTTCTGAATCTGGCTCATTCAACAAAAACACTTCTGCGACTCTGGGGGAGGATTTTCCAACCTCAGCACTGGCGGGCTTTATCTCAGGAGGGACTGGAAAATTTGAAGAGCTGCTCACAGTCTCTTCAGACATTCCTGTCCCAACTGCAGTGATATCTGCAATACCACATTAGACACAGAAAAGAGGTGTCCACAATCTACAAGTTTAGCTCCTGTACCTCAGCATTTCCACTGAAGGTTAATGTTTGGCACAGCTCACAAGCTGATCTCACAGTTCCTGTACTTTTCAGATGTTAAGTGTGTTCCTACAGTCACTGGGACTGGGATACTGGGCTGCATTTTACACCCTGTCTCTGCACGTTGTGTCTTTGTTGGGACCAGGAGAGGTGAACGTCTAAAATAGGTGCCTCCTTCTCTTGCCATCCTGGCAGCATACACCAACATGCCCTTGACAGTGCAGGGACTGATGAAGCTGCTGGCTAAGTGATGGATAGAAGTCCATTTTAGCCTGATGTTTAGCCTGACCACAGAGCACACTGTGTCTACAGGGTGGGCTGGCGTGGAGTGGGATAGCTCCAACTGGGTGCAGTCTTACTGGAGGTTCACACCATGTGCCTGCTGCAGCAAAGTCAGAGAATTTGGCGCCTGGCCAAATCTCCGTTCACTTCTACGGGATGGGAATGTCCCAGCCATGGGCACGTCGGAGAATTCAACTCATT
This sequence comes from Sphyrna mokarran, assembly GCA_024679065.1. Classification (NCBI taxonomy): domain Eukaryota; kingdom Metazoa; phylum Chordata; class Chondrichthyes; order Carcharhiniformes; family Carcharhinidae; genus Sphyrna; species Sphyrna mokarran. Next base: position 25,176,065 of record JAGIQG010000029.1, read on the forward strand.
GCCTTTGTTTCTAGGAGTTGGTGTAGTGGCAAGAATTTTGGGGGGCCAGGGCGGGTGTGGGTTATCACAGCCATCTGCTCCCAACCCCGCCCTCCCCCATCCACCACTCCTCTCCATAATAATCAGCCCAACATATGAAACAATTGACATCCAAAATAGAGCAACAGAAAACTGTAAGGGGTAAACAGATAATTTACATTCCCCATTACACAACTAAGAAAGAAATGTTCTCTTTCACAAACTGCATAGATTCCCGGTTATTATTGTCACACTTGTTGCGAGAGGTTTTGAGTACAGCAGCAGAGATGGGTTGTTGCAATTGTACAGAGCCTTACTGAGGCCACACCTAGAATATTGTGAGAAGTTTTGGTCTCCTTTTCTGAGGAAAAATATTCTTGGTCTCAAGGGAGTGCAGCCAAAGCTTACCAGACTGATTCTGGGGATGGCGGGACTGATGTATGAGGAGAGATGGACTAGGTTACAATTGTTTTTGCCAGAGTTCAGACAAATGAGGGGGGAATCACACAGAGACTTATAAAACTCTAACAGGACTAGACAGGGTAGGTGCAAAAAGGATATTCCAAATGGCAGGGGGGGGGTGTTCAAGAACCAGGGTCACAGTCTGAGGATTTGGGGTGGACCATTTAGTACTGAGATAAGGAGACATTTCTTCACCCAAACAGTGCTGAGCCTGATGAATTCATATCACAGGAAGTAGTTGATGCCAAAACATTGAATATATTCAAGAGGCAGCTAGATATAACTCTTGGAGTGAATGGGATCAAAGGTTACGGAGCGAAAGCAGGATTAAGATGTTGAGTTGGACAATCAGTTATGATCGTGATGAATGGCAGAGCAGGCTCAAAGGAACGAATGGCCTCTTCCTGCTTCTATCTTCTATGTTTCTATGAATGAGAGACAACCTAACTGATTGAAAGAATTGTTACCATTTTAGTCTGTCAACCGTGAGGCTGTTTTCATGGGGATACTTTTCAAGGTTGTACTGGGTTTTGCAGAAAATAACATTGTGATTATGTTTCATAAAAAAATTGAAGCCAGTTGATCCAGTTGAGATCTTCGAGGTCGTTCAAAAATGTGACTGTAATATGTTTTGTTGACTTTCTGAATGTCACTTCTTTGACTCTGGCTTGATTTGATCTCCTGAAGTTTCAGCATTTCAGGTTTTTTTTTCATTCTTGTGTCTGAGTTTCAATGGCTCAGCCAGCAACTATTGCCCATTCCGAATTGCCCTTGAGAAAGTGCAGGTGGGCATCTTTGTGAACCCCTGCAGTGAAGGTTATGTAGGTACAACATAGGTGCTGTTAGGAAGGACATGCTGGGATTTTGACTTAACAGTGAAGGAATGATGAATATATTTCCAAGTCAGGGAAGTATGTGGCTTGGAGGGGAAATTGTGAGTGGTGGGGTTTCCATCTATCTGCTGCCCTTGTCCTTTTAGATGACTAAAGTTTTTGAATGAATAACAGCTCCTTCAAAATATTTTTCATAGAATTTAAGAATCCCTACAATGCAGAAAGAGACCATTCAGCCCTTCGAGTCTGCACTGATTCGCTGACAGAGTGTGTTACCCAGGCTCTCTCCCCAGCCCTTACCCCATAACCCCACACATTTACCATGGCTAATCCATCTAACTTACACACCTTGATACAATAAGAAGCAATTTAATATGGCTAATCCACCTAACCTGCACATCTTTGGAGTGGGGAGCAAACTGGAGGAAACCCACGTAGACACAGGGAAAAGGTGCAAACTTTGCACAGACAGTGATTGAAGGTAGGGATCGAACCTGAGTCCGTGACACTGTGAGCAGCCATGCTAACCACTGTGCCACATTGCCATCCCAGCACAATAGGGAGAGGATGGGGCCACATGTTATCTTATGATCTCGAGGAACAGGTTGCAAGCCAAGCTCAGGCTGAGCTGATGAATGATTGATTTAAACCATGAAAATGTGGTGGGCTTTCGAAACAAAACATATTAACTCCAGGTGCAGAGCTGGATCACAAAGAGATCAAAAACTGAGCAGAAATTGGTGATATACTTTAGAAAGACTCAGGGATGTAAATTGTTGATGCTTTGCTTAAATACCTCTGGTATTTGGGGGGCATGGGGTGGTGGTAGGGGCTACTCTATGTGTGTTCAACTATGTGAGGTTAAGAGTTGGTTGGAAGGTTGAGCTCCAAAATTATAGAATCATAGAATCCCTACAAGGATTCTATGCAGAAGGCCGCCATTCAGCCCATTGATTCTGCACCGATTCTCTGACAGAAAATCTTCCCCTTGCCCTATTCCCATAAACTCACAGATTTACCCCACTTATCCCCCTAACCTATACATATTGGAACACTAAGGGACAATTTACGTAACCTGCACACCTTCGGACTTTTTGAGGAAACCCTCACAGACATAGGGAGAAGGTGCAAATTCCACACAGAAGGCCAGAATTGAACTCGTGTCCCTGGCTCTGTGAGACAGCAATGCTAACCACTATACCACCATGCTGCCCTCTTGACATGTCCAGGGTCAACTCAGTGTTTTGCATTCATCACCAGACTTCCAGTAGCTATTATTGCGCATATATTAATACCCTCACCAGTGTAGGGCAGCATGCTGGCACAGTGGTTAGCACTGTTGTCTCACAGCACCATGAATACAGGTTCAATCTAATCTCAGATGACTGTGCAGAGTCTGCACATTCTGTGTGCCTGCGTGAGTTTCACCTGGGTGCTCCGGTTTCCTCATATTCTCCAAAGATGTGTGGGTTAGGTTGATTAGCCATGCTAAATTGCCCTTTAAAGTATCGGGGTATTAGCAAGGTAAATGGAGTTATTCTGGGGGCTAGATGGGATTATTATCAGCGCAGGCTTGACCTGGGTCAAATGGCCTCCTTCTGCATTGTAGGGATTCTATGATTATATAGGGCATGATCTTGCTGCCCAGTCACGTCACACTCCCGCTGCAGTGAAGACAGAGATTCTGGCGACAAGTTGCATGTTGGGAAAATCCTGCTAACCTGAATGGTTGGAAAGCAGTGGCCACTGTGTCTAGCACAATTCATTTCAGAATTCTGTGCATGCCCTGGCGATGCCATTCTTGATACCAAATGACATCCCAAATAATGGCACTACCAATCTGAATTTCACAGCATCTATAATATCCCTTGCTTTGTCAAATGGGCTGTTATTATGAGCAAAGCTTTATTTTACTGTAAATATTGATTTTCTCTGGTCAGATGTGCTGTCCTAACAGAGCTGTTGGATTTGGTCCCAGTTCTATTAGATCAGATTGAATAAGTTTGCAACATTTGGTCAAAGCTATTAGGCTTTGCTAAAGGGGTTATTTTTAGCATTTCAAATTGTATTTCAAATATTTAATTTCTTACGGCGAACTGGATAGATATTGCTCTGGACAATATCGTTTCTCATTTCATCTATTGACTTGGCTCTGTAACCATAACAACCAACAGGTAGAAAATCTTAAATTATCCGCACAAACAAATTTCTGCTTACAATGCTGGGAAGATTTAATTTAACTCGTTCTTATACAAGAAATGACAATTTGAACGTCAAATGAACTTTTGGTCCAACTAATCTCTCACACACAATTGTGTGTTAGTCTCCAACCCATCTAGAAATATTTAATCCCTCAGGAAGAGGAAAAAACAAATACAAAGCCAGGATCATCCATGTGGGAAATTTCTCTCCTTAAGACAATCAAAAGGAATCCAACAGATCATCCTGACTTTAATTATTCGATCCATTATTTACCTGATACATGTGATGGATTCTACCCCAGGTAGAAATAAGTCTGGCTCTTGCTTGAAAAAATTTGGTCAATCATCATCTGTTAATAAGTCATTAGCCTATCTGGTGGCTATTCTGTGGAAAAAAGAACTACTTTCTACCATTTAAGTTAGATGGCAGTATGGTGGCACATTGGTTAGCTCTATTGTCTCACAGCATGAGAAACCCGGATTCGATTATCAGCTTAGGTCACTATCTGTGCAAAGGTGGGATTCTATGGTCTTGCTTGTCCCGAAACTGTAAAATCCCATTTGAGGTCAATGGAGCTTCCCATTTTCCACTTCTCACCCGTTCCAGTTCCCATGGTAGGCGGCAGGTGGGGTGGGGGAGATAAAATTTGGGCCCTCGTGTCTGCATGAATTTCCTCCGGGTGCTCTGGTTTGCTCCCACAGTCCAATAGATGTGCTGGTTGGGTGCATTGGTGATGCTAAATTCTCCCTCAGTGTTTCTGAACAAGCGCCAGAGTTGGTGACTAGAGGATTTTCACAGTAAATTCATTGCAGCGTGAAAGCTCGGCACAACATTGAGAGCTCAAGGGCCTACACTGTGCTGTACTGTTCTATGAATTTGAACCAACTTGAGACACTGATAAATAAAAATGTTTTAAAAAGCTGCCTTTATACAACTTAAACTATGACCCTCAGTTCTCCTTAATCTACTTAATTGGGAAAAAAAACTCATTTGCAACAGAATCTAATCCCTTTGTAATCATATACACCATAATCAGATGAGCTTGAAGTCTACACTTCCCTAAAGTGTAGCATCTCAGAACTTTTAGTTTATCTTGGCAACTAAAATGTGGAGAAGATTTGCAAGGATGATACCAAAAAATGCATGGATATATTTTGAAAGAATTGAAAGACTGCCTCAGAATCAAAGAACCCTTACAGTTCAGAATGAGGCCATTTATTCCAATGAATCTGCACTGACAACAATCCCACCCAGCCCATATCCCTGTAACCCCACATATTCACCTTGTTATTCCCCTGACACTTAGCATGGCCAATTAACCTAACCAGCACTCTTTTGGCATGTGGGAGGAAACCCATGCAGACACAGGGAGAATATGCAAATTTTACACTGACTGTTACCTGAGGCTGGAATTGAACCCGGATTCCTGGTGCTTGAAGCAGCGGTACCAATCAATGTGCCACCATTCCACCCATAACAGAATCCATAAATATTTAGGATATTACACTTTAAAATTGAGAAAATGGATATAGAATAAATGATATGATTAATTCTTAAATGCCCTCTCAAATGGTAAAAGCAAAAGAAATATTTATGCTTGAGATGTAAAGAGAGCACGCAGCTCTCATGTTGAATGTTGTGTGCCAGCAGCATGGACCTCTCTTCACTTTCCTTTGCTTTATGTTTATATTACTTCAGTCATACTGGAAGAAAGATCTGTTCAATCTTTACTCATAAGAGTGGCCCTCATCCCAGGGATCTACCTTTAGAAAAAAGCAGGGTGGATGTGGAGAGAATGTTTTTTTTTCACTTGGTAGGAAAAACCAAATTTAGGTAAGAATTTTTGAACAAACTTGCCTTTTGGTGCAGTTTTCATCAGTGTCTTTGATTTCCACATGTTAGATCAGGTTTCCCTGATTGGGTTGGGAGAAGCACCAGGCTACATTTTTCTCCCTCCCTTTAGCATTTTCACTTCTTGACGGGGAATAGTCTACAGATAAAATTTCCCCACCCAATCCTGTTGTGGGCCAAACTCTCCAGTTGTTGCCACGCATACAACACCTGGCTCTCATTTCCTTTTTTGTATCCCACCTCCATGTGTGTCTTGGTCTATATGGCTGTTTTCTTTTCTTGTGGGTTCCATATGTTCCCTCTTGGGGCTAAAGAAATCAAGGGATATGGGTGGAAGGAGGGAATCAGGATATTGAATTTAATGATCAGCCATGATTGTAATGAACGGAGCAGGCTTGAAAGGCCAAATGGCCTATTCCTGCTTCTTGTTTCTATGTTTCTATGTTGCCATGCACCTTTGTTCCATGGGTTCCCTAACGTATGGGGTAACCAATTCCACTTCCACCTGTTGATATGGAGGACCATGGAGTTTTTGTTTTGTCTCCATCCCTGGCCTAATATTATTGATACTGTTTGTCCAGTGTATCCTAAGGATCTTTCTGAGTCATCTGTTGGTAAAGGATTAGATTTTCATCAACATTATGTTGGTGGTCCTCTATGTTTCAGAACCATAAAGGAGAACAGACTTTAGATTGGATTTGATGATTGTTAGCTTTCAGACCGAAGTGACCTCTCTTGATTTTCAGATCTTGGACAGAATGATGAATGTTGCTCTATCCTTCCCAGTGCTAATCTTTACATTCTTGTCTGTCCTACCAATCATACTTACAGTACCACCCAGACAGACAAAAGATATTGAGCCGAGTTCTCCGATCTCGCTTGCAGCTGGAATTTTCCAGTTCCGCTGCAGTGAACAGAGATTTGGCTGAGCACCAAATTCTCCATCCTTGCTGGCAGTGATGGCAGGGTGTGAATAGCTGGAGAATTCTGGTTGTTACCTCATCCATTGTTTTTCCATTATCATTCTTTATCTTAATAGAGTTACAGTTCCAGGTGTTTATTTGCATTATCTTTTTTTCTCTCTATACTGATGTTCAGGCCGACTTTGGCTGATATTTGTGTCAAGCAACAGGTTTTATTTTGCATCTGTATGTGGTTGCATGATAATACAGTCAAGTCATCTACAAATTTTAAATCTTCCACTTGTTCAGTAAGAGTCTATTGTATGTCATTTCTTTTGTTTGATGTTTTTTGCCTCAAAATCCAATCAACCATGAGCAAAAATAGAAATGGTGCCATCAAGAACCTTGTCATTTGTGGGACATGGGCTTTGCTGGTTGGCCAGCATTTATTGCCCATCCCTAGATGCTCTTGAGAAGGTGGTAGTAAGCTGCCTTCTTCAATCACTGCAGTCCATATGCTGTGGGTTGACCACAATGCCAGTAGGGAGAGAATTCCAAGATTTTGACCCGGCAATTGCAAAGGAACGATGATATATTTCCAAGTCAGGGTGGTGAGTTCCTCTGAGGGGAACTTGCAGGTGTTGGTGTTCCCATTTATCTGCTGTCCTTGTCCTTCTAGATGGAAATGGTTGTGGGTTTGGAAGGTGCTGTCTAAGGATCTTTGGTGAATTGCTGCAGTGCATCTTGTAGGTAGTTACACTGCTGCTGCCGAGTGTCAGTGCTGGAGGAATGGATATTTGTAAATGTGGTGCTAATCAAACGGGCTGCTTTGTCTTGCATGAGTTCAGACTTTTTGAGTGTTATTGGAGCTATCTAAGGATTATTGGTGAATTGTTAGATGGAAAATTCCGACTCTTACAAAGGACCAACTCAGGAGATGGGCTGAATATTTCAACCAAATCCTTAACAGACCTCCATCAACTGGATCAGCAGATGCATAACTTTCAGAATACCTGCTGGATATCAGTTATGACCTACCATTTCATCACTAAATGTGGCAAACCAGGTTACAATCAGGTAGCCCAAATTCACAAGAAGTGCCTCAGACAGGCATTGGCTGCATTATTTATACACCAGGACACCCTATTTCAGGTACCATGTCTGGATATCTCTTTTATTGCTTTTGCCAATATGTTGATTGGCATATTTCCATCAATTAATGGATGTGCAAGTTCTGTCCGTCCAATTGAATGCATAGATATCATTTGGAAAAGTAGATATGGTGGAATGAGATTTTATGAGTCACTATTTATTTTTAAATTTCCTCTTATTATTAATACACAATAATTGACATACTAAACCAGTATGTTACTTAATATGGAACCAAAAACCATAAAACTAGTTTAAGAGCATAGAAATGTGATGACCTTAGGCTTTCCAGCTTGAATGCTGTTGGCTCAATGCAATGATATTTTATTTGGTGGTACCTGGTGTGGCATAAAGTATGAATAACTGTTATTCTAATGGTTAGAGTGCATTGTCAGTGATGCCAGATGATGTAACTGGAAGCTGACAGAAGGATGTCCAATGGAGTCCTGCTAAAGTCTGTCTCTGTAATTAGAGTAAACAGTCAATAAATATGTGCTAGTTTGCAATGGCATGCTTTCTAACTTTATATATTGAAAACACTCAGAGTCTGGTCATGATAATCATACATGGTGGCAGCAGTTTGTGAACTACTTCACAAAGGGTGGCATGGTAGCACAGTGGTTAGCACTGCTGCCTCACAGCACCAGGGACCCACAGTCCAGAGATGTGTAAGTTAGGTTGATTGGCCATGCTAAGTTGACCCTTTTGTCATGGGATTAGCAGAGTAATTATGTGGAGTTACAACAATAGGGCTTGGGTTGGATTGTGGTCAATGTGGATTTGATGGGCCGAATGGCCTCTTTTGGCACTGTAGGAATTCTATGATTAATCTCTACTTGCTGAACTTCTCAGGTGCAGCAAGCATAATTAAGGATTCCATGTACCCCTAACATCCTCTCTTCCACCTTTTCCTGTCAGGAAAAGGATACAAAAGCCTGAGGTCATTACCAACTGACTCAAGAACAGCTTCTTCCTTGTTGCCATCAGGCATCTGAATGGACCAACTATATATAAAGCTGATCTTTCTCTGCACCCTAGCTGTAACAGTGCATTCTTCATCTGCTCCTTTCCTTCTCTATGATTGGTATGTTTTGTTTGTCTAGCATGCAAGAAACAAAACTTTTCACAGTATACTAATACATATAACAATAATAAATCAAATCAACACAAATAAAGATGGGAAATTAAATGATGTTGGCTTAGCAAAGTGCAATTGACTACTGCCCATAGCATCATGTAGAATAACTAATCGATAGTGGGGTCCCAGACAGCCAGCTAGAAGTACATAGCACTAAGGAGAGTCTTACCTATGAACTTCATGTAGGGCCTCAATCATATTGCATCAGCTATTACCCTTTTATACAACAATTCTCCCCGAGACATTTGCTCTACTCAATAGCATTAATATAAGGGCAGCACAGTGGCACAGTGGGTAGCACTGTTGCTTCACATCTCGAGGGATCTGGGTTTGATTCTGGCCTTGGATGACTGTTTTGCATTTGCACAACTGTACGGAGTTTGCATTGGAACCAATGTCACTGATACTCAAGTATTTCTGGACTCACTCATAAACCAGAACATTGTTCTTCCCAATGTAATCAGAAATTGTACTGACAACATTATAAGAAGACAGGCAGTTGATTAAGATATCGTGAAATATGAAGAATTCATTAAAGGTTTCCTACCTTATCCTGTGGTGCAATAATGTGATAGACCTGGCAAAACTCAGCCATGCGTCTGGTGAGAATGTTGACTCCTTTATAACCAACCAAATTGCAAGTAACTACGAGTGCAGGACATTGAGAGAGGAGCTCAGCAGAAACTATTTCATGGCGTAGGTGATCAATTAAGCATTGTTAAATTTCTTATAGTCCAGAAAAGGTCTCACTTTGTTCAGTTAGCTGGACAGGCTGAATTTTGCAAGCCAATAAGTTGATTGATCATGTCAAGGGGATTAGCAGGGTAAAGACGTGGGGTTGTGGGGATGGATCTGGGTGGGAATGTGCTCGGTGCAGACTCAATGGTCTCCTTGTGCACCGAATGATTCTATAATTCTATAAAATGGTTCATATCTGGAATGCATTGCCTGACAGTGCGGTGGAGGCAGGCTCAATTGAGTCATAAGAAGCAGTTGGTTCATTGTCTGGGACAGCATGGTCTCATTGTGGTTAATGCTGCTGCCTCACAGTGCCAGGGACCTGGGTTCAACTCTGGCATTGGGTGACAATGTGGAATTTGCACTTTCTCCCCATGTCTGTATAGGTTTCCTCTGGTTGCTCCAGTTTCCTCCCACAGTCCAAAAATGTGTGGGTCATGTTGATTGTCCATGCTCAATTGCCTTTTAGGGGGATCAGTGTGGTAAATATATGAGGTTACGGGGATTGAGCCTAGGTGGGATTGTTGTCGGTGCAGATCAGATGGGCGAATAACCTCCTTCTGCACTTTAAGGATTCTATGACTCTATGAAAAAGAATGACGTACAAGACTACAGTGAGAAGGCAAGGCAGTGGCACTTCAGTTGTCTTTCCGCAGAGCTAGCATCGCCACAATGGGCAGACTGGCAGCATGCTGTGGTCTTGCGATTGAAGCATTGAAATTAGCTCAGAATTGGATCGAACAAACAAGGTAAGAGTACCTGTTCCACTCAGAATGAGCGATTCAAATGAGAGGTTTGTACACAGCAGGTAAAGAAATGTTTATAACTGACAGTACGGAAATATGCTTATGACAGGTATAGCTTGTTCAGTAATGATAGGCCTAATAAGCGAGGTGGGGAAGGAGCATTACCAGTTCAGGAGAACATAACACCTATCAAAAGGATTGAAATAACAGCGGGCGGTAGATGGTCCAAACAGGATGGGTTCAAATTAGTAATGATAAAAGTTGCAAGTAGTAATTGGCAAACGCTGGTGTCTGCTGCTTCAGTGAAAATGATAGCTAGATAGTGAGTTGTTTAGCTAAATGAGAGAGGCAGCAGGAAATCATGAGGGATTTCAATATCCTGGAGGTAAAGTGGACTGATCAGGAACACACTTGACTGAAACATGAAAGCGCTAACAACTTAATAGAAGCAATAAATGGCTTTTTCTTAAAATACCATGTGCAGCAGGATACGAGGACAGATGCTGCATCACATTTAATATTTAAAAGGCTGTCATAAATTATTGCTTCCACGGAGGTGGGTGAAAGCGTGTGCTCTCCTACAGTAATTATTCCATTGTTAGATTTGATATCAGAATTAAAACTGCAACAAATTATAATGGCTTCAGATGGGGCTAATATTAAAGCTATAGCACAGAAAGAAAACCTTTTTTTTCAAACCAGCTTATCACATCCTCACGGCATTTCAAAGAGTTTTGTGTCCAATGAATCACTTCTCTGATATGTAGTTACTGTTATGTATAGGCAAATGTCACGCACAATTTGTGCACAAAAGGTGCCACGAATAGCAAATAGGATGCGTAATCAGTTGTAGTGGGAGGTGTGACAAGAACACAAAATGCTTGTGCTAATAAATCAAAAAAAAATTGATTGCTGTTTTAGTAAATTTAGAGGGTAGATTTTCCCTCTGAGTTAAGAAAAAGAAATAAATGTACTGAATTTAGCAGTCACAAGTAGTTTAAAGGATTCTTTTTGATCAACATTGGGAATGGATAAGTTTTGGGTTTATTCCAAATCAGTTGAGATAATTGAAATAAGTAATAGTTGAGGTCAAAGTAATATCAGTGTATTGTTGGTAGGAACCCTATGAAAGATCAAAGTGTTTTAAAGTATGCCCACACAGATAGATAGCAGAGAATAAATCATGTGGCTGGAAATTTGAGTGAGTCTTTCAGCTCAGTTTTTTTAGTGAAGGCAAATTCCACAACTCGTCAAACTGGCTTCAGAGTGAATTATGAATGTATATTTAATGAGGACTTGTACCAAAGGTAAGAGATCTGTTCAACAGACTCGTCAAGTATAGCTGGCATTATCATACTCACTGAATCAGACATTACAGCCAATATGCCAGATTCCTTTATCACCTTCTCCTCCTTCACCAATAGGGCATCCCAGTAGAGGTGGTTGCACAGGGTACATGTTGGACCGCTTTCCTGCTCTATTCATTTTTGTTACTTTAAGCAGAGTCTTCAGTTGTTTTTAACGAGCTCATGTTACACAATGCAGCGTGCATACACAGTCAAATCATGGGGATAGTGGCTGGATGGGATTGTAGTCGGTACAGACTTGATGGGCCAAATGACCTCCTTCTGCATTGTAGGGATTCTATGATCATACAATGCAACTCCTTTGTATTATATGGTTCTTTACTTTTGAGTTCACAATTCACTTCAGAAGCTCAGGTAGCAATCTTTATCATTCCAGCCTAACTAAACACTTTTAAAGTTTATTTATTAGTGCCACAAGTAGGCTTACATTAACACTGTAACAAAGTTACTTTGAAAATCCCCAAATCACCACACTCGGGCACCTATTCGGATACATGAGGGAGAATTTAGCACCTAAGCACCTAAATGCACCTAACCAGCGTACCTTTAAGGTGTAGGAGGAAACCAGAGCACTCAGAGGAAACCCGTGCAGATACGGCTAGAACATGTAGACTCCGCACAAACAGTGGCCCAAGCCGGGGATGAAACCCCAGTCTCTGGTGCTGTGAGGCAGCAATGCTAATCGCTCTGTCACCATGCCGCCATACCAATCCCACCTTTGATCTCTACATTCTATGCATACCGATGTGAAACCACAATGCATTCAAAGAAATGTAGGGTGCACTTAAGATAACATGGAGCCAAAGAGATACATGCCCGTTCATCATTCTCTCACAATCATTCCATTCCCTTTGTTAGACGCTGTACCCAAGAACTTTATTCACTTTTTACTCTGAACAGTGGCCAAACATGTTCTTGACCCTTAAGATATGATGACTGACTTTGCTATTCCTTCAGTTGCTCATTCTTTCACAAAGTATTCTTCTTCTGCAGAACTGAAGTTGTTTTAACTCATTACCAATGCTAATTCCACAAGCAAGATACATTAAAATACATGACTAGCTTGAATTGACATTTTCATTTTGTGAAATCAGGCCCTGGGAGTCCTCAGGATTGAAGTTACATGGCATAGTGTTAAACATGGACAACTGCTCTCCCTCAGCTGATGGATCAGTAAACCTTCCTGTTGGACATTGTTTGGAACTGAGGACAGATGATCAGAGGGTTAGATAAGGTGGATAGTGAGAGCCTTATCCTCAGATGGCGATGGCTAACACAAGAGAACATAGCTTTAAATAAAGGGGTAGTAGTTATAGGATGGATGTCAGAGGTAGGTTCTTTACTCAGAGGGTAGTAAGGGCGTGGAATGCCCTGCCTGCAGCAGTTGTGGACTTGCCAACTTTGAGGGTGTTCAAATGGTCAGTGGATAGGCATATGGATAACATTGGAATAGTTTAGGTTAGAGAGTCATTAGATTGGTTCCACTGGTCGGCGCAACATCGAGGGCCGAAGGGCCTGCACTGCGCTGTAAAGTTCTATGTTCTATGTAAAAGAATTTTGGGTGTACTCTGAGTGGGGACATTCAATACCCATTAATAAGAGAAGCTCAGTATCATTTTACTGACTGAGTTGGTGGTGTCTTAAACGACGTATCTGCCAGATGGTGCTGAAAGAACCAGCATAAGGGAAAAAACTATCTGTCCTCATCTGCCTCAATTGCTCTTTGCACATGCACTATATTAATGACAGTATTGGTAAGAGTAACCATTGTATAATCTTTGTGTAGACTAAATACTGTCTTCACACAGAGGACACTCTCCACTGTATTTTGTAACATTGCTACTGTGCTAAGTGGAATGGATTCAGGACAGATGCAGCAAGTTGAAACTGGGCATTCCTGGCCCTACATATCGCTCACTCTGTCACATTACCATCAAACCAGGGGACAATAAAAAGTGTAACAGTATGTCAGAAGCAACATCAGGCATGCCTAAATCTGAGGTACCAATCTGGTGATGCTACAACACAGGACAGAGGAGAACAATCCCACAATCAATGGATCAGACCAGAGTCCTGCCACATCCACTTACATACACTATTGTATGGGTAATTAAGCAACTTACCAAATCAGACACCCCTATCCTCAATGTGAGGGAGTGCTGCACATCAGTGCAAGAAACAAGGTATTTGCAAGCACCTTGAGCCAGAAGTAGGTTGTCAACCTCAATCTCCTCCTGAGGACGTGACCATCACTGATCCACTCTTCAGCCATTTTTCACTCTTGATCCATGACACCTAAAGAAATGGCTGAGTGTACTTGATGGAGTGGGTGGAATTTTAACAGCTCACCCTGTCCATCGATAGGCAGACCAGCCAGATAAAAGTGCACGAAAACCGAGAATTCAGGATCATGCAGGATTTTTTTGGTGATTTTAAGCTAGAGGCTTAATAATTTATTTAAATATATTTAAATTTGAATTTACATCCGTTCAGTGAGTCCGGTGCTAAATCATTCGGGTTGGCTTGCCTTAAAGGCCTTGCTAGGAGAGGTTGTCTCTAGTGAGGAAAACACCTGCTCCCCATGAATGGGGAGCATTAGCCATTGGCAGTGCTAGGAGTGAGGCCTGAAGGAGTGGGGTCTGAAGGGGGCAATCATTAAGGGATGGGGCATGAAGGTGCAGCCCATGAGCAGCTTGAATTGACATTTTCACTGAGTAAAATCAGGCCCTGGGAGTTCTCAGGATTGAAGTCACATGGCACTGTGTTAAACATGGACAAATGCTTTCCCTCAGCTGATGGACCAGTAAACCTTCCTGTTGAACATCATTTAGAACTGAAGACAACTAGGGAATTTTGGGTGTACTCTGGGTGGGGACATTCAATACCCATTAATAAGAGCAGGTTGGTATCACTGCTACTGACTGAGTTGGGGGTCTCCTAAAGGACATATCTGCCAGATTGGGCCTACAACTGGTGGTGAGAGAACCAGCATAAGGGAAAAAGTTACTAGTCCTCATCTCACCCAATTGTCCTTTGCACATGCACTGTATTAATGACAGTATTGGTAAGGAAAGGGAGATGGGGACATTGCGCATTCTGCATCACAATCAGATCAGGAGGGAGGGGTCCCGCTGCACTCTGCAACAGTATCGGATTGGGGGCAATTAGTTTGAATGATGGAGGTTGGCGGGGGGCCTAGATGTCTGTACATTGAGGGATTCACGATCGACCCCGGGGCCCATGATTGCAACAGGAAGTTGGTTCAGGCTGACTCCAGCACCAAGGTTGTGATAGCTCTCTCTCTCTCTGTCTGTCTGTCAAACTCCTACAGTTACAATTATGCATGTGCAGCATCAGAGGGCTACACATGCACAGTAGCTCCCTTTGCAGGTTGGCTGGTGAATTAAGCCCAGCCCACTGCCTGCAACAGCTAAAAAGAGTTTACACTTTTTTTTCAATGACTAAGTGCATAAGATTGGAGGCATGAAAAAAACAGATCAGATACTCTCCTATTTTCATGCTAGCTGGACACTTAGAATAATTTGTGTAAGATACCACGCAGTAAAGACTATGAACCCTGTCAACATCCTGACTGTAATGCTGAAATATCGTGCTCTATAATGAACCATGACCCTAGTTTCGAAATAGTTTTGAAAGAATTTCTGTATAATTTTGCTTCCCATCTGATGTGTAATTTTTGTACAGCCTATCTTTGAAATAGTTTGATATATCTCAGGGGGAATTTTTATTCAGTCTGAAGATGCAAAGTGCAGTCAATCAGGGTTGGCAATGTAGTTTGCAAACTTTTGTACAGTATCCCATGGGTCGTGGTCAACTTTCGTTGAGAGATCACGGAGGCAGTTCGCAGATTTCTTGTTCGGCTGGTTTTTATCTAATGTTATGTATCCCCCTTGAGAGATTGAATAATTTAGAGTACATGCCACCATACAATTTACGCTGGGCTAGGGCACACTGCACAAGGCTTTTTAACTCCATTTTTTACAACTGCCACACATCTATTGTCTTGCAATAAATTGCCATGGCTGCTAATATTTATACACACAACCTGAAATCTTATTTCCTCAGAAATTGGAAAGGGAACTTGAATACATAGTGCTAAAGCTATGTGCTAAAAACACAGCTTGATGTACACTGTGATCTTTTGCTGTACATTTTAATGAAAGGCTACAGAGTTTGCAGAATACCCAAGGGTCAGGTTCTTTATTAAAAAAAGCAGGAGGCAACCCACACAAAACAAACGTGCACCCACTGAGGTCCTATGGTCCAATACATTTGTACGTCTTGATTATTTTATTGCTGTTGGTTCATTTTAAATGATAATATGAAACAGGGACCATGTAGTCCTGCCCTAGGCTGCAATATAGATTTGTCTCTCAGTGTTTTACACAGCCTCGCCACTTCTAACTGAATTGCTTCACGTTCATTTGCAATACAGCTCTATTTTACACATCCCCATAAGGCAAAAAGAAGTAAAAACTGACCTCAAATTATTGGAAGCATTACTCAGGGGCCAAATGTAGTCAATTCAAAACACTTTCCTTGTTTTATTGTGTATGTGTGAATTGTTGGTCCATTTGTTTCTTTTATCTTTGCCAACCTAGAGAATTCAAAAGCATTCATTGAATATAAAGACTTTCACAGTGACTACAGTCTCAGCTAAACTCGTTAAGAGTTTAAGATTAATAAACTAGTTCTGTTAGTTTGAACTCTGAATTTATTAGGAACAATCCATGTTGCAGTGCTGTCACGACGGTTTTCTTGCTGTATTTAAAACTATCATTCCCCTCAATTAGCCAGGCAAAGTTGCAGAGTGGATTCAAGATGAGCTATTGACAACTGCAGAGCCACAGGACTCTGATTTAAGTCATTCAGACCAGTCAGAGTCAAAAATACACAAGCAATTATAGTTTCTAATTTGATTACAAGTAATTAGCATATACCAATAAAAGCCTGGGAGTCATCTCAATCCACTCACATTCCTTAATTAAGGTTACATCACCTATAAAGCACCAGTGACAGTCTCTTTGCACTTGCTTCATTACAATATCCAATCAGTGTGAGAACATAATAAGAATGTAAGGACTAGGAGCAGGAGTAAGCCATCTGACCCCTTAGGAGCATGCTCTGCTATTCAATAAGATCATGGCTGATTTTTTTTTGTGGACTCAGCTCCACTTACCCACCTGCTCACCACAACGATCAATTCCTTTACTGTTCAAAAATGTATCTATCCTTTTCTTACAAACATTCATGAGGTAGCTTCAACTGATTCACTGGGCAGGGAATTCCACAGATTCATACCTCTTCCTCAAATCAGTCCTAAATCTGCTCCCCCTTATTTTGAGGCCATTCCCCCATTTCCAGTTTCACCTGCATAATCTTATATGTTGTTATAAGATCTACCCCTATTCTTCTGAATTCCAATGAGGATGGCACCAGTCTACTCAGTCTCTCCTCATAAGGTTTTTAATTATTTTCAACTATCTTTAAACATCTCAGCTATGTCTGAATGTCTGAACATGAATCAACCTTCCCTTTCCAACTTCTTCATTTAATGGCTTGTCCCAGCATTAAACATTAACAATCCCACACTACAGTATTTTTCTCCCATGTCTGGAACTAGCTGCTTACTGTCCTGCATTTAAACATTGGTTTGTCCCTCCAACCCTTTCACTGAGCTCAGTTATTAATATGGCTTCTGTTAATTTTCCTCCATAATTATTTAGCATGGGTATTATTCTCTCTCAACCACATTGAGGTTTAACAAACAAAAATTCAAGATGGCAGTTCCTCAGTATGTGAGACAGAAGTGTTTGTTGTCTAAGTTGAATTTACATTGGAAAATTCTGAAACTAGAAAATAACATCCCTGAATTCAACTAAATTGTTGGGGGTGGGGGAGGCATGGGGGGTGGGTGGTACAGGCTGTTAAAACAGTTGCCCAAACTGAACTTCTCCCACTCCAAGCAGGTGAGAAACATCTGACCTAATTAATCCCATTTACCAACATTTGAGCCTTTGTAATAACTCCCATGATTTGCATGGGGAGGTATGATTATATAACATACAGGGTACGAGCTCCCGGGAGGACTGATAATTAACCAGGTGGAGCTCATATGCCAAGCCTTGTATAAAACAGGGCTCTGAGTGGGTCTGTTATTCCATTGTCCCGGTTGGGACCTGTTGTATTCACCAGAGGCTGCGATTTCTTTGATTTACTTTATTTTGTGCAATAAAGCACTATCTCTCTACAGCTGACTGCTGGAGTTATTTTAGCTCTGAATGTTATGACGTGCCTTGTGCTCATCCAGGTACCTTTTACAAGATGTGAGACAACCTGCCTCCAGGTGGGTTAGTTTCAGATTGAGCTGCCATTTTGTTTCGAATTTAGCGTTCACCAAGAGGCTG
Organism: Sphyrna mokarran; assembly: GCA_024679065.1. Taxonomy (NCBI): domain Eukaryota; kingdom Metazoa; phylum Chordata; class Chondrichthyes; order Carcharhiniformes; family Carcharhinidae; genus Sphyrna; species Sphyrna mokarran. The sequence continues at coordinate 25,193,899 of JAGIQG010000029.1, forward strand.
GTTGTTTTGGCACTCTTAATGTCTATCATGCTGTACATACTTTTGGCAGAGTGTAATAATGCCATTGACTGATGAGCTTTATTAACAGGGAATTAACTGCAGAATATTTTCCAAAGAAATTGGGAGCTGACTGAGAAAGTTCTGAAATTCAGACTTTGATTCATTCCCTCAGCATAAGCCAGAGAACTGTGGTGTTATAGAGCTGAATTGAAGAATGCGATCCACAGTTCATTGGTGAAATCCCTTCAGTGTATCAGTAAAAATGGATCAGATTGCTCCAACCATCATCAAACAATGGCCCTGATCATAACATGTATTACACTATCTAAATGCAAGAGATAATCAGCATCAGTAGGTTTACATTGGAAACTATCCCTTTGAGAATGAGTGTGAGCAATGTTAGTCACATTATGTATTTTCTTCTTTTATAGAATCATAGGATCCTACAGGGCAGAAAAAGGTCATTTGGCCTATCAAGTCTGCATTGAACACAATCCTAGCCAGGCTCTATCTCCATAACCCTATCCATTTACCTGAGCTAATCTTCCTGACACTAAAGGGCAATTTATCATGGCCAATCTACCTAACCTGCACATCTTTGGACTGTGGGAGGAAACCAGAGCACCGGAGGGAGCCCACGCAGACACGGGGAGAATGTGCAAACTCCACAGAGACAATGGCCCAAGCCGGGGATTGAACCTGGGTCCCTGGCGCTGTGAAACAGCAATGCTAACCACTGTGCCACTCTTTCATTTTAAAAGATATCAATTCCCACCTTTGTGTCCATGTAATTGAGTCAACATTTCAGAGCCAAGTCAAACTGATTACCTAGTGCAGGGGCTAAATTATTGCTACATTAATCTTGACCAATAGAAATACAAGAATATGGCCTAGGTCCCAACACTATTTAGCATTAGAATGGCCTAGTGGTGAGCATTGCTGCCTCACAGCACCAAGGACCTGAGTTCGAATCCCGGCTTGGATCACTGTCACTGTGTACATTCTCCCTGTGTCTGCATGGATTTCCTTCAGGTGCTCTAGTTTCCTCTGACAGTCTGAAGGACATGCTGGTTAGGTACATTGGCCATGCTAGATTCTCCCTCGGTGTACCTGAACGGACACCAGAGTGTGATGACTAATCTTTCAGTGTTAATGTAAACCTGCTTGTGACACTGATAAAAATAAAAGAAAATTAGATGTTTTGAGGGCCTAGATGTTTGTCAGAGGGAGATCATGCCTAACAAATTTGATTGAATTTTTTGAGGAGTTAACCAGCTGTGCAGATGAGGGTAGTGCATTTGATGTAGTTTATATGGATTTCAGCAATGCCTATGACAAGAACACACATGAAAGACTAATAAAGAAGGCAAATGAATGGGATACAGAGTAATTTGATGAGGTGGATTCGAAATTAGCTGAGTTGTAGAGACAGAGAATGCTGATTTAGTAACTGGAAGCCATCATCAAATGGTAGCACGGTGGCACAGTCATTAGCAGTACTGCCTCACAGTGCCAGGGACCTGAGTTCAATTCCAGCTCAGGTCACTGTCTGTGTGGAGTTTGCACATTCTCCCCTTGTAGGTTTCCTCAGGGTGCTCCAGTTTCCTCCTAAAATATGCCGCTTAGATTGATTAGCCATGATAAATTGACTCTAGTGTCAGGAGACTAGCAGGATAAATATAAGAGGTTGCGGGAATAGAGCTTGGGTGGGATTGTAGTTGGTACAGACTCAATGAGTCGAATGGCATCCCTCTGTACTATAGCAATTCTATGAAATCCATGGTATGCCACTGTTGAGTCCCTTACTGTTCATCATTTATATAAATGACAAAGATGACTTTGTGGGGGGAAAGATTAGTGACGTTATGGAAGACAGAATTATTGGCCAGTTGATTAACAGTGAGTTTGAGTGTCTTGGGCTAAAGGAAGATATAGATATGATAGTCAAATGAGCAGATAAGTGGCAAATAGAATTTAACCCTGAAAAGTGTGAGGTAATACACCTTGGATTAAGTAATTTGACAAGAAAGTATTCAGTGAATGCGGTGACATATGGAAGATCTGAGGAACTAAGGAACCTTGTGAGTTGTCTTCTTTGAAGGCAGAAGAATATGTTAGTGGGTGGTGAAAGAGACATATGGGACACTTGTCTTTATCAATGGAGGCATTGATTACAAAAACTGGGTGATCATGTTTGGGTTGTATGGAACTCTGTTGAGACCACTGCTGGAGTCATGTGTAGAGTTCTGATTGCCATGTTATAGAAAGGATGTGATTACACTGGAGAGGGTGCAGAAGAAACTTATCAGGATGTTGCCTGGAATGGAACATTTAAGTTATGAAGGGAGTTTGGAGGTTGGAGCAAAGACTGAGAGGTGACCTGACCAAGGTGTACAAGATTATGAGGGGCATGAAAAGAGTGGATAGGGAGAAGTGTGGACGGCATGGTGAAACAGTAGTTAGCACTGCTGCCTCACAACTCAATGGACCTGTGTTCAATTTCAGCCTTAGGTGACTGCGTGGAATTTGCACATTGTCTGCAAGGGTTTCCCCCATGTGCTCTAATTTCCTTCCACAGTCCAAAGATGTGCAGATTAAGTAAATTGACTGCACTAAATTGCTCCTTAGTGTCCCAAGCTGTGGATTACTGGGATAAATTTGTAGGGTTAAGGGAATAGAGCCTTGGTAAAATGCTCTGTCAGAGAGTGAGTGCAGACTCAATGGGCCAAGTACCTCCTTCTGCACTGTAGGGATTTTATGATTTGATTATTCCATTGCTACAGTGAGTTGCTGTTGGTGTTTTTTCAATGAGTTTCATTATTGTAAGGCATCATGGTGGTATAGATTGCTATTGCCTGAGATTCTGCAGTCTACTCTTTACAGTTCATTACCTGAGGGAATATTGTAGAAACATTCTCACAATAGTAGGTCAACAGCAATTGGTTTTAACTATCAAAATGTTCTGAGCTAATTTCTGAGCAGACAGGACTTTGACAACTGAAAGTCAAACAATTTACTGAAACTTGGTTTTATTTTGGTAACAATAATAACAGATGGACCCTAGAACTGAACTCTCAAATTCTGAAATGGAAACAAAATCTTTGAGTGACATTTTACTGTCAAAATGCTGAGCAAAGTCTGTTCATTATTCATGGGCTTGAGGGAGGACTGTGTTGTTTAAATAAAATGAAATTGCATTTGTTTGTTTAATCAAAAGGCTGCAATCTTGTCCGGAGTAAGAGAAGATAATAAATTGAAATTCATTTTCGTACTGTTCATCGATCTGGTGAAAATAATGACTGGGCCACATTTTGCTGTCAAAATGATAGAGGCAAAAGTTGGGCAGCACGGTGGCACAGTGGTTAGCACTGCTGCCTCAGAGCGCCAGGACCCAGGTTCAATTCCTGCTCTGGATCACTGCCTGGGTGGAGTTTGTTCCGATTTCCTCCCACAGTCCGAAAGATGTGCTGGTTAGATGCTGGTTGACCCGAACAGGTGGCAAAGTGTGGCAACTGGGGGAATTTCACACAACTTCATTGCACTGTAATGTAAGCCTACTTGCGACGCAGAAATCAAAAGACTTTAAATAAAAGTGCCAGAATTTGGAAGCTGCTATCATAGTATAGCGCCTTTTCACCAATAATGTCAAGAAACCAATCATCTGCTGTTTTGTTTCATCATCAAAATACATTGGGCGCAATCCATTTATGCCATGCTCCCATTGCAGCCAAATTGGAGAATTTGGCGCCCAGCTAAATCTCCCGTCACTGCAGTAGGATAGGAACGTCTGGCCGGCATGAACAGCTGTAAGATTCCAGCCATCAAATACCATGTTGTTGCTCACTTGTGTCATAACTGTGTGAACTTTAGTCACCAACTGAAAGTTCAATTTTGTTATTACGTGAGTTGTTTGCATTTCAATGTGACAAATTTTAATAACTGCTAATTAATCACTCTAGCACTGAAAATGAGATATTTCTAGTTCCCATGGATATTGATTTTAGTTGGGAAATGTTAAAATACCAAATTTAAAATATGAAAACTATTTTTTTCTCTCTTTGCATTTCATGCCCTCTTAATCCAATTAGTCTTCCACTTTTTCAATTCTTTTTCTGAATCTGATTTCACATTAAATTCACCAACTCTGACTTACACATTTCTCTCATTCCTTCCACTTTTAATTTCACAACCCTTCATAGAATTATAGAATCCCTACAGTGCAGAAGGAGGCCATTTAGCCAATTGAATCTGCACCGACTCTTTGACAGAACACCTTACCCAGGCCCTATCCCCATAACCCCATGAATTTACCCTACTAACCAATACATCTTGGGACACTAAAGGGCAATTTAGCATTGCCAATCCACCTAACCCACACATCTTTGGACTGTGGGCGGAAACTGGAAGAAACCTATACAGACTCAGAGAGAATGTACAGACCCGGCACAAGCAGTAATCCAAGCCCGAGGGTTGTGTTCCTGTAGCTTTTTTAAGAGTTAGTACATTTTCTTTATTTATTCGTGCGACACTGGCATTGTGAGCTGGCCAACATTTATTGCTCATCTGTAGTTGCGATCCCTAGCCTTCAATCTGATTGGATAAGTTGATCATTAGTTACTTGTCCTGTTTACTCAGGTCCCAAATGCCTGATTTCCCTTGTTATTACTAACTCACACTCACAACACCTTGCAAGTGAAAATAGTTGTAAAACCAATGCAGAGACAAGTCTGGCGAATAGCAGACTCCATTTTTATATATTCTGCAAAAGTTTCTGAAGTGATAATAATAGAATTCGTAAAGTGCAAAAGAAGGCATTTGAGACATCAACAACAATCCCACCCGGATCCTATCCCTGTAAGATCACATGTTTACCTACTAATCCTTCTGACACTAAGGAGTAATTTAGCATGGCCAATCAACCCAGCTCACATCTCTTTAGATTATGGGAGGAAACTAGAGCACTCAGAGAAAACTCACGCCGACATGGGGAAAATGTAGAAATTCCACAGAGACAGTGACTTAAGGCCAGAATTGAACCAGATTCCTGGCACTGTGAGGCAGCAGTCCTAACCACTGTGCCATTGTGCCACCCCTTACCTTCATTGTAACTTTTAATAACCCACTTCCCGGAAGTATGTTATTCCGTGTACAGGAAAATTTCTGTTGTCTGACTTTTTCCAGGAATGGGTGATGTCACTTTATTAAAAATTGATAGTTAACAAGGAGTTATGTTTAATGACGGAATACAGTGCAATTTTTAGGGAAAAAGTTTCAAAGAGTTTCAGTACACTAAAATAAATAAATGCAAATAATATACATGATATGCAGGTATTCAAAATTAAAATGTAAAGCTTTCTTTATCCTCTAATCCATCTCCAGAGATTCAAGAGGCACTTGAGAACTGAGCAGTGCCTCACCAACATCTCTACTTTCTAGGAAAGCTAAGGAAATTTGGCACATCAGCTACGACTCTCACCAACTTTCATAGATGCACCATAGAAAGCATTCTTTCCAGTTGTATCACAGTTTGGTATAGCTCCTGCTCTGCCCAAGACCGCAAGGAACTACAAAAGGTTGTGAATGTCATCCAATCCATCACGCAAAATGCGTACCATCTATTGACTTTGTCGATACTTCCCGCTGCTCAGCAAAACAGCCAGTATAGTTAAGGATCCCATGCACCAAATACATTCTCTCTTCCACCTCCTTCTGTCAGAAAAACGATATAAAAGTTTGAGGTCACATACCAACTGACTCAAGAACACCTTCTTCACTACTACTGTCAGACTTTTGAATGGACCTACCTTGCATTAAATTGATTTTTCTCTATACCTTATGAATGTAACATTACAGAATAGTGCTGGATAACACCAAGTTTACTGCATTGATAATGTCTATTCCCTGGAATTTTGTTTAAGCTTGCCTTTAAGGGTATAATATCAATGTAAGGATTGGAGTACAAGGAGCAGTAAGAGTGAACAAATGTGGCAAGGTTAAAATTTGTAGCACCCAAGGTACCACTGAACAACATGGGAAAGGTATAGAAGGCAAGCTTGAGACTTAGACTGAGAATAAAAGCATTTATACTTCTCAGAAGATGGGAAGATTAAGTTCATGATAAGCATGTTTTTGTATTGGAACTTGTTGAATTTTTCGTGCCTCTCTTATGTTGTTGATTGAGTGGGTTTGAAATAATGCTTTTAGCTGTTTGGATTTTTTAGTCATAATCCATTAAACCATTGTGTTTTTCAGGCTAATGACTCTTTTTTGATTAATTTGACATTCAGATACATCTGCATGCCACAAAGGTATTGTGTCAAAATCTGTGTCGATTACCCATTATTGACTTTCCATCATCTGTGGGAGAAATTGTAAAACTTCTATGTAAATACGAAAAAGGGACTGGCTAATTATAAATAACAGAAGATTAGTTATAAAGTGTAATAAATCCAGTCTTCAACTGTTGTTATTCACATTGTGACTTGTGAGGCTGAATGATTTTCGATTAACACATGTCTATCCAAGTAAAACATTTTCATAATATTTCATGATGTAGCACTCGTAGAACTGAACTTGTTGAGATTGTACAATATTCCTTCTGCACTCAGGAAAAGCATTTGTCCAAGGAGATTCAGTGTTTAAGTGGCAGATTTCATGCCTATTGCTGTATATTCATGGAAAGACCATTTTTAGTATATTCGCGGAGAAATGTTGTTCTTCAGCACCATTCATCCAGTTTATTTGGGGAATATTCAAGCATGCCAGGCAATATGCATGTGTTTATATTCAACATATAAATAGATTTTGTTTTGTAAATGAGTAGAAGATCTTAACTCTGAGGGTTGTATGCATCAAGCACTTTTGTGTAGTGTTAAACTAACTGAAGGTAATTAACTTGTGGTGGCACAATGGCTAGCACTGCTGCCTCACAGTTCCAGGGATCCAGGTTTAATTCCGGCCCTGGGTTACTGTCTGTGTGAAACTCGCACATTCCCTCCTGTGTCTGCATGGGTTTCCTCCGGGTACTCCAATTTCCTCCCAGAATCCAAAGAGGTGCAGGTTAGGTGGATTGACCATGCTAAATTGCATAGTGTCCAAAGATATGTAGGTTAGATGGATGTTTGGGGTTATGGAGATGGGGTTGGGAAGAGGGCCTGGGGAATGTACTCTGTGAGAGAGATGGAGCAGACATGATGAACCGAATGGCTTCTTCTGCACTATAAGGATTCTATGACAAACTACAAAGTGGAAACATATAAGAAATTATCCTCCCAAAGTATCCCTTTTTGCTGTTCTGCATACTTTTTTTCTCCTTTGTTTGGGATTTTGTTTGTATTGGAGTCCTGGTCATAACTCTTCTGGTAAGCAGTTTCTATTGGTCATCATTGCTACTGTTTTACAGGTCTCTGTGATGCCCTGAGCTCTTTTGAAACACAACTTTTCCAGTAAAACATATTCACATTTTGAGAAAATGGGTTTTTTGATAGCAACAGTGGTACACTGTGATTTTCTAAAGCAAAATGCAATTAAGTTAATGTAGGGTGAATGCAGGAAGCAGCATCATCACTGAACGAGTTAGTTTTTACATTGACTATGCACTGAGAATTTGATACTCGCCGTCATTTATTTTAAATTAGCAATGAAAACTAAATGTTCGATGCTATGTGGATGGGCAATATTTGACAAGATGCAACCTCATCGTGCACAAAAGGATCTGTGTTCCAAAACTGCATGATTGGAAGAATGTGAAAGGGATGTCCTTTTATCCTTGTCAACAAATAAAAGCAATGTTGTTTGAAAGTACCATTGTGACTGATCATTAGGTAATTCAATTTTCACTCACAGTGCAAAAGGAGGCCATTCAGCCCATTGCTTCTGTGGCAGCAGTCCTTAGGAGCATTTCCTCTAGTGTCACTCTTCCCTCCTTCTACCGTAGTCCTCATCAGTTCTCATTTTCAGATAATATTCCATAGTCAACACTCATTTCTAGTTATAAATTAAAAGATTAAAACCACATAAAAACACATTTCCTTTTATTATTTTGTTTCTCACACTCATCAAGTTTAAGGTGTCAGTATATTAGAATGGAATTTATGCTTTTTATGAGATTTTTGGGGTATTAAAATATTATGATAACGTTGTATTGCACAGAGGATATCTGAAAATATATTCTGCTGAGAAGCAGCAATCAGCAGATTCTTTAGACTTGTTGATCAAGAAAATGCAGACACAATGTTGAACATTCAGTCTTTGTCTGAAAAACATACTAATCAGATGCATTGGCCATACTAAATTCTCCCTCCGTATACTCGAACAGGTGCCGGAGTGTGGCTGCTAGGAAATTTTCACAGTAACTTCATTGCAGCGTTAATGTAAGCCTACATGTGAATTAATATATGAAAAAAGGGCTCGTCCTCTAGCCTTTTAAAAATTGCCCAGAGATACCTACAATTCCAACATTTCTCAGGGATAGTGAAGACTTATGCTGTACAATCAATCCACTTTATTGTTCAAAGGTAATTTGACCATTTCACTCTATGATATTAATGAGAAAATAGAATCCAGTACATGGATGAAAGAATTATATTAAATAATCCCATGCACCCAGGCAGAAGAAAATCTTCTTTGGAAAGAATGTGGGGAAGTCCAGAATTAGGGGTCATAGTTTGAGGATAAGGGGTAAAATGTTTAGAACTGAGGTGAGAAGAAATTTCTTCACCCAGAGAATGGTGAATGTGTGGAATTCACTATCAGTGAATGTAGTTGAGGCCAAAACGTTGTCTGATTTCAAGAAGAAATTAGATACAGTCCTTGGGACTAAAGGAATGAAGGGATTTAGGAGGAAGGGGGGAAATCAGGATATTGAAGGAGCTTTGGTGAGTTTCCGCAGTACACTTTGTAAATGGTTCACACTGCTGTCACTACATTCCAGTGATGGAGGAGGAAATGAATGTTGAAGGTGAGAAATGGAGTATAATCAATTGGGATGCCTTGTGCTGGGATTTGTAAGCGCTTGATTGAGATGGCCAAATATGGTTATTCAATCTAATCATTTGCTGAATCACAGCAAAGAGTGAAATCAAAATTGTGAAGAGTTAATTATTGTACAGTTAAATGAATGAAGAAAATTCTCATAACATTTCCAATATAATGCACTCATCTTAAAGATAACTCAGAATTTGTTTGTCATTTCATTATCTCTCTACAGCTACTTCTTGAAGCAACAGCTAAATATGCATACCTCACAGTGTGCAGTGTGAATTGGGACAATTCTAATTTATAAACTGTATGCATGCAGCAGCATAGGCTTTGGATCATCCTGACTTCTGGTGTAAACGATCTCTGTAGGATTATAAGTGCAAATGAGATTAGGCATTGCTAATGGATGACAAAGCAAAAAACATGACACCAGCCGCTACAATATGAAAGATGATAAGATCATAAGACTATAAGACCTAGGAACAAAATTAGGCCAGTTGGCTCATCGAGTCTGCTCCACCATTCAATTATGGCTGATATTTTTCTCACCCCCATCCTCCTGCCTTTTCCCCATAACCGTCTGGCTGAAGACATAAGAATATAAAAGCAGGAGTAGGCCATCTGTTCCTCGAGCCTGCTCCACTCTTCAATAAGATCAAGGTTGATCTTTTAGTGGACTCAGCTCCACTTACCTACCTACTCACCATAACCCTTAACTCCTTCATTGTTCAAAAATATATCTTTCCTTGCCTTAAAAACTTTCAATTAGGAGTCCTCAACTGCTTCACTGGGCAGGGAATTCCACAGATTTGCAACCCTTTGTGTGAAAAAGTTCTTCCTCAACTCAGCCCTAAATCTGCTCCCCCTCATTTTGAGGCCATGTCCCCTAGTTCTAGTTTCACCTGTCAGTGAAAACAACTTCTCTACTTCTATCTTTTCTATCCCCTCCATAATCTTCATATATGTTTCTATATGATCTCCCCTCATTCTTCTGAATTTCAATGAGTATAGCCCCAGTCTATTCAGTCTCCCTTTGTAAGCCAACCGTCTCAACTCCAGAATCAACCTAGTGAATCTTCTTTGCACCTTTTCCACTGTCAGTATATCTTTTCTCAAGTAAGGAAACCAAAACTGTACCCAGTACCTTCAGAGTGGCCTCATCAGCACCTTACAGCTGCAACAAACCTTGCTGTTTTTAAAATCTATCCTTCCAGAAATGAAGGAAAACATTCCGTTTGCCTTCTTAATTATCTGCTGCAACTGCAAACCAACTTTTTGTGATTCATGCACAAGGATACCCAGGTCCCTCTTCACAACAGCATGCTGCAATTTTTTACCATTTAAATAATTGTTATTTTGCTTTTATTCCTACCAAAATGGATGACCTCACATTTACCAACATTATACTCCATCTGCCAGACCTTTTCTCACTCACTTAAACTATCTATATCCCTCTGCAGACTTTCAGCATCCTCTGCACAGTTTGCTCCGCCACTCATCTTAATGTCATTTACAAACTTTGATACGCTACAATCGGCCTCCAACTCTAAATCATCTATGTAAATTGTAAACAATTGCAGTCCCAACACTGGTCCCTGAGACACACCACTAGTCACTGATCACCAACCAGAAAAACACCCATTTACCTCCACTCTTTGCTTTCTGTTAATTAACCAATCCTCTATGCATGTTAAAACATTACCCGATTAGCATGCATCTTTATCTTATGCAGCAGTCTTTGGTGCCACACTTTGTCAAATGCCTTCTGGAATTCCAGATACACCACACCCACATTCCCCAGTGTCCACTGAGCAACTTATGTTCTCAAAGAATTCCACCGAGTTAGTCAAACATGACCTGCCTTCAGGAACCCATGCTCTGTCTTCTCAATGGGACAATAGATATCCAGATATTTATCTATTTCTCCCTTGATGATAGATTCAAGTATTTTCCCTACTATAGCAGTTAAACTAACTGGCCTATAATCACCCACCTTTTGTCTACCTCCTTTTTTAAACAGTGACGTCACATTTGCTATTTTCCAATCTGCAGGAACCACCCAGAGACCACTGAATTTTGGTAAATTACCACTAGTGCATTTGCTATTTTCCCCACCATCTCTTTTAATATCCTGGGATGCATTCCATCAGGACCAAGAGTCTTGTCTAACTTCAGCTCCATTAGCTTGTCCAACATTACTTGTTTTGTAATAATGACGGTTTCTAAGTCCTCACCTACAATAACCTTCTTGTCATCAATGTTTGGCACCTTTTTTGTGTCTTGTGTGGAGACTGACACAAAATACTTGTTTAAAGCCTCAGCCATTTCCTCATTTCCAGTTATTACATCCTTTTCTCATCCTCTAAAGAACCAATGTTTACATTCTTATTTTATATATTTGTAGAAACGTTTGCGATCTGATTTTATATTCTGGGCTATTTGGGTTTGTAATCTATCTTACTATTTTTTAATAGCTTTTATCATGAGTTTCTTTTGACCTTTAAAGATTTCCCAATCCTCTGGTTTCCAACTAATTTTTGCCACTTTGTCTGCGTTTTTTTTCAATTTGATACCTTCCTTGATTTTCTTAGATGTACATGGCTGATTATCTCTTTTTCTACAATCCTTCCTTAGCACTGGCATATACTTTCACAAAGCACTGTGAAAAATCGCTTTGAAAGCTCTTCACCTTTTCTCAATTGTCCCACCATAAAGTTTTTGCTCCCAGTCTAGGTTAGCCAACTCCTCCCTCATTCCATTATAGTCTCCTTTATTTTAGCATAAGACACTGGTATTGGATTTTACCTTTTCACGCTCCATCTGTATTTTAAATTCAACCATACTGTGATTGTTTCTTCTGACATGACTGTAAGGTCGTTATTATTCCTGTCTTATTACTTAGAACCAGATCTAGGATAGCTTGTTTCCTCGTAAGTTCCATTACATACTATTCAAGGAAGCTATTGTGGATACATTCTATGAACTCCTCCTCAAGTCTGTTTTGACTGATGTGGTTTGACCAATTGATATGTAGATTAAAATCTCCCATGATAATTACTGTACCATTTTTACATGAATCAGTTATTTCTTTGTTTATTTCTCGCCTCACCATGATATTATTATTTGGTGGCCTATAGATTACACCTATCAGTGACTTTTTCTCCTTACTATTTCTAATTTCCACAAAAATGAATTCAATCTTTTTTTCCATAGAATGTATATCACCTCTCACTACTAGCCTGACATCCTTAAATATCAGAGCTAACTTACCTTTCTGTCTATCCCTCCAAACAGTCTGATACCCCTGGATATTAACTTCTAGTCGTGACCATCCTGAAACCATATCTCTGTAATGGTCACCACATCAAACTCATTTGCAATATTTTGTGCTGTCAACTCATTTACCTTGTTTTGAATGCTACAAGCATTCAGCTAAAGTGCCCTTATGCTAGTTTTTGTACCTTCTTTTAGAATTACAACACTTCCATTAATAACATCTCCTGAGTTCTCATTCTTTTTAACTTTTTTCCTGATTTTTGCTGCAGTTGCACATGTTATCCTTGCTCCCTCCTTCTCTGGCATACATAGATCCCCAATCCCCTGGCATATTAGTTTAAACCATTCCCAACTGTCCTAGCAAACACTCCCCCTAGGACATCAGTTCCTGTCCTGCCCAGATGTAACCTGTCTAATTTATACAGGTTCCACCTCCCCCAGAACCAATTTCAATGCCCAGGAATCTGAAATCCACGCCCTGACTCCATCTCTCCAGCCATGTATTTATCCAATATGTCCTATCATTTCTACTCTGATTAGTACACGGCACTGGTAGTAATTCTGAAATCACTACCCCTGAGGTCCAAATTCTTAACTTTCTTCCTAGCTCCCTGTATTCTCCTTTTAGAGCCTCATCCTTATTTTTACCTATGTCATTTATACCGACATGCATTATGACCACTGGCTGTTCACTTACCCCCTTCAGAATATCCTGTGGCCGCTCTGAAACATCCTTGACCCTAGCACCAGGAAGGCAACATAACATCCTGGAGTCTCGTCTGTGGTCACAGAAACGCTTGTTTATTCCCCTTACAATTGAATCCCCTATAACTATTGCACTTTTTACTCCTCCCCTTTGCAGCAGAACTAACCTTGGTGCAACGAGTTTGGCTGCTGCTGCTTTCCCCAGAGAGATCATTCCTATCAATAGTATTCAAAGCAGTGTATCTGTTTTGCAGAGGAATGCAGTAAGAAGTCTGACAACACCAACCAATTTATTTGATGGCGCTGGATGATTTTGTTTTATTATTTGATTTATTATTTGTTTTATTATTTGATGGTAAACCTGGTGTTGTCAGACTTCTTACTGTGTTTACCCCAGTCCAACACCGGCATCTCTACATCTTGCAGAGGAATGGCCATTGGAGATTCCTGCACTACCTGCCTATCTCTCTTGCTCTATCCGCTGGTCATCCATTCCCTTCCTGCCTGTGGAGTCTGAACTTGCTGTGTGACCACCTCTCTATATGTACTATCCATTATACTCTGACTCGCGGATGCTCCACAATGTCTCCAGCCACTGTTCAGCTCTGAAACTTGAGCTTCCAGGAGTTGTAGCTGGAGACACTTCCTGCACACATGCTGACCCAGGGGATTGGAACAGTCTCCAGCCTGCCACATGGAGCAAGAGGAGCAAACCATGGCTTGGAGTTCTCCTGTCATGTCTTAAATTACATTTTTGAAAGATGTTTTGTTTCATATTTTATCTAATTTTCTAGGGACCTTCTTTCGTGCTTCTCATTACTACCAAATATAACTTTTACAAACTATAAACAGAAATTACATGGAAGTACTATCGTAGTATACAACAACAACACCTACAATGCCAAGAATAAAAAGAAAAAATAAATACTTATCAGTCACCAACCAATCACTTACCTGCTGGCTGTGATGATTTCTTTCTAGTTCTCACTCCTTCGCAGGTCTGCCTCTCCACACCTCTTGAAGGTAAGCACCTCTTCCCCCTCAGCACCAAATTTCCACTCAAGGTACAAATTCCCAAAGCCCTCACTTTATCTGAGTTTATCTGAAACTCACTCTAGCTGCAGTCTCTCTCTCTCACTTCATCTCTGTTTTAAAGGATTATCCCTTTAGCCTGAGGTTATACTCTCTTGTTTTAGTTTCTCCTACTAGTGGAAACATTCTTTCCACATCTAGTCTATCCATGCCTTGAGGTATCCTCTAAGTTTCAATAAGATCCCCTCTCATTCTTCTAAACTCCAATGAGTGCAGACCCAGAGTCCTCGACTATTCCTCATATGACATGCTCTTCATTCCAGAGATCATTCTTGTGAACTTCCTGTGGATCTTTCCAAGGTTAGCACATCCTTCCTTAGATGTGAAGCCCAAAACTGCTCAACATTTCTAAAAGAGAGGAGATGAATTTAACTGCAGCTGATGCGCGAGGTATGAAGAGACTGTAGAACAATAGAAAATCGAAGCAGGAGTAGGCCATTCCTACTCCACCATTCATTTTGGTCACGACTGATCATCAAATTCAATCTCCTGATCCCCTCTTCCCCCCATTTCCCTTGATCCCTTTAGCCCCAAATGCTATATCTAATTTCTTCTTCAAATCAAAGTTTTGGTCTCAATTACCTTCTGTGATTGTAAATTCCACACATTCACCACTCTCTGGATGAAGAAATTTCTCTTCACCTCAATTCTGAAAGATTTATCCAATATCTGCAAACTATGTTCCCTAGTTCTAGAATCTCCCACTGCTGGGGACATTCATTATGAATCTACCCTGTCAGAATTTCAAAAGTTTCTATCTTCCGTTCACTCTTCTAAACTCCAATGAATGCAATCCTAACTCACTTTGACTCTCTTCATATGATAGATGTGCCATCTCAGAAATCAGCCAGGTAAACTTTGGCTATACTCCCTCTGTAGCAAGGCTATCCTTCCTCAAATAAAGACACCAAAAGCACATAATATCTCAGGTGTGGCCTCACCAATGTCCAATACAATTGCAGTAAAACATCCCTATTCCTATGCTTAAATCCTCTCAATATGAAGGCCAACATACAATTTGCTACTTGACTACCTGCTGTACTATGTGCTTACTTTCAGTGACTGATGCATGAGGATACCAAGGTCTCATTGAGTATCCATCTCTCTCAATTTACACCCGTTCAAGTAATAATCTTCCTTTTATTGCTACCAAAGTGGATAATTTATCCCTATTGTACTGCATCTGCCACACTCAACCTATCCAAATCATGTTAAAACATTTCTGCATCCTCCTTACACCTCATCATCGTACCTAACTTTGTATTATCTGCAAATTTGGAGACAATGTATTTATTTCCCTTTTCTAAATCATGAATATATAATGTGAAAAGTTGGAGTTGTAGCGCAGATCCTTGGGGTATCTTATTAGTTACCGCCTGGCAATCAGAAAGAGATCTATTTATGCCAACACTTTGCCTCCTATCTGCTAACCAGCTTTCTATCCATCTCAAAACACTACCTGCAATTCCATATACTTTAACTTTACATAGTTGTCTGCTATATGAGACTTGTCAAAAACTTTCTGAAAATCAAAATAAACCATATCCCCTGGTTCTCCTTGGTCAACTCTGGACTACTACTTATCTCTTCAAAGAAATCCAATAGGTTTGTCAAGCATGATTTCCCCTCCGTAAATCCATGCTGACTTTATCTGATTATGCAACTGCCTTCCAAATGATTTATGATTCCTTGACAATGGACTCTAGCAACTTCCCCAGTGCTGACATTAGGCTCACAGGTCTATAGTTCCCTGTTTTTTTCTCTGCCTCCCTTTTTGAATAGTGGGCTAGGTACTTGATAGATACATTAAAAAGTGTCTGTGTAGACTAATTGGGAAACACAGCTATTTTCCTATTTGGCAACATATATAAGGTATGTTAGCAGCATATAGCAGCACATATAAGGCAAATTTAGCTATGAAATTCCATTCATAAATTTATGGACAGTTGCCATATAGATAGCTTGTAAGTTCTGCTGGTGTTAAATGTCAAAGTACTGTCCTCTGATAACTAATTTCCATTTATTGCACTTTTTATTACTACTGTATAAAGTTGCATAAATGTTAATTGAAAATAAGGTGTACAGATTTTTTATTGCAGTAACTGTCCATAATCTGCTAAAAACTTTGCAATGGTGAGTCCAAAATAAGACCAGAGTTAGCAAACTGATCTGTAGTAACAGTTGGATCCTTCAAACAGACCATAATGTCAAGCCTTGCATTTAAGATGGAAATTCATTCATGCAGAGGGTCAGCGTTAAGAAAACGGAAGAGGCGTAGAACTCTGTACAGGGTGAGATTAGTCAATGGGGTAAGTATTTTAGAATGTACGTGAATGCATGCAAAGCAGCTTCACCCCTGTTACGGGTGGGAACCTAATGACATGGCCAGTGGAAGGGGCAGGAAATATCTGAAATCATGTTCTCGCTGGCGAGAACTGCGATTTCCAGATTTTGAACCCTTGCTGGGAACCTCACAGACGTTGAATGTAGGCTCAAGATTTCACTCATTGAACAAAGAACAAAACAGTACAGGAAACAGGCCCTTTGGCCCAACGAGCCCACGCTGCCACCCCGATGTTCCCACCTCTACCCGCCATCCCTGTCCATGTTTATAGATCTATGGATTAAAAACCAAATTTGAGACAATTTAGGGAGAATTTGTTTTGCCAATTAGCCTAAGAGCACATCTTTGGGATGTGGGAGAAAACCGGAGCGCTCGGAGAAAACCCATGCAAACACGGGGAGAATGTGCAAACTCCCACAGACACAGCCCCAAATCCACGTATCTGCACAGCACAGCGATAGTCACTGAGCTGTCGTGTTGCCCATCAAATGGTCCAGGTCAAGCATACACTAATGAAGTGAAGCACTAGGATACTCTTAAAAAAGATCCAAGAGCAGTCCTCTCACGACCCATCACGTGTATGCCCCTCGTTAGACATCAAGGTGGACCAAAGCACCTGAAGTATTAGGAGGGGAGAAATTACAGACGACCAACCCAAACACTTCCTAATTTATAGCTGCATTTTACTTTTTCTTCCTAATGACCGTTCTGAAGCATTTGAAGTTACCCACATCCTGTTGAATGCTGTCAAATCAGGTATTGTTTTTGAAAATATATTGAACTATGGGCAATCATAACATCTATTACCACTGGGTGCAATCCTACCAGCTGTTTATGCCGTGCTCCCCTTGCAGCAAGATCGGAGAATTTGGTGCCCAGCCAAATCTCCGTTTACTGCAGCAGGAAGGGAAAATCCTGCCAGTATGAACAGTGGTAACATTCCAGCCACTGGGAATGATTCTCCCATCTCGCTGTGCTGCTTTGATTGCACAGCAGGCCAGGAAATCCAAGTGGAGGCAGTTTTGCGTGCTCTCCGCTGGGCGGACCAGCAGCCGGATTTCCAGCATCGTCAGCTTCATGCCAGAAATCGGCGTACAGCTGCATGATTTATTTATATGTGAATTTGAATCTATTTTAAATATCATTAATGGGCCCGGGACTGAAATCTCCGGGCCTGTTAACATCTTTCCCCTGTCTCCCGACAGGAGTGGTTCACTCCAGCTAACAGCCCTACCCCATCAGAGTAAAGGGAGTGGGGGGGGGGGGGCATTGAAATCTCCCAGAGGACCGGGAATAAGAGAGGATGCTCCCTAGACATTGCCACTTTAGCAATGCCAGCATGATCCCCTGGCACTGCCCAAGGAAAAAAGTGGCACTGTCGAGGAAGCTTTTGGTATTGTCAAGGGAGTTGGACCTACTGGGAAGGGCCTAAAAGAGTTCAGGTCCTCTGGGGACTGGAGGTCCGCTGTGCCACTTTGCATAGAGATCGTGAGTAGAGGGAGGGAAGTTAGCAATCGAGGCTGGGCACTCAATCAACCTGCCACAGGGATTGGGAGTGCACTTGGCGAGGATGGTATACGGTTGGAACTGGAAGATTGGGTGTGCCAGGCATGAGGGGGTGGGGGGAGGGGGTGTTGAGGCTGGTCTGCACATGTTCACAGGGCCAGCAATTGGGCCACTGGGCACTCAGAGGGGCAGTAATGAGGGGTTGCTGTTCTGGCCAGCAATTGGGCTAGGTTGATTGGACATGTTAAATTTCTCTTTAGTGAAAGGGGGTCTAGTAGGGTAAATATGGGGGAGTTACGGGAATCAGGCCCTACCGGAATAATGCTATGTTTTTACCCTGCTAACCCACGACACTAAGAGCCAATTTATCATGGCCAATCAACCTAACCTAACCCACACATCTTTGGAATATGGGAGGAAACTGGAGCATGCAGAGGAAACCCACACAGACACAGGGAGAATGTGCAAACTCCACAGAGACAGTCACCTGAGGCCTGATCATCACATTGATTGCATTATCAGCCAAAGAAGCATCATGGAGTGGCATTAAATTCAACAGCACAGCACAGACAGTTCAAACTTAACCATAGTCTAAGTATCATAGAGAGCTGTGGGATATTTGTACTGGATATTATGCCATGTACATGATTCTGAATTCATCTGGGAAGCTAATGAAATGAAAACCAGCTTTTCCTTTCTGACACAGCTGATTCAGCTCATTTCATTGTTTTTGGACATGCAGGATTTATACATGAATCATATCAACCTAGGTGTGAGAGATCGAGTCGCATTATAACTGGTGTATATTGGATACCACAGCAGAAAGGAGACAATAGACATTTCAAATAGATAAGCTGGAGATGTAATAAGTTTGAAGTGCTTTTAATTAAAGTGGACTTTGGAGGAAAGACAAGATTCATTCATCTTGTAAACTGACTAACATTAAAAGGATTCGATTTCAACTTGTAAGTCAAAGAAGGGCAAAAAACACTTAGCCTCATGCTAAATCTTACCAAAAATTTGTAGAGGGTGTTATTTTCCAGTTGCTTTCACTCCAGATCCAGAAGATCCCTACCAAAGTCAATAGACCTTTGCTTGATTTGTGTGATTCCCGTGCTGGATGAAATGAGAAAATTCCACCCAGAATATTGTTTCCAGGAAGAAAACTGATGTGTTTCTCTTCAGAGAAACAGGTCGATTTTCTTTTCGGATCTTACAACACTCTGGCAAAGATTTGAGGATTGTGTTTCAGGCTACCATCCGGGGGGAGGGGAGGGTGGTCATGAAGTCAATGCCTGGATGCACAGAGATTGAGGTGCCATCTTTAAATGGCATCTCATTGTAACCTAGTAAATCTCACCCCACCATGGAGGTCTCAGGGATTCCACGCCACACCTCGATCGGAGTCAGAACTTTTCTACACAAGCCCCCTCCCCCAAACCCCCCACACCCCTTTCACTGATCATCACCCACTCTCCACTGATCATTCACCCTCCCTATCTCCTATGATCACTGGACTCTTCTCCCTCTCCCTAGATCTCTGTCAGCACCCACCTCTGCCAACAACCCTCCCCTCCACCCACACTATCCATCCCCAGCATTCCCTGCCACATCCAGGCACTGCCACATCTAAATGAATCCCCTCCTATGGGAGCCCTCCCCTTGGTACGTTGTGACACGGTCATAGAATCCCCTACAGCGCAGAAGGAGGTCAATCGGCCTATCAAGTCTGCATCGACCACAATCCCATCCAGGCCCTATCTCTGTTACCCCATGCATTCACCCTGCTAATCTCCCCAACATTAAGAGTTAATTTAAGATGGTCAATCAACCTAACCCACACAACTGAACCGGAGTTCCTGGTGCTGTGAGGGAGCAGTGCTAACGCTGTGACACCATGTGTCGTTTATCATAATAAGCTCCTGAGAGTCTCAATCATGCCAGATATAACAACTTTGCTTATTAGCAATTTTCATCCTCCGGGGAAAAACTGTGCTCATCACCAGGCTGATTGAATCCTTTGTCTCCATAGAATGTCCTCAGATATGACGGCAGGCATTCAAGATCTTCCTTCAAGGCCTTCCCTCAAGATTTGTTGGATCTTTTTGGTCAAATCATTTGCAGTTTTGATTGGATCAGGCAATGCTTGTGTGTCTTGTCCAACCGCACTTGATGGCAGCTGCGCCTTGGCATGCACCAAGACCATTGAAGCCAACCGCAACACTCCTAATGCTGCCATAATGATATTAGTTAAACCAGTATTCAGTGATGATTGAGTCTGGCGCTTTCCATGACCGTGTTGTGCTAATTTTCCAGATAAACATTCTGAGCAAACACTGGAATTAAGGGAACATCTTTTTAAAAAAGTCCTTGAGATTACCGCATTCAGTTGGTTATCAGCCCAGATGATTCCATCTTGACTTTTGAAATAATTGTTTGGATTTTTCCAAGGTTTTAATATTTTGCACGACACTTGTACTGATTGCAGTTGTTAGCTTTGTTGATTACACTGTCTCAGCATTAAAACAATCTGCATTTTGGACCCCACCACAAATGTTTAAAAAAATCCCAGGCAGCAGCCGGATCAGAATTCCATAATCAGGATTCAGTCAGCACCTCAGCTGAATGATGAACCTCGATGGCCTAGTGGTATTATCACTAGACTATTAATACAGAAACCCAGCCTAATATTCGGGGGACCCAGGTTCGAATCCTGCCATGGCAGATGGTGAAATTTGAATTCAATAAAAAAATCTGGAATGATGATCATGAAACCATTATTGATTGTCTGAAATCCCATCTGGTTCACTCATGCCCTTCAGGGAAGGAAATCTTACCTGTTCTGGCTTACATGTGACTCCAGAGCCTCAGCAACGTGATTGGTTCTCAAATGCCTTTGGGCAACTAGGGATGGGCAATAAATGCTGGCCAGCCAGCAACACCCATGTTCCATGAATAAATGAAAAAAAAGTTTGTTGTGGCTAGCTGCAAGCTGATGCTGATCAACCCATGTGTTAAAATCAGTCCTCAGAACCCACTGAGTCATTTTATAAAATGTTGGTCATTTTCCTATAGCATTGTTCATGTTATGGTGGGAGTTATGTTGTTTTTAGATCACTGGGTCCACAATATATTTTTCTTCTGTGTTGAAGACCTATTTGTAACCTGGGAGTCAAAATAAGGTATTTCCCTGTTTCGTAAAATTCTCCAAAATTCACGAGAATTATTAACTTGTTCATTTTTTTAGAAGTGGAGCACAGGAAAGTTCAATACTTGATAGAAATGTCTCAAAACACACAGGACTTGGAGTGTCCTTCAGCTCCGTTGTTGGTTCAATAATGTGAGGTCGCCTCATCGATATTTCTGGCACAGGGAATTGCCTCAGATAATGGTCTATATTCCAAAATTAGGAGCCTAATTGCAATGGTCACACAGATCCATTTGCCGTCTATGTGAGCACTGGGCTACACCGTACAGGATCAGAATCCTTTGCAAACAGAGGTCGGTTAGGGGCAGCATGTTAGCACAGTGGCAGCGCACTAGCACATTGGTTAGCAATGCTGTTTCACAGCACCGGGGACCTGGGTTCAATTCCTAGCTTGAGTCACTGTCTGTGTGAAGTTTGCAAATTATATCCATCTCTGTGTGGGTTTCCTCCCACATTTTGAGAGGTGTGCTGGTTGGGTGCTTGATCCGAACAGGTGCTGGATTGAGGGGAATTTCACAGTAACTTCATTGTAGTGTGAATGTAAGCCTTACTTGTGACTAATCAATAAACTTTAGTTCAGTTGACTGGGTGATTGGTTTGTGATGCAGAATAATGTGGGTTCAATTACTGTGCTGGCCTGAGGTTATTTGTGAAGGCCTCACCTTCTCAACCTTGCCTGAGGGGTGGTGATCCTCAGGTTAAATCGCGACCTGTCTGCTCTCCCCTCAACGGAGTGAACGGCCTATGGCTATCGGTGACCTAATCTTCCCTTTTACAAGAGAGAAGTGAATAGAAATTTTTACTGATTGGGTTAGAGGTTGCAGGGTGAGAGGCACGTCATATGGAGCACCAACAGAGAACCGATGGGCCGAATGCCCAGTTCCTTTGCTTTAAATTCTATTGATTTGAAATGTGGGTGAACATTTGCTGCAGACTGTTTTTAGCGAGGTGGGTTTTTTTTTCCAAATCTTTGTCAAAATATGACCATCTGTTTTCCGTACACTTTGCTCACCAGGAATCATTGCTGAAATGTGGAGCACAGTTGTGTCGACTGACAAATAGACCTATTCTGAAGGCAGTTTGTTAATCATTATGATAATTGTATATTTTCCACTTATCTGCTGAGTTCCTCCCTGTGGAATCCAAAGCTACTTCATCAACCTCCTGCCTAAATGAGCTTCCCTGGTACATCAACAGAAGATGATTGCACTGAATCTTTAAGATTTGCTAAGTGCCCTATTCAATTAAGGAATGAAATTTAAAGTTAGGGGGGAAAAGAAAGTTTGGAACCAAGTGTGTCACGGGGGAATTTTGAACAGTCATGAAATGTCTTCCTCCAGCACGTTCCATAGTATAAATAATAGTGTGCACGGGCAGTTAAATTTATACTGACTTGAAGGCAGTTTGATAATTATTGTAACCTCTTACACTTATCTACTGTAGTCTTCCCAATGGAACTGTAAGTTGTTAAAACAATATCCCATTCAAATTAACTTCCTATGAACATCACTGGTGACTTGGCATGTTAAATCTCTTAGATCTGACTCAGGCTTTGCCTCAGATTTCAAGAAAATGTTGATAGTGAGGTCAAATTAATTTAGAACTGAGATTTATTTTTGCATGTGACCCTAATTGCCTCTAATTAGACAGGGAATGGTGAAAGGAAAGATATACATCGTTTGCAGAAGGCATCTGAATTTACCTTATAGTACATTGTTTGAGCATTCTCCAGGGATCATAAAAGTGTGTTTAATACAAATTGTTAGTATTAGTTTGGGCTTAATTGGTACCATTCCTGTCCCTCAGTCAAAGTGTCTGAGGGTTCAAATCCCACTTCAGAGACTTGGACGCAAACAAAAGCCATTCCAACACTTTAGCGCAGTGCAAAAGAAATGCTGTAATATCAGGGGTGCTTTCAGAAGAGATATTAAACTTTGGCCCCCTTCTCACTCCAGTGGATTTTTAAAAATTCAATCACAGGATGCGGTGTCACTGGCTGGCCAAACTTTCTTTTCCCCCCTAACTTTAAATTGCCCATCCCTAGTTGCCCTTGGCGGGCACTTGAGAGTCAACCACATTAGGTGGCTCTGGGGTTACATGTAGGCTAGACTAGGTAAGGATTGTAGGCTAAGACAAAATACTGCGGATGCTGGAATTTGAAACAAAAACAGAAAATGCTGGAGCAAGTCTGATTGCATCTAGGGAGATAGAATAGAGCCAACATTTTGACTCTGGAAAACCCTTTGTCAGAGCTGACTGCAAAGAAAATCAGACAAGGTTTTTACAATGAGGAAGGCATGTGGATTGTGTGTGGGGCGGGGGAGAGCATGGTGTAATGGGACAAAGGGAATGTAATTAGTGATGATAAAGGCTGAGAAAGGGCAGCAGATTGCCTTCCCTAAAGGACATTAGTGAAGCAGATAGGTTTTTCTGAATAATTGACAATTGTATCATGGTCATCAATAAATTCTTAATTCCAAATATTTTTTATTGAATACAAATTCCATCATTTGCTGTTGTAGAATTTGAAGTCCCGAGAACATTCGCTGAGTTTCTGGATTAATACCACTAGGCCATTTGCCACCTCCCTTCTACCGCTCCACCTACGCCCATCATCACACATCACCCCTCCTGCAACAATGGTTTTGAAGAACATCATAAATGTTATCTCTAATGACCTGGTTTTTAACTGTCCCTTATTGAACTTTAAATAAAACAGATTATTTGGTCAACATCACAGTTTATGGGAGCTGCTGTGCAACAGTACTCCATTGGTTCTAGGGCATTTTAGGTTATATTGAGGTTATGAAAAGCACGGTACGAATGCAGTTGGTGACTTAATTGAAGCATCTAAGATCCTAAGAGATCTTGATAGGGTGGATATGGAGATGATGTTTCCTCCTTTTCCCTCCTCACAGTTGCTATACCCCACCAATGCCTCAACTTTCTCAGGTGACTAAGGAAATTTGGCATGTCTGCTACGATTCTCACCAATTTTTACAGATGCACCATAGAAAGCATTCTTTCTGACTGTATCATAGCTTGGTATGGCTCCTGCTCTGACCAAGACCACAAGAAGCTACAAAGAGTTGTGAATGTAGCCTCCCTTTCATTAACTCTGTCTACACTTCCCACTGCCTCAGAAAAACAGCCAGCACAATCAAGGATGCCACACACCCAGGATATTTTCTCTTCTGCCTTCTTCTGTTGGGAAAAAGATACAAAAGTCTGAGATCATATACCAACCAACTCAAGAATAGCTCCTTCTCTGCTGCTACAGACTTTTGAATGGACTTTCCATTTTTAAGGGAATCTTTCTCTACACGGTATCTGTAACTGCAAAACTGTTCTGCAGCCTCTTCTTCCCTTCTTCTCTTTGTAGTCGATATATGGTATACTTTGTATTGTATGTAAGAAATAATAGTTTTCACTGTATCCTAATACATGTAATAATAAATCAAATCAACCCAGTGATGAACTTCAGCACATATTTAAACCTGCAATCACAAAGAAGTGCCATGTTGTCCAAGGTGTCAAATTTTAGAGAAGATATTAAGCTGAGACCCCAGGGCAAACTCATTCTACTAACAATTTAAGGACTTCTGGCAGTGGTGCTTATCATAGAATTATGAGGATCAAATGAGGAATGCTTAACCTTGCAAAATTCAATGCAAAAATATCTATTTTGTTACCTCTGGAAGCACCGTAGTACCTTTTACCTGTAAAGTTGTCAGAGTAGAAATGAGAAAAGCTATTTAGACCATATCTCTGCTCCTTCTAGCAGTACTTGGTCTTTCATATCTTTCCTGTGTCTAGCTACTTCCTGTTGAATCAGAAATATATTCACTTATTGTGCATTATGGTGGCACAGTGGTTAACGTTGCTGCCTCACAGTGCCAGGGACCCGAGTTTCATTCCAGTCTTGGATGACACTCTGTGTAGAGTTTGAACATTCTCCCTGTGTCTGCGTGGGTTTCCTCCGGATGCTCCGATTTCCTCCAATAGACCAAAGATGCACAGCTTAGGTAGATTGGCTGTGCTTAATTGCCCTTTAGTGTCCAAGATGTGCAGGTTAAGTGATTTAACCATGAGCAATGTATGGTGTTAGGGTGGGGAAATGGGCCTAGGTAAGATGCCCTGTCGAAGGGTAGATGCACTGTAGGGATTCTATGATCTTTTACTGTGCTTTTACTAACACTTTGCGACTACCTAATTGGAGATGAAAAGCACTTCTTAAGTTATTGCCAGCTGAAGCTTTCTTTAGTTCTCAGCCTTTCCATAAAACTAGGTGAAAACTGGGTCATAATGTTGCTGCGGCAGGCAAACGAATGGTGATTGTCATTTGTTAAATTGTCCTTTTGCCTATTTAATTGAGATGATATTTTGTGTGACAAGTTGCTGTAAATACTATCCAATAATGGTGTTGTTAGGGAAAGCAAGCATGGTAACCCTGAGCAAAGAGGGCAAGATGCTTGATTATCCTTCTAACTGATCAGACTGAAGAATTACGTAAGGACTGCGAAGGAAACATAAATTCAAGCTGAACTCAATCCCAATCAGAATGCGAACAAAGAGGATGAAAGAAAGATGTTTTAAAGTTTATTTATTAGTGTCATGGGTAGGCTTACATTAACATTGCAATGAAGTTACTGTGAAAATCCCCAAATTGTCACACTCCTGCACCTTTTTAGGTTCACTGAGGGAGAATTTAGCATGGCCAATGCACCTAATCAGCAAGTCTTTCAGACTGTGGGAAGAAACCGGAGCATCTGGAGGAAACCCATGCAGACACAGGGAGAATGTGCAGACTCCACAAAGGCACTGACCCAGGCTGGGAATCGAATCTGGATCCCTGACATTGATACAGCAGCGTTAACCATCATACCATCGTGTGACTGAGAGAAAGAGAGAGAGAGAGAAAACCATAGAACATTACAGCACAGAAACAGGCCCTTTGGCCCTTCTTGGCTGTGCCAAACCATTTTTCTGCTACTCCTACTGACCTGCACCTGGCTCTACACCCCTCTCATCCATGTATACGTCCAAGTTTTTCTTAAATGTTAAAAATGAGCCCGCATTTACCACTTTATCTGGTAGCTCATTCCACACTTCCACCACTCTCTGTGTGAAGAACCCCTCCTAATATTCCATTTAAACATTTCCCCCTTCACCCTTACCCCATGTCATCTAGTTCTTTTTTCTCCCCTAGCCTCAGTGGAAAAAGCCTGCTTGCATTTACTCTATCTATGCCTATGATAATTTTATAGACCTCTATCAAATCTCCCCTCATTCTTCTATGCTCTAGGGAATAAAGTCTTAATCTATTCAACCTTTCCCTGTAACTCAGTTTCTCAAGCCCCAGCAACATCTTTTGTGAACTTTCTCTGTACTCTTTCAATTAGGTGACCAAAACTGCACACAGTACTCTAAATTTGGCCTCAAAGGATAAGAAAAGTCTTTTTTTGAAAAATATTTTTTTTAAAATCCTCTTAAGATTCATGAATGAGGCTTCTCTCTTAAACTAAACTTTTTTGCATTGAAAATGAATGATTAGGACTGGCAGTAATTCATGCTTACCGCATTGTTAAAAGAGTGCTTTGATTGAAACTTTTTCACTTCACTTAAGCATTCACTCCAAATCAGGTTTGCAGGGAGTCAGAGTCTTTCCTGTCAGATTCTGGAGATGGAATTGTCCAACCGCACTCTTCCCAAGAAGGATAAACGCCACCTGAGGTCGACATAACTTTTCATGGCCCTTTCGCCTGCCTGCTATAATTCCCATGGCAGACGGGATGGAAATACTACCTCCCCCAACACCTGTCTGAGAATTAGGTGAAGTGTACACCAAGGACAGGATAACTGTCTATCGCAGAGCGCACACTCACACTCTCACGTTCACTCTCTCACGGTCACACCATCACAACTTCACACACTCACGCACGTTCACTCTCACACTCTCCTTAGGGATTCTATGATTCCCTCCAAGTCAACATGAGTATACCTTGCATATAGATCAGCATTCTTTCATCATTGCTAGATTGAATCAAGAAATTCCTTCCGGAGACCATTGTTGGAGTAATAACTTCACAAAGAATGCAGTGAAGGGTCTAAAATTTTTTCACTAGCGTCACAAGTAGGCTTACCTTAATACTGCAATTACTATGAAAATCTCCTCGCCGCTATACGCTGATGCCTGTTCAGGCACATTGAGGGAGAATTCAGCATGGCCAATGCACTTTACCAATACATCATTTGGACTATGGGAGGTAACCAGAGCACCTGGAGGAAACCCACACAGACATGGAGATAACATACAGACTCCACACAGACAGTGACCCATGATAGGAATCGAACCTGGGTCCCTGACACTATGAGACACCAGTGTTAACTGCTGTGCCACCACGCAGTATAGTTTGACAAGAAGGTTCACTATCTTTACAGGGTCTTTGAGGGCTGATGTTATGTGGCCTTATCACAAATGCCCAAGGCCAGAATCTTTTAGCTGTCCTTGTTGGCAAGATTTTCCAGTCAACACATTGTGTTCTCCGGTGCTGTAGGATGTATGGAATGGGAGGCTCGTTGATGGTGGTGGGATCAATGGCAGAAACAAAATCAGTGGCTCCAAAAATCCTATCCCAAAAATATCTCTCAAAAATGTTTCAGGCACGTCCCATTCCCACTGTAGTGAAGTCGAAGAATTTGGCACCCAACCAAATCTCCGTTTTGGTTGGATGGGAAAATCTCACCGATGTAAATGGCAGCGGGATGGGAAAATCTCATTGGTGTGAATGGCAGCGGGATGGGAAAATCTCACCGGTGTGAGTGGCAGCGGGATGGGAAAATCTCACCGGTGTGAATGGCCGTAACCTGCCAGCCTTCACATTGTTACTTGTTTCCACATTGAATCAATCTTCCTTAATTAGCTGTCAGCAGATATTTCATTTGAAACACTAAACTTTAGAAATAGCTGCTGGGTCACTCCAAATATTGAATTAATTGGAGCAGGACCACATTTAACAAGATTTTTATTTGCTTTGTTTCAGCTGAATCAGCGTTGGCTTTGAGATGTTCCTCTGTCTCTGTGGACAGGTCCTTCAACAGATTACAATTGATTTCCTTAAGGCAAAAGCTGATGACAGCATGATTCATAAAGTTCAGTTCAGATCTGAAGGGAAAACAAGCTACACTCAAGATTTGAGTTCACCTAACTTAGCAGGTTGATCAATTTGCTTTTTTCTGCTTGCCAGCTTGGAGGAAACTCAAGACTTTACTGTGGAATTCACGATTGCAAACATCTGCCCAGAGATTTTCTACCTTTTCAATCCTGCTGGTACATGAATCCAGTGTCAGTTTTCATTTCCTGCTCTCTGTTACACTCATCCAATCTGTTGATCTGAAAACCCACATGAGATTTAAAATAAAAATCCAATTTTCTCTGATCATCCACAGATGTGCATAGATTCCAAATGGAATCTTATGGGAATTTTGGAGGGAAAATTGGTATAGAATTCTCCAGGTTCACTGGCCAGTTTTCCCTCCAGATCTTGTCACTTTAAAGTCGTTTTTTATTTATTAGTGTCTTAAATAGGCTTATGTAAGTAAAGCAGTGAAGTTACTGTGAAAATCCCCTGGTTGCTGCGTTCTGGAACCTATTTGGGTCCTCCGAAGGAACATTTAGCATGACCAATGCACCTAACTAATATTTCTTTTGGACTGTGGGAGGAGACTAGAGCACTCAAAGGAAACCCACACAGACATGGGGAGAATATGCAAACTTCACACAGACAGTGACCCAGGATAGGAACCAAAGCCAAGTTTCTGGCACTGTGAGACAGCAGTGCTAAACACTTGGCACTGTACCACCCTCAAATTTCACCATCTGCTGTGGTGGGATATGAATCCAGGTTCCCAGAGAATTGCCCTGGGTCTCAGGGTTACTAGTCCAATGATAATCTGATGATACCATTGCCTCCTGCATGGGAGATGTAGATTGCTCCATCAGATTGGCGAGGTGAAGACACATAAAGTTGAGAATAGTGCCCCGATCATTGGAGCAAAACTTATTTTCTCACCCCCCCCAACCCTTCCCCACTCCACCACAGAGGCATCTATGACTTCCCCTCCCCATCCCCTCCCTCTCCAGTCATTACTGGTATCCACATCCCTCCCTGCCCCCCCCGCCCCCAATCAGCCCGAGCATCACCCACCTTTTCGATCCCCTCGATTTTCATTGTCAACTCCATCACTCCCTGTGTTTGCTCCCTCCCTCCCACACCACAAATAGATAAGCCCCTCTATGTGAGGCTCCACTTAGGGCCTCCTCTGCCACTGCTGTCTGTCACAGATTGGCATTGGCAGGTTGGTAATACCAGCAATGCTGACTTGTGCCAGGGATCAGTACTGGAGGCATTGCCAGGGCACTGCATGGGCATATCCTCTTCCACATTTCTCCCTCCCTCTCCCCACCACACACAGTGACTGTAATGAACTTTGTGCCTCTGGGAAGGATTTCCATGAGAGGGTCACATCTGTTTGAGCCTCTTGTAACCGCGCCGACTTAACATCATGTCAAATCTCGTGAGGGGGGCATGGTGAGGGAAGGCTGTTTAATTAGATTTAAATTTTTAAAAATGTATTGAAATCAGGTTCTCACCTATTATGGGTGTGAGCCTGATTACGTCGCCAGGAAGAAGTGGTGAAAGTCAGAGATGCAGTCTCGCCGGCAAGATTTGCAATTTTCCGATTTTGCTAAATCTTGAAGTTTGTCGACAATCTCATGGATGATGAGTGTGAGATCAGGATCCAGCCCTCTTCTGTCATCAATTATAAAAGTATAGATCATAAAAGTAAGGATGTAATACAGAGGCTTTATAAAGCTCTGGTCAGAATACATTTGCAATATTGTGAGCAATTTTGGGCCTTGTATCTAAGGAAGAATGTGCTGGCCTTGGAGTAGATCCAGAGAAGGTTCATGAGAATGATCCCTGGAATCAAAGACTCAACATATGAGAAGCGTTTGAGAATTCTGGATCTGTACTCAATGGAGTTTAGAAAGATGAGAGGGGCTCTTATTGGAACTTACAGAATACTGTAAGGCCTGGATAGTGTGGACGTGGGGGAGAAGTTAGTAGGAAAGACTGGGATCCAAAGGCACAGCCTCAGAATTAAAGGAAAACCCTTTGGAATTGAGGTGAAGAGGAACATCTTCAACCGAGGGGGGATAAATCTATGGAATTCATTGCCATAGAAGGCTGTGGAGGCCAGATCATTCAGTGCATTTAAAACAGGGATAGATAGGTTCTTGCTGGTAAGGGGATCAAAGGTTACATGGAAAGGTGGGAGAATGGTGTTGAAAAACATATCAGTCATGACTGAATGGCAGAGGAGATTCAATGGTCTGAATGGCATAATTCTGCTCCTTTGTCTAATGGTCTAATCCGGGTGTTGCAGGTAAGATTACTTATGCTATGGAGGTATTCTGCGTTGGGCTGTCTGAGTGACTAATCATGTGTTTCCTTTGCTATGTTTCCAGTATCTTTCCAAATTGAAGCTCTTTTATAGATGCAGTGGAATTCTTGTTTCTGATACCTTACCATTATATTTAACTCATCCCTGTTCTTAATTAAATTAATTATTTCTCAGTAATAGGGAAGCCAGCACAGAATGGAAATGAAGGGTGGCGCAGTGGCAGAGTGGTTAGCACTGCTGCTTCACAGTGCCAGGGACCTGGGTTCAATTTCCAGCTTGGGTCACTGTCTGTGTGGAGTTTGCACATTCTCCCCATGTCTGCTTGGGTTTCCTCTGGGTGTCCTGATTTCCTCCCATAGTCCGAAAGAAACATGGTTTCTGGTTTGGTGCATTGGCCATGCTAAATTCTCCCTCGGTGTATCCGAACAGTGCCAGAGTGTGGCAACAAACGCATTTTCACAGTAACTTCATTACAATGTTAATGTAAACCTATTTGTGACATGACTAAAATAAACTTTAAAACTAAACTACAATTCTAAAATTGAATAAAATTCCATTTGAATTGAAGGGTGGCACACTTCCTACAGTCTAAAGGTGTGCGGATAAGCTGGATTGGCTGTGCTGAATTGAACCTTAGTGTCGGGGGGACTAGCAGGGTTAAGGAGATAGGTGGGATTGTTGTGAGTGCAGCTTCAATGGGCCAAATGTCCTCCTTCTGTACAGTATTTCGCAGTATATATTGGAACAAATTTGTGACTTCTAAATATCTTATTTGTTTCCACAGGCAATTCGGTCCACCTTGCTGACCAACAAGGTGCATGCATTCGGCAAGTCGTGCGAGGGCTGCTCTTGGATGTTGCTTCAGGAGTGGCCTAGTGCTTCAAGTCGTTAGTGTATGCTTAAACTGGACCATCTGATGGGCAACATGACAGCTCAAAGACTATCGCTGTTGCTGTGCAGACACATGGATTTGGGCCTGTGTCTGCGGGAGTTTGCGCGTTCTTCCCGTGGTTGCGTGGGTTTTCTCCGGGTGCTCCGGTTTCCTCCCACATCCCAAAAATGTGCTCTTAGGCTGATTGGGTAACAAATTGTCCCTATATTGGTCCCTATATGGGAATCTTCCACAATAGACATAGCCTAAAGTCATGGATATGTCATTAAGACGTTAGGACGGCGGCGCGGGCTCGTTGGGCCGAAGGGCCTGTTTCCCATGCTGTGTTGCTCTTTGTTCTTTGTTCAGCCATATCTTATCTTTCCAGGGTTCAGATGATTACTATTGTGTGTTCGAAGCCACACTCACCATTTGAATTCAAGGAAAACAATAAGTCAAACATCGAAACAGCATAGTCGCTTTAAAACAAAAGCAGACATGAGTGATGAAACATCACTTTATTCATGGCTATCTTTTCATTAAAATTTGCAAAGCTACGACTTTCGGCCCTTGGTTCTGCATAATGTATGATTCAGTTGGCCGAGGGGAGGCTGAGTGAATGCACCTTGCTTTGAAAGCCTGCATTCTTGTTTGGGGGAGGGCGGGGTAAAGAAAAACCTCACAAAATTAAATGTGTGGCAGGATCGAGTGGAATGGGATGGTAAAAGAATTGCAATGAGTTGTGTGACTGGTCACTGCTCTATTGGATCCTCCAGTTTGACTCTGTGGGTTTTCGTTTTTACAGAATCCATCTGCATGACAGTACAAAGCCTTTACCAAGTCTTAACTAAACATAACTGCTGCATTCCTTCCATGCAATTGACAGCTGTGGGAAAGGAAATCAAAGATTCAGGTCCATGGCGTTTTCGCTCCTATTCATGTTTATGTAATTAACACTTATTTTGCTATTTCTAGTTAATGCAATTCAGACTTTTTATTGGAGTGGCTCCCAGAGTGCTATTTGTCTTTATGGGGAACAAATAAGGTTTTATTGGGTTGAATTGGGCGCAAATTGAAAGTAATGCAGCACAATATACAAACCGAAGCTAGTGTTAACTTCAACCCAGGTAGTAATGATTTGTGTTCCTCAGTTACTGTTGAGGGCATTGCCTAATTTGTTCAAAGCTTAAAAAGGTATAATCAAGGTGAATTGGCAGACTGTGATGAATTAGTTTTTCCCTGTTTAATGGACAGGGTTTTGGGGTGTTAGTTTGGGTTTAAATATATTTTATTAATGTCACAAGTGGGCTTATATTCACACTGCAATGAAGTCAGTGAAAATTCTTTAGTCACCACACTCCAGCGTCTGTTCGGATACACTCCATACTCGATGGAGTTTAAGAGGATGAGGAGACATCTTATTGAAACTTAGAATATTGAAAGACCTGGAGAAGATGTTTCCATTAGTAGGAGAGACTAGGATCCGAGGGCACTGGAAGAATTTAGCAAGATATGCGTAACTGGCACATCTTTCGCACTATGGAAGGAAACTGGAACACCTGGAGAAAACCCACGCAGACATGGGGAGAACGTGCAGACTCCACACAGTGACCCAAGCTGGGAGTCGAATCCAGGACCCTGGTGCTGTGAGACAGCAGTGCTAACACTATGCCACCATGCCACCAATGATGTCTGGGTTCTGAAGAACAAGACCAGAATGTTACCACCCCACATGCCACAGAAATCAGAACGGGCAAGGGGCAGAACAAGGAAAGGTCCGTTGATCACGGGGAGTTTTTATTGTTTCGATATGAGCGATGCCATAAATTCCTGCTCCCAAAAGTCAATTCTTGCAGGATCTGATATTCCCTCAGCTGCGATATAGACAGGAACTCAGAATGGAGGACACTTCCTGCACACTGGTCTGCACAACTTTTTTAAAGCACTGAGCACCTCAACATGTAAATAAGGCCTGGGAGTGACCCTTCCTGATCTCTCTCCCCAAAATGGTGATTTTAGGACCTAGTCTCAGCTCCAAGTTGAACTTGCTTATTTCTCCTGAGTCCTTTGAAGTGCCCCCTGAGCTGTGTCCACCGTAGAGGATGCTGACTGTCTGTGCTCTCACCATCAACAGCTCCCTTGGAGGTGAAGACACCAGCTTCACGCTAATGTAGAACTGTCGTAAACGGTGCCATCGCTGAATATCTGCTGGGGTGAGTCCCAGACAGAATGTTCACTAATGACATGGTATTGTATTAACATGAGCTTTCTGTGGTCCTGTGACATTTCTCACACCACTCCGCCAGCGAGTGACCAGGAAGATCAGAATTGGAATCTCCCATGCGAACTGTGCTTTCTGGATTTTGAACTGTGCATCATTTCAGTGTGGGCTCAAAATTGCCATTATGTAGGTACAAGTTACTGTTTTGCCTCAATGTCCAAGATAATCTTAATTTTTGAATAATTTAAACTGATGTCA
The DNA here is from genome assembly GCA_024679065.1 of Sphyrna mokarran. Lineage (NCBI taxonomy): Eukaryota > Metazoa > Chordata > Chondrichthyes > Carcharhiniformes > Carcharhinidae > Sphyrna > Sphyrna mokarran. The sequence goes on from JAGIQG010000029.1 coordinate 25,227,827, forward strand.
GTGAAAAGAATTCACCTCAACTAACTTTAGGAAACCTCTTCACAATTTTGAATGTTTTCTAAATGTCTTCTGGCTCCTAGTGAAACAGCACTAGAATCATAGAATCTCTACAATGCAGAAGAAGGCCATTCAACCCTTCAAGTCTGCACCAGCAACAATCACACCCAGATCCTATTCTCATAACCCCATAGATTTACCCTGCTAATCCCCCTGGCAATAGGGTCAATTTAGCATATCCAATCAACCTAACCCACACATCATTGGACTGTGGAAGGAAACTGGAGCACCCAGAGGAAACCCATGCAGATACAGGGAAAATGTTCAAACTCCACACAAGCAGTGATCCGAGGCTGCAATTGAACCCAGGTTCTTGGTGCTGTGAGTCAGCAGTGCTAACTCAGTGTTAACCGTGAGTTAGCAGTGCTACCAATGCTGCTACCCCAAAAGGTTGGAGAAACTTGGTTTGTTCTCATTGGAACAATTGAGGTTAAGTAGAGACCTGATAGAAGTCGACAAGATTATGAGGGGCATGGATAGATTGGATAGTCCAAAGCTTTTTCCCATGGTGGATGAGTCAGTTACTAGGGAGCATAGGTTTAAGGTATGAGGGGCAACGTTTAATGGAGACGTATGAGACAAGTATTTTTACACAGAATGTGATGGGTGCCTGGAACTCTCTGCTGGGGGAGGTAGTGGAAGCTAATATGATAGTGGCTTTTAAGAGGTGTCTTGACAAATACATGAATAGGATGGGAATAGAGGGATATGGTCCCAGAATGATAGGCATTTTTAGTTCAGTCAGTCAGCATAGTCGGTGCAGGCTTGGAGGGCTGAAGGCCTGTTTCAATGCTGTAATTTTCTTAATTCTTTGTTTAAAGCAAGTTTCAACTGAGATTTGAACTCGGATGGCTGGATTCAAAGTCCAGAGTGCCCACCATTACACCACGGAACCTTATGGGAGTGTCTGGGGTCAGAGGGACATAATCTCAGAATAGGGGGTCACCCATTTAAGACAGAGGTGAGGAGGAATTTGTCGTCTGAGAGGGCAGTGTTTCTGTGGAAGTCTTTTATCACAGAGAGCTGTGGGAGCACTATTCAAGCTTATGCACAAGTTCATAGTAACTTCAGATTTTCCAGAAAAACACGAATCCCCTTAGAAATCTGGCTTCACTGTCATTATTAATGTTTGTTGTTTTCAGGTTCCTACATTTCCTTTTAAAAAAGAAAGCTGAACGAAACAAACAATATTCGAGAAGGAAGGTGGTAGATCCAAGCACTGAGAAGTAGCTGGAATTCGACAGACAGTGAGAAAAGCTGGAGATTTATAGCTAAAGTTAAAGTTGTGTTAGTCACAAGTAATGTTTACATTAACACTGCAATGAAGTTACTGTGAAATTCCCCTAGTCGCCACACCCCGTGCCTATTCAGGTCACAGCCCCTAACCAGTATGTCTTTCAGAGTGCGGGAGGAAACCGGACCACCTGGAGGAAACCCACACAGACATGGGGAGAACGCGCAGACTCTACACAGATAGTGACCCAAGCCAGGAGTCGAATCAGATCCTTAGTGCTATGAGGCAGCAATGCTAACAATTGCGCTATCATGTCGCCCCGCTGATGTACCATTCAGAAGTATGATGCAAGATTATATTGGCTAATTTAATCTTTAAAACAAAAGGAAAAGGGCCTGACCAGAGGCCAGGGCTTAATCATTTCCCTGATGGTCAGAACATGCCAACCTGTTAGCAACCTGTCTAGACCAAGCTGAGCTTTCCAAAGCTCGCTGCTGGAATTAACCAAGAAACGGAATACATTTTGAACTCAGGTTCATAGCTCCCTGCATGTTAAGATGCACCTCTTGAAGTCTCAAGTTACTTGACTTAATTAATAGACCCTTTTCAAACAGCTGATACCAAATAAACTTAAATCTTGATCTTGCGCAAATGAAGTTGAGTAGATTGCATCTCCCAGTTCCAGTGCATGATCCTGCAAAATGTTTTGGTGCTTATTTTTAAATGCAGTGTCCCTTGTGAACAACAAAGGCACACTATGGCCGTGAGTTAGAATTCTACATAATCTAATTTGAACTCATCTGTCAACTGAGCGTTTACACTGAGATAAACTAGAATTCCCAGGCGCACCAAAGCTGGCAGTATACAAAGTGCATAATTACCATATGTTCAAAATTTTGATCCATTCTACAGATACAAATTACAGGAAATGGGCATTTGTAATTTGCTATTCTACATCTAGATCCTTCTTTAAAATGACTCCTCCCTCTTCTGATACTTCTAACTGAGTTTTCTAATGCTTCAATCACCAGCTAAGTAACTGTTAGAGGTGGTGACGTAGTGGAATTGTCACTGGCTATCAACCCAGAGACCTAGGGGAAATTCCTGCCCATTACAGGAATCATACTGGGTAGCAGGGCAGACCACGAAAAAATCCGTTGACCTCAGATGGAATTTTCTATTTTTGGGGCAAATGCAGCTGGAAACGTCTGCTCGCAGACTGTGGGTTCAATCTTATCAAAGCAGATGCTGAAATTTGAATTCAATAAAAATCTGGACTGCAAAGTCAAATGACAACCAGGAAACCATTGTCAATTATTGACCATCTGGTACACTAAAATCTTTTAGACAAGGAAATCTGCCATCCTTACATGGTCCGGCCTACATGTGACTCCAGAGCCACGGCAGTGTTTGAGTCTTAACTGCTCTCTGAAATGGCCCACTCAGTTCAAGGACACTTAGGAATGGACAATCAATGCTGGCCCAATTAAAGATAGTAAGAAGTCTCACAACACCAGGTTAAAGTCCAACAGGTTTATTTGGTAGCAAAAGCAGATGTTGGGGAATGCTTTTTGCTAACAAATAAACCTGTTGGACTTTAACCTGGTGTTGTAAGACTGCTTACTGTGTTTACCCCAGTCTAACATCAGCATCTCCACATCTAGCTAAAGATATCCACATCCCATAAATTAATGAAAATATTATTTTCACCATCATGCGTAGCTCAAAAGAATCCAGTCAACACATAGGATTACACAGGTTGTAAAGCACAAAACGAGCATTCAGCAAACCAGTCCGTGTGTGAAGGGTGGCTTGATGGGGGCGGGATCCGATGCTGGTTATTGACAAGGGCCAAGGTTACTGAGTGAGAAAAAGAGTTGGGGAAGTGAGGGGGACCAGTTGGAGACTGGGGGTAGCTCACTTGTCTAAGCAAAGAAAATCATTCATCTTCTTCTGCCCAGTCCTCTTTGGAGTGCAGTTGCCCTGTCCAGGGATGCCATTGCATCCCAGGTGGGGGTGGTAATCCTGCTGGAAGGCTGTCTCCTGAAGCGGGGAAATAGGAGGTGTCTCACGTCTACTCAACTCTGATTATGTAATGGACACTTTTAGCACCTTTCTCAGCTTTCTCCATGACATTCCCTTTGTCCAGTTACAATCCCCTGCCCTTCACCCTCATAGTATAAATCACTTCTGATTTTCTTTGTTCTTCGCTCTGATGAAGGGTCATCCAGACTGGAGGCCTTGGCTCCATTCTCCCTCCACAGATGCTGTCAGATTTTCCAACGTGTTTTATTTTGATTTTTACTCCATCATATCCTGATGAGGCCGCCCTCCGAGAAGTGAAGTGCTGCCTCTTTGCCTGCCATCCCCTGCGGTTAATGTGGATCAGATGCTGGAGGGTGCTGGAGAGCTGTTTATATGGAACTCCCCAGTGATTGCTTCAGTTAAGTCATTGCTGAGTGGGCAAATCAGAGGGAACACGCTGCAGGAAAGGCCTGATTCTCATGGCCATAAAGATTATTACTAATGAAGCATAAGATTTGGTCTGAAAACATAGATTCATAGAATCCCTACAGTGCAGAAGGGGCCATTTGGCCCATTGAGCCTGCACCAACAACAATCCCACCCAGTTATCCCCTTAAGCCCACATATTACCCCCCTGCTAATCTCCTGACATTAGAGATCAATTTAGCATGGACAATTAACCTAATCTGCACATCCTTGGATTATAGGAGGAAACAGGAGCACCCGAAGGAAACTCAAGCAGACACACAGAGAATGTGCAAACTCCACACAGACAATCACCAAAGCTGAAGTTGAACTCGGTCCCTGGTGCTGTGAGGTAGCAGTGCTAACCATTGTGACACCATGCTGCCCTACCAGCACCATTGGTGTGAATCGCTCAATTTTTCACGCCAGAACCAAATCTGTGCCACTTTTTGTGATAAGATTTCAACCTGTTGTGACTTTAACTAAGTAAATAAGAGTTTCACAGAAAGATCAGCAAACAATGTTTTAGAAAAATATGCATATGATTTAAAGTGCATTTAAAGGAGAACAGTGAGGCAAAGCAGAAGAGATTTGAAGAAGGAATTCCAATGCTTAGGGTCTTGGCAATTGAAGGAACCGGCCACCACTGGTGGAGCAATTAAAATCAAGGATGTCCAAGAGCACAATTAGAGAACTGCAGAGATCTGAGAGTTGAAGGATTGAAGGAGATCATAGGGATGGATGAGGCCTCCAAGTGTGGAAATGGGGGAGTGGGAAATTTAGAAATGGAGACAAGGGGTGGGAATCTTCAGCCATACTCGCCCCAAAAACCGGAGAATTGCATTCAAGGTCAGTGCATCTTTGAATGGTCCACTCCCCAATTGCCCACTGTGATTCCCGTAGTGGGCAAGACAGAAGAATTCCTCCCAAGCATTTTAAAATCGAGGTCAATTTCCTTGAAAGGTGTGATAAATATTCAAAATGAGTTGAATTTTGAAGCAAATATTGCAAATGGTTTCAAGAGATGAGTAACTGGGAATAAATGAATGTGAATTGGGTTTGAAATGAACATGTTGAGCTAAAGGGCAATTTACTGTAGTAAGTGTATTAAATTTCTGAACAAGGGTACTCTTGATTATTTTATTCCTGTATCATCTTCGTTCTACATTTTTCACAAATAAGTATAAATTAGAAATTTATCGTAGGAAAATAAATCTTTTTTTGTTTATGAGAACTGTCAAAGAAATGAACAAACTGGAACCATTTCTTCATCCTTAAGAAGTTCCAAATAAAATGTCTTGAAATAATGTTCTAAGTTCCTGGAGGAGAAGAGTTCACAGTGTTGCATTGACCTGGATTCAGCACTAATTGGCTCTAATTCAGCAAGCTTGTTGCGAAACAGTTGGGACCTCGAGTATCCAAGGAACAGAAAGGTCCTATATTTGCAGTAGAGGTCAAGTTTACAAGTTAGAATTGAAGTATTACTGTGATATTGTAAGGAAGGCTCTTTGCAGTGCACCAGTGTGTGTTGTGTAGAGCAGTAATGATACAATTCTTCGATCATTTTGTACCAAATTAATTTGGTATTCGCCTGGAAACTATGTAGATTATTAAATAGTGTTACACACACGACTTTAAATACAGCCGATTTCTTTAAGTAGACCCCCCATTTCATAACTAAAATGCAAGGTCCCAAACTCTCTAATTAAACAAAAATCCCTTGAATATTGAAACTAATCAAAAAATTAATTTCCTGATGGAACTTTTATACATTTAATTTTTGGCACTAAAATCTGTCCTTTAAGTCTGTGACTGACATATATTAGAACACTTGACTTTTTAATTTTCAGTAAAATAATGAATTTGTGAGAGACAGGAGGTTTAACACCCTTTTGGGGATTAAAATTAAACGTAAGGGTAGAAATTGCGGTCAGCAATATGATCATTGAAATGCTTAACAAACTCTTCAAGTACTTCTGCCTATAACTATGACATTGACAATTATCTTTCTAGTGAGTGATAATCATTAGTCTGTTGCTTAGAAATAATGGCGTGTTTATTTTATACTAATTTACTAGTTGAAGTACTATCAAGCAATGAAATGACGGAGCAAATGAGAACTTGCTTAATTTAAATCTATTCAGGTGTTGTTGTCAAGTCCATTCCACGTAGAGCCCCTATATGTTTCATATCTGCTCAACGCCGAGGTCTTTATAATTCATGTTCATCCGATGTAAAATCCCTGTTCACTTCATGTCCATCGCATGTAGAACACCTGTATGATTCATGTCCATTCCTTGCAGAGACCCAGTACAATTCATGTCCATCCCACGCAGAACCACTCTATGATTGAAGTCTGATCCATGCAGAAACCCTATACAATTCCATTATGTCTTTCCCTCACACACCACCCAACAGAACCTCAAATAGACTTCCTTCCAGACAGCATCTGCAAAAAAATCAAGCAATGCTACTGAAATCTCCAAAACCTTCAGGGTGGAATTCTCCCATCCCAGTGGTGGGCAGAAGTGGGGAATCCAGTGGGAGCCAAGCAGTCGGAAAGCCACCAGAGTAAAAAAGAGTTTGCAATTTTGCTAGTGGCGGGTTAATGGTGGACCGGTTCCCTTGGTGTCATGAATACCATTTGCATTCTTTGCATCTCATGAATTAAAACAGCTCATCACCAAAATCTCTCTGGCCTTCCAATCTTGTTTAAATTTATTTATTAGTCAGCTTACGTTAACACTGCAATGAAGTTACTGTGAAAATTAGTTGCCACGCGGGTATGCTAAGGTGGAATTTAGCATGGCCAATGCACCTAACCAACACATCTTTCGGACTGTGAGAGGAAACCGGAGCAGCTGGAGAAAACCCATGCAGATATGGGAAGAATGTGCAGATTCTGCTCAAATAGTGACTCAAGCCAGAAATTGAACCCACGTCCTTAGTGTTATGAGCCTGCAGTGCTAACCTCTATGCCACCGCACCCTATTTCTCCAGCTGGAAATCATGTCAGTATCAAACCCATTTTGAAAAAAAGGGATGTGTCCAAAGCAGACCCAATTCCTTTGAGGGTTCAAGGTGAGTGCAATACACAGCTTATCTATCATAGCATTGCGCCACTCCTATTGCACTGAATGCTATGCTGAATTGAGTCTGAATCAATTGTCTGCTCTGGGACTCTGTTCTATATATTTGCTAAGCTATAGTCAAAAAGGCTTTTTAACTCTTCTCTATTCTTGCCTGATTCAATCCAGTTAAATTAGATGTACCTGCTCATTATTAAAACAAAATATAAGCTGGAAGAGGAGAAATCACTAGCTTTTATTTTACTGTTCTTTTTATCTGGTCTTAAAATTATTCATCCCAAAAAATTGCAGCAAGACCTGTATAATATTAAGAATTGGGCTGATATAGAGCAAGTAATATTCAAGTCACATAAATGACCATCTCCAGCAAGAGACAATCTAATCACCTCTCCTCGGCAAAATTCATCACTGAATTCCCCAACCATCAGCTGCCTGGGGATGTTCATTGACCTGAAACTTAACTAGACTGGATGTAAGAACAGGTCAGAGGCTGGAAATTCTTCAGTGAGTAACTGAACTCTGATTACTATAAACTTTTCCACTTTGTGTAACTGAGGAATGTGATGGAACACTCCATTCCCCTGAGAGCGTGCAACTCCAACGCTACTCAAGAAGCTTGACACTATCTGGCATGGACTGATGGATTGGCACACATCCACCACCTCCGACATTCATTCCCTCTTCCAGCGATGCACATTGGCAGCAGCGTGAACCATCTACTAGATGCAATGCACCAAGGATCGCTTCAATTCATTCTAAATCCACAACCTCAACTACCTTAAAGGATTATGGCAACAGGTATTCAGGAACACTGTCACGTTCAAGCCACACACCATTCTACCAGTTGATGAACCAAAATCCTGGAATCTGCTACTTAAGAACACTGTGGGATTGCATTGATCACATGGGCTATAACAGTTCAAGAAAGTGACTCAGCGCATTCTCCCAAGACAATAAAAATTAGCTTTTCCAATTACATTCATAATCCTTTGTAGTTTCTTGCAGTCTCAGACAGAGCAGAAGACACACTAAGCTGTGATGCATCTGGGATCAATGGTTTCTATGGTGCATCTTAAAAAGTTGGTGAGATTCATAGCAGACATGCCAAATTTCCTTAGCCTCCCGAGAAGTTAGAGGCATTGGTGGACTTTCTTAACTATAATGTTAGTGTGGAGGGACGAAGACAGGTAGTTGGTGATCTGGACACCTAAAAACTTGAATTAAAAATATAAAGGAAGTTATTAGCTGTGGAGGAACTATTCAAACAAAATTCAGCCTGCATCCTCACTAATTTCCAGATCATAGTCTAATTCCATGGATATGATTCCCAGACCCGAAATTGAAATTTAGCACAGAAAGATAACATCCTATTTCATTGTAACCTCTTCAATCACTTGATTATTTTGGACAGTCAAAGTTTCCTTCTATACATTTCCTAATCTTCAATGTTGAGTGTTAGCCCAAAGAAATGATTTTAAAAGATGATTAAGTCATTGGAAATAATATTCCCAGTTTATCTGATGCAAAAATATATCAATTGGCTCATTGGCTTGTAAATTCAATAGAAAAAAATGGTAAATAGAATATACATGCATTGCATCTATATCAATCATTGTTTTAATAAGTTAAATGTCCACACTTCGGCCCATGCATTAGGCTACTTGGATACTTGCATTGAAATGTCTGTTAGAAATTTTCCAGCCTTGTAATAAGTCACTAAACTCTGTATGAATTTAAACAAAAGCATCATAGTGTGATCTGAACCAAATTCAGCTCTGACAAATGGTCATCCAAACTCAAAAACGTTGGCTCTACTCTCTCTCCACAGGTGCTGTCAGACTGTTGAGATTTTCCACCATCGTCTCTTTTTTGTTGTTAATGTTTATTTGTTGCGCAGTTGCTGCCTGACTTGCTGAATATTTCAGAAACATTTTCGTTTGACTTCTAAGTTCTGTAAAGCATTCCTGGAACACTGTGAGGCTGTGACAGGTGCTGTGTAAATGTGTTGGGCGGAAATCTCCCATTTTGAGAATAAGTCCCGTGGTGTGAGTATTTGAGTGTTTCCCACTGTGGAGGCCAGTGAGAAAATATGCCAAATCTGCTGGCCTCAACCTCATTAATTCTGCACCGGGGTGTTTTGCACCTTTTCCATGGCAGAGCAGGTCTAGTCCAGACACCGTATTGAAAAGGGGGCCCAACATCACTGACCCTTTACTGAAGAAAGAAGGTAGACTTCCTGAGGACAAAGATAGATCATAGAGTCATAATTCCTAAAGTGCTGATGAGGCTATTCTGCCCATTGAGCCTGCACTGACTCTCAGACAGAATATCTTACCCAAGCCCACTCCTCCACTTATCCCATGACCCCACACATTTCCCATGGCTAATCCATCTAACCCACATATTTTGAGATACTAAGGATCAATTTAATATGGCCAATTCACCTAACCTGCACACCTTTGGACTTTGGACAAAGACCAGAGCATCTGGAAGAAATCCACACAGACATAAGGAGAATGTGTAAGTTCCATACAGTCATCCAAGACTGGAATTGAACTCCGGTCCCTGGCGCTACAAGACAATAGCGTTAGGGATTCTATGGACTCTATAGAATTCAGCATGGCCAATCAACCTAACTTGCATATCTTTGGAACGTGGGAGAAAATCGGAGCACCCAGAGGGAACCCACACAAACACAGGGAGAACGTACAAATTCTACATAGATTGTGACCCGAGGCTGGAACTGATCCCGAATCTCTGGTGCTGTGAGGTAGCAGTGCTGACCACTTTGCTACCATGCTGCCCTCCTAAATGTCTAGAAGCATTTTGAGACTGGAAGATTGACCCCTCCAGGACACTGAATCTGGAAGGTCCAATTGTTGATGTACCCTCCACCTACTACACTGCTGTTCTGGGGTCCAGGACTGTGGGCAACCTTCATCTTGAAATCTGGATGGAAGCCCAAGTGTTTTTCTGATGAATCCTGGTATCTGCTGAGCAGGTTGCTTCGCAAATGTTTCACATAGGTGTGTTTTCCTGCCAGTTTCACAGAGAATCTGGCATGGGGAGGAGGTGGAGGAATTGGACCTTCATCTGCATCCTATTAATGAGTTCACACCAGCCTCTGCCAGGTTTCCTGACTCACCATGATGGACACCAGTGGAAGACCCCACTGTTGATTCACACTTGTGTGAAACCCATGTCTGAGCCTCCCGTCACAATCCTTCACCCCTCACTCCCCCACCACCACATTTCTCCACCCTTCACCACCATACACCTCCACTCCTCACACCACACTCCCCTCGCCCCTCACCAACCACCCCCCCTCCAACCTCCCCCCCCCCCCCCCCCCCCCAACTCCCCTATCCCTCACCACCACATCTGCCATCAAATCTGCCTGCAAGCATTTGGGAAAATTTCACCTCATCATAAAAATCATAGAACCCCTACAGTTGAGAAGGAGGCAGTTCAGCCCATCAACTCTGCACCACGAAGTCACACCCAAGCCTTATCCCCACATATTTACCTCACTAATCCTTCTAATCTACACATCCCTGGACACTAAGGGGCAATTTAACACGGCCAATCAACTTAAACCGCATATCTTTGGACTGTGGAAGGAAAACGGAGCATTCAGAAGAAACCCACACAGACATGGAGAGATCTGTGCAGAGACAATTACCCAAGCTGGGAATCAAACCCAAGTCGCTGGAAATGTGAGGCAGCAATGTTAACCACTGTACCACCGTGCCACCCATATCAGTTGACGGATAATATCTCAGCCATTTTAGTGAAAGTGTTGCCCACTTAATTTAAACAGATTAATGCATCTGACAAGATAAAAAGCAGAGAGATGCATTTCAGAACAAATATGTTAAGCATTCAAGCAGCAACATCCCACTTTGTGATTTCAGGTCTCTTTGAATTTTATTGTCCACATTATAACAATCTGTTTCCCTGGAGGTATTCCACTGAATGGCAGTGGTGAGACCTGAAGAGGCCACAAAACAAGCGTGGCCAACAGTCGGTGCAACACTCCATTAAGATCAGCAGAACTGACCTGAATTTGAGAATAACATTGCATGTACTCAGAATTTAAAACCTTTGAATATTATAATTCTAATGAGAAAACCTTTACATTTCAGAATGTAAAACAGTACAATTTCTGGCATGAATTATTTAAGACGATCGTTTAGCAGAAATCTCTTCTGTTTTCATGAATGATATGAAATATTCATCTCTTCCAGCTGGCAAGTAAATAAAAACTAATGGTTATTAAATATGATAAATTATTTGAGGAGTCATAACTTTAAAGCTTTTTTTGTATGTTATTGATTTCACATAATTGTTCCTGTGGCATTTTTGCTCAGCTGAATTAACCAGTAGTGAAGCCCCAGACAGGACTATACAGCAGTTCATTTGGGCATTTGAATATAGGTCACTCTACTATGACAAAGTCCTTCCGTGAAGTTAAACATGATTCAGGGAGTTGGAAGTAAATGAGGCCAAGATGCTCTGTTTCTGAATCGCAAATTATACCTTGTTACGTTCTGAAGGTCAAGTAGTAAATGCAGTCGACATTCACAGGCAGCTTTAAATCCGAATAAATTCCTCGCCACACTCTTTCAGATCGAACGGATAATGAACAGGCTTCCAGCGTCATTTTATATTCCAAGATGCAGATGAAATCAATCAGGGCGCAACATGAGTTTGTGCAGGCAAAACAGTACATTCTCGTGAAATGTTACTCACTTGAAATATTTATTAAAATAATCAGGGCAACTGCATTTTCAAGCAGTCTCCGAAAATGAAGGCAATTCAGATTGAACTAGTTTGGTCTCCAAACAGTCACTAACCTTGTAACTTAAAAGATTGTTTTTGGCTTCAACTTGACAGACATGACATGTACACACACACACTCACACACACACACACACAAACACACTCGTATTGTGTGTGCATGTGTGTGCCCATACACACATACAGACATACACATGCATACATGCGCACACACACACACACATGCACACAAGCATACACACATATAAAAGCACACACAGGCACACACACACACATACACACACACATGCATACACACGTGCACGCATTCATGCATATACATATGCACATACACACATACATGCACACACACACTCGCACAGACACACATGCAAACACTCACATACAAAGGCTCACAAACATGTATGCACACATAAACACAAACAAACACACACACACAAACACACACATACACATACACGCGTGCGCACCCTTATCCAGGCACAGACACATCTGCGCACCCATATCCAGGCACACACAGCCACCCTACCCACCATTGGAATTCTAGCAGGCAGGTGTTGGGGATGGGGGGAGGTGCAAGGGGACCATGTAAAGGGTCATTGAGGTCAGGTGGGAATCTTCGGTTTTCAGGCGAAGACGGCCAGAGAATCCCGTCTAAAAGAATCCTCTTCGGGAAAACAGAGAAGGTTGACAGTGATGTTGATTGATGTGAAAGCAAGTGGATGTATTAGGTATTTTCTGCAACATTCCAGCCTACGACAACACGCTGGGCAGGATAAGTTTTGTGAAATTAGATTCTTTCAATAAGTTTAATCATGCAAGTTGGGCTCAAAAATGAACCTTTGAACTTTGCCCAACATCAGCCTTCACTCACACCCAGCCAAAACTTTGCAAAACACATAAGATGGTGAACTCAATTATTAATAGTCTTAACTGACATTCCATATCTCCCTTCCTTAGCATAAATCCCTCTTAAACCATTGGGACTAAATGTTGCAATGTTTTACAACAAGAATGTCTTTTCATATCCAGAAGCCGAATCCAAATCATGTGCAGACAGATGGAATGGAGGTCTACTGAGGCTGCTGAATCAAATTAGTTCTGGCAGCATTAGTCTGGTACCCAGTGGATGCTGGTCTGTAGCAGTGTCCAAGCGTCTGGTGAATAATGGGCACTCTGAGCTGATGTGGAGAACATTGCATTTGTATTGCTAATTAGATTCAGCGATGAACAATATTTTGAACTTTTCGCAACGTACTACTGAAGGAGTTCAAGCGGGCATAAATTAAAGGCTCTGATCAGTGTGTGCAAAAGTAATTCAAGCCCTATGCATTAAGGGCAAACTGGGGAGGGGAATTAAAGCTGTGAGATGGAAGAAGAGGTGATAATGTGAAGAAGACAAAAGTACAAGAAAGCAAAATCAAGAATAGCTCATTCAAAACAAGGTACGGTAACCAAGTGGTTAGCATTGCTGCTTCACAGCTCCAGGAACCTGGGTTTGATTCCCGGCTTGTGTTACTGTCTGTGTGGAGTTTGCACATTCTCCTCGTATCTGCATGGATTTCCTTCAGGTGTTCTGGTTTCCTCCCACAGCTCAAAAATGTACGAGTTAGGTTGATTGGCCATGCTAAAATTGTATCTTACTGTCCTGAGATGCATAAGTTAGAGGGATTAGTGAGTAAATACGTAGGGGTATGGGGCCAAGATGGGATTGTGTCGGTGCAGACATGATGGGTCGAATGGCCTCTTTCTGTACTGTAGGGATGTTATGATTCTAAGAATGGAAATTTGAATTACTTTATTCTTATTAAAGTGTATGTGTGTGTGTGTGTGTGTGTTTGCGAAGGAGCAGCACTGCGGTAGTCTCGAGGTAGTGTGATAGATGCAAACAGTCCTGTGGTGAATGACTCCCATAACAGATGCATTCAGCTCCTGACATTTATTTTTTTAAATAATTTTGCTCTGACTATAAATATTGATGAGACATCATGTAGGCAATGAACTTTGTTTTTTTTTGCCAAAATCTATATGATGCAAACACTTGCCAGGACACCCTCCAAAGCTGTGAACTCTACGTGCTCAGAAGACAAGGGCAACAAGTGCATGGGAACACCATCACATGGAAACTCCCCTTCAAGTCACCAAAACCAGTCCAACAGAAGAATATAGAGTTTACAGCATGGAAACAGGCGCTTTAGCCTGACTTGTCCAAGCTGCCCTTTTTTTTTAACCACTAAGCTAGTTCCAATTGTCTGCGTTTTGCTCATATCCCTCGATACCCATCTTACCTATGCAACTATCTAAATGTTTTTTAAAACACAAAATTGTGCCCGCCTCTACCACTATCTTTGCCAGCTTGTTTCAGACAGTCACCACCCTCTGTGTGAAAAAACTGCCCTCTTTTGTATCGCCCCTCTCTCACTTTAACACTATGCCCTCTAGTTTTAGACTCCCCTATCTTTAGGTGAAGATGTTGACTATCTAGCTGATCTATACCTCTCATTATTTTATAGACGTCTGTAACATCACCCATAACATAGCGCTTTTGCTTTATTGACCAATGAAACAAAATCTAAGATCTTCTTCCGTAATGGCACACTGGGTGAAACTACATCACTGTGGTTCACCATCACCTTCTCAATAGCAACAGCTTACATTAATAGAATTGAATGAATATAATAAAATATGCCAACATGCTCCATGACACTAAGTCACACAAGGAGATATTCAGATAAATGACCTAAAGCTTGATCAATGAAATTTTAAGAAAAAGGAAAGCAGGAGGCAAAAAAGGTAGGTTTAGGAAGATAGTCCAGATCTTGAGACCAAGACAACAAATTGTTCAGCCACCAATGATGGAGCAACCAATGGAGGCAGAGCATTAGTGATACAGTTACTGGACCAGTAATCCAGAGGGCCAGGGTAGTGTCCTGGAGATAAAAGTAAAATACTGGAATCTGAAACAAAAACAAAAATCTCTGATGGTCATCCAGATTTGAAATATTGGCTCTATTCTCTCGCTGTTGCTGTCAGACCTGCTGAGATTTTCCAGCATCCTTTGCTATGTAATGCCTTGGGGACCTGGGTTCAAATCCCACTATGTTAGACGGTGAAATTTAAATTCAATAAAAATCTGGAATTAAATATCTAATCATAGAATCTTTATAGTACAGAAGGAGGCTATTCAGCCCATCAAGTTTGCACCAAACACAATCCTACCCAGGCCCTATTGCTATAACCCCATACATTTACCTTGTTAATCCCCCTGACACTAGGATCAATTTAGCTTGGCCAATCAACTTAACTTGCGCATCTTTGGATTGTGGGAAGAAATCGGAGCACCTGAAGGAAACCTTCACAGACATGGGGAGAATGTGCAAACTCCACACAGACAGGAACCCAAAGTCAGAGTAGAACCTGGGTCCCTGGCAATGTGAGGCAATAGCGTTAACCACTAAGCCACTATGCTCTCCTAAGGCTAACCATGAAAGCATTGTTGTAAAAATCCATTTGGCTCACTAATGTTCATTAGGGAAGAAAATCTACTGTCTTGCCCAAATCTGGCCTACATGTGATCCAGACTCACAGCAATGAGGTTGACTCTCAAATGCTCTCTGAAACAGAGGGCAGTTAGGGACAGGTAATATAACTTCTGGTCCAGCCAGTGACACCCACATCCCATGAACAAAGAAAATAACTGAAATCAGGGATAGTCAAGAGGGCAGAATTAGCTGCATGCAAATATCTTGGAGGGTTGTGGGACCAGAGAATAACATAGAATTAGGAATGGATGAGGCCCTGGAATGATTTGAAAACTAGGGTGAAAATTTTGAAATCAAAACGTGACTGGGAGCCCATGGAAATCCATAAGTACACAGTTAATAGTGAAACAGGAACTCCTATGAGTTATGGCACAGTTAACATCTAGTTTAAGAGGGTGGAAAATAAGAAACAGCCTGGGCCACATTGGAACAGGCGGGTCCAGAGGTAAAAGCTGTAAGAATGAGGGAAGTTCTCGGGGTAGTTAGGGAAGGGCAATAAATGCTGGTCTTGTCAACCACACCCACATTTTTAATTCAAAAATGCGAATTGACATGACTGCAAAAAAGGTAATAGGAGGAAAAGGATAAAAAGTGAAAATATCAATAGATATGGTTTATTATAGAATCACTAAAGTCCAGAAGGAGGCCAATCAGCCCATTGAGCCTGCACCAACAACATTTAGACAGTTAAGTGAGTAAGATGTGTATAGAGGCATATGGGCCAAACGCAGACAACTGAAACTAGTTTAGTGGTAAAAACTGGGCAGCATGGACAAGTTGGGCCGAAGGGCCTGTTTCCATGCTGTAAATCTCTATGACTCCATAACGTGTCCCCAGTTGTGTCTGGAATTGAACCCTGGTCCCTGGAGCTGAGAGGCAGCAGTGCCACCATTTGCAGTAAAACAAATAGTTTAAAATTTCAATTGGTAAAAATAACAATAACCCAACCATTATATTAGAAGGGAGTGGATATTTTATTTTACCATAATGAGAATAGCCACAGCAAAATGAGGATAGATTGAAGCCGCTCATCCAATTTATGCACTGAAATGATTATTCAAAATCAATTTTAGAAAGAGTTGAATAACAGAGGCTTTGCATCTAAAAAGTCTTGAGGCAATGGTTTCCTCATAGGCCAAATAATAAGCATTTTTAAAATGTTTTCTCACTTTGTTTTTTTATTTAAATACTAGTGTCAGGCTTATGCTAGCACTGCAATGAGGTTACTGTGAAAATCCCCTCGTCACCACACTCCAGTTCTTGTTCAGGTAAACTGAGAGAGAATTTAGCATGGCCAATGCACTCTAATCAGCACACCTTTTGGACGGTGGGAAGAAACATACGCAGAAACCTACACAGGAAGAAAGTGTAAAATCCACACAGTGACCCAAGCCAGGAATTGAACCTGGGTCCTTAGTCCTGTGAGACAGCGGTGCTGACCACTGTATCAAAGCTGCATAGGCCTTACAGTCAAGTCAGAGCAGATTTATGTCTTTGCATCGCTTGCCAGCTGCCACTCAGCTGTGGATTTCAAAAGTTCTGTGTCTGAGTGAGGAAAATAGTCAGAACAATTCCACCACCAATTGGACCTCCCATCAATAAATGAAAATGCCTTTGATAGTAAGTATGGCACAGACCAGCCCCCAGGTAGTCTTACATCATTAGAAACCTACATGGAGGGATAAATGGACAATAAGGACGATAAACCAGCAGGTTATGGACACAAAATTAAATCTACTTTTCTTCAGAGGTACAGGACAATGAAAACTGATAAGGGCACAGTATCTAGTTCAAATTGAATCATGGTATGAAATAACATGTGATCTTACCAATTAGTTTCCTCATTTGTACCAAAGGGTATAGGAACTAAATGGAACTTTCTTCACATCTCATGTAAAGCAAATTTTTAATAGTATGCTACAATTTTATGTTGTGTCTGAATAAATCTACCAGGATGACTAAGGGCAAGGTTCACTTAAGAAATTTGAATATATTTTAGCTGTAATCAATGTGATGTTAATCATGATTAAGTTGAATTTTGCACCATGACATTGCACGTAGCCCACGATATGATCCTCTATTTCATTTATCGTGGTTTTCTCCCGTAAGGCTGTGAAATGAAACTGCTGTAAAGAACCAGATAGCTTCTGTTCAGACTTGGCTTCAATTTTCTGTACAGTTCATGACGACTATAATCTTAGGTGGCATGGTGGCATAGGGGTTAACACTGTTATCTCACAGTTCCAAGGATCAGAGTTCAATTTCTGGCCTGGGCCATAGTCTATATGGAGTTTGCATGTTCTCACTGTGTCTACATGAGTTACCTCCAGGTGCTCTGCTTTCCTCCCACTGTCTAAAGATGTGTGGATTAGGTGCATTGGCCATGCCAAATTGCCCCTTCGTGTGCCAGGACGCATAGGTTAGAGGAAATAGCAGAGTGACTATATGGGGTTATGGAGATAAGGCCTAGGTGGGATTGTGTAAGTGCAGACTCGATGGGTCAAATGGCCTCCTTCTGGAGGGCTTCTACGAATCTTCGAAAACCACGCCAACAGATGAATTCACGAGGGGCGAGCATATTGTACAATGGAGGTCAGTTAAATAGGCTCTAATTATCCAAAAATTTGATTTTTCCAGAGAATCAAAGAGAATAAAACTAATGGATGGGATTCTCCAGCCTCGCAGCCGAGTGTTTCCAGATTGCAGGAGGCAATATGTTGTTGGTGGCGGCGGGATTGGCTGGTCTCATCACTGTTGGTGGGATTTCCCACTGAAGCCAGTCCACATCACCGGAAAACCTGTGGGTAGGGGTGCACTGCCGTGAGGGCCAGAGAATTCCGTTGGCACGAACAGCTGGAAAATTCGGGCCAATGTTTTCAATAAATGCCCCAAGGCAAAAATTCAGCCCATCAACTTCGTCAGAACTAATCTGGGTATGGATCTGAAATGTAAAAATGGGTCTTTTCCTCTTCAAACATTGATACAACACTAGAAGTATCTAGTTGATTTATCTTCCTAATTTATGGCTCTATCGAACATGAGAGACTCATTTTCCAGCGTCCTGAAGCAGGTCAATAATTAAACCAATTTTTAATCACGATTTTGTTATTGTTTCTTAGCCACTGTTTTTCTGGTCAATAAAACAGAAGAATAATTGTCTATTTATTCAATTGTTTTCTGTTCATTTTCATTGACAATTTATCTTATAAAAGACAAAACACAATAACAGGGTAACATGAGGAACAGCAATCAATCTTAGGCTTTTGATTATTTCAAGTAAAATATCCATTATGGGTCAAATTGGAACCAAATCATAGAATTAGTGAATTAGGGAAAATTGAGCTTAAGTAGCACGATGGAATGGATCTATACTTTGTTAGATGCCTTTCAACCTCTACTTTTTTTAAAACAACTGTTTTGTTTATAATTGGCTCTGCCCCTTATTCCCTCTCTTTCAGCAGGGAGGAGCTTTGTTGGCAGCAACTCTTTGTCAGGAGCTGAATTTCATAATCACACGGGGATAGAATCGCCTCGCCTACCTGAAGCCAATGGAGAAT
Source organism: Sphyrna mokarran (assembly GCA_024679065.1). Classification (NCBI taxonomy): domain Eukaryota; kingdom Metazoa; phylum Chordata; class Chondrichthyes; order Carcharhiniformes; family Carcharhinidae; genus Sphyrna; species Sphyrna mokarran. The sequence goes on from JAGIQG010000029.1 coordinate 25,246,596, forward strand.
GCCATTCGGCGAACCTCAATGCCAGGATGGGCATGACGGTAAAGGTCTGGCAAATAATGGTTTTGTAACAGCTGACGAGGAATGACGGCGGAACACTGGCAGATTTTCCAGGCACAGTGCTTTATAATTAATGAGTATTATTACAAGTTAATTCAACAGGAGATGTTTTCCCTTTAAATATCAAAGCTATTCTGTTTGGTTCTGAAAATGATAATATCCTGCCATCAGAATTCTGTCCCTGCAGTACTCTCGAACTCGCAATGCAATGATGGCTTCATTTGTTTCTCCTGTAATGGGATTATGCAAAACTCTTGGGAAGTAATTGGATGGGAAGTGAATACAGTTCGCAAATTACAAATAAAAATTGAAGGTACCGATCAAGTTTGCAATAGTTGGTGCACTTAGCACTGAACAGTAATTCCTTTTGTTTGTAGGCCGCCAGGTTGAAGTTTTCATATTACATTCAAATCGTCAGACCATGCCTTGTTAATAACCTGACTTCAATACCTTTTGATTTGTAAAACAACAGGTTTTCAGCCTAGAACTTTAAGTGTCATTTTACCCTGAGATCATTTATGTGATGTAGTTGCAGCGAAATGATACCCATCAGATGAGCCCTTTCGTTGCTTCCTTCAGAATGGCACGGTGGCACGATGTTTGGCACTGCTGACTCGGCAATTTAGAAATCTCACAACATCAGGTTAAAGTCCAACAGGTTTATTTGTAGCAAACGCCACTAGCTTTCGGAGCTGGCTGTTCTTTCATCAGGTGGAACTTAGCAGTTGACCAGGGACCTCGGTTCAATTCCTGGCTTGGGTCACTGCCTTTGCAGAGTCTGCACGTTCTCCCTGTTTCCACGTGGATTTCTTCTGGGTGCTCCGATTTCCTCCCACAGTCTGAAAGAAATACGGATTAGATACTTTGGCCATGCTAAATTCTCTCTCAGCGTATCAAACAGTGTATTTTCACAGTGACTGCGTTGCAGTGTTAATGTAAGCCCACTTGTGATACTAATAAATAGACATTGAGCACATATCTATCATGGGTCAGGGTCAAGTATTCTTCCTTAATATGTGGCAGTGGCACCAGGAACAGCATCAAGGAACTAGGTCTCCAGTTCGCACAGGTATTTTCGGGCCGAATAACCTCTGTTTGTCAGCGGGACTTGAAAATACTTTGACAGTTTAATACAGCCACGTATCATGCTAACATTACTCCATAAACTCCCACAGTGTGAGTGGAGGGTTGGGGGAGAAAGGAGTAGTGCGGGAATCTCACTCCATCCTCAGTTGATGCGATTTTTCTAGCTGGTAATATTGTACTGCAGGTTCTATCCTCTGGTAGCTTCCCAGAAAAGCCTAAGGATTACGCAGTAATCTTTCACTTTTCTTGCATTTTATGGATGGTTAATCTAATAGTCGTGAATAATTTGTCAAACACTAAGCAGGATATCCTTTCAGTTACAGAACAATACTGACTCCAACAAGGCACCCTAAAAAAAGGTTAATAGTTAAACAAAGCAGAAACGTTGCATGTTCGACTTGTGATCTCTGTAATTGGCATATCAATGCCTATTACGCCTTTTACTCGTCTTCTATTGACATGAAAGTATCTGGTTAGAAGTCCTCCAAAACATTTTTCTTTTGCACAAGTTATATTTCTGTTATTTAAGTAAAATGGGAATAAAGCAACTTCAAAATTTAACCCCTTGTAGCCCACACAAATCCTTTGTTTCTCCTCAGTTAATAATTTGGCTCAGGTTTGCCCACAGTCCTCAATGATTATGTAATAAAAACAGTTGGCCAGCCAGATGTCAGGCACTGATTCAGCAATGTACCCTTTCACTTCAGCCAAATTACCTTGTGGACCCAAGTGTGAATTAACCCGTTTTATTTGTAGCATTTTTAAATTCCATTCATAGTCATGCATTTATCCCTAACCCTATCTCCTCAGTTCTTCTTTTCCATTTGTGAATAAGAGTCATTTGGATTCGAAACCTTGAGTTTTTCCCAGCCATTCCTGCCAGTATCCTTCCTGACATATTGCAGCTTGGTATACAAGATCCTGCTCTGACCAAGGCTACAAGAAACTACAAATAGTTGTGGACAAAGCCCAGTCCATCATGTAAACTAGCCTCCCATTCATTGACTCTGAGTATACTTCTCGCTGACTCAAAAAAGCAGCCAGCAAAATCAAGGACACCATGCATCTTGGACATATGGACGGCACAGTGACACAGTGGATAGCACAGCCACCTCACAGGGACCTGGATTCAATTCCCGGTCTGGATTACTGTCTGTATGGAATTTGCACATTCTCTGTGTGGGTTTCCTCCAGGTGCTCCAATTTTCTCCCACAGTCTAAAGATGTGTTGGTTTGGTAGATTGGCCATGCTAAATTGCCCCGATGGTAAATGCTTGGGATCACTGTGAATAGAGCCTGGGTAGGATTGCGGTCTGTGCAGACCCAATGGGCTGAATGGCCTCCTTCTGCACTGTAGGAACCTATGACTCTCTGCTATCTTCCCCCTCCTTCTGTTGGGAATAAGATATGAAAATCTGAGGTCAAGTGCCAACCGACTCAAGAACAGTTTCTTCTGTGTTGCCAAAAGAACATAAGCACTAGGAGCAGAAGTAGGCCATCTGGTTCCTTGAACCTGCTCCACCATTCAGTAAGATCTTAGCTGATCTTTTAGTGGACTCAGCTCCTTACCCACCTGCTCACCGTCAGCGTTAATTCCATAACTGATCAAAATTCTATCTATCTTTGCCTCAAAAGCATTCAATGAGGTAGCCTCAACTACTTTGTTGGACAGGGAATTCCACAGATTCACAAACCTTTGTGTGAAGAAGTCTCTCCTCAACTCAGTCCTCAATCTTATTTGGAGGTTCCGTCTTCTAGTTTTAGAATTTGGAATAATCCTATCATACATTAAGTTAATCTTTCTGTACTCCCTAGCTATGGCTGTAACATTACATTTTGCACCCTCCTTTTCTTTCTCCCCTATGTACTCTATGAACAGTATGCTTTGCCTTTATAACTCGTAAGAAACAATACTTTTCACTGTATCCCAAAGCATGTGATAATATATGAAATGAGTTTGATCTTCTGGTCCCCTTGGCAGTGAACCCCCCCTCCACTCACCCCCAACTACCCTACCTGTCCACCCAAACGCACATTCTCTTCCCTGACTGAAGAATGTACAAGCAATGAAAAATTTCATTGGCAGAGAGAGCCAGGAGTGGAAATTGTACCAGCAGACAATGGCAGGCCCCCTCCACCGCTGTAGGCTGGGGGGCAAAGAGGGTGGGGAGGGAGGTAGGTGGGAATTTTCAGCTCTTCCCACTAGCAGGAATTTCCAGTCCTGCCGAAGGTGAACGATCAAGTCCCCTGTCCCTGGGATGGGGCGATAACAGTGTTGGGATCCATTTCGTTAACTCTGTTTCTCGCTCCACAGATGCTGGCAGATTTGTTGAGTTCTTTCTCCAAATATTTCTGTTTCCACTTCTTTTCTGGCATATATTTTCTAAGAACTTAGTGGTTAGCTGAGCCCGTTCAGAAACCCTAAAAAGTCACATTCAGGCTGAACTGGGTGGAGATAGGAATTTTCTTCCCAGCAGGACATGAATGAGCAAACCAGGGCTATCATTGATAGTCCACGAGATTTTGCACTCATTTTTCAAGGAATCTAGTTGACAAATGGTCAGTTATTGAGTTCAGTGTCACATCTTCTCCTGTCATACTTCCCTTGCTGATCGATTCATAGAATCCTGTAGTACAGGAGGAGGAGAACAAAATCATATGGCCCATCGCGTCAGCACCGATTGTCTGACAGTCAACTTATCCAGGCCCTATCCCCATAGCCTCACATATTTACCCTCGTAATCTCCCTAACCTACACACCTTGGGACACTAAGAGGCAAGTTAGCACGGTCAATCCACCTAACTTGTATAGTTTTGGACTGTGGGGGGAAACTGGAGCACCCGGGGGAAACCAACGCAGGCACAAGGAGAATGTACAAACTTTGCACAGTTACCCAAGGCCAGAATTAAACCTGGGGCCCTGGTGCTGTGAGGCATCAGCGCTAATCACTTTGCCACCATACCGCCAAGATTCAAGATTAGCTGTGTTGAGCCCCCAGCAACATGTTTCTCTTATTGATTGGAGAGTGGTGTGTGACTGTGAGAGGATCATTGACACACAGTGCCTAGGGAAAATAATTAGACACGTTGGAATATTTTTGAAAAACTACAAAACATAAATACCATTTCACAACTGGAGGTTCTGGTTATTGCCGCGTCTCTTGTGAGACCAGAATTAAGTCTAAATAAGTTAATATGAACAATTTATCTTCAAAGCTGCCTTCAGGAAAGGGATATTGTTACTAAAAAGAAATCTGGAGCGCTACTAAAAGAAAAATGTCGACAATGCAACCTGCGCTGTTTGTTGCAAAAAGAAAACATAGCAATGTGATACAAAACTGTTCACATCGTACCGAATTCACAAGTTATTTTTAGTGCTTGATTCCATCGATTCAGTTGCCAGCATAGTGATTGTCAAATGAGCTACTTTATTAATTAGATGCCAAAGTTTGGAATCTTATTTCATTTATGTGCCCCAAGTGTGGAAACAAAAGCTTTTTTCTGTTCAAATTTCTTTTGTTTTGGTCCTCCCGGATTTGCACATTGAAGAATAAGCCTTTGCTTTATTTAACATGTGAGAGAAATAAACTTCCTCTTGCCTGGTTAACTTTCTGTTTTATGTCCCTTGATCTACATAGTTAAAAGCAAACTTCAAAGTGGACATACATTTGGCCACTGTCTGCTTTGGATGGACTCCTTGCAGTATTTACTCAGCAGGTTCTATTGCATTTGAACGAGGAGAAGGAGTCGGCCATTCGGCCCCTCAAACCTGCCCCACCACTCAATAAAATCATGGCTAATCTGATTGTAAAGTAAAGTTTATTTGTTCATCACAAGTAAGGCTTACATTAACACTGCAATGAAGTTACTGTGAAATTCCCCAAGTCACCACAGCCTGGTGCTTCTTTGGGGCAATGCACCTAACCAGCACATCTTTCAGAATGTGGAAGGAAACCCGAGCACCCGGAGGAAACCCAAGCAGCCGGAGGGAGAACTTGAAAATTCTGCACGGACAATGATCCAAGCCGGGAATGGAACCCAGATGGCTGGTGCTGTAAAGCAGCAGTGCTAACTGCTGTGCTACCCTGCTGCCCACTGTAACCTCTATCCCCAGTTCCCATCTACGCCTGATAATATTTCACCTCCATGTTTGTTGAGAATAAACCAACTTCCTCCTTAACAAATATTCCAAGACCTTGTTCCTTCCCCCTTTTGAGGAAGACGATTCACGAACTTCTGAGAGAGAAAAATTTTCCTCATCTTTGTCATAAATAAGTAACCCCTTTATTTTGAAACAGGAACCTCCAGTTCCTGGAAACTTTCTGTCCATATCCCCCTTGCCAAGACCCTTCAGGATCTTATATGTTTCATTCAAGTCATCTATTATTCTTCTAAACTCCAGCGGATGCATTCCTAGCCTGGTGGCACGGTGGTTAGCACTGCTGCCTCGCAGCACCAGGGAAACCGGATTCGATTCCCATCTTGGGTCACCTTCTGTGCAGAGTCTGCACATTCTCCCTGTGTTTGTATGGGTTTCCTCCCACAATCCAAAAGATGTGCTGGTTAGGTTCATTGACTATGTTAAATTCTCCCTTGGTGTATCAGATTAGGCACAGGAGTGTGGCAACTAGGGATTTTCACTGTGGCAGGTGGTGCTTGAAGGGTGTGATACATATGTTGTTTGGAGCTTTCTCTGATGCTTCAGATTTGCCTCTGCATATTGTTGAAGAAATGTTGAGATGCATTCAGCATCTTCCCGTATGAGCCTTCTCCATTTCAGTCCGTCACAAACCTGGCCCTCTCAGAAATTAATGGAGATGTTTGACTTCATCATAGATGATTTCAGATCATCTCTGAAGTGGTTTAGCTGTCCAACTGGGAGGCTCCTGTATGACCAGGGATACCAAGTGGAGCAGTTGCTTCTGGAGTCATATATACAAATGACATATTCACGGCATGGTGGCATAATGGTTAGCATTGTTGCCTCACAATGCCAAGGACATGAGTTCGATTCCCCGACTTGGGTCACTGTCTGTGCAGAGTCTGTACATTCTCCCTGTGTCTGCGTGGGTTTCCTCTGGATGCTCCAGTTTCCTCTAAAAGTCATGCTTGTTAAGTGCGCTAGCCAAGCTAAATTCTCCCTCAATGTATCTGAACAAGTGTTGAAGTGTGGCGACTAGGGGATTTTCGCAGTAATTTCATTGCAGTGTTAATGTAAACCTGACTTGTGACTAATAAATAAACAGAAACAGAGAACATAGAAGTAGGAGGAGGCCATTCAGCCCTTTGAACATACTCCACCATTGTATCTGATCATGGCTGAACCTCTATCTCAAAGCTCTATTTCACTAGAGTAGTTCTGAGTAAGGAGCTTCTTTTCCCTGGGGAGGTAGTGACAGTGTGGTACTGTCTTTGGACTAATAATCTAGACATCCAAGCTCAAATCCCACCATGGCAAATGGTAAAATTTGAATGCAATAAAAAAATCTGAACTTAAATCTAATGATGATTATGAAATTGTCAATTGTTGTAAAAACCTACCTGGTTCACTCATGTCCTTTAGGGAAGGAAATCTGCCATCCTTACTTGGCCTGGCCTACATACATTTGACTCCAGACCATTAAATACATTCTCAAAATGGAGCGCAGTTAGGAATGGGAGGTAAATGTTGGCACAGATAAATTATAGAATCCCTACAGTGCAGAAGGAGGCCATTTGGCCCATCATGCTATCACCAAAATAATCCCGCCCAATCCTCATTATTCCTTACATTTACTCTGCTAATCCCCCTGAAACTAAGGGAAAATTTTAGCATGGTCAATCAACCTAGTTAGACTCAGGGTGGAAACTGGAGCGCCTGGAGGAAACCTAAACAGATATAGGGAGAACATGCAGACTTCACACAGACAGTCACCCAGGCTGGGATTGAACCCGGGTCCTTAATGCTGTGAGGCAGCAGTGCTAACCACTCTGTCATCGTGTTCACCCAATGAATTTTTAAAAAAATGTTACCAAATATCTCTTCACACTGTTCAGTGGTAACTCTTGTTTTTCTCTCCACAGATGCTGCCAGTGAGAATTTTCAGCATTTTCTGTTTTTGTTTCAAATTTCCAGCATTACATTTTCCTTTTTTATTAAAGTTGTTTTATTGTTGTAAAATCCAACTGATACAGTAACATATTCTGGCTAATATGAGATGATACATTCTACATTTATCATGTGGCATTGTGAAATGGCATAGCACGCCACTCAGTTATGTCAAGCAATGATCATTAGTTCCAAAAGGCCATTGCCTGCTCAGGACGAGAGGAGGTAGGCCAAAAATAAAGTTTATTTATTAATGTCAGAAATAGGCTTACATTAACATTGCAATGAAGTTGCTGTGAAAATCCCCCAGTTGCCACAGTTTGGTATCTCTTTGGGTACACCGAGGGAGAATTTAGCATGACCAATGCACCTAACTAACATGCTGCAAGAAATTCTCAGAGGCAGAAGTCCCTACACCAAAGTTCTTTTATTTACTCGTCTGACAACAGCATACCAAGTGCTTTCAGTTAGCAGCCCACACTAGGGGTCTCAGAGGAACTGACACTCCTAGTTAAATACAAACAAGAGGCTCTCTGATTGGCCAGTCAATGTGGTCCTTAATGAGGGAGTTCACATTATATCATATCAATTTCAATTGCCTAATTAAAATTATTGACATGTCTTTCGGAAATTGGAGGAATCCAGAATACGCTGAAGAAACCCACACCGACATGGGGAGAATGTGCAGATTCCAAGCCGGGAATCGAACCCTGTGAGGCAGCAGTGCTGACCACTGACCTCTCCCACAATATTCACTTATTGAACTGGAGCACAAAGGATGTGGGAGAAGCTGCTTGTCGGGAATTATTCCAGTGGAAAGGGAAAATTTTACCAATTCATTGTTAGTCAGCAGGAAGTCTTGTCTGTGCTTTTATAATGAGAGTAGTAATATCCTTCAAACAACATTGATCTAAAGTAATCTGTACATGTTATAAGAATCTAATCTCTTTTGGACAAAAGAGGTAACTTGCAGCAATATAATTAGCTCTCTCTGACTGCTCTAAAATAATTCCAAAAATAAATTATAAACCCAAATGGGTTTCTGATCTGAGGAAGAACCTTGCAGATCATGCCGAGTTCAATTAAATGTGTGCTTAAATATGTCCAAAGGTACTGAATTTGTATTCAACTCAGCTGAGATTTATTACAGATGGTTTCAATTAAATCCAAATATATCACACTTGGGCTTGTTAAAATCATTAACAAAATATAAAAAAAACCTATTAAACACTAGATGTGGTAAATCTTGGGCATATTTAATACAAATTATTCCAATTTAAATCTGATCTGAAAGATGTATTTAATTCCGTTCCTGCCAACAAAAAGTATTGAAGATTACTTATTACCATTCACAGTAAAAGTACAAAAGGTATAAACTTTTTAACGCTGTGCTTACCCATTTAAACATGATTGAACTGAAAAGTCCTGATATTTATATTCACTAGAACTAATTAATAGAAGTGGTATTACCTTGTTACGCAGGGTCCCTATTAAATAACAAGCAATTTTTTTGTGTGGGTTTCAACATAATATAATATTTCTACATTGCTGTTGTGAGTCAGAATGTTAACCTTTCATCTTATAGAATCATAGAATCCCTACAGTGCAGAAGGAAACTATTCAATCCATTAAGTTTGCACCAACTACAATTCCACCCAGGCCTGATCCCCTTAACCCTACATATTTACCCTGCTATTCCCCCTGACACAATGGGGAAATTTAGCATGGCCAATTAACCCAACCCACACATCTTGGACTGTGGGAGAAATCCGGAGAACCTGGAGGAAACTCATGTAGACATGGGAAGAATGTGCAGACTCCACAAAGACAGTCATCCAGGGCAGGAATCGAGCCCAGGTTTCTATAGCACTGTGAGGCAGCAGTGCTATCCACCATGCCACTGTGCCATTTTACTTACATTCCTGGACACTGTCCCAAATTCAACTAAGACTGTGAGAGTGAAACTTTCCAATAACACCAGCTTTAAGAGAGCTGGCTGAAATATGATTGGTCGCTCGTTAATCCTGTTGGTAGAGGGATGAATCCACACAATGATTAGCCATGAAAGGTGATTGGTGAAGATGAGAAATGCTATATTCCTGCAGAAGGATGTCTGTGGTGGGATGCTGCCTGGCTATGATGCTTTGCATAGCTTGCCAAAACTCAATATCTACATCTACGTGTAGGGAATCAGAACACAGTGCTTGCTCAATTAATGCCCCAGCTTGACTCATTACATTAGGAGGAAGACAGAATGCTGGGAAAAGGATAATTCCAAGGCACAGAAACATTCCTACCCTGGAAACTGGAATTCTTAATCCCATTGTCAGTATCTCACTGTTCGTGCTGTTTCAATTGTTATGGTTCAGTTCAGAAACTGCAAAGTGTTCTATGGAGCCCACCTGGATCAAAAGTTTTGTATCTTGAGTTTGGGTAGGATTAGCATAACATTTTCCACTTCAGGTGTGATTCAGAAGACTCTCTAAGAAGCTTTTATCAAACAAAGTTTGTTTAAGAATATAGTAAACATAAATGGAAAGAGTATTAGCAAGAACTTTTATCAATTACAAGCCAGACACAAAACAACTACTATAATGTATAATCCTTAACAAAGATATCTGATGTGTTCTAATCAACCAATGGTTAGTTTGATTGGAATTAGATATTTAACACATTAGATATCCAATGGTTTGTGGTTAGCACTGGTGCAAGGACCTGAGTTTGATTCCTGGCTTAGGCTGCCTGTGTGGAGTTTGCACATTCTCCTTGGATCTACGTGGGTTTCCTCTGGGTGCTCCAGTTTCCTCCCACAGTCCAAAGATGTGCGGGTTAGGTTGGTTGGCTGTGGTAAAAATTGTATCCTGAGATGCATAGGTTAGAGGGATTAGTGGTAAATATATTGGGATATGGAGGTAGGCCAGGGTAGGATTGTAGTCGGTGCAGACTCGATGGGCTGAATGGCCTTATTCTGTACTATAAGGTTGCTATGATTTTCTGATTCAATCTGACCTGAACCATAACACTTGAAACAGCAAAAACAGTGCTATACTGACAATGAGATTAAGAATTTCAGTTTCCAGAATAGAAATGTTTTTATGCATTACCATAGACAAAACCCTGCAAGCAAATTCAATACAGTAAAGTTTATGGCTCACATGGTAATGGAAATTGAGTCCTTTGGTTGAAGCCTGCATTTCTCTGGATTAATTGGGAACAATTTGAAGACAAAACAGCTTCCCAAAACACAGAGAGGCTCTGATCCAGTCCCCAACAACAACAGGTTTTCATCCTTCAGGAAAACAAAATCTTGTTTTCAGTTAACCAACAGAATTTTCAAAACAAAAGGAGAGAGGGAAAAACTTCTTTTTAGTTTGCTGTCCCTTCTAAAACTCAACTCAAACCTGCAGCTTCAAATTGAGAATGAAAATATCTATCCAAAAACACATGACCATCTTCCCAACAATGCAGGATCATAAAACTGATCCCAGAGTAAACACAAACAATCCCATTTAAGCCATTTAAACAGCAATAAAAAGACATTTCCAGTCAAGCCAGCATCAACAATATCACTGAAGCTATCAGCTCAGAAACCACTGAAGCTGAGAAATCATGTTAAAAAAAAACTTTTTAAAGGTAAACTAATGTCACACAATACTATTGCCAAATGTTAGTAAGGATTTACCGTAATCATGATGGTCCATAACTTCCAGTCCGAGTCCTGACTTAAGTTGATTGTGCGCTGCATGTGTGCATGGGGATAATACAGAAGTTCAGGTGCATGGTCGTGCGCATTGGTCATGCGCCAAGTTTGAACTTCCAATCCTGCCTTCTAAAAATGCTGGAGTGTAAACTCTCCTGAACCTCCAGCACTTGTGCTAATAATAGGCGAATGTTCACACATATTTTTGTATGCACTTTGTTTCGGTCCAGCTGCAGCAAGTAAAGGCAGCAGACATTATTTGTGAGGGTATTGTTTCTGTGAATGTTATAAAAAGATGTTTAACCTATAAGCAATGCACAGAAATTGAAAGAAAGATATTTTTAAAAGTTACAGCTTTGTCATGATAACTAATGCCCATTAAAAAAGTACATTCATATATAATAAGGTGGATAAAAGCAAATTACTGCAGATGCTGACAAAGGGTCCACTTTGACAAAGGGTCATGTGGACTCAAAAAGTCAGCTCCTTTCTCTCCTTACAGATGTTGCCAGGCCTGCTGAAATTTTCCAGCATTTTCTCTTTTGATAACAAGGTGGATGTTAGTGCCTGGAATATCCAATGTTTTCCAACAAACCATCCATGATTCCACACACCAAATTAAATATACCTCATCAATGGTGCATTTCTTTGTGAGTGCCTTTAGCCCGGCCTAGAACTCCCTTATGGTTCATTGCTGCTGAAAGTATCCTGATTGTCAATGATCATGACTACTGACAATCTGTTTGTTACAATGGGAACTAAGACATTAGCCAATAAATGCTGCATTGCTTTTGTGCCTGTTAGTGCTATCATCGAGTTGGCCATTGCTTCTCCCACCCTCTGTTTTGAATCTGCTTGTGGCAAATCAATGTTGGATTCCAGCATTGTCCTTGACGATGCACCAAGCATTTTACTGTGCATATCAATCTGCCTTCTTCAACTTGCTGTCTCATACGAGTCCTCATCTGAGCCTCCTGTAACAGTACTCATGTACAACCTTGCTGTCAGGGGAACTGGATTTTGCGCTACCCTCTCTCCCTGGGCTGTCTGCAGGCTGGCCGTGGTTGGTGATTCACCATGTGCAGATCCTGCCTCTAAGCCGCCATTTGAGTTTCACACTGTGCCACCTGAACTGGTGATTGCAAGTTTGAGGTCAAGTAATACTGATACCTCATCAATGATCTGCTTCTTATGCTTTCCTTGCTCCTTTATCTTGGCTTTACCGCATGACAATTTTGGATGGCACCTGAAAGGAGAAATGGTTGGACTGCAATTGAGACTTGAGGGAAGGTGAGGAGGCAAGGATTATACAATCTGCACCTTGCATATCAAAATATATTGTATGATGAGGAAAAGGTGAGAATGTGAATTGTATCGAACATAAAAACTAGGAGCAGGAGTAGGGAATTCAGCAATTTGAACTTGCTCCACCATTTAATATGATCATGGCTGATCTCAACAGAGCCTCAATTTCACTTTCCTGCCTGTTCACCATAACCCTTCAAACCCTTATTAACAAAAAATCTGGCCATCTCTTTGTTAAATTTATTCAATATCCCGACATACATTGTGCTTTGAGGTGATGAATTCCCCAGACTCATGATGCTTTGGGGGGTGTAATTTCTCCCAATCTCTGTTTTAAATCTGCCAACCCTCAACCTAAAGCTATGACCACTTGTTCTAGATTGCTCTTACAAGCAGAAATATCCTCTCCACGTCTACTTTGTCAACCTCCCTTGTCATCTCAATTAGGATTGATTTTCTATGATCTTGGAGGTAGGCATTTTCCCTCAACCTTTTGATTCAGATGCAAACTGATGCCTACTGCCTTTAGTCGGGAAATGCCAAAAGAATGTATTATCCCATTTGTCTGTAACACAGGTGCTAATAGTAAAGGAATTGGCATCAGCACAGTGCATATGGTCAATACACAAAGAGTACACATTGATAGCATTAAGCAATTGTGAGACTATTCACCTGAGAGTGTATGAAAACCATGAATATTTCAGCATCAAGCAATCTTGATGTAATTGATGTGCACCACTTTTAGCATGCCATTGAACCTGTAAATCCAAGTCTTAATCCTTCAATGATATAATTCCCATTGTGTAAAGCAGATGAGAGCTAATGCAGGGAGGCAAATTTTCCTGCTCCATCAGCCACGGGAATTGAAGCAGGCAAGAGACAGATCATGGAAAGGCCTGTTGAACTCTGGTGGGATTTTCCAGTTTCAGGGTGAGCAGGACCAGAAAGTCCCGCCAACTGTCAATAACATTAACGTGAGTTATCAGCACAGGAAGAGTTAAATAATGAGCAACTGTGTCTATTGGCTGTCCTTATTGCTCACCTTCACCTGTTTATCTTTCCTCCAATATCACACTGTTGGCCAGAAGCCCGTTTTCCCTTGTTACTAGATAATAAACTTAGCCACCTGCTGCTGTTGTCTTTGTTAATTTGCTATGCACATTTCCAAAGAGTATAAGCTATTATCTGTCCCCCCAGATAACGTGTATCACTGTTAAATACAATATGGCGCCTTTGGCATCAGAACTAAAATGCAATTCGAACATTCCTTACACGCAGAAGCCCAGATGGGGCAGTCACACAGTCAGTTAAGCAGGCTGTAGCATAGGCTTTCCATGTGGAAGGGTAAGTTTCTTTTTGTGTCGATTTCAAGACAATGGAGGTCACAAAACCCTTCTAACTATTTCTGTGTCACTCTTTCCACCTCCAATAGCTCATCACAAATCATCCACTAATAGAATCATAGAATCCCTACAGTGCAACAATCCCACCCAGCCCCTATTCCCGTAAACCCACATATTTACCCTGCCAGTGTTCCTAACACTAAATAGCCAATCAACCTAACCCACATATCTTTGGAGTTAAAGATAGATATTAAAACCATTGGTCCTAAACTGTCCTCCAAGGGAAACAACCCCTCAGCATCTACACTATCAAGCCCCCTGAGAATCTTACATATCTCAGTAGGGATAATAATAATAGATAGAGTGATTGATATAATCACATTTCATTAGGTTGGAATTTGAAAATTCATTTTAAACTATTGTCCAGAGTAAAATTTTAGGATCCTCTAGGAGAATGATTGCTGAGTGTTTAAGTAACCCACACTGACATAAACTGGCATCGGAGGCAGACCAGAGATAATTCATTATGCTTATCCTGTATATAGACTAAGAAAATCTGGCATGTCAGCTGCGACTCTCACCATTTTACAGATTTACAGACATTATTTGTGAGTGTATTTTTTCTGTGAATGTTGTAAAAAGATGTTTAACCTATAAGCAATGCACAGAAAGTGAAAGAAAGATATTTTTTACGGTTAGAGCTTTGTCATGACAACTAATGCCCATAAAAAAGTACATTCATATATAACAAGGTGGATAAAAGCAAATTACTGTGGATGCTGACAAAGGGTCTACTTTGACAAAGGATCATCTGGACTCAAAACGTCAGCTCTTTTCACTCCTTGCAGATGCTGCCAGACCTGCATTTTTTCTTTTGATAACAAGGGGGATGTTAACGCCTGGAATATCCAATATTTCACTTTTACAGATGCACCATAGAAATTCTTTCTGGTTGTATCACAACTTTGGTGTAGCTCCTGCTCTGCCCAAGACAGCAAGAAATTACAAAGGTTGTGAAAGCAGCCCAATCCATCACACAAACCAGCCTCCCAACCCCTGACTCTGTCTACACTTCCAGCTGCCTCGGCAAAGCAGCCAACATAATTAAGAACCCTATGTACTCCGGATATTCTTTCTTCCACCTTCTTCCATCGGGAAAATGATACAAAAGTCTGAGGTCACATACGAACCAATTCAAGAACAGCTTCTTCCTTGCTGCCATCAGACACTTGAATGCACCTACCTCACATTAAGTTGATCTTTCTCTACACCCTAGCTATGACTCTGATGCTACATTCTGTACTCTCTCTTTTCGTTCTTTACGAACGATATGCTTTGTCTGTATAACGTGCAAGAAACAATACTTTTCACTCTATATTAATATGTATGATAATAATAAATCAAACCAAATCAAATCAAATAGAGGGATTTTCTTATGAGAAGAGGTTGAGTAGGTTGGGCCTGTACTCATGGGAGTTTAAAAGAATGAGAGGTGACATTATCGATACATATAGGATTCTCAGGAGGCTTGATAGGGTAGATGCTGAGAGGTTGTTTCTCTTTGCAGAAGAATTTAGGACCAGAAGTTTTAATCTTAGAGTAAGAGGTGAGGAGGAATTTTTTCTCTCAAAGGGTAGTGAATCTATGGAATCCTTTGCCGCAAAGTTCTGTAAAAGTTGGTTCGTTAGATGCGTTCAAGGATGAGATGGATTGATTTTTATTCAGGAAAGGAATCAAGGCGATAAGGCAGGAAAGTGGAGTCAAGGCTTATCATCTTTGATCGGTCATGATATCATTGAATAATGGAGCAGACTAGATGGGCTGAATGATCTACTTCTGTTTATGTCTGTTCAGCAGCTCTTGACATTGAGAAGTCTGGTATGTTAGCTACTGAATGCAACTGAATACAATGCAATTTTTCTTGTTTTAGAGAAGTGTTAACATGTTTGAAATTCTTGTCTCCATTATTTATTTTAAACAAGAAGTGATTTACATGTTGACCAAGTAAGTATTAAACACTGTCCTTAAAATGTTGTAAATCTGACTATACGCTTTCCAATTGCCTAAATTCAACATTAATCGGATTAACACCATAAAAATGCTAGAGGAAATTAATTTTCCCAATAGATTACGGTGGAACACATTCATCTTGGAGAAGCCTATTGAAGGCACTGCAGTGTCTCAGAGGCTTTACGCATTGAATCTTGCGAACAGAAGGCATTTTGTTTAATCTCCAGTCTCTGCTGGGTTTGTTGATCCTCTTGGGGATTACAGGAAATGTCCAGTGATTGTTCAAAACAGCCGTGGATTAAAAATGGGAAATTGTTCGAGGGACAAGCTTCTAATTGCTATCAATGACATCAGAGCTCCATGTATCGGATTTAAAACAGGATCCAATTCAGTGAATGCACATGTATAAAAAAAAGATCATTCTCCTGCTGTACTGATGGTCGCTCTTGCCCTTTGAACTGTAACCCATAAGGAGCTCCTTCTTTCCAGTATGACGATAATTTACAAAATGTATTTGTATCATGTTTTTTGTAAGGGGCATGATTAGAATTCAGCTCTGTTTACAAGGTGTCAATTTATCTACACCAGGTAGCTCACGTACTGGAAATGCAAATTAGTGATTGATTATAGCTAATGGGGTGTTTGTTTAAATCTGGGTAAATGCATTTTTGTTTATTTTAGCTTTCTCTGAGGGTTTCAGAGTAGCTTGATTGACAAGAGAAGCTAAGCTTACAGGGCAAAGCAAGCAGTTTTCTGTTTTAGTTAAAGCAAAATACTGTGGATTTTGGAATCTGAAACTAGATCAGCTAATGCTGGAAAATCTTCACAGGCTTTACAGCTTCTGTCCACAGAGAATAGAATCAATATTTCGAGTCTGGATGACTGTTCTTCAGCACTCAATGAAGGGACAATGAGATGGAAACATTAGTTCTATTCAGTCTCCACAGATGCTGTTCAACTTGTTAAGATTTTCCAGCATTTTCTGTTTTTGTTTCAGTGTTCTGCTTGGTTTTGTAAGAAACAAGAGGTGTCTCTGTCTGTCTGTCTCTCTCTCTGTCCAGAAGTATTTAAAGGCCCAAGGACTGTTAACAAGTACATATATGTAAGCCTGTGTGCTGTTAACTGATTTTGAAGAGGAGTTTAAGTCGTTAAGGGGAATATTGTTTGAATTGGAACTAATCGAGATAGGTTAGCAGTTAAGAATTGTATTTTGTCATGTTTAAGATCTTCAATTGGTAAATATTAAGCTAATTAATTCAGTATAGTCAAACTGTATTGCTAAATAAAGTTTGTTTTAATAAAATCTTCCTATTGAGTCAAAAGAATCACACCAGGGCTGAAACACCTTATCCTACATTAATGTCAAAATAGGAAGAATGCTTGAAGAACTTGTACTTCTATAGCTTTCACTGTTTTACTCCAATACCGGAGGCACAACTGATGAGGAAATCATATTTCTGAAATAGTTCTGAGGAATCACAGAATTGATTTCTGAATGGGTTGTCATGTACTATATTTGAGAGCTTGTGCTTTTATATTTCGCTCAGATATTTTATTATGTGCTTTTAACAATTCTGCCTGATGCATCTTGCTTTGCAAATGATTCTAAAATGCAAACTTTAATGATTTCATGAATATAAAAAGGACAGGAAGCCAAACTGTAGGTTAATGATACTGGAGCTTAACATCAAACAAAATTATTCTGTTTAAAGTCCATAGGCTGCACGGCAGCACAGTGGTTAGCATTGCTGCCTCACAGCGCCAAGGACCAGATTAGATTCCTGGCTTGTGTCACTGTTGGTGCATAGTCTGCACATTCTCCCCGTGTCTGTGTGGGCTTCCTCCGGATGCTCTGATTTGCTCCTACAGAGCAAAAGGCATGCTGGTTAGGTGCATTGGCCATACTAAATTCTCTTTCAGTGTAACTGAACTGACATCCAGAATGTGGTGACTAGGGAATTTTCACATTAACTTCATTGCAGTATTAATGAAAGCCTACTTGTGACACTAATAAATAAACAAATAAACTCAGACAAACTCTATCCATGCTAACTCTATCAAGCTTAGCATTTTGCAGTTGAGAGGGTGACATTGGTGTCTAATGTGCTGTGACACTAAGGGAAAGAGCAGTAGGTCACCCCACAATCAAGCCCCTATAGCAGTCTATCTCAAGGAAGCAAGCGTTCATCTGCTGTTGCAGAAAATACCTGAGGATGAGTAAGAACGTATCACCCTGTCACCCCTCTTCAAACGTATTGGAGAACATTATTTTCAGGGTGTTAATGTCGGTCTGCAATGGGGGTGGTACAGTCTTTGCTGAGGATTCAGAGGCTGGGTTGGGAAGCTGGATGAGTGGGAAGGGGAGGCGAGGCAACACTGGGGTTGATTATAAGGAAAGATTAGAGTGTAGAGTCTGCTGCAGAGTAAGCCAGGATTGAGTGTCCAATCCAACTCAGCTAAATGGGTGGCACAGTGGTTAGTACTGTTACCTCACATGCCAACGACCCAGTTTTAATTCTGGCCTTGGGTGACTGTGTGAAGTTTGTATGTTCTCTATGTGTCTGCATAGATTTCCTCTGAGTGTTCTGCTTTCCTCCCACTGTCCAAAGATGTGCAGGTTAGGTGGATTAGCCATGCTCAATTGCCCCTTCGTGTCAGGAAGAGTAGAAGTGTAAATATATAGATTAATGAGTCTGGGATTGTTGCTGGTTCAATGGGCTGATTGCCTCTTTCTGTGATGTTGTGATTCTATGATATGATTCTATGATTCGAAATAGGCCCCAATTCAGAAGCAGAGGTTGGTTGGACAAAACCGGGGTCAGGGGAGGAGGGGGAGGATTGTAAGGCTAGTGATTATGAGTTGGTTAACAGTGGAATTGCAAGTGATAACCAGTGCCAGCTTCATTCAACACAAACAATGATAGCGCTGGCTATCTCTAAGTAACGCAAACTTGGAAGGTAGAAATCTGAAAATTATTAGACCCCTTATTTGCTGTGTGTGTTAGGTTGTCATGATGATGGAAAAAGTCTATGGAATCACACCCAAAGTATTGAACTTTAAAAACAACCTGAATTTTAAAAATGGGCACAATTTAAAAATGGTTGTTGCTTGTGTACATTCTACGAGGAACTACTCAAGCCATAAGCTAAATGGCTAGAGGGTGATTCTCTAAAAGATAATACAACCCGTATGTGTTTCCACACAAGGTACTTCTGAAAGTATCCAGAGACCGATTACTATCTCTGCAAAGGGCACAATTTTCCTGAATATTGGCAAAGGTTTTTAACAGGCTGGAAAAATGACTTTAAAGTTGTGACTTTCTTCATCATATCATCCCAGACTTAGCAAAAAGAAATAACAGGGGACGGTTTGTAGGCCATCACAGTAGTGGCAGAGCTCACCCTGCCAATAACTTACTTTTTAAAGATCAGGGCACCCAGTTTTAAAGGTCACTCCACTGCACAACTTTAAGCAGGAACTCCCCTCCGCCCCACTCCCCACTGCATGCAATAGGCATCTACCCTCCTCCATGGAACATCCCCACACCACACTGCCCAGGGAGTGTCCCCATGGGAGCATGGTACAGCAATGGAAGCAGCCAACAGTGCCCCTGCAAAATAGCCATTTTTGCAGATATATCTTGAGTCACTCTCTCTCTCGCTATCTGTAGAAGTCAGTCTAACCAGCAAAATGGTTACAAATGAAAACAAAACAGTAAATTTACCTACAGATATTAGCATCGAATAGTAATGTCTGCACGCTTCATCATCTACTCCTTGAGACTTAAAGACTGTTCCCAATACCTATTTATTTGCATTAACTTACTTTGGACTTAATCTCAATTCTAATCTGTATGAATGCAAGTGCATCTGTTTTACCATTTTTCCATGCCTTTTTAGTTGTTAATATACTCATCGATCTTAATTCAAGAATGCTTGGTTAAATTGGAAAGGGAAAATGTGGAAAGGGGACACTTAGATTAAACACTGGATAAAAGCAAATTACTGCGGATGCAAACCAAAAGCAAAAATGTTGGAAAATCTCAGCAGGTCTGGCAGCATCTGTAAAGAGAGAAAAGAGCTGATGTTTCGAATCCAGATGTCCTTTTGTCAAAGCTGTCCACATATCAGAAGCACCACTTTGGAAAATGGAATCTGTTTTGACAAAGTGGCATCAGCTTTATCTTTGGCAAAAAGTCATTGGTACTCGAAATGTCAGCTCTTTTCTCTCCTTCCAGATGCTGTCAGACCTGATGAGATTGTTCGATTAAACATTGTTGCTCCTTCCCACATTTTCCTTTTCCAATTTAACCAAGCATTCTTGAATTAGGATAGAGCGTCTGGTATATCCCAACCAGGTGCTGAGAAGCTGAGAGGTCTTGCCCAGGTCAACAACTTCGGGAACCTCATCTGGATGTGAAGGAAGCCTCTTGACTTCCCTTGATCAAAATGGTAGGATTGACACCTGGCTGGAGATGAGTTATGGAATCTGGACAATGCAGAAGGAGGTCGTTTGGCCCATTGAGTCAGCACTGGCAACCTGAAAGACCATCCTACCCATCCCACTAAAGTCTTAAGGATTCCCCAATTCAGCCTTGCAGTGGCAGGAATGTCACTGACAATCCCTCCTGGTGTTTCCTGCTCCACATCTACATCACAAGCAGCTGAGGGGGTGAATGTGCCCAGAGGTGCCTGGCTGGAGCACAGCTCAATCCTGTGATCCAACAGGCCTCCAATTGTCCAATTCCTGAGATGGTCCTCCTTCCACCTGATGTACATCAGATGCATTGTGATGCTCAGCAGATAGTGATCCAGAAGCCTATTTGCTGAGATCCCCATTGAGGTGTGTGTCTCTAAAATCGGTGGTGGATAGTGTGGGTCATAGCTGTGATGCACCTTCACTGTCCACCTCTAACATCTCCTCAGAGGTGTCAGCGAGGGTGGGTGGTGGGACACTGCTAGTTGAAAGTTTTCAACTCTTCAGTTGATGTTCCTGCAAGGTAAAGGACATGGTTTTAGGATATGGCCACAGAACTCACTTGAAATCTGTCATCTGAATGAAGGTGTAGAGGCTCCTCACTTTTCTCCTGCAGTCCAGATCTCAGTCCAGATCTCAGACTAGATCACAGGCTAAATTACAGTCCAGATCTCAGACTAGATTGGAGTCCACATCTCAGGTCTGCATTGCGCCATCAGGGCAGAAGGGGAGCGTGCCAACTTTCTCACTGAAAATGATACAATTTCAGAAAATTCTGCCCCATCCTCTTTCAGATAGTGATCCAATCCCATTTGGAATATCTTGATCAAATCTGTCTCTGCTGTCATCTCAGGAAGTGTGCAAGTGCCAATATGTGGGGGATGCTTAGCCCTTTAGTCACAACTCAATTTTATAGAGCTAAATGTTTAGTATCATAAGTTGGAACGAAGTGGGGTGGGGTTGTTTACTGGGGGAAGTAACTAAGAGGAATAAACGTCTGGAAATGGAGAGTCAACTATTTGATTGAAACTTGTCACATATGACATTCAGAACCATAGTAGATATTGGTTTAAAGAAGTAGAAATTACACAACAATGTCTTGTTACAGTATTATCAGATTTTCTATCTACACTCACATCAAGATCGGAAATTTCCACCCAAGGTCAACAGACCTTTTCATGATCCACCCTCACTACGATTTCCGCAGTGGGCAGGATGGGAAAATTCCTCCCATAACATTTAGCAGATCAACTTGAAGTTATTGCAAATCAAATAATGTTAAGGAATGTCTTTTTTTTCTGGGAACCCAGCTATACCAGTGATGGTCTGGAAGTGTTTTCCCAGAACAAAAGACCTTGCTGATTTCATCAATCATTTCACAGTTTCTCAGTGGAAGATCAGTGTGGAAAAAAATGTCTTAATCCTACAAAACATGCTGTTGAAATACATTTCCAAGGATCATCATAAAAAAGTCCAAAGGATTCCAAACATTTTTCAAAACAAGCAACTTACCTCAGGACTTGATGTGCGTTCAAAATATGTAGTCAAATTAATTTTGATTTGATTTGATACTATTATCAAATAGTATGCAGACAAAGCATATCATTCGTCAAGAAGGACAGGAGAGAGTGTGAAAAATAGTGTTGTAATCATAGCTAGGGTGTAGAGAAAAAGCAACTTAATGCGAGTTAGGTCCATGCAAAATTCTGACAGCAGCAGGGAAGAAGCTATTCATGAGTCGGTTGCACAGATCATAATATCAGTACAGATCAAGTCGCTCCTTGATGTCAGACCAAAACTGTTCATTCGGTGCAAAATTAAAGGCAAGAACTCTATTTGAGAAATATCCTCCCAGGCACATGTATACACACAATCCATCTCTCTGAATTCTTCAGAATTGAGCTGTTAAACGTATAAAGAGATTATTTTAACTCAAGTGGATCGAAAGTAAATCTTTGCATTTATTGAAGTTTGGCACAAAACATTCACTTCAAAATAAGGACGGTTCTTTACATGTCTTGATTTGTTTTATGATTGCTGTTTGCTCATAAGAAAATATTTATGACCTTTGCCTCCATTCATCAAAGTTATGAAAACATCAAAACAATACAAATAAATCTAAAACAGAGAATGGCCAATGATTTCTTTTTTCTCATCACTAGGTAAACTGAACAGGAGTTCAAAGAGAAAACCCACCGTTATGTTTTCAAGGTAAGTAGGGATTTGCAATAAATGCCAGAGCTACTGGCAAGAAAAACAATGATAAAATATATGGATAAAAGCAAATTACTGCAAATGCTGGAATCTCTCTCTTTTCTGGACTCGAAACATCAGCAGTTTTTTCTCCTTACAGATGCTATCAAACCTGCTGAAACTTTTCTTGCTTTTCTCTTTTGGAAATATAAAAAAATATCCTTTAGGAGAGTTCAAGTATTAATCAAAGAAGGAGAAATTATTACTGTTATTCCTACCAAAATGGATGACCTCATGTTTACCAATATTGTACTCCACTGCTAAACCCTCGTCCACTCATTAGAATTCCCTTTGCAGACTTTCAGCATCCTCTGCATACTTTGCTCTGCCACTTATCTTAGTGTCATCTGCGAATTTTGACACAGCACACTTGGTCCCCAACTCCAAGTCATGTACTTAAATCATAAATAATTGCTGTCCCAACACTGACCCTGAAGCACACCGCTCATCACTGATTGCCAACCAGAAAAACATCCATTTATCCCAATTCTTTACTTTATTTAGTTAAACAATCCTCTATCCATGCTAATGTATATTAATATATTACCAGTAACAACATACACTTATATCTTATGTAGCAGTCTTTGGAGCGGCATTTTGTCAAATGTGTTCTGGAAATCCAAATACTCCACATCCCCACAGGTTCCTCATTGTTCACCGCACATGTTATGTTCTCAAAAAATTCCACCAAATTAGTCAATCATCATCTGCCCTTCATGAACTCATGCTGTGTCTTACCAATGGGACAATTTATATCCAGATGTCTCACTACTTCTTCCTTGATGATAGATTTAAGCATTTTCTCTACTACAGAAGTTAAGCTAACCAGCCTATAGTCACCTGCCTTTTGTCTATCTCCTTTTTTAAACAGTGGCATCGCATTTGCTGTTTTCCAATCTGTGGGAACCATTCCAGAGTCCAGCAATTTTTTGTAAATTACCACTAGTACATTTGTTATTTCTCCTGCCATCTTTTTTAATATCCTGGGATGCATTCCATCAGGCCGGGAGATTTGCCTATCTTTAGCCCCATTGATTTGCCCAATACTATTGTTTTGTGATAATGATAGTTTTCAGGTCCTCACCTGCCACAGTCTTCCTGTCATCAATTTTTGACATGTTATTTGCGTCTTTCACAGTGAAGACCAAAAGAGAATGCCTGTTCAATGCCTCCGACATTTTCTCATTTCCAGTTATTACATCTCCTTCTCATCTTCGAAACAACCAAAGTTTACTTTAGACACTCTTTTTTGTTTTATGTATTTGTGGAAACTTTTGCTGTCTGGTTTGATAGTCTAAGCTAGTTTACTCTCATAATCCATCTTACTTTACTTTGTAGCTTTTCTCGTGGCTTTCTGTTGACCTTTCAAGATTTCCCAACCCTCTATGTTCCCACTAATCTTTGCCATTTTGTATGCATTTTCCTTCAATTTGATACCTCCTTTATTTTCTTAGATATCCATGGCTGATTATCCCTTTTTCTACAGTCCTTTCTTATCACTGGTATATACTTTTGCTAAGTACTATGAAGGTTCACTTTGAAAGGCATGGTGGTTAGCACTTTTGCCTCACAGCGCCAGGGACACAGTTCAAATCTGGCCTTGGGTGACTGTCTGTGTGGAGTTTGTACGTTCTTCCCACGTCTGCGTGGGTTTCTCCCAGGTGCTCCAGTTTCCTCCCACACTCCAAAGGGTGCAGGTTAGGTGGATTGGCCATGTTAAATTGCTCCTTAGTATCAGGGGGATTAGCAGGGTAAATACATGGTGTTACAGGGATAAGGCCTGGAGTGGGATTGTTGTCAATGCAGTCTCGCTGGGCCAAATGGCCTTCTTCTGCACTGTCAGGATTCTATGACAAACCCACACAAGTAAGGCAGGCCGAGTCCAACTAAAAATTAAAGGAATATACGATAAAGTCAGTTCTTACCCTTGAGGCGTAAGTTGTTGAACATTGTGGCTATTTGAAGTTAGTTGGTTTCTTCTATGATTCTGAAGTTCACCTGGTTCAGATCTGCACTTTACTATAGCACTCTCTTAGGTCCAGAGAGAAAGAGGTACAATTTCTGCTCTTTTATAGCAGTGTTTTTCATTGACTATGATGTTGCTTTTCCCCTTCTTCTTTCTTTCTGGCTCTAGACAGCAGACCCCTGTCTGTATATTCACTAAAAGAAATTCAGTTACCATCTCTTGTATGGTCATTATTTCAGAACAAGTAAATCCCATTTATCGATCTTACCTCTGAAACCTTTGATAAATTTTAACACATTAATCAACTGGAGATTAAGGTTATCTCATCCTCTATAGGGGTTTGGAATGCCTACTGAGTAAATGGCTGGCTGGCACTTCCAATTCTCTTGATGCGATTACAGCTGTTCAAAGTGTCAGCACTTTGCATTTTAATTCATTCCTTTTAAGACAGTCCCAGTTTGAAATGGAACTTGACACCCCAGAAGTGTGAGAGACCATACAGTAAATCTACATTACAATTCCTATAGAAACCTCCCAGAAAAGTGATCCATTTTACAGTACTTTCCATCAGTTGACTTGTGGCAGTCGTTTTTGATCATTGTTTTTTTTTTCTTTTTTTGAAAAATTTGTCCTCTTTAAATAGCTCAATATGTCTCAGTAATGGTGAAGTTAAAGGTAGTTCTCAGTTTCCTGTTGTTGTTACTGAGTTGCCAACTGGAGTTGAAGTGAATTATAAGCAGCAAGGACAGGACACATTACTGTCTACTCTTACTTACCCTCCAGTACCTAAAGCCATTTGCAGAATGGCTTGGGAACGTGCTTATTTATTTGGCTGAGCACAGTACAGCACAAGAATATAGAATATACAAAGATGGCACAGTGGCACAGTGGTTAGCACTGCTGTCTCACAACACCAGGGGCTCAGGTTGAATTCCGACCACAGGTCACTGTCCATGTGGAGTTTTCACATTCTCCCCATGTCTACATGGGTTTCCTCAGTATGTTTCAAATTCCCTCCCACAGTCTAAAGATGTACGGCTTAGGTGCATTGGCCACCTAAGTGAAAGGGGACTAGCAGGGTAAGTGGGTGGGGTTACCAGAATAGGATCTAGGTGAAACTATGGTTGGTACAGACACAATTGGCCAAATAGTCTCCTTCTGATTCTATGAAGATTGGTTAATATTGAATCTCAACTGGTTAAAGTGATAAATCACTGAGACTTACAGATCAGGATGATCTCAAATCTGTCTTGAATTAACCAGCTTTAGATGAAGTTGATACAGTTGTGTTACAGTTGACCTTGTTGCACTTGGTTTACTGATGAGGAAATTGGCCCAGATTCCTATATCCTTTTCTGATGTGTCTGGCTGAAAGCATATGTGCCTAAATGCTGGATAAGGACAAAATCATAAAATGGTATAGTGCAGAAGAGGCCCTTGGTCCGTCAGGTCCGCACCAACATGTGTGAATCACCTGACCAACCACCTAATCCCATAGCCTTGAATGTTATGACGTGCCAACTGCTCATCCAGACACCTTTTAAAGAATGTGAGGCAACCTGTCCAGGTAACAGATTCCAGGCTGTCACCACTCTCTGAATAAAAACGTTTTCCCTCTCATCCCCAGTGAACCACCTTGAATCTATGTCCCCTCATGACAGACCCTATATGTACCCCTCATAATTTAGTACACCTCAGTCAGGACATCTCTCATTCTTCTCTGCTCCAATGAGAACAATCCAACATTATCAAACACTTTCATCATAACTTAAATGTTCGATCCCATTCAGCATCCTGGCAAATCTCTTCGCAGTTCCAGCAGTGCAATCACATCTTGCCTATAATGTGATGATCAGAACTTCACACAGTCTTACCAAAGTTCTATACAACTCCAACATAACTTCCCTGCTTTTGTAATCTGTGTCTCGACTGATAAAGACAAGTGTCTCATATGCCTTTTTCACCATCCTGCTGACGTGTCCTTCCGCCTTCAGACAAACACACCAAAGTCCCTTTGTTCCACAGAACTCCCTGATGTTGTGCCATTAATTGAATACTTGTAAACCTGAATTCACCACGATTCCCCTCACAGCTGAGAGGGCGCCCATTGTCTGGACTCACCTTTACAATGGGACAGTGGCAAGATGGCAGGACCCTTGAAACTACAGTAATAACAAGGGAGAAGAAAAATATCCAGAAAATGAGGAAATATTCTGAGAGTGAGGAGGCCTAGTATAAAGCGGAACATCTTACAAATAAATAGGTGCTCAGATTTCAAGCACTGAACAGGGTAATGAACGTCCACTGAAATATTCATGTATCAAATTTTGTATATTACAAGGATCAATTAAACAGTGCAACCTTGTTCTCTCAGAGTGTCATTCTGTATATTACCCCATTCCACAAGTGGCACTTGATGTTGAGTATGCCTGGCAACATTAAAAGCCTTGCTCTGAGAGGTGTTTTTTTTTTGAAAGAACTCAAAATATTGCGAAAGCTGAAATAAAAACATGAAATGCTGGAAGCACTCGACAGGTCTGGCAACATCTGTAAAGAGAGACAGAAAGAGAGAGACAGAGTTAATATTTCAGGTCTGTGACCTTTTGTCAAAATATGTTAGCTTGATTTGCTTGGAATCAGGGTGACTCTTAAATAAATTGTGTTCATTTTCTACCAGGAAAACCGGCTTGTTATTCTGAGAACCTGACCCAAAGGGCTTATGTTCAACCTACAGTCGACTTGCCAGAGCTCAATTTTTTTGTATAGTTGCACAAGGCTATGTGAAAGAACAAGAACTAACCTTGTTTTCACTGGCAAAATAAAAGATAATCAGCTCTTCAAGATCTGCTCACCAAAGTCTGGTGGTTATAATCAAACTGTTTTGTTTCAAGGCAAGAAGGCTTGGGTATCCATTCCACAAGCTTTGACAGAAAGCAGGGGAAGGATGTTCCATGTAACCCGGTGCACGTGTCGCAGCAGAAGAGTTTGTCTGCCATTGGGATCATCTGGTCCCATTTTTGTCCTGTTCCATGTATGCCTTGCTACCAGGAAGTCTGCAGCAGGGAGGTGCGCCAGTGGCGGGACCAGAAGATCTCACTAGCACGAACAGCTGGAAACATTCTGGTCGATAAATCAGAAACCATCCAAGCAAAGATGATATGGAACTGACTTGTATCAAAACTAATGGATACTGATGCTGCTAGCAACATCAGCAAAACATCCTCCCCCCATTCCCCTACAATCAAACAATGAGGGCAGAATTTTCCAGCCCTTCCAAGTGGGATCTTCCAGTCCCGAGAAGTCAATATTCTCCTCCCCCTCTGTGGCAAGTTCCCTATGGTGTGATGGGTGATAGGTTTTGTTTACAAAGTGTTTAGATTTTTATATTTCCTTTATTCACTTCATGGTACATTGGGCATCGTTTATTGCCCATCCCTAATTATTCTTAGAAGTCAGTTGAGAATCAATTACTTTGCTGTGGCTCTGGAGTCATATGTAGGCCAAACCAAATAAGGACAGCAGATTTCCTCCCCTAAAGGACATTAGTGAACTAGATGGGTTTTTCCGACAATCGACAATGGTTTCATGCTCATCAGTAGATTCTAAATTCCAGATTTTTTTTACTGAGTTCAAATATCACCATCTGCGAGGGTAGGATTTGAACCGGATCTGCAGAACATTAGCTGAGTTTTTGAATGTATAGTCTAATGATAAGACCACTAGGCTATAGCTTTCTCAGTCCTGATTTTAGATTATTTCTTAAAATTACTGAAACCTTGGACAGTTAAAAGTGATGAGGAATTGAGGATCCAAGTCATTGCTTCCTTGAACGTGGAAGGGATGATGCTGATGATTCAAAGCATAAAATCAATGGAAGGATCAATTTATGCACTTATTACAACATTAATAATTGATAATCTTTACTTGAAAATCAGAAGTTGTTTAATGTCATGCTTTTCGTTGAACTTAACTGAAGCAAAAATGATGCAATTTTATATCCAATGAATTATATCACTAATATGTTGAGGTCACGAATAGATCTTCTTTCACCGTCCTGCAGATCAATTGTTGTACACCCTTCATGATCTTCCTTTGTGCAGAGTGCTCCTTGCCCTTCATCATTCTCCAAGCCACACTCTGAAAATTGGAGGTCAGGCTTCTTTTCTTTTTATGATATTAGATTGTCAATGGCAAACTTAATCCCTAGATGCAGTGAATTATTCTGAATTGATACGATCTATTAGTGTCACATGTACAGTGAAAAGTATTATTTCTTGCACATCTCGAAACAAAACGTGCTGTTCATGGAGTATATAGGGGAGAAGGAAAGGAGAGGATACAGAATATCATGTTACAGTTAGGATGAAGAGATAGATCAGCTTAATGTACAATAGGACCATTCAAAAGCCTGATGGCAGCAAGTAAGAAGTTGTGTTTGAGTCGCTCTGTTACATCTCAGATTTGGAAATGTGGCATTTATTTGCAACTGAAAGGCAAACGTTTGAACCCTAACCATTTAATGATCTTGATTGTGGACTTGCCAATTAGGACAGATTCTTCAGATAAGAATATTATTTTCTAATACTTTAATTGTGAACCAGAATGCTGCAGTCTCAATGGATTACCTACTCAGAAGGGATTGGAGTCTTAGTGCCCTCCACTTTGCTTCATCCTCAATTTTTGACCAAGATTTATTTTTGTTTATTTATGGGATTTTAGTGTCACAGGTTAGAATCATAGAATCAGAGACTCAGTGTAAAAAGAGGACATTCAGTCCATCGAGCCTGCAGTAAGAACAATCTCACTTAGGCCCTATCCTCGTAATCCCATGTATTTATCCTGCTAATTCCCTTGACACTAAAGAGCAATTTAGCATGGCAACCTAACCTGTACATCCTTCGACAGTTGAAATGCTGGCTGGGCCAGCATTTACTAGCCATCCCCAGTTACCCTTGGGTAGAGTTAGCTGCCTTGTTGACAACTACATCCCTGAGATTCATGTACGCAGTGCTATTAGTGAGGGGGATACAGGATTTTGACCCAGTGACAGTGAAGGAACAGCAATATATTTCCAAGTATATTAGGTGTTAAAAGTTATTCAGAAAGTAGATGTAGAATAGATGTTTCTTCTTGTAGAACAATCTAGAGCAAGAGATCATAGTTTTAGGAAAAGGGATAGCAGAATTAAAATAGAGATGAGGATAACCAGGTTCATGAGTCTGTGAAATTCAGTACCCCAGAGTGTGGTGAATGCCGGGTAAATTTAGTAAATTTAAGGAAAAGATGGACAGATTATTGATTAGTAATGGATTAAAAGGTGATCGAGAATAGACAGGAAAATGGAATTGAGGCTAAGATGAGATCAGCTATGATTGGACTATGATATGAAATCCACTTAACTGAGAAAGGAGCAGTGCTCCAAAAGATCATGATTTCAAATAAATCTGTTGGACTTTAACCTGGTGTTAAGACTATGTACTATGATTGTATTGAATGGTGGAGCATGTTTAAGAACATAGAACATTACAGCACAGAACAGGCCCTTCGGCCTTCGATGTTGCGTCGACCAATATAAAAAGCAATGCCCCTCCAAACTAAACCATTCCCTTCTCTTCCATATACTTATCAACTAACCTCTTAAACGCCACCAAACTTGGCGCATCTACAACTGCTGCAGGCAGGGCATTCCACTCCCGAACCACCCTTTGGGTAAAGAACCTGCCTCTGATATCCATCCTATAACTATCACCCCTTAATTTAAAGCTGTATCCCCTCGTGCTAGCTTTTTCCAACCTAGGAAAAAGGCTATCACTGTCCAACCTATCTAAACCTCTAATCATCTTAAATGTTTCGATCAGGTCCCCTCTTAGCCTCCTCCTTTCTAACGAAAACAACCTCAAATCCCTCAGCCTCTCCTCATAAGACATGCCCTCCATACCAGGCAACATCCTGGTAAACCTCCTCTGTACCCTCTCCAATGCCTCCACATCTTTCTTATAATGTGGGGACCAGAACTGCACACAATACTCCAAGTGCGGCCGCACTAGAGTTTTGTACAGTTGCAACATGACGTTGCGCTCCGAAATTCAATCCCCCTACCAATAAAAGCCAAGACTCCATATGCCTTCTTAACAACCTTCTCGACTTGACTGCCTACTTTCAGGGATCTATGCACATACACACCAAGATCCCTCTGTTCATCTAGACTACTAAGAATCCTACCATTTGCCCTATACTCTACACATTTATTATTTCTGCCATAGTGCATTACCTCACACTTTTCCACATTAAACTCCATTTGCCACCTCTCGGCCCAGCTCTGCAACTTGTCCAAGTCCCTCTGCAAACTATAACACCCCTCTTCACTATCTACCACTCCACCGACTTTAGTGTCATCTTCAAATTTACTAATCCATCCTTCAATACCCTCATCCAGATCATTTATAAAAATTACAAACAGCAGGGGCCCCAAAACAGACCCCTGAGGTACACCACTTGTCACCGAACTCCACGATGAATATCTCCCATCAACCACCACCCTCTGTCTTCTATCTGCTAGCCAATTCCTAACCCAATTAGCTAAATCACCCTCTATCCCATACATCTGCATTTTCTGCAGAAGTCTTCCATGGGCCACCTTATCAAACGCCTTACTAAAGTCCATATATACCACATCAACCGCCTTACCCCCATCCACCTCCTTAGTCACTTTTTCAAAAAACTCAATGAGGTTAGTAAGGCACGACCTACCCTTCACAAAACCATGCTGACTATCTCCAATCAATTCATTACTCTCTAAATAACTATAAATCCTATCCCTAATTATTCTCTCCAACACTTTGCCCACCACAGAAGTAAGACTCACTGGCCTATAATTCCCTGGAAGGTCTCTCTTCCCCTTCTTGAACAACGGGACCACATTCGCTATCCTCCAGTCCTCCGGAACCACACCCGTAACCAACGACGACCTGAAGATCAGAGCCAGAGGCTCTGCAATCTCCTCTCTTGCCTCCCAGAGAATCCTAGGGTAAATCCCGTCCGGCCCAGGGGACTTATCCAACTTCAAACCCTCGAGAATATCTAGCACATCCTCCCTATCTACTTCGATACCTTCCAGTTTGCTACCCTGTACCTCAGTGTTCTCCATAACTACATTTACATCACCCTGCGTGAATACCGAAGAGAAATATTTATTCAGTACCTCTCCAATCTCCTCAGGCTCCACGCACAACTTCCCACTGCTGTCTATGACTGGCCCTAATCTTGCCCTAACCAATCTTCTATTCTTAACATATCTAAAGAAAGCTTTAGGATTCTCCCTAATCCTATCAGCCAAAGTCTTCTCCTGTCCTCTCTTTGCTCTCCTCAATTCCCCCTTTAGCTCCCTCCTGGCTAATCTATAGCTATCCATTGCACTAACCGAGCCTTCAAGCCTTCAAGCCTTAAAGGCCTTCAGCCTTTAAGGGGCTGAATTACCCACTTCTGCTCCTAGTTCTTATGTTCTTATGTAGATATAGTGATATGTAACATTATTCTATGATGAAGATAAATGCAAATAATTTTAGCATTATCCTTTGTGACCCATTGAATTTTTTTCTATTTCTGTATTCTCTGAAAGCCATTCCTTTCTTTTGCATTACCAGCGTGAGCTTTGTAACAAGGCTCTCAATCTGAATTTTATCTTTAAATTTCTTTATCTGTTGTTTTGCCACGCTCACTATATATACTGTAAGCTACATGAGAGTTTATACTCTAATCATTTCCCGTTTGAAATTTTCCTCTATTATTCTCAACATTGAAACAACTCCTCGGAAGTCAAAGGTTTTGGAGTTCCATAGTTTGCAATTGAACCAAATCAAAACCAGAACAAATGGAACCAACACCTTTTGGTTGCACAGGGACCTGAGCAAAAATAAAATGACCTAGCGTCTCGGGTGGTGATTTTGCAACACAGAGTGAGAAATAGGACGTCAACACATTACATGATGGATGCTATTTTAGCAATGTGTAGTCATTCGATATGAGTCCAGGTCACTTATTGGTCCGTGTCTGCCACTGTAATTGGCACAAAAGTACATTGTGCAGTCTCCGTTCATCTTGTTCTCCAGATACAGCACCGTGCAATTCGGAGCTGGATCCGAGACTGAATTCAGAGGTCTAACTACATAGCCGTGATATCACTTGTAATTCAACAGGAATACCACCCATCTGGAAATCTAATCAACTTAATATAGAAACATAGAAATGTAGAAACATAGAATGTAGAAGCAGGAATGGGCCATTCAGCCCTCTGAGCCTATTCTGTTATTCATTATGACCTGGTTAATTGTCAAATTCAGTGAGTGGGATGTTACAACCTAGAATCATAGAAACCCTACAGTGCAAGAAGAAGTCATTTGGCCCATCAAGTCTGCATTGACCACAATCCCACCATGGCCCTACTCCCATATCTCTACATACTAACCCCTCTAACCTACGCGTCTCAGGATATGAAGGGGCAAATTTAGCATGGCCAATCAACCTAACCCACACATCTTTGAACTGTGGGAGGAAACCGGAGTACCCAGAGGAAACCCACGCATATAAGAGGAGAATGTGAAAACTCCACACAAATCCTTGCTCGGGCAAGGTTCTTAATATCCTGCCTGAGGTCAAAGGGGAATTCTGCTTTGTGAGCCTCGCCCGCCCAAATTCCAGTAAAATTCCAGCCAGTATCTCTACTGGTACATAATAATAGTCTGGGCTATGGGCCAAGTGTTGGCAGACGGGATTAAGTGGGATTTCAGGCTTTTCTAATGTATCAGTGCAGACTCGATGGGCCGAAGGGCCTTTTCTGCACTGTATGATTCTATGAATATGCTGATCCCACCTTCCTCTCATATCCCATGATCCCTTTAGCTCCAAGAACTATATCTAATTCCTTTTTGGAATCAGGCAAAATTTTGGTCTCAACTTCTTGAAATCAGATGTTTTGGCCTCAACTTAAGCTTTAATCCCAGAGGTATTTGCATTACTGTTCTTCACATTTCAAATTTATAAATGAAGAGATGTTTGCATTTACCTTTCTGTATTCTGACCATCTGATTGCAGTTTGTTTGCTTGTAAAGCTATTAAGAAGTCAGGTAAGAGTACAATTTGAATGACAGATCTCCATTTGTATGCACCGCAAATTGATATTTGCATTTTATGATATTAGCATACAAATTTGATCCCTGATACAGTGAATTATATCTTAGATTTGAAAATGTAGTTTTTATTTGCAACTGGAAGTACATGTTATTTTTGGACCACTTGTGAATTTGTTTGTGAAGTCGCCAATTAGGACACTGTCTTCACAGAAGAAGATGTCCCATTATTTTCCAATGTAGTAGAT
The DNA here is from genome assembly GCA_024679065.1 of Sphyrna mokarran. Lineage (NCBI taxonomy): Eukaryota > Metazoa > Chordata > Chondrichthyes > Carcharhiniformes > Carcharhinidae > Sphyrna > Sphyrna mokarran. The sequence goes on from JAGIQG010000029.1 coordinate 25,280,254, forward strand.
TGTTTCCTACCTCTGTGGCTATTTGGTAGCAATGTTTCAGTGCATTACCTGCTCTAAATGGTTTGGATTTTCCCAGTGATACCAGTAGGGTTCTAACAGCACTTACAGGGCTGGGAATTCAATATGTGGTATTATTAAAACACACAGAGATCAGAGAGGTAACAACAGATAAGGGATACCATTTAAACATCTTTTCATGGACACTTGTCACTCTCCATCGCATCACTTACATAAAGACATAACTATATATGCCAAGGCATACAAGGCTTTAGGGCAAGTACTGGGATTAGAATGGTTAGCTGGTTTGTCTTTGACTGGGGCAGACATGATGGTCCAAAGGACCTTTTTCTGTGCTGAATACCTCTATGATTCTATGATCCAAAGCCAATTAATGGGACTCAGGTAGTAATCCGAAGATTATTACCTTTGTGATTCTGTCTTCTGCACAGTTCAAGACTGCAAGAAACTACAAAGAATCGTGAATGAAGTCCAGTCCATCACTCAAACCAGCTTTCCATCCATTACACTGTCTACACTTCCCACTGCCTTGGAAAAGCAGTCAGCATAATCAAGAACCCCACGCACTCCAAACATACTCTCTTCCACTTTCTTCTGTCGAGAAAAAGATACAAAAGCCTGAGATCGCATACCAACTGATTCAAGAACAGCTCCTTCCCTGCTGCCATCAGGCTTTTGAACGGACAAACCTCACATTTAAGTTGGTCTTTCTCTACACGTTAGTTATGACTGCAACACTACATTTTGCACTCTTTCCTCTCCTTCCCTATACTTTGTTCAACATGCAAGAAACAATACTTTTCACTATATACTACTACATGTGACAATAATAAATCAAATAACTTGGCACTTAGCTGCTCATAATCCCTCCACAGAATCTCTTTCCTCATTCTACCTGTATCATTGGTATCTACATAGACCACAACAACTGAATCTTTCCCCTCCCACTCCAAGTTCCTCTGCAGCCCAGAAGAAATATCTCTAACCCTGGCACCAGATAGGCCACACAGTCTTTGAGACTCTCGATCCTGGCTGCCCATAACAATGTCTACTCCTCTAACTGTACTATCCCCAATAATGATTTCTCTTTCACGCCTGTACTCTCTGTACCATGGTGCTATGGTAAATTTGCTCATCCTCCTTACAATTCTTGTTCTTGTCCACATGGGGAGCAAAAATCTCCAGCCTGTTGCACAAAGGCAAAGGTTGAAGCTCCTGTAGTGTTACTTCTTAGTTCCCTCTACCTGCCTCAGTCACAGTCGCACCTTCCTGTCCCTGATCAATGGCCAAATTCGAGGTAGCTAATCTAAGGAGTGTGACTGCCCTCTGAAACTCAGCATCCAGTTAATTCTATCCCTTCTTATATGGTGCAATTCAAGCTCCAGCTCATTAACTCTGAGCCTAAGTTCCTCAAGCAATCAGCATTTGCTGCAGATTCTAAGATTTGCTTCTACCATCTTAGCCATTCCAAGCATTCATCACCTTGTGAAAAACAAATCCTGCATCCTGATAGCAATTTTACCAATTTACCATTTCTGATCATTCAGAATTGAATTCCTTGGTCACCTGAAGAGTCATTGAGCAAGATGGAGATCATCGTGGCTTTTGAGGCAACATTTCTGATCATCCTGCCGCAGAAGGATCTTAGGGTAATGAATATTAAAAATGTCAATTTCAACTTAACTCTAGCCATTGAGATTAAAATGACTGTTGGAGCCAGTGCTCTGTGGCAGGACATATTCACATCTCAAGAAAATAAAATGTTAATGAGTTTGGTCTAGTAATATATTCCCTTTGGCTGCATTTCAATGGGTTACATTCATATAGTTAATTCGAGTTTGTTCCCAAATAGTAATCATATTAAATATTTCTACAGTGCACAAGAAGCCATTCAGCCCATCAAGACTGTACTGACAACAATCCCACCCCATCACTATCACTGCAACTCCACCTATTTACCCCACTAATATCCCTGGCACTAAGGGGTAACTTGGCATGGCCAATCCACCTAAACTTTGGATTGTGGGAGGAAACATGGACACCTGGAGGAAACCCACAGAAAACGTGCAAACTCCTCAAAGACAGCTACCCAAAGCCAGAATTAAACCTGCGTTCCTGCCACTGTAAGATGAATTAAGTTACTGACCACAGTGCTGCCATACATGTATATTTTTTTTCTCTGATTTAGTAACTATTAAAGGTACTCTTTCGTTGACTCAAGAAAACATGGTTTGTTTGGCTGCCATTGGGAAATAAATGCTCTTGAATTGGAAAAGTCATCTGGGGAGAAAATAATTTTGGAAATCTTTGTTGCGAGGATGCTGAATAAAAGAGGAACCAGTTCATTCTTCCTCACTTGGTCAACAGTCTCCCAAGACCAAGTCACCCTGGCACTGAGAGACAGCAGTGCTAACCACTGTGCCACTTCTAATGATCAATTTCCTTCTTGAGGGCCTGTAACAGTCGTAAAAATACTCTTCTAAATACAAAGTTCTGTTTTGTCATGTTGGGAAATAGAGATAGTTTTAAGTAAGTTGCATTTGTGAGAACTAGAAATTTGTTTTAATTTAAAGTTTATGTTTAAATTTATATTCTTTACTTGTGGTTTAGAAAGGTGAAATCTGGGTTCAGTTTCATTTTCAAGTGGAGAGAAAGCAGACATGGATCTTTTTGTGAAATGTGCATTTTTAATGAGGTTTTACAACTCATGAGGGGAAGTTAAAATAAACACGTGGTAGGGAAAAAAAATTGTGTGTTGCTTAACAACAGAAGATCTATAGACACAAGGTGAAACTGAATAGTAGTTTTAATTCTATTAGAAACAACACTCCACATTTCAGAATAGATAGAACATGAAAAGACAGCAAGTCCTAAACCAAGGAAAACGTTTCCAAGGACCAGGAAGTTGGATCCATGGGTTTGAGATGACATCTAAGTCCAGGAACCAGAACAGCAATCTGAAAGTGACCCTCTTCAGTAAAACTGAATGAGGAGCAAGAGGAAGGCTCCTACTTCAGAGTGAAGAAGCTGCAGAAAGCAGACTAAAAACAAAGCTGCACTTGTCTGTTCCTGTGGCATACGTGAGAGAGTTTGTGGGAAGCAAAGCTTGAATGAATTTAGCATTCCAGAACTCAGCATCAGAAAGAGAGATTGACACCCTGGAGGTGAACCCTTGTGGGAGACGCTCAAGAGAAAATGTTGTTTGGAAAAAGATTCCAAAGCCAGCACTTTGAGAGTTGAGATTAGAAACTGATGTGTGAAAGACAGAACAGTGCACAGTGTAACATGTATTTGAGAGGAATTGATTGAGAGATTCATAGCATCTGTTTAGAGTGTCATTTGTCATTTGGTTTCAGAGTGTGATGTGTCTGACCACAGCTCACCCAATGGTTTACTCAACTGTTTACCCATTGTAAAAATTACACTGCAAGATTAATTTTTTAACTTGTATTATCCTTACAATGCTGCATATATTGGTAAAGGTATAGTTGTGGTTACAGGACTAGTGTAATGTAATTAATCTTTTCTTGGTGAACAAATGTTTTGCTCTTTTGATAAAAGTTCATCAGCAGACTCTGATTCTCTTCAGTAGCCGTTCTCCATAGTTTTTTTTTAAAATATGCAAGAATCTAACAGGTTTCTTTCCACCCAAGGATCTGACTCGTCCATTAGTAACACAAGCTGGGATTGTAAGCATTTTTTGTGATCGTATTGGTTTGTTTGCAATCCATCGGTATGTTCCCTGCGTTCAATGGCTCCCCCATGATAATCAGAATTTCATAGATTACATCTCAATCCTGCTCAACATCCTATCGATCCTCATTATCTTGTTTGAGTTTCTAATATCTTCCTTCTAGAATAAGAGCAGGAAAACTACAGCACAGGAGCAGGCCCTTCAGCCTTCCAAGCCTGTGCCAATCTTGATGCCATAACTAAACTAAAAAAGACTCTCTGCCCTTACTCAGTCGTTATCCTTCTATTCTCTCCCTATTCTTGTACCCATTCAGTTGCCTCTTAAATGTTGCTAATGTGCCTGCTTCCAGCAACACCTCTGACAGCGCACTCCAGGTATTCACCACTCACGCGTGTGAAAAACTTCACCTGCACATATCCCTTAAACTTTCTTCCTCTCACTTGAAACTGTGCACCCGCCCCCGCCCATCCTCCCCACCCCCCCACCCCTTCAGCTGCCTGTTGTATCTAGCCAATTTTTCTTTTGATTAAAACGAGCGGGGAGGCAGGCTGAGAAGCTGGCTGATTTCCAGCTTCTGCCTGTTTGCCTGTGATGAAAGTGGAATGTCAGAGCCTGCAGGTTCCGTTGTAGATCTAGCTACCATGTGCCTCTGCTCCGAATGCCTACGCCAGTGAATGTTTCCAGGAGAAGTTGACTGGCAAACAACTTTGCTCACTGAGATAAAAGGAAATAACTGAGGATGCTGGAACCTGAAAATAAAACAAAAAATGCTGGAGAATCTCAGCAGGTCTGACAGCATCCGGGGAGAGAGATTGCTGGCTCTGTATTTGAAACAAATTTATTGATTGGAAGAAGTAAGATAATAGGGAATGTTTGGGCTTGGAAAACATGTGGCCACTTCAGGGGTCTGTCGTGGCTCAGTTGATAGCACATCCATTTCTCAGTCAGTTCAAGTATCACGCCAAAAACATTAGCATTGAAAGTTCAGCCAAAACTGTAGTGTCATATTGAGGGAGTGCTGCACTGTTGGAAGTGTTGTTTTAGGTGAGATGTTAAAATTAAAGGGACAAGGGGCAGTGCCAGATTGTTTGAGTTAATACCAGAACGTCTGAGAGAGTACCAAGGATACATCCCAGGCATTCCCTCTCCCTCTGAAAGCCAAAACTTCCCTGTGTACCCCCAGTGAGTTCCCTTCGCCTAGTTTTGTGGGAAGAAACCAGAGTATCCAGAAGAAACACACACAGATGCGGGAGAACATAACAAACTTTTCACAGACAGCGACCCAAGCCGAGAATCAAACCTGGATCCCTGGCGCTGTGAGGCAGCAGTGTTGACCATTGTGCCACAATAGACTTTATGCTGACTTTTTGAAGAGAATTTCTCTCAAAAAACATGATGATTGAATCCTTTTCCATCAGTTGAAAAGTGTTACTTTGGCTATTTTTAAGTAATAATAAATATTGGGGAGGCGATGCCTAGTGGTATTATATAGTAAATTATAGTAGTAAATTATTATTTACTAGTAAATTATTAATTCAGAAACTCAGCTAATGTTCTGGGGACCTGCATTCGAATCCTGCCAAGGCAGATGGTGAAACTTGAATTCACTAAAAAAAAATCTGGAATTAAGAATCTACTGATGACCAGGAAAACATTGTCGGAAAAACCCAATTGGTCCACGAATGTCCTTTAGGGAAGGAAATCTGCTGAGCTTACCTGGTCTGGCCAACGTATGGCTCCCAGTTCCCCTCAAAGGGCAACTTAAGAGGGGTAATAAATACTGGCCAGCCCGTGACGCACAAATGAATTTTAAAAGAAGTGTTACGCCTCCCTTTCCAAAGCTATAAAGCAAATGATAGAGGATAGAAATAACTGATGGTGCTAAACTCTCATCTCTAACAGATCTAATAACCATTGATAATGAAACAAACTATTTTCTTTTTAGTGAAGGCTAAATTTAAAGCATCATCATATAGATTGACGAGATATGTCATCTTGTGTGCAATTTGTTAATTCAAACTTTGTACTTGTACCCATCTGAAAACATATGAGGGTTGATATTTAATAGTTATTCAGCAATGATGAATGCAGCAATTGCCACCATTTTTGTTAATGCTTTATTCTGACAATTTAATCTGTGATTCCACGACCTTATTTGAATTCCTAATAATTTTCCTTCCAGAAGGATGCATTAGCCTCAATTATTAATTGCATCTAATAGTTTCGCTTCTATACAAACAGAAATGAAAACCTTAGTTTGTCTCAATCACTGGGACAAGCAAAATCAATTTACATGCAAGCTACCTCTAATCAGTTAAAAAAAAACATAATTTCATCCATCCAGTCGATCCGATGAGTTAATTATTAATCACAGTGTCTACACTTGTTGCTGTATTTTCATTTCGTATTTAAACAGGAAAAAATAGAGTTGGTTCTTGTTATGGGGGGGCACAGTCGCTTTAATGGAATGGGTCATGTTATCCCAGGTGCCTGGGGATCAGCAGAGACTGTACTGGAAGGGCAGTAGGCATGTGTAGCAAGTAAGACTGGCAAATAACAAAGAAGAACAAAAGAAAAATACAGCACAGGAACAGACCTTTGACCCTCCAAGCTCATGCCCATTTTGATGCCCTATCTAAACTAAAACTAAACCATTCTGCCCTTACTTGGTCTGTATCTTTCTATTCCCTCCCTATTTGTGTATCCATGCAGATACCTGTTAAATGTTACTAACGTGCCTTCTTCCACACTTCCTCTGGCATCACGTTCCAGGCACCCACTGCTCTCTGAATCAAAAACTTCCCTCATATATTTCCACTGTCACTTTGAACATGTGCTCCCCCCCCCCTTGGAATTGGCACTTCCACCCTAGGAAAAAGCCCCTATCAATGCCTCTCATAATTTTGTAGATCTTTATCAAGGCTCCTCTCAGCTTCCTTCTTTCCAATGAAAATAATCTTAGTTTATTCAACCTCTCTTCATAGCCCACACCCTCGAGACCAGGCAACATCCAGGTGAACCTTCTTTGCACTCTCACCAAAGCTTCCATGTTCTTCTGATAGAATGGTGACCAGAACTACATGCAATATTCCAAATGAGGTCTAATCAAAGTTTTGTATAGCTGCATCATGATTTGCCAGTTCTTGTGCTTAATGCTCCAGTTCATATCTGTCTGTAGAGTCAATTCTTAGAATACCTCCATTGACAAAATATTCAACAGCTATGACTTTAGAATTTCCCAAAATCCTTTACAACTAATTAGGTACTTTTGAAGTGTAGTATCTATAGTCAATTGGTGCACAGCAAGTTCCCAGAAAATCAACTTATTTGTGTATAATGCCTTTGACCAGTGAAACATCCCAGGTGCTTCACGCGATTATTGTAACACAAAGCATGGCACTGTGCTACATAAGAAGATATTCACGGGAATTCTACCACCCCATCTCCCACTGAATTGAAGCAGGTGAAAGGCAGACAACGGAAATGTCCATTGCCCTGGCAGATTGACCAGTCTTGCTTGAGCAAGGCTGCAAAATCCCGTCCATTGAGTTTGATGACTAAAAGCTCGGTCAAAGAAGTAGGCAGGGATTTTATGCTGAAATTTACTACAGGTGTAAACAGCAATGAAGGTGCAAAAAAATGGTGGCATCAAGGTGGCACAGTGGTTAGCATTGCTGCCTCATAACATCAGGAACTCAGACTTGATTCCCAGTTTTGATCACTGTCTGTCTGGAGTCTATACTTCTTCCCCTTATCTGTGTGGGTTTCCTCCGGATCTTCCGGTTTCCTCCCACAATCCAAAAGCATGCTGGTTAGGTTTTGACAAAGATTCATCTGGACTAGAAACATCAGCACTTTTCTCTCCTTATAGATATTGCCAGACTTACTGAGATTTTCCAGTACTTTCTCTTTTGGTTTCAGATTCCAGCTTCTGCAGTCATTTATTTTTATTATTAATTATTATTATTGTGCTGGTTAGATGAATTGGCCATGCTAAATTTCCCCTCAGTGTACTCGAACAGGCACTGGACTGTAGCGAGTAGGGGATTTTCACAATGACTTCATTGTTGTAAGTCTACTTGTGACACTAATAAATAAGCTTTAAATCATACTGAGACCCTCCCCTTTTGCCATCTCCACTTACGAAAACCTTTGCTCAACTATCTCGTGCCTTCAGTCACCAATTCCTTAATCTCATCCCATCCTCTAGTCCATTAAATTGTCTGTCTTGTACTTCAGAACACTTCAATATATCAAAGGTTCTCTATAAGTGATAGGTTTTGATGAAGGAGGAGTGCCAATTTGTTCCCTTCTCTCTTCTCCTGGAGGTGCTGCGATTCAGTTTCTCAGACAGTAGAAGTTCCTTAAACAGTTGTTATTCCTTTTCTGTATCCTGTAGATATGTATGTAAGTAGAATAGTTTGACTGCGGGAGCTATGCTTCCTCTAAATGTTTGTTTTTATCCAGTCCTTCTACCATCTCTTTTGACTTAATTCTATTAAAGAACTTGTTCTTGTTTCATGTTTTGCTTCTAATGAAGGGATTAACCTAACACATTAACCTATCTGTTGTCTCTAAATGTGTTTATTGACTTCCTCTGTGTTTTTGGTATTTTCTGCTTTTTATGTAAAAAACCCTTAATCCTGTCCTCTTGCTGGTATCTGCACACTCTTCTTTTTCAGCTGACAGTAATCCCTGGTTGGTTATCTTACCTTTCAATATCTAATATCATCAGTACTGTCCACCTGAAGCCACTTAACTCCATATAGAGCAAAAATTAGACACCAAGCTTACTTACATATTCCATCACGGGCTATAGTACACAAAGACATTAGAGTGATCCTAATCTGAATATTTTGTTCAACAATAGCACTTTTTATGATCACTGAGCCTCCCAAAGTCACACCTAATGAAGTATTTTGATTTGATTTTTGATTTATTACTGTCACATATATTAGTATACACTGAAAAATATTGTTTCTTGCATGCTATACAGAGAAAGCATACCATTCATAGAGAATGAAATGAGAGGCTTCAGGATGTAAAGTTACAATCATAGCTAGGCTGCAGAGAAAGATCAACATAATCACAGAACTACTACATCCCTAGTTGCCTTTGAACTAATTAGCTTGCTAGGCTATTTCAGAGGGCAATCAAGAGTTAGTGTGCTGTGACTCTGGAGTCATATGTAGCCAAATCAGGTAAGGATGACAGATATCCTTCTCTAAAGAGACATTAGTGATCCAGGTGGGTTTTTCTGACAATGGACAATGGTTTGACAATCATCAGTAGATTCTTAATTCAAGATATTTGTCATTGAATTCAGATTGCATCATTTGCCATGGCGGGATTCGAACCCAGGTCTCTTAGCTGGGTTTCTGGATTAACAGTCTAATGTTAATGCCAATAGATATTAGACCATCGCTCTTGTTCACATCAGAGTTCGGCAACAGGAGCAGAAAATATCATGAAAGTTGGGTTTTATATCGATATAAACATATGACGCAATTGATTTTTCCTTCTGTCAATGCATTTTAATGTTAGGAATGTCATTATAATAAATTATCATATAATTATCAGATCCATATGTCAAAATCATCCCACCAACCCCACCCACCATCAAAATAAGCAATCCACAGCAGAACCCTCAGCTATTAGCCAAGCTGACCTGATCTTGGCCAAATTTAATTGGGAAAGTTGTTTTGGGAGCCCACAAGTGGGATCCATAGCTCACCAACCTGATGATAAATGAAGCTGAAGCCTCTAAATAATAGCAGCCTCTTCATCACAGGTATGGGCAACTCTGTTGTGAGAAAGTAGAATTCCATCTTTCTAAATCCACAGCTGGAACCTTGTCCTCCAGTCTTCCTGTGGAGACAGGGAAAGGGTATTTATTTAGTTAAGCTGTATGATGCCACATTCCCACATATCCTGAATCAAATTATGGGCAGGAGGACCAATGTTTCGACTTCCCTGCCCTGCCACCAATTGAGGCCATTGTTTGGCCTACTAATGACCCCCTACTGGACTCTATTTGCTGCTGGTTTGAACTCAGCTGCAGGTAAGCCCATCACTATTTGGGAAAAGTAAAAATGTGCAGTACCTCATCAGTGCAGGCAATCTCTCGATCAATATGCTTGATTGAGGATCTGTATCTCAGAAAGGGATAAAAGCTAATGATACCCACAATTTTGTTGCTGATATCTTCCTGTATCTATCTCCCTGCCACATCCCACCCCTTAGCCTCTGGTTTTGGCTTCTCCACCATAGGGGCAGCACGGTGGCACTGTAGTGAACAGTGCTGCCTTACAGCACCAGGAACCCGGATTCAATTCTAGCCTTGGGTCTGCGTGGAGTTTGCACAATCTCCCAGTGTCAATGTAGGTTTCCTCCAAGTCCAAGGATGTGTGGTTAGGTTGCTTGGTCTTGCTAAGTTTCTCTTAGTGTCAGGGGACTGGCAAGGTAAATATATGAGGCTATGGAGATTGGATGGGATTGTTGTCGGTACAGACTCGATGAATAGCCTCCTTCTACATTGTAGGGAATTTATGATTCTATGATGCTATGATTCTGTAAAACCATAAGGAATATGAACAAAAGTAGCCTATTCGACATCTTAAGCCTACTCCGTCATTCAATAAGGTCATGCCTGACTCAACATTCCTCACATCCACTTGCCTGTCCTTTCCCCATAACTCTTGATTCCCTTACTGATCAAAAATCTATCTATGTCAGCCTTAAATATACACAAGGACTCTGCCCCCCAAGAACTCTGTGGCAAGGTATTTCCAAGACTTACAGCCCCCTAAGAGAAGCAATTTCTCTTCATCTCAATCTTAAATTAGCATCCCTTTATTCTGAGACTCTGTCCTCTGGCCCTAGATTCTCCCAGGAGAGGAAATAATTTCTCAGCATTTACCCTATCAAGACCCTTAAGACTTCTAAATGTTTCAATGAGATCACCTCCCATTCTTCTAAATTCCAATGAGTAGAGTTTCAATCTATTTTTCCTCAAAAGACAATCCCTCTATACTGGGCATCATCCTGGTGAACCTTCTTTAAACTGCCTCCAAACTTGCCTGAAATAAGGGACCAACGTTACACATAGTACCCCAGATATGGTCTTGCCTGTACCTTGTATGTTGCTGTGAGAGTCCCCACTCTTATACTCCAACTCCCTTGAGATAAGGGCCAACATTCCATTAGCCTTCCTGATTACCTGCTATGCCAGTGTGCTAGCTTCCTGTGTCCTCTGCCATTCTAGTTTAAACCCTCCCCAACTACACTAGCAAATATCCCGTGGGACATCAGTCTCAGTCCTGCTCATGTGCAGTGGTATCACCCTTCCCAGAATCTGTAACAATCCACTTTGCACTATCTTTCCATCATGCATTCATCTGTTATATTTTGACATTCATACCATGACTAGTACATGGCACTGGTCGTAATCACTGGATTATTACTTTTGAGGTCCTATTTTTCAACTTACTTCATAACTCCCTATATTTGACTTTCAGGATTTCATCCACTTTTTTTACCATGTCACTGATATTAATGTGTACCATGGGTATTCACCCTCCACTCCACAATGTCCTGTAGTCACTCTGTGACATCCTTGATCCCAGCACCAGGGAGGCAACATACTATCCTGGAGTCTAGTTTGCAGCCACGAAAATGCCTGTTTACTCCATTTACCATTGAATCCTCTAAAACTATTGAAATTCCACACTTTTTACTCTTCCCCCTTGCAGCAGAACTAACCATGATGCAATGAATTGGGTTGCTGTTGCTTTCCCCTGAGAGACTATTCTCCTAATCCAAAGTGGCATATCTGTTCTGCAGAGAAATGGCCATGAGGGTTCCTGCACTTTCTGCCGAGTCCTCTTACTCTCCCTGTTCTCAATGATTCCAGTTCTGCATGTGGAGTCTTAGCCTGCGATGTGACATGCTATTCACAATACTCTCAGACCCATGGATTCTGCACCATGGATATTGCTCCAGCTCTGAAACCCAGGCTTCCAGAAGCTACAGTAGGAGATACTTCCTGCATGCATGCTTGACCCAGGCCCCAGGAAATATTCCCTATTTCCCACATAAAGCAGGAGGAACATACCATGGCTTTGAGGTCTCCTACAATGACATACCCTTATGAAGTAAACCTTTCAAATTAATTACTCCCATTTTTTCTGACCCTCATTACTGCAGAATGTAGGAGCTATAATAAACTTTATAAACTATAAGTGAAAGAGGTAGTAAACATTTACCCAAACATACTCACAACTTATCAACCAATTCACACCATTGTAATCTCTACCACTGCAACAGAGCAAGACCACGCTGAAGATTTAAGTTGGAAAGCGAAGAAGACATGCAAATACCACCTCTTCTCTCAGTAAAAATTCTTACTGCACTCCAAATTCCTGCACTTACTCTGGTTGTGTTTCACTCAGAATGAAGACTCCCCACTGCTCATGGGCAAGCTCACTGATTCAGGGCCCTTTGCATTCACTGCACCATCAACATGCACAGCTGTGGCACTGCTGAGTGTAAGAACTCATTGGCTAGAAAGTCTTCAGAACCAAGTCTCCCAGGACTTTGATTTCAGGGCAAGGCATGTTGTTGATATTGCTCCGTGAGGGAAATCGGGAACTTTTCCAATGCCTGGAACCAGTGTGCATGCAGGAAGTATGCCACCAGTCCTTCGCAGTCACTTGGTCAAAATCCTGAATTCCTTCCCTAATGGTACTATGGATTAAACCACAGCACATGGATTGCAGCAATTCAAGAAGGCAGCTTACTACCACCTTCTCAAGGATGACTAGGGATGGGAATAAATGCCAGCTACATCCACATCCCATTAATGATTTCTTTATAAAAATTGTCTCCAGCTCTCTGTGGAGCATCCACAAAGCTGACACCATCATGAATAGCATACCAGATTAACAGGTGGCTCAGTAGATCTTGCAGAAAAGAGGCAGCATGAATTACTTACCCAGCAGTCCCCAATCTCAATGCCTCAATGGGATTCTGCCCCACCTCATCATGGATATTGTAAATGAGAATTGGCTTAACTCAGGCCTCGGTTTAATGTAACTCCACATATCTTTCCAGTCTGAGGAATTTTCCATCAAATTCATCCTTTACTTTCTGTTCCCCAGCAATCTTTCTGTCCTTGAGGTGAGATAAATTTGCATGCAGCAGGGAAATTGGTTAGGTCAGTTAGCTGGATAGCTGGTTTGTGGTATGAAGGAATGCCAATAGTGCATGTTCAACTCCCAGAACTTCTGAGGTTACTCATGAAAGCCTGCCTGCTCAACATTGCTCTTCACCCAAGGTGTAGTGATCCTCAGGTTAAATCAGCACCTGTCAGTTCTCCCTCTCGAAGGGGAGAGCAGCCTATGGTCATCTGGGACTATAGCAAATTTACTGATTTCAAAATGTGTATAAATCACACCTACTGCATCCCCTTCATCTGTCCTTTCTCTTAATTGGTTGGATGGATTCCAATAGATTGATCATTGCTGACTAACCCCCTGATTAAATTCAATCTTCTCCAAGTGAATAATAACTTCATTCTAAATTCATAGAATTCTTACTGTGCAGAAGAGGCCATTCAGTCCATTGAGTCTGCACCGACTCTCTAACAGAGTATTTTCCCCAAGCCCCTTCCCCTGCCTTATATTTGTAGTCCCATACATTTACCATAGCTAATCCATCTAAACCTGCAATTTAGCATGGCTAATCCATCTACTTACACATCTTGGGACACTAAAGGACGATTTAGCACAGCCAATCTATCTAACCTGCACACCTTTGGATACTAAAGGGCAATTTAGCCTGATCAAACCGCGTAACCTACACATCTTGGGACACTGAAGGGCAATTTAGCATGATCAATCCATCTAACCTACACATCTTCGGACACTAAAGGGCAATTTACCATGGCCAATCAATCTAACTGACACATCTTGAGAAAATAAGGATCAATTTAGCATGGCTAATCCACCTAACCTACACATCTTGGGACATAAAGGGCAATTCAGCATGGTCAATTCATCTAACCTACATATCCTTGGGCTGTAAGAGGAAACTGGAGCACCTGGAGGAAACCCACACAGTCACAGGGAGAACATGCAAACTTCACACAGACAGTCACCCAAGGCTGGAATCGAACCCAGGTTCCTGTCACTGTGAAGCAACATTGCTAAATATTTTGGGACACTGAAGGATAATTTAGCATGGCCAATCCGTCTAATCTGCACATCTTTGGACTATATTACCTACCAACAAAATAATTTAGATTTCTCAGGTTTGCATAACATTTTTTAGTGAAATTTCTCTTTTTAATATTAATCTATTATCAACATCAAGACTTCCACAATCATAATATTTATCTGCTCTGTCAAACCTGAACATAGCATGAATGGTCCCACCTGAACCTCATCAATCATTTTATAATAATGTATTTATAAAAGCTATTTTTATTGTCTTATAATTATATTTTTGGTAATTTTCTTTCAAGCTCTCCCTAAGCCTTACCAATATTTTCCTTTATAATTTTCCTATCCATTATATTTTTCTTAGGTTTCATTTTATTATCTTTGTTGTACACACTAAATGCTTTCTTTGTCCCAAATCTGACTGACACTTTATTCAACAGAAGAATGATAGGCATCTCCCTCTGCATCTCCTGAATGCCATCCATGGTGAAGTAACAAGGGGTGACATTATCATTTTAAATGCCACATGTCACAGACATTGCTTTTCCTTGGTAAGTTTGTTCTGTGTTTGCACTCATCAAGATGAAAAGTGTTAACCCTGCAAGCTGGAGCACAATTCTAGCCTAACAGTACCTGATGTAAGCATCTAAAAGACTGAACGGGGGCAAAAATGAAAAGTTAGTTCTTCTCTATTACATGACATTTAGCGTGGAGATTATCATTGGCGATTCATTTCATAGAATCCTTACAGTGCAGAAGGAGGCCATTCAGCCCATTGAGTCTGCACCAACTCTCTGACAGAGCACGCCACCCAGGCCCTGTTCCTGAAATCCCATGCATTTACCCCATTAATCTTCCTAATGCACATATCTTTGGACATAAAAGTCAATTTAGCATGGCCAATCCATCTAATCTACATATTTTTGGACACTAAAGGACAACTTTGCACAGCCAATCCATCTAATCTGCATATCCTTGGATATTAAAGGGCAAATTAGTGTAGTCAATCCATCTAACCTGCACATCTTTGGACACAAAAGAGCAATTTAGCATGGCCAATCCATGTAATCTACACATTTTAGGACACTAAAGGGCAGTAAGCATGGCCAATGCATCTAACCTGCTTATGTTGGACTGTGGGAGGAAACCGGAGCACCTGGAAGAAACCCACACAAACATGGGGAGAACATGCAAGCTTCACACACACTGTCACCCAAGGCCAGAATCGAATCCAGGTCCCTGGCACTGCGAAGCAGTATTGCTCATCACTGTGCAATCTTTGTCGATAAATACTGAGGTTGCTACTTTCCTCAGAGTTACTCCTGCTCAGCTGATGTAAAGTGGGAAGTAAACTATGGCAGTCGAACAGGCGAAATCCCAGACAATTCCCAGCCTCTGTGCTGGCGTGACTCTTATCTGGCTGCTGGTTCAATGCAGACCAGAACTCATTTATTTCTAACAGGTTAATTAATGTCTTCAATGGGTTTTGTGTGCCGAAAAGCAAACATCGCCATTAATTCTCATGGTCTTTTGCTGAAATTCAGGAAATTACCTGCTCTGTTATGATCTAAGCCTATAAATTCATTTCATTAAAATTTTCAAAAGGGAAGGCATCTTTGATGACCCACCCCCAGGCTTGACACTGAATTACTCAGAGAGTTCTCCTTCACTCTTCAGTTGGCCGTTTGTAATTTTGTGAAGATTCTTGTGAAATAAGTATATACCTGACCAGCATGGTGGCACAGTAATTAGCTACGCTGCCTCACAGTGCCAGGATCCCAGTTTCAATTCCGGCCTCGGGTCTGTGCAGATTATGTGCTTTTTCTCTGTGTCTGCATGAGTTTCCTCCGGGTGCTCTGGTTTCCCCCCATAGTCCAAAAATGCGTGGATTAGGTGAATTAGACATGCTAAGTTGTCCCTTACTGTCAGGGGGATTAGCAGGGTAAATAAGATTACGGGGATAGGGCTGGGTGGGATTGTGGTCAGTATAGACTCAATGGGCCGAATGGCCTCCTTTTGTACTGCAGGGAATCTGTGATTCTAGTTCTGGAAGAAGTTAAGAGCCAGTTTCTTATTTCTCACGTGGATAAACTTTTCTTTTCAAGTCAATTAAACTGAGCTATTTCATATTCCATTGCTAAATGAAAGGAGGAATAAGCTTTGGCCAGGATTTAGCAGGTCTACCAGGCATAAGTCCCGTTATGGCTGCAAAGTATCATGAGAGGCCAATAGTGAGATTTCCACAATGAGATTTTCCAATCACCATGTTCCCAAACCCTTCCCAATCAGTTTCATGCCCAGGATGAGGGTAGGAGTGGGTGGGGTGTGGGGTGTGTCTGTGGGTGTGAGAATCATTAGTTGTGGGCGGAAGATAAAGGTGTGTTCAGACTGAAGGAGATACAAATAAAATTCTAATAGAACTAGATAATTAGATGCAGGAAGAATATTCCTGACGGCGGAGAGTCCAGAACCAAATGTTATAATCTAAAGATAAGGGGCAAACCTTTTAGAACTGAGATGAGGAGAAATTTCTTCACCCAGAGAGTGGTGAGTCTGTGGAATTCACAGCCACAGAAAATAGTTAAGGTGGAAATATTGTGTATTTTCAAGAAGATGTTAGATACAACGCTTGAGGCAAAGGGATTGAATATCTCGGGAAAGACGGAAACAGGCTACTGAGTTGGATGATGAACGATGATCATACTGAATAGTGGAGCAGATAGTAGAATTGCTCCCTCCTCCTCTTATTTTCTGTGTTTTTATGAGGCAGATTTATTGGCTGAGTGATTGAGACCGTGAAAGAGAAGACAACATGGTGCCCAGCCTGGGTGGAAGCAGTGGTGGGGAGGTTAGTGTAGGCTTAGTGTGGGAGGTGGGAGGAGGCACGGGTGCAATTGTTAAAAATTAATGGAGTGATTTTCCAGAAGTCTTAAGTGTAAAGGCCTGACGGCAATGAAATCTCAGAATGGTGCAGCCTGAATAAGAATGGAGCCTATTAGCCATTGTGCATATCCTGATGCAAGAAACAATTGTGTCTTCTAACATTCCTGAGACTCATGCTTATCCAATTAATTAACATAATCCTTAACAACGTCAGCTGCCCCACATTCCAAAGTCACAGATAGAGACGGTAACTCATAATCCAAGGATAAACGCTTGGGTGCGGGAGATCGAAAGATTGCTTATGTCTGACTCCTGTCTATCTACTAACATGACTCTGATTCCATGGCTCATGTGCGAGTGAAGTTCAGCCTTAGATCCCTTTACTACATAGAACGAGAGGGAGATAGGGGAAAGGGTCTCACTGATTAATGCCCAAACCCTTTCAGCAATTATGTTATTTTCACTTTGAGTGGACACCGTCCTACTCTCAGGTGATTTTAGCACTGCATAAGCCTCTGTAGTGCACCAGCATCAAGATGGTGGATGGGGTGTTTCAGAAGAACTGGTTACTCCCAGGCTCTGCTGGGTTGAAGGCCTCAGGAGCTGCTTCAGTGGGTTCTTCCACCCTCCAGATGCTTGTGGGCCCCTGGGTTATACAATGGGATGGACGGGCAGCTGAAGTGAAATCCAGAAACTTCAATGTCATCCACCGTTGCCAGTCCTGGAATCCCCTAGTGATGAACCCCTAAGCCATGATCCTCAAGAACAGACTAACCCATGGCTTGGAGTTCCCCCATTATGCATCTTGTTTCAGGCTTTCCACCATGGCTGCCACCTTTCCAGTGATGGCCTGTGTGCCACACAATGCTGGCAACATCTCTTGCAAATGAAGGCTTAGGGAGCCCATTCAGCCTTACATTTACAGGAATGTTGTTGATAACCCGTCCTTGGTATTCCCGATTTGGTTTTCACGCCTCCAGGACTTGGTTGGGGCACAGCTGATTCCTGAGATCCAGTAGACATCCAATTTTCTGATCTCTGAGGCATTCCTGTCTCCACTAGATGAAGGTTCAGAAGGAGTGTGATGCTCACCAGATTGTGACCCAGTTGCCTGCCTGCTGAGATTGCCCATGAAGGTGTGTGTCTCTGCGATGGTGGGTGATGCAGAGGATCTTATACATGTTCTCCTCCGAGATCTCCTCCATTGAGTGTGGGCGGTGGTACACTACTGGTTGTTGGGCCAGGCTCCTCAGCTGAAGGTGCAATGGCTCCTCCCTTTCTCCTTGAAAACCCATCTCACTCACAGCATAGGTCCACTCCTGCTTGTCTCCTGTGAAATCCATGGCTCTCACCTTTTACAGAGTCAGTATCCTCAGCAAGGGATCTCACTATCCATTTTATCCCTCTCTCAGTAGTTGTGTAACATTTTCTCCTGCATTCACCTAGAACAAGATAATGTGGGGTGGCACATTGGCGCAGTGATTAGCACTGCAGCCTCACAGCACCAGGTACCCAGGTTCAATTCAGGCCTCAGGTGATTGTCTTTGTGGAGTCTGCACATTCTCCCCGTGGTTTTCCTCCAGGTGCTCCGGTTTCCTTCTGCACTCCAAAGATGTGTGTATTAGATGTATTGACCAAGCCAAATTGCACCTTAGGGCTTTGAACTGTGAAGGTTAGGGGGAATAGTGGAGATAAATGTGTGCGGTTAGGGGGCTGGGGCGAGAGTTGGGTCTGGATCAGATGCTCTGTTGGAGAGTCAGTGCAGACTCTGATGGGCTGAATGACCTCTTCTGTATTGTAGGGATTCTATGGTGCTATAGTGAGCTGGATAACTGATGGATTAGAGATTGATGCCAACTGGCATTGTGCCTGAGCAAGAAGTGGTTCTGATGAGAACTACCAAGAGCGTTTGAGGATGACACTGGGAGATCAGGAGCTGGGAAACTGTGAGGTGATAGCATGTGGGTTCCAGGTGAGATGCCAGAGGGTTGAAAGGGTGGAATGCCATAACAAAATATGGAGATTTTGGAGTATGCCAAAATATGGAGTATGCCAAAATATGGAGTACTCCAAAATATGGAGTATGCCATTCATCTTCTTCTGATACCTGCACTCCCGGCTCTTGAAAAGGCTGTAGCACCGCCCAATGCTGCCATCAGCTCCCGGGCAGCGTTCATCACCTTTTGGAGGGTCTCCTGCCAACCCGAGGGTATATTATTTCCTGCCACCCCTCCACACCATCCAGTATATGGGTGAGGGCATCCTTCGCAAATCTAAAAGCTGCTTTCCTCACTACCATCCTCTTGGCCTGAATGAAAGCAAGGCGCTGTGCAGCTGTTTAAATGATTGAAGTGCTCAGATGACCCCACCAAGTGGGCAAGTCAGACATTTTGTGCGTCAGGTGTGATGTTTTTCACACGTGGAGAAGAATAAAATTCACAATGCCTAAAGATTGCTATCCGGATTGGGTTTGGCAGGAAACACATCAAATTCTTTTGCTGAAAATGACACTTGAGACTGAGTTTTCCAACCTCACCCACAGCTGGGATTCTCCAGTTCCGCTGCAGCAAACAGAGATTTGACTGAGTGCCAAATTCTCCAGTCTCGCTTGCAGTGACAGCGGGATATGAATGTCCAGAAAATTTTGGCCACTGTCTTTTTTTGGCACAATTCCGCCCTTTATGCTTAACACTGTTCCATTTGTTTTCAGGTTTTCTGGCTCTCCAGTAGATCTAATATATCAATCATCACAAAAATATAGCAAAGAGAGCCTACATTTACTGTGCTCCAGTTCAGCAACCAAAGTTCATAACCTTTTGTCATGCGATTTGAAGCTTCACTTTCCACAGCAGATCATTGCTGTTAAAAAAATATATTTTTTCCTTTCACTACCATGTAAAGCTTTCAGTGTTTCTTCTACATGGCAGAACAAATTTGTTCAAATAGACTGCACATGTAGTGATTTGCAAGCTCTCCGACCTTTTACTCTACCTCCACAGCAATCACCAAGGGGGAAAGAATGGCCAGTGTACGCTGATATTCTTTACTGCTGTCCCTTCTGGCAGTCACTGCCACATTTATCTAACTCCACCAAAGTCTCTGTATAATTTGTAATTCATCAGAAAGACAAAACATTTGAGAGCTGCGACCATCACCTCGGCAGTGCGAGTCTTGTTTGCTGAGCAAGGAATTCCTGGGTGATAATCGAACCCAGTTCACCTCCAGAGAGTTTAAGGAACTGGGAGTTCGATGGACCCCAGCTTTAGGGAGGGGCTTCATAGGAAAAAAACACAGAGCTTGGTGTACAGGGCTGTCTCACAGTTAATGTCTCTGGGTGTGGCATGCTCTCTACTGTGCTTCAGAGAATATAGTGAAAATCATGGGCATCTACAACCTGTAGAGAGGGAATGCATAATAGAGGATGGTGGTGGGGCTAGGAGGAGGATGGGATGGTGGTATGTGAAGCTGACATAGGGAGGGGTAGAGCATCCCCTGTATATTATTATGCACCCAGAGGAAACCCACACAGACAGGGGGGAAATGTGCAAACTCCACAGAGAGTCATCCAAGGCTGAAATCGAACCCAGGTCCCCGGCACTCTGACGCAGCAGTGCTAACCGCTGTGTCACTGTATCTTGAGTTAATGAAACAAAAAGAGAAAATGTTGGAAAATCTCAGCAGGTCTGGCAGCATCTGTAAGGAGTGAAAAGAGCTGATGTTTCAAGTCCGGGCAAACCTTTGTCGACATTGACAAAGATTCCAGCATCTGCAGTAACTTGCTTTTATCTCGAGTTAACGAGCTTGACTCGAAATGTTAGCACTATTCTCTCTTTACAGATGCTACCACACCTACTGAGATTTTCCAGTATTTTTTGATTCGGCAGATTAATGGATACCTGGGCTATCAACAAAAAATCCATGAAGAGGCTTGACTAAGATTCTACGAAAATTGCGGGGACTAGGAGATGATACCGTTGCAACATAGGTGGCCATTTCCAGAGTACAGGACTTGTGAACTGTAGTAGCCTGTACCCTCAACTGTCTACCATTTGTTGAAGGTCAATGGAGTGCCCCCAAAAGCACAGATGAGCACTTTTCATCTGACTGTATTAGAGTAAGTTGCTAAGGACAAAATTGTACTTTGAAATATTTATTTTACCTTTAGTGGTGAAGAAGATATGTTCTGTTCTTGTGACCTAACAAGGGAAAGTTTCTTATCAACATGAATCTGCATAATGTTATGCAATGTTTATCTTTCACTTCAAAGGACAACACAAGTTGTTTTGCTGTTACCTGGTGTATCCTGTCAAAATACATTTTTATTTGAAGCAATATTCTGCCATTCCTTGATTCAGCTGCTGCAGAATGTATGCAATCTTCATGTCTTCGTGACTGATGAAAGGATCTTTGTTGCAACAGGGTGCTTGGAGGCAATTGTTATATCTAGAAATAAGAGCAACTCTTCCAAGCTTGTCTATCATTTCAGATGTTGCAGTGCTGTGTATTGTATCCCGTCTTGTCTTCAGTGTTAACTTATCACTATTGAAAGCTGATATGAAAGCACGTTGCTACAGCTTTGAGGATAATTGAATATGGCTTGTTAGAAACTTATGCCATTGTCTTTAGCTCATAAAAAATTCTTATGTAGAATGGCCTATTATTTTGTTGGAGTTGTATTCGAATCCTACAACTTTCTGGAGCAACAAGAGAACTTGATGTGTGTCAAAAAGCTTTGATTTTCCTAAAGGTATGATACCATGTATAATAATAGGTAACACTTATGTTTTCCGTCTTCCCCATGGATCATTTCTTTTTATGTTTTATCCGGGTGATGGTGATGATTACTGCCTAGACAGTGAAGATGAAAATATATCCTAACCATTCTCAGGGGAGAAGTCTATCGGGCCCATTCCTCCTGCCAAATCAGCTCTGGGAGTTTCTGGCTGACGTAGAACCAATCTTGCGGTCAGTTCTGACAAAACTCTAGGAGGTCTCAATTGCAGCTTCATCAGGCAACCAAACAAACCATAGGAGACCATGGTTTCCACAACACAATTCCAGATGGATTTTATGCTGGTAGAAATGTGTCTAAATCAGACCTTGACCCAGGCCTTCCAGTCAGTCTTGGGAAGGATGCGTCCAATCTGACCATTCCCTTCTTGAGCTTTGCCCATTTTGATACCACAGGAGTGGATACAAACGAGAAGTAAAATGTTGGATGTAGTTCCATTACTGAACATCCCTTTTCTCATCATAATCTGAAGATGTACCCCTTTAAGATCACCTTCAGTTCATTGACTTACATTTACATGGAGATGTCAACCCCAAAACTGTTAGCCTCACTCCAGTGCTAGTAATCCTTGCTCGACTTTCAGCAGTGTTTGGCACCCCTCCCTCATCCTTGACCATGTTCAGCACCCCTCCCTCACTCCCCCCAATGTTTACCACCCCTCCCACATCCCTAGCAGTGTTCAGCACCCATCCCTTCTTTACCTCTCACTCTGTTCACCACCTTTCCCTCATACCCCTCCCAGAGTGATCACCATGTCTCCCTCAGCCCCCACACTGTTCATCACCTCTCTCTCACTCCCCCCACAGTGTTCATCACCTCTCCCTCACCCCCACATTGTTCACCACCTCTCCCTCACTTTCCCCACACTGTTCACCACCTCTCCCTTACTCCCCTTACAGTGTTCACCACCTCTCCTTCACCCCCTACATAATATTCAACATCTCTCCCACATCCCTCCCTTACTCTCCACAGTATTCGCCACCTATCCCTCACAGTAGTGTCAGTCTGGACTGTCTGCATTCTGTCCAGCAAAAATTTAGCTATCAAGCAGCCAACAATGAATAGAAGATTTAAGACCAACAACAACCCTCAAAGCACAAGCAGCTTTTATCACTTGTTATTTAATATTACAAAAAAAATTAAGATTGGGTCACATCTCAATTTCTGTTTTAATCCCAGATTTATCATAAACTTTAAGAAATGTATTTTTTTAACAATCTATAGAATTTTGACCATGGAATGGAGGGGTTAAGTTTGCAGGATCAGCAAGATTGTTCAGTATTAACTATAACTCAACTGTGGGTGGCACGGTAACATAGTGGTTATCACTGCTGCTTCACAGCTCCAAGGACTTGGGTTCAATTCTCAGATTGGGTCACTCTCTGTGTGGAGTTTGCACATTCTCCTCGTGTCTGCGTGGGTGCCTTCTGAGTGCTCCAGTTTCCTCTCACAGTCCAAAGATGTGCGGGTTAGGCTGATTGGCCATGTTAAAAATTGACCCTTAGAGTTCTGAGATGCGTAGGTTAGAGGAATTAGTGGGTAAATATATAGGATCCGGGGGCACAAAGAACAAAAAACAAAACAGCATGGGAAACAGGCCCTTCGGCCCAACGAGCCTGCGCCGCCACCCCAATGTTCCCACTTCTACCCGTAGGGCCTGGATAGGATTGTGGTTGGTGTAGACTTGAGGGACTGAATGGCCTCCTCCTGCACTGTAGGGGTTTCTGCGATTCTACTACATTAAAATTCTAATTCAGTACCATTCAGCCAGGTTTAACGTATTCAAGGCTATTTACAGGGAGAGGTGAAAGTTCAAATCAGATCAGTGACTTCTAATTGAATCCGATCCACAACAACTTCAATAGCACATCCTGCAAAAGAGCGGAAATATACTGACAGCAACTTCTGGAGTTCTGGGCTTAACAGCAGACATCAGAAGATGCTATCAGTTTCATGTGTGGTAATCATCTGACAGCTTTGCCAGTGTGGCAAATACAAAATCTGTTGATTTGTTTTCACGTTGAGAGCATCGCAATGGTGGTGAGGCATAAACTTGGTAAGTTGCTCACTCCATTACTTTGCTCCAACAAAGCAGAGATAGATCAAAGAGCAAAGAAAATTACACCGCAGGAATAGCCTTTTGGTCCACCAGCCTTTCATCGACCATGTTGCCCGAGTAAACTAAAATCCCCCACCCTTCTGGGAACTATATCCCTCTATTCCCATCCTATTCATGTATGTGTCCAGGTGTCCCTTAAAAGTTACTAACATATCTGCTTCCACTACCTTCCTGGCAGCAATTTCCTGGCACCCACCAATCTCTATGTCAAATACTTGCCTCACAAATCACCTTTGAACCTTACTCCTTGCACCTTAAACCTATAGATCTGGAGCATTCTGTGAAGGAGAAATGGATACCAGATGTGGAAAATATTTTGCGTGGGGACGAGGAGAGGATTTGTTTATACCTTTCTCATTCCCCTTTGTCAACCAATGTCACCTCTCTTGTTGCCTGAGGCCATTTGCAGAAATTCTAGCCCAGGGGCTGCATACAAGAATCATAGAATTCCTACAGTGTAGTGGGAGGCCATTTGGCCCATTGAGAATGCAATCCCACCCAGACCCTATCCCCGTAACCCCATTTTACCATCGCCAATCAACCTAGCCCACAGATCTTTGGATTGTGAAAGGAAACTGAAACACCTGGAGGAATCCCAGGCAGATACGGGGAGAACAAATGCATAGACAGTGATCCGAGGCCAGGAATCGAACCGCAGTCTCTTGCGGCGTGAACAGCAATGCTAATCGCTGTGCCCTGGTACCATCCAAGAAAGAGCACTGGAGAATAATCATATAATCATAAGGGATTTTCACAGTAATTTTGTGGCAGTGTTTAATGTAAGCCTACTTGTGACCAATAAATAAACTAGAACTTTTACCCCTAAAGAAGCTAGCCAGTCAGCCGACGGAGTCTACACCACCTCTCTGACATCGGGTCCTATCCTCATTATCTTCGAGGTGGCTTAACTACTCAATGTATAGTACAGTCAAAGCAAGGAGAAAAAAATTACAGGCACTGGAGTTATCTCAGTCCAAGCCAAGAGTCTAATTTTGTCATGGAATGAACTGAGGTGACTAGATATGGGTGTAAATCTTTCTGGGAACAGACAATTCCAGTATTTCATATATACTAGAATTATGAGATGATCAAACCAGAATAACTCATTATTAACATTGTACCTGTCATTGTGCCACAGTTTAGATTTAAGTCTTCCAATGGTTGATTATATATTGTTGTAATTTTAAATGTCATTTTTTTTTAATCTTCTGATCCTTTTGCCATTGCTCCCTGAAGCTAGTTTTCACTTTTATCTCATGCTTTTTCTACAAATCCTTTTCAACTCATGCATTCAAAAAATGTTCAAATGCTTCATTTAAAATGGGACTTTTTTGATATTTATCCAGCGATTTCATTATTTCTCTATACTTTTCCATTCATACTTTCCCCTATTTGTATTTTTTGTGGTTTGTTTAATAACATCCAATGTGTCTCCTGGGTGACTTGTACTTAAAATTTTAACTATTAATCACAAGTAAGGCTTACATAAACACTGCAATGAAGTTACTGTGAAATTTCCCTAGTCACCACATTCTGGTGTCTGTTTGGGTCAATGCAGCTAACCAGCACGTCTTTCAGAATATGGGAGGAAACCGGAACGAACCCATGCAGACATGGGGAGACCATGCAAACTCCACACAGGCAGTGACCCAAGCCAGGGATTGAACTTGGGTCCCTGGCGCTGTGAGGAGGCAGTGCTAAGTACTATGCCACCATGCCAGCCTTCTGAAGCTGTAGGTGCATAAGGACTGGTGTAAATCTGAAACTATAAGCTGCTACTTATCAAATATACACCTAAAATCCAAAACGTCAGTAGGTTATACCGTGAAGGAAGCATCACGGCCTCTCCTGTTATCTACCCATATGAAGAAATCATTGGATTTCAGGAACGGGGTGAAATTTAGGCTGGTATCAATCGGAACTCCTCACTGCCGAAGCAACAGAGATCAACTAACTCAGCAAAGTGGATGATTAAAGCCATCAACTTGCTCGTTTGAATTGAGAAGTGACACTCTACGCACTGTATCATAAACACTTGCTTCTGATCTTATCCTTTTATTTTCTTCTAACTTTAGCTCCAGCTCCTTTAACACATTTCTGCTCCCCTACAGCAGAAGTCCAACTGAATTTAGCTGAAGGGACTGATTTATTACAAATGGAACAATCAAACCCGCCCATGACCTGCAGTCTACATAAGAATGTCTCTAGCAATTAGACTGGAGATTGCCAAAATCATACAATAGGCACTGGTACAAAGGCAGATTCAATTATCAAATATCATAGATAAATCAGAGCATATAACATTTAACCATGTAAAATATCCAATAAACATGTAAAAACATGCAATCATGCAAATTTACATATTCATACATAGCAGCACAGTGGTTAGTATAGCTGCCTCACAGTGCCAGGGATTCAGGTTCAATTCCGGCCTTGGTCACTGTCTTTGTGGCATATGCACGCTCTCTCTGTGCTTGTGTGGGTTTCTTCCGGGTGCTCCAATTTCCTCCCAAAGTCCAAAGATATGCAGGTTAGATGGATTGGCCATGCTAAATTAACCCTAGTATCAGGGGGATCAGCAGGGTAATTGTGTGGGGTTATGGGAATAGGGCTTGGGTGAGACTGTGGTCCATATAGACTCAATGAGCCAAATAGCCTCCTTCTATACTGTAGGGATTCTATGACTCATTTAAATATTTCAAATTTTTAAAACTAGTATTAGGATGTACAAAACCTGACGCATGCTTGCTGTTGGATAAATTTCCATTGTGTTTAGCATGGAATGGGAATACATTGCTGGTCAGTAGTATCAGAAACAAGAAAAAGACAGGTGTCATGCTGTATCATTGGCAAGTTGCTATGGAATTAATTCTCTGTTCACTACCATTAGTATTTTGTTTTCTGTTGAATTAAATGCTCCCGTCTACATCAATGGGGATAAGTGTCAACAACTTCAAGTTTCTAAGTGCCCAAATCTCCAGCAAATTGTCCTGGCCCCTCCACGTTGATGCTACAGTTAAGAAAGCCCACCAACACTTCTGCTTTCTCAGGAGGCTAAGACAAGTTGGCATTTCCACTATGACCCTTACCAATTTTCACAGATGGACCATAGAAAACATCTTTTCCCATTGTATAACATCTTGGTATGGCTCCTGCTCTGATCAAGACCACAAGAAATTACAGTGATGTGAATGTCGCCCAGTCCATCACGCAAACCAGCCTCCCATCCATTGACTCCATCTGTACTTCCTGCTGCCTTGGAAAAGCAGCCACTATAATCAGGGACCCCAGGCATTCTCTTTTCCACCTTGCTCTATCGAGAAAAGGATATAAATGTTTGAGATCACGCACCAATGGATTCAAGAACAGCTTCTTCTCTGCTGCCATCAGAGTTTTGAATGGACCTATCATATATTCAGCTGATCTTTCTCTTCATGCTAGCTATGACTGTAATATTCCATTCTGCACCCTCCCCTTGCCTTCTCCCTTCTATAAACTGTTTGCTTTGTCTATACAGTACACAAGAAACAATGCATTGCCAATACATGTGACAATAATAAATCAAATCAAGAAAAGAAATGAGGATTTTTAAAAGGTATGTAATCATCAAGGTCACAAGTATGTAAATGATAGATATTTGATCAGCAATCTCTATTTTTATCTTGTTAAGCTACAAGTGTGAATAAGCAGAATTACTGTTGCAGTTCCTATCCACCTATTTTCACCCTCATAATTTGGCAGTAATTTCCTGCTGGTGGACCTTATCAACAATCCAGATGCTGTACTTTTTCAATATTCTGTCTTCAGAAGAGGATATCTGAAGGATTAACAATGATCCAATTGTTTAATCTGTTTAATAGTTTTAATGCCGTCATGCCTTATACTTGCGCGCAGTCCTTGGAACTAGAAAGTGGAAAATATCACTTAGCAAGAAGGCTTTGCTGACTAAAGTAGTGAATATGTTGATTTGCAATTTAAATCAGGCAAAATACTAAAGTACTAAAAGCTGAACATCCCTTCAAGCATAAGAGTCAATATTGGGTCAATGTAATTTTTTTGGCCGCAGCTAGAAGTGAATTTTCACTTTGGGGGCAAGAAACAGGATTCAGGACTTGGAGGAAAAAGGATAGTCATGAATTTGGAATTAGTGGTGCCAACTCAATTGACATTGAGAGAGGCTCCTTGACCAATTAAGCGCAGCAGCAGTGCTCTCAAAGCCATGGGGCAAAATGGGGGTCGTCCACCTCGAGAGGAGCTCTAATCTTCAGTAGAGGGTAAATATCTTAGAGGGTATTTTAACATGCGGTGCCCTCTCACTAACTTAAACTCGCCAATGTGAATGAGTGAGAAAAGACAAAGCAGTCAGGACACCATTGTGGGCTGAAATGTTCTGAAGATGGATGATGGGGAATCCCTCCACAAGGTGTTCTTTTGCTGGACTCACACCCAGTCAGGCAGGAAGAGGCTTGTAAACCCACTGGGAGCACTTGCCCCTTTGTCTGCAGCAGGGTGCCCACATTCCAGATAGTTAAATTGACCCCCATTATACCAGGAAATTGGAGGACAACATGAAAATCCAAGTCAGCACGATGATTAGCACTGTTGCCTCATAGCCTCAGGGGCCAGAATCATTTCCAGCCTTGGGTGACTGTTTGTATAGAGATTGCACATTTTCTCCATGTCTAATAGTAGAGTGGGAGATATGCTGGACCATAAGGTTATAGATTGTGGTTGAGTACAATTCTGCTGCAGTTGATGATCCACAGCACCTCATAGATGCCCATACTTAAGTTATTCAAAATCTATACCATTTACAATGGCGGTGGTTCCACACAACATAATGGAGGATATCCTCAACATGAAAGCAGGACTTTGGGCTGCATTCTCTGAGCTAGAGCACAGGTGGGAGTCTCCCATCCACTGCAGTCAATAGAGATTTGGCT
Source organism: Sphyrna mokarran (assembly GCA_024679065.1). Taxonomy (NCBI): domain Eukaryota; kingdom Metazoa; phylum Chordata; class Chondrichthyes; order Carcharhiniformes; family Carcharhinidae; genus Sphyrna; species Sphyrna mokarran. The sequence goes on from JAGIQG010000029.1 coordinate 25,308,923, forward strand.
GAGCATCTGATTTTCTAATCTCGCTGGCAAGAGTGGTAGGATGTAAGTGGTTGGAGGACTGTGCAATGGTCATTTGTACAGGCTTACAGTCCGAACTGAGGGCCAAAACTGGCTACTAGCACTTTTCTAACAGAGGACAGCACGTTCTGTTGTTGAATTAGATACGCTGTGGGACTATGTACTTGGTGCACTGCTGTGGTTGAGTGAACTCCAGACATTAAAAAACGTGAAGAAATTCATGACAAGAACATGGAGGTGCAATATTAAAATAAAGGACGCAATCGTAAAAGGGAAGCAGGAAAAGAGGGACTTGGGTGTACATATATATATATGATATTGAACATGACAGGACAGATTGAGAGCATGGTGAGCACTATAGAAAGAATTCTTTCTGGTTATATCACAGCCTGGTATAGCTCCTGCTCTGCCCAAGACCACAAGGAACTAGAAAAGTTCATGAATGTCGACCAATCCATCATATAAGCTAGCCTCCCATCCATTGACTCTGAATACTGTTGCTGCTGCTGTCTTAGCAAAGCAGCTAGTGTAATTAAAAATCCCATGTGCTCTGGATATTTTCTCTCACACCTTGTTCCATCAGGAAAAAGTCTAAGGTCATGTACCAACCGACTCAAGAACAGCTTCTTCCCTGCTGCCATCAGACTTTTGAATGGACCTATCTTGCATTAAGTTGATCTTTCTCTACACCCTAGCTATTACTGTAATACTACATTCTGCACTCTCTCATTTCCTTCCCTATGAACGATATGCTTTGTCTGTATAGTGTACAAGAAACAATAATTTTCACTGTATGTTAATATATGTGGCAATAATAAATCAAATCAAAATCAAGAGTTTAAAAAAATACCAGATCCTCTCCTTCAATAGGGCCATAGAGTACAAGATCGAAAAGCATGTCAGAAAATGTTGGAAAATCTCAGCAAGTCTGACAGGATTTTCTGTTTTTGTTTCAGGTTCCAATAACCATGATATTTTGCTTTGAGCAAAGAATTTATGCTGAACTTGCAAAAGGGATAGTTCAGCCTTATCTGGAACATTGTGGCTTTATGCCCTTAGGAAAGGCATGAAGCCATTAGAGCAAGTGAAGAAAAGATTGACTAGAATGATTCAGGAGAATATTTGAAATAAACCCGTTGGACTTTAACCTGGTGTCATGAGACTTCTTACTGTGTTTGCCCCAGTCCAACACCAGCATCTCCACATCATGAGTCCATACAGAACAGAGAGAGAGAAATTGTCCCCACTTTTGCAAGGATCGAGAATGAGAGGCACAGATTTAAAGTAATTGGCAAAAGAAACAAAAGCAACATGAGGTAGAACCGTTTCCCCCAGTGGGTGAAATTTTTCCATCTCACCAGCCACCTTTTTCCATCAATCTCAGCAGATGGGGGCAAACCCTGCAGAGATCTGTTGACTGGATTTTTCAGCTCTTGGGGCGAGTGTGTTTGGAAAATCCCACCCAGTGAGTGGTTGTGGTGCACTGCCAGAGAGAGTGTGATGGAAGCAAGTTCAACTGAAACATTCAAAAGCAAATTAACCGGTTATTTAAAAAAGGAAGGCTATACGGGGAGAAGGTGGGAGAATGGCATGAAGTGAACTGTTCATTCAGAGAGCCTGTGGAGACATGATGGGCTGAATGGCTTCTTTCTATGCAGTTACATTTCTGTGTTTATAAAATCCCAGCCCCAGGACAACTAATGTTCGAGACAACAAGCTGACCAGATAGGATTTTCAGCAGACATGCATGCTTACCATAGTTTAGATAGCACAAGATTAAGGCGGATACCTTTTTAATAAAATTCTTGACGCTAGGCTGTCAATTATACAGATTAATAAGATTAGGCAGAGTGGCTAGAATGTGAGTTCACTTGGTGTTATCCTTCAAGAGAAAGTGTCCCCTTTCTTCGCACACCTCACACCTGTGGATCAAAACCTTCTAAAATACTTACACAAGATTATATTATTATTCAGAGTACATTGGGAGAAAGATATAAAATTCTTGCACTGTTTGTGAAGAGAGAACAAATGCTCTGATCATCCTCAAAATGTCAAGTTACATTTTTCGAAGTGCTGCACATGGGTCACATGCTTGCGAAGCCCTGGTTCTGTAGATGTATTATTGGGATGATGGATAAGTTACTGCTCTGTAAAATGCAAATGAGACACCCAACTCTAACCCCATCACAGTTAATCAAATCCCATCATTTGTAGTAGCTTTTATCTGAACATCTATCGCAAATGCTAGGAAGACTATAATGTCTGCTAATGTGTATTTACTACACCAGACGTCAATCAATGTGTCATAAATATCTAAACAGCGTGTAAAAACTTGCTTACACAGAGGATTAAGCGAAGCAAATTGCTGAATTGGCGCAGAAGTTCCTATTTTTTTACTGTCAGCCTTCTCTGATCCAGTGGAAATGTTTTAGCAGAATTTACACCACAACACGTTGAATTGCAAGAAATTACAGCAACCTTGGCAACAACTGTACTTACAAAACACCTTTATGTCAAAAAACCTTCACTTGAATGATACAAAAAAAGTGTGACACACAAGGAGGTTTTCATTTGGAAAGTGAGGTAATTTAATTTTTTAATTCAATTTTATTTATTTCATTCATGGGACATTAGTGTCGCTGGTTGGCCAGCATTCGGTGCCCATCCCTAGGGCAGTTGAGGGTCAACCACATTGCTGTGACTCTGGAGTCACATGTAGGCCACACCAAGTAAGGGCGGCAGATTTCCTTCCCTAAAAGACATTAGTGAATCAGATGGGTTTTTCCAACAATCGACAATGGCTTCATGGTCATCACTAGATTCTTAATTCCAGATATTATTTTTATTGACTTCAAATGCCACCATCTGCCATGGAGGAATTTGAACCCTGATCCCCAGAACTTTAGCTGAGTTTCTGGATTAATAGTCTAGCCATCACTAGTCTAGACCATCACTTCCCCAACTAATTTTCAAATCCTCTCTAGCACAGGAGAGATTTATTTCAGAATTCAAATGCAAACATCCAGCATGATGAGATTCGAACCTGGAATCCTAGAGCTTTGCTCGAAGTTTGTGGTTTACCAATTCAGTGACTTACACCTCTAGGCTACAGGAGAGGTGCCCCAGTAGTAAGACAAAGATGTGCTTGGGGAAGCGGGTGAGTGGGGGTGCGTGGCGGGAAGAAGATGGGAAGATGAAGGTCATATTCCAGAGTTGAGGCTCAAGGCAACTGAAGGTACAGCCACCCAATTGTGGAGTTATTTACATTGCCAATGCCCAAGATTAGGGGAGAACAGATTTCTCAAAGGATTGTGAGGGTGGAGGTGAGAGCTATCATACATTTGGAAACAAGGCTGAGAATTTTACAATGAAGGTGCTGGTTGACCAGGAGCAATGTAGGTCAATAAACACAGGAATGATTGGTGAACAAATGAATAATGTGAATGAAGTATAACTGACTTCAATTTTTTTTTGTAATTCATTTACGGGATGTGAGTGTCACTAGCTAGGTCAGCACTTCTTGAAGAATCATATAATCCCTACAGTGCAAAAGGAGGCCATTCAGACAACCAGTGCTGACTTTTGGAAAGAATATCTGACTCAGATTCATGCCCCCTCCGCCACTCTATTCCTATGATCTCATGTATTCAATATGGCCAATCCATCTAACCTACAAATCTTTAGACTGTAGCAGGAAATGAGAGCACCGGAGGAAACCCATGCAGACATAGGGAGAACATGCAAATTCCACACAGACAGTCATCCAAAACCAGAATCAAACTCAGGCCCCTGGCACGTTTCCAAGGCAGCCTTTGCGACGTGTGACAGCGCAGAGTCACTGAGCAGAAACTAATTATATTAGGACAGCCTCAACCGGGATCTTGGGTTCAAGTCACACTATCGGTAACCCCCTTGACTTGCCTGGGCTTGCAACATCTCACTTACTGTCCTGACTGGAGACAACACATATCTCTTTAACCTATCTTAATGTTATCTCCACTCACATTGTCTGCACCTTTAAGACTTGATTAGGTGTAAAGACTTGCATTCTAATCAGCATTTTGTAAACTGAGTGTGCGCCTTTGTATGCCCTGTTTGTGATCAGAACTCACACTCAACTGACAAAGGAGCAGCGCTCCAAAAGCTAGTGGTGTTTACTACCAAATAAACCTGTTGGACTTTAACCTGGTGTTGTGAGATTTCTTACTGTGTTTTCCCCAGTCCAATGCTGGCATCTCCACATCATGCTGAGAGGCAGCAGTGCTAACTACTGCTGTACCATGTTGCCACAATTAGTGACTAATTTACTGAACAAATCTTTGCTGATCTTCTTTCTTCACTCTAGAATATGAATGTCACTAACAAGGGTAAAACCTGCATTTAATTCCCAATCCAAAATTCATTTGAGAAAGTTGGGGTGAGTTGAGTTTTGTCTGGTGATGGTTTTCCCTCACTGCTATCAGGGAGAGAGTTCCAGGATTTGATCCACCGACAATGGAGGCACAGTGGTATATATCCAAATTGGGATAGTGTGTGACTTAGAAGTGATCGTGTCCCTCAACACATTCTGCCTTGCTTGCAACAAACATTGGTTTGTATGGTGCAATAGCTTAAGATCGGAGTAATCTGATCCAAAAAAATTGCTTGTAGATAAATTTGCTGCAAAGCTGTCTTCAGAAACTGCATGGAAATAAAATAAAAAAGACTATGTTTAAATTGGTCCACCTGACAATGCAGCATCAAATGTAATATTATAACAGGGGCTGTAATATCTTGAAGAAGTAAACATTTATATAATTACGTACCTTTTGACTTTAGCAATCTAAAAATGCAATAGAATTGCAATAGGAAGTGGTACAGTGGTTAGCACTGCTGTCTCACAGCACCAGGGGCCTGGGTTTGATTCCCAATCTTAGATCACTGACAGCGTGAAGTTTGCACATTCTCCCCATGGGTTTTCTCTGGGTGCTCTGGTTTCCTCCCACAATCCAAAGATGTGAAGGGTAGATGGATTGGCCTTGATGAATTGCTCCTTAGTGTCAGGGAGACTGGCTAAGGTAAATTTTTGGGGATATGGGGATAAAAATTGGGTGGGATTGTGGTCAAATGACCTCTGTCTGCATTGTAGGACTCTATGATGTCAGAGGCGATACTGTATGGCTATCACTAGCATGACCACAGATATTATAGCTGAACAAGCCAGAACACCAGAGCGATGCCTGATTTCACTGATCATGAACTTCTTTCTTTGTGAAAATGAGGCCAAAGGGCTATTGACGCCAAAAGCATAGAACTCCAGTAACACCTTTAGAAATGTAAAAACTAAATGATTTATTAAAAAGAGAAAAAATTAAGCACACAAGAGTAATTTCACAGTTAAAACAGTATTAGAGAACAATCTCTCCCCTCATCCCACCACAAAAAACGTTGCTTGGTCAAAAGTAAACTACCTTCTTGGCAACAACCCCCTGAAAGATTTTGAACATAAAACTCCAGGAATATACTCCAAGTCAAGGAATTGTTGTCACCTCAATAAAGATATACCACATGTTTCTTCAAACACAACCAGTCTGATGCGGAATTCAAAGGGAAGTTTAAATAGGACTTTATTTCCAAAGGTAAAGATTTGTCTGACTTAACACTGGGTGGCTGTCTTCAACTCAAAACTTGCGCAGCAGCTCACAAACATGGGGATTCCTCAGAGTTTCCTCCACAGAAACCACACCACTCAATTTAATTTTCTCTTATTAAGTATCTTTCTCCCTCACATCTCAGGTTCGGTGGCCTTCAAAAAGACCTTTGAACTCAACTTCTTCAAATATACAAGTCTATTTATTTCTATTTTGTCTCTATTTTTGGGTCAATAAAATGTAAGATGTATAGTATCTTGAAGAGGTGAATTTTTAATCAATTGTGTACCTCTAGATTCTAACAACCTAAAACTGAAGCAGATTAATGTTTGCAAACACCCTACTTGCTCATGGAATGTTTGTAAGATGCCAATATTCTTTGACACTTCTGAACTCCCTCTTGAAATTAAATAGCTGAGAAACTAAGTTTACCACTTATCTTATAATGCAACTTTCAGATCCAACTTAGATACTTGTGTCTCAAACTCACTATAATTTCTCATTACAATTGCATCAACCTAACACCTTTAACCTTTCATCTCTTGGGCCTCATAGACAACCTGTCTCTGGTAGCCCTCTTTCTGTTTAATTAACACTTGTTAACCTTCCTCCCAGTTAATTAACTCTGGACGTGTATTAGAACACAGATTTCTTTACCTCATAAAATAGCAACATAATCATCACAAAAAATATTTTAAAATATACATCCTTCATCACAATCAGCAGCACAGTGGCACATTGCTGCCTCACAGTGCCAGTGGGTTCAATTTCTGGCTTGAGTCACTGTCTGTGCAGAATTTGCATGTTCTCCCCATGTTTCCTCTGAGTGCCCAGGCTTCTTCCCTCAGTCCAAAAGATGTGCTGGTTAGATGCATTGGCCGTGCTAAATTCTCTCTCAGTGTACCTGAATAAGCACCAGAGTTTAGCTACTAGAGGGTTTTCACAGTAACTTCATTGCAGTGTGAATGCAAGCCTACTTTGATTTGATTTAATTTGATTTGATTTAATTAATGATTGTCACATGTATTAACATATACTGATAAATAAACTTCAAATTACCGCAAGGTAAAGCCTCAACTGAAGGGATCTATAGTCAAATTGCATCTTGCCATTTTTTAAAGATTGGAAATCAAAAATATGTCAGTAAAGAAGCTCGAATTTCCAATCAATTAAATGGTGCCAGAAAGTCTGCAATTTATAACCTTGAACTGTCTTATGATGAGTGTTTAAACATATAAAAAACAGAACAGTTGTTTTCAATAAACGGGAGAGATAATCAAAGCCTGTTTTGGGTTTGAACCTGGAAGCTTATTCTCCGCACCAAATGCTGAGTCAATGAAGATGTACAACAGCTTTTAAAGTGCTTGATCGTAGCATCCTTAATACCCATGTAATTGCTTGAAGATGTTTTTTAATATTGTGACAATTGATCAACCGTTGCCGTGTCCGTGCACACATAGCATTTCTTACACTTAAATGGCTGCAATGTGTCTTCTCACTTGGAACAGTGCTGATGGGCTGAAAGTATTCCGAGTGATTTAATGCAAGACCCTTGCGGCCTACAAAGGAAAATGACTTTATCCCATTAATCAGGTTAGATTCACACTTGGGTACCAGAAGTTGAATGTCAGTGCAGAAATCAATGCTCCACCAAGTGCAATTAAGACGGAGATTTTATTTCAAGAAAATTTGTGTTTCCAATCACAACAAATTAACAAAAGGGCAAAATGACTTGTGAGTTTATGTAACTGATGCAATCTTACCATCTCATCGCACTCGTCCACCAGCGTGTTGAGCCAGGAAAATAGCATGAGATGTTAAAAATCCAACTCGCACTTGGCGCCAAATAATTTGATATCCTCCTAATCCTTTTCTCATGGTGTGAACCACTTCACACCCGAATAGCCACAAAGCTTATGAGCATAGATCTGACTGTCTGACTGGACTTCCATATCGTGAGCTAGTTCAGCAAAAAGACTCTCCCCCACCCCCTGATCCCATAAATGCTTACCAGTCTCTGGTGAGACATCACACCTGTGTGAATCAAAACTGCTCCATAAAATTGTGGTTTGGGAGCAGTGGTAGCGAAGGGGAATGAGGAGGTGGGTACTACGAAGCACCATCTTCCAGCGTGCAGGGGATTGGGTCTCAGGTGCTGCCGTGCTGTTGGATGGGGTGGGGTTTGGGAGAGCTTGTGGCAGTCCAGGGGTATTCCCATCAGGGGTGATTCTGGCTTGGGTCTTCTATTGCATGCATTGCTCCTGTCCACTAGACGAGCCCCAAGGGCCCCCCAGCAACATTGGTCTGGTTATCCTGCCACCTGTCTGCTGGACAGGGGCTGTGGTTCCTGCTGACATTGCATCCCAGGCTCCACTAACAGTTACAAGGACCAGGTCGATCAAGGGAGCATCACAGTTGTTAACACTGCTCCTCACACTGCATGGACTCTACAGCACTCCGTATGATGGCCACCCATCGCATGGAAGCCATGAGGCTCCATCCCCACTATCCGCCTGAACTACAAGCCATTCCTGGAAGCCAATGCAGCAGCCATCCAGGTGGGTTTGCTCCTGTCTACGCTTCAAGGATTCCCAGTGTGGACCTTCACAGAACTACTCCCAGTGCCCACTGTGGTGGGAATGTGGCAAGGGCAGCAGCCCATTGAGGTGGCAACTGGCATCCGGGATTTCAAGTTGCTAGCATCCAGACTCATTGGGCACACGGTTTGCTGGGAGGGAGTGGGGGGCTCGGGATGAATAACCTTACTGACTGTCTCTCTCTTTTGTACTCCACCATCAGTCTGCCACCCTCACCTCCCCATCCCCCACCCCACTCTCAGGGGTAGAAGATAGTCCTCCTCTCTTTGTAGCATAGAGCAGCTATCCCAACTTTCCCTCCATGAATGGTGGGGCTGGTCTACGTGGTGCCACTTTCCTGGTGTGACTGGCTGTGTGTCCATCATTAGCACTTAAATGTAACTTCCTCTTTTAAACCATGCATTGATGTAGCCACATTGGGTGAGTCAGGCACCTGGAACCTCTATGCTGACCTGATTTGCATGGAAGCTCTCTCATTCTACTCAATGTCGGAAGATTGAGATCAGGCCTGAAAAGACTGGCACCCACGACTCATGTTTTCAGGCTCTTGTTACACTTAGAATTTGTTTGATAAAATCCATTTTTGTGTCTCAAAAACATCCCAAAGTATTAACTAGATGGTCTTCAGCTTGAAAAAAAGATGCACTCACATTATTGGCTTAGATTTTGCAATCAGCAGTCAGGACTTTTTAAAATATCTCCATGATGAAATGTGAAATGCTTCAAATACAAATTTAAAGTTTCAGGGCTAGTGAGGATGTTCAAAAGATGTAATTTTTCCAGATTTTTTACAGTGAAACTAATCATATAGAAGTGGAATTTCTCACTTAATTCACAGAAGGCTAAGGAATTGTAATTTGAGGCTTCTGAGCTGTGTGCTCTCTGGCGAAGCATCAATAGAAATTTCTGGATCTCTATTATTCCACACATACGCAGATTCCCAAAATTACTCAGTTTCTGTGGGATAATGATGCATTTGGTGACAATTTCACCATTATTACCACCAGAATGGAGGCACAGTGGTTCGCACTGCTGCCTCAGTGCTAGGGACCCAAATTTAGGCCACTGTCTGTGTGGAGTTTGCACATTCTCCCTGTGTCTGCATGGGTTTCCTCCAGGTGTTCTGGTTTCCTCTCACAGTCCAAACATATGTTGATTAGGTGGATTGACTGATTAGGTGGAATGTGTTAAATTCTCCCTCCCTGTACCCGAACAGGCACCAGAATGTGGTGATGAGGGGAATTTCACAGTAACTTCATTGCAGTGTTAATGTAAGCCTACTTGTGACTGATAAATATAGACTACTTTTTTAGAACATCCTGACCAATGCTGATAGAATCATGTGAACTTTGCAAGTTATTATAAAAATATTATGGGAAACCATACTACAAAAACAAAGTCCTTTTTTTATAATGTCTCCATTAATATGGCCAACATTAATTTCATGCAAGTCTGTTAATTGCACAGATTTGTACTTGAGTATCTTCCTAATGCACAGCAGACTGTAAAATAGAAAGAACTTCCCTCATGGGGGATGGATAACGTAATCCTTCACAAATTACAGAGATGAATCTCTGAACAAAACACTGTACAGTTTCAACTTGGCTTAGACTTTTGCTTGTATAGTTTTACATTCTTTGTGATTGTTGCAGCTGCACAGATTTTGCACATTGAACATCAACTCTGCTATCACTTTTGATTCATCTCCTTCTATTTTGACACCATCCACAATGCTGTCATGTTGTGCATGTTTTATTTGCAAAGTGTAGAACAAAATTTTCACTTGTCGCTACTCCACTCATTGGCATGTCTTTTTTTTGGTGTTTGTGTTGATTTGCATTAAACTGGGTGCACAAAGGGAGTTTGGATTTCAGACTGCACAAACAGTGCTGTAAAGAATTCCTCTGCTGTATCGGAAGATTTGATTTGATTTGATTTGATTTATTATTGTCACAATGAAAAGGATGTTTTTTGCAAGCTATACTGACAAAGCATACTGTTCATAGAGGAGAAGGAAAGGAGAGAGTGCAGAATATAATGTTACAGTCACAACTAGGATGTGGAGAAAAATCAGCTTAATACATCGTTGATCCATTCCTGATGGCAGCAAGGAAGAAGCTGTTCCTGATTCAGTTGGTAAGCAATCTCAGACACTTGTGTCTTTTTCCCAATGGAAGAAAGTTGAAAGAAATACATCGAGGATGTGGCGTTCCTTGATTATAGAATCCTATTGAATTCCTACAGTACAGAAGGAAGCCATTCAGCCTATCAAGTTTGTACTGACCACATCCCAATCAGGCCCCATTCTCCTAAACCCACACATTTACCCTGCTAACCCTCCTGACACGAGATTGAAGTTAGCATGGCCACTCAACCCAACTCCGCACATTTTTGTACTGTGGGAAGAAACTGGAGCGCCCGGAGGAAACCTACACAAACACAGGGAGATCATGCAAACTCTATGAGACAGTGACCCAAGGCCGGAATGGAACCTGAGTCTCTGGCACTTTGAGGCAGCAGTGCTAACCATTGTGCTACTGTACTGTCCTTATGCTAGCTACTTCCTGAGACAGCAGTAAATGTAGATGGAGTCAATGGATGGGAGGTTGGTTTGTTTGATGGATTGGATTACGCTCACAACCCTCTGTAGTTTCTTACAATCTTGGTTGGATCAAGAGCAGTAATAAGCTGTGATAAGGTGGAACTAGTTGGGGGTTTTGTTTGGAAAAATGCCCTAGAATTTCTCTGATCATTAATATCCTGTGCTCCCAACAGTTGGTGATTTTATGCATCAAGGAGAGAATCAAACAATAATACAAAATAGAAAATAGATAACTTTTATTTTTTCTTACGTCAAAGTGGTAGCCTGTGGAACTCATTAGTACACAAAACAATCAAATTAATATGTAATATTAATCTGTAACTGTTACAATTTGTTTATGTTGCACTTGTTTACAGCAGCAATATTCCACATTTTCAGCTCAGTCTATTCAGAAAGCAACTTAATTAAAATGATCTGATGATTCCATTTTTGGCACTAAGCTTTTCCCTCACTGTGCTGTTTACAATGTTTAAGTCAAAATCTTTAATAAATTTATTCAGCACAGAAGAGCTTCTGGTTAATAGTAGGCAGCAGGGAATATGTGTATAACTATACAATAAAATAGACTTCAGTGCCACATTGAAAGTGTTCATTTTTCTCTCTAATTCTGCAATTGTATCAATAGAGTCCGTAAAATGTACAGCTTTTGACATGTGGCAGCTAACAACTTGATTGATTGGCATTTGGTTCAGAAGCGGTTAGTTCCTTTGTAGTAATTTGCCTTAATCACAGGACATGGCCCCAGTTAATTGTTTGCTGATTGCAACATTATTACCTTAGAAACAATTTGTACCTGGCATCGATTGGAACACAGCAACACTTCCAGGTTCCATGATGCAGACAAGGGCTAATGCAGAGTCATAAAGATTTCAATAACTAATGGGTGGCAGATCTCACTAAATTGACCCAATGTTTCGAGTTGGCACTGATGAAGGGTCATCCAAACTTAAAACATTGGCTCTCCTCTCTCTCCACAGATGCTGTCAGATGTGCTGAGATTTTCCAGCATTATTTTTATTTTACTTCAGATTTCAACATCTACAGTATTTGCCTTCATTTCACTAAATTGAAATGGTTTAAGAGCAAAAATGTACTTTCCATTTTTCTCCTGTAAAAGCACACAGTAGATGATTATTGAAATGTCTACAGTGAAATGATAAATAGGCAATGGCCTAGTGGTATTATTGTTAGACTATTTAATCTAGAAACTCAGCTAAAGTTTTGGGGACATCATCATAGCTGATGATGAAATTTGAATTCCAAAAGGAAAAAAATCTGGAATTAAGAATTTATTGATGACAATGAAATCATTGTTGATTGTCAGAAAAACCCATCTGGATTACTAATGCCCTTTAGGGAAGGAAATCTGCTTTCCTTACCTGATCTGGCTGACCAGTGACTCCAGAGACATAGCAATGTGATTGGCTCTCAATTGCCCTCTGAGCAAGGGCAATTAAGGATGGGCAATAAATGCTGAAAAGCCAGCAATGCCTGTGTTATCAGAAACAAATCAGGATTGTCTAACCTCGCCTGCACTGGATTTTCCAGTTTTGGCTGAGTGCTAAATTCTGTTTTTACTGGTGTGTGTGTGTGTGTGTGTGTGTGTGTGTGTGTGGGGCAGGGTGGGGGAGTGAGGTCCATAGGAGAATTCCAGCCAATATTCATAGCTCCAAAATTTCATTCCATTATTTCAATATTTTGCCTTACACATGTTATTTGACCAGTTTTTTATTTAGCTCTCAATCTTCAGCCTCCAATTCACTCTTCCCACCTTGACACACTAGCTGGCATTTTATGACCTCACTTAGGTGAGGCTCATAAAATCCCACCCGCAGTCAATGGAGAATTCATTCTCGGAGCCGCGCTCACCCTGATTTGGGGGTGGGCGTACCAGGAAAATTCTGGTGATTATGATACTGCACCTGAGAGTGCCAACCCAAGTTTCAACATTGATCACACCAGCTTTTCAATAGATAATGAACAGTCTTTGTGTAGTATCAGTTTCTGCTGCAATCATTTTGTCAAGGCCTGACTCAGAGCAACAGATGAAATTGTCAACTGAAGGTTCATTTTATGGATTCCAGAGGGGAGAATGTCTGAACTCCAGACTCGAACCCGGTGTCCCTGGCACTGTGAGGCAACAGTGCTAACCACTGTGCTACCGCGCTGCCTTTTAGGGGAAGTGAGCGTGTGACTCAGCAGGATTAGTTACCCATCCAAGACAGGGGGCCAATTAAGCTCATGAATCACCTTATGAAGGGCTGTTACTGAAGATTAATTGGAATTTTATAGTCGGTCTTCAGTTTCCTCTCGTAATGGGAGATGGACAGTTAACTACCTGGAACAGGCACCTAGAGGCAGGATGAAGATCCTTCCTGCAGCCCCATGGGGTAATCTGCCTGTTGCTTCCTATTTCTTTTACTATACACAGCTGGATTTTAGAAAGGGAAAGTGAGAAGGCACCTTCAAGTTGAAGTAAGTACTGTCTCACTTACCCTTCGCTGCAGCTTGCTGTTTGGATCAAGCTGGAAGACATCCGAATTGTCCTTCAGCCTTGAGCTCCATCCCATTGCACTTATTTGGACTTGGGTCTTGTCTCCAAGCCAAGTAAAGGGGCAGGCACAGTCACATTCCCCAGTGAGTGACTATTTCCTCCCTTCTCTTCAGGAAGTGTTTGGGCCTGGAAACAAATCCGATTCCTTGTTCCTGTTCCCTACGTGCAAAATCAGCCCCTCAATATTCCCATTTTAATGGAATGTATAAAAGCATATTGTTGCTCTCTGTCCCTGGGGTCGCATATCATTGAGCTTCAGATTGCATGCCAACAGTTTGACGAAGTATTGGAGATGAGTTTGAGCTACATTGCCAGTCAGGGCACAGGTGGCCTGATTTTTATGGAGGAAGGCACAGTAACACAGGTCAAACTCACAGTAATCTTATGAACCCTTGGGATGAAACTTTGACACAAAGCTGGGATCATTGCCCGTGACTCAGCAAGAATTATCCCAGTGCAAGGGCAATTCCCAACAGAAATTTGAACTTCCTGAGCAACTACCGTGTGATCCTTACTGTTCAGCAAACATACATATGTCAATTTGGTTACATTTCTTTTGCATTGTCTCAATTCCATAAGCAACATGCTTACCAACACTTGTGTAAAATTTAAAAGCAGACCCATTCAATGGAATTATTATTCAAAAAGTAATTTAAAAAAAAATGTCCAGGGATTAAAAACCCAGTGATACTGTGACATAGTGGCCTCACAGCGCCAGGGATCCAGGTTCAAGTCTGGCTTCAGGCCACTGTCTATGTGGAGTTTGCACATTTTCCCCGTGTATGCACAGGCATCCTCCAGGTGGTCCAGTTTCCTCCCACAGCCCAAAGGTGCGCAGGTTAAGTTGATTGACCATGCTAAGTTGACTCTAGCAGGGGGTCAGCAGGGTAAATGTGTGGGGTTAGGTGAATAGAGCCTGGATGGGATTGTGGTCCATGCAGACTCAATAGGTCGAATGGCTTCCTTCTGCACTGTAGGATTCTATGATTCTAAGTTGTGGACCTTAGTTGCAGCTGCAATAGTGAGGAAATCTCCTCCAGAGTGTCAGGACTGAAGCACAACTTCCCGAGACAGGTAAGAAGCTTGAACAAAGTTTCAGGGATGCACTTGGCTTCACAAAGCCAGATGGATAAGCCGTTGTGATGTATTCTGACTCTCTGCTGGAGCCTCATTAAACTGACTTTCCTTCCAGCTTCCTGTTGCTCCTAGTACTCCAATATGTAATACATATAACGTTGGATTCCCATTGCACGGCCCATAGAACCTAGCTCAGTAACACTCTTGAAATACAGATAAGGCATCCAGATGATAATTCTGAAAACATTTCTGTAATGCTATTTAATGAGTTCTGCAGGAATCCCTCAGGGTAGTGTCCTAAGTCCAACCATTTTGTTGACTTTGCCTCCAATATAATGATTGCACCATGTTTCAGTAGCATTCAGAATTCCACAGATAATGAAGCAGGCCATGCCCGCAAGCTGCAAGATCTGGACAACGTTCAGGTTTGAGCTGATAATTGGCAAGTAGCCCTGACCTGGCACTTATTTAATGTGAATCACCATCTCTAACAAAACAGAATCTAACCATCTCCCCATGATGTTCAATGGCAGTTTTCCCTACATTTCTATCCCCCTATATTAACATCTCCCTCTATAACACCTCAGGGATTACCACTGGCCAGAAACGTAACTGGGTTATTACTGATGTAGTTACTATGCTTCCAAAAGCAGGTTAGAGGCTGGAAATTCTATGCCATGTAGCTCACCCCCTGATTCCCCAAAGCCACTCTACCATCTGCAAGACACAAATGGGAAGTTTGATAGAATACTCTCCACTTATGTTTGTGAGTGGAGCTCCAACAGCACTAAAAAAACTAACACCATCCAGAACAAAGTCACTACTTTGTTTGGCACACCATCGTGGCATGGTGGCACAGTAGATATCACTGCTGTCTCATAGCACCATGGACCCGGGTTCAATTCCTGGCTTGGGTCACTGTCTGTGCAGAGACTGCACATTCTCCCTGTAACTGCGTGGGTTTTCCCTGGGTGCTCTGGTTTTCTTCCACATTCCAAAACATGTACTGCTAAATTCTCCCTCAGTGTACCTGGACCATGCCAGAATGTGGTGACTAGGAGATTTTCACAGTAACTTCATTGCAATAAATAAATAAACCTATTATAAACATTCACTGTCTTTGCACTGATACACAGCGGCTGTAAAGTGCACCATGTACAAAATATATATCATCAACTGTCCTTTGATAGCACTTTCCAAACCTGTAACCTCAGCCAGTTTGAAGAATAAAGGCAGCAGACATTCCGACTTTGAACTAACATCGTTCCTAACATTATATGTGTACCTACATCACTCAGACTGCAGTTGTTAAAAAAAAAGCTCTTTACCACCATCTTTACAAGGACAATTTGGGATGGGCAACAAATGCTGGCCTAGTCAGCAATACCACATCCCGTGAACAAATATATAAAAGAAGTTATGCTTTAAAGTTTTGTCAGGTTCCTAGATGGGGCCCTCAGGTTTTTGGTAAGATCTGCTTAGGGACCAATTATGTTTTAAATTTGAGAATCAAGATGCTTGCTCAGAAAACAAAGCCAAAAGATTCCATGTCTTTTGAACAAACAAAAATAAACTGCTCTCCAAGGTCAAAAAAATAAAATGATATACAATATGTCAATTGCAATTGCAACAAAGATAGATTGTACAGATATCTCAGCAACCCACTTGGACATCAGTACATGCAGTAAGGGAACCATCGCATTGAAACACTGTCCTTCCACAAAGGGTTCCAAAGTTTGCAGTTCCAACAGTACAGTCTCTGAATTCCCTCAAAGCCACTGCAACTCAGACTGTCCCAGGAATTACATATAGAACATAAAACATAGAACACTACAGCACAAACAGGCCCTTCGGCCCACAAGTTGTGCCGAACACATCAAAACCTACCCAGCCATAGACCTATCTATAAACCCCAATCCCACTGGATCCCATATACTCATCCAGAAGTCTTTTAAAAGACCCCAGCGAGTTTGCCTCGACCACCACCGACGGCAGCCGATTCCATTCACTCACCACTCTCTGAATGAAAAACTTTCCCCTAGCATCCCCTCTGTACTTGCTTCCCTGCACCTTAAATCTGTGCCCTCTCGTCGTGACCATTTCAGCCCTGGGAAATAGTCTCTGAGATTCCACCCTATCTATTCCTCTCAACATCTTGTAAACCTCTATCAGGTCGCCTCTCAACCTTCGTCTCTCCAGGGAGAACAGTCCCAGCTCCCTCACCCTGTCTTCATAAGGCATGCCTCCCAATCCAGGCAACATCCTTGTAAATCTCCTCTGCACCTTTTCAATAGCTTCCATGTCCTTCCTATAGTGAGGCGACCAGAACTGCGCACAGTACTCCAAGTGTGGTCTGACAAGGGTCCTATAAAGCTGCAGCATTGCCTCCTGACTCCTGAACTCAATCCCTCGATGAATGAAGGCCAGTACACCGTAAGCTTTCTTAACCACATCCTCCACCTGGGAGGCCGATTTGAGAGTCTTATGGACCCGGACCCGAAGATCCCTCTGCTCTTCCACACAGCTAAGACTCCTACCTTTGATAGTGTACTCATTCATCCCATTGGATCTGCCAAAATGGACCACAACACATTTATCCGCGTTGAAGTCCATCTGCCACTTCTCCGCACAGTCTTGCATCCTGTCGATGTCCTGCCGCAACTTTTAACATCCCTCCAGATCATCCACAACACCACTGACCTTCGTGTCACCGGCGAATTTACTCACCCATCCCTCCACTTCCTCATCCAGGTCATTTATGAAAATGACAAACAGCAAGGGTCCTAGAACAGATACCTGGGGCACTCCACTGGTGACCGACCTCCATGCAGAAAAAGAGCCATCCACAACCACCCTCTGCCTTCTGCAGGCAAGCCAGTTCTAGATCCACAAAGCCAAAGCCCCTTGGATCCCATGCCCTCTCACCTTCTCAAGAAGTCTTGCATGGGGGACCTTGTCAAATGCCTTGCTGAAGTCCATGTACACCACATCCACTGCTCTTCCTTCGTCAATGTGTTCAGTCACATTTTCGAAGGACTCAATTAAGCTCGTAAGGCACGACCTGCCTTTTACAAAACCATGCTGACTATTTCTAATCAATCTAAACTTCTCCAAATGCTCGTAAATCTTGTCCCTCAGAAGCCTCTCCATCAGCTTACCAACCACTGAGGTCAGACTCACCGGTTGGTAATTTCCAGTACTATCCCTGTTCCCTTTCTTGAAAATAGGGACCACATCCGCAATCCTCCAATCCTCCGGAACCTCTCCCGTCTCCATCGACGATGCAAAGATCATCGCCAGGGGCTCCACAATGACATCCCTCATCTCCCACAATAACCTGGGATACATCCCATCTGATCCCAGAGACTTGTCTATCTTGATAGCATTTAAAAGTTCTAACACATCCGCTTCCTTAATATCTACATACTCAATCTTTTCAGTCTGCCGCAAACTTGTAGTGCATCCTCCCAGATCACTTTCCACCGTGAATACTGAGGCAAAGTACTCATTAAGCACCTCTGCCATTTCTTCCGTTTCCATACACACTTTTCCCCCTTCACCTTTTATAGGTCCTATCTCTTCTCATCCTTTTACTTTTCACATATTTGTAGAAGGCCTTGGGATTCTCCTTAATCCTACCAGCCAAGGCCTTCTCATGACCCCTTCTGGCTCTCCTAATCTCCTTTTTAAGCTCTCTTCTATAAGCCTTATACTTCTCTAGATCCCCAATATCTCCTAGCTCTTTGAACCTTTTATACACCTTTCTTTTCTTCCTGACTAGGTTCACCACAGCCTTCGTGCACCACGGTTCCCTCGACCTACCAAAACCTCCTTGTCTCACCGGAACGTTGTCGTGCAGAGCTCCAGACAAGCATTCCTTGAATATCTGCGACCTTCCTCTGTGCTTTTCCCCAAGAACACCTCCTTCCAGTTTATTCGCCCCAACATCTGCCTGATGTCTTCATATTTCCCCTTATTCCAGACAAACACCTTCCTAGCCTGCCTGATCCTATCCTTTTTCAATGCAAGGGTGAAGGAGATAGAATTATGATCTCCATCCCCAAGATGCTCTCCTACCGAGAGATCCATCACCTGTCCTGGTTCATTAGCTAGTACCAGGTCCAGTACAGCCTCTCCTCTCGTAGGCTTGTCCATGTGCTGTGTCAGGAAACCCTCCTGAACATACCTAATAAACTCCTCCCCATCCAAACCCCTTACCCTTGGGATATTCCAGTCGATGTTTGGGAAATTGAAGTCTCCCATCACAACAACTCTGTTATTTCTACATTTTTCCAGTATCTGTTTCCCTATCTGCACCTCAACTTCCCTGTCACTATTGGGCAGCCTATTGAATACACCCAGCAACGTCACCGACCCTTTGCTATTCCTAACTTCCAACCACAGAGACTCCGTAGACACTCCCTCCTCGGTATCCACCTTCTCTGCAGCCATGACACTGTCCCTGATCAACAGTGCCACTCCACCACCTCTTTTGCCTCCCTCCCTGTCCTTCCTGAGGATCTGAATCCCGGGACCTGTAGTACCCAGTCCTGTCCCTGAGACATCCAAGTCTCTGTAATGGCCACCACATCACAATCCCAAGCCGCAATCCACGCCCTAAGTTCATCCACCTTATTTACTACACTCCTGGCATTAAAATAGACACAGCTCAGTCCCTCAGACTGGACATTTCCCTTCTCCCCCACTCGTCTAACCTGCCTCTCATCCTGCCTAGAGTCCTTCCCTACCTGGGAGCTAACTTCCTTGCTCCCAGTCTTCACATCACTATTCCCTCCCCCTAACCTTTCTAGTTTAAAGTCCCCCCGGTAGCCCTAGCCAGTCTTCCCGCCAAGATATTAGTCCCCCTGGGATTCAGGTGCCACCATCTTTGCTGTACAGGTCACACCTGCCCCTAAAGAGGTCCCAATGATCCAGGAACCGGAATCCTTGCCCCCTGCTCCAGTCCCTCAGCCACGTATTCAACCTCCACCTCATACTATTCCTGCTCTCACTCTCCCGAGGCGCAGGCAGCAATCCTGAGATTACTACCTTCGCTTTCCTCTCTCTCAGCTGCCTACCCAGTTCCCTATAATCCCTTTTCATGTCCACTTCCCTCTTCCTGCCTATGTCAGTAGTACCTATATGTACTACAACTTCCAGTTCCTCACCCTCCCCTTTCAGGATGTCTGGGATGTGTCCAGAGACATCCCGAATCTCAGCTCCAGGGAGACATATCACCATCTGCGACTCCTGTCTGCGTCCACAAAAACGCCTGTCCGCCCCCCTCACTAGGGAGTACCCTATAAGCACTGCCTTTTTGCTCTGTTTTTTAGGTTTTTGTTTTTGTTCAGCTCCAGGGAGCTGGCCACCGCTGCCTCCCTTGGATGAGCTGTCCCCCACAGTAGGACTCAGGCAAGAGTACTTATTTTGAAGGGGGACATCCACCGGTGTACTCTCCATCACCTGAGGTTTCCCCTTCCTAAGAGTTACCCATGTGCCTTCTTCCCTTTGCCCTGGGGTGACTACTTGTCTGTAGCTCCTATCAATAGTCTCCTCATTCTCCCTAATGAGTCGAAGGTCCTCAAGCTGCATTTTCAGTTCTTTTACCTGGTCCCGTAGGGATTGCAGCTCCACACAGCGATCACAGGTATGGACATCTGGGAGACCAGGAGCCTCCAAGATCTCCCACATGTTACACTGGCAACAATATGCTGGCCTCACACCCATGCTTGCCCCTTTTTAGTAACCCAGAGAAAAAAAAAGTAAGAAAGATTAAAAAAAAACTTATCTTGCCTCCCCTTTTTGCTTAGGCCCTGTGAGCCAAGGACCTTACAGCTCACACAAAAACAAACTTACCTGCTCCTTCTCAGAGCTCCTCTCTCTCTCTTTTTTTAGGTTAGAGGAGGAGGGGGGGGTTGGGATACTCTACTTGTGTAGAGTATCGGGATTCCACACCACTCCAATTTATAGTGAGGTTGAAAAAAAAACTACACTACCCAAGGTGCTTTGCAACACCTTCCGGGTTTACAAGTTTAAAAAGTTTTAAAAAAACTAGTAAAATTTAGACTTAAAAATCGCTCTACTCACTCACAAGCTCTCCACTCGCAAATCGCTGCCTCTCCACAGTGCTCCCAAGGAACAATTAGCTTGGGTTTCAGTCGCATCTCTCATTGAAGAATCCAACACTGCAGAAGGAATCATTTGGCCCATTGAGTCTGCACCAACCACATTCCTATCCAGGTTGCATCCCCAGAACTGCACGTAACTACCCTAACCAGCCCCCCAACACTTAGCATGGCCACTCCACCCAACCCACAAATCTTTGGACTGTGGGAGGAAATTGCAGCACTCATGCAGATGCAGAGGGATGGTGTAAACTTCACACGGTCACCCAAGCCAGGAATTGAACCTGGGTTTCTGCCGCTGTGAGACAGCAGTGCGAACCACTGTGCCACCGTGCCACCCCAATCTCTCCTAAGACACCATTCCCCTGGATTTTTGAGTCTGCAGTCAAGTCTCTGATTACTGGCTCAATTTCAGTTCTTAACTAGCTGGCTAGCTTCAGTGGGCTGGCATTGCCACTGGATTTCACCAGCCTCCAATCTCCCCAACTACACCAGGCTAACCATTTCCAGCATGACTTTATGCCACTTTCACAGTTCTTAGGACTTCTCTTGAACCTCAACTATGCAGAGCTGACTAACAGCAACACTTTTGCTGTGATGAGCAGCATCTTTTTCGGTATCCCAAAGGTGTACATGTTGGGGGACTTTCTCTCCATTTCCTTTTTTTCCCCCCTCTCTTTTTTTCTCCACTCCCGTCCACCCCCCTTGTTCCCTCCCCTCCCGTCCCCTCCGCCCCCCCCCCCACCCCCTTCCCCTTGCACCCTCTCCCCCCACTATCCCTTCCCTCCCACCAACCCTGGAGGCCCCCATGTAAAGATCACATTGTTATTGCTTGGAAAGTTCAAACTTCCATTGGGGAATTGCCCTGCGCTGAGAACCATCCAAAACTCTGATTTAAATCACAAATATCTGATAGCCCATCTCTCTGATAGGAATAGTTACTCAGAAAGAGTTAGAAGAATTAAAACTACTTTTAACTCCTGAATAACTATACCACTGACCCACTCTGTCTCCTCACCCAACTATGCCCCTTACTCCCTCGCCCCCATGAACATCTCCCATTGACTATCTGACCTCTATACTGACTACCCCTACCCTTCCCTAATCCTACCCATTTACAAAGAACGAATAGCAAAGAAAAGTATAGCACAGGAACAGACCCTTTGGCCCTCCAAGCCTGCATCTACCATGCTGCCCGACTAAACGAAAACAATACCCTTCTGGGGACCATATCTCTCCCATCCCATCCTATTCATGTATTTGTCCAGACACTCCTTAAAATTCACTATCATATCTGCTTCCACTACCTTCCATAGCAGCGAGTTCCCATCACCCTCTCAGTAAAAAATATGCCTCGTACATCTCTTTTAAACCTTGCCCCTCGCACATTAAACCTATGCCCCCTCGTAATTGACTCATTCACTTTGGGATAAAGCTTTTGGCTATCCACTTTGCCCATGCCCCTCAATCTTGTAGGTTTCAATCAGGTCGCCCCTCAACCTCTGTTGTTCCAGCGAGAACAAGCCAATTTCTTCAAACTCTTTCATAGCTAATATCTTACACACTTACCTTCTGCCTGAGTTCTCAAAATGACTGGAACTTAAAGCCTAGCTGCTTTATGACAGTTAGTGCTACAAAATAAGGCAGCATGTCTTCCTCACCTTCAACTCAGTTGCCTTCAATATAAGTAGGCATGGACCAGTTGCATTATACTTTCCTCCCCCCAGCCTGAGTTTGAAGGTCAGAGGAGAAAGTTGCAACCACATTTCAGGGTAACTAACTAAGAATCTGATTGTGATTGCCACTCCAGGGATGTATCAGTCCATTGCAAAAGTTGGCATTCAGATGCATGCAGATGTATTGAAACATACAAACATCGAAGATAGGAGGAGGCCATTTGGCCCTTTGAGTCTGCTCCGCCATTCATTACAATCATGGCTGATCATCCAACTAATAGCCTAATCTTGCTTTTTCCTCATAACCTTTGATCCCATTCACCCTGAGTGCTATATTCAGCTGCTTCTTGAATACTCAGGCAAGAGACAGGAATGAGTCAGTAAAAGTTGCTTTCAGACATATTATTGTTAAATACTGAGCACGCTCGATCTGAAGTGCCTTGCTTGTGGTCTGATTTCATTTCCAAACTTAGCCTCCTCCTGTTCCAAGGGAATTGACATTTTTTGAATAATTCAACAAGATATTATGAGATCCTAATAGGTTGTGACAACTTCTTCATCTGATGCCTTTCTGAAAGCAGTTCCAGTCACGGGGACAGTTGGTGGAAAACATTTGACAGCTTCCTTTCTTTTCAAGCCATTTTCAAATTGGGCAAAATGACTTTTGTCAATTGTGAAGTGGTTGGAATAAATCTGCCTTCTCTCTCCTTCCGATTTGGTGAAAGCACATAAGGATTAGACTATTTTCAACACAGCAATTCTGTAGCAAATTCATTCTAATTTGCAGCTGCTATGACACCAGTCACTTGTATTTTGTCTTCAATTCAAAATGACCTATGCTTTTGCTTCCAATATCTTTTCCTGTCAAGAATGCCCCTTTCTTTGATAATTCAGGGATATACACAGCATTGTCTTGGAACACACGTTGCTCTTAACAAAAAAAATGTCTTACTTTGAATTTCTTTCAATTGTCCCAACCACTGTTTAGTGGTTTTAGTGTCGTGCAAAATTTTATCTGCAGGTTACACATAAGTTCAGCTTGTGAGGTTCTGGCATCCACAAACCCCAGATTCATAAGGAGGTCATTCAGCCCCATATCAAATCTCCTGATTTTGAATACTTCTATCAAAATGAAAACAATATAATTATCCAGAGTAGACAGTGGCATTTATGTAAATGCATATAGACTGATTTTAGAGTGTATTGCTTAATAGGGCAGCTCGGTGGCACAGTGGTTAGCACTGCTGCCTCACAGTAGCCAGTGACCTGGGTTCAATTCCTGGCTTGGGTTACTCTTTCTAGCATGTCTGTACAATCTCTCCATGTCTGTGTGGGTATCCTCTGGGTACTTTGGATCCCCAACCACCCCCACAGTCTAAAAATAAAGAAGTAAGAAAATTACAGAACAGACCCTTCAGCCCTTCAAGCCAGCACTACCATGCTGCCTGACTGAACCAAAACCCACCACTCTTCCAGGGACCATATCCCTCTATTCCTATCCTGTTCATGTGTTTGTCAAGATGCCCTTAAAAATCACTATTGTATCTACTTCCATTACTGTTCCAGGCACCCACTATCTTCTGTGTAAAAAATTTGTCTTGTACATCTCCTTTAAACATTGCTCCAAGCACCTTAAATGTATGCCCCCTAATGGCTAACTCTTCCACTCTGGGAAAAAGCTCCTGTCCATGTCCCTCATAATCTTGTAGACTTCTATCAGATGGTTCCTCAACATCTGTCATTCCAGTGAGAACAACTAATTTTGTCCAACCTTGCCTCAGAACTAATGCCCTCTATATCAAGCAACAGCCTGGGGAATCTTTTCTGTACCTTCTCCAAAGCTTCCACATCCTCTGGTAGGATGGTGACTAGTCTTGAACACTATACTCCAAGTAAATGTGTGGATTAAGTTGATTGACCATGGTAAATTGCCCCTTAGTATCAGAGGGACCAGCAGTGTAAATGCGTAGGGCTACAAGTATAGGGACTGGATGAGATTGTGGTTGATGCAAACTTGATGGGCCGAATGGCCTCCTTCTGCACTGTAGGGATTCTATTCTATGAAATTATTTCTCACTAATCATACAAATGCGCATTCAATTCCCAAGTTGGGCACTGTTTGTGTGGAGTCTGCACATTCTCTCCGTGTCTGCGTGTGTTTCCTCCGGGTGCTCCGGTTTCCTCCCACAGTCCGAAAGATGAGCTGGTTTGGTGCATTGGCCATGCTAAATTCTCCTTCAATGTACCTGAATAGGTGCTGGAGTATAGCGACTGAGGGATTTTCACTGTAACTTCATGGCAGTGTTATGTAAGCTTACTTGTGGCACCAATAAATAAATTTTAAACTTCTCTAAGGTTAGGGGTGGTAACAAGAATAACAAGTTATATTTGTATTGCACTTACAGTGGAGCTAACGATTCCAGAGTTTTCAGCAAAGCATTAAAAAGCAAAACATGAGACCAAGGCACAGGAGATGTGAATGGAATTGATCAAAAGATTCTTCAAAAACGATAGGCTTTATGGACTGTCCCAAAGGCGGAAAATTAAAGTGGGGTACAAAGCCTTACCTTATTTGATCTTTGTGGCCAAATACGTAATATTCATTCATATAAGTTAATTGGTTTCAGGAGTTTGTGATCTCTGTTATTGATATTTCAAAGGTTCTTAACCTTTGATACTTTAATTGTGAGCCAATATAGGTCAATGAGCACAAGGTAATGGATAAATGGCCTTTGGTTTGAAGTAGGACAGAAACAGTAAAATTCTGGATGACCTTGGTATAACTACTCTTAAATTTATTGAGAATTTGTTTTCATATTGCAAAACTTCTTTTTTAATTGAAAAGCTGCTTGATTTGCATTTGTTCTGTTTTTAGATTTATTTTGCAAATGTGTTTTTCCACTCCATCCAAAGTATACTCAGTATATCTATATTAGTGATGTCAGTTGTAGCATTAACATTGGCTCAGACACTGACAAAAATTTCTTTGTGCTTCCTTGAAATAGATGGGATAAATCTGCTGCTTTCCAGGTTTTCACATATTTCACAGCTCACATTTATGTAGCATTGTTAAGAACATGAAACATCTCGAGACACTCAACAGAAGCAAAACAATACGAATTATAGCAGCACACCACAAAAGGAGATATTGGCCTGAATTCTTTGGCCATTGATGTCAATGGGGCTCTCCAGTCCCACCAGCAGCACCACACCCCCTAGCAGAGCAGAGAATGCCACCACTAGCAAGCAACGGGCCACCTCCCGTCGGTGGCAAACAACCAGCTGGGAGGCCAGAGAATCTCATTCATTAAATCAAGTGATTGAAAGAGATTTTAAAGATAGAAAGGTAGGTTTTAAGGAGTGTCTTCAAGGAGGATAATGAGGCAAAGATGTGATGAGGATTAGGGAAGGAATTCCAGACCTCGGGCCCAGGTCACTACGGCTACTATTGTTGGAGCGATTAAGATTGTCATCCATTCTGGAATGGTACTGGGATACAGTTCAGCATCCTGCTAATTCTGTGGATAATGTGTATCAAGTCAATACTTAAATAAAGTCAATAACCCATAGCAATGTGATTGACTCTCATGGGCAGGGATGGGCAAGAACTGCTGGCCAGCCAGTGAAGCCCATGTCCCATGAACGAATAAATAAAAAGACATTTGAAAAGAAAGGAACCTTGAAGAACTGTATAATCAAGGATTAGAATGCTGCTTACTGACAGCAATGTTCACTTGGTGTTTGAAGTCTGTCAAACATTCAACGTTGGAAATAGCAGTCTGATTAAAAAGTAGCTGATCTGTACTCTGACCTGCATAAAAATGCAAGGTTCTTAAGTCAATAATCTTTACCAGTAAACTACATTTGCTTATGAAGAGCAATCACTGTTCCCATTAAAGTATTTTTTTTAAGTGTCTCTTCGAAATATTGTGTTGCACTTTGAACTTTGATGCTATAATTTACTGAATTGGCTCAAGCTGATTTCTGGTCAAGTCGCTGTGAACTGTAATAATGTAATTTCTATTTCACTGCGAATAGGGCTAATAAATAATTTGGAAAAGTAGATTATGGTGGGGGAATAATAGATTGTATAGGGATTTATAACTGCTTGTTGAAAAGATAGGTCATTTTCAGACTTGTTTTTAATTCAAGCCATATCCAAGCACTTGAGTGTCTCTGCTGACAGACACTTTGGTGCCGCACCAAAGGAGTGTATACATTGTCAAATATGTGCAGTCTTTCAGATAACATACTAAACCAAGGCTCTGTGCGATTGTACAAGGTCCACGGCGCTATTGGAAGAGGAGGGGGTAAGTTCTTCCAATGTGCAAGTCAATATGCATCCCTCAACAGCACCTCAACCAACTGAACAGAATAACTGATAATCTTTCTCAATGCTTTTTGGACATTAATGTCACAAACTGGCTGCCAGAAAGCCTAACCAAAAGAGATTGGTTCGCCTCGAGGACGTGATGGTCTAAGGGTGTGATTGTTAGACCATTAATCCAGAAATCCAGCTACTTTCAGGTGACCCTCATTTGAATCCCGCTATGGCAGATGGTGAAATTTGAATACAATAAAAATTACCTGGAATTAAGAATCTACTGATGACCATGAAATCATTGTCGCTTATCAGGAAAATTCCATCTGCTTCACTAATGCTCTGTAGGGAATGAAACTGCCATCTTCACCTGGTCTGGCCTATATGTGACTTCACAACCACAGATATGTGATTGACTCTCAATTGCCCTCTGATCAAGGGCAATTAGGAATGGGCAATAAATATTGGCCAGGCAGCCATCCCATGTCTGATGAATGAATAAAAAAAGATTGCATTTGTAAAGTGATTTGTTAACTGTATGACATCCTTGTCATATCTTGAGAGTGTGAAAAGCATTATTTAAATACAGTCTTTTTCTTGTTTAACAATGGCACAATTTCATGCATTCCAATAGTTCATTTAATTTTGCAAGCTGGGGGAAAGAAAAACCCTTTTCTGTGGCATGAAGCAATATTGTTTAGTTCCACACGTTGATCTCATATACCAATAAATATTAACAAAAATCAAACAAAATTTATGGAATAATTACACAGAAGTTAGAATCTATCAAAATATGTTCACTAACTATTGGAGAAAGGTCGAAAGCAGAACTGTTCTATGTTTTTTTTACATATAATATCCAATTATTTAAAATGGACAATTATTAAAAATGGGAAATGTGGCTGCAAACTCAATCCTATCAGATTGGGTTTCATCCTACAGATCAGAAAGTGAATTGTAACTTGTGAATGTTAATTCAGGAATGTCAGATTCAGATGCGTTGTTTCATCAAAGGTTGAAGATGGAAGATATCCAACTTTCTCTTCCTTCAAGAAAGAATTGTTGATTCATTTGGCTATACATCCATCCCATTATACCATCCTAGAGTGCTTCAAGTTGTTTTAATGCATCAAAGGTTCTATAAATATAAATTCTACTCATGCTGCTAGTAGGCAGGAGGTGATGCAGAGGTAGGATTCTTAATTTATTATAAATGGGCACTTTCAGTGGGGTAATGGAGAGTGGTGCTTTATTTTCTTGTATAAGACTGGCCTTACAGTGAATGATTATTTAAGCCATTAGCACAAAATCTGTCTTCTTGCTCATGTTCCAAATGCTTAACATGTAGACTCAATATTTATCTACCAGTTGTTAATCTATCCAATATTGCTTGTGTTTCAATGCCATTTGAGAAGCCAAGCTGAATTCCCTGGAGGACTATATCACTTTGTAATCTATTTAAAAGTGTTTGGGAAGGTGTGAACTTTTCTTCATTAACATTTAGAGGTTCATTAACAGAAACACCTGGTACTCGCTTTAAGTGGACAGTTTACAAGTTATTTATTTAACCAACTGGGAAGTTTAACTAAACAAGTAACATCTGGATTAAAATAAAATATTTTTGGAATGCTGTTCAAATAAATACAAGATCCAGTCATTATGCAAAAGAATAATAACAGAAATTTAGCCACTCTCAAAAAAAATACCACCAGGTGTCTTGGCTTTGGAAAACCTTTTGAGTTCTTCTGTCAATTCTGCTGTCCATAAGCTCTTCCTGATTTTGGTACCCCTCATTAGAGTTCACTTAAGAGATATTTTAAGCTGGCACAGACTCCTCTTGCCCTTTCTATGTGTTGAGAGGTGGCAGCCTGCAAAACCTCTTACTAAACCAACCCCGATGCTTGGTCCTTGTTACAAATGTTGCAATCTGTGTACCCTGTAGGCAGCTTCATTTTAAACATGCAAGCACTGTACGCAAAACCAGCTTTTAAATGTACCAGACTTCATAAACTTAATTTCACAACACTTGGCATACACTGAAATATTACAAGTTCACTTTTGTTGGAACTTTGTTTTGATATAGTCCAAATCATGTTTTGTGAAATATTGAACAGAAATTTAGAACATAGAACATAGAACGTTACAGCGCAGAACAGGCCCTTCGGCCTTTGATGTTGCGCCAACCAATTAGGAAAAAGTAATGACCCTCTAACCTAAACCATTCCCTTTTCGTCCATAAACTTATCTACTAACCTCTTAAACGCCACCAAACTTGGCGCATCTACAACTGCAGCAGGCAGGGCATTCCATACCTTACCACCCTCTGGGTAAAGAACCTACCTCTGATATCCGTCCTATAACTATCACCCCTTAATTTAAAGCTGTGTCCCCCTCGTGCTAGCTTTCTCCATCCTAGGAAAAAGGCTATCACTGTCCACCCTATCTAAAACTCTAATCATCTTATATGTTTCGATTAGGGCCCCTCTTAGCCGCCTCCTTTCTAACGAAAACAATCTCAAATCCCTCAGCCTCTCTTCATAAGACCTGCCCTCCATACCAGGCAACATCCTGGTAAACCTCCTCTGTACCCTCTCCAATGCCTCCACATCTTTCTTATAATGGGGGGACCAGAACTGTACACAATACTCCAAGTGCGGCCGCACTAGAGTTTTGTACAGTTGCAACATGACGTTGCAGCTCCGAAATTCAATCCCCCTACCTCACACAGTAATGCAACATAACTTTAGACAGGATGCATGGTATTTATTCCTGGGATGAGAGGATTGTCTTTTGAGGAGGGATTGAGTTGTATGGATTTATGTTCCCTGGAGATTAGAAGAATAAAAAATGATTATTTGGAATTCGTAAACAGTGGGAGGGGATCTCATAGAAACTTATCAAATTCTATTTTATAGACAGGGTAGATTCAGAAAGAATGTTCCCAGCTTGGATCACTGTCTGTATGGGTTTCCTCCAAGTGTCCAGTTTCTTCCCACAGTCCAAAGATGTGCCGGTTAGATGGAGTGGCCATGCTAACATTGCCCCTTAGTGTCCTGTGACACCTAGGTTAGAGGGATTAGCGGAAAAATTAGTCAGGATATGGAGTTAGGCCTGGGTGGGATTATGGTCAGTGCAGACTCGATGAGCCAAATGGCCTCTTTCTGTATTGTAGGGTTTCTATGATTCCATGATTCTATGAATGGTGGGGGAGTCCAGAACTGGAGATCATAGTTTGAGGATAAGGGATAGACCTTTTAGAACTCAGGTGAGAAAAATGCTTCTTCACCCAGAGGGTGGTGATTTCATGGAATTCATCACTACAGAAAATAGTTGAGGCCAAAAACATTGTCTGATTTCCTGTTAGCTTGGGGCTAATGGTACCAAGAGATACGTGAAAGGAGAGGGATCACGATATTGAATTCGAATGGTCAAGTACGATCAAAATGAATAGTGGAGCAGGCTCGATGCGTCGAATGGCCTACTCTTGCTTTTAGTTTCTATGTTTCTATGAATCAACAGGACCAGCACTGATGTTCTTTACCCTGGCACAAAATTCTCAACTTCGGGGCAGAATAAGGGGTCAACATGTAAGATTGAGATGAAGAGAATTTTTTTCCACTCAGAGGATTGTAAGGCTTTTCTATTTGTTCATGGGATGTGAACATCAATGGCTGGGCCAGCATTTATTGCCCATCATTGAGGGCAGTTAAGAATAAACCAAATTGCTGTGAGTCTGGACTCACATGCAGGCCAAACGAGGTAACAATGACAGATTTCCTTTCCTAAAGCAGATGGGTTTTATACAACAATGATTTCATAGTCATCATTCGACTTTTAATTCCTGAATTTTATTGAATTCAAATTTCACCATCTGCCATGGTGGGATTTGAATCCAGGTCCCAAGAGCATTATCCCTGGATTAGTTCTGGATTAGTTGTTCAGTGATTATGTCACTATGTCACTGCCTTCCCTTGTGGAATTCTTTACCCTAGAGAGCTGTGGGTGCTCAGTTAATGATTATGTTTAAGACAGAAATCAATAACTATTTTCTTTGAGTGAATGGAGAGAGAAAATGAAGTCGACATAGAAGTTCAAGCAAGATATTGAATGATGGAGTAGTCTTTCAGACACGTATGGTCTACTGCTGCTTTTATTTCTTATTTTCTTATCATGGTTAATTGGCAACTCATTCCATACTCTGCTTAACACCCTTTCCCTGTTTCCACTGAGAGCCATCGGAAGTATATGTAGCAAAGCATCAGTGTTTTCTTGTTGGGGGAGAAAAAAAACATAATTTGTTTGTATGACAGAAGTGAAGTAACTCAACTCTTTAAATTTATTAAATGTTATTCTTTTCAGGAAAACCAATACCTTGCTTAAAAAGAAATTGGCATTTCCTGTTCTACAGAAAGTTGGCATTCCCATTCTGTCGCAATTATTATTTATTTATTTATTATTCTTTACGTTATGAGATTCAGAAGGAATGTTCCCAATGATTGGGGAGTTCAAAACAAGGGATCATAGTTTGTAGGTAAGGTTTAAACCTTTTAGGACTGAGGTGAGGAGAAATTTCTTCATCCATAGATTGGTGAATGTGTTGAATTCACTACAATCGAAAGTAGTTGAAGCTAAAACATTGTGTGACTTCAAGAAGAAATCAGATATTGCACTTGGAGTTAAAGGGATCAAAGGATACGGGGAGAAGTCAGGATCAGGATAGATTTTGATGATCAAAATGATTAGCAGAGCAGACTCGAAGGACCGAATGGCCTCCTCCTGCTTCTATTTTCTATGAGTTTGGAAATTACAGAAAGGAAACAACCAATTGTCAAACAGCTGTAGATATCAAACAGGATATTAGCATGCAAAAAGTGCCCAAGTGCCAAAGAAAGAGCGGTGAACAGAGGTGACCAGTCGTTTTATCCAAGAGGTTAGTGATTCTTAGAGGAGCAGAGAGAGGTAGTGAAGCAGATCAACTGAGGGAGAGACTCCCAATACTTCAGGACTAAACAGCTGCAGGGAGGGCCATCCATGTGATGGATGCCCAAGAGGCCAGAATTGGAGGAAAACAGAGTTCTCAGTGTGTTGGATGCCAAAAAGAGGTTACAGAAATAGAGAGGTGAAAAGCCAGGGAAGAACTCGAACTTGGAGATAAGACTTATTGAAATTCTGCTCTTAGTGGATCAGGAGCTATTGATGCATAAGAGTTTAATTGAACTTTGTGCAGGTTAGCTTCTATGCAGTAGAATTGTGGATAAATATGGGTTTATGGAAGGTGGCAAATAACGAGCTGACGAGGACAGCATTGAGGCAGTCACACTTGGAGGTAAACACATAGATGCTTCCCACCACACATGGCAATTCCGCATTTAAGCTGCATCAACAGAGCTTAACTCCAAATTTTAATTTGCGTCACAATTGGACCTCCATCCTGAAGCAAAAAGTGACCTTCTCAAAACTTTGCCAAATAATATATCACTGGCTAGAGCAAGGTGTTTAACAAATGTGGAATTGTCCAAATTTCACCACACAACTATTCCATTATTTGTACTACAGGTTTTTCAAAATGCATTTTGATTAAAGTTTTCCTTTAATTTCCTCCACTTAACAGGCCAGAATTTCCAGGATGTGACAATTGCATTCATTGTAACTTCATTGCAATGCTAATGTGAGTCTTACTTGTGACTAATAAATAAAAACTTTAAACTTGTTCCCTGATTGCTCTGAATGCATGTTTCATGGTTTGGGCAAATGTCCTGTCAATGTTCACCTTTGCGATGAAAACAGCCCCAGCTGCGCCAATCTATCTGTGTAACTGAATGTCCTCATCTTAGGAATCATTGCCATGAATCTGCACTCTCTCTAATGTCTTCACATCTTTTCTGGCATCCAGACCTGGATGCAATAGCTCAGTAGAGGCTGAGCCAGTGTTTTATACAAATTTACAATACTCTCCTTGCTGTTGTATTCTATGACACTATTGATAAACTTAAGATGCTGCATGCTTTACTAAGTAGTGCCAACCATGAAAAAAACTGCCCAGAGACTGCATTTATGTCTTTTTATTTTCATTTGGCATAGAAACGGATCATTCTATCTCTCTTGCTTGGATTCAAATCCACGTCCCTTTGAGGGTGATTTATTGCATTCTGTGGGACCGTTGAAGCCATTCAGTTGCAATCAGAAAAACAATTGCCAACAGCAAGGTCCTCAGATCCTACTCTATTGTCATAACTTTGCAGGAAGTGACATAGAAATTCCCCCATTTATGATACACTTCCAGGGTTGGTATGGAATGGGAACAGGATGGTGGCATCATGGTTAGCACTGCTACTTCACAATGCCAAGGACCCAGGTTCAATTCCCAGCTTAGGTCACTGCCCGTGTGGAATTTGCACATTCTCCCCATGTCTGCATGCGTTTCCTCCAGGCGTCCTGGTTTCCTCCTACATTCCAAAGGTGTGTGGATTAGGTGGATTGGGCAGGATAAATTGTCTCTTAGTGTCAGAGGGAGTAGTTAGACTAAATGTATGGGTTTACGGAGATAGGACCTGGATTGGTGCAGATGCAATGGGTCAAATGATTTTCTTCGGCACTGTAGGATTCTATGATAGCTCCAAGGGAAAATCTGATCCCATCAGGCTGGGTGCTGCTAATGTATCTGCAATTCCTTCATCCCCATACTTCTCTTGCAATATTTTATTGATGTTAGTTCTGGGATGCAGCATTTGCTATTTCACACCCAGCACTCAGTCTGTGCCTACTGAGACCAATGATTGAATTATTGGTTTTGAATGTCCAGAGAATCAGAATAAAGATACTGACCAGGATTCACCAATCTCATTCGCCCCACTATCACTGCCACTGAGAATGGAGAATTTGATGGTCAGCTAAAATTCCATTTATTGCAGCGGGACTGGGGAATCCCAGCAATGGGCAGTGTGGGAGAATTCTGGCCACTGTTATTCCAAAATTGATTTTTATTATTTTTCTAATCAATGGCATTTTCTTATCTGCAACATTTGGAATTTGGTTCCCACAGCAATCACACCAAACTTATTTCATTAGATACAAAGGACATTTCCAGAGATGCTGGCTAAAATTTTCCAGCTATTCACTCTGGCAGGATTCTCTTCTCCCACTGCAGTTAACAGAGATTTGGCCAAGTGGCAAATTCTCTGCCCTCGCTTGCAGTGACAGAAGGGTGTGAACGTTTGAAGAATCCAAGCTGCTGATTCTCCATAGCTAACCCAGAGAAAGGCATGTCTGAGATCTTCAAGGAAGAATTAATAAAAAGGCTTTCCCCGACAAACACTAGATGACTGGACTGAGACGATTGAAGCCAGGTTAAAAACATTAAGACATGAACCCTAAATTGAGAAATGGATAAAAATCAGGGAGATAGATGAGGGAGAATCACTTAAAAAGGAAATAGCAGGTACTGAGCACATTATTCATAAATTCATGAGATATAGGAGCAGAATTAGGCCATTAGGCCCATTGAGTTTGCTCCACCATTCGATCATGGCAGATGTGCTCCTCATCCCCATTTTCCTGCCTTCTTCCCACAACCCTTCAGCCCATTACCAGTTAAAAATCCGTGTAACTCTTCCTTATATTCACTCACTGTTTATTGGATGTGGTTAGCACTGCTGTCTTACAGTGTCAGGGACCCAGATTTAATTCCAGCATTGAGTTACTGTGTGGAATTTGCGTGTTCTCCCCTTGTTTGCCTGGGTTTCCTCCAACAATCCAAAGATGAGCAAGTGAGGTTGATTGACCATGCTCAATTAGCCTTTAGTATCAGGGAGATTAGTTGGGTAAATATGTGGGTTTGCTGGCGTGGGTGGGATTGTTGTCAGTGCAGGTTTGATGGGCCGACTGACTTCTTTTTTTGGTGCAGGGATTCTATTCTACCATTCTACATTGAAGTATCTAATGAAGGTTTTGACTATATTTTGGGGCTTAGTGAAAGAGAAGATGAATAAAAGATCTACACAAGTTCTGATCGAACATTATCTGTATTGAAATTCCAAGTTAAGGACTGACATTTGAGAGAACGTTACCTGAATGACCACTGGTTTGTAGTTGACAGATACAGGGCGACATGAAGGAGGAGAAAGAAATAATCTGCTCAATAAGAAAGAACAGAAAGTTGCTAGTGTTTTTCTGCCCTGTGCCTCTGTGTGTTTACATTGTTGACTTTAATGATGACCTTTGCTAGTTAATGGTATTACCTATTGATTCTTGGTGCTTGAGGACTCAGAAGATTACTGCGAAAACAATTGAAATGTTTTACCCTTCAGACAGCTGCAGTTACGTTTCAACAGCTAAATAAATAACCTAGCAACTTCAAATCTTCATTTGGTTCTCAGAGGTCTGGTAATGAGAGGATGATCTAAAAGGTTGTCTGAGGTTGTCTCTTATTCTAATTTACTAATTGACAACTTAGAGGAAAGAGGTTTTTTTGGGTTATTTTTTCAGACAGTCTGTCAGAACAGAAGGTGCCGTTGTACATTGTCATCCACTTTCAAACTGTTAATATTGACCTTTTTATGGAGTTCTGGTAGATGGGACTGAAGCATTCAACGGTAATGGTTAGTTATTGAACACTTGAGTGCTTCAAGTTCAAAGCTTTTAGTGATTTTTTTAGCAGATAAATACTTATTCAGCTGTTTTCCTTTTGTTTTCCAAGCCTGCCCCACCCTGCAATCAAAACGTAGAGCCAATAATGTAGAGACCGCAAAGAATGGGAATGGATAGAACCTTTTATTGGTCTCTCGCTTTTCTGTGTCCACACCATTCTTTCCCATCACTCGATGGGCCAAAGGGTCTTTTCTGCACTGTATGCCTTTATGACTCTATAGGTCCATCCCGCCATGGGAACCATAACAGGCAGGACACGGACCTCATTGACCCTGGGTGAGATTTTCTGGCCTTGGAGTTATTGCAGCCGAAAAATTCCACTTCATGACTCTAACACTTCAATTTATTCTCTTTATCCACGCTGTCTCTCTCTCTCTCTCTCATTCTTACATTATTAGACTTTTGTACTTTTCTGATTTTTTTAGTTCTTGTCATCTCTTCCTTAGGCAATCATTCTGTCTTCTACATTTCTGAAACCAATTCCTCTTCCTCTCCTTCTCAGAGCATTACCCAATTGTCCTGTTCGGTCTCTGTCTGTCTTCATCCTGTACAGTTCTAACACTGTACAGGATGCTATGACAGTGGATGAATGAACCCTGCATGGCAATAAACAAGCAAGAGTGTTCTTTTCCTGTTTGGGAAACACTTCAGTGATCACAAACATTCAGCCTCTGATCTTTAGGTAAGTGTTCTCCAAGGCAGTCTTCACAACATACACCATCGCTGAGCAGAGACTGATAGCCAAGTTCCACACACTTGAGGATGGTGTCAGCCAGGATCTTGCTTTCATGTCACTATATCTGTAACCCCCATGCCTTGTCTAGGCTTGCAATATCTCACTAATTGTCGTGGCTGGAGACAATACAACTTCTTTAACCTGTGCTTAACCTCTCTCCACTCATATTGTCTACACCTTAAAGACTTGATTACCTGTAAAGACTCGCATTCCAACCATTATTTTGTAAATTGAGTTTGAGTCTTTATATGCCCTGTTTTTGAACTCAAAATCCTGCTCACCTAGTGAAGGAGCAATGCTCCGAAAGCTAGTGGTTTTGCAATTAAATAAACCTGATGGACTTTAATCTGGTGTTGTGAGACGTCTTACTGTGTTTACTCCAATCCAACACCGGCATCTCCACATCACAGCTCTAACCAACTGTCCTTTATTGTTTTCTGTCTGATCGTTTCTTATTCTTTCTGGCTCCTTATCCCAACATTTTCTTTGTTCCTAACATCTCTTTTTTTTTAATCAGCATTTTAAGTATCACAAATTGTCAAATTCTTTCAACTACTTCAAAGGTAAGAATAATAAATTAGTTGGCATTTCAAGAAATACCTTTTGAACAAGTAAAGGAAGCAAGTTTTCCATCCCTTCCAGAATGTATAAATGTTTTAATAAGCTGAGTAACATGGACTAAAACTGGTATTTTATTGACTGCAGAAGTAGCAATGATGACCCTCTGTTTCCCACAGAATTCCTATAGTGCAGAAGGAGTCCATTCAGTCCACTGAGCCTACACCAACACAAACCCATGCAGGTCTTATCCCCACTATCCCCGTAAGCCCACACATGTACCCTGATCATCAATCGCCCTGACGCCAATGAGCAATTTTGCATGGACAATCAACCCAACCCTCACATTTTTGGACATTGATAGGACCTGGGCTGGAATTCTCCCACCGTTCATGCCCTGCTGCTGCTGACCGGAGAATTGGGCATTCAGCCAAATCTCTATTCACTGCAGCGGGACAGGAGAATCTGATCCCTGGTCTATTCCTAGCATGGGGCCGAGGTTGCATTGGCTCTCTTTTGAACACAAGTGGTATTATCCGCGGTCACGGTACTAGAGAGGCACTGGGGGGACCTTTCAGTGACAGAAATCAGAAACTTTGATCCCTTAGCTTTCTTCAATGATGTAGTTCTAACAATGTTTGAGGGTGTTGGGTCGTCCAAGTGTTTTTTCCATTATAGTGTTCTGCCCCATGCCCAACAAAACTGGGCTGCAGGTAACAAAGTGTTGCAAAAAGGTGTCGCAAATAAACTCAAACATTTGTTCAAATGTGTTATTCAGTGAAAACAGTTTCTGGCTCGGAAAATGTGAATTTAATTGGAAGAACTTAGCTGTTTATCTGGGCAGAGCTTGTGTTCCTTATTGTAGGAAATAGGATCCAATTTTATTTTGTTTGGATTTCCAGCAAGGGTTTCAGCTGATTTCTTCACTTTTGTCTTTTTTTCTAGATTCAGAATCACATTGGTGAGCAAAATTTTTTTTAAAAATGCCTCAGTTGAAAAATCAAAGAGCAGCCACATAAATCCATTTATGTTTGAGCACATGATAAAAAAATTATCTGTTGTGCTATTGTGATTTTTTGTAACTCCCAACAGTAGTCAGAAGGAAGACAGAACTATAATGAAGATTGAAATGGATGGGGTCACACAGGAACATGTAGATAAATTGGTCTTTTTAGGGTAAAAGATAACAGAGGATGGTACTTAGATGCGATGCCTAAGTCAAAAGAAGGATAATGATAGCCAGAATTCATTTCGTAAAGGCGAAGGATATGTTAACAACAAAAAAAATTCAAACTTGTGACAAGGGAAAAAACTCATTAGATGCTGCATTATAACTACTTTCCTGCGTACTTCAGAAAGCTGAACAATAAATAAAGATGTACGGAAGAAAATAGAGGCCTTTGAAATGTAGATTTCCCAAAATGTGTATATTAGATGGGTTTAGGTATGGCAAATGTGTGGGATTACCAGAATGGGGCGGGTGAGAGGGCCTGGTAAAATACTCTCTCAGAGAGTCAGTGAACTCTCGATGGATCGAGTGGCCTCTTCTGCAATTTAGGGATTCCATGTGATGTTAAGATGCTAAAAATTCCCTATACAGACTGTAAGACAAGGGCTTGAAATTGCAAGAACAAAAAGAACTCCAAAATGTGACATCCAGTTGTTAGTATTGCTGCCTCACAGTGCCAAGGACTTGGGTTTAATTCTGGCCTTGGGTGACTCTCTGCGTGGAGTTTGCACACTCTCCCCATGTCTGTGTGAGTTTCAGGCTTTTTTGGTTTCCAGACAGGTTAGACAATCATAATAGCCCTACAGTGCAGAAGGAGATCATTTGGACCATTGAGTCTGCACCAACAACAAACCCATCCCAGGTCTTATCCCCTCAACCCCACACATTCACACCACTAATCTCTCTAACATACACATCCCAGGACACTAATGGTCAATTTAGCATGACCAATCAACCTAACGCACACAGCTTTGGACTGTGAGAGGGAACCAGAGCAGCCAGAGGAAACACATGCAGACATGGAGAGAATGAGCCAGGAATCAAACCCGTGTCCCTGGTGCTGTGAAGCAGCAATGCTAACCACTGTGCCACCATGCTGCCCTAAAGATACAGGAGTCGAGAGAAAAGATGAGATTAGTTTTCTCTGCTGTCGTTGGGTTCCCTCAGGATTCATTGGTGTTCTTACTCCAGAAGAGATTTCAGAGGAAGCAATGGTGTTTCCTTCAGAAATCTTATATTTTTTTCCTTATTCTTTCAGAGCATGTTAGTATTGCTGGCAAGGCTTCCAAAGCTATTTCAGAGGGCATTTAAGAGTTCATCGCATTCATAGAATCATTGAATCCCTATAGTGCAGAAGGAGGCCATCTGGCCCATCAAGTCTGTACTGACCACAATCCCACTCAGGCCTTATTGCCATAACCCTTGCTAATCCCCCTGGCACTCGGGTCAATTTAGCACGGCCAATCCAGGTGCTCCAGACTCGTCCCACTGTCCAATAATGCGCAGGTTAGGTGGATTAGATGTCCAAAGATGTGTAGGTTAAAAGGATTAGCGGACAAAATATGTAAACTTATGGGAATAGGGTCAGGATGAGATGCTGTGTCAGAAAGTTAGTCCATTTGATGGGCTGAATGGCCTCCTTCTGCAATGTTGGGTAGGTATTCTAAAATCTCAGTACTTTGTGATCAGATTTGAAGATCTACGTTAAACGACAAAGTGAAAATCGGCAGAAAGAGGAGTTCAGCAGGGCTAAAAGTAAATAATCTGTTGAACAATCCAGAAATATCCCATTGTGCAACATTGATAATATAAGTTCTATGTTCAAAAATAAGTGGAATGCTTTGTAGTCTGGCTGTTTACACAGCGTCATCTAACTTGTTAAAAAAATCCCTGATGGACCCATTGTTCGGAAAGAACTTTCCATTCACTTAAGCCTAAAGTGTTTCTGTTCCCATTAAATATTTGTCTAATGACTTCCGTAATCATTGTTGTAATGTAAAAATTGGAAGAGCCATTTTGTGCAAAGCAAGATCTCATAACAGCAACATAATGATTAATAGGTAACAGGTTTTTCTTTCAAAGATGCTGGATAAAAATTGACTAGGGCATGTGATGGTTAATTGTGGGAGTCCCCATTTGTTGGCATGGTGGCATATTGGGCAGCACTGCTGCCTCACAGTACCAGGTACCTGGATTCAATTCCAGCCTCAGGTAGCTGCATGGAGTTTGCACATTCTCCCCGTGTCTGCATGGGATTCCTCCTGGTGCTCCGGTTTCCTCCTATAATCCCTTCTGCACTGTAAGGATTCTATGATGCTACAAATGGAATGGTCTTTTCTCCTTTAAGGACCAACAGAGCTTTGGCTTAATGTCTTAACTGAAAGACGGTGGACAAGATTCTCTGGCCTCTGGTTGTGTGTTTCCCGCCAGCAGGAGGAAGTGCCACCTCCTCCTGGCAGGAAACACACGGCTGGAAATTCCCACTGATGTCACGCACATCAGTGGGAAATCCACAGGCAGGAGTGTGCTGCAATGAGACCGGAGATACCCGCTGGCGTGAATGGCCAAGGAATTCCAGCTCACAACTCCATGAATATCTCTGTATTGCGCTGGAGTGTCAGCCAATATATAGGTGCTGAATTCTCTGAATAAAACTTGACCCTGCAGCATTCCAAATACAAGTGAGATTGCTACCCAATAGGCAACATAGTTCATCGTTCATTCTGGTACAAGATTTTTACACAGACAGTGTTAGGTGCCTGGAACTTGCTGCTGGGAGAGGTAGTGGAAGCAGATTCAATTGTGAGTTTTAAGGGGCTTCTGCACAAATACAGGATGGGAATAGAGGGATACAGTCTCTGGAAGGGTAGGGGTTTTAGTTCAGTCGGGCAGCATGCTTGGAGGGCCGAAGGGCCTGTTCTTGAGCTGTAATTTTCTTTGTTCTTTGATATCAGATGTATTAGGAAGCCCAGATTTAATTTTTAAAAGTAGACACATCTCAGCAGAATCTTCAGGAGAGGTGAGAGGAAG
This sequence comes from Sphyrna mokarran, assembly GCA_024679065.1. Taxonomy (NCBI): domain Eukaryota; kingdom Metazoa; phylum Chordata; class Chondrichthyes; order Carcharhiniformes; family Carcharhinidae; genus Sphyrna; species Sphyrna mokarran. Next base: position 25,349,502 of record JAGIQG010000029.1, read on the forward strand.
TCAACTGGATTGACTAAATACAGTTGCCACCCAAAATATTCTCCAAAATGGTTATATTGAATGTCATTGCATAGCTATTTCCACCCCATCAGAACTTTTCCACTGAGTCCTGTAAACCCTCCAGCTTACTAATGATGAAATGCAGTTTAGTTTGATAAATCAAAAGAGATTTAGAGCCCATTATGGTAAGTTGGTAGTATGTGGAATGTTAATGAACTTGTCGATGTCAACTGTAGTCTATTCCCATGGCTTGCTTCAAATAAATGGCAAAAGTTTCAAACAGACAAATAAATATTGCCATTTTTGTGTGGGCACAGATCAACAAGAAAGCATTGACAAAAAGGCATTTCAGATCTTTTCCTCATCAAGGTTTGTCTTCTGTAATGGAAATTCTGTTTGTTTCATCATGTTTTTTTTAAAGTAGAATGGCATAGATTAAAATGTGAGATAATTGTTGTATTCTCCTGCAGAGAACTTGGCGTGCCCGGGTAAGTCATTCATTACTAATGAGGGTCCTATTTCCTAACACCACATTAAGATCAGCTGAAAATCAAACTCGTTATCTCCTACCTTGTTGAGAAAATTCTCTGCACTTTAAGAATTGCATCTCAGAATCTGCAGTGAGTAACAAACAAAAAAGTGTTAGGCAGGACTGTAGAAGTTTCCAGAAATGAGCTGGCCATCTAATGCATTTTTGTCTGAGCAGCTGGGTCTCTTTTTCATTTAGAAAAGAGAAGACTGAGGGGTAATTTGATTGAAGAATGGCACAGCAGTTAGCACTGCTGCCTCACAGCACCATGCCACATTGTTCCCCTGTGTCCAAAGATGCGTAGGTTCAGGGGATTAGGAAGGCAAATATATGGGGTTATGTCATCTGCGCCAAATTTGCATTTTCATGGTTGGAAGAAGGAGCAGAGAAATCCAGAGAAGGAAAAGCTCAAGATTTCCTCAGAGCTCAAAAGAAGCTTTTAATTTTTAATCAGTTTTATTAATTACAAAAATAATAATTGTTTAAAGAAATTAATAATACATTCAGGTTCGATTTCAGCCTCAGGTGACTATGTGGAGTTTTCACCTTCTCCCTATGTCTGCGTGGAGCTTCTCTGGGTGCTCCGGTTTCCTCCTACATCCGAAAATGTGTATGTTAGTGGATTAGCCATGGGGTTTACAGGGATAGGGAAGAAGGGATGACCTGCGTAAGATGCTGTGTGGGAGCGTCGATGCAGACTGAATGGTCAAAATGATCTCTTTCTGTGCTTTCAGGATTCTATGGTTCTATTTACTTTTCCATTCTGATGATGGCTCAAAGCTCTGGTTCAACTGATGAATCAATCTCTGACAACATTATTGCATCTTTAAAGAAAAACTATGTGACCTATCAGGAAGTTCAGAAGTGTAGGTTTAGAACACAATTCATTGGATGATAGAGGAAACAGTGACCTCACGCTGTCCTTTTAAAGTGTCTTTGTCCAGGCATGATGGGTTAAAACTCTCTCTTGAGTAATTGGTTCTTGGAGGAAGGGCTAGGATATGACCTGGTGCTCAAGTTTCCTCCCATAAAGATGTGCAGGTTGGATGGATAGGCCATGCTAAATTCATGCTAAATTAGCTAGTGTCAGGGGCAGTAGCTAAGGTAAATGCATGGGATTATGGGGATAGAGCCTGGGTGGAATTGCTGGTGATGTAGATTCAATGGGCTGAATTGCCTCATATTGAATATTTACAGTGCAGAAGAAAGCCATTCAGTCCACCGAATTATAGAATATCTACCATGCAGAAGGTCTCCTTCTTTGGGTATTCTATTCTATAACCTTATTCCAGCATGAAACCAACCAAAGAAAAAAATAAATGAATTGAAAGGTGAGAGATGGAGATACTAACGGGCGGGCTGGAGCTATAAAGATGGGAGTGCGGTGTGGGGGGAGGTAGTGGGTGCTACAAATGAAAACTCTTAATTTCATTTGTGAGTTATTGGCTGATTAAATTACATCTATTGGTTGCCAAGTAACAGAAACAGAAAATGAACATTCCTATTGTTGTTGATTTGGATACAAATTTTGATAATTAGTAACCTGATTTTGTGCTGGCAATTAGTAGCAAATTACATGTGATGTTTACAGGTCAGGTATGGTCTAATTAGTACATCGGTCTTAAATCATATCAACACATGAAAATGTAATGGCTTAGTTCTTTGTGCATTTATTAACATTACTGATGACTGGACGGTGGATAATCTGAGTTTACACCGTAAGTAGGGGATGTGACTGTCTTATCAGGGAATTGTGGGTATATTGCCAGACCCAGATAACAATAGAAACTCAGATATAGAACATAGAACATTACAGCGCAGAACAGGCTCTTCGGCCTTCGATGTTGCGCCGACCAATTAGGAAAAAGCAATGACCCTCTAACCTAAACCATTCCCTTTTTGTCCATAAACTTACCTACTAACCTCTTAAACGCCACCAAACTTGGCACATCTACAACTGCAGCAGGCAGGGCATTCCATACCCTTACCACCCTCTGGGTAACGAACCTACCTCTGACATCCGTCCTATAACTACCACCCCTTAATTTAAAGCTATGTCCCCTCGTGCTAGCTTTCTCCATCCTAGGAAAAAGGCTATCACTGTCCCCCTATCTAAACCTCTAATCATCTTATATGTTTCAATAAGGTCTCCTCTTAGCCGCCTTCTTTCTAACGAAAACAACCTCAAATCCCTCAGCCTCTTCTCATAAGACCTGCCCTCCATACCAGGCAACATCCTGGTAAACCTCCTCTGTACCCTCTCCAATGCCTCCACGTCTTTCTTATAATGTGGGGACCAGAACTGTACACAATACTCCAAGTGCGGCCGCACGAGAGTTTTGTACAGTTGCAACATGACGTTGCGGCTCCGAAATTCAATCCCCCTACCAATAAAAGCTAAGACTCCGTATGCCTTCTTAACAACTTTATCGACTTGATTGCCAACTTTCAGGGATCTATGCACATATACACCAAGATCCCTCTGTTCATCAACACTATTAAGATTCCTACCATTAGCCCTATACTCTACACATTTGTTATTCTAAAAGACCATATATATATATTTGCCCTTTGGAAGTAGTTATGGTGTTTTTTGATGAATTGATTTAGAATGATACTGTGGTAATCCGGCTAATGTAAAGAAACTTTCAAGGGTGAGATTTTACAGCCTCGGTCATCCTGAAACCAAAAAAGCCCACCTGAGGTCAATGGACATCTCCATTGTCCACCTCTCACCCACTCCAATTCCGTGGTGGGGTGGAGAGGTGGTGGGATGAAATTCTGGGCCTAAATTGGACTGTGGAAAAGCAACACCCTATCTCAACAGCAGAGCTACACTTGCAACTATAACTTGCATTTATCTATTATGATAAAACATCACAAAGCACTACACAACAAGGTTAAGGAACAAAATATAACATCAAATCACATGAGGAGACAAGATCAAATGTTTGTTTCTTGGAAGAGGATTGGGATATAACTATGAACCCAAAGAGAAGAGAAATTAAACAGAAGGCTATCGGAAGGGGAGATGAAATGGGGCTAGATCAATGTTTGGTCAAAACGATATGTTTCTCAGGTGCTTTACTGGAGAAGAGGGAGATAGTAAGGCAGAGATGTTTAGGAAGGAAATTCCAGAGCTTAGACAGATTTTTTAAAAAATAATTTTTACAGGATATGGGCGTCGCTGGCTAGGCCCAACATTTATTACCCAATCCAAGTTGTCCTTGGTGGTAATGAGCTGCCTTTTTGAAATGCTGAAGTCCCTGTAGTGTAGGTAACCCAAAGTGCTGTTAGGGAGGAAGTTCCAGGATTTTGACCCAGCAACAGCGAAGGAACGACAATATAGTCAGTATGGGCAGTGGAACTAGGAGGGGAGTTTTAGATACTGGTTCTGCCATATATCAGCTGCCCTTATCCTTCTAGATGGTAGCCATCATGTGTTGGGAGCTGCTGCCTAAGCAGCCTTGGTGAGGTTCTGCAGAGCAAGTTATAGATGGTACATATGGCTACCACTATTCAATGGTCAATGTTAATGGAAGGGATGTTATCAAGCAGGTTGCTTTGTCCTTAATTATGTTGAGCTTCTTGAGTGTTGCTGGAACATCGCTCTTCTGGGGAGATTTTCTTTGCATTCCTGACTTATGACTTGTCAATGGTGGACAAGCTTTGGGGAGTTAGGAGGTGAGATGCTTCTACAGGATTCCTAGCCTTTGACCTACTCTGGTAACCACAGTATTTATACGGCTGGTCCAGTTCAGTTTCTGGTCAATGATAACTCCCTGGAAGTTGATAGGTGTGTCCACCAATGGTGGAACAATTAAAATCAAGGAAGGTCAAGAGGCCATAGCTAGAAGAGTTGTGGGGCTGAAGGAAGGTTCAACGATAGAGAAGGGTGAGACTGTGGAGAGATTGGAAAATGAGAATGAGCACATCACTTCAATTCTACCTTTGAACACGGGAGCTAAATGTAGAATTGTTTTAAAGCTGTGTTATGCTCTGAGGAAGAAAAAGTTGCCGGAGTCACTATCAAGAAGCATTTTGTGAAAGCGACCTTTTATCTGACGTGGTTATAAAGGAACAGTCATGCTTTATTTTTCATGTTATAAAGAGAAACACATAACTTGGCAGTCTTTCAGTGCCATTTTAGCAATTACTTTCAGATATTTGCAGATAAAGGAGAAAAAAATAACATTTAACCAGGCCAGCCTGACAGCAACGCCAACACATCTTTTTGTGTAGAGAGGAACATTCCTATAACATGTTAAATTAAGTAATGCTATTGGCAAGTTCGTACAATTAAATTTTATGGAGAGCAGCAGATAGGTGTTGAAGCTTCTGACAAATCCAAGACCCAACATTGCAACCCAGTGTGATTGATAGCTTCGTTCTCACTGTTCTGTAAACGATAGTCCAAGAACACATTTCCAGAGCTAGAGGACCTGTATGGCAGAATTTTACCAGAATCGGGACAAGTGCGACTCGCAGAATGGAATTCTCCATTTTCCTTGGGGCAGGATTTTATTATGCTCGCCTGAGTGAGATCATAAAATACTGACCATAATGTTTTAATGAACAGCATGACACTAGGAAGTAATGAGGAATGAAAGGACCTTGGCATGTTTGCCTGTAGGCCTCTGAGGATGGAATGGCATGTTAGTAGGATAGTGAAGAAGGCATATGGGACACTTGCCTTTTATCAATTGGGGCACATTATGAAAGCAGGGAAGTCATGCCGGAATGGTATAGAACTTTGGTAAGGTCACAGCTACAATACTGTGTGCAATTCTAGTCACCACGTCATAGGAAGGATGTGATTGCACTGGAGGAAGTGGAGAGAAGGTTCACCAGGATGCTGCCTGGGATGGAACATTTACATAAGAACCTGAGAAATAGGAGCAGGAGTAGGCCATCTAGCCCTTTGAACCTGCCCTGCCATTCAATAAAATCATAGTTTCCAACATTTAAGTTATGAAGAAAGAGATTGAATAGGGTGGTGACGGTCTGCTTGAGAGGATGGTGATGGGTTGCCTCACATCCTTTTCAAAGAACCTGGATGAGCACTTGGCAAGTTATAACATTCAAAGCTATGGACCAAGTCCTTGTAAATGAGATCAGGTGGAAGGTCATGTGTTTCATGTATGTCAGTGCAGTTTCTTTGATTCTCTGACTCATGGAAGAATTGCACGTATGTGGTTAGTTCAGCAATATGCCAGTGATTGTTGCTGTATGTGATACCCTCAGTAGTGATGAACAGCTTTGACCAGCACAATAACCATTCACACTTGATAGCGGGGCTCAGGCATTATAGATGGTCACTTGCGGAAGGTAATGGAGGTGTGCTAAAGCCTGTGGAAACCTACCCCAACAACCTCAGGAGAAGCAGCCTAACTGTGGAGAGAAAAGAAACAATTTGGACAAGTATCCTTATTTCCCAGTTTTTTTTTGTTTTTGATGTTCTGGGAGAGAGACAATTGGTAGGAAATGGAAAACTGGGAAAGGTTGTGTGTTCAGCCCCCTACTATACTTCTTATACACATATGATTGTGAGGCCAAATTGCCCTCCAACTCGATTTTCAAGTTTGCTGATAAACCACATAGTGGGTCGGGTCTCAAATAATGATGAGACAGAGTACAGGAATGAGATAGAGAATTTAGTGAATCGGTGCAGCAACAATAATCTCTCCCTCAATGTCAACAAAATGAAGGAGATTGTCATTGACTTTAGGAAGTGTAAAGGAGAACATGCCCCTGTCTACATCAACAGGGACAAAGTAGAAAAGGTCGAGAGCTTCAAGTTTTTAAGTGTCTAGATCACAAACAACCTGTCTTGGTCCCTCCATTCTGACACTATAGTTAAGAAAGCTCACCAAACCTCTACTTTCTCAGAAGACAAAGGAAATTTGGCACAATGACTCTCACCAACTTTTACAAATATACCATAGAAAGCATTCTTTCTGGTTGCATCACAGACTAGCATGGCTTCTGCTTTGCCCAAAGCCGCAAAAGGTCATGAATGTAGCCCCGTCCATCCCGTAAACTATTCTCCTATCCATGTATTCCAATTACACTTCCTGCTGTCTTGGCAAAGCAGCCAGCATAACTAAGAACCCCACGCTCTGGACATTCTCTCTTCCACTTTCTTCCATCAGGAAACAGATACAAAAGGCCACATACCAACTGACTCAAGAACAGCTACTTCCCTGCTGCCATCAGACTTTTAAATGGGCCTACCTTGCATAAAGTGGATCTTCCTCTGCACCCTCAGTGTGCTTGTAACACCACATCCTGCACTCTCTCTTTTCTTCTCTATAAACAGTATGGTTTTTTTTCTGTATAGCGTGCAAGAAACAATACTTTTCACTGTTTGCTAATACATGCAACAATAATAAATCAAATCAAATCAAAATGGAACCAGGGCAGACTTAAATCTCAGGCAGGCTTCTTGTTACAATCCTTCCTCTTAAAGGTCAAAATTAAAACTTCATGATTAATTAACTGGCAACCTTCAACTAAAGGCCATGCTAGATATATTTTTTTTTAAATTGCACTTGAGATTGAAAGCTGCGGATCACACTTGTTTACAAATAACCTTGAACTTTGCACTTGGCCATGCAGTTTTCAGCAACATTCTCTTTCCAGCTGAGAATGATGATATTATCTAAGGCTTTGCAGCAAAGTTTCAACTCCATAAAGAATTGTGCATGAAATTTGATCTGAAAAGGTGTTTCAACCTTTTGAACTTCAAAGATACAACAAGGTCTCAAATCCTTTCCCTTCTCTTCAATTGTTTGGGAGAGATTCGAACATTGCTGAGCTACATTTACCCCTTTCTGAATTTAAAGTCTCTTTGTCTGTTTTCTACGATTGTTATGTATTCTCACTGTGTCCTGTTCCTTCTGCAAGGAGAAAATGATGCCCCAAATCATCATCTCTCTTTAGAGCAGGATTTTCCTAGTCTGGGTGCCAGCTTGGGACATACACAAGCTCCAGAAGATGGCAGAAAGAAATGTTTTTAAATGACTCTATGTAGCCCCACTGCCAGAGAGGTTTCCCAGTAGTGGGACTGGATGTGGATCTGTTGCCCTGTGAATGGAGGTGGGTAACCAATTCAAATATTTAAGCATCCTTTTATGGTCAATTCTTCTTGCCCACCAGCATTTCCCAGTCTCCCCCCCACCCCATCCCTATCAAGTGGGGAGGCTACTAGTTTCATGCACCAAGGAGGGATCCTAAAGGTGGGGAGGTTTGCCTCCTCCATCCCCGCCACCCAATAGGCCATCCAGAGGAACATGGCATGTCCTTATGGCATAAATATAACTCATCACTGCATCCTCTCCATTCCTAAACAGCTTTGACAATGTTCACCACTGTCAGTAGGGCTGGTATCTCTGTGATTGGGATAAGACCTTAACACCATAAGACATAGGAGCAGAACTAGGTCATTAGGCCCATCGAGTCTGCTCTATCATTCGATCATGGCTGGTATTTTTCTCATCCCCATTCTCCTGCCTCTTCCCCACAACCCTGATCCCCTTATTAATCAAGAACCTATCTATCTCTGACTTAGAGACATTCAATGACTTGGCCTCCACAGCCTTCTGCAGCAAAGAGTTCCACAGATTTACCACTCTCTGGCTGAAGAAATTCCTCCTCATCTCTGTTTTAAAGGATTGTCCCGTTAGCCTGAGGTTGTGCCCTCTGGTTCTAATTTTTCCTACTAGTGGAAACATTTTGTCCACATCCATGTCAGGGGCTTGTCCACCTCCTTTGGTGAATCTGTCGATGGTCACTTAGTAGGCTTACTCCAACAAAATCACTGATCTGGTTTCATGCCAGCAAGTGTAGCACAGAAGCCTCTTTTCATCCTGTCATGGCTTCTGAAGATCTCAGTAAAATCCTGCCCTCTGTGTCTATCCATGTAATGTTTGCATCCTGTTGTACTTGTTGCCGCATCATTTTGTTTTTTTTACATCTTTTATGCATGTTGTTGACTAGTGGAAAAAGTCTAAAAGTGCAAAAGCACAATCAAAGTTAGTTACAATCTTTAAACTTCTCATATTTTCTTCACCTAAATCTATTAACTTTTCAACTGGACTGCTTTTTTTTTTATTTCAGCCACATACTGGATCAAATTAGCAAACAAGCAGTCTGTGCACAGCTCTGGTGTTAGCCCACTGCTGTATTGAAAATTCCAAAGTATGTTTTGTTCTCTTGGGGCTTTGATACACACATGTACCAGCAGAGGGAGTCTGCTAGGAAGAGAAAACAGAGTGTATGTATATTAGCTAGTGAAGCCCTAACTCTAAATGCCTTTGGCTGAATTTATAATTAATTCTGTGCCAATAACATTTTAGTTGCTATTCTTCAGCCTGTTCCATCTTTTAGTTCAGTCATGGCAGATCTACACCTTGACTTCATTTCCCTACCTTGCATCATTTGCCTCAATAGCCTTACTTACCAAAAATCTATTGACTTCCAATGGCCACCATAGCATCTGTAGCCATTTGAATTACACATTTCTTCCACTAGCCTGTGACTGAAGAGGATACGGTGGGAAATGAACATCAGTTTTTTGGAGTGACTTTGCCCTGTTTTTAGATTTTTTTTCTTTCTCTTATTAAGCCATGGCTTTTAGTTTGCATCTTCCCCTTGCCCTGCAAGTTCAGTAAGCCAACAGCTGTCTTTTCCACAATACAGAGAAACTTTATGAAAGGATTGGCTCCTTTGACCATTTACTCAGCAGGGTGTTGTGTATATTGGGCATGCTCCTTTAAAAGAAAGGGTCAGATACTCTAGGACTCAAGTTCCACCCTGGCTGGAGCTTGCCTGGGCAGTTTTCTATTACAGTGCTAGTGGATAGACATATTGATAAACAGTTTCAGTGGTTTACTTCTATTTGCCTCATAGTTTCGTAGTAGTATCTTCTTTTTATTCATTTGTGGGATATGGATGTTGCTTACTGGCCAAGGTTTATTGCCTACCCCTAGTTCTCCAAAGACAGTTGAGATTCAATCATATTCCTGTGGCTCTGGAGTCACATATAGGCATATCTAGGTTAGGACTGCAGATTTCCTTCCCTAAAATATTCCCTATTAGTGGACCAGATGGGCGTTTCTGACAATCAACAATGGTTTCATTGTCACCAGGAACAAAATGCCAGTGGTAATAGTAGAGATGGGTACAATTTTGTTTTTTAAAAAGCATCTAGACAGTTACATGGGTAAGATGGGCATAATGGGATATGGGCCAAACACAGGCAATTGGGACCAGTTTAGTAGTAAAAATAAGCATCATGGGATAAGTTGGGCCAAAGGGCCTGTTTCCACATTGTAAACCTCTGTGAGTCTACAAGTAGAGAATGTAGAGATTCTTTTTTTTATTTTTTATTGTATTCATATTCCACCATCTGCCATAGCTGGATTCGAACCCAGGTCCCCAGATCATGAGCTGAGTATCTGGATTAACAGGCTATGATAATACCACTCAGCCATCATTTCCCCATAAAAGAACTTTATAATATTCAATTGACCCTCAACTGCACAGTGACCTCTCCCATGTAGTATTCAACAGGGGAAAAAGAAACAAAATAGACATATTAACATAATTTAACATGTTAACATCTATTTTTGATGTAGAAACCTTTTGTGTCTTGAAATCTTGAAATTTTTGTGTTTCCTTCGCTCTGAATCACTAGATTGGTCTTGCTGCCAACATTATGGTTAGAGCAGTATAGGATGTGCAACTGCTGACTTGGGTATGAGTACTGCGAGGATTTCTGCACAGTGTGAATCCAGCAATTCCTTCAATGAAACACTTGCCTACTTCACATTTTAATTGAATGTAATGCTTCTGCATATGTATAATTTAATTGTCATTAATTGTTACTTCAATGACTGACCATTATCCCGGATGAAGAATAAAAACCTGCAGATAAGAAGGCAAAACACAGAACAATTTTTGCTGCTTCTATTGTACATTTTGAGTGATGAGCAGTGAGGTGTCTCCCTCGCTGCTTTCAAAGGGTTAATGAGTCTGAAATTGTGCACTGCTGGATTCTTCTAAAAGATGTCATATCCAATGAAGAATCAATATGTTCTCTCCATGGGAACATTCAAGTAATCCTAATTGGTTGCTATAGCAATGCAGCTCTGCAACTCTTCCCTTAATGCATCATTCTTCTCCTTCATTTATTAAAACAGAGATGAGGTTAAGCCTATTTATGGGCATCAGGTTTAAGCTTGAATGTGCTGACCTTTTTATTACCTCCAGAAGGATAGAGAGGCAGCAAACAGACCTGTTACTTAAGAAGCCATTGTGAAGTCCTGCTGCTCTCACTGGAATAGACTGACTTGTCTGCACAATGTCTTATTAGAACAAATTAACAGCAGTGACGTAAGCTACCAGTACTCAAGCCCAGCTGAAGCCTGTCATGTTGCCTTCTCTGTTGGCATGGTGGCACGATGCTGCCTCACAGTGCCAGGGACCCAGGTTCAATTTCTGGCTTGAGTGACTGCTATATGGAATCTGCTGTTCTCCCCGTATCTGCATGGGTTTCCTCCAGGTGTGCTGGTTTCCTCCCACTCTCCAAAAAATGTGCTGGTTAAGTGCATTGGTCATGCTAAAATTCTCGCTCAGTGTAACTGAACAGGCACCAGAGTATGGCGATTTTCACAGTAACTTCATTGCAGCGTTAATGTGAACCTACTTGTGACTAATAAATGAACTTTTACTTTGACTGCGTGGAGTTTGCACATTCTCCCCCGTGTCTGCGTGGGTTTCCTCTGGATGCTCCAGTTTCCTCCCACATCTGAAAGATGTGCTGGTTAGGTGCATTAGCTGTGCTAAATTCTCCCTCAGTGTAGCTGAACAAGTATCCCGGAGTGTGGTGGCCTGGGGATTTTCACAGTAACTTCATTACGGTGTGAATATGAGCCTACTTGCGACTAATAAATAAATCTTAAACTCAAATAAGTCTTGCAAGGTTTGTTTTAACCATCTTTCTCAGCCCACTTATGCATTATGCTATGGGCCATCCACCTCATTGTAACACGCAGATGCCATGGCTCATAATGTAAGGGTTTGTAAGGATTTGCTGAAAACTTCTTGGCAATGCACCCATAATTAACAGATAAATAGCGAATGCAAAACCAAAATGCCAATGGGTGAAGGATTTTGTGGCTGGATGTCTTCAGTTAGAAATATATTTTTATCACTGGAGTCTCTTTTGATAAAATATGCATCTCATTTACTCTCTGAACAACATCCTGATTTATTGAAAGGAATGAGGAAGCCCAACAATCTTGGAAAACACCCAGTGCTGGTGAAATCTCTTCAATGCGCATTTCAAAAAATTTGGATGAAAGGTTATATACATTTTCCAGCCTTTCCCATCAGCAAAATCTTCCAATCCTGCTGAAAGTGACTGCCTTTCTCCCCCGGCACCACATTACAGTTGGTGAATTCACTAGTAGTGAGTAGCAGAATCATGCAAAATGCCGCAGGCTACAGCAGGATCAAAAGAGGCAGTGACACAGTGGAATTACCACAGGACTAGCAATGTAGGGGACCAGGATCAAACTCTGGGATTTGGGTTCAAATCCTACCTGAGGAGTTAGTGAAATTTGAATTTAATTTTTAAAAAATCTAGAATTAAAAGTCTAATAATGACCATGAAATAATTGGCATAAAAAAAACCCATCTAGTTCACTAATGTCCTTTAAGGAAGGAAATCTGCTGTCCTCATCTGGTTTGGCCTACATGTAACTCCAGAGCAACAGCACCGACTCTTAAATACCCCCTGAAATAGGGGGCAATTAGGAATGGGCAAAAAATGTTGACCCAGCCAGTAATATCCATATCCTGTATAAATTAATATTGAAAAAAATCCCACTGGCGGTCCATCTCCATCCTAGGAAAACATGAGGGGTGGGGGTGATTAAGAGGAATGGGGATGGGTGGAGGGTTGGTGGTGGTGGGTGGAGGTGTAGATAGAGGGTGGGGGAGTGTTAGGGGAGTGGGGTAGTGCAGAAAATCCCAGCCATTAACTCTATTTTTCTCTTCCCAGATTCTGTCCATGAAGGGACATATCAGAGGTGGAAGATGAATCACAATTTAGCTTGGCTATGAAAATATTAGAGATGAGGGAGAGAAAGGCTATTAGACTGACAGTCTAGGATTCTCCCTTCACACAACAAATACTTACTTTGCTTTCCTATTGGGTCACTAGGGTATGAAAAGAATTCCTTAATTCTTATTGCTTTTTTTTACCTTCTACAGAACCAATAAGATGGCTGCCAACCATTGGGTCAGCCCTTTGGTTGGAAGATACCCCAAGGAGCTACGAGAACAAAGGAATTATTTTCTCAGTGCAAAAGACATCAGTAGTTTGTCTGTGTCTCTTGTGTCTGTAACATTGTACTTTCCAAGACAGTGTGTCACAGGGCTGGACCTGAATTTTTATCCAGTTTTTTAAAAGTTTATTAGTGTCACAAGTTGGCTTACCTTAATGCTGCAATGAAGTTACTGTGAAAAAAATCTTTGTCACCACAGTCCGGCGTCTGTTTGGGTATGCTAACAGAGAATTTAGCATGGAAAATGCACCTCACCAGCATGTCTTTCAGACAATGGGAAGAAATCCATACAGATATAGGGAAAACGTGCAGATTTCACATAAGCAGTGACTCAAGCTAGGAATCGAGCCTCGGTCCCTGATGCTGTGAAGTAGCAGTGTTAATCACTGTGATGTATTCATGGAATGTGCACAACGCTGGCTGGGCCAGCGTTTATTGCCCATGTCTATTTGCCCTTGAACCGAGTGATTTGCGAAGCCATTTCAGAGTCAAACACATTGCTGTGGATCTGCAATCAGATGTAGGCCAGACCAGGTAAGGATGGCAGATTTCCTTCCCTAAAAGAAATTAGTGAACCTCACAAGATTTTACCTAATGGTTTCATGACCTTAGTTCAAGTTTTAATTGCTAATTTTTTATGGAATATAAATTTCATCGTCAATGCTGGGATTTGAATTCAGGTCCAAGAGTATTGGATTCCTAATCCAGTGACAGTGCCATTATGTCATCACCTTCCCCAGCTGCTCGCAAAAGTATAATGAGGAATATAGACATCATGTGATGTAACTCTGCAGAAGGCACACAATGAAAGTTAATGATCCTTGGATTTACTCTCTGCTGAATGCCATTATTTGACCGAAATGCTTGATCTTGATGAGTGATGGAATCTTGGACTAAAATGGTGGGATGAAGGTTAAAAATCATTGCAGTCAAAGAAGTAGCAACGTGCATGTGGTGGGGGGGGGGGGGGGGGTGAGGAAACACACTACATTAAATTGATAAAAGCAAAATACCTTTGGATGCTGAAATCTGAAACAAAAACAGAAAATGCTGGAAAATTTCAGCAGGTCTGACAGCATCTGTGGAGAGAGAATACAACCAATGTTTCGAATCTGGATGACCCATCGTCAGAGCTTTTTCTTTTTTAAAGCTCTATCGAAGGGTTATCCTGACTCAAAACATTGGCTCTATTCTCTCTCCACAGATGCTCTCAGACCTGCTGAGATTTTTCCGTATTTTCTGTTTTTGTTGCATTTAATTCAAAGCCATTTACTGGAGTAAACCAATCAGTCTCAGCCGGGGATACCAGGGCACTAGCACAAGTCTCGAGACAACAGGTCGATCATTTATGACTCAGATGAGGAGAAACTTTTTCACTCAAAGGGTTGTGAGCCTTAGAATTCTTCATGCCAGACAGTTGCTGAACTTTCACTGTTGAGTAAACCTAAGTCTGGGATGTTTGGATTCTGATGGATTCATGGGAGTCAATGGCCTAGTGATATTATTGTTAGAGTATTAATCCAGAAACCCAGCTAATGTTACAGGGACCCCGGTTGAAATCCCGCTGTGGCAGATGGAGGAACTTAAGTTCCATATAAAAAAAATCTGGAATTTAGAATAGATCAACAACCATAAAACCATCACTGATGCTGGAAGTTGGAAAAATCCATTTAGTTCACTAATGTCCTTTAAGGAAGGAAATCTGCTGTCTTTACCTGGTCTGGCCTACATGTGACTCCAGAAGCACAGCAATGTGATTGACTCTCAACTGCCCTCCAAGGGCAACTAGGGATAGGCAATAAATGCTGGCCAGCCAGCAATGCTCATGTACCACAAAAAAGAAAGAATCAAGGAACATGGGGATCATATTGGAAAGTGGAGCTGAGGTGATTATCTACCATGATTATTTTGAATGATAGAGCAGGATTGAGGGGCTGTGTGCTTTATTCCAGCTCCTAATGCTTACATTATGTTCCACACTAACAACGAGAGAGAAAAATCTACATCTACGCACTAAAGGCATAATTGGGTCACAAGTCTTTGCTGGGGAAACCTGCTTGTACAGAATTCTGATGTATTGTAAGTTTCATTGTATGCAAATATTCCTTTTGTCCTGATTCCTTGGCATTGATTTGTTGTAGTGTCCTTTACTAACGTCTGTTTATATGTGCTCTTCTGGGTCTGGCCTAACCGACAGTGTATAATTGGCTCCCTTGAATGTCTTCACTAACGGAGTGATTGAAATGCACTGACATCAAGTCACAGTTGTACTTGGCTACAGATCTATAAAACATCACTGCAGTCTTTCCACATTGACTATTAATGAAAACGTCGCACAGTCTAAGCTTCATGGAGTCTTAAATTGGAAGAGGTTGCAGAAGTCTGAATGCAAGCTAATTTACAAAATGGCACACTTGCCTAAAATCCGAGGCTAATGGTTAAATGAAAATGAAAGGCAATGCTGAGTGAACATCTGTTGAAATGGGAAACTACAAGGAAATACTCAAAGAAAGCTCCCCGTTAAGTGTCCATCTTTTTTCTGTTAACCATTGGGGGAATACAAGGCTATAATTCAGGCAAGAAGTTCAGAAGGAGCAGTTCCAAATAATTTACAAGGTTATTTGAATTCTGAAATTGAATTAAAATGTCTTTTGAGTGCAGTTCTCACACATTTCTATCTTTTTTCAGGATTTACGTTTTAACAATTAGCTGTTAACAAACGAATGTTTCTCAGCCATATGCTGCTGTATTATGAAGAATCACAACTCCCAACGTTTTATTACTGTTAGTCTAAACCCACGGCACAGTGGCACAGTGATTAGCTGCCTCACAGTGCCAGGACCCCAGGTTCGATTCCCGGCTTGGGTCATTATCTGTAAGGAATATGCACATTCTCCCCGTGTCTGTGTGGATTTTCTCCCGGTGTTCCAGTTTTCTCCCACAGTCTGAAAAACGTGCTAGGTAGGTGCATTTACCCGAACAGGTGCCATAGTATGGCAGCTAGAGGAATTTCACAGTAACTTCATTGCAGTGGTAATTTAAGTCTTACTTGTGACTAATAAATATACTTCACTTTTACTTTACATTGGTCTGCTCACAGTGCTTGTGAGATGATGCATTTTGGTCACCCAATAAACATTGGAAACACATAGAATATTAGAATTGTACAGCACAGGAACAGGCCCTTCAGCCCACTATATTGTGTCGAACATGACACCAAATTAAGCTAATCCCTTCTGCCTGCCCTTGATCCATATCCAGCTATTTCTTGCATATTCACGTGTTTTTCTAAAAACCCTTAAATCTTTGGTTTATTATGTAAAAGAGATCTGCAGGTTGCTGGTTTGTCAGGGATTTAAGACTGCATGGCAGGCCCAGAATTTGAATTGCAAGATGTCCTGTTGCACTGAAGGTTGTGCAGGGTTTCAGATTGAACTTTGCCTGTAAGGAGAGAGTTTAATTTTACACACCTCGAGATTACAAGCGAGAATGTCCAGCATCAGGAAGAACATCAATGAAGTTCATTTTGGGGTCCTGAAAGCTCATTGGATCACTGGGCAGGCCTTTGAAATACAGCTTGACATCATGCAGGAGCTCTGGGTCACATGGTGTCACGGTGATCTGTTGAAAAAGAAACCTGAATTGCTGCCATGTGAATGTGTTGTGGAATCTATTTGGTCCCTAACTCTGAAGGTTATTGAGCAATCAAAAATCATTCCTGCATTACTACTGTTTAATTTCTGCAAATGTTGTGCAGTTTGTTATAACTATCTGAAACAGTCATTACAAAACTAATGTTTCACCAACCTTAATTTGATTGTGTATACCCGTGTGTAACACTGCTGGTAACAGATTTATGTATATGGAGTATCTGAGATTTCTCTAATTAGCTTCTCCATTTATTGGTAACTCATTAACAATATTAATATTCTGTGTTCTGTGTGGTTGGCAGTGAATTAATAGGTAGCTATTGTCCTCTGTTCCTGCCACAAACTCTGTTCTAAATTTATTAACTTTTCCATCATTGAATTGAGACTATATTAACTTGTTTCCAATCTTAGTGTCTGACCACACATTCATTCAATTATCAAGACTGTAGACATCTATGTCCGTAACATCGTTCTCAACTACTCCATGTCTCAGGTCACCTGATGCTAAAGTCCATGCATGTGCTTTTGTATCTCCAGCTTGCCTATTCCAATCCTCTCCTTGCTAGGCTCCCATATCCCACTCTACATAAACTTGAGCACTGTGACAATATTGTGACTTTAAGAGATGTATTTTAGTCATGTTTCTTGTGCAGGATCTGTTTTATACACTCGGAGCCATTTTGCCTGGATTCAGCAGCACAATATTGTTACTGCAGCAGCATAATTGATCTGAATTACTACAATGTTATTTTAATCTGGACTAAAGCAGAGTTCTGTTACTTTGTGTTTTTCTCTGGGATATTTCAGAGGAAGCTTTGATTAGGTTGATTCATAGATAAGGTCATAAGATTGAGTGGGATTAGGCTTTCATAGAGAACTCAAGGTAGACTGCTTTTGGGATCTTTAGAAAGAGGTTGATTTCTCTATATGTCTTGCTCTGATTGAAGTGGAGATTGGAATCTGCTGCGAAGGAAGTTTGCTGCATAAGAATTAGAAGACAAGACTCTGTCTGGATCACTCACCAGAATTGTTAAAAGGCTAGACATTGAGTAACCATGCAAGCATATTTGGTTTTCTGTGCTACTACTCTTAAAGAAGGGATTTATGTCTATTGGGGACACTGCTAAATTGGAACAGTGGAGATAGCTACTTGTTAAGAATTATATTTTGTCATGTTTAAGTATTTTAATTGGTAAAAAGTTATGCTAATTTTTTTATATTCTGTGTTTTTGAATAAAGTCTGTTTTGATAAAAGAAACTTCCGAGTGGATCACTGGAAACATATCTTGAGTGAAACACTTTATGCTCACCCTAGTGCCAAAATCAAATGTAAAAGTTAAGGTCCAGACTAACTTTGTAAAATACCATAGAGTTCTGATCAGGTCTTTAGCAACACATCCAAAATTCTATTGTCTGCAACCTAATTCACATCATGTCCTGACTCTGAATTGCTAGCTTAGATTGGCTGCCATCCTAACAAAGTCTAAACTATATTATATATAAGTTCTCAATCTTCTTTTCAACTTCTTCCATGGCATCACTTATATCTATCTCTGCAAACTCCTCCATCCTTTCAACCCTCCGAGATATTTCCAAATCTCCAATTTTGACCCTGTGTGCACCTCAAAATTTAATTGGCAACCATACCCAGCTGGATATTCCAGAGGCCCTACACTCTGGAATATCCTCTCTACACTTCTCCATCTCTCTACCTCTCTTTCCTCTTTGAAGACATTCTTTGAAACCTATCTCTCAAATTTTCCTATAACTACCATTATGATTGGGTGAGAAAGAGCGAACTAGTCTCCTTAGTTGGTTGCAAAATGTTTTTTTCTTAATTCTTTCCCCATGGATGGCTTTTCCCATCTAAACATGATTACTTTTTAACAAGGAGCCAATCAAACCAGTTTTTTTAAGTCAAAGAAAGGGAAGTTTATTAGTTACTAAACCAGAGAAAAAATCGTAAAAGACACACACACACACACACACACAGAGATGATGGCTTTGTGATATTATTGCTAGACTTTTAATCCAGAAACTCTGTTCATGTTCTGGGGACCTTGGTTCAAATCTCACCATGGTAGAATTTGAATTCAATAAAAATCATCTGGAATTAAGCATCTACTCGTGTCCATGAAACTATTTTTGATTGACATAAAATTCCATCTGATTCATTAATGTCCTTTAGGGAAGGAAATCTGCCGTCCTGGCCTGGCCTGGCCTACCTGTAACTGCAGAACCACAGCAATGTTGTCAAATCTCAACTGGCAACTAGCAATGGGTAATAAATGCTGGACAAGCCAGTGACACCCATATCCCATGAATGAATTTTTAAAAATATCAGGAATCTAAAAGTTAAGAGTTGTAATCAAAGTTAAAAGAATTAAGTCATTGGCTTGTCCGTGAAGCATAGATTGCAAAATATTGCAGTTGTTAAGTTAGGCAATATCAGTAGAACTCCAAAGTTGACTTTGTTCAAGTTTTCTCATTGTTGAAGCCACCCTTTGATTGTTTTCCTGTTCTCTTTCAGCAGAGTTCTTAGATGACTGTCATGTTTCTTCCTGCTCATCCTCTGTCTCTCTTTGTCAGAACCAGTTTTCAACTCAGTGTTGTCTATTCCCAGAAGTGAATTAGCATGTCTTGCACCCAGTTGCAGTAATCCTAATTTTAGATCTTTGATCTCAGAAACTTTTTGATATACTTTGAGATATAAATCAACAGGAGATAGGTCATTCTATATTCCAAAGGGATTTAGAATGTCTGGTGGGGTACAATTGACTGGGTAACAGCTTACATTGTCCTCACAGAATTACAGTAGATTAAACATTTTGCTCTTTTAATGCTTTTCTCTGAAACATCCCTGATTGACATGGGCCTTGACTCCCCCGGATGTAAATTCCACATAGCAAGTCTGCAGTGCAATACACATAGACTTTCCAGAGAGTTCACATGCCCTCAACAACTCATTGATGTGTCTTAATTTCAGCTGGTTATTGCCTGATAGCAACGCACCAATTCCAACTCTCTTTCCATATCTACTAGTGCACTATAGCAGACATTTCCATAGCTAGTAATTCCAGAAACTGTTCACTAGTCTGTCAGCAGGGGGGTTATAACTCAAGGAGCTCCACTCTACATCAAGCGTGGCTGATCAGGAAGCTCTCCCATCCTTACTGCCAGCCATTGGCATGTTTGGAAGGATTTGCAGGTTGACATTCAACCTGCTTGGCTGCGTTATGAATGTTCTTCCTCAGTCATCAAGTCCTGGGGTGGGACTCGATCCTGAACCTTCTGATTCAGAGGCAGGACACTACCTACTGTGTCACAAGATCTCCTAATGGGAATATTGGAAGAAAGAGCAGAAGAAGAGTTAAGTTTCATCCACTTAGGCTCAATCTTCCATTCAATTAAATTATGAATTATCTGCATGTTTATTCAATGAGGCAATTTTCCCAAAAAGCAAGTAAGTGCCCAACAAGCAGGAAAATGAGAGATTTTCACATCCATTTTTTGGGCATACTTAGTTGGATGAATTTCCAGCACTGTGTGCTGCACTTAATCCACCGGGAAGGAGGGCAAGGCCTAGTCCCACCCAAGGGACTGGTATTAGTGTGCTAAGTGGGCTGCTGCGCATGTGCCAATCTGTCAGTAAGGATATTGCCATATGCGCATATGTCAAACCCCCTACTGACAGATCGGTACATGCACAAAGGCTCACTTAACACACTAATACCATGCCAGCCTTCTGATTATCTGCTCCCCAATCCTCCCTGACCCCATCCTTCCCTGACCCCATCCTCCCAATTGCTGACTCTGACAATCTCTCTGTCCTCTCTATTGTCCTGCTACCCACCGATTTCTAATGCAGAGTATGCAGCCATTTCCCACCCGCCACCATTGATTGACCTTAATGTCCTCACCCTTTCAAACCCTGCCCCCTTGGCACTGACACAGTGGGCAGAATCAGGGTGTGTGGTGGGCAGTGCCATGGTGTTAGGTTAGCAGTACCAAGTTGGCATTACCCAAGGGGTATTGCCTTACCCTTGATTTCCTGAGGGGACCACAATGACCTCTGTACCCACCAGGAAGGTCACCACATTAGGTCCCTGTTAATGGAGACATGTTTTAATTCTCCCCTCTCCCAGCAATGATGTGTGAAACATTAGTTGACCCCAGATGATATCATTCCACGCTTGCTAATGACGTTGATATTTGAATATAAACATTGCAATCAGCCTTGCGCTGATTTCTAATAGACTGCTGGGGTTTGGATGCAGGGTGGGGGGTGTAGAGACAGTGGGGGTGGGGTGGGTGGGGGTGAGGGTGTTGCTTGCAGTGAGACTTCTTCACTCTGTTCTCAGTGTGGGAGAGACATGCGCAGCCATTCTCATATTCCACTGGAATGAGGCACTGCTTGTGTGCATGACTTTGTCAAGCTTCGTAGCATAGAACGACAGAGTGGAGGCACTATGAGTGAATGGAGTGGCTCATTATTTGTGACTATATACAGTGCTGATAGTGAGAGCCTTTTTCCTCGGATAGTGATGGCCAACACAAGGGGACATAGCTTTAAATTGAGAGGTGATAATTATAGGATAGATGTTAGAATAGGTTCTTTAATCAGAAGGTAGTAAAGGTGAGGAAAGTCCTGCCTGCGGCAGTTGTCAACACGCCAACCTAAAGGGTGTTCAAATGGTCATTGGATAGGCATACGGATAACATTAGAATAGTTTAGGTTAGATTTATTCCACTGGTTGGAGTGACATCGAGGGCCGAAGGGCCTGTACTGCGCTGTAATGTTCTATGTTCTAGAATTGGCAGCTGAGGCCTGCTGGCTTCCATGTTTTGTTGCTTGAAATGACCTTGGTGGGTGACCTCTGGCGGGGGCCTGGACCTTGAGGGCCTTAGCCTGCTTTCGGGCAAGACTGTTGTTGCTGTGCTGTCCTCATCAGTGTGTGGGATTGGAGCAGAGTTGCTCACAGGGAGGGAGTTGCCCCAGGCTCTCCTGGCCTATGTGCCAGACGATCCTCATACCTTCGAGTGCCCAATGTGGGAGTGAGATCCAGAATCCCCCCAGTCCTTGAGTGCAAACATTCGTGGATTCCTACGTGAACCCTGCAGCCGAAAATCTCAGACACGGAGGTCAGGAGCTGAACCATGGTGTGGGCATCTCCTGCCATGGAGTATATGTCCTGCACCAAGGTCTCCACTGCAGAGACCACCCTTGTAGTGTTGGCCTCGGTGTGCTGAAGTGACGGCTCTATCTTCTCGGAGAGAGGGCAATGAGGTTCTTCCAATTGGCCTTGCAGTCTGAGAAGGGATGCTACCATTCCCTCCTGATATTTATGGCTCTGCCTTTGTATTTCCATCAGCTCTGGTCCCAGAGGCAAAGCAGATGCCCTCCAGCATCTCTCTGAATAATGATTCTTTGGAACATTCTGCTCTCTGCCTGCTGTGAATCCTCAGCTGAAAGGTGCTGACCAATGAGTGACACAGAAGCTTATTTAGTGATCCCACCGAGGTGTGGGTATCTGTGGAGGTGCCTGGTGCACGTGACAGCTATGATGCATGGCGTCTGAAAAGTCTTCCTCTGAATTGCTTATGTCCAGAGGGTCCACGGTCTGCAAGGATGCTTTGGCCTGTTCAGCTGCTTTCCCCCCTTCAAGGGAAAGGAGATGGCATTACAGGGTGTAAAGAGGGCCCATTGATCTCTCATTGAGAGTTGAGAAAAGATAGCATGTCGGGTAAACTGTGGGAGAATTTAGCATGGCCAATGCACCTCTTTTGGGCTCTGGGAGGAAACCAACCACTGGCGGAAACCCATACAGGAAGACATGCAGACTGCATACAATCAATGGTCAAGTTGGGAATCGAACCCAGGTCCCTGGCACCGTGAAGCAGCAGTGCTAACTGCTGTGCCACCGCGCTGCCCAAGAACCATTTGAAAAGTAAAGCACATGTCAGATCCTGGACAATAAAAACTTCACTTCGGAATAAATCCTGTAATTACAGCACAGTGCTGCAAGTGTTAAAGACAAAAAAAATTCAAAACAGAGGACTGACAAGATCAGGGCAACATTTCCTGCTTCCTTGGAAAAGAAAATGCAATTATGGTACCTGAAAAAGCTTTTTGCAGGAGCGATTAAATAATGAAATGCTAAGTATAAATGGCCAAAGGGGTGATTGGATGAGGCGAGGAGATAATTGCAACGGGGAAAAAATAATACACAATGAATCTGAACAACGGGAAGACAGAGTAAGCTCGGAGGCAGCCAATGGAAAGGTTCCTCATTTTAAACTACCATCAAGGTGACTTAATTTTTCGTTATTCCACACATTGCATTTATTTCCCACTTAATTCCAGCTTTACTTTCAATCATAGAGACAGCAGCATCTATCCAGCTCACTGTCATATTAATCAGACATTGCATAATGCCAGATGTAAGCAATGTGTGCTGAGTATTATATCTAATTATTCTATGGGTGTTTATTGTTCAAGATGTTTAATTTTTTTGTTATTCCACGCACTGCACTTATTTCCAACTTAATTCCAGCTTTACTTCTAATCATATAAAGGCAGGAGCACGTACCCAGACATCAGCTCACTGTCATGTTAAACTTACAGAATACTGAGAGGT
Source organism: Sphyrna mokarran (assembly GCA_024679065.1). Lineage (NCBI taxonomy): Eukaryota > Metazoa > Chordata > Chondrichthyes > Carcharhiniformes > Carcharhinidae > Sphyrna > Sphyrna mokarran. Next base: position 25,372,672 of record JAGIQG010000029.1, read on the forward strand.
CTGGATAGAGTGGACGTGGAGAGGATGTTTCCAGTATTGGGAGAGACTACTACTGGAACTTGAGGGAGCAACTCAGAGCGAAGGAATGCTCCTTTAAAACTGAGATGAGGAGGAATTTCTTCAGCCAGAGTGTGGTGAATCTGTGGAACTCATTGCCACAGTGGGCTGCGGAGGCCAAGTCATTGAGTGTCTTTGAGACAGAGACAGATAGATTCTTGATCAGCAAGGGGATCAAGGGTTCTGGGGAGAAGGCAGGAGAATAGAGATGAGAATCAAATCAGCCACGATTGAATGGCATGGCTGCTTTGAGGGACTGAATGGCCTAATTCTGCTCCTATATCTTATGGTCTTATAATGCCAAATGTAAGTAATGTGTGCTGAGCATTACATCTAATTATTCTACGGGTTGTTGTTCCTGCTCGGGATTTAAATTATGTATGTTGCTGTGCATGTCAATGTGTTCATGCTGTGGGAAACCTTGCAATGTTAATTTCTTTGAGACATTTTCTTTGGCCATCTTGCCTTGTAAGGGAGTTATAGTCTGCTGCCCATTGGGTGTAAATATTAATATGGAAAACTTCTCAATTGTTGCTGCATCTAACCATACAATGAACAGTTTAGTTACATAGCTGGAAAAAGAAACATCCAACTGAGGATCCTTCCTGACTTAGGGTACGTGCTGTTGTGATGGCCCTGTTGTATTATAGCTAGAGTATTAATCCAGAAATATAAGCAAATTACTGGGGATATTAGTATCTGAAACAAAAACATAAAATGCAGAAAAATCTCAACAGGTCCGAAGCATCTGTGGAGACAGAACCGAGCAAATGTTTCGAGTCTGGATGACCCAGATTCAAAACATTGGACAATGATATTGACAACAGTGAGGTTGACTGTCAAATACCCTCTGAAATGAAGGGCAGTTAGGGATGGGCAATAAATGTTGGCCCAGCCAGAGACACGCACATCCCGCGAATGAATTACAAAAACATGGAATCCATTCGCTTTAAAACATGCTCGTCAAGCAATCAGATTTGAATGGTGAATACGCAATGCCACCTTTCTGTATTCACAGCTTGGTGCAGCACCTGCTCTGACCAAACCCACAAGAAACTAAAAAGGATTGTGAATGTAGCCCAATACATCAGCCTCCCATCCATTTACTCCATCTATACTTCCAGCTGCCTCAGAAAAGCAGCCAGCGTAATCAAAGACCTCACGCACCCCAGAATACTCTCTCCCATCTTCTTCCGTCAGGAAAAAGATACAAAAGTTTGAAATCACGTAGCAACTGACTCAAGAATAGCTTCTTCCCTGCTGCCATCAGACTTTTGAATGAGCCTACCTCATATTAAGTTGATCCTTCTCTGCACCCTGTCTATGACTGCAACACTACATTCTGACCCTCTCCTTTACTTCTCCCCTGAGTACTCTATAAATAGTGTTTTTTGGCTGTATATCACGCAAGAAACAATATCAGTGGAATTTTCCCATTCTATCTGCCTTGGGAATCATAGCAGGGTGCACACAGATTACACAAAGGTCCATTGACCTCAGGTGGGATCTTCCAGCCTCTGGGCAAGCTCAGCCGGAAAATCCTGCCCTATCTTTTACTGTATCTCAATACATGGACAATAATAGGTCAAATTGAAATCAAATTTTCAACAAGGTGCTTTGTTGTTCCTGTTCTCTTTCGCGAAGGCAAGATGAAGCACTGGATAGTTGCTGACCTTCAAATAATCAAAAGAGTCAGCAAGAGTCAGCAGTTTAGGAGAAAAGTAGAAGGACAGGAGCAGCGATCAATTTAGTAAAGTTCCTTTCATTGAGGCTAAAATTATATTCTCCCTAATTTCAGGGCAGGACAGCACGCTAGCACAGTGGTTAGCACTGCTGCCTCACGGTGCCAGAGTCTCGGGTTTGATTCTTGATTTGACCACTATCTATGCAAAGTTTGCACATTCTCTATGTGGGTTTCCTCTGGGTGCTCCAGTTTCCTTTCAAAGATATGTGGGTAAGGTGGATTGGCTCTGTTAAATTGCCCCTTAATATTAGGCGGACTAGCTAGTATAAGTGGATGGGGCTTGGGTGGGATTGTAGTTGGTGCAGACTGAAAGGCATGAATACCATCCTTCTGCACTTTGTGATTCATGATTTTATTCTCTTTTAATTCCAATTTTTTATGCATTGCCACCATCTCAATCATGCTTTCTGTGCAACCTATAAAATCTTCAAAAGGAAATGTTATTTATAACAATGTTCAGAAGACGTGAACCAGATCTAACTGAATGGTGAACAAGTGCCAGTCATTCTTTTTTGATCGATGCATTTAGCAATACTCTGTAAGCTTCATCTGAATATAAGTCATATCCTGCAGGCCTTTTCAGCTACTCTGCATGTCCATTAAATCAAAACAGAATCTTATTAAACTCATGATCATACAATCAATCCATAAGAGATGCCATCTTACATTGCCTCCTCAAGGTTAAACCAATGAATGATACGTTTTTCTTCGTGACTTAAATCTGTTTTATGGTATGAAATGTAAGATCATTATCATGATGCAGTTACTTAAATAGCTGGCATTAATATTTAGGTGCAAGCATGGACATGATAGTCCAAATCTTCTCCTTCTGTACAGTGCCCTGTAGCTAAGAAAAGACATGCTGGCCCTGGAGAAGGTCCAGAGGAGGTTCACAAGAATGATCCAAGGAATGAAAAGCTTGAGTATGAGGAGCGTGTGAAGACTTTGGGTCTCTATTCGATGGAGTTTAGAAGGGTGAAGGGTGACCTTATTGAAACTCACAGAATACTGAAAAGCCTGGGTAGAGTGGATGTGGGGAAGGTGTTTCTTCCCCCCACATGTTTCTAGGAGAGACTAGAATCTGAGGACATAGTCTCAGAATTAAGGGACTGGCTCTTTAGAACCAAGATGAGAAGGAATTTCTTCAACTAGGAAGTGGTAAAACAGTGAAATTCACAGCCAAAGAAGGCTGTGGTGGCCTTTTAAGATAGAGATAGATAGGTTCTTGATTAGTAAGGGATCAAAGGTTACAGGGAAAAGGCAGGAGAATAGGATTGAAAAACTTATCAGCTATGATTGAATAGCAGGGCACACATGATGGGTTGAATGGCTAATTCTGCTCCTAGGTCTGATGATCTTATGATAACTGTTCAATAATGTAGTAAATTGATGCCTTGCCCATATTAAGAAGAATTTAAGTACTCACTTAAATTCAGAATACCATAGCTATTCTGTGTCAAATTATTGTCTCATCTTGATTCACTGATCACAATAGGGGCTCACTGATGTCTTTAAGAACATAATATAAGAACATAAGAAATAGGAGCAGGAGTAGGCCATCTAGACCCTCGAGCCTGCCCCGCCATTCAATAAGATTATGGCTGATCTGATAGTGGTTCAGTTTTATTTGCCTGCCTGCTTCCCATAATCCTTAATTCCCTTATTGGTCAAAAATCTATCAACCTGTGGCTTAAACACATTTAACAACGTAGCCTCCACTGCTTCAATGGGCAGAGAATTCAAAGATTCACTACCCTCTTTGAGGGAAGGAAGTCTGCCATCCTTACCGGATCTGGCCTACATATGACTCCAGATCCACAGCGATATGGCTGATTTTCAACTGCCCTCTGACCCAGAGATGGGCAATAAATGCTGGCCAGCCAGTGATGCCCCATGCCTCACAGATGAATAAAAAAAAATGCATAGTGGCAGCAATATCTATAAGGAGTTCAGAGATAATTCCAAACACCTTCAATGTAACTACTCCAGAGTGATGTGTGGGACTAGAATCTACTCAGTACCAATTAGAATGCTGCTATTAGTGTTTTATTTGACAAAGGTGATAAAATTCACATCACTTAATGGATGTCCTGTAGAAAAAAAAGTTAATAGCTTTTTGTGCTCAATCGTGAGTCAATGCCATTTTAAATTGTTTGCTCTTTCAGGGCAATGGGACAGAAGGAATACCACTCTGAAGCTTTTAATACATTAATATCAGCTTTCAGGTTAAGTAAGAAGATAACAGAGGTCAAATTCAACATAGGTGATAGTGGATTGGCAACTCATTTTACACAATCCAATATCTGTTTCCAGTATTGCAGTCTGTCTTTCTCTCCCTCTCTGCTTTGTTGCAATTCTGCTCAAGATAAATTAAACTCTCCACGACTTGAGTTAGTGAAAGGAAGACCCTACAACCTAATTGAGTCCATCCTTTCAAGATCCTTCCAGTGTCTTCCTGGTGCCAGAATAAAGTGGAATGAAACCTAATGGTTTCCATCTCTCTCCAAGAGCAAGTGGGTTTTATTTCCAGATGTGCTGCAATGTATTTAGTTTCAGTGAAAATAAAAAAATGATGAATCATTAGCCTTGTTTTGTAAGTGTACTTTTAAAAATGCATCTTCAATGATGTGATCTGCATGATGGCATTCATTAAGGTTATTAATTGCAAGGAATTAAATATATATTTGAACATTACAAGATTACAGGGTGATGCGGAAAGAGTGGTGGTGTGGGACTAATTGGGAAGTGTTTTCAAAAGACAGCACAGACATGAAGGCCTCATTCTGTGATTCCATCTAATTCTAATGTAAGAACTCCCATGGCACTTTCAGAAGAGATGTATATAGTCTGTATTTTTTACATACTAGTGGAGACTATCAAAACATTTGCGGTGATTTTAGTTTCTTCATGCCACAGTACTTCTTTAAACACAAGGGGAATGGGATTTTCCAGCCACACTCATCACCAAGACCAGAAAATCCCACCTGAGATCAATGGACTTTTGCATGGCCTGTGTCCCATCCGCTATGATTCCAGCGGCGCACAGGACGGGAATAATCAACCCCTGGTTTCTAATTATTTTTTTTACCAAGAATGGTTAACAGAATCAAAACTTCCTGCTCAGGAGCTATGGCAGGGTTCCCTGGGAGAAATCATAGAATCCTTGCAATGCAGATGGAGCCCATTTGGCCCATTGAGTCTGACACAATGCTCCAATACAGCATCCCATCCAGGCCCTATTCCTCCTCGTAATACCCCTAACCTACACATTTTGGGACACTAAGGGCAATTTGCATGGCCAATCCACCTAACCTACACATTTTCAGCAAATTGTCCAACTCTATTCAATGGGGAGGGAGAGAGAAAGAGAAGGAGTGGGTAGGACATTTCATCTGACTCTGTTGCACTGGGAGACACCTCGTCTGATTGTAATCCAAGGGACGGAGGTGAGACTTCATTTGGCAGTAATCCAGGAAGATGTAGTCAGTATCTAATCTCAGCATTATCCAGAGGGAGAAAATTGGAATTTCATCTCAGGTGGATTTGGACCAAATGAGGGCTATTGAGACTACTTTTGTGGTAAAAACTGGGCAGCATGGACCAATTAGGTCATAGGACCTGTTTCCATCTGTAAACCTCCATGATTCTATGACTGTATTCCAGGAGATGGGAGTTGGAACCTCACTTCAGTATAAGCCAGGGAAAGATTTGGCAAATTGGAAACCTTACCACAGTGTAATGCAGGGAGAGGGAATTGGAAACTCATTTCAGTGTAATCCAGGATGAGGGAATCAGAGCCTCACTTCATTGGAATTCAGGGGGAGAGAGTTGGAACCTTGCCTCGCTGGAATCCAGGGGTGGGAGTTGAAACCTTGTCTCAATGTAATTCAAGGTAGGGAGCTAGAATCTCATTTCAATATAATCCGGAGGGAGGGAGATGGAACCTCACTTCAGAGGGACATGGATCAAATGAGAGCAATTGGACTACCTTAGTCGTAAAAACTGAGCAGCATGGACAAATTTTGCTGAAGGCCCTGTTTCCATGCTGTAAACCTCTGTAACTCTATGATTGTATTCCAGGGAGGAAGTTGGAACCTCAGGTCACTAGAATCAAGGAGGAAAGAGTTAAAACATCACCTCAATGTAATCCAGGGTAGGGAGTTGGAACTTCGCCTCTGTGTAATCCTGGGAGAGGGAGTTGGACTTCATCTGGGAAATTTTCTTCCACCATTTTCTGTCACAGTTCATTTTTGGAAGCAGTCAATGGGGGTTGAGAGTAGTGTCCATCAAATTACTCAAAAATGATTTGCTGATATAATGAAACAGATAAGTGAGATAGAAAAATAAGTGGTTAGAGACAGAGGAATGGTACTTTGTAATTATTGAGCTGAATGAAAATTAAATGCATCCTGAAAAATGCTGAGATTGCCGATACCTGTATTGCAGGTTTAAAACATATTGTTAGTGAATACCTTGGAGAAATTAAAATGAAGCATCCTCCAACTCCCCATAATAATGAGTAATAGTTTCATTATGAAAGTGTTTTGATGGGCTGGAAAAATGTGGCTGTCTCCTAGGTAATAATAGGCAGAAACTGTAAATTAAACCAGATAACAATGTGTCTGACTTCATACAAAATGTATATTTGAAGAGACACCTGCAAAACACAGCTGGAAGTGTGGAATGTCAGACTTAAGCTGTCAGATTTTGTTGTGATAACACAAGTCTCGGTGGGTTTCCTTTGGTATTGTTGTTGGATTTCAAATAGCGAATATTAAAAAAAAACACATAAGTGCAATATTTGGAAGTCGCACCTTGTTTCAGTTTTTGTAGACATCACTGAAGTAGGCTTTAGCTACAGAAGTGTTTTTAGAGTCATTTCATAACCAATAATTGTGGCAGAACATGGGATCACTTGGAATTTGCACCATAGAAACAGGTCTGCTATCCAAACTGGTCTTCGTGAATGCTTTGCATCAGCCTGCCTACGCCCTCCTTCACCCTATCTACATATCTTTCGATTCTGTTGGCCGGAATTTTACCAGCATGCCATCATGATTCCGGGGGGTGGGGGGTGGGGTGTTAGAACATAGAACGTTACAGCGCAGAACAGGCCCTTCAGCCCTCGATGTTGCGCCAACCAATTAAGAAAAAGCAATGACCGTCTAACCTAAACCATTACCTTTTCATCCATAAACTTATCTACTAACCTCTTAAACGCCACCAAACTTGGCGCATCTACAACTGCAGCAGGCAGGGCATTCCACACCCCTACCACCCTCTGGGTAAAGAACCTACCTCTGACATCCGTCCTATAACTACCAACCCTTAATTTAAAGCTGTGTCCCCTCGTGCTAGCTTTCTCCATCCTAGGAAAAAGGCTATCACTGTCCACCCTATCTTAACCTCTAATCATCTTATATGTTTCAATAAGGTCTCCTCTTAGCCGCCTTCTTTCTAACGAAAACAACCTCAAATCCCTCAGCCTCTCTTCATAAGACCTGCCCCCCATACCAGGCAACATCCTGGTAAACCTCCTCTGTACCCTCCCCAATGCCTCCACATCTTTCTTATAATGCGGGGACCAGAACTGTACACAATACTCCAAGTGCAGCCGCACCAGAGTTTTGTACAGTTGCAACATTACGTTGCGGCTCCGAAATTCAATCCTCCACCAATAAAAGCTAAGACTCCATATGCCTTCTTAACAACCTTATCGACTTGATTGCCAACTTTCAGGGATCTGTGCACATATACACCAAGATCCCTCTGTTCATCAACACTATTAAGAGTCCTACCATTAGCCCTATACTCTACACTCTGTTGGGTGGTGTTGGGCGGGGGGAGATGGGGGGCGGGTAGTCTCAGAGAACAGCATTCTCCATTGGCCTTGGGTAGGATCATACGAACCACAGATGGAAGTGCCAGTAAAATTTCACCCATCATCTCTCATGCAATAATCCAGCTTCCCCTTACATACATTGATATTATTTGCTTCAACTCTATGTGGTAACCAGTTTGATATTTTACCCATGTTCTGTGTAAAAGGGGGTTCCCTGTTTGACTTATTAGTAATTATTATTTTTAATTCATTCGTGGGGCATGGGTGTTGCTGACTGGCCAGCATTTATTGCCTATCCCAGTTGTCCTTGAACTGGGTGGCTTGCTCTGCCACTTCAGAGATCAATTGAGAATCAACCACATTGCTAAGACTCTGGAGTCACATGTAGACCAGATCAAGTAAGGACAGCAGATTTTCCTTCCTTATTAGTGAACCAGATGAGTTTTTCTGACAATCAACAATGGTTTCATAGTTCTTAATTCCAGCTATTTTTATTGTATTCAAATTCCATCTCTACTGTGGTTGGCTTGTACATGTTTTCAGACTTTTGTGTCTTTTTCCCAATAGGAGAAGGTGGAAGAGAATATGTTCGGGATGCGTGGGGTCTTTGTTTATGCTGGCTGCTTTTTCACGGCAGCGGAAGATGTAGCCAGAGACAATGAATGGGAGGCTGGTTTGCTTGATGGACTGGGCTACGTTCACAACCCTTCGTACCTTCTTGCAGTCTTGGTCAGAGCAGGAGTCATATCAAGTTGTGATACAACCGGATAAGACAACTGGACAATCGCCCAATGAACTTGGAGACCTCCTGCCAGCCCCTCGTGGACATTCACCCTCCACCACTATCACAACCTTCCTGCCCCCCACATGCCATCATTGGTGATGGTGTAATCCCTCCCATGGCAACAAGAGCTTCCCAATGAGTCTCCTGTCACGATCCCCTTGTGAAATGTGTTTTTAAGGAAATCAAGGTTCCCTTTATAGAATTTCTGATTATACTACATTGTTATATTTTCCTGGGTCAGTGGTCCAGGTTTTGTGATAGCTGGGACTGAAGCTATCAGTGTTCAGCATTATTATATTGGAAATCAGATTTTGGCACCCAAACATGCACAGAAAAACATGGAAAGCCTCGTTCCTCGATTCTCCCCGGGTTTTCCACCCTCTCTGATGATCAACATGGATTGAAAATTGCTCCAAAATAGTCTTTTGCTGGACAGCAGATCAGAGAAAATAGGAGGTGCTGCTCAAAATTGTTTTATATTGTAGAAGTGTTCCGTGACATATAAAATGCTGGGAATCACCGACATAGGTAGCTGAAGGGTGGATAAAGGAAATGAAGGATGTATAGGCAGCTTGTTAACAACACAATAAAAAGATCCTGAACCAGAACAGGCTCTAAGGCAGCCCACAGCCATCCTGGCTTAAGGCCAAGTCTACCTCCCTAGAAATAGCATTATACATCAAATATATCTTGAATAGTTGCTTATTTACTAATATCGCTGAGGGCAAAAATGTTGCCCCCAATGTGTTCATTTTAAATCCAATATATGGTTCAAATTATTAATTCTTCTCATGCTATAATGGGTAACTATAATTTTTCATTTCTTACTGTATTCCTGAAGAAAATATCAAAACCCATAACCTTTAACTTAAGGTGGCACGGTGACACAGTGATTAAACCTGCTGCAGGGATCCAAGTTCGAATCCCAGCTTTCGTGACTGTCTGTGTGGAGTCTGCACATCCTTCTTGTGTCTGCGTGGGTTTCCTCCGAGTGCTCCGGTTTCCTCTCACAGCCCGAAAGATGTGCTGGTTAGATGCATTGGCCATGATAAATTCTCCCTCAGTATACCCGAGCAGGTGCCAGAGTGTGGCAACTGGGGATTTTCACAGGAACTTCAATGCAGTGTTAATGAAAGCCGACATGTGACACTCATAAACAAACTTTAAAAAAGAACACTATAGCAAGTAACAAAGGACGCCACACTGCCTGAGTCAGAAGACTGAATAGAACTATGCTGACCAGGAATTTTTCTAGTTATAGTTTGCATTAAATTAAGGAGAGCACGTTTATTCCCTGAATCCATCTCCCTTTCCATATCAACCAGAGTGCTCCTAATTATGTGTTTATTATTTTCCTCTCGTCTCTAGTTGGGTAAAACAATAAAGGCCTGACCTCCATTTCTGTCCTGTTGCACTCGAATGAGCCATTGCAAAATCTCCTGTCTGAGTGTTTTTAATGAGCCTCCAATGTCTTCAGCAATCTGGAGAAGTTGCTTTCGCGCCACATTGCAAATGCAACCACTGGTGGACTGGATTTAGCTTAATCATGTCATTTGGCTGTGATTTGCTCTGAGATACCCCTGTGCAAGAATGGTCAACACTCCTGAAAAGTTGATCTCGGACCTTCATCTGGGGTTTTCGATTGACAATGTAACCGTCGTGTGTCTCAGTGGTGTGGAGCAGGCAACAAATTACATATTATACTGACTGTCATCAGAAAAGAGAAAAGATTGGCAGTGAATTTATGGAGTACAGGCACAGGTCAGTGGAATGAAGAAAAATAATAGGGAAATGTAAAATAATGGTAAAAATGAAATAGCTGGATTCTAACTGAAGAGAATGACATTCTTTGATTATTGCACTGGATCATGCTGTTACCATGATACTCTTCTCCTCTTGGCACTTGAGATAAATTGGTACATCTATACTTTCAGACATGTCTTGTTTCTCTTACGTGCACCTGACTCTGTGATGACATTCACAAAGATCTAGTTTATTCCTATCCGCGGAATATAGAACAAGTGTCACCGAAAAACTTATAACTTAGGCTACTGAGAAATGTCTACCTTCTAAATTGGCCAGTTCTGTAATCCATCCACAGAAGTACAGTGATCTTTTCTGTTCCCTGTCATTCACTTACTCTTCCTTGTTATCTTCTTATAAAGTTGGAAAATTATATTTCGTCTTCTCTTGGATCATGCCGTTTATCCGGTCGTTAATGTGAGTTTTTGGCAAAAGCAAAACCAATTGATTAAAATTACTCGTGTAAAGCACAAAGCTCAAAGAGAAATCAATCAGTCGCTGTCTTTTTTGTGAGCCGGCTGGCAAAATGTGCAATAATTTCATCTCATTTGCTGGTGCCTCTCAGCACAGTGGCTACAGCCATTTGTCCATCGTCTGATAGACAACTCCACGATACATAAAGTGAAAGGATAACTTATGGAAAAGTGAATTTAGTTTACTTACCCTTTAGATGAAAGAACAGTTCAATCCTGCTGCATCAGTTTAAAGAAACTGGTTTATTTTCTATTATTTTAAAGTTGCTCCTTAATTGAGAGGCCACAGGGCGCAGCTATTTGTTATGAGGGATTAAAGATAAGTTCATTGCAATTATAAATACAATGCTCAGTTTCCCTTATAAAAACAAAGAAACTACATGCAGGAGGAGGTCATTTGGCCCTTCGAGCCTGTACTGCCATTCATTATGATCATGGTTGATCAGAAGATTTGATATCCCGATCCCACTTTCCTCCCATTTCTCTTGATCCCTTTATCCCCAAGAGCTAACTCTAATTTCTTCTTGAAATCACACAACATTTTAACCTCAGCTACTTTCTCTGACAATGAATTCCACAGAATCAACATTCTCTGGTTGAGGAAATTTCTCCTCACCTCAATCCTAAAAGGTTTACCTCTAATCCTCAAACTATAGTACTTAGAAAATTTAGGGTGTGAAAAATAAACAGGAGCTTGAAGAAGGATTGTGCTGATGCTTAGCAACCAGGGGCCACTTCTTAGGAGAGGAAGGGTTTTTGAGTTTTGTTTCAAACTGAACCATTAATAGTTGGAGCTAGGAAGCTAGAGGGGCAACAGGACTCTCAACTCTTCCAAAAGCAGAAACAGAACAAGGGAGTAATGGAGAAGAAAACAAGTCCCAGAAACTAAAGAACAATTCATTCTAGAAGTTTAGGAAATGAAAAGAGGAATTCTAGGATATTTAAAGTAAACAAATGAAGCGAAACTGGAATTAAAATGGTATACTATCATTGAACTTAAAGTCAGTGCTGCAAATTTAATGCAGTTGGCTAATGAGAAACTAAAAATATTTGAAGCAATCCTAAAATTGGTGATATCTTACTACATCCTGTGAAGCAAGAGCTAAAGCAGTTGGTAAGCAATTGATGGCTGGATCCCTGACAAATTTTGTGAAAAACATGAATACTTGTGATTACTCAAGACCAAAGAAATATTGAAAGGAGAGTTGGAAATCCTGGAGGTGGATTTTTGTTGTAAACAGCTCATAGAAAGCATTGTTTATAAGAAGATTCTAAAACATATCTTTTGAGAATTTGGAAACCCTTGTGTGACAATTATCTGGTGGTGAATTTGAGGATAAATCCACAGAAGTCAGATAGATTAACATTTATCACTTAGTTTCATTATTGGGGTGTTGTCTGTTGGACTGCAGGAACCAAGTGCTTACTGAGAACAATAGAGCATAAAATATATTTTGTGGCCTGTGTTATTCTTAAAATCTGTGTATTTCTGTGAAGTTAAGTGGGAGTAAAAGAGTTGTATTATCATGAAACTTTTCATGCTTAATAAATGTTTTTCTGTCTGTTATTAAAAGCTAACCTATTTCTCCATTTTTTTAAATAATTAAAAGTTACTTTTGAGCCCTTCTATCTGATAGTTATACCAACTGATATCATAACAAAAGAAAAAGTTTGGAAAACACGTTGGTTTTAACTCGAGGTGAACGTAACGGGGATAAAGCGCATCAGATGCTTACATTCTGGAACAAGAGGAATCCCTGAAGTCTAAAGAATAGGAAAGAAAGTAGAAATATAAATAAACTACCCAGTGTTTTGTGTAGATTACTGTTGTTTGTGTAATGATCCCATTAAATACTTGTGAGTCTTCACTTCATTGTCGACTAAGCATTTTATTCTGCTGGGAGGAAGTCAGAATGACAAAGAATAAGAGAATTTCAAAGCACTTTAAATACAGTAGAATAATATTGATTTAATATTTTATGAGCTCACGGAACAGTCGTGAAAGATTTGGTATATTAAATGGCTATCACCATGATACAAAATTTATACAGTCAGTTACCCTTCCTTTTTATGAACCAACAAGTGTTAAATTTCAAGTCTAATTATTTCCTTATAATCAATTTATCGTCACCGACTCTTTAAGATTTAGTTGAATAATATACTTAATGCAGTAATAAAAATGCAGGAAGCTAAGAATTCCGGCACTGTTTAAATATCAATCTTTGATTTGGTTAATGGTGTGCCTGTTTAAAACTACATAGAATTGTAATCATCATCATTATGCACTCCTCCCCTTGCCTTAGTGGTATCATAATTGTCTTCTGAGGAATTTAAACCTTAATATGAGAACTTTGATGAGGATCTATTAGGTCTGTCTGTTCAAATTGTTCAGTGATAGTGATCCCAGTTGTGAGTTATAAGGCTGTACCTCAAAGCCCCATTCCAGAATTAGAGCAGATAATCTAGCCAGTCCCACCAGTCCAGTGTTATATTATTGCTGCAGTGTCAATGGTTCAAGGAGGTGTTAAAATGAGGCTCTGTTTCCTCTCTTAGGAGAACATTAAAGATCTCTGGTCACCATTTGAAGGGGAGCTGGGGATTTCTCCCAAAGGCAGGCTTTTGCCTCTTCATTTGGGATCAAATGGAGGTCATGGTCTTGCACTGCGTTGGGAATAGTCACCCAACAGTGATTTATTTTCCTGATATTGATCAATTAGTGGCCAGAGAATCGGGCTTACCATTCAGTTGAGGAAAGAAGGCAATCTCTTGAAACTGGAAAGTGAATAGGAGACTCCACCAATGTGGAAGACAAAGTGGGTTGGATTTCAAGAAAGAGAGAGGGGACTTTTTACCCTTGAAAAGTTGAAACGTTTTAAATTTAAAAATGGTCTCAGCTGCTGGGCCACTATCTTGGCAGGGAAACACAGAGCTATAATTAGGCATATGCAGGGGGGTTGCAAAAGCGATACCAGTTCCCCACTCCCTGCCTCCACCAAACTCACAGAACGTTGCCACCTCAATCCTGATTCCTCAAGCTTGTCAGCTGACTGTACAATTCCACTCTGCTTCTAATAATTGGCCATCAGTTTACCAGAAGTGACCAACACTCATTTGTTAGTGTGCAACCTTTCTGTTGCCAATCTAGAAAAACAACCAGAGAGTGGGTGGTGCAGGTACACAACAAATTGCCAGATTTCAAATCTTCATGCTCAACTAGATCCGTAATTATCACAATATTAGGGGTGGTGGCAGAGGGAAGGGGTGGTGGTTGTGATTAGCACAGCTGCCTCAAAGTGCTAAGGACCCAAGGACCCAGTTTCAATGTGAGCGATTGTCTGTGTGGAGTTTGCACATTCTCTCCATGACTGTGTGGGTTTCCTCCAGGTTCCTCTCACACAGTCATGGGGAGAATGTGCAAACTTCACACAGACAATCACCGGTGTGATTGTGCCAGTGGGATGGATTGATCTTGTTAAATTGCCTCTTAGTGTCAGAGGGGTTAGCAGGGTGAATCTGTGGGGTTACAGGGATAGGGTCTGGGTGGGATTGTTGTCGGTGCAGGCTCAATGGGCCAAATGGCCTCTTTCAGTACTGTAGAGATTTTATGATTCTATGATTGTTGTGACTTATATTTATCCCTGAACAAATTTCACCAAAATAGATAATGTGATCATTTGTCTTACAGCTCTAAGTCTTACACTAGAAGATTATTGTCATATGCCTCTCCTTCAAGAATCCTTCATTGGCTATGAAGTATTTTGAGACAATTGAAGGGCAATAGATGTGCTGTATTAACCTAAGCCCCTTCTTCTTCTCCAACTTCTAACAAGAGTTTGTAATAAAAGCCTTGACTGTATCTCTCACGGCCAGTGAGCAGTCATCAGTCAGACCATCCTGGAAGCCGGCGAAGGCAGGTAAGTAATTTGAGCCTGTTTTTAATATATTTTAAATATCTTTTATATTTCATTATCAAGAGCTTACTGGTCCCAATTGAATGTTCCACTCTGCCAGGAGTACTTCATTCTGACAGTGTTTGGAGTATCTCCCCACATTCAGAGAATTAGCGGGAGACTGCACTGGAATGGAGGGGGGACAATTGGGGCCCCCATGGGGTTTGGACAGTGGGGGAAGAAGTGCCCCTAGGCACTTCTTCCCCCATGCCCAGGGGCGACCTTGGTATTGTCCACCAGGCATCAAGCAGGGCTTATTGTGGGCAAGGCATAAGGAAGATCAGTGGGAGTGAGGGATCCTGCTGCCACTCTACATTGTGCCACTGTCCTCATGGAGGGAAGACAGTGATTGGGGCAGGCTGGCAGAGATGGAGGGGGGGAAGGGTGGTCTGCCAGGCAGGCCTGCATCCCAGGCAGGGGCAGCAGGGGACAGGGGTGAGGGGGTTGGTGATTGAGTTGGCCAGCAAACGGGGAGACTGACAGTTCAGAGCCACTGTGTATGCGCAGAGTTCCAGAACTGTCAGAATCTGGTGCAAATAGGCCTCGCCTCTTTGGGTTTTTAATGAGATTCATGATTGTGATTTCTGCAGTGCACAGAGTGCGGAGATTCAGGTGAGAAACAGAACTGACAAAACAGTTGGAATCTTGAACGGTTTTCCCGCCAATTCAAGTTAACAAAGTTTGCTTTTCCTTCAATATTTTTTCTGACCAATAATGTCATACCAGTTACAGCAGAGTTAAATAATTTCCCCAAATAGATGTTTTCCAGAGCCTATTGGGAATAAAAGCACCTCTCACTTGGTGAAAGAAGTTTATCAGTGCAATGAAATTTTCTGCACATTTTAAAGGAATGCAACACCATGATGAAGATTTCCATTGAAAACCAGGGATGTTTAATGCTAAGATTATGGAAATGTTATCTGTTGGGGGGAAAAAATGGTCCTTTGTCTCTGACTTCAAGTTTAATTATTAGTGTCACAAATAGGCTTACATTAACACTGTAATGAATTTACTTGCTGGAACTTTACCAGCATGCCCACCCCGGAATTGGGGCGGACAAGGCTTGTAAAACAGCATTCTTTGTTGGCCTTGGATGGGATCTTCCAAGCCTCAGCAGACGAGGTGGTAAAATTCCACAACTGTGCAAATGCCTTAATCACTATACTCCAACACCTGTTCAGGTAGACTGAGGAAGAATTTAGCATGGACAATACACCTAACCAGCACAACTTTTGGACTTTGGGAGTAAACCGGAGTATCCAGAGGCAGGGAGGCATGCAGGGTCCACACAGACAGTGACTCAAACCAGGAATCGAACAGGGATCCAAGGCACTGCAAGGCAGCAGTGCCATCATACTGCCCAAAATCAGATTTTTGGCAGTTTCCAGATGCAGCCTCATTGCCAAATGGAAGTTGAAACTTCCGGGGCTATTCCCAAGCAGTCCTTGTCTGAAGCACCTCTGAGGGTGTCCTGTAATGCACCTTCCAGGGTATGGTGCACCAGACAAATGGAAGATTTGAGCCACTGTCTTCAACAATTGTGACATAATGAGAATGCAATTATTTTGTTTAATAATTTGAAAGCATTGCTGTAAAAATATGGAACCTGATTTTAAATCCACATTCTTAAAATGACTACAGTTGTATGTGTGCTTGATTGTGTGCATGCGTGAGACGTGTGGATGCGTATGTGTGTACATTTGCAAATCGCATGAGTCAATGGCAACCTAGAGAGAGAACAATTGGTCTCCCAGCTTAACAGGATCTACCAAAGCACTGAGAAAATCCATCATACATATAAAACTTGAGCTGAATCCTCTGTTTACTTCAATATTCTGGGACAGATTTTCAACTTAGCACCCTTGAGTAAAACTGGTCTTGCAGATGGTTACCCACTATAGGAACCACTTGAAATTCTATTTTTTATTGGAAAACATTCATTCGCACAGAAATCTCAATATTTCTCTCCCTGTGTTCGTTCCAAAACATTTTGTAAATGTGTCAATTGTGACCATGTTTATCAATCCCTTCAAATTAACAGCGAGAAAAATATTCTGGAGCACGAACTGCAACTTCGAAGGATTGCCAGGAAGGTTTACTGGGATTATTGAACAGATGGGTGCTGTTCGGAGAGATACGGCAGCACTGTTAATAGGGATGGATGAGATAAAGTAGCTTAAGTGGGCTCTCTGTGTCTAAACCTGTCTTGTTTTCTTGTAAGCCCAAGTGAACTAAGCTGCCAGCCAAATGAAAGGTTCCACCTGAATTCTCCTTTAATGGAGAGATGGACGGCGTCCCAGAAGAAACAAAGGAGGAAATTTTCCAGCCATTCCCAACAGCGGGATCTTCTGGCTCCGCTGACTTGGATCCCTTGTTGCGGGTTTCCTGGCAGTGGAGGATATGAACAATGGGAATACCCATTGACAGTGACAGGACCAGAAGATTACATTGACAGCTGATGATGGACCCACTGCACAACACACAGCATGGGGTGGGGAGGGACGGGGTGGTGGAAGGCAAAAGATCTGCAGACTGTGATGTAAGGAAGAAAAATCTTTCATTTATATAGCATCTTTCACAGGCTTAGGATGTCACAAAACACGGCATAGTGAGGTTGAAGTGTCAGAAATTCAGAAGGCAAATTTACACAATGAAAAGTCCCAGAAGCGGAAGTGTGACCGTGATCAGGGACCGGGGAGTCCAGCAAACATTTGGGGGTGGGGGGATCAGGATGCAGGTGGGTGATGTCCAGTGAGGGTAAGGGAGGGGCAATATCTAGTGGAGGGGGTGGGGTGAGTGACAGATCTCTCAGTGCACTGTGTACAGTTGTACACAGAACACTAAAAGGTCGAGGTGCATGGGCAAAGTACCCTCGCAGTTAGCAACTGTCTTCCTGGTGAGAATAGACTCTGTCCACTCCCCCTATTGGCCTAAATCATACTTTACTTTTTTTTGCACTAAGTATAAGATAGAGTCTGAGAGATCACCACAAAAAGAGGGATGATTCTTTCCGGTTTCCATGCTTATTTAGCACTTACAATTTTTTGATAAGCTCCCACCTCTGTTTTACTGATGTGGATTGAGGAATTAATATTGATCAGGCCACTGGCAGAGCCTACCCATCTTTCTTACATCAGTAGCATTTGGTCTTATCTGTACAACAGAGATGGAATCTCAGTTTAAAGTTTCATTAGACATGTGGCACCTCTGACTGTAGTACTCTTTCCATCGTATACTCAAGTGTCAGTTTGGATGATGAGCTCAATTATCTGTACTGGAAATCAAATCCACAAATCTGTCTCAAGAGGTGAGAACGTAAGAACATAAGAACTAGAAGCAGGAATAGGCCATCTGGCCCCTCAAGCCTGCTCCATCATTCAATAAGATCATGGCTGATCTTTTGGTGGACTCAGTTCCACTTATCTGCCCGCTCACCGTAACTCTTAAGTCCTTTATTGTTCAAAAATCTTTAAATCATTGCCTTAAGAATATTCAATGAGGTAACCCCAATTACTTCATTGGGCAGCGAATTCCATACATTCACAATCTTTTGGCTGAAGAAGTTCCTCTCCAACTCGCCCCTAAATCTGTGCCATCTTATTTTGAGGCAATAGTCCCTAGTCCGAGTTTCACCTACCAATGGGACCAACGTTCCTGCTTCTATCTTATCTATTTCCTTCATAATTTTAGATGTTTTTATAAGATTTCTCTTCCCTCCATCTTTTAAATTTGAATGAATATTGTCCCTGTTTACTCAATCTCTCTTCATAAGCCAACTCTCTCAATTCCAGAATCAACCTAGTGAATCCTCTCTGCACCCCTCCAGTATCAGTAAGTCCTTTCTCAAATAAGGAGACCAAGTATATAGTCCTCCAGGTGTGTCATCACCAGCACCTTAAACAACTGCAATATAACCCTCCTGTTTTTAAACTCCATCTGTCTCGCAATAAAGGACAAAATTCTATCCATTGAGCATTTAGCAGCAAACTTGTAACTCGTGGAATCAAGAGAAAAAATTAACTAAATTAATAGATTCTACATGCTGCCTCTTTTTGATGCTTCAAAGAGCAATCATGTTCCAAAATAACATGGTTAACAGTGGCTCTCTCCCAATTTCATACTTGGAGTACAAATGATCTTCCTTATATAGAAGAAGCCTATGGGATGATGCATTACTTATGCATGCAGTAGGAAGGTCAGTGTAACATGTAGACTTGTTGCTGCAGTGTTTCTTTGCACTAGAATTGGCAATGACAAATTATTCAGGAGTAAGATTGCTGGTCTATTTGACTAATATAGCAAGAAATAGAGGGTTGTCAAGCAAGGTAGTCAAAGACTGCAGGAACCATCAATTTCAGCAGTATATTAACCTGGCATTTCTGAGAGGAAGTAAACTACAGAAATGATGTGATACGCAGTCTTCATGTCACAGGAGATTAACTGATGCTATTAGATGCATGTTTGTGCAAATTTCAAGTGACATAGATGCAACTGCAATGAAACAGTTTATTATCATTGAACAGGATTCAGCAAAAATGCAAAATGACAGGAATGCCCACCTTTAAGTTCTGTGTTTCCCTCAAATGGGATTTCTGTTTGTCCATTTTACTTTATTCATCTGCATTGTTGTCTGCTTCCCTTCTTCTACTTGCTTTGCTCTCTTGAGAGTGGCAAGGAGGCACTATGCTTAGCAATGATGTCTGCGTGATCTTCCTCTGGATGCTCTGGTTTCCTCCAAAGACGTGCGGGTTAGGTAGATTGGCCACGCTAAATTGCCCCTTAGTATCAGGGGGATAAGAAGGGTAAATAGCTGCAGTTATAGAACATAGAACATAGATCATTACAGCGCAGAACAGGCCCTTCGGCCCTCGATGTTGCGCCGACCAATTAAGAATAAGCAATGACCCTCTGACCTAAACCATTTCCTTTTCATCCATAAACCTATCCACTGACCTCTTAAACACCCCCAAACTTGGCGCATCTACAACTGCAACAGGCAGGGCATTCCATAACCATACCACCCTCTGGGTAAAGAACCTACCTCTGACATCCGTCCTATAATTACCACCCCTTAATTTAAAGCTATGTCCCCTCGTGCAAGCTTTCTCCATCCTAGGAAAAAGGCTATCACTGTCCACCCTATCTAAACCTCTAATCATCTTATATGTTTCAATAAGGTCTCCTCTTAGCCGCCTTCTTTCTAATGAAAAACAACCTCAAATCCCTTAGCCTCTCTTCATAAGACCTGCCCTCCATACCAGACAACATCCTGGTAAACCTCCTCTGCACCCTCTCCAATGCCTCCATATCTTTCTTATAATGTGGGGACCAGAACTGTACACAATACTCCAAGTGCGGCCGCACCAGAGTTTTGTACAGTTGCAACATGACGTTGCGGCTCCAAAATTCAATCCCCCTACCAATAAAAGCCAAGACTCCGTATGCCTTATTAAAAAACTTATCGACTTGATTGCCAGCTTTCAAAGAACAAAGAACAAAGAACAAAACAGCACGGGAAACAGGCCCTTCGGCCCAACGAGCCCACGCCGTCATCCCGATGCTCCCATCTCTACCCGTGATCCCTGTCCATGTTTATAGATCTATGGATTAAAAACCAAATTTGAGACAATTTAGGGAGAATTTGTTTTGCCAATTAGCCTAAGAGCACATCTTTGGGATGTGGGAGGAAACCGGAGCTCCCGGAGAAAACCCACACAAGCACGGGGAGAATGTGCAAACTCCCACAGACACAGCCCCAAATTCATGTATCTGCACAGCACAGAGATAGTTGCTGAGCTGTCGTGTGGCCCATCAGATGGTCCAGGTCAAGCGTACACTAACAACGTGAAGCAGTAGGGTACTCTTGAAAAAGATCCAAGAGCAGTCTTCTCACGACCCATCGCGTGTATGCCCCTCGTTTCAGGGGTTTCAGATTTCAGGGATCTATGCGCATGTACACCAAGATCCTCTGTTCATCAACACTATTAAGAGTTCTACCATTAGCCCTATACTCTACTGTTATGGGAATAGAGTCTGGGTGAAATTGTTGTCAGTGCACGCTCAGTGAGTCATATGGCCTCTTTCTGCACTGCTTAGAATCATAGAATCCCACCAAAGTCTTGTCCCCATTACCCCATGTATTTACTCTGCTAATCCACCTGACACTAAGGGGCAATTTAGCATAACCAATAAATATAATCTGCATATTTTTGGAATGTGACAGGAAACCAGAGAACCCAAAGGAAACCCACACAGACACGGGAAGAATGTGCAAATCCACAAAGTCACCTGAAGCCCCAATTAAACCCGGGGCTTTGGCACAGTGAGGCAGCAACTCATCTAGCAAGGTATATATGTGAGGTTGTGGGGATAGGGCCCGATGGGATTGTTTAGTTGCATGTTCAATGAGCCAAATGGCCTCTTTAGGCACTTTAAGAATTCTATGAGTCTATGATTCTAATTTAAGGTCATTTGTTTTAATTTTTCTCCTCTCTGCTCTGATGCTGCCTGACCTGCTGAATATTCCTACTGCTTTCTACTTTTAGAATAAAAAGGGGATAGCAAAAGCTGGCATTGTAAACAATCTACAAAGGATTGGAAACCAGATTGAAATAAAAGGTAATAAAGGATTGTGATGATAAGCTTTAAAGCTTATCGTACGGTAGAATCCAGGACAACCCAGCTGGAATTGATCTGATGTCCTTCAGGTGGAAGAGAGAAAAGAGAAACTCTGTTTTCAGCTACTTTTTTTATTTCAATCATGGGATATGAGCATTGCTATCAAAACTCAAGATCATGTCATTTGCTATGAACTTCAGGGTGGCATGGTGGCATAGTGGTTAGCACTGCTCTCTCACTGAACCAGGGACTCAGACTTGGGTGACAGTCTGTGTGGAATTTTAACCTTCTCGATATGTTTATGTGAGTTTCCTCTGGGTGCTCTGGTTTCATCCCACAGTTCAAAGATATACTGGTTAGGTGGATTGACCATGCTAAATTGCCCCTTAATGTCCTAAAATGTTTAGATTAGATGGATTAGCCATGGTAAATGTGTGAGGTTACAGGGATAGGGTGGGGAAAGATTCGATGGATCAAATACTCTCCATCTGTGCTGTAGAGATCCTATCCTTCATTCATAGCTCAGATTCACAATGAAGTTATCACTCAGTATTACTGAGGGACAAGTTTATTTCTCCAAAAGAATTCTCATGGCAAGCGTAAAGAACATTTGGATCATGTGGTAGCTTCCGTTCAGCTGCACAATTGATTTCATTCCCAACCCAAAAACAAACTAACTGCGGTCAAAGACCTGTGCATTGTTGGACTGTTTTTTTGTTTTAACATGGGGTTGCGCAAACAGGATGGGACTGTCGTCAGTGCAGACTCGATGGGCTGAACGGCCACCTTCTCTAGTATAGACACTCTATTCTATGATAAATGTACAACTGCTTTAGATGGAAGCTTCCTATTGTTTATCTACAATAAATTGAAAGCATTTCTTTATTTCTACTTTATTCCAGACGTGTGCAGCTTTTGCTTTTCTTTACAACTGTTTAGGGTGTGCTTGACACGGAAGATGTGCTTTGATAAGCAGTTTGTGCAAAAAAAGATTACAAATTCAACATCACAGCGTGGTGCCAACTTCACAAGTGAATTTGTCTATTCTACCCCCTGCCATCATTTATTGGTCTGTTTGTACTTTAATTCACAGTTATTAACTAAGATTTTAGTTTCACTTATTTCTCAGTTAATGTGAAACAGTGTAAGAACCATTATTACAATCCAAAATGTATCATCATTTGCATTCCTATTTTGTTTCATTACAGCCAGAGTGCGAGTTAATTTTTTTCAAAAAGGGAACAGTTTTGACTCAAGGAGCTGAACAAGGGATTTTAATTATAAACTGTATGGGGTCCTTACTGGAGGAGGGCATCAGATGATGTGAAATATATTCTGTACTGCTTATTTCTGTTCACCACAGTACCAATGGATTATCCCTTAAAAAGGGAACCTTATAACATCAAGTGTAATCACAATCGGCGTTAACGTGCTATTTATTTTAATTCTTACATTTATTTTAAAGTATTCTTTTCTCAGCAGTGAATGTTAATGATCCCATCAGGAGTCCCAGCTTGGTGAGGTTATGTAGCCTGAACAGTGTAAAGTAGGTGCATTAATTATAATAGATACAGTCATTAACTATAGCCTTCAACTGAGTCTATAATTTCCCTCACAGTATTGAGCTAACTCCGACAAGCCAAATGATGCCATTGCTGTTTAAACAAATATTGGCTGAGGATTTTAGTTTATTTTATTTGTTGGTACCACTGGTAGGCTCACATTAACATTGCAACAAAGTTATTGTGAAAATCCCCTACTCGCCATACCCTGGCACCTCTTCGGATACACTGAGTGAGAATTTAGCATGGCCAATGCACCTAACCAACACATCCTTCGGACTGTGGGACCTGCGTAGGCACGGGGAGAATATGCAGACTGCGCACAGATAGTGATGCAAGCCAAGAATCGAACCCAGGCTCTTGCTGCAATGAGGCAGCAGTGCTAACCACTGTATCACCGTACCGCCTCAACCGCATTACTTCAAAAAAAAAGTTCAGGGCAAAATTCTTCCTTTCCTCACCTAAGGAAGGATATATCTGCCTTAGAGGGAGCATGACAATAGTTCCATACAAGCATTATACATACTGTGGGCGGGATTGCCGTTTTGGAAATTCCATCTGGTGGTCAATGATCCATGAAATTTTCCATCCCACTTGCGACGATTCCCGCAGCAGGCAGAACTGGAAAATTTACCCCCCTATGTCAAAACAATCACAAAAATGGGAAAATAATAAAGCAAATGACAATGAAGAGTGATTATCAGGGTACTTAAACAAACAAAAGAAAAGGAACACACCAACCAGTAAACAAAAAGACAAACAACAAGAACAGGAATGAAACAAGTACCTGACTGCCCCTAACAAGAAAGTACACATATGGAAAGTTGAGACTTAGAGTAGGATTTTCCAGCCACACTCGCCCAAGACCGGAAAATCCTGCTCAAGGTCAATGGGCCTTTGCATAGTTCACACCCTTCCCCAACCACCTACCCCACTACAATACCTGTGGAAGATGAGACGGGAAAATCTTGCTCTTAGTCTCTGCTTTATTTCTTCATCTATAATTATTATGTTACAGCCCGTAGCCCTTTTAAAAAGAGGTATTGATGTCGGAAATGAGAGGTTTGCCCTCGGAGAAGAGATTACATAGAATTACAACAAATATACAGCATTGAAAAGCAATGATTAGGCCCAACAAGTTCACCCTGATGCTTATGCTCTACAGACTTCCTCCCATCCTTCCCAATCTAACTCTATGAGCAGAACTTTGTATTCTCCTCTTTCTCACTTGCTTATCTAGCTTTTCCTTAAATGCAGCATTCACCTCAAATGTTTTGTCTAATTGTGGGTTGTGCATTTTCACAGTTCTGTATAAAGAAGTTTATTCTGAATTCCATTTGATTTCTTAACTATCATGTATTGACGGCCCCTCGTTTTCCTCTTCCCCACAAACGGAAATGTTCTCCCTCTCTGTCTAGTCTGTCAGATGCTTTCTTGGTGTATGTGTGCATAGATCCCTGAAAGTAGGCAGTCAAGTCGAGAAGGTTTTTAAGAAGGCATATGGAGTCTTAGCTTTTATTGGTAGGGGGATTGAATTTCGGAGCCGCAACGTCATGTTGCAACTGTACAAAACTCTAGTGCGGCCGCACTTGGAGTATTGTGTGCAGTTCTGGTCCCCACATTATAAGAAAGATGTGGAGGCATTGGAGAGGGTACAGAGGAGGTTTACCAGGATGTTGCCTGGTATGGAGGGCAGGTCTTATGAGGAGAGGCTGAGGGATTTGAGGTTGTTTTCGTTAGAAAGGAGGCGGCTAAGAGGGGACCTGATCGAAACATATAAGATGATTAGAGGTTTAGATAGGGTGGACAGTGATAGCCTTTTTCCTAGGATGGAGAAAGCTAGCACGAGGGGACACAGCTTTAAATTAAGGGGTGATAGTTATAGGACGGATATCAGAGGTAGGTTCTTTACCCAAAGGGTGGTTGGGAGTGGAATGCCCTGCCTGCAGCAGTTGTAGATGCGCCAAGTTTGGTGGCGTTTAAGAGGTTAGTTGATAAGTATATGGAAGAGAAGGGAATGGTTTAGTTTGGAGGGGCATTGCTTTTTATATTGGTCGGCGCAACATCGAAGGCCGAAGGGCCTGTTCTGTGCTGTAGTGTTCTATGTTCTATAATGATAAGGAATTCTGTCAGCCACTCCCTCAACCTCCTCTTTAAAAGAGAAAAGTAAGTGCAAAATCACCATATTCCCATGTGCTGCTCTCCCCATTGAGGGAGTGATTTAACCTGATTGGGCGAGAACCCCAAATTTATTATCCAGGATGAACCGTCAATTTGTTATTAGCAGCACCAAACATGCTCCCAAAAGCTGATGTCTCCCCATTCTTGAATCAGATACTCTCTGTTCCCTCTGTATGAACTGGCTCAGCGTGAGGCCTGGCTTGTTAATTTCTGGATGGGATATGTCCAAATTATTATTCCTCCCACACCCCCCACCGACTCCTTCGCCCAATGAGAGGGTGAACTAGGTCTAGTTCCCTTTTTTTATTCCTCGCTTGGCCACAGCAACATTGGTTCAAAATGATCCTTTTACTTGTGGATAGCTTTCTCAGTCCCAAATTATTTATCTCTTAAAAAGAGCCAATTTGACCAAGACAATGTGAGTTTATTTTTTCATCCCAATCTTGCAGATTTTCCTGGAAGGATAAACTCGGAAAACAGGCCTGCGGCATAATTGACAAGATACTGTTGCTGATGAGATGATAATCAGCTTCCATTATGTTATATATTTAATTAGTTGCATGATTGCTTTAGAAACAGTTGCAAAATGTAGTACAAACTGGTGTGCCAGAGTGAGTGACACAGAAGCAAGAAAAGACAGCAACATTCATCTCTTTAAAAGCCGGTCATCTGACATGATGATGATGTTATTGGAGTGTTTCACAGGCTACGTTTAATTTCAAATCCTATTCTGTACAGGTGTATACTTGTTCAAACCTCTTGTTGTTATTTTGAAACTACTTGTGCAAACAACATCTTTTTCTTTTTGTTTAAAACCCACAGCCCCAAAGATAGTTAGGATATTACACTCTGACCAGAATTATCTGACCTTGCCAAAACTGAAGTTCTCTGATCTAGCTGCAGTGAATGGAGATTTGGTAGCGAGGCATGCAGAAGCAGAGAATTCTGGCCACTATCTACATAAGAGATGACAGTTCACATTTGCATGGTTTCTTCCTTTGAAATGTCCGTCTGAAACAGTGCGACATTCCATTGTCTCTGTCTTAGCAGAACCCACACAGGGACCTCTTGGACAGACACTGAATTTGTCATTTTCAGAATTTGCATCTTTAAGCATCTTTGGCTTGTAAGTCCATTTTTAAAAACAAATGTCTTATTTAAAATACCAATGGCCTGGATTGCCAACAATCTTAAACCAGTTTAGAATAATTTCTCTACTACAGTTAAGTGTTACACATGAGGTGAAACATTTTCCCCCATAGCTTGGCACAGTGATTAGCACTGCTGCTTCACAGCACCAGGGAGCCAGGTTTGATTCCTGGCTTAGGTCACTATCTATGTGAAGTCTGCACGTTCTTCCTGAAAAAGCCTGGGTTTCCTCTGGTTGCTCTGATTTTATAGATCTATAAACATAGACAGGGATCACAGGTAGAAGTGGGAACATCAAGGTGGCGGTGCGGGCTCGTTAGGCCGAAGGGTCTGTTTTCCGTGCTGTTTTGTTCTTTGTTCTTATTTCCTCCCATAGTCTGAAAAACGTTCCGGTTAGATGCACTGGCCATGCTAAATTCTCCCTCATTGTACCGGAACAGGCGCAGGAGTGTGACGACTAGGGCAATTTCACAACGTAAAACTATTTGTGACACTAGTAAATAAACTTAGACTGATGTGGCATCCTCTGCATGACACAATTCATAGAGTAAAATATAAAATTCCACTCTTTTCACCATGTTCTGCTAATTCCCGCAGTGGTCGATTTCTGTTGATCAGAGAAGGTTTGACATTTTGAAACAATTCACCTAATATCCACTCTTACTTAAAAAGCCAATACTCCAATAAATCACCTTGTCTTAAGTAAGCAGTGTTTCTTTTACTGGCTTGATGTCAAATCTGTAGAACTTATCCATTGTTATTGCCTCCTCTTAGGCACTGCACTATTTGCTTATGTGCAAGAACGTGACCTTTTACGTGACTCTGTACAGCAGGACCTAGCTGACCGTGCTCTGTGCATGCAGTGACAAGACTTCGAACTCGTGAGGACAACTCAAACCAATGTACAACAGAATAAAATGCATTATGCAGATTCAAGCTTTGGCATTTCTTTCTCAACCAGCCTTTGCATGCTTGTAGGGATTTAATTTCTTGGCAAATATCTGCATAGACATCACACCCTTTTGTGAAGGCATCGTATAATTTCAGGATTTGAATCAAAATCCCTTTACTCATCCGAAGAGTTTTCTTTTGAAAGAGTAAATATGCCTTTGAAATTAGGAATAGAAAATAGGGAAATAGCAGCATAAGCAAGGAAATTGCAGTGAAATCGAAAGTGTCGGAACCATACAAGACAGCTTAATGCTGAAAAACGCTTATGTATCAGGACATAAGCCTCATGTATTCAGAAGAGAATTTATGATATTTGTACCTTGGGCTGTTAAGTTCACTCAGGAACTGATTGTATATTGAAAGGATACAAAATACTTCACTACCGCATAATGAAAACTTGACAAAGATGATCTTTTGTAACACCTTAATGTGCAGGATGCCTCAAACGTGACTTGCCTAAGTGAAACAGAAACAGAAAGACGCTGGAAAATCTCAGCAAGTCTGACAGCCCCTATGGAGAGAGAATAGAGCCAATGTTTCAAGTCTAGATGACCCCTCATCAGAGCTGAGGGGAAACAGAGCGAGCGGAGATTTATATGACAACAGTTGGGAGGGCTGGTGGAATTGGACAAAGGGAATGCAAATGAGCATGCAGAAGGCTGAGAAGGTATTGAAATGGTCCATTAAGTATTAAAATGCATGATTGGTAAAACACAGATACAGCTAGGTAAAGAACTGCCTGAGGAATATGGCAGCTGATCTGAAGAAAGGGAGGGGGTGATGGAGGATAGAAAAGAAGGAGGGCAATAACATGGAGAATGAGATAAAATGAATTGAAATAAAATGAGGATGAGTTCATGTTCTAAAGAGTCTTGCCTCTCAGCTCTGACGAAAGGTCATCCAGACTCAAAACGTTGGCTCTATTCCCTCTCCACAGATGCTGTCAGGCTTGCTGGGATTTTTCAGCATTTTTCTGTTTTTGTTTCAGATTTCAGCATCCATAGTATTTTGCTTTTTTTCCTTAACTGAAATTATGTAGTGGTTTATTATGCTGAGCACTCAGCAGCAATGAATGATTGAAGCAAATATACTTTTTGGAACATGAACTTTGTATTTGGGCATCTGGTTGGACATTTCAACATAACAAGACTCAACAGGAAATGTGTTCACAGAGCATAGAATCCCTACAGGGATGGTACAGTGGCACACTAGTTAACAATGCTGCCTCACAGCATCAGGGGCCCGAGTTCAATTTCATCCTTGGTTCACCATCTGTGTGAAGTTTGCATGTTCTTCCTGTGTCTGCATGGGTTTCCTCCGCCCCTCCAAAGATGTGCGAGTTAGGCTAATTCGCCATGCTCAATTGTCCCTTGGTGTCAGGAGGCCTAACAGGGTAAATAGGTGTGGTTACAGGAATGGAGTCTGGGTACAATTGTTGTCAGTGCAGACTCGATGGGCCTAATGACCTCCTTCTGCATTGTATAGTGTCATTGAATCCCACCAAACCTATCCCCACAACCCCACATATTTACCCTGCTAATTCTTCTGACACTAAGAGCTAATTTAACATGGTCAATCCATCTTTGCACTGCGGGGAAAAACCAGAGTATCCAGAGGAAACTCATGCTCACACGAGGAGAATGTGTAAACTCCACACAGACACTTGAGGCCTAAATTGAATCCAGGTCCCTGGCATTGTGAGGCAGCATTGCTAACCACTGTGCCACTGCATTGGTGATTTGGAATTTTATTTTTGTGTCAAGAGTGCTATATTTTGCATTCCATCCACATTAATCAATCTTTGCACTCTGTCAATCTAGTCCTAGGTTAGTGTGGCATAGGTTAATTATAGTACAGTTCTTTCAGTATTCCATTAACTGTACACTTTGCTCCAGGACTCATAAAGGGAACTGATAGCTGTATTATTGTGACTTCACCATCCCCCATAATATTCTACAAGCATGAAAATGCTCATTTAATGTCGAATTATAGATACTTCAGGGCTTCAGTCTTTAACTGGGAGTAGGAAAGAGATAGGAAGGAACGTCCATCCCTTGATCAGATTGTGACAAGGAAATGATGAGCTTAATGCTAACTTATGGCTAAGCTAAGATGTGGAGATGCCAGTGCTGGACTGGAGTGGGCACAGTAAGAAGTCCCACAACAATAGGTTAAAGTCCAACAGGTTTATTTGGAATCATGAGCTTTCGGAGTGCTGCTCCTTCATCAGCCGAGTGACTCACCTGATGAAAGAGCAGTTCTCTGAAAGCTCATGACTCCAAATAGATCTGTTGGACTTTAACCTGGTGTTGTGAAGCTCCTTACTAGGGTAAATTAAGGCAGTGCTGCATTGCAGTGAATTTGACTTTGGAAAGGTCTCCTTTCTTGTCTTGTTGGACAAATATGCATAAACAGATACTATACGTCATTGCTGCCCATAGGACATGACAAATACTTCTGCAAAAGTCACAAATCTGTGGAATCACCTACCTAACAGCACTGTGGAAATAAGTTCACCAGATGGACTACAGCAGCTCAAGAAGTTTTCTACCGTCACCTTTTCAATGGCAAGTACTAATGGGCAACAAATGCTGATATTGCCCGTTATGCTAGATTGCTGTGAATGAACAAACAGAATAACTTGACAATTGATTTTATCTGTTACTGAATCGATCATTAAATAGCTTTATCTGCAACATTTTATTGCCTACCATCCTCCAAATTTCTTTTCACACTCCCTCCAATGTTCAAAAATGTTTCTGAAGGTGAGTGAGGAATGAATTAGAAAACCAACTGATTCTATGAAATGATGTAATATTGGCTGGAATTTTCCAGCTCCCCCACTGCGAGCGAGGATAGAGAATTTGACGCTCGGCCAAATCTCGGTTCACTGCAGTGGGACTGGAGAATCCCACGCGAGATCAGAGAATCCGATCCATTGCCTTATTCCTCACCTTCAATATCTTCCCTGGTTTTATCTCAACTAATGACCTTCTCTAGGCCTGAAGCCGACATCTTTCTTGTTCTGCAAAAATATATTTTATTTATAGAATATCTGAAACCACATTAAAATGCTCCAAAATTGTCATCACAGAAAGTGAAGCAATGAAGATTCAACAGGCCCATCAAGTCTGCCCTAACAACAATCTTACCCAAGCCTTATGCCTGTAACCCCATATATTTATCCTCCTAATCCCACTGACACTAAGAGGCAATTTATATGGCCAATCAACTTAACCTGCACATTTTTGGAGTGTGGACAGAAACTGGAGCATCCAGAGGAAACTCATGCAACACAGAGAGAATGTGCAAACTCCATCTGAGGCTGGAATTGAATCTGAGTCCCTGGTGCTGAGAGTGGCAATGCTAACCATTGTACCACCATGCCATATTCAGATTATTGACATACATCAAATTATACTCTGAAGTGTTCCAATACAGTCAAAGGAATATTATAGATATTTTAAAATCATCCTCACAAAAGATGCAAAGTATTTAAAAGTTATTTACGTAGAACAAGTTGTATTCCGAAGTACTTCAATGCAACTGAGATATGTATAATACTCATGGTATCCATTCACGGAGTCATTCAGCCTTAGTGGGTTCTGCTCCTACATATTCCATTCCCTTTTCCCTATTTTAGATTACTTCCATTTCCAACTCCTTCTATCTTGCTACCAGTGGTCAATGCTGCAGTCACCATTTTCATTAAGACCCTCTCACTGGCATAGTGGTTAGCACTGGTGGTTAACAGCACCAGGAATCCCTGTTTGATTCCCAGTTTGGGGTCACTGTTGGTGCGAAGTTTATATGTTGTCTGCATGGGTTTCCTGCATGGGTTGCTTCGGTTTCCACCCACAATCTAAAGGTGTGCTGTTTAGGGTGTATTGGCCATGTTAAATTCTTACTCAGTGTACCTGAACAGATGCTGGAGTGTAGTGACTAGGGAATTTTCATAGTAACTTCACTGCAGTGTAAATGTAAGCCTACTTGTGACTAATAAATAAACTTTTAAAAAAAATCACTTTGCCATGTTAGATCTCTTCACTCCCTTCAAATTCCTCTTAAACACCTACCCGTTAAAATTGTTCTTTCAGCTCTCCCTCCATGTATCCTCTTTGCCTCAATTTCTCATTTTAACATGGCTGAAGAAAATCATTAATCTCACGACCTTTGTACAAACGTCAGTCGTAGTAAAACTCTTATGGTTAAAAAGTGGGAGGTCCTGATGAACGTTGTTGACTTGTCTTCACTTTGTTTCTCCTTTAACACTTCCAGACCCGCTGAATTATTTCCAGCCCTTTCTGGTTGTACATACAAATACAAGGAGCCAGTGGGGAGTTAAAAAAAAGAGATAGAGGAAAAACAGATGGTTGGCAAAGCAAGTCCGACCTTAAATTGCAACACAGGGAATGGCTTAAAAGCAAACAGGGCCTGCACAGTTCCCTCAGGTAAAGATTGATGCGTCTGTGATCTGAAATGTCTCAGAGGTTAGACTGTTAACAAAATACCTAAATCCGGGAAAGCAATTAAAGAAGATCCAGCGAACTAACCAGAAAGGCACCATCTCAGAGACCGTATAGCAGCAACAGTCTAGTGCTAAATGAAGTAAGCACTACATTAAGCATGATGAAATACTGTTGAATATCTGATCAGTGAAGCAACCTCCTGAAGTAAATGTATTTTCCTGTGCCTTGCTTCCCAAATAGGAGTTGACCTTTTGGATTAGAAGTGTTTTGATTTCTAGATGCTGAAGCTACTTTCCATACAGTTAGTGCACATGTTGGTGCAGCTTTTAGTTAATGCAGCAGTTAATGCTACAGTGTGATTGCAGTGTTTGTGTTGCGTCTAATCTCATCTGCTCTCATATTACGAGCATTTTAGCTTTTATGCTCCACGAACCTAATCCGGAAACACTCTCGCACAAATCCGGATTTAAATAAAGATTGCTGTCTGGGTCACTCAACATAACAGAAACCAAGCAACTGGAAAGATGAGGATTGTGCTTTGCAGTTAAATCCATAATGTGATTAGTGGTCCATCTCAGAGACAAACAACGGGAACGTGGCCAAAACAAGAATTTCATTTAAAATGCTTCTTCTGTGTTATTGGTAACGAGGAGACAAGAATGCTTTGAGAAGGCAGCTATGGAATTTTATGATGTTCTGAATAATTTATTTGCATTTGCCCTTAAAAGATTTACACATGACGCTTAAGGCTTTGATTGCTTTGTTAAAGTCCTTTGGATTGATGTACTATGCAAGAAAGTTTTGTATTGAATTTTTGGGTCATCTTCCAATAGGGAATTGTTACAAGTTGCTATAATAGCACTTTGATTGATGTTTCCAAATAACGTTTCAACGGCCTTGCTCAACCAAAATCAGAAATTCCAGTCCAAGATCAACGGTCATTTCCATTGTCCACCCCTCACCCGCTCCAATTCCGTGGCGGACGAGGCAGTGGAATTCTGACAATGATTTCTGTTCATGCAAGTATTTTAACATGCCCCATGCTATTCATAAGTTTTAATGTGGATTGCGTTCAGTGTATCATTTTCCGGAATTGTATTCCATTTGAAAATGGACATTGACAAGACGGTTAAGATGGCTGCTGGAGAAGGTTAGGTGACTTTTAGAATTTCTGCACAGACCAAGGATTGGCTTTACTGGCTTTCAATTTGGCATACTGTATTTGCTATTCAAAATGCTATCTCCTCCACGCGGGGGAGAACAATTACAGGCACATTTGGCAGAAAATCTCCACCCACCAAGTAAGCATGACTCTTGTTGCCTGTTTTTTATTTGTTCATGGGACGCAGGAGTCATTTGTTGGACCATTGTTTATTGCCCATAACCAAAGGCACTGTATTGCTGTGGGTCTGGAATCACATGTAGGCCAGACCAAGTAAGGACAACAGTTTTCCTTTCCTAAAAGACATTAGTGAACAAAATGGGTTTTTAAGAGATTCCAACAATGATTCATAGTCACCATTAGGCTCTTTTATTGAAAGAGGCAGATTTGTTTTTTTATTGAATTCAAATTTTACCATCTGCCCTGTTAGGATTTGAACCCAGGTCCCTAAAGCATTACCCCAGGTCTTCTGGATTAGTTGTCAAGTGACAATACCACTATTCTACCGCTTCCCTGGCCATTTTAAGCCATGCCTTGTTCTGACAGTCACATTTCTATCCTCAGCCTCCTACAATGTGGCAGCAAATTCCAATGTAAGCTTGAGGAGCAGCACCCCATTTTTTATTTAGCACCTTACAGCCTTCTGGACTCAAAATTGAGTTCATTTTGATTTTTTTTTTGCCAGTCTGTATCTATTTTTCACATAGCACCATCCTATATTTTTGCCAAAAACATTTATTCTTGTTACAAGGATGAGCTTTCTAAAATTAAATACAATTTCTAATCCGGCATTTTTTTCTGGCTGGATTTGAAAAAAATTCTGAATACTTAAAAATGATGGAGCGGGCTTAGCTGCAATATACAACATGCACCGCATCTCGTCATAGTTTTACATTATCTTGAAACTATGCAATGTTTCCTGCAATGTGACGTCAAAATGTCATTGACTGTTTAGAAAACATAATACAGTGGAATTTCCCTGGAATATATCGCCAGCAGGGTACTTAAAGAGACTATTTTACTAAGCAAGAGTGAGATAAAGAACGCTATATTGAAACAGGCTGAATCTACTTGCTCTCTTGTTCTCTCTTGGAAGCATTGTGCCAGGGTTGCAAAGTAACCACTCTGAGAAGACACAAGTATAGAAAACTGAGATTATTTGGGAATAAAATATGGAAATTTCACCCAGGAAGATAACTGAATAAAATTGCCACAACATGGAATGTTGTCTAAACTTGATTGTGGTTTAACTTCTTCTTGAATTGATTTGCAAAAGAGGAAGTAAAACAGTAGACTGTCAATCAGGAATAGACTCCATCCACATCATGGTCAGGATCAATGAGGCACTTGAGGTGCATTCAATCATGAAGAGAAATAAAAATAAACACAGATGGCTGGAGGATAAGAGAAATTTATTGAGCTCAAAGCTGAATCTTCACACATCAAACTTGGTACAGATTGAATGTTTCAAGTGCCTTTGAAAGGGCTTTTTTGATTTCTTCTTGCTGGGAAATATCAGCAATATCAAATCAAAGCTGTGGGTCTGAGCACACAGCTGGCCAGACTGGAAACATTCATCACACTCCTTCCAGAGAAGTTGATACCTCGTCTCTGTCAGAGAACTTCAAAGGAGTATGCTCTCGCCTGCAGTTTCTGGCAGGGGGAAAAGAACATCTCTGCTGCAGAACGGAGCACTGCAATGATATAAAATCCCACCAGGTAACCAGGGGGACATGGAAATTAAAGTGACCTAGCCACTTCAGAATTTGTGCAACTGAAGGCAGGACCACAGATATTAATCACAGGGCTGCCTGAAATCATTATGCACTATTTGCTTGAACTGTACCTTTCTCAAGTGTAGATATGTATGAGTGTCATCTCATTTACAGGTTTGCGTTGAATGCATTAATAAATATCCTCTTTATTTCAACCCATGAGAGTTTGCTATTGTTATTTTAATAGATCATACTCATACACTAG
This sequence comes from Sphyrna mokarran, assembly GCA_024679065.1. NCBI lineage: Eukaryota > Metazoa > Chordata > Chondrichthyes > Carcharhiniformes > Carcharhinidae > Sphyrna > Sphyrna mokarran. The sequence goes on from JAGIQG010000029.1 coordinate 25,407,397, forward strand.
GGGGGCTAAGAAGCATACATATCTTCCTTTCAAAAAATACACACTGAAAATAGGTAGTAAAGGAAAGGGTACAAGAGTTTCAGTTCTCTTCCAACTCTATCTGTAACAGGATACATGGTTGATTAAATTAATATGCCTTAATTTAGTGATTGGTCGTAAGTAGCAATAGTGAGCACTTTCAAGTCAGGAAGTAAATTATAATCAAGGTAGAATTTCCTGCACTGTATGCCTGAATACAACAATTATTCATAAATTCCTGCAATCTTTTATGTTCCTATTTATCCCTTGAGTAAGGCTAGTAATTTAACTGGTAGATTTTCCTTGCGGGTTTAGTTTGACATGATTCAAATCTTAAAAGGAAGAAAGCCCTCATAGACCATCATATAGAAGGAATATATTTCTAAGTGGAATTCACATCAAAGCTTAAAAGAACGTATAGAAATAGAAGCAGGACTGTAGAGGGTTCAACCCTTTTAATTTGCTGTACCATTGAATATGATTATAGAACATAGAACATAGAACATTACAGCACAGAACAGGCCCTTTGGCCTTCGATGTTGCGCCGACCAATATAAAAAGCAATGACCCTCCAAACTAAACCATTCCCTTCTCTTCCATATACTTATCAACTAAACTCTTAAACGCCACCAAACTTGGCGCATCTACAACTGCTGCAGGCAGGGCATTCCACTCCCGAACCACCTTTGGGTAAAGAACCTACCTCTGATATCCGTCCTATAACTATCACCCCTTAATTTAAAGCTGTGTCCCCTCATGCTAGCTTTCTCCATCCTAGGAAAAAGGCTATCGCTGTCCACCCTATCTAAACCTCTAATCATCTTATATGTTTCGATTAGGTCCCCTCTTAGCCGCCTCCTTTCTAACGAAAACAAGATTATGGCTAATCTTCCATCCCAATTTTACTTTCCCACACAATTCCCATTGTCCCAAATTCCCTAAAATCTAAAGATCATTAATAGATTCAATGACTGAGCATCCATAGCCATTTGGCATTGAAGGCAGGGTATAACAGTATCGCTCATCCTGAAATCATCTGAGGCCAGTAGACCTTTGCATGGTCCATTCCCAATTCCCATGGCAGGCAGGAGGATAACATACTGGCCAGAGAATTCCAAATTTCCATAATCCTGTGGGGGAAGGAACAGGTCTCCCTCTCAGTCCTAAATAGCTGACCCTCATTCTGTGCTGCGTTTTAAAACTATGTGCCATCTAGTCCAACATTTCCAGCATGTTCACTTTTTAAACATTTTTTCTTCATGCTTTTAACATAAAAGTAACTTGTCCCAAGCAAAAGTTCTCATAATTTTTTTCCGTGAAGTGTCTAATCAACCATTACAAAGGAACAATAATGGGAGGCTTACGGGTAAAGTGGAACCAAAAACAAATAAGGAGAACTGTAATGAGACAATAGGTGACCTTTAAGAAGTCAATGTATCAGCTGCAGACTAGGTACAATACAACAAAGGATTCTTTTTAAAATATTCATTTGTGGGATGTGGATGTTGGCTGGCTGGGCAATATTTATTACCCATCCCTGAGGGGCATTTAAGAGTCAACGACATTACTGTGACTCTGGAATCAAACGTGGCCAGAGTAGGTAAGGTTGGCAGATTTCCTTCCCTAAAGGACATTAATGGGCTAAATGTTTTTTTTTATGACAAGCAACAATAATTGCATGGTCATCATTAGACATTTAATTCCAGATATTTACTGATCAAAATTTCACCATATGCTCTGGTGGTATGTGAACCTGGGTCCCAGAACATCACCCTGTGTCTCTGGATTTCACAAGAATCATAATAACTAGGAGCAGGAGTAGAAAATTCAGCCCCTTGAATCTGTTTTGCCATTTAATACAATCTTGGCTGATTTCATCTCAGCCTTAACTCCACTTTGCTGTGGTCCTTCAAACTCTTATCAATTAAAAATCTATTCATCACTTCCTTAAATCTATTCAATATCCAGACAACCACCAAGCTCTGAGGTAGTGAGTTACGTAGATGCATGACCATTTGAAAGAAGAAATTTCTCCTTGTCTCTGTTTTAAATCTGTCACTCCTTATCCTCAAACCAGGACATCTTGTTCTAGTTTGTCTTAGCTGAGGAAACTTCCTAGCCACGTCTACTTTGTCAACACCCTTATCATCCCGAACACCTCAATTAGGTGAGGAGAACATTAAGACTGGTGAAGAAAGAAGATCACCAGAGTTCTACCGCCCCATCCGCTGTGGAATCGGAGCTGGTGAGGGGCAGGCAACGGAAATGTCCACTGACCTCAAGTGAGAATTTCCGGTCTTGCTCAAGCAAGGCCATAGACTTCTGTCCTATAAACTGGATTAAACATAAAAGAGAATTCAAAATTCTTCTCCTGGCATGTAAATAGTAAGAAGCAGAGTGGATTCTACTGGCTACAAAGAGGATGCCTACAGGCCTAGGGCAAGACTTAGTGACCAGAAGTTTATGCTGCTCAAGGGGGTGTCACTGCCCTCCCACCCTCACCCACCCAAAAACATATGAAATCTTGCGAGAAGGCAGTAGCGTGCATCCTGATACCATTGTGTACTTGCGCAATATTTTGGTTGGTGAGTACTAAGCAGATGATTTATTCTATTAAGGGGCCAGTGGACACAATTTTACATGGCTCATCTGCTTATACATTTGATGGGAGGATCAATTACCATCATAGTGGCACAATGCTTAGTACTACTGTCTCATAGCAGCATGTACCTGGTCTACGTTTTCTGTCCATGTTTGTGTGAGTTTCCTCTAGGTGCTCCAGTTTCCTCCCACAGTCCAAAGGTTAGCTGGTTGGCCAACTAACTTGCACCCTAGTGTCCCAAGATGGTTAGAGGAGATTAGTCGGGTAGATACAGGGATAGAGCCTGGGTAAGATACCTTGTTGGAGGGTCGGTGCAGACTCAATGGGCTGAATGGTCACCATTAGAACTATAGGGATTCTACAAGTGGCAAGTCAGCCTTTACATCTTAGCTGCAACTTCGATCCAAGCCTGTGTTCCAAGTCAGGGTGAAATGTCAGGGTTGGAATAAATTTTAAAAGATCTCTGAGGACCTGAGGTTTGTGTTTGAATGCGCTGCTAGACATTCTTTGCATAGTTTTTGCATCACAATTCATTTTTCACAGGCCAGCAGCTCCCTGAGACAGTTCTGCAGCCCATTAACTGGCCAACCAGCACAAAATTACCTTCCAAGCCAAACAACCACAGATTTCCAGGCTGGCCAAGTGTGTGTGCTCAACGGATGAAAAATTCAGGCAAATGAGTACTCTTTACTAGTATTGTCTCACGAAGAAGATGATGACAAAACATTGAAAGAATTGGAGACGGTAGAAGTAATTTGTTCGGTGAAAACTGAGGGAAAGGAGGCACCACAAAGGTTGGCAGTGCTTAGAGTGGCCGAGTCCCAGCCAAAAAAGACACAGTAGGAAGTGTTATGTATGTTGGGGCGTCGCCCCCTTAAGGGAATGGATCAGGTGACCTGGGCTGTGAGTTGGGATCCACCCTGAGTGGGCAATCAACATTTGGAGTGTGGCCTGAGTAAACTGAATGACCTGGTCTGTGTTCCCTAAGGCCTGGCTGAGGAGTAGTTCTTGAGGAGACACCTCAATAACCAGAGATTTAACAGTAAGAAAATACTTTGTGGAGTTTTTCTTAAATCAAAGAAAGTGGAGAGAATTGAACAAGGAGACAATGTGGTGGGTAAAAGAGGAGCCATCAGTGGAGTAGTGAAAAGAGGCAAAGGCACGTCTCAAATTTGCCTATTGCAATCCGGAGATTTAAAGTTAAAATTTATTTATTAGTCACAAGTAGGCTTGCATGAATATGCAATGAAGTTACTATGAAATCCCCTATTTGGATACACTGAGGAAGAATTTAGCTTGGCCAATTCACTTAACAGATTTGGATTGTGGGAGGAAACCCCTGCAGACACAGGGAGAGTGTGCAAAACTCCACACAGACAATGACCCAAGCCAGGGATTGAACCCAGATCCCTGGTGCTGTGAGACAGCAGTGCTAACCACTGTGCTACTGTGTCGCTCGCCATGAGCCAGTGCACGTAATGAAAATTGAGGCTTATATTTGTTTCAAAACTGCATCTCGCAATGAATTTGCAATAGTTAAAACGACTACAGTCAGTCAAGGTAACTAATCAGTTGCTGGATTGATTCACCTTGTTAAGTGGGAAGGAAGACGAGGGGTTAACCAACTGCAATAAAACAGAGTACAGGTTCAAACACAACTCTTGATTTTCAAAGACCGTTATTATCACGCTCAGCCACAGTAAAAGAGATATTGCCTGGAAAGACAAGTCACCCACGTACATAATTGAGAATGAGTTGCTTTCTTTAAAGAATAACAACGCATTTTTTTCCTTTATTGTACAGTTCTATGAGGAGTCAGTCTCTTTGCTTGAGAGAAGTTTAGCATTTTAAAGCAATCCACCTAATATCCACTCTTACTTAAAAAGCCAATACGCCAATAAATCACCTTGTCTTGAGTACACAGTGTTCCTTGAAAAGACTTGATGTCAAAACTGCACAGACTATCAATTATTATCCTATTCTTGTCTCAAGGATTGCCTGAATTATTTATATTATATGCGCAAGTGTGTCTTTTTATGTCTGTGTTGTGCGTTGTGGCAGATATTTCACAACAGATACTTTGCAACAACCCAATGACATATTCAGGCGATGGAAAAAAGGGTGGCATGGTGGCACAGTGGCATAGCAGTTAGCACTGCTACCTCACAGCACTAGGGACCCGGCCTTGGTATTTGCGCGGAATTTGCACATTCTCCCCTTGTCTGCATGGGTTTCCTCCGGTGCTCCAGTTTCCTCTGGCACTCTATGCATGTTAGGTTGACTGGCCATGCTAAATTGACCTTAGTGTCAGGGGATTAGCAGGATAAATATGTGGTGTTATGGGAATAGGGCCTGGATGGGATTGTGGTCAGTGCAGATTTGATGGACTGAAAGGCCTTTTTGCACTGAGGGTATTCTAATTTAGGCTCTTGTAGAATGGCTGGTGCTAGTGCATTGAAGACCCTGAAAGAGTAAAACAGCACAACCTACTTGATGCCCCATGTTACCAGAGCATTAGTACAAGTGACAATAATCAACCCTTCCTGACTTTTGGTCCACATCTCTCAAATATGGACCATGGATTTCACTGAATGCATGATCCCTATTAGCTGAATATGCATTGAGCTGCATGACGGATACATCACTATTTAAAGGGATAGCCACCAACTTTCAGGTTCAATTTGTTGGGCGGCACAGTGACACAGGGATGGCACTTGGCACAACACTTAACAGTGCTACCTCACAATGCCAGGGACCCAGGTTTGATTCCAGCTTTGGCTGACTGTGCAGAGTTTGTACGTTCTCCCGAAGTCTGAGTGGGTTCCCTCCAGGTGCTGTGGTTTCTTCCCATTCTCCAAAGATGTGCAGGTTTGGTGGATCAGCCAGGCTCAATTGCCCCTAGTGTCAGGAGCCTTAGCAGGGTAAATCCATAAGGTTAAGGGGATAGGAGTTGGGTAAGATTGTTGTCGGTGCAGGCTCGATGAGCCAAATGGCTTCCTTCTGCACTGTAGGAATTCAATGATTCTATGAAAAGTTAGTGTGGCTTATTTTTTTGGAGGTCTGTTGGGAAACTAGTTCAATCCATTCAGGACTTGGTCACTAGTGGTGGAAGAAATACAGTTGTCATGGCAATAGTGCCTCTCTGCCATAGGACCAATAAATGCAGAGAGGACAATCTTTGTGGAGAAGGGAGGTGGAAGAGGACCAGGGGTCTCCACAGAATGCACTACCCACCACCAGTTTTCTTATCAGCTCTTCTCAAGCATCCACCTGCACAGGGAGCCGTGGGGAGGCGGTGGCACAGTGATATTGTCACTGGGTTAGTGATCTAACCCAGGGGATTTGAGTTCAAATCCCACTGCAGCAAATGGTGAAATTCGAATTCAATAAAAACCTGGAATTAAAAGTCTAATGATGACTATGAAAGCATTATTGATTGCTGTAAAAATCCATCTGGTTCACTAATGTGCTTTAGGGAATGATATCTGCTGTCCCTTCCTAGTTGGTCCAGATGTGACTCCAAACCCATAGAAATATGGTTGATTTTTGAAATGGCCTAATAAATTCAAAGGCAACAAGGGATGAGTAGTAAATGCTGGCCTAGCCAGTGATACCAAGATCCCATGAACAGATATAAAAAATGGCTAAAGCAACTCAGATTCATCAAGGAGATTGTTAGGGAAATGCACCATATCCTTCCACACAACCCAGTCTATGTTGAAGGAGGTTCCCTTTTGAATGAAATAAGATCTCCACGTGTGTGTTCAAAGGAAGATTATAAGATCCTGTGCTCCCCAGGAAAAATGTGTGAGTTTTCATTGTGTCCTGGCCAACATTCCCCTTGAACCAAACACACCATTAACAGGCCATCTGTCTCACTGCTATTTTTTGGATTTTGCTGTGTGAAAAGAGATTGCACTGTACCACGGTTATTTAAGATGTTTCTCAGAAAAATAATGAGTTGCAACATTAATTTGTTGTCTTTTTATCATTAATACATCTTGGGTTCATCTCACTGACTATTCTTAACTTAATCAACTGCTAAGAGCAGTCATTTGGACCAATGCCAAGAATTGTGAGCCTAAGGCAGTAATCTTATTATTCTGCACATTGTGAAACAACTTTGTTCTGAAGCTGGCTGCACTCCAAACTCTGACGTGCTGTCTGTCCCCCAGTGCTGGCCCCAGGTCAAGTCTAGAGTAACCAGATCTACCCATGGGAGTGGCTTCACCACTTAATCGGCTCCATGCATTGAACCTATATTCAGCATGGCCTCCCAGTGTAATTAACGCACAAGTTTTCTCTGAAGGCAATAAATGATCTCCCACTGGGGTTTGACAAATTCGCATGAACACAAGAAACAATGAAATGTGTGTTGGAAGTTTTTTTGAAGATTTGTATCGAAGCTTGAAGGCAATCAAACGTTTTCCTGTAAAATTGCAGATAATGGGGGAGTTTATTTTCTTTGCTAGGGGCTCTGATTAACAAGTTTAAATTTTAATGTAGTCCCAATGGATTTTCTTCCAGTCACAAAGCATCTGTCCACAACGGCCATGCAAGATCAACCAATAGGATAACAATTCTAAATAGACTGTGTGTGCAACTTTCTTCTTTTTAATCACATTATTTATTTATTAGAGTTACAAGTAGGCTTACATTAACACTGTAATGAAGTCACTTCATTAAAATCCCCAAGTTGCCACACACTCCAGCGCTTGTTCAAGTAGACTGAGGAAGAATTAACGTGGCCAATGCATCTAACCAACATGTTTTTCAGACCGTGGGTAGAAATCAGAGCACCAGAAGAAACCCATGGAGACACAGGGAGAAGGTGCCGACTCCATATAGTGACCCAAAACTGGAATTGAACCCGTCTCCCTAGCGCTGTGAGGCAACAGAAATAACCATTGTGTCAATGTGCTGCCCATTAACAAATAATAAAAAGAACCATGACATATCAAGATAACATGAGAAATAGTTGAAATTTTCAGTTATTATTCTCATTGGAAACTCAAACTGTGGAAGGAACAATGATGCTCATGTATTTGTAAAGTGACCCATGGATAATATCAAAGACTGAGGAGTGAGGGACAAGGAAGGAAGCTGAACCAGGTGACATACCGTAAATAATGCTCAGGCATCTCACCATAAACAAGCACATACAGTTTTTATCAGAAACTAGATATCTCAATTAATTCCTCTGGTATGTCCCAGGAACTGGGGGTGGAATTCTCCCAAGCTCCTGTTCAATGAGCTGACGGGGTGGGGGGTGAGAATTTGGTGGGACACCCAAGAATCATTTTTCCACCAGCATGAATTTACAGCGGGAACCTCTGCTGACGCTTGCCGTGACAGATCCACTAAAGACATGATATGAACCTCATAGAACATAGAACATAGAACATTACAGCACAGAACAGGCCCTTCGGCCTTCGATATTGTGCCGACCAAAATAAAAAGCAATGCCCCTCCAAACTAAACCATTCCCTTCTCTTCCATATACTTATCAATTAACCTCTTAAACGCCACCAAACTTGGCGCATCTACAACAGCTGCAGGCAGGGCATTCCACTCCCTAATCACTCTTTGAGTAAAGAACCTACCTCTGATATCCGTCCTATAACTCATACCCCTTAATTTAAAGCTGTGTCCCCTAGTGCTAGCTTTCTCCATCCTAGGAAAAAGGCTATCACTGTCCACCCTATCTAAACCTCTAATCATCTTATATGCTTCAATAAGATCCCCTCTTAGCCGCCTCCTTTCTAACGAAAACAACCTCAAATCCTTCAACCTCTCTTCATAGGACCTGCCCTCCATACCAGGCAACATCCTGGTAAACCTCATTTGCGTCTCACTATTGGGGCGCAGGTGAAAGGTCCAACCACCCGCATCCGAATTTCCTGATGACGCCAGTGGAAAGACAAGATGGAGTGGAGTATTTATCAGACAACATAGTGTGCAGTTTTCCAGACCCATCTGAAGAAAGCCTGAAGCTGCCTCCTGGAGTTGAGGATGGAGGTGATCCTGGAGCCTGGAACGCCACAGAGGTTCATGGGGAATGCATCAACAAGTGGGCCTTCCAGATTCAATACACTGGAAGTCCACTTTCTTTCTTCAATAGCAAGACAGTGATGTTGGGCGCATTTTCAACCCAGATAACAATGCACCATCCAGGTTTGACCCGCAGTGGAATTATTACAGAGCCAGAAGATTTGGCGTGTTTTTTCGCTGACACTCCATGTTCCAACCTCCACCGTAGGACTTGATCCCAGAATTAGAGACCTCAGGCCACAGTTTGTAAAGATCAGTCTAGTTTGTTATAATTATTGTATTTATTATGTCAATTCATTATAACTGACAATAGGAAGCTGGAGTGTGTGCATGTTGTGACACTGCAGTCATTGAGGTGGACCCGATAGAGCAAAGGCTTTGCCAAACCTTCATTTTTCACATACTGTTGAAATAAACTATCAGGAAATCAGAATGTTGGCTGTGGGGAATTCACCTCAAAACTGATTATAGAGCCAGTGCGATAAAATGGGTCAATAAAACCATTTAATAACTAGACGAGAGCAAATCATAGAATCCCTACAATGCAACTGAGGCCATTTGGCCCATCAAGTCTGCACTGACTCTCTGACAGAGCAATTTATCCAGACCTTTCTCTTCCCCATTCCAGTAACTCCGTGCATTTACGTTAATAATCTCTCTAACCTACATCCTGGGACACTAAAAAGCAATTTAGCATGGCCAATCCACCCAACTCGTACATCATTTTTGGCAGCACGGTGACACAGTGGTAAGCACTGCTGTCTCACAGCATTAGGGACCCATGTTCAATTTCGGCGTCAAGTCACTGTCTCTGTGGAGTCTGCACATTCTTCCCATGTCTACATGCATTTCCTTCAGGTGCTTTGGTTCCCTCCCACAGTCCAAAGATGTGTGGGTTTAGGTTGATTGGCTGTCTAGATTGACCCTAGTCAATATGTGGGGTTACAGGCATAGGGCCTGGGTGGGATTGTGGTCCCACCCAGTGGGATTGTGGTGAGTTCAGACTCAATGGATCAAATGGCCTCCTTCTGCACTGTAGAGATTCTATGATTTTTGGTGTGTGAGAGGAAACTGGAGCACACGGAGGAAACCCACACAGACAGGGGAGAACATGCAAAGGTCAGAATCGAACCATGACCCTGTGAGGCAGCAATGCTAACCCACTGTACTTCTGTGCTACCCAATTCAACTGGTTTTATATTCCAAACATCTAATGGAAACAGCCTTTAAAACCCACTGCTGATTTGCCATAACCTGCTCTGCTCAAATCTGTAAGTGTGATACCCTCACTGTGCCCAGATAGCATACATACCCACTTGTGTTAAGAGAGTAGTCTGATTGTATGGGGATGAGAGGGTGGATATGCCACTTAATAAAACATTTGATGATTTTGTTGATTTAATTGCCTGTAAACAAAAGTAATGTGATTAATGCTTAATTTAGGAGGTTTGTTTTGGATAAGTTATCTCATGTAAATTGAACAGAGGCTGCAAACGGTAGGCTGGCTCGAAGCCACGGCAGTTATTTTTCTAGTTCTGTGATTATATCTGAAGCTACAGTTTCTACACAATGAAAAATTATTACCTTTCTCCCAACATTCCATCCATGATTTTATTGTGGTTTTATGCAGCACCGAATACATTTGTTTTGCTGTGGGTTTTTTTTTCTCTAGTTTGCTTTGGTTTTTTCTTTCTAGTTTATGTGAAATTTAATTGGGTTTAGCTGCACCTCAAAATTCTGGGGTAGTTTCTACTTGGTTGTTTTCTCTCTTCCTCTTGCTTCCTCTGCCTCTTTCTGTTCATAATTTCATCAGATATAGAAGCAGAACTAGGCCATTCAGCCCATCATGCCCACTCTGCCATTTGATCATGGCTGATATGCTCTTCAAACCCAAACTTCTCCCCAAACTTTTGAACCATTAAAAATCTGTCTAACTCTTTCTTAAATTTATTCACTGAGCCAACATCCACTGCACACTGGAGTGGCGAATTCCGTAGATTCACAATCCTTTGGAGAAATAGTTTCTCCTCAACTAGGTTTTAAATTTGCTATTTATTACCCTAAGACTATGACCTCTTGTGTCAGAACGCCCCGCCAGTGGAGGTATCCGCTTTGCATCTACTTCATCCATACCTTGAATACCTCAATTGGATCTCCCTTCGTTCTTTTTAAATTCCAGAAAGAATTTCGATGAATTTCATCCAAAATTGGGGAATGCTGCGGGAAAGATTGTGGAATTTGAACTGTAATTTCATTCGTCGCAAAGTGAATTTTCATGATTTTTTTTGTGATACCTCCAGAAACTTTGGGGTAAAATGCAGCCTTCATCACCAACCTGACCACACCCAACATGTGCAGTAATCACCTTGGTAGCTTCTATTAATTGTGTTTGGATAGAAGCCTTTGATTAGCCTCTGAAAGTGAACCTGTATCCTCTGGGAACAAGGCAACTAAGTGGTAAATTTTAATATATATTGAAATTGACCACGGTACCTCAAATGTAACTCCGAATGGGATTTTTTGTAAGTAACTTTCAGTAATTTAAATTCAGATAGTGGATTGACAGCAATATAATTTTTTTTAAATTTTGTTTGAAATCTATTTTCAGTTCTATTAATCAACTACACAGAGTTAGTATTCATATACATATCAGCGGAGGATTAGAACAAAGAATGTACAGCACAGAAACAGGCCCTTCGGCCCTCGAAGCCCGTGCGCATCTTGATCCTGCCTAAACTAAAACTGTATGCACTTCCAGAATCATAGAATCATAGTCATTGAAGTCACAGAATCCCTACAGTGCAGAAGGAAACCATTCGGCCCATTGAATCTGTACCAACCACAATCCCACCTTGGCCCTATCCCCATAACTCCACATATCTTCTCTGCTAATCCTTCTAATTTATGCATCACGGAACAATCGGGTAATTTAGCAAGGCCAAGCAACCTAACTCGGACATCTTTGAACTGTGGGAGGAACTGGCGCTGTGAGGCAGCAGTGCTAACCACTGTGCCACTGTACATCCTATTCATGGTTTTGTCTAGTTACGCCTTAAATCCCTTAAATCATACCTGCTCACACCACCTCAGCGGCCAGTGCGTTTCAGATATTCACCACCCCCTGTGTAAAAAAACATGCCTCACACATTGCCTCTAAACCTTTCCCCACACACCTTAAACCTATGTCCCCTCATGCTTGGCCTCTGGGCTCCCCCGAGTGATTTTCTCAGTTGCAGGAGACAGTGTGCCATTTGCCGGCAGTTGGATCTTCTGGTCTCTCCACTACCAGTGGGATTTCCCACTTACTTCACTCGACACCAACGTAAACCCACAGCGGGACTGCGCCATTGGCAGGATCATAAAAACCCACCAGCCTGAACAGCCAGAAAATTCTGGCCATTGAAATATATTGTTTAAAGCCAATTTTAGAAAACAGATATATTCAGGATGGCACGGTGGCACAATGGTTAGCACTGCAGCTCACAGTGCCACAGACCCTGGGTTCGATTCCCACCTTGGGTCAATGTCTATGTGGAGTCTGCATGTCGTCTGCGTGGGTTTCCTCCAAGTGCTCTGGTTTGCTGTCACAGTCTGAAGTATGCGCAGGTTTGGTGGACCATGCTAAATTGTCCCTTAGTATTCCAAGATATATATGTAAGGGGAATTAATGGGTGAGTATGTGGGGTTAGGGGGAAGGGCCTGGGTAAGATGTTCTGTCAGAGAGTCAGAATTCTATAATATTCTTTCAAATTATCTTTAAAAGTGATTTTGTGGTTGTTCATATGGTAGATGTAGAAATTAGTTTGTGTGGAAATTCCAGGGAGTGTGTGGGGAAACACTCAGAAAAGGTACATTTTTGCCAACGATTTGCATCCAGATCACCAACTGTGGCCAAAATGCAACCCCAGATATTCCTGACTCAGAGCCATAAGAACTTTTGGCAAGTGCAGTACTCAAATGGTTGGAATATCATCTGCCAGAATTTATATTAATTGTACTGTGTGAATGAGTTGAGAGCATGAATTTCCTTAAATATTACCCTTAATATCTGTGGGAGAAAACTGATTTGAATTCACATATGGCATTCACACATTAACCTGCAATATGGTGCCAGTATTTCCTGCAAAGTCCTTCTATTTACCCAAACGTTACAGAGCACCACTTGTGGTTCTTTCACAGTATCCCTACACTTTACTTTGAATCTTATTTTCCTTTATGAAAACCGAGACCAAACTCCAGATAATCCTTTTGAGGTGGGAAACAAACCCTAAAGGCTTGATTGCTTTGTCTGGAAGGTTTTGTATAATGCTTCTCAAAGAAGTGAAAACTGGCCTTGAATTTTGGAACATGAACGACTCAAATCAAAGAGATATGCATCAATCTTTCTTTTGTTCGATAGTGTATAAGATGTCTCGCAGAGGAACTGAAAAATGGGATGAACCCGCTTGCTTGCAACACACGCATTTTATGTGAAGTCTTTGTGGGTCAAACAAGCAAGGCGTTCAATACAAAAACAGGGTAAATTATTTTGAATTTCCAGTTCAGAAGATAGTTCACACCGAGGAATGGAAAGACTTTAAGTTGTAGCACTGAAAAACTTCTGCCTCTGGCCATCTGTAATTGTGTACGTCGGCTGGTTGATACAGTGTGCCTCAGGGTGGGTTGATAGGAGGACGTTAAGGAGCTTTAGAAAAAAAACAGAATAAGAGCGCAGTTACAAACCCCAAAGGTCACAACTCCCAGATGATTGCTGGGTTTAATGGGCACCAATTTTGCACTATTGGAGTCGTATATCACCCTGCACAAAATAAAGAACATGCTCGATTGAAGCAATATTTCCATTTTCTTTGCCAGAGGAAAGAGAATAATTCAAGAGTCACCCGCAGAATCAGTTGCTTACAGACTCGGTCTCGCCCTGAAGACAAGGAATCGAGCTTGCAAGGTTAATGGAAAAATGGAACTGCTTATCTATTAAGTGTCAACAGGAAACGACCAGGCCGTTGCTTCTCTATTTTATCATCTTTTTTTATCCCCCTCCATATTTTTCCACAGAAATCGCTCATTGTGTGCAGTCAGCTTCTATTGCCTGGGCAGGGCTGTTTGGATGGCAAATCATTCTCAATTTGCCTTCACTGCAACTGCTTGATCTGCCTGCCATGTAGGAAAAGAAACAGAAGCCCAGTTGAACACCAGAATAATGGAAACTAATTGATCTGTGTGTGAACTCCAGTTTGTGTGACATCCATCAAATCTATTCACAGAATCACACCGTGCAGAAGAGGCCCTTCGGCCTACCAAGTCTACACCGACACATGAGAACCACCTACCTACCTACATAATCCAACTTGCCAGCACTTGGCCCATAGCCTCGAATGTTGTGACGTGCCAAGTGCTTGTCCAGACATTTTTTAAAAGATACCAAAGAATTCGCCTCCTCCATTCCCTCAGGCAGCACATTCCAGATCGTCGCTACCCTTTGGGTAAAAAAAGCTTTTCCTCACGTCTCCCGTAAACCTCCTGCCCTTCACCTTGAACTTGAGTCCCTTTGTAACTGATCCTTCAATTAAGTGGAACAACTGCTTCTTATCTACCCATATATGTACCTCATAATCGTGTGCACCTCAATCACGTCGCCATCTCAGTTTTCTCTGCTCCAAAGAAAACAACCCAAATCAATACAACCTCCCTGCAAAACTTAAATTTTCCAGCCCAGGCAACACCTTGGTGAGTTTTCTCTGTATCCAGTGCAATCACACCCTCCCTATAATGTGGCCACTGGAACTGCATACAGTACTCCAGCTGTGGCCTCACCGATGTTCTGTATAACTCCAACATGACCTCCCTGCTTTTGTAATCTATGCCTCGATTGATAAAGACAAGTGTCTCGTATGTCCACTATTCCACTGATATGCACTTCCGTCTTCCAGAGATCTATGGACAAACACACCAAAGCCTCTTTGTTCCTTATCATTTCCAAGTGTCATGTCATTCATTGAGTACCTCCTTGTCAAATTATGTAAGACCTCATTCCTGTTTTTACCAATATATACCATGACCTTTGCCTCATCACCTTCTCCTTTTAGGATGCCTTGCAGCTATTCAATGACATCCCCAAGGGGAATGTCACACTATCCTGGAGTCACACTAACTGCTGTAGTAGTGTCTATCTGTCCCCCTGACTATAGAATCTCCTATCAATATTCCTCATCCTCTCTTCCTCCTCAGACCCCTCCCGAGATGAGGCTCACAGAATGGCATTCTCTGTTGGCCTTTGGCAGAATTGTACGAGTCTTGGGTGGACGTGGCGATAAAATTCCACCGAGTGTTCATGTGACAGAGAAGTATGTTTATGTGTGTCTGATATGAGAATCAAACATTCCAGCAGAACTCATCCCATTTGAACAAAGAGAACAGATCAGTCCTTTCATTAAAAAGGACAAAAATGTGAGAACCAAGATTGCTTTTAATATGAGAAATTTTTAGGACTTCCATAAAATAAGTTTCTGTACACTTGTACCCACTGTGCAAAAGAAAAATATTATTGTTGTAGTTTGGCTCTTTAATACAATAAAAGTGGTCCTCAAGTGTCCGTTCAGGACTTTTGGGAGTCCCATGGATAGAAAAGCTTGTAAGATTCTGGGCTAAGGAATTTCATCAATTGGCATTATTGAGATGATTCTAAATTGATAAGACTTGTCTGGATGCACATGTACTTGCCAAAATGTGAGTGCTGGAACATTGCGAGGGATGTTTGTTGTCCTGTTGATGTCAAAACAAAAGCAAAACTACATCAAGGACAAAAGGCCCTTGAGAATCCTATCTCCAACAAAGGGTTGTGAATCTATGGCATTCCTTGCCTGGTGAAGCAATCGAAGCTCTCTCGTTGAATGTTTTTAAGGCAAGGATATGAATGATAAAGGAATTAAGGGCTATGGTGAGTGGGCGGGCAAGTGAAGCTGATTCCAAGAAAAAGTTGGTCATGATTCTATTGAATGGTGGAGCAGGCTCGAGGGGCAAGATGACCTCCTCCTGCTCCTAGTACTTATATTCTTTCCTATAGGGTCCACTGCCTCTAATGCTGAGTTCTTTGAAACTCAATCCTTTGTGATTAAGAGTCACAAATCTGCCTTTTGAAAAGCTGCCTCAAGAGTAGCATTATTCCAAATTGGACTGGATTGATTATTTTATTGAAGAAATTACATGAAGTGTTTATTGGAGGGCCTCCGATTTCAGATGAGTGCTTTTAAAACTAAAGAATAAAGCAACCACTTGAATTATGAATGTGGACTAGTGAATCTGAGCCCTTCTGTCATTTTCACTTAGCTTTGCAACCTTGGAAAATGCCAAGCATTTAGCACAACCGATGAAATGGTTACACTCCCACAAGAAGCCCCTGTTAACTGAGTTGGTAAATGCACCGTCAAGGACATTATATGGAGCCCAACAGTCAAACAGAATCCCCAATCTTACTGATCTTAACTGGAGTTGTAACACAAGAGATTTTACCATGGCCTCTAAGGAGGGAAGGGGGGGGAAAGATCTATTTCACTCTTGATCATGTTTTATCGCTGCTGAAGGAAATATGTCTGTGTGCACCTCAGCTGAGGATAAGATTAGGATCAGTTACAATTGTCTTAATCTGTCAGCACTCACTGTTGTTGCCTCACAGTTGAAGAAATGACCACATTTGACAGGTACTGAAGAGCGCCAAGCATCCACATCACCCTGCATGAGTCAACAAGAAGAGAAAAGGAAGTTGGAGACAAGTCGGTGGGGTGCCTGTGGGCCCTAGACCAGCCTGTCATTCATCTCAGTTGGATTATTTTCAGAGGCTCAAGACATCGGAATAATAATTTTCCAAGATGTGCAAAGACTGGAATCATGAAAGGAAAATAAGGGATATTGGAACATCAGAGCAGGGATGTTCAGATTTGAACGTTTTCTTAATATTTTGGATGAAATTGACCTTTATTTTTAAGAAGGACCTGTCATTTGCAAATGCAAAAGATAATAAATTATTGCACAACTATTCAAAATGTAAGATCCAACATCCGGGCATTTATTTTCACCATGCACAAAAAACAATTCACATCGATATTGTGATAACACACAGGACTCATATGGGGAATCACTGATTGACATCCCTATAGGACTCATTGAATACAAGCTTCCTGGGGATTGGTAATTAGCAAACCAGGTGGCACTCATACACCAAGCCCTGTATAAAGCAGGCCGCTGAGCGGATCCATTATAGTATTATCCTGGTTGGGATCCATTGGCCGGTACTTTACTGCCATACCTGCCCTAATTCCGGGGATGGGCGAGGTGCGTGGAATAGCATTCTCTGTTGGCCTCAGGCAGATGTGCTGGTAAAATTCCACTCATCACGTTCACACGTGGCTTTGCTTTCCTTTATTTTGAGCAATAAAGCACTGTCCCTTGAAAGCCGATTCTTAGTGCTGTCATAGATATAGAAGATTTAATGCAGTAAAGCACTCCAAAGTGCTCTGCAATAATGTAATTAGACTTAATCTGACATTGACACCAAGGTAAGAGGAGGAGTCATTGGGAAGAATGGCTTGAAAATGCAATCAAAGTGGTACGTTTTAAAGAATGTCTGAAAGAACAAGGGATTCTGCCAGAGAGTTGGAGGGAGAGAATTCCAGAGCTTCCTATCTTAAGGTCTGAAGATTGAATGAACAATGGTAGGGAGTGAAAGAAGTGGGAGTGCATAAGAAGCCAGAGTTGGGGGAATGCAGAGTTCTTGGGAAGGGAGCTGCAGACTGGAGGTGGTTTCAAAGATGGGGAGCAATAAGATTGCAGAGGATTGAGAATTGCAAATTCCCAATCTTGGTCTACCAATACCATCAGTAAGCAAAGTGCCAATAGATGATTTGGACTCAGTATGAGTTAGGATCTGGACAGCAGCATTTTGGATGAGTAGCCATTTGGCATTATGTTTAACACTGATCCTTATACAGAGTGGCGACCTATCTGATTTCAAATGATGTCCCTGTCTCTTTTTCCCACAATTAAAAGTTTGTGGTTAATTTTTTGGGTCTTTTTTTAAAAAAATATTTAACATGTGGATGTGCAGATGAAGTGGATTGGCCATGATAAATTGACCTTTAGTGTCACAAGGTGTGTATGATAGGGGGATTAGTGGGGTAAATACTTGGGGTTATGAGGGAACAGGTGTGGGTGGCATTTCCCCTTCGTGTCAGGGGATTATGTAGGATTACAAGGGTAGGGCCTGGATGGGATTGTTGACTCAATGCAGCCAAACGGCCTCTTTCTGCACTGTAGGGGTTCTATGATTGTTGCAATACTTCCTGGTGTGTAGCTTTGTTTACTTTTTCACAATGCAATATTGCCTCTGTTCCATTCATTCTGCAGTTTTCCTTTCTGCTATAGTTTGATTTGCAGTAAGCAATTTGCTGATGAAGTATCTCCTCTGGGACTTCGAGTTAGGTTATGGAGAGCAAATTTAAAGTACTCAAAATCAATTTATCTGGAATCCTGCTACTGTAACATCCCTTCTCTGAATCCTGTTGCAGTTCCAATGCTTCTATAGAAATGTGTGTGCTGCTTAATTACCCAGGTTCACGTTGTGTGTAAGATTAAATAAAAGTGAACAAAATAAATTCATATCCATTTACAGAACCAAACTTGCTGCACTGTATGCCAAGTACAGTGTCTGAACAATTTATGAAATTTTTTCAATAAAATTAGAAATAGCCTTAGTCCGCAACATAATTGATCTATCAACTTTTACCATGTGTTTAATATTTGTTGTCTTTACTGAAGAGAAAAAGCTATTACTTTGAACATAATTAGAATTATATTCCTTGTTAAGGTCTAGCAATTTATTATAACAAATTTTCTTATAATGGGGTCCAAAGCAACAAGGAAAGGTAAGAGTGCATTGGAATAGTCAAGCCTGAAGGTAACAAAGGCATGGATGACAGTCAAAGCTTGACAGAGAGTTATAGAATCCTACAATGCAGAAGGAGGACATTCAGCCCATCAAGTCTGCACTGACCACAATCCCATCCAGTCCCTATCCCCATAAACCCATGCCTTTATCCTAGCTTGTCCCCCTGACACTAAGGGGCAAATTAGTATGGCCAGATCACCTAGCCCACACATTTTTAGACTGTGAAAGGAAAACAGAACACCCAGAGGAAACCCACGCAGGCACAGGGAGAACATCACACAGTAACCCAATCTAGGAATCAAATCTGGGTCCCTGAGTCTGTGAGGCAGCAGTGCTAACCACTGTGCCACTCTCAAAATTCAGATCTCAGGCTCAGCTTCACCCACTGGAGCTGAATGTACATCACAGCTTCTCACAGGAAATGGGCCAATTTCAGAGTGAAAGTGCATTGCTTCCTTTTAGCCCACCCTGTGTTGTAATGTTAGTCCTGGTTTGACATGGGGAGGTAGTTGTCTTGTCTTGCACTGGTAATCTAGGGACCCAGGGCAAGATCTGAGGACCTGAATTCAAATCCTGACCACAGCAGATGGAAAAATTGGAATTCAACAAAAATTTAGATTTTTAAAATTCATCTGTGGAACATGTGTGTTGCTGGTTGTCAAAATTTATTGCCCATCCCTTAAAAATGAATTTTAAATAACCTCTGTCTCTTTTAATTCATCCTGTTTCATTGAGCAGTTACCTCTGACCAAAATGGCACTGGATTCATAGAATCCCTACAAGGAGGCAATTCGGCCCATCAAGTCTGCACCAACAACAATCCCACCTAGGCCCTATCTCTTTACTCCAACATATTGACCCCCTAATCCCTCTAACCGACACATCTCGGGACACTAAGGGGCAATTAAGCTCCTTCAGTTGAGTCTGAATGGTCATCCCCTTGAATATCACTGAACATATTATTCCATTGTCCTTTCCTGCTTCTGTTCAAGATCAAGACAGAACAGCTGGTGACGCCCAGTCAGGGCTGCTGCGATGGAACTAAGATTCTCTGAAAAACCAGCCAGCTCCCAGTCTCACGTGAATCAAAACATGAGAGCGAGCAAAAAAAAAAGAAAATTGGTAGAATAGCACACTCATTGTTGACGCCAACTGGGAGGAAAAGATGCCTTTGGCAAAGTTAAAGGGCCATTGAACAACAGCTGTGGCCATTACTTGAGTTAATTGCCTCAGAAGATATCTGCAAATCAGCTTCAGGATTAATCTTCACCCTGTCATGTCTTGCTGTTGGAATAAGAATAGACAGTTTGTTAAAGCCATTTTAGCCTCTGCTTTGAAGTTAGGCTCTTTTCCCCACTATCTTACTCTGAGAGTCATGTTAATTGAATTTATGGAATTAATGGCGGTGCAATGTACCTCATTCATCTTTTGCCCTTTATTTGAAGAGGGATATTCCAGTTAAACCAATCTAAAATTCAGGAAAGAGAGTTTGGAAACATACAATCTATTCTTTAAACTAGGTTCATTACACAAAATAAAGTACTGATGTAGATCTAACAAGTTGTAGTCAAGGTGTACTTTTCGTGAAATTATCTGGAAGGAGCAGTCTGTGGTTCTCTTATCACTAGGATTCCTTGTTATGGATTCCCTAGCTAATATGTTGTCTGGAGAGGAGGCTGTTTTATTTGTCTTATCATTGGGACTTTCACCGCACAAATAATGCATCAAATTTTTGATTTTGTTCGTGGTGCATTCACCTGTTTTATTCGGGACATAGAATAGACTCCTACAGTGGAGAAAGAGGACATATGGCCCATCAACGCTGACAACAATCCTACCCAGGACCTGTTCCCGTTATCCCACATATTTACCCTGCTAGTCCCCCAGACACTAAGGGGCAATTTAGCATGGCCAATCAATCTAATCCAGACATCTTTGGACCATGAACGGAAACCGGAGCATTCGGAAGAAACCTGTTCAGAAGATCGTGTAGGGTCCACACAGATAATCACCCAAGGCTGGAATTGAATCCTGGCACTGTGAGGCAATAGTGCTAATAACTATAATATCGTGCTGCCTGCACTTGTGACTTCTGGAGGAAGGATTGCACTTGGAAGTTTCTTTTTTTAAGGTGTATGTGCCTTTTAATTTTCGAAAATGGAATTCAAGATATACGTGTATGCTTCAAATGAGAAATGGACTAAATACCACCTCAGTAACAGACAAACATTAGCTATCATTTAATCAAGACTGAAGCTTGCATTGCATATGTAAATAAGGTACTTAATGCCTGTGTCTGGTAACGGTTACAATTTTGATTTACCTGCAGAGGCAGCCATTGTAGTTGCTTTCTGGAAAACCAATTTTAAACACAGTGCTTGCAAAAGAAAAATGCATGTTTGTACCATAAATATTTACCTTCCCAGTTCCCTAAGAGTTTCTAGGTTCAGCTTGTTTTTGACGCTCAGGCACTGCCATCTTCCAGCAAACAGCTCACCGACTTTTCACCCACTCGTTCGGCACCACCACTATCTACCCTCAATCTTGAGTTAAACCTTCCCACAACCTATAACAGCACTGCCAATGTCTGCACTTTCATTAGCCAAACCCTGGCCTAACCTTGATCACTCATTGTATCATCTTATTTTATATTTGACCTCAGGTGTGTTACTGGTAAAGCCACAATTAATGAAAACCTCGGTTGCTCTGAAGTGCCGCATCAGTAATCAGCCATCTTCCTGAACATCACAATCTTTTTGGTGATTGCTCTTTCATTATCATGTTAGGACAATGCAGAATATTGACCCCCCCCCCCCCCCCGCCCCAGGACAACAACGGAGTGGTGGTATATGTTCAATTATGATGGTTAGACATTTGAAGGGGAAACTGTGGCTGATTAAACAGCAACATATTCCTTCATGTGATCTCTGATTGTTGAATGGGCAGATAGATTTTGACTGATTATTGGAAGGAGGGTATCAATTTTGTTACCCTTCCTCTGGAACCATCCACAATCCAACCTGTTATATTTGCAGGATGTGACCCCTTTAAGAGGACGGGTCAGGTGAACCTGGGTGGGGAGTATGACGTGCCTGGGAAGCCATCCCTACAGGCAGTTGCAAACTGAAGTGCGAGGAGAGCAGTTTGTTCAATAAACCCTCGTTTGCTCCTATGCCTTACCTCTGTGTGAGGTCTTGGGAACTTGAGAACTATCCCCCAGGTGTCTCCAATGTAACACTGGTGACAAGAATGGGATCAGTCTTAAACAGGAGGCTATGACAGAGGGAGTTCCCAAGAACGCAGAGAGAGGCAAGTTGATTACGTGCTCAACAAGAACTAATTTTTCTTTTTTAAAAAATATGATCACTCCCTCATTAATCAATCAGGATTATCTCATCTCCCCCTTTGGTAATTCCCACATCAAATGGAGGAACATGTTGTTGTTTTACCAGGTAACGTTCCCCTCTAAATCTCATACTGTCACTTTTTCCATCATTAATGCTTATGTCTTCAGATTCGCTATCTCACACTATAGGAGAGTCATTGTGGGAAGGATTAAGGAAAAGGACCACCGACATCAGCCAGGGATGAGCAAGAATTGTGACTTTGCCAGCAACACTTACATCATGAGAACAATGAAACAAAATGGTGTGGTGGCATAGTGGTTAGTGCTGCCACCTCATAGAACCAGGGACCCAAGTTCGATTCCAGTATTGGATAGCAGTGTGAAGTTTGTACATTCTCCCGGTGTCTGCATGGGTTTCCTCTGGGAGCTCCATTTTCTCTCACAGTCCAAAAATGTGCGGGGTAGTGAATTAATGATGCTAAATTTCCCCTTAGTGTCCAAAGATGTGTTGATTAGTTGGATTAGCCATGGTAAATGTGTGGACAGTGCAGGGAGGGGTGGGGTGGACTTGGGTAAGATGCTCTTTCGGAGAGTCAGTGCAGATTCAGTGGGCCAAGTGGTGTCTGCTGCACAGCAGGGACTCTATTTTCTGGAAAATGGTGGCCACACGAAGTAATAAAAATGAACTCTGAATAGAAAGTGAATACTCAAATGGGGTTGGCAAATAGGATTCCATTCTCCAAATTCCTCATTCGCATCTACATAACATTAAGTTGACCATTCTCCACTATGACGGAAGACTACATTTTGCAATCTTTTTGTTCGCTATATACAGTATGCTTTGTCTATAACATGCAAGAAACAATAGTTTTTCACTGTATACTAATATATGTAAGTGAATGGGCAACGGCTGGCAGATGGAGTACAATGTTGGTAAATGTGAGGTCATTCATTTTGGTAGGAATAACAACAAGATGGACTATTACTTATATGGTAAAATATTGCAGCATGCTGCTGTGCAGACGGACCTGGATGTTCTTGTGCAAGAATCACGGAGTTGGTTTGCAGGTGCAGCAATAATTAAAAATAAAAATGGAATTTTGTCCTTCACTTCTGGAAAGATAGAATCTAAAAACGGATTATGTTGCAACTGTGGTGACGCCACTCCAGGAATACTGTGTACGGTTTTGGTCTCCTTATTTGAGAAAAGATATACTGACACTGGAGTGGGTGCAGAAGAGATTCACTGGGTTGATTCCGGAGTTGAGAGCGTTGGCTTATGAGGAGAAACTGAGTAGACTGGGGCTATGCTCATTGGAATTCAGAAGAATGAGGGGAGATCTTATAGAAACATATAATATTATGAAGGGAATAGATAAGATAGAAGTAGTGAAGTTGTTTCTACTGCAGGTGAAACTAGAATTAGGGGGCATGGTCTCAAAATAAGAGGAAGCAGATTTAGACTGAGTTGAGGAGAAACTTCTTCAGACAAAGGGTTGTGAATCTGTGGAATTGTCTGCCCACCGAAGCTATCTCATTGAATGCTTCTAAGGCAAGGATAGATAAATTTTTGAACAGTAAAGGAATTAAGGGTTACAGTGAGTGGGTGCGTAACTCTACGAAAAGATCAGCCATGATTTTATTGAATGACAGAGCAGGCTTAAGGGGCCAAATGGCCTACTCCTGCTCCTGGTCCTTATTGTGTTCTTATGTGACTATAATAAATAGATCAGACCAAAATAAATCAAATCAAATCAAATATACACTGTAGCAATTTTAGCATCTGTAATTTGTGTATCATTTTCTAATAGACATTATTGGCACATTTACTGTTCTTAATATCAATGGGAAACAATGAAGATTTTAAGTTCTTTTCCTATATTTTTGCTAAACATTTAAGAGTTACTGTTCTATAATAAATAGCAAGAATGAAACATGTGGTTTATAAATGTCAGCCTAAAGGTGACATGGTGTATTAACTTCAATCACCTCTTATCTGTTCTTAGATCTGATAAATGATTGTTGGTGAAGGTTACCTTTGTGGCTGTTCCATAAGTTCCTTGAATTCTGATAGTTATTTTTCTGAAACGTTTAGAAAAACCTTTTAAAATTGATCATATATGGGAGCAGTTTGCTTCTGCCCTTTGGTATTTTTCTATTCGTCACATTTTTAAGCATGATATTCGTGACAAAAAAAGAATGGTTCAATTCCCAATGATCCGCTGGTGAGAGTGCATCAGAGGCTTGGGTTGTGGTGCACTGCAAGGAAGAAAGAAAGTTAATTTCCCAATAGTTTAGGGTCTGGTTCAATCTAATAAAAACAAAGGGATACTATAGCCAAGTCAATGATGGTTGAATGAAAAGGAAGGTGAATTGAGAACAAAAAAGAACTAAGAAAAATACAGGAACAGGCCCTTTGTTCGTCCAAGTCTGCAGTGACCATGCTGTCTGTCTGAACTAAAACCCATTATCCTTCCGAGGACCATATCCCCCGATTCCCATTCTATTCATGTACTTGTCAAGGCATCCCTTAAGGTCACAATCTCATCTGCTTCCACTTCCTTCGCCAGCAGCAAGTTCCAGGCAGCCACCTCCCTCTGTGTAAAAAAAAAACTTGCCTCGTACATCTCCTTTAAACCTTGCCCCTCGCACCTTAAAGCTATGCCCCCTAGTAATTGACTCCTCCCCCCTGGGGAAAAAGCTTCTGGCCATCCATTCTGTCCCTCATAATCTTGCAGACCTCTATTAACTCATTTAATTGCGCATCACAGTCATGAATATTGGCAGGATAGTACGTAACAAGTTTGAGTTAATTTATTATTACTGTCACAAGTAGGCTTACATTAACACTGCAATGAAGTTACTATGAAAATCCCCCAATTGCCACCCTCCGGTGCCTGTTCACGCACATTGAGAAAGAATTTAGCATGGCCAATGCACTTCACCAGTACGTCTTTTGGACTGTGGGAGTAAAGTAGAGCACCTGGAGGAAATGCATGCAGAGAACACGCAAACTCTGCGCAGACAGTGACCCAAGCTGGGAATCGAACCCCAGTCCCAGTGCTCTGAGGAAGCAGTGTGAACCACTTTGCCACCGTACATCCACGGTTGTTGTTAGAAAAGTTGGGCCCCATCTGACAATTTCGTTTGAACAGCAAAGTTTTTTATTCTGAAGCACCGACATTCAGATATTGGAATCCAAAACTCCAATATATCTAAAATGATTCAGGTTAGATAGATTGTCATGTTCAATGCATCGGGTTACAGGGTTGGAGCAGGGGAATGGCTCTAGGTAAAGTGGCTGGGATTCTCCGACCTCATTCGCATCAACCCGCTGTCAGCAAGAATGGAAAATTTGATGATCAGCCAAAGCTCAATTCACTGCAGCAGGACTGGAGAATCCCAGCCATGAATGGGATCAGAGGCATCCTGCATTTATTATCACTTCAGTTTCAGCACTTTTCAGTGACTGGATTTTAACAGATCCACCCTGAGAAATCCTTGATAAGCTAACTATTGTGAAGGTGACAGTTATCCCGAGAAAAACAGGCAAAAGGTCAATTAGCACTTTCTAATGGTTTTGCTATCCCGGGGCAACACTGTGGCACAGTGGCTGGCATTGCTGCCTCATAGCGCCAGGGACCCGGGTTCGATTCCCGGCTGAGACACTGTCTGTGCAGAGTTTGCATGTTCTCCCTGTATCTGCATGGTTTTCCTCCAGGTGCTCTGGTTTCCTCCAAAGACGTGCAGCTTAGGTGGAGTGGCCATGCTAACTTGTCCCTTAATATCAGGGGGACTGGCTAATGTAAATGCATGGAGTGATGAGGATAGGGACTGGGTGGGATTGTTGGCAGTGCAGACTCAATGTGCCAAATGGCCTTTTGCACTGTAGGATTGTATTAGTAGAATCTTACTGGCACGTCCGTCCAAATTTTGCAGGATCCCACCCGAGTAAATGGAGAATGCTGTTTTCCGAGCCAAGCCTGCCCCCGGAATCGGGGCTGATTCAACTCAATCTGGAGGTGAAATATAGCCCTTAGCATCTTCATAGTGCACTGTATGGCTTTCTCTTAGCATCATCAAAGGTGTTTTGCTTATAAAGACAGCCAAACCCAAACTGTTCATTTGCACAGTTTTTCTGACTGCAACACAACTGTTAGCTGGATGTCTGCCTATGAAATATGTATAAGTGCTCAGACACAATTCTCTAAAGGATTGGCTGTACGTGTAAACTCCAGGCTTGCAGCCAATTCTGCTGCTGAATTCATAGAACTTTGACTAATATTACAAGAGCTGCTTCAGCACCTAACAGGTTTACTTCAATCATCCAATATATAGATTGACAGAATGGCATCCCTGTGTCACTAAATGGTTCGTAGGAAGCGGCAGGTGCTTTCCATGACTAGTGAATGGATGGATTGCATTGGCTGAAAGCCCACCTATGCAGCTGCAATCCAACCCTACAGGTGGGATACCTGCTTGAAGCATTGATTAAGCCAAGCTGACTGAGAGGTTTCTGGGCAGCACGGTGGCACAGTGGTTAGCATGTAGTGGGTCGGATCTCAAACAATGATGAGGCGGAGTACAAGAAAGGGATAGAGAGATGGGAAAACTGGTGTGACGACAATATTCTCTCATTCAATGTCAACAAAACGAAGGAGATAGTCATTGACTTCAGGAAGTGTAGGGAGAAAGTACCCCTACCTACGTCAATGGGGATGAAGTAAAAATCAGTAAAAGCTTCAAGGTTTTATGTGTCCAGATCACCAGTCACCAGTCCTGGCTCTGTCCATGCGGATGCTATTGTTAAGAAAGCCCACGAACACCTCTCCTTTCTCAGAAGACTAAGGAAATTTAGCATGCCAGCTACAAATCTCAGCAACTCCTGTAGATGCACCACAGAAAGCATTGTTTCTGGTCATATCACAGCTTGTTATGGCTCCTGCTCTGTCCAAGACACAAGAAATACAAAGTGTCGTGAACAAAGCCCAGCCCATCACTCAATCAGCCTCCCATCCATTGAGTCTGTCTAGACTTGCCGCTGCCTCAGAAAAGCAGCCAGCATTTCACTCAAGCCCATCTCTCCTTCTATCCTCTCCCAATAACTCCATTTATTTACTCCACTAATGGCCCCTAACCTACACATCTTGGGGCACTAAGAGGCAATGTAGCATGGAACGCAGTGGGGCCAACATGCATCATCAATTCAGGTTGAGATGCACTTTTATGGTTCAGTAACATAGCCGTACCACTGATGTCCATGTCCCAGTTCCCATTCAGGAAGATACGGAAGTGGAGTACAGTGTTCACTTACCTTGGAGGCATGGATGAATTATTCATTCTCTTCCTGCACTACTAGATTCTGGTGACTGCTGTTGACACTCACCACCTTGGCAGCTGTCTCCCATGCAAGATTGCGAGAGTGCCTCTCCTCTCCTCCACCGTATCCAGGAGTACTTTTCGTGAAGTGCGGTTGAAGTTGGATGCTGACGTTTCTTGAGTTCAGCATTCCATGTTCTCCTCCATTGTTGAGAATGTGGTAAAGTTGCGTCTGTCTGGGAGCCTTTTAACTTAGAGCCCAGATGTAGAATCATAGAATGGGCCGAAGGGCCTGTTTCCCGTGCTGTGTTGTTCTTTGTTCTTTGTTGGTGCAGAAGGAGGCAATTTGGTCCATCGAGTCTGCACAGACAACGATACCAACCAGGCCCTATCCACACAACCCCATATATTTACCTTGCTAATCCTCTTGACTTTAAAGGGTAATTTAGCATTGCCAATCAACCTAACCTACCCATCTTTGGAGTGTAGGAGGAAACTGCAGCATCCATTGGAAATTTATATAGGCACAAGGAGAACGTACAGACTCCGTGCAGCTGGAATTGAACCCGGGTCCCTGGTGCTGCGAGGCAGCAGTGTTAACCGCAGTACCACCGTGCCTGAGGCTGCTATTAACAATATCAGGAAACCCCTACATAATTAATGAACCCAACATTGCATGGCGTGGTGTAATTTCCCACTGAGCTCCCTGGTGGATAGCTTCCTGTTCCTACCATGGGACCTAAAGTGGTAAATTCTAACAGTAAAAGCAGCTCCTACTAGCATCCATATCTCTTTTGCATTGTTTTTATTCTGACACTCGCTGGTAGGAACTTAAATTGTAGCAATGCAAAATGCTCAGTGACTCCCAATCATGTCTGATGATGCAGCCATTGTTTCCAAGTAGCCAGAAGACAGCAATAAGTCGTCTTTTGCCAGATACGTTGTGGTGAGATTACAAAACAATGAATTCTGATGCCATTGCATTTTTTCACAAGATATTTAGGAAACTCTTGCTCAGACACTAAGCAGGATTTTCCAGACGTTTTTGCCCCCAACACTGCCCGAGGTCAATTGCATGTTCCATGTCCCATCCACAGCAATTCCCATGGCAGGCAGGATAGTAAAATTCTGCCCACTCTTTGCAACATATGTCTTTAGCTAAGTGTTTGGTCACCTGCTTTATTATCACCTCATGTGACTTGGTGTAATTATTTGTGCTTGATAATATTCCAGTGAAGTGCCTTTTATATATGAATAGAGATAATTATTGTTGGATCAAACTTTCCCTGAGTTTGGTTTAAATCATGAAACTGGGTCTGGCAAGGGCTGAACTTCAGAACTGAAGGTGATCTCTAGGGATACTATTCTTCTTCATCTGTGTCAGATCCATCGGGAAGTGCATCAGTAATCAATAAGTAAGGGGACAAATGCCAGATGATTATAATGATGGAGAGGGTAGCTTTGTGTATCTCCTGTTTCATGAACCAGATGACCTTTGACTCCTCCAAGCTGCCTCGCCTGCTGTTTTATGAAAAAAAATCAGAGTTGGCAACTTTGTCGGGAGCTTGCCCGCCATTGGACATAATTTGGGAATATTCAGTTGCCCTTTTGCGGTCACTGGGGAAAGGCCAGTTCTCAGCAGTGCGCTGCAAACCCAGAGCTAACCTTCACGGGCAAATCACAGAGAGAGAAGGCAAGAAATGCAACAGAGCTGAACTGTGTGATACATATTTGTTGGGGATTTGAGGTGTGTACTGCCCCTTTAAGATTGTGGGTTATGTGACCCCTGAGATGGGACTAGCTCCTCCCCAGGCACTAGTAGTCTAGGATCTGTGGGACAGTGCAGAATATATCATAGTGTTCCCCAGTATGTAAGTTAAGAGGCCTACTTTATGTCACTTTATTTCAATCAATCCACATTTGATTTGATTTATTATTGTCACATGTATTAGTGTACAGTGAAAAGTATTGTTTCTTGCGCACCATACAGACAAAACATACCATTCATAGAGAAGGAAATTAGAAGGTGCAGGATGTAGTGTTGCAGTCATAGCTATGGTGTAGAGAAAGATCAACTTACTGCAACGTAGGTCCATTTAAAAGTCTGATG
This sequence comes from Sphyrna mokarran, assembly GCA_024679065.1. Taxonomy (NCBI): domain Eukaryota; kingdom Metazoa; phylum Chordata; class Chondrichthyes; order Carcharhiniformes; family Carcharhinidae; genus Sphyrna; species Sphyrna mokarran. The sequence goes on from JAGIQG010000029.1 coordinate 25,436,780, forward strand.
GCAGCTGGGAGAAAGCTGTTCTTGAGTCAGTTGGTACATGATCTCAGACTTTTGTATTTTTTTTCCCAGAAGGGAAAAGAGTGTCTGGGGTGCGTGGAGCCCTTGATTATACTCCCTGCTTTTCCGAGGCTGTAGGAAGTGCAGGCAGACTATAATAAATTGAGACTGAAAGACAGGCAGGCAATTGCAAGAAGGGCTACAGAATGGATGGCAATGACTTGGGGCTGGGTGGCAGAGATTATGTTCACTCTCTTCTTGGGTTCCACAAAACTTACTGGCCTGCTAAAATCACTTTACAAATCAGTGAATCAGCCGTTCAGTACCTACTGTCAATATGCAGAGAGTGAGCAGTGCATTCTCTGCCTATAACCTCAAACTTGCATTGGTGTCATACATATACCACGTGGCACTTATTTGCAAATGACAAGTTCCTGTCTGAAACAAATGCAGCCTGGGCCATTGGCTTGAAGCCTCAATTGAAACACCAGGGAGCAGATCGCAACAGCAATGCGACGGAAAGTTCTGCCTTTTGCTATTCTGGGATCTAATTCCCCATCCCTTTCGGATAAAAGCCCTTGAAGTTGAGGCCAGGTTTTAAGATACTATCAGAAGTCATGCTAGGATTTTCAAATCACGTGCTTCTTCTCATGGCAAGGTAACTACATTTAATATGAGATCAATCCACTGGAGCCTGACACGTTCATAGTCTGTCAGCACCTGGTGAGATACGCTATCAAATAATAAGTTCAGCCCACTTCTGAACCTGAAAAGACAAGGTTGGGGGGGAGGTGTTTCTTGGGGACCATGGATGGGAGAGGAAATATGATGTGTAGAGGAAGGGAAGATGGGATCAGAAATATCTTTGAAATTATTCATTTAATTACAAATCTAATTACATCATTGAAATATCTTGTTCACTTTTGGTACACTGTAACTCATTTTGATTTACTTTTTTCCTTTTTCTTTTGCATTAAAAACTTGAAGCAACATTAGTTTGGATTTCACATGGCAAAGGAGTTGACACAACTAAAACCAATAACATGAATCAGTCCCATTCCAGTTTTACACTACTGTCTGCTAGATATTGCCGTCTAGGTCAGGAAGTTTGGGTTGAAGCCCCACAAGAACTTGGGTACATCAATTAGACTGATAATCTAGTGCACTTTCTATCATTTAGATTGATATTCCCTGCACTAAGATTATCAGTCTGATAATCTCGTGCACTATTCTATCCATTGGACTGATGACTCATTGTTGCACTCCATCAATTGGACTTACAGGTCCAGTGCAGTATTCCATCAATTAGACTGAAGCTCCAATGCAGTACTGCAATTCGATTCACAGACTGCTGCAGGACTGAAGCATCAGTGCAAATGCAAAATGCTGCAGATGCTGGAAATCTAAAATGGAAACAGAAAATGCTGGCATCTCAAAGCAAGTCAGATAGCTTCTGAGGAGAGATGTAGAAGGCATGTTTTTTACACAAAGGGTGGTGGGTGCCTGGAACTTGCTGCCAAAGAAGGTAGCGGAAACAGATACGATAGTGAGTTTTTAAGGGGCGTCTGGACAAATACATGAATAATTTGGGAATAGAGGGACGTAGTCCCCAGAAGGGTAGGAAGTTTTAGTTCATTTGGGTATCATGGTCGGTGCAGGCTTGGAGGGGCGAGGGACCTGTTCCTATGCTGTAGTTTTCTTTATCCTTTGTCCTTTGAGAGGCTTTGAGTCAAAAATGACTCTTCTTCTTAAACATGATGCATGTGGAAGGCCAGCTCTTCAGATGAGGCAGTAAACCTGCCAGGTGAGAAAGATGTAAAAGATCAGACATTAACATGGGCTTCAAGAACCTGATTGGGTAATCTTACTTTCAACTTTGGCTCCAGCCTGAGCTCTTATGCCAGAAGCTGACCTATGACATGCTGATTTCGATATGTTTCTTGGGGAAAAAAAGACCAGGGACTTGCTGAGAAGCTAAGCTGGATATGATGCAATTCGATTTTTAAAAAGTGGCATCTGAAGCTTTGGGCCAAGACTCAAAGTGGTTCTGAATCAAAGTCAGATTGTTATTGAAGAGCAGACAGAAGATAGCTAGCTCTCACCTCTAATGCTATCACTCTTCACCTTAATGGGTGCAAAAGACTGCCAACAGTGACTCTTCATAGCAGGTCAATCGAAGTTTGAAGAAAATCTTACAAGAAAGATAGTCTTTGGTGTGAAAACTGACGAGAACATGCAAAAACATGGGTTGCATGCTGAGCACAGACACATGTCTAAGGTCTATCACTTGCTGTTGCAAGATTTCACTCCTGTTAAAAAAAAAACATTGACATTTGCATCTGTGTCAGCACTGTCTGAACATAGCCGTGTTTATCTGCAGATTCCGTTTAGTGCCATTTCAAAGCTTACATTGCAATATCCTGCTTTTTGTTATCAACACATGATAATCTGCAACTGCATTAGTACCTTACCTTTTTGCGTGCTTTCTTTGGTAATTTTGTTCATGTCCTTATCAAAGCAGACAGCCTAACACCTGCTGAGTGAATAAAGTACCAAGGATTTGCTGTTTGCTATAAAGGTTTTTGAAAAAAACATGAAGAATATCAGAGAAAAGATATTTGAAACTTGGCACCCTTAGTCCCCAGCTACTGACAGGTTTGTCACATAATCTTTTTCAGTGAATTTAGACCCAGTATAAATTCTGGTAACTGGAATGACAATTGACAACATGCATTCCATAAAAGGAGAGATTCAAGTGTCTCCACTCCGAAATGATGATAGGTTGGTATTCCTAGGTTGCCCAGGGAGCCAAGACTTCCTCACCAACTGTTGTAATTATTCTTTCAGAAACTCTAACAATTGCATTTATGTAGCAACTTCCATTGCTGGAATAAAATGTAGCAGCCAATGTGGGGAAAGCAAGTTTCTGTAAGCAATGGCTGGAATTCTCCTGAATCAGGACTAAGTGCCCATCACCAGAGGAAAACCTAAAGGGTCACCCTTTTATATTAGCAGTGTCTGTCAGCTGGGGTTCTCCCAGCTAATAGCTGTTAATTTATTCAGAGTGAACAAACCACCAGCCCAGCCCCACTGTTCTGCAACCAGGTCACCATTTTTCCTCCTCATTTGTTTACTGGCCCTCCACCCTACTCTCCAGGGGAGCAATCCAGTTAAAATGCCAACCTCAGTGCTGTTCATTCCGGTTATAAATTAAAATGTAAAGCCTTCGGGCCCCGCACCCTTCACACCCTTCACCTTATACATTTCCTTGTGCTCCATCCATGCCACTCATGGCCTTCACCCACCAATAGCCTGTGCGAAAGGTGATGAGCTTTCAGCAATGCCTAAGTATTCATTCCAGTTGGGAAATCCATTAGAGTGCTGAAACATCTGAATCCCAGGAAAAACATAGTTTGATAGCTTTCGTTTTCTGATCTCTTGTGACAACTGCACAATATTTATTTGCATGCTACACTGAAGTTTCAAGTGTTTGCAGTTTCTGCTATTGATGCTTTCAATGGTATGGATGATTGACACTTTTATTGACAAATATTAATGTTTAATGAAGTAGAAACACAAAATATTTTTATATATACTATTATCACTATAGGATTCATTGGTTCTATTTAATGTATGATTGATGAATGGAAATGGAAATATAATATTTTGGCATGGGGTGGAGATAAGAATGGCTGATGGGGGTAACACTTGGCATGTGGGCATGAGGAGCCGTAAGGAGGAGATTGGTGCATACTTTGGCTTAGGCGCACCTTTCAAAGGTTCTCTCATTGCTGACAATGGTTCACAATATCTCTGAGGTATTATGAGCTACGGCTCCTCTTAAAGTTGGCCCAACTCCATGAATGTAATGGAGGATTGGGACACACCTATCTGTGCGATGGGGCTAGTGTGGTCTGAAGTGCTGGGTGTGGGCACACACCCCAAACAAGCTCAGATAGGTCTTAGAAACTGGGATGCTGAGAATGGGATTGGGATCTCAGAATTGGGATTCACTTCTCCATGGATATCCACATTTCCATAAAAATCCAGCCTTAGATAACTATAGTTGATTTAAATTTTGTTCAAAATCATAAATATGATACAATAAAAGAGCAGAGATGATTTCCGATGGTCCAATCCTCAGTAACCAGAGGATGTGTTAAAGATAATTAACTTGAAAGAAATTATATTTAAAGAATGCCTTTCAGGGCCATTCATTGTCTTAAAATGAATTACACCCAATGAAACACTTCTAAATGGAGTGATGAAGGAACTTAGTTTGTTTCATGGAATCATAGAATCCTACAGTGCAGAAGGAGGCTATTCGGGCCATCGAGCCTGCACCAATCACAATCCCACCCAGGCACTATCCCCATAAACTCATGCATTTATTCTAGCTAGTCACCCTGACACTAAGGGGCAATTTAGCATGGCCAATCCACCTAACCCGCACATCTTTGGATTGTGGGAGGAAACCCAAGCACCAGAGGAATCCCGTGCAGACATGGGGAGAACATCAAACTCCACACAGACAATCACTCAAGCCAGGAATTGAAGCTGGAACACAGGTGCTATGAGGCAGCAGTGCTAACCATTGTGCCACCATGTCATCCCACTGTACCACCATTCTACTGTGCTTTAGTTTAATTGTGTTTATCAATAAGAAACTTATAAAGAAGGAAACACAGCAATTAATTTGCACATAACAAATTTCAACAAGCCATAATTTGATAATCATCAAACAATCTGTACTCTTGTGATGTTTCTGTGGAATAAACATTAGCCAAGAGCCCAGAGAATGCTCACCTGATTTTTTTTTTTCTTCAAAGTCATTTTGTGGGATCTTTTATAAGCACTTGAGAGGGCAGAAAGGCCTTGGTTTAACAGTTCATCTGAAAAACGGTACATCCAACTGTGCAGCAGCCCCTCACTGCTGCGTTAGAGTGAGGCATGAACTCTGCAACAAGAGGCAAGACTGGAAGAATAGATCTATGCAATGAGTTTCCATGATCTGGACAGCACTTGCTGAGAGGGTGGGAATTAACTTCCAAAGGGATTTTGGTAGCACTTGCAGGGGGAGTTTTTTAAGGCTCTGGGGAAAGAGCAAAGGAATGGGACTTCCAAATAGTTCTTTTCAAAAAGTTAAAACAGACATGATGGACCAAATGGCTACTGTAATGATTTCAATGAGATTCATGATTTGGACCTGCTGAAGTATAAGTCCATAAGACATAGAAGCAAAATTCAGCCACTCGGCCAATCAAGTCTATTGTGCCATTCAATTGAGATTGATATTTTTCTCATTCCCATTCTCCTGCCTTTTTCCCATAACCCTTGATCTTACTAATCAAGAACCTGTCTATCTTTGTTTTAAAGACACTCAATGACTTGGTCTCCACAGCTTTCTGTGTCTAAGAGTTCCACAGATTTACCACTTTCTGGCTGAAGAAATTCCTCCTTATTTCTGTTTTAAAGGATTCTTACTTTAGCCTGAGTTTGTGCCCTCTGGTTCTAGTTTTTTCCTACTAGTGGAAACATCATTTCCATGTCCATTCTGTATAGCCCTCTCAATATACTGTAAGTTTCAATAAGGTCCCCCCACCCACCCTTCTAAACTCCAACGAGTACAGACTCAGAATCCACAACCAGTCCTCATATGACACAAGCTCCCTAATTGAGGCCTGTTAAGATTGCCCAATCTACAGAGACATATGTCAAGTGTCCATGTCAGCGGCAGTTGAGGTGATACTGTGTTCTGGGAAGTACCTGTCTGAGTATTACAAACAACTACTGAAGGGACACTGGCCTCTCACAAGTTATTTTAGCCACTTTCTGTGTTGCCTCTATTCTCTAAAGGTATGCATACATTGCATCGCGTCATATTCAAAGATTGTTACGATGCTGTGTTCGATGGCACAGTGATTAGCACTGCTGCCTCACAACGCCAGGCATCTGGGTTTGATTCCTGGCTTGGTTCACTGGCTGTGCAGACTCTGCACATTCTCCCTGTGTCTACGTGGGTTTTCTCTGGGTGTTCTGGTTCTTCCCACACTCCAAAGTGTGCAGAATGAGTTGATTGGCCATGCTTAGCATCCCGAGACGCCTAGGTTAGAGAGATTAGTAAGGTAAATATGTGGGATGACAGGGATAGGGCCTGACTGGGATTGTTATTGGTGCAAACTCAGTGGGCTAAATGGACTCCTTCTGCACTGTGGGGATTCTATTACCTGGGTTCAATTCCTGCTTGAGTCACTGTCTGTGCAAAATCTGCACATTCTCTCAGTGCCTGCATGGGTTTTCTCCCACAGTCTGAAAAATGTGTGGGTTAAGTGCATTGGCCATGTTAAATTCTCCCTCAGTGTACCCAAACAGATGCAGGAGTGTGGCGCCTGGAAGATTTTAGCAGTAACTTCAATATAGCATTAATGTAAGCCTACTTGCTACACTAATAAATAAGCTTTAAACTTAAAAACATCTTCCCAGCAGAGCTATCGCTGACGTCACTTGCACTTCAACTCACTTCAATACTTGACTGCACACTTCCAAGTACCACCCACCCCTCCACAATACCACTGCATAGACAGACCCCCCATCTGGGGGTTTGTCTAAATGCTCCATCAATTATTGGAGATACCGGATGGGACTGAAGGAAAGTGACACTTCGTGGGGCAAGCAATCACTGAAGCAGAGAGGTTCCTTTGACAGATGCTTGTTCTGATTTATTTTCCATCCGCAGCTGCTTTGAATTAAAATGCATCACAATATTGGGGGCAAATGTGGCTCTAAACCTGAACCACTCATCTCAAACTGGCATGAAACACACACAGTTACGTACTCGGTTCAAATCTGTACATTTAAATTTTTCTGTCAGGAAACATGAACCAACACAGCCTGTCATTATTTGATGTGTATATTATTACTTTCAAATGAATATAAGCATTCTAATTTCTGGTTGCTAAAATAAGGAAAGTAAAGAATGTATCTCCTCCTGTCTACACTTGTGTTATTATTTTGGATTAGACTGCTTCCGCACAGTTCAAATTTCCTGCATCCTGATCAACATCATTGAACCCTCTGGGTACCTGTATGACATTTCATTTGGGTGGAGGTTTATTCATCTATATCACAAACATTCAACCAACTTCTCAGGTAAGCCTCGAGTGCTGCTACCACCAGCAGGAAATGATGTGGGCGCATTTAATCGTGGAGGAGGCGGAATGCCAGATTCCCGACCGCAAGATGGATGTGGGAAATTAAAGTTTCAGCTGATTGAAGGTGGGTTGGGCAACCTGACAGTAAACAACAGGGACTTTTTTGTACATTAGCAAGCCATGCATACTCTCACACACTTTTCTGTCACATAAAATGCTTTCTTAGCAATTAACCCTACAGCAAGCAAAGAAGTATCTGCCTTCTTGGTGAAAGGTGATATTCTTCCTGATGGATGTGGACTGAGCAGCTTTTCTATCGAACCATAGAATACCTACAGTGCAGAAAGAAGCCTTTCGGTCTATCAAGTCTGCACTGATTATCGAAAAGAACATCCCACCCATGCCATCCCATCTGCGCTAGTTCCGTAACCCTGCATATTTAACATGTCTAATCCACATAGCTGCACAGCTTAGGACACTTAGGGGCAATTTAGCATGGTCAATCCACCTAACCTGCATATCTTTGGATGGTGGGACAAATCTGGAGGAAACCCACATCGACATGGGGAGAATGTGCTTGCTGCCAGATACCCAAGGTCAGAATCGAACCCGGGTCCTGGCACTATGGAGCAGCAGTGCTAACCACTGTGCCACTCCATGGGGAACTTTGTTGGACCGTGAGGGAGGAAGCATTGATACATTGAGATTAACTGGTGGCACTGCTCGGGGGATTAAGATATTGCTGACTGTGTGAGAAAGGGGACAGATCGGAGGTTGCTGGGCTAAACAGAGTACAAAACGTACTGACATGGTGGAGAAGTATGTGTTACGGACAAGAAAAGAGACTTTAATTTAAACTGCTTTGATTTTTTCTGATAACGCCTGTCCATAAATAGAAGGTGATTTGATTTTGATTCCACCCTTTTACTCTACTCCCTCCTTTTAAAAACAGCGGTGTATTTATAAATCCTTCTGTTTCAGTATGTTCCTATTGCTGTTAATAGCTCTTCACTTGTTGAAGGAGCAGAGCCCCAAAAGCTTGTGATTTCAAATAAGCCTGTTGGATTATAACCGGGTGTCGTGTAACCTCTTATCTTGTCCACCCTAGTCCAACACCAGCATCTCCACATCAGGATAATAACCCCACAGCAAGGTAGGATGAAGTCAATGGGATTACTTTATTTGCACACACTCAAACATGAGAGGAAGGTCACAAGTCTTTTCACTGATACTGCAATAGAGGGATTGTAGAGAAGGAAAGATGTATAAGGCAAAGTTCATGGAGTAATAAATTATTGTTTCAGCTGAGTTGAGTCAAGAATTAAAGTCCAGTTCTGTATATTCTTCATGCATGATGGTAGATTAAAAATTGATGGTGAGTAATTCATTTCCACAATGAGATAGGCACATTGGGTTCGACCTGTCTTGTCAGCACTAGAATAGAAATTCAGAAGTTCTAGAATGGACAATACAGGCATTCAAACATGTACAAAGCCCCTTTTCCGTGCTACTCCTTGGTAGAAAGAAGATAGCACACTGATGTGCAGAGCAGCAAGACAGTATAATTGGTACTTTCGACAAGAGGATCATGCCACATGACTCCCATCTCTCCACTTTAGGTTTGATAATGGATAGATATTCCTTTATCTATGTTCCTGTGATAGTTAATGTTCTAATCATTGCAAATTTGAAAGGAAAATTGTAGGATCTTTGGTCCTGGAAGACTAGTTAATTCTGGTGACGTGTTCTAGCTTATGAAATGTCGATGGCCTTTACATAAATCTCTTTGAATTTGGTTTCTGGAGTCCAGAGGGGTCATTAGCTTATCCTCAGTAATTATTAGACTATCTTCAACTCCAAACGTACAACAGCTTGGTATGTTCCTGCTCTGATCTGACCACAAGAAACTACAAAGGTCTATGAATGTAGCCCAGTCCATCATATAAAATAGCCTCTTATACATTGACTGTCGAGATCTCCTGCTGCCTTGGAAAAGTAGCCAGCATAATCAAAGACCCCACACATCCAGGGCATACTCTTTTCCACCTTCTTCCAACGGGAAAAAGATACAAAAGTCTGACATCACAAAAATAGGGATCATGAGCCTTGGGAGTCCCTGGTGTAATTAGATGATGATATTGATATACTTGTTTTTATCCTACGGGTGCTTTGGTCCACCTTGTTGTCTAACAAGGGGCTTACACGCAATGGGTCATGAGAGGGCTGTTCTTGGATCTTTTTCGAGAGTATCCACTTCACGTCGTTAGCTTGACCTGGACCGTTTGATGGGCAACACGACAGCTCAGTGACTATCGCTGTGCTGTGCAGATACATGGATTTGGGCCTGTGTCTGTGGGAGTTTGCGCATTCTCCCCGTGCTTGCATGAGTTTTCTTCGGGCACTCCAGTTTCCTCCCACATCCCAAAGATGTGCTCTTAGGCTAATTGGCAAAACAAATTCTCCCTAAATTGTCTCAGATTTGGTTTTTTAATCCATAGATCTACAAACAGGGACAGGGATCATGGGTAGAGGTGGGAACATTAGGGTGGTGGCGCAGACTCGATGGATTGAAGGGCCTGTTTCCCATGCTGTTTTGTTCTTTGTTCTTTAAACCAACCAATTTAAGAACAGTTTCTTCCCTACTGTCATCAGACTATCAGAAGATTATCTGGGATTGCAATGGGATCTTGATCAATTGGGCCAGTGGGCTGATGAATGGCAGATGCAGTTTAATTTACATAAATGTGAGTTGATGCATTTTGGTAGATGGAATTAAAGCAGGACTTACTCAGTTAATGGTAGGCTATTTGTAAGAGTTATAGAACAAAGGGATCTAGAGTATAGGTTCATTGCTTTTTGAAAGTGGAGTCTCAAGTTGACAGAATAGTGAAGAAGGCATTCGGCATGATTGGTTTCATTGGTCAGAACACTGAATGCGGGAGTTGTGTTGTTTTGTTAAAGTTGTACAAGACATTGGTAAGACCGCACTTGGGTTACTGTGTACAGTTCTGGTCATCCCATTATAGAAAGGATATTATTACACTAAAATTGATTGCAGGAAAAACTTGCTAGGATGCTACCAGGACTTGATACTTTGAGTTATAAGGAGAAGCTGGATGCACTGGGACATTTTCTTTGGAGTGTAAGAAGATTAGGAGTGATCCTGTAGAGGTCTATAAAACAATAAGGGGCATAGATCAGTTAGGTAGTCGATAAATTTTCCCAAAGGCAGCAGATTCTAAAACTAGAGGGTACAGGTTTAAGATGAGAGGGGAGAGATACAAAAGGGTCCAAAGAAACAATTTTTTCACCCAGAGGCTGGTGAGTATCTGGAAAGAGCTGCCAGAGGTAGTAGTAGAGGCAGCTGCAATTTTGTCCTTTGGAAAACATTTGGACAGTTACATGGGTAAGATTGATATAGAAGGATATGGGCCAAACGTGGGCAATTGGGACTAGCTTAGTGGTTAAAAAAATTGAGTAGCATGGAAAAGTTGAGCTGAAGGGCCTGTTTCATTACTGTAAATCTCTATGACTCTATTACTTTTGAATGGACCTACCTTATACTAAGCTGATCTTTCTCTGCATCCTAGCTATGACTGTCACAGTATATTCCGCATCCTCTTCTTGCCTTCTCCCCTATGTAGTATGAATGGTTAGAATTACTTACTGCTGTTTCTATTGATCTGCCTTAGTATATGCCTGTCTATCTTATAGAAGGCTTAGTTGACTATTTGGCACCCAAAAAGACAAGCACTGAACAGCCAGATATCTGAGCCTTGTGCTTTTTTCTATTTCCAAGCAGCTTTAACAACTTGTTTTGCACCTTGTAAGATTTTTGTGTTGATACATAGAAAAACAAGCACAACCATGCTACCTAGCTGTTTGCTAAGAACAGAACACAGCATGGGGATCAGAGGCCAGCTGGCTTTGAGACCAACTAAAGATCCTGAAAGAGTGTTTCCAATGAACAAAGTTGAGCTACTCATTAGAGTCTCACAGACCCATTAGCCCCTAGTGGTTCAGGAGTAGATCATGGGTGCTAAGGATGAAAAGAAATCCCCTTTGAAGCATTCACTTGAGTTCCTATGCTGCTGCTGACCTAGCCGGGAACTTAAAGCAGAACTGAGAGGTTAGTATCACCAGTTTGGCATTTCCTTTAAGGGCCCATGGATGGATAAAAACAACAGCCACTTGTCCTTATGTGGAGCTTTTAAAACAACAGGACATCACATAAGGTGGCAGGGTGGCACAATGGTTAGCACTGTCGCCTCACAGCACCAGTAATCTGGGTTCGATTCTAGCCTTAGATGTCTGTCCATGTTGAGTTTGTATGTTCTCCCCATGTTTGCGTGGGTTTCCTTCAAGTGCTACAGTTTCCTCCCGCAGTCCAAAACTATACAGGTGGGATCAGCCAATACGTGGGGTTGTGGAGATAGAGCAGATGGATAGATGCTCTTTTGAAGAGCCAGTTGCTGTCCTGATTGGCCAAATGTCTTTCTTCTGCACTGTGGGGGCTCTCTGGCTCTACGACTTTAAAGACACCAAACACATAGGCAGATAATAAGACAGATGATCAAAAGCTTGGTCGAAGAGAAACATTTTAAGGAGTTTTTTATAACAGCTGAGAGGCTGGGAGATATAGAGAATATACTCAAGCTTAGAACTCAACAAATCAAAGGAGCTGACACCAATGTTGGTGCAATTAAAATTGGGCATGTACAAGAATAAGAGGAATGAAGAGACGTGGAGGGTTGTGGGGCTGGGGTACAATTACTGAGCTATGGAGAAGCAAGACCATGGAGAGATTTTAAAACAGGGGCAAGAATTTTAAAATCAATATGTTGCTTGATCAGATGCTAAGACAGGTCAGCAAGCACAGGGGGTGAAATGTGAATGGAACTTGGATAGAAAGAGTTTCAGACTAGTGCAAGTTTCCTGAAGATAGAATGTGGGAGACTACCGCAGAGTGAATGGAAGTAGTCAAGTCTAGGGATAATGAAGGCATGAATGGGGGTTTCAGTAGCAGATGAGCTGAAGCAGGAGTGAAGTCAGGTAACATCACAGAGCTGGAAATCAGTGACGCTACTGATGGTGCGAGATTTTTTTTCATTCGTGGGACACAGGCCTCATTGCCTGGCCAGCATTTATTGCCCATCTCTAGTTGCCCTTGGAGGGAGGTTGAGAATCAACCACATTGCGGTGGCTCTGGAGTCTCATGTAGGCTAGACCAGCTAAGGATGGCAGTTTTCCTTCCCTAAAGGACATTTGTGAACCAAATGGGTTTTTTCAACAATTGACCATAATTTCATGATCACCAGTAGATTCTTAATTTCAGGAATGGTTTATTACATTCAAATTCACTAAATCATGGTGGGATACAAATCCTGGGCCCCAAAACATTAGTTGAGTTTCTAGATTAATAGTCCACTGAAAATACCACAAGGCTATCACCTTCTTGAATATACATTCAAATGTTCACCTTGGGTCAGATATGAGACTGAGCAGACAGTCCAATTCAGAGTTAGATGGCTGTTAGGGAAAGAGTAGGCCTCAGTAAATAAGAAGTAGAATTTGGAGTGAGGACCAAAAACAATGGCTTTAAGCTTCTCATTAGTTAACAGGAAGGATCTTCTGCTTATCCTACGCTGGATATTGGCTCTCAGGGAAACCCACGCAGACACAGGGAAAACGTGTCTGTGTGGAATTTGTCCTTGTGCTCCGGTTTCCTCTCACAATGTTGGCCATTCTAAATTCTCCTACAGTGTACCTGAAAAGGTGCTGGAGTGTGATGACGAGGGGATTTTCATAGTAACTGAGAGTCATAGAGATTTGTAGCATGGAAACAGGATCTTTGGTCTAACTTGTCTATACTGCCTTCTTTTTAATCCCTCAGTGAGTCCCAACTGCCTGCATTTGGCCCACTTCCCTCTACACACAACCTATATCTTTCATTGCAGTGCTAATGTAAGCTTACTTGTGACACTAATAAATAAATTTAAACTTAAGAAAGAGAACCAGATAGGGAGAACAGGGGAGAGAACAAAGAAGGAGGGAAAAAGTGGAGAGGAAGGGGAACAGAAAGTTTAGAAAAGAATGAAGAAAATAGTGGATGGAATGAAAAACTGTGACAGGAAAAGAAATAAGGAATAGAAGATAGAGCTCATGTTGGTCAGTGATGGTGGGTGAAGATGCATTTTGGATTTTCAATCATTTTAGGCTGATTAAAGACACTGGTACTTATTACCTTTGAAGAACAAACATTAAAGCTTAAGAAATTGCACTGTCCAGCAGGGAAAGTGTGTCAGCCACTTTGAAGTGCTTATGAAAAGGAGATTATGAAGCCATTGCCACAAATAAATCAACAACTTCAGCAACCCCCATAAACATTTCCACAAAATCTAGGCAATCAAAGAGATATTACAGCACCACTTTGTTCATGACAGATACCCTCAAAGCTGGAGAATGTTATCAGGAAAGAGAGCACCAGTAGCTGTCACCTTCCAAGATATTCAATGATTTCTCAGCATCACTGTCAGTAATCAAGCATGAAAGCTCTCGGTCAGCAGAAGGGCCCTGATAAATTGCTGGTAATCCAGTCCTTAGGGAAATTGGGGAAATCAGCTCTCTGTGTCTATGGGAAGAAGCTTGTTTAGATGTTGGAGTTTGGCTGCTGACTGGGAGCCAGTGAGAGAACCAAAAGACCATAAGACATAGGAGAAGACGGAGGCCATTCGGCCCACTGCTCCCTAGAAATCCTACAATGCAGGAAGAGGCCATTTGACCATCAAGCCTGCACAAACCACAATCCCACCCAGGCCCTAACCCCATATCCCTACATATTTATCCACTAATCCCTTTAACCTGAGCACCTCCAGATACTGAAGAACAATTTTCACACAACTAATCAACCTAACCCGCGCATCTTTGGACTGTGGGAAGAAATGGAGCATCCAAAGGAAACCTATGCAGACACGAGGAGAATGTGCAAACTCCACACAGACAATGACTCAGGCCAGGAATCGAATCCAGGTCCTTGGAGCTGTGAAGCAGCAGTGCTAACCAATGTGCTACGTGCTGCCCTGCTCTGTGCTACTGCTTTCCAGGAAAGCTTTAGAATTAGAAGTCAATCAGACAATGGCAAGGCCTTCCCCTGAAGTCAAGACTCAGGTGAGGACGGCTCACCTAACAAGAGCCATCCACGAAAACACAAGATTCTGCCTTACATTTTACTCACTAGCCTGGTCAAATCATTTGCATTTGGAGAATTGGAAATGAATTCTTAACAATAATGGATAAAAGCAAATCCACGTCAAAGCATCGTGACCTGTCCGCACATTCAAGCAAATGGAAATATAGATTGGAAATCTATTTGTGGTATTTGTTTTTATTTTGTTGTGAGTGGCAAAGAAGGGATGAAATGTCCCTCAGGCCAACATGGAAAGTCACAGCCTTACCTACCCTGCCTTCAACCCCTCCCTGAGCCCCACCAGCCACATTTACGAAACCCTCCCAAAACCTCTTTCCTTACATCGACCAGCATGTTGATGGTTGGCCATGACCCATCTGATTTTCCAGCAGCTAACAGCTGCAGTTTCCCTGCTGAAAAGTGAGCCAGTGACATATCAATAAGACCCACATGTAAAACTGCCTCAGTCTCAAGCTTCCACCCACTGAGGGAGCGATCACACTTGCTCCATTCCCTAAAAATTGCAATTTTCCAATTCTTTTCCTGCACCTAGTGGTGAATTAAGACAAACTTTTGTCTATATCCGTAGCTAGTTATTCTGGGAACAAGTCACTAGTCTGTCGAAAGAGACTCATAGCTTGAGGGGTGCCACTGTGCACCAAGTGAGGCACCTCTCCTCCTCTTACCACTAGGCAACAGCATGTTTGGAAGGATTTGCAGGTTGACATGCAACCTATTTGACCCCTGTTATGAATGCACCTTCCCTGGCCATCAAATCCTGGGGTGGGACCCAAAACCAAAGCTTCTGACTCAGAAGTAGAGACGCAGGGAGACAGAGTAGCAGCAACCTGTTCGGGGATACTGCTCATTACTTCACATGACATCCATCACCCAAAGTACCTGCAGGGAGTTAAATTTGAGATCCTTAAGTTTCAATAAAGATTGCCACTCATGATGCGAGAAGCTTTTCATGCTTGGCCATCAGATTTGTAATTGGATATGGAAGAGGCCTGTGAAGGCAAAATGTCCTCTCAGTGCGGGGTACAGGTATTCAGAAATGAAGTGATACATTAAATCATAGAACCCCTATGTGCAGAAGGAGGATGTTAAGCCCATCATGTCTGTACCAACCACAATCCTACCCAGGCCCTATTCCTGCAATGCCATATAATAATAGAATTATAGAATCCTACAGCGCAGAAGGAGGCCATTCTCCCACTGAGTCTGCACTGACCACACTCCTACCCAGGCCCTATCCCCATAACCCCAAGCATTTACCCTAGCTAGTTCCCTGATACTAAGTGGCAATTTAGCATGGTCAATCCACCTAACCCATACACAGTATTCCAAGTGTGTCCTTACCAATGTGTATAGTTCTGGTCACCTCGTTATAGAAAGGATATTATTAAATTAGAAAGAGTCCAGAAAAGATTTACCAGGATGCTACCAGGACTTGATGGTCTGAGTTATAAGGTGAGGCTGAATAGACTGGGACTTTTTTCCCTTGGAACATAGGAAGCTTAGCGCTGATCTTATAAAGCTAAATAGTCAACATCATTTCCCAAAGGTAGGGGAGTCCAAAACTAGCAGGCATAGGTTTAAGGTAGGAAGAGAGAGATACAAAAGGGTCCAGAGGGACAACTTTTTCATTTAGAAGGAGTTCGTCATAGAGGCGGATACAATTTTGTCTTTTAAAAAGCATTTAGACAATTGCATGGGTAAGATTGGTATAGATGGATATGGGCCAAATGCGGGCAATTGTTTTAATTTGATTTGATTTATTACTGCCATCTGTGTAAGTATACAGCGAAAAGTATTGTTTCTTGTACACTATAGAGACAAAGCATACCGTACATAGGGAAGGAAAGAAGGGAGTGCAAAATGAGCGCAGTCACAGCTAGGCTGTAGAGAAAGATCAACTTAGTGTGAGCTAGGTCCATTCAAAAATCTGATGACAGCAGGGAAGAATTTGTTTTTGAGTCAGTTGGTACATGAGCTTGGACTTTTGTATCTTTTTCTCAATGGAAGAAGGTGGAAGAGAGAATTTCCGGG
Organism: Sphyrna mokarran; assembly: GCA_024679065.1. Classification (NCBI taxonomy): domain Eukaryota; kingdom Metazoa; phylum Chordata; class Chondrichthyes; order Carcharhiniformes; family Carcharhinidae; genus Sphyrna; species Sphyrna mokarran. The sequence continues at coordinate 25,453,166 of JAGIQG010000029.1, forward strand.
ATGCACGAAGTCCTTATTTATGCTAGCTGCTTTGCAGAGGCATTGGGAAATGGAGACAGAGTCAATGGATGGGAGGCTGGTAATGGACTGGACTTCATTTGTGACCCTTTATGATTTCCTGTGGTCTTGGGCAGAGCAGGAGATATACCAAGCTGTGATACAACCAGGAAGAATGCTTTCTGTAGAAGTTGGTGAAAGTTGTAGCGGACATGCCAAATTTCCTTCATCTCCGGAGAAACTAAAGGCATTTGTGGGCTTTCTTAACTATAGCATCGGCATGGAGGGAACGAGGATAAGTTGTTGATGATCTGGACACCTAAAAACTTGAGAAGCTCTTGACCATTTCTACTTCATCCCTGTTAACATAGACATTGGCTAATTGGGACTAATTGAATGGTAAAAAACTGGACAGCATGTTGGACCAAAGGGCCTGTTTCCATGCTATAAACCTCTATTACTGTATGAAAGACACTATGAGATGATTCTTCTTTCCTTCTTGGAAGCCGGAAGGATCTGAATCTTATTGGAGCAATTAAACTCTATAGTGTTCAGCAGTCTGAAACTTCATTCACATTTTATTCCTTACACAGGATTGAGTTCTGCCCAACTTGCACAGGCTGCAGAGTGGAGAGATTTAAACAGGATTTCTGTAAACAACTCAGTTCAGAGAGAGTTCAGCTTCCATTCTGTACAATAAAACACTTGCAGTGAACTGTAATTAGATATAATCTGGGACACTGCTAACCCAGAGAGAAGTTGCTGTTGAAATGACAGAAAGTGAAATCATTTAGGATCAACGCTATCAAAACTAAATTCGATCTCCCCTCTAAACAGGTTTTCTTCCACGGTTCTGTTTTATTTCGTCCTGATTTTTAAGATTTATTGCACTTTCTTTTTTCTCCAGTTCCCACATTGTTTTTCTCGAGAAAATAAGCTGGTAACCAGGCATCACCAGATGTCAGTGTTTAGTTTTCCTCTTGGGGATTGAAAGAATGACCAGAGGAAGAAAAGCTTGCATTAATATAGTGCCTTTCACAACCTCAAGAATTCCAAAAATGCTTTCCTGCCAATGATGCACCTTTAAAACATAATCGCTGCTGTGGCATAGAAATCACAGTAGCTAATTTGTGAATCAGAATCCCTACTGTGCAGAAGGAGGCCATTCAGCCCATCTTTCACTCTGCACCAACAATCACCCCATCGCAGCCTTATTCTCATGACCCCACGCATTTAGCCTGCTAGTCACCCTGACACTAAGAGGCAATTTAGCATGGCACACCAACTTAATCCTCAAATTTTTGAAGTGTGTGAGGAAAGTGGAGCACCCAGAAGAAACCCACACAGACATGGAGAGAATGTACAAACTCTATACAGACAGTCGTCCAAGGCTGGAATCAAACCTGAATCCCTGCTGCTGTCAGGCAGGTGGCACATGCCATCCATAGCAAGAAATACTCACAGTGAGTAACAGCTAAAACAAAATGCTTGCATTTATATAGAACCTTTTACAAAGAGGACGATTCAAAGTGCCTTAAAGCCAATAAAGTAGTTTTGAAGTACAGTCGCTGTTCTAACGCATGAACCGCAGCAGCCAATTTGTGCACAGCAAAGTCCCATAAAACTGAAATGTCTTAGTCACCAAATAATCAGTGCTTTCGTGATGTTAGCTAAGAGACATATATTAGTCAGGATGCCAGGGATCACTGCCCTGCTCTTCTTCGCAAATAATGCTGTGGGATCTTTGACTTCCACTTGGGATAGAGAACAGAGGCCTCAGTTTAAGGCCTCATGCAATAAATGACACCTCTGGCAGTGCAGCAATTTCTCAGTGCTACACTGGAGCAGTGGACTACTTTATTGCACTTAACCCCTGGAATCAGCCATTCCACTATTTTGCGATTCACAGGCAAGTGTGCTACCAGCTGAGCCATGGTTAAAGGTCCAATGTAACGGTCAGATAATCTGCTTTAATAAGGCTTGTAGAGGAATCAATGCTGCCGTGGATACTTGGGCCAAGAGCCCTGCTCTTTTTGGAAATATTGTGGGACCTTTTATAACTGTATGGGAAGACCAGGTATTATCATTTCATATGAACCATTGACTGGAATGATTTTAATGCTATCAGGATGATAAATTCCCCATTCAGCCTGGAAATGAGCCACGATTGTAAGGTTCTATACTTAACCACGCGCAAACTAGGTTCAGTTAATTACAATGCAGCGAGGGAAGATGGGGAATTAATGGGTGGCACAGTGGTTAGCACTGCTGCCTCACAGTACCAGGGTTCTGGGTTCAATTCCAGTCTTTGTGTGGAGATTGCATGTTCTCCTCTGTTTGCGTGAGTTTCCTCCGAGTGCTCTGGTTTTCTCCCTAAGTCCAAAGACGTGTGGGTTTCATAGATTGGCCATGCTAAAATTTCCCCTTAGTGTCAGAGGGGCTACTGGAGTGAAATGCATGGGGTTATGGGGATAGGGCCTGGGTGGGATTGTAGTCAGTACAGACTCTATGGCAGAAAGATTTCCTTCTGCACTGTAGGATTCTATGATCTATGAATGATCAGGAGCAAAATTAAACTCTGATTGAAATGAACTGGGGACGCTTAAATTTGAATTTTGTTCCTTATTTTCACCTGGGCCCAGTTTTCTCTACTCATTGATGTGCAGACTAGTGGTAAGGGGGTTGGTGGGTGAGTAAGTGCTCCACAGCTGCTGTCCTCAAGTGTTGCTTCTTCATGTGTGAGTCTAACCTAGGCTGTTCAACTGCGGGAGTATGATGGGGCAGCAGCTAATCCCAACTATACCAGACCTGCAAGCTGCAGGATAAATCGATGGACTTGTGGCAACCTCTAGAATCATAGAATTGTTACAATGATAAAGGAGGCCATTTGGCCCATCAAGCCCCAACCTGCTAATTCCCCTGACACTAAGGGGCAATCCACTTAACTTGCACATCTTTGGACTTAGGGAGGAAACCTGAGGACCTGGAGCAAACCCAAATAAAGGCTGGAATTGGACCCGGGTCCCTGGCATTGTGAAGTAACAGTGCTAGCCACTGTGCCACCATGCCACCAACCACCGCTTCCCCCCCCCCCCCCCACCCCCCACCCCTGCCACACACACAATTGTGGAGATAATGCTGTCATATTGTAGAATCAGTGAAATACTAAACATTGTTCAAGATTTTTAAAAAAAGAATTGTACTCATGAATTAACGGGGTTGACCACGGAATTGGAATCAACATTGTCACTGACAATCAATCAATTAAAAATTCAGATTTCTTTAAATAAAAGAAATAAAAATGAGAGATAATTGCATTCTGTCAGTAGTGGGAGGGTGGAGTATATTGCGGCTGCATAGTGCTGGCACTCTGCTGTCTGACTCTCTTCCGCAGGCATCGTCGCTCACACCGATTGATGTGAAATGAGACAGGGTTGAAGCTGCACTCAACACAGCCGTATGTTAGAAGTTTCACCTTTCCTTAAAGCAGAAGGTTTCCCCCAGAGAGGCTCATTAAAATGGCATGGACGAATACTGGAGAGTGGCTGATACAGCAGTGGATCACAAATGCCCGCTCACTTCTGTTCCTCGGCTTCAAAGGCAGCCCACTCTGGCATCAGGGTGCCCTCAGCTTCATCAACCAGAACAAAGATATTTAATGAAATGATATTTCTAAATAAACAAAAAAAACTCGCACGTGTGTGAACAGGCAGAGTAATGTCAACCCCTCAAGTCATTGAGTCAGATCTGATCTGCACCTCAACCCTTATCTAACAACAGTGTATCAATCTGAGTTTTGGCATTTCCACTTGACCTAATCACAACAGCTTTTCAAGGAAAAATGTTCCAGCTTTCTGCTGTAAAATCATAGAATCCCTACAAAGCAGAAGGAGGCCATTCGGCCCATCCAGTCTGCACCCAACAACAATCCACCAGAACTTATCCCTGTAACCCCATGTATTTAAGGAGAAGACAAAGAAGACATTTTTGACAAAAGGTCATCTGGACTCAAAATGTCATCTCTTTTCTTTCCTTACAGTTGCTGCCAGACCTGCTTTTTCTCAGTTCCAGCATCTGCAGTAATTTGTTTTTACCCCATGTATTTACCCTGCTAATCGCCTTGACTCTTTTGTTTTAAGTTTGTTTATTATTGTTACAAGCACTGCAATTAAGTTAATGTGAAAATTCTCTAGCTGCCGCACGCCTGCGGACTGTTCAGGTACATTGAGGGAGAATTTAGCATGGCCAGCGCACCTAACCAATACATCTGTTGGGCTGTGGGAGGAAACCAAAGCACCAGGAAACCCATGCTGAACAGATAGAACGTGCAAACTCCATGTAAACATTCACTAAAGGCTAGAATCGAACCTGGATATCTGGCGCTGTGAGGCAACAGTGCTAGCCACTGTTCCACTGTGCCACTTCATATGAAGGGCTATCTAAAAGGCTTGGCTCAAATTTTAAGTTTATAATATCCTCTCTGCACACCTTTTACCACAGGAAATAGTTTTTATATATCTGCCCTGTCCTTTAATTATCTTAAACACATCAATTGTGTAATGCCTTTTTTATATACTCAAAGGAATGCAACCTGTCCTTATGATTTGATCCTTTGAGTACCAGTCACAGCTTGCTGAATCTATGTTGCTCCTGGGGTCGTCAGCACTCCAAGATCGACCTGGAGTCTCGAGAACTGAAGATCAATCTCCAAGTTACTGTAGTATGCACATCTGGAGAAAGGTGATTGGGACATGAATAGGTATTGCTTTTGCTCATCATTTTCCATCAACATAGCTCTTTACCAGATACAAAAATATTGAAACTGATGGGTTAGGTGGTGTTGGGGGTGTGGGGGTGCGGCATGGGGGCGGGGGGGGTGGTGGTGGAGGGGGTGGTGGTGGTTGGTGGTGGGTGATGGTTGGAAGTTGTCTGGCTGACAGTCAAGCATCATCCAATGGGGTAATGAGTCTTTTTGCCGTCCAATTGGTGTAGGAGGCTGTCCATCACAAGGATGGACGTGTTGGCTGACCAATGGCTGAAGAGTGAGATAAAATCATTTGGGGTGCAGCATGATGGCACAGTCCCTCACAGCACTAGGGACCCCAGTTCAATTCTGGCATTGGATCACTGTCTATGTGGAGTTTGTACGTTCTCCCCGTGGCTGCGTATGTTTCCTCTGGGTGCTCCGGTTTCCTCCTATAATCCAAAGGTGTGCGGCTTAGGTAGATTGGCCATGCTAAATTGCTTCTTAGTGGCAAAAGATGTGCTGGTTAGGTGGATCGGCTACAGAAAAATGTGGGGTTACAGGGATATGATGGGAAGAGGGCCAGAGTAAGATACATTAAGTCTGTGCAGACCTGATGGGCTGAATGGCCTCTTCTGCACTGTAGAGATTCTATGATTCTATAATATTACATTCAGGATGCTGCTGGATGAATGTACAGGAATATCAAAGCCTGTTAATAAATGAAGTCTGGTCACTGTAGCCAAATGTCCTCATTACACTTCACAAACTTTGTTTCATTACAGAGAGAAGTTACTTTTTCCTGAAGTGAATTCCTTTCATGAAAGTTACATCTCTAATTCAACTTGGATTGGACTTTTAAAAAAATAATTAAAAGTGTTGGCTTGCTGCAAAGTAGCTGTTTGATTATAACAAATAACATGATAAGACCATAAAACATAGAAGCAGAATTAGACCACTCAGCTCATTGAGTCTGCTCCACTATTCAATTATGGCCGATATTTTTCTCATCCCAAACTCCTGCCTTTTGCCCATAACACTGATCCCCTTATTAATCAAGAACCTATCTACTTCTGCCTTAAATGACCTGACAGTCAATGACCGGGCCTCCAGAGCCTTCTGTGGCAAAGAATTCCATAGATTCACCACTCTTTGGCTGAAGAAATTCCTCCTCATCTCTGTTTTAAAGAATTGCCCCTTTAGCCTGAGGTTGTGCCCTCTGTTTCTAGTTTTTGCTACTGATGCAAACATTCTCCACGTCCACTCTATCCAGGTCTCGAGATACCCTGTAAGTTTTAATAAGATCCCCCCTTGTCCTTCTCAACTCCAACGAGTACAGACCCAGATCCTCAACTGTTCCTCATATGACAAGCTCTTCATTCCATTGTGAACCTTCTCTGGACCCTTTCCAAGGCCAGCACATCCTTCCTTAGATATGGAGCCCAAAACATAAGAAATAGGAGCAGGAGTAGGCCACCTAGCCCTTTGAGCCTGCAAAAACTGCTCACAAATGGGGTCTGACCAGAGCCTTATGCAGCCTCGGAAGTACATCCCTGCTCTTGTATTCTAGCCCTCTCGACATGAAGGAGGCAATGACTGAGATTACACATTGAGCATGAAGTTACTACAACAGAAAGAATTTTTGTTTCAGCACATTTCACTGATGCTATGGGAAACTGTAACGATGACTTGACCACGCCTTAACTTGTGGTTGTGCCACAAAGACAAGAACCCATCTTCCTACTCTATAACTGAGACTAATTCAAGGCACCTTCACTTATTTGACCAGGATGGTCCTTCTGATTTTCCACCACTTAACTCTCAACTATTCTGCACTCCAAAGCAGTACTGAGGGATGTGCTATCTTTCAGATGGGTTGTTAAAACTGAGGTGCCCTCTGTCTCCTCAGTTGTAAGTTGTTTTAAAAAATCACCTAAGTAAGTAGTAGTAAGTGCAGAGTAAGTAGTCTCACAACACCAGGTTAAAGTCCAACAAGTTTATTTGGTAGCACGAGCTTTTGGAGCATTGCCCCTTCATCGGATGAGCGAAGACTTCAGTTTATGAACAGGGTATATATGGACACAAACTCAATTACAAGATAATGGTTGGAATGTGAATCTTAACAGGTAATCAAGTCTTTACAGGTACAGACAATGCGAGTGGAGAGAGGGTTAAGCATTGGTTAAAGAGATGTGAATTGTCTCAAGCCAAAACAGTTAGTGAGATTTTGCAAACCCAGGCAAGTCATGGAGATTACAGATAGTGTGCCATGAATCCAAGAAGCTGGTTGAGGCCGTCCTCATGTGTGAGGAATTTAGCTACACTTTCTGATCAGTGTTGCCGTGTGTTGTGAAGGCTGCCTTGGAGAACACTTACCAAAGATCGGAGGCTGAATGCTCTTGACTGCTGAAGTGTTCCTCCATCATAAGAACATAACATAAGAAATGGGAGCAGGAGTAGGCCATACAGCCCTTTGAGCCTGCCCCGCCATTCAATAAGATCATGGCTGATCTGTAGTGGTTCAGTAGCACTTTCCTGCCTTCTCCCCGTAACCCTTAATTCCCTTGTCAATTAAAAACCTATCCACTCTTGACTTGAACATATTCAGTGAGGAAGCCTCCACCACCTCATCAGGCAGAGAATTCCAAAGATTCACCGCCCTTTGCGTGAAGAAACCCCTCCGCAACTCCGATCTGAACCGCCCCCCCCCAATCTTGAGGCTGTGCCCTCTCGTCCTGCTATCTTTACTGGGCAGGAAGAATCTCTCAATCTCTACCCTATCCAGCCCCTTCATTATCTTATACATCTCTATAAGATCCCCTCTCAGCCTTCTAAACTCCAAAGAGTACAAACCTAGCCTATTCAGTCTCTCCTTATAATCCAACACCCTCATCTCCGGTATCAACCTAGAAAACCTTCTCTGCACCCCCTCCAAGGCCAATATATCCTTCCTAGAATGTGGCGGCCAAAACTGCACACAGTACTCCAGTTGTGGCCTCACCAGCACCCTATACAGCTGCAACAGAACTTCCCTACTTTTATATTCTATCCCCTTAGTTTTAAAGGCCAATATTGCATTCGCCTTCTTAATCACCTGCTGCACTTGCATACTGTGTTTTTGTGATTCGTGCACAAGGACCCCCAGGTCCCTCTGCATCATTGCATGCTGCAGCTTTTCTCCATTTAAATAGTAGTCCTTCCTACCATTATTCTTACCAAAGTGGATAACCTCACACTTATACTCCACCTGCCGGGTCCTCGCCCACTCACTCAACCTATCCAGATTCCTCTGCAGGCTTTCCACATCTTCCACACAATTTGCTTTTCCATTCATCTTCGTGTCATCAACAAATTTCGGCACCCTGCACTCTGCCCCTTCCTCCAGATCATCTATGTAAATGGTAAATAGTTGGGACCCCAGCACCGAACCTTGGGGCACTCCACTAGTCACCAGCTGCCAATCAGAATAGCACCCATTAATACCTACCCTCTGCTTTCTATTAGACAACCAATCCTCTATCCAGTCTAACACTCTACGCCTGACTCCCTGCACTTTAACCTTCTGCAGCAATCTTTTGTGAGGCACCTTATCAAACGCATTTTGGAAATCCAAAAACTATTATGCAGAGAAGGGTAGTTCTCCCAATTGTCTTGACCAGGATTTATTTTTATTAGGGGTCAGTCCTTGGACCTCAAATGTTTACAATTTATATAAATGATCTGCCAGCAGGGACAGAGAATAACATGGCAAAATTTGTAGATGATACTAAAATAGTGGGAAAGCAGGCAATGATGAGGATGTAAAGATTCCACAATTGGATATACATAGGCTCGGAGAATGGACCAAAATTTGCGGATAGGATTTAATGTGGGCAAGTCTGACATTACCCATTAATATTTGGAAACAGAATACAATGCAAGAATATAAAGGAAGTGCCTCCCTTACTGTTGTACTGATCTTACTGTTGTACTGATGCAATATGGTAGCATTGTAAGATGCTTCTCCAATAACGTTGTGTACAGCCAATGTACTAATTCTCTGAGTCATTGTGTTTTTGGAAGAAATGTTCAGGATGTTGTACAGGGTGTGGGAGAGGGGATCCATACAAATTACTGCCTCCCACTTACCTCTCTGATCAGTAGTTGAATACATTAAAAATCTCAGCAGGTACATGTAACATTAAGTAATATGCATCAGCAGAACCAACTTTGTAGAATAAGTGAAACAGTACATGTGACTTCAGAGCTCCAAGGGAGATTGATTCCTTTCCCACAGTTGGAAGCTGCTTAAATGGTTACTATATTAATGTGTTGTTGGATTACTAGTCACATCTTCCCTGTCTGTGGACAAGTCAAGTTCTTATCACCCTCATGTGCCGAGTAACTTTGGGGTTCACATTGCTGACTCGAACAGATCAATACTCACATTAGTGAATTTTTGTAGCTGCGACATGGGTGTGCATGTGTTTGTATGTGAGTGTGTGTATGTCCGAGATTCCTGGGATGACAGGATTATGGTATGAAGAGAGATTGGATCAACCGGGTTTATATTCATTTTAATTAAGAAGAGTGAGAGGGGATCTAATTGAAATGTATACAATTCTGACAGGGCTGGAAAGGGGTCTAGATAAAGGGGTCACAGTCGCAGGATACATTTAGGATTGAGATGAGGAGAAATTCCTTTGCTCAGAGGTTTGTGAACTTGTAGAATTCTCTATCACAGAAGGCTGTGGGGCCAAGCCACTGAATATATTTAAGAAGGAAATAGGTAGATTTCTAGACTTTAAACATGTTAAAGGTTTGGGGAGAGCACAGGAGTATGGTGTTGAAATAAATGATCAATCATGATTATATTGAATGATGGAGAACAAATGAAGGGCTGAATGGCCTTTCCCACTCCTATTGTCTATGCTTCTATATTTTTTTTGTGCTGAATTACATCAGTGGTGTATATAAGATTGCCAGGAATCAGACCCACTTGAGCAGAAGCAATTTTGCATTCTATATGAGGTATTAAGAACATATGATCAAGTGTTCAAATTCAATCTCTCAAGCCATTTCCGCCATTTAATTAAATCACAACTAATTTGTATCTTGGCTTAATTTACCTGGCTTACTTTGATATCACTTGATACCTTAACGAACAAAACTCTGTTGATTTTAATCCTTAGCCGCCCTGGGATGTTTCATTACATCAAACGTACGATGTAAATGTAAGTTGTTGTTGAGAACTCTAATGGTCTAAACTGATAGAACTCCAGATTTCTCCTGCTCTTTCTTGCCTGTAATACACTTGAACAGAATGAACTTTCAATTCAGCTCTGAAAGTCTTCCTGTTGAAAAATGATGCCATTGTGAATAAGCAACAAGTTCGACCTGTCTTGTTCAATGGATAGGAGAAATAAATGGCTGCCCAGACAGTTCTTAATAGGGAGAAACAATTATTGACTTAGGCAGTACATTTAACAAGCAGTTTGATAATTAAGGTTACTTTATGCAAATAACCTCATCTTGTAGCGCATAATTGTGGTTTACATTTAAATAATGTACTTTAAAAACTATTAGGATATCAGAACCACTCCTTAATTTGTTCAAATTTTTTTTCAACTGTCATTTAGATATAGGCTAATAGAACAAATGATGCCTCTATAATTTGGAAACTTTTATGTAGGATCATTTTCAAGTTTTGTCAACAATATGACAATGCTATAGGATTGAGAGTGAGATTGAGAAAAATGGACTGGAAAAACATGATTATTTGCAAATTAATACAAAACCATTTTTTTTGCCTGCTTCCTCCTAACCTGAGAACTTTGGCTTGAACTAGACTTAGTCTGGAGGCATAGCTCACTCTTCTGTACCTCTAGAGAATGAGCCCAGCCAATTAGTGTTTGGCATTAATCGCAAATTACATTGTGATACTGCCATTAATATAGTGAAATATCCCAAGGTGTTTCACAGGAGCATTTTGAGCAAAATTTGAGTCACACAATGAAGTATTACGACTGATGACCAAAAGTTTGGTCAAAGAAAATCATTGTGAAAGAGCGATAGCAAGATTTAGGGGGGGAATTCTAGAGCTTTGAACCATGATAGCTGAAGGCACAATAACCAGTGGTGAAGGAATTATAATCAGGGGTCATGAAATGTTCTTGGCAGACAGGATTAAGGAGAATCCTAAGGCATTTTATTCATAAGTTAGGAACAAAAGAGGTATCAGGGAAAAAATTGGACCTCTCGGGGACAAGGGAGGTGAATTATGCTTAGAGCCCAAGGAAGTAGGGGAGATCCTAAATGAATACTTCACATCAGTATTCACAAATGAGAGGGACCTGTTGACTGGGAATGTCTCAGAGGGAAATGATGACCCGTTAGAGAAAATCTCCATTACAAGGGAGGAAATGTTAGTTTTTTTAGGGAATATTAAAACTAACAATCCCCAGGGCCTGATGGCATCTATCCTAGACTGCTCAGGGAGACAAGAGATGAAATTGCTGGGGCTCTGACAGAAACCGTTGTCTCTTCATTGGACACAGGTGAGGTCCCTAAGGATTGGAGGATAGCAAATGTGGTACCATTATTTAAGAAGGGTAGCAAGGATAACTCGAGTAATTATAGGCCGGTGAGCTTGACATCCATGGTAGGGAAATTGTTGGAGAGGATTCTTAGAGATAGGATGCGTGCACATTTAGAACGGAATAATCTCATTAGTGATAGACAGCATGGTTTTGTAAGAGGGAGGTCATGCCTCACAAATTTGGTGGAGTTTTTTGAGGAGGTGACAAAAACAGTTGACGAGGGAAGGGCCGTGGATGTCATCTATATGGATTTCAGTAAAGCGTTTGACAAAGTCCCTTGTGGCAAGTTGGTGCAAAAGGTTAAATCTCATGGGATAAAAGGAGAGGTGGCTAGATGGCTTGGTCACAGGAGACAGAGGGTAGCAGTGGAAGGGTCTTTTTCCGGCTGGAAGTCTGTGACCAGTGGTGTTCCGCAGGGCTCTGTATTGGAACTCTGCTATTTGTGACGTGTATAAATGATTTGGAAGAAGGTGTAACTGGTGTGATCAGTAAGTTTGCGGATGACACGAAGATGGCTGGACTTGCGGATAGCGATGAACATTGTCAGAGAATACAGCAGGATATAGATAGGCTGGAAAATTGGATGGAGAAATGGCAGATGGAATTTAATCCAGATAAATGAGAAGTGATACATTTTGGTAGAACTAATGTAAGAGGGAGCTATACAATAAATGGCAGACCATCAAAAACATAAACACAGAGAGGGACCTGGATGTGCAAGTCCACAGATCCTTGAAGGTGGCAGCACAAGTGGAGAAGGTGGTAAAGAAGTATGCTTGCCTTTATAGGATGAGGTATAGAGTATAAAAATTGGTGTCTGATGTTACAGCTGTACAGAACATTGGTTAGGCCACATTTGGAGCGCTGCGTCCAGTTCTGACCGCCGCACTACCAGAAGAACGTGGAGGCTTTGGAGAGAGCACAAAGAAGTTTTACCAGAATGTTGCCTGATATGGAGGGTCTAAGCTATGAGAGACTGGATAAACTGGGGTTTTTCTCCCTGGAAAGACGGAGAATGAGGGGAGACTTAATAGAGGTGTATAAAATTATGAAGAGTATAGATAGGATGACAGTGGGAAGCTTTTTCTCAGGTCAGAGGTGACAAAAACGAGGGGTCACAGGTTCAAGGTGAGAGGGGCAACTCAGATATCAGAGGCTCATATTTTACACAGAGGATGGTGGGGGCCTGGAATGCACTGCCAAGCAAGATGGTGGAGGCAAAAATGCAGGGATTGTTTAAGACTTATCTGGATAATCACATGAGCAGACTACGAATGGAGGAATACAAAAGAATGTTGGACGAATGAGCAGCGCAGACTTGGAGGGCCGAAGGGTCTGTTCTCTCTGCTGTATTGTTCTTTTTTCTTTGTTCAAAAGAGGCCAGGATTGGTGGCAGGCAGACATGGCAGTAGGGTTGGAGAAGATTAGACTGATAGGGAGAGGTGAGAACATGGAAGGATTTGGAAACAGAGGTAAGAATTTTCTCAGCAAAGGGTTGCTTCATCAGGTGCCAAAACAGGGGTGATGGGTGAATGTGAGTAGGATGTTCGCAAGAAAGTTTTGGAAGAGCTTAAATTTGTGAAGATGGGGGCTGGCCGTAGATGCATTTGAATAATTAAGTCTTGAATAAGTGTTTCAGAAACAGATGAGCTGACACAAGGTTCAGCTTCGGCAATGTTAAGCTGAGCAATCTTACTGTTAGCATGGATACACTTTGTAAACTTATTCTGAGGTCTTAACATACTTAACCTCAATTATTTGACATTTATATGTATCCAATTCAAAACTAAGAGATTACTTTTCTCCACTTCACCTCTGGGAGTTACTGCAATGCTTGTTGTGACTCTCTTAACATTTCTCCAAATGAGATTGGCAAATTAACTACAAGTTGGGCATTAAACCTTCTTTCACTACCACTCTGAGAAAAGCCTCGCCATTGGGAATACCTTATTCAATCCTCCCACTTACAAGCTGCAGCAGCATGTTTAACCTGCGCGTCAATGGTTTCCTTTCGTAATGGCTCATCAAGATGTCAGCTGGAATTTTCCAGCCGTTCACGCTCCATCATCGCTGCCAGCGAGGACGGAGAATTTGGCACTCAGCCAAATCTCCATCCACTGCAGCGGGACTGGAGAATCCCCCTGACGTGAACGGCCAGAGAACTCTGCCACCCATCATTTCATTTTAGTATTATAGTAAACATCAAACCCCATGTAACTTTTATTTCACAGATGACATTGTTGCAGCAGCATCCAATCCCTAGCAACCATCAATTTTGAGAAGCCAATATTTTCAGCTCACTGGCAATGGGATATTGTCAGCAGCCTCAGATTAACCTCATATGTTGCAGCAACTGACTTCAAATATGAGGAAAGTTCATGCAGGATGGATTCATTTCATTCAAAAAGTGTTTATTTTCAAATGATGAACGTTTCCTTTCTGTCACTGGCCCTGAATGGCACAGTAAGAAATCTCACAACACGAGGATAAAGGTTTATATGGAATCATGAGCTTTCAGAGCTCTGCTCCTTCCTTAGGTGAATGGAGAGGTAGATTCACAAACATAGCATATATATCATGACCCTGAATGAGTATCAGAGGTTGATTTGATCAATGGAGCATACATTTGAGCCAAATTCCATATTCAGCTGACATCCACGTTCCTTCATTTTCCAAGAGAAATCAGACAAGGATGATGTTGTAAGATCATGCCCTTAAACCTCTACACACTCACGAGTCCTAGAAATGCTGAATATCATTTCCACGTTTTAATGGAAGACATGACATTAACATCACATTTCTTCAACTGTTGCAGATCCCATTGGGCAGAGTTTCCCAACTAGACTTGTGCCCACCCCCGGGTCCACCCCTCTTGCATAACCTGAGAAATGTGATCATACCCATTACAAGAGGCGCAGGGGCAGAGGGTGAGATGCATGTGCCTGTTCTCTTGGTTCCAGCTGACACATTTCATTTTGCTGCAATTTCAGTGAAATGGTTCAGTCATGTAGCCAGTGCTGCTTATCACTTCCAGGCTGTTTTTTTGTGGGGGAGGATGGAGGGGTTATTGGAAATTGGAGCACTGATGACACCACTTAAAGTCACCCAGCACCTCATAAAGGGGCATTCCACAGCAGATTGCAAGCAAAACTTCCCAAAATCAACAAGATGCCTGGAAAAGTTCAGGAAGTGTGCAATTGTGCAGTTTTGTTGTCCTTATCAAAGGAAGGATGTCCTTGCTAGAGAGGGAGTGTAGTGAAGTTTACCAGGCTGATTCCTAAGATGCTAGGCCCGTCATATAAGGAGAGACTAAATCAAGTAGGATTATATTCAGCAGAGCTTAGAAGAGTAAGAGGGGATCTCATAAGAATTTACAAAATTTTAACAGGGCTAGACAGGGGTAGATTCAGTAAAGAATGTTTCTGATGGTGGGGGAGTCCAGAACTAGAGGGTCATAGTTTGAAGAAAAGGGGTAAACATTTTAGGACTGAGGTGAGAAGAAATTCCAGAGGATGGTAAATGTGTGGAATATGTGGAACTCACTATTACAGAAAATAGTTAAGACCAAAATGTTGTGTGATTTCAAGAGAAATTAGGTATAGCCCTTGAAGAGATCAAGGGAAATGGGGCAAAGATGGGATCAGGATATTGAATTTGATGATCAACTATGATCAAAATGAATGGCAGAACAGACTCAAAGGGCCTAATGGCCTACTCCTGTTTCTATTTTCTATATTTCTATGTTTTGCACATACTGCTTTGGAAACCTTGGTCCAGGCATTAGACAAATTGTAGTATGAATGGGGAGGAAATCCTATTACTGCAGCATGGACAGAAAGACCTCTAAACAACAATGTTGCTACAAATAAAAAGATGTTACAGAGATGGACAATGTCAGGAACTTACAAAGACATGGAAGGAATGCCGCCCCAACCCCTCCCCCTCTCCCCCAACCCCGCATTGTAGCCCATTTCCCTGTGGTAGAAATGGGCAGCAAATTTCCAGTCCCGCCAATGTCTACGGGGTTTTGAGTATAGTGCACCCTCTGCCTTTGGGTATAGACTGTATTAGGAAATAAACCTGTTGGACTTTGTTGTGAGACTCCTTACTATGTTTGCCCCAGTCCAACACTGGCATCTCCACATCAGATGAGGTGTATTGGCAGGGAGAGGGTTTCGCTATCAATGGGATTGGAAGATCCTGGTGGGGGAAGGGCCGGAACATTTCAACCATGGCTGCAACATCAAAAAAAGTTCAATGATGTTAGCAAAGTTGTCATGCTAATCACATTCTTCGCTTAATTGCCGCTTGCAATTCCATCACCACCAGACTTATTACTAACAATATTCTTCCGGCCAAATCCTCCCATTTCCCACACCATTGGATCACCTTTCACTTCACCTCCCTCTCCTCGTACGCTCCCACTCACCATTTAAACTCTCACCTCCCGAGACTCACACTTTGCATATAGCCTGCCAGCAACTCTGCCAGAACAGGCATATTCCCAAAACATCTCAAGATTGTCATGAACACATGCCTTTCTATCTTGCGACAGAAGGTCACACACAACAGGAGGCAGGAGGCAGAGATGAGAGAAGGCTGAACACGCCTGCGTAGCTGTCCCAGTCGTGCATCTAATTTCTGGAAAAGACTCTGTCTCTCACATTGAAATATTTGTTCATACCTTGAAGATAACAGATTATGCTACTCCAAATATGTAATAGAGAAATTCACCCAAGAATTCTTAGATTTAATGAAAAAGCTTACAATAAATTATGAATTCATAGAATCATAGAATCCTACAGTACAGAAGGAGGCCATTCAGCCCATCGAATCAGTATTGACCACAATTCTGCCCAGGCCATTTTCCCATAACCCACTCATTTATCTTGTTAATCTCCATGATACTAGGGTCAATTTAGCATGGCCAATCCACCTAACCTGCACATTTTTGGACTGTGGGAGGAAACCAGAGCACCTGGAAGAAACTCACGCAGACACAGAGAGAAAGTACAAACGCCACACAGACAGTGACCTGAGGCTGGAATTGAACCCAGTCATGGAGGATTTATAAATCCTAATCAAGATGCTTATAAAGATTACAATTATTGCAATCCACTTCATTCTTCCTTGTGGTTATTTGGCCCCTGATATACAGAAGGGGTATACAAGTCTCTAACCCTATGTCCTTTGGAAAACCGCATAGATCCTGCATCATTTTGGGAGCATTCCAAATTGGAGTCAGATGAAGGCAAAGAAAGATCTTGCCTTTATAAAACACCTTATGCTACCTATCAGATGTCACCAACAAGTATTTCATGGTCTATTTGTTACTTTTGAATGCAATAACGGTTAACATGTTAGCAAACCTTACCCATAGTGTATAAGATCTCACAAAGAGAAAATGAAATGAATGAGAAATTGATTGATTTCCAAGGGTGGAAGTTTCCATTCCAGAGAGTAGGGGCAGAATTTCCCTGTCCCTCCCACCAAGGGAATGGTAGCAGGTGGGACATAGACCATTCAAAAATCTGTTGACCTTGGGCGAACACAGCTGGAAAATCATCAGATGTAGTGGCGGTGGGGGGAGCAGGAAGGACACTCAGCTTCTGTTGGCTGACGTGACCAGTTCTGCAGCAGATTGCCTGCTTCTCAGATCAATTACGTATGAATGAACATGCAGCATGTTGTATCTTCTGACAGAGTGGGCTATGATTTGTCAGCCCTGTCACTATCTTGCTGGCTTATATCCAGGTGTTATATTTAAACCATACCTGTGCACACAGGTGCTCTCTGCAGCCCAGAGCTTGTTCTGAAAAACACCAAAATGGTCCTAGAAGGAAGAAGCCCATGGAGCTGCTCAACTGAGCCCTGGAATCTGCCATTTCCAATTGAATGCGATGGTCACCTTTAGAGCCACTGGCAATGGATGGCCAGAATCAGCACCTCCTGAGGAATCTGGCTGAGTGAGTCATCACATACCTTCAGTGGCATGGTGGCACAGTGGTTAGCATTGCTGCCTTACAGCGCCAGGGACCTGGGTTCGATTCTAGCTTTGGGCCACTGTCTGTGTAGACTTTGCATGTTCTCCTTGTTTCCCTTGGATGCTCCAGTTTCTTCTTACAGTCCAAAGATATGTAGATTAGGTGCATTTACTACTGTAAATTGCTCTTTTTTATAGATGCACCATAGAAAACATCTTTTTCAAATGTATCAGAACTTGGTATCGTTCCTGCTCTGATCAAAACCAGAAGAAACTGCAAAGGGTTGTGAACATAGCCCATTTCATCACGCAAACCAACCTCCCATCCATTGACTCCACCTGCACTTTGCACTGCCTCGGAAAAGCAGCCAGCATAACCAAGGACCCCATGCACCCTGGACATTGCCTCTTCTACTTTTTTCCATCTGGAAAAAGATACAAAAGTCTGAGATCACCAACCCAACAGCTTATTCCCTGCTTTTGAGTAGACTTACCTTATGTTAAGTTGATCTTTCTCAACATCCTCGCTATGACTGTAACATTTCATACTGCACTCTCTCTTTTCCTTCTCTCCTATGTACCCTATAAATGGTATGTTTTGTCTCTATAGCACAAGAAATAATCCTTCCCATTATTCCAATAAGGTGACAACAATAAATCAAATCAAATCAGTATTGTAAGATTGCTGGCAATCATTGTCTAGATTCACCCATGAAGAATAGCCACTTGAGCTAGACACTGAAGGAAGGCCAGAGAATGACATGTAGGCAATGCTAATCTATTTTTCTTCCTTTTACATTGAGCACTTTGTACTCTCTGGAGAATACAAATCTGGAGCAAGGAACTTACTAAATTCAAGCTCACCACCATCCCTTCTCAAGGACAACTAGGGATGGGCAATAAATGCTGGCCAGCCAGTGACACCCATGTCCCACAAACAAAGAAAAAAATTGCAAACGCAATCAGATTTATTCCTGTCTCAAGTTGAATAATTAATGCCAGAGTTTAAAGATTAGTTTAAAAACACATTCAATTTTTTTAAACTGTCAAACAATATATTGAATCGTTGTTCAAGTGAGAAAGAAAAAATCATTGACATTTGAAAGCAAAGGTAAAATTGCACAACTGGCAGAAAATGAGGGACAAGTTAGGGAAAGAAAGGCAGATAATTAATTATCTGAATATCGGCAAGTGTTTGCTGGAGAGAAGGACAGGGAGGAAAGGAATGAGTTGCAGTGAGGATAAAAACTCATTGTGATTGCATCAGGTTTACAAAGAAGATAGAGGAACAGATGGCTGCAGTTGTTGGTCACACCATTTGGACGGATATTTACATGTAGAGATTACATTGCCTTTACTTGGGAATATTTGGGAAAGGTAAAGTGGTGGTAGAGTCCGACCACAAACCATTTCAAAGCATCTTTCATAAACCACTTCTATCTGTTTCAAAGCATCTGCAAAGGATGTTACTTAGTTTGCAGAGATATTATTTGGAAGTGAAGTATAAAAGGGGAAGCAGATGTACATCTCCGACATGATGTTGAGATCCACACTCCCTTTGAAGGAACATGATGATCAGAGTGTGAAATCTTCCACATTCAATGCCAAGCAACATCACAATATGCTCTGGAAATTATCAACTCAGCAGAGACATTGAATCTGACATTATGGAGGTGACAGGCACATGGTGAGTAGATCTGGGGAAAGGAACAGAATGGGAGAAACACTGATGGTGCTTGTTTACAGGAAAAGCTGGAGACAGAATTCCACTGGAAAGCAAATCTTGGGAGTGTTTGGAAAGGTCCATGTGTGCATTGGAGAATTCCAGTTTCAAGTAGTGGATGAAGTTATTTCTGCTCTCAAACTTTTGAGTACAAAGAACAACATCAGAGATCAATGGGTTCAAAGTTTATTTATTAGTGTCACTATTAGGCTTTCATTAGTACTGCAATGAAGTTACTGTGAAAATCCCCTAATGCCACACTTTGTCACTTGTTCAGGTACACTGAGGGAGAATTTAGCATGGCCAATGCACCTAACCAGCATGTCTTTCGGACTGTGGGAGGAAACCAGAGCACCGAGAGGAAACCCAAGCCGACGCAGGGGAAATACAATTGGCACTGTGATTCACACTGCTCTTTACAGTGCCAGAGACCCGGGTTCGATTCCTGGTTCTAGTCAATGTCTGTGCAAAGTTTGTACATCTTACAGTGCAGGAAGAGGCCATTTAGCCCATTAAGTCTGCATCAACTCTTCAAAGAAGTATCTGACCCAGACCTTCCTCTCCACTCTATCCCTATAAACTTGCACATTTACCATCAATCAATTCATCAATCCAGCTAACTTGCACATCTTTGGACTGTGGGAGGAAACCAGAGCAGTAGAGGAAACCCATATAGACATGGGAAGAATGCGCAAACTCCACACAGACAGTCACTCAAGGCTGTAATCGAACATAGGTTTCTGGCGCTGTGAGCAGCAGTGCTATCTGCTGTGCCACTGTGCCATTCCTGCTGAGAGATGAGAAACTTACTCCCCAGGAAACGATTGACATTTTCAGAAGTGGTTAATGATTAATTGGAGAGTATTGATGGGGGAACTGACAAGGTTTTCCACAATGCTGAGGGGCAATTGAGACCTTCCAAACTCAGGACAATAGAGAAGAGGAAGAATTGATCAATGAAGGACTGACATAAAGATTAATTTCAGAGAACAGAATGCAAATGTTGTGAAAGATGCCACAAAGAAGAAAGGGAAATATGTTCAGTGTTGGGAAAGCAGTCTGCTAAAAAGCTGAATCACTTTTCATGTGTTTTTATAGAATCATAGAATCACTACAGTGCAGAAAGATGTTATTCAACCCAGTTGAGTCTGTACTGAGTCCAGACATGGAACCCGACCAAGGCCCACACTCCCGCCTTATCCTGTAACCCTGCTTATTTATTGTGACCAATCCCCCTAATTGACACATCTTGGGACATTAAGAGGCAATTTAGCATGGCCAATCCACCCAACTTGCACACCTTTGGACTGTGAGAGGAAATCGGAGCACCCAGAGGAAACCCATGCAGATATGGGGAGAACATGCAAATTCCACACCGACAATGACCCGATACTGGAATTGAACTTGCGTCCTTGGCGCTGTGAGGCAGCAGTTCTAACCACTGTGCAACCATAATTGACAATCAGCCAATCAGCATACCTAGTGATGACAATGCCAGTGCTGAGAAACTCTGCTATGGGGCCAGTGATTTACGAATTGGAGCAACTTTCATCCAAAAAGTGGTGGTTAGCCCATGGTAAATGCATGTATTTTCATTCAGACTATTAATGCAAACTGAACGACACTACACACACAGACTGGGAAAGAATGCCTGGCCATTGCCTTTACTTGGGAGTATTTTAATCTGTACCTATTTGGGAGAGATAAACTGGTGGTAGAGTCTGACCACAAACCATTTCAAAGCATCTTTCTTAAACCACTTCTTTCTGTTTCAAAGCATCTGCAAAGGATGTTACTTAGTTTGTAGAGATATTATTTGGAAGTGAAGTATAAAAGGGGAAGCAGATGTACATCTCCGACATGATGTTGAGATCCACACTCCCTTTGAAGGAACTTGATGATGAGTGTGAAATCTTCCACATTCAATGCGAAGCAACATCACAATATGCTCTGGAAATTATCAACTCAGCAGAGACATTGAATCTGACCAGCAAGTATCTTGTTCAAATCAAGCAAATAATGCAGTGAGATCTGTCTCTTTGAGTGCTACTGAAATTTATTGATGAAAGGATGGCTAAAGGACACAGCTGTGCTATTAGACAGTATTGTACACAGAGAGTGATTGCCCAAGATGGCAGCTTGCACAAAAGAACTAAAGATATGAGAAAAGGGATGGAGAAGGAATCACATCCAGTCTGATATAGATAATAATGCTCAAGAAGGCAAATTAGGAACAATTGAATCAAGGACTAATATCATCCAGTGCTTGAAATGAACATCAAGTACACTCTTGATTCTTGACATTTCAGACACATCCTGGATAAAATGTGAATAGACCTCTTCACTGCTTTTGCACTGGACTATTTTGTCACTGTCAATGACTATTCAAACTACCGGGAATTAGGCAAGTTGATATCAATGACAATCAGTGAGAATTTCGAAAGCCTGAAAGCACATTTCAGTCGATATGGCATTCCTGACATTATGATAAGAAATAATGGCTCTCAGTTCACGAGTGAAGAATTCTGGCTCTTCAGGAATGATTGGGAAAGTTAGCATGATGCATCATTTCCATACAAATCCTACCCACTCTCCTGCTGGGGCAGCAGTGACAATTATTTAAGACGTCACCAAAATCTCAAGCCGATTCAGCACAGATATATACGAGGCAGCCTTAGAGTATTCCAGTTCAGCAGCTAATGTCATGCCACAGTCCAGAGATATATGGGTTAGGTTGATTGGCTGTGCTAAACTGTCCATTAGCATCGGGGATTAGTAGGGTAAAATGCATGGGGTTGAGGAATAGAGTCAGGGTGGGATTGTGGTTGGTGCAGTTTCAATGGACTGAATGGCCTCCTTCTGTCCTGTACGGATTCTATGATAACTTAATTACTCTTCCAATAGGTTAAAAAAAAGCTTTGAAGCCAGAAGCAGCACCAATGGTAAGTGATAAAATCAAAGTACAAAAGGAAACATTTTTCATTTTGATAATGTTGCAATTCATTGCTAGAGAATTGGAGAGTAAGGGGAGATAGTTCTATAGTGGTAATGACAGCACATTTCTCCCATGTTTGTTTGGGTTTTCCCTGGGTGTTCTGGTTTCCTCCCATAGTCCAAAGATGTGTAGATTTGGTGGTTAGCCCATGGTAAATGCATGGGATAGGGTGGAGGGGAGGGCTTGGGTGAGATGCTTTTTCAGAGATTCAATGCAGACTTAATGGACAACAGCTTCTTTCTATACTGTCAGGATTCCAAAGTTCTATAGTCCTATGATCACTGGGCTAGCAATCCAGAGATCCAGGTTAATTCTCTAGGGACATGCATTCAAATCCCATCCATGACAGCTGGTGGAATTTAAATTCAACTCATAAATCTAGAATATAAAGCTGATCTTAATAATGGTAACCAACCAACGATTGTTGTAAAAAACCCATTTTTTCACCAATGTCTTTTAGGGAAAAGAAATCTGCCATACTGGTCTAGCCTACATCTGACTCCAAACCTACAGCAATGCAATTGCTTCTTAAATGCCCTCTGAAAAGACCAACAAAGACATTCAGTTCAGGTACAATTAGGGATAGACGACAAATCCTGGCACCCGCATCCCATGAAAGAATTAAAAAGCCAGAGAATAAGCACTCAACAAAAGTCAGGCCAATTGACAACTTGGAACCTGTGTCGAGAAGTTGTCTCTTCAATCTTACATGGTGAAAATGAGCGGCCAGATATATAGGAGGGAACTTTATGATTTCACTTGACCCATGACCAAAAAACCTCACCTGAGGTCAATGGATATTTCCACTGTCCTCCCCTTGCCCACTCCGATACCATGGCGGCAGATGGGGTGGTAAAATTCTGGCGTAATCCTAACTGCAGACCTATGTGGAGAAGCTACCCCTTAACAGCAGTCAGTTGATGAGGAGGATGTGATTTTACTAACCACATAAGGAAATGAATGACCCATTACTCTCATAGGTCACCATTCCCTAACAGAACCAACAGACCAGCAGTAATAATTACCACTGGAGCAACACTCACCATGGCAAGAAAGAAGTTTCCCAGGGAGGCAAAATCAACCAAAGAATGAATTAATAAAAAGCTAAACGGGTACCATTAGGAAACCTGAAGATTATGTGCACAAAGCATGTATAGGGACAGATGAAAGTGGGACAGACTAGAAGTAACAGCTTTCCATCTGTTCATGATGATTTCTCTTGTAAACCATTTATGTGTATGATGCGCAATTAAAAATGATGTATGCAGGCCCTGTTTTGTTGGGAGAAGTGCCTCTATGTACTATGAAATGTGTGTGTGTATACATGCTATGAAGGCCTAGGCTTCATAGAATCATACAGTGCAGAAAGAGGCTAATACGCCCATCAAGCCTACACCAACAACAACCTTTATCCCTGTAAACCCATGTATTTATCCTGCTAATCCTCTGACACAGAGGGACAATTTAGCATGGCCAATCCACTACATGCACATGCTTGGAACGTGGGAGGAAATCAGAGCAGCCAGAGAAAACCCACGCAGATATGGGGAGAATTGTGCAAACTCCACACAGACAGTGACTTGAGGCTGGAATGGAGCTGTGAGGCAGCAGTACTAACTACTGTGCCACCACACTGCCGTAGTGATGCTCTTTCTGTATAAAGATCTAGGAGCAGAAGCCACTTTATCCACCACCTGGAACAGTGTCATCCATAGAAGGATATGATAATTACAGCGCATTAACACACACAGCTTAATTTGTGATTATGTTCCACATGAGCTTCCTTTCCTATCATCATATCATTCTATTATTTTCTTCCTCATGTACTTTATCTATTTCACACATAAATCCATCTACAGTTATAGAATCATAGAATCCCTACAGTGCAGGAGGAGGCCATTTGGCCCATTGGGTCTGTACCAACAACAAAGCAACTCAAGCCCAATCCCTGCAACCACAAATATTTACCCTGCTAAATCCTCTGACACTAAGCGATAATTCTGCATGGCCAATCAACCTAACCCATGTACCTTTGGACTGTGGGAGGAAACCGGAGCACCCGGAGGAAACCCGCAGAGACACGGGGAGAATGTGCAAACTCCACACAGTGAGCCAAGGGCAGAATTGAACCCAGATCTCTGGTGTTGTGAGGCAGCAGTGCTAACCACTGCACCACAGTGCCCCAGCTATTCCATGGGCTAGCAATTTTCACATTCCATCAACTTTTCTTGAATTTTGTTCTTAACAGTGTTAAATCTTGTTGTACTGAGTCTTGTCCTCAATAACCATTCCACAGTGAGGCATCAACAGCTCTTTATTCAGTCCACTTGCCCCACACTCTGAACGTTGACTGCCCACTCTGGGCAGTTCCCAACAGCTCACCCCACGCCCAAGGTCACATGACCTGTTCCCTTAAAGGGGTTATGCCCCAACATACATAACACAAAGGATGGGATTTTCTGGCCGTGCTCACCCCGAAAATTCCATCCGAGGTCAACAGATGTTCCCATTGTCTGTTCCTCGCTTGCTACGATTCCTGTGGTGGGTGGAATGGGAAAATTCACCCCAAAGTATTATTGGTTATCTTGTGTTTTTGACCCCTAGTTTTGGATATCTTAGATGTTACAAGTCTTTGCAGGTAAGGAACAAAGCAGCAGGTCACAGAGATTGAGCAGAATTTTCACATTATTTCTTCTATGTCCTCACTGCTCTGAAATGCAAAAATCAGTACTGAGTCCAACAAGCGCTGCAGGCATATCAGATTCCTGACCTCAGTGGGTAATTGTGCTCACTCTCTTCTCAACGCAGCTTCCAGTTAAGGGAGGCCATCTGAGGTTGCCAGCGGGGGCCCTGAACCATGATTATTTGAAGGATATTGAATAACAGGCCTATGATGAAGATGGACACTGTGTTGGCTCACCAGGTCCCAGCAGAGCAAACAAGCAGTTTGTGTAACTGAGCTGAGGATTTGCTTTCGGCGCAGACACACATCCACATATACACTGCAACACACACACACATCCACACATCCACTGCACACACACACACATCCACACATACACTGCACACACACACACACAGACACACACACACATCCACATATACACTGCACACACACACACACACACACAGACGCACACACACACATCCACATATACACTGCACACCACACACACACATACACTGCACACACACACACACACCACGTATACACACACACACATCCGCACATACACTGCACACACACATCCATACATACACTGCACACACACACACACACACAGCACGTATACACACACACATACACACACACAAACACACATCCACACATCCACTGCACACACACACATCCACACATCCACTGCACACACACAGCACGTGTACACACACACATACACACACACTGCGCATACACACACACACAAACATGCACTCCTTGTCAAGGAATAAGAATTAAGTTGAACCAACCCAGACTGTCAAAAAAAAGCAGCACTGTCAATCAAATGAGGCCACAGCTTCTTGGCAAAAGAAAGAACCATAAGTAACAAATAGGAAAGAAAAGGAGGGAAGTATATGTTTTCTATTGTTAATTTTGACTTGCCTCTCGTGTAACTTAACCAGCAATCAGTATTAATGTATCATGAGGAATAAGTGATTCACGCGTACATAATAAGCACAGCGTGAACCCAGTAGTGAACTGAGAGAAGCCACTGTGACAATCATTATTTCAGCACTGAAAGGTTTCCAGTCTTTTCACCTCCGTTCCTGCAAAACTCTAATCATCTCCTTATCCATGTCAGAAGACAATACAAGGAGTCACAGAGAATATCATACTGATGATGACTGTATAATTCACACTATCAGTGCGGTAACCTTTTCTCTCTCCCAAATACATCACTCAGGGGGAATTGAAAGTACTGATTTATACATTCCATTTATTTTAACACTTTAAGGGCAAAATACCAACTTGTACTTGTTCGGCACCATCAATGTAAGACATGCCAAGAATCTGCTGCTGCTTATTTGCAGTGACTCTCACCAGGAGGTCTGCTGTCATGATGTGTCACACCCGTCTGTTTGGTGCCATCCTCACACATCCTCTGTAGCTTGTTTGCAACTATTCTGTGATGTCTGTCATCCAACTACACCTGGGGTTTTTTCTCTGCTTTTTGCTGCCCTCCTCTGTGCCCTGTGCAAGAAATCTCCCTACATTTGATTCAATGAACGAAATACTGATGCTTCCTTTCTCGGATGTCACTTTTTATAAGAGCTCTTTTTTTTTCTCACGCATCCTCATTTGCCTTTGTGGTGATTTGAGTTAATTTGGTTAAGGCTGCCCATGTGATGATGTCCCTGTGGCATCTCCTGAGATTGGGGCTGAGGGAATGGCTGGAAATGGTGGGGACATTGCGGGAGAGGCACGGGGTGGGACAGGAGAGGGAACATGAGAATAGTGTGGAGAGGAGGGACTGGGCGAAGGAGAGGCACAGTGGTCAAGTCTATCAGTCCTGTGACTGGAAATCAGGGAACATGAAGCAGAACTCACAAATAGCTTCTTCTCTGCTGCCATCAGATGTTTGAACGGACCCACCTCGCACTAAGTTGATCTTTCTCTACACCCTAGCTATGACTATCACACTACATTCTGCAGTCTCTCTCTTTCTTTCCCTATATATGGCATACTTTGTCCATATAGCATACAAGGAATAATACTTCTGATTATATCCCAATACATGTGACAATAATAAATCAAATCATATCTCATTAGCCACTTGTTTTGAGATCTTAGGATGAAATCCATCCAGACCTAGGGAATTGTCAGTCCATAGACCCAACATGACTTGCCAATTTTTAAACTCAATACCCCAGCTGATGAAGGCAAGCATGCCATATGCCTTCTTTTGTACTCTAGTTTTTCTATCCCTGTCAACCTTCTTGTCATTCTTTGTGATCTTTATATCCTTTCCAATCTTCTGATCTATCACATTTTATTTCTCAGCTCTAAAAAGGCATTTTGTGTAAGAAAGTTGGAAGTTTTTTAACAAATCAGCACTCTTTTTTACATATATTTACTGTAACTATATGGTTGAAAGCTTCTGTGCAGTGTATAGTGAATGAATGAACGTGGAATTACCATAACTTGGCATGGAAGACATGAGGAGTCTTAGAGGGTGGTGGGGAATACCTTGGCATGGGAGCATGAGGAGCTTTTGGGATTGTTTACGGTAGTTGGGTGGGGGGATTGTTATATCCTGGGATGAGAAGTACCTTCTGAACTTGCCTTTCAAAAGGTTATGCCATACAGACTATCGTGGTGAAGAAAGCATATGACATGCTTGCCATTGTGGGCTGGGGCATTGAGTATAGAATTTGGTAAATTATGCTACAGTTGTATAAAACATTGGTTAGGCCACATTTGGAATACTGTGTCCAAATGTGTCCAACATTACCAGAAAGATGAGGAAGCTTTGGAGGGTGTACAAAAAAAAGTTTACGAGGATGTTGCTTGGTACAGAGGATATTAGCTATGAGGAGAGATTGAATAAACTGGGATTATTCTCCTTGGAAAACCAAAAGCTGAGGGGGCTTTCTGATAGAAGTTTATAAAATTATGAGAGGCATAGATAAGGTGAACAGTTGGAAGCTTTTTTGCAGGGCAGAAATGACAATCACAGTGGGGCATGAGTTCAAGATAAGGGGGGACAGGTTCAGTAAAATGCATGGAGGAATTTTTTTACACAGAGGGTGCTGGGGGCTTGGAACGCACTGCCAAGTGAGATGGTTGAGATAGACATATGAGCAACATTTTAGACTTATGTGGATATACCCATGATCAGGCAGGGAATAGAGGGATACATGCAGTTGGTCTAGATGGGACAATGTGATTAGTGCAAGCTTGGAAGGCTGAAGAGCCTGTTCCTGTGCTGTACTGGTCTTTATTCTTTGTTCTTTAACACTCCTCTGAAGGCAATGCCTCATGACGCATTGAAACTCTGGTCAAACTCCATGAAATTGCGAAGGACTAGGACATGCCCATTCCCTCAACAGAGCCGGCTATGTCAGGAGTGCAAGGAGTGAGTTTGCATCCCAAACAAGCTTGCATGGTGGCAGAGTGGTTAGAACCACTGGCTCATTATGCTAAGGACACAGGTTTGATTCCCATCTCGGATGACTGTATGGTGTTTGAATGTTCTCCCTGCGTGGGTTTCCTCTGTGTGCTCCAGTTTCCTCCCACAATCCAAAGATATACAGCTTAGGTAGATTGGCCATGTTAAATTGCCCCTTAGTGTCCAAAGCTGCGTAGGTTATGGGATCAGTCATGATAAATGCACAGGTTTACAGGGAAAGGGCAGAGGGAAGAGAGTCAGTGCAGACTCAATGGACAGAAGACCTCTATCTCCACTCGTTCTAATCTTTAAAGGCAGTTCTGAAAATTGAAAAGCTTAGGAATGGGGTCAGTAATCCTGGAATCAGGTCCTGACTTATATTTCTAAAGTTCCCAAGTCATCCTGACTCTGTGAAAATCCAGGCCAACATCTCATTCAACCCAAACCTATCTATTTTTGGACAGTTAAAAATAACCCTCATTGTTCACATTTTAAAATCTGCATTCAAAGTGTAAAGAGTCCCCATATCAACCTTTCAATCCTTTAAATAGATTTCATATTCATTGAGGGTAAGCTCCAGAGATTTGTTCCTTATTTCACGTGACAAGTTCCATGCTCTACTTCATCATTAGCTCTTATCAAGTGAAACATCTCAATTTTCATGAGGATATCTGATTTTACCCAGTTTACTGTGAAGTAGTTTTTAGTCTCCTGCCAAGGCAAAAGACTCACTTTCTTTCTGATAGTGATGCAGAGATACTGTATTAACTTGTCTGAAGGATGGCTTGCATGTCATCAGGGACAGATACAGGTCAACCCCAAAGTGATGGGTGATACTTGATGGAGATTAATAGAAATATTTATTCTACATGAAGTCATTGATACATCTCACACCTCAGGATGTATGCACATATTTTTAGGCAGACTTTTTACCTTAATATGGGGCCAGAATGGAGGCCACACAATTGCATTCGGGGGGCTTGTCTGTCAACATCATCCCATCCTAGAACCATTTAGTTGGAGGCAAAATTGGTTGCAGATCAGTGACCCATCTGCAAGTATAGTCCACTGACAGTCAATCATGATTGATATTTCTTTTTTACTTATTTTTGGACTCACTTCTCATTTCTAATCTATGTAAATGTATGTGCATGTGTTTTATTATTTTCCTTGTGTTTAATAGCTAATGAACTCACTCTTTATTTAACTCAAGAAAGCCTGGTTAAATTGGCTCATTTTAATACATAAATATATTGGGGCTTGGACAGAAATCTGCAAGGATAGTGATCCTTTTTGAAATAATCTTGTTGTAACTAACCTAGGGGTTAAATACAAAAATGGAGCCAGTTCATCCTTCCTCATCTGTAGACAGAATAATGTGGGGGTATCCCATCTGAAACCTAAATACCTGGTGATCATGCTCAGGTAACTGCCACAGATGGGACAGAGGGTAAAAAATTTGGGAACATCGCCAAGGTTTCCTCCGCGTGTTCCAGTATTTTCCCACAATCCAAATATGTGCTGATAAGGTGGATTGGCCATGATAAAGTATCCCTTAATCTCCAAAGATGTGCAGGTTAAATGGATTAGCCACGGTAAATTGTCCCTTAGTGTCCAAAAATGTGTAGGTTAGGTGGATTAGGCACAGTAAATGCATACGGTTATGGGGATAGCACAGAGAGGAGGGTCTGGGTAAGATGTTCTTTCAGAGAGTCCATTTCCCTCCATCCTTTCTTTCATTCCTATTTTTCTTAATGTTCAGTTTCTGGACCTTAAACTTTGCAATTCCCTCCCTAAACTTCTCTGTCTTTCAACATCTCTCTCTTCCTTTAAGAGCCTTATTAAAATCTGTCTCTTTGCCCAAGGTTTTAGTTACCCGTCCTGATGATCTTCCACAATGTCTAGTTGTCACATTTTACGAAACATCTTGGGACGCATTATTATCGACAGATGCGAGACGTTATTGTCCAAATTTTCAATAATGAAAATAATAATAATTTTCAATAATGGCATTTTTCTAATTTCATTATTTTCACTCTCTCTCTCTCCCTGTCCACCTCTCATTCTTTCATTATTTTTCTCATGGTCAATTGAACCTTCTGCATAATGCCTGGGTAATGACTGCTGCTGTTCTCCACTTTCACGGTTCTTCACTGGTTGATAGATCTTTCACCAACTGTGAAGGTAAGCCAGCCCTTAGATTCTTGTAAATCCACAAAAGCAGCCGCACTCTGGATTTACTCTGAAGTTAAAAAAGAGGAGAATCTCGCTCTTTCTGCAGGTGTGCTTTGACTTTTGAGTATTACCACTGTACAAACACTGAGTCGGGATCAAACAGGGAGCTTTCTGCACTCCTGCACTTACTTTGAAGTTGGCTGTATGCATATCGGAGCAGCAGCAGATGCCAGCACCGTGTGCAGATGTATCATCGCAGCATTGTCAACCTCACACCGCAATTTAAAATTGACAGCTCGCCTAATGCTTAGCTGCAGTGGAACCTAAGGCACACTGCGAGCTATCTTTAATTTTCACCTACACCATCCCTTAATGGGCCATAGTTGCACATTACTCTGGGCCATTCTGTAAATTGCCTGCCAACATTGCTCTGTCACACCACATATAATATTAAGCCGGGCATCATGGTGTCAGTATACTTCATTTTGAAAAGACAATATCTTATTCACAATAAGATTTCTACAATATTGCACTTGGTTAGTAAGCTCTAATGAAAGCTTAGCAGATGCATCCCTGACTTGAAAACCTCTCATTCTTTTTTTCCCTTTTATTTCAGTTAATTCTATTTTTATATTCATCAAAGAAGTGGATAACAATTTATTGGAATAGAACATTTATCCTCTGGGCTTTTTGTGCTTCCAAGTCAGGCTTTGCAATGAGGTGCCTTCTATCATATTACCTCACTAACACACCTCAGTGGTCAGCAGCGCTGCTTCTCAGCGCTAAGGATTTGGGTTCGTTCCCAGCTTGTCTGTGCAGAGTTTGCACGTTCTTCCCTATGTGGGTTTCCTCCGGGTGCTCCAGTTTCCTCCCACAGTCTGAAAGACATGCTGTTTGGGGCTCATTGGCCGTGCTAAATTTTCTCTCAGTGTACCTGAACAGGCGCCAGAGTGTAGAGACAAGGGGATTTTCATTACAGCATTAATGTAAGCCTACTTATGATACTAATAAATAAACATAACCTACCCCCAATAAAGTGTCAAGTACTGCATTAATGTGCCATTTTGAACGCCACAAACCACTACATGTTGGGTGAAATCTTCCTTTTTTAAGTTTTAAATGTGTATCAGTGCAATTTTCTGTGTCCTGATCCAAGTGGTCCGCACACGCTTCCCAGGGGTGGGCAATTAAAGCATCCATTCCAAATCAGTGAAGGGTAGCAGGCAGAAAGGGAAATCAGATTGCCCGAGGGTTGGGGTTGCTCGCAGCCTGATACTGCCACAGGAAGTGGGGAAACAACTCCCACTGAAGACTTACTCTTAAAATGGAGGGCAGAAATATCCCATATCTTTTTCCAAAGTATCAGGCTCAGTCTTTTCCGCTACATAAGCCAGTTTTCTCTCTGGGTCTTGAGAACCTCTGACTTATATTAAAAAATGAGTGGGCGGGGTTTAAGCCTTCACTCTGGTGGGGAGGGGCCTGGTAGAGCCCATGGCAGCTCAATCAGAATTGGAACATCACACTCACCAACTCCACCACCGTCACCATGGGGATATTAGGGGCTCCAAGCTTCCACCCATCAACCTGCCTCCCCGCACCCCACCCCCACCACCAGGTACAATCATCACGGACTTGCAACCACCCTCCCCAGCCCACCTCCTCCCCCAACTCCTTCCACAACACCACCGAAGTATCTTCAGCATTCACCCCCCTCACTGCCCACTCTCCCTCTGTGCCAACCTGGCAGTGCTAACCTGTGCAGGGGCAGTGCCAGGGCACTGTCCAGTCAGCCCCCTCTCCGCCCAGGGGCTATATTTATCTTTAAATCCT
Source organism: Sphyrna mokarran (assembly GCA_024679065.1). Classification (NCBI taxonomy): domain Eukaryota; kingdom Metazoa; phylum Chordata; class Chondrichthyes; order Carcharhiniformes; family Carcharhinidae; genus Sphyrna; species Sphyrna mokarran. The sequence continues at coordinate 25,485,298 of JAGIQG010000029.1, forward strand.
GGCGGGACACTCTCAACCAAATCTCGTTTTTAAAAAAATACTGTTGCTAACCTTGACACTATGACGTCATGTTCAATAAAGGGTGATCAGGCTGTGGGGTGTATTTAAATGAGATTTCCAGAGTATGAATCCTGTTACATCACTAACAAGAGGCATGGAAAAATGGAAAACGCAGATGAGGATTGTGTATTCTGATTCTGTCTGGAATTTCATCCCACCTCGCTGTTCTCTCTGACAGCAAGCATTGGCTGAAAATCAGCCAGGAACATTATACATCATGCCAGCCATGGTCACAAAGGAAGAACCCTCTACAGACGGCCCCTGGCCTCAACACCAGGGAGATGTGGAAATTAAATAGGATCTCACTGAGCCCCTGTTGCCATTGGGAAGCATCTATGAGGCTTCAGCCACCAGTAAGAAGCCAGTGGCAATGCCAATTTCCCCCTAAGTGATGATGTGCATTTGCCAGCATTGGACTGGATTAGGCACAGTAAGAAGTCTCACAATGCCAGGGTTGAAGTCCAACAGGTTTATTTGGTAGCATGAGCTTTTCAGAATGCTGCTCCTTCATTAGGTAAGTGCAGATGAAGGATGAAAGAGCAGCACTCCGAAAGCTGGTGCTACCAAATAAACCTGTTGGACTTTAATCTGGTGTTGTGTGAATACTGGCTGTGTCTCCCTCTAAATGGGCACTGAATTGTCAGTAATTTGCGACCCATTTCACAGACAGAACACTGAGTCCCATCTCACTCCACTACCAATCAGATTACGCAGAGGAGGGAACCCATTGAGTAGAGGACCTCAAACGTAAATTTCAAAGTATCCCCACTCTTCCCATTCCAGAGATGTCTCTGCAAGGTTAATAGAATTCCACTCTTCTCGGGATAATTTCATGTCAATTACTGCCAGTGTGATGAGCTTATTTTCACAGGGAATGGAATCAACGCCAGCAGACAATAAAATGCTACTCACTTCTATTCACAGTACCCTGTATAATCCTCAGTCAACTGGACTTAATCTCAAAATGCACAGTTATAAAGCCCATGCTTTAGGATCCCTGTTATGCTAATACCTGTCCTTTTCACTTAAATGGGATAAAAACTTATTCTTAAAAATGAAGGATAGAAGCTTATTATATTTAGGACTTTCTGTGCTTTTCCACTTCCTTTAACGTTGGCTTTATGCATGGTGTAAAAATGTATCATCGCGGGATTCGTATTCAGGTAATGAATATAGTGAGTGAATTTAAGGAGAAGTTTTAGACAGATTTTTAATTGGTAATGGGTTGAAAGGTTATGGGGAGAAGGCAGGAAAATGTGGATGAAGAGTATATCAGCCATGATCGAATGGCAGAGCAGACTTGATGGGCCGAATGAACTAATTTTGCTCCTATATCTTATGGCCTTATGAACTTAAAAACTTTCCACTGTGGAGCTTCCGAATCTCACTCTAACCTAGCAGCACGCCTTCCATTCAAGTTTCTACCGCTGCTGTGGAATAACCTTGTCAAAATACCTAATGGCTGAAGATAACCCAACACATCGGAATAAATGTGTACCGTGAAGCATTGAGAATGCTCAAATCTGATGAACCAGGCCAGTAGACTCTACTCACACATGCTGACAAATTTCTTTGAAGTACTTAATAGCACACTGTGCAAATTTACTGTGCGCCATTAATGATTGATTCCTGGCCGTCCTTTGATGAGAAATTGAGTAGAATGAGTTTCTGTTCTCAGCAGGTAAGAGGAATGAAAGGTGATCTCTTTGAAAGGTATAAAATTTGCAGAGGGCCTGGCAGAGTAGATGCTTTGAGACTTTCACCTCGCAGGTATGTCTGGAGCTACGGGCCGCAGTCCCAGGATTAGAAGTCACTGATTAAGAAGTGCGATAGGAATCAATGTCTTCACTCAGAGGCTTGAGAGATTTTGAAGTGCCCCAACCCAGAGGACTCTGGATGCTTATTTGTTTATTTGGTTGATTATTGTCACATGTATTGGTATACAGTGAAAAGTTTTGTTTCTTGCACACTATACAGACAATGCATACCATTCATAGAGAAGGAAAGGAGAGGGTGCACAACATGGTGTTACAGTCAAATTAATATGAGGAAAATCTATTCAAAAGTCTGATGGCAGCAGGAAGAAGCTGTTCTTCAGTTGGTTGGTAGGTGACCTCAGACTTTTCTGTCTATCTCCCGATGGAAAGAGGTGAAAGAGAGCATTTCTGGTGTGGGGTCCTTGATAATGCTGAGACAGCATGATACGTAGATAGAGGCAATGAATGGGAGGCCGGTTTGCATGATGGTCCAGGCTTCGTTCATGATCGTTCGTAGTTTCTTACGATCTTGGACAGAATATAGTTGTGATACAACCAAAAAGAATGCTTTCTATGTTGCATCTGCAAACATTGGTGAAAGTCATACTGGATATTCCAAATTTCTTTAGCCTCCTAAAAAAGTAGAGGCATTCGTGGACTTTTTTAACAATAAACGTGAAGGGACCAGGGCAGGTTGTTGCTGATCTAGCCACCTAGAAGCTTGAAGTTTTCAACCATTTCCACCTCATCCTTTTTGCTGTAGACAGGGACATGTCTTCAACTATGCTTCCTGAAGTCAATGATCATTTCTTGCGTAAGTATTTCGAGACTGAGATCGATAGATTTTTGGGGTCTAAGGGGAATAGAGGGATATGAAGATTGATAGGAAAGTAGTAATGAAGTAGAATATTAGTCATGAACTTAGTGGATGAAAAACGAGTTTGAGGAACCACATGGCTAGCCCTATTTCTCTTTCCTTTGTTCTTAATATAGGACTCCAGGAGATGTTTCTCCATCCCCAAATGTATTAAGATTGTGTTTGATTCTGGTAGCTGTCAGAAAAGAAGAGTTCTTTTATCTTGTACATATGAAGTGCATTCCAAGAACAGAGTGCAGAAAGTTTTCCATTATCATCAATACCTGTCGTATTCCACACTGACCTTTATTTGTCCTGTAATGTGTTGCTCACTTTTTGAAAGAGTGTTCCGTCTTCGACTGACGCCAACTAAAAAAATCACAAAAACATCTGCTGCATTCGCCAACCCTGTCAAGAACAGTTTCACTTCATCTCCAAACAGTGATAAATCTTGAACATGTTTTATTAATTCATGAATCAGTCATTAAAAAAATTTCAATCCCCAACATGAGCTTGGATATGTTGAATGTGTAAATCGTGCTGATGGTGAAGTGATGTGTCACCGGGGCCTCTGGGAGAATGACATCGTGAGCCAACATTCCTCGAAATGGCAGACATGACAGTCAGAAAGACAGAAACATAGAACATAGAACATAGAACATTACAGCACAGAACAGGCCCTTCGGCCTTCGATGTTGTGCCGACCAAAATAAAAAGCAATGCCCCTCCAAACTAAACCATTCCCTTCTCTTCCATATACTTATCAATTAACCTCTTAAACGCCACCAAACTTGGCGCATCTACAACAGCTGCAGGCAGGGCATTCCACTCCCTAATCACTCTTTGAGTAAAGAACCTACCTCTGATATCCGTCCTATAACTCATACCCCTTAATTTAAAGCTGTGTCCCCTCGTGCTAGCTTTCTCCATCCTAGGAAAAAGGCTATCACTGTCCACCCTATCTAAACCTCTAATCATCTTATATGCTTCAATAAGATCCCCTCTTAGCCGCCTCCTTTCTAACGAAAACAACCTCAAATCCTTCAACCTCTCTTCATAGGACCTGCCCTCCATACCAGGCAACATCCTGGTAAACCTCCTCTATACCCTCTCCAATGCCTCCACATCTTTCTTATAATGTGGGGACCAGAACTGCACACAATACTCCAAGTGCGGCCGCACTAGAGTTTTGTACAGTTGCAACATGATGCTGCGGCTCCTAAATTCAATCCCCCTACCAATAAAAGCTAAGACTCCATATGCCTTCTTAACAACTTTATCCACTTGACTGCCTACTTTCAGGGATCTATTGACACATACACCAAGATCCTTCTGTTCCTCAACACTATTAAGAGCCCTACCATTAGCCCTATACTCTACATAGAAAAGAGAAGCAGCAGTAGACTGTTCAGCCCCTCGAGCCTGCTCCACCATTCATTTTGATCATAGCCGATCATCAAATTTCAATTTCCTGATCCCAGATTTCCCCGACCGCCTCCCCCCCCAACCATATCCCTTGATCCCTTTATCCCCAAGAGCTATAATAGAAACATTTGAAGAGGGGCAGTGTGGCAGCCTCAGTTATGTGCCCAACTGCAAGACCTATGACGCTCCAACTCCGCAAAACTGACAAATAAACTCAGGAAAGGGAATTACAGAAGTGTTATAAACGTGGTACATAGAAACATAGAAGTTAAAAGCGGGAGTAGGCCATTCGGCCCTTTGAGTGTGCTCCATCATTCATTTTGATCATGGCTGATCATTGAATTCAATATCCCCCTTCCTCCTATAATCCTTTATCCCTTCAGCCCCGAGAGCTATAGCTAATTTCGCTTTGAAATCAGACAATGTTGTGGCCTTTCTCGGTGGTAGTGAATTCTACACATTCAGTTGCTTCTGGGTGAAGAAATTTCTCTTCACCACAGTTCCCAAAGCCTTACACCTTTGATCCCTCATTCTGGACTTCCCCACCATTGGGATACCTTCTATTTAGATAGTGTCCTAAAGGAGATGTAAAAAAGGCCAGAATTTGAAGCGTGCTGAGGTCTTGAAGACTTTACGGCTAGAGGATTTTACATAGACAACCAGGACACAGACATGAAGGATTTGAAAATAAGCACGAAGATTTTACAATTGAGGTGTTATCAGATCATCAGCCTGTGTAGGTTAATGAGCACAGGTTTGAGGAGTGAAAACTTCAAGAGTGAGTTTTGAACTGGTGCATATTAATAACGACATGAGACCAGACTGTAGAGCAGTCTTACAGGGTCCTGGGTGAGAGAAACTTTAGCTCAGCTTGTTGTGGCTGATAGCCAGTCCCAAGAAATCGAAACAGAGAAGCCGAGGAAAGAGAACAAGAATCTGAGATGTGCCACTTAAAAGGGAGGAATGGATGGAAATTGCAAACTAAGATGAATGAAGTTTACCAGATTGGCATGAGAGCAAGAAAGAGGATTGTAAATTAGGTAAAGGGTCTTTATCAGACTGGGAGAAGGAATGTTCTGTGTATCCCATGGAAAAGCAGGCAAACCTTGGATCCATACTGGTTTCCTTGGTAATACCTTTAACTTGGAGAGAAGTCTTGAAGGATTTTAACAGCCAGATTAGCTCTAATATGTCAGAGTCAGGCAAAGTTATAAAGATGGGAGGAGAGTGTTTGGATGATGGTTTAGAAATGTGCCCAACTTGGAGGTCTGTCAATTTGATGGATGAGCTTCTGACAGTAGCCAGGGATGGGAACAGTGCCCTGCAACCCAATTAGAGACTAAAGATCAAAGACAATGTCTGCAATCTTCTCAAGGCATGGTGGCACATTGCTTAGCACTGCTGCCTCATAGTGTCAGGGACCCAGGTGTCAGGTTTGATTCATGGTTTGGGCCACACTTTGTGCTGAGTCTGCATGTTCTCCCCATGTCAGTGTGGGTTTCCTTCAGGTTCTCCAGTTTCCTCCCAAAGATGTGCGGGTTAAGTTGATTGGCCATGCTAATTTGCCACTTATTGTCAGGGAACTAGCTAGATTGGATACATGAGTTGATGGGGATAGGATCGGCAAGCATTGTGTGGTCGATGCGGACTCAATAGGCCAAATGGCCTCCTTCTGCACTGTAGGATTCTATGATCTATATAGCTGAAGGAAATTTTTGCCCAATGTTTAACAACAGAGGGGGCCAGAGAATTGATGATGATGATGAGACAGAATTGGGCACTGCTATTGGGCAGGTGGAACCTGTTGAGTTTTCTGATGCTATTGCCAGATGGTGGCCTTCAAATAAGAAATTGAAGAGGGTTAAGGATTTATCTTTACCATCTCCAGGAGTACAATGTGAATGCTGGAAAATAAGTCATTGACTATGAAGCCAGACTGTCCAATGGAGAAAGCATTGGAGGGAAGATTTTGTCTTCAGTTAAAGTTGTGTTTAAATTGGTGTCAACATTTGAGATAGGTGTATGGGGCTAACATGTTAGTAACTTGGCTTGGCTTGGGTGTCTTGCTTACCACTGCTACTACTTTGAACAGCAGTTTACTAAAAGAAAGGTTTGAAATTTTAGCTAATGAGGGAATCGTTTTTTCCTTCTCACTTGTGTTGAACCTCGGTACTTTGGAGGAGGCCTTTTTTTTTGCTCCAGGTTAAAGTCCAATAGGTTTATTTGGAATCACAAGCTTTTGGAGCACTATTCCTTCATCACCTGAAAGCTCATGCTTCCAAACAAACCTATTGGACTTTAACCTGGTGTTGAGAAACTTCTTACTGTGTCCACTCCAGTCCAACGCTGACATCTCCACATCATATTTCTCTGCTGGTTTGAAACAGAGGTGTTAGATTCACAGCATCATTGACCTCGAATTCAGTCAGATTGAGCCGTTAGTCTGCTGGAGGTCAAGCCTATCGCTGGCATCTCAATTTTATCCATCCACTATATTCCAATTCCTGTGGAGATCCCGCTTGATAGAGTGTTTAATTAAATGTTTCTTTGTTCACAATTGACAGTTGCCTTTGAGTTTCCTGGACTAAGATCACTCTCCTATCCTGAAAGGAGCAATTATAGAAGATAGCTCAATCAAAGAAAATTAAATATTGCTCTCTCTGCAGGTTGCGGCATATTATTGTCAGCTAATTATCATGTTTATTTTATTCTCCCATCGGTGTGATGTCCAGATAGACATTCTCTTTTATTGGACCGATGCTTTGGAGTTCTGAAGATTGCACTAGAGACTTTTGCTAGCTGAAACTCCATGACATGGTGTTTTGGAAAAGACCAACTTGTCCAATATCTGGCCTGAATATGCCTCTTGTGATTCTCCTGCAGTTAATCCTTCTTGATAGCCTTGCTATGATTTCACTTCAACAGCCTGTTAGTGCGCAGTTTAAAAGGCAGTTAGAGCAAAGCTGCCTTATCCAGACTAATCCCCAAATTAATCAACCTGAAATAGTTCTGGAGTTGAATCTTTCCCTGACTTCCATCTTGAAACTGTGAAAGGGAAGATGGCTTCGATCGCTGAATGAATTTTCCTTTAACATTCAGTGGCTGTGGTCTTGTATTTTATATTTGATTTCACTGCAAGCGTGTGAAATCACCTTCACCTGACTCTATGGAAGATTATATTTGTAAGAATCTTACAATTGCACAGAAATTAATTGATGGTGTGGACAAAAGCATATCTTCTGACCAAATTATTGGCTACAGTTTGGGATAAAAATGAGGAATTATTGATTCACATTTGTTACGATCTCAATGGCGAACAGGAACCATTTTTTATGCTCAAAATCTTGGTGATTTATTAAGAGAATAGAAGCACAAGATTGCATGATTTAAAACGGAAGTTTTTTTTATAATACCAGAATCAACAAGTAAACACTAATGATGGAGTCATACTGGCTCATCTCGTCCATCAATGGGCGGAACGAATCAATAAGAGCTGAAAAGTTGGGATCATAGAATCCTACAGTGCAGAAGGAAGTCATTCAGCCCATCAAGTCTGCACTGACCCCAATCCTACTAACTCCTAACCCCATAAACCCATACATTTGCACTAGCTATCTCCCCGACACTAAGGTGCAATTTAGCACAGCCAACTTTGCCTAACCTGCACATCTTTGGAGTGTGAGAAGAAACCAGAACACCCAGAGGAAACCCACAGACACACGAGGAGAATGTGCAAGCTGTATACAAACAGTGACTGCTGCTGCATTGCACTTGGGATCGGATTGGGGGAAGGGGTCCCGATAGGTCTGGGTGATGGAAAGGGTGGGAGTAGAAGGTTAGGGGGTGGGGGGGTGGGAGAAGGGCCTAGCTTCCCATGCACTGTGGGACATTCTGTCTGTCGGATTCTTGCTGGTGCTATTGAGAATGTGCAGAATCAGAGGTTTTTGGAGAGCGATGTGTTGTGCGCTGGTAAAGGGATCACGCTGTTGGGGTGAGGGTCGGGGGCTTGAATACACAGATGAGTGTGAGAAAGCATGGGCACCATTTTGCAAGGGTGCCCTGATATCACACTACACTGAGAGACCGCTCTTCTCCCAAACGTTCATCAGGACCTCATCAGCGACATGTTCCCTCATCTCTCTCCCTGACACATGTCACCAGCATTGGGACATTGGGACCTTCCCCGACATGCCTCCCCATTGTAACATCCAACATATGGCTCTCATGACCCCTGGCACACCCAACATTGTGATGCCCTTCATAATCTACCCTGCATGACCTTGCATGATCCCCTCATAGCACCCCTGCATAGTCCCCACTCAGGCCCAATACCTTGGCATTGCTCCTGGCATGTTGGCACTGTCCAGCTGGCACTACCAGGGTGTCTGGTAGTGCCTGCTGGGGTATCTGCCAGGGCATTGCCAGATGGTCACTTCCTGATGTGCACTATCTGGCCATGTTCCTGATGACCCATGGGCTTCAATGGCCTCCAAGACCCCAATATGACCATCGCACCAGGCCTCCACAAATGGATTTGTCCCCACGAGACTTCCCATTGGAGAGATTAGAACATTCCGGCAGGGGGCAATTATGTGCTGAACTCGCTAATGAGCTTGAAATCCTGGCAATCTCATGCGCATCGGTCTTGCCCTCTTTCTAGGCACAATCCGGTTTGCATCAGTAGAAGGGGATAGTGGTGATTGCAAACCATTTTGTGTCAGGTGAGGAACCGACTTTCAGGCCCTTTTGCTATTTCCAGGATTGGCATCATCCGTGCCAGGTGAGGTGAAGTGGCAAATCATCCCACTCACTACCCAGGACTCTTAAGATCCAGAATTAAAATGGGATAGATATGAATTAACAGAGAAATTATTGGGCGGCATGGTAGCACAATGATTAGCATTGCTGCTTCACAGCTCCAAGGACCTGGGTTCGATTCCTGGCTTGGGTCATTGTCTGCGTATAGTTTGTACATTCTCCTTGTGTCTGTGTGGTTTACCTCCAGGTGCTCCACTTTCCTCCCACAGTCCAAAGACGGGCGGGTTAGGTTGATAGGCCATGCTAAAAATTAGATGCGTAGGTTAGAGAGATTAGCGGGTAAATATTTATGGATATGGGAATAGGGCCTGGGTAGGGTTGTGTTTGGTGCAGACGCGATGGGCCAAATGGCCTCCTTCTGCACTGTAGGGTTTCTATGATTCTATGAAATTATGGTTGAATCAAAACCATAAATTGAAAATCAAATGACAGATGCAACTAAGGGAATCTTATAGATTGTCTCAGTGATGCATTCAGATTCTAGTGATGAAGTCCTTCACACTCTGTCCTTCTCATGAGGAACATAGAACATAGAACATAGAACATTACAGCACAGAACAGGCCCTTCAGCCTTCGATGTTGCGCCGACCAATATAAAAAGCAATGCCCCTCCAAACTAAACCATTCCCTTCTCTTCCATATACTTATCAACTAACCTCTTAAACGCCACCAAACTTGGCGCATCTACAACTGCTGCAGGCAGGGCATTCCACTCCCGAACCACCCTTTGGGTAAAGAACCTACCTCTGATATCCGTCCTATAACTATCACCCCTTAATTTAAAGCTGTGTCCCCTCGTGCTAGCTTTCTCCATCCTAGGAAAAAGGCTATCACTGTCCACCCTATCTAAACCTCTAATCATCTTATATGTTTCGATTAGGTCCCCTCTTAGCCGCCTCCTTTCTAACGAAAACAACCTCAAATCCCTCAGCCTCTCTTCATAAGACCTGCCCTCCATACCAGGCAACATCCTGGTAAACCTCCTCTGTACCCTCTCCAATGCCTCCACATCTTTCTTATAATGCGGGGACCAGAACTGCACACAATACTCCAAGTGAGGCCGCACTAGAGTTTTGTACAGTTGCAACATGATGTTGCGGCTCCGAAATTCAATCCCCCTACCAATAAAAGCTAAGACTCCATATGCTCCATTGCAAGGAGAGCAACTCCATAAGACTCCATTGCAAGGAGAGCAACTTCCGCTGCTCTCCTTCCAGGAACTAGCCTGATTCCCAGTCAACAGCACAACCAACCCAGGTTTCCTCTACAATCTAATGGCACATATCTACAGAACCTGCTTAACTTGATTTGGATGGGTAAACCCAATGATGTTATCTTCCAGGAACAGAAACAGCTGCAACAATGTCTTTTATTTACTTGCACCGCACCAATGGACACAACAACTGCTACTGCACAGCTTGGACCGACTAGAGTCCCTTAAGATCTTCCAGCAAAGGTTTAGTCTCAATTTGCCAACCTTCGTTTTCTTTAGCTTCCTTATGGAATGGGAATATGAGTTTCGGTACTACCTTTATTTTCCTGCATCTCTTCCAGTCTTATTTTCAGTTCAGCTGCTGTTTTGAGACTTGCCTGAAAAATGTAGAAACTAAATTGAAAATATAGATTCTCTCACAGCGTACAAATACGAACAAAATAAGTTAATGTGCTTTTATATATAAGGACAATTGATTACAATTATTAAAGTCAGTAACTCAAGCAACCGCATAATATTAGAATTCATCTGAACATAATACATTATTTTATTCATGACATGTGGATAAAGTCCTAGTAAGTGAAGTAATAAATATGAGCAGAGCGGTTACCCAAGGATTTGATTGGCCTCAGGTTTTGATGATTCTCACAATATTTGGTGGTGTAAATGGGTGGATGGAGAAATGATGTCCTGTAAACTTGAGTCAGAGATAACTGGACTTACATTGTTTGTGCATCTGACACAGAGCTGCAGTTGTAAATTGTGATTTAGACCTATAGCCATGAACTTACACCTCATGATAAGATATATGCTGCCTTAATTACAAAGGTGAGAACTATTCTCCTGTAATCAGCTTTCAGGCCTGAGGTAAACACTCCATATTTCCTTCAAAAACAATGAAATGCCCAATTGTTAGTGACACTAGTTACAGAAATGGTGCAGCACCTCACGAGGTATCAGTCCTTACCATTGGGTCATTTAGTATTGAAACAGAATCTCACAACATTGATTTGGCCAATTTCCGCAGTGCCCATGGGACAGAGCAAACTCTTCCACGAGCACATAGAGGGCTGGCACTAATGCCCCATCTATGGAAATTAGCCAAGCAGGGGCTTTTAAGGGTGGACCACATTTTCTTTGGATTGTCGAAACCAGGCAGCTGCCAGAAGAGTGTCCATGGGGGAGCGCACTGGTACTGTCACTCGGCTATAATCCAGAGACCGAGGGTAATGCTTTGGGTCCTGGGTTCGAATACCACCATGGCAAATGGTCAAATTTGAATTAGGTAAAAAAAATCTGGAATTAGAAGTCTAATGATGACCATGAAACTATTGTTGGTTGTTGTAAAAACCCCATCTGGTCTTGTAGGGAGGGAAATGTGCCATCCTTACCCAGTCTGGCCTTCAGACCCACTGCAATGTAATTGATTTTCAAATGCCCTATGAAATGAAGGGCAAATAAAGGTGGACAATGAATGTCGAGCTAAACCAGTGATACCTAAGTCCTGTAAAAATGAATAAAATCTTCACAGACTGTGCAGAGGCCTACCCACACTCAGCAAAGCAGAGCTTTGTCTTAGGGACTTGGCGTTCGTTAGATAAGTATTGTATACCTAACATCACTGTGTTAGAATTACAGTTAAAGGCTGCTTCCAAATAAAGACCAAGGCTGGAATTTTACTGCCCTGCTAGCCACAGGAATCAGAGCGGGTGAGGGGCAGACCATGGACTTTTGACCTCGAGTGGGGTTTTTCAGTGAATGAGGCTATAAAATCCTGCCCCAACTGACCCGAAAGCTGAACCTTCATTTGTATCCGTATGTTCCCAAAAGCAACAACCAGCCGGAGAGCAAGAGGGATGTCAACAACACTCATTCATTCTCTCAAAGGGTTGGAAAACCGCCATGCTGTCAAATTAATGTACACAAGCTAGAACTAATAGGGTTACTTACAAGTTAATTGAGGCAGTGGAGCAAAACTAGGTATCAAAGCAGATCAAGGTGTCGACAAAAATTGGCCTGTAATGAGTTAAAATACTCTTTAGGGAACTTGCATGGCGCGGTTTGCTAAGTGACAAGACTTTTGAATGAAAAGTCAGGTTTCTCCCCAAATGTTTTACGTGAATAATGAAAATCCCAATCAATCCACTGAGTTCAGTTTTTTTTTCAGCAAAGGATGAAAATTCTAGAGCAGCACACCAGTACTTAATCAGTCTAAAAGCCTCTGAAATCGAAGGTGTCAATCATTCATGATAAAAGACACTGTGGCAGAGACTACATAGAATGCTGATGAGCTGTGACTCAAACTTGGTTGCTACTTCAAAGACCTGTTAGCGCCCTGACTGTGCGGTTTAATTGGCAGCAAGAAGAAAGTCGCCATGTTCAGACTAATCCCCAAGTTAATCAATTGGGAATGGGTCCATGGACAATACTTCGCCTGCCCTCCATCTTGAACAAGAGTTTTGAACAACTTCCATTTTAACTCCAACTATTTTAAAATTCCATGAAATAAATTCATCGCCACGCGGCACGGTGGCACAGTGGTTAGCACTGCTGCTTCCCAAAGCCAGGGATCCGGCTTTGATCCAGAATCAATCCAGCGTCTATGTGGAATTTGCACATGCTCCTCGTGTCTGTGTGGGTTTCCTCCAGGTGCTCCGATTTCCTTCTACAGTCCAAAGATGTGTGGGTTAGGTTGATTGGCCATGCTAAAATTGATCCTAATATTGAGGGATTAGCAGGGGAAATATCTGAGATATTTACAGAGACAGGGCCTAGGTGGGACTGTGGTCAGTGCAAACTCGATGGGCCGAGCGGTCTCCTTCTGCACTGTATGGATTCTATGAAATCTCTCCTTTTCCAGCTCACAAATTGCCATGATCCAGGACATCGCAGGGCCATAATCACAAAATGATATCTGGCAGAAGAAGGTCATTCAGCCTATTGATAAACCTATCTGATTAGTGCGTGCACCCTGTTCTTACCTCACAATCCCTACGTTTTTATCTGCAATATTTATCCAACTGCCTTTTTCAAATTAGCTGCTGGTCTACTTTCTGTCACGCTGTAAGACAGTACATTCCAGATCACAATACAGTGGTGGCACTGTGGTTAATGTTGTGACTCACAGCACCAGGGACCCAGGTTTGATTCCGTGGCTTGGGTCACTGTCTGCATGAAGTCTGCATGTTCTCCCCGTGTCTGCGTGGGTTTCCTCCGGGTGCTCTTATTTCCTCTCACAGTCCAAAAGACATGCTGCAGCTGTGTTAAATTCTCCCTCAGTGTACCTGAACAGGCAGGAGTGTGGGGATTTTTTGTAACTTCATATAAGCATACTTGTGACACGAGTAAATAAATTTAAACCTAAAATAAGGAACAAAGAAAATTACTGCACAGGAACAAGCCCTTTGGTCTCCACAACCCACGCTGCCCGACTTAACGAAAAAAACCCCTATGCTTCCAGGGACCATATTCCTCTATTCCCATCTCATTCATGTACTTGTCAAGATGTCCCTTAAAAGTCATTACCATATCCACTTCCACTACCTTCCTGGGCAATGAGTTCCAGGCACCCACCACTCTCTGTGTAAAAAATCTGCCTCGTACGTCTCTTTTAAAACTTGCCTCTCGCACTTAAACCTACGCCCCCTCATAATTGACTCTTTCATCCTGGGAAGAAGCTTCTGACTATCCATCCTTTCCATGCCTCTCATAATCTTGTAGACTTCTATCAAGTCTCTCTCAACCTCTGTTGCTTCAGTGAGAAAACATCAAGTTTCTCCAACCTCTCCTCAAAGCTGATGCCTCCATAGCAGAAAACATCCTGGTAAACAACTTGCTGTGTCCGTCTCATTCTGTTACCAATTACTTTAAATCTGCCTTCTACAGATGTACTCTGAGAGCATTTCTCTTGAAAAGTACCAAACATAGCCCCATTATTTATGAAACTGCAGGGGAGAGAAAATGAGGAACTATAGACTTCTTAGCTTGCCAACAATAGTAGGGAAAGTTTTAGAATCTATTATAAAGAATGTGATAACTGATCATTTTGAAAATAATGATAGGATTAGAATCATTGATTAACAGAATCCTACAGTGCAGAAGGAGGCCATTTAGCCCAAGACTGCACTGACCAAAATCTCACCTAGGCCTTACCCCTATAATCCCATGCATTTACCCTTGCTAGATCCCCTGACACTATGGGTCAATTCAGCATAGTCAATCCACCTAACCCGCACATCTTTGGACTGTGGGAGGAAATTGGAGAACCTGGAGGAAACCCATGCATATGTGGGGAGAGTGTACAAACTCCACACAGACAGTAACCCAAGCCAAGAATCAAATCTAGGTCTTTGGCGCTCTGAGTTAGCAGTGCTCACCACTGTGCTACCTTGCCAATCCACTAATTGGGCAGAGTCAAGCTGAATTAATGAAAGGAAAATCATGTTTAGCAAAGCTGAGGAAGAGAACAAGTGGATGTATATATGGGATTTTGGATAATGTCCCATACAAGAGATTAATAAGCAAAATTAGAACATGGGTGATTAGGAGTAATGCACTGGCATCGATTGAGGATTGGTTCATGGGCAGATAATAGAAAGCAGGAATATATGGTCATTCTCAAGTTGGCAGGCTGTAACTAGTGGGGTACAGTGAAGGTCAGTGCTTGAGCCCCAGCTATTCACAATCCATGTCAATGCAAGTTTACTGATGGCATAGAACTAGGTGGAAATGTGAGTTGTAAGAAGGATGGAAAGATACTGCAAAGGAACATGGACAGGTTAGCTCATTTGCAGGTGGAGCATAATATGGAAAATGTGAGGTTGCTCACTTTGTTGGGAAGAGTAGAGAATCAGAATGTTATTTAAAAGGAGAGAGACTGCAGAATGCTGTAGTGCAGAGGGATCTGGGTGTCTTTGTACATAAATCACAAAGAAATTAGTATGCAGGTACAGCAAGTAATTAGGAAGGCAAATAGTACATTGGCCTTCATCAGGGAATGGAGTATAAAAGTAGAGAAGTCTTGCTGGGTGGCACAGTGGCACAGTGGTTAACATTATTGCCTCACAGTGCCAGCATTCTGCATTTGATTTTTGGCTTGGACCACTATCTGTGTGGAGTTTGCACCAGGTGCTCTGGTATCCTCCCACAGTCCAACGATGTATGGGTTAGGTTGATTGGCCATGCTAAAATTACCCTTAGTGTCTTGAGATGCATAGTTTAGATGGATTATTGGTAAATATTTAGGGATATAGAGGTAGGGCCTGGGTGGAATTATGATCAGTGCAGACTTGATGGGCCAAATGGCCTCTTTCTGTGCTGTAGGGTTTCTATGATTCCCACAGATTTACCCTGAATTGATGCAGTGTCTCACCCACAGTCACATGCATGCAATAAACATATTTGTATTGGATACTAATAATTCAGTTTTACCTGTTACAGTTAATTCTGGTTTATTCATGTGCCAGACCTGTGATTGCTGAATGGTTTTGATAATTTATAGTTGAATTGTAAAGTAAAAGCCCACAGCAGGTTGCAAAGTTCCTTGTATTTGAATACTTAGGAGGTTAGTTCTCAGGTGAACTTTGAAAACTAGAACAGGCAAAGTGCCTTGCTTGCTAGATGTCTTACACCTAGTTTCTGAGTCCAGTAACAGGCTCTCTGAAATGGTGGCCATGAAATCTCTGGTGTATCTGATCTTTGAAACAGACAAAGAAACATGGTTGTTTCGCATGTGATTTAACATTAATAAATTAGCAGAAAAAAATCAAGTTAATTAATCAACTAGCAGGAAAAAATCAACAAAATTCAAGGGTGAGACAGTGGCACAGTGGTTAGCACTGCTACCTCATAGCATCAGGGACTCAGGTTCAATTCCTAGCTTCGATAAGTGTCTGTGTGGAGTTTGCACATTCTCCCCGTATGTGTGTGGGTTTCCTCTGGATGTCCACTGTCCTCCCATTGTTCGAAAGATGTGCTGGTGATTTGCATTGGCCATGCTAAATTCTCCCTCAGTGTACCCGAATAGGTGCGAAGTGTGGCAGCTGGGGGATTTTCACAGTAACTTTATTGTGGTGTTAATGTAAGCCTACTCATGACATTAATAAATAATTTTAAAGTTTGGTTCAACTGAAATCATTACATGCAGAGTTCATTTATTACTGTGTTTTAGAAATGAGGTGTTGCATGAATTGAATGTTACACTTCATGTCTAACTTTAAAGGTTTAGATGGAATTAATCTCACCTATTGATGGAAGTTTCATAGAAACCCATAATCTTTTTATGTCACGCTTAAAATAAAAATGACCAACGCAGCAGAATTGAAACTTTATCCCCAGAAATGTGAACATTTTATTCAGGAATAAGTCGCTGGGTGCTTTCTTTCCAACCACTGTTCCAAGCTCTCAGAGTAGATATGTCTTTTCATCAGATTACAAGTGATGAGAGTGAATATTGTGATGGTTCTGTGTCCATTCACAGCATTGTTAAGCATATCTAGCATTGCAGGTTCTTTTTGGAATTGCAATCTTCTTACCATTTGGAGTACAAATCGATGTCACTCTCCAGTTTTGCTTGGCTTCTCACTATTTAGGTGCACGCTGCTTCTA
Source organism: Sphyrna mokarran (assembly GCA_024679065.1). Classification (NCBI taxonomy): domain Eukaryota; kingdom Metazoa; phylum Chordata; class Chondrichthyes; order Carcharhiniformes; family Carcharhinidae; genus Sphyrna; species Sphyrna mokarran. The sequence continues at coordinate 25,502,033 of JAGIQG010000029.1, forward strand.
CAGGTTATCGTGACTTTAATTAACGTCCTATCAGCTGAAGCAATTTATAGGTGCTTTTTATTCAGCTTGCCAAGATAAACAGATGTTTTCACAAGTGTCTGGATCCACATGTAGCAGGTGAGAACTGGAAAAGATTGTTAGCTTCACAACTCGTGTCAAACTTGCTCCTAATTATTATACTGCAAGGAAGTGCTGAGCGATTTTCAAATATTTCTCTGCAGTTACCTTGATCTTCCACAGCTTTCTGAGGTACTGCATTGCCCAGTGCAGTGTTGATCCGTACAGACTAGAAAATCTTGCCAACTGGCAGGCAAATTGACTCGTGAGGTACCACAGGATTCTGTACTGGGGCCCCAAATTGTTCATGTTATATATTAATGATTTGGACGAAGGAACTAATTATATTATGTCCAGTTTTGCAGATGACACAAAGTTAGGTGGGAGGGTGAGCTGTGAGGAGGTCGCAGAGATGTTTCAGTGTGATTTGAACGGGTTGAATGTGTGGACGTGTGCATGGCAGATGCAGTATAATGTAGTTGATAACGGAAAGGCAGGTTATAATTTGATGGCTGTAAATTGGGAGGGATAGATACTTAATGAGATCTTGGTGCCCTGATGCATAAGTTGCTGAAAGTAAGTGTACAAGTACAGCAGGCAGTAAAGAAGGCAAATCATATGTCAGCCTTCATAGCGAGAGGATTTGCATATAGAGAACAGGGATGTTTTGCTGCAATTGTATAGGGCTTTGGTGAGGCCACACCAGGATTATTGAATGCAGCTTTGGTCTCCTTATCTGAAGGAGCATGTCCTTTCCATAGAGGGTGTACAACAAAGGTTTGTCAGGCTGATTCCTGGGATGACAGGTCTGTCATATGAGGAGAGATTAATTTGGTTAGGATTATATTCACTGAAGTTTAGATGAGTGAAAGAAGATGATGGAAACTTAAAATTTTAACAAGTTGAGACAGGGCAGATTCAGAAAGAATGTTCCCAGTGATTGAGAGAGTCCAGAGCTAGAGATCATAATTTGAGAATTGAGGTGAGGAGGGCATGGTGAATCTGTGGAAATCATTACCACAGAATATAGTTAAAGATAAAACGTTGTCTGATTTCAAGAAGGAATTAGCTATAGCTCTTGGGGCTAAAGGGATAAAGGGCTATAAGGGGAAGGGAGATCAGGATATTGAATTTGATGATCAACCATGGTCATAATGAATGGCGGAACAGACTCGAAGGGTCATATGGCCTATTCCTGCTTCTACATTCTACTTATATTTCTATGTATCCTAAGGCTGACACATTGTCTATGTAAGCTATTCTCAACTGGGAAGAGGTAGGTAGTGGTGATCTCAGCACTTGCACAGCACATTAGCTGCCCATTCAGCCCATTGTGGCAGTGCTGGCTGTTTGAAAGACTTATCCAAATAGTCTGATTATCCTGCTCATTCCCCATAACTCTGCAAATGTTCCCCTTTACCTCATTGTCAAGTCCACTTTTGATAGTTGTCACTGAATTTGCCTCCACCATCTTCTCCAACCAGATCACAGCAAGAAGTCTTATACCGCCAGGTTAAAGTCCAACACGCTTATTTGGTAACAAATGCCACCAGCTTTCGGAGCCGAAGACTAGTGGCATTTGCTGCCAAGTAAACCTGTTGAACCTTAATCTGGTGTTGTAAGACTTCTTACTGGGTTTACCCCAGTCCAACACTGGCATCTCCATATCAGATCACAGCGACTCACAGTGCAGAAAGCATGAACGTAGAATGATAGAATCTCTACAGTAAAGAAGGAGATTATTCAGCCCGTTGAGTCTACACCAACCACAATACCACTCAAACCATATTCCCGTAACCTAATATATTCATCTTGCTAATTCCCCTGACACTAGGGTCAATTTAGCATGGCCAATCAACCTAACCTGCAAATCTTTGGACTGTGGGAGGAAACCAGAGCACCAGGAGGAAATCCATGCAGACATGGGGACAACATGCAAACTCCACACAGAGAATGACCTGAGGGTGGAATCGAACCAGGGTCCATGAAGCTGTGAGGCAGCAGCACTATCCATTGTTCCGCCCAGCACTATGACACCCAACAATCCTCTGGTTCTTTTTTTATTCTCACATGGGATTTGGGTGTTGCTAGCAACTATGCCTCAACCCTAATTGCCCCTTGAATTGAGTGGCTTGCTTGGCCATTTCAGAGGGCATTTAAGAGTCAACCACATTGTCTGGAGTCACATGTAGGCCAGAGCTGGGCAAGGAAGTAGATTTCCTGCCCTAAAGAACATTAGTGACCCAGATGAGTTTTTATGCAATTGACAATGGTTTAATGGTTAACATTAGACTCAATTCCCAATTTTTATTGAATTCAAATTACAGCATCTGCCATGGTGGGATTCGAATGCAGGTCTCCACAATTCCTGGGGTCTCTGGGTCCAGTGACAATACCACTCAGCCACTGCTTTGCAGATTGAGAAAAACGTAGCTCTGCCTCCTTCTAATGGATTAGCTATGAACTTCTATTGGGGCACGAATGTGGGTGGACATCCTGCTGCACCTTCCAGAATAAAATGGCCCATTAGCATTCACTGTATGGATTTTCCATGAAGAATGCCCATAGAAGTGCTTGAGAGTTATCCTCAGAGCAGGAGTGGGGTGGCCAGGTGGTGGGGTGGGGAGGAGTGGAAACTAATGAAGAAAATGATCATTAATCCTATTGGCCACAGATCCTGTCCGGGGCTAGATAGTCAACATCCTTTCCCATAGGCTGGAGAGTCTAAAATTAGATGGCAAAGTTTTAAGGTGAGAGGGGGGAGATGGAAAAGTGCCCAGAGGGGCAAGTTTTTCACATAAAGAGTAGTCAGTGTCTGGAACAAGGTGATAGAGGTAGTAGTAGAGACAGGTATAATTTTGTTTTTTAAAAAGCATTTAGACAGTTACATGGGAAAAATATCTTGTTCCTGATCGAAAATTTGACCTAATGTTTTAGCTATGTGACCAAAGGTTGCTGATCTAAAATGTTTTTCTCTGCTTTCTTCACAATACGTGCTGCCAGAACGGATGAGGGTTTCCAGCATTTTCTGTTTTGATTTTGGGGCACCAAACACAGGCAATTGGGACTAGCTTAGTGGTTAAAAACTGGGCGGCCTGAACAAATTGAGCCGAAAGGCCTGTTTCCATACTAAACCTCTATGACTCTCTGAGCACCTTTCAATGGACAGCAGGTCTCTTCTGTCTGGATGCTTCTCCAATGTGCTAAAGTTTGCCTTGCCTCATTGAGTTAACTGGTTTTGTCATGTTAGTCAGCAAAGCAATATTCAAAAAATGAAAGCCAGAATTGTCCTGTCTGAGGTTGTTAGGCTATTTTGTCAGTAACGATATGGTAATTGCACATAGTTACAGCCCAATTGTTTGAATGCTATTTTCTGCTTTTTCACATGGTAATTTCCTGCTGATGGGATGTGAAGGGGAAGTGAAGCCATCAGGTGAAAAGACATTTTCATTTCTCTCTCCTAATTCTCTCCCCCTTCTCCCTCGACTTCAGTGACTCACACTTCGATATGATTCCTCCAACCAGGCTGCCAATGCTTTCGTTACTGAACTGATCATTTTTTTTTCCGTGGCCGTGGAGAGGGAATATTAGGCAACACTCACCAGGACAAAAGCAAAACGCTGCAGATGCTGGTGCTCCGAAATCAAAACAGAAAATGTTGGGAAGTCTCACTCATTCCGCAGCATGTATGGCGAAGGAAGCAGAGAGGAACATTTTAGATCAGTGACCCTTCGGTCACGCAGCGGAAACATTAGGTCGAATTTTTGATCAAGATCAAGGCCCCCCCAGATGAATTCCGGGTCCCGATCCCAAGCTGTATCCACTTGTGACGGAAGGTGGGATTTTACAGCTACACTAGTCACAAGGTCGGAAAATCCCAACCAAGGTCAAGCGCCTTTGCATGGTCCTGACCCACTGGCTACGATTCCCATGGCGGGAAGGGCAGAAAAATTCCACCCTTAATTTTCAAATTCATTAGCTGAGAACCTGGAGCCCAATTAGAGGCACCTAGGTAGAATGTTACCCCCCTGCCCACCATGGGAATTGTAACAGATGGGACACGAATCAGGCAAAGGTCCATTGACATTGACAGGATTTTCTGACCTTGGTGCGATTGCAGCTGGAAAATCCTGCCTCAAGCGCCCAAAGACAGGAGTTGCCAACGTGAGGCAATAGTGACCAAAGAAGGCAGCAGTCATGTTGGGTGCTTCTACTGCCTTGCCTGTCTCAGCATGTGGATTCTTGGAAGTAAAGGAGGTTGAATGAAGTGAACAGTGACAATGCAGGACTAGGTAAGTGTTATAAATGCCCCTATAGACTCAAGGTGGATAAGTAGGATTGATAACTTGAACATTGCGAACTCTTTATTTAAGGTGTGTGCTCATTTGCAGTCAAGTCTAAAATTGCCTAACAGGATCCTATGCTGGGAGAAGCTAAGTGCCAAAGGATCACATGACCAACACTCTTAAAGGGGCAATCCACATCCTAACCCCAACATAAAATATATACACATATATCACAGTGAAAGCTAGCACAAGTTACTTGGCATCACAGATTCTCCTCAAAGCCACCTCCGAATAAATTAATTTGGTCCCATGATGAACTTGATAGCTGTGCACTGATGTGTTCGAACTAGCGGGGAAAAGTCTCATTCCATTCCAGGCAGGCCCCTGAAGAAGCTCCTAAAGAAGATTAAAGGGCTGTTGATTGAAAGCAAGTACCGTTCTCCTCTCTCCATCCCCATTGAATTCATTGAAAATTTTGCTCTATCCTAGAGGCATCATGATGCCAACATCAGACTCTGTATTCCAAATGAACATCGAGACTTGGTGCCATTCCCCTGCCTTCCCACCCCTTCCCACTCATACCCCAGCACATGGTTGATAGACTCCAAACCATTTTTGCGAGTTCAGTGAAGTGATATTGGCACAAGCCAGCGTTTGGTATCACGGAATTGTTGAGGTGCAGAAGGAGGCCTCGACTGAACCTGCTTCCACCACACACACACCCAGCGTGCTCCAGACCCGAACAACTCGTTGTGCAAAAAAGATTTCACCCGCTTCCAATTCCTTCTTTGGCAAATCACTTCAAATCAGTGTCCTCTCGTTCTTCTTCTTTTTACGAGTGGAAATAGTGGGCCACATTCGCCTGAGGTTCATACAATCCCACCCGAGGCCAGTGGAGAATGCTGTTCTCCAAGCCCGGCTCATCCCCGGAATCAGGGCAGGATGCCAGTAAACGTCCAGCCAATATCTCTCTATCTGCTCTGTCCACCCTCTGCTTTGCATACTAATACGCGGAAGGCTGGAGAGAGTCAACAAGTTAACCAGGGTTTGTGACTGGTTCATAGTCCTGACCCCGTGACCCTTTGAAAACATAGCGCTTACATCTGTTCCTTTCTATGCATGCTGCCTGATCTGCTGAATATTCTGTGCATCATTACTGCAAAATCCAGTCATCCATCAGGTGCTTTACTTTTGAGTAGAGATAGTGGCTAGAATTCTCCAGCCGATCATGCCAGAGGGGATTCTCTGGTTCCACTGGTAGCGGATGCCCATTTGTGGGTTCTCTACCGGCGTGAGGTGACATCAATTGAATTTCCATTGACGAGACCAAAGAGTGCTGCCGCTAGCAAACAATGCATCACCTCCCACCAGCGGCAAACACACTCTTGTGAGCCAGGAGAATCTCGCCCATACAGCTTAAGGTCATCAAGGTGAAACTCAGCCCCTTTCCTTGTCGCCTGGACCCTGAGATGAACTGAAGGGAGTTAAGCATTGGACATTCTTCAGCCTGTCATATTCAACTGACATTTCATTCATCATTTTCATATTCAATTAGCTTACCGTAATAAATATGTCCAAAATCAGGCCCTGGAGAGACAGGGTTTGCAAACAAAATCATTTATTTGGAAGCAGTTGCAGAGGCTTGGCTCCATCTTCTGAGCCACCTTAAATCCATCAAACTCCAGGGTCCTTTGGACGGCCTTGAAAGAGGTTGCAGAACACTTGAGCACAATCTTTCACAATAAGAGACGCAGGTAGCGTGTCAGGAAAATATCCAGTGGGGTTAAGCAGACTGGCAAGGACAATATTATGCTTGGCTGCCAACAGGGCAGGAAAGAACAGTCTGAGACCACTGGTGCGTGCTGAGGGGAGGATGGTAAGACCAGTTTCTATTGGGTTAAATGAAGGGGATTCATAACAGCCAGCATATAAGAACACTGCTAAACAACCTCACAATATATATACATATGAACATTAAACAGCCTTCACTAGATGTATAATGCAAACCCACATCTCAAGTTGACATTTGCTTTGACGTTTCTAATTTAGTATGTTTACTAATCTGTAATAACACACTTGGGAGACATTTTCTGTAGCTGTACACACATCACTTGTTCATTGTATCGGTCTCAAAGCTTTAATTCTCCCCTGCCTGTGATGCAACACAGCCCGTCAGGGGGTCTCGAAGGCTTCACTGCTGCTGATGAGGAACCGCTGATATTACTGGCAGCATCGTCAGGACTCCCCTCAGCGTAAAGGAAAAAAAAGTGCATCGACACAGACGCAATGTAGAATGCCTCGAAAAGCAATGCGGGCTGAAGTGTGGCTCAACGAAGGGAAACAGAACCAGAATGTTCCGGAAAGTAACCAAGCATAGGAAAGTGCCACATTCTCCTCCCAAACCTTTAGGGGAATCAATCTGAGTGTCACCAGGCTGTGGAAGTGACATCTTAAGTTCCACAAGCTTGAATGCACTGGAGGACGTATGACATTCACTTAGCTTTGTCAATGCAACACTGAAGTGCAAGGTGTGGTACAGCCAGACTTGTTCCTGTCTTCTGCTGTGTGATTCATGGTTGGGCAGGGACATAGCTTACTGATAAGGTCACTGGACTTGCAATTCAGAGGCTGATGCTAATGCTCCGAGGACATGGCTTTAAATCCCATCATGGCAAATAGTAACAAAGAAATAGGAGCAGGAGGAGGCCAATTGTGCCCTCAAGCCTGTTCTGACATTCATCATAATCATAGCTGATTGTCTAACTCAATAGTCTAATCCTGCTTTCCCCCATTCCATTTAATCCCATTTGCCCCAAGTGCTATACCCAGCCATCTCTTGAATGCACTCAATGTTTAGCATCAACTACTTCCTGTGGTAATGAATTCCACAGGCTTACCACTCTGTCCTAAATGCTGTACCCCAAATTCTCAGACTTTGACCCCTGATTCTGGACACCCTTACCACCAGGAACATACTCCCTGCATCTATCCTGTCTAGTCCTGTTAGAATTTTATAAGTCTCTATGAGATCTTTTTCCTTCATCTGAACTTTACCGAAAACAATCCTAAATGAATCAATCTCATACACCAATCCCGTCATCCCCAGGATCAGTCTGGTGAATTTTCATGGAATTAGCAATTCTGGAATAGCAATTCTGGAATTAGCAATTGTAATTGCTAATTACAATTAACAATTCTGGAATTTTAAAAGAAGTGGTCTCAATAATGGTGACCAGGGAACCGTCGATTGTTGTAAAAATGTATCTATTTCACTAATGATCCTCAGTGAAAGAATATCTGCCGTTCTCACCCAATCTGGCCTCCATGTTGCTTGGCAATATGGTTGACTCTTCACTGCCCTCTGAAACGGCCTAGCAAGCCACTCAATTCAAGGGCAACTAGGGATGAGAAACAAATGCTGGCCCTGTCAGTGATTGTATGACGGAATTGCTTTTTTTAAAGTTCTTGTTGATAGACTCCAAAGCACTTTGCAAGTTCATGTAAGTGATGTTGACACAGGATTGTTTAGCTGCAGTAGGAGAACATTTGGCCCATTGTGTCTTTACTGGCTCTCCAAATGAGCATTATGAGTTAATGCCATTCCTCTGCTTTTAATGTGTGACCCTACACATTGTTTCTATTCAAATGATCATCTAATACACCTCTTGGAATGCCTCGATTGAACCTGCCTCCACCACACTCCCAGGCAGTGCCTTCCACACCCCAACCACTCACTGTGTGGAAAAGGTTTTTTTTTCACATCACCTTTCCTTCTATTGCAAATCACTTCAAATCTGTGCCCTCTTGTTCTTGATCTTTTACAAGCCTGAACAGGTTCTACTCTGTCCAGTCCTTGCTCTGCATACTAATGCAGGGAATGCTGAAGAGACTCAGCGGGTCAGGCAGGGTTTGTGGAGAAAAGAGACAAGTTGACATTTCAGACTGCTTCATCAGGGCTGAAAGATATTACAGATGGAAAGCATTTAAATAGAAACCTGACAAAGGAAAGGTGAAGGTTGGAAAGCGCGTGAGTTCACACACATAATATATTTGGATTTTGAAAAGAAAACTTTTGATATGAAACGGCATTGTAGACTAAGGGCAGATGATATGGACAAGCAGCTGAATAGATTACAAACTGGCTTCAAATCAGAAATCAAGCAGGTGAGAGTTAACAGTAGTTGTTCAGATTGACGAGTGATTTCTGCCATGGAGCAGTGCTGAAATCACTGTTCAGCACTTACTTAAACAATCTGGATTCAGGAAGCAATGTACGATTTCAAAATTTATAAATGACACCAGATTGGGAGTGCAGTTAATTCAGAGAACTGTGACACAGGAAGGCACTCAGATTGATCATGTAATTAGCAAATGAACTTCAATACAGATTAGTGTAATAGGGAGCATTCTGGTAGGAAGAGTAGGGAGGTTATATAAATTTGAGAAAAAGAAGTCATTAAATAGGATAGAGGAATAGGGATGTTGGGAGCAGCCACACACAAATCAGCAAAAGTGGCAATGGTGTTTACTGAGGCAATAAATAGTAAATAAAACATTGTGGTTTATTTAGGTATCAAAAGCGGAGACTTTTTAAAAAACTGTTCAATGGATGTGAGCATTGGTGGCTGGGTCAGCATTTATTGCCGTTCCCTAATTGCACTTAAGAAGACGGTGGTGAGTCATCTCAGACCATAAGATCATAAGATGCAGCAGCAGAATTAAATCATTCGGACCATCGAGTCTGCTCCGCTATTCAGCAGTCATGGCTGATAAGTTTCCCAACCCCATTCTCCTGCTTTTTTCCTATAGTGCTTGATCCCTTTACCAATCAAGATAAGATCTGTTCTCGAACTGCTGCAGCCCATTGGTGCAGGTACACCTACAGTGCTGTTAGAGATGGAGGTCTAATGTTTTGACAAAGGGACAGTGAAGGAACGGTGATATTTTCGCAAGTCAAGTTGATGTGTTACTTGGAGGGGAACTTGTAGGTGGTGGTGCATCTGCTGCCCTTGTCCTTGTCATGGGTTTGAAAGGTGCTGTCAAAGGACCCTTGGCGAATTGCTGTAGATAATACACATTTTCACTGTGCATTGTTGGTGGAGTGAGTGAACATTGAAGGGGATGTCAATCAGCAGGCTACTTTTGTGCCAAGCTTCTTGAATGTTATATTAAAATAAGGCTGGATTTGCCAAAGAACCATAAGAACTAAGAGCAGGAGTAGGCCATCTGGTCCTCAAACCTGCTCTGCCATTCAATAAGATCATGCTCTCAGTTCTACTTACCTGCTCACTTGACAAAGGAACAACGTGTTCCGAAAGCTTGGGGCGTTTGCTACAAATAAATTTGTTGGATTTTAAGCTGGTGTTGTGAGATTTCCCCTCCAAGCAACTTACCATCCTGGCTTGGAAATGTATTGCGTTCCTTCACTGTCACTGGGACAAAATCCTGGGACTTCCTTCATTACAATCCTGTTGGTGTACCTACACAACATGGACAGAGCGATTCAAGAAGGTGACTCACCACCATCTTCGCAAGGACAGTTAGCAATGGACAATAAATGCTGGTCTAGCCAGCAAAGCCCACATTCCTTGAATGAATGAAACAAATATACTGCGGAAGGTGCAAAAAGAGATTTATTAGAATTGTGACATTTACATGGTCTTCGGGGCTCAGGCAGCCCCCAAAGGTCTCTTCCAGCCAGTGCAGCACTGTTTCTGTAGGGGCTGCAATTTCCTCCTGCCTTATATAAATCAACTGTTCCAAAGAGTTTAAAATGATAGCGAGGCTCTCAAAGACAGTGGGAGTGTGTTCAATGCCAATTCTTCAGATGAGAAGTGCCAACAATGAAAATTCAGGCCCTTATTTCTGCAGGTACCTGAAGTCCCATCGAGTTGAACAAGGGGGTGGGCTCAGTACAAGATAAGCAACAAAGACCTCCTGGTTACCAGTGTTTCAGTTTCAAGCCATGTATTTGTTCAACCAAACACAAAAGACAGTAAAACGTGTCGGTCTCCCAGCGACAGAGCATCAGCCAGCAATGTGTTTTCTTGCCCCAGATTGCCATCACTCAGTGAGAAGTTGGCTTTCTCCACCATTCCACCATTAGCAGCAAAGCAGGGGAAAGAAGCACAAAATCCATAATGTACCCATTCAGGAGGAAACTGGAAGGGCGTCTTGGCATAAAATGGCTCAAGATTACATTTTGCATGCGTAACACACAATATTTGTACATAAGTAAACGCACCCAAAATAATACTCTTACACTACTGTTAAAATATCACTTTCCATTATACTTTCATGGAATGAAATTTAGTTAAAATTCGTCCTGGCTGTCCGTATGTTGAATATTTGGATAGGTTTTGACGTTCATGTTGTACTATCATTTTTAGATCGGGTTTAATTAACTGCTCTTGTAATGTTTTGTTGAGTGTCTTTCTTCTTGTTTTGGAAAATAAGTTTTTGGACAAGATCCTTTACTTCCTGCGTAGCCACCATCTGCATTAACAGCTTGCTGCTGCTCTGCTTCTTCCACTAACAAGGTAGCATTTATTCTGCTGAAACAGTCAGATTGATGCCACGCTAAATTGGCTAATTATGCAGGAGGAAATGTACATCAACTCCCTCACAGCTCACTGGAAGACTCAATGGGTAAATCCATGCATTGTACAAGATGAGGCCACGGGTTTAACCATTGTTCATTTGTTGAACAGCTGAGGGATGCTGCAATTGGAGGATTTCATCAACTGTACATCCTTAAAGTGAAATGATGCAAGTAAGATTTGATTTGATTTGATTTATTATTGTCACATGTATTAGTATACAGTAAAAAGTATCATTCCTTGCACGCTATAGGTACAAAGAATGCTGTACATAGAGAAGGAAAGGACAGTGCAAAATGTAGGGTTACAGTCATAACTAGGACATAGAGAAAAATCAACTTAATATAAGGTCGGTCCATTCAAAAGTCTGATGGCAGCAGGGAAGAAACTGCTCTTAAATCAGTTGATATGTGACCTCAGATTTAAAATCATAGAATCCTAACAGTGCAGAAGGAGGCCATTGAGCCCATCAAGACTGCACCAACAACAATCCCACACAGACCCTATCCCCACACCCTCACTTGTTTATCCTGCTAACCCCCCGACACTAATGGTCAATTTAGTGTGGCCATTCAAACTAACCCTCACTTTTGTATATGTTTCCCAATTGAAGAAGGAAGAAGAGAGCATGTCTGGGATGCATGGGTCCTTGATTATGTTGGTTTCCAAGGTACTTTTTGAGATAAATAAAGTGAATAAAGCAAACAAAATTATTGCCATACAAAAAGCAAAAATACTACAGGCACTGAATTCTGAAATAAAAACAGAGAATGCGGGATAAACTCAGCAGGTCTAACAGCATCAGTGGGGAGAGTTCACATTTTGGAACTAAATGATCCTTCCACAAATGCTTGTCAGTCACATATTATGCTATCTGTAATAGATTGAGAGTGACTTGATGCAGCTTTAACTATAAATTTATTGCCAGCAGACTATCTATATATATTACAATAAGGCAAGACTCAACTTTGAGTACGACTGCTTCTTCTTGATTCCCTGGCTCCAACTGCAAGTCCCTCCTTCCTGCCAGGGCAGTCCATAGGCTCCTTATTGATCACATGGCCCCTCAAACCTCACCCATTAAGGGCCAGGCCATTACATTGTTTTTCTTTATGTTGCCTTTCTCCCAGTACATTCTTATTGCTAGCCCAAAAGTCAGCTTATTTTCCACATATGTAATTTTTTTTGTGGCAAGCCCAGTCTTGAGCAAAAGATTATTTTCTTGTGAGTCTTTGCTGCGCTGACTATGTGTGGCTTCATTCAGCATCTAGAAAGATTCCACAACTTCACAAGTTGTCTTTAGTTTCCAATTTTAATTACTCCACTGCGTTTGGCCATGGGTTCCGAGCTTTGGAATAGCCCCCCAACACTTTGCCTCACTTTCCACATTTAAGACACTTCTTAAAACCTTTCACTGTAGCTTTTGGTCATCTGACCTACTGTTACCCACATCGCTCAATATCATATTTTGTCTCATAATGTTCCTTTGAAGTTCCTTGGCATGTTTCACTGCATTAAAAACATTATATGAATGTATACATTATGATCAAAGACTTCCAGTTATTGTTTCCACTGATTGGTTTCCATGCATTTCAGTTTTATCTAAAACAAATTGAAATGCATCTTTTTTTTGCCCAATACAAGTAGGAGAGCCTTTCTGATGGGGTGAAAAGAGCAACTGAAGTCATGATTACTGCTGGTTATAATAGCAAGCTGATGATTTATATGTTCATGTGATGTTAGTGTGTTTGACTGGTGCAAAGCATAAATTAACCCACTTGTGTTAAATAGGCTAAATGATCTGGCCAATATCAGAGTGAGAGAGACAAGGGGACATCAGGGCCAATTTTCATGTGTGATGCAGATATGGGGTAAAAGGTAGGTGACATTGGCTGGAAGCCCACTTAATTTTTCTGACCTGGCCCAACTTATGAATACATTTGTTGAGTTACCAGCACTAACTGCCACTTATCACCGGCATGGTGGCACAGTGGTTAGCACTGCTGCCTCACAGTGCTGGAGACCTGAGTTTGATTCCCTGCTTGGATCACTGTCTGTGCAGAATGTGCACATTCTCCCGTATCTGCATGGGTTTCCTCCAGGTGCTCCAGTTTTCTCCTACAGTCTGAAAGACTTGCTGGCTAGGTGCATTGGCCATGCAAAATTCTCCCTCAGTGTACCTGAACAGACGTTGGAGTGAGGCAACCCAGGGATTTTTGCAGTAGCTTCATTGCAGTGTTAAACTTATCAAGGCCAGCCAAAGCATCGAACGATTTCAATAATGGTGAGAGAGCAGCGTGAAATGGAGGCAACAGAAAGAAGTATAATTTATCTGGACAGGTACGGCATGGTAGCACAGTGGTTAGCACTGATGCTTCACAGCTCCAGGATCCTGGGTTCAAAATCCAGCTTGGGTTACTGTCTGTGTGAAGTTTGCATAAACTCCTCGTGTTTGCATGTGTTTCCTCCGGGTGCTCCAGTTGTCTCCCACAGTCCAAAAATGTGTATGTTAGGTTGATTGGCCATGCTAAAATTGCCCATAGTGTCCTGAGATGTATAGGTTAGAGGGATTAAAGGGTGAATATGTAGGAATATGGGGTTAGAGCTTGGGTGGGATTGTGGTCGGTGCAGACTCGATGGGCCCAATGGCCTCTTTCTGTACAGTAGGGATTCTAAGATCTAAGGGGCCAGAGGGTCAGCTGTGATAGTGGGCCACCAGTCTCATTGCAAAAGGTGACACAAAACTGTGAGAGCGTCTCTCGAAAGTACAGGCTCAGTTAAGCACCATTCCCCAAAGAAGTACAATTTAAATTGCCTTGAGTCGATATATTCTATTGGGATAGTCATGGGATGGCCTGTTTCTACTTTGCCCACTGCAGCTTCAGTTGCTCTTTCTACCTCTTAGCCTCCTCTTCCTCTGATTGGAATCACAAGCTTACGGAGCACTCCTCCTTCATCAGGGTTTTCCACTCATCTGATGAAGGAGCAGTGCTCCATAAGCTTGTGATTCCAAATCATGTTGGACATTAACCTGGTGTTGTGAGAATTTTCATTGTGTCTAACCCAGTCCACCACCAACAATTCCACATCCAATTGGAATGGCAGGACTAAAAAAGATGAATTTTGATTAAGTGCCAGTGGATCCATGCAAATTCACATGACAGTTCAGCCACCATAAGCATAGTAAAATTAGGCAACTTGCTGAAAAGAAGCACTCTAAAGTACCAGCAAAATGCTTTCTCAGCAATATGATTGACTCTGAAATGGCCAAGAAATCCACTCCGTTCAAGGGCAATTAGGGATGGGCAATAAATGTTGGACCAGCCAGCAACACCCTCATCTTATGAATAAAAGAAATGAATGTACAACGATCTCATAAAATTGGTTGAATGTATTTTTATTAAGTGTAATACTTATTAAGTGTTATAGTCATTGCCATGTGGTTCTGCTATTCCACATTCAAGAAGACACATTTTCCTTATTGGTGCTCCCGTTATAATACAAGACTGGTATTTGCGCAGGCTTATCTATGCTTACATCTGCTCCTATATTTTTCTTATTATGTTCTGGTTGGGATTTTACATGTACAGTTCCTGCTAAAGCACCGCGTTTAAGAAATCCTATGGGAACCTTAAAGGATTTTTAGGGCTTATGCTGTTAGCAAAGTTTATTCATTACAAGATTTTTACTGGTGGCACCTGACAGGTTTATGAGCTTTTTGTAAAGAAACACTGGATTTTTTTATGCTACGCGAGAAAATGAGGCAATAGATTTTTTGTGACTCTTAGAAATTCCAAGGTATGAAACAGATCCCATTATTTCAGTGAAATATTTAAAATCTCCAGTGATGGGAAAGAGTCTAAAATTATGCCGTGTATTGCACTGATGGCCACATTTTTATGTTATCATTTTATATTTCATTTTTCAAAATGAGTGGCAATCAGTAATTTAAATCTGTGAAATAACCCTAATTGAAATCAGTATGGCTTTTATGACCTGATATTGCGTGGCTGGAGGAGGATGGGCTTGTCGAAGAAGTCATTGGGTATTTTCGCATCCGCTCCTTCTCTCAATGATCTCACTTACATCAGCCTTGTGGGAATATTAACAGCTCTTACACCAAATAACGTACAGCTGACCTGCAGGAAGAATGGCCTAATCCACCACAGGCTGCCATTGAGTGTTCCATATGCTTGCGTACGCATTAAATTTTTGAGGCCAGGTATTTAAGTCAAAGCTCATGGGATCAACTTTTACTCAGGCTTTGAGGGGTTGACGCCCATATTTGATGTGGGCCCAAGGCAAATCCAAAGTAGAATAAAGACTGATAACATGGCATGGTGACACAGTAGTTAGCACTGATGCCTCACAGCATCAAAGAGCTGGGTTCAATTCCGGTGTCAGGTCACTGCCTATGCGGAGTTTGCACATTCTCTCCATGTCTCTGTGGGTTACTCCCACAGTCTGAAAGATGTGCAGATTAGGCTTGATTGACCATGTAAAAATTGTCTCTTAGTGTCAGGGGGATTGGTAGGGTAAAATATGTGGGATTATGGGGATTGTTGTTGCTGCAAGCTCAATGGGCTGAATAGCCTCCTTTTGCACTGTAGTGATTGTAAGAACACCAAAATAATTCATATCAATGATTGTTCACGACCTAATCATTTTAATAATTTAAATTAATAAAACCACAAAACCTAAAACACATTTACTTGCTGGTACACAATTTCATTGGCGTTCATTTACTTTGATTCTGAGATTTTTGGGCTTTTTTCCCTAAAGAACAAGGGTGAATGCTTACACAAAATGTGCGAAAAATTACCATTTGTTTTAAGGCCAAAAATCATGGAGTAAACTTTTACATTGAAGTCAGCTTTTACACAAATAAATATGGGCAGTCCTCATATTTACTACACATACGGTTCCTGAAAACCACAACTTGAGTCAAAACATCGTAAATTGGAACCCATTTTCCCAAAACAGCAATGTTACAAATTGGTGATCGGTTCCTGGACTAAGGCATGATAGCCCACTTTCAACAAAATAATCCAGAATTATTTACTCAATCAATTACTAAAAAAAAGCAATACAGCAATGAATTAACATTATATAATACAATCATTCAGAAAAATTTTGGAAACACCAAGTAGAGATGGGCCAGAACAGCAACTGAAGGTCTTGAGTAAGGGAAATTGGCCGTGCAGAATGTCAATGAGCCTGTATGAATGTTCTTGATTTTGTAAAGTTGAAACCAATGTCGTGAAGTGGAAGCAGGGGCTGGAATTTTCCTATCCCCTCTTCTCCCTCACCACTGTGGGTTTCCCGTGGCAGCAGAATCTTGCAGTCCATAAGACCATAAGATATGGGAGCAGAATTAGGCCATTCAGCCCATCAAGTCTTCTCCACAATTCGCTCATGCCTGACATGTTTCTGAATCCCATTCTTCCACCTTTTTTCTGAGATCTTTGAATCACACAAATCTAT
This sequence comes from Sphyrna mokarran, assembly GCA_024679065.1. NCBI lineage: Eukaryota > Metazoa > Chordata > Chondrichthyes > Carcharhiniformes > Carcharhinidae > Sphyrna > Sphyrna mokarran. Next base: position 25,518,459 of record JAGIQG010000029.1, read on the forward strand.
CCCCTCAATCTCACTCCGTGGTTCACTGGCTGCACCTCCATCGGAAAGAGGTGGCCAATGGTAGACCATCTCTGCCACCAGAAAACCCACCGTCAGGGGCTCAGAAAACCTCGGCCAGATATCAAGTTATATCTTACAGTCTTGTGGCTCACAAGATCCCAATGCTAGAAAACCAACGGCGGTGGGGGAGGGGAGGAGGGGAGGTTAGGAAAATCCCAGCCCATGCCTCCACTTCTCAATATTGGTTTTTAACTCTACAAAGTCAAGAATATTCATACGCACCCATCGACATTCTGTGCTGCCAATCTCCCTCACCCAAGGCTCTCAATTGCTGTTCTGACCCATTTTTACTTGGTGTTTCCAAAGTTTTTCTGAGTGATTATATTATATAATGTTAACTCATTACTGTACTACATTTTTTTAGCAATTGATTGAGTAAATTACTCAATTAATCAATTGATTGAATAAATTGAGTGGGGCAGCATTGTCGCACAGTGGTTAGCACTGCTGCTTCACAGCTCCAGGGTCCTGGGTTCGATTCCAGGCTTGGATCACTGTCTGTGTGGAGTTTGCACATTCTCCTCGCGTCTGTATGGGTTTCCTCCCACAGTCCAAAGATGTGCGGGTTAGGTTGGTTGGCCATCCTAAAAATTGCCCCTTTGTGTCCTGCTTGTGTAGGTTAGAGGGATTAGTGGGTAAAATATATAGGGATATTGGGGTAGGGCCTGGGTGGGATTGTGTTCGGTGCAGACTCAATGGGCCGAAGGACCTCTTTATGCACTGTAGGGTTCTATGATCTATGATCTAAATAGTTCTGAGTTATTTATCAGGGCTTAGGAAACCGATCCTCGATTTATGACACTTCTTTTGAGAAAATGGATTCCAATTTAAGACGTTTTGTCGTAAATCGAGGACTGCCTGTACTCAATGATGCATCTGATCACCTCCCAATTAACATTGATGGAGGTATCACTGACATTATTGATGCAAAACTTAGAAGATAGGAGCAGGAGGAGGCCATTTGGCCTTTCAAGCCCACTCCACCATTCATCACGATCATGGCTGATCATCCAATTCAATAATGAATAACTCAATAACTCAAAATGAAGAAAGCAGAGAAGAAAATCTTTGGCATTCCCTTGTACCATAAAATGACTGGCCAACAACTGAGCTAATGGGACACCTCACCTGCCAAAAGAACCTATAATTTAAATTGCACTCACCATAATGCAAGAAATGCCAAAATATGTATCCAGTTTTTACAAAATGAAAGATCATTTCTACTAAATTCCTTGAAAGCCGATCAGTGTGGATTTGATTTGATCTTTGGTATTTTACTGTTCAATTCAGAATTCAGCTGCCTTGCAAGAACCACTGTCTGAAGCAATCAGTGTGTACCGCAGTATGAAGGGTGCACAAGGGTCCTTGGACACCAGTAGGGCGATCTAAAATATGGACTTAATACAGCTTAATAGCTACAGTAACCTTTTATTAAATAAGAATGATGCAGAAGAAAATGGAAATCAGATTCCGTTATCTGCAGATAAAAAGGTCAAAGAACAACCTTTGCTGCAAATGTCATGGAACAAAGGTTTAAACAAAGGAAACTTGGCTTCACTGCTGCGAGGCTGATTATTGATAAAGCTGAAATGTGTGCTGACCCCCTCAGAAGTCGCTGCCTCACTTTAGCCTTCAACTTCCTTCAAGCTAAACAATGTCGATTGAGCCATGGAAGTCAAAGCTCCATTGGAGAAAGTGTGAAATGATGCAGTGACACTTCAGGGTCACTGACGGGACAGCTTAAAGCCTCTGTGATTGTAGCCCTCACACAGGGTGACATTTAAACCCATCAGAATGTACTTATAATTGGATTCCTGAAGGAGTTTCGAGAATTTCCCCTCTCTGAGATGGCGGGGGGCGAAACACAACAAACCCGGATGATTTGGCTTGAATATTTCCACTCATCTGTGTGTGAGGCAGCTTCAAGGTGTCAGAACCGTGGGGAGGTCTTCTGCTTTAACGCACCCACTTTCTCAGCTAAGGGATCATAGAATCCCTATGCCGCAGAAGGAAATCAAGTGGCCCATTGAGCCTGTCCCAACTCTCCGACAAAGCATCTGACCCAGGCCCTATCCCCGTAACCTCACACATTTAATCATCCTACACGTCTTGGGGACAATTTAGCAGAGCCAATCCATCTAGCCTGCACATCTTTGGACTGTGGGGAGAAACTGAGTACGCAGAGGAAACAATACGGACAACGGGTTGTACGGGGGAGGGAGAATTTTCCAGCCACTTTTGTCCCAAAATCGTAAAATCCTGTCTGAGGTCGACAAACCTTTCCATGGTCCACTCCTCACCTGCTATGATTCATGTGGCGGGTGAAAGGGGAAAACTTGCCCTGGGGAGAAAGTGCAAACACTGTCACCCAAGGCTGGAATTAAACCTGGATCCCTGGTGCTGCGAGGCAGCCGCGCGAACCACTGTGCCACCATGCCGCCCCTGAGAAGCAGCGACCCGACGGAGCACGGTTCCAGCTATTGTCTAATCCCTAAACATTTCTTTGTTGGCTGAGGGAGGGAAAATGATGAAAATTTACAAACGAGCGCCAAATTCTAAATTGCTTTCAAAAACTGTATGCTAAAATGACGGCCACAATAGACGGAGGTGATTACAGAGAAAGCCGGGGCAAGCTAATGAAAAAGAAATGATGTCAGTGTGACAAAGAAGAGAATGTCTTCCATTGTGACTGCCTCTGTCAGCCTTCAATCTCATGAACAAATACATGGCAACTGACGCATCTGCAAATTATATCCTATTGTGCAGCCCAGTGATAGATTTCAGCTAACTTTACTTGAGGGAGTCAATTAGAATGTAACCAAGCAGAAGAGGTATCACACACTAACTGCTGAAAAAATTGTTTCTCGACGGCATTGCGTGAAGACAAAAAGTCAGTCAGAATCCTTTTCTATTGCATGGTTATTGTTGAAGGGTCTGATCATCATACTGGGGATACACAATGGTGCCCATTAAGGCATGACCATAGGCAAAACAAAACGTTAATATGACTGCAGATAATAACGCTGCAAAAAAGAATAGGTAACTGAAGGGATTCAATTTAAGATCCATTTGTCTCAGTCACTCTGACTGCTACTCATCAACTTAATGTTATATGCCAGCCACAATTTCTTGTTATTTTGTAATGCAGGAGCATTTGCCTTGAGTGAATGTGCGTGCTCCTAAGGCTTTTGAAATATTAGCTCAGTCTGGAGCAAAGTGCCAGCCACTCTACCCATCTTAAGTCACAACTTTCAAGACCAGGATACTGTGGTTTCCCTTTTTGCCATTCCAGGAATTGACAGTGACCACATCGCTACTGATACTGGCTGTCCCACAACCATTTAACACTCTAACTCGGTTTAATTGGCTGGAGATGGAACTTCCAGCAACCGGTCATGAGTAAGTCCGCCCTAAGAGAGTTGCTGGCAGTGCTTGAACCCCAGCAGCGCTGGAAGCCATGGTGCACAGGACTGAGACTGCAAGCAACCTCCGGTGTGCGAGTTCTGGCTCTGTGGGACCAGCGATGGCAAGGCAATGTTGAAAGGAGATGGTTGATAGAGGCACCCCTGTGTGTCCCCCCCACTCCATACTCTCCAATCCTCCTCTCCGATCTCGCTTCTCTTTACTACTCCCACACCCTCCCCCCATCCCTTCATGTCAGGGCCTGGGCAGGATCACATTTCAGGATTTTTTTTGTCCTCAAACTCCTCCTGACAGCCTGAAAATGGAGGCTGATCGAGAAATGGCCCTCAGATGGTCACTAATGGTCTTCTTAAGGGCTTCAGTTGGAGCAAGTGTAGATGGTGTAGAATAATTGGTTAACAGTTGTAATAAATGAGATGTGCTGTTCACCATGATCTAACACTGACATCACTAGTCACGCGCAAGAGGCTGAGAGGAAGAGATGGAATAGTCTGAGAGAGAGATGCCTTTACCTCGAAACTTAAAATGTGCTATAGAATAAATAAAGCTGTAAATAAAGGAGTTGTCAAAGAAACGTATTGGAGTTCGTCACTTATAAGTAGCGGGAAGCCTTCCCGATCCAAAACAGGATCACAACTTACTGGGAGAGATGTCCAAATAATGGAAACCAAACCGCAAACTAGGTGGGCCAACTGGAACCTCAACCATCCCATCATAACATTGCAGAGAGTTTATGATCAGCGTGAGACTGGTAAGAAGAGAATCCAGGGAACCCCTATCACCCACTGACCAACACTTGCCCCACCAGCACCACTGCCCACCTCTCCCCCACCAACAACTGCCCTGCCCCCACCACTATCTCCCCACTCTATCACCTGTAAATCCACCAGAAAGGGAGTGTAAAATCCTACCTCATAGGTTTTGTGGGGTATGGAACATAATGGTCATGTTACTTGACTAGCAATCTGGATCTATGAGTTTTGATTCCCACTATATGTAATTTGAGATAATTAAATAAATTTGGAATAGTGAGATAGGGTTGACTGTAGAATACGAATGTGCAGGCACAAAAGGGATTAATGTAGGACTGCAGAAACTGTACCACTCAAGGTATGATGTAGAGAGTCACATGGTGATAAACTGTACTATAGAGTCTGGAAGAAGCAGTATAGAGACCGATCTGGTTCACTATTGTCCTTTAGAAACTGAAACCTGCCATCCTTATAAGATCATGAGATATAGGAGTAGAATTCAGCCCATTGAATCTGTCCTGCCATCCGCCATTCAATTATGGCTGGTAAGTTGCTCAATCCTATTCTCTCACATTTTCTTTGTAACCTTTGATCTCCTTACTAACCAAGAATCTATCTATCTCTGTCTTAAATACATTCAATGACCTGGTCTCAACAGCCTTTTGTGGCAATGAATTCCATAGGTTCACCCATTCCTCCTCATCTCGGTCTATAGGGTCGATCCTTTATTCTGATCTATGCCCTGGGATCTTAGTCTCGCCTACTATTGGAAACACTTTCTCCACATCCAAGCCATCCAAGTCGTACAGTATTCAGTATTATCTGGTCTAGTCTCTTTGTGGCTCCAGCATAAAACTGTACTTGAGTTTTAACTGTCCTTTAAAATGATCCAGCAAGCCAGCTCCACCATTGTAAGAACAAGTAAGGTTTAGCCATAAACTATTGTCATACTTCCTCCAGAGAAGTCCTCACTTACATATGGCTGGGGAGATGAAATTCTGCTGGTGATATGAGATTGTATTGAGCAGCTAATCCAGGTCTGGATAGCAAGAATGGCAAAAAATATTTCTCAGCTTCAGAATTCATTCATAAAGTTCTCCACATTTCTTCTTGCCTCAAGTAATACAAGCAACAGCTGTAACTTAAGCTAACTTCGACCAAGAATTATGAGTACACTGGGAATGGAAAAGTAGGAAACTCTTAAGCTTCACCACTTCTGGACCTTATTAGCAAACATTAAATAAAAGCACACAAGGCCCAGCAGGCAGATGGTGGGAAGGCCCCCAAAACATGTGGGAGCACAGAGGAAGCTATTTAATTATGTTGGATGCACAGCAGAGAATCAGGCATTGGACCCAATAAATCCACGCTGATATTTATGCTGCGCTTAAACCTCGTCCCATTCTTTCTGATTCAACTATCAGTATAGAACCATAGAATCCTTACAGTGCAGAAGGGCGAGATTTGGCTGTCAAGTTTGCACCTGCTCTCCAAATGGGCATCCGTTCCCTGCTCACCACTGCCCACCTTCCTTCCCCTATAACCCGATGCATTTACTATGGCTAATCCACTTCACCTACACAACTTTGGACACTAAGGGGTAATTTAGTGGAGCCAATCCACCTAACCAGCACATCTTTGGATTGTGGGAGGAGCATCTGGAGGAAGTCCACAGAGACAGGGGAGAATGTGCAGACTCTGCACAGACAGTAACTCAAAGCTGGAATCGAATCAAAGTTTCTGGTGCCATAAGGATACCTCCCTTTCCTGCTCCCTTTTGTGCTTATTAACTTCCTTAAAATGCATCACTGGAGTTCACCTTGAGGCCTTTACGTGATAGTGGTTTTCACACTCTCACCATTCCAGGCAAAGCAGTTTCTTCTAAATCTCATATTTGATTTCTTGATGACCACCTTATATTGACGGCCTCCTGTTTGATTCTTTCCCATAAGTAGGAACACTGGCTGGAATTTTACCAGTACACCTGCGCGAGACTCGCATGATCATGTCTGAGGCCAACAGGGAATATCGTCCTACAAGCCTCGTGGGGAAAGCGTGCAGGTAAAATCAAGGCCCCTCTCTCTCTCTTTCTGTATCAACCCTCCAAAATCCTTTCATAATTTTAAAAACCATGATTAAAACCCTACCAAAATCTCAGTCTTCTCCTTTTAAAAAAGAGACAAAAGAATACAGCCTAATCTTGCTTTACCATTAGGTATAATCTTGTAGTTCTGGTATCATCCTTGTTATTGCCACCATACCCTTTTTATAATCAGCCAACCAGAATTACACACTGTTCCAAGTATAATCTAATCAAAATTTGATACAGATTCAGCACAAGTTTGCTATTTTTCAATTCTATCCAACTAAAATTATGTCCTAGTGTTTGATGTGCTGTCATTGGCTTTAATGTTTTGGCCTTATTGTCTGACTTGTTAGTGTTTTGTGCATTCTTACATCCAGATAGCTTTGCTTTCTTTACTCCATTTAGATTTTTATCTTGTGTGTAATATATGCCTTCCTTATTTTTCTTACCAAAACACAATACCGCACAGAAAAAATTCTCTGGCCTCCCAGCTGTATGGCTCCTGCTGGTGGGAGGTGGCACATTGTTTGCTAGTGGCAGGATTCTTTGAACCCACTGCTGTCAACAGGAATTCCCTTTGACTTCACCGCCCGCTGGTAGAAACCCATGGATGAATGTGCACTGCCGACAAGACTGAAGAATCCCACCAGCATGAATGGTCACAGAATTCCAGCCCACATTTTTCTACAGTGAAATGAATTTGCCAATTATAAGGTGCAATGTGTCATATCAATATGACATCACTAGAAGGGAAATATGTCATGTTGATCCAGTCTTAGTTTTGTTTTTGCTTTTAACAGAATTACACATACAACTCTGATGTCTTCAAGCTCTGCACCTATGTGTGACTGTTGTCTCTGCCTAGTATTAATAAATGGACCCAAAACATGTTTATCCAATCTCTACAAGTGGAGCCTTGTGTCCAGTATAGAAATAAGCCCAAGAAATCTAACAGTATTGTAACACAGCATTATATACCCACACTGAAACTTTATTAATTGAACGAACTGCCAGGGTCCCTTCACCAAATCCAGATTTATTTACAATACTCAGTGTTAATGTAAGCCCTGCTTTGACAAAGGATCACCTGGACTCAAAACATCAGCTCTTTTCTCTCCTTACAGATGCTACCAGAGACTTGCTGAGATTTTCTAGCATTTTCTTTTTTGATTTCAGATTCCAGCATGCGCAGTAATTTGCTTTTAAACTTTAATATTTGAACAAGTATTTTCCAGTATGGAGTATAGATCCTGAGCATCAGTAATCCTGGCACTCCATATTATAGACCTTTGCAGGGATTCTGGTTTAGACAACATTAACTGCCTCAATCAAGGATCTTATACCTTGTGGATCTTTTTAATGTCTTTACTATCTTCTGGAAACTTGCTGCAGTCTTCTGTGTTGACAGTCCTTCACAATTCATCAGCCAATTTAGAAATTGCATCATTCATTCCCAAATTGTTGATATACTTTATGACAATTGTGTGCCAGCACCAATTCTAATGAGATCCTTCCTGCCTTCTGCCACTCTGAACAGCGATCCCGCACTCTCTTTTTTCTCATCTTTCAGTCAGTTAGCTTTATGTTTGAACAGTGATGATTTTACAACCACAATGAAAGTGAATGTTGGCTGGAATTCTCCGGCCATTCACATTGGTAGAATTCTCTGGTCCCACTAGCAGTGCAATTTGCCTGTGGGTTTCCCACTGGCGTGGCATGACATCAATGGGAATCCCTGATGGTCGAACCAGAAAATCCCGCTGCTGGCAAACAATGTGCCACTCCCTTTCCTTTAACGGGTCCTCAACCCGTTAAAGGAAATAATCATTACGAGGGAAGAGGTGTTGGGGCTTTTAGGCAGCATAAAGACTTATAAAGCTTCGGGGCCTGATGGCATTTACCCCAGGCTGCTAAGGGAGGTGAGAGATGACCTTGCTGGGCCTCTGACGCAAATCTTTGTCTCTTCTTTGGACACAGGTGAGGTCCCAGAGGACTGGAGGATAGCAAATGTAGTACCGTTGTTTAAAAAGGGTCAGAGGGATAACCCAGGGAACTATAGGCCGGTGAGCTTGACTTCAGTTATAGGTAAGCTAATGGAGAGGATCCTCAGGGACAGGATGTATGAGCATCTGGAGCGCTGCGATCTGATCAGGGATACGCAGCATGGCTTCGTTAAGGGGAGGTCGTGCCTTACGAATCTAGTGGAATTTTTTGAAGAGGTGACAAAAATGGTTGATGAAGGACAAGCCGTTGATGTCGTCTACATGGATTTCAGTAAGGCGTTTGACAAGGTTCCTCATGGTAGGCTGATAGAAAAGGTGAAGGCGCATGGGATACAGGGCCAGGTATGTAGATGGGTTGAGAACTGGCTTGGGAGGAGGAGACAGCGGGTAGTAGTGGAAGGCTCTTTTTCCAACTGGAGATCTGTCACTAGTGGTGTGCCACAGGGCTCAGTACTAGGACCTCTTCTATTTGTGGTTTATATAAATGACTTGGAAGAGGGGGTAGGTGGTGTGATCAGCAAATTTGCTGATGACACTAAGATGCTTGGATTGGCGGGTACTGAGGAGCAGTGCCAGGCAATACAACAGGACATAGATAGGCTGGTAGATTGGGCAGATAGATGGCAAATGGAATTTAATCCGGATAAATGCGAGGTGATGCATTTTGGCCGGAATAATGTAGAGGGGAGTTATAGGATAAAAGGTAAAACTATCCGGAGTATAGAGACGCAGAGAGACCTGGGGGTGCAGGTTCACAAGTCTCTGAAGGTGTCAGTACAGGTGGAGAATGTGATAAAGAAAGCGTATGGTGTGTTAGCCTTCATAGGAAGGGGTATAGAATACTAGAGTAGGAGTCTGATGTTGCAAGTGTATAGAACGTTGGTTAGGCCTCACGTGGAGTACTGCGTCCAGTTCTGGTCGCCGTACTACCGGAAGGATGTGGAGGCCTTGGAGAGAGTGCAGAGGAGATTTACCAGGATGCTGCCTGGTATGGAAGGGCTGTCTTACAAGAAAAGATTGAACACACTGGGGTTGTTTTCCCTTGAAAGACGTTGGCTGAGAGGGGATCTATTAGAGGTATGTAAGATTATAAGGGGTATAGATAGAGTAAATGGCGGTAAGCTTTTTCCACCATTAGAAATGGATAGAACAAGGGGTCATGGCCTTAGGGTGAGGGGGGCTATGTATAAGACGAACATTAGAGGGCAGTTTTTCACACAAAGGGTAGTGGGGGTGTGGAATGCACTGCTGAGTAAGGTGGTGGGAGCAGGCACGCTAGGGTTGTTTAAGGGTCTCTTGGACAGCCACATGAGTGGTCTGCAGATAGAGGGATATAACAGGACTGTCTAAATATCTTATTTGTTTCCACAGGCAATTCGGTCCACCTTGTTGACCAACAAGGTGCATGCATTCGGCAGGTCGTGCGAGGGCTGCTCTTGGATGTTGCTTCAGTAGTGGCCTAGTGCTTCAAGTCGTTAGTGTATGCTTAAACTGGACCATCTGATGGGCAACATGACAGCTCAGAGACTATCGCTGTTGCTGTGCAGACACATAGATTTGGGCCTGTGTCTGCGGGAGTTTGCGCGTTCTCCCCGTGGTTGCGTGGGTTTTTCTCCGGGTGCTCCGGTTTCCTCCCACATCCCAAAAATGTGCTCTTAGGCTGATTGGGTAACAAATTGTCCCTATATTGGTCCCTATATGGGAATCTTCCACAATAGGCATAGCCTAAAGTCATGGATATGTCATTAAGACGTTAGGACGGCGGCGCCCGAAGGGCCTGTTTCCCGTGCTGTGTTGCTCTTTGTTCCCCTGCCCCTCTCGCCAGTGGGAAACTGGGAGCTGGGATCCCAGAGAATCTTGCCCATCCTCTTTATTCACTGGAAAGAAATCAAAATCAGTCCAAAGGCAGAATCTCCTGTCCTGCCCGCCATGGGAATCAGTGGGGAATTGAACCATGGAAAGGTCCATTGGCCTCAGGCTCGATTTTCCAGACTTGGGACGAACGCAGCCGGAAAATCCCATCTTAAATATTTACTTCAACCACTTCCTGTTCTGTGCTGTCTTTTTAATGAGGCACAATCAAAACAGGGTGGTCTCCAAAGCTTTGAAATTTGTGCATTTATTTTGTACCAAGCACTTAACTGACTTCCAGGTTATAACTTTTGATATGTTAAACACCATCAAATCTTATTACTTCCCTTAATTTGATGGTGACCGCTTAATTTGCTACTTTCGCACTGTTTTGGACTTCATTTTCCCAAACATCTGAAAAAAAAATGGAGACAAGCTAATTGGAATCCAGCCCTAAAAGTCCAAATGATTGATAATGACATTATATAGACCACAGAAAAGGCAATTATAAATCAGTGTGGCACAATCAGCTAATCAAATTCTGCTGCTTTATGTCATGAAGAATCTTGTACTCCTGAATATTGCAGTCAAAGATTAATTATACTTCTCCAAAAGCCCTGTACTGGTTTCATTGGAACACACATGACTGAATCTACAAATTATTACTGACGTTAAGGCGACTGTTCTGAAACATGAATAGCTTAGTACTAGTTGAACAAAATTGATAAGATACCTTATAATACTAGATTTATAAAATATCAGGAAGAATTTATTTGCTGCCTTTCCCCTAATGAATATAATGATCTGGGCTTTGAACTTCCCTGGCTTTGTAATGTCTTCCAGCCTGACAGTTCCCTAGAATCCCTATATCCTCCAATTCCAGCCCTTTTTCATCATTTCACTAATGGCAGTAGTGCCTTCAGCTAACTAGGTCTTAAATTCAGATATTCCCCCTTTGGCCCCTCCATTTTGCTATTTTACAAACATAGAATTATTGAATACCTACAATGCAGACAGAGACCATCCAGCCCTTTGTTTCTGCACCAACTCTCCAAAAGAACATCCCCCACCCAGGCACTCCCCATTCCCATAAATCCCATTCATTTACTATGGCTACTCCACCAAACCTGCATATCTGTGGACACTAAGGGGAAATTTATTTTTTTTTTATCCCTACAGTGCAAAAGGACGCCATTTGGCCCATCACATCTGCACCAGCCAGAATCCCATCCAGATCCTATCCTGTAACTCCACATATTTACCCTGTTAATCCCCTGACATTAGGGTCAATTTAGCATCATCAGTCAACCTAACCTGCACATCTTTGGAGTGCGGGAGAAAACCAGAGTATCTGGTGGAAACCCATGCAGACACAGGAAGAATGTGCAAACTCCACGCAGATAATGACCCAAGTTCATTTCCAGCCTCAGGAAATGAACTCAGGTCCCTGGCGCTGTGAGGCAGCATTATTAACCACTGTGCCACCATGCTGTCACAATTTAACATGGCCAATCCAACTAATCTGCATAGCTTTGGACTGTGTGAGGAAACCAGAGCACCCAAAAGACATGAGGAGAATGTGCCAATTCCACACAGACACAGGAAGAACATGTCAACTCCACAGACAGAGATAAAGAATTTGGTGAACAGGTGCAATGACAATAACCTCTCCTCAATGTCAACAAAACGAAGGAGATAATCACTAACTTCAGGAAACATATCGTGGACCTGCGCCTGTCCACATCAATGAGAACAAAGTGGAAATGATTCAAGTTTTTAGATGTCCAGATCAACCTATCCTGGTACAGCCACACTGATGTTATAGTTAAGAAAGCCCATCAATGACTCTTCTTTCTCAGGAGGCTAAGGAAATTTGACATGTCCATTATGACTCTCACCAACTTTGACAGATGCATCAAAGAAAATATTCTTTCTGGTTGTATCACAGTTTGTATGAGTCCTACACTGTCGAAGAACACAAAAAACTACATAGGATCGTGAACAAAGCCAAGTCTGCCACTCAAACCAGCCTCCCAACTATTGATTCTATCTACACTTCCAGGCACCCTTTGGAAGAGGTAAAGCACTTCTGAGATAAGTTACATGTCCTTTAGGATGGTTCAAATTAGACATGAATGTGTGTAAGAAGTGGGCAAACTTACTGCAACTATCATGCTGTCAAAGAATAGTCAAGCTATCATAGAACCATCAAGCTGTCAAGGAACTGTCTGAGTTCATTGGAACTGTCAGGTTTGTCAAGAGTTTTAACTCTCTGGGCTTTAAATACTTAAAAATATGTGTGGGTTTTTTTTAAAAAATTCATGCTGGCTATTTCACTCTATCTCTTGATATAAGCCTGAGGGTTATCATTATAGGATTTTTGTTGCATAGCTGATTTTACAATCCAAAGTTATCACATGAGTGCCTGTTAAGTAAGCAGTTTGACAGCTCTCACTGATTAAGGAATAGAAATGTTTGTTTGCATAAGATTTTAGTTGAAGGAATTTCAATGTATTAAATGTCTTTTTTTTATCAGTAATTGTTTTTAACATCATTGTCATCATCAAGAAACACATTATTCATATCAGCACAGCTCAGGAGGACTGCCCATGGTGGATACTAAGGGGGTAGGCATGGAGAAGTGAGGGCAAAGATTGGTAGAGGGACAAATGGATAGGCATGATTTGGCAAAAGGGCTTTAAAAGGGTCTTGGGAGGTACTGAGGTCCAAAAAGATGGGTATGTGTACTCAGGTTGGCATGGAGGATATGGAGGTTTTGGGAGCAGGTACCAGAGCATGTTTTGACATGGATGGGTGTGTGTCTTTGTCTGTAGCAGCAACGAGGTGTGTCACGCACTCCCAGCTTGCTTTAGAAAATTAATGGCTATTTGCCTGTTATTTTCCAACCATTGAGTGACTCACGTGATGAAGAAGCGGTGCTCTGAAACCTGTTTGACTTTAACCTGGTGTTGTGTGACTACTTGCTATGCCTACCCCAGTCCAACGCCAGCAACACCACATCATGTATATGGCTTAGCAATAGGTAACACATTTAGCCAATAAAGCCCTGCAGGAGCCCTTTCACCCATAAGATGTTGTCTTACATATTAGCTAAATTAGTTGGAAAGTGACACCAAAGCCTAAGTCCATGAACAATTTATCGCACAGGGTGAGTCAGTCTGCAGTAACACCTTCAGAGCCTCACCTGAGGCAGTAATCTAATATAACTTCAATTGTAAGTCATCCATTTTTTTTTTCCTGAGTGCCGTGCCAAGTAATCTTTTTATGCCAAAGGCATTGAATTAAATACTACTGTATTCCATATTTCTTGGCCTCTTTTCTGAGTGACTTTTAAATATAGCTAGACTTTGCAGTCTATTCCGGTGAAAAATGTCACCAGGAATCATCTTATACGTGGCTGTTAAAGGCAAATGTATTGAGTACATTAACATCCAATTACCATCAGGTGATTTACTGGTTTCCTTCATGGTACATTACTATTAGTGATAAATATGCCGTCCAATCATGTATTGGATATAATCATGGATATTAATAATTTCAACTTCGCGAAATAGGCCTCTTGATAAAAGGAATGAGATAAAGCCTACAAAATTGTGCCTCCCCTCAGCCTAACCTCCCCCCCCCCCCACCTAAGGCGGCACAGTGGTTAGCATTGCTGCCTTACAGTGCCAGGGACCTGGATTCAATTCTCAGCTTAGCTCACTGACTGTGCAGAGCTGCATGTTCTCCCCATATCTGCATGTGTTTCCTCCCACAGTCGGAAAAATGTGTTTGTTTGGTGCATTGGCTGTGCTAAATTCTCCCTCAGTGTTCCCGAACAGGTGCCGGAGTGTGGTGACTCAAGGATTTTCACAATAACTTCATTGCACTGTTAATGTGAGCCTACTTGTGACATTGATAAATTAACTTTAAAACTTTAAACTTTAAAGAAGGTGGATGCACATGGCTGGTATCCAGCCCTCTGCCCAATCTAAAAGCAGATTGTCATTCAGAATATGATTGTCTTTTGCTCTGTGGCAACAATTGCTTAATGTTCTAACATAATCCCTGAAAGCAGAAGCAAGTCCAAATTCCCTTGATTGACTATCAGCATTCTCTTCTGATCTTCATTCTCTGTATCTTCCTGCTTCATCCTCACCATCCACTCAATATCCAGGGTATTAATGAGCTTTATTTATCCAAGTTCAAAACTAACCTTACAGCTCTTCTCCCCTCTGTGCCCTCCTTGCCTCACCACCCGGCTTCCTCCTAATCTGACCCAACTCAAAACCTTCAATTCTTTGCCCAATTTCTTCCTTCCTTCCCATATTTATCTCATCCAAAAAGCTTTTGGATCTTCCTCAGTTAATATCCTCTTATCCCAACTCCTGATCCTGGGGATGGCATGGTGGCACAGTGGTTAGCACTGTTGCCTCACAGCGGTTTGATTTCAGCCCTGTGTGAATTTCGCATGTTCTCCACAAGTTTGCATCGGTTTCCTCCAGTTACTCTGATTTCCTCCCACGTCTGAAAGATGTGCTGGTCAGGTACATTGGCCATGCTAAGTTGATCCTCAGTGTTCCCGAAGTGGCGAGTTGGAGATTTTCACAGTGGCTTCATTACAGTATTAATGTAAGCCTACACTAATAGTGACACTAATAAATAAACTTAAACTTGATTTCTCTGTTTCACCTTGTCAGCCATAGACTTGTTGATTTTATCGATCTGTTCCAATTTTCTTGTACCTTCCCTATCTCCTGTGATATGCCAGTTTTTACCCCTTTTTCAAAGAACCTAACCTTATTCTGTTCAAATATTGTCCCATCTCCAACTTTTCCTTTCTTTTCAAGATCATCAATTTCACAAATCCTTGTTCAAGGCTATCCAATCCTATTTCCTCCAAGCAACATCTGCATTTAAACTGAGAGAAGAAAGATTTGAAAGGAACCTGAGGAGCAATTTCCTTCACAAAGAGGATGGTACATGGAATGAGGTGTCAGAAGAAGTGGTAGAGATGGGTAGCATTACAACTTCTAAATGACATTTGAGCATGTATACGGACAGGAAAGATTTAGAGGGATTTGGGCCAAATGCAAGCAATTGGGACTAGTTCAGTTTAGGAAAGCTGTTTGGCCTGAACGAGTTGAAATAAAGTGTAGTATATCTCCATGACTCTCATCCAGAAATCATAAAATCCAGACAAGTTAATGAAACTTTCTATTGTCCACCCCTCTCCCACTCCAATTCCCGTGGCAGGTAGGGCAGTAAGATTCCAGCCTTTGTGTCAAAATCACTAAGTAATTGGGAACAAAGCTCCTAGTCCTTTTTTATCCTCAAGTTAACAAGTGCCTTCAATGCTATCAGGTGCTGTATCATTGTCCAATATTCATCCCTTGTTATCCATGACTATAGAAAGCTCACTCCCGCTACATTACTTCCAACATCTTCTTCCTTTTTGCTGACAAGAATGCATCTGATATATTCAAGAACACTCTGGGTAGCTTTATTTTCACTTACATGCTGCTTTTTCATAATTACCATCGCAAAATATGTGGACAATTTCCATATGCGTGCTCTACCTCTCTCCCTCCTCCATTGTTTTGTTACGACAAGGATAAACCAAAATCTCTTCCAGCTTGATGTCAGCAAGATCAGTGCCATAATTTTTGGCAATTAAATGTATCAATGTACCTGGGGTTTTACACTGGTCAGACTCTGGCTAAGACAAGAGGAGTACAATCTCGGTTTGGTTCCCATGTTTGTTTTCCTCCACCACATGATTACCGATAGCCAAATCATGCTCTACTAAATCCAGAAAGATCCTGCCTCCATTCTTACGTCTTTCTCATTGTCATCAAACTAAGTTTTCATCTTACACTTCCACACTGCCAACCCAGTCTCCTTGCCTCCACTGTCCAAATATTTGAGTTCATTCAAAATGTCACAACTTGTGTTCTCGCTCTCACAGAATTCCATGTCTCCAGCACTTTGCCTTACTTCCAGCTCCATCCGCTTTCCTTGCGCCATTGAATTGAATTTGTTACCTTCACTTCCTTCTATGACATTACATCACCTCACCTGAGCAATAGTGGAGAGAGTGCACAGTAATATTGTCACTGGACTAGTAATCCAGAGAACCAGGGTAATGCGCTGGCGGCCACGATTTCAATCCTACCATTGCAGATGGTGAATTCTGAAACCAATAAAAACCTGGAATTAAGAATCTACTGATGACCATAGAACCATTGTCATAAAAATTCATCTGGTATTTTCATGTCCTTTGAGGAAGGAAATTATAGAATTCTAACCTTACAGAAGGAAGCCAATTGGCCCATTGATACTGTACTGACTATATCTCACCCAGGCCCTATTCCTGTAACCTCACACATTTACCCTGCTGATCCTCTAACTAGAGTCAAATTAAATAGCCAATCAACCCAATGGGCACATCTTTGGACCATGGGAGGAAACCCACACAGACATGGGGAGAAAGTGCAAACTCCACAAAGATAGTGACTCAAAGCTGGAATTGAACCTGGGTTCCTGGCACTGTGAGGCAGCAGTGCTAACCACTGGGCCACCATGCCACCCCATAAATAAAAAGTGCATTCAGACAAAAGCAAAATCTGCTGCCCTTACCTATTTTGGCCCACATGTGAGTCTAGAGCCACAGCAACATGGTTGATCCTCAACTGCCCTCCAAGGGCAACTAAGAATGGCTAATAAATGCTGGCCAGCCAGTAACAACCATGTCCCAAATGAATAATAGAAAAAAAAATACTACCCTCTGGTACTGTCTTTAGATCCTTCCACACTCAGAATGTTTTTCAAAATAAGTTTCCTCAAGCATTCAGCTCTCCAGCTTAACCCATTCCAATTTTCTTGTTTTTCTTCTGTTTAGGCATGTACAGCTTTTGCATTTTACTGTAAAACACTTCGAACTCTTTCTTGATTGTGAGGAACACATTAGACATGCAAGTTCTTGTAAGTGGGTGGATAGTGGCAGAAGTAATTCATTACAAGAATGTTAAAGGCAGTGCATGTTGGAAGGAATAAATGAACAGCATATATTCAATGTGCTCAGTGTTGGACTTGTTCAGCATGAAGTCGGACAAGATCTAGATTTGTGTCCTTGCCATTTGCGTTCATTTGCTTCATGGGGCTGTTCCCAACAAATCAAACAAAGTGCTGAACTGTGTTACTTAATTAGTCAAGGCAGAGGATGCAGTGTTGGAACTGCTACTCTGGTCCGACCTTACATTGAATCATGTGCCTATACATTCAGTTACTAAGATACAAGAAGACATTTAAGCTGAGGAAGTGACAAAGAAAAGATGAGCCACATAGTGCCAGAATAGTATTAAGGTGGAGAAACTTGGGACACAAAGAACAACTGACAGCAGACCTCATAGATCTACTTACTTAGAACAAGAAAGAACAATACATTACAGGAGCAGGCCCCTTGGCCCATCAAGCTTACACTGATGTGTGGTTACTATTCCTCTGTTCATCTCCCATTCATGTGTCTATCAAGATATGTCTTGAACATTGCTAACGTCCCTGCTTCACCATCTCCACTGGCAATCTGTTCCAGACACCCACCAGCCTCTATGTGAAAAACTTTTCCGCATGTCTCCCCTAAACTTACCATCTCTCACATTAAATCTGTGCCCCCTTGCAATGGACCCTTCCACCCTGGGAAAAAGTCTCTGATTATCCATCCTATCTGTGCCTTTCTTTATTTTGTAGACTTCTACTAACTCATCCCTCAGCCTTTGTCTATTCAGTGAAAACAATCCAATTTTATCTAACCTCTCCTCAGATCTTAAACCTTCCAGACCAAATAACACCCTAGTATACCTTCTTTGTATCCCATCCAATGCATTCTCGTCCTTCTGGTAGTGTACCGCCCAGAAGTGTACGCAATATTCCAAATGTAGCCTACAACTGTATTATAACTTGCTACTTTTTATATTCAATACCCTGGCTGATGAAGGCAAGTAAGCTGTATATCTTTGTCAAGAATTAACCAAATGATGCACAGTGAGTATTCAAAAACTACATCCTTATTGATTGTGCACAAGGAGAACAAACACAAAGGACCTGATTTCACCAGCACATTGCTTCCGTTTTCGGGCACGAAAACTTGGTAAAGTCGGGTACGAGGCGAGTAGCGAGATCCATGATTTGCATGCAAAGAACAAAGAACAAAGAACAGTACAGCACAGGAAACAGGCCTTTTGGCCCTCCAAGCCTGTGCCGCTCATTGGTCCAATTAGACCATTCGTTTGTATCCCTCCATTCCCAGTCTGTTCATGTGACTATCTAGGTAAGTCTTAAACGATGCCAGCACTTCTGTCTCCACCACCTACTTTGCAGTGCATTCCAGGCCCCCACCAATCTCTTGAGTTATACCTTGCCCCTCTCACCTTAAGCCCATGACCCTTCGTGCATTTAAATTGACTTAATGGGCTATATAGCCAACCCTACCAGCACTTCCCCCTTGGAATTTATCCATCCTGAATTGCGCAAATCAGAAACACTCTACAAAAGTCCAATTAGGATGCTCCAGTTAGTGAGGAAATAAGTGTTGAACACCCAACAGCTCTTTGCTTGAGATCTGTAGAGGGAGAAAAAGGAGTCTGCTGCACTCTGCCTGAACTCAGTGAGGAAGAAGGGGGGTGTCTGCTGCCACTCTGTCTGAGATCAGTATGAGGGGGGGAGTGGGGGGGGGGGGGAGGTGTGATCAGTCTGGATGGCGGGGGGAGGTGTGATCAGTCTGGATGGCGGAGGGGGTGCGGTGATAAGGGAGTCAGTAATGTTGGGCAGCACAGTAGCACAGTGGTTAGCACCACTACTTCACAGCTCCAGGGTCCTAGGTTCGATTCCCAGCTTGGGTCACTGTCTGTGTGGAGTTTGCACATTTTCCTCGTGGCTGTGTGGGTTTCCTTTGGATACTTCGGTTTTCTCCCACAGTCCAAAGATGTGCGGGCTAGGTTGATTGGTCATGCTAAGAAATTGCCCCTTAGTGTCCAGGGATGTATGGGTTAGAGGGGATTAGTGGGTATAATATGTAGGGATATGGGGGTAGGGCTTGGATGGGATTGTGTTTGGTGCAGATTCAATGCGTCAAAGGGCCTCTTTCTGCACTGTAGGGTTCTATGATCTAATGTCTGTGGGGGCCAGGAGGAGGCATTATCCGGCTTGGAAATGATGTGGCAGGGGAGCCACAAAATATCATTTTTTCCTGCACATAAGCAGTTGGAGGCATCAATCGGAGATAGAGGGTTTTGGGTGTATTTAACCCCACCCACAGGTTTATGCAGCGCGATTTGCAATCGCTGATACTTTTGAAGGTACAGCGCGTATGGGGATGCCTGAGAATAGGTTTAAAAGTCAGTTCTGAAACACTCCCACTTTCAAGTCTGCCCAACACTTAATGGTAAAATAGGGCCCAGTAGGTCTCACTATGATGTTATGACCAGATTGCATAAAACTGACAGCCAATGCATGCCAGTTAAACAACCAATGCAATTCAGCAGCTTTTCATTACGTAGTTTGCATATTTATCACTATACAAGCACAAAGTCCTTGACATTTTGTCACACAATAGGATCCCACATTGCAGAAGGAGGCCATTTGGCCCACAGAGTTTGCACTGACCACAATCCATTCCGGTCCTATCCACATAACCCCATGAATTTACCATATTGAGTACCCCTGATGCTAATGAGTAATTTAAATGGTTTATCAACCTAACCCACACATCTTTGGACTGCGGGAAGAAATTGGAGCATCCAGAAGGAGACACTGGGAGAACATGCACACTCCACACAGACAGCGGCCCGAGGCCCGGAATCAAACCTGGGTCCCTAGCGCTGTGAGGCAGCAGTGCTAACCACTGTGCTACCTTGCCTTCTCAGTAAACACCGTTATCCTCCCTAACCAAAAACCGCAATCAGAAATGGATCTCAATACTGACTCATACTGGATCAAGCAGACCCACATCTTTTCACCTGCTGACTCCGAGTTCCACACCTTCTTGACCACTTTATTCACCTGTGTTGCCACTTTCAGGGATACATGGACGTGTACACCCAGATCCCTCTGCATGTCAATGCTCCAAAAAGTTCTGCCATTTATTGCATAATACTATATTAGGTCATAACTAAGAATAGAACAAATCTGTGGCACTAACTTTAAGCAAATCATTGCAAGTTTCGGAATGTTGAAAGACATGTTGGTTCACAAAAGGTTGATTAAAGCTTGAAACTAATTTCCAAACAGAGTATTAGAGAGCAGACTCAATGAGCCAATGGTCTAATTTTGCGCCTATACCTTATGGTCTATTAGAGATCAAAAGCCTTTGAATTGTTTCTGAGATAACCAGCTGTTGTGAAAATTGTGAAAAATTCAGGCCCAATGATTTTAAATAATATCAGCCAAATAAATCCTCCCTATCAATTTTTTACTTTGTTATCTTGCCAGTAAGACATCACGAACACAATTCTGCAGGCTCACACACTCTCCTCCCACTGCCAGCAAGAATGGAGATTCTGGCGCTCAGCTAGACCTCTATCCACAGCATCAGGATTGGATAATTCCAGCCATGGGTAAGATCAGAGAATCCCAGCCCACTTGTTCTGTGGGAAAGTTAGCAAGTTAAATAATAACTTAGGGTGCCTCTGTGGGTTTCTTCTGGGTGCTCTGATTTCCTCCCACAGTTCATATGTGGCTTAGATTGATTGGCCATGCCTATTTGACCCTAGTTTCAGGAGATTAGTAGATGTGTGAAATTACAGAGATAGAGTGAAGTAATTGTTTGTACAGGCTCGATGAGCTGAATGGTCTTTTACTGTGCTGTTGGGATTCTATGAAGTGAGGCTTGTTAACTCAAATGGGACAAGACTGAATTCAGCTATTACCAAACTATAAAAGTTAAAGTTTATTTATTAGTCACAAATAGGCTTACCTTAACACTGTGAAAATCCCCTAGTTGCCACTCTGAGCCTGTTTGGATACACTGATGGATAATTTAGCGCGGCTAATGCACCTAACCAGTATGTCTTTTGGACTGTGCGATTTAGCGCGGCTAATGCACCTAACCAGTATGTCTTTTGGACTGTGCGAGGAAACCGGAGCATCCAAAGAAAACCCAAGCAGACATGGGGGGGAACATGCAGATTCCACTAAGACAGCGACACCAGTTGGGAATGAAACCCAGTTCCTTGGCACTGTGAGGTAGCAGTGCTAACCACTGTGCCACCATGTCACCCTGTAATGTGGCTCATGTCGCTGCACCCTCAACAAGGGATAGAAATCAAGGACATTGAATTGTACCTAAAACAGTCAAATTGGATTTTGTGGCTTAACAATGTCAATTTATGTTACGCCCCTCAGAAACAGAAGATGGGAGGGCTGGGGGTTAGAGTAGTGGAGGAGAGAGAAACATATCAGTGACTAAGTCTTAAGTTCATAAGATATGGGAGCAGAATTAGGCCATTGGGTCCATCGAGTCAGCTCTGCCATTTAATCATGGTTAATATTCTCCTCATCTGCATTTTCCCACTTCGCCCCATTACCCTTCAACCTATTATCAATTAAACAGCTGTCTAACTCCTCCTTAAATTTACCCCCTGTCCCAGCATCCACCACACTTTGGAGTAGTGAATTCCAGTCTGAATAATACTGATAAGTGTGAGTCTAACAAATGTAAGTATGGTGGTATTGCCAATGAAATTATTGTATGATTTGTATGGAAGAGAAACCTGTCTTGTTGTGTACTGGAATGTGTTTCTCTCAAGATTTTCTCTTCGAGTTGTTAATAATATTTAAACTTTTCACCTAGGTGAGGTAATATTTCTTGGAATGTTTACAAACTCAGAACTGGAAGATCGTCAGTAAAATGTAACACAATCAGTTTTCTGGATTCATTTGGTACTTTGCAAGGTGTAGAATGTACCTGAATTTCTCCCACGTTCTACTATCGAATAAGACTCCCTGGTGCAAGTTGGAAAATTGCTGCAATTATACAGGGTAATAAATTCAAATGGTAAGTGCTAAGTTGTGAGAAATAATTGCAAGGCAGTAATCACATTATGAGGGGATGTTTGAGAGTATGGCTGGCAAGATCAGGTTTACAGCTGGGACTGAAAAAAAGCATATAAAAAGCACCATTTGCAACCACAAACCGTAGCATGATAATGACAGGTAATCCGTTTTTGTATGATGTTGATTGATGGGTATGTATTTGCCAGGGTGCCAGGGGATAAGTTCCCTGCTGTTCTTCAAAATAGTGCCATGGGATCTTTCACCTCAACCTGAGGAAGCACAGGACCTTTGGTTAATGTCTGAGCCAAAAGATGGCACCTCTGACAAGGCAGTACTCCACTCAACCATCACCCTGAATCCTTGTGACCAACTCCTGGCATGGGATTTGAACCCTCAACCTTGTGAGTCAGAGAGAAGAATGTTATTCACGGAGGCTCACTTTGAGAATGAAGCCTTGAAATTCCCTAACAACACATGCTATTTATATCTAACTTATCATAATTATATTCAATGCTTGCTTCGTTTACTAACATTAGCTGACATGCCTCACTATTGCAGATACACAACAACCAATATATCTGGAAACAAATGCGATGTCAACATTCAAACCAGCAATAAATATTGAGGAGTAAATTGCTTACTTATTGTACAATAGCAATCTATTCTAACTTAGCACATTATCACTAGCAGTATAATGGTAAAAATAGAAAGTGAAAGTCAGAGCTCAAGTGCAGCTCAGTGGCAACCTTGGTGACCACTGGCATCAGAGAGGTCATAGATCACACCTTTGACATAATGTATCAATGGTTTCTCTCTGAATGTCATTCCCTGCTATTTCTGTTATCAGCTCAGCTGAAGAAAGGAACAACTTGCCTTTTTCATTATTGAACTGTGGCTAGTCATAGAATCATAGAATTCCAATGCAGAAGGGAGGACATTCAGCCCATCAAGTCTGCACCAACGTCAATCCCACCCAGGCCCTATCCCTGCTTAGTTACCATGCTAATCCCTCTAACCTTTCACTTTTCAGGACACTAAGAGTTAATCTAGCATGTCCAATCAACCTAACCCGCACATTTTTGGACTGTGAGGGGAAATCAGAGTGCCTGGAGGAAACCCACAGAGATGTGGGGAGAATGGGCAAACTCCACACAGACAGTAACCCAAGCCAGGAATCAAACCTGAGTCCCTGGCGCTGTGAGGCAGCAGTGCTAACCACTGTGCCACCATGCCACCCATGCCACTAGTAATGAATAAGTGCCACTTCCCTCACCAAACAACTAATCAAACCCTCGTTGTCAGTGCCAAATATGCAACTTTTACCATCTAGAAGCAGATGCATGGGAACTCACCACCTGCAAGCTCCCCTCCAAGCCACCACTTGGAGGGGAGCAACTGTGTTGCTATTCCTTCACTGTCATTGGATCTAATCCTGAAATTCCCTTCCTAACAGCACAAGATGGACTACAGTGGTTCAAAGATGGTGGCTACCACTACCTTCTCAGAGGGCAATTAGTTTTAAATGGATCCAAATCAGATGATGAAGTATGAATCTCAATGTGGATCTTTTTCTGAATGGTAGGTTTATTCTCAGGATGTAGCGTTACTTATATCTGCCTCTGACCTACCAACATCAGTGTCTGAATGTTATAGGGCATTGGGGATCATGCCTTTTATATTTGATTCATATGTCTGTTCATGTTTTAATTTAATTATTATACCATGCAGGGCCACATAGAGCAAGCCCAGAGAGATAGACCTCTGGAAAGGTAAGGGTTAATGCAGACAGCAAGAGGCCTGCCAACAGATAATGACTAACACATGTTATCAACTCCTGATGTGCATGAGATCACTCGAATTATCACCACAATGGGAGAACCGGCATTAAGACAACCAGGTTCCATCTCGTCTAGGGAGGGTGTAGTCTTCCCTAAATCATGATCATCTAGCAGAGGGGGGTAAAGATTAACTCATTAGTGCAAATCAATTGGGCAAATACAATGCTTTGAAATTATAATCAGGTAAATGGAACAGCCCAAGAAACGGATTAACAAAGT
Organism: Sphyrna mokarran; assembly: GCA_024679065.1. Lineage (NCBI taxonomy): Eukaryota > Metazoa > Chordata > Chondrichthyes > Carcharhiniformes > Carcharhinidae > Sphyrna > Sphyrna mokarran. Next base: position 25,542,742 of record JAGIQG010000029.1, read on the forward strand.
TGTGCTCAACACTGCAATCTGCATAACAAAATTAAAAGAGCTATTTTGTATCCAACTCAAGAAATTAATATGTTAATGCAAACCTTTGTGAATCAGAACAGTATATTAACTTGTACCAAATCTACCAGAGGCAGAAAAGACTCACAGGTGAGCTGAGATTTCAGGCCCGAGTTCAGCTCTCCCTCATGTGAGTAGAATAAAAGCTTTTCTTGAAGTTCAACATGGCCTCCAAGGCTCGACTCATTTTATTTCCCTCCTACAATTGGCGCTGTGAACAGGGTACTCCACCGGACAACCAGCGACTATGTGGCTCCAAGTCAGGTGAGTACATATATTTTACCACCCATAGTTAAAGTAACGATTCCAACCTAGTCATTGGCTGGCTGTAAGTTGAGGTACTAAGAAAACTATATGGGGGAAGAGTCTGACCATGTGAGCTTGAAGGGAATTGAAGGCTAATACCATGTATCGGAGCATAGAATTGATAAGTAAACTTAAGTAAGAAGTTTTCTTGAAGTTTGCATATAAAACCCATGCCAGGGAAAAACACGGAGAAAGGATTGGTGGGTCTCGCTTACAGTGAGGAGGAATAACTGTGGTGACGGATTCCGCAAGAGGGTAGAGCCAGAAAGGAGAATTCCGCCAGAGTAGAAAGCCATGTTGGGGAAAAGAAATACTTTGGTTGAAAAGATTGAAAGGTCTTTCTAACAGGGAGGAGTAGCCATGATGGAGGATTCCATGAGAGGGTAAAACCACAGGGGGAAAAAGCCTGCACGAGGAGAGAAAATGCAAAAGTGGCAGAGGTGGCTGGCTATAATAAAACAGACACTGGTACAGGGCATTTACAATGGGGACCCAAGGGGTCTATTGTACAAGCTATAGTTGATGATAATGTAAAATTGATTCAAAAAATGAGAGGGGCAATATTTAATTCGGATGCATCCATGGCTGAGCAGAAAGCCTGGTGGAGGGAGCAAGATAAAAACAAGTATGAGAAAGGGGTAATAGTCACAGTAGCTATTTAAAAAAGATCAAGGGGCAGAAGAACAATATGAAGTGAGAGTTGCAGCTATAAGACATGCGCAGGAGGAGGAGAGGAAAAGACAGCAGACAAGTTCCCGGGACAGTAATCACCAACAGAACCATGACAGGAATCAAACTGGACTAAAAAAAGAGCCCTGTTTGTTTGGAGGGAGCACTTCCTTCTGATTATCTGCTATAAGCTGCAAAAGAGTCCAATTGACTTTTAGAAATTTTCATTCAGAAGCACCAGCAGGATTTTGTGCCATATTTTTCCATTGAGACTGAAGATTGTCAGATGTATTCCAATTGTTGTATAAGGCTTAATGTATAGTTTAAAAATGCTGGAAGATGAGGAGATGAATTGGCCAAGTTCAGCTTAATTATTTTGAACCACACTTTCTTTGTATAAAACAACACCTACAAAAGCATTGTGTTAGAATAGCCCAGCTTTGCCTTTTTATAGCTTGTAAAGTTTAAACTTGCTGAAAGCATTGTGAAAGTGCCACGCTAATCAAATGTTTGAGATTTCAAAAGAAAAGTACACTGTGCCCTTAATTAATAGTTTGACTCGTACATTTTAGTATCACATGAAGTTTCTTTAACTTCTAGGAGGCCAAGAATCAGCTTGTGCAATCTTAAGCTTTGTCATGTGTTCTGTTTGTCTCGCATTAAGGCAGATAGATCCCACATAATCATGGTATATTTTTCCTGCTGAGCTAATTTACCAAAATAACATGTAGACCAACCTTGTGAGATTTGATCCACTTAATGGGATAGAAAGCTTCAATGTGGTAGCAATGTAAATAACCTAAAAAGACCTAATCTTCCTCTGACTGGTGGGAACATTTGCTCTCTTCTCTCTCACCTGTGATAAATTTTGTTTGCTACAATATGAATGTCACAGATAAATTAAATCCTAAACATTTTGATAGAACTTTATGCCGATTGTTTAGATATGTACATTTCTCTGCTACATTAATAGTCCAATGATAGAGAAATAAGATTTTTCATTAAATACTGGATATTTATTTTCGCACAGTGTATGTGCCTCTGTTGTTCTGCTAAAATCAAGGTAAATTCAGCTCTTCTTTCTCAAAGACAGTGGTATTAAGAGAGGGCAGGATCAAAGAGAAAGATGGGGCATTGACACCAACCACAGGGAACAAATATAGGCAGACTTTTCTGGACTGTTCAGCCAGAATAACGGCTAGGACATTAGTGGAGGAAGCGATACCGCGATGGGGTGTTTCACTGCAGGTAAGGATTAGATCAAGACTCTCATGAAGCAGACTTGTGCCCTGCTGGGAATCAAACAGTGATCCCATGTCCCATACCACCTGCAGAGTTCAAGGATGATAGAAAGGATGAATAGGAATCCTAAAAAGGCTGACAAAAGCCTTAGTGGAGACAGGATAGGGTTGGGTAAAAGGCTTGCCTGCTTTGCTAATGAAAATGCAAGCAACCCCAGTTAGAGGGATGGGCCTGATGTCTTTGAACTAATGATCAGGACAGCCATGACGCTTTCTGAGGATGTAGTGATCAGGAACGCAGAGGTCTGGAATGCAAGGGTGAGGGTGTTCAGTATCATCCCGCATCTGGTTGTACAGCTGCACAGTTTAAAATGGGAGGTGGTACATACACAGAGAATCAGGGACTGGGAAAGAGAGAAGGAAAGTATTTGAACCTAGAACCCCAAGGTAGGGGATAAAATAATGGTCAAAGTTCTTCCTAAATGAGCAGGTTTGCAGCCCTGATGGGTAGGACCCCACAAGGTGATCTGCCATTAAAAGAAGCTTTCAAAGCCATACAAGTCAGCCCGATGCAGTGGTGCTTCATCACAACAGAGCTAGAGATAATCACAGGAAACCTCCAGTGTGGCAGCAGTCACAGCTTCCATCTGCAATTAACAGACTCTTTAACGTGGGGGAATTTCACCTCCCCGAACAAACGTCAGACTACCTATTTGGGGCCTGGTGGGATAACTCATTGTACATTGACAAAACATCGGGCAGACCATGCACCAAGCAACAGAACTCACTCAGGATTACGTCAGGCAATCAACAGATCAGGATCCAGGTGAACTCAGCCATCCAGACTACCACCCGGGATGGGAGTCTCCGGGACACAACATTGCTGGGATATATTCGTTCCAGAGTCAGCAGGCAACCAATTAACAGATGGTAGGAGATAATTAGGATAGAGATGACTGTCAGTACATTCACAATGGCGGTGTGGACCATGGTTTTGTGCTGACTACAATGGAAAATGGGTAAAACTCAGACTGTCCTTCAATATGCCCCACGAGCAGCCCTTAGCATTCAGGAAGGGGAGAAACTACTGGCTGTTATTGACAACAGGGTGGTTTAGAACACTTTCCATGATCTGGAGGGCTGGCCACCTGAAGGTACTGTGTCCTCTACAATGACCAAGGCAGGAGAGCTTTCTTAAGGATAGGTAATGGTATTCGCAAGATATAGTTTAGAATACAGAAGGGTACAAGGACACCAATAGATATTGGTTAGTGGCTTTCTTGGGTATGATCAAGAGCCAATTGTGGGGGGGGGGGAAATAAATGTAGGACAATATTTCATGTTTCATATTTTAATCTATATGTCTGTTTATATTTTATTTAATTTCAGTATAATACATCAGGGCTACATAGAGCAAGGGGGAAGGAAAGGGTAATGCAGACAGCTAGAGGCCAGCTCTAGCTGTCTGCACAACAAAGGGAGAACCGGCATTAAGATAGCCAGGCTCCAAAGAGTATAGGGAGGTTTAGTCTTCCATAAAGCATGATCACCTAACAGAAGGGGGCAACAATTAACACACCAGTGCAAATCGGTTCGGCAAATACAATGTTTTGACATTACAATCAGAGAAACAAAACTGCCCAAGAAATTGACTAACAAAGTTGTACTGAACAATGCAGTCTGCATAACAAGATTAAAAGAACCATCTTGTATCCAGCTCGAGGAATTAATATGTTAATGTAAACCTTTGTGACTCGGAATTGTATATGAACCTGTACCAAATCTACCAGGGGCAGAGAGGGCTCACAGGCAGCCTGAGATTTCAGGCCTGAGTTCAGCTCTCCCTCATACACGTGGTATAAAAGCTTTTCTTGAAATTCGACATGATCTCCAAAGCTCGACTTGTTTTATTTCCCTCCTAAACCCAGCATTCGGGTTGGGGCAGGGTGGGGTAGGAGGGGTTCGGGGCAGGTGGGTTGGGGGGGAGGCGTGGATGATGCATTTCAGCCCTATGGCATCCACTGATTGAAGAAGGCTTCAAGTTTACTGGCAGACATTGCAGGATCCATCTTCATGAGCATCCAGGTGTGAGCATAACCAAGAAAGAGGGGCAGACAGTCAGGTGGAACAACATCCTTAGCTGCCCCCTGGCTGGACCTGTTATTGGCCAAAATGGTTAAAGTGACAAAACCTTCAAGAAGATGGACATTTTTGAAAATGGGTCAGATGCATCCCGGAGAAAACTCTGAGAAAATCACTTGCTCCCTTTGGGTAGCGCAGTGTCACAATGGTTAGTTCTGCTGCATCACAGTGCCAGGGATCCAGTTTCTATTCCCAGTTTGGGTCACTGTCTATGTGGAGTTCTCCCCGTGTCTGCATGGGTTTCCTCTGAGTGCTCCGGTTTCCTTCTACAGTCCAAAGATGTATGGGTTAGATAGATTGGCAACATTAAGTTGTCCCTTAGTGTGAGGGCATTAGTATGGTAAATAAGTAGGGTTATGGACATAGGATCCGGGTGGGATTGTGGTCGGTGCAGACTCGATGGGCTGAATGGTCTCCTGAACTGTACGGATTCTATGGATTCAATGATTCATTGCCATTTCACAGGGAGGGGGTGGCAGTGAGGACGGGAGTGAAAAGTAACAGATTTTAACAGTTCAGGCAGAATAGAGCCATTGAAAGAATAGAGCCATTGAAATCCAGGAACCTTCAGTCAAATTCTCTCCCAGCTGAGCTTATTTAGTCTTCATCAATCCCCCAATATCCTCTTATAAATAGAACAAATGATCAACAATGAAATAAACAAATCAGCGAGGATGTGACAGCCTTTGGCGGGACACTGTGACAGAAGAATCAAAACTTGAAAGGAAACTTGACAAAACCAAAATGTCATTCCCCTGGGGGTGAAGATGCACTGCCCCCTTCTCCAATCCCCAACCCCCAACTACACTCACCTGTTGATCACCCAACCCACCACCCCATCTCCCCCAAACCCCAATTGCACTCACCCTCTCACCACCCACCCACTGCCCCCCCCCAAACCCCAACTGCATTCACCAGTTCACTACTCGCCCACCAATTCCCTATCCCAATCCCTAAATGCACCCCTCCTCACTACCCACTCACCACACCCACCACCCCCCCCCATCACAGTGCCAATGATCACAGAAAATTGGGAAAATACCAATGAAGTCCCTCTCCTGAGTATCTCTTATCGGTAGAACAAATGCACTCCACCTGTTTATCCTGAATATTAACAATATGCTGATGTAACATCAACAATTAGGAATAAACAATAAATGTTGGCCTCACCAGAGACAGTCACATCCTGTGGCAGAATTAATAAAACACCACCACTGAGGCTGTCCAACCTCTGCTTCCTGGCTAAAGCCTCCATCATCAAGGGACCTAAAGTGAAACAGCATTCCCAGTGGAATATCCATCCGGTCCTCTTCAGCATCTGGAAGGGGTCAAATGTCAGAGACTCTAAGCAGACAGCCGTGACTGAAAGAAAAACATAATAGCATTTCAATTCCCTTGCACCTTTTATTTCGTATCTGCTATCATTAGATACCCATTTTGAACGGTATTGATTAGCCTACAGCTTAACTGAGCCATTGATTACCAAGAAGTGAATATATGATGTTCCTGTACCATTACTGTCTCAAAGAACAAAGAACATTACAGCAGCAGAACAGGCCTTTCAGCCCATTAAACCTGTGCCGAATCATGATGCCTTTCCAAACTAGAGCTTTTCCCTCGACATGATTTGTGTCCCTCTATTCCTTGTCTATTCTTGCCTCTATCAAGATGTCTCTTAAACGTTGCTATTCCATCTGCTTCTACCATCTCCTCTGGCAGTGCATTCCAGCACTTATCATCATCTGTGTCAAAAGCTTGCCTCTCACATCTCCTTTAAACTTCCTACTTTAACCCTATTCCCGTGGGTAATTTGACATTTCTCCCTGGGAAGTCGCCACCTACACTTAATCGGATCTATCATTTATCCCACGGAACTGATACTGAGCAGGCAAACAATTTGTCGAAGGATCTCCTTCCACTGGGATATCGCCTTGAAATTCGCAGGAAAATCTATCCCCTTAATGGCAGATTATTGATGACTAAATGATCCTGCTTTCCATCCATTATGAGACAGCATTGCCCCACACTTCATTTGGAACTGAGTCAAGAGGTGTGTAAGCATCCTCATTTCATAATTTAAATGAAATATTAAGCCCCTGAAATGTGAGGCTTTGACCTTGGAATTAAGCTGAGTGAACACTCACACGCAAATATTTAATTGGGCATTGTAAACTCCTTAGTCTGCTATTTTAACTGGTGGAGCGAAATATACAGGTCACAGGCTCTCTGTTACAATGGTGGGCAATGGAATTTTATGTGATCATATTAAGCTCTCATATGCCAATATTTGCATAATGTAATTTCAAGAACGATTGTAATAAAAGCACATCATAAAGGGAGCTGACAGGACCTGTCAGTTCACTTTCCATCAGGTTTCACCACCTATCAGCTCTGTGATACCAACACACAAAGAATGATCACTGCAAGTCTTGTTCAACACTGGCTCTTGCTCATATTCTCACTCCTGCGATTACGCTCCCCGTGTGCCTCGATCCTTTTCTTCCCTTAATTCTGCAGAATTGCTATTTCATGCTCACTCCATTGCACATGTTAACTTCAATTATGCCCCTTCCTGGTGTAGTGCCCTGTGCCAAAAATGAGCCATCCATCTTCTGTCCGATCCAATCGCCAACGCCCATCCATCCACATTATCGGAATCTCTGCCAACATCGTGACATTGCATTAACAGCTGCTCCTGGTCGCCTGTTCTGGCAGTTCCTGTTTTACACAGAATTACAGCTGAGCCCTTCGTTTTTAGACATATTCATAAATAAGGACTACGGCGCACTGATATAAGCACGCGACTTCTATTTTGTGCTGCATAAACTGAGATAAGTGTTCAAGTCAATTCTGCATTTGATCGACTTGTTATTCAACATTATTACAGATAGTGATCCGCAGGCTGCTTTGTAGTTAGCCATTTCAAGTCACATTTAATGAAAAGGCATGAACTAAATTACTGTCAACATAACACTTGAAATTCCAATTTGTTTCTTGTTATTTCGATCTGTATAATGTGATAGAATAACTGAAGTGAATTCTAAATGTGTAAGCATCATCTCTTGTCAGTTTGCAGGTTGCTAACGACTGTGCGTATGACATTTGTGCATGTACACGGCTAAATAAAGGTCATCGTGTTTGCCTTCACTTTAGAATTTGTCCAGCCACATTTTGGGTAAGATACAACAGTTAGTTTTAGTCACTCCACCACTGGCAGCCATAATTTGAGTTGCCCGGGCCCAGTAACACTGACATTTCCTCTCTTTCTCGCTTTTTACAGTGCAATAGTTTGCCTTTTGAACAATCTTTTGGTAATAACTCCTCAGAGCCCGGTGTCCCTTCATTAGATTCCCTTTATTCATAAATTCAATTGCTTTCCCGAGAGTGCTTCAGGTACAAATCTAGGAGGTCAGTAGCCCTGAAACTTCTCATTAAAGGTTTTTATTTTATTAATTTGTGGGACACGGATGTCCCTGGATAGCCAGCATTTATTGCTCCCTAGTTCCCCAAGGGCAATCAACCACATTGCTGTGGCTTCAGAGTCACATGTAGGCCAGACCAGGGAATGACAATAGATTTCCATCTCTAAAGGACATTAGAGAACCGGATGGGTTTTTCTAACAATCGACAATGGCTTCACAGTCATCAGTAGATTCTTAATTCCAGATATTGGTTCTTATTTAATTCAAATTCCTGTAGTGCGGGATTCAAACTCAGGTCCCCAGAATATTACCTGAGCCACTGGATTAATAGCCTAGCAAAAATACCACTAGGCCATCGCCGCCCCCTGAAGTGAGACTCCCTGATTGGACAGGCAATCATCTTACATCAATCAGGGAGCTCATACTCTATGAGTCAACCTCCTGGGCCTTGTTGGGGTTATTACAGCTTTAAGATCTTCTTGGCTGTGTTTTCCCCTCCTGGCTTCCCCCCCCCCCACCCCCTGCCCCTTTCTTTCCACTGGAAGTGTTTCAAAGCCAAATGTAATACATCAGTTCATTAGCCAACTAAATGCAGACCTGCAGTGAAACTGGGGACTTGCTGGACTATCTGCTTGCCGTTACATTTTATGACCCTTGAGCTTCCTAACAAGGTTGCTAGCAGATTGCATCAAAACTGTTGACTTGATAGAGTTCTTCAACAATAAGTAAAGTAGTAATACAGTAAAGGCAGGGGATGACATAAAGTTTTATAACAAAACATTGCAGTTACTGCCCTGTTTTCTGCTCTTTCAACTGAATCATTGTAGGCCACAGTAGATAATAAAGTTGATTGCCTGTTATTGAAGGGCGATGATCTAGAAAAATCAGCTTCTCCACAGAATAATTTCACCTCATCTCCAGTTGCTGGAAATCAAAGGAACAGATACCATTATTTCTTTTCTTTTGACAAAAGATTGCTGTCATTATTTGGTCCCATCCTTCTCTTGGTGATTAAATGTGCGAAACTGCAGTGCCATGGGGCCAAAAACCAGAGTGTAGATCTGCTTATTTGATCTGTGCATCTCCTTTCCCCTTTATCTCTGTCTTTATATAAGTAGGTTACTTCACTTCAAGGCCTGTGTCATGTATTTTCATGCCTGCAGCAATAATATAGCCAGTTAGTCAGCGGCAAATACTGTTGTGTGCACGTCTGGCTATGAAGCAAGTTTGTGTTCAGTCAATGGGAAAGCAAGTTTTTTTATTCCATTTTCAATTTCGCTTTTGCATTAATTTGCTATAGGTTTACAAATGCTACCACCCTGGGTTCTGGTTCGGTATGGCATGGTGGCACAGTGGTTAGCATTGCTGCCTCACAGCTCCAGGGGCCCAGGTTTGATTCTCGGCTTGGGTCACTATTGTGTGGAGTTTGCACATTCTCCCCGTGTCTGCATGGGTTTCCTCCAGGTGCTCCAGTTTCCTCCCATACTCTGAAAGATGTGCAGATGTATTGACCTGAATAGGCGCCGGAGTGTGGCAACTAGGGGAATTTCACAGTAACTTCATTGCATTGTGAATGTAAGCCTTACTTGTGACTAATAAATAAGTAATTGTCAGAAACAGAAGGCCATTTTGTTCAGCAAGAAAATAATCACAATGTTGCCCTTTCACCCATTTTCAAAGATATGTTTTTGTATCATCATCGCCAACCTCCATCTTCATCTGCATTGGTACCTTCACGCCCACTCATACTTCTAACCCCACTCATTCCCCAGCCCCTCTCTCACCCCTAACCCACTCATTCCCCACCTCACTCTAATTCACGCTCCCACCCATATTTTTACCCCCACTTGCACCACCAGTCCCACTCCTCCACACTCACAGCAGGACCCCCACTCTCACGCTCATCCTCACTCTCACACCACTCACACCCACACACACACTCCCACCCCCACTCACACTTCCACTCTATTCACACCCCACCAATACGCACACTCACATTCCCACTCACACTCATACTCCCACTCCCATTCACACCCTCACCCCACTAGCACTCCCTCCCTCACTCCCACTCAGAACTATATTCACACTCACATCCATACTCTCACCTCCACCCACATTCAGTCCCACATCCACATTCACACCCACATTCATTCCCGCATCCGCACTCACACTCCCATTTGCACTCCCACCCACATTCACACCCACCCACACCCACACTCACACTCCCACTTGCACCCCACTCATACTCATACTCACACTCATACCCCCACCCACATTCACACCTACACTCCCACTCACACCTCCATCCATACTCATACCCACACCCACACTCCCACCCCCACCCACACTCACGCCCACACTCCCACTCATATTACCACCCCCAGTGAAGGCAGTGTTTCTTGTTTGGGTGCAATTCCATCAACACTCCTAGTCCTCTCATATCCTGACAAAATTGCCATGTGTTTAACTTCTTCTTTTGCAGCAGGTCATTTGTAAACTTCTTTTGTTTCCTGCTCCACTTCATTTCTCTGCTCTGTACAAGGTTTAATTTCTCTAATAACCTGCCACCATCCTCCTCACATCAGCCATATCCATTGAAAACAACTCAGTCTGCTGCCTCTACCATGTCCACCATTGCATCCTCTATGAGTTACAGTGTCTCCCTACGAATGTTTGGAAGGCTGTAACACGCCCAGGTGGAAGATGAGATCCTGTTCCTCCAGTTTGCGTTGAGCTTCACTCGAACTTTGCAGCAAACCAAGGACAGACATGTGGACATGACATCAGGATTGTGTGTTAAGATAGCAAGCAAGTGGAAGGTCAGGGTTCTGATTGCAAAGGTGCTCAGCAAAGCACTCACCCAGTCTACGTTTGGTCTCTCCGATACAGAGAGGTCTGCATTGGGAGCAGCGAATGCAATGGACCAAATTTTGAAAGAGGTGCAAGTGAAACACTGCTTCACCTGGAATGAGTGTTTTCGATCTTGGATGATAAGCATAGAAGAGGGGCGGGTGTTGCACTTTCTGCGATTTGAGAAGGTGCCATGGGTGACAGGAGAGGTGTCGAATATAATGGAGGTGTAGATAGGTTATCTCAGTCCAGTCCTCCATTATACCTACCTACTTCCCTCCCTGCTCAGTTACATTGCTAGCAATGTTTTGTCTCCTCTGAACTCTGAACAGAGTTCTTAGCACTATTTTGTTGAGGTATCATCTCTCTTAATATACATGACATTGCAAAAAAAAAATTTGCATTGGTGCCAACCCCCAAGACTTCACTCAAAGCAGTGATTAGTTTCTTAGTAAATACAGGGACTAACCTGCCCTGAAAAGTCTGTCAAAATATTGGCTCACCAATGTTCCTTCATGTTGTAACTTTATAAACCGCTATAAAATCAATTTACCACTTTATAAATTATTATTTATAGTTTAACAGTGACTGATTTAGAAATAACATTTATTTTAATAACATACATTCTGCAGTCATGGTGACATTTAACTCAAACAAGAGAATGATTTAAATGCTGCGAGCCACTTGGTTGTTTAAATCCTGCAGCTGGTTTACTTTTCTGGATGATCCTATCAATTACCGTTTCTCTTCAAAATATTCTTTTCTAGTTTCTTGTTTGTTCCTTCCCTTCATTTTATTTTCCATGTTTCCTCATTTGCAGAGTTCCCTCAAAGGAGAGATAGGGCTTTGGGACCAAAAATTCTTGAAAAATGTGGTTATCAGGACATAAGAATTAGGAACAGGAGTAGGCCATCCGGCCCCTCGAGCCTGCTCTGCCATTCAGTAATATGGCTGATCTTTTTTGTGGACTCAGCTCCACTTATCCACCAGCTCACCATAACCCTTAATTCTTTTATTGCTCAAAAATGTATCTATCCTTGCCTCAAAAACACTCAATGAGGTAGCCTGAACTGCTTCACTGGCAGGGAATTCCATAGATTCACAACCCTTTGTGGGAAGAAGTTCGTCTTCAACTCAGTATGGAACAAAACATTTAGCTGGTTCATAATAAGATGACACAGTGATTAATACTGCTGCCTACACAGCACCAGGGACCCGGGTTTGATTTCCGGCTTGGGTCACTGTCTGTGTGGAGCTTGCACGTTCTCCCTGTATCTGTGTGGGTTTCATTCGGGTGCTCTGGTTTCCTCCCATAGTCCAAAGATGTGCTGATTAGGTTGATTGTTGGAGGATTAGTAGGGAAAACATGTGGGGCTACAGGATTAGGGGCTAGATGGGATTATGGTCAGTGCAGACTCAATGAGCCAAATGGCCTCCTTCTGCACTGTAGGGGTTCTATGATTTAATGAAAAGATATGAGCAAAGTAGAGCTTAAAGTTGAAGTTCATTTATTAGTTGCAGATAAGGCTTACATTAACACTTTAATGAAGTTACTGTGAAATTTTCCCAGCCGCCACACTCCGGCGCCTGTTCAGGTCAATGCACCTAATTAGCACATCTTTCAGAATGTGGGAGGAAACCGGAGGAAACCCATGCAGATATTGGGAGAACATGCAAACTCCACAAGACAGTAACCCAAGCTAGGAATCAAACCCAGGTCCCTGGAGCTGAGAAGCAGCAGTGCTAACCTCTGTGTCACCATGCTGTTGGATTTTAGAAGGATATGAAAGATTCTTCAAACCTAGTTAAAGAGGTTTCATCTAACTGGCAATTTCTATAACTCTGGGCCTTCTACAATACCTCATAGGGAATGAAGCTCAGTCATTTTTGTTTTTTTTTAATTCATTCATGGGATGTGGGCATCACTGGCTGGACAGCATTTATTGCCTACTCCTGATTGTCCTTAAACTGATTCGATTGCTGGACCGTTTTAGAGGGCAGTTAAGAGTCAACCGAATTGCTTTGGATCTGGAGTGACATGTAGTCAGACCAGGTAAAAATGGCAGATTTCCTTCCTGTAATGACGCATGCTCACAGAGCATGCAAAAGATATTTATTAACAAAAAAAAACTGTACAAAGGCCAAGAGTCCACAAGTCTCTATTCCTCCACTGATCTACATGTTTATGATCAATCTGCCTCTCTGTGTCTACTGGACGACAGGGGCCCGGTCACAGAAACAATGGGCAGAATTCTCTGGCTGCACTGGTCTAAAAGCTGGAAGTTCCTGCCCGACCATCAATGGCTTTTCACGTTCTCTGTAATCTGCCCATTAAAATTCCAGAGGGATGGGAGAATTCTGGACAATAATTCTAAGGATCTAACTTGATCCGCTACCAAGGTTCCATATTATGGTACCATATCATATTATGTACTTAATATGGGTTTTTTATTGTTGTGGTGCTGATGACTCATTGATGAGGTTTGTGTGTTTAAACATAAATCCCTTTCCTGTTAAGCTTCAACGATATACAATTCCAAACATAGTCTTGCAATGGAGCTGTTCCATGCAGGGTTTTCCAGTCACATGACTATTTCAGCAACCTTGTTCTGGCAAATCTCAGTTTCTTTCTCTATCTGAATTGTTGATTCTGCTGTCAATGGCACTTTTTTTTAACATCTTCAGTTAATTTCTCATTGTCAAGCTTTCTTTCTCCAAGCTGTTATTCTGCTGATTCAATTCTTCACTGTACTTGCTGTTTTATTTTTGGTTGTCTTTATTGGAGTTCAGCTCATTCTACATTGTCTAATTAAAGTCACCTTCTTAACTTAGTTTTGTCAACTTTCGCAACTTAAGTTTGTTGTCAGTCATTTCATCTTGTTGTTTCGATGTCTTCTCTCGAGCTTTAATTCTTATTGCTGATTTCTCTTTATGTTCAATAGTTCCTAGCTACTTCTGAGTTCTTTAATTTCTGAGTTTTGTCCTAGGGGAATCCATCATGTCCTTACTAAGAACAAAGAACAAAATAGCACGGGAAACAGGCCCTTTGGGCCAGTGAGCCCGCGCCACCACCTTGATGTTCCCACTTTTACCCATGATCCCTGTCATCCCTGTCTATGTTTATAGTTCTATGCGTTAGAACTAAATTTGAGACAATTTAGGGAGAATTTGTTCTGCCAATCAGCCTAAGAGCACATCTTTGGGATGTGGGAGGAAACTGGAGCACCCGGAGAAAACCCACGCAAGCATGAGAGAATGCACAAACTCCCAGATACAGACCCAAATCCATGTATCTGCACAGCGCAGCTGAGCATAAACATTTCACAAATGGAATCTCCATTTCTAGTTTTCTTATCTTCAGTCAGTCTCCTTTTGTCTGCAATAAATTCTACAATTCTCTCATTATCCTTCATTTGATCATTTAGGCCAGAATTTTACCAGCACGTTCGCCCCAAACCGGGGCGGGTAAGGTTCGCAGAATGGCATTTTCTGTTGACCTCAGGCGCAATTTTACAATCCTTTGGCTGGCGTGCCAGTAAAATTCTGGCCTTGGTGTCTTTCATTGCCCTCCTTCTGGGGTCTTTTGTCACTGCTCTCCTTTTGGGATCTTTCTGCCCTCCTCTGTGGGTCTTTCATTATCCTTGTTCCAGGGTTTTTCAATGCCCACCTTCAGGGGTCTTTTGTTGCCCCTTCCTTGATGTCTTCAATGCTTCTGGACCTTTTTTTAAGAGTTGTCCTCTTTCTAGCATCTTCTCCAATTTTTCTGTCCATTACCATTTGTTTCTTCTTGCCGCTTTAAATGCACTGCTATATTAAATGTATCACCACTTCAAGTGCAGAACCTCTTCAAATGCATTACTTCTTCAAATGCATTACTCCTTTAAATTCACTATTGCTTTAAATGCATTACTGCTTTAAGACCGTCAACTTTTTTTAGCTATCAGCTGAATGCCTATTCCATGCTTTTGAGTTCTTTAGTGTGGCAATTCTCCCAGCCTGCAATTCTCCAACAGCGCAGCAGGCCAGGAGGCATCAGTGGTGGCCTTTTCGCCGACTTCTCGCTGGGTGTTACGGCCTCTGCACGTCTCCCAGGCAAAGATTTCCAGCATAATCCAGCTCCAAACTGAAAAACGGTGCAGAGCTGATTACAAAATGCGATTAGAGGGCCCATGACTGAAATCTCCTGGCCCGCTAGCATCTCTCCACATTGCACCCTCCCTGCTCACTGCTGGGAGTGGCTCACTCTCCAGCAGGGTTTATCCCTGCTCCCCACTAATGGGGAAGTGGTGACCAACCCCCACTGGAGGGAAGAGATGCCATTGAGACCCCACCAGCAGGTTATAGTAATGGGAGTGGGGCCACTTAGGCAGCATCAAACTAGCAGCCAGGCACAGCTGAAAGGGCACCTTGGCATGTCCATCAGGCTGTGCCAAGGGGGAGAGGTCAGAGTGGGTAGGGCCTACTGGGGAGAGGGTCTGTTATTGAGGGTGATCAGTGAAGATGGGGCATCTGCTGCCATTCTGCACTGAGATGACTCGCTGTCACTCTGCATTGGGAGAGGGAGGGAAGAGGTGATCAGGACTGGTCATCTAGGTGGGAGGGGAGATCTGGGCTGGTCCAGAAGGTCTGGCTAGCCAGCAATCAGGGGTTGGGTGGGAATCAGAAAGCCAGTAAAAAGGCATTGTAGGCCAGCAATTCGGAGCCACTGTGTGCGCAATTGTCTCCATGCTGAAAGATGGACGCATGTGCAGTGGTCCACTATGCACTATGCTGCCAGCCTTTCAGGTGGGAACAGGCCCAGAATCTTGATTTCCAGAGGGAGTCCTGCCAGAGCACTCTGTGACACAGAGTGTCAGACATTCATTCTTGAAATCACACTGAGAAAGCCTAAAAAGACGTACTCTCATTTTCCCGCAAATTGGGACTTTAAATTTTTGGGGGTAATTCCAGCCTTGGTGCGAATTCCAGATGCTGCTTTTTGAATTTTTAAAACTTTTGAAACTTCTCTTCTATTAGCAGAGAACCCATCTAGCAAACTCTGTGGCTTTTTTTTCCCCTGTGGCTGCCTGGAAAGCCCATTCTCCCTCTTCACCCCGATGTGGCAGGTTCCCTCGTCAATTTCAATCAGAGATCATCATTTGGGGCCGTTTTTTTTAAAAGAGTTTTTTAATCTCTTTTTTTAAACAAGTTGGGGACTTTTCTCTGCCCCCCATTAAACCCCAACTCCCCCGTGCCCTGACCCTTCCTCCACCCAGTGCCCAAAAATCCTCAGAACCTGGTTGCCTGAAGTCCCGTAACTAAGGGATCTCTGCCACAGCCCCCTGCAAGCTCCACTCAGATCCGGTACTTAGCAATCTCAGCCCTTTGTTTCTCATGTTTCTAAAGACAATGCTACACCTCCCTGGAGCATATTATTTATTCTCCATTTAAAGCACTGCTCTCTGTTCTCTCTTTTCTCTCTCTCTCCAGAAAAACTCCAGAAAAGTTTCACAACATCAGGTTAAAATCCAACAGATATATTTGGTATCACGAGCTTTTGGAGTGCTTTTCCTTCTTCAGGTGAGTATGGACGTAGGTTTCACAAACACAGCATACATAGACAAAGATACAACTGCACGATAATGGCTGGAATGTGAAATTTTTTCAGATAATCAAGTCTCTACAGCTTGAGACAATTCACACCTTCTTAACCTATGATTACCCTCTCTCCACTTTTACTGTCTGTACCTGTAAAGGCTTGATTACCTGAAAAATTCCAATCATCATCTTGCAATTGTGCCTTTGTCTATATATGCCGTGGTCGTAAAACCTACATCTCCATTCACCTGATAAAGGAGCAGTGCTCCGAAAGCTTGTGATTCCAAATAAACCTGTTGGACTTTAACCTAGTGTTGTGAAATGTCTTACTGTGTCTACCCTAGTACAATAATGGCATCATCACACTATTTCTAAAGTTTGACTGGGAGCTGGCAGTGTCACTATACCTCACCAGATCCATTTGCCCAAAGATAGGCATTCAGGTGAGTATCTCTTTCCTTCAGATGCTGATTAAAACAGGACACTCACAGATGATGAGCCATAGATAGTGTTCTCATGATTCATCCCACCCAAGTAATTGTGCATGCTCACAGACTTCACCAGGAATACCAGAGGTAAGTGTTAACAAGGAGAAACTGTACAAAGGCCCCTCTGATGCTCTGGTGTAGTTGATCAGCTGCCCCAATTTCTACACATTAGCCATATGCCTTCTAGAAGCCTGAGTGAGAGATCTTCCCAAGGGTGGTTATCTACTCTTGGCTTAATAGGTCCCACAAGCCAAATGATCCTTTTCTGATGTATTGGCCCTAAAAGGACAATCACCAAAATCGCCACACTTCCCCAAAGATTATTAATGAATCCGAAGTGTTTTTGCTACAATTGATAATAGTTTCATGGTCATCACTAGACTTCTGATTCCAGATATCTATTGAAATTAAATTTAGATTTCACCATCTGCCATGGTGGGATTTGAACACAGGTCCCCAGAGCATGACCCTGGGTCTCTGGATCATTAGCCCAGTGACAATAATGTAATATAAGAAAAATGGCAGCATACTGATGCACAGTGGGTCTTATAAACACAACAAAATAACGATGGTAATCAGGATTATTTTAGTGATGGAGGCCGGAAATGAGGAGAGAATTGACCTGTTCTTTTTGAAATACTGACATCAGAGCTTTTACACCTACACGAGATTAATCAATAAAGTTTATTTATTAGTCACAAGTGAGTTTACGTTAACACTACAGTTGAAAATCCCCTAGTCATCCCACTCTGGCACCTGTTTGAGTACACCGAGGAAGAATTTAGCATGACAAAAACACCTAAGCGGCACATCTTTCAAACTATGGAAAGAAAACAGAGCACCCGGAGCAAACATACGTAGGCTTTGCCTCATCCGAAAGACAGCATTTCTGATAGATTATGAACCCAAAACCACCAAAGCAGACATGCAGAACTCTGAGAGGGAAGAAACAACAAAAATATTGACAAATAAGAGGAGCTTGGATTCTATTATATAGCCACAGATTAGAATGAGTCATCTGGGAGGCTTTAAGTATAACAGAATGAAGCTACAGGTGTGAAAAAGAGATTACATTCAATATAACTTATGAAAGCTTTAGCGCAGTGGTACCATTCTGACCTCTAAAGAGAAAGATTGCAGATTTAAGATATGCATCAGAGATTTATATAACCTGACATCTTTCGCATGAACTATTAAATGGAGGCCCTCTTCGCTATAAGGTAAACTTGGAAGATCTTGTGGCATTTCTCACAGAATGTTAGCCAAGACATCTTTCTGGGATGCTCTAGCCAACATTGAAATAGTACATGATCATTTACATTGTTACTTCTGAGGATTATGCTGTGTGAAAATTGATTGTTGCTCTGCACTACCACTGCATTATCAGAAACTGTTCAATGCTTCCGTTGATGTTAGATGCTTCCAGATGTCCACGGACCTTGAAAATAACTGTATAATTGGAAATTATTTTTCTCTTCCAAAGTTCCACAATTGTGCAATCCTGAAGTTTGGAGCCTTGATGGCAGCCATCAATAGGTTTACAAGAGGCAGAACACATTCTTTCTGAAGCAGGAGCAGAAGAGATTCCCTTCAAAGATCATATTGTAAGTCATAGAGCTGAATCTCTCCAAACCTATTCAGTAGAAATCACAATGAGGGAAAGAATATCTGAATGTCTAGCTCCTGATGAGATTTTATGGCAGTCAGCCAATCATTGACAAAGCAGTCAACAGTTTACCTTTTACCCACATAATATGTTATTTAATGGCCAAAATCCAGCTCCTACATTTTGATACAAACAGTAAATTATATCCAGCAAGAATGGTCACTAACCTTGGAATAGCTGAACCAACCACATTTAGAATCTGTGCCATCCATAATTCAAATCATTTTTCAGCAAAGATGCAAAGAATGTTCTAAGCTGCTTTCTCTCTGGAGAGTGTTCTGTTCCCGCAACCCACTTTAATCTCAAGCAGACAGAAGAGCAGCACAGTGGCACAATGGTTAGCACTGCTGTCTCACAGCGCTAGAGGTCTGGTCGATTCCTGGCTTGGGTCACTGTCTACGTGGACCTTACACATTTTTCCCATGTCTTTGTGGATTTCTTTTGGGTGCTCCGGTTTCCTCCCACAGTCTGAAAGACATGCTGGTCAGGTGCATTGGCTATGCTAAATTCTCCCTCGGTATATGCAAGCAGGTGCTGGAGTGTGGCAGCTAGAGGATTTTCACAGTAACTTCATTGCAGTGTTAATATAAGCCTACTTGTGGCACTAATAAACAAATTTCAAACTAAGCTAAAAATCTGAACTATACCCTTTTACCACACATCTCCCTAGGTTCCACGTCACTTGGAAGCCAGAAACTAATTCAAAATATGAGCCAAAACTTGATTTTGATGTGCCAAGGAATTCATTTTTACAGTCATACCCAGGTCAATCCTCCAGTTAAGTTTAAATTTTTTTATTAGTGTCATTACTAGGCTGACATTCAGACTGCAATGAAGTTACTGTGAAAATCCCCTAATCAGATTCCTGTGCCTGTTCAGGTACACTAAGAATTTAGCATGGCCAATGCATGTCTTTTGAAGTGTGGGAGGAAACTGGAGCACCTGGAGGAAATCCACGCAGACACAGGGAGAACGTGCAGACTCTAGTTACCCAAGCCAGGGATTGAACCTGGGTCCTTGAAACTGTGAGGTAGCAGTGATAACCACTGTGCCACCGCGCTGTCCACCTTTGCTGTATTTGTTCCATTTGAAGTGGGAAAGAGGGGCAGGCAGAGAAGGACAACAGCTTTGGAAGAAAACCTTCTCAGGTGAGTAGCAAAGGTTAACAGGCCATTGCTCCAATGTTTTCATTTGATTTGAGCAGAAAACGGCTTCAAAATGAATATTCCCTTTCACTGCAGTCAATTCATTGCTGTGAGGAGAATATTAGTATCAGCCAGCTGGCGGTACCATACAGAAGAATTATCACTGTTGTCCCTACAGAAGGGATACATAACTAGGACATTCCATTTTAAAACGTTTTTTTTAATCAGCAAATCCATTTTCTGCTTGTAAATGGCAGCTCCGTACACTTGAGAAGGAAATAAATTAATTTAAAATCCATGTAAATTCAGCCAGGAGCAAGATGTGTGACACTTGGATGTGGTGACAGACCCATGAACAATTGCACCATGACAATCAGGGATTGCTCTCTGTAAGTGTAAGGCTTTCACTTTGAAACATCTCACTGTGAAGAAGAAATTATAGGAATGTATTACAGCTAAAGTAAGATACTCTCCAGTCAGTTAAAGCTCGCCGGTGGGAGCGCCTTTGAGTTTCCCATTTTTTGTCAGTTGAATCTGTGAGATTTAATTCCAAAAAGGGCCCTGTTGTGCTCGGTGGATGTTGACATGTTGTGCTAGACCCCAAGCTAACAAAAAGCAAACTCTCCCCACCCAATAGGTGTGAGTGGCTTTATAGAGTGAGGACTTGAACTCAGTTTCTGCAGGTTTCGGGCCTAGCACTTACCTGCTGCCTTGCCCCAGCAATATTATCTTTTTAATTTTAGATTTTAGCTGAACAGTTCTAACATAATACTGCCTGGTTTAGAGGGTAGGTCTTATGAGGAAAGGTTGAGGGAGCTAGGACTTTTCCCTTTAAAGTGGAGGAGGATGAGAGGCGACTTAATAGAAGTTTGTAAGATGATGAGAGGGATAGATAAAGTGGACATTCAGAGACCATTTCCTCGAGTGGATGTAGCTGTTATTAGGGGAGATGACTATAAGGTTCATGGTGGGGGATACAGGAGGGATGTCTGAGGTAGGTTCTTTACTCGGAGAGTGGTTGGGATGTGGAATGTACTGCCTGCTGTGATAGTGGAATTGGACACTTTAGGAACTTTGAAGTGGTTATTGGATAGACACATAGAACACACCAGAATGATAGAGAGTGGAATAGCTTGATCTTAGTTTTGGACGTAGCTCGGCACAACAGCGAGGGTCGAAGGGCCTGAACCGTGCTGTACTGTTCTATGTCCTATGTAATCTTAGCTGCTGGGCCTGTAGATTTCACTGTGTTTGATAGATTTGACAGTTCCAGCAGGAGATTAAAAGAAACCCGGATGAGCATTGTGTGTGAATTCTAACGTATTTCTGGCTGCTGTAGCTCTCTGATTAATAGGAAAAGTTAGTGCAGGTGCTCGATGAGAAAGCAATGTTTGCAGCCGGAAAACAAACTGGCTGTTAGCGTTAATCCTTCAACAATATGTTGTGTCGTGAAGTGGCCAGCTCACGTATAAAGCAAAGATGAAAGGATGAAAAGATTGCCACAGCAAGGGGCGGTACATCTGCACAGTGGTTAGCACTGCTACCTCACAGTGCCAAGGAGTTGTGTTCAATTCCAGCTTGGTTCACTATCTGTGTGGAGTTTGCACATTCTCCCTTGTGTCTGCATGGGTTTTTCTTGATGCTCCAGTTTTCTTCCACGTTCTGGTTGGTGGCTGGTTATGCTAAATTCTCTCTCAGTGTACCCAAATAGGCACCGGAGTGTGGCGACTAGAGAACTTCTTGCACTATTAATGTAAGCCTACTTGTAGCACTAATAAATAAATAAACACTGTGGACTACTTAACCAGTTCATGAATTAGAATCAAAGGAGGAGGACATTCAGCCCATCGAGTCTGCACTGACAACAATCCCACATAGGTCCAATCCCTGAAACCTCACCTATTTACTTTGCAAATCCCCCTCATTTTTTTCTCTAAGGCAGCCAGGAATGTAAAAGCAGAAGTAGGCCTGGGAAGGTTTTTTTTTGTTTAAAAGGTACTTACCTTAGAGCGTTCGACCTTATTGTTCCAAAGGAGCAGTTGGATTGGTGCTCAGTGAAGAGAGCTAGTAAGTAAGAGAGATTTTTACCTTACTTCTTTTTCAGAGTTATTTTTCTTTCTGAGGCAGCTGGAAGTGTAAAACCAGAAGTGGGCCCCAGTGAGATCTGGGAAAGTTTTTTTGTTCCCAATAAATTTGAACGGGGAGATATATCTAATCCAAAGGTTAGAAACAGGCCATTTGGCCCAAGTGACATATGCAATGTTTCTGTTCTGTACAAGCCTCTTCCAGCCCCCCTTTTCATCAAAACCCAACAGCAGAATCTCCTATTCTTTCCCCCTAAAAAGTTTATCCAGCTTTCTTCAAATGTGTTCACCTCAGCTATTTCAGACTTTGCTTTTTCTCTAGAAAATGCAGCTCGGTGGCACAGTGGTTAGCACTGCTGCCTCAAAGTACTGGGTTCGATTCCCGGCTTGGGTCACTGTCTATGTGAAGTCTGCACATTCTCCCCATGTCCCCATGGGTTCCCTTCGAGTGCTTCAGTTTCTTCCCACAGTCCAAAGAGCATGCTGGTTAGGTGCATTGGCCATGCTAAATTAGTCTCAGTGTACCCTAACAGGTGCCGGAGTGTGGCAACTAGGGGATTTTCACAGTAACTCAACTGGAGTGTTAGTGTTAGCCTACTTGTGACACTAATATATAAACTTTAAAAAAGTTTAAACTACTTCATTGGTTATAAAGCACTTTGAGTTACCAAGTGGTTGTGATCACTTCTGGCCTCGGGTGACTGTCTGTATGGAGCCTGCATCTTCTCCCCATGAGTTTTGTCCGGATGCTAAATTCAGCCAGTGTACCTGAACAGGTGCTGGAATGTAGTGACTAGGGGATTTTCACAGTAACTTAGTTGCTGCGTTAATGTAAACCTACTTGTGACTAATTTTAAAAAAAATTGAGTCCACCAATTGTGTTGATTGATGAGTATTACCATCAACAGGGCTGTCAGAAATTTTTTTTTGTCGTTTCCAGTCTACAACCCTCCCAGCAAAAAAAAATTAAAGAACAGTCCTGTGTTCTTTTTATCAATTTTAAAATGAATGCACACTCTTTGCAAAGGTTAAAAACCCATTTGACGGGCAGATTTACTGTACTTCAATTGATGGTGGAGTAGTTGCCTGAAAATCGATCCTTGACTTGAGGTGCAGGTCTGAATGGTTTCTTCTGATTACTTTTACTGGGAAACTGTTTTTGTCATCAATTTTATCTTTTACCATTGTTTAGTGAAGTGGTCAGCTCACTTCTACAGTGAAGATAAAAGAATGAAAAGGTTGCCATATGCTGGGTTACTTAACCAGTTAGCGCAGCTTTGTCAGATAGGTGTTGCTCGCTTCCAGTCCAGGATGGAAGAGAAGGAAAATCTCCCCAATGCCTCTGAGGATGTTGTCATGTAACCCTGTGACACACTACACCAAAATGCATGGGTTTACAATTCATAACACTTTACTGTCTCCAGAGGCGACTAATGAAACTACAGCGTGAGGTGCAGTGCAGAGATAATCATAGAATCCCAACAGTGCAGAAACAGGCCATTCAGTCTGCACCGACCACAATCCCATCGAGGTCCTATTCCCATAACACCAATATTTACTCTGCTAATACCTCTGACATTAGGATCAATTTAGCATATCCAATCAATCTAACCCGCACACTTTTGGACTGTGGGATGAAACCAGAACACCTGGAGGAAACCCATGCAGACACATGGAGAATGTGCAAACTTCACACAGACAGTGACCCAAGCCAGGAATCGAACCCGGATCCCTGGAGCTGTGAGGCACACTGTGCTGTTTAACATTGTTGCCTACTTAACTTACAGTCCAGAGTTGAACGGCTGAGTGAATGCAGTGTTTGCTGCCAATGTGATGGTTGGAATTCTTTGTAGTTTTTCTGTTCAGATTACCTTCTGATTTCAATTCTTGCAAGTTGGCCCTTGTATTTCTTTTCTTTCAAACTCTTAACAAGGGCAGAGATAAAAACACGGAAAATATACATCCCAGAAAAAAGCCATTCAATCCATTTCGTTCCAGCCAACCAATGAAATACCTACCCAAACTAATTCCACTTTCCAGTTCTTTTCCGCAGTCCTGGTACATATCCAATTATTTTCAAAATACATGATAAGGGTTTTTTGCCATATTTTCAGACTCTAACCATCCTCTTGGTGAAAAAGATTCTCAACTCTCCACCAAGCCTGCCATCATAACGTCAAACTATGGCCTTGATTATTGATCTCTTTCCGAAGGGGAAACGATCTTCCCTGTTCACTTTTTCTCGGTCCCTCATAAATTTAGAAATCTCCAATAAATCTTCCCTTGGCCTCCTCTGTTCCAAAGAAAACAAGCCCATTGTATCCAAATTTCCCTCATTAAAATTCTCTGTTACCACTAAGACAGGACAGCTCATTTTAAAATTTGCTGATGACATCACCACAGTGAGCCAGATCTCAAACAATGATGAGTACAAGAAAGGGATAGTGAATATGGTGAATTGCGATGACAATAATTTCTCCCTCAATGTTACAGATGAAGGAGATAGTCAGCAACTTCAGGAAGTGTAATGGAGGACATGCTCCCATCTACATCAATGGGAATAAAGTGTAAACAGTCGAGAGCTTCATCTTTCTGGCTGACCAGATCACCAATAACCTGTCCTGATCCCTCCACGCTGACGCTATAGTAAAGAATGCCCACCAATGCATCCACTTTCTCAGGAAACTAAGAAAATTCGGCACATCCGCTATGATTCACCAATTTTTACAGATGCGCCATAGAAATCATTTTTTCCAGATATATCACAACTTGGTATGGCTCCTGCTCTGACTAAGTACACAAGAAACTATGAAGGGTTGTAAATGTAGCCCAGTCCATCATGCAATCCAGTCTCCCATCCATTGACTCTGTCTATACTTCCTGCTGCTTCAGCAAAGCAGCCAGCATAATCAAGGATACCAAACACCCCAGGCATACCCTCTTACACCTTCTTCCATCAGGAAAATGATTCTAAAGTCTGAGAACACATACTAACCAACACAAAAACAATTTCTTCCCTACTTCCATCAAACTTTTCAATGGACCTATCTTATATTAACCTGATTTTTCTCTACACTGTAGCTATGACTGTGACACTACATTCTGTACTACATTTTTCCTTTCCTTCTCCCCTATGTACTCTGTGAATGGTAAGGGAATCTAAAACTAGAAAGCATAGATTTGTGAGAGGAAAGAGATACAAAAGGATCCAGAGGGGCAATTTTTTCACATAGAGGGTGGTGAATGTCTAGAACAAGCTGCCAGAAATAATAGTAGAGTTGGATACAATTTTGTCTTTAAAAAACATTTAAACAGTTACATTGGTAAGATGGACATAGAGGGATATGGGCCCAAATATGGGCAATTGGGACTTTCTTAACGGTAAAAGAAAAGGACGGCATGGTTGGGTCTAAGGACCTGTTTCCATGCTGTAAACCTCCATGACTCTCTGCTTTGTCTGTGTAGCTTGTAAAAACAATACTTTTCATTGTATCCCAATAATAAATCAAATCAAAACTATAGGGCTGAACACAAATCCCCAATCTCTAAAGCTGCTCACATCTCCGGTGAGCGAAAGTTTGCCTCCTCTGTGGGCTGGACTTCTGGACAGCGCAAGTCAACATCCACAGACCATTACAGGTTCCCTTTGGAATTAGCTTAAATTGAACAGCCTCGTACTCATAAATAACTTCTCTACCTCTCTAAGGCAATCACATCCATCCCTGTAACATACTGAACAGTACCCAGTACTCTAGCTTGACGTCGGAGAAAAATATTGGTTGTCCCTTAGCTAGTTATGTAATGACTATCTAAGAGTCTTGAAGTGGCAGCAGTCTTCATGACGAAGTGGCTGAAGAATGTTTTTTTTTCTTGTTTGAGGAGGCACAAGTGCCAAGTGACCGATGCATCTTTTGTTATTAATAATCATATCACAAGCAAGTAATGATATGTTATAAGGAAATCCATGTGACTACATGGTATGACTGCAATTTAACAAGGAAGAACCTAGTGACTTATTAAATCTTATCAAGGAGAATGTTTTTTGTTTCCTGTCAGATTCATTGACAACATTTTTGTGCATTACAACGAACAATTCAAAATTCAAAAAACCTCACGCAGATTGGAGTTTATGAATACTTTAAATTAGAGTCAGTCTTTGATAATCAGATATCCACGAACATTGTTTCAAGGTAGATAGGGTAGCACAGCACCACAATTGTTAGCACTGCTGCTTCAAGCTCCAGAGACCTGGGTTTGATTCCCGGCTTAGGTCACTATCTGTGTGTAGTTTGCACATTCTCCTTGGGTCTGCATGAGTTTCCTCCAGGTGCTCCGCTTTCCTCCCACAGTCCAAAGATGTGCAGGGTACGTTGATTGGCCATGCTAAAAAAATTACCCCCTAGTGTCCTGAGATGTGTAGGTTGGATGGATTAACAGGGAAAAGGGGTAGGGCCTGGGTGGGATTGTGATCGGTGCAGATTCAATGGGCCAGATGACCTCTTTCTGCACTGCATGGTTTCTACGATTCTATATGCAAGTTACAATTATAATAGAAGGTAATGTAAACATGGAGCTAAAGTATAATGGTTATACTTTTAAGACTCTTTGTAAGTTGTCAAAATAGCAACTGCTAACATCAACAAAGTCCTGGAGTGATCTTGTTAGGCATCACGGTATTGTCACTAGGTTAGTAATCCAGAGAATGCAGGGTAATGCACTGGGAACGAGGGTTCAAATCCCATCATGGTGATAGTGAAATTTGAATTTGATAAAAATCTGTATTTAAATTCTAATAATGACCATGAAATGATTGTCGTAAAAACCCATCTGGTTCACTAATGTCTTTGAGGGAAGGAAATCTCCATATTTACTTGCTCTGGCCATTATATGACATCAGATCCATGGAAGTATGGTTGATTCTCAAATGCCTTTGGAAATGGAGGGCATTTAGGGATGGGCAATAAATACAGGCGCAGCCAGAGACAACCCACATCCCGTCAATGAATAAAATACTTGAGTTTGCCTTGCCTGAATGCATTCAGTTACATCCTGAGAATATGCTACCCTTTATGTTTTCCTTACATACATTAAATTGCTCATTATACTACAAGAAAATGAGCCTGCTTTTATATCTGTTGTACTGAGCAACTTTACTCTCTCAACCTCAGTAACTGACAGTTGTCTCCGACCTATTTCAGAGCTGAGTTTTCCCATGCCACCATTCCAAGAATGTGAGATAACCACAGTTGATAAAAGGTTTTCCGACATGTGAGAATCGTTCCACAAATTTCTGTCAATAATGGCTTTGAATCTGAAAGATTTGTTCTGCTGAAATCCTGTGACAGGTATTTGTTTTTGCTGACTGTTTAATCGACTCCCATGTCACTTTGACAAAACAACAGTTAACATCCTTCAGAAATATTACAATGGTTGTGAAACTTTCTGGCATCTCCTGAGGTCAGAAGTTAAAGTAAAGTTTATTTATTAGTCACAAGTAAGGCTCACATTGACACTGCAATGAAGTTTGTGTGGAAAAACCCCAAGTTGCCACACTCCAGTGCCTGTTCAGGTACACTAAGGGAGAATTTAGCATAGCCAATGCACCTAACCAGCATATCTTTGAACTGTGTGAGGAAATGGGAACACACGCAGACACAAGGAGAATGTGCAGACTCCACACAGACAGTGACCCAAGTCGCGAATTGGATCTAGGTCTCTGGTGCTGTGAGGCAGCAGCGTTAATCACCATGTTGCCTCAGGCAAAGATGCTATAGAAATGCAAGTCTATCTTTTATTGAAGAATTCCAGTTACTTTACTTTGAATTTACTTCTGGTCAGGTGCTACCAGTTGCTGATCTCAGCAGATCTTGCAAACTCAGTTTGGGGTTTAGCCTGCGTGAGACCCATCTGTTGATGCACTGGCACACAGTTACGCTGAGTATAAAGCAGCTTTAAAGAAAACAAGTGGATGGTTGGAAAGCTGTAATTAAGAAACAGATCAGTCATTACCTGGAGGAAGAAAGGAGAGGTTATTGTGTATCAGTTGTGTGTGGGACTGGGGAAAGTCACGGAGGGATTTAAAATTAAGGACAAGAATTTGAAAGCCAGCATTTTATCTGACTAGCAACCAATACAAGTCAGGGGCCATAGAGGAGATAGAGACTCCCTATGAGCTAAGACACAGAATAAGACCATAAGATATAGGGGCAGAATTAGGCTATTCAGCTCATTGAGTTTACTCTACCTTCAATCATGGCTGATAAGTTTTTCAACCCCATTCTTGCACTTTTTTTCCTATAATCCTTGATCCCTTTACAAATCAAGGACCTATAAATGACCTGGCCTCCACAACATTCTGTGGTAACGAATTCCACAGATTCCTCATCCTCTGGCTGAAGAAATGTGTCTTCCTCTCAGTTCTAAAGGGTTGTCCCTTTACCCTGAGACTGGGAAGAGTTTTGGGTAACCTTAAGTATATGAAGGGTAGAATGTGGGAGACCAGCATGGGGTTTTTGAACGGTTGAGTTCAAAGGGAACACGAAATAAAGGTTTCAGCAGCAATTAAGCTGATACAGGAGCAAAGTTTGAGAATGTTACGAGGGAGGAAGTAGGTGACCTGATTGATGGCGCTGATATGAGGTTGGATGTTGCAAAAAAGATCATTAGTAAAGTGCTATCGTGAAGAAGACACAGAGAAAGATTTTAACATCTGTAACTAGTGCAGGATGAGGAAGGATGAGTGATTTGATATAAACTTAAAGATGACACAAGAATGGGAAAGTGGAGAAAGTTTTTTTTAAGGAAGGTCAAGTTGCAAATATAAAGTGAAAGTAATGTGAACAAACATTAGAATCATCTGGGTTACAACATGGAAATAGGCCCTCCAGCCCAACTTGTTCAAGCTGCCGTAAATCAACCACGGGTTCTGATTCCTGTCAACAGAGTGTGTTCATATTAAGGATTACCATCCCGAAAGGCAACCTGTCTCACAGACTATATAAGAGCACTCTCACCCTCTTTACAGCTTCAACTGTTACAAGCAATTCTATCCACTCATGCAGATCAAATTCAAGAGCTGCTGGTTGAATTCCATTGGCTCTGTTATGAAGGATGAAAGAGGATTGGATAGCTAAAGAAGGGAATATGACTTCAAAAAACAGGGGTAGGTATTCTGGGTGAGCAGGTGATCTGCCATGGAAACCTGTAACACAATTGATATATTTAAATCGGACGGGCACAGTGCAATTCATGGAATCATAGTGCAGAAAAAGGCCATTCGGCCCATCAGAATGGCACTGACTCTCTGACAGAGTATCTCACCCAGGCCCACCATCCCACCCAATCCCTGTAACCCTGTACATTTATCATGGTTAAATAACTCAATCTACATTTTTGGGACACAAATGGAGAATTTTGCATGGTCAATACTTTTGGACTGTGGGTGGAAACCGGAGCATCTGAAGAAAACCCACACAAACACAGGGAGAATGTGCAAACACCACATAGAGAGTGGCCCGAGACTAGAGCTGTCAACCCATGTCCCTGGTGCTAAGATGCAGCAGTGCCAACCACTGTGTCACTGTGCTGCCTGAAGTTTAATTGAAAATGTACTATTACTGTAGAGGTTTCCCAAGGGTGGGAAATCTGGCAGTGAAAGGGAAGTGGCAGCTGCCTGATCCACAATATATAAGTGCTTCCTTCCAGTACCCATTGGGGAGGATGAGTATTCCTGGCAGACCCATCAAGGAGACCTGTCTTCTACTGTCGACTGACAGCCTCTTCCTTCCTGCTTGCTGGTGTCCCAGCCCCAGTTTGTAGGGCTTTTCCTCATCCTCCAGATCACCAAGGACCCCAGTGTCCCCAGCTGCAGCATCCTGCCACTGGTTCTACTTTTCGCTCACCAGCCAGACTGTCTATTCAGTCAACTGCAAGGCAGGAAAGAGAGTATAAGGTGTTACTACGGTCCTACTTTTACACTTGACAACACCTGTTGTTTCCTTTCTGATTCTTCAGCTGTTTCTAGCCTCACTTGCTTCCATTCATTGACATCAAGGCCACTTTTTTGCTGTTCTTTAACGTACTTGGGATACATTTACCCCATCCTGCCTCAACGGGCAAGCCCATAACCAATGGCAACCCTCACCAACTCTCACCAACTTTTACAGATGCATCATAGAAAGCATTCTTTCTGGTTGTATTATAGCTTGGTATAGCTCCTGCTTTGCCCAAGACCTCAAGGAACTACAACATTGTGAGTGTAGCAGAATCCATCATCAAACCAGCCTCCCATCCATTAATTCTGTTTACACTTCCTACTACTTTGGGAATCATCCAGGATCACACATCCCAGACATTCTCTTTTCCATCTTCTTCCATCGGGAAATAAATATAAAGAACTCAGATCACATATCAACTGACTTAAGAACATCTTCTTCCCTGCTGCCGTCAGACTTTTGAATGGACCTACCTTGCATTAAATTGACCTTTCTTTACACCTTAGCAACATTATACTCTGGGCTCTCTCCTTTCCTTCTCTATGAATAGTACGCTTTGTCTATATGGTATGCAAGAAACAATACTTTTCACCGTATCCAATGCATGTGTCAATAATAAATCAAATCAAATCGAAACTAATCAAATCAAGTCAAAACAAGATTGGGGCCAGTTATCCGTCTGGCAACACAGAGACTTCATTGGAGGCAAAGTGCTGCCACTGGCAACGGTAGTTGGTTGCCACTGGCATCCCAGTTATGGCAAAGCTACCATTTACTCCTGAGCACCTGTTCAACCCACTCCTGCAGGTCAAGGACACAGTCCTTACAAGTAAAAAGGTTGCATCAAGCACCAGAGATGGCCGAATGGTATTACTGCTAGGTTATTAATCCAGAAACTCAACTAAAGTTCTGGAAACCTGGGTTCAAATCCCACCATGGCAGATGGTGAAATTTGAATTCAATTTAAAAAAATCCAGAATTAAGAATCTATTGATAATCATGAATCCATTGTCAATGATTATAAAGCTCATCTGGTTCTCTAATGTCCTTTGGAGAAGTAAATCTGCCATTCTTACCTGGCCTGGCCTACACGTGACTCCAGCAATTAGGTTGACTCTCAACTGCCTTCCAAGGGCAACTAAGGATGGACAACAAATGCTGGCCCAGCCAGCGATGCCCATGCCCCACGAATGAATAATAAAAAGCCAAAGTTGGCATGATGACTGATGAACTGTTGTACATGCTCCCACATTAGTCTTCTGAACTCATTTCCCAGGCTGCGAATTCCACACTATAAACAGGATATATTCAGCTGCTTTTGCACATTAAAGTAAAATATTATCACTATGCTGAGAGCCCCAGAGATTATTGTTTTGTGAAATGACAATTTTCACCTAGCTGCTGACATTAATTTTTAATCCCAGAGGTTCCCGTTTCTGGGCATTTAGTTTTCCTGGTTTACGGCTGTTTAATAATTGTTGTGTCATGTCAATCATTTGCTCGTTAGGGCAAAGCAGCTCCAGAGCCCCACGTTGCTTGGATATTGTTTTTCTCAACTGCTTACAGGATGGTGCTAAAAGGAGACAGCTCATAGAAACAGAAAGATAGACACATAGAAAGCAACATCTTGTAATCAAGCTGAACACAGACTGTCACACTGACCCTGTGTTAGGCTTCCCATGCAGCTAGCTTTACATCACTTGAAGCACGTACTATCCTTTATTGATCAGACACAAGATCAATACAGACAAAGAAGGTCATTCCGCCCATCTTAGTTCATCAATCTAGAAAGAAAACCAACAGGAATCAATTGCTTCATCAGTGATTGGTTTTTGCCTCACATTATCTTATCCAGAAGAATATTTGAGTTATTATTATCACATTTATTGGGATACAGTGAAAAGAATTACTTCTTGCATGCCATACAGACCATACCATTCATAGAGTAAATAAGGAAAAAGAATATAGTGTTACAGTTACAGTTAGGTTGTAGATAGAGAAAAATTAACTTGATATAAGGTAGCAAAAACAGAAAAATGCTGGAAAGTCTCAGCCAATCTGACAGCAGTACATACGCCACACACTTCGGACAGTCTGTCTTCCACCTTCTTCCATCAGGAGAAAGATATAAAAGTCTGAAGTCACGTACCAACTGACTCAAGAACAGCTTCTTCCCTGCTGCTGTCAAACTTTTGAACGAACCTACCTTGCATTAAGTTGATCTTTCTCTACATCCTAGCTATGATTGTAATTCTGCACTCTCTCATTTCCGTCTCTAAGAACGGTATGCTTTGTCTGTATAGCATGCAAGAAACAATATTTTTCACTGTATATTAATACATGTGACATCAATGAAGCAAATCAAATCAAAGCGTCTGGAGAGAGTTAACGTTTCGCATCTAGATGACCCTTCGTCAGAATGGCACCAGCTTTGCATTCAAAACCTGCTCAGATGTAGGAGATAGAGGGTGATGACTGAAGGCTATTTTAGTGATTGGAAACCAGTGTTCACTGATGTATCGCAGGGATCTGTGTTGGGCCCTCCTATTAGTTGTCATTTATATAAATGGCATTGATGACTATCTGGGGGGGGGGGAGGATTAGGAAGTTTATAATGACACAAAAATTGGACAGGTGGTTAACAGTGAAGCAGAGTGTGGTGGGCTATAAAAAATATAGATGGAATGGTCAAATAAGCAGATAAGTAGCAGAAGGAATTTAGCCCTGAAAAGTCTTAGGTGATACACTTTTGTAATTTGACAAGAAAGTACTCAATGGATGGTAGGAAATTCTGTGACACAAAGGGAACTTGGCGCATTTGTTCATATAACTCTGAAGGTGGAAGGGCATGTTAGTATGGTGGTGAAAAAAGCATATGGGATACTTGCCTTTATCAACTGAGACATAGATTACAAAAGCAGGAAATTCATGTTGGAGTTATATCAAACTTTGTTGAGGCTGCAGCTGGAGTACTGTGTGCAGTTCTGGTCACAGCATTATTGGAAGGACGTGATTGCACTGCAGGGGGTGCAAAGGAGATTTATCAGGATGGTGCCTAGGATGGAACATTTAAGTTATAAAGAGAAGTTATGTAAGCTTGGGTTGTTTTCATTAGAGCAGAGAAGACTGAGGGGGTGACCTGATTAAGTTGTACATGATTATGAGGGACATGGACAGAATGGGTAGGAAGCAGTTGTTGTCTTTTATTGAAGGGTCAGTCATGAGGGGACACAGTGAGGATCAGTTGTTTTAGAGGAGATGTGAGGAAAAATGATTTTACCCAGACAATGGTGATGGTCTAGAATATGCTGCCTGGGAGGTAGGTTGGGGGTGGGTTGCCTCACATCTTTTAAAAGGTGTCTGGATGAGCACTTGGCACATCATAGTGTTCAGGGCTATGGGTCAAGTGCTGGCCGATAGGATTTGGTCTGAATTCAGGTGAGGACTCGATAGGCCAAAGCTGGATCATGTGCTATATGATTCTATGATTTTGGATTGTAGGAAGAAATCAGAACACCTGGAGGAAACCCGTGCAGAAATGGGGAGAACGTGCAAATTCCCAACAGACAGTCAGCCAAAGCCAGAAAGAAATCCAGGTCCCTGGAGCTGTGAGGCTGAAGTGGCACTCTGGTGGAACATTATAGAGGGATCAAACGGGCTACTCCTGCTTTGGGTTTCTGTGATAAACAGATGAAAAACTGAGAAGGACAGTGAGATGTCTCTTTTATGGAGTTAACATCAGAATGACAAAAATCAGTCCACAACTTGTGACGATTCACTTTTCAAGGTGGACCTCTTCCTCGTCACTATCTGCTGGCTGACGCACATATTAATAACACTGCGCATCATTCATGTGGTGTTACTTTTTTCCCAAAATCGAGGGCAAAATGACCTGACACGGCCTCTTATTAACAGCTCACCTGTATTGTCATTACTTCCCCAGTAGCAGATTATTAGGAATCACCCATATGTGTGTGTGTATATATATATATATATACATATATATATAAAAAACCCATCGAGCTTCTTCAATCAGCAACTCAGAGTAACCTTTTCCATGCAAGTCTTGTTGAGTGTCAAGAAAGATCTGCCAGCTCCGAGTAGAAGTTGGGAACAAAGCAGTGAACCCTGCCGTGCAATGTTTTATTGCTCTCATCTAATGTTTCCAAAATCCTAATATGCTAAGGTCAGACGTGTTGGGAATTCTACTGTCATATGGCTGGGAGAGATTCACTTATTAAACTGTGCTGTACTGCAAGAATCATTCAAAGATTTGTTTAAAACAGAGACAGAGGCACATTGCTTGCAAGCTCTGTATTCATACTGCATACTGAATGTACTGGGGCATGTCACAATGATGCCGTCTGGACTGGACTACGTTTGAAAACAAAATACAGCCAAAAGCATTTGAAAATGGCAAAGATTACAGTAATATGATGTGAAAATAAAAAGAAGGCTGACATACCTTGATCAGCTCCTTAACTAACTGCAGCTGTTAAGACTACAATTTGGGGCCATTACACTCTCCGAAATTGCTGCGTGAAAAAGGGTAATCATGTCATTTAGCTGGTTTTAAAATGCAACGTCATTTTTAACATGAGTTAGAAGTATTTTTCCATGCACTCTGCATTCAATGTGTTATCAAAATCGCTCTTAGGCTATAGGAAATCTATTATCAAAAGGTTCATGATTTTTGCAACAGTGAAATTGAATAGTGTGCCCTCTTCATAGAATCATAGAATCCATACAGTGCAGAAAAAGCCCATTTGGCCCATCGAGTTTGTGCTGACATCAATCCTAATCCTATATATTTATGTCATAATCCCTCTAACCTACACATCCAGGACACTAAAGAGAAATTTAGCATGGCCAATGCACCTCATCTTAGAAGTATGGGAGGAAACTGGAGCACTTGGAGCAAACCCACACAGACAGAGGGAGAGTGTGCAAACTCCACACAGATAGTGACCCAAGCTAGGAATCAAACCAGGGCCCCTGATGCTATGAGGCAGCAGTGCTAATCACTTTGCCACCGTGCCATCCAATTATTAATTGATTATGAGTCGATTAGAAATAATTATCACCAGTAGCTTAATGTCTCATTATTCCAGGAAAATGGATGGTGTTGCATCTTGGAATGATGCATCACATGGAGTTGGTACTACTGAGGTTTTCCGTGCCCATTGGGCACCGCAGGGAGTGGAGTGTGTTATTGACCCTTTCAATCACCCTTTGATATGATATTTCAAGTTTCATTCATTTTTGTTTTGGGCAATTTCGCTTGAATAGACTACCCTTCTTGCTTTGCCCTGTGAGTTTATTTAATTTTGTTGAACTGTTTTACCAAAAAGAATGACAGAGCGTTGACGACTTCACTGCTATCGGTGTCCACCCGATCTGAATGAACAGTGTAAACTAGGCCACTTTATCCAATGTCATTGGAATCACATTGTGCTTAATTGCATTCAAGTACAAAGATTACAATAAAATCATCTCAAACTGAATTGATGGCACCAAATGAAAATATTTCGAGTTGCTCACGGTTCTTAGCTTTATCGCTTTCTAAAATGCTACAGCAAAACATGAGAGTCAAGAGGTTTTGTTTGATGATGTGCATAATGGCTGCACTTGTCAGTGTGGGGATTTGAAATAAATCACAAGAAAAAGAAGAAAGCTGACAATTTGCAGTGGCAATTGGGCACCTGAGATTTTCATATGTTTGAAATGGCATACAGAGCTCAAGGTTAGTTGGATGGACACAAAAAATGCAGGAAAATCTGAATGTAGAATGATGACAGAATTCATTGAATCCCTGCTGCACCAACTCTCCCAAAGAGTTTCGTATCCAGGCCCACCCCTCCGCCCTATCTCCATAATCCCAAGCAATTACCATGGCTAATCCACCTAATCTACATATCTTGGGACACTAAGGGGTAATTAAGCATGGCCAATCAACCTAAACCTGCACATCTTTAGACTGCAGAAGGAAACCAGAGCACCCAGAAGACACCCACAGAGACATGGGGAGAACGTGCAAACTCCACATGGTGACCCAAGGCCAAAATCAAATTTGGGTCCCTGGTGCTGTGAAGCAATAATCCTAACCACTGTACCTCAACGAGCCACAGACCTGTATCTGAGTTTCCCCAATCCTTTTTGATTTGAATTTTTATGTGATTTAATTTATTATTGACACATGTATTAGTATACAGTGAAAAGCATTGTTCCCTGCACGCTATACAGCCAAAACATACCATTCATAGAGAAGGAACAAGAGAGTGCAGAATGTAGTAATACAGTTATAGCTAGGGTGGAGAAATATCAACTTAATATATGATAGAATGTATGGTAGGTCCATTCGGAAGTCTGATGGCAGCAGGAAAGAAGCTGTTCTTGAATTGGTTGGTATGTGACCTCAGATTTTTGTACCTTTTTCCCGTCAGAAGATGGTGGAAGAGCCTGCTTTACTCCCCAGTTACATATCTCCCTGAGCACTAAATGCATTGGATATTCGAGGTTCTAATACTAAATCAGGGATCTCCTGTCTCAGCTAGAAGCACAATAAGTTTGTTGACATTGACTAAGGTCACTATTTGGCTTGGACACTATACAGCTGCACATTGTCAAAGTTCAGGTCCCAAAGTGGTCTTCACAACTTCATAAAGTTGAGAGAAAAAAGCAGAGATAAACAACTCTGGCTAGACTACTAGTGGTAACTTGCATATGGTTCAACAGAAATATTAATAGGACACTAAGCACAAATGTTTGTGCGCCCATTCAAAACATGAAAGCCAAAGCTGGGATCATTTGGATATTCTTTCACTTTTAACAATTTGGGACATCTGTGAAATTGTTGTTTTAAAAAGTTTATTTATTAGTCACAAGTAAGGCTTGCGTTAACATTGCAATGAAGTTACTGTGAAATTCCCTAGTTGCCACATTCTGGTGCCTGACTGACAGAATGCATCGAACCAGCACGTCTGTGGGAGGAAACCCATGGGGAAAACATCAAAGTCCACACAAACAGTAACTCAAGCCAGGAACTGAACGCAAGTCTATGACACTGAGACAGAAGTTCTAAGCACTATGCCACCTTGTTGAATGAGATGCCTTTCTTGCTCTCTTCCTCACTAAGATGGAAAAAAGTTAGAACTCAGTTAAAGTTGGAATAACCAATGAATGTACTTTATAATGTAAATTTGACCTGATAGAGGAACTATTTAACAATTAGAAAAGTTTTGGTTACTTAAATTCTGTAATAATGGAAGTAAATCTCTTAATCCCTCCTGCTCTATCTCTGCATAGAATACCTTGGAAAATGAGTAGCCTTGAAGTATAGATAAAAGAATAAATTTGAATATCAGAAAAATGCATGAAAAGAAACACCAACTAATAAACAAGTTTAAAAAAAATCTGGCTATGAGAAAAGCTGCATGCGTCTAGATTTAGATATAGAAAAGCTGCTTACTGCCATAAACAGAGAGGTATTAGTATTTTGTAATACACCGAAGATTAAATTCCAGTAATCCTGCAATGATAACATTGCTAATTTAATTCTTCACTAAGAGCTTCTTAATGAGGCAACCAAACCTTGAGTTCTGCAAATTGTCATTGGCCAGAATGCTTTGAAATGTCTGTGGTAACTCAGCACACAGCAGTGACAGGCAAAGGCATTTAGGTTAAAAATAAATGTCAGTGACTTTATGGTCTTGAAATTCACTATGGGCATTTTGCAAAACCAATATAGCACATCAACAGCTGGTTTCAGACAATGCCCAATTTTCTTTCTAATTGGATGAAACAAATTGCCTTTTTGCTGTCACTCACTTTCTCCAGTCCTCCGTAAATTTACAATGTGGATTGTTAAAACAAACCCTGGTGGGGTTCACCAAAAGTTGTTGATCGAAGCAAGACCCCTTGATTTGTCTCTGTCTGGCTGAGATGCCCCAAATTGCCACACACCTGGGTGAGAAGAGATAGCTGGTTCTGTGTCTATATTCAACACATTCTCTGCTAACAGTAGCAAAAGCTGGAATCTTATCACTGATCATGACAGTTGGATTTTCCCATCCTGCTGTGGTGAATGGAGATTTGGCTGGGTGCCTCATTCTCTGACTTCACTGCAGTGGGAGCATGATGTGAACAGCAGGTAAGATTGCACCCCAAGTTTTAATTTAACAAATTAGGTGGCATGGTGGCACAGTGGTTAGCACTGCTGCCTCACAGCATCAGGGACCTGGATTCAATTCCAGTCTTGGGTAACTGTCTGTGTGGATTTTACATGTTCTTCCCATGTCTGCATGGGTTTCCTCCAGATGCTCCAATTTCCTCCTGCTATCCAAAGATGTGCGGTTAGGTTGATTGACCATGCTAAATTGTCCCTAGTGTCAGGAGGATTTGCAGGATAAATGTGTGGGGTTACAAGAATAGAGTATGAGTGGGAATGTGTCTGGTACAGTCTAAATAGGCCAAATGGTCTCCTTCTGCACTGTAGGGGCTCTATGACGATATGATTATCTTTTCCCAGACCCAAGAGTTATGTTCAGAAAGGAACCAATTCAATTGGCTTTTCTTTGTTAAGATATAAGACTATAATCAGAGGCCTTTTGCTTGAAGGTAGCAGCAGGCTACAATAAATGATATGAATGGAAACGCCTGGTGCTCTCCCCTCCAGGTTTTTGAGGTGGATCTTAATAAGACATGCTGTTTACTCACCAGTCCCTCCTCCCCCACCACTACCATTATCACGTGTGGTGATTGTCCCTTTTATTGCAGAGTAACAGTCCCCTGGCTTGGATGACCAATCAGGAATCATCCCAGGGTGAGGAGCTCTCTTAGGCAGAAGTATTCCAGAACTAGCTACAGACAATTTGCTGCTTTTGTAGATCACTGGAACTAAATCCTTTGCTCTTCACTCATGAAGTCTGCACCATTATGCAAGAGGAAGATGATACAAGCCTACTCCTGTTTCTATGGATTCCCTACCTATTGACCAACCCTCTTCCTGACTAAATAATCCCATTAGATGAACGATCTGGCTAGTATGTGATAGCTTCTGCATATAAGCAGCATGTTAATGTTCAATGTCAAGGTTCACAAGCAAATCAATAGCACAGCAAGAATTCAAGTTACGTTTTGACCCTAACATTTAATTGGGCTTTCTTTCCCCTTTGTTCCTTCATTCTTACTCAAAATCAAAGCTGACCTGGAAAGCAAGCAAGAGGCTGAGAGGTAGAAGGAGAGAAAGCAAAAGTGCAAACTGCTTCAAATATCTCTGCAGTTAAATCACAATTTTTCTCGAACGTTGTTGTGTCACAGGTTGGGAAAGGTTGAAATATGGTGTTTGGGACTTGTCACTCGGGTGATGTTATGTGCTTTTAAAACATTCCTTTTTGAACCAGACTGTTGTTATAGATTTGGGGAAATTACTACAAGGTAACTGGTAGTGTGTGAAAGCCTTACGCCATGCTGAATACGATTTATGAGATAACAGGATTTCATAGAAAGTGATTTGCCCTGAATCTAAAGTGCTCTGCTTTGGAATTCCTCTCCGTCCTCATCACTTGAAATAAAAATTCAAGCCTGTGTGTTAACAACGCATAGGGTGGGATTTTCCAGATCTTCCCGCCAGCAGAATCTTCCAGTCCTGCATGTCCTACCCCCACTGCAGGTTTTTTGACCCTGTGGCCAGTGAACAATGTCAATAGCTATTGACTTGGGTGGGACTAGAATTTCCTGCCAGTGGGCTAATGGCAAACTGCCTTCGCCATTGGAAAATGACAACCGTAGATGGAATGACATTAGAGTCCTTTGCCCAGCCTTTGTTTTTTTAGAAGGAGGCCTTTCGAGCCATTTTGCCTGTGATAGCTCTTTGAAAGTGCTGTGCAAGTAGTTACACTCTTCTTCTCTTTGTATTTTTTTTTACAAAAAGAGAGTATATTTGGTGGAAACACTGCTGTCCCTCAGAGCTAGTGACTCAAATTCAATTCTGGCATGGCGCAATGGTTACCACTGCTGCCTCACAGAGACAGGGTCCCGGGTTCAATTCCAGCCTTGGCTCACTGAATGTGTGGAGTTTGCAATTTCTCTCCTTGTCTGCATGGGTTTCCACTGGGTTGCTTCAGTTTTCTCCCACACTCCAAAGATGTGCAAGTTAGGTGGATTGGCCATGATAAAATGCCCCTTAATTTCAGGGGGACTAATGTGGGGTTACAGGGATAGGGGCTGAAGGGATTGTGGTCTGTGCAGGCTTCATGAGCCAAATGGCTTCCTCCTGCCCTGTAGGGATTCTATGGTTTCATGATGTAATATCAGATGATCAAGAATGTTCATGCACCCCATTTTACCCTGTGGCCTCACCTATTTCTTAAGATATTGACACTTTTAAAACAAAGCTATTTCGATGAGTCTTAAATCTGGTTACATTCTGGAGTCACAATGCTTGCCAATGAAGTTAACTACTATCAGCTTATTAACCTTCATCTCTGAAACAGCTTGGTCATTTGAAAATTGTGGAACCAGAATTGGTGACAATACTGAGATGGATAATAGCAGGCTGATTCTAGGGATAGCGAAACTGATGTATGAGAAGAGATTGACCAGTGAGGATTGTTTTGTCTGGAGTTCGGATGAAAAAAGGAAGGCATCTCATAGAATTCTAAAATTCTAACAGGATCAGATAAGGTGGATGCAGGGAGGATTTTCCCGAAGGTGGGTGTGTCCTGGACCAGGGAACACAGTTTGAGGATTCAGGGTAGACCATTTAGGATGAAGGTGAGGAGACAATTCTTCACCCCAAGAGCAGTGAGCCTATAGAATTCATTACCACAGGAAATAGTCGATGCCGAAACATTGAATATGTTAAAGAGGCAGCTAGATATAGCACTTGGGATGAATGGAATCAAAGATTATGAGGGAGAAAATAGGATTAGGCTACTGAGTTGGATGATCAGCCATGATTATAATGAATAGCGGAGCAGGTTCAAAGGGCCAAACAACCTCCTCCTACTCCTGTCTTTTATGTTTCTATCATTGTTTGTGTAGATGCAAATGTTTCAAACTATTGCACATGATAGGTGGATCTTTCCATTCCAATTCTCTTCTCATACCTAGTGGTGCACAGACTTTCATCTTTTTTCTTGGTTAGTTATCCCTGGAACCAGTCGCTAGTCTGTCACCAGCTTGAGAGTGTGCGACCCTGTATCAATTGGGGTGTTGGAAAGATTTGTAGGTTGAACATAAAACATAGAACATAGAACAATACAGCACAAACAGACCCTTCAGCCCACGAGTTGCGCCGATCACATCTACCAATCCACAGACCTATCTATAACCCCCTATCCTATTCTTTTCCATATACTCATTCAGAAGTCTCTTAAAAGACTCCAGTGAGGTTGCCTCAACAACCTCCGATGGCAGTCGGTTCCATTCACTCACCACCCTCTGAGTGAAAAACCTACCCCTGACATCTCCTTTGTATTTGCTTCCCTGCACCTTAAATCTGTGTCCTCTCGTAGTGACCATTTCAGCTCGGGGAAATAGTCTCTGAGAGCCCACCCTATCTATTCCTCTCAACATTTTATAAACCTCTATCAGGTCGCCTCTCAACCTACGTCTCTCCAGTGAGAAGAGTCCAGCTCCCTCAACCTATCTTCATAAGGCCTGCCTCCCAATCCAGGCAGCATCCTTGTAAATCTCCTCTGAACCCTCTCAATAGCCTCTACATCCTTCCTATAATGAAGTGACCAGAACTGTGCACAATACTTCAACTGGGGTCTGACAAAAGTCTTATAGAGCTGCATCATTACCTCCTGACTCCTAAACTCTATTCCTCGATTAATGAAGGCCAGTACACCGTACGCCTTCTTGACCACTTCCTCCACCTGCGAGGCCGATTTAAGAGTCCTATGAACCCGGACCCCGAGATCCTTCTGCTCTACAACACAGCTAAGACTCCTACCCCTTATATTGTACTCCTTCATCCATTATTCCTGCCAAAATGGACCACTACACATTTATCCGCATTGAAGTCCATCTGCACTTCTCCACCTAGTCTTGCATCCTGTCTATGTCCCGCTGCAACTTTTGACATCCCTCCAGACCATCCACAACACCACCGACCTTTGTATCATCAGCGAACTTACTAGTCCATCCCTCCACTTCCTCATCCAGGTCATTTATGAAAATGACAAACAGCAGGGGTCCCAGAACAGATCCCTGGGGCACTCCACTGGTTACCGACCTCCACACAGAACAAGACCTATCCACAACCGCTCTCTGCCTTCTGCCGGCAAGCCAGTTCTGGATCCACGAGACCAAAGCCCCTTGGATCCCATGCCCTCTCACCTTCTCCAGAAGCCTTGCATGGGGGACCTTATCAAACGCCTTACTAAAGTCCATGTACACTATGTCCACCGCCCTTCCTTCGTCAATGTGTTCAGTCACATTTTCGAAGAACTCAACTAGGCTCGTAAGGCATGAACTGCCCTTGACAAAACCATGCTGACTATTTCTAATCAGTCCAAACTTCTCCAAATGTTCATATATCTTATCCCTCAGAAGCATCTCCATCAGCTTACCAACCACTGAAGTCAAACTCACCGGTCGGTAATTTCCTGGACTATCCCTGTTCCCTTTCTTAAAGATAGGAACCACATCCGCAATCCTCCAATCCTCCGGAACCTCTCCCGTTTCCACGGACGATGCAAAGATCATCGCCGGGGGCTCTGCAACCACTTCCCTCACCTCCCACAATAACCTGGGGTACATCCCATCTGGTCCCGGTGACTTGTCTATCTTGATAGCCTCTAACAGGTCTAACACATCCTCTTTCCTAACATCCACACACTCAATCTTTTCCGTAAGCCTCAAACCTGCAGTGCAATCTCCCAGTTCACTTTCGACACTCAATCTATTTAGTGGTCATGAACACATCTATCAGGTTCTAGGGGTGGAACACAAACTTTGAGCTTTTGGCTCAGAGGTGGGGTTGTTACCCACGGCACCACAAGATATCCTAAGTGAGTCTTTGGTAGAATAATATTCACAATGATCAATCATCTGGTACTAACAGCGTATCTCTGCTAACATTTCTGTGTCTTATTCCTTTCCTAATTAATTGTGTAGATTAAGGTTGATGAACAAAGTACATATTTTATCATGAGTTTTGCATTATTAGTAGTGTGGTAAATACTGTTAATTTGGCGCGTTTGGTCAATTTGTGCTAAACAGGTGCCCAGGTTCTATTGAACCCCAGTCCAATATATAAAAAAAAGGATGCTGAGTGGAATTGTCCAGCTGCATGCTATCCAAGTGTAACTTTCCACCCGAGCTCAACAGACCTTTTAAATGGTCTGCCGAATTTTCCATGGGAGTTGTAGCAGGCAGGATGGCAGATTTTCAGCATAAAAATGCCAAACGCTAGCTGCGTTTCTTTCCACACACATACTGTGTTTATTCAGTATTGCCTGTTTTAGATGAAATGTATCATTCACTTCTTTTGTTCAACAAAAACATTCCACTTTTTCAGTGATCACATTCCCACTTTTTCCTCTGAGCCTAAATATAATCCTCCAGCCCAAAAGGATAAGGCCTGTCAGCGAGCTCCTCACTGCTGCCTGTGTTTGAATGTGTCTTCTGTAATAACTTTAATCAGGCAATCGACGTGGGCCTTTTAGCATAAGAACTCCCCGATTAAGGGCCAAATTAATGGGCCAATCAGGGAGCCTCTTGCTTTGTGTTTAACCAGGCGTGTCAGTGCCTCTGGGACTCCTAGTGTAGACTGCTCACCGACAGCACTCTGTATGCTGTAGTCAAACTTGTAAATAAAGGGATTTTGATGAAGGGATTCCTGCCTCCGAGAATTTATTACGTCTTCCCATTAGGATTGACAA
Source organism: Sphyrna mokarran (assembly GCA_024679065.1). Lineage (NCBI taxonomy): Eukaryota > Metazoa > Chordata > Chondrichthyes > Carcharhiniformes > Carcharhinidae > Sphyrna > Sphyrna mokarran. Next base: position 25,586,275 of record JAGIQG010000029.1, read on the forward strand.
TTGGAGCCTTCCTTCCCTCAACAAAGAGAACAATCCATGCCTGTGATTATCAATTTATAAGAAGAATTTCAAAATTAGAATACTGGGGATGCTGGAAATCTGAAATGAAAACAGGAAGTATTTGGAAGGCGTAACAGGTCAGGGCAGAATGTACGAGTAGAGAAGCATAATTAATATAATGGGTGGATGAGCTGCCATCACATCTTTAAAAAACTCAACAGCCACTGTCTCCCCCTCCCCCCACACCCCATTGGCCCATCTATTGCCTCTTCCAGGTTGTCCATTGACACACTGCTTACCTTTGTCTTATTTTTTGAAGTTTGCATATTCTCTTTGTGTCTACATGGGTTTCCTTTGGGTGCTCCAATTTACGCCCACTCTCCAAAGCTGTGTGGGTCATGTTGATTGGCCCTACAAAATTGCCCCTTAGTATTAGGGGATTAGCAGGGTAAGTAAGTGAGGTTATGGGGATGGGGCTTGGGTGGGATTATTGTCAGAGTGGGTTTGACGGGCTGAATGGCCAACTTCTGCAACTGGTTTAATGATCCAATGATTTACATGTTCTAAATCTTTTAATGTGCCGCTATCAGCACTGTTCTTAGCCATAGTCACCACCATTTATTTTCCCTTCGTCCTTTTTTCCTGACATCTCTGTCAGTCTCTCTCTTACAGGGAATAATGGACAAAAACAACAGGTCTGTGGGCAGCACAGCTGCTTTACAGCTCCAGGGGCCTGGGTTCAATTACTGGCTTGGGTCACTGTCTGTGTGGAGTTTGCACATTCTCATCATGTCTGTGTGGGTTTCATCTGGGTGCTCTGATTTCCTCCCACAGTCCAAAGATATGTGGGATTGGCCATGCAAAAATCGCCCCTTAGTGTCCTGAGATGCATGCGTTAAAGGGATTAGTGGGTAAATATATAGGAGTGTGGGAGTAGGGCCTGGTGGGATTGTAGTCAGTGCAGACTCAATGGGCCAACTGGCCTCTTTCTGCATGGTAGGATTTCTATGATTACCTCCACCTCTTTATCCAACCCCCACAACTACAACCTCCTCCCACAACAGTATTAATCTTATCCTATTTCCAGTTATCTTCAGCTTTGATGAAGAGTCACCCAGACTCGAAACCTTAACTCTGTTCTCTCTCCACAGATGCCCTCAGAGCTGTTGCAATTTTCCAGCATTTCCTATTTTATTTTGAAATATAATTTGTTCCTCTCTCCAAAGATGCTGCCAGTCCCGGAAAATATTCCCGACAATTTCTATTTTCATTACAGATGTATTTCATTGAGTCGACAAGGTTTCTGAGGTTGACTTGGCTCATTTAATGCCAAGTACCTGCCTCATCTACAGTCATTCCTATGCAATAGCTCAGCAGTTTAACAGGAGATAGAAAAATTCTGCTAAATTGTCCTCTTGATTTTTATTTGACTTGATTTGACTTATTATTATCACATGTATTAACAGTCAAAAGCATTACGTGTCCTGAGATGCATGCGTTAAAGGGATTAGTGGGTAAATATATAGGAGTGTGGGAATAGGGCCTGGGTGGGATTGTAGTCAGTGCAGACTCAATGGGCCAAGTGGCCTCTTTCTGCACGGTAGGATTTCTATGATTACCTCCACCTATCACTGGTGGAAAGAAATGAGAGTGCAGAATGTAGTGTTACAGTTATAGCCAGGGTGTCAAGAAAGGTCAACTTAATGCTGAGGCAGGTCCATTCAAAAGTCTGACAGCAGCAGGGAAGAAGCTGCTCTTGAGTCAGTTGGTATGTGACCTCAGACTTTTGTATCTTTTTCCTGACGGAAGAAGATGAAATAGAGAATGTCCAGGGAGTATAGAACATAGAACATTACAGCACAGAACAGGCCCTTCGGCCTTCGATGTTGCGCCGACCAATATAAAAAGCAATGCCCCTCCAAACTAAACCATTCCCTTCTCTTCCATATACTTATCAACTAACCTCTTAAACCCCACCAAACTTGGCGCATCTACAACTGCTGCAGGCAGGGCATTCCACTCCCGAACCACCCTTTGGGTAAAGAACCTACCTCTGATATCCGTCCTATAACTATCACCCCTTAATTTAAAGCTGTCTCCCCTCGTGCTAGCTTTCTCCATCCTAGGAAAAAGGCTATCACTGTCCACCCTATCTAAACCTCTAATCATCTTATATGTTTCAATAAGGTCTCCTCTTAGCCGCCTCCTTTCTAACGAAAACAACCTCAAATCCCTCAGCCTCTCTTCATAAGACCTGCCCTCCATACCAGGCAACATCCTGGTAAACCTCCTCTGTACCCTCTCCAATGCCTCCACATCTTTCTTATAATGTGGGGACCAGAACTGCACACAATACTCCAAGTGCGGCCGCACTAGAGTTTTGTACAGTGGCAACATGACGTTGCGGCTCCGAAATTCAATCCCCCTACCAATAAAAGCTAAGACTCCGTATGCCTTCTTAACAACCTTATCGACTTGACTGCCTACTTTCAGGGATCTATGCACACATACACCAAGATCCCTCTGTTCATCAACACTATTAAGAATCCTACCATTAGCCCTATACTCTACACATTTATTATTCCTGCCAAAGTGCATTACCTCATACTTTTCCACATTAAACTCCATTTGCCACCTCTCGGCCCAGCTGTGCAACTTGTCCAAGTCTCTATGGGTTCCTTAATCATGCCAACTACTTTGCCGAGGCAGCAGGAAGTGTAAACAGAGTCAGTGGATGGGAGATTGGTTTGCGTGATGGATTGGGCTACATTCATGACCTTTTGTAGTTCCTTGCAGTCTTAGGTAGAGCAGGAGCAATACCAAGCTATGATACAACCAGAAAGAATTCTTTTGATGGTACATCTGTAAAACTTGATGAGAGTCGTAGCTGACGTGCCAAATTTCCTTAGTCTTCTGAGAAAGTAGAAGCATTGGTGGCTTTTTTAACTATAGCATCGGCATGGTATGATGCTGTAGTCACCACAACAGATTGTTGGTGAACTTGAAGTTCTCAACCTTTTCTACTTCGTCCTCATTGATGTAAACAGGGGCATGTTCTCCTTTCTGCTTCCAGAGGTCGATGGCAATCTCCTTTGTTTTGTTGACATTGAGGGGGGGATTATTGTCGCTGCACCAGTTCACCAGATTTTCCATGCTTTGAAGAAAATTTTAAAAATGGAGCGGTATTTGGCCTTTCAATCCTGCTCCACAATTCAATAAGATTATGGCTAATCTGCTACCTCAACATCACCTTCCCGTGTTGTCTGCACATAACTTCATTCCCTTCATACTCCCCCAAAAAATAATCAACCTCATTTTGGCATTGATTCAATGAATGAGTATCTGCATCCAGGATAGAGAATTCCAAAGGCTCACGACCCTTTGAGTGAAGGAACTCCTCTTCATTTTAGTCCTAAATGGCTGATGTCCTTCTGAGACTGTGATGTGGAGATGCCGGCATTGGACTGGGGTGGGCATAATAAGGAGTCTCACAACACCAGTTTAAAGTCCAACAGGTTTATTCAGAATCACAAGGTTTCAGAGTGCTGCTCCTTTATCAGTTGGGTCACTCTGAATGATTCCAAATAAACCAGTGGGACTTTAACCTGGTGTTGTGAGATTTGTTTCTGAGACTGTGGCCCTTTGTTCCAGATTCTCAGCCAAGGAAATGTTTTCTAATTTCCTCAGTCTCCATCCTGCCAAGGTCTTTAAGACTTTAACATGCTTCAATAGTTATTTATTCAATGCATAGCGGTTAGCGCTGCTGCCTCACATCTCAAGAATTCAGTTCAATTCCGGTCTTGCGTGCCTGTCTGTGTGGAGTCTGCACGATCTTCCCTCGTCGGATTGGGTTTCCTCCAGGTGTTCTCCCACACTCCAAAGACGTGCAAGTTAGGTGGATCGATGGTGGTAAATTGCCCCTTAGTGTCTAAGGATGTATAGGTTAGATGGATTAACCATGGTAAATAGGTTACAGAGATAGGTCAGGGAAGAGAGTCTGGGTGAGATAATCTCTCAGAGAGTTGGTGCGGGCTCGATGGGTCAAATGGCCTGTGCTGCACTGGTCAGATTCTATATATGAGTTTGAGGTCACCTTTCAGTTTATAGGTGCATTTGTACCAGAATTGGGCACTGGTTCCAGCTTGCCCATCACTATATAAGAGAATGGATTTTTCTTATTGTATATTCTCCCATTGTATCTTTCCTAAGGCACAGAGCCTGTGAGTTATGTTTATAAAGCATGCCAGATCTCTGTATGGGGAGGAGAGACCTAGAAACAAGTGGAATACTAAAAATGACTTTTACACCCTCTATTTCCATTGCAATTAAAGTTAATATAACGCCTCTCTGGAAATAAAAACACCTGGTTGTGTTTTCTAATGATATGAAGGTACTAGTCACTCATAAGGGATTGGGTAAAGACACTGGGGGTTCATTTATTAAGTCCAAAGAGAAACTAAAACTGGATCACGTGATATACTTCCCTCTTAGTGATGTTACGCTGCAATCCCTTAAAGGTATATTATGACACCAAGCTCCCTCACATTCTGTACTGCCTTCCAAACCTGCACCATTAATACTGTTGATTTGTGAATTTGCCACTTTGTAAATTAGTATGAAAATAAAAGTTTAAACAGATAGAGACATTTCCAAAATCATTTCCTGTCTTGTTCAACGCTGAGTAGCACTAATATCTCAACATGACTCACTCAATGAAATGTTGTTTTTCGCTTCTTAGCTTTCACTTGTCAAGGGGAAATCCGCAGACGGTAAAAGAAACCTCTCTTGCAATGGATGTGTACCTATTTTTAGATGCTTTTACATTGCTGTCGGTGAATCACAGGAGAATGGTGCGTGAGAGTCCGTGTTTCTGCCACCAGTGTTTGCGATGTAAACACAGGGAGCTGGCAAACAGCTGTTCCTCTACTGTGATCGGAACTAAATAAGCAGTAATGTAATAGCGGCTTCTCATGATTATTTGCCAGGCCCCTTGACAGCTCAGCAAGTTCAGCCCCCAGTGTGAAACTGATCCATGCAAAATAGGAAAGGTCCAGGTTTGAGTAATCCAGAGATCTATACCAATGAACCAAGGTATGAGTTCAAATCCCAGCCTAGCAGATGGGGAATTTTAAATCAGTTAATAAATCAATTTGGAATAAAAAGTTAAGGGCAATAACAGTGACCATATTACTGTTGGATTTTCATTAAAAAAAAATACCCCACCTGCGTCACAAGTGACCTTGAGGAAGAGAGATCAGCATCCCTTCTTTGGTCCAATCTATATGTGGGGGTGGCATGATGGCACAATGGTTAGCACCGCTGCCTCACAAAGCCAGGGACCTAGGTTCAATTCCAGCCTCAGTTCACTGCCTATGTGGAGTTTGCATGTTCTCCACGTGTCGGTGTGGCTTTCGTCTGGGTGCTCTGGTTTCCTCCCACAGTGCAAAGATGTGCAGAATGATGGATTGGCCATGCTAAATTGTTCCTTAGTGTCAGGGGGATTAGCAGGGTGAATATGTGAGGTTACGGGGATAGGGTCTGGATGGGATTGTTGCAGATGCAGCTCGATGGGCCGAATGATGTCCTTCTTCAATGCAGGGATTCTATAATTCTATAATATGTGACTTCAGACCACAACAATACAGATTTCATAGAATCCTTACAATGCAGAATGAAGTCATTTCAGCACATCAGGCCTGCACTGACAGTAATCCCACTGAGACCGTATCCCTGTAAAGCCACACATTTACCCTGCTGATCTCCCAGATACTAAGAGACATATAAGCATGACCAGTCAACCTAATCTGTTTATTTTTTGGACTGTGGGAGGAAACCGGAGCACCCTGGAGGAAACTCATGCAAACATGGGGAGAACGTGCTGATTCCACACAGACAGTGACTCAAGATGGAATTGAACCCAGGTCTCTGGTACTGTGACACAGCAGGACTAACCACTGTGCCACCCAATGCCTTTGAAAATGCCCCCTACATGCAGTGAATTGTTTCCTTTAAAATGTAACATTAGGAAGAAAAATAAGAAACTAATCTTTAAACTTTTTGTTATAATTGCAAGAAATTGACCATGCATTGTCTCTCCCACCTTGACATTAGACGTTGCAGGTTCAAGGGAAATGGAGAAACATGTTTGGCAGCTAAGTGTCTTGCACTTCATTACATTGGAGTGATTGTTTTTAAAGTACAAGTTAGTAAACAATGTAATGTTAGGTACTTTGTTCTCATGTCTCTCAGCTCAGATCAAACAAGCCATTATAAGGTGCTTAACCTGAAAAAGAATCTAGCAACAGTCTTGTTAAAAAAACATTCCAAGATGCTTCATAGAGCTGTAACCAGAAAGCAAATGGCTGTCAAGCTAATAGTTTTAGTAAAGGTGACCAGAGGAATTTGCCAAAGACTTTATACACAGAATAGATTTTGGATGGAGACACAGAGGGGCAATTTCAGAATGTAGGGTCCTGGTGGTTGAAGGATTAATCAGCTGATGTGGGTATCAGAGGGGATGCATAAGCAGGCAGAGTCAGAGAAATAGCAAACTACCCCTTCTTAAGATTAAGTTTAATTATTAATGTCACAAGTAGGTTCATGTTAATACTGCAATGAACTTACTGTGAAAATCCCCCAGTCACCACATTCCGTCGCCTGTTCGGGTACACTGAGGGAGAATTTAACATGGCCAGTGCATCTAATCAGTCTTTTGGACTTGTGGGAGGAAACCGGAGCACCCAGAGGAAACCCATGCAGACACGGGGAGAACATGCACAGACAGTGGCACAAGCTGGGAATTGAACCCAGGTTCCTGGTCTGTGAGGCAGCATTGCTAACCATTGTGCCATTATACTACCCTTTTGGTACAACTTTGAAAGAAAATTCACAAACTAAGCTTAGGGCGTATCATACAGGCATTCCATCCTTATTTCAGAATCCCATAGCTAAGGAGACTGATGAGCACTGTAATGACATGATGGTAATGTCACTGGACTAGTAATCTAGGAATGCAGACTAATACTCCAGGGAAGTGAGTTCAAATCTCACCATCGCAGCTAGTGAATTAAATGAGATCTGGAGTTAAAACCTAGTCTCAAAGATGACGACCATAAAACTATGAGCAATTGTCGTAAACGCCACGTGGTTCACTAACATTTATTTATTACTCACAAATAAGCTTACATTAACACTGCAATGAAGTTACTGTGAAAATCCCCTATCGGGTATACTGAGGGAGAATTTAGCATGGCCAATCCATCTAACCAGCATATTTTTTGGACAATGTGAGGAAACCCATGCAGACACAGGGAGAACATGCAACTCTGTACAGACAGAAAACCAAGCCAGAAATTGAACGCAGGTTCCTGGTGCTGTGGGGCAACAGTGCTAACCATTGTGCCACCTTGCCATCAATGCCCATTAGGGAAGGAAATCTGCCATATTTACCTGGTCTGGCCTACATGTGACTTCAGATCCACATTTGGTTGATTTCTTAATTGCCCTCTGGAGTAGCAGAGTCATCACACGTGACTAGACGGAGTTGGTGAGATGGAATTGATTTTTGTTTTAATTTGTTATTGTCACATGTATTAGTATACAGGGAAAAACATTGTCTCTTGCATGCTACACAAAGCATATCATTCATAGAGAAGGAAAGAAGATGGTGTATGATGTAATGTTACAGTCATAGCTAGGGCGTAGAAAAAGATCAATTTAATGCAAGGTAGGTCCATTCAAAAGTCTGACAGCAATACGGAAGAAGCTGTTCTTGATCGGTTGATACGTGACCGCAGACTTTTGTATCTTTTTCCCAACGGAAGAAGGTGGAAGAGAGTATGTCTGGGATGCATGGGGTCCTTAATTAGCTTATAGTTTAAAAGCAACTTAATACTTTGAGTGACAAGCTGAAATCCTTACACGTTTACTTTGTCTCTGCCACGATCGTATGTTTTAAAAAGAAAACTTCCCTTCCCAGGTACGCTCAGGAATTGCTTAATGGTTTATTTTAAAACACCACCAAACATTGATGAAATTCCTCCAACTGCCATGACAGAATTCGAACTCAGGTCCCCAGAGAAATGGTTGAGTTTTTGGACTAATAGTCTAACCATAATACATTAGGTCATCACCTCCCCTACCAATCAATCAATCATGCAGACTCCTCTGTAATCCCGATGTCCACAAGCTTCACTTTTTACAATAAAGGTTGGGAATCCGAGAGGCAAGGCTGGTGAATCTGGCCTCTTCCTGCCTTTGACACCAGTATTAGTACATTTTTCATCCAGGTAGGATGAGCTAACACAGCACAGGGTAAGTATCAAACCTGGAACCTTCCTGATCCAAACAGTTCCTCACACTGGGTGATGGATTTAACTATTACACCATTGAGAGCAGATTTCTAGACATCTACCTCTAATTATTTCTCCCTCTGGTTCTTTCTATGGTTCCCCCCTCCTTGTATACCTAATTAAAATTTAACTAGACAGCAAGAATTCCAATGATTTATTGAAAAGGAAATGGTGTCTCACAAATTGTCTTTCAAGACAGTTAAGACCAGGAGATGAATGATCCCAATGAATAATTCAAAAATGTTGGTGAATCGGGTCCTTCAAAAATACTTTACAAATAAAAGTTTTTAAAAAACCTAGCGTACAAATTTTTCTGGAACAGACTGAGTGAAAAAAAACAAAAAGACTTGCATTCATATAGTGCCTTTCACGACCACCAGATGTCACAAAGTGCTTTTCAGGCAATGTGAAGCACTGTTTGGACTGTGGTCATTGTTATAAGGTAGGAAATGAGGTTTCAAACAATTTGCACACAGCACACCCTCATAAATAACAAAGTGATAATAACCAAGTAACTTTTGAAGCTGATTAAGGGATAAATATTGGTCAGGATGCCAGGAATAATTATTTTGCTCTTCTGCAGGCATGGAATCTGTTATACCCACTGATAAAGGACGCGGCGCATGAAAGATGGCACATTCAACAACACCCCTTTGATATTGGGGAGGCTGTAGCATAGTGATATCGTCACTGGACTAATAAATCAAGGTGACAATTTCAGACGCCACCAATTACCAGATAAAATTCCGCCAACTGCTGTGACGTTTTCGAATCCAGGTTCCCAGAGCAATGGCTCAAATCTTGCTATGACAGCTGGTGGAATTTTATCCGGTGATTGGTGGTGCCTGAAATCATCACCTTGGTTCAATAATCCAGCGACGGTACCACTAGGTCATGGCCTTCCTAGTATTGAAGGAGTGCTATTGGGCGTGCCATCTTTCAGAGATCCAAAGTGATGATCCAAGGACACGAGAAGACTTTGGCTGATAGGATTAAGGAGAATCCTAAAGCTTTCTTTAGATATGTTAAGAATAGAAGATTGGTTAGGGCAAGATTAGGGCCAGTCATAGACAGCAGTGGGAAGTTGTGCGTGGAGCCTGAAGAGATTGGAGAGGCACTGAATAAATATTTCTCTTCGGTATTCACGCAGGGTGATGTAAATGTAGTTATGGAGAACACTGAGGTACAGGGTAGCAAACTGGAAAGTATTGAAGTAGATAGGGAGGATGTGCTAGATATTCTCGAGGGTTTGAAGTTGGATAAGTCCCCTGGGCCGGACGGGATTTACCTAGGATTCTCTGGGAGGCAAGAGAGGAGATTGCAGAGCCTCTGGCTCTGATCTTCAGGTCGTCGTTGGTTACGGGTGTGGTTCCGGAGGACTGGAGGATAGCGAATGTGGTCCCGTTGTTCAAGAAGGGGAAGAGAGACCTTCCAGGGAATTATAGGCCAGTGAGTCTTACTTCTGTTGTGGGCAAAGTATTGGAGAGAATTATTAGGGATAGGATTTATAGTTATTTAGAGAGAAATGAATTGATTGGGGATAGTCAGCATGGTTTTGTGAAGGGTAGGTCGTGCCTTACTAACCTCATTGAGTTTTTTGAAAAAGTGACTAAGGAGGTGGATGGGGGTAAGGTGGTTGATGTGGTATATATGGACTTTAGTAAGGCGTTTGATAAGGTGGCCCATGGAAGACTTCTGCAGAAAATGCAGATGTATGGGATAGAGGGTGATTTAGCTAATTGGGTTAGGAATTGGCTAGCAGATAGAAGACAGAGGGTGGTGGTTGATGGGAGATATTCATCGTGGAGTTCGGTGACAAGTGGCGTACCTCAGGGGTCTGTTTTGGGGCCCCTGCTATTTGTAATTTTTATAAATGATCTGGATGAGGGTATTGAAGGATGGATTAGTAAATTTGCAGATGACACTAAAGTCGGTGGAGTGGTAGATAGTGAAGAGGGGTGTTATAGTTTGCAGAGAGACTTGGACAAGTTGCAGAGCTGGGCCGAGAGGTGGCAAATGGAGTTTAATGTGGAAAAGTGTGAGGTAATGCACTATGGCAGAAATAATAAATGTGTAGAGTATAGGGCAAATGGTAGGATTCTTAGTAGTCTAGATGAACAGAGGGATCTTGGTGTGTATGTGCATAGATCCCTGAAAGTAGGCAGTCAAGTCGAGAAGGTTGTTAAGAAGGCATATGGAGTCTTAGCTTTTATTGGTAGGGGGATCGAATTTCGGAGCCGCAACGTCATGTTGCAACTGTACAAAACTCTAGTGCGGCCGCACTTGGAGTATTGTGTGCAGTTCTGGTCCCCACATTATAAGAAAGATGTGGAGGCATTGGAGAGGGTACAGAGGAGGTTTACCAGGATGTTGCCTGGTATGGAGGGCAGGTCTTATGAAGAGAGGCTGAGGGATTTGAGGTTGTTTTCGTTAGAAAGGAGGCGGCTAAGAGGGGACCTTATCGAAACATATAAGATGATTAGAGGTTTAGATAGGGTGGACAGTGATAGCCTTTTTCCTAGGATGGAGAAAGCTAGCACGAGGGGACACAGCTTTAAATTAAGGGGTGATAGTTATAGGACGGATATCAGAGGTAGGTTCTTTACCCAAAGGGTGGTTCGGGAGTGGAATGCCCTGCCTGCAGCAGTTGTAGATGCGCCAAGTTTGGTGGCGTTTAAGAGGTTAGTTGATAAGTATATGGAAGAGAAGGGAATGGTTTAGTTTGGAGGGGCATTGCTTTTTATATTGGTCGGCGCAACATCGAAGGCCGAAGGGCCTGTTCTGTGCTGTAATGTTCTATGTTCTATGTTCTATGTTCTATGTTCTATGTTCTATGCTCTGGCTTCAAATCCCACCACCTGTTGTAAATTTGAATTCAATAAACACTCTAATATGACCATGAATTAATTGTTGTAAAAACCCATCTGATTCACTAATACCCTTTAAGGAAATCATCTGGTTTGATCAATAGCACTCTGTCGTAACAAATCACTAAAAGGCCTTAATGGACTAAAACCAGATGGACAACATGGGTGCTGGAAACATCAGACCTCCTTACTAACATGTGGGGAGCTGTCCCACAGACTAAACAAAGCAATAACCTTACACAATCATCCTCACAGAATAACACTCAAGAAGGTTGGCAGCATCCTGGGCAAAGCAGCTCATTTGATTGGCATTCCATCCACAAACATTCAATCCCTTTACCACCGTTGCACGGTACCAGCACTGTGTACCATCTACAAGGTACACTACAGGAATACACAAGGTTCCTTAGACAGCACCTTCCAAACTCACGAGCAACAGGAAAAGGACCACAGATACATGGGAATGCTCCCAAGTTTCCTCCATGTCATTCACCATCTTGATGTGGAAATATATCACCGTTCCTGCACTGTCACTGGGTCAAAATCCTGGAATGCCCTCACTAACAGCAAGGTGGGTGTACCTACACCCACATGCACAGAAATGGTACAAGAAGGCAGCTCACTACCACCTTCACAAGGGCAGTCAGGGATGGGCAACAAATGCTGGTCGAGCCAGTAAAGCCCATCTCCCATGACTGAATAAAAATATAGTAAGAAGCCTCACAACACCAGGTTAAAGTCCAACAGGTTTTCTTAATAGTCAAGTCGTCAATAACCTGGTGTTGTGAGATTTCTTACTGTGTTTATCCCAGTCCAATGCCAGCATCTCCACATCATGAAATGTCAGCGTTGATTATTACACTCAAGTGGAACTTGAACCCAGAACCTTCTCATCATTAGGGAAATCTGTTAACAACCTCAAACATTCACTGCAAAATAATTTTTCACCATTAAAAAATGTTATGCTTCAGCAAGGATTCATTCCTATTGATAAAGTGGATTGAAATGTGATTAGGTGTCAATACAGACTCGATAGACCGAAAGGCTTCACAAGCACGGTATGATTCTATGATTCTATCCAAATGGGCTTAAATCTACAACACAATGTAAAATAGCTTTTAATTTGACCTTAATTATTAGCAAGTACATTGAGATAGTCCATGATGCTTTGACATTTGGTCTTAGGTGGGCTTAATCCCCTCAGCTAAATATTGTGAACATGGATGCCATCTTCCTCATCCCAGTCATATAGACCAATCCATTCCCCAGCCTTACTGGCTTACAATCTTGATGTATTGTTTAATTCCAAGCTAAGCTTTGGACCTTCCAATCTTTCCATCACAAAGCCTGTACACTTTCAACATTTTAATAATGCCCACCTCTACCACTGAAACCATTTCTCATGCTTTATCACTTTAATATCCTCCGGATCGCTTCCCAATGCCTTCCCATCAGCTCATCCACAACTTTTACAGATGCGCCATAGGAAGTTTTATCACAGCTTGGTATGGCTCCTGCTCTGCCCAAGACTGCAAGAAACTACAAATGGTCATGAATGTAGCTCAATCCATCACACAAATCAGCCTCATATCCATTGACTCTGTCTAAACTTCTTGCTGCCTCGGCAAAGCAGCCAGCACAATTAAGGACTCCACGCAGCCCGGACATTCTCTCTTCCACTTTCTTCTGTCAGGAGAAAGATAGAAAATTCTGACTCAACAACAGCTTCTTCCCTGCTGCTGTTGGACTTTTGAATGGACTACTTCACATTAAGTTGATCTTTTGCTGCACCCTAGCTCTGACTGTAACACGACATTCTGCATTCACTCCTTTCCTTCTCTATGGATTGTATGTTTTGTCTACATAGTGCACAAGAAACACTACTTTTCACTGTATGTTAATACATGTGATAATAATAAATCAAATCAAAAATCAAAATCAGCGCAGCCATATTCTATTTCACACTAACTCATTGTTGACATTTTGTCCTCATTGATCTACGTTGGCTCTCAGTCCACCAATGTCTCATATTTATAATTCTCATTCTTTTAGTTCAAATCCATCAATTGCCTCACTCTCCCTATCTTTGTACCTCTGCCAGCACTCCAACCTTCCACACGTTATGTTCCTTTGATTTCAGGCTTGTGTACCCTTCACTCTCATTTTGCCCATCTGTAACTGTCACATTCCCACTCTCTGAATTTCCCTATATGATAGAAAAACATAGAAACATAGAAAATGGGAACAGGGGTGGGCAATTCGGCCCTCCAATCTTCAGTAAGATTATGGCTGATCATCTAAGTCAATAACTTGATCCCTTTCACTCCAAGAGCTATATCTATCTCCTTATTGAAAATAAACAATATTTTGACCTCAAATGTTTTCTGTGGTAATAAATTCCACAGACTCACCAGTTTCTGTGTGAATAAATTCCTACTCATCTCAGTCTTAAAAGGTTGACCTCTTATCCTTACATTATGACCCCTGGTTTTGGACTGCCCCGCCATCAAAAGCATCTTTCACGCATCTACCTGTCTAGTCTTGTTAGAATTTTATAGGTCTCTATGAGACCTCCCCCTCATTTTTCTAAACTCAAGCGAATGTAATCCAAACCAAATCAACCTCTCCTCATAAGTCAGTCCCACCATCGCAGGAATTAGTCTGATATATGTCTGTCCTTCATCTCTTCTCCATGAGGATTTTCTTTAAAATTCATTTGGTTGACTTATCTTTTGGTCACATTCTCCTTGGTCACTCTCTCCTTTTTTGGATCATCATCTATTTAATTCCTTACCCCTCTGAAGCAGTTTGAGATATTTTTTCACATGTTAATGATGATAATGACAATTTTGAGTGTAGAGCTTTTCCATATTGATGAGGGAATGCTGGAACGTGGTTGGATAAAAGAACAGAATGAAGAATCAAAATGAATGTAGCAACCAGAGTCACGCTTTAAGGTACAGTACAGAGACAGCTTTATTCTGCAAATGGTTGCAATGCATTCACACTTAACACAAACACTGAGTAACAAAAGAAATGGGGAACAGAGAAACATTTGGCCCTTTGAGCCTGCTCCACCATTCATTTTGATCATGGCTGGTCATCAAATTCAATATCCTGATCCTGCTTTCCCCCATATCTCTTGATCCCTTTAGCCCCAAGAGCTACATCTAATTTCTTCTTGAAATCACACAACATTTTGGCTTCAACTAACAGTGCCCTATTATTTCCTTACAATTTGATCGCTTCAGTGAATACAAAACAAAGTTTCGAAAGCATTGATTGTGAAAATCAGTAAAGTGTTATGAAAAGTAAGCACCATCCTGATGACTCGAGATTTCTCCAAGGTTTCTCTGAGGTTTTGATTAACCAGCAATTGATAGAAAATTGACAGTTACTGCTGTTCTTCCATGTAATTTTCCTTTGGTGGTCTTTTTTTTTGGCTTAAATCCAGATTGTTGTCGTGACAGATCTTTAAATATGAAACAAATTCATCACCACTTTCAGGAAGAAATCTGTTACTTTATTTTGCAAATTATTGCAATGAAAACAAGTTCATCCTCTGCAAGTCATGTTTAAAAGAAAAATATATTTCTACTTTAGTAGGCATTTATTCATGGTCTGGAATATTACTGATGGCTTGTGGAATTGACGCTGACAACATTGTATCTTGGGACATAACTTGGACCCATAAAATGCATTAATCCCCCGTAAAGTAGTGTACATTTCAGGTAGGATACGAGATATGTGTCATTCATTTCTGGAATTTTTTTATCACATAACACGAAAGGTCTGTATTTCCCACTTGTATTGATTATAATCATCTAATTTTTATGCTGAATAAAATGAATTGCTGAATATTTTCCAGTGACAAAAAAACAGTGTTTCTTTACCAGATATTCTATTGCTTTCTGGCATAGTAGCGCCTCCCATGGTGTCACGATAGTTCACCTCGCTCCATAATCCTGAGTGTGTTCAGCTAATGGAGTGTATTGCCAGCATCTGTTTGCTTCTCTTCACGTTCTACCCCATTTACTCAGCTAACAGTGCAATCCCAGTGGCACCTTTAATGCATCCATTGAAGTACACAACTCAGTGTTGGAAATCTCCAGGGGCCGAACAGATGACAGAGCTCTCTGAGAGGTATTAGCTTCCCTTCTGCCTCGACACCAATCAGGAAATAGCACAACTATGTTAGCTAGTTAGCTTTTTCATTAGGACTGGCGAACGTCTAGTTCTGTTTTCCGGTATCGGTGAGCGAACACAATGAGCCGATTATTAGGCAGCATAATTATTATTCTGTGCACTGAAGAATCATCATTTGGGATGGATAAACATCCAGGTCACTTGTTCTACTGGTCCTGCTATGGATGAGATCTTACCGAGTTATTGTCACAAACATTGCAGACAATGGGCAAGATTTTCTGGCCGCCAATGACCCAAGACTGGAAGTTCTTGCCCAAGCTCAACAGCCCCTTGCATGGTCTGCTGGATCTCTTGTCCTACCCATTACAATTCCCAGTCTGTAGTTTGATGGCTTGACTGGCTGCAGGAATCCAATGGTCCTGCTGCTTTCACAGTTGACGTTGTTCCAAACTGCAGATGGATGATAGAACATAGAAAAACTACAGTACAAACAGGCCCTTCAGCCCATAAATTACGCTGATGATATCCATACCTACGAGGCTTATCTATAACCCTCAATTCTATTAAGTTCCATGTACTCATCCAGAAGTCTCTTGAAAGACCCTATCAAATTTGCCTTCACCATCACTGACAGCAGCCCATTCCACTTACCCACCACCTTGAAAAACTTACCCCTGATACATCCTCTGTATCTATTCCCTATGATCTGTGTGTATACTTATTGGTATTCAGAAGAATGAGGGAGGCAACTTGTAGAAACATATAAGATTATGAAGGGAATAGATAAGATAGAGCAAGGAGGTTGTTTCCACTGACAGGTGAAACTAGAACTAGGGGGCATGGCCTCAAAATAAGGGGAAGCAGATTGAGGACTAAGTTGAGGAGGAACTTCTTCACCCAAGGGATTGTGAATCTGTGGAACTTCCTGCCCAGTGAAGTAGTTGAGCCTGTTTCATTGAATGGTTTTAAGGTAAGGAGAGATAAATTTTTGAACAGTGAAGGAATTAAGAATTATGGTGAGCAGGTGAGTAAATGGAGCTGAGACCACGAAAAGATCAGCCACGATCTTATTGAATGGTGGAACAGGTTCAAGGGGCCAAATGGCCTACTCCTGCTCCCAGTTCTTATCTCTCTGGAGACCCACCTGTGGAATTGAATTCTTTCTTTGAAATCCCTGTTGGCTGGACATGGAGAGAAAGAATCAGCAAATGCAAACAAAGCCCAAAAGCTTACAAATTTGTTGAGGAGAGAAAGAGGGAAGGCAGATCTCTTGACGATTCTTAGCTACTTATCCCCAGTTCTGGTGAGAAAAATATGTGCTTAAAACATACAAAGGATTAGTTGGTCACATGACATCCCTCTCTAACTGATTTAAATATGATCCTGTATTCCAAGTGTAACTCAGTTGGTTGGGTCTGGGAATTTTTTTTAGTCAGAATCCCAATGTTCCATTGATTAGGTTTTAATGGTTTGTTTCCACTCAGTTGAATATCTGGACATTGTGCTCATGAAATAGGAAACAGAGTTCATCCACGTTCATCTCAGATTATTGTATTTGATGCAAATATAACATCTCCATCTCCATAGGGTTGAAATGTGCAGTGATGCAAATTAGGTAGCCCTCTTGGTTGTAAGTTCAAATGACTGTAGTCTGTTTTTTACTAAAGTCTGTTTTTTTTAAAAGTTCAATTCATATTTTCAGTGCATGGGTTAAAAATCAGTATTTTGCTTAAAGAACAAAAACTGGAATCTTTTGGGGAATCTGACTGAATGTTTGCTAAGTGTTAGGTTCAGACAGAAAACCAGAGGGAAGCTCACAGATGCAGATCTATGTCCATTCCACAGGTTTTCTCTCCAGATTTGAGTAAAATTTTGGTAAGAATATCCCCAACATTCTAGTTTTTGTTCTTTATGCAAATTACTGATTTTTAACTCATGGGCTGGAAATATGAATTGATCTTTTAGAAAAACACACTTTTAAAAAAAAACACAGACTAATCATTTTAATTCACAGCCAAGATGGCTACCTAATTTGCATTATTATACATTTCAGATCTCCAGGGCTGAACCCATTGGTCAAAAGACAATGAATGAGCGTGGTTTACAACTTCACTCTGGCAGGGTGGGGGAAGACCAATCTATTGAGATTGGAGTGCCCAATCAGAACTAAGAAAGACGTGCTAGTTAGGTGGATTGACCATGCTAGCTTCTCTGTCAGTATACCCGAACGGGAGCCAGAATGTGGTGACTCGGAGATTTTCACAGTAACTTCATTGCAGTGTTAATGTAAGCCACTTATGATACTAATAAATAAACTTAAAATTATTAAAAGATTCATTCCACCAACGCGCCCCGCCACCACCATTACCATGGTGGTATCCAAGGCTCCTCCTCCAT
Source organism: Sphyrna mokarran (assembly GCA_024679065.1). Taxonomy (NCBI): domain Eukaryota; kingdom Metazoa; phylum Chordata; class Chondrichthyes; order Carcharhiniformes; family Carcharhinidae; genus Sphyrna; species Sphyrna mokarran. The sequence goes on from JAGIQG010000029.1 coordinate 25,604,036, forward strand.
ACCCTCCATAGTCATTGTTGAAATTTCAACCCCACCCCCCGTCCCCACAACAATAATCGACTCACTGGCTTTCCCATCATCCTCAATGGTTGTGCATCCATCCTCTCCCCACAACACATAAATGAACTCCCCGCTACCCCGTGAGGCTCCCACAGGGGTCACTATCCCCAGCACACATTGGCATTGCTAACCTGTGCCCCAAGAGCAGTGCCAGGGTATTACCCCACCATATTCCTCTCCCCTCAGGAATTTATACTTACCTCTGAACTCCAGTGGGATTCCCTCAACATTTGGCCAAGCTTCTTGGGAACCTCAAATATTTAGTGAGGGGAGGGGGGAAATCATGCGATGGGGAGGATGCATTGTTAATATTCAAATACATTAAAATTTGTTCAAATGAGGTTCCTGCCCTTTGTGGACATGAACCTCATGATGTCGCCAGCAAGAAGGTGAGAAAAATTAGGAAACATGATCTTTGGATAAACAGCGGCACCAAGAGTCCCGCACGTGGAGAGCGTAAGACCAAAATCCACCCCCCCCCTCCGCCCTCACCCCCACCAAAGTTTAAAACAAATGAACGCACAGATGTTATTAAGCATATTCTTACACTGAATGTACTGCCAATACAACACGGTTTCTGCATTACATCAATGTCAAAGTGGCAATTTAAATCATACCAGAGTTCAGCTGAACACATGAAGGGCAACAGCATATCGTTCCAGTTTCATACATCATGGAATGCAAATCCAAACTTGTGTAAAGCCTGCTTTGCAAAGTTGTCAGTATAAGTTGGCTTCATATGAAATGCTTGGTGATTCCTCCCTTCCTTCTTCCCAGTCTTTAAGCGGATACACCCAGTCATAGGCAGAGATTTCTGTTAATCAAGACAGTTTAATTCCCAGCCATTCAGGTGACGATGACATTTCTTTTAATGTTTAAAACATCATTCAGCAACAGAATGCATTTAATCAGCGTATGTGCACTCAGGGAACAGTAGAGAAAAAGCAACAATGCACAGAATCTGAGTTCAGATCAGCATCTTCAGTATAAGTACACACTAATCAATGCTGCTTTCTGTTTCTGTTACTTGCTCATGGAACGTGAGCAAGGGCACAATATCTTGTCTGTCTTTTGTTAACCTGAGGTAACAGGCCATCGCTGTCAACTTCTTTTTTATGCATTTGTGGGACATGGGCGTAACTGGCCAGCCAGCATTTATTGCCCAACCCTAGTTGCCCTTAGAGGTCTGTTGAGAGCCAGTCACATTGCTGTGGCTCTGAAATCGCACGTAGGCCAGACCAGATAAAGACAGCAGATTTTAAAGTTTCTTTTGTAGAAAGTAAAGCTTATTTATTAGTCATAAGTAAGGCTTATATTAACACTGCAATAACGTTACTGTGAAATTCACCGACTTGCTACCTGTTTGTGACAATACACTTAACCTGCACATCTTTCAGACTGTGGGAGGAAACTGGAGCATCCAGAGGAAAGCCATGCAGACATGAGGAGAACAGGAATCAAACCCCTGGGTCACTGGCACTGTGAAGCAGGAGTATTAATTACTGTGCTATGATGCCTATTTTTCCTTCCCTAAAGGACATTAGTGAGCCAGATGGGTTTTTTCCGAAAATCGACAATGGTTTCATGGTCATCAGTAGATTCTTAATTGCAGATATTTTTTATTCAATTCAAATTCCATCTGCTGTGGATTCGAACCCAGATTCCCAGAACATTAGCTGAGTTTCTGGATTAATAGTACAATGATAATACCACTTGGCTATTAGCTCTCCCTACTGCAGTGCTAAAGGTGATGGTCCTCACACAATGACATTAGATAGGGCGTTACAAATTATTAACTTAGTGGCAATGAAAGAATCAGAGAATCCTTACAGTACGAAAGAAAGCCATTCAGCCCATTGAGCCTATACCATCCACAATTCCACCCAGGCCCTATCCTGCTAACTCCACATATTTACCTTGCTAGTTCCCCTAACACTGAAGAGCAAGTTAGCATGCCCACTCAACCTCAATGGGGAAGAAATCCAGCCTTCAGGGATTCCCTCATGCAAAGCAGTGCAAGAGTTCATGTTTCTATGTTAAAGATTCTATATCAATGCAAGTTGCTCTTACAATATGTAAAAATGCCATTGTTGCAATAAATTTAGACATATTGGGCTAAATGTTCTTTCAGGGTTGGGAGTTGGGTCAAGGAGTAGTGCTGGATCCTGATTCCACATAGGGTGGTACCGCTACGTCCACCACTATTATCATAGAATCACTACAGTACAGAAGGAGACCATTCTGTCCATCAAATCTGTACTGACCACAATCCCACCCAGTCCTTATGTCCCCTTGATACTAAGGGGCAATTTAGCATGGCCAATCCACTTAATCTGCACACCTTTGGACTGTGGTAGGAAGCCAGAGCACCTGCAGGAAACCTGTGCAGACACGAGGAGAATGTGCAAACTCCACGCAGAGAGAGACCCGAAGCCAGAATTGAACCTGGGACCCTGGCGCTGTGAGGCTGCAGTGCTAATCACCGTGCCAATGGGGAATCAATTAAAAATCAAAGAATGGGGTCATCATCCAGTCAGGGGTGATGGGCGAACTCGCCAATGGCCCTCCAGCAGTCAGTGAATGACAGCCTCACTGGCCAAGGCTGGAGCTGCCAATTTGAACATAGGAGGCAGCCTCAGAGAAGGCTAGATAAGATTTATTATATTTCAAAGATGATCACAGCTGCCTGGACATAACTCTAGAGGGATAGCTTCTGCAGTCAGGAGCTGCAGCTGTGGCCCAGCGACTATTATGGCTGGGGATGGGGGGTAGGCGTGGAGTCACTTGCGAGAACAATTTTGATTCCCTCCCCCACTCTTGTTGATCCAGATCAATGTGGTCTGCCTGCATTTGCTGCCAATAGGGATCTCAGTTGGCATGGAAACGGTGCCTTAAAAGGCCAATTAATTAAATTAATTTGCTGCTAATTGGCTACCCATCACTCGCCAAAGAGCAGCCGCTCTGACCCTGAGACAGGCTTTAGATAATGGCTTGGAGGCAGGCTTGTGGCAGCACAATGGCGAGCAGAACCAAATTTCAGGCCTACCCGGCTCCATTCTGGACCCTGACCTCGACTGTTTGGCGCATTTAAGTGAAAAGTGCCCACTATGATTGAAAAGGCAGAACTGACGTCTAAAACACATGGGAAATAAAAATACAGGCATAACAGAGGCAGCAAGGAAATAAGTTCTCCATATGGGTACAAAAGTCCAGTGGTTATGACGCTGAATTACAAAGCCAGAGTTCACTAAGTTCAAATCCCACCATGGCAAGTTGTCGTAATTAAATTGCCTAATTGTGGACTAGCACCGGAAAACTGTCATTAAACACTGTCAGATTGTTGTAAAATCCAACTGGTTCATTAATATCCCTCAGGGATTGGAAACTGCTGCGTCTCACTATGCAGCCTTTACATTAGACTATCTCCTGCATCCCAGTCCAGACTCTGCATTTGAGCCCTGTATCATTCATACCTGCACTAGCTATTAATCATTCCAGGTTAAAAATGGATCAAGGCCCTTGCTGAGTCCTCTATCTTTTTAATTGTCTTCAGTCCTTCAAACCTCATCTGCTCATCTGAATGTTATTCTGCTGCAGCATATGGTAGGCATTTTGACATGACTTACTCTTTTTTATAACCCTCAGATTGAATCTATATGCCACACACAGTGCGGTGTGTGGTACAAAACATTTTATGCTTCTGCAGTAGCACTTGGATTCCAGTCGCCTTTATCAGAGCACGTACTTTATCCCAGGATAGGAACAGGAATAACCATTCAACCCATCAAAGCAGCTCTTTCATTTAATCTGAACATGGCTGATGGGACACTTCAATGCCTTGTACACCCTCTATCCCCATAGTTGATATATGAGGCATATATAGGTATGGGCAGCACGATAGCACAGTAGTTAGCACTGCTGCCTCACAGCGCCAGGGAGCAGGTTTGATTCCCAGCTTGGGTCACTGTCTGTGTGGAATTTGCACATTCTCCTCGTGTCTGTGTGAGTTTCCTCTGGGCGCTCCAATTTCCTCCCACAGATGTATCGATCATACTAAATCCTCCCTCAGCATACCCAAGCAGGTGCCAGAGAGTGGTGACCATGGGATTTTCACAGCAACTTCAGTGCAGTGTTAATGTGAGCCTACTTTTCACAGTTTATCACCAAAATTTTGTTGCCATTCATGTAGGCGGGATCGTGACAGTACAGACGTGCTGCAGGTTTCCTGACAATGACGGGTGCGTGTTCAATGGGAAAGCCTGTGGACAATGGCGGGGCCGTAAGATCCCACCACAAATGAATAATGCACTATCTCCCGTTGCCATGAAACATGCCACGGAGAGGGATAAAAATCCCGCCCTGTGTCTTTTCTTCAACAATATGCATAGCCACCTGATCTTCATAGATAAATAACAAAAATATTTCACACAGATGTTAAGTATTAATCATATATTAGAAAGGCATATGTTAAAAGTTCTTGCATGTAGCTTTCTGGGTTATATCAGCTTAGTCTAAAGTGTAGGAGTACTGAGTAGTCAATTGTCAGGTACTTGGAGGATAAGATGATGGCAATCATCAGCAAAAATCTTTTTAATTTTCTGCCTTTCTTCTTTGCACTGGGTAAGAGAATTTCAAAAAGAAGTAAGTGAGACTGACTCACAATAGAGAAAGCACTTAAGTCCAGAGATTCGATTTGTTCTTCTCTTTTTGCAGGTGGGAATTATACTTAATGCTGTTTTTACTTTGAAGTTTGACAGTTCAAAATCCGCAATAAGAGAGAAAGTGAGTTGCCAGATTAAGATTTTGTCAGAAAATACAGCAGACTCCCGAATGTTGTGAGTGGGCAGTCGGAGGGGACAATTGCTTGGCAGGGTTTGGTGTGAGGGGAGGTCGATTTTAGCAATCCGTGTCAAGGGTCTGAACCAGGCCATGAAGGGATAAAGCACTGCGTGTGCGCAGAAGACAGTGTGAATGGGAGAACACCCATATGGAAAAGTGGAGGACAAGGCATGGAAGATTAAAGCCTCACAGAAGGAAGCGGGTGTCCCTGGTGAAGGGAGGCTTTTAGATATTTGGTAGCGGGTTCTCCGGCCATGTGCGTCCCAAGACCGAAAATTCCTGTCCGAGCTTTGAATGGTCCACAAATTTTCTGCCTCACCCACTACATGGGAGAATTGCACCCAGGTATCTTTTTTGGATGAATAATATGTTATTTAAAATCTACACAGAGAAATAGGAATTCATTTTGATTTTCTGAGATTGCTTAAAACCAGCCATGTCAAATCAGTACATGCCTCCCAATTTGACACTGCAATGGAAATGAAAATTAAGAAAGTCATGAGACAGGCAGCTAATCCGAAGTTAAAATTACCCCCCAACAGTGCAGCACAAAAACAGGCCCATTGGCCCATGATATTTGAGTTATAAGCAGAAGCTGGGTAGACCGAGACTTTTTTCCCTGGAATCTGGGTGACTTAAGGGTGATTTTGTAGAGATTGATAAAATAATGAGGGGCATAGACCAACTAGATAGTCAATATCTTTTCACAAAGGTAGGGGAGTCTAAAACTAGAGGGCATAGGTTTAAGGTGAGAACAGAGAGATGCAAAAAGATCCAGAGGGGCAAAGTTTTCACACAGGGGGTGATGAGTGTCTGGAACAAGCCGTCAGAGGTAATAATAGAGGCAGATATAATTTTGTCTTTTAAAAAGCATTTAGATAGTTACATGCATAAGCTAGTATAGAGGGATTATGAGCCAAACGCGGGCAATTTTAAAAAAAAGGATGACATGGACAAGTTGAGCTGAAGGGCCTGTTTCCATGCTGCAAACCTCTGTGTTGGGCTGAACATGATGCCAAATTAAGCTAATCCCTTCTGCCTGCCCTTGGTCCATATCCTTCTATTCCTTGCAGATTAATGTGATTCTCCAAAAGCCACTTAAATACCTCTATTGTACCTGCTCCACCATCGCCCCGAGAAGTACATTCCTGCCATCTACTGCACTCACTTTGCAAAAAAACTTACCTCTCACATCTCCTATGAACTTTCCTCCTCTCACTTTAAGCGCATGTCCCTTAGTATTAGATGTTTCAACTCTGGGAAAAAGACTCTGACTATCAACTTTATCTATGCCTGTCATAATTTTCCAGACTTCTGTCTGGTCTCTCCTCAGCCTCCATCGCTCCAAAGAAAACAACCCTAGTTTGTCCAATCTCTCTTTATACCCTCTAATTCAGGCAGCATCCTGATAAACTTCTTCTTGTTGTGAGTGGACTGGCAGATGGATTTCATGAGCAATATTCTCAAATTTGGTGAAGTAAATGTTGAAACATTTTTCGATTCATTTCTGTGAGCTGTGAGAAAATCAAAAACGCTTCATATCCTGCAAACAAACACTTCCCCTCCCAGGGTGACAGGTAGCTCTGTTGCAAAGTAGCACAGAGTGCTGTAGTTTGTGTCTGATTTCTCTGGCCACATTCACAACTGTCCAGTTCTTTTCCATGGAACCTCCCTTTATCTAGCGATGACAAAAACATTAGGTGGCTTCTTGACTTTTCCAAGTCACTTAACATCCACTATTGATCGCACTGACATGACTGCTTTCAAGCAAGAACACTTAATGGATGAAATCCAATGATTGGCATGCTTCAGCAGAACCATTCGATATTATGTTTGTCAGACGTAATTTTCTCTTTGTGTCTCTGCGAAGCAGTTTTCTATAATGTGCTATTCATTCTATCTCATTCTCAAACCAAAAGGCAAATAGAGTGATAGCATTTATTGCAAAAGAACTGGGGAATAAAAGTAGGTAAGTGTTGTTACAATTGTATGGGTTGTCAGTGACCCCAAATCTGGAGTATTGATTCCCATTTTGGACTCCTTATTTGAGACCAAAACTGGATATAATTGTGCCTGCATCAGCTCTCTGACCAAGCATCGTGACTTAGTGTCATTCCCCTGCCTTTACTCCGTACTCCTGCACTTTGTTCCTATTCAAATAATCATCTATTGCCCTCCTGAATGTCTCAGTTGAACCTGCTTCCACCACACTTCCAGGCAGCGTATCCAGACCCCAACCACTGTGAGCAAAAATATTTTTTCTCATATCACGTTTGCTTCTTTTGCAAATCATTTTAAATCTGTGCACTCTTCGTTCCTGATCCTTTTACATATGGGATCAGTTTCACCCTATCCACTCTGTCTAGCTCCTTCATGATTTTGAACATCTTTATCAAATTTCCTCTTGGCTGCCTCTTCTCGGAGGAGAACAGTCCTAACTTCTCCAATCTATCTTCATTACTGAAAGTTCTCATCCCTGAGACCATTCTTTTAAACCTCTTCTACACTCTTTCCAAAGTGTTCACATTCTTCCTCTAGAGCGGTGTCCAGAATTGTGTGCAAAATTCCAGCTAAGGTCTAAGCAGTGTCTTGTATAAGTTCAGCATAACCTCCTTGCTCTTGTACTCAATGACCTTTTCAATAAAGCCCAGAATTTTCCAGCTGTTCATACCCTGCTGCTGCTGTAAGCAAGGACGGAGAATTTGGTGCCCCAGAATCTGGCAGTCAGAGTACCCTGTTGGCATAAATGTCTGGAAAACTCCAGCCTATGTGCTTTATTAATTGCTTCCTTGATCTGTCCTGTCACCTTCAATGATCAATGCACTTACATACCCTCTGCTCCTGCACCCCTTTATGAATTTTACCCTTATTTTCTATTGTCTCACGATGTTCTTCCTACCAAAATTCATTACCCCACAATTCTTTGGCTTTAAACCGATTGAATGGATGTTCTCACATTGCATTTTAAGTGCACTTAACAGCCCCATCTCCAGCAACCCAACTTGTTCATTAATCATGGAAGTAACTATCCTCATCCAAGTTTCCAATCGGCTTTGCCTAATTTACCAGATGACACTGATTGGAAAGTCTATACTTTTATAGATAGGAAAGCTGTAGCAGCAAGTCACTGGTAATGCACTTCAGCATTTGGAAATTACTTCACCCAGATTGCCACTCACAATTGGCACTTAGCGTAACAATTTCCCTCCTCCTGCGGCTCTCCCTTGCCAAGATTGCCGACTTCTCTCCCTGCAGTGCGGTGGAGTAATTTTTCTTAAGATTGCTATGTGCTTTGAGCTTCCAGCTCTCAGACTAATGCAGAGAGAGGAGAGGGTTAACCTCAGGAATTGCTAATGAAAATAAAGACATGATTGGGAGGTTGTAGGATCAAACTGCAAATGCAGTGATTGCTGAGTATCTTCTGATGATGACAGGGAATGAAAGAAAGTTGAGTAAAATGATTGGTTTGAACTGTTTGATTGAAGAGATGGTGTAATGAGGATGGAATGGATTTTCATCAGTCACTGGAATTGGTTCGGGAGCAGCTGTGGATTATTTGAAGAGACAGATTTTGTCCAAATCAATACGGGCATGAAAGATCAGATCAGAGCTTATTAACTATAATTGGGAATTATTGAGACAAGAAGTGGGAGAGGAGAAAGGAACCATAAACGGGAGAAAAGGAATCAGTCAGCAGTCAATTTTAAACAGCACCCTGCCAGCATTAACAAAATCAGGAAAGGTAACCTTCCAAAACTGGCTGAGATGAAAGAGAAAGAATTCACTAAGCTATAATGCTCGTTTGAAGAACCGGTGGCCACATAATGGGCCAAATGGCCTCTTTTTGCACTGTAACAATTATAAGCATACACTACAGAAGAGGCCCTTCAGCCCACCAAATCTACATTAAATCTACACTAATCCCACTTTCCAGAACTTGGCCCCATAGCCATGAATATTATGATATTTTATGTGCTTATCCACATACTTTTCAAAGATTTGTAAGATTTCCTGTCTCCACTACCCACCTCGGCAATACATTCCAGAATCCAACCACCCAACGAATGAAAAGACTTTTCATCAAATCCCATCTAAAACTTCTGCCCCTCACTTTAAAATTATGCCCCACTTGATATTGACCCTTCAATTAAGGGGAACAACTGCTTCCTATTCACCGTGTCCATACCTTTCATCATCTTATACACCTCAATGAAGTTCCTCCTCAGCCTTCTCTACTATAAAGAAAACAACCCCAATCTATCCAGTCTCTGCAGAATATCTCAAATGCTCATCCCAAGCAACGTCCTGATGAATCTCCTCTGTATGTACCTCTAGTGCAATCACACCCTTCCTATAGTGAGATGACCAGAGCTGCACACAGTGCTCCAGCTATGCATTAACGAAAGCTCCAACATAACTTCGGTGTTCTTGTGATCTATGCCACAACTGATAGAAACACATGTCCCATATGCCTTCTTAATTGCCTATTCATCTGTCCTTCTGCTTTCAGGGATCTATGGACAATCACTCCAAGAGCCCTCTGAGCTTCCTAGTGTCCTGCCACTCATTGAGTACCCTCTTGTTGCTCCTTTTAAAGTGCATCACCTCACACTTTTCAGCATTGAATTTCATTTGACAACTGTTCACAACTTCCTGCAAGCTCACACCCTCTTCCTCACCATTAACCACTCCAGCAATCTTCATATCATTCACAAAATTACTTATCAGCAATCCTCCCGCAACATTTTTATCTATATCTTTACTATATATATCACAAACTCTGTCATAGGGATTGAAAGGAAATGAGTGAGAACAAAGAAAAGGGGATGAATTTCCATGGAGGATCCCTTAGATGTCCATCATAATTTTGGTGGAAGGGCTAGGGAACATGAGAATAATGATACTATTAAATGCTGGCTTTGCAATTGTTAAGAGAGGTTTCAAACTTTGTTAGGAACAAGAAAGGTATTTATTGAGAAGCAAAACTTGGTAAGGAAAGTTTGTAACTCTGGGCTGCCCTGGAGCAGTAACTCTAGTCCTTACATGCTTATTACATGTTTTTGAGAAGATTCTGCCTGAGAGAGAACTCCACCCTCTGGACTGACCATTCACACTCAGTTTCTATTCGTCCCTTGCGTTGGGTGACTCACTTCTGTTGTCCTGTTTTAAAGAGGCAGACACCACATGTACAACAGATGCGTCCTACATTCGTACAATATTTCCAAGGTATCCAAACCTCTTCACCCATAGCTATGGCAGACAGTTAGGAATATCCCAATGAAAAGAGGTGACAGTTAGGTTATTGAATGAAGCAGCTATAATTACAATTGATTAACTGCTGTATGGGCTTATTGTGGGTCACATTTTCCTCAATGCTGTGGGAATTTATCCCAATTATTGTGAGTTCCCAGAACATAGCTAAGTCTCTGGACTAATCGTCTAGTGATAATACCATTACACCATTGGCTTCTCAAACTGCAGAGTTTCAAGAAGGCAGCTCACCACCACTTTCTCAAGGGCAACTAAGATGGGCAGTAAATGCTGGCCAACCAGCGATGCCCATGTCCAATGAATGAATGAATTAAAAAGAAAAATCAGAAATGTATTACTGAACAATGAGGGCTGTACAGGGTGGGAGAGAGGAGGATGTGAATATCAGGAAAATTTCTTGCAGAGGAGTAACATGGTTCTGGATTTTAAAAGAAAACTTATACCTTGGACATTCATTAGAGTCCTTCCAATCTGCCACCATCACTTCAGAAGTTACCAAGAAACATGAACAGTTATTTCTCCAGGATTCCGAATGCGGGGACTGGGCAATACACATGGAAGTTTCTCCCTTTAAATATTTCAGGACAGGATTGGCTTTTATAAATAGAACAAATAATAGGATTTTGAAGGATTTTGAATAATGTAGAGACTTTTTATAGCATGGAGAATGGGAACATAAATGGATATTGATAGGTCTCTTGCACTACACCAGAAGATAGAACAAGCAGCCCAGAAGCACAGGGGTAGTGTGTATTGAGACCAGTACCTGGATGATGTATAACTAATCTCAGATTCAGCATGTAACTCAGATACTTTAACTATCTTGTAAAAATTCCAGGTACAGCCAAACAGACACAGTAGTACAAAAGGTGTTATGTTATAATGTACTCACTGAGAACCTGTTAACAGCTTGCTCATTACATTGTTATGGTTTGTTAATATAATGCCAATTGCATTGTTAAGGTAACAAGAAACAGGTATTGGGTATTAATTGTCTTTGAGTGCATATGAATGGGGGATAGTTGGAACACTGTGCTGTGTGGTCGGAGAGGTCTGTACGTCTCCATTTCAGATTCACCAGTTGGCTTCTATTCTAATAACAGAGTTGTCATTTTGCTAAGTCTTGCTCCACAACAGTACCTAAAGGCTCTTTTTAGAATCATAGAATCCTTAGAGTACAGAAAGGTACATTGACCCGAACAGGCGGCAGACTGTGGTGACTAGGGGAATTTCACAGTAACTTCATTGCAGTGTTAATGTAAGTTTTACTTGTGACAAACTTTAAAAAAGAAAGAGGCCATTCGGTCCATCAAGGCTGCCTCAACGTTCTAAAAGACCCAGACCCTATCCCTCTAACCTTACTCATCCACCTAACCTGCACATCTTTGGACACTAAGGAGCAATTTAGCATGTTCAAAGCACCTAACGTGCACATTGTTGCAGTGTGGGAGGAACTCAGAGCACCCTGAGGAAAGCCACGCACACATGGGGAGAACGTGTAAAGTCCACACAGACAGTGAACCGTGACCTGATGCAGTGAGCAATACTAACAACTGTGCTATAATATATTATAATGGATTTGAGGAGACAAAACTAGTTTCTCAAAAGAAAATAGTTCACCTAGATGGATGGTATTACTGATCGGGTATATAGACTAATTGTTTGCTTATCAGCAATGGGCATAACCAGGAAGGACAATTATCAGTTCAATGTGTAAATTGTCCATGAGTCCTCCAGAAAGTAACACACAGATTCTTGCTTTTTTAGTGCTCATTCAAATGCTTTTGAAAACTGGCTAACACCATTTGAAGCAATTCATCCTATTAGCTGGAAAAACTGAAACAAAATAAGCAACTTAGAAAGCTCTACATATTCTCCTTGGAAGAGAAAAGACCGAAGGTTCCTTGATTTAAGTGTTTCTAATCATTAAGGATGTTAATAAAGTGGATGTAAAGATGTTCTCTGTGCAGAAAATCCTTGAGTTAAATTGCAACCTTCTTTTTTTGGTGTCCTAAATTGCTAACAATGGCAGATTTTATAAATTAACAAAATTAATAGTCAAGGTTCCTGATATGGCAGATAACTTGGAAATAAGCTTGGACATAGAATCATAGAATTCCTACAATGCTGAAGGAGACCATTCAACCCAATGAGTCTGCTCCAACCACAATCCCACCCAGGCTCTATTCAAGTAGCCTCACATAACTATCCTGCTAATCCCCTGGCACTAGGGTCAATTTAGCACAGCTGGTCAACCTAACCTGCACATCTTTGGATTGTAGGAGGAAACTGGAGCACCCAGAGGAAACCCACACAGACATGGGGAGAATGTGCAAACTCCATATTGACAGTGACCTGAGGCCAAAGTTGAACCCAAACTCTTGCCACCATGCTGCTCATTGGGATTGAGTGGAAGTGAAATAAAATTGTCCAGACTGTTGCAGAACATAAGTATCTGCAAACATGGGGAGTTGGCTGAGCCACATATAATTCCTTTTGCTCTGCTGTTCTTTTGTTCATCCCAAAATGTCTTAATTTGAATAGAAACAATAAAGTCTTGCGATAACAATGCTGTTTCCGCACTGCCCAATCAATGCGTAGGCCAATGGTCTGAAAGCCCATAAACTTTGAGATGCTTGTTCACAGAAGCAGTACGTCAACATGGTTCACTGAATCCCCATAGTGCAGAAAGAGGCCATTTGGTCCATCAAACTTGTACTGACAACAATCTCATCCAGGCCCTTTCCCTGTAAATACATGTATTTATCCTGCTAATCCCCCGACACTAAAGATCAATTTAGCAAGGCCAATCAAACTAACCACATGTCTTTGGAGTGTAGAAGAAAACTGCAGTACCCAGAGGAAACCCACACAGATACAGAGAAATCATGTAAACTCCAAACAGACAGTGACCCAAGCCAGAATTTAACCTGGGTCCTTGGCACTTGAGCAAAAATGCTAACCACTGTGCTAACATGCCATGACCATTTATGTGTCAATTTTATTTTGGGGCAAATTCAATACTCACTTAATTTAAAACAGTGATAGGAATTTACTAAATATTCTTCGAATGGTTAGTCTTGTATCCGTAGGAGATCGGCAGAAATCCTGTTAATTATCGGAGCAATGGTACAGTAGTTAGCACTGCTGCTGTCTCACAGTGCCAGAGACCTGGGTTCGATTCCCAGCTTGGGTCACTGTCCATACAAAGTCTGCACGTTCTCCCCATGTCATGCTCCAATTTCTTCCCACAGTCCAAAAGATGTGATCATTAGCTGCATTGGCCATGCTAAGTTCTCCTTCAGTGTACCTGAACAGGCATCAGATTGTCTCATCAGTGGACATCTATGTGAGTGAGAGGCATATTCCCTCAGAACTATGAGGCATGATGGACTATGGATCACCGAGGTTATAGATTCTAAATTTTCAGTTTCTATTTGTGACTCTAGATCCCAGGCAAAGTCATTTTGAATCAAAGACCAGTTGCTTTAAAGGAATTCAAGACAGGAGAATCAGAAGGCCAAACCTCTTACCCTCACGGAATGCAGTAAATAAAAATGGACTGGTTACCAATCCTGTGGGAAAGGGAGTGGCATGTAGCTCTGGGGAGCAGAGAATATTGAAATCAAGGATAAAATAATGCATCCGGATGCTACAGGCAATTTCTAACATCTAGTGGAGACTAAAACTAAATATAGTGAATGTCCTTTGAGCTTGTGTAGCAGAACAACTAGGGTGGAGTTGTCATTTAAAAAAAAGATTACATTTTGCAGCAATGCCTTCTTGCAATAGTTATTTGTCAATGTGATTCTCCTGGATGGATGTCATGTTTGCAATTTAGCAATGTAAATTATAGCTTTGACTCTTTGTGGCATATTGTTGAATGTTTATGTTTGCATATAATTTAAAGCAGTATGATCTGTCTGCCTCCGACGGATTATTTATAAAAACGCTCTAAAGCAGCACAAATACAATAATTATCCTCTATTAAGAATTTTTTTCATCCTTCACAGACATCATTCAACATTTCTTCCTCCTATTTGTGGACAGTGTAATTTGACAACCTGAAGAATAAGGCACTTAGGAATTGAAAACTGGGTGTAGAAAAATAATCTGTGGCAAGAAAAAAGGTTTTTTTTAAAGCATAAATGAATTGAGAGATGTCAGGATTAGATGACTGAGTTAGAGAATCAAAGCAGCAGACCACATTTTTCAGTTTATAACACATCTCCCTAAACATCAAGTTGTCAGACTGACCGAACTACTGACATCCCTCCTAATTTGCCCTTCTGTGATTTGTCCTCCATTCTTTTTAAAGTGCAGTTTTGTCAGAAGCTCGGAACATTCAGTTATGTTAAAAGTGCTACATAAATAAAACTTGTTATTGTTGTAAGCTTATCCTTTTCTTTCCGAGTTCATGCTTCTCTTTCACTCTCACCCCCTCTCCCATTTTTAATGCCCTTTTCTTCCTTGAAGTTTTTTTTTGAAGTTTACTTATTAGTATCACAAATAGGCTTACGTTAACTCTGCAATGAAGTTACTGTGAAAATTTCCTTGTCGCCACATTCCAATGCCTGTCCAAGTACACCGAGGGAGAATTTAGCATGGTCAATGCATCTGATCAGAATGCCTTGGGGTGGGAGGAAACAGGAGCATCTGGGGGAAACACATGCAGACATGTGGAGAATGTGCAAACTCTGTGAGGAGTGGTACAGTGGCACAGTGCTTAACACTGCTGCTTCATAGTGCCAGAGATCTGGGTTTGGTTCCTGGCTTTGGTCACTGTCTGTTCTCCCTGTGTCTGCATGGGTTTCCTCCAAGTGCTCCGGTTTTGTCCACAATCTGAAAGACGTGCTGGTTAGGTGCATTGACCCAAACAGGTGCCGGAGTGTGGTGACTAGGGGATTTTCACAATAACTTCACTGCAGTGTGAATGTAAACCTATTTGTGACATTAACAAATAAACTTTAAACATTAGTCCAAGTGTAAGTGTGTTTCGGATTACTTCATCGCAAAGTTTACCGTTAAAAGCACAAACGTTTGTTTGCATGACACACTTTGTGCAAAAGAACTGCATGTGCCTCTGGGGCCACAGTTCGGCCAGCTGGGTCTAATGGGAGTAAGACTGTGGATCCAGAAAGCAGGAGTGACTGAGACACAAATTCACTAAACTCTTGTGTAATTACTATCATTGATCCTCAATGGAATTGTTTGCTGATCGAGATCTAAAGGTATTGCTGGCTGAAACTCCCAACCGATTGACCTTTCCTGGTTACCTATCTGTCTTGTAGTTAAGCTAATTGGTGTATTCAGGTCAAAACAGAAAATGACGGAAAATCTCAGTAGGACCGACAGCATCCGTGTAGCGAGAATGGAGCCAATGTTTTGAGTCTGGATGACTCTTCATCAGAGCCCAAGAGCACAGTCTTACCTGCTGTTCATGTCACACTCCGCTGAAGTGAGGTGCGGGACTTTCGCAGCCAGACAACTCTCATTCACTGCAGCGGGATGAGAAAATCCCATCAGTGTGAACGGTGCGAGGATTCCGGGCCACGTCTGCAAAAAGATAGCAAAAAAAAGAAAGAATTACAACAAATATCTACAATAATTATGCAAATTATATTAAATCAGACAAGTAAATGCATCAAAGACAAACTTGAGTGCCTGTAGTTGAAATGATTTCATTTATGATGGTGGTTGTAAACAGAGAAATCTTTTTTGAACAACTTTATACAAACATGTATTAAAGCTGTTGACAACATGGAGGAAAGTCTGACAATACAGTTTTAAATCCAACTGATTTATTTGATAGTAAACTCGTAAGCTTTCAACTCTATGGCCTTCGTCAGGCGAATGAGGTGTTCTGGTCTCCAATAGCACACATATCAGCGTAGACAGTTTACAGAGTACTGATTAGAATGCAAATCTTTACACCTAAACTGCTATTTAAGTCTTAAAGTGTCTAACAATGTGAGTGGAAGGAGCACTGAGCACAGGTTAAAGAGTTGTGTATTGTTTCCAGACAGCACAGAAAGTGAGGCTTTTTGCCGGCATCTCTACATCATGACAACATAGTGGCACAGTGGTTAGCACTGCTGTCTCATAGTAGCATGGATTCGGGTTCGTATTCCTGGCTTGGGTCACTATCTATGGGGAGTTTGCACATTCTCCCTGTGTTTGCGTGGGGTTTCTCCAGGAGCTCAGTTTTCCTCCCACAGTCCAAAGATGTGCAGGTTAGCTGCATTAGCCGTGTTAAATTGCACCCTAGTGTCAGGAGGACTAGCTAGAGTAAATGGATGGGGTTATAGGGATAGGACCTGGGTGGGATTGTAGTTGGTGCAAATTCGATGGGCTGAACGGCCTCCTTCTGCACCTAGGGTACTATGGCTGAAAGTAAATAATTTCTTTAAATCAAATAGTTTTTTCAAATGGAACATCGGGGCAATAATGTTAATTTTGCTGGGAGTTACGTACACACTGAAGAATCTGCATGCAGCAGAAGTTTGAAGTTTCAAAGTTTAAAGTTCATTTATTAGTGTCACAAGTAGGCTTACATTAACACTGCAGTGAAGTGAAAATCCCCTTGTCGCCACATTCCAGTGCCTGCTCAGGTATAGTGAAGGAGAATTTAGTACGGCCAGTGCACCTAGTCAGAAATAAAGAAACCAGAGCAAAGAAACAGACTAGCTTAAAATAAAATTGTCTTCACCTTTGAGACTCACGTTCCTGTCCAAATTAGATGGATAGGATGCAGGTCTCCTCTTCAAATATATCAAGCTCTTCTGAAGGCTCAAACTTTTATACAAGAAATAGGAACAGAAGTTTGCCATTTGGTTTCTCAAGTCTGCTCCACCATCCAATTGAATCATGGCTGATCCAACATTCCTTATGTCCAGTCTCCTGTCCTTTTCCTGTAACTTTTGATTCCCTTATTGATCAAAAATCTATTCATCTCAGTCTCAAATATACATAATGACACTTCCCCACAGCCCTCTGGCAAGGATTCCTACTGGAATGGAACAGTGGCACAGTAGTTAGCACTGCTTCACAATGCCAGGGATCCACGTTCAATTCTAGCCTTGGGTCATTGTCCATGTGGATTCTGCACATTCTCATCATGTCTGTGTGGGTTTCCTCCAGGTACTCAGTTTTCCTCCCATAGTGCGTGTTCGGTGGATTGGCCATGCTATATTGCCCCTCAGTATCAGGAGGTAATCAGGGTTTTCAGGGATAGGGCCTGGGTGGGGTTGTTGTTGTTGGTGTTGATTTGATGGGCCGAATGGCCTCCTTCTGCACTGCAAAGATTCAATGATTCTATAAAGGATTCACAACCCTCTGGGAAAAGAAATTCCTTCTCATGTCAATCATCATCAAGCACGCAGTGAATGTGACTTCATGGAATTAAACTGTTCCCAAATTTTACTCTACGTTAGTGAAATAAAAATGAGAAAAAAACTGGGCAAAATTGAATACCTTCCTGCAGAAATCAAGATAATTGGAGCACCATTCTTGAGTTGTAATTGAGAACCTTTTCAAGCTTATATATCAGGAGGAGTTCTCCAGTCTTGTAGGCCCCACCATCACTGCCTGCAAGAACAGAGAATTTGGCCCTCAGCCAAAACTCCATTTACTATTGTGACAGATATACTTCCGCAAAGGACATTAATGAACAAGATGGATTTTTCCAATAATGGTTTCATAGTCATCAATCGATTTTAAATTCTAGATTTTTTTTATTGAATTCATATTTCACCATCTATCTTGGCAGGATTTGAATCCAGCATTCCAGAACATTTACTGAGTTATTGGATTAATAGTCTAGCAATGATATCACTAGGCCATCGCTCCCCACCTGCACAACATGAGGCTGAATGTTCTTGACCTGCTCCATACTTTGGGCTAACAGTTCTCTATTAATTGGTTGAGAATGGTGTGATTTTGGACAACTTCAACCAGATAAGGCTGCACTCATCATTCTCAATAATAAAGGACATGAAATTAGTGCTACAAGCTGCCATGTATTCATCTGATAGCTGAAATGGCAGCGACAATGCATTTCAGGTAGAGGGAATTGATGCTGAGGTCAGTGAGATGGATACCAGTCCAACAGATTGTTCTGTCCTGAGTTGCATGTGTGCTTCCCATCACATTCCTGACTTAAATCACAGATGATGGACACTTGTAATATCGGCAGATGAGGCATTTATCTTGCACACAGCTTCTGCACCGTTCTTTGCCACTTTGTCAATGCTACTGAAGCCGGAGGAAGATGATTGAGCCTTCCCTGTTGAAAATGATCACTTACGTTGTCTTTATCAATTGGGGCATAGATTACAAAAGTAGGGAAGTCAACTTGGAGTTGCATCGAACTTTGGTGAGGCCACAGCTAGAGTACTGTGTGCAGTTCTGCATTGTAGGAAGGATGGAGGAAATGCAGAGGAGATTCACCAGGATGCTGCCTGGGATGGAACATATAAGTTATGAAGAAAGGTTGGATAGTTGTGAGTTGTTTTCATTGGAGCAGAGAAGACTGAGGGATGACCTGATCAAGGTGTACAGGATTATGAGAGACATGGACAGAATGGATAAGGAGCAGCTGATCCTCTTAATTGAAGGGTCAGTCATGAGGGGACACAAGATGAAGGGCAGGAGGTTTAGGGGGATGTGAGGAAAAATCCTTTTAGCCAGAGAGTGATGACGGTTTGGAATGAGCTGCCTGGGAGGGTGGGGGAGCAGGTTGCCTCACAAACTTTGAAAAGTACCTGGATAAGTACTTGGCATGTCATAATATTCAAGACTATGAGTCAAGGGCCAGTAAATAGGACTAGGTAGGAGGTCAAATGTTTCACTGTCGGTGCTAACTCAATGAGCTGAATGGTATCTTCTGCACTGTATGATTCTATGATTCCAGAATTGTATTTCATTTGATTTGATTTATTATTGTCACATGTGTTAACATACAGTGAAAAGTATTGTTTTTTGCGTGCAGTACAGACAAGGCATACCGTTTGTAGAAATGAGAGAGTGCAGGATGCAGTATCATAGCAAGGGTGAAGAGAAAAGTCAACACAATGCAAAGTAAGTCCATTCAAAAGTCTGAGAGCAGCAGGGAAGAAGCTGTTCTTGAGTCGATTGGTACGTGACTTACCTGGCACTTGTTAAAGCTAAGTCTCAACCCCGGGTCCTGCTAATGGCCGCTGCACAATCAGCTAAACATTGTAGCTGTCACTGAGCAGCTTGGCTCCTAAAAATTGGTGAAGAAGACTTGATAAGAAAACTGTCAGGACAGGAACAGAAATGCAACAGTCAAAGGAATAAATAAAATCACTTCCGCAGGGAGAGAAAGCTGGGCTTTTTAGTTCAGAGGGAACAGCTGCAACTAAGTTCATGCAGAAAACAGAGTTAAGTAATGTAATAGTCATTAGAACCAGACTGTTTGAATATTCATAAGACAACAGGACCAGATGAAATGCATCCAAGAGACCTTCGAGACATTAAGGTTGATGTATGTGCGTGTGAAGATTTTCACAGCTCATCACAGGTTTGGGTAATACCGGAACATTGGAAAATAGCTAATGTTTCTTTAATATAAAAAGGAAAGTTTAGTAATATGATCCTGAGACTGATGTGCTTGTTGACTTGACATCCAAGGTTGGATAAATATTAGAATCTCTCTTCTTCACGCAAGCGGAAGCAGCAATTGCCACGCGTCAGAGATGTCTGAAAACCAGGGGTCATGTCTTACGCATTTGTGAGATTTCTCTGAGGAATCAACCATTTGTGACAATGAACTAGATATTAGAGTGAGGAACTTCTGAATCTCAGAGAAATCTGTTTGGAAGTGGAGCTGGGGTATGCCTAAGGTGTCTCCTACCCTCTGGGTCAGGGGTCATCTTTCACCTGAGGAGTTTTTTTTGTAAATAAAAATATTGGGAACCACAAAATTAAAATTTGATAATTCCAAACCAAATATTTGGCAAATTGCCAAGGGTCTTTGGTAGAATGCCTAATTTAC
Source organism: Sphyrna mokarran (assembly GCA_024679065.1). Classification (NCBI taxonomy): domain Eukaryota; kingdom Metazoa; phylum Chordata; class Chondrichthyes; order Carcharhiniformes; family Carcharhinidae; genus Sphyrna; species Sphyrna mokarran. The sequence goes on from JAGIQG010000029.1 coordinate 25,624,221, forward strand.
ATATAACATAAAGAAAATACATACCAGTTTACTACAAAATTGTTGCAGAATAGAAGAAGGCCATTTGTCCCATTGAGCCTCTGCTGGCTCATCACCAAAGAAGCATTTTATCTCATACTATTCCCTGGCCTTTTTTCCCATAGCCCTATGCATTCTTCTTTTTCAGATAATAATTCAATTCACTCTCATGTGCCACTACAGCACCTGCCATCACCACACTCAGGCACTGCATTCCAAATTCCAAGCATTTGTTACATGGAAATGATTCTCATCATGCCTCTATTGCTCCTTCTGTTATAGAGACATTGATAGAAACAGATCTTTTCCCTTAGTAGAAGGGTCAATAAAGGAAGCGGGGGGGGAAATATTTAAAATCAGGAGCAGGAGATTTAGAGAAGATTTGAGGAAAGGATTTGAAGGTGGCTTGGTGGCATAATGGTTAGCGCTGATGCCTCACAGCACCAGGGGCTCTGGTGCAATTCCAGGCTTGGGTGACTGCCTGTGCAGAATTTGCACATTTTCCGAGTCTGTATCCTCCTGGTGCTCATGTTTCTTTCCACAGTCCAAAGGTGTGGATTGATAGGTGGATTGGCCATGCTCAGTTGTCCTTTAGTCTCAGGGGGATTAGCTGGGTAAATACATGGGGTTACAGAGATTAGGATTGTTGGCAGTGAAGGTTTGATAGGCTGAATGGCCTCCTTCGCACTGCTGGTATTGTATTCTATTTTATGAAAAACATTTTCACGCAGAGTGCGGTGGAAATCTGATGCCTGAAAGGGTGGTAAAACCCTCACAACATTCAGATGAGCACTTGGAATACATGTGCATACATTAACTTCACTCTCAATCTGCCCTGCCACTTTCAATGACTTATGCACATATGTACCAGACTCCGTCTGCTCCTGTAGCTCCTTTAGAATTTGCCCTTTCTCTTACATTGTCTCTCCATGTTCTTCTGCCCAAAATGAATCACTTTGCACCTCGCTGCATTAAATTTCATCTCGCCTGGGATGAGAATGTCACATATCAAGTAGAGTAAGACAAAATTTAAATTGACCAAACTGAATAAACATGATTTTTAAATTTTTTCTAACCATAACTTTGCCTGTAAAAATCATCTTTAAAACAAACTTTAATTTAAGATGCATGGAATTAAGACACTTTTTTTTCAGCTATTGGTTCTTGTGGTGAAAAATACATGTGGAGTAATTTATATCTGGCTATATTAGAAACAGTGATGTCCGTGACCACAAAACCTATCCCTCTGAGCCAGAGGCACTATCCAAATCCCTGGAGTGGCTATACCACTCAGAGAGGTTTATTTAGATCACAATGATGTTTTTCATTAAAGTAATCATTTGAAACCATAAAGTGCAGCATAATGATTGCCCTTTAACCCCCAACAATTAATGTTAATGTCATCCAACTGGGAAAGGTCAAGAACTGCAAATGAGATGAAGTGCCTCATGCTGATCTTCTGAGCTATTGGCCAATCTGCTCTCAGCTAACTCACCCAGCCTTATGTTTCTTTTGGATTGAATTTGTCAGTTTTTGTTTGGGTGTCTGTGGCTTCATTTTGGCTCTATTAATTGCTTCTCCGACAGGTCACATTGGGTGGCATATCTGATTGCAACTCAGAGAATTTGAGGGAATTTGAATGACTGACTGTGTGATTTACACAGTAAGAAGTTTCACAACACCACATTAAAGTCCAGCAGGTTTATTTGGTAGCACAAGCTTTCGGAGCGTTGCCCCTTCATCAGGTAAACCTTCTTTCTGTATTTACTTCTTACTGCTTTTACCCCAGTCCAATACCAGCATCGCCACATCATGTGTGATATGCCTCAGTTACACCCTGTCCAAGCTGTCAATGGCGCTAAGGGTGGTAACTTTTTTTTATTAGTGTTGCGACTAGGCTCGCGTTAACACCGTTAAACCCCCTAGTCGCCACATTCCGGCGCCTGTTCGGGTGCATAGAGAATTTAGTGTAGCCAATACAACTAACCAGCATGTCTGTCAGACTGTGAGAGGAAACTGGAGCACACAAAGGAAACCCACACAGACATAGGGAGAATGTGCAGATAGTGACCCAAGCTGGGAACCAAATCCAGCTCCCTGGAGCTTTGAGGCAGGAGTGCTAACCATTGTGCCACCGTGCCACCCTACAAGGGCTCCAGGTTCAATTCCAGCTTTGGGTGACTGTCTGTGGGAAGTTTGCACATTTCCCCATGTCTGCATGGGTTTTATCAGTTGCTCCAGTTTGGCGCTTGCCCAATATATTACGCTTATCTTACATGTGAAAAATGCACTCTTGAGTATTTTATAGATGTATTCCATGGTATTGCAACATTTGATTTGATTTATTATTGTCACATATATCGGAATACAGTGAAAAGTATTACTTTTTGCACACAGAACAGACAGGACACACCGTTTATGGAGTACATGGGGGGAGATGGAAAGGAGAAGGTGCAGAATATAATGTTACAGTCATAGTTAGGATGTAGAGAAAGATCAATTTAATATGAAGTAGATCCATTCAAAAGCCTGATGGGCAGCAGAAAAGAAACTGTTCTTAAGTCAGTTGATATGTGACCTCAGACTTCTGTATCTTTTTCTAGATGGAAGAAGTAGAAGGAGTATGTCCAGAGTGCGTGTGGTCCTTGATTAAGCGGGCTGCTTTCCCGAGGCAGCAGGATGTATGGATGAGATGGGAGGCTGGTTGTGTGATGGATTGGGCTACGTTCACAACACTTTGTATCTTCTTACTGTCTTGATTAGGGCAGGAGCCGTACCAAGCTGTAAATCTCTATCTTGAGGAGAGAAGCTCGGAAAGAAATTTAAACTGTCCATTAACCTTGCACTGCATGCTTGGCCTCCTCTCTTTACACCACTCAGCAGTCAGACAATACCAATTGATTCATGTCAGTAACACACATTCGTTACTAAAAGCGTAGGCCTCAGCTGAACACATGTAAGAGGTTGGAACCAGTGGCAAGGGAACAAACAAAATACCTGCACACAGTTAAGGGACAATAGAAGTTACTCCCTGTGAAGTAGACATTTTAATTAAACAGGTAGTGAAGAGAAAAGGTAATCAATGGTTCAACAAGAATGAAATAATTTGCATTTATAGTACAACTCACCATATCCTCGGGCCATCTCAAAGCTCTTCATAACCAATTAATTTTGAAGTGCAAACACAATTGTTCTGCAGTCAGATACGGCAGTCAATTGTACTCAGCGAGATGCCACAAACAGCAGTGGAGATGAATGATCAGTTTGTGACGGAGTCAGTGGATGTTGTGAGGATTCCCACTTCCACTTCAACAATGCTATGGGAATTTATTTGCCAGATTGGAATTTGTTTTACCAGGTTGTCTGGGTGACAGCATAGAATCCTTACAGTCCAGAAGAAGGACATTCAGCCCATGTACTATACACCGACAACAATTGCACTTAGGCCCTATCCCTGGAACTCCACTTATTTACCATTCTAATCACTGAATGTATTCCTGAGGTGGTTAAATATAATATTTGGGGTAATTGGGATCAAAGGTTATGGGAAGAAAAGCAGGATTAGGCTACGAATTGGATGATCAGCCATGATCATAATGAATAGTGGAACATCTTCTATAGTTAATCCTCCCATTCCCCCTAACACACATTTACCATGGCTAATCCACCTAATTTACACATTTGAGGACACTAAGAGACAATTTAGCATGGCCAATCAACCTAACCCACGCATCTTTGGACTGTGGGAGGAAACCGAAGCACCCAGAGGAAACCCACACAGGCATGGGGAGAATGTACAATCTCCTTACATATAGTCACCCAAGGGCAGAATTGAACCCGAGTCCCTGCTGCTGTGAGGCAGCAGTATTAACCACTGTGTCACCGTGCCACACCAACAAAGCATCTCCAACAAAACAACAACTCTCTAAGTTTACAACAAAGTCCCGAGACAGTGAGCAGGATTTGACAGCCTTGCTCGAACGAGATCAGAAATTCCTGCTCAAAGTTAATGGACATTTCCGCTGTCAGCCCTTGGCCCGGTCTGATTCCATGGCAGGCGAAAAAGTAAAATTCCAGCAAGTGTGTTGTTTAGTTTTCCCGTCATGACTTAGTTAGTAGCACACTTGCCTTTATGTCTGATGATTGTTGTTGAAGTCCCATTCAAGAATCCTGGAGCACAATGTCAGGGCTGATGCTCCACTGTCGGATGTAAAATTTTACTACCACCTTTCCCATGAGACATTAAATGGAGGTTCTAATTTTACTCTGGTTTGGACGTAAAAAAAATCGAATATGAGTCCTGGCCACTAATCATCTCTCATCCAAAATCATTCAAATCGATGATTTGTGTAAAGTTTGAGACATGAAACCCTTCTAATTAAAAATAACTCTCAGATCCAAATTTTTCATTTCTGACACTTGGGTCTTCAATTGTGCGTGACCTACAAAGTACAAATAACTAGTATTCATGAATCAAGTAGTCTTCATTCAGCATGATTTTACATGGTGGCACAATGGTTAGCAGTCTGCCTTACAGCAAGAAGTCTCACAACACCAGGTTAAAGTCCAACAGGTTTATTTGGCAGCAAAAGCCACTAGCTTCTGGAGCGCTCACTGCTGCTTCATCCTTCATCAGATGAGTGGGGAGTGCTGTTCACAAACAGGGCATATAAAGACACAAACTCAGTTTACAAAATGAGAGTTAGAATGTGAGTCTTTGCAATAATCAAGTCTTAAAGCCTACAGCGCCAGGGACCTGGGTTTGATTTCTAGCTTTGGTCCCTCCCTGTGCGGAGTCTTGCACATTCTCCCTGTGTCTGTGTTGGTTTCCTCTGGGTGCTCTGGTTTCTTTCCACAGTCTGAAAGATATGTGTTTACATGCATTGGCCATGTTAAATTCTCCCTCAGTGCACCCAAACAAGCACCAGAGTGTGCCGAGTAGAGGATTTCCACAATAACTTCATTGCAAGTCAGTCTACTCGTGACACTGATAACTAAACTTTAAAACATATACTTAACAACAAGCAATGAAGACAATATAAAAGTTTCTCATCTCTCAGATCCTAGGAATTCTTGTTGTTGTCAGCACAAGGGATGTCCCTCTTCTTTGTCGTTGTCATTGAAATGATGTTGAACCATATCTAGAAGAGTCATACCTTAAAAACCATGTGTCAACAAGGATTATGAGTTCGCAACTTTTATTCCCCAGGCTCCCATTTCTTCTTCTTTATTTAGAAATGGTCCATATTCACTCCCCATATTAACTATAGGATGTAAATCATCTGATGTCACCCCACCTTTGAAACAACAATTGCTTTATTGATCATTAAACTCCAGAAGTTTATATTCCATCATTATACAGGAGATGAGGGGGTTAGCTTATGAAGAGAGATTAAATAGACTGGGCCTGTACTTATTAGAGTTTAGAAGGCTGAGGGAGGATCTTATAGAGGCTTACAAGATAATGAAGGGGCTAGATAGGGTAGAGGTAGAGAGATTCTTCCCGCTTGGAAAGGATAGCAGAACTAGAGGGCACAACCTCAAAAGAAGGAAGGGGGGGGGATGCAGTTTAAAACGGAGTTGAGGAGGAACTTCTTCACTCAAAGAGTGGTGAATCTCTGGAATTCTCTGCCCGTTGAAGTGGTGGAGGCTACCTCGTTGGATATATTTAAGTCACGGGTGGATAGATTTTTGATAGGCAAGGGAATTAAGAGTTATAGGGAGAAAGCGGGAAAATGGAATTGATCGACTTCAGATCAGCCATGATCTTATTGAATGGCAGGGCAGACTCAAAGGGCTAGATGGCCTACTCCTGCTCCTATTTCTTATGTTCTTATGTTTTTATTTATCACAAAAAAAAGCACATTTTCCTTTCAGACACAGAGATGCCATAAAGTCACATTCTCTTATCAGCAGATCTGAACCCAAATCCCACACTAAAACTATTAAAATAATAGTTAAGGTCACTTGATTTCATAATATTAGAGATTAAAAGTTCCTATCTGGTGCAGATCAATTAAAGCAATGTACGGTTTGTTAAAACAAGTTCTGGCTGATTTCAGTTAATCCTTCCAATTGATTTGAAAATAAACACTTATTTGTATTGTGGCCATTAGGACAGCTTCAGTTTCATATTTAAAGGAGCATTGGCTGAGAAGAGTCTCGGTCACAATCCCACACAGGCCCTATCCCCATAACATCATGCATTTACCCTGCTAATCTCCCTGACATTAAGGGGTAATTGAGCATGGCAAATCAATCTAACCTGCACATCTTTAGAGTGTGGGAGGAAACCAGAGTCCCCTGGGGAAAGCCACGCAGACACAGGGAGAACGTACAAACTCCACGCAGACAGTGACCCTGTAAAACCACTTTTGTCTTCATAAACAATTGCCTTTCTATTCCCCAACTACCTTTAACTTCATTGCAGTATAAATGTCAGCCTACTTGTGACACTAATAAATAAACTTTAAAATTTAAACTTTGATTGGTAATTGTCCAACAGAAAATCAGAACTGAAGTGTTTAATTTAAACTTCGGTAACAGAATAAAATGCATTGATATTACAGACTTTAAGAAGGATCAGAATTATCAAAATCTTACACTGGCCATTATCATATTGCTGTCTATGGGATTTTAGTCTGTATAAATTGTTTTTTACATTGTAGAGAATCTGGTGAACTGGTGCAGTGACAATAATCTCTCCCTCAATATCAACAAAAGGAAGGAGATTGTCACCAATTTCAAGAAGCAGAGTGGAGAACTTGCCCCTATCTACATCAACAGGGACAATGTAGAAATGTTTGCGAGCTTCATGTTTTTAGATATCCAGATCACCAACAATCTGTCCTGGTCCCCCTCATGCTCACACTATGGTTAAGAAAGCTCACCAATGCCTCTTTTTTCTCAGAAGACTAAGGAAATTTGGCATGTCAGGTACAAATCTCACTACCTTTTCCAGATGCACCATAGAAATCATTCTTTTTGGTTCTATCACAACTGGTATGGTTCCTGCTCTGTCCAAGATTTCAAGAAACTACAAAATGTTGTGAATGGAGCCCAATCCATCACACAAACCAGTCTCCCATCCGTTGACTCTGTCTACACTTCTCATTACCCTGGAAAAACAGCCAGCATAATTAAGGACTCCACACACACTGGACATTCTCTCTTCCACCTTCTTCCATCGGGAAAAAGACACAAAAGTCTGAGGTCACATACCAACTGACTCAATGACCTGCTACCATCGGACTTTTGAATGGACCTATCACGCACTAAGTTCCTTCTCAATGAATGGTATGCTTTTTTGTATAACACACAACAAACAATGCTTTTAATATGTACTAACATATGTGACAATAATAAATCAAATCAAAAGAGTAAAGAAGCCAGTTCTCCATCCACGTCAAGGCATTATCTTGTACATTCAAATGCATATAGCTTTAATGTTTATTTATTAGTGTCAGAAGTAGGCTTACATTAACACTGCAATGAAATTACTGTGAAAAATCCCCTAGTCACCAATTCCAGTGCCTGTTCAGGCACACTGAGGAAGAATTTAGCATGGCCATTGCACCTAACTAGCATGCTGTTCAGACTGTAGGAGAAAACCGGAGCACCCAGAGGAAACCTACTCAGACATGGGAAGAATGTGCAGACTCCGCACAGACAGTGACCTAATGCCAGGAATTGAACCCGGGTCCCTAGCGCTGTGAGGCGGCAGTGCTAACCAATGTGTCATCTACAGCACTGATGATCCCATGGATTTACTTAAGGAGAAAGCAATTTGACAAATGAATCATCTTTCACCTGTCATCTTTCAGCATAGAGCTAACACTATGTTTAACAATCACAAATCTCAAGAGAGAATTGAGATTAGATAAAGCCACTTCCTCAAAACGAAAATCCCTGCAAAATTAGTTGCAGTTGACACCATTCATTATCTTAAAAATTGACTTAATCAATATCTGGAGACTGGATTAGAGGCTGAAGTGATATCTGTGGATTGAGATCAAATGCGGCAGCCCTTGACCTCTGTTGGGACTGAAGGGAAAGAAACCTGGGGAGATCAATGCAAATGCGAGGGTGGTGAATGTTCTGGTTTTCTTTGATTGCTTTTGAGAGGATCAGGGCATATTTGTGTCCAATTAATGCAGAAAACGCTGGAAAAAGCAACAGGTCAGGCCACATCTGTACAGAGAGAAACAGTGTTATCCTTTCAGGTCGATGATCTTTCATCAAGACGCTCCTGATGAAAGCAGTTTCATTATACTTGTCTTGCAACTGACACATCAGATCTCCGACTGCACTACCCTGACATCAAATACAACATGCTTTGTTACTGTAGTGTAGCAGCTGTTGTCAAGTCAAAACCAATATAAAAGTTTAGTGAGAAAATTGAAGGAAGCAAATCAAGTGGTATTGTTTTAACTAGCAACTAGTGATTTCAAGACACCCAAACAACAGGAGCTGGAAGGACTAAATAGCATGTGCTTCTGTACAATGGCCATTCATCTCTCTTTCCATCTTAGACTATGTGTAAAGTTTTATGTCTTAAATTATAAGTTTTAAGTTTTAATTTTTAAGTTTTAAATTTTAAGTTTATTTGGGGTAGCACAGTGATTTTAGTACTGCTGCCTCAAAATGCCAGAGACCCTGGGTTCAGTTCCAGCCTCAGATAATTGTCTCTGTGGTGTTTGCACATTTTCCCTGTGTCTGCATGGGTTTTCTCTGGATGCTCCCATTTCCTCCCACAGGGTTGTCTGCAGGGGTTACATTGATTGGCCATGATAACTTGCTCCTTTGTGTCAGGGGAATTAGCAAGATAAATATGTGGGGTGACAGGGAAATTGGTCTCGGTGGGATTGTTGTTGGTGCAGGCTCGATGGACTGGATGGCCTCCTTCAGTAGGGATTCTATGATTCTATGAATTATTAGTGCCATAAGTAAAGCTTACAGTAACAGTGCAATAAGTTGCTGTGAAAAAGATATAGGAATATAATTAGGCATTTGGCCCATTGACTGTGCTCCTCTACTCGATAATGGCTGATATTTTTCTCAACTCCATTCTCCCACCTTTGATCCCCTTATCAATCAAGAAACTGTTGATCTTTATCTTAAGTACACTCAATGACCTGACCTCCACAGCCTGCTGTGGCAATGAATTCCACAGATTCACCACTCTGCTTGAAGAAATTCCTCCTCATTTCGGATCTGAATGGTTGTCCATTTACTCTGAGGCCATGCCCTCAGATCCTAGTCTCACCCACTAATAGAGACATCTTCTTCACTTATGATGCTGAAGGTGGGCATGCAGGCCCAGAATCCAAATGTAACTGGTTCCTGGCTGAAAACAAGACCATTTTCCCTAGTGAACAGCTCGGTCTGACAAGTGGAATTGAATGAGTCACTGGTTCTTTTCTTTCTCATAACTTTTTAAATTTTATTATTATTGCAACCACATAAAGAAGGAGCACTTCCACTTTCCATTCATGTACTGCTATCTGAAGCATTAGCACAAGACTTGAGCGGCTGCCATTCAAGAATTAACTTCTATATCACATCATAATGACTAAGAAGCATCTACTAATAGCTGCTTATTGGTACAGTGGGACAGAAAATGCTGATAGTCTGCAAGGGCCAGAAAAGTGACACAGTGTTCAATGGATACAACCATATCTGCATCTTCCTCACCGCTCCAATCTCTTTTTCCATCTGTCACCCTATTAATAATTCAGTTATTCTTGGTGTGTTTCACTGCCGCAAACACTTTTATTCTATGTGTATTGACTGAGGACAGTGAAAGAATGCATAATTCTGAGGATTCTCCTGTGTGTCTTCTGAGTTAAGTTCTTCCATGCACATTTGGGAATAACTGACTTTGTCCAATTTCCTCGTGGGGACTGGTGCCTTGCTACAGTTATCTAGCACTTCCAAAGGAATATAACATCTCAAAGTGCTTCACAGTGTCACCCTGTGACAAATTTTGACACTGAGCTGCATTGGGCAAGAAGAGGACAAGTGGCCACTAACTCTGGTGAGGGGATCTCTTAAAGAAGGTAAGAAATGTAGAAAGGCAAAGAGGCTTTGGGAGGAAATTCCAGAGTTTAGGGCATGGCCACCAGCTAGTGGAGCAATCAAAACTGGGAATGAGGCTAGAATCGGAGGAGTACACAATCCCAGAGGGTTGTTGGGCTGATGGAAATTACAGATCTAGGGAGGAGTGTTTCATTTTCAAGTATTTATTAGTGTCACAAGTCAGCTTACTCCTACTTTTTGATGTGCAGCCATTAGTAGTTGGCCTGCTAACTACCAATGCCAAGCTAACTCATGCCAAGTTTTCACTGTCCTGGCTACGATCATTGCCATAACCCACTTCTCCCCCAAAGATTTGTTTCTGGACAGTACCAACTTGCCCTTGTGGAGTACCCTCAGCTTGGCATATCCGGTCAGACAGCCTGTCAGTGGCTCCTGCAAAGAAGTTACTGTGAAAATCCCCTAGTTGCCACACCCCGGCGCCTGTTCGTGTACATGGAGTGAGAACTGAGCATAACCAGTACACTTCACCAGCCCATCTTTCGGACCATGGAAGGAAACCCACAGGGAAAATGTGCAAATTTCATACAGACAATGACTTGAGGCTGGAATTGAACCCGGGTCTCTGTCACTCTGTGAGGCAGAGGTGCTAACCACTGTGCCATGAAAGGAAAGAATGAGGATTTTCAGATGGGACGTTCATTAGCCAGGAACGAATATGGGTCAGCAATCACAGGGTGATATGTGAATAGAATTGCAAGTAAAAGCTGACTACAGAGGGATGCATATTTTAGAAAAAGAATGTTCAATTATATCACGCTTGCCACAGCAGTGTTGTGATGCTGAAAAATATGATTCATAAGATGAGATTTGCAGAAGTTGCTTTCAGTTTGCGGCTCTGCAATGTTTTTTGATTTCATTGGCTCAGTTCTAGTGTTTTAGACTGTGCTGTAACCATAGAGCCTAAGCTCCTCAAAGGGTTGCCGCACAAAGAAACAAGGCCCAGAATGTGAGGTAGCAGATGTTAAATTCTTTCCTACAGAGGGATATCCTCAACAATTCACTCTACAGACAGGCCTCAAGGAACTCAGGTATTTATTAGTCTTCTTTACTCTGCACTCCAAACAAGAACTGCCCTCTCAGGGCAGCTCCTGGCCAGCTCACCCCACACCTATGGTCACCTGACCCATTCCCTTAAAGGAGCTACTTCCCAAAACACATAGCATTCCTTCCCTCTAAGCAACGATCCCCCTTGACAGCAACAACATTTTAGCTATTTACAAACAATTATACATTTCTTATTTTACATAATTTTCCACTACATTGTGATGAATCAACAGCATATTTACAATATGGTAATGTCAATGTGAACAATTTGTTAGAGGGACAACAGTCCAGTGGAGGTTCTTTCCTGGGAATTGATACTGGCCTTAGGTTCCTCTCTGGCTATCATTGCCTTGGCAATACCACCACTGGTGACTTTGTTGGTCACCAATGCCAGCCTCCCCAGTTTCTTGTGTTGAAGAATGAACCATTGATTTCACGCCTCCTGTTCCTGCTACCTCCTCTGGCTCTGTCTAGAATGCCTCTGAAATTGCTGATGGGGCCTCCACCCTTTGATGGGCAGCTGCCAGTAGTTGATCGACATGCCAACGCCAAGCTAACTCATCCCGAGTTTCCACTATATAGGACAACAGCCATGTCTTGGCTACAATCACGGTTGTAACCCACTTCTCTCCAGGAGTCATTTCTGGCCAGTACCAACTTGCCCTTCTGGAATGTCCTCAGCTTGGCATATTCAGCTCGATTCCAATTTGTACTCTTAGTTCTCTCCACTTTTTGTCTTGTCTCATCAGGTTTCAGAAGGTCAAACACTTTACACAGCTCTCTCCCAAACATCTATGATGTTGGGAGAATTTAGTTGTTAGATTTGGGGGGTTGTCTTGCTCTTGTGGATGAGGTTTACTACTTGACTCAATATGGGGTTTTTGTGTGTAGCTTGTGTACACTCAACAATATATTTAATCTTCCTGTCAATAACATCTCCCTTTGTGAAGCCTCTGGGAAGTGTTTAACAGACTGTATGAACCACTCCACAAACCTATTCGTCTCTCAGTGGAAGGTTGTAGACTTTACATGGCGAATTACATGCAGTTCCAAATACTCCGCAAAGTCTTGCAACATGAACAGCAGTTTGTTGTCACTTCCAATCTGGTTCAGATATCCAAACCTAGCAAACATTCATTGAGCTTGTCAAATGTCAATTCTGTTGTTGTCGATTTTATACATATTACTTCTGGCCACTTCGAGTGTGCATTAATGGCTACCTGTAACATACAGCCTTTCACTGGCCCGCAAAATGCTCCCGAGGCCCCTTTACCAATGCCCATGTGTGCAATGTTGACACAGGTGATGCCTTTTCAAATGTTGGAACACAATATAAAAGATTCTGCAGTGTCTGCAGTGCTGGCATTGACATTTGGTTACCATACACAACTGTGGGCCACCTCTTTCAGCTGCACTACCCCTGGGTATTCTTAGTGAAGTTGCTTCAATATTTTTTACTTCAAGGAAGACACAATGACCTACATGCCCCACAACAATCATTTTCCATTGACAGTTCATACTGCTGGCTCAGATATCTCCTCAGTTCCGGACTGTTCTGTCAGCTTGTCCGGCCCTTACAGATAAGGTCTAGTACTTGAATCAACATGGGGTCTTTGTGTGTAGCTTGTTTCCCCTTAGTAGCTGTAATTGGTGCCTTTATTATCTTGTGAAAAGTATATAATTGAGATAATCGCGTCTGTGAACTCTTTGTGACAAGGCAATGGCTGCCTGGCTAACTTCTTTCAGCTGAGCTAATGGTCTCTCCCTTTGGTCCCCATTTAGTTACAATGCGGGGCAGGAAGGGCTCATGACTAAGAATGTAGTAAAAGGAATAGTGATATCATTCATAAGTCCTGAAAGACCACTTGGATCTGATTCACACATTGACTTCAACCTTAATACTGTGAAATGATGACATGGCTTTCCTGTTTGGCTGGCTATCTTGAATGAGGATAAATGTTAGTGAAATGTTCGACAATACAGCAGATTTATCAATGTTCAGCGTATGGTCAGTTATCGGAAGCTTCATTACTAGGCTATCATATCCTCCGCTAACTTTCCAAGATGTCATTTGGGCTCCTGGTTGATCTGAAAAGTTCTTGTCATCCAAGAGTTTAATTCTCTGAACCTCAGATGACTAAGAAGAGGAAAAACTTTGGCTGAAGATCAGTTATCAATGAGCTTTTAACAATATTATGTCTTGAACTTGTGGTAATTTTCTAAAAGGACTACACCAGTTTGATTGGCCATGCTAAATTGACCCTAATGTCAGGTGGCTAGCAGAGTAAATATTGGAGTAATGGGAATAGGGCCTGGGAGGGATTATGGTCCATGCAGACTCCATGTGCCAAATGACCTCTTTCTGCAGTGTAGAGATTCTATGATTTTTCCAAACTCAATGGAGGGTATATTTTTGCCCCAATATGCCAAAATAATTATTTGCCAATAAACTGCTCCGAATCATTTTCCTGGAGGACGTATCAAGGATGGGGAATGGGGAACAGGTCGGGGGGGTGGCGTGGTCGTACAGAGAAGCTACCCTCCCATAAGCAATGGGCAGCTTGTTATGATGACGTGGTTATTGTTGGCTAGGCCAGCATTTCTTACGCATCCTTAAATGCCCTCAAGAAGGTGGTAGTGAGTTGCCTTTTTGAACTCTTACCGTCCATGTGATGTAGATATACCCACAGTCCAGTTAGTAAGGGAGTTCTGGCATTTTGATCTGAAGACAATGAAAGAACGGCGATGTAGTTAGGATCGGGTGTGGCTTGTGTGTGCCCCCCAGTGCCTGGAGGAGGTCTTGCAGCAGGAGACCAGGCAGAGTCAACTTCAGGATGCCCTGGAAGCCCTACCCTCAGCCCACCTGACCATAGCTGCAGCCATAGGCTGGTGACATGGAGGGAATTTCATCCCCTTCTCTCACTCACCTACCCCCCTCCCCCTCACAATGGTGGCCTGTGCCTGTTGTATTTATATCTCAGATATTCTAAAGTTGTTAGGACAACACCTCAAAATGGGAACCCTCTGTCTCCTTTATCTGCAATAGCAGTTTGGAGCAGCTGCAATGCTAGAGGAATTCCTGTAGGTTCTCTGATTTCAAAAGCCCACCCGCTTTCTTTAATGGAATGATGATCAAACGTATCGGCTGTTAAATGGCCCATCCAGCTAAAAATCACATCAGGATGGCACTCTCAACATGATGCGGGTTCAGGACCTGACACCATGAGTCCCAATTCAAAATGATAACAAATGCTGAGCCTTGTTCTGTATAGGATAAGGAAATTACAGCTCATTCAGTTAGACCTTGATTTTGAATAACTTGCAGTACAACATAATGAGAATGATTTTTTAAAAGCTTATTTATTAGTCAAAAGTAAGACTTACATTAGCATTGCAATGAAGTTTATTCCCCTAGTGATCACACTCCGGTGCCTGTTCAGGTCAATTCACCTTATCAGCACATCTTTCAGACTGTGGGAGGAAACCAAATCACCCAAAGGAAACCCACGCAGATGCAGGAAGAAAGAGCAAACTCCACAGACAGTGACCCAAGCCAGGGACCTGGGTCCCTGGAGCTGTGAGGCAGCAATGCTAACCATGATACCTGTCAACTTATTGAAAGCCATGCATCTTATTAAAATCACTCAGCATAAATTAATAAAAATAAGGACGGTTAATTTACTTTGTTTATTTTGAGAAAATTGCAGAGGGTATAAATAGAGGAAATAGCAAAAGTTAACTTATTAGTCACAAGTAAGGCTTACATTAACACTGTAATGATGTTATTGTGAAATTCCGCTTTTCACCACAGTTCTGCATCTTTTCATGTCAATGCGCCTAACCAGCATGCCTTTTAGACTGTGGGAGGAAACCAGAGCACCCAGAGGAAACCCACACAGACACAAGGAGAATGTGCAAACTCCATACTGACAGTGACCCAAGAGGGAATTGAACCCTGCTTCTATGAAGCAGCAGTGCTACCCCAAACACTCTACAATTCTGAAATACACATAATTTCATTGCAAGTTCCTGATGAGGTGCCACAATAGGAAGATGATATGAAAATGCTGGGAATGTGACCATATGGAAATGGAGACAGCTGACAGACAGAGGGTTGGGCAAATTAATGTTCTTTAAGTTGGCAGGATATGGGTAGCGGTATGCCCAGCAATCTGTGCTGGGACTTGTTTTGTTTTCCATTTTTAGAAAGGATTTGGGCATTTCATAAAAGGAGTGACACTGACGCTAAAACAAAGAGAAGATGGCAAGCTGTAAGGTTTTGAAAGGTTATAGAAAGGATCACAGAGTGGGGAGGAAAGCCACGACTGCAGGGAAATACAAAAGTCATCATTGCTGACACAAAACAACAGTGAAGGAAATAAACCTAAATATTAAATCCTTCATGGTAGAGGGGAATAGAAATTTGTGCTGTTTAATACAAAGACTTCAAAAGCCAGAAAACGGGATTTTCCAGCCATGTTCACCCCCAAGACCGGAAAATTCTATCCAAAGTCAATAAACTTTTGGATGGTCTGCCAAATTTTATGTCCTGCCTGTTACGAAAATCATGGGGGGGGGGAGGGGGCGGATGGAAAATCTCCGCCAAGAGAAAGCTCTGCAAAGGATAATTGGAATTATTGGAAATTTGATAATTGAAATTTTATATCATGAGACTATAAGGAGCGGAATTACGCATTCGGCTCATTGATTCTGCTCCGCCATTCAATCATAGCTGATGGGATTCTTATCCCTTTCTCCAGCCTTCTCTCCATAACCCTCGATCCTTTTATTGATCAAGAACCATAGAAGTACAGCACTGATGCAATGGGCTGAATGGTATTTTTTTCGGTAATTTCTGTGATAATCAATGTAAGTTTCTAACAAAGATCATGGAGAGAAAGCATGGATGATCAGCCATGATAATGAATGCCAGAACAAACTTGAAGGGCCAAATGCCCTCCTTCTGCTTCTATTTTCTATGTTTTAAATGCTTTTAAATTATCAAGAGTTTTGAATGAAACCTTAAAAATACAGAAACCAGGCATTACAGGCGACACTCAAAAACTCCATCCAAATATTTATTGCATAGTACTTCAGTTTCCTCAAGTGTCTATTCAAGAATATTTTCTAACGAGCTTTCACTCTCATTAGGACAGTCCAGCTCTTCTTGTCATTAAAGTCTCGAGTCAAATGTTGGCCACAGCTGAAAAGTAAGTAAGCAGTTTATTAAGATTGCAGTCTCAGCTATGCCCAGGCTTCACTTAGAAGGTTCACGGTAATAACCCATATTTGAAACCAACAGCACATTGTTCATAAGTACTGGTTACTGCACTCATTAATCATATCAAACCCAACAAACTGCAGGCGACTGTGCACAGGATCTGAAAAAAGCTTCAACATTTATAGAGTATGGTGAATGCAACTGAGGAAGAATGTTTTGTACCAATGGAGGCACATAATTGCTCAGCAAGATTTGTCGTTTTCGAAATCATCTACCTCAATAACTCACACTTATATACCTTGTGATAAGCCTCTGGCCCAGAAGCAGTCACAGTAAGGAAAACCCCATTCCGGAAAATCCCACCTGAGATCAAAGGACCTTTCCATGGTCCGCACCTCGCCTGCTCTGATTCCTGTGGAGGGTGGGACGGGAAAGTTCGTCCTGAAATTGTTGCTAAATGTTTGGGAAATCTGTTATGTTTAGGATATCTATAACGTTTGAAACACCTTAAGAGTTTGTATTACACATAAAAGATTGTATCACACTCCAAAGCTGTGCAGGTTAGGTTGATTGGCCATGCTAAATTAATCATAATGTCAGGGGATTTGTAGGGTAAATATATGGGGTTATGGCATAGGGCTTGTGTGGGATTGTGGTGGAGGCAAACTTGATGGGCCAAATGGTCTCCTCCTGCACTGTAGGATTCTATAATATCTATGATATCTATGAAAAAGATCAATTAAGATTTTTCGATGATAGACCATAAGATGTAGAAGCAGAATTAGGCTATTCAGCCCACCAAGTCTTGCTCCGCCATTCAATCATGGCTGATAGACTTCTCAACTCCATTCTACTGCCGTTTCATACAATCCATACAGTACAGAAGGAGGTCATTTGGCCCATCGAGCTTGCATTGGCAACAATCCCAACTTATCCGCATAACCTCACATATTTACCCTGCTAATCCCTTCGAAAGTAGGGGCAATTTAGCATGATCAAGCCACCTAACTAACATATCCCTAGACTGTGGGAAGAAACCAGAGCATCCAGAGGAAATCCATGCAAACACCAGGAAAATGTGCAAACTGCACACAATGGCACAAGCCAGGAATCAAACCCTGACCTTTGGTGCTGTGAGGCAACATTGCTAACCACTGTATCACCGTGCTATCTTTTTCTCCATTGATCCACTTACCATCCAAGAATCCATCTATCACTGTCTTAATTACATTCAATGACTTGGCCTCCACAACCTTCTGTGGCAAAGAATTCCACAGATTCCACATCCTCTGAAGAAATTCGTTCTCATCTCGGTTCTAAAGGGTTGTCCCTCTACTCTAAGGCTGCGTCCTTGCATCCTAATCTTTCCTACTAATGGAAACATCTTTCCCATGCTCACTCTATTCAGGCCTTTTACAGATAATAAGAAATAGAAGGCCATGTGGCCTAGTCTCCCTTAACGTGAAAGCTGAACCAGTGGGAAGACGATTAACATATAGACTGAACAGGCAGCAGATAAAGAGGAGGGCTGGAAAGAGCTGGTCAGCAAACCGAGTTGGGGATCTGAATCTCCAAGTTGTCAAAAAGCAGTTTCAGAAGTGCTGCTGCTGTTTTTTTCACCTCGAAGTGATTTGATTTGATTTATTATTGTCACATGTATTAACATGCAGTAAAATTATTGCTTCCTCTGTGCTACATAGACATTAATGCGAGATAGGTCCATTCAAAAGACTGACAGCAGCAGGGAAAAAGCCGTTCTTGAGTCAGTTGGTATGTGACCTCAGCCTTTTGTATCTTTTTCCAGAAGGAAGAAGGTGGAACAGAGAATGTCCGAGGTGCATGGGATCCTTAGTTATGCTGGCTACTTTGCCGAGATAGCAGGAAGTGCAAACAAAGTCAATGGATGGGAATTGGTTTGCGAGATGGACTGAGCTTCGTTCACGACCTTTTGTAGTTCCTTGCAGTCTTAAGCAGAGCAGGTGCCGTACCAAACTGTGATACAACCAGAAAGAATACTTTTTATGGTGCATCTGTAAAAGTTGGTGAAAGTCATAGTTGACATGTCAAAGTTCCTTAGTCTTCTGAGAAAGTAGAGACATTTGTGGGCTTTCTTAACTATAGTGTCAACATGAGAGGACCAGGACAGGTTATTGGTGATCTGCATACTTAAAAATTTGAAGCTCTCGACTCTTTCTCCTTTGTTCTCATGGATGTAGACATGAGCATGTTCTCCTTTACACTTCCTGAAGTCAATGACCATCTACTTTGTTTTGTTGACATTGAGGGAGAGATTATTGTTGCCGCACTAGTTCACCAGATATGCTATCTCATTCTGTACTTTGTCTCGTCATTGTTTGAGATCCAATATGGGGGCGTCATCAGCAAACTTGAAAATCGATTGGATTTTCATACAATCATAGGTGTATAAATAGTATAGTAAGAGGTTGAGAACACATAGCCTTGTGAGGCATCGGTGTTGAGGATTAATAGGAGGTAGTGCTGTTACCTATTCTTACTGATTGTGGTCTGTGAGTTAGGAAGTTCAGGATCCAGTTGCAGAGGGAGATTCCAAGGCTCAGGCCACAGAGTCTGGAGATGAATTTCATGGGAATAATAGTGTTGAAGGCTGTAGTCAATAAGTAGGAGTGTGACATAGGTGTCCTTGTTACCTAGTTTTTCCAGGCTTGAGTGCAGGGCCAGGGAAATGCATCTGCTGTGGACTTGTTGCAGCGGTAGGCAAACTGAGGTGGATCCAGATATTTTGAGAGGCTAGAATTGATTCGTGCCATGACTAACCTTACAAAGTACTTCATAATGAAGGATGTCAGAGCCACCAGCCAATAGTCATTAAGGCATATTGCTGGATTTTCTTAGGTATCGGGATGATACTCATCTTCTTGAAGCAGATAAGGACCTCAGATTGTTGTAAAGAGAGGTTGAAGATGTTTGCGAATACCCCTGCCAGCTGATCCGCGCAGGATCTGAGTATGCGTCTAGGCACCCCATCCTGGCCAGTCACTTTCCATGGTTGACCTTCAAGAAAGCTGCTCTGACATTGCAATGGTGACCCCAGATATAAGTTCACCCAGAGCTTCATCCAGGTGGAGGGCATGATCTTGCTGACCACATGCTCAAAGCTAGCGTAGAATGCATTGAGCTCATCAGGGATGAGTGCTTTGGAGCTGGCAATTTTACATGCCTTCATCTTGTACCCTGTTACGTTTTGCAGACCTTGCAATAGTTGCCATGGATGTTTTGAATGCTCAGAATCAGCCAGACTATGCAAAGCTCAGCAGAACACCACCACAAGACACAAGAACTGAAAAATTTAAAAAGTTTCAGAAAGGTGTGCACCCCCATTGTGGAGAAAATATGCAAGTGGAATCTTGTTTGTACAGAAGCTGCTTCCTGCAGAGAATTAATTCAGTCCTTAAAGAAAAAGAGCTGGAATTCTGCCCAAGGAAGATCCAAGCTGGGAACAATTTTGTGACAAAAAGTTGTGCAATACAGACAAAACAGACTCCCTGAAAAATCTGGCAGCACAGTGGCACAGTGGTTAGCACTGCTGCATCACAGCGCCAGGGATGGTGGTTCAATTCCGGTCTTGGGTCACTGTCTGTGTCGCGTTTGCGTGTTCCCCTTGTGTCTGCAAGGGTTTCCTCTGGGTGTTCCAGTTTCGTCCCTCAGTCCATAGATGTGTGGTTTAAGTTGGCTCGCAAGGATATTTCACCCTTTGTTTCAGGGGGAGTAGCGGCATAAATATATTGCCTGGGGTTGGACTCAATGGACCAAATGGCCTCTTTCTGCACTGTAGGAATTCTAAGATCTATTTTCATTGTGTCGACTATTCCACGTGTCATTTATACTTTGTACAGAATGTGATTTGATTGTGATTTATGTTTAGTTTATATTGATTCTGATTTAATATAAAGTAGAAGTAACAAAAAATGAAACTTTATTTGGTAATTCCTTCATTTGGCAAACTTGGTTCCATTGATAAATGGATCCTCTCGGGATCATAATGATCTTTAATAGAGGAGAAAAGTCCCAAGATGTCTCACAGAGATGTGAGCAAAACATATCAAACCAAAAAGGGAGATATTAGGAACAATTATCACCATGCTTGGTCAAAGAATAGCTTTTTTATGGAGAGTTTTAATGCAAGAGCAGGAAATGGAAAAGCAAAGGGAATTTAGGTGAGAATTCCTGATATCAGAACTTCTAGAACATGGTCAGCGGCCACTGCGGATCAGGGAACACAGAAGCCAGAATTTTGCCATCCCGCCCGCCATAGGAATTGGAGCAGGTGAGGTGGTGGACTATAGTGGACCGTTGACCTCGGGCAAGATTTTCTGGTTTGGTTGCTGGGTGACTGAGACTTGGTGTGGGAAATAAGAACAGAAGCAATGGAACAGAGGTTGAAGTGGGTGGTCTTTATACTTACGGTAAGAGATCAGGGCTCAGCTGAGAATCAAAGAATATACTGAGATCCTAACCAGCTAAGAAGAAAGATGGAGCTGGCGATAAGAGTGTGACATTTGGAACAAGGCCTGCGGACTTCCTATCTAACTCTAGTCATTAAAGAGTAGTTTCACTTTCAATAAGAAAAATTTAGGTTCAGTGCCAATGAAAACAAAATTCCTCATGCTTTTTATGGAGAATGGAACCACTGTGGAATCACTGTGTATTATTCAATATTTCATTTGTACTGAGGCATGGCGATTGGGACAGACTATGCTTATTTGAACATTTCTGCCTCATGTTGACAGTTGGATGATAATTTCCATAAGCAGGCCAAATCTTAAATGACCTGGAACCTGTGTTTTTATTCATGCCATGTGTCGATTAATGTTCCCAGTTTTAACAATAAGCCTACATAATGAAGAACATTTTGGGATGGTTATCTGAGTTTTCCATGCAGCAAAACAGTCTTCTGGGAGAGTAAATAAACCAGGAAAGAAAACTTAGATTAAGCTCATGGGGAAAAAAAATCTTTGAAATATTTCTCTGTACCCCAAGGGCAATTGAGCCAGCTTTAGGAGACCACAGTGACTGTCTCCCATTGACTCCACGTAATTTGAATTAACCTTTCTCAGAAATTCATGCAGGATCATTTTGAATGTTTGGAACAAATTTGCACTCATTTGTCTGTGTTGTTAACTCAATTCAGAGGTCTAGGGCTTCCTGAAAGTTAAACCTATCTCCTCATTCCTAACCCAATCCATTGATTTAATTTTAGTAACTTCTGCTATGTTTAAGATAGATCATTTTAAATCAAACAAATATTTCTTCAATGGTACATTCTATGTTTCTGGCAGCTGTAATGCAACTTTGTCCAGAAGCTAAGGAAAATGTTACGATTGGATCTAACAATGTGATTCATGACCACAATCTATGGACTAGCTCCATCTCAGACTATTCTGATCTTGTTATACTGATATATAAGCATCAATTATTCATGAGGTATTGGGATAAACACCTTGTGGTCTCCTTTATTAAGACTTGGCATATGAGAACTTATTTGCATGAATAGAAAACTTGAAGACATCAGAACTTCACAGCTCTGTGGGTGTGCGTGTGTGTGTTCTGCTCATAGGCCAAGGTGAAACTGAGACTGGATCACTTGACACACTTCCCATCCAGTGATGGCATGCTGCACATACCTTAAATTATATTACTGCAACTGCCAGGAGCAGCAACAATGAAATCCTGCACTATATTCTACGCTGAATTAGCAAAACAAGACAATTGAAAATTATATCATAGACTGAACAACATAGGAATGGACCATTCGGTCCAGCTGATGCATGCTGGTATTTTGACTCCACAGGCAGTTCCTCCCACCCTTCTTTATCTATCCCTGATAGAACGACATTCTATTGCTTTCTCCTCAAAATGCTTTCCCTTAAGTGTAGCTATGATATATCCCTCAACTACTCTTTGCAATAGC